>CM029464.1:18605042-23405042 GCA_017140185.1 Eucalyptus polyanthemos subsp. polyanthemos | reverse complement strand
GACCACCCCTTGGAACGCCACCTTCCACAGCCTTGACACCGCTGACGCATGGATTGCGTACAACTCCACGACCAAGAACTTGAGCGTTTCTTGGAGTTACCGGACTACGCCAAACCCACACGAGAACACAAGTATTTCGTATCAGATTGATCTCACCACTGTCTTGCCTGAGGAGGTGATGATCGGTTTCTCAGCTGCGACCGACTATTATACTGAACGTCACCAACTAAAATCTTGGTCCTTCAGTTCAAACCTCGAAGTCACGGAAAAGCAAGGAAATACAAATAGGACCAAGTTAGTTGTTGGCTTAGCAGTTCCACTAGGATTCCTACTCTGCGGCGTGTTGGCCATATCGGCAATCCTATGGAGGAGGAAGAGCAGGAGCAAGGGATCGGAGATGGCAAACTTGACGTCCATAAATGACGAGCTTGAGAGAGGAGCAGGGCCACGGAGGTTTAGGTATACGGACCTTGTTGCTGCTACCAACAACTTTAACGAGGAGAGGAAGCTCGGCGAGGGCGGGTTCGGGGCAGTCTACAGGGGATATCTGGTCAGCCTGGATGCGGCAGTCGCAGTGAAGAGGATATCGAGAGGGTCTAAACAGGGGAAGGAGTTCATCGCCGAAGTGAAGTTGATCAGTAGCTTGAGGCACAGGAATTTGGTGCGACTCATAGGTTGGTGCCATGAGGCGAACGAGCTCTTGCTGGTTTATGAGTACATGCCAAACGGGAGCCTCGACACACACCTCTTTGGCAAGAAGAGCCCTCTAGGCTGGGTTGTCCGGTGCAAGATTTCGGTCGGGCTTGCCTCCGCACTCCTCTACCTCCACGAGGAGTGGGAGCAGTGCGGGGTGCACCGGGACATCAAGTCGAGCAACGTGATGCTGGACGCGGGGTTCAATGTCAAGCTTGGAGACTTTGGGCTGGCCCGCCTCTTGGACCATGAGCTTGGGCCACAGACGACCGAGCTGGCTGGCACGTTCGGTTACTTGGCCCCGGAGTACGTGAGCACGGGGCGGGCAAGCAAGGAGTCCGATGTGTACAGCTTAGGAGTGGTCGCACTCGAGATCGGGACGGGACGGAAGTCCGTTGACCCGATGGAGCAGTCCTTGGAAATGAGTTTGGTGGAGTGGGTGTGGGACCTTTACGGGAGAGGCCAGACTGTTAAGGCCATGGATGAGAGGCTCCGAGTGGATTTCGACCGGAAACAAGTGGAGTGCTTGTTGGTCGTGGGCTTGTGGTGCGCTCATCCGGACCGGAGCCTGAGGCCCACCGTAAGGCAGGCGCTTCAAGTCCTCAATTCTGAGGCCCCGGTGCCGGTTCTTCCTAATAAGATGCCGGTCAAGGGGCATCACGCGCCGTCGCCGCCATCCGTCAACTCCAGCGAGCCTCTCGTCATTAGTAGCATCCAAGAAGGTCGTTGAGCAGGGTTGATTTACTATTGGAAAGGAGGGAACAAGAATTATGTAGCATTAAATTAATCTCTTGATCCTTTTATGAACTATAAATGAAACTTTTATTTTGTACTTAAATTCAGAAGTCAGATGATAATGCTGAGAAAACTGTGGTGATGTAATGAGCTTCTGTTGTATTAAATTAATCTCTGGACTTGTGAGTCAAATGACAGCTATTTTAGCGTGTGCTTCTTGATAATGAATGAATTGACCTTTCAAAAAATGTCTAGGAAAGTGGTCGCGCCATTATACATATTGGATCGGAAGCTATAACAATCAAGAGTAAATGAACTGGTTGAAATGTAACCAAATTATTTACAAACTCTTTTTTTTTTTTGTGACCCAGGGAACCCGTGTGTCGCTTCGCGGCAGAGTAAACCCTAGGAAGGAGTAAGAGTCACCACCACCTTTGCTCCCGTGTAAGTCCCTTGGTCCACGTGTAAGTCAGCACGACGCAGCTGAGATTCAAACGTTGGACCTTTTGCAAGAGGAACAAACGCTTGAGCCAACTGTGCTGCAGCGCTGGGTGGTTACAAGTGCATGTGCACTTAAAAAAAATATAATTAAATCCTAAAACTTGCTATAAAAGTATAATTGAATCCTAAAACCTTTCAAAAAATACAATTAGTGAAAAGTCTTAATTGAACAAATTTAACAAATTTTAAGATTTGTTGCATTTTTTGATAATTTTAAGATTTAATTGCACTTTCATGATAAATTTTAGGATTTTTAGTTATTTATCCCATTTCAGAATGATTTGCAAATATAAGCACGAGTGTGTACTTGCAAAGCCAAGTACGTGCAATTCTTCTTCTTCATGGCTTCATAGCTTCCTTTCTCTTATTTATAGATATCCAAATCTGAATGTCGAATCTTGAATGAATAGTTGATAGCCGTTAACTCACAAAATCGGCTATAAAAGAAACTTTCTTTCAAGGATGAGTTGGGCTAATTTGGCATCAGATGCCCAACTGAGTTTCGCATCACTAGTTGCTTCATTTCCTATGCATGAGTTTTGCGAAGGTGTGAATGCTTTCTCACAACATTTTACTCCTTGATCAGATAAACAAATTGCTTGTCCTCATAAAAGAAAAGAAGCAAGTTAAATGCGCTATATAGCTCAAGCGAAGTGTTATGCGGCACGCACATGTGAGAGAGAGTGCGACTAAAAGAGAACGAGAGAGCCAATCCCTTCCATTTCCAGCCAATTAAACTTTATGTAAGAACTCTCTCTCTCTCTCTCTCTCTCTCTCTCTCTCTCTTTGTCTCTCCATATCTTCCGGTGGCAGCCTCCACCACCATTTGCGATCGACTCTTAAACTTTATGTAAGCACCTTTTGGTTTATCCATCTCTTCTAGCGGGCGCCAATACCTCTAATTTGCATAAATACTTTGAGGAACGTCCATCTAACCTAACCACTTTTTTATATCTAATCAAGAAGCCCTTTCTGTATGCATCGAAGCAAAAATGCATCCTGTCAAATTTAATCCTAGAATTAGGCAATGACCTTTCAATATCCTTTATATAAACTCTTCTACCTGAGTTCTAAAGCCTGCATTCTCCTGTATAGTCACATACATATCTATGCATATTCTTCCTTATACATACTCATCAGTGTACTCATCACTTTGTATTAGACTCATTTGGATTGATTTCCAAACACATTAGCCACTAGTTTCTATTTCATTAACTACTTCAACTGAGGACTCTCAAGGTGCATTTGATAATGATTCTGCTCCGAAGAACAAATTTTAATGAGAAATGATTTTTTTTTTTGTTTTTGCTCTCGGGAACAATTTTTATGCAAAAGAACACGTTCGATAACTTCCCAAATTTTTTATTCTAGGGATTAAAAATACGTTTGGTAAGATTCTTAGATTTTTTATTTCTTTTAATTTTTTAATTTTTTTTTTATTTTTTATTTTATTTCTTTTTCCTTTTTCTTTTTCTCTTTGGCCAATTGTTGGCCACCGCCGTGGCTGGCGACTAGCTGGGCGACGTCTAGTGAGCTCGCCGGAGCCTTGCTAAGCCAGGGTGAGGTCTAGCGAGCTTACCGGAGGCCAGCTTGGCCCTGACGAGCCTCAACCTTGCCTAGGCGACGCGAGGTCAGCCTTGCCCTGGCTTGGCAAGGCCTAGCCTTGTGCTAGCTGGGGAGGCCGAGCCTCGCCATGGCCACACGAGGCTCGGCCTTACCTAGGTTGGGTGAGGTCGACCTTGCCCAAATTTGGCAAGGCCGAGCTTGCCCGACCACCGGCGAGGCTCTCGCCTACCCAAGCGAGACCAAGCCTCACTGTGGTGCGACATCTCCGAGGGCCGGAGACACTTCAGCAAGGTTGTCGGCCCTCGTATGGTTGGTTGCTAGTGTCGGCCATGGCCAAGGCTGGCAACCGGCCAAAAGGAAGAAGAAGAAGAAGAAAAGAGAAGAAAAAAGAAGAGAGAAAAATTGATTCTATAAATTGTTCTCAAGAACAAGAAGTTATTTCTTTCTACTTTTTGTTTCTGTTTCAAATCTATTCTCGGGAATAAAAAAATATATTTTTTGTTTCCGAGAGCAAAAGTTTTACTAAACACATTTCTATTCTTTTTTTGTTCCTTAAAACAAAAGAATAGAAATTTTTGTTTCGAGGAACATAATTTTTTTTTAACAAGCAGGGCCTCAATTTCTAGCAAGGCTTTGATGGTTTGAAGAAGTGATTGAAAAACCAAATACTGATCACCCTTTTATTGTCAAATACAATGCTATAGCTATGTTCCTCATGGAATCACTTGATGTAGAATGAGGTGATCATACTCAGTGTTTTATACCAATTAAGGACAATTCTCTTGTGCACTTTGCTTAGACATATTCATTTGTATTTCAAGCGAAATTGACCTTCCTTTGTTTAAGAATCTAGTGCTTCACAATTGCATCTATGAATGGTGCATCATCAAGTTTCCCATGTAGTAACACATGATTTCTAGCATTTGGATTTATGAGAACGATACCTACTGTTCCTTCTACATAGAACTACTTCATTAGTATCATTATCATCATTACCTCTATTATCATATTTTGTGCCATAACCATCAGCTACCGGAGCTTCTTGGTCCTTATTTATAACTTCAATCTTGTTTACCGAGTGGTGCATTTCTCCTCTGTTAAGATTCCTTTACTAGTTCCCTTTGCATGCACAAGTTCCTCATCATCACTTGGGCAATTTGTGTATGCCAAAGATTCATCATCCTCATCATTGTAGAGTGAAACTTCCCAACCTACCCCACTCCAATCCATTCTTGATATGATAATCTTCTCATATTAACTAGAATAATATTGACATTTCTCCAACATGTTCATACTCATCACCAATAACAAACTCCCCAACGGAGCAAACGTCAATGGTAGCAATAGTATCACCTGTGATGATGTTGGAAAAAATATGTCTCAAGACTAGAAGATACAAAGAGATGATAAATTGAGCAATCGGTCCCATAACCACACCAAATTGAATGGGCAACAACTAATTTCATTAGTTAGTGGACAAAAAATAATAATCTACCTCATGAAACACAATAAACCACTCACCACTCACCTTTTCCTACTTGTGACATTCCTCCCTCCAGTGCCGAGCCCAATGTTTTCCCTCAAAGCTATGTCCTATTTCCCCCTTTAGTCAACCTGGGGAAGGGGGGGGGGATTCCAAATTAATTGTTGCGTTGTTGTTATTGGACAAGTCCATTTTGGATTTAAATCTCTATTAAATTTGCAACGTAGGTTATGTTATACAAATATAAAATAAATCTATGTAGGATTTATTGTCAGATATATGTCACTTGAATTACTAAAGTTATATCGCGTGTTGTGTCCTTTTTAATATAAAAGAATTGCGTGTTTCTCGTAGTACGTTACTCCAATTTTCCTAACAAAAACATTTAAACAGGATGAGTTTCCCATCAAGAAAACTTGCTTGACTGTCACTTGTCAATTGTGACAAGAGGGATCAGTCATCTTTATCGAGGAGTGTCTCTTCATAGGCAAGATTGAAGATTCCTGAAGAGAAAGCTCACTCGATTTCAACTATTTGAGTCGCGGCCCGTTCACTCAGTAGAGATGTGGATTTAGCCCGCTTAATCAGGTGAAGTGTAAATTTCACGATTGGACCCTCCTTCAGACTTAAGGCTTTTTTACTAACACTGAAAAATATATACTGAATATTTAATTATTGAATTCTAAGTACCTTAAATAGAAATAAAAGGCTCTTAGATAACAAATAAAAACCAAAGAAAGATGAAGATGCAAAGGTAAAGATAAAGCCTTTTCAACACCAACCAAACATAAGGATTCTAGCTCTCAATAAATATGGTTAATTTCTACCATACTCAAGGAGGGGTCGTTATTGGTAGGTTTTGACAATATAATTGATAATTTACCGAGAATTATTTTTTCCAATTGAACAAATTAACACCTGCCTTAGTTACCTCATTTAGTAATTTCTTGACTTAACAATCTTTTAGGTCAATCTTAGAAAGAATTACTGAACAAGCTCAAGATTAAGTTCACATGTTTTAATTTCAGCCGCTATTGGGTTATCAAACAAGTTCTGTATGTAGTAGATAGGCATGGTTTAATTCTCAAAGAGTAACGTTATGTTTGGGAAAGAAGTGAAAATAAAAATTCGGGTAAAATTATTTGAAATTTGTAAAATGATCTTTTAAGTGAAGAGAGGAAAAAATTTAAGATAATAGGTGTATTCTTTCCCTATTCCTTGTCTCCCAAACAAAGCATAAAAAATTTGGATCAATTTCCTTCCAGTAAATTTAACTCCACCTGTGTCATATATTCTCATTGTTTAAATGAATTTTTGACACGACCATAAGCAAGACAAAGTGGGCGTGCCAACTGTAGCAAGGGACAAAATATACCATATAAAGTAGCTTACCGTCTTCGACCGAAAAGAAAAACTAGCGTATCGTCTCCGGCAGCACTTGATAAGAAAACTGGCAATATTAACCGTCGAATACTATAGATTAACTCTTGTAAATGACCGTCATTGTTTCGCGGTAAGCATGGCTAACAGTCCAGTTTCAATTATGATATATATAGAGCAAGGAGCAAATGAACTGGTACTATATGGGAAAGGAAGGATCTGGTACTATTGATCAAAATAAAATCTCAAGTTTAAAGTCCCACCTACATCAAGCCCGACAATTGGTTGTGGCTTATGTAAAATCTTTAAATTTTCAACTGATCAAAATAAAATTTTAAGTCCTCAATTTTTTATTGCCTTTCCCTTACTTTGCTTCTATTCTCGAAAAAAGCCTTTCTTGCCTTTTGGAATATTTTATGAAATCTTTATTAACAATTCTAAAAAATTAAAATGTTTGATAAAGACGTGATTTGATATTTAAGTATTTTAATCCCTTTATTAATGCATAGTTTAAATCTGTTACTTAAACTTGGCCCAAGAGTCATGAAGTCGCCTGTAAATCAATTCTATGTGAAGAGCAATGGAGCTGGTGCTGTATGAAAAGACAGTGTGCAACTGCCCATATGACCACAAGCAGTTTGTTAGCATAGGCTAATCAAGATCAGGCTTTTCCTTGGACAGAAGAACACTCTAAGTGGCACAATTTGGCACGAGATGACTGATAAGTACCAAAACTTTCAAAAGATAATCAAAGAAGAGAGGAATACTTAATTGCAAATGGTAAGAATTTTTGGTCAAATAGCTAATGTGCCTTTTTTCCAATGAAAATTTTAAATGATGTGGTATTTCTTAAAAAAAAAAAAAAGTTATCCACATAGACAACGCAAACAACATCATGCTGTCCACATAGACAATATAAGACAATGCTAAATGATGTTGTTTTGACACTTAAATAATCACTTTCACTTACATATTCATTTTTAATCACAAGTGGCACTTAAATGATCGCTTATACCATAACTTGACACTTAAGTAATCATTTTTTAACCACAACTAGCACTTAAGTGAAGATAGAGGATGATGTCATTTTAGACAAAGATTGCAATGTAGACGGGTTTTGTTAATAAAATAACCCCATGTCAGATTTTTGGCAAGCTTGCTAGAGTTGGTACTTAACTGTCCATTTTTTTTTCTTTAAAGTGACTTCAATCTACTTTTTGGAAGTTTTCATATTAATATATCCCCCCATACTAAGTTGTGGCACTTGGGGTATTCTTTACCCCAGCATGACGAGGTAGGTCAAATTCCTTTGCTACCATATTGAAAAGATCTCACTCAGGTATCATCAATAATGGTCCAATTCTCATCCAAAAAATTACTCAAGGTAAGAGTGTGCAAAGAAATTGGGAACCACTTGGAACCGGATTGGACCGCCCAAGAACCAATGGTTCTTGAAAGAATCAGTCCGATTTCCAATTCCAAATTATTAGAGTTGGTGGGTATTGGTCTGGTTCCCGGTTTCGGTATGGAACCATCTGCCCGCTCACCCAAACCAAACTAGTAATATATATAAATATATATATATATATATATATATATATATATATATATATATATATATATATAAGATATGTCTAATTTTTAATTTAAAAAATGAAAAATCTTAAATCCCTAAGTCTACTAACTAGTTTCTTTATTTTTTTTTAGTATCATATGCCCGACTTCTACGCATTTCGCGAAGTCAACTTCAACAGAACGATATGAACTTCCATTGAATAATTGAAGACTTAGATGCCACCATGTTCGCATGTAGCCTCCATCCTACATCCGGCATTTGAGAACCCGATCATTTAATGTGAAAATGTTTCGTTTCGAAGTCTCCCTGAGCCCCAGCTCACTTGATGGGTCGGCCGATTGAATTGATTTATCCTGGACGAGGAAAGATATTACGAAAAAAATGAAAGAATCACCTGTTCAATCCCATCCTAGGTAGGATAAATCGAAGTCTGCCCTCGTCGGCAGCATCATATTTAATCCTATCATGTCGTTATTTTCGCCGCTATGTTGGGGATGATAATTACCCTGGAAAGATGGTATGTTCTTTACATTATCTGTTCCGGCTGTTCCTTCAAATCAAGCTTCAAAAAGTCAACAAATCGTTGGGGTTGAAACGTGAACATCCAGCATGATTCAGCTCATACCTCGCTCTATAATAAAGAATCACTGCATCTCTTAAAACTCAAATTTTCACGAACTCTCTCTCTCTCTCTCTCTCTCTCTCTCTCTCTCTCTCTCTCTATGGCCCTCTATTCGGAATCGAAGCGCTCTCTGCGCGTTTTCCTTCTCTTCCTGTCCTTCTACGTGCTGCTTCGATCGGGCAATTCCCTTTCCTTCAACATATCTCGGTTCGACTCACACGCCACAGACATGGTCTATGAAGGCGACGCGAGGCCGAACGTTGGGACCATCGACTTCAATAGCCTCACTTACTATAGCCATGTCGGCCGGGCTTTTTACGCAGAGAAGCTGTGGCTCTGGGACTCCGCCTCTAGGAGGCTCACCGACTTCTCCACTCACTTCTCCTTCGCCATTGACACACAGAACCGGTCGGAGTATGGGGCGGGCTTGGCCTTCTTCCTCGCCCCAGTCGGGTTCCAAATCCCGGTCAATTCGATTGGCGGCTTCTTGGGGCTGTTCAACACCACGAACAGCGACTCGTCCTCAAACCAAATCGTCACAGTCGAGTTCGACAGCTTCGCCAATCCCGAATGGGACCCTCCTTATGAGCATGTCGGGATCAACAAAAACTCGATCGCCTCGGCCGTGACCACCCCTTGGAATGCCAGCTTCCACAGTGGCGACACCGCCGACGCGTGGATTTTGTACAACTCCACGACCAAGAACTTGAGCGTATCTTGGAGCTACCGGACTACACCAAACCCGCATGAAAACACGAGTATTTCGTATCAGATTGATCTCACCGCTGTCTTGCCTCAGGAGGTGATGATCGGTTTCTCCGCTGCGACTGGCTATTACATTGAACGTCACCAAGTTGGATCTTGGACCTTCAGTTCAAGCCTCGGAGTCAAGGAAAAGCAAGGAAATGCAAAAAGGACCGAATTAGCCGTTGGCTTAGCAGTTCCTTTAGGAGTCCTACTCTGCGGCATGGTGGCGATATCAGCAATCCTCTGGAGAAGGAAGAGGAGGAACATGGGATCGGAGATGGCAATGACGTCCATAAACGAAGAGCTTGAGAGAGGGCAGGGCCACGGAGGTTTGCGTATGCGGACCTTGTTTCTGCTACCAACAATTTCGCTGAGGATAGGAAGCTGGGCCAGGGCGGGTTCGGGGCAGTCCACAGGGGATATCTGGTTGGCCTGGGTGCGGCAGTCGCGGTGAAGCGGATATCGAGAGGTTCAAAACAAGGGAAGAAGGAGTTCATCACCGAGGTGAAGGTGATCAGCAGCTTGAGGCATAGAAACTTGGTGCAACTCATAGGTTGGTGCCACGAGGCGAACGAGTTCATGCTCGTCTACGAGTTCATGCCGAACGGTAGCCTCGACAGGCACCTCTTTGGCAAGAAGAGCCCTCTAAGCTGGGCTGCCCGGTACAAGATTTTGGTCGGGCTCGCCTCCGCGCTCCTCTACCTCCATGAGGAGTGGGAGCAGTGCGTGGTGCACCGGGACATCAAGTCGAGCAACGTGATGCTAGACTCGGGGTTCAACGTCAAGCTTGGAGACTTCGGGCTGGCCCGCCTCATGGACCACGAACTTGGGCCGCAGACGACTGGGCTAGCCGGCACATTCGGATACATGGCCCCAGAGTATGTGAGCACAGGGCGAGCAAGTAAGGAGTCCGATGTGTACAGCTTCGGGGTGGTTGCACTCGAGATTGCTACGGGACGTAGGTCCGTCGATCCGATGGAGCGATCGTCGCAGATGAGTCTGGCGGAGTGGGTGTGGGACCTCTATGGGAAAGGCCGGGTCGTTGAGGCCGTGGATGAGAGACTCCAAGCGCATTTTGATGGGAAACAAGTGGAGTGCGCGTTGGCCGTGGGCTTGTGGTGTGCTCATCCCGACCGGGGCTTGAGGCCCTCCATAAGGCAAGCGCTTCAAGTCCTCAATTTCGAGGCCACGGTGCCGATTCTTCCTAACAAGATGCCGATCGCAGTGTACCCCGTGCAGTCGCCACCGTCCGTCAGCTCCAGCAAGCCTTTCGTCACCAATAGTCTCCAAGAAGGTCGTTGAGCGTGGTTAATTTACTATTGGAAGGAAGGAATAAGAATTATGTTGCGTGCGTTCTTAGTTTTTCAAGCATTGGAAAAATGAAGTTTGTGTCATTCGTTTTTCTTATTTTTAACTAAGTTGAATCTAAATAAATTCTTGTTCGATAACTCAATTCGATGTTGTAAACTCAAATGTTCCTATCTCTAGGTTACTTGTATTTCCTTGTTCCTGATTCTATATGTTTGGTTCGTTTTCGGAAGATGTAATTGATGCCACAACTAATAACTTCTTAAAAGCGTCTCTTCATGGAAAGTCAGGTGATTTCATGATTAATTATTATTTTATTTTATTTTGAAAATTAATGCAACTTTCTTGGGAAAATGACACCATGAGTGCTAGAATTTTTTTCCTCATAGAAATTTCTCCAAAGTTGAATCAAATGGACTGAAGTCAGTTTGAAATCAAGCAAAAAATGTGATGAAAACTTGTTTCTTCATGAAATTAACACTTCATGGATCAAAGGTCGGGAGGCGCAAAAAGTTCCAAGTTGAGAAATACAGCACATAAAAGAGAAATAAAATTTTCTATATATTTTAATATATTTTGAACAACAATATGACTCTATTTATAGGCTTTATCAAATAGTTATCTAAGATAACATACCAATGAAGATATACACGTAATCTTAAAAGATATGAAAAAAAAAACATTAGAATTATCAATATACATCTAACTTAGGAAATTGTCCTAGAGAAATATCTAATTATCTATAACCAACGAAATACTGAAATTACTTTGGTCCTTGATAGATTTTAGAGATGTTTTTACATCCTTTGGATGACGCAATCGCAAAAGAAATACATAACTCTGTGTTTGTGATCTAGCCCCTGACGCAGCATGGTGAAATGAGAATTGATAACGAGGCCTAGTGCAGTCAATACACTCTTGTTAGGGTAGTGAAGATTCAGCGGTCAACGACCCTCTTCGACGATTGAAGTTAAAAATACTTCACCCGAATTGACCGGTGGTGGGGCACGATGAACAGGAACGGGCATCTTCATTGGGAGGTTCGGGACGTCAGCCTCGAATTTCAAAACTTGAATCGCTTGTTGTACGGACGGCCTCAAGGTCCAATCTGGATGACCTCACCACGGCTCCACCATCATTAAGCACTGGACTTACTTCTTCCCGAAATCTGAGCTCATCCTTTCATCAACAACCTCTAGAAGCTGCCCGTCTCCGTAATGATCCCAAACCCACTCGACTAGACTCATCTCTGACTCCGGATCTTTCGGATCCCTAGCTCTCCTTCCCGTGGCAATTTCTAGGGCGACGACTCCAAAACTGTACCCATCTTATTCTTTGCTTGCCCGGTCAGTGGTTACGTACTCAGGTGCAAGGTACCCAAAAGTACAGGCTAAACCAATAGTCTGTGGACCAAGTTCGTGGTCCATCAGCCTTGCCAAACCGAAGTCATCCAATTTCACATTGAAATTAGAGTCTAGCGTGACATTGCTAGATTTGATGTCCCCGTGTATTACACACTGCTCCCACTCTTCGTGCAAATAGAAGATCGCCAACATTAAACCGATTGAGATTCTATACCTAATTGACCAATTGAGAGGACCCTTCTTTCCAAAGATATGCGAGTCAAAGGCTCCCATTTGGCATATACTCGAACGAGCAAGAGCTCGTACCCGTTGTGACACCAACCTTTGAGCTGCCCAAGGTTCCGGTGCCTTAAACTACTAATGATCTTCACCTCAGTGACAAATTCGCTTTTCCCTTGCTTGGAGCCTCTCAATATTCTCTTGACCGCGATTGTCATATCTAGGTTGAGTTAAAATCCCCGGTACACAGCCCCGAATCCTCCTTCACCGTGCTTTCCGTCATCCAAGAAGTTGTTGGTTGCTGAAGCAAGGTCCTGGTAGGAAACCTCCTTGGTCCGGCTCGCCTCTTGAAGTCATCATCGATGGTCGTCAGCATCCCCATCTCTGGTATCTTCTCCGCGCTCTTTCGCTTCCTCATCATCCGTATGAATCCTATAGCTATAGCTACACTAGAAGCTACCATAATGCTCACTGGAATCGTCAAGCCAAGTCTCCGGCCAACCCTTTTTGGATTACCACTATTCGGTCCCTCCACAGCTAAACTCAACCCGAAATCCCAAGAAAAAAGGGTGTGTAATTCCGCGGTATGGCTGGAGATCCTATCACGACCCATTCGGGAAGGACTATCCTCAGATCAATCTGATAAGAGAGGCTTTTGTTCTTGTGGGTTTGGCATGGTGTGGAAGCTTCATGACACACTTAGGAGGCGCATGATAAAATTTCTACTTCTCTATTTTTCTATTTCTCTATTTCTCGGAATAGGTTTGGAACATTAATCCGTTTGATAACGCAATTTGATTTTTCTATTTTTGAAATAGATTTCTATTCCATAAATAGATTTAAAAAAGAAATCAGAAGCTAAAATTTTTAACTTCTCAATTTCTATTATAGAAATTTTATCATGCGCACCCTTGAATTCATCGTGGAAGCATTATAATCGATCCATGCGTCAATAGTATCTGCGCTATGATAAGTGACATTCCAAGGAGTGGTAACATTCGAAGAAATTGAGTTCTTGTTGATTCCGACATGCTTTTAAGCAGGGTCCCATTATGAGTTTGCGAAAGTGTCAAACTCGACGTGGGATTTGATTCTAGGATGAGTCGCTGTTCGTGGTGTTGAACAGGCCTAGAAACCCGTCTGCCGAATTGACAGGAATTTGAAATCTTGCAGGAGCCATGAAAAATGCAAACCCCTCATATTGGCCAAGAGGCTTATTGCCAATGTCGATGGTGAAGCGGAAGTGGGTGGTGAATGATGGAAGTAATTTGAAGGCGAAACGCTCACGACTCAAACAAAAAGTGAAGAAAATAGAGAAGTTTCTAGATTTATTTTACCTTAACAAAAAAATAATTGCAAGACTCCCTATTTATAGACTTGTTATATGACATTTACTCTTCTTAATAGATAAAGCTAGCACTCCATATAAGATTTAGAAACTAACAAAACAATCACCTTATCTTATCATGTCTCACTATATATCTAAAAACAATCGTTATGTCTAGAAATATGAATACACTCATTAAAAATAGCACTACAATTATGACTCTTCTTCCATAAAAATACCAAACAGTTATTGGCATTGATGAATTTGCTTTAATTTCTAACAGTCTCCCTTAAACCAAATTTTCTTCAATCAATCATTCCAAGCAAGCTCTTGAACTTTCAGAAAGCATCGATCTTGAGAGTTCGGTAAAAATGTCTACTACTTGATCTCCAATCTTCACATGTAACCTGATTCTGTTTAACCTGTTCTTGAATGAAATGATATTGAATATTGATATGTTTGCTTCATTCATGAGAAACTGGATTTTTTGCCAATGCAATAGCAAAAAGATTATCAACAAAAATATCAGTTGCTTTCTTCTGCTCCGTAAGAATATCTTTGAATAGTCTTCTCAACTAAATTGCATGACAAACACATGAGGATATAGCTACATATTTAGCTTCACATGTCGATAGAGTAACATTGAGTTGCCTCTTTGATAACCATGTAAAAGCAGTGTCACACAAGAAAAATACAAAGCTTGTAGCGGTCTTTCGATCATCGATATCTCCACCATAATCACTATTCAAATAAGCTCTAAGTTGGAAGGATTCCGAGTAATAGTAGTGTAGGCCATGAGAAGTAGTACCTTTGATATACCAAAGTATTATCTTTAAAGCTTTAAGATGAGATGATTTCAGCTTCTTCACATATCGACTCAAAAATCCAACACTATACATAATGTCCATCTCGTGCATGTCAAGTGTCTCAAACTCCCAATCAAGCTTTTATAATATGTTGAATCAACATGACCCCATCATCAAACTTCAAAAGTTTGGTTCCGCCTTCCATTAGTGCATTGATCAAAGTACAATTTTTCATGTTGAATTTTTCAAGGATATTTTATGCATATCCATTTTGGGAAAAGAAAATCCTCTCAGCACTTTGCTTCACTTCGATCCCAAGGAAATAATTCATGAGACCATTATTAGTCATCTCAAATTCTTTCACCATCGATGCCTTAAAAGCATAAATCATTGCCGGATTATTTCCCTTAAAAATAAGGTCATCTACATATAAATAGGCGATTAGAATATCACCTTTTTCTTGCTTCAAATAGAGTGCATGCTCATCAATTCGCCTTGAAATATATATCAATTATGGAATTCCATGCTCTCCATGCTTGTTTAAGTCCATGTAGAGCTTTCTTCAACTTTAGCACTTTGTCTTCATGACCTTTCACAACAAACCCCTTCAATTGTTCAATAAAAATCTCTTCTTCAAGGATGCCATTCAAAAATGCTGATTTGATATCCATTTAATAAATTTACTCAATCACTTTGAGCAACGATAGAAATAATCAATCTAATTGTTTCCATGCGGATGACAGGGGTAAAAACTTCATCATAGTCAACTCCAGCTTTTTGTTTGTACTCCTTCGCAACTAATCGAGCATTGTATCTTGTTATTTCTCCTTTCTTGTTCTTCTTGGCCTTGTACACTCATTTGACTCCAATCGATTTCTTGTCCTTTTGTAGATCAACAAGCTCTCATGTTTGATAGCTTTTCTCCATTTTTCTTTTTTGGCCACATCATCATAAACAAGTGGTTCACAATATGCAAGAAGAGATACAAGGTGAACCTCGTCAATACCTTCATAAATGTAAGACGATCTCCTTGATCTTAGTACTAGCAGTTCATCAACACCATTTGAAGAGATTGGCAATGATGAACTTGAAGAAGATATTGGAGAAGAATGTGTTGGATGATCCTTCAACTTTGTTGGATTAGTATCACCATGAGCATTCACTTCATCTTTTGGGTTGTCTTCCCACGTGCCATCTTCATCGAACTTGACATCTCTGCTTATATACACTTTCAAAGTGTTATGATCAAATAATTGATAGGCTTGGATGGGGAATCTTACCCCAAAAAGATGGGCTTTTTAGCCCTGTCTTCCAATTTTGATATTTTCTAGTCCGGCACATGAACATACGCAATACTTTTGCAAATTCTCAAGTGTGAAACACTTGGTGTTTTCCCAGTCCATACTTCTTGTGGAGTTATGTCTTCAAGTCCATATATGGGATATCTATTTTAAAGATAGACCGTACACAAAATAGCTTCAGCTCAAGACTCCTTTGGCAAATTTTTGCTCTTCAACATGCTTCAAAACATGTCGAGAACACAGAGTTGTTAAGAAATGTCGAATACCATGATCCTCACAAAATTTGTTGAGTATGATTGAGGTGAATTCTCCACCACGATCAGTCTTCATAGTTTTGATAAAATAGCTACTCTTCTTTTCAGTCAAGTTCTTGATTGTTTGAACATGTTAAAACACTTCTGTTTTTTTTTAATTCAAAAAATACACCCAAGTTTTCCAAGTAAAATCATCAATAAAAATAATAATAATGATGACTATTATATGAATGAGGAGTAATTGAGCCACACACATCAAAATGAATCAATTCGAGCGGCCTCTTTGCTCAATAAATTGCTTCCTTTGGAAAGTTAGTTCTAGAATGCTTACTGATAACACACCCTTCAAATAATTGATCGAGATGATCGATATGTGGTAAGCCACAAACCATCTTCTTGCGAGTAAGCAAATTGAGTCTGCCAAAATTGAGATAGCCGAATCTTAAATGCCACAACCATGAAGGATTATCCATCAATGCCTTCAAATATCGAGACATCGTTTTTTATACTAAGAGTAAACATCTTGTTCTTCGACATCTTTACATTCGCAATTAGTTTGTTATTCCTATCCACGCACGCCTTCAGATATGAACATTATAGCCTTTCTCCAAAAGCTATCCCAAATGCAAAATATCGTTTGACATTTTCAGGATATAATAAACATGAGTAATAAATTGATGTGCACAATTCTTCAAGCGAATCAGAATTGTACCTTTACCTTCAACTAAGAATTTTGGAGTTATCATTGAAAGAGACTTTTTCTTTAATTGTCTCATTTAACTCGGTAAACATCTCATTACTCCCGCACGTGATTGCTTGCACTAATATCCAAATACCACATACCAGTTTGACCTCATTCATCTTCTTTGAATGCCAATAGTAGAACCTGATCAGCATCATTCACTAAATTTGCCTTTTCATTTGGTCTGCTACTCTCCTTGTTCCGATAGTCAGAAGCGTAATGGCCAAGTTTATTACAATGATAACATCGAATTTTAGATTCATCATATCACTAGCCTATCGAGTCCTTTCTTTTTCCACAAGCACCTCTTTGATACTAGTATCTACCATCACTTCGAGTAGCATCTCCTCTACTTCATCCACGACTTCTTCCTTGAAAATGACCTTGACCTCAACCACGATCACGATCTTGGTTCCCGCGAGTTTGTCTAGGTTCTCTTCTTTGTTCCTTCTCATCTCAGATGGTCAACTACGTTTGGAGAACTTCCTCCACTAGTTCAATCTTTTTTCTTCTAAACCTTTCTTCATAGGCTTGTAATGAACCCATAGGCTCATCGATCATCATGGCATCCAAGTCTTTGGATTCTTCAATTGCAACAATAATGTGGTCATACTTGTTGTCTAATGACCGAAGTATTTTCTTGAACACGAACATCTAAAACGTTTTCTCCGTTTCTTTTCATTCGGTTAACAATTGCCAAAACTCTTGTGAAATAATCGGCAATTGATTCAAATTCTTTCATATCAATTACCTTGAATTCACCTCTTAAGGTTTGATGATGAATCTTCTTAACTTTCTATACTCCTTGATGTGTATTGTGAAGAATCTCCCATGCCTCCTTAGTGGTAGTAGCATTCGAAACATTTTCAAACATGGAATCATCTAACACTTGATAGTTGATTGAGAGGGCATTTTGATCTTTCAAACGAACCTTCTCCAAGGCATTCCTCTAGTTCTGGTTCAAGGTAGCTTCCTCTGGCTCATCATAGCCAATATTGACTAGTTCCCACACACCGTATACACCGAGTAGAGCTTTCATTCTAACAATCCAGTTACCATAACTTTCTTTAATAAGACAAGGGTATTGAAGAGGAAGCTAATTATTTGTTGAAGCCACGATCACAAACCGCAAAGCTCCGATACCACTTAATGAAAGTAATTTGAAGATGAAATGCTCACAACTCACACAAAAAAGAGAAGAAGATAGATAGGCTTGTAAATTTATTTCACCTTAATAAGAAACAATTATAAGACTCCCCTATTTATAAACTTGTTACATGACCTTTACTCTTCCTAATAGATAAAGCTAGCATTCAAAATATAATCTAGAAACTAATAAAACAATCACCTTATCTCATCATGTCTCACTATATCTCTAAAAATAATCACTACATCCAAAAGTATGAAAATATTCATTATAGATAATGACGAACATACTAATTGAAGATAACGCTGCAATTATGACTTAAGTACCGAACAGTTGTCGGCACCAATGAATTTGATTTAATTTCTAATATTGAAATCGGAGAGATTCCCCGAACCAGGGTCCCATAGCCTGACCTTCTTGATGTATGTGGCTCTGCCCACGTGGCAATAGTACATCTGACTCGTAAAGTCGACGTTTCCAACTGAAGTACGCTCTGCATCTCCCTCGTATAGTATGCTGAAGTCAAGGCAAATCACAAAGCATGCAAGAAGGGAGGGAAGATGAGAGACAAAGTTGTAGAAATTGATAAAGACACTGTTGGACATAGAGTGACTAGAGAGACCTGAGATCGTGTAATTGACGTCGCTATAGATGGAAATGTCGCTCAGCTCAAGTAGCTTGATGTCTCAATATTTTCTTATTTGTCATGTTGCTTAGGTTTCGGCTTGATGTCTCAATCTTTTCTTATTTGTCATGTTGCTTCGGTTTCGGTGGTATTCGCACATATTTTAAAATGGATTGCGAACCTACTGAAGAATATTCGAACATGAATATATAAACAATGGCATGAAGCCAACCAACTCCGACTAATAAACCGCACCGTTGTTTGGAGGTAAATAGGAAATGTTTAACAATTGCAAATGACCCCTCGATTAGACTGCCGCGAAAGCCAATTCTTTAAGGTTGTACTTCGATCGGTCGCGTGACAGAATGGTGGACGATTTCAATGGAAGAAATTTAATGACCGGCCAAAATTATTCAGGCATAAGTTACCTTGTGGATAAGAAATTTAAAGCACTAACAGAAAGAAATTATATATATATATATATATATATATATATATATATATAGAAAGGCCAATTGCTCACCCTTTTAGACGTAGATGGAAACCTCAATTACTATGCTTATATACACAGACAGATACATGAAGATGGATATAAGTAGATTTTTGGAAATTTAGGGACAAAAACGAAAGACTGAAATTACTTTTGTCTTCAACAGATATTAGAGATGTTCCTATATCCTTCAGATGACGCAGTCGCAGGAGAGGTTTCTTCCAGAGGCATTATTTGCTTGTAATGTAGCCCCTAACGCAACATGGTAAATCATGAATTGTAAATTGACAACGAGGCCTAGTGCAGACAATATACACTTGTTAGGATGGTGAAGATACCACGATGCCTGGTCAACGACCCTCTTCGATGATCGAAGTTAAAAGCGGCTCGCCGGAACTGACCAATGGTGTAGGCACACGATAGACAGGAACAGGCATCTGAGAGTGCTAGTATGAACAAAATAAAGGAGTTAGGGAAGAGAATAAGAACACAAGATTTATAGTGGTTCGGCTTAATCCAAGCCTACGTCCACTCTCCCACGATAACAGCCTTCTTGGCTGGATTCCACTATGCAATCAACAAGAGATTACAACTTCGAGTGCAAACACTTAGTAGTAGATCACACTATCTCACTAAGTCACTCTTTTGGTATTTCTCTCACGATTACAAACGTTTAAGCTCTCAAGAGACAAGTATATGATCGAAAGTCGCTCGAGACTTTGGAATTATAATTTCTACGCTCCGTCTCTTACTTGCTCATCGGTCCTTCATCTCCTTAAATACTCCTCCACTTCCAAACTACCCGTTGGACAGTATCCTATCCCGGAGAATCGTCTTCCAATATACCTATTGGACAGCTCTATCAAGAAGATTTGGTAGCCGTTGAGTGACAAAGATAGAATCCCAAATTGATTCCGATCGCCCATACAAACGAAATCTTGGTTTCCATAAGTAAAGCTTCTTCATATAGAAAGTTCTTGTCTTCAAGATCCAATCGTCAATCAATTAGATTGAATCAATCAAATCAATCTTGATGTGGAATCCAAACCAGATCACTAGCCGTTGTATGATTGGGCTTGAGTTACGATTCATCGAATCTAGATGTAAAGTCTGAGTCTGTAGACTTTACAATCTGGGTCTGTAGACTTTACAATCTGAGTCTCGAGTTTGGCAATCTTCAGACTTTGAGTCTTGAGTCTGGCAGTCTTCAGACTTTGAGTCTTGAGTCTGACAGTCTTCAGACTTTGAGTCTTGAGTCGACAGTCTTCGCTTTGACAATATCCTTTACATGTTCTATCATCTGCATGGTCTATTACTTAACCATTAAACATGTTAGTAGCCTTTGATTTATTTTGTCATCTTCAAAACATCATAAGGGATTTCCCTAACAATCTCCCCCTTTTTGATGATGACAAAACAATCTCTGAATATGCAGATTTGTAAACATACTTTTAAATCAAAGGATATCATAATATAGCAAATAGATTGAGCATAACAATATATAGAAAAATAGTCGCAGCTCAATATTATGCAATAAATAATATCAACCAATCAGCACATATGCATATTCATATCTTCTCCCCCCTTTTTTCATAATCAAAAAGCGATAATAATGGATTCACGTAGAGAATAATAACAAATATTTTGCATGAATCACAATTTCCAAAAATCAGCTTTTTTTATCGACTATTAAAGATATGCAATATAGCTCACTTCGATTATATATATATCAGCAAATATCCAATAAAAATCACAGATGCATCATGAAATTCACGTACACTTTTTGTCATAATAAAATGATAATATCAGTAAAAGATTTGTTAATGACAAAAGGTAATAAAAGATGCACTAACCGGATTTTTTGAATAAATTCTAATACATTTACCTTTCATTTCATCCATAATAAGATCACGATCAATCCAAAAAGATTTTTCCATAATTGATCGATGCTCCCCCTCAATTTGTTGCCTTTTTTGAGGTGATCACGATTCTTTTCATTTTCTTTTGGATTTGCTTTCTCCCCTAGACAGAATATATCTTCAATTGTCGCAGGAGATATTTTCTGATTGCACCAAGATTTGCATAGATTTGCGATCTTTCATCTCTTAAAGAATTTCCTGCAATCAACTCATTTCCCTTTTTGGTATCCATCAATTTGGATCCTTCCATTTCGTTAGAGTAAAATATATAATCTCCAAATATTCTTTTTTTAATTCATCATAACAGAGTACTCAAAGAATATTATGCATAATGATATTTTGAAAAATAAATTATCACTTCGTCAAAGCACAATAAAATCAGGGAGAATGAAATCTTTGAATATCTAAGAATATTTGCATCATCACGTAAAACAGATTTTCACTTTGCAAAATATGATTAGATCTAAGAGTATAAAATTAGACAAAATAATCTGAATTATCTCAAATAATCACACATGTTAAATCAAATCTCAACTCACAAATCATAAAAACAAATCATACAATTCTTTCTTCCATAAAGCAAAATATGATCATTATAAAATCTCAATCAACCAAGGATATATCGAATATCAAGCATAATGAGAAATTGAGAATAAAAAATTCCTTACCAAATCCTCTTTCTTCTTTCTTCTTTCTATCCTGCAAAAATAACTTATCTTTTCTTTGGTACCCATTTTTTCTTGGGTCCATGAGAGTTAGCAGAATATGTTGCTTTTATCCAATTTTTCTTAATAGGTCTCCAGACTTAAGAAAGATCTTGTTGCCTAAGTCGAGAATTCTCATTTTTAAGTTCAAAAATCCTTTTAAGAGAAGATTTGAGATTTGAACAAAGCTCATTTATGTACTTTGAAACTTTGAGAGGAATTTTTGAATTGCTTACCTCAATTTCCTCATCGGATTTTGAGTCTGTATTCGAGTCAGACTTTGATTCTGAGTCTATGTCTGAATTAGACTCTGATTCTGAGTCTATGTCTGAATCAGACTTTGATTCTGAGTCTGTGTCTGAATCAGACTCAGATTTTGAATGTGCCATCAAGCATATATTTTCTTGATCATCATCTTCTTTCATGATTCTTTTATGGCCATTATGCTTGTATTGACTTCTTCCATCGAAGTTCCTTCCTTTTCTACTCAGCTTTTTGAATTTCTTGACCATAAAGGCAAGTTCTTCGTCGTCCATGTCATTTTCTGAATCTGTTTCATCAAAAACAGCATTAGATATTAAAGCGATGGACTTCTTACCTTCGGGATCTTCATCGTTGAGTTGCTCCACTTCATAGGATTGAAGAGTGCCAATCAATTCATCAACGGAGAGTGGCATAATCCTCTGAGTCTCCCGGATTGAGGTCTTGACATGATTCCACTCTTTTGAGAGACCTCGCAAGAGTTTATTGACCTTCATCGGGGTAGAAATTTGCTGACCTTGATATGCTAAACCATTTACAATTTCTGTAAAACGGCTAAACATATCTCCAATTGACTCTCCTTGCTTCATCTTGAATGATTCATATTGGCCAAGCAAGAAGTTTACTTTTGTCTCTTTTACACGATCGGTCCTTTCATATGTAACATGAAGTCTATCCCAAACTTCTTTTGCTGTTTCACATGAAGAGATTCTATTATATTCAGCAGGAGACAAAGCGCAATATAAAGAATAAATTGCTTTCGCATCAAAAGCTTCTCTTTTGGACATCTCCGTCCGAGACATAGGAGCGGGGGGTTTTGTTTCTTTGTCTTTGCCATTCTTATTTGATGTAGACGCAGAAATGGGGTTGATTCCTCTTTCCACAACATCCCATTGTAAGAGATCTCTGGATCTTAGGAATGCTTTCATTTTGTTCTTCCATACGTCGTATTCCTTTCCATCAAAATATGGTGGCCTTGTGTTGCTTTGCCCTTCCATAAGTCCTGGTGCCAACATACTAGCCATAAAGAATCTTTAGCTCAAAAGTAAAAACACTTTTATAAACCGAGCACTTGGCTCTGATACCAATTGAGAGTGCTAGTATGAACAAAATAAAGGAGTTAGGGAAGAGAATAAGAACACAAGATTTATAGTGGTTCGGCTTAATCCAAGCCTACGTCCACTCTCCCACGATAACAGCCTTCTTGGCTGGATTCCACTATGCAATCAACAAGAGATTACAACTTCGAGTGCAAACACTTAGTAGTAGATCACACTATCTCACTAAGTCACTCTTTTGGTATTTCTCTCACGATTACAAACGTTTAAGCTCTCAAGAGACAAGTATATGATCGAAAGTCGCTCAGACTTTGGAATTATAAATTCTACGCTCCGTCTCTTACTTGCTCATCGGTCCTTCATCTCCTTAAATACTCCTCCACTTCCAAACTACCCGTTGGACAGTATCCCGGAGAATCGTCTTCCAATATACCTATTGGACAGCTCTGTATCAAGAAGATTTGGTAGCCGTTGAGTGACAAAGATAGAATCCCAAATTGATTCCGATCGCCCATACAAACGAAATCTTGGTTTCCATAAGTAAAGCTTCTTCATATAGAAAGTTCTTGTCTTCAAGATCCAATCGTCAATCAATTAGATTGAATCAATCAAATCAATCTTGATGTGGAATCCAAACCAGATCACTAGCCGTTGTATGATTGGGCTTGAGTTACGATTCATCGAATCTGGATGTAAAGTCTGAGTCTGTAGACTTTACAATCTGGGTCTGTAGACTTTATAATTTGAGTCTCGAGTATGGCAATCTTCAGACTTTGAGTCTTGAGTCTGACAGTCTTCAGACTTTGAGTCTTGAGTCTGACAGTCTTCAGACTTTGACAATATCCTTTACATGTTCTATCATCTGCATGGTCTACTACTTAACCATTAAACATGTTAGTAGCCTTTGATTTATTTTGTCATCTTCAAAACATCATAAGGGATTTCCCTAACAGCATCTTCACTGGGAGGTTAGGGGCATCGGCCTCGAATTTCAAAACTTGAATCGCTTGCCGTATCGACGGCCTCAAAGTCTGATCTGGATGAGCACACCACAACCCCACCATTATTAAGCACTCGACTTGCGTCTCCTCCAAATCTGAGCCCATCCTTTCATCAAGAGCCTCTAGAAGCTTCTTGTCTCCGAAAAGTGCCCACACCCACTCTACCAAACTCATCCCCGACTCTGAACTTTTCGGATCCCTAGCTTTCCTTCCCGTGGCGATTTCTAGGGCGACGACACCAAAGCTGTACACATATGATTCTTTGCTTGCTCGGCCAGTGGCCATGTACTCAGGTGCAAGGTACCCAAACGTTCCGGCTAAACCAGTAGTCTGTGGACCGAGTTCGTGGTCCATCAGCCTTGCCAAACCAAAGTCACCCAATTTCACATTGAAATTAGAGTCTAGCATGATGTTGCTAGACTTGATGTCCCTGTGTATTACACATTGCTCCCACTCTTCATGCAAATAGAAGATCGCCGGTGCTAAACCGATCGAGATTCTATACCTAATGGACCAATTGAGAGGACCCTTCTTTCCAAAGAGATGCAAGTCGAGGCTCCCATTCGGCATATACTCATAAACGAGCATGAACTCGTCCCCTTCGTGACACCAACCTATGAGCTGCACGAGGTTCCGGTGCCTTAAACTGCTGATGACCTTCACCTCAGTGACAAACTCTCTTTTCCCTTGCTTGGAGCCCCTCGATATTCTTTTTACCGCGATCATCGTGTCTAGGTTGAGTAAATATCCCCGGTACACAGCCCCGAATCCTCCTTCACCAAGCTTTCTATCACTTGAGAAGTTGTTGGTTGCCGATGAAAGATCTTGGTATGAAAACCTCCTCGGTCCGGCGCGCCTCTCGAAGTCATCGTTGATGGACGTCAGCATCGCCATCTCTGTTATCTTCTCCTTGTTCTTTCGCTTCCTCCTCATCCATATGATTCCCATAGCTATTGCTACACCAGAAGCTACCATAACGCTTAGCGGAATCGTCAACCCAAGTATAAGGCCAACCCTTTTTGAATTACCACTATTCGGTCCCTCCACAGCTAAACTTGATTTGAAATCCCACGAACCAAGTGTGTGTCGTTCCATGTAATTGCTACTTGCGGCCGAAAAACCAATTATGACCCATTCAGGAAGGACTGTCCTCAGATCAATCGGATACGAGAGGCTCGTGTTCTCCTGGGGGTTTGGCGTAGTCTGGAAGCTCCAAGACACACTCAAATTCATTGTGGAGGCATTATAATTTATCCATGCATCGATAGTATCTCCGCTATGATAAGTGACATTCCAAGGAGTGGTAACGGCTGAAGCAATTGACTTCGTGTTGATTCCAACATGCTCATAATTGGGGTCCCATTCCGGGTTCGCAAAGGTGTCAAACTCGACATGTATGATTTGATTTTGGGACGAGTCGCTGTTCGTGGTGTTATACAGCCCCAGAAACCCGCCTATCGAATTAACGGGGATTTGAAATCCCACGGGAGCCATGAAAAACGCGAATCCCGCAGCGTAATGGCCATGAGACTGGCCGTTCGTGTCGATGGTGAACTGGAAGTGGGTAGTGAAATCGGAGAGCTTCCCCGAACCGGAGTCCCATAACCGGACCTTCTCGTTGTATGTGGCTCGGCCCACATGGCAGAAATAGAGCTGACTCGTCATGTCGACTGCTCCAACCATAGGCTTCGCATCTCCCTCGTACAGGATATCATTCGCAGCAGGATCGAAGCGAGAGATGTTGAATTCAAGGCAAATGGCCGAGTGCACAAGAAGGAAAGAGGCGAGGAGGGAAAGAGGTGTTGAAACTGATGAAGACATAATTGTACATAGAGTGACCAGAGAGAGACCTGAGACTGTGCAATGGACGTTGCTATAGATGAAAATGTCGCTCAGATTAAATAGCTTGATGTCTTTATCATTTGTTAGTTGTCATGATGCCTAGGTTTCAATGACTCGGGCATATTCTATAACAGAGGGAAGATCTACCAGAGAAAAATCAAGAGCTTGAAAATATAAACAAAAACATGTAGCCATCTGACTTCGATCAATCCACATCACCATTCTTTCGAGGTGCATAGGAAATGCTTAACAACTGCGAGTGACTCGTTCAATTCACATATAAAGCCAGATTTGAAAGGTGCATGTACGACTAGATCGTGGAGAAGACCGATTCTCGTTAGGTCGCACTTGAGGCAGCTATGGGACAAAGACTGTTGGACGATTTCAACAGAAGAAATCTAAAGGCCTGCCCACAGCAATTAGGTTTTTTCGCTTAAATTAGTTCTCACTTATGGCTGCGCGCCGGCAGAATCCATGAAAAATAACAAGCTCCCAAAGGAATTCCAGAAATTGAGAATTAGAACTCGGTGCTTTGATAGAAAAAAAGCCGAAATGTAATGATTCTTATTTTATATAGATTAATAAGAAAAAAAAATCTTTTGAATTGTCAAAGCAAGAACTTCGCGTAGGAGTTGAAGTCCCAAAAGACAATTGGGAATTCTTTTTAATGGGAGATCGGACTGTTTTTCAGGAGGTGGAATATTCGCCTACTTGATTGTACCAATTTGCAAAATTTTTTGTAACCTCGTGGCTAGGTCTGGGGCCTCTCTCTCTGTCTGTGATCTATTGTCACCTTGTGATGGTTATTGTCCGAAAGTAACGACGACCACCTTTCTCACTCATCCGTGAAAACTTTTGTGATTTAATGACCTCTTGTTGTACTAATTTAATCTCCTTTTAATCTAATGAACGCTACTTTAGCATTTGATTCGTAAAAATGAACGAAATTGACCTTTCAAACAAGGTGCAGGAAAGCAGTCGGGCCATAATTGAAGGCTCGAATAGGAAAGGAAGGGAAAATTATTAGTTCGGTCATAAACCTAAGTACAAGACCAATTCAGTCCTATTTAAAAAAAAAAAAAATTGCCAATTTAGTGTTAAATCTTTACTCTAAATTCCAATATAGTCATTTATGTCAATTTTCGCCGAACATCACTAACATAGTGGTATGCCATGTAGGACGGGCAGTGATGACTACACTACCACGTTATTGATCTTTTGCGAAAATTGACCAAAAGGATTACATTAGAATTTCACAAATGTGTAGAAATAATTTGATAAAATTAAAAAATTTAGAATTGAATTGGAATCTGTACAATAAATTTAGGGAAAATTTCAAAGATGGACCTAAAGTGAAGGTGTTTTCTCAAAAGAGAACTCAAAGTGGATGATATATTAAATAAGGGTCTCAAGTGGCCAATTTAGTCTCAAATAAATGCCTAAAATTACTAGATGACGAAATCTTATTTATAGTGAGGGTATTATCACCCATGAACTTTTTCTTTCTTTTTTCTCTTTTTTTTTTCATTTTCTTTTCTTTCATTTTTCTCACGCGTCCTCCTTCGCTATAGTCTCCCCACCTACAAGCTTGAAGTTATACATTGTTGGTCGCCTTCTCTGGCTACGAAATCCTTAAGTCCTCAAGATGCATCAGATCTCGGCTCGTTCATGCTTGATCTAGGGCTTAGATTTACCTCCATTTGATGACAACGGTTCTAAAGTTTCTCTCAAGGGCAGTGGCAGACAAGGTTGAGGGCTCAAATAGGACTTGTCATTGGCAGCAATGTGATTCAAATTTGAAATTGATGAGGCAAAACTGTTGCCGAGGTTGAAATAGTCACCTAATTAAGTCAGCCAAACAAGATGATATGGTGATGCTCGAATAATGTTGCTTCCGTTGTTGGCAAGCAAGACAAAAATCAGTGCAAAAATTGCAGTTGCTGGGTTGGTGCAAGGCGTGGAATACGTGAATTTTGGTGTGCTCTCGAGGTGAGAGAACATATGTCGCTAAAGGGATTGGTTTGGACAAGTCGGCGATTGCAGAGTCTTGACAAAAGCAAAAAGGTATTGCCAAGAAGATTAACCAATTGGTAATATTAGCCAGAGGCTTAAGAGGAGTTATGTTAAGGATTTAATGTAGGATTGTCTGCCAAGAGGAATTCTAGAAAGAGTCACTTAATTTGAGCAATCTTCCTTGTATGATTATTGAGTGCTACAAAGCTCAAAGTTCAGAGTTCAATACTGTTGTGATGATAGAAGGATAGACAATTGCATAAACTTGGCGCTGAAGAAAATTTTGCACATAAGATGATAAGAGAATATTCAAGAAGTTACAATCTTGCATTGTCTCAACGAGATGTACAACTCATTCCGACATTCAAGAGGATGATCTCCACAACCTAAAAACACATGGTAGAAGTTTGCGTAGTTGAACTCAATTCAACACAATGTCGATTCATTCCCATATTAATTGTGCGGCTGAATTTGTAATCTATGAAAAAGAAATCACAGCACAACATATATGGATTTTTCATTCCACTAATAACAAAAAATGGTGATGGTTGATGATGAAAATCATATGAGAATAATAAGTTGTGTCGAATTTGTAGCACCACCGCAACAACTTCAAAGCATTTGATACCAAGGCAAATGATATGCAACTCTACTAAATCACCGCACCTGATTCAACATGATTTTGGAGGACTTGTATGATTGCAACATTTATGCTCAAATTTATTGGTCAAGAGAAATCAGGATCCATATGACACTGAAGCAATTTTATTAAGAGCAATGGTTTCAAACAAATCAAAGACGCAAAAAGCTAGATAAGAGGCCAACCCTAAAGTGCTCGATCCTTGTCAGCAAATTTAACACTACCAATTTGCTCATAGTACTTTTGCTTCATAACATGTTCTCAAACACTCCTAATTCACACTATATCATGCTCTTTTATTCTTGGAGCTCCACAATGAACTCATTCCTCATCCTAAATTGTAGCTTCTAAGCTTCTTGCTTTAACTTCTTGTTCTGCAGCTCTTAGTAGTTATAAACCTCTTTATCAGCTTTAGTAAGGGCCTTTTTTGCTCAACACCTTCTCGGCATCGTAGCAATTTGATATAATGAAGCCCTGGACAAATCAAATTGTCACATCAAAAAGGAAGAAGTTTCTAATTATCCATTGTTAAAACAAAATAAACCCATTCAGGCATTTCATCGAACATCTTTAGGTGCGTGGTTGGCCTTTAAGAAAGACAATCAAATCAAACTGGAACTTGTAATGGCTGTCGGGATAAAAGAATCATATTGTAAGCTTGTCACTTTTGGCTTCGTGGGACTTTTACGAACAATTTTGAGGAATGTAACTTAAAATATTCAACGAGCTAGGTTGTGCTGTAATGGCTTGCATTGAAGAAAAGCTGGTCCTAGTAATGATAATGTAGAAGATGCAGGTGTGAATGACCAGCTAGTCCTCATCTTGGTCCTGGTAATTCATTGAGCTCGCAGGTAGGGGAAACTAGAGCGTGAGGAAGATGAAAGAACAAGAAAGAAAGAGAGAAAGAAAGAAAAATAAAATTAAAGAAAAAAAATTAATTTGACAAAAATGCCTCTATTAGGAGATAAGATTTGGCCAGCCAGTAAGATCAAGTCCTTATTTGAGACTAAATCAGTCACTTCAAACCTTTATTTAAGAGAACATCCGCTTTATGCCCTCTTTTAAGAAAACATCTTCACTTTGGGCTTTTATTTTAAATTTTCCCATAAATTGACTGATTGGGAAATTTTCTAGAAAATAAAGGCTACTAATGTTAGGAATCCACTTATTTGACAGCCACTTATTATTAGATTAGATATCACAGACAAAGGGGATAAATTGGTTGAAATGTAACTAACTGTAGATTACAAACTCTATCTACAAGTGAAGCTATTAAAACTTTTACAAACTGTAAACTTTGGATCTTCTTCAAAATGAGTAATGATAATGTAGAAGATGCAGGTGTGAATGACCAGCTAGTCCTCATCTTGGTCCTGGTAATTCATTGAGCTCGCAGGTAGGGGCAACTAGAGCGTGAGGAAGATGAAAGAACAAGAAGAAAAGAAGGAGAGAAAGAAATAAAAAAAAAAATTAAAGAAAAAAAATTACTTGGGCGAAAATGCCTCTGTCAGGATATAAGATTTGGTCGGCCAGTAAGATCAAGTCCTTATTTGAGACTAAATCAGCCACTTCAAACCTTTATTTAAGAGAATGTCCGCTTTGGGCCCTCTTTTAAGAAAACACCTTTACTTTGGGCCTTTATTTTAAATTTTCCCATAAATTGACTGGGAAAGTTTCTAGAAAATAAAGGCTACTAATGTTAGGAATCCACTTATTTGACAACCACTTATTATTAGATTAGATATCATAGACAAAGGGGATAAATTGATTGAAATGTAACTAACTGTAGATTGCAAACTCTGTCTACAAGTGAAGTTATTAAAACTTTTACAAACTGTAAACTTTGGATCTTCAAAATTGTGTGAATGTAATTGCAAGAGTGACCAAAAAAAAAAAAAAAGATGCAATAACAAAAGAAAGAGAGATAGAGAATATCAAAATAGAGATTTATAGCGATTCCCTTCTCCTTTCTCCTACTCCCCTCTTTATGCTCTGGATAGAACTTGTTTATTTTACAGTTCACCTGCTGTAAGATTGGTTCCTCTGTTGTTGCCGCACAGTAGAATCAGGACACGTGGATGAATATCATCATTTTTCTACGTCGTAGCATTTAGAGTGAGCTCATATTGCATGGAGCATAGTTTTCATTAAATAAGCAAAAACCCAAAACTAGTTGGTTGAAATTTCGTGTTAATTATAAATTATGTCTAGGTTGAATATGTGTTTTTTAATTAATCTTGTGATGCTCACGTCGCTTTATGGTAAGTAATTCCACCTCTCCTCGCAATTTAATGCTTTGATTTTCAAGTGTTAGATAACAATGGTGCACTTGCATGATTATTTCACATGTTAGTAGATTGGTGTAAAATCAATCCAAGCTGCTTGACAAGCATATTCTCAAAGTGAACAAGTTTAGGTATTGAAAGAGCATTAGTTAATTAGCTAGTGTAACCAAGTCCCCAACCATAGATTTTCTGGTTCCATAGGAAGTGAGGTATATTTTCATAACTCACTTGAATTATAACAAACCCCAATAAGTTAGTAACGACTCTTCATTAGAAAATTTGTATAGTGTCAATTTGAACCTAAAATTGAAAAAATAACATTGCACGAGGTATAGGCCTAGAAAAGCCCGCGCCTAAATGAGGACCGTAGGCCCGCTTTTTAAGGCGATACCCCTAAACCATTGTCTTTTCCCCTCCAAACTAAAAACATAGGTAACGGTAATCATCACTTTTTTTCCAACCACTTGAATTTCATTACTCCTAAAAAAATGGTCACCTAAAGTACCATAATTTTTAATTGATCACTTAAGTACTATAACTTTTGTAAAAACGTTCACCAAAAGTGTCAAAAATCCAATGAGGTATGCCCCCTGTGATGAACATTTTAAAAATGTTAGTGCACTTAAATGATTGATTAAAGCTATCAAAACTTAAGTAAATGGAAAAAAAAAAAAAAAGTTACAAAACATCTCACTTAAGTGAACATCATACATAAGTTATGACATTTAAGTTATTGAAAAAAAAATTGTTACGGCACTTAAATAAGCCACATACAAAAGTTATGACCTTTGTATTGTCCTTTTTCCATTATTTTAATTTTTAATTAATCAAGAAAACCCAAAATTAGCTTAATGTCTCATTTAGGTCATGTCTAGTTGATTGTTACATCATGGAATTTATTATGTAAGTCATTTAGTGATTTAAATTATGCTTGCATTAGTCATGTCCGCGTAGCTTTCTTAGGAACAATTTCGAATTTATGATGATACTTAAAACTAGGAAAAGCCAAAAGATTAGGTTGCATATAGCAGTCTTTCATCATAACGATTATTAACTCCGAGATCGATAGTATATGCATAATCATACATGCTTTAGGCATCTCATTTGGGTAATGCATAGATCATAGGATTGAATCTTTACCTTTTTGATTCATAGTTCATAGGGGTCGCGCTTTGGGGCTTTATAGCAAAGCTTTGTTTGAGTTGCTCGACATGATCCAGGTTCTTCAAGTCTTCTAGCAATTTATTTATTGCTGCATAATTTTTTGTTTATTGCATCATGCATGATCACATTTTATATGTTAGTGGCTTAAAATTATATTTTAATGAAAATTGTATGTAATATTTTGTTTCAATAAAAGAGCAAATATATTGAAAAGACTTTAGATCCATCTAGTTCAACTAAATCTCTGAACTCATAAATCTATGGTTCGCAAAAATAAGACGGACTACCTTACCTTACTCAGGCTTCTAACCAACCCTTACCTTACTCGGGCTTCTAACTGACCCATAATTAGTTAGTGGGGACTACTAAATTAAATTTTGAATACATAATTGATTGAGAAAACCAAGTTGCCACCAGTATGGATTCAGAGGACTTGTGTGGGCGAAGTTGCCACCCCACAAGAGGAACCATTTGCGCCCGCTTTGCAATCCGCCTGCTTTCCTTGGCGGTTGACGTCGAGAGGTTTGGAATAGCTTCCTCAACTTCTTTCCTTTGAAGTCGCCTTCCTCTTTGCCCCAAATCCTTAGTTTAGGGTTAGGCTTTGAAGAACACCTCTGATTTAGACCCAATTCGTTAATTTAGGGTAAATATTGTGTTAAATGACATTGTTTAGGTCCAATCATGCTTACTTCACTTTGCCGGCAAGCAACATTGGAGCTTTCCAGCCACATAAATCCGTGATGGCTATGAAATAAATTTTTTTTTCCAAAAGTGTTACCAAGTGAGTTATCAAAAGTATTGGTCCTAAAGTGAGTATCATACAAAAATTAAGATACTCCATCCTTCTTTCATATATGCAAAATAGGTAGTCTTTGTTTTGTATTTAAGTCTAATTATGGCCCGGCTACTTTCCTAGACATTTTTTGAAAGGTGAATTCATTCATTATCATGAATCACATAAAATAAGTAGTGGTCAATAAACTGACAAGCCAAGAGATAAATTAGTACAGCAAGAGCTCATTCACTTAAGTTTCTTAACATTGTCTGATTTCTGAAGTAACTATTAAACAACTTAATTTTTAGGTTTTATTTGGCAGTCCCCATTTGAGCTAGATTGGATAACAAATTATTATATTCGGTGTTTGGTGATGTTCTCCAAACCGGATAAATCCAGATAGAATGCTAGATATCTTCTCTAATATGGGGTGAAATAAACTCTAATTAGATAACAATTGAGAACAATAAATTAAGAATTTCTATTTTCTTGCAGCAATAGAGTGATAGAGTGAAAAATTCAAAAAGTTTTGGCACCCACATGATCAAAAAAAAAAAAATTAAAATTAAAGCTTTTAAATGAGTAACGGAAGTATGTTGAGGCACTTGGTGTCCTTTTCCTAGGAAAATTGCATTAATTTTCTTAATAATGAAATCTAATGACTTGACCTATAAAACAAAAAGAAATCCAATGACGGTTTCCTATGGATGAACGGACGCTTTTAAACAGTTACTAGCCGTGGCATCAATTCACATCTTTCAAAACGAACTAAACATCTGGAATTCAGTACAAGCGAATACTAGTAACCCAGAGATAGGACCAGTTGAGGGTTCAACATCGAATTGAGTTGTCACACAAGAATTCACTTAGATTCAATTTACTTAAAAATAAGAAAAACGTTTACGACAAACTTCATTGTTCCGAAGCTTGTGAAAAATTAAGAGCACTTGCAACATGATTCTTATTCAATCCTTCCAATAGTAAATTAAATTAACCACACTCAAGCTCAACGACCCTCTCGGATGCTATCGGCGATGTGAGGCTCGCTGGAGGTGATGGACGGCGGCAACTGCACGGGGTACACTGCAGGTGACATCTTATAAGGAAGAACCGGCACCGGAATCTCAAAATTGAGGGCCTGAAGCGCTTGCCTTATGCCATATGGAGGGCCTCAAGCCCTTATCGGGATGAGCACACCGCAAGCCCACGACCAACAACCGCTCCACTTGTTTACCATCAAAAATCCACCTTGAGTCTCTCATCCACAGCCTTACCGACCCGGTTTTTCCCATAGAGGTCCCACACCCACTCCACCAAATTCATCTGCGACGATTGCTCCATTGGATCAACGGACCTCCGTCCCGTAGCAATCTCGAGCGCAACCACCCCGAAGCTATACACATAGGACTGCTTGCTCGCTCGCCCTGTGCTCACGTACTCCGGGGTCAGGTATCCCAAATTGCGGGCTAGCCCAGTCGTCTGCGGCCTAAGCTCGTGGTCCATGAGGCGGGCCAGCCCTAAGTCTCCAAGCTTGACTTTGAACCTCGAGTTGCTCCACTTGATGCGCCGGTGCACCACGCACTGCTCCCACTCCCAGTGGAGATAGGAGAGCGCCGAGGCGAGCCCGACCGAAATCTTGTATCAGGCAGCCTAACTTAGAGGCCTCCTCTTGCCGAAGAGGTGCCTGTTGAGGCTGCCGTTCGGCATGAACTCGTAGACAAGCAGAACTCATTCGCCTCGTGGCACCAACCTATAAGTTGCACTAAATTTCTGGGCCCCAAGCTGCCGATCATTTTCACCTCCGTGACGAACTCCTCGTTCCCTTGTTTCAAACCTCTTGATATCTGCTTCACCGTGACTGCCGCGTCCAGGCCAACCAGATATCCCTGTAGACCGCCCCACAACCACCTTCACTCATCTTCCTCTCATCGGTGAAGTTGTTGGTAGCAGAAACGAGGTCTGCATACGTAAACCTCCATGGCCCTTCCCTCATGAACTTTGCCATCTCCAATCCCTCGCTCCTCCTCTTCCTCCTCCAGAGAATTGCTGATATCACCACCATGCTGCGGAACTGCTAAGCCAACAACTAACTTGGTCCTTTTGGCATTTCGTTGCTTTTCCTTGACTTCGAAGTTCAAACTGAAGGACCAAGATTTAAGTTGGTGACGTCAGTGTAATGGGCAGTTGCAGCTGAGAAACCGATCATCACCTCCTCGGGCAAGGCAGAGTAAGATCAATCTGATATGAAATACTTGTCTTTTCGTGCCAGTTCCGCATAATCTGGTAGCTCCAAGAAATGCTCAGGTTCTTAGTCGTGGAGTTGCACACAATCCACACCTCGGCAATGTCGCCGCTGTGTAAGCTGGCGTTCCAAGGTGTGGTTAATGCCAAGGCGATTGAGATTTTGTTGATCCCGACATGCTCATACGGCGGGTCCCATTTGCGATTGGTGAAGGTATCGAACTCGACCCCCACGATTTGGTTTGAGGACAAGTCTTTTTTGGTGGCGTTGAAGAGGCCTAAGAACCCACCAGTCGAATTGACCGGGATTTGGAATCCGACCGGCGTGAGGAAGAAGGACAGGAAGAGAAGGGAAACGCGCAGAGCGTTTGGACTCCGAATAGAGGGCCATAGAGAGAATTTCCTGGCGGGATCAAAGCAAGGGATGCTGAATTCAAGGCAAACGGCAGAGTGTACAAGAAGGAAGAGAAGAGGCGGGACAAAGCTGTTGAGATTGAGAAAGACATTATTGGACATAGATTGAAGATCAAACTGTCGCTCAGATCGGATAGCTTGATGTCTCCGCCATTCGTTATTTGTCATGAAAATATAAACTAAGGCATGTAGCTATCTGCCTTGGATTAATCACCGGCAACAATGTTTCCACGTCAATAGGAAATGAGTTAACAATTCCGGATGCCCCTCGTGTTCCCACATAAATTCAGGTTTGACAAGTGCATCTACGATTAGACGGAGGGGAAAGGCCAATCAGCTATGTGACGAAGAATGGTTGATGATTTCAACGGAAGAAAATCTAATTTGATAGGCATTGTCATGTGAATCATAGAGACTTGCCAAATTTATTCAGGTTTAATGAATCAAACGGCGGAAAATGGATTCTTGGAAGCTTTCTACATAAGACACTGCAAAGCAATTTGTAGGATATTAAATATATTATTCTAAGGCTACATTTGATCGTCCGGATTTCTAACTACAATAAGACTGGATAGAATACGATACAAAAATAAGGATTTTACTATATTATATTCACTGTTTTAGTGATTGCAATCGGTTATATTTATGTTATATCATGTGGTATATTAGTAAAAATAAACAGAAAATTTTACAAATGAAAATAGTAAAAATCTCTCATGACACTTTTGCCTTATTTTTTATTGTGATATGTTCAGTAGAAGTCTTAAAACTTGTCAAGAAAGTGCAATTGAGTCCTAAAACTTACAAAAGTGCAATCAAGTCCTAAAACTTGTCAAGTTGGTTCAATTCGGTCATAAAGTTAACACTATCAAAAAAGTTAACGGAATTGCCGACGTTAACGGCGACGTGATGCTTGACATAATATTTTAAATGAATTTTTTTATTATATATATGGCTTTTTTAAATTATTTTTACTATATTATATCCATTGTTTTAGTGATTGCATCGGATATATATGTCATATCATGTACATTGTTGCTCGATATAAATGGTATAATAGTAAAAGTAAACATAAAATTTTACAAATGAAAATAGTAAAAATCTCTCATGATGCTTTTGCCTTATTTTTTATTTTATTTCCCCCTCTATTTTTAGTTAATTTCTTTGTTATTTCTTTCTTCTCATTCCATTATTCTCTAATAAAATTTTGTTAAATAGTAAACTATACTCACATTCCTAAAATGCTAAAATACCTAAAATATGTAAATTTAAATTTATATTTATATATTGAATTTATATTATAATATAGAATTAAATTCAAATATATAACTAAAAAAAGATTAAATTAGAATAACTAAATTGTTTTGAATTTCCTATATTAGAATTCAAATATTATTTATATATTGAAATATAATTCAATTCTATTAATTTTGTTAATTTAAGAAGTTGTTATTCGACTAAAAAGAAAACTTTCCTTAAGATGGATGTTAGAAATTCTATCTATCTTTATTCTATCTCTCTAATGGGAAATGAAAGGGAATATGATTTGTAATAATAAAGGATATTTGAATCTTTGTTTGGACAAGTTCCCACATGTAGCGCAAACTAACATAATCCACTGAAAAAGAAAAAAGTCAACAACCACTCCAAGGAATTCTGGAGATGGGAATTTAGAAACCCATTACATTGATAGAAAAATGGTTAAAAAATGGAATGATTTTAATATCGATTTATAATAACTAAATAAATAGATAGATAAACCCTCTTACTTTTGAGTTGCCGAAGCAAAAACTTTATACAAAAGTTGAAGAATGAAAGAGAGAATTAAGATTTTCCCTTAATAGAAGATCAAAGTGGTCTCATTGGAGGTGGAAAATTTGCCGACTTGATACTACCAATTACCAAATTCTTACAAAAGTTGAAGAATGAAAGAGAGAATTAAGATTTTCCCTTAATAGAAGATCAAAGTGGTCTCATTGGAGGTGGAAAATTTGCCGACTTGATACTACCAATTACCAAATTCTTCTTAAGTTAGGTAAAAGAAAGAAATTGGATAGCGAAGAGAATATTGAATAGTAAGACACCACCTCTCTCTCTCTCTCTCTCTCTCTCTCTCTCTCTCTCTCTCTCTCTCTCCATTCACATCAATGGCTCCTTTCGAGTCATAACTTATTCAACCAGTGATACCCCTATGCTGGAAATTCAGTAAAGATCCATCCATTTTGAACTCGTTCACACACATTTCTGCTAAACTTTGCTCCAAACTTATTTCAACTCATTATATACAAGTTAGGCAATTAGTGTACTGCTTTTTTAAATAAGGACTCATCCCTAGTGACGTTATCTCCTCGGAATAAATAGGAGACGGATAAAGCAATTTCTTGGGGGGAGTAAGAGACCGAGTGGATTTATTAAGGAGAAAGTCAAAATATTTTAGAGGTGGTGTAACTGATAGAATTATTTGATTTCACTTTCTATGCAAATTTCTATATTTCATTGCACTACATGAAGATTTTAAAATTTTATGGCACTTTAGTGATCAGTAGTACTAGAGAGAGACAGTTAATATCAAAATACTCGGTGTTAACACCCGAATTTTGTCAACACCTTTAAGTGTCCATTTTGTGCAAAAATATAAAAATACAAGAAAAAATAAAGAAAAGCAAAAAAAAAAAAAAAAAAAGCAAAAGTTTAATTGAATTGAAAAAAATAGAGTGGGCTGGGTGCTGTCCAGCCCACTTGTCTTAGCTTTCAGCTCACCCCTTTGACCCATTTCCCCATTTCCCCATTCCTCTCTTTCGGCCCATTTTTATTTTATTCTTTAAGCTCACAACTTGAGCCGAAGAAGACAAGAAAGGAGCCCAAGCCCTCTCTCCCATCTCTTGCACAAGCTCACGCCTGTGAGATATGAAGCACGGACACATCCTAGGAGCTTTGGTATCGTGTTGGATACCCCAACACGTATTATCCTGACATCTTTGAGTGTTTCTATGCTGTAAACTAAATTTATGAGTAATTCACAACTAAAAAACAGTTCGTTGAAGACTTGAATAAATTTCATCTAGTGTGGGATAGCATATTTGTTGTAACTAATCTAGTTGCTCCAACACATGGTCAAGACGTGTCCGAAAATCTAACAAGCATCAACTCTTTTTGACAAGCTCCGACATGCGTGTTCGGAATTGTGAGAGGCATGGTGGTTTCTAGGGTGGGCGACAAGTGCGAAGGGAGAAAGAATCATTGAAGAATGAGATGAAGGGTGGAGGCAAGGGTGAGGGAGCATAGGTGAGGCCATGTGTGACAACGATGCCATGGGTGACAACGAGGCCACGACTACAAGGAAGGCTAGAGAAAGAGTAAAGACCGAGGTGACCTAGAGGGCTGACTAGGATGCCACAATAGAGGGTCGAAGGTGAGGCATCAGTTGCGAAGGAAGAGGGCTGTAGGCAAGGTGGCAAGCGATTGCGATGAGGTGACTTAGAGAGAGCATAAATCAAGAAGAAGAGAATCATGTGAGGAGGAGGAGGTCGCGGTTAAGATTTTAACAAGAAGAGTAATTAAAATGGGAATTCTTATGGGACTTAGCATGATTTTCTCCTTTTTGGAGAAAAAAAATTAAAAATGGGGATTTTGATGGGACTTGGCATGATTTTTTTCCTTTTTGGAAGGAGTGGGGGATGACTTCAATTTTCAAGAAAGGAAATGATAGGTGATGGAGAAAAAAAGGAGAGAAAGAAACCGAGGGCGGAGGGGGTTGGGGTGGTTGGGGGTGGTGTGGGGGAGAGAAACAAGGGAAATGACAAATGATGGGGGAAAGAAACGAGGGAAAGAAACCTGGGGGCGGGAGGGTTGGAGTGGGGTGGGGGAGAATGGAATGAGGGAGGGAAGTGTTGTTTTGGGTGGCGGAGCTTTTTATCTCAGAAAAATAAATAAGGCTAAAAAAAAAGTGATTTCAAAATATAAAAACACTAACTATTAAATAATGATAAATTTTGATCATTATAGAATATCATAGATTTATTTAAATAAATTGATTCTAATCTTTTGTAAATCACTAGTTTCATTGATAATATTTGTTAAATTTAGAAACATGTTTCAAACATAAATATATATATAATTATGAATATATATATATATATATATTTTATGAATATGTCTTTATTTTTTATGAATAGATTTATTAATGTTATTAGTGCAGATTTATTGTAATTTTTTATTATTACTTATTTATTTATGAATTTAAATCAAATTAATTAAAAATAAAAATATTTATTTAATATATAATATGTCCTAACTAATCGAAATATTTTGTTTTTAAGAAATGATGTGTGAACGTCGTGTGATATCATATGTCCATGTCAAGTGTCAGTGTTACTTTAACTTGTGAGCGTGGGGAGAACGTTTGACCGGGTCATGGAGGAGCGAGAGCAAAGAAACAGCAAGTGACGCGACCGTGCCCGACCTAAGGCAGAAGAGGAGAAACCGAGAGAAGGGGAGAGATCGAGCAAGGAGGTGGTCGGCCATAGGAGAAGGGGCTCGAAGTTCACCGAAGGAGAGGGGATTCAACGATTTTGGGGGAAATTGGTTCTTGGGCTCGCTGGTTTTTGGTAGACAGAGAGAACCGGCGGGGGCTAGAGGGGCTGGTTTTCGAGAGGGAGGAGAGAAGCTTGACGGGAGAGATAAATCCGCGGGTGGAGGAGAAGAGAGACAGAAAGAGAGCAGTGAAGCGTTGAGCTTGAGCAAAACCCGCCTGGGTTCTTTCAAACACCATCTTCCAATGGACTTAAAGGGCCGCCGGAGGAAAAGCAGAGCCCCGGCCGTCCTGTCAAGCTTCTTTGCTAAAGATGAAGCCCTTTCCGATCAGTCGTCCTCATCTAGCTGGAAGAACACCTCGTGCCGTCGCCGGACATCGTTGCTGACCGTGGCTGAACGGAGGTGCTCATGCCGTAGGTTCGATCTCTAGACTGTAAGGAAAGTTGTTCATCGTCCGTTGAAGCTTTGCTGGTGACCGTACGACACCAAAAGCTCCACCGCGAATCAGGTAGGAGTTCGTTCTCAAACATCATTTTTTCGGCCCTGCTTCTTTGAAGGATCATAGACACTTGATACAGTGATAAGATTGATCTATAATCTATAATGTTGGTTTATGTTTTTATGTGTTGAGATTTGAAACTCATCTCACCATGAACATGAACCTGAAGCTTGTTGTCCGAAACGCGTATCCCGAAAGAACACCGAGAAATTTTCATGTCTAAACTTGAAGTCGATTCATATTTGCATTTACATTCGTCCAATCCTACCTGACCCTGGTTTTTTTTTATGGGTTTTCATGCAACTTTCTCAAAAATAGTCGGTCTTCACCGAGTGTACACCGTCATTGAACATCCATTCCCTTCATTAGAGACCTCCCCTCGCCAGAAAAGCCATCGGTTCGAGGCCGCACTGGTTACGCTATTTTTCCCCATTTTTATGTATTCATGCTTGTTTGTTCGTTCGTTGGATTGTTGGTTTTAAAATTTCGTTTTGATATGGATATTTGTGAGATTCTGTGGCCGGCGGAGCAGGCGGCCGGCAGTAGTCAACGCCCGTAGAAATAGACGACCAGCAGGTGGTCACGTTTCTGTGGCAGCGAAGGACGGCGGCCGGTGGCCGGAGGGGCGTAGCGTCGGGACTTATGGTGGTGGGAAAAAACGAGTGGCAGGCGTTCATGTTCGGCTTAGAAGGCCAAAGGAAGTAGACGGTTGGTGGGGGAAAGGACAAAATAAAGAAAAAGCCAAAAGAGAGAAGGAAAGAAAAATAGAATTTTTTTTTTTAAAAAAAATCCGACTGGGTCGGATCTGGATTTGGGTCCGGTCAATGGTTCGGATCGGGTAAACGGCCCGAATTCGTTTCCCCAATATAATAATGATAATAAATTTTGAAAAAATTATTAAAAAATCGAAAACTATTAGAAAATCAAATTGATAAAAATCTTAGAAATAATAAAAAATTTAGAAAATTTCAAATCAATGAAAAATTTGAAATCTGAGAAAATCATTAAAAAAAAGAAAATTTGGAAAACATTTAAAAATTGAAAAAAATAGAAAATTCATAAAAATCTAGAAAATTCCAAAAATTCATAACATTTTTAGAAAATCCAGAAAATAACTAAAAATAGAAAAAATCATTAAAAATTGATAAAATTCTTTAAAAAAATAGAATATTTTAGAAAATTGGAAAACTCTTTAAAAATATTAAAACCCAAAATTTGGATAAGTTTTTTAGGGTTTTACAATAAAGTTCTTTTTCTTGGATTGCTTTTTCTTTTTAGGGAGAATATTATGATATTTGTATGCTTTCCTTTATTATTGTATTTGGTTGTGCTTTTCAATATCCTTGATGATATTTCCTACTCTAGAATGGTTAGGACAATACCTAGAATTCTTTGATAGGCTGTCATGACGTTAGTTAGCACACAACCAAGTAGGTACTAAAAAGGTGTTAGTCTTAGGGGTAATGTAATGAAGGCCCTAAGTCTAGAATCTCTAGTTACGTTAACAATAAGATATCCTCCTGCATTTTACTTGGTTTCTAGCTAACTGAAAATGTTAGTGATGAATTTTTACTCAAAAATTACATATGCTTAATTGATTAAAATTTTGAACACCCTATATCGTAAGAGATATGGACTTGAGAAAGCTCGAGTAAATGGAAAGCCATCAGCCCGATGTTGACAATACTCCTAAACCTAACATGCTCCCTTCTCGCGAGAAGGGTTAGGTCGCGACACTTGGTTTATTTAGTATTTAGAGGGTTATGGAGTCTATCACCTCAAAAAAAAAAAAAAAAAAAAAAAAAAAAAAATTATGCTTTAGCCATTTGCGAGTTGAAACAAGCCTCAACCAATGATGATGATGATAGTAATATCGTATATCTGATATTTAATATATTCTCATAAAATATGATAAATATCTCTTATACATATGATATTTAGTGCCGTTGCAATCATCGCTATGACTTTGCACTTTTTAGCAGCGATTATAGAACACTTTACCAGCAGGCCATTATGCAAATTGCTAGTAACTTCTGTAGTGGGGATTAGAATCGCCACTAAAACACTAAATAATCGCTGTCAAAGATGAAATATTTTGTATTGAATAAGCCTTTCTCTCCAAACCCTTCATTTGGTATTCATAATTGGTTCTCCATGCACACTTCATTTTAAACTATAAACATATTTAAACAATAAGTTCTTGGAAAGCACTTGACCTCTTTCTGATCTGTCCTTTGATGCTTGGGTCTTATGAGTAAAGAGTTTTAATCGTTCTCTTTTAGTTCCTATCTTGAGGGTTATGGTAAACAAATCCTCCTCCACTTGTAAACATAGGCGAAATCGCTTATTCATTGCAAAATCCGTTTGTCAATTTCTTCTATTGTGACTGATCGGTTAATTTTTGGGTTGTCATCGAATCTAAGGAGATGTATGCAGACGACGAACTTTGACATCGAGAGAATATGACCATGACGTTAATTTTGAATTTGTGAAAATTGAAGATTCCCGACCTTTTTCACCCAAAATTGATTGCAAAAGACTTTCTTATTGTTGCATATGACCTTGGTCATCCAATTCAGATGTCAACAAGAAATTTTTGATATTGACAAATGACATTCAACTTTTTATTGTCTTTTTCATTTTTCCAGTTATTTCTATATTTTTTAATAGCGAGCGATGTTGGCTAAGTTATCATTTTCTTCATCTAACAAATAAGAAGAATAGTCTATGCGAGGTCATTTAAGATTTTTTTAGATCGTGATAAATAATGCAAAAAGAATTAACACCATAATATTGGACGGCAACACTGGAACGGTGACATTTCTTTCTAAGGCCCAACAATTTAATTATTTTATAACTTGATTATAGGAAAATTTTTATGGATTTAGTATAATCAAATTTAAAATGAAGTAAACCTTATGAAGGGACACACAATAGGGGAAAATAACATAATTTCCGCTGTTATAATGTCAAAGTTATACTTTTCTAAGGCCCAACAATTTAATTGTCCTATAACTTGATTATAAGCAAATGTTTAAGGATTTAGTTAAAAGCAAATTTAAAGTGAAAATAAGCCTTATGAAAGGACACGCACTAGGGGAAAACAACATAATTTCCGTTGAAATAATGTCAAAATAATACCTTTTTAACTAAGACATGAGAAAACATGTAGCCATTTGTTGTTAGGATACACATGTAAGTTGTGCTAAAGAGACATCCCATGTTAGAGAATTTGTGTAGTGTTGAGCAATTAATATATTATAATCAGGCCATAACTCATAGGCTTATTAAGTGAAGGTGAATCCAACTGGATATGTTCTATGATACACGGACACGTCCCACATGCCTCCGTGTCGTGTCCGACACGTGTCGGACACCTCGACACGCTCGGACACGCTCGGACACGCTCCGACACGCGGTCAACGCGTGTCGAATTTGTCGACACGTGGTCAACTTTTGTCGACACGTGGTCAACTTTTGTCGACACGCTTCGACACGCGTGTCGGAGGGTGGAGGAAAGGGAAGTAGAGATGAGGCCGCGAGCGAAGGCAAGCCCGTGACGGCGAGAGATGGCCAGAGAAAGAGGGCGAGGGCCGTGAGAAGAAACTTTAGGAGGGAGGCGCGCGTGGGGGGAGGGGGGGTGTCGTTGAGTGGGGCGGCGGCGGCGCGCGGCGGCGGCAGCGGCAGCGGCAAGGGGGAGGCGTCGTGCGTCTGGGTTACTCCTTTTCCGCTCCTTCGGCGAATGCTAGTGCTTTTCTTGATCGAGTCTTCGATGCTTTCGGAGATAGGCGTCGTGCGGTGAGGAGGAGGAGGCGAGGAGGAGGAGAAGAAGGGGCCGCGCTGTTAGGGTTTTGAACTTTTGAGAAGGAAAAAAATAAAAAAGGATGCGAGGAGGAGGAGAAGAAGGCGCCGTTCCGCGCTGCTAGGGTGTTTCAACGAATAAAAAAAGACTTGGCGTGTAGGAGGGAGGGGAAAGTGACAGGAGGGAGGGGGAAGTGATGGGCTGTCAGGTGGTGGGGAGGGAAAAAAAGGTGAAAAAAATTTGGGGGAAAGAGAAGAGGAAGTTTGGGCGCAGGGGTGATTTCGAAAAATAAAAGTAAATTTGGGGGAGGGGGAATTTCGAAAAATAAATGTAAATTTGAGATAATGAAATTAAAAAAAGTGTTAGATTTATTAATATTATTAGTATAAATTCATTGTAAACTCTTTATTTATTTATTTGTAAATTTGAATCAAATTAATTAAAATTAAAAATATTTATTTAATATTTAACGTGTCGGAACGTGTCGAAATTCTCTGTTTTTTGAAAAATGACGTGTCGCGTGTCGTGTCGTGTCGTGTCACGTGTCGTGTCGCCGTGTCTGTGCTACATAGGATATGTTAATGAGTTCAACTTGAGTTCCCTCTCGGTGATCTCCTTAGAAGAATGTATTATACTTTTGATGTGTCATCCCTGTTGAGAAATCAAGTGGATGTGCAAGTAAAATAATTACTTCAATTATAAATCAATATTATAACTCTCTATTTTATCATCCTCTCACAATAACTCATTATACTTACTTACCCACTCCCTCACAAACCTCACACGGACACAACTCTCTCACACACCCACTTACTCTCTATTTCTCTACACTTCACTCCACCTACTCCCACCCACTCACACACTCACGTACACTATTCACTTACGCACACAACTCCTCACAATTCACACACACAAGACCCCTATCACCCTACCTCTCAACTCTATCACTTCAAGAGATAACAACCCCTATTTATAGGAGCCAAAGTCGGTGGAGTCCACAAACAAAATGGCCGAGAAAAATTTGGAGAGAGAGGGAGAGAAAATTCTGGTGCGGCAGAGGGAGGAAGAGAAATCTAGAAAAATCCAGAGAAGGAGAGAGAGAGGCGGTGCTCCCCTTTTTTCTGACACTCCCCCTCACCGACTACTCTCTCTTAACTTAGATATAGCAGTCGTGCCAATATTGCTTTTGGACTCTTCAACTGTCTCCCTCCGTTCAGCATATTGTAAAGCTTCCTCAGATGTGGATGGCTCTATGGCTTCATCTCCAATTGCTTCTCTTGCTGCGACTTTCCATTGAGTTTTGTGATCCTTAAATTTTTGCAATGCCAATTCATTTTGCCCATTAATCTCCTTTTCCTTCTTCTCACTCAATTCGGTCTTCGTACTCAGCATATCTCCTCTAAGAATTTTGAGATTAGAACTCATTCGGTCAACCCTCTCATTTGTGACTTTCATTTCATGCTTCAATCGATCCAATTCCATCCGAAGCACTTTAATGTAGACCTCTTGATCCTTTTCCTCATAAAATTTCTTCCCTTGATCTTATTCCACCGATCCTTACACCACGGGATGTAGGGTGTAGATGGCCTCCTTTTCTCAAAGAAAACTTTCTTTTTCTCCTTCATTTGCTCATTGTCTCTTCCGATATGATTAATTCGGAACATCATAGTGGGCTTGAAATCCTGAAACTTCTGCAGCTTCTTGAACTCACATTAGAACTTCTCTAGCTCCCTTTCTCTTGCCTCGAGCTCTTGATCCTTCTGCCTTATCATCTCATCCTTTTTCTTCAACATATTCTCCATCTTTGCCTTCTCAACTTTCAACTTCTTTATCATATCTTGCATCTCATGCAATTTCTTTTCACGACTGCTTGTTGGCATTTGCTTCTTCGAGTTCTCCCTTGGCTTGCTCTTATTCGGGGTCGTGATGGAACCTGTCAAATTATCCAACTCAACTATACAAGCTGTTGCAAGCTCTTCTCGTTCCTTCATTGCAATAGGCACTTGAAAGTCCCATTCTTCTTCGCTTTCAATCTCCTTCTTGTAGGAAGTGACGACATTTCCTTCTTCTCGCCTTTACCAACAGAATCTGGCAATATGTCCTACCTTGCCACAAACGTAGCACCGTTTGTTACGCCTTTTGTTGCTCTTACCTTCGTCGTTGTCGTCGTCACGATCTTTGACGAGCTCCCCCTGGCTGATAACCCTTCTTTTCGGGTTGCCTCCACCAATCTCCATGATCTTTCCATGGTTTGCCATCTCTTGCACCTATTCTATTTCTATTCTGGCCCTTGAACCCTATTTTATTACTGAAGAGGGCACTTTCATCCTCCTTAATTGAGACCTTAGGCATTTGTTTATCTAAGGCCTTTTGATTGGCCAATATATTTTCCAACTCAGTTAGAGTTGGCTCATTTGCCCATCCACAAGTGGCCGTAACAATACCATTATATTCCGGCCTTAACCCGTGAATTATGATTCTTCTCATTCTTGTCTCAGAGATGGCATTATCGGGATCTAATTTTGAAATTTCTTCACAAATAGATTTAACTTTAGAAAAATATTGACTTACTATCATACTTTGTTGCGAGATTGAGAGGAGCTCATTCTCCAAGCATTGTAACTTGGCATCGTTTGTCCTTGCAAACAGCGTCGCCAAGTTATCCCAGGCCTCCTTTGGGGTCTTCGCACTCTTTATGTGTTGCAATAATTCATCATCAACAGTCACGGCAAGAACGTAAAGAGCCTTACCTGACTTGACGTTCCACTTTCTTAAATCACTATCATTTGTGGGTGGTGTGGTGTTATTGCTGCCAACAATATCCCATAAATCTTGTCCAAGCAAATAATACTGCATGCGAGTACTCCAATTATTATAATTAAAGTTGTTGAGCTTCTCCATGCCATTCACCGGACTCGAGAAATCCACCATGGTGACTTGAGTATAATGCCCCGCACTATACCAAGTAAGCCTGGTCTCGGACCAACCGACTTCACAATCCCAGATTGTGCATTGGCAGAACACCAACGTCCTTTGCTTCTTCGCTCCTTGGCTCGACGATCCCTGACCGCCTTGCTCACTTACAATGGTCCCCAACCACTGTCTTCGCACGGCCTTCAATGACCTGCTCTGATACCACTTGTTGAGAAATCAAGTGGATGTGCAAGTAAAATAATTACTTCAATTATAAATCAGTATTACAACTCTCTATTTTATCATCCTCTCACAATAACTCATTGTATTTACTTACCCACTCCCTCACAAACCTCACGCGGACACAACTCTCTCACACACCCACTTACTCTCTATTTCTCTACACTTCACTCCACCTACTCCCACCCACTCACACACTCACGTACACTATTCACTTACGCACACAACTCCTCACAATTCACACACACAAGACCCCTATCACCCTACCTCTCAACTCTATCACTTCAAGAGACAACAACCCCTATTTATAGGAGCCAAAGTCGGTGGAGTCCACAAACAAAATGGCCGAGAAAAATCTGGAGAGAGAGGGAGTGGAAATTCTGGTGCGGCAGAGGGAGGAAGAGAAATCTGGAAAAATCCAGAGAAGGAGAGAGAGAGGCAGTGCTCCCCTTTTTTCTGACAATCCCAACAAATGGTATCAAAGCCAATGGTTAATTGATAGGCCTCCAATATGTTCCGATTTCTATTATTAAAAAGGAAATATTATTATCAACACTTGTTCCAAGTGAAAATTGCCATCACGGTTGGTGTAGTGAGAAAAGACACCATCGACGATTGGTCTAGCCTAGCAATGCGAGAGAAAGACCGTGGACAATCGGTCTGGTAATGCAAGGTAAAGACCATGGGTGATGAGATAAGTTGATGTAGAATATTACCTAAATTAAAGGGGAGCATACTCAATTGGAGCTCCCATGTGAAGGGGAAACAATTGGTCTAGTGACATGAGATAGAAACCATGGGTGATGCAATCCCAAGTTAGCAAATGATGTTGGTTGGTTGCTAAGAGCATAGTTGCAGGTGCATTGTAATGACTTGGAGATAAGGATACCTAAACTAAACCATGGGTGATGCAATCCCAAGTTAGCAGTTCATGTTGATTGGTTGCTAAGCTTAGTTGTTTGTTCATTGCAATGACTTGGATATTCAAGTTGAGATAAGTTATGTAAAAGGATACCTAAATTAAGAGGGAGCATACTCAACACTATAACTCACACATGAGGGGAAGATTGTTGGAATGTATGTATGAGTTATGTTAGAAAGAAGTCTCACATAAAAAAAAATTAATGTGCTATAGAGTAGTTAATATATCATAATTAACCTATAAATCATTAACTTAAATTTTTGTGTGAAATAGATCCAATTATATATGTTGACAGGTTCAAATTTGGACTCCTTTTTAGTGATCTTCTCAAAGGCTTCTACTGTGTATTTCTAACAATCTTCATGTTCATGAGGATTATCATCTGGGAGTGGCTCTGGACCTGGAGGTGATCGAACTCGCTGTCGCCACTGCCATTTTTCTTCTTCAAGCCTCCCCAATTCCCACTTTCATTTTCACAACGGGCCACTTCACGCCTTCTCTCTAATCCTTCTCGCTGCGACTTCTAGATACTATTCTGTGATTTGTATGAGTGGCGGCGGTCTCGGTCTCCTTGATCATGGTGTCAGAGATCAATCATTTGCTCAGAGGTGAAAGGAGTTGAGAGATGGGTAAGAGACACTAATCTGGTCAGGCGTTGAGGGAAGGTTGAATCGTAGTTTGATTTAAAACTGGAATGAGACGCGGCTGTTCCATTCAAGCTTTGGCGAGGAAATGGAGTGGACGGCATGCTAGAATTGACCGAAAGGCTGGCTATTGTAAAGGAGAATCGTCTCGGGACAGATTAGGGGAAGTCGTGTGATTTCAGGGTTCTTGATTTTGCGTGATTTGACCCTTCGTGGGTAAGAAAACAGCTGGATCGTGTGTACACCCACAAGGAAAATACTAACAATCACAGCCAACGAGGTTCATGGGGAAATCGATTGAGTTCTTGCCAAGACGAAGGACAAAGGAAACCCGGGATTTAAGGGGGCAAACCCGCGACTCTGGGTGGCAAATGGAGAAACAGTCTTGTGCAGAACTTAATTGATAAAACTAAGTGACCTTCCATATTTCTATCAAACTTCTACATAGGGATTAAAAGCATATAGGAAAAGAAATATCAACCAACAGAATCACAAAAACCAATTTCATCCCTGGAAAATAGAGCCTATTATTAACAAGAGGTTTAGTGAGAAAACTGGCAAACTGGATCATGCTTACGAACTCAGTGCGCACACTATGGTTATGCACATGGTCCATAATAAAAGGGAAAACTGTCTAAAAAAATCATAAGTTTATTACATTTTTGCTAATTTAGTTTAAAACATTTCACATTTTGCCAATTGAATCTCATTAATAACCAGCGAAGGTTGCTTGCCTTGGACGTGGGATGCCCTCACCGGCCTTAGGTGACGGACACTTGGGCCAGGGTGGGCGAGGGTGAGGGTTGGCGAAGCCTAGGCAGGTGAGGGCAACCTTGCCCTTGCCAAGGCAAGGGCACCTCCTGCCAACCTAGGCCTAGGCATTCCTTGATTGAGGTCGGTGACCTTCGCCACCATTGATTAGGCATGGCGGTGGCTGGTGAAAGGAAAAAGAAAAAAGAAAAAAGTAAAGAGGAAAAAATAATAGAAGAAAAGGAAAATTAAAAAAGAATAAAAAAATATTAAAATTTCATGTTAGTATCAATCTTGTCACATAGAATGGCCCATGTTCACGTCCACTATTTTTGACTAAAATTAGCTCAATTGGCAAAAACATGAAATGGTTTATTACTTAATTGATAAAATTAAAAAGTTTTAAATTAAATTGATAAAAGCGTAATAGATTTAAGAATAATTGGACATCTTTTCTCCAATGACATGGTGTCTAACTCTGATATGGTTGGTCCAAAAATGTTGTATCAAGCGTCAAATCTATAGCACGTGTATCGTTGCATTTTATGGACATTTTGAAATTTTGTAATCCCTTGATTGTTACCTCATCCGAAGAATTGGAGCGAAAATCTACCAAGAGTGATGTACTCAGACTCAATTGTGGACAATGCAATTAATGTTTGTTTCATTGAAGATCCGGAGACTAACAAAATAAATACTTAAAGCCAATATGGAATCTGAAAATACTGCATCTTAACTTCGAGGCTCTAAGGAAAGATATTACCTAAGGATAGAGAAAATAGATTCAATTAGCATATGTGCCAGAGTACCAGATATGCCAAGATTTGTTCGATGTTTACATGTAAACATTCCAATTGGCCTGTTTTTTCGTATTACACGTAACATCTTAAGTGTCTATTGTCCTTTCTATGAATTATTTTAGGAGAAAAATCACCAAGAGAGATTGAGCGAGACAATGAGTAAGGATCTAATATAATCAACTCTTGGAATTGAGATATGGAAGACATCATAGTTAATTGTTGGGATAAGTACAATAGAAATCCTAAAACTTGTCACAAAAATACAATTAAGTCTTAAAATTTGCAAAAAAGTATAATCAAGTCCTAAAACTTATTAAATTGTTTTAATCGAGTCCTAAAGTTAACACCATCAAACTTACTAATGGAAAATGCTGACATAGCGGATGTGACATTTTAAATAATTTTTCATTTTCCACATGGCTTTTTTAATTATTTTTTATTCAATTTTTTAAAAAATAGATTTAAAACTAGAAAAGAAAAGCTAAAATTTATTTAAGAAACAAAATAGTTTTAAAAAAAAAAAAATGGCTGGCACTTCCTTCAATGCCACCCATCGCCGGAGGGGGCCGACCATTGCGGTTAGCTTTTCTTTTTTAGTTTTTAAATCTAATTTAAATAAAAAAATTTTAAAAAAAGCCACATTGAAATAAAATTTTATTTTAAATGTCACATCCACATTACGTCAGCATTTTCTATTAAAAATGTTAACAGTGTTAACTTTATGACTTGATTGAAATAATTTGACAAGTTTTAGGACTTGATTATACTTTTTACAAGTTTTATGACTCAATTATATTTTTGTTATAAGTTTTAGGACTCTTATTGCAATTATCCCTTAATTGTTAAATTATATTTTGAGTTTGAAGAAACTCAACACATTTAGGGGATTGGATATTTTATATTTTAAATCTGGCGTGGTCTTTTAATCCCGCGCAAATCTGGAGTCTTTGGGCGCGGAAGTTGACCTTATTTTCCGTCGAAGAAGGTTATCTTTGACCCTTTGACTTATTGGACTTTCCTTATGTTGCGTACAGGGGGAGGCACTTTCGGATACGTACGAAAAGAAGTGACCACTTATTCCAGGTATGTAAATCCAGGAGAAGTCAGAGAAAAGAAAAGTAAAAAAAGAATTTTTACATCTTGACTTTTCTTCCCTGTGGAACTACTTCGTAGGTTCTTTCAGAAGAGAGCAGCCGCACAAAGAAGACAGAAGGCAGCAGACTTTCTTGTTCAACAAAATATCTTGATGGGCTAGAACTTAACCTTCCTTCTTTTCGATCTCCCCGATCATTGAGATTTTGTTGTGCATTACAACACTTACAAAATCAAAGAATTCCTGAAACACTCTTACATCTCTCTCTCTCTTTACAAAATCAAAGAATTCCTGAAACACTCTTACATCTCTCTCTCTCTCTCTCTAGTACCAATAGCCATTTCCATAAATCCCCAAATTATAAATATATTCTTTTGTGAAACCGAGTAACACCTAAACAAGAAAGTAAACCTGATTCCCCAAAGAAACTATATGGTGACTTAAAATTTATCCAAATAATTTATCTGATCTTGGAAGGTATCTCCAATGGAAAATGAGAGCCACATCTAAACGATGAATCCAAGGATGTAGAAACCAAATTTAATGACAATGTAAAAAATTGCAGTGCCTAACTCTTTCTCTCTTCGCTATTGAAATTTGCTATGTAAAAATTGCATCAAGCACCGAAAGGAGGCGCCCCCACACCCCCACACCACCCCCCCTCTCTTTCTCTCTTCGCTTGATCTGCTATTGCTAATGGCTATTTCTAAGCAAAGTTTTGATACTCGGCTAGCTGAAAACAACCAAGTTTTAACAAACAGAGGACCAGAATGAGGAAGTTGATTTGATTTTTCTATTTTTGGCCAAGAGGAAGTTGAAGATTAGCATAGACAATTCAACTGCTAAAGAGTCATGCTGTGGATCACATTTTCCATTGGCCTGTAATATTTCTAATGGAGTTCGGTCATTACTGGAGGAGGCACGTCTTTTTTCCTTTCATAGATTGTATGCTTGACATGTTTTTAAAAACATTACCAAGTTTTAACAAACAGAGGACCAGAATCAGGAAGTTGATTTGATTTTTCTATTTTTGGCCAAGAGGAAGTTGAAGATTAGCATAGACAATTCAACTGCTGAAGAGTCATGCTGTGGATCACATTTTCCTTTGGCCTGTAATATTTCTAATGGAGTTCGGTCATTACTGGAGGAGGCACGTCTTTTCTCCTTTCATAGATTGTATGCTTGACATGTTTCTAAAAACATTTTTCACGTTGGCCAACTTCACAAAGGTGCAGCTGTCGGGGGTTTCGCAGGTCTGACGGTCGTCTACAAAAGTCGTCTGCGTTTGGCCCAAGTCTTGTCTATCCTCAGCTTGAAACGTGGACTTCAAAGGTCATTTCGACAGCTACGCAAAAATGTGTTCGATCAAATCACTTGGAGGCAATGGTCTTGAGAGAGACAGGGGAAGGGAGAATCCTCATGAGTTTTCATTGCGTGGTTTGACTTTGCCTTCCATCCCAACGTTAAGATTATTTTATCTAATGATTATTTAAGTGAGATGGAGATGAACGACTTTTAGTATTTCGAAACTTTTTTTTTGTTTACAGTTTAATGGCACTAGCACAAGACTCCGTCACATAAAGGTCATGAAATACTCTACAAGTACATAAACTGATTAATTTAAAATTTGACTTATACAGGTGACTATGGCCTAAAATAATTCTATGTAGTTGGAGAGATTTGAATAGGTGACCTTCAATTCATAAATTAAAAAATTGCTCTTGCCCTAGTCACGTGAACACTGCCAGTTGAAAAGAAGGAATTTCATTATAGGTTCTAGAATTGGGAAGACTTTTATTATGGGTACCAAGACCCGGATTGCAGTCTCCTTTCTCATTTTCCCCAATATCTAACTTGAATAGCTTCTTCTTGTGGGCTCTGTCACTGAGAAAATCCTGTTCGTCAAACACTTGCATATATTAATGAGGTGGAATAAAAAATTAATATGATTTGGAATAATTAGTTGTTTACATGACTCAAAACTCATTGAATTAATCATTAAAAATGAAGGTGAGCTTAATCATTTAAAATGAAGGTAAGTCTAGCTAAATATGTTAATATTTCGGAGAACTGGGCTCTCTTTTGTTAATCTCAGAAAAGGAATTTGTGACAAACTATAATTCAATGGTGAAACTTTAGGACACTCTTGGGAAAATGCACAGGGTTCCATAGCTAATCGAGTGGCTCTGGAAGCATGTGTACAAGCTCTTAATACCAAAAAAAAAAAAAAAATTATGAAGGGACATTTGATATCCCTTCTAACTTTACGTTTTCAAACAGCAATTACATATGTCCTTAGCCTCTGCAACCCATCGAAATGTCATTGCCCACATATAAAACCCTAGTCCCTCGTTCATATTCGCACATAATTCTTCTGAGCTGAGGAACGTGATCTTGCTTATGCTAATGAAATTATGTTGACACTAGCACATGGAGTCCTGAACTAGACGTTACTAGTGAATTGTGGAAGCAGATCTAATGTAAAGTTGAACCAATGGATACTTTTTGATCAGATAATTACCGTTTGTTCTCGTAATAGAATTGCAATGGAACTCAAACAAATCTTTTCCCAGAAGGATTCAGCAGAATACAAAGACTCAACCCAGTAGTCGGGTGACGAACATCAAACGATTCAGTCTATCTCCACTAGTCCATGGGTCAAGACAAGAATGGGAATATAGCAAACCGTTGCCAAGTTGACGATATAATAATGGTCCTAAACTAGCAAAACTCGTGTGGGGGATATCCTCATGAAGGCAGTGATGAAGTTATAAGAACCACCTAATGAGTTGAATTATTGTTGTTTTTAGTACATACCATGCGCCCACAAAGAAAATATTGCTAACGACTTTCGTTTTCTTAATAAATTAGTTCTTTTCATTTTCAATTCTAGTTTTATCTTTAGATTGGACTAGAATTAGAGATGGCATATCTTCTCCTATATCTCGTTTCTATCTATCAACCAGGATCCCCATGCCTTTAGTTAACATGTTATTGAATATAACCAGGAACGGATCTAGAAAGTTGAATTCTTTTTCATGGAGATTAAAATGCCCTATAAAAAGAATTTTTCAATACTGAAAGAGAAAGAGAAAGAGCAAGGATAATAAACTAGCTAGTTGAAGAATGGAAAATTTCTTGGATGCTCCAGATGTATGTACGAAACCAACAAGCATGCCCCATTAGATGTTGGTCCTGATGTAGGATCTAAATGATCTAATGGGGATATGAGTTGGCTCACATGCATACGCAATGAGAGTTTGTAGGACTTGCTCCTGTAGAGTAGTCGATCGAAATGCATTTACAAAGTCACCTAACATGCACCAATGGACGTTGGCCATCATGTACTATCGACTTGATCAGATGATGAGTGTGAGTTGAGCTCACATGCATCGGGAGCATGTACGACTTGGTTATGTGGACTAGTTGGTAAATACGAATATAATTAGCATATAAAGTACCCATTGGGTAATTTCGTCCATGAACATATCAGTCCTTGGCAAAAACAAGAGTCGCTCTTAAAAGTAAAAGGAACTTTTTCACACTAGCGATTCAACGAAGTAATTGTATGAACGGGGCTAATACACACGCAGTCCCCTATTTTTAGCAAGTGAATTTATTTCTTCAGCAAATTAATTCTGAGACTGACTGTCATAAACGAAATGTAGATGCTGACAACGTAAATTGCAAAATGGTACCTTAAGGAAAAAGAATTTAAATATTGAGCAAAGAGAATGGTGCACGTCGTTCTTATTTAGGAAATAATTTTTTATTATCGTTCTTGAAATTTGAAATATCTTGCAAGACATCAAATGTGAAATGTCATGGTCCATGGAAGAACACCCACGTTAATTTGAGATGGATATTTCCGCTTGGTCCAAAAGCAGCACATCAAACCAGAATACATCAACCGTGAGAAAAACGGAAAATAGACCCAGATTCTCAGAGAGGACCAAAATATGCGTCGAATGCTTGGAATGTCCGAGTTTCTTGGCAATAATTTCCTTTATGAAATTAACTCGGCGGAAAAAGCGAATACGAACTCGTCAAGAATTTGGCAAAAGTCCATAAGCCCATGTGTATCCAACATTCAATTCGAACTAAGTGAACCTTCCACGGACTTTTTCACCCTGTAGCCTAACTATAATTTTTGAGGACGATACTATCCTTAGTCAAATAATCAAGGGGCAATTTGGGAAGTTCATGACCGTTGCGATTACCCACCCGGCTTGGATACGAATACATATCAAGAGTGGAAGCGATAGTTGTAGTCCTAACCCCACCAAAAACAACGACAATTGTAGTTGAGACAAGTCATAGTTCAACAACACATATCTGCTTCACCATGCACTATAAATAGGCGACGTATTTGTGGGGGTTAAGCCTACCTGGATATGTTTTGCCTCTGCATTCAAGAGGTCGTTGGTTCGTTCGAAATCTTTTGAAGACGGTACATATATAAAGGTATGTCCATGTGTTTCATATTGAAAGAGTAGCCTCGTCTCTTCTTTTTCACCTCTCCGAAGGTTACCCCTTCTAAAGAAACCGTTATCAATTCTCTCTCTATTTCCAATCTCTGCAGAAAGGCCAGCTCTTGATTGTGAGTCTGCGTTAAATTTGGATTTGCGGGTGATTTTCTCATTGGCAGCGGCTATGGAGGAGATGGGTTTCCGGCGGTGGCAGAAGGGTTCGCTCCATGGGTGGTTGACCGCGGCAGTTCGCTTGCTTTTCTTGCTCTTGGCGTGCTCCGTGGTGGCGACAATAAGGTATTTTCCTTGTGGCGTACGTTTTAGTCTTGCATGCATGAGAGAGAGAGAGAGAGAGAGAGAGAGAGAGAGAGAGAGAATGAATTTATGAGTGGCTTACGGTTTCTGATCTTTCAATGATTTTTTATGCGCCAATTTATGGGCATTGATCGTTAAAAATCCTGTTAAGCAACGGAACGCAGCGAGTTAATCCTGTGTTCTCCTTTGTCAAAAAAAAAAAAAAAAAAAATCCTGTGTCCTCCATTCAAGGTATCGTTTAGTTGAATAAGACCATTTGACCGTCCTTCAATGGTAATCGAGATTACTGCACTTAATTGCCATGTTTAATAGCAAAGCTTAAGAGCATATTAAACCCCATTAAATGCTATGGTCAGTTTGGTCAGCCATAGAACCCCAGCCTGCTCAAATCGCGAAGAAAAAGGTTTCAACTCAGTTCACCATTTTTTTCCGTGCACGACCTTGAAAAAATAGAGACTAGAGGAAATCTCAGTCGTAGCACTCGTTGATTATTCCTTACATTCGTTCGGTAACGGCCTGTAATCATTACTGGAAAATGCTGATTAAGAGCACCAAACTTTGACATTAACGCGCACATGTCGGAATCAGAAAACACCCATCGCTTCAACTGCTCCCTCGCAGGTTCCTGTCATGGGCCACCTGCTTCTTGTTGTTCTAAAGACGTCATCGAAGAGAGAGCTCTTTTTAGGGTTTTGTTTATTGATCTCGTCATCGTTAGTCAAAGTGGGGAGATGGTGTTTGGTTGACGACTCTCTTATATTTTGACGAAAGAGGAAACAGATTACAACAAATAATAAATGATATACGGAATGTGTTGGTTGAAAGACGATTTTTTTATTTCCTTATTATTGCAGAGAAGTTCGAGCAAACGATATCCTGGGGTCCAGCTGAAAGTGCAAAATAATCAGGTGATTCAACACCTCCGCTCCTCATCATTTATGTTATGTAGGTCCATAAGTAATATAATTATAATATATATACTTCTCGAAAATGAAAATTATTCTTGATATAGATGAAAATAGATGGTGAAAATTATTCTCAATATCATTTAATGAAATCATGTTCGATACTCTAAACTTAGATATGTGATCTCTAATCCTGATTCTCAACATTAATTGAATATTTTAGAAACAGGATATTTTATTAACGATGAAAATAATAAATATTGAATTTATTGAGCCTCTACTGAAAAATTGTTCATTGAATAATTAATTTGGGAGTAATTTTCAGGTGGTGACGGACAATGGGATTGTCGAGATCACGTTCTCAAATCCAGATGGGATGGTCACGGGCATCAAGTTCAACGGGATCGATAACCTCCTTGAGGCTCGCAATAAAGAAACCGATAGAGGGTATGTATCAATTATCAATGTGCACTTTCACTCCCTTACATTAAATCGTTTCTTCTTTTCTTTTCTTTTCTTTTTTTAAAGAAAACATCAACAATTTTCATTTTACAATAGTCAAATGCCATGCATACATTTTCTACAATCAAGAAGTCCTAGCAAGGCGTAGTCGCAAAAAAAAAAAAAAGATAGGAAAGAGGAAGAAGAATTCCTCTCATACAAACCTAAAAATGAAATAAAAATCACAAAAAAATGCTATTTAATCTGTCAATATCAATCAAAACAAGAAGTCATGACAAGGCCATCGAAGTCTTTAGTCCTTATGGTCATTGTCTTTGTCGTTACTGTTATCGCTCGCCACAGTGCTTTAGAGGTTTTATTTTGCTCAACATGTTTTTGGAAAAAAAGCTACTTTTTAAGTGATTAATACACATAGATATAATAGAGTAAATTTTACATGAATTATAGATATAATTATTTTCTCATTCTTTTAGAGTTAATTTCGTTTCTTATTACTTTAGATATTACCAAATAGGTGTAATATATATTACTATGTTAAGATTTTAAAAGAAAAGAAGAAAAATTTCTCTTCATTTTTTAATATTTTCCTATTCTTGTTGGTCAATTTAAGTAAATATTGTCATCTTGGGAAGCCCCTTAAATCTTCATTTGGAAAAGAAAGAGACCCACTTCCTTAGGACTTAATGCAGTGATTGTGCAAAAGTCGCTTCTAGTATAACAAATCAAATTGCTAATAAAGAGCATATTCTAATTGGAAAAAAAGAAGAAGGGATCAGGAATTTTTTATAATTCACGGAATATTAATCGACTCCGACTTACCTATTGGAGATCAAGTCAACATCATCTGGAAGCTATATTCACCCCCACACGTCTATTCTCCACGATGATGTAATCCCGAAATTAAGAGATTGCAAATCGAGCCAATCGCTCCGGGAGAATCCTCAATCTTTAGTCGTCGGTAAAAACAGTGGGGCGTATGCGGGACGCAAGGAAGCTGTCGTCCTTGAAAGCTGCCGACTCTATTTTCCGTCTTGGACTGAATGCCGTTCTTCGGAAGTTATTGCCAATAATGATCTTTTTGAAAAGTTTAATTGACCAAAACATGCACAGGAACATACATAACTAGAACGTTTCTCCTATAGTCTTTGAGAAACGTCAGCATTGACCATGGATAGATTAGGCTGTTTATATTTCTCCCTTCCGGTCAATTTTTCGCCGAAACTATATAGAATTTTTCATCGTTTTTCCATCTGGGTTGCAAAATTTTTCTTATTTTTATAATGATTTTTGGACCATAGTTTAGTTTCTATGCTGTTTGATCGAAGAAGGAAACGAAATTTTTTCTCAACATGTTACTTGTGACATAAAAAATTCTTTAGTAACGCATGACGAGTTTTTGCTGATGTTACTTTCAGGTACTGGGACATTGTGTGGAACCGGTCAGAGGAAGCCAGCATGTTTACGAGGTAAAGATCGATTGCTTTCAAAGCAGCTCTTTATTGCTAGTAGAATCTTATATAACTCCATAAACTAAACTATAAAATTAGGGTGAAAGCGCGTATTAGGTCAATTCGTTCTAGCACCGATCTTAGTCCTGAAACCATGCGGATGTTTCGATTTTCAAGGGGAACTGATGTGGATGACATGCGAAAATTAATGTAAAATACATGTTAGGTCAACTAGTTCAATAGATAACATGGTAGCCAAAACCAATTACAGTTTTAAAAGGTGGGATTGTTTTAATAGGATTGAAGGAACAACGTTCAAGGTGGTAGCAAACACCGACGACTTAGTGGAGTTGTCATTTGTAAGCAGCTGGAGCAATTCTTCCGAGTCATACTTGGCGCCACTCATCATCGACAAGAGGTTAGCCAAAGCATTCTTTTGTTCATTTAATTTGGAAAAAAGAAAGGTCGATCAATCTGATTTTGAAGTGTTGCTGATGGTCGATTGCGATTGTACTTGGGGGCAGATTTGTGGTGAGACGTGGGAGTTCAGGGTTCTACGGGTACGCGATATTCAAGCACCCGAAGGGATGGCCCGACTTGGACATCGGAGAAGCCCGGATCGCTTTCAAGCTCAATGGACAAAAGTAAGGACTTTATAAAAATCATCTTATTTAATCTACCATATATAATGAAACACGATATCGCGTTGAAATGTTGCGTAATGTTTGTATATGGAAAGAAATTCTTCATTAGGAAAAGTTTTGGATGTTGCTTTCAGTTTCAGTTTCCCATTTTCCTTTGATTGGGATTGGAGCGTTTCACGGGGTCATTGATTGGCGATTACTGTGCGTCGCTCTCTGTTAGGTTTCGTTATATGGCTATATCGGATGAGAGGCAAAGGGTTATGCCAACGGACGAAGATCGCGCCAGTGGTCGTGTGCTAGACTACAAGGAAGCTGTACTTTTGACTGGTCCAACCAATTCCGAGCTAGAAGGCGAGGTAAACTCGAACTACATCTGCTTCGTTTACGCGTTTGATGTTAATCATTTAAAAAATTGCAAAAAAAAAAAAAAAAAAAACCTCTCCAACTCGCATCTATAGACAAAAACCCCCCCACAACGATATGCAATCTATCCGATACACAAGATGCTTTTCTCTCGCGGTTCGAATGCTTATGTTTCGGGCGATGATCCGATGCCGGTGGGCGGATTGCAGGTGGATGATAAGTACCAATACTCGTGCGAGAACCAGGAGAACAAGGTGCACGGCTGGATCAGCAGCGATCCGCTGGTGGGATTCTGGATGATCACCCCCAGTCACGAGTCTCACACCGCCGGGCCTGTCAAGCAAGACCTCACTTCCCACGTTGGCCCGACCACACTCAACGTAAGTGACCCGTCCTCCCCTTTCCCTTGCACAAAATAAGCTCCAAACCCACATGGACATGGGCTTCCGGCGCAGACCGTCACGGCTTTGGTCACAGGTCGGGCTTATCCGAATCACCGAGCTAAGAACGGGTATGGATCTGGCCTGAGTGTGCCAACGGTCCTTCATACCGAAGACTAGTTTGATGAAAGAATAGTCCGAAATTGGTCGGCAGAATTGTGTACTAAGTGAAGCGTCGAATGAGCCTTGTTGATCTTCTACAGGTGTTCTATAGCAATCACTATGCGGGGAAAGATGTGTCCATGAGTTTCCGCAACGGAGAGGCGTGGAAGAAGGTTTACGGACCCTTCATGGTCTACGTCAACTCGGTGTCGCCTGAAGAAGACCAATCGAAGCTTTGGGCGGACGCAAAAGGACAGGTATTACATTTATTTTTTCTTGCTTGAAATCTTGGTAATTTTAAATGACCAACTTTTTTTCTCTGTTACTTCGTTGGATTCATTTAATCGCTTTTGATTTATGTGATCAGATGTTGATGGAAACTGCCAGTTGGCCCTACGACTTCATCAGCTCGGATGATTACCCTTCCGCAGCCGGACGAGGAGCCGTCCGCGGTCAACTGTCGGTCCAGGACAGGTTCGATTCCCTCAATCGCTATGTTTCGCATTAAAACTACATGCACTTGCATAGAAAATCTCGTTTTATATTCAAGGAGCTGAACAGTTGAAATTTCCTAATCCAGATACATGGAGAATAGAGACATGGCGGCGGACTCCGCATACGTAGGGTTGGCAGCACCGGGAGAGGTCGGTTCGTGGCAAACCGACGCAAAGGTAACTTCTTTTTATCTTCTATCATATGCCACAAATTTACCCAAAAGCGTCCAGTTAATTTCGCGGTCAACAAGCATCCGATAATTCTATGTATTGTTTCTCTTGATTCAGGGTTATCAGTTCTGGACTCGAGCGGACGAAAACGGATCTTTCGAGATTAAAAATGTCCGGCCAGGCATTTATGGCTTGTATGCATGGGTTCCTGGTTTCATCGGGGACTACAAATACCACTTGAACGTCATGGTCAAGCCAGGTAACTATCATCCTATCGCGACGTTTGAACAATACCATTTCTAGGTTTTTCAAGCCAATTTTTATCTAAGGAATGTCAAGTATATTAAGATAGAAATGCAAAATTAGTATATTCAATGATGGGATAGGCTGTGATTAGGTCATTTAAATAAGTGAGCCACTTTCAACATCTGATAACAATTTATCATGTCATTTAAGATACGAGCTTTGTAATACAAATTTAGTAAATGTAACATTTCTCTTTTTTTGTTTTATCTCAGCCCCATTTCTCTAAGTTTGGGCTATTGTATACGCATGGTCTTTGCTACTTATCTTGATCTAGCTATCAAATTTTATTATTGAGGCAGAAACTTTATCTAGTTATGTTCAATTTAACAGCCAGTCCAAAAGGGCTTTGGAATTTTATGCTTTCATTACAAGCTAATGTCAAAATTATTCATGCGCAGGATCTGAAATCCAATTGGATGCTCTGGTTTTCAACCCTCCAAGATCTGGTCCCACGTTTTGGGAAATTGGCGTCCCCGATCGAACGGCAGCCGAATTCTACGTGCCCTTACCTAATCCGCGGTTCATGAATAATCTGTTCATAAACGGCACCGGAGAGAGGTGCGCCTTATTGCTGGGTCTTTTATCTTTTCATGACTCGCATATATAACTGTAATTAGTCAAATGTCTGGAGTGAAATTAACACAACATCCCACCGTCCTGGCCCCCGCCTGAATATGACTTGCCCGAGACTGGAATAGAACCCACAACCATCGATTCCCGAGTTAAAAGCAAGAGGACGCCCTTACCACTAGGTCTATCTTAGGATACGATCTTGTTGTTATGCCATTATTAGCATAAATGTACCTACCGAGCAGCTAGATTTTTTTTCCAATCATTCTCAGTGCACGAGGATCATCCACCATTAGATATGTGGGGCCCGCGTCATTCGATGATGAGCAACGGAATCTTGCAACTATTTTTCCATTTTTGGGAGTGCCGTGATAAGCGGATTCATTATTTTATTGTGTTCCAATCTGCATCCCGATTAGTCAATGTTTTATCTACTCTGACTTTGATTTTTAAGAGATAGTAGTATTGATCTCGTATCATCGTGGATTGATACATAATTGGATGTTTGTTGTCCTTTTATTCCTGGCAAGCAGCTAGAGATTAGTAGTGATGTAACTTTTTATTTTAGAAAAAAGCTGATAGATAACATTGATGTAGCAAGTGATATGGTAAATCACAAGCGGACATCCAAACACGTTGACAATATTCAATCCCCAATGACAGCCGGTTACGAAACTTAGTATACCATTTTGGTTAATTAGTCCTAATAAACTTTGAATTTCTCCTTTTACTTATTAGATTTCTATAGCTGCTCATCGAATGCTTTTCTTTTCTTTTCTTTATTTTATTTGACAGGTTCCGGCAATATGGACTATGGGACCGGTACTCAGAATTATACCCTAAAAACGATCTCGTCTACACTGTCGGCGTCGACAACTACCGTAGAGATTGGTTTTTCGCTCATGTCACCCGGTACTTTCTCTTTCTCTCTATGAATATACAATATAAATGTACATATACATATACGTGTACGTGTACGTAGACGTATACGCATATCTGACTTTCGTTATATACAGGAACATAGGAAATTCAACATACGTGCCGACAACATGGAGGATTGACTTTCATCTTCAAAATGTGAACTTCAGAGGGACCTACAGACTTCAAATGGCAGTGGCATCAGCCACCCAGTCTCGCATATCGGTATGAAGCAATATACTCGCCAAACATCCGCATATATCATCATCAAATTATCTAAATCAATGACGTTTTACGCCTAATCGATTTCGGTATTGTTTTCCTTTACTCGAACCCTTCTGAAGATCCGGGTCAACAATCTGAGCCAGCAACCTCTCGCATCGACGGGCCGTTTCGGCTCCGACAACGCCATCGCGAGGCATGGAATCCACGGTCTGTACTGGACGTTTGGCTTCGACGTGCCGGGCTCTCGCCTACGCAGGGGGACCAACTCCATCTACCTCGCTCAGTCTTCGTCAGCGAGGACACCCTTCGAAGGCGTCATGTACGACTACATTCGATTCGAAGGCCCTCCGAGAACGAATTGAAATTCTCCAGTTGTATAGAATTCGCACACAGCCATTTCATCAAAATTCATAAAAAAAACTATACAATATTAGGTCAGATGTAAGTCGTTTTCATGTTCTTTTATGGCGATAAGCCGGTAATAAGGTCGAGGTTCGATCATGCAGAAACCAATTGTTTGTTACATTAGTTACATTCGATGCTTCATTTGAATTGATTTAAACTATCCCGTCTTCAAGTAATCTCTCTCGCTCGCTCGGATTGCGCCCCACACATAGGACAAATCTACCAAAAGTCCTAAAATTTGCTATGAAAACCTATTTGAGTTCTAAAACTTTCATATTTCTACAATTAAGTCCAAAACTTGTCAAATTTGCTTCAAAGGTAATGCCTTGCCTGCAGGCTAGTTAGCCTAGCCACCGGCCAAAAAGAAGAAGAAATGAAAAAAAAATAACGAAAAATAAAAGAATATTAAAATACTATTAAATTTATCTACAACAATATTGACCAAATAGACTCAATTGGCAAAATGTGAAAATATTTAGAACTCAATTAGCAAATTGAAAGGTTTATGATTGAATTGACAAAAGTACCAGTAAGTTTAAGATTTTTTGAACATTTTTTCACTTAAAGCTTTGATTTTGCATAAATGATACCATGATAAACCAACTTCTAAGCTTTTATATATTAGTATATTGGATTAGTAGATTTGATGATGATGATGATGATGATGATGATGGCACTAGGAAAATCACGTTTGACATTATAGGGAATTAGTATTGCAAAAAATAGATGTTACGCAAATGAATTGAAATATTAAATATATAAATTGAAGTTTTCCATACAATCACAGTTGTTAATTTGGTCGGCAAGAATGTCATCATTGCCTTATAAAGGAGGGCTGTGCAAAAGAATTGAGAATAGCTCGAACTACCGAGAACTGGATCGATTGGACCGAAACCAACGATTTCCATGAGGGTCGGTGCGATTCTCAATTCCATTTTGGTGGAACCTATAAGTATCGATCCAATTCCTGATTCTAAATGTGGAACCGCCCGTCCGCCCACTAGGATTGGACTAGTATACATGTATATTTAGAAAAAGAAATTCCATCTTAATTATTTAATTATTTTGTAATTTTTTGACCAACATATATATTTGTAGTTATTGAACATTATTGACTAATTTTGTCGCTTTGGTGTGTAATATGATTAACCTCATACTTTTTTTTTTCATTCTAATAATCCATTTACTTGCTTTCTCAACCAAAACAAAATAAGCAAACATAGAGCATAGAGAAAGGAGAGAACCAATTGGAGATGTCCATAAGAGCCAATAGCTCATTTTAAGGGTATAATTAGATCTCTTGCTAGTCACTCCCATGATTAAATTAGGTTGATGTTGAAAAAACATGGATCAAGCAACTAATATTTTAACTTTTATGGTTAGTACTTTTAACATGAAATCTAATTCTCCACATATTTCCAATGTCGGAAACCTTAAGAGATCACACCGTGACCTTTGAATAAATTAATTTTTTTGTTGATGAGTATTGTCTATTTATTTTGCCCTATAATTTTCAATCCATAATCAAAATCAATGACTCGCAATTCAACCTAATTATAAGGCCAAACAAGCTTTGTATGGATTGGAGACCAATTCTATGGATTCACTCGGAACCGGTTGGACCGCCTATTTGGAACCCACGGTCCAACCAATTCCCACATGAGTCCATGCAACCAACAGATGGATTTTGGTTCCAATTTTTCAAAACAAATCCTTAATGTGCAGTTTCCGGTTCTAAGGTGTAAATCATCCACACGAACCATACTCACCTATAATGTATAAAGGGCCGGCTTCTTTTTCACTTCTTCGTATCACCATCCATTGTTTTTTTTTTGGTTTGGTATCACTGTCCTCTTCAATACTAGATAATATGGCAATGTTAGCAGCAAACGAGCATCGAGTGGAATTTTCTTTTTTTGGTCAAAAGTGGAAATTTAATTAGTGGATATTTATTAATAGACACGTAACTTACAACACTACACAACAAAGCCATGAGTAGCACAACTAGAGTGTAGTTATAAACTATGAAAGCACGGACATGTTGCCCATGCTTCCGTGACATGTCCGACACGTGTTAGAGCATGTCAGACACGTCAACATGCTCAGACACGGTTGGACACGCGGTCAACGCGTGTCAGATTTTCCGACACGTGGTCAACTTTTGCTTGACATGTTTCGACACACGTGTCCGGAAGACGATGGAGGGTGGAGGCGAGGGCGAGGGAGCAAAGACAAGGCCTCAAGCGACGGTGAGCTTGTGACGGCGAGAGACGGCCAGAGAAAGAGCATAGACTAAGGTGAGGGCTGCCACTGTGATGCTGCAATGGATCGATGACGAGGCTGCAGCTGCAAGGGAGAAAGGGCCGAAGGCAAGGCGGTAAACGATTGTGATGAGGACCGAGAGCAAATAGATATCAAGAGGAAGAGGAGAGGAAGGCAGTCATGTGACGAGGAGGAGCGAAGGAGGATCAAGAGAAAGAGGAGAGGAAGGGGGTCATGCGGCAAGGAGGGGGAGGAGAAGGATCGAGAGGAAGAGGAGAGGAAGGGGTCGTGTGGCGAGCAACAAGGAGGAGGAGGTAAAGGAGCTAGGGTTTTTGATAAGTAACTCAAAAATAATAAAAAGGTGGAGGGGGGGGGGGGGACTCTAATGGGCCATTAGTGATGGCATGACTTTTAATTTTGGGGGAAGGGAAAGTGACAGCCTATTTGTTAGGTGGTGGGGAGGGAAAGAAAAATCAATTTGGGGGTGGGGGGAAATGGAAAAGGGAAAGAACGGAGTGGGGTGGACCCCAATGAGGATTTTTTTTAATAAGAAAAATAAATAAATGAGATTAAAAAATAATTTTGAAAAATAAAAGTATTGAATTTGAATTAAATTAATTAAAATTAAAAATATTCATTTAATATACAACGTGTCCTAAGGTGTTGGAATTCTCTATTTTTGAGAAGTAATGTGTCAACGTATCGTGTCGTGTTGTGTCGCGTGTCGATGCTACTTAGGTTATCAATATACAAAACAGGTGTTAAGTGCGATCAACAATAGTCATTTAGTGGATATTTGTTAACATTACAGTAGAAATTTAATTAGGATATATATTATATTGGATTGCACTATCAAATTCGAAATAACATATATTGCTATTGCAGAAAACACATGGATTTAATTGCTATTTCCCATTCTAAACCCCCTATAATGAACTTTTCTTATATAGGAAAGATGGAGTAAAAGTATCAAAAAAATCTTAAACCTATAACATTTGTGTCAATTTAGTCATAAATATTTTATTAATGCTAATTTAATCCTAAACATTTTAATTCAATCCTTCAAGTCCTTCGGATAATTTTGACTAGATTTTACTAACATAAATGCCAGCGACCAATGTGGCATCTTTGACACTAACATAAACAAAATTTAATAATATTTTAATATTTTTATTCTTTTATTCTTTTATTATTTTTCTAATCATTTTCCTTTTCTTTTTTTTCCCTTCTTCTTCATTCCCTTTGCTAGTGACCAACCAACGGCCATAGGTAATGGTTGGCCATAGGTAATGGTTGGCCACTAGCCATTATCAAACGGCCCTCGGTGAGAGTGGGCCACCATACATTTTGGTCCACCCCAACAGGAGTGAAAGAAAAATCAATTCGTCGAGCCTCACCTAAGTGAGGGCAAGCCTCGTGAGGGCTCCCCTTGCCCTCACTAATGCTGGCTTGGGTAAGTAAGCCAACCCTCACCTAGATGAGGGCAAGCCCTAGCGAGGGCTCCTCTCGTCAAATCTAGCAAGGCTAGCCTTCACCCAAGCAAGGCCAACCCGACTATGTCCGGTGGCCAATCGTCGACAAAGGGAAGGAAGAAGAAGGAAAAATAATAAAAAGAAATCTACAAAAATAAACAAAATCGAAAAGAAGTTAAAATATAATAAAAAAAATTATTAACATCAGCGTTGATGTCACCACATACGTCATCCGCTATCCATCGTTAGCAAAACCGCCCAAAACTAGCTGGAATGAGTGAATTGGCATTAAGTCAAAAGTTAGGTATAAATTGACACCAATAAAATGTTTATAACTAAATTAGTACTAATATAATAGGTTTATGACATTTCTAACACTTTTCCCAAAATGATGGCAATATGAATTTAATGAATCTTTTACAATCAAGATTGACATTGCATGTTATTGCTTAATTTCTCAAGGTATACGGGAACTTCATGTTGCCCTTTGAATTTTATATGAAAGACTCTTTTGACCCTCATTTAAATCAATAATAGCAACCAAATGAAAAATGAAATTTTCCACTAATAACACTCTGTCATGTGGGATTTAGTTAATAAAAAAAATCCTTGAAATGATGGTGTTTTAAAAATACTTTATATGAATATAAAATTTTAATTTCGGGAAATCTAATTGGTGCTGGTTTCTTGGAGGATCAGAACCTGTCGTCTTAGAGTGATTAGTTCTTGAAATAGTTAGAAAAAAGAATGTACGTATTAACTAAAAGTAGATTAGGGAATTGTTACTTCAAAGCTTTGATTTTGCGTAAATGATACCACGAAGCTTTTATATATTAGTATAATGGGTTAGTAAATTAAATAATAACAACAACAACAACAACAACAACAACAACAACAACAATAATAATAATAATAATAATAATAATAATAATAATAATAATAATAATAATAATAATAATAATAATAATAGGCGCTAGGAAAATTACATTCAACAGAATTGTTATTGAAAAAAATAGACATGACGCAAGTGAATAGTTATTGCAACTTGGAAAATTACATTCGACAGAATCCACAGTCGGTACCGGACATTTGGCTTCGACATGCCGGGCTCTCACCTGTGCAAGGGGACCAACTCCATCTACCTCGCTCAGTCTTCATCGGCCTGGACACCCTTCGAAGGCATCATGTACAACTACATTCGATTCGAAGGCCCTCCGAGAACTAATTGAACATCTCCAATTGTATGGAATTCGCACACATAGCCTTTTCATAAAAATACATAAAACCTCCACAAGATTAGGTTAGATGTAAGGCGTTTTTATGCTCTTTTATGGCGATGAGCCGATAAGAAGTTGAGCTTCGATTATACAGAAAGCAATTATTTGTTACACTGTTACATTTGATACTTCATTTGAATTCCCACACGTATGACCGTGTTTTAAATAAGGTGAACAAGTGCACCTAAAGTCCTAAAATTTGCTGTAAAAATGAATTTTAGCTCTAAAACTTTAGTAATTTTGCAATTAAATACAAAACTTGTCAAATTTTCTGTGAATATACGGAATTGTTACGTCAAAGCTTTGATTTTGCATAAATGATAACATGATAGAAATCAGCTCCTAAGCTTTTATATATTACTATAATGCATTAGTTAATTAGATAAAAATATTAAGAATAGGCGCTAGGAAAATTACATTTAACAGAATTGTTATTGCAGAGAATAGATGTGACGTGAATGGATTGTCTTGGGGATAGCAGGTAGAATCCCCAGAGTAGAATATTCGGTCTCGTGGATCATGGACCCCCCCGACCCCTCCCCGCCCCCCAAAATTTGGTCATCCGGTACGTCATCATCGCCCTATAAATAGCCGGCTTCTCCTCCACACCTTCCCATCACCGTTCTCTTGAATACTCGATCCTGAGAAGCTGCTGCTGCTGATCTGCTTGCTTGCTCGCCAACTTCAAGTCTGAGTAGCCCCCGTCGAGTTTGCAACGAGATAATAATGGCAGCGTCAGCAGAAAACGAGCGTCCAGTGAAGGTTTTGGGATGGGCAGCGAGAAATTCCTCGGGACTTCTCTCTCCCTTCGTGTTCTCAAGAAGGTATACCTGCATATTGTTTTTACATCTCTGGAGATATCATCTCTTGAATTATGCGAGCTTTCTTTCACGTCAAAGGTTATATATAGACGATAATAGTTAGAACCGCCAAGTTCAGGAAGAATCGATGTGTGCATAGTCCGATTCTGTTGAGATGAATCATTCAGCTACAATGGCGTGCTTATGGAGATCCAGAGCTGTAAATCTTTTTCTTCTGCTCTTTTATATAATCTGAAAGCAGGACCGGAAGACCCAACTATTAAGAGACTTATGGCCATCCTACAAGACCCGTGACCTTGTTAAATCCGAACATTTGGCTTGTTTAATAGGTTCTAACTCGGTAGCTTGCATGCGGTTAGAATAATTGGTTTTTTTTTTTAAATTTGAAAATCGAAGGGCTTGGGTGGGGAGACTCATGAAACATCATGCAAGCTCGTTAACCTATTAAGTATAGACCTTTAACCTGTACAAGTGGCTCTGACATGGAAAAGTTTGCATGTAATGAGAATCATATGAGTGACCATAAGTTTCTGATCTAAAAAATCCCAACGCACTAATCAATTGTGACAATCTTAAAGGGCCGTAAAAGTTTGTGTTAAAATGCATTAAACCCACTTTTTTCCATAATATCTTTTGTAGGGTCACGGGAGAGAAAGATGTGACTTTGAAAGTATTGTACTGTGGGATATGTCACTCTGACCTACATAATGTGAAGAACGAATGGGGATTCATGTCCTACCCTATGGTGCCCGGGTATGAGTTAAAAAGAATAACTTTTTTCTCATTTTTCTCCCTCATAATAAGTGGAAAAGAATTACATTTGATTATTGCATTGCAGACATGAGATTGCGGGTGTCGTAACAGAAGTAGGAACCAAAGTGACAAAGTTCAAAGTCGGAGACAAAGTGGGCGTCGGGTGTATGATTGGATCATGTCACAACTGTGTGAATTGTGGTGATAATCTTGAAAATTACTGCCCCGAGATGATTCCAGTCTATGGTGGTAAGTTTAGCCCTGATAATGACAGTGAGGATTCTAATGGAACGATTAACTATGGTGGCTTCTCAGAAATCATGGTCGTAGATGAGCACTTTGTATTTAAATTTCCAAATAACATGCCTCTCGATGGCGGGGCACCTCTCCTTTGTGCCGGTATCACTGTCTATAGCCCATTAAGGTACTATGGACTCGATAAGCCCGGAATGCACATAGGAGTGGTTGGGCTCGGTGGACTTGGCCATGTGGCTGTCAAATTTGCCAAGGCAATGGGCCTTAGGGTGACTGTCATCAGTACCTCCCCGAGTAAAAAGGAAGAAGCTATGAACCATCTCGGTGCCGATGCATTTTTGGTCAGTCAAGATGCAGAGCAAATGCAAGTATGTTATGTTCCTTGCAAGCTGTTTCTTGAATTGCACTTAGGACAAAGAACTGCTAAAGTAATTTCAAGTCACAATTATTTTCTTGATGCAGTTAGCTATGGGCACAATGAATGGCATTATAGACACTGTCTCAGCTGTGCATGCTCTCTTGCCATTGATTGGTCTCTTGAAGACTCATGGGAAGCTTGTCATGGTTGGGCTAACAGACAAGCCCCTTGAGCTACTTTCTATGCCACTCCTCCTTGGTAAATAACTATAATATACTTCTTGAAGAGATTATCATCTATATTTTACTTAACGATTAAAATTGATATGTTGGGCCTACTGCATACATATTAGCTCAAATCTAAAATGTGTGTGCATCACAATTACGAGTTCTCATAAGTAACATTGAACTTCTTCATTGTTACTAATGATAGGTAGGAAGATAGTGGGTGGAAGTGCCGCTGGAGGGATTAAGGAGACGCAAGAGATGATCGATTTTGCAGCGAAGCACGGCATAACCGCGGATATTGAGGTTATTCCGATGGACTATGTGAACACTGCCATGGAGCGTCTTGCAAAAGGGGATGTTAGATACCGATTCGTTGTTGACATTGGAAATTCGTTGAAGTCTTTCTAAAACTTAATTGCGTTGATTACTACGAGAAAGCTTGGATAGAAGGTGGTCGAATTATTGTTGACATCGGTTATTGGGTAAGTAGTTTGTATGCATGTTTTTCATCGTATTTAGGCCATTGTTCTTGTTGGGACAGATAAGTCTTCTCTAAGGACAATTACTTTGTAAAAAAAGTGTTATTAAGTTACAGGTGCTTTGTTGGAGTTCAATAAAGGAAATCTAATTCGTTCTTAATCTCGTATGATATTCTCTTCGAAAATTGCGTCTCTACTATAATCATGTGTACTTTTTAGTCAATTAGATTGGACAGTTATAGTTATTGGACTGCGCATATTTTTGTCTTCGATTGTGACTGTTTGAGTTCCATAGCCATGGACTAGACATGACAGGATAACCGGACAACAGGTAGACTAAACGAGATAAGCATGAGAAAATTGAGAGAGAGGGCTAAGAATTTGAACCCTTAACATGCGCTCTCATATCTTTGCTAAATCAATTGTTTTTCTCATTAGCTTGAACTATCAGGAAACGGGTTGACCATGTATTTATAGCATATGATTTGACATAAACGTTAAACACATCGTCGGGCATTTATGACATAAAAAAGCAGCAAGCATCTAGAGTGGGGTCGTTTTACGACCCGTGCTGTTGTAAACGGGAAATTACCCATCTATTATTTCATCCATTCGATCTAAACTGTATTGTCAACCGTCTTTTAGAATTTCTTTAGTTTTAGCCATTGGATTAAGCACGGTATAGTTCCATGCTTGAGGCCATCGAACCTTAGCATCGGCCAATTTCGGTGTCTTGAAATCTAATTTTATTTTTTTTCACAAGACATCCACAAAGCAAATAATCACACACCACATGAAACGGTTTCATAATTATTGAACTCCTTGACTTTCTCGAAAGTAGAGGTCATTTCAACCCAAAAAAAAAAAAAAAATTAGTGTCATCTAACGCTTTATTAGTTTCATCCAAATTGGAGTGACACAAGATATTAACGTGACGCCAACGCTTTATTAGGTTCATCCAAATTGGGATGACACAAGATATTAACGTGACGTTTATACTATTTTTCAAAGCGAACTGCAATGTGGTTGCCCCCAAAAGAAAAAAGAAAAGTCATAAAAAAACTATACAAAGAAAAGGCTACAGATTAGAGCAATTTTAGAAAAGGAAAACAACAAAGCATGGAGAGAGAGACAGAGACAGAGACAGAGAGCACCAATGGGGGTGGGCCACCATACATTTTGCGAAGGGATAAGTGCTGCGAAAGTTCTAAAACTTGTCGCAAAAATGCATTTGAGTCCTAAAACTTGCAAAAAGTGCAAATAAGTCCTAAAACTTGTCAAAATGTTTCATTTGAGTCCTAAAATTGATGCCATCAGTTTTATTGATAGAAAATGTTGATGTGGCGCTGACGTAGTATTTTAAATAATTTTTTATTTTCCAGCTGGTTTTTTAAAATAATTTTTTTAAACTGTTTGAAAAAAAAAAGGGAAGAAGAGGCGGCTGCCCATCGCCGAAGGGGCCGGCGATAGTCGCCAGCTACCGCCTGACCAAGGCAAGGCCTTGCTGACCCTAGGCGAGGGCTGGCGACCCTCGCCTAATGCGGGTGAGGGCGCCCGGATTTGGGCACGCCGGCCCTCACCTGGGGGCTGGCGACCGTCGCCAGCCCTAAGCGAGGCCTCGGCGACCCTCACCTAGGGCCGGTGAGGCTCCCCCAGATCTGGGCGTTGCCATGAAGCGTGAGGGCTGCACGAGTGGCCCGCTCCCATGCTTCCCTATGCTTGACACCAGCAGATTCGAGCTAGTTGTCGAGCCGCCAATCACCACTATTCTGAGTCCCCTCGTCGGCAACCTCTGCCCGCAACCAAGTGACTTTCGCGTCTCTGTGCCCCGCTAGATCTGGGCGAGCCTCGCCAGCCCCAAGCGACGGCCACTGAGGCCTCACCCAGGGCTGGCGACGGTCGCCGGCCCCCAAGTGAGGGCCGGCATGCCTAGATCTAGGCACCCTCGCCCGCGCCAGGCGAGGGTCGTGAGGGCTCGCCTGCGCCAGGTGAGGGTCACGAGGGCTCACTCGCACCAGGAGAGGGTCGGCGTAGGCAAGGGTCGCCAACCCTCTCCTGGGGCCGGCGAGGCCTCGCCTTGGTCGGGCGGCGGCCAGCGACCGTCGCTGGCCTCTTCGGCGATGGACGGCCGCTTCCTCTCGCTTTTTTTTTAATAGTTTTTTAAAAAATGAATTTTAGTTTTTAAATATATATTTTAAAAAATGAATAAAAACATAATTTAAAAAGCCAGCTGGAAAATAAAAAATAATTTAAAATGCCACGTTAGCATTTTTAACGGAAAATGCTAACGGTGTTAGCTTTAGGACTCAATTGAACTATTTTGACAAGTTTTAGGACTTATTTGTACTTTTTGCAAGTTTTAGGACTGAAATGCATTTTCGTGCCAAGATTTAGGATTTCTGGAACACTTATCCCTTTTGCGAACAAGGGCCGACGACCCTCCTCCGGCCATGGGCGTCGTTTTATTTTATTTTTTTCTTTTGATTCTTGGTCTGAACGCTGGCACCTCATCAACACTGCATGTCTAAATAAAATGATACTAAAAGTGTGGTATCAACATGCTAATGCAAGTACTAAATTGCGATAATAGCACAAAATTTATGATCAGAGAAAGAGCAGATTAGAGACCCCAAGCGACCCAACCCATCTGTGTCGTCCTGGCATTGCAAGAATCCAGGCGACAGTGACGCCGGAGAAGCACAGCACCAGGCGATGCAGCTGAGGAGAGATGTAGCTCGCTTGCTCAGGCGAGAATGGATGAATGAATTCCTGACTGAACTGGAGGAACCATAGTATTGGGATCTGCAAAATCAATTCTAACCTGGCCCACAAGGTGGCTAAATTGCCGGATTGCGACCTTGGAGAAGCCACGACTTGCAGTTTGCAGAGCCCATTCGAGGATCGATTTGAGAACACTATGTCACCTTTCGTCCACTTTGGGAGCCAAATCTGCTGGCCTACATCTTGCTCGTCAAGTTCGGGGTCCTATGGCTTGCTCGTTTGGGTAACGCCACGCCAAGCCAAGGCGCTGCCAGAGCTGCACCACCCCACGCCAAGTTGCGGCAAAGCTTTAGTTCCACCAAAAAAAAAGGAAAGAGCCGACCAAATCAATTGGTTTGCTGCTTCAATTTAGTGGCTACAAACAGGAGAAACTTGACAATTCAGCTTGGCTTAAGTAATGCATAAAAAATAAACCTGGAAAGAGCTGACTCACACACCATTTCTCTTCGGTTGCTCATTTTGCCGCTAAATACGTCATCACGACTCTTGGGTTGACTCTTAATTTGTTATTGTCTGTTAAAGTAACTTTAGAAATATTGATTTGAGGGCCGATCAAATTTTCCATTAGATAGGAAGAAGGTGATGCGAATCGGGTACATATCGATAAGGGAGTAAACCTGATGGTCTCTAAATATTATAATCACCTAGTTAATAAAAGAAGAAGAGAAAAAATAGATGGGGACAATACTAATCACCTTTACTCTCTATTTCAAATTCTATCCTCACATTTCAAAATTATATTTTGTATGTCCCCAACCTAAAAATACACATTTGCCCTCATGGACACTCAAACCCCACGGACCAGCCGTCTTTCTACACCTGATGCTTTGTCTATGTGAGCTCGTTCGAGGCTCCAGGCACGGCCTCATGACCACGTTTAGGGACAATTGCTTTGTAAATCTGGTTATTTTAAAATATAGATTTGTTTCGCAGAAAATTTCTTGATGAAAGAAAATGTTATTTGTGAAAATAATTCTTAAAGAAAATGGTTGATTGACAAATCATAACGGCTCTATTTGCATATCGTCAAAAGGGAATTCATATAATTCCCATCCCCTCGTCTCAAACATCATCAAATTCCATTCACGAGCAGTTGGTTCATACACTTTCTCATCTCCATCTTCTTTGGGTCAATGAATTATTTAGTCAGTTCGCACATATACTTAATTGAATCTTGACAGTTTATATCTAGTTGTATCCACGTAGGATTCACATTAGACCCACCAATTTTGATGCACCAACATGTCATGGTATGAAATAGAAGAAAGCCGATCTAGCCTATAACCAATGTGCCTTGTAACAATTCTGGTCGGCAGCATTGGAGCAATGTGCTCGCAGGGGAAAAGAGAGGAAATTACGAAGGAAAAATCGGATAGAATGTTAGAGAAGGAACATCTCCATGAAGCAATGGTCTCAATATTGAATAGAAAGAGTTATAAATTCCTTTGTCTTCTTTTGGATCGATCTCATTGGCAACCCTACACTCCTATACTAAGAGGCATTTGAACATTTTCCTTTTCCTCCAAAAAATGATTTTACAAAAAAAAAAAAAATACCCTTCAAATCAGCTATCATCTATCTATACTTCAACCCCATTGATTGGTCGGGTACATCATGCTAAGGTGAGGAATTTAACGTTAATACTTTTTTCTCTATACTAGGACATTAGACACGACATGATCAGGTGAAAGTTATGTTCTTTGTCGTTTGTCAAAGGCTATTAGCTTTGGTTACAGAGGATAAAAACAAGTAATGCCGTAATATATTGTAATCCCTAATTTGGCACATTCAGTATGTTAATTTTCTCACTTATGAATCCACATGTTAGTTGTCCGCTTTGTCTGTTGTCTTCGAAAGCAAAGCATTGCAGCACAATCTAGCTTGGGAATGAGACCAACAAAGCAATAAAAAAGGCCTCCAGTTCCTATAAACGAAGGATATATATATGGTAAAATGTAATAATTATATTGAGGAGAGGCCAACTGTATAAAAGATCATGGCATCAAAACTTATACTCAAGATGAGAAAATCATTATGAGTGGAAGGATGCCAGGATGTAAAAGCCACAAAATGCGGCACCCAAACAACAAAACACGCAAACAACCAAAGCATGGCATGAACAACCAGCTACAAGAAACAAAAGCCTCGGCGAAAGAGGAGAGAAACCATCAGCTCTAGCGCAAACAACAACAACCTAGTAAGAGACGAACAAGCAACGGCTGACCTTAGGTGATTAAGGGTCCCCCAAGAAGATAATTGGGTCGATGCCCCAACTTCGTCGCAACCTTATGTTCCTAAAGTTATCATCAATGTTCCTAAATATGATAGCCTTATCTCTAACCACTTTAAAAAGATGGTTCTTCATAACCGGGATGGTAAGTGGTTGTTCTCTAAAGAGGATGCTATTCCTATTCTCCCAAATGATGTGACAAAGAGCACCAAAGGAAAAGTGGGCAATGCAATTGAAGAAATCCTTGCCCATCAAGAAGGTGGTGGCCCAATGGAGATTCTCCCCCTAAGACCCGTTTCGCCAAGGCAAATTACATCTGGCCGTCCAAAAGAAAGCAACTCCGGCCGTGACACAACAATCAAAAAATGGATGGTCAATGGAATCGGGCACACCATTGCAAAAAGTGCAGGATCCCCTCTCTATTCTATCATAGGACAATAAAAGAGCTTGGGTGGGAAGTCTACGCTTGGCAATGAGCCACAGGTTAAACTAGTACCTTGGTGTGATTGCATTGTTCCAGATGAACACATGCCAATGGACATGTCACACCCCGATCCACGAGCGTGCGCACATCCCTCTTTGGTCGATATAAAAGTGCGACTTTCCCAGGATGAGTCGCCGACCCATTCATTTTAGTACTCATGCAGCAGTAAACAATTAATACCTCTGACAACAAACGGCATGGAATAGAAAGCAGGACAACAAATTCACAACCAAAACACTTTTTAAAATCAACGGAGTTTACAAATAGAGGTCTATAACCAAAAGTCTACAAAAGATCGGCTCTCAAAAAGGAACTGTCCTACGACTTACTAGTCGAACACATTCACCAATCCTTCGAACTCCATCTCCACAGACTCCAAGGCTTCGGGTCCTCCACCACTAACATCTAAAGACTCCAAAAAGTGAGCCCACGACAAGTTGAGACAATATCTTAGCAAGTTACCCCATAAACCCCTATTATGAAGAAAATACACCCTATGGCGCTTTAGCCACACAACCACACAATTAGAAGAGAGGACTCACCTCGCCATAGTTCCTTCCTACACGTCAGCACAGTTTATATCACAACCATATGCATATAGCAATTTCACACATCAATTGGAACTTCTAAATCAATTACTGCTCACACAAGCAAGAACTACCGACACACGGGGTCCTAATTATAGGACCAAATTGTTATGACATATTCCATTCCATGTCACATAATTTTATCCCATAATTTAGCTCATCAATTTCATGCCATACAACATGCATTCCAATTGATTATTACTACCCACATGGGTAGTTTTACCCAACACATGCCGGTTCTCGGGCATAGCCAAGTTTTGTCTCACTCCTTTGAGCACGGCTACATCCTCCGACACACTTCGGGGATGGCATTCCTTACGATGCTTTCCGACACACACTGGGCACGACTAATATCCACCGACACACACTGGGCACGACTAATATCCACCAACACACACTGGGCACGACTAATATCCACCGACACATACCGAGGATAGGTAATATCAACCGACACACATCGGGGATAAGTAATATCCACCGACACACACCGCGGATAGGTAATGTCCACCGACACACACACTGGGGACGGTTTCTCTTAATCACTACACGATCATTCAATTTCGACCAAGGACATTGTGCTTTGCACTCACATGCCTCAATTAAGAGCATCCGGTGAAAATATCGTGTGTGGGTACACGGTCAGATCGAACCTTAAAAATCGGTATCCTTCCTTTTTAAAGTCCCACTATTTGATATAATACTAAAAATCACTTTTGGTGTTAAAACCCGACACCCGGGATTTTCTGAATAAATTCCATAATTTTCACAACCATCACTCAATTTGCACAATCCAACAATTGATTGCATAAATGAGCGCACCAATGCAATTAGCACGAATTTCCAATTACCGAATATCCCAAAGATAATTTCCAGAAAATAATAAATAATTAAATATATTCTGAAATTAAATAATTAAATAATATATCATATTAATATAATTTAAAAATAAATTTATAAATTCGAAATAATTAATTATTTTTAAATGATTAATTAATGGCTTAATTAAGATTGCACTAATTTAATCACCTAATTAGCATTAATTAATTATCCACTAAACTAATTACATTCATTAATCTAATTAACAATTAAATAAATTAATATAACCACCTAACCATACTTAGCTTAATCTAAACACCCCTTAAGCATAATTAACCTCCTAAACAAGGTTTAATAAGTAAACTCATTGATTTAGTGTTCGAATGAGTCCACGATAACGACGACGCTAAGGCAGGTGACAAACCTCCTAGCGGCGACACCAATCAAGGCCAGGAAGGGCTCGAAAACGGGTCACAAAGTCTCAAGGCCTTGCTGGAACTTCAACTTATGCTTGCCGAACCAGGAAAGAAAACCAGTTGCTGAACAGCGAGGAATCGGGCTAATCAAAGCTCCGGCGAGCGAGTGGCTGGCAACCGGTGGCTCCCAGGGGTCAAGAGGGTCTTGTTGGTGGTTGGAAAGGGTAAAGGATGGGCCAAAATGGGAGAAAAATGGAGAAAACGCTGAACTAGGCGAAACCAGGTGGAACCAAGGGGTCCGGTGAGCTGTTCCTTCTCGCCGACGGACAGGACGACCGGCGAATCGTTCCGACAAGCAGTGAGGTGCTCCTATACGAATTGGATGTGCTAAAGATGATGGCGGGTGGCACAAAGGCAGATTCATCCGTGAAGACAACTTTTAACTCGAGTTTTTGACAAAAGGTCAGCTGGAGCAGAAATTGGCAAAAGAGAAAATAGAGGGGAAACAGCGGGCTTGGCTGGTCCGACGGGCATGCGATGGTGGAGGGGGCTACTCTGCTCGGTTTCCTGGTTCTCTCAAGCTCTCCAACAAGCACAACAATGGGGAAAGCAAGATTGAAGAGGAAGAAGAAGGTGGCTGCTGAAGAGGGACCACCACCTAAGTAGCACGGACACACGACACGAACACGTGACACAACACGACACAACATACCGACACGTCATTTTTCAAAAATAGAAAATTCTGACACATTGGGACATGTTATTATTAACTAAATATTTTTATTTTTAATTAATTTGATTCAAATTCATAAATAAGTAAATAAATAAAACTTTACAATGAATTTACACTAATAATATTAATAAATCTATTCATAGAAAATTTGAAAGATATATTCATAATTAATGTTTACCCATATTTGGGAACATATTTTTAACTTAAATAAAAATTATGAATGAAACTAACCAAAAAATAGAATCAACTTTATTTAAATAAACCTATGATATTCTATAATCATCAAAATTTATTATTACTTAACATTCAATATTTTTATTTTTCGAAATCACTTTTTAACTTATTTATTTATTTTTATAACAAAATAATTTGCCGCTCAAAATTATTTCCCCTGAAAAAGTTCCCAAAAAATCATTTCTTTATCTTTTCTCTCAAAACTCTCATTACCTACAAATCATTTCCCTCCCCACGTTTCTCTCTCCCTCTATCCCCACGTCACCCCACACCACCCCCAAAATCTTCCCTGTATTTCTTCTCTGCTCTTTCTCTCCCGCTCCCCCTCCCTACGCATGACAACACCTGCTCCCCACGCCACTCCCAAATCTTCCCCTTAATTTTTCTTCCCCGCTCTCTCTCTCTCTCCCCCTCCTCTCACGTTGATTTCTTCCTTGCTCACAGCACCTACTCCCACCCCCATCAATCACCCCTAACCCCCACCCCCATCAACCTCCCCCATCCCCCTCCCCCCCCGACTTGGTTTCTTCCCCCACCCCTCCGCCTTGGATTTTTTCTCCCCGCACCTCATGCCAGCCCCTCTCCAACCCCGATTTCTTTCCATCGTCACACCACCCCCCCACTCCGGCCTCGGTTTCTTTCCATCGTCCTCCACCACCCTCCCCCTCTGCTTGCTAAAACCCTAACACGGCCTCTTCTTTTTCCTCATTGCACAATGGGGCAGGGTGATGAACTCATTGTCGGTGCCCCTACGAAAGTCGCTCAAGCCTTCTTTGAAGCACGCCAACATCATGAGGGGGGGCTTGCCATTGCTGTAGCTAGTGGTGAGCTTCGCGGGCGCTCTCTCCATCACAGTCGCTTGCCGAAAGGCCTTTGGCCCTTCCTCTTTCGCAGCTATAGCCTCATCGACAGCCCTCCCTCGCCATGTCAGCCTCGCCTCCGCTCCCTCGGCCTTACCTCCACCCTCCATCATCTTCTTCAACAATCCTCTCTCGACACGCACATTGGAACGTGTCGAAAAAGGTTGACCACGTGTCGAAAAATCCGACACGTGTTGACCGCATGTCCGAATGTGTCCAAGTGTGTCAGACACATCGACACATGTCGGACACAACACCAAAACTCTGGCAACATGTCCGGGCTTCATAGACCACCACATGCCTTCAAAGTCCACAATCTCATCCTCAATCACTCATCATACTTGCCCCCACCACACAACCGTATCCTCTGCCACTTTTCCCTCACAAAACTTCCCCAACAAGCCTTAGTTGAGTCCTCAAATGTTACACCCTACCCTTAGCTACGAATTTGGACATTTGGTCTTCAATCTCCTTCAATATTATTCAATTCTTACTCAATTGAGCTCAAATCAAAGCCTATAAATTCAGCGAAGGTGTCATCTTTTGAATCCACATTTTTTCTTGTCAATTAAACCAACTTGAATCCCAAAAATCCAACCAAAAGCGAGCCTATGAATTTCCCGATCCAAAATAACTATACTTTAATTTTTCACCGAAAATCTCAGTTTGCAGAAAAATCTTCTAAAAATGAGTTGACGTCCCTAAAATGACTTGTGACATGACAGAACTTCCAATTTCTGAAATCGGGTTCAATTTCACGGTTAATTTCAATTTGACGAGATTTTAGTGCGTCCTAATTTACAAGGTAGCTTTTATGAATTTTCGGTGCATTCGACCCGTGGTTGATTATTTTCAAGCCACAATATGCATCTTTGACACATTGGCAACTCTCAGTTGTCGTGAAAATTTCGAGATTTCAAATACGGACACAAGGTACAGAAAAGACAAAAAAATAAATCCAGTGTCGTTCGACAAGAATTTTGCAATTAGGTAGAATCACCCACACACTGATCACATATCTCAATCGAATCGACATATCTCTAATCTCTAATCGATTTTGACAATGCCGTAATAACCCTTGCAAATTAACATGGTCAAGCAGTCGGTTTCTAGTCGAATTCTCAATTCTATTGCATTAAAATTCCTTAACTGCCTTTCCTGATAGATTAGTTAACTTGTGAGTGGCCAACTAAAAGAAAAAGGCTATAGGCACATCGATGAAAAGCCCGATTCATTCAATTGAAAATAGAAGTGGAAAATCAAGATGTCATAGGACATTAGTCCGCTTTTGCCTGATGGTCTCCTAGGCCATCGCAACCATGAACTAGCCAGACAAATTCTCCCTCTAGCAAAAGCAGTCTAAATCCTGAGAAAGGTTTGGGAGGAGGTGATCCCTCAACTTAAGCACAGTCTTGAGAGCCTGGCCAGCTTCAGAGAAGAGATCTGTCACTGAGGCATGCCTAGAGAGCCTTGAGCTGTAGATAAGCAAATCTGAGAAGATTAAGTTGAGAGGACCCCTAGGGTGCCAGTTATCAAACCAAAATGAGATTGAGTAGCCCTCCCTAATCCTCCAAAAGAAGGCATTCTGAAATTCGGTCCTAAGACTTAAGAGTTTCTTCCAAGCCTGGGAACAAAAAGTTGGTTTTTTAGCTACCCAAAAACTCCTATTCTTTAAAAACGTGGAATGAATCTACTTACACCACAATGCCTCCTTATCCGAAAACATGAGCCAGATATGCTTCAGTATGGCAACCTTGTTGCAATCTCGCAGCCTATTGATACCAAGCCCTCCCTCCTTCTTTGGGAGGCACACATCTTCCTAGGCAATCTTGCCACCCCCTCTACCCAACTCCAGGTCTTTCCATAGGAATTGTCTAAGGATTTTCTCAATCTAATCCATATAGCTATAGGTAATACAAACACACTAGCCCAATAGGCTTGGATAGCATGAAGTACTAACCTGATAAGCTGAAACCGTCCATCAAAGGAGAGGAGGCGATGCGTCCACGATTGAACCCTCGTTGTGATGAAACTAACGAGAACGCATCAATCTGCCTTAGTGAGCCTGGAGGTAATGATTGGAACCCCATATAGCTTACCGGCAAGCTACCTTCATGGAATCCAAGGTCGGAGAGAATCTAATTCATTTGAGAAAGCATGCCTCCAGCCAGGACTATTTCACTTTTACTTAGATTCGAAAACAAGCCACTCCAAGTGGAGAAGATTTGAAGGCCTTCTTTGAGGAGAGCTACCATAGGCAAATGAGTCTCACAAAACAAGAAGACGTCATCCGCAAAGAATAGATATGAAATACTCATTGGCTTGCATCTCCAGAAGAACTTAAACTCCTGCTTCGAAGAACACCTAAATAAGATCCCTGACAACACCTCCATAATCAAAGTAAATAAATAGGAAGAGATGCAATCACCTTGGCGAAGGCCACACCCACTCGCAAAGAACCCATGAAGCTCCCCATTCAAGGAAATTGAAAACTTGGGAGTGCGAACACAATTCATAATAAGACTAGTGAAAAACTTGGGAAACCCAAAAGCCAATAGAATTCTTTCAAGGAAATCCTAATCAACTATATCGTAGGCTTTCTAAAAGTCCACCTTAGGCAAGTAGGGTTCAAGATGGAAGTTGGAAAAGAGATCCTATGACAATAAGGTGTTGTCCCTAATATGCCTACCTTTCACAAAAGTGCTGTGAAAAGGGCTAATCTCACTCTTCAAGACTGATGCAACGCGGTTGGCCAACAGCTTAGTAATATACTTGTAGATAATGTTGCAACAGGTGATGGACCTATAATCATCAACGGAAGTCGCATTAAGTACTTTTGGCACCAATACCAAAATGATGTTATTGATCTCCCTTAAGAGCTTCCCAGTGGTGAAGAAGTCTATCACTACAAACATGACCAGAGGCCCAACTGTCTCCCAGTTTTTCTTATAGAACTTAACCATGAACCCATCCGACCTAGGGGCCTTACCCCTAGCTAAAGAGAATAAGGTGTCCTGAATCTTCAATTCATTGACTAGACAGCCAAGAAAGTTAACCTAGTCAACCAAAAGAGAATGATGGATGACCTCTCAAATCTCTCCAACTGAAGGCTTGCCCTGCTCCACTTGTGGTGCCAAGAGGTCTTGGAAATACTCTACAAAAAGATGGTGAACTAGTTGCGGCTCGGTGACTTGGTTCCTCGAGGAATCCAAGATAGATAGAATTCTATTTCTCACTTGTCTCTTGTTGACAGCCTAATGGAAGAACTTTGTGTTGCGGTCTCCCTCTCTGAGCCATCTTACTCTAGACTTCTGTCTGAAGAAAGACTCCTCCAAGGACCACAGATCTACAAAGATACGCCTTGGATTATTTTCCATCTCAGCAAGATCAACAGAGGTAGGATCTTGCTACAAGCCTGCCTGCGTGGTCTCTAAGGCCACCCTCGCGTCTAGCGTTCTGGCGGATATTAAGCTACTTGAGCTGATATTTGAGAGCCTTGAGCTTGCACACAAGCCTATACATAGGAACACCATCCCCCGGAGCCTCCCAAACTTCATTGACAATTGCATTGAATTCCGGATGCTTCATCCAATAGTCAAAAAATTTGAAAGGCTTCCTCCAAATAATCGGATTGAACACCTTGACCATCATAGGCATGTGGTCCGAGATTCCTAGTGCTAGGAAGGAGGCTTCCGAATAAGAGAAATCTAGGCTCCATCTAAAGTTCTTAAGGACTCTATCCATCTTCCTAGCCTTCCTAGAAGACCACGGGGAAGTTGTCCAGGTGTATCTAAAGCCTACAAACCTTAGGTCCTCCAATTCCGCCTATGCCAAGCATTGCCCGAATTCATCAAAGCAGGGGATCCAAGCATCAGTGCCACCAACTTAGTCAGAAGGGTCTTTAATAGTATTGAAGTCCGGCAAAACTAGCCAAGCTGAGTTGTGCAAAGCAATGCTTCTTAGGATAAGGTTCTCCCAAAGAGGTCTCCGGAGCATAAAAGTGTGCTCGCCATAAACAAACGACACCAGATCACTCCTAACTCCAGCCATTTGAGGTTCCCATGAACCACCTACCTCATAATAGAGAAAGCTTTAAAACTAACCCGTAAGGGATCCCATCCAACCCAAATCCTACCCCTAGGAGAGAGCTCATAGTTTGCAATCCAGCACCAATCTCTAATCAGACTCCTAGAAATGGAGTTGAAGAGAGTTTGCGGCACCTTCATTTCCAGAATACCAACACAACACAAGTGGTTTGAAGAGACAAGGCTACGGACCTCTGCTTGCCTAATGGGGTGAACGAGGCCCCTAACATTCTAGCAACCTATATACATATATACAAAATAGAGAAGAGAGACCAAGGGTTACCTCCTCTTCGAAGGCTTGCGCTGACTAAGAGGCGGAGTAGCACAAGCCGAGGGAGGAGGTGGATCTAGAGAGAGAGACAGAAGCTTGTCTTGAATGGTCTCGACGTTCCTAGTAGTAGGAGGGACCTTCGACGATGGGCAACAGGATAGCACTTGTATGTGAAAGCAAGGAACAATGATAAAATCAGTAAATGAGCAAATGTCAAGGGACGCTTGATAGACCCCCTCTGGTGCCATGTGAAGTTGAAGAATGAAGTAGATAATATGAACGAGAAATTAGCAAAAATTGAAATACTGCATGTTAGATAAATTTCTCATGCAAAAATTATCAACATCATCCACCATTTTTTCATCTGGAACGTATGAAATTTCTAATCAAATGGTGTTGAACCTTTCACTATATTTCTTGCTCACAACTAAAAAAACGCATTACATGTTAGAAAATTCCCCATTGTTTCTGCAATCATTGGTGCATAAATAGCTCAATTTTGATTCACCGTTTTTTTATGGGCATATCGAACCGCCGATATCATGAAAAATAATGAAGGCATGGACTCAGACATAAGACTGAAGCAAATGTATAGATTGGAAAATGATTCAAGTTCCAGTTTGTCCACTCTTGAGAATCGCTCATCACCTTCATCACTTCCTCCAGTTTTTGGAAGCAAACATCATCGAGGGTTATACGGGACTTTGTTGGGGGGTGAAGCCCTTCCCAAAGGTCGCTTCGTAAGTCATTGTCGAACAAGATCTTATGTAGAACTACCCAACCCAACATTATCACCATATTCTTCCACTTGTTGGATTCGCGTGTCATAATATAGAGTCCCGATAAAATATCATTCCTAGTGATGTTATACAGGACTTTGTCGGGGGTGAAGCCCTTCCCAAAGGTCGCGTTTGTAAGTCATTGTCGAGATCTTTTTCATCCACTTCCAGTACACGAGAATGTTGTGGCTATTCAAAAGGTAACAGCAAAACAGGAAGAACAATGCGGTGAAACCGATGCCAGCCGCATAACTAAGGATGTAGTTGGGCACGAAAAACACCACAAACAAATTCTTTGAGAGGAGCGACACATAGAGGACCAGCAAGAAGTATAAGAATGGCCTACGGAGCTTCATGGTTTTCCAAACGATGAGAGGATAGACCTTGGCTTGAACCACGAGGAAAGGCAGGTAAGTTACGAGGCTAGCAATTGTGTAGGAAAAGGCACGGTGGGCATTGTGGGAGGTCTTACGGATGAAGATGAAGTACTCTCGAATGAAGGCCAGGACGGCATCATTGGAAGAGAAGAAGAGGCAGACCATGAAGATGAAGAAGCTGAGCCGGTTCGTGATCCCTTGGTTGTCTGCCTTCGTCCTCGTAAACATCGCCTGCCATCATGATCCCCAAGATAGTGAGCACCATCAGCCTCACGAGGAAGAGCTTAGGGGTCCGTTGGATGTTCTTGAAATTACAGCGCATAAGCATCCAGGTCTCGGGGAAGAATGAGTTCGCGAACTTAGGGCCAAGATTTTGGTGAGATTCGATGGCATTTGTGCCAATGTTCAAGGTCAAGTGGTTGTTCTCGTTCACCGTGTAGTCGCTGTTGTGAGGCATCGGTGTCTCCCGGAGAATTTTGCTTGAGTATGCGTAGTAACTTCCTGGTGATGCACTGCATATGATGGAGAAGAATTGAGTGTTGCCAAAAACTAGGAGCAGAAATCTAGTGAAGAATAATTTTCATTTGTAGACCTTAGCGAATTTGAGAGTCCGAAATCAACGCCAAAAAATATCTTCCAAATTGCAAAAATAGCTATATCTTCATCTAATAATATGGTTTAATAGCTCATTGCATCTTGCATCATTGGCTCAGCCTTTTTTCTTGAAGGAGTGAACCCAAGTGCCTGCACAACTCCACTACAGCTTGGAGTCCATGATCTAGATGAATTGTTGTAAGGACTTCCCAAGGTGTGATCGAATTCATCATTTGCCGAGTGCACACTCACTTGTGTTAGAGAAAACTCCTTTATTGTTTTGAAGCTAACAAAACATTTCCAAAAGTTTAGTCTGAAGACTTGCAGACTCAAGTATTATAATTTGAAGAACACTAGACTCTACCGTCAAAGTCTGAAGACCGTTAGACTTTAATCTCAAAGTCTGTCTTTACTGACAGTTTTCAGACTGAAGAAAGAAGACTTATTTAGATGTAGTATTATCTTTTAGGATTCAATTCGTATGGTTTTGGAAGTCCTTATGGCTGGATATAACATCTTATGATCAATTATCTTTATTGGAATCAATTTGGATAATCAAATCTTTTGAAAGGTGAAAATACTTGGAAGGTTCTACTTATGGAAACCAAGATTTCGATTGTATGAGCGAGCAGGATTGACGAGCTTTCATCTCGATCTTCAAACAACTCAACATCTCCTTAATTAATTATGTCCAATGGGTAGATTGGAAGAATTCATTTGAAAAGTGTCAACGGTCGTGAAGGCATGAAGGAGTATTTAAGGCAGACCTTCAAGTTGTTTGAAAAAAGTGCGTGAAAGAAAAATTTCAAAATCTGAAGCTTCCCAATTCTTTGTTATTTTATTTGTCGAGCTTAATTTGTACTCAAAAGAGAAAGCAAACAGTTGTGAGACTTTGAAAAAGTGTAGCAAAGTTCCTACATTGTAAAGTCAAGAACATGAGATTGTAAAATCTCTTTTAATTCATAGTGAAATACAGCCAGTGGCCTATTAGGGCGGGAGAGTAGACGTACTTGATCTAAGCCGAACCAATATATACTTTGTGTTTCTATTTTCTTCCCTAAACTCTTTTATTCATTTGCAAATTCATTTAATTGCCAAACTTGTTCTAGTCGATTACTTTGTAGAATCTAGTTCGAAAGGAAAAAGTTTTTATAAACGTTTCCGCAAAAATTTCTTTTAACACCTATCACCCATCTCTAGGTGTTCTTATTAGCCATTTCAATTGGTATCAGAACTTGTGTGCTCATTTTATTGAAGTGTTTTTACTTCTGAGTTAAAAATCTATGGCTAGTATTTTTGCTCTAGGTTTGGTTGAAAGCCAAAGCAACACCAGACCTCATTACTTTGATGGGAATGATACAATGTGTGGACAAATAAGATGAAGACATTCCTGAGATCGAAAGATCCCTTGGAATGGGACGTAGTAGACAAATGAATTATTCCCAAAGTCACATCAATCTCAAAAAGAGAAAAGGAAGTTGCAAACGATAGCGAAATGGCACAAGAAGAAATAACCAAGAAACAAACTCTTGATGCTAAAGTCATCTACTCTTTATACTGTGCTTTATCTTATGAAACAACCAAAGAAGTCTGAGGCAGGTTGCATGTCACTTTTGAATGAACTAATCAAGTTAAAGAAACAAAAACCAATATCCTACTCAGATAATATGAAGCCTTCAAGATGAAACCAGGAGAATTTATCATTGACATTTTTAGTCTTTTTACTAAAATTGTAAACAACCTAGCATATCAAGGACAACCAATCTCAGGACCAATGAAGGTCAATAAATTGCCGCGTAGACTCTCCAAATACTATAATCACATGAAAACCTCAATAAGAGAAACCCATAAGATCATGCCTCTATCTGTGGACAAATTAGTTGGCACACTTCAACCATATGAAGTGGAGCAAACCAATGAGGAAGAATATCTTAAAGGTAAAAAGTCAATTGCCTTAAAATCTAACGATGATTCCGATGATACAGATTCAGAAGATGACATGGACGATGAAGAACTAGCACTCATAATAAGGAAATTCAGAAAGTTGAATAGAAAGGAAAGAAGATTTAACTGGAAGAAGCAAGGCACTCGAAAATTTCAGAACAAATCAACTAAGGATAATGAAGTCAACAAAGATGTGATCTATTTTGAATGCAAGAAAAATGGGCACTTAGACCCAACTGCCCTTTGTTGAAGAAAAAGAATGGAAGAACTGAGAAATACAAAAAGGCTCTCAAAACAGAGAATAGAGCGATGAAGAATATGCCAACATATGTCTAATGGCAAATTTAGAATTAGACTCAGACTTAAACAAAAAAAATCGAGGTTAGCAATTTAACAATTCCTACTAAAGTTTCAAAGTATATAAATGAACTTTGTCTTAGTCTCATCTCTTAAAAGGATTTCCGAGCTGAAGAGGGAGAATTCTAAACTGAAGCAACATAAAACTTTTTGGAAAGAAAAGTTTGACAATCTAAACAAAAGTTTTATTAATTTGAAAGAAAATGCAGATTCTCTTTCGAAGGAAAATGTTTTTTGAAAGAGGACATTTCAAATATCATAAAAAGGTTCTGTACAAAGACCTTATTTTAACCAATCTTGTTTGGGTATGACTCCAGAAACCATTCATCTAATTGATTTTCCAAAAGTAAAGGAAAGAATCAAACAAAGACTTGCAAAAGCGTTTTACAAAAATCATTCTAAAGAGTTTTTGCAAAACCTATTGGCTGAGTGCTCTCAAATGTTCGAAGTGTAACAGCTCAGAATATTTTGAGAATGAATGTCCCAAGGTTTGGAGACATGTTAAGAATGATTGGGCAAAAACTGTTTTTAACACTAACTCCCTTAAACCCAAGAAAATGTGGATACCAAAGAAAGCTTGAGTTCTTGTTATAATTGCAGGTCACTATCAAAAAGAAGATTAAATGGTATTTACATAGTGGCTGTTCAAGACACATGACAAGAGATTCAAGTTGCTTTATAAAGCTTATAAAAATAAATGATAGAAAAGTTTCTTTTGATGGAAACAGCAAAGGAATAATTGTTGGATGTGGAACTGTGAAAATTGGAAGTGTCACAATTAACAATGTCTCATTGGTGGAAGGTTTGAATTGCAATATACTCAGCATTAGTCAATTGTGTAACACTTGATTCAAAATTAATTATCAAGAAGGAATTTGTTCAGGAATTAGTAAAAATTATCTCAATCTTTCATTGGACGAAGACATGGAAATATTTATCTTCTGGATATAAAACTAGAAAGTTCTCAGTGTCTAATATCCATTCAAGATGAAGCAAACTTTTGGATCAAAAGCTTGGCCATGTGAACATGAAGCAGATTGTCAAGATCTCCTCTAAGAAGCTTGTTCGTGGACTTCCCAACCTGACTTATCAAAAGTCTGAATTATGCACACCATGTGTTTTGGAAAAGCAGGTTATAAGCTCTTTTAAACCTATAAATCAAGTTTCTACTAATCGAGTTTTACAGCTTCTGTATATGGACCTCTTTGGACCAACTAGAACTCAAAGCATTGGAGAAAAGAGATACTGCCTAGTAATTGTGGATGGTTACTCTCGCTTGACTTAGGTTTACTTTTTAGTAAGTAAATCTGAAGCCTTCTCTCACTTTTCAAAGTTTGCAAAGAAAGTTCCGGAATGAGAAAGGTTATACTATTTCAAGCATTCGAACAGACCATGGAGGTGAGTTTGAAAATCAAGACTTTACTAAATTTTGTGATGAATCTGGTTTTCAACATATTTTCCCTTCTCCATATACTCTAGAACATAATGGGGTTGTGGAAAGAAAAAATAAATCTTTACAGGAGATAGCAAGAACCCTTTTAATTGAAAGTAATATTTTTTCTCGATTTTGGGCTGAAGCAATTTATACAGCTTGCTATATTATTAAGAGAGTATTTTTGAAATCTATTCTAGAGAAAACTCCCTATGAAGTATTTAAAGGGAAAAAGTCAAATGTTTCTTATTTTCATGTGTTTAGCTGTAAGTGTTTTGTTTTGAAAATTACAAATAATTGAATTAGTAAGTTTGAGGAAAAGTCAGACGAATGAATTTTTCTTGGCTACTCAACTTCAAGCAAAGTCTACAGAGTATTCAATAAGAAGACTCAGTCTAAGGAAGAATTTATGAACGTCAAATTTCAAGATTTTATGCAGAATCAACTGAATCAAACTCAACTTGAATAATCTAAACTTGCTCCAGACCTTACAAAGTTTATTTCCCCTGAAGTGGTTCAGACTTCTGAAGATAAACAACAAGATAAATCATAAGATTCAACTGAAATAGAGGATCAACAGACTTTCAAACAAACCAGCAACTGGAAGTATAAGTTAAGTCATCCCAAAGAGCTTATCATTAGCAACATTGATGATGGAATTTGTATCATGTCACGCCCCGATCCTCGGGGACGCGCCCATCTTTCCATTTGGTCGATTTTTAAAGTGCGATATCCCAGGACTACTTATCTCCGACCCTTTCTTTTTATTACACATGCGGAAGCAGTTATAAATTCCCAGACAATAAAACAATGGGATAGAAAAGCAGGCCATATTTTTCATATTGAAATTCACAACCACACTTTCATTAACAGCACAACTTATAGTATATTTACAATACTATTTACAGCATAAAAGTCTCACACCTATCTACACTAAGACAGGGTGCACAAAAGGGATGGGATCTCAATCCACATCTAGGTTGTACTCAAGATCCCTCTCTGGATCATCTTCTACTTCAAAATACTTTCTCCCCTTCAGGTTCTTCCTCCTCCGCTTTTCCTCAGGGTCCTGAAATGGTTATTCAATAACCAATGAGACCACATCTCAGCGAGTCCTACACCCTAAGACTCGATTAATAAACTAATACACCATACGGTTGCCTAAGCACAACACGAGTCAGAGGACTTACCTTGGCCTCAGTTCCAACCTGCAATTCAAGGTTAAACACAGATATTCAAACAATTCACGACATCCGATCAAGCATTGGCCAATCGACTAAGTCGATTACATGTCAGTCAGACCCTTTCTAGGTCATTCCCACTCATACCACGATTTCCCAGTGGTGTACTCTTTCACCAAATCACATGTGTTTCTCGGGCATCGTTTTCGCCAATGACATACCGATCACCGACACCGTGCGTTTTTTAAGGCGCCGTTTTCACCAGTGATATCCTCGATCATCGAACCACGTGTCCTTTCTAGGGCGCCGTTTTCGCCAAGGTGACATCGGCAATAGACAACACCGTGAGTTCTTTAAGGCGTCATTTTCACCAGTGATATTTCCTTAATCACCGAACCACGTTTGTCTATAAGTCATTTACGTGCGTTCTTTAAGGCACCGTTTTCGCCAGTGATACTTCCAATCACCGAACCACGTATGTCCAATAACATCGTACCTGATTGGTCTCAACCAATAACGTTCTCAGTTGGGTCTCACCGTTCTCTCTACTATATAGCCCATCAACGTACTGGCGCTATATACCCATACTCGGCCAAGTACCAATCAAATACTCAATAACAAACAATTTAGGACAATTCCTCAAATTTCACAATTTAAATCAATTCCATAAAAATTGAAGCTCAATTAAATAAACGGACTGCACCACAACAATCGGCATGAAATTCCAGTCACCGGCCATCCCGGTTGAATTTCTGAAAAAATAAATAATTAAATAAAAAATTTCGAAAATTAAATAAATAAATATTAAAATCCAATTTAGGCCCGTATTGCCTGATTGGAGCCTGAAACGGGTCAGGAAAAATCCCGATATGCATTCAATAAATAACCAAATATTTCTACTTGCTAATAGCTAGGTCTAACCACCTAACATGCATCATTAAGTCACTAAATTAATTGTTCTAACCTAATCTAACCACCTAAGTGCATGTAATTAAATCTAACCAACCTTAAGGCATAATTAGCAAACTAATAAAGCATTAGTGAGTAAAACTCACTTGATTAAAAACAGGGATCAAATCACCGCAACGGCGACTCGACGGTGGCCGAAATCGGGCTCGTGACGACTCCCACGGGCTTGGACCGGGCCTTAAGACTTGGCCCAACAAATCTCAGCCCAAATGAGATTTGTTCTTGCATTGAACTGGGCTTGCTCTTGGGCTTTTCTGATTTGAAAATGGGCTGACTTTGCTGGGCTTGAAGACTTCAACTGGGCCGAAAATAGGCTGGGCCCAAACTTAAAATTAAAACTTGCTGGGCTTGATTGGATTGGGCTTCAAGAGGGCTGAAACAAATTGAATTGGGCTAAGCAAGATGCAAACTGGAAGCTGGACTGTTCGGTGGCTTCAAATGAGCTGCTGGGCTGATTTATCCTTGGACTGATGGGCTGAACTAGAAGCAACAAAGGCCACTATTGGGCCAAGAAAATTAGTGTGGACTTCGGTTGTTCACGTGGCTGAAGACCGTGGACTCACGGCTTCGATGATGCTGTTGCTTCGCTGGGGTTTTGGGATTCCTTCGGTGGAATTTGCTGGTCACAAATGGAGTTGCGGAGGCAGACGCATGGAGACTTCGGTCAACCAATGGTGGAGGAGAGGGCACCGTCGACTGGATCGTGAGCACGTGAGGTGGATTAAATCAACAGGGGCTTCGGTGGAGTTTGTTTTTCAAGGACAAGGCGGCTACTTCATGCACTTGAAGAAAAAGACGCGTGGAGGCTTCACTGGACGCACGAAGAGAGGAAGCAAACCGTGGACGGTGTGGCTCCTTCCTGCAATGGTTGACGTTGGACTCGCGGCAAAAGAAGAAGACTCGGTGAATGGCTTCGCATGGGGCAACTTCAGTAAGTCTTCAATGTTGCTGGAGGAGACACGAAGTAGCGGAGATGGGCGCTGCTTCAGAGGTCAACAAAAGCTAGTTTGTTGACTGCATATGGAGACAAGAAGCAGCATCAATTGCCGCTTGATGCGTGGCCAGCTGCAGTGAGACAAGGAGGTCCACGGAAGAGAGAAAGGGGCTTCGGTTTTCTCGAGTGAAAGAGAGGAAGATGGAGAGGAAACCGCACGAAGAAAATGAAAAGGGAGAGAAGTAGTTCACGGCAGCAAGGTGGAGAGGATGAGGAAGAGGTGGGGGCCTTTTGGCTTGATATTTTACAAAATATCTTACACAAATCAATCTAGGCCATGCATATATACTTGGTCTTCAATGATCCACCATGACACCCTCTTCTAGAAGCCAAAATGGTCCAAATGTTGTGGCTAGGTGGGGTTACACGAATTTGGGGGAGATGGCTTAAATTGCACAACCATTTTCTCTTGATTCCATCTCAATTTGATTCTCACAAATTCAATTGATCATTCATTGATCGTCTCTGCATTTTTCCTCATTCAAGAATCCACCAAAAATCCAAATTGATACCAATGTTGCACACCCCATCTTGAGATTCGATTTTAACTAAGTTCGAACTAAATTTCAATTCCAATCTCTCCAAATTGAGATCAAATTTTGATGTAGAAAAATCCCAAGAAATTTTCTATAAACCTCCGACACACACAGGCTCAAACCGGAAGTCAAATTTCCCATTAATTTAGCCAATCTGAACTTCTACCAAATTTCTGTGACGTCCGAACCCAATTTCCGTAAAATTTCCCGAATCTCCGAAAATCTTCTGAGACTGAGTAGATGCTCCTAAAATTTATTGTGACATGGTCAAAACTTCAATTTCTGAAATCGAACTCGAATTGGCGGTTAATTTTCATTCGGCGCGTTTTCAGTGTGACCTAGACTATCGGGTAGTTTTCAGAACTTTTTAAGGCAAATGACCCGTGGTCGATTTTCTTCGAGCCACTATGAACCCACTCGACTCAATGGCGACTCTTGATTGTCGTGAAAATCTCAAGGATCCAAATACGGACACAGGGTCCCAAAACAATAAGAAAATCAGTCTAGTGCCGGTCGACGAAAATTTTCCAATTTAGTGGTGTCACCCACGATTAGCCACACATCTCAGTCGAACTAGCCTATCTCTGATTTCGAATCGATTTTATATTGTGCCGTACTGACCTCTAAAGATGAACATGGTCGAGAAGCCAATTCCTGGTCAAATTCTCAAGTCTATTCGCCTTAAAATCCTTAATGGCTTTCCTAGGTAGTCTAGTTATCTCGAGAGTGATCGGGTCTGAGAATAACCCTATAGACGCGTCAATGAAATGCCCGATTTATTCAGTAGAAGACAGGGTTGAAAAATCCGGATGTCACATATCAGATCCAAAAGGCAAGAAGAGTCTAATGCTTTAGCACTTATTTCTAAGATTGAACCCGAAAGTGTAGAAGAAGCCTTAGCTAATGAAAGCTTAATTGGAGTTATGCAAGAAGAGCTCAAACAGTTCGGCATCAATGATGTTTGGGAGCTAATTCCTAAACCAAAAAGTAAATTTATTATTGGAACTAAATGGGTTTTCAAGAACAAGGTAGACGAGAAAGGAAAAGTGGTCAGAAACAAAGCAAGACTCATAGTCGAAGGATATACGCAAGAAGAAAGAATAGACTATGATGAGACCTATGCACTAGTAGCAAGGTCAGAAGCAATTAGATTTTTATTTGCTTTTGCTTGCTATAAAAAATCTCAGGTTATTCCAAATTGATGTCAAAAGTGCATTTCTCAATGGGTTTATCCAAGAAGAAGTATATGTGGAATAACCACCGGATTGGAAGATCCAAAAAGGCCAAACTCAGTTTTCGGACTGAAAAAGCTCTATATAGATTAAAGCAAGCACATCGAGCCTGGTATGACAAGTTAAGTAAATTTCTAACTCAAAATGATTTTGTTAAAGGAAATGTGGATACTACTTTGTTCATTAAAAGAGAATGTAAATTTTTTTTACTTATTCAAATCTATGTTGATAATATTATCTTTGGATCACCTAATGAAAATATGTGCAATAAGTTTTCTATGTCTATGCAAGATGAATTTGATATGAGCATGATGGGTGAATCAACTTTCTTTCTCAAATTACAAGTCAAACAATTGAAGAAATGAATTTTCATTCATCAAGAGAAATATGCAAAAGACCTTATTAAAAAGTTTGAATTTTAGAATTGCAAAAAGACTGAGATACCAATGTCAAGTTCGTCAAAGCTAGATAAAGATGAAGGAGGAAAGAGTGTAGACCAAAAGTTTTACAGGAGTATTATCGATTCACTTATTTACCTTACTGCATTTAAACCTGACATTTTGTTTAGTGTTTGCATTTATGCTATATTCTAATTAGATTCCAAAGAATCTCATCTAAGTGTTGCAAAACGCATCCTCAAATACATTGCAACTACTTCAAAACTAGACATGTAGTATCCCAAAGAATGAAACTTTACACTCCATGGATATTCAAACGCAAATTTAGCAGGTTGCAGAGTTGATAGAAAGAGTACTTCTGACACTTGTTAGTTGCTTAGCAACAAGCTGGTGTGACATCCTGAAATTCGATCCCGTTTTGATAAAATGAAATGTGCATATCATTGGCAAGCACGCCTATGATCATTTTTCTCTAAGCTGATCACTCACGAGTTAACTAACTTATTGGGTGAAGCCGTTAAGGGATGTATCCACGGTAAAATCCCTAAAAGCTACCTAATTTGTTGGATTGGACTAAAATCACGTCCGGTCAATTTTAACCATGAAAATTGATTCGGTTTTGGGAATCGAATATCCGAACGTGTCACAATTCATTTTTAGGACCGTCTCATCGTCCGTCAAATTATCAATGAGTCCGAAATTTCAAGAAAGAAATTATCGGTGGAAAAATCGAAGACTGGAAGAAAATAGAAAGGGAAATAGAAAGAGAAAAGAAAATTTAAAATAGTATTATTCGTTTTCTTTTCTTTTTCCCTCTCTCCCTTTTCTCTCTTTTTTTTCTCTCTCTTTTCTCTCTCCTCTCCCCTCCCCCTTCGTGCAGACACCCCCTCCCCACGCCTACCCTCTCTTTATTTTCCCTCTTTGACCAGTCAAAACCCCTTTCTCTCTCTCTCCTCTTTCTTCTTCCCCACCCCTCATGACCGAGCCTCATTCTGCTTCTTCTTTCTTCTTTGTGTGAAGCCAACGGACAGAAGTGGAAGAGCTCGCCGAAGCCGTCGCCGCCCACACTGCTGCCCAGACGCCCACCGCTCGCTGTCGTTCCACCATCCACACGCCCCCACGTCTGCAGCTCGCTACCGTCCCTCCCCAATGCGATTCCAGCCGCAGCCCAGCCCTGTCTAGCCACCTCCAACCATCGCCTACCTCCATCCGGCCACCGCGCAGCCTCCCCGGCATCCCCTCACCCTCCGCCGACCTCCCCTCGCTGTCTTGGCCACCGGAACAGCTCCGGCCAGCCAAGCGTAGCAACCCACCAAGTGGGTTTCCAGCACCTTCAGGCCCGCTTTTGGGCCGTTTTCGGGCCCCGAATCCGAGCTATGCTTTGGGAAGAATCGTTACTCGTGTCATCCCCATCGGATTGATATGTTTTGCGCGCGATTCCAGTGAATAATCTCACTAATCCCTAATTAGTTGGCTAATTATGGTTAAGGGTTGTTTAATTTTAATTAATTAGGTTTTGGTGGTTAGATTAGAATAGATTAGCGATTATTAGTTAATTGTGATGTAAATTAGACAAATTGATTGTGCAATCAGGAAGTAGACGTGGTCTACTATTTATTGAAAGCATCTCGGGATTTTTCCTAACCCTTAGTGGGCTTAAATTAGGCTTTTCGAGCCTAAGTGGAATTTTTAGTATTTAAATATTATTTTTCGGAATTAAATTAATTAATATTAAAAATTCAATTTAGCTCAAAATAAAGCCCAATTAAATAAACAGACTTCACCACGATCATCAGCATAAAAGCTGCTGTCTTGGTTCTCAAGAAAGTATAGTACTGTGCTCTTTCAACAGCAAAAGCAGAGTATGTAACTCTTGGGAGTTGTTGTTCTCAAATCTTGTGAATAAAGCAACAGCTAAGAGACTTTGGAATTGAAGATTCCTGCACCAAGACACCAGTGTCATTAATCTCACAAAGAATTTAATTCTTCATTCAAGAGCAAAGCACATAGAAATTCGATATCATTTCATTAGAGAACATGTTTAGAATGGAGAAGTTATGATTCAATTTATTGACTCGAAGAATTAGTTGGCAGACATATTTATAAAATCATTGGAGAAAAGCCTATTCGAGTCTATTCGCACCAGACTGAAGATCATATCTTCTATTGGTTAAAGTTTGAAATTGATCGACTCGAACTTCCAAAAGTTGCGACTATAAGTTAATTATGTACAAGTAATTTAATTTTTGGATGACAATTTGAAAAGGTACGATTACTTTTTGAATCGCCACTTTCTTATTTTATTTTTAGTAATTATCTTTTTCGTTTTTGAATTTATGACATTTTTTCATTTTCTAAAAGGCAATTTTTACTTGTTCCTTTATGACGATCCATAAACACCGTTTCATCTGCTTTATATACTATCGAGATTCCTCTTCTCTGTTTACACTCACTCGAACCCTAGAATATAAATATCCTACTTTCTCTCTTTTTCTCTCAAGTTTGATCCAAAATGTTTTCACCTTTTTCAACCAGCAAGTTCAAGAAATCCTCCAAGACAGTGACAATGTCTTTCCAGAGGAAATCTTCTAGAATTGCGGATAAAGGACCACAGCACTTGCCAAAGGGTCCTACCCATTTTGATCTAACCAAGGAAGAGGACTCTCCGCAGCAGCATCAACAACATTCTCAACCATGTCCTTTATCACAGCAAGGGACTCAAGTTCCTCTGCAGCAACAAGCAGAAGAAGAGATTATTGAAGATGTTGAACCAATAAGAACGCTGAAACCCGAATTTCTCTTCAAACTCTACTCTAAGTTAAAGAAATGTGGTACTGCGATGGCATTCATTGATGAGTTCTTGAGTGAAAGAGGATACAAGAATGAGACTCATTTTTTAAGAACAATGGAAAGTATGGGCATTGCGCCTATAGGTGTGGCAGTAAGAACTTTTGCCAACTTTCCAAGTGATCCACAGTTTGGAACCTTTAATCAACCTAAAGGGAAAAATGATGATAAGAGGATGTACTCAAACTTTCAACCTAGGATGGGTGTCGCTACAGATGTTCGTGGTGAAAGGACGAACTTATTTCATTCTAAGGACCATAGGAAAAACTATTCAAAATTGTTGAAGAGAGGGGTGATAAACCCTAAAAGTGTGGACTTTTATTTTCTTGACTCTTTGAAGCTGAAACTGAGGGAGAAGTTTGCTTTGCTTCAATGTGAATAATTATGTTCAGAGACATCCGTTGCCTACCCCGAATTGACTGTCTACTTTTATTCAAATCTATATTTTCTAGATTGGAATAGATTTTCTTTTACTATTAGGGACAAAGAATTTGTGGTTGATGTAGACACCTTGGCAAATGTGATTGGTGTGGAAAGAGGAGGTTTCCAACCAATTAGTGTATCTATTAGTCATGCAACTTTGGCTCTTGTTCGGGACAAATTTGCTGAAAGCAAGATTTCTTACTCTAGAATGACTACTTTCAATATTTTGCTTCACAAAATTGTGATCAACTACATCAGACCCAAATCCACTTCAAAAACTGATGTATCTCACTCTGAAGCGAAGCTGATGTATGCAATCAACATTAGATTCAAGTTCGCACTACCTCACACTATCCTAATGCACATGTATAGGACAGTTGTGAAGGACAGGGGGCAACTTCCTTACTCTACGCTTATTATTTGACTATTTAGACATTTCAACATTCAACCTCCAGCTATTCTGTGTGTTCCATTGCTCCAATGGCAGTTGGATTGAAGATGGTTTCAAAAATGCAATTGAAAGAACTAAATAAGGCATTGGAATGCCTAAAGGAGAAATCTACTGCCAAAACTAAACAAGACTCTACAGCTAAGAAGAGGAAAGGCAAAGAGCCAGTGAACACACCAATCAAGAAAAGGAGATCACTCATCTTGCAAGACGAAGAAGATGAGGACGATATCACTTTCTCTACTTTTGCCTTAAGAAATTTGAAGAGCTTTGTTAGTTTTGAGGAAACATAGGACAAGAGAACAGAGAAAGAGAAGAGACAAAGAATAGAGGTGAAGAGAAAGAAGAACAGAGAACAAAGGAAGAAGAAAGAGAAAGAATTGAAGATGAAGAAGAGGGTCAAGATGATTCTCTTGAGCCCACATTTGTTGTATCATTGTTAGAGGATTTGAAAGAGACAAGAGGTGAGACTGCAGGAGAAGAAAGGGAAAAGCAATACCTTGGTGCTGAAGAAGAGCAAGAACAGAAAGAGGAATTCTTTTCTCCACCTGAAGGCACAGAAACAGGAGGAACTACTGCAAAAGGGGTACCTCTTCGCTTATTTTCACTAGTGATGTTAGTAGATCTCCAGCAAATCCAGAGGATGTCTATGCCTCTCAATTCCCTGAAGTTGATGTTGAGGCATCATCTCTAAGTCTAGATGTTCCAGCTGAGGTTCCATCATCGATTAACACTCCTCAATCTGACCATGCTGATGCTAGTACTCAAATAGAACCTACAACAAACTTTTGAAGACTACTCGAGCTTATGATAGAGATAAAGGCTCAGCTACACGGGTTAGAGTGTGAATTTAAGAACCTTAAATCTGCACATCAAGCTACTTTAGTCTCTTTACACGAACCAATACAAGCCCTGAAGCTTCAAGTTCAAGATATGCAAAGGGTGAGGCTATTCAATAGCTAAAGGAGACTCTAAAGGAGCTAAAGGAGACTATTAAGTCTATGGGGGATTTCTAGATCGTTCGCATCCCCAAACAGCCATGATTTTACCCAACTCTTTTTAAAGTTTCTCTCCACTTTTTACTGATAATAAAAAAAGGGGGAGATTTTGCAAATTTGACCTGACCCGAATTATCTTTATCTTTTTGGTTTGATTTTGATGACTTTTTGCTTGGCATTTTGGACTAACTTTAGACTGGTATACTTTGGACTTTTGACTGTTGTTTGATTTTGAATCTTTTAAAACTTGCAGTAACTAAGTTTGTGATATTTATTGTGGCTCAATAATTATTTATCTTGCAGGATTGACATGTTTTTTGTGGTTGCAGAATCAATGATATCCAAATCCTAATCAACTTATTTTATAAGATATCAAGTTTTGCTTAAGTGTTATTTTGCAAGTCAAAAATTTTCAAAATTTACAGGAAAGTTTTGTCACCATCAAAAAGGGAGAGATTGTTACAGAAAACTCATTTATTGTTTTGAAATTGACAAAACATTTACAAAAGTCTAGTCTGAAAACTTGCAGACTCAAGTATTATAGTCTAAAGAACACCTGACTCTACAGTCAAAGTCTGAAGACCACTAGACTTTAATCTCAAAGTCTGTCCTCACTGACATTTTTCAGACCGAAGAAAGAAGACTTATTCAGATGCAGTATTATCTTCAAGGATTTGATTAGTATGGTTTTGGAAGTCCTTATGGCTGGATATAGCACCTTATGATCAATTATATTTATTGGAATCAATTCGGATAATCAAATCTTTTGAAAGGCAAAAATACTTGGAAGGTTACTTATGGAAACTAAGATCCTAATTGTATGGGCAAGCAAGATTGACGGGCTTTCATCTTGATCTTCAAACAACTCGAGATCTCCTTAATTGATTCTATCCAATGGGTAGATTGGAAGAATTCATTTGAAAGTGCCAACGGTCGTAAAGGCATGAAGGAGTATTTAAGGCAGACCTTCAAGTTGTTCGAAAAAAGTGCGTGAAAGAAAAAATTTCAAAGTCTGAAGCTTCCCAATTCTTTGCTATTTCATTTGTCGAGCCTAATTTGTACTCAAAAGAGAGAGCAAACACTTGTGAGACTTTGAAAGAGTGTAGCAGAATTCCTACACTGTAAAGTCAAGAACGTGAGACTGTAAAATCTCTTTTGATTCATAGTGAAATCCAGCCAGTGCGCTGTTAGTGTGAGAGAGCGGACGTAGGCTTGATTTAAGCCAAACCGTTATAAACTTTGTGTTTTTATTCTCTTCCTTGAACTCTTTTATTCATTCATAAATTTATTTAATTGCTGAACTTACTCTAGTCCATTACTTTGTAGATTCCAATTCGAAAGGAAAAAGTTTTTATAAACGTTTCCGCAAAAATTTCTTTTAACACATATTCACCCCCCTCTAAGTATTTTTACTAGCCCTTTCAGCTTGCAAGGGCAATCGCCGGCCATTTCTGTGGTCGTGGCTTTGAATGTGCCCTTGATGCCTGTGATTACGGGGACGAAAAGGTGGGGTGGGTGTGACCATTGAGATCAACATCTCTTCATCAGACAGGGGCAGGGGTTTCATGCCCATCCGAACGAACTCGGATTGATCGTACTCTTGGATGACGTCGATGAGGTGCTCTATCGAGTTCTCGCCCTTCGAGACTTCCCGGCCCATGCGGCCGAGGTGGAGGGTCACGTCTTTTGGTCATCCTTGGAACATGAGCTGCCTGCGGGCCAGGATGATGAGATGGTCTAGGAGAAGTTGGATTCTCAACGAAGGCTGGTGGATGGTGAGGATCACGGTGTTACCGGACCGAGCTACGTCGTGCACCTTCTCAAACTCGCTATGGGCGCTGGTCGAATCGAGGCCTAATGTTGGTTCATCAAGAAAGAGTAGGGATGGCCTGTGGATGATGTCTACATCAATCGATACCCTCCAGCGCTCTCCTTCGGACACCCTGCGTGTCCGGTCGTTGCCTATGTAGGTGTTCCGGGAAAACTTTGATCAAAGTATTGTTCGCACAAATTACTCAGGGAAAAACAATGAACTTCTTAGACAATGTATGCTTCGATGCAAATCCAATCTTCATATCCGAATATTTGCCTAAACATATTGCATAGACTGGTTCTTGAAAGGATGAGTGCACAAAAACTGTGATCGTCCTCCTCGGAGGCACTCATCCTTAAACCATTTCATTAGAGAACACGCTCTAGAAAGTCTCTAACAAAGGCATAGGAAGTGAGAGAAACACAGAGTATACATCTGGGGAAAATTGACTATATAAGTTCTATGACATATTTTATATAAGTAGTCATATTTAAGCTTTTGATAGAAATCTGGTGTATCAATTTATGAGTAGATTTAACAATCAATCTCACCCTCTAATGCTACTAGAAAAACTCAAAGGTTAAGTACTCAAAACTCATCAAGAGTCCAAGCTGCTCGATCAACTTCCCCACCCTCTCAATCTTCTCCGCCGTCGTGATCTGCCCTAGCCAGAAGTCGGCGGCTAACATGAGCTAAACTCAACTAGTAAAATGTGAAAAGATATAAAATTCAATTGGTAAATTGAAAAGTTTATAATTGAATTGAAAAAAAATAATAAATTTAGGATTTTTTGAACTATTCTCCCTCAAAGCTTTATTTTTTTCATAAATGATTCCATGATATATATTGGAACTAAGCAAGTCTTTAAAAGGGTCAATGGAGAAATGACAAAGGGAAGAACTCCTGAGGGGTGGGACTCCCCACTGCACACTCGTGTATTTCGTCCTGCTCGAGAAGAAAAATATACGGTTGCATAAATAATTCCATGATATATCAGCTTCTAAGCTTTTATATATTATTATAATGGATTAGTAAATTAGATGACGATTATGATGGTGATGATGATAACAATAATAATGATAGGTGCTAGGGAAATCACATTCGACATTATAAAAAATTGTTATTACAGAAGATAGACATGAGTTTAAACATTGGATTCCGGAAGCTCGTAGCATTGGTCTTGATAAACCCCAAGATTAAATTTATAACTGGAAGCTTTCCTTACAACCGCAATCGAGAATTTGGTCAACGGGTACGTCATCATCGTCCTATAAAGAGCCGGCTTCTCCTTCACCTTTTCGCATCACCGTTCTCTTCGGTACTCGATCCTGAGCTGCTGCTGATTTTGGCTCTTTGCTCGCCCAACTTCAAATTTAGCACTGCCGGTCGAGTTTGCAGCGAGATAATATGGTAATGTCTGCAGAAAACGAGCATCAAGTAGAAATTTAATTAGGATATTATATTAGATTGGATTGCGATATCAAAGTCAAGATAATATGGCATGCCATTGCAGAAAATACGTGAGTTTAATTGCTATTTAACATTCTACATTTCCTTATAATGAACTTTTCTTATATAGGAAAGATGGGGGAAAAATATCAGAAAAATCATAAATGTATTGTATTTTTGCCATTTTAGTCCTAAAACTTCTATTAGTGTCAATTTAGTCATAAACATTTTGACATAATGCCAATACAGTCTTTCCGGCTAATTTTGGTCAAATTTTGCTAACATGGACAGCAATCAACCTACATAGCACCACCAACACTAATATGGAAAATTTTTGATAATATTTTAATATTTTTTTGATGTTTTGTTTTTTCATTTTTTTTTTCCTTCTTCTTCCTTCCCTTTGCTTTGGTGATCGCCACCACCACCCTGCGATGGCCAAGATGGCCTTGTCACTGCCCACCACAAACGAGTCCCAACCGGGCGAGGGCCCTCCTCATCGAGCGTCACCCAGATGATGGCAACACCCGGCAAGGTCACCATGGCCTAGGTGAGGGTTAGCCTTGCCCAATCTAGCCTGGCAAGGCCAACCCTCACCGAGGGTCACTGGGTGAATGGCAACACCCAACAAGGTCACTGTGGCCTAAGCAAGGCTGGCTCTCGCTTGGCCAGGCCTCACCTATGGCGGGCAGCAGCAAGCCTTGCCCAAGTGAGGCCAACCTAGCCATGGGTAGTGGTCGATCAGCAGCAAACGAGAGGAAGAAAAGGAAAGAACAAAAATTAATTTAAAAAACAAAAATATAAAAATATTATTAAAAATTGTCCACATAAGCACTAACGATGCCATGTAGGCTAATTAGCATCCACGTCAACAAAATTCATCCAAAATTAGCTGGAAATGCTGTATTGGCACTAGGTCAAAAGGTTTATGGCTAAACCGATATCAATAAAAAATTTATAACTAAATTGATACTAATGCAATAAATTTATAATTTTTCTAACAATTTTCTCATAAAGATTGCAATATGATTTTAATGAATCTTTTACAATCAAGATTGACATTGCACATTAAAATATGCTTAATTTCTCTAGGTGTACGCGAATTTCATCTTACCCCTGGAAATATTGGTTAAAGAAGAAAAATTCAGAATAATTAGGAATAGAAAATTCTATTTAAGTATTCCATATCTTGATTTTTATTGAACCTATAAAAAGATATAAGAGCCGGTGAATTATAAATAATTAATTAAAAAAAGGTTTTTTATGGAATATACATATCAATATTCATGGATTATCCCCTTCATTCCACTTCCAGTTCCTATGTTAATAGGAGTGGGACTTCTACTTTTTCCAACGGCAACAAAAAATCTTCGCCATATTTGACCCTCATTTAAATTGATAATAACAAAAGCAAACGAAAAAAGAAATTTTCGACTAATAACACTCTATCATTTGGGATTTAGTTAATAAAAAAAATACTTGAAATGATGGTGCTTTAAAAATAATGCATATGAATATGAAATCTAATTCTGGGAAATCTAATTAGTGATGGTTTCTTAGAGGATCGGAACCCGTCGTCTTAATGGGATTAGTTCTTGAATTAGTTAGGGAAAGACTATACATACTAACTAAAAGTAGATTAGGGAATTGTTCAAAGTTTTGATTTTGCATAAATGATACCATGATAGAACTCAGCTTCTAAGCTTCTATATACTAATATAATGCATTAGTAAATTAGATGAATAGGCGCTAGGAAAATTACATTCAACAGAATTGTTATCGCAGAAAATAGACGTCACGTGAATGAATTAAAAGATTAAAATTTATAAATTGAAGTTCTCAATACAGTCGCAGCCGTTTATTTTTGTGGGATTGTCTTGGGGTGAGCAGGTATTATCCACAACGTAAAATATACATACTTTGTGATTCATTCAATCCAGTGGATCCTGGCCCACCAAATTTGGTCATCCGGTTCGTCATCATCGCCCAATAAATAGCCGGCTTCTCCTTCACGACTTCGCATCACCTTTCTCTTCAATACTCGATCCTGAGCAGCTGCTGCGGCTGATCTGCTTGCTTGCTCGCCAACTTCAAATCTGAGCAGCCCCCGTCGAGTTTGCAGCGAGATAATAATGGCAGCGTCAGCAGAAAACGAGCGTCCAGTGAAGGTTTTGGGATGGGCAGCGAGAGATTCCTCAGGACTTCTCTCTCCCTTCGAGTTCTCAAGAAGGTAAACCTGCATATTATTTTTTCATCTCTGGAGATATCATCTCTTGGATTAAGCGAGCTTTCTTTCACGTCAAAGGTTATATATAGACGAGAATAGTTAGAACCGTCAAGTTCAGGAAGAATCGATGTGTGCATAGTACGATTCTGTTGAGATGAATCATTCAGCTACAATGGCGTGCTTATGGAGATCCAAAGCTGTAAATCTTTTTCTTCTGCTCTTTTATATAATCTGAAAGCACGAACTGAAGACCCAACTATTAAGAGACTTATGGCCATCCTACAAGACCCGTGAATTTGTTAAAATACAAACATTTGGCTTGTTTAATAGGTTCTAACTCAGAGTAGCTTGGATGCAGTTAGAATAATTGGTGTTTTTTTTCCCCTCTCTATTTTGAAAATCGAAGGGCACAGGTGTGGAGACTCATGAAACATCATGGAACCTCGTTAACCAATTAAGTCCAGACATTTAACCTATACAGGTGGCTCCAACATGGAAAAGTTTGCATGTAATGAGAATCATATGAGTGACCATAAGTTTCTGAGCTAAAAAACATCGACGCACTAACCAATTGTGAAATCTTAAAGGCTGTAAAAGTTTGTGTTAAAACACATTAAACCCACTTTTTTCCATAATATCTTTTGTAGGGTCACAAGAGAGAAAGATGTGACTTTGAAAGTATTGTACTGTGGGATATGTCACTCTGACCTACACAATGTGAAGAATGAATGGGGATTCATGTCCTACCCTATGGTGCCCGGGTATGAGTTAAAAAGAATCACCTTTTTTCTCATTTTTCTCCCTCATAGTAAATATAAAAAAAACAAATTACATTTGATTATTACATTGCAGACATGAGATTGCAGGTGTCGTAATAGAAGTAGGAACCAAAGTGACAAAGTTCAAAGTCGGAGACAGAGTGGGCGTCGGGTGTATGATTGGATCGTGTCACAACTGTGTGAATTGTGGTGATAATCTTGAAAGTTATTGCCCCGAAATGGTTCCAGTCTATGGTGGTAAGTTTAGCCCTGATAATGACAGTGAGGATTCTAATGGAACGATTAACTATGGTGGCTTCTCAGAAATCATGGTTGTAGATGAGCACTTTGTATTTAGATTTCCAAATAACATGCCTCTTGATGGTGGGGCACCTCTCCTTTGTGCCGGTATCACTATCTATAGCCCATTAAGGTACTATGGACTCGACAAGCCTGGAATGCACATAGGAGTGGTTGGGCTCGGTGGACTTGGCCATGTGGCTGTCAAATTTGCCAAGGCAATGGGCCTTAGGGTGACTGTCATCAGTACCTCCCCGAGTAAAAAGGAAGAAGCCATGAACCATCTCGGTGCTGATGCATTTTTGGTCAGTCAAGATGCAGAGCAGATGCAAGTATGTTATGCTTCTCGCAAGCTATTTATTGAATTGCACGTAGGATAAAGACCTGCTAAAGTAATTTAAAGTCACAATTATTTTCTTGATGCAGTCAGCTATGGGCACAATGAATGGCATTATAGACACTGCCTCAGCTGTGCATGCTCTCTTGCCATTGATTGGTCTCTTGAAGACTCACGGGAAGCTTGTCATGGTTGGCCTGATAGACAAGCCCCTTGAGCTACTTGCTATGCCACTCATCCTGGGTAAATAACTATAATATACTTCTCGAAGAGATTATTATCTATATTTTACTTACGATTAAAATTGATATGTTGGGCCTACCGCATACATATTAGCTCAAATCTAAAATGTGTGTGCATCACAATTACGAGTTCTCATTCACAACATTGGACTTCTTTATTGTTACTAATGATAGGTAGGAAGATAGTGGGTGGAAGTGCCGCTGGAGGGATTAAGGAGATGCAAGAGATGATCGATTTTGCAGCGGAGCACGGCATAACTGCGGATATTGAGGTTATTCCAATGGACTATGTGAACACTGCCATGGAGCATCTTGCAAAAGGGGATGTTAGATACCGATTCGTCGTCGACATCGGAAATTCGTTGAAGTCTTACTAAAACTTAATTGCGTTGATTACTACAAGAGAGCTTGGATAGAAGGTGGTAGAATTATTGTTGACATCAGCTATTGGGTAAGTAGTTTGTATGCATGTTTTTCATCGTATTTAGGCTCGTATTTAGGCCATTGTTCTTGTTGGGATAGAGAAGTCTTCTCTAAGGACAATTACTTTGTAAAAAAAGTGTTATTAAGTTACAGTTGCTCTGTCGGAGTTCAATAAAGGAAATCTAATTCGTTCGTAATCTCGTATGATATTCTCTTCGAAAATTACATCTTTACTATAATCATGTGTACTTTTTAGTCAATTAGATTGGACAATTATAGTTATTGGATTGTGCATATTTTTGTCTTCAATTGTGACTGTTTGACTTCCAAAGCCATGGACTAGACATGACAGGATAACCGGACAACAGGTAGACTAAACGAGATAAACAGGTGAAAATTGAGAGAGAGGGCTAAGAATTTGAACCCTTACCATGCGCTCTCATATCTTGTTAAACCAATAGTTTTTCTCATTAGCTTGAACCATCTAGAAACGGGTTAACCATGTATTTATAGTGTTAAAGTATGTCTCAAGTTTGAACTCAATACGAAATTCCAAATATTCCAAATTGGATAGGTTGTGGATGTTTGAAATCGAGCAAAGAAGATCCAAAGATCAACTTCCCAAAATTTGAATCTGCGTTGGAGAGTTTGGCCGCTAAAATAGGAAAGTCAAACTTTGACTTGGACTTGAATTTTGTTTAAAATATATGAAGATATCTGTAGAGAAAAGTTCAACTTTTATTTGGGTTGACCGGATCCTAGCTTGATTCGGTTTCCCTCATCTGTGGACTTCTCTGGTGGTGGCAGTGGCCTATATATATATATATATATAAATTCTCAAGACTTCTTCTATGATAGAGGGTTGATCATGAAGAAGTGGTCTTGAAGTGCTATCTCGTCGCTGAGTGCTTGGGAGAGATTTTCTTAGTTGTTCTTGTCCGTAAATTACATGCAAGAAGATTTAGTATTCAAGCCAATTAAACATTGTCGTAAGATTTGCATGTAATTTCTTCTTGAGATTGAGAGATTATTTCTTGAGAAATTTCGAGACTAAACACTGCATGTGTTATTGAGTGTAATTGGGGCTTGGGAAACACCGAGAGAGTGTTTAAGTGATTCAAGTGTCTAATCTCCTTGTATCAATTGATCCATAATAAAATTTGTCACTGTTCTCCTTGTGAACATAGGTCTTTAAGACCAAACCACGTAAATCTGGTGTCTGATTTATTTTCTCCTTCTGTCTATATTATTATTCGATCACTCGCATTTATACAACATATAGCACATGAACGTTAAACACATCATCGAGCATTTATGACATAATAAAGCATCAAGCATCTAGAGTGGGGTCGTTTTACGACCTGTGCTATTGTAAACGGGAATCTACCCATCTATTATTTCATCCATTCGATCTAAAGTATGTTGTCAACCGTCTATCAGAATTTCCTTAGTTTTAGCCAATGGATTAAGCACAGTATTGTTCCATGCTTGAGGTCATCGGACCTTAGCATCGGCCAGCTTCGGTGTCTTGAAATCTATAATTTTTTTTCACAAGACATCCACAAAGCAAATAATCACACACCACATGAAACGGTTTCATAAGTATTGAACTCCTCAACTTTTTCGAAAGTAGAGGTCATTTTAACCCAAAAAAAAAAATAGTGTCATCCAACACTTTATTAGGTTCATCTAAATTGGGATGACACGAGATATTAACGTGATGTTTATACTATTTTTCAAAGCGAACTGCAATGATGTTGCCCCTAAAAGAAAAAAGAAAAGTCATTAATTTAAAAAAAAAAAACTATACAAAGAAAAGGCTAAAGATTAGAGCAATTTTAGAAAAAGGAAAACAACGAAGCATGGAGAGAGAGAGAGGGAGAGGAGCCCCAATGGGGGTGGGCCACCATACATTTTGCGAACAAGGGCCGACGACCCTCCTCCGGCCATGGTCGTCGTTTTATTTTTTTTTTCTTTTGATTCTTGGTCTGAACGCTGGCACCTCATCAACACTGCGAATATAATACTAAAATTGTGGTATCAACATGCCCAAATCTCAGAACGGAAAACTGTACTAAATTGCATGCTTTATAAAGTTATTGCTTGAATACAAAATTTATGATCGGATGAAAGAGCAGATTAGAGACCCCAAGCGACCCAACCCATCTGTGTCGTCCTGGCATTGCAAGAATCCAGGCGACAGTGACGCCGGAGAAGCACAGCACCAGGCGATGCAGCTGAGGAGAGATGTAGCTCGCTTGCTCAGGCGAGAATGGATGAATGAATTCCTGACTGAACTGGAGGAACCATCGTATTGGGATCTGCAAAATCAATTCTAACCTGGCCCACAAGGTGGCTAAATTGCCGGATTGCGACCTTGGAGAAGCCACGACTTGCAGTTTGCAAAGCCCATTCGAGGATCAATTTGAGAACACTATGTCACCTGTCGTCCACTTTGGGAGCCAAATCTGCTGGCCTACATCTTGCTCGTCAAGTTCGGGGTCCTATAGCATGCTCGTTTGGGTCACGCCACGCCAAGCCAAGGCGATGCCACTGCCCGACTTGTGGGCAAGGCGCTGCCGGAGCTGCACCACCCTACGCGAAGTTGCAGCAAAGCTTTATTTCCACCAAAAAAAAACCGGAAAGAACTGACCAAATCAATCGGTTTGCTGCTTCAATTCAGCGGCTACAAACAGAAGAAAGCTCTCAATTCAGCTTGGCTTGAGTAATGCATAAAAAATAATAACCTGGATAGAGCTGACTAGCATACCATTTCTCTTCGGTTGCTCATTTTGCTCGCTAAATACGTCATCACGACTCGTGGGTTTGACTCTTAAATTGTTCTTATCTGTTAAAGTATAAGTTCAAAAACATTGATCTGAGGGCCGAGTAGATTTTCGATTAAATAGGAAGAAAGTGATGCTTATCGGATACATATCGATGAGGGAGTAATCCTAATCGTCTCTAAATATTGTAATCACCAAGTTAATTTTAAAAAAAAAAATAGAGAGGGACAAATATAATCTTTACGTTTACTTCCCGCCGGCAGCATTCGGGCAATGTGCTTGTAGGGGAACAGAGACGAGAATTACAAAGGCAAAACAGAGAGAATGTTAGTCATGATGCAATGGTCTCGATATTGAATAGAAAAAGCTATAAATTCCTTTGTCTTCTTTTGGATTGATCTCATTGGTAACCCTATACTCCAATCTTAAGAGGCATTTGAACATTTTCCTCTCAAAAAAAAATTAAAAAGGAATTATCCTTCAAATCAGCTACCATCAATCTATACTCCAACCCCATTGATTGGTCAGGTACACCATGCCAAGCCAAGGGACTTAACGTTAATACTTTTGCTCTATACCAAGACAATAGACACCAAATGATCAGGAGGTGAAAGTTATGTTCTCTGTCGTTTGTCAAAGGCTATTAGCTTTGGTTATGGAGGATACAAAACAAGCAATGCCGTAATGGACTGCAATCCCTAATTTGGCACATTCAGGATGTTAATTTTCTCACCTATGATTCTACGCCGTCAGTCGTCCGCTTTGTCTATTGTCTTCGAAAGCAAAGCATTGCAGCATAGTCTTGCTTGGGAATGAGAGATACCAACAAAGCAATTAAAAAGGCATCCAGTTCCTATAACCGAAGGATATTAGTCATCAAATATTATCAGGAATAAGAAGTTTCCGAACTTCAATCGGCAGAGGACAGCACTTGTATGTGAAGGCGAGGAACGACGATAAAACCAGTAAACGAGCAAATGTCGGGCGACACTTTATAGACCCTCTCCCATGCTATGTGAAGTTGAAGAACGAAGTAAATAATATAAACGATAACTTAGAAAAAAATTGAAATACTGCATGTTAGATAAATTTCTCATGCAAAAATTTTCAACATCATCCACCAATTTTTTAGGGTAAGTACACTAAAAGTGTCAAATGTTGTATACAACACTCACTTTAGTGCCAAAAGTTTTTCACCGGCTCATTTAAGCACTAAATTAGAGAAAAAACGATCACTTAAATGTCAACTGCGAAAAATTCCAACCAAATTGATTACTTTATTTATAATTAAAATTATGCAATTTTTTTAGAATTCTAGTCCACGTGGCATGCTTGACATTGAAATTATTGCTTTTTAACAATGACTGACACCGAAGTAATCACTTTAAACAAAATTTGGTATTCAAATAATCACTTTAAATAAAATTTGACACTTAAATTATCATTATTTACAACTTATGAACAACGTCATTTAAGGATTATATGCTGGCTAAGCACACCAGCAAGCCATGTAGGACTGAGAAATTAATAAAATATAACCACAACGGATTTCCGATGATCCAAATAGGAGTTAGTACTTAAATGATCTTTTCTTTTTAAATTGACATTTAAGTGATCCAAAAAAACTTTTTGACACTAAAGTGAGTGCCATACATAACTTTTGACACTTCTAGTGTCCTTGTTCCACCATTTTTTTCATCTGCAACTTATGAAATTTGTAATCAAATGGTACTGAACCTTTCAGAACTGAAAAAAGGCACTACGTGTCAGAAAATTCCCTTTGTTTCTGCAGTCAGTCACTGGTGTATAAATAGCTAAATTTTGATTCACCGGTTTTTCACGGGCATATCGAACCGTTGATATCATGAAAAATAATGAAGGCATCGACTCAAACGTAAGACCGAAGCAGGTGCATAGATTGGAAAATGATTCAAGTTCCAGTTCGTCCACTCCTGAGAATCGGTTATCGCCTTCATCATTTCCTCTGGTTTTTGGAAGCGAAGCGAAGTGCTAGGTAAAACAAGATCCTATATAGAACCGCCCAACCCAACATTATCAGCACATTCTTCCACTTGTCGGATTCATGTGTCGAAATATGGAGTCCCGATAAAATATCATTCCCGGTGATGTTATATGACTTACCGTCAGGGGTGAGGCCACTCCCAAAGGTCGCGTTCGTCTGGTATTGGTTCATCAGTAGCCCCTCATACGGATAGGTCATTGTCGAGATCTTGTTCATCCACTTCCAGTACACCGGAATGTCATGGCTATTCACGAAGTACCCGCAAAACAGGAAGAACAGCGCGGTAAAAGCAATGACGGCTGCGTAACCAAGTATGTAGTTCGGCACAACCGAGCTGACAAACACCACGAACGAATTCGTCGAGAGGAGCGACACATAGAGGACCAGCAAGAAGTACAAGAATGGCCCGCGGAGCTTCAGGGCTTTCCAAACTATGGCAGCATAGACCCCAGCCTGAACCGCAAGGAAAGGCAGGTAAGTTATGAGGCCGGCAATTGTGTAGGAAGAGGCACGGTAGGCATTGTGGGAGGTCTCGCGGACGAAGATGAAGCGCTCTTGAATGAAGGCCGGGACGGCATCATTGGAAGAGAAGAAGAAGAGGCAGACCGTGAAGATGAAGAAGCTGAGCCGATTCGTGATCCCTTGGTTGTCCGCCTTCGGCCTCATGAACATTGTCGCCATCATGATCCCCATGACAGTGAGCACCATCAGCCTCGAGAGGAAGAGTTCGGGGGTCCGCTGGATGTTCTTGAAATTGCGGCGCATGAGCATCCACGTCTCAGGGAAAAATGAGTTCGCAAACTTAGGGCCGAGATTTTGGTGAGATTGGAGGGCATTCGGGCCAATGTTCGGGGTCAAGTAGTCGTTCTCGTTCACTGTATAGTCGCTGCTGTGAGGCGTTGGCGTCTCACGGAGAATTTCACTCGAGTACGCGTAGTAACTTCCCGGTGATGCACTGCATAACCAATAAACGATGGCGAGATGAATGAGTGCTGCCAAACACTAGAAGCAGAAATTTAGTGAAGAATAATTTTCGTTTGTAGACTCTAGCGAATTCAAGTATCCGAAATCAGCGCCAAAGAATGTCTTTGAATTGCAAAAATAGCCATATCTTCATCAATTATATGGTTTAATACCTCATTGCAGCTTGCATCTTTGGGTCAGCGTTCTGTCTTGAAGGAGTGAACCCAAGTGCCTGCATAACTCCACTGCGGCTTGGAGTCCATGATGTAGATAAATTGTTGTAAGGACTTCTCAAGCTGTGGTCAAACTCATCGTTCGCAGAGTGCACGCTCGCTTGCAAGTGCAATCGCCGGCCATTTCCGTGGTCGCGGCTCTGATCGTGCCCTTGGTTCCTGTGATCGCGGGGACGAGAAGGTGGGGTGGGTGTCACCGTTGAGATCGACATCTCTTCATCAGACAGCGGTGGGGGTTTCATGCCCGTCCGGACGAACTCGGCCAGAGCTTCAACCCCAAATTTGGATTGATCGTACTCTTGGATGACGTCGATGAGGTGCTCTATTGAGTTCTCACCCTTCGGGACTTTCCGGCCCATGCGGCCAAGGTGGAGGGTCACGTCCTTCGGCGATCCGTGGAACATGAGCTGGCCGCGGGCCAGGATGATGAGATGGTCGAGGAGGAGTTGGATTCTCGATGAAGGCTGGTGGATGGTGAGGATCACGGTGCTGCCGGAGCGAGCTATGTCGTGGACCTTCTCAATCACGCTGTGGGCGCTGGTCGAATCGAGGCCCGAGGTTGGCTCGTCGAGAAAGAGTAGGGATGGCCCGTGGATGATGTCGACGCCGATTGATACCCTCCGGCGCTCTCCTCCGGACACCCCGCGTGTCCCCTCATCCCCGATGCAGGTGTTCCGGGATGACTGTGATCAAAGTAGTGATCGCACAAATTACTCGAGGAAAACAATGAACTTCTCCTTAGAAAATGCATGCTTCGATGCCATTCCAATCTTCATATGCAATTCTTTGCGTAAACATATTGCATAGACTGGTCCTTGAAAGGATCGCATAGGGGTTAATGTCTGTCAATAGAAGTTAACCCAAATTCAACTATCCTAACGCGTGATGATTTTGTAAAATGAATTTAGGTAGTATTTTCTCAATATCAAAGATTGTGTATCTTATATATTTATTCCTCTTGGCTTTTGTATTAATCAATAACTTTTTGGTGAAAGCATTTTTGCATATAATCCTGGGAGATGGAAATAGTCAATGAGGATGTGCAAGAAACTTTCAACTGAAGACTTCATGACGATTAACTTTGTCCCGACTCAACAAGGGAAATAAGACACGCAAATTGTGAAATTGATTATATAAGTTCTATGACATATTATAACTTAATGTTTATATAAGTAGCCGTATTTAAGCTTTTAATAGAAATCCGGTGCATCGATTTATGGATAGATTTTACAATCAATCTCACCCTCTAATGCTACTAGAAAAAGTCAAGTTTAAGTGCTCAAAACTCACCGAGAGTCCGAGCTGCTCGATCAACTTCTCCACTCTCTGGATCTTGTCCGCCGACGAGATCTGCCCCAGCCGGAAGTCAGCGGCGAACATGAGCGTCTCATAGACAGTGAGCATCGGGAACAACCTATCATCTTGCATTATGTAAGCAGAGGTCCTCTTGATCAAGCTAGGACTCATCTCCATGCCGTCCAAGGAGACCCGGCCCTTAAGGCTCCCGCTTGCAATCCTCCCCGCCAGGCCATCCAAGAATGTGGACTTCCCCGCCCCACTCGGGCCCATCACCGCCGTGATGCACCCTTTCGGGGCATAGCCGGTGATCCGGTGGAGCAGGTCCACGTCCTGCATGAACCGGTGCCCGTCAATCTTCTTCTTCTTGGTCACGGTATAGGTGAGGGCAGAGAACTCAAGCCCACCGGTGAAATTCATCGGCTTCGGGATCTCAATCATGGTTTCGTGATGATGTCCATTCTTATGAGCCATTGCTTGGTGCTCCAACCTATCGCTCCGGTGGTGGTTTGAACCCTTCTCCTTTGGTGAACTTACAGCATTGAGAGGGAGAGAGATTTAGAATTGCCTTCTGGTGTTTCTCCTTTTGGTCTCCCAAATTGTAGTTGTTGTGTACAAGGTATATTAATAAATATTGGAGCGATAGAGAGAGAGAGAGAGAGAGAGAGAGTTTCCACAGCTGGAGGGGCACTTCAAGGAGATAATTTCGAAGCAAGATGGTGAGGATGTCATCATTGAAGAATCCGGTTTCGGTCGTATTCTTCGAAAAATCACGGCATGCCTTCTTGTAAACTCCCAAGGCTTTGGTTGGAGTCTAGTTCTAGAATTGGCTACCCCTTGGCCTAGCTCCATTGGATGTTTCTACGTGCCTGATTTGCTTAACTCTTCATGCCAGAAACCTGTGCATTGTGTTCTTGAGATTGATCATCAATTTGTCTGGTCCGCCCACAGCAGAAATGCTTACATAGATAATGTCCTCGTAAGCTCGCGCAACACGGGTCATGAGATCGACGTTGACGGATTTCTTTACCGTCAATATACCTAATATAAATCTGTAGTGATACCATGAGATTTATGTGCTGACTTCTCTATGAACTTTTGAACCCACTAATTACATTCATATTAGGGGTGAGTATAGTTTCAAGGTAAAATTGAGAACCTGAGAACCAAACCTGTAGGAACCGATCCAATTCCAAGTTCTAAGATATGCAAAGTAGGTGCCAAATTTTAAAAATTGGGAAACCTATTCTGACAAGTGAGTTCATAAAAACTTGAAATAAGTCCTTGTATTTTTCTTTTTATATGTCTCCATGCAATTCTATGGTATTCCATGATGTTTAATAATAAGTGTGTGTAATTTGAAATCATCAATCTAAGCTTCTATTTCCAATGATATCCATGATTGAGACTTTTACTTTGTTAATATTTCATAACTTTCGTGTGTCAAATATGAGTTATGAATAATAGATTGTAGCAAATAGTAATCATTAAATGTAATAATTCACTACAATCATTCAATTAAAAGTATAGGTGAAACTTAAATAAACTTTGAAACAATCCCGAAACCCATGACAAAATAGGTTCCAAATTCCTGGTATGTAAGATAGGTTTTAGGTTCCAAAAAATTAAAAACCTATTTCAATGACTAAGTGGCACTTGGACAAAACCTGAAACCAATCACCCCTAACTCATATAGCCATTGATTCAAAAGAGTAAACTATCAAGAATACTTGGCAAGACTACAAAATGAGCCTCGCTTGAGCGAGTATTGGAAGTTCATTGGCAGAGAAAAGGTAATGTAGCTGCATTTTGTCAGTCATAAGATGCCAATCGATGTTCATTGGTAGAGGAATAGAGTTTCAACTGATACTGCTGTCATCAGTTGTCACATGGAAAACTTGTGAATGCTAAAATAAGATGTCATCATCAGTATAGCTTTCAAGGAGCAACATTCAGATGTTACGTACCAACTGGATTATTGAAACATTGAGAGGATTCCAAGGTGAATTATACGATTACAGAAGGAAATACATGCATAACTGCCACATTTAGGTTCTCAACAATCCATTTGTTCGAAAGAAATAAGGATGAATTTGTTGGTTGCTTCTCCCAAGATGTTGATTGGCCTTGGCTGTCTCATATGGGCGGAAAAGTTTTATCAGTTAAGTAGAAGACACAGCTAATGCAAACATAAGAGAAATATCAGAGAGCTAATGAAAATGTCTGACAAGATGCTTAACATTATCATCATGCAAATACAGACAGATGCCCCAGAATTTTGTGCGTCACATCATGTCTAAATTTTTCACCTGAAGAAGAATAGTGCAAAAATTAAGCTCTCAGAGGATTTACATGGTTCGTCAACGGGTCTAAATCCACTTGAAGAGATCGAGGAGATACTTCACTAATAATCAATAGTGTATGAATTACAATAGCTCAATCACACTTTCAAATGTTTGCCTAACCCAGTTGTAGCCGCATAGCCTCCCAAGAACAAAATTAAAGAGAAAAAACGAAAGTAAACCATTGCAAGTTCTCTTTGATAGCTCTTCCGAACTTCCTCTGAAGTTAGACTTGATGTAACGTATGAAATATGTCGAATGCCAAACTTAAAACGTTGTTCTATGTATGTTAAGACATCTGTCCATAATTGGCGAGACGTGTAAATAATCTCAACAAGTCAGGGAGCAGGTCGAACTTCTTCGGTTAGAATTAATGTAATGTACGAAATAGGTCGACCGCCAAACTTAAAACATTGTTCCACACATGTTTCAGCGCTGCCCACTGTCAACAAGAGGTATGAATAAATCTCAAGCTAAAAACTTAGGAAGCTGTCGAACGACGGAACTTATTGTTTGTCCGATGTCCAATCCCGCCGAAGGCCTGATTATGGGTTTCAATATGCTTCCATCACTCGGGATACAAACTAGACCTGATTATGGGTTTCACAAGGCCTGCGCAGGCCTGATGGTGACAAGAGGGCCCGAAGACTAGAGGCTCAAACAAGGGTGTTCAATCTTAGCTTGAAATTTTGTCGATAAGACTTTTCATTTGTCAAAAAACAAGACTTTAATGATTGGCGGCTTTGGCAGAAATTTACACCCGACCTGACGATCTATCTACCAATGATCACCTCTAGTAATATGGCTAAGGGGTAAGCCTTCAAGACACGTGGGTTTTCCAATATAACACTTTACATATCCATCCACTCTACTTTCTCTCCAAACTGCACAACTTATATAATAATAAAAAGGCTAAAAAACAAGAGGGGGTGAATTGATTTTCACAATAAAAAAAATCGTGAAATACAAGAGAATATTCTCTTATAGAAGGAAAATCAATTATGCTGATGCAGATGCAGATGCTTCTATCTAGTAGATGATGAGACCCTTCAAAAGATGGAAGATATTGTAAAACAGATTTATAGTAGTTTGGTCTTCTACTTGGCCTATGTCCACTTTTTCAATTAACAAACAATCAACGAGGTTAGAACCACTAGTAGTTTTAGAGATGTTATAGTCCAAAAACAATAATGTTTTTACACGAAACTCAATAAATAACTCTACAAATATAAACACCTTTAAGAACATTGTAATCTCTCTCTCAAGACAACCCTCACAAAAAACAGGCAGCTTTTACAAGTGTGACCACAAGAGTAAGAATGACAGAGAAAATAGAAGTTGTGAATTTCCACAAAATCCTCAGCCACCCTTGATCATTTTAGATGGCCTTCTAATCTCCAAACTCACCGTTGGAAGCCAATTCTTAGTCAAAGGAGTTGTTGGACCAACTTCTCCGCCAGCAGACCTATTTTTGGCTAATCGAGTTTATTGTCTGCGGTCAAAGCAAACGTTTTTCGAAATTAAAGATTTATGCTTCTGCAGGCTATCTGATCCTCTAAACTACTTGAACAGAAGAAGAAAAAATGTTCTGATATTCTCTAAGCTACTTTCTGCGGATTTCAGACTGTAAAAGTGGTGGCTAGATACCAATTTGAATTCAAATCAATTTGGAAAGAGTCATAGGTCCTCCTATCCAGTATACTCCATCTCTAAGTTTGTTTGTTATTATATGCTAATCAGAGTTATCTTTTTTTATAATTTATGGACACAAATGCAAAGCCCGATCACTTGGAGGTTCATGAAATACCCCGCAATGTCTATGAACCCGGAAAGTGCATCACTTTAGCCTGTACGGCCTTACTATAAAGTAGCTTGCACGTAATATGTGAAATTTGAACCGATGGCCTTCCTCTTATTCCCAACCATCTACGCTAGTAGTGGGGGATTAAATGCTGATGGCAACCTAACTTAATCTTTTTTTTAATATGATCTGAATTTTATCTTTTACTTTTTATTTGATTTAGATCTTCCGGCCCACCTACTTTGACTTTTTTAACTAGAAATATTAAAAACTGTCATAACATGTAAATACTGACGCGTAAATCCATGTACTTTGAAATTTGCATATAATTAAGGGAAAACAAAAGGTGCTTGTGTTCACTTATGTTCATGGGCCTAATGTTTAGTGATTTTAGAATTTCGGCAATGAATATTTGCTCTCTCGATTTGAACGTCTTTCTGGAAAATGAGGAAATATTTTCTAGTTAATAATATGCCTACACATAGCCCAAATACTATATGCCTTTAAAGGTGTATTTGTTTCATAAAAAAATAAATAATCTCTTATATTGCTTACAAAAAGCAATAGATGAAAAATATTTTGATTATCAAGAAAAATATTTAGACATAAATTGTTGTCGATAATGAAAATATTTTTCATTGATCAATTATTTCAAGCGATATAAACAATTACTATTTAAAAAATATTTTCTAAATCATTTATTTTTCATCAACTGAACGGAGTTTAATTGTCTATTTATACACCATGAAATGTGTTCACTTGTTCAATGCATCTCATTCACATGGGCCCATCTAAACATTCTTTACTTGAATAGTAGGAATTCCAAAAGGATAAAGATGAAAGTTCCACCTCTTGATGTTAAAATATACTTTGCGTTAAGCTAAGCCACATTCTTTCCTTCTTTTGGCCTTAAAGATCGGATTCTTTGAGCACCAATACGACTGTCTGCACAAAGCACAGAAGTCCACTTTCGTGCCTCTAAACTTATATAAGAATGAAAGTAATGAAAGGCAAAAGAGGCATTCTCTTTTTCTTTTTTCTTTTTTGGGCTATTCTAAGCCGACTCAGGGCTGAGTAAGGCGTGGGACTCCGCCTTACTTCTGCAAATTAGAGATTTTGGATTCCAGGACTTGGTTTTTACTTATAGTAACATTAGAATAATTTTTGGTCGTGAATCGAACCTCAAGAATTCCAATAACGATATTCGAATGATGGGGCGAGATATCTATATGTGAAAATTTCGATGTCATTAATTTTTGGACGCCTCAAATGCCAGTTTGAATTATAATGTCTCCCACCCAAAATAACCTTGAAAGTTACACCTACCATCGTGAGTGAAGCACCACCCAATGCATATAGATGGCACATATTATTAATGTAGGCGTCCGTGGGATCGAGTCGGGCCAAAATATTCGAAGCTTCGTGTTATCTCTTAGTAGCCGAGCATAAGAGGAATTCCTTGGGCTTTTCATGCTCAAGAGTAGAGGCGAATTGAGTCAAGCTACTCCTGAGTAGTTCGGAGTCCAACTCAATGATCACTTGAGATTGACTCATCTAATTTCCAATCAAGCTCGAGCTACTCAAGAATCTTGTCAAATCCAACTCTAGTTAATACTCAACTCAACGATGTTGCAAGTCTAAGTGAGCTTATTTTATTTTTCCAAAACCATTAAATGGTTGTGAAAACATATATGAATATCCTTAAGTTGAGATCTAATTTGAGCTTTCTAAACTCAAGCTATTCACAAGATAACTGTAATTGAGTCGAGTTCAAGCACTGCGACTAAAGCCAGGCTCAAGCAATAAAGTTATACTTGATCAAGATCAAAATCAAATTTCATGCACTAAATATGCAAGTCGAGTGAAGCTCAAGTTTGATGGTGTATCGACATTCGATACACCTTCCTCCTAAAGAGTTGCTCTCGTCAGAAAACTTGACTTATGAATAATGCCTAAACTAAAGCTTCCAAGACAAATTTTGATATCGGCCCCATTTATTTTGTATGTGCTGTCACAGCAAAAGATTATGCATTTACGGAGCAGTTATTAGATGAAAATTTGTAATTTAATTTCCATACCATGCGATCTCGTACATACGCAGATCATGCTAGCCTTTTTAATTACGAGTGACGATCATACATTCTGAAAATAAGTTTCCTTTCTCATGTAATTACTAATTATGAGTGCGGAAGGCAATTTTGCATATTCCCCACGCAATATTTGTTCTTGATTCGAAACATTATATACTTCAGATTATCTTTACCAAGATATTGCAAACAAATCACAAAGACGAGGCAATTAAAATAGATATAATCAAAAGCAAAAGACGGTCAATATATTCACTCACGGAAAAACACGACACTTCCAAACTTATTCAAGTCGAACTGTGCAGCAAATGCTCAACAATATCCATCAGATTAGCTAACGAATATGACCGAAGGGTCGCAGCAACACTCGTCGATCAGGCAACAGCAACAGAGAGCCGCAAGACTGCAAATTAAATCAAGGAAAGAATATTCTTGATTAGAGAGAACAAGGAGATCGCACGATAACCTTAATTAACAAGGAAGTGAATAGACGAAAACAAGGACTACCATCCTTCGAGAAACCCTGTCTCTCGCCGGGGCGGCGGAGGAGCTGCATACTGCGGAGGAGCCATGACCGGAGGACCTTGGTAGTATCCTTGAACCACACCCCCAACAAACCAATAATCAGAATAACCAAATCCTCGAGGCTTAAGTCGATGATATACATGTCAATGCAGGCTCATCGACCAATCGTGTGAAAATAGGTCCCGATCGCACAGAATACCGAGAAGGGCACCTCGTCGATGGCCTCAAAGACGAAACTTCTCAGGAAATTAATCAGGAGCATGCATGAAAAAGTACATAACACAGAGAGAGAGAGAGAGAGAGAGAGTACCTTGAGCAGGGTAAGGGTAACCGTACTTGGGGTCCATCTCTCTTGAAAGAGAAAGTACCTTGAGGAGGAGGAGGAGGAAGAGTTGCTTGGAGCTCGAGATTTGCAGAGAACAGCAACGGAAGACCGATGATTTGGCTTCTTCTTTGAGAGAGAGAAGAGAGATCGTATATATAAGTGAGCGTGGACAGAGCGGTCGTGTCGGAGGAGTTGGTTTTGCACTGACGATGCGGACGGACCGAGCCCACCGAATTACATTGCGCGTGCATCGATCGATTCCCCCCCTACATGATGGCCATATTGCCCTTCCCCTTTTTTGCTCTATTTGGTAGGCATATATTTGCTGCCGTTTTCAATTAGGTCGACGTAGATGTGGGGACAAATTGGAAAGTGCATAAAGAAGGGATCGTAAGCCGCGACTATACGAAAAGAATCTTTAGTATACTAGTGAAGAATATTGTAAGTTTATAACTTATTGATTACTCGAGAGGAGATATCAAATTAGAAACTGCAAAATCTCCTTTTTCTTTTTTTCTTTTTTTTTTTTTTTTTTCTCTTTTTTCCCTCTTTTTTTCCGCTCCTCCCTTGTTCCTCTTGCTCCGGCGAATCACCAAAGGGGAGAGACGGTCCCCGGACCAACACAGCCGACTAGTGGTGGTCTTACCTTGCCACTTGCTCCAACAACCAGCCAAAGGGGAGGGATAGTCGCCAGACTAACACAAGCCGGCTAGTGGTGGTCTCACCTTGCCATCGCTGGGCAATGGTAAGCTCGCCCCTGCCTAGTGACGGCAAGGGCAAGGCGACGGCAAGGGCAAGGCGACGGCAAGGGCGAGGTGAGCGTCATTAAATGCAAGCAAGGCCGACCTCACCCAGCGATGGCGAGGTGAGCCCTTGCTCAATCTAGGCAAGGCTGAGCTCATCGATTCACTAGCGAGGCTTGCCCTCACCAGATCTAGTGGGGGCTAACCTCGCTAGTGGCTGGGTGAGCTTGCCTTTATCTAGCAATGGCAAGGTGAGTTTGCCATTGCCTATTGCGTCAATCTAGCCAGCGGCCCTCCCCTTTGGCCGATCGCTAGAGCAAGAGAAAGAAGGAGGCAAAAGAAAAAGAGAGAGAAAAAAAAGAAAAATATAAAATTAATATAAAATTTTGAAAAGAAAATAAATTATTACTAAAAAATTGTCCCCCAGCATCAACTAGCATCCACATCAATACTAGCTGGCCAAATTTAGCCAGATAGATTGAATTAGCACAATTGCATCAAGCTTATGACTAAATTAGCAACAACAACAAAAATTAGTACTAATTAGAAAAAATTATAATAGGTTGAGGACTTTTTTGGTAATTTTTCCATTTAATCGCTTACCTGGAAAATTGAATTGTTTCAAAATTAAGCATGCATGACAATGTTCTGAGTTACTTATTAACATTGCCCGAATCACCGACTTAGGCGCGTGCTACTTGTGTACGTGTAATGGGCTGGTTATACATCGAAAGAAAGTATGTAATCAGAGCATTTATACAAAAAAGAAAATAAGTGTTTATTCAATGTGTATCAATTATTATACAGGTAATTTTGAAAAGTTCAAAGTAAGATAAATGACACTTTTAGCTTCATAAAATAGATATAGATGCAGAGTATTGTTAATAAGTGTGTATAGAGCACTCGTTAATAGAAAATTTCAAATTACATACTGCAGAAGAATAGTTAATACATTGAAAACTGTAATATTCTCTTAATAAGTCGCTTATAAAGTATTTTAATAAGCGTTTGTTAACAACTCCATATTATACGTGGGCCATCGCTGAAAAGATTATCCTCATTACGGGTGTCCCGTTGGCAATTTATACACGTGACTTTTTCTTTGTATGGAAGTAGGTATAAAGCATAATCAGCATACCCGGAAACATACGCTCTCATCCAAGTAGCTTACTGAGTCATTGTGAGTGTCTTGATCCGAGCTTTTCTCTAATGACGACATCGATTCTATGTGAAAAAATCGGGTTTTTCTTTTCTTTTAGTCAAGACAACGGAACTCCTCTCAATTTATCCACAGCATTTCAGCAATTGAGACCGGTACAGACCCTAATTTGCAGCATCTAATATAACCTCGGCGTTTCTCTCGTAATGCATGAAAATCTTATGGTCTTACTTGAAACTCCAGTCGATACCAAACAACTATCAAAATGTCCTTCAAAATTAGCATAAGTATCAAAAAAAAAAAAAAAAAATTTATAAACATATTGTATTAGTACCAATACAATTCATATTCTGAGGTCAGAAAAGCTGTTAATGTGGGATAGCACACCTTCCACAAATTATGTTCATTGATTCCATTTCCACCTTAGGGGCGTCGGCCATAGAGCTAGCAAGCTTATGGGACAATAGTGTTTCTAGCTCAAAGGTTAAAAGTATTTTTAGAAGAAAAGTTGAATTTTTTGTATATCTTTTTATAACTTTTTTTTTCTTTTTTTTTTTTCTTTCTCTTGTTGCCGGTCACATGGCATGGCAAGCCGGTTTTGGCCTCGCTCGCCTAGTCCACCCCAGGCCAAGCCATACTTAGACAAGGACGAGTGCCAACAAGGCACCCTCACAAGATCTAGCAAGGCCAACCCCGCCCAAGCTAGGGCAGCCTCACCAAGTGTTGCCTGATCAAGGGTGAGGCCCGACAAGCCTCCCCTTGGCCTAGGCGAGGGCAAGGCCTGGCCAGACGCGAGTTTGTTCGGCTTTCAAGCAAAATCGGTTGAGAGAAGGCTTTTGGGGTAGTGGGTATTGGTTTATTTGGTGTTTTGCTACAGAGGAAAGAGAAATGGTCATTCAAGCGCAGTTGTACCCTAGGAATAACACTGGCGTTGGATTGTCAACGTGGGGCTCTTCTCAAGGTTCTGCTGTTGGGGCCACCAGTAAAGGTTGTGGATAGGACTATGGCTTTTCTAGGATGAAACAGAGAGCAGCAGCAGCAATTGCAATTGGAGTTCTTCCAGCAGCAGCTGCAGAATCATGATCAGACTAGCATTGGAACAAGGCTGACACTCGCCAGGTCTGGGCACGGCTTAGGGCCGCCTAGGCGAGGGGCCGTGCCTGCCCAGGCAAGGCGTGGCAAGGCCACCCCTTGCCCAAACAAGGGGGACCTCGCCAGCCAGTGACCAGCACCAGCCAGAGGCAAAAAGAGAAGGCAAAGAGAAAAAAGAAAGGAAAAAAATATAAAAAATTACTAGAGACCGGTTGTGCCACATGTAGGATGGCCAGCCGAATGAATTGAATTGATGCTGATATGAAAGATTTATGACTAAATTAATCTAATTAAGACTTAGAACTAAATTGATACTAATGTAATAAATATTGAACCTTTTTTGGTACTTTTCCTTTATAATATGATTAACAGCTTGGGTAATTATGAAGCTTCTCCTTCCTCATCCGGCTAACGAAACCCTAATCGATCTTTTGGCCCCCGAATGGAGAGTGATTGCAGAGGCACGCCGTGGACAGATCTTTTGGGAAGGACGGCTGCTGGATTTCATGGTAGGAAAAGGGTTTAAGAAAAGCCTTCAAAAGGGATGACCAAAGTGATAAAAAGTTCGAGGATAAAGGCGAGGACTTTCTTTCTCGTTCGTAGGTCATGGACGTGGACAGATGTAATCCTAATATTCCCAAGAATATATACCTTTTTTGTATACCTTTAGTTAAAGGGATAAGTATGCGCAATTATTTATAATAGGCAAGTCATAATTGTCCAGTCAATTTGCGGCAAAAAAGCAAGAATAATATCTGCAAAAATAATTTCTGAAATGTGAATGGAACTTTTTTTTTTTTTTTGGACAGAAAAATGTGAATGGAACTTGAAAACCTCAAAACGAGTTATTCTTCTCCTTTCCGAAAGAAAAAAGAAATATTCTCCTCTTAGAAAATGCAAGTAGTTTCTCGCCAAATTCTCCACAAAAAATATTCCCGAGAGCAGGTTGATTCCTTATGTTTTCCTAAGAATGATAAACTAGGAACATATCCTAGAGATTCGGTAAGATTATCTTGAAAGATAGGTGCTAAGTGCATATAAAATGTCTAATTAATCTCACCTTTTGTCGAACTAGACATCTGTACGGCATTACGCACATCCAAGCAATCTAAAATTCCATTATGAAGGTTTTTTTTTTTTATGGCAGCGTCACTACCACGATTTGAGGGTCGAGGGGCCGCGAGAAGAAAGTTTGGTCGCAAAAATGGCTTAAAAAAATATTAAGAATTTTTCCATTCTTGCCTCTTCTCAAGATTCTCAAATTGTCAAAAAAAATAATAATAAGTAGGATTAATTACAATTTTACGTCCTGACCAAAAAAAAAAAATTACAATTTTAAGTCAGATTATTTTTCATCCATAATTGATTTTTATTTTTTTTTTTTTTGTATCTGCTTCCTTTTTCCATCTTCGTCTATTTCTACTTTCGATTCTATTTATTTGCATTTTTCAGAGATTGCCCACCCAAGTGTTGGTCAGGTGCTCCAATTTCAATAACATGCTAAGTCCTTATGTGACAGGAGAGTATAAAATGTGAAGATTACAGCGTGTTGGATGTTGTTTATCGCGTCGATTAGGATAAGGTGAATGAATTCTCACCTGAAATTGGGAATCATGATAGATACAGCCAATATGAAATCAAAATCGATGTCTATCAGAGCGAAGATAGGTAGCCTCTGGGTTTGGTTCCTTCATATAACTCTATCCACCTGGCAATCGTACTGGACATGAGCTGACTGTGCAGAATTTTTTTTTTTTTTCTTTTTTTTGGATTCCTCTATGAAAATTCCTGAAAATATGTGGGCAAGTCATTTGTTCTTTTTTCATGTGAAACTGTGAACGCCACCAAAAGGACAAAAGGCTCGGCACTTACATGGAATTTATTTTCATTCAATTACGAGCAGAAAGAAAAGCAATACGCTATTATACTGATGCGCATGCGCTGCTGCCCAGCTGCAGGATGAGTTATCTGGCTCAGCAGTTCATCATAGTTCATAGCCAAAACAAAAACCATCTCAGCATCGAGCAAAGAAGTTCTTCGGTGGTCATTGTCATGCCACCATTTGCATTGCTTCGAAATTCCCTATCCGCACCTCCGGACCTCAACATTGGTCGGTTCGAAAGCATGCCCTCGCCCACGAAGTGGATGGATGCAAGAGAGTTTACTTCCAGAATGTACACAACGCTGTGTTTGGTGGACTAGAGAAAACTATGGATAGGATAACTTTTATCCTATCCGGTGTTTATGGCGACATGAAATCTGGATATGACCGGATATAGCCCAGATATAGTCCGGATAAAAAAAATAAATCCCACCTAAGGGTGCGATGGATCCGGATAGGATGTGTAATTTAGAAAAAAAAAAAAAAATAAAAATAAATTTTAGAATATTGACAAAAGCTTCTGCTATCCTGCAACTTTTGCCCTCTCTTCCCTGTCATCTCTCTCCCTCTTCTTCTTCGACTTGTTTCTGCTCTGTTCACCTACATCACTCACCCACCACCAGAAGAAGACAAGAAAGCTTCTACTATTCTGCTCTGTTTCTACTTCACTCTGAATGGTGATCAAGGTTTTGATTTTGGTCTGGATTTTCCACCCCTACCAAAAAGAAGTTGGGGAGAATCCACCATACATGGGAGACCCTTCTTGTTAGTCTTCTTTTTAGTGTCTTTAATTCCTCTTTTTTTTTTTTTTTCTCTCTTTCTTATTTTCACTATTCTTATCACGCCCTTTAAAATTTTGGTTGCAAATTGACATATTGACTTGCTAAAGATGTAATTACCATCAATGAATATCAGCATCGATGGATTTAGAGATGAAGAGACCTTCTCTCATGGTAGCCCCCACATGAGGCGATTTTGCTCGCTGAATGGGCTACGGGAGAGAGGAGCATCCTCCTGTCATTAGCGAAACAGCGAAGGCCTGAAGATTGGAGAAGGTACAAAGAGAGATATTTGGAAGATTTTTAAAGATTTTCCAAAACATTCTACCCAATTACACCAAATACAGGATAGGATTTTTAATCCTCCAATCCACAGGATATTGAAAGGATTTCAAATCCTACCTTATCCCATCCTATCCCAATTCAAATCCGGACAACCAAATGCAACTAAAGAATTCGCCTAAGCGACAAGCGCACGAGGAAATATGCACCATCTGCCCAAGAAAAATGATTATTTGTACATGTTGTACAAAAATGAATTCCACAATCGCTAGTTCAATTCAACCGACACGATATGCTCCAGATCCCCCAGCATCAAGACATGCCCGCCCCCGACCAACGTCCTTCTGCCACTCTCATTTACAACGCTAAAATGGTCACAAGGATCTACCAAAATGCTTGTCTCGATAGATCCATTTGGAAAAGTATGCACGCGGTCGAATCCAATGAGTTGTTTCTGTGGGGTGCCTCGAATTAGTCTCGGTGCTCTAGAGAATAGCATCACTACGTGGCTTCCCTTCATATCACCGACGTTCGTCACAGATATCTGCACCCGGAATTTCAGCGAATCGCAGGATTCTTCGATCTCAGCAATGTCCAAGGAAGCCAGTCCTTCAGCCTCTCCGAGTACTCGGTTCCTGTAAGGATTAGCTCTGGAAGATTTTAGCAGAGTTAGCTTCACCGGCGCTGACTGGAACTTGTAATGGAAATCCGTGTAGCTTAAGCCGTGTCCGTATCCGTAGACTCTATCGCCAGTGTAAAACCGGTATGTTCTTCCAGGATAACCATTAGAAGGATCAGCTCGCATGTTCATATTATTCATCGGAACTTCGGTGAATGACTCCGTATACCATGTCACAGGCAGTCGACCACCTGAACAAAGTTTGTTGCATCAAAAATTGAAGCCCATATGTCCAAGGTGCTAACACTAACAAGGGATCAAACGCAAATTCACATCTATATATAAATCTTTAGAAGAAAACAAGCCAGTAAAACTTTGCTTCTACATGATTTTAGGTATAAGAAAGAGATTCACTGGGGAAAAGAAGAGATCCAAAACTAAACTCAACCATTGATGATGTTTATGTCCAATTAATTGCTATGCACATGAGGGGCCTCCTTGCTTTCATGGGATCATGCAAAATAAAGGGAAAATGGATTGTACGATGCTCAAGCTATTCATCTTCAGAAAAACACAGAGCTTCTATCTAATTAGTTACTATACAAAACAACAAACCTGGATTGACATCACCAAAAATGATTTCTGCAAGCGCTTTCCCACCAGCTTCGCCAGGGTATCCAATCCAAAGGATGCTCGCAATTTGTGGGTCATTTTGAGCAAATGAAACATCAAGGGGCCCGCCACCAGTCAGAACAAGGACTATAGGGTTTTTACTTGTGGCGGCAATTGAAGACACAAGATCCATCTGTTTTCCAGGTAAGAGAAGACTGACTCGGTCTAGGTCTTCTGTCTCTTGGGTCAAGTCCAAGCCCACGACAACAATAACATAGTCAGCCTTCTTTGCAGCCAGAACTGCTTCATGAAATGCATCCCTTGCATTACAGGGGATGTCTTGGCAACCAACTGCATGAGATGTCATCTGTACATAGGCTTGAAGTTCCTCAAACAGGCTTTTTTGCCTGCAAGGGATTCCTGCGAAAGGAATAAGATGTAACAATTCAGACAGTCATAGATGTAGTGGTAGGAAATATGACAATCTAGAGGAAAAGTACAGAGAACAACTATCAAGGACATAGGGTAGAATCAGACAAGCAACTTAAGTAAGTGCACATCAACAAACCTGTGTAAGAGCCCAGCATATTGCTTATGTTCCTAGCATGTGGACCAATAACAGCCAAGGAAGAAACAACATCCTCGCGGAAAGGCAGGAATTTGTTTTCATTCTTTAGGAGAACTATTCCCTGCCTCGCAGCTTCTAATGCTAGCGTCCTATGCTCAGATTTACAAACATCTTTAGGTCCCAATCTTCCAAATTGTCCTTTCCTGGGGTCCCCATCAAAAATGCCAAGACGCAATTGGACTGAAAAGAGATTGAGAAGAGCTCTATCTATGTCTTCTTCCCCCACCTTCCCTTGCTCAACTGCAGACTCAGCATTTCGAACCAAAAATGATCCGCAATTTATATCCATGCCTGCAAACACAATTCCATAGCCATGGCTTAGATAACATGGAATATCTAACACATTAATTCAAAAATCAAAATCTATGCTGATATTTTAGCTATTAGGTTCTTAAGAGTAGTGGAAGGAGGCATAATAATGCCCTTTCAATTTTGCACACAAGGAGCTTCCCTCCATTTTTATTTCTCATTATATATCAAAGGAAGGTCTTGACATTTGGTTTTCACTCCCTTTTCATTCTTACATTATTTCTCTCTGTAACAACGGAAAAAAAAAAGATTCCCATATCAATCTTTCACTGATTCCATCCCAATATTCTTTATATATTGAACAGCATGTCATGAGAGTCTGTAACTCTATGTCATGAGCACTTCATGAAGTAGCAAATGGTTTCGTGTGGATAATTTCATAGATCCTGAGCCTTGGTTCATTATGTATAACACAATAATATATATACTTCATCCTGTGACTTGGGCTTTGGTTTCACATGTGGATCACACGCATGATTTATTAATAATCAAGGGAGGTAATGCAAGCATACAAAACTGTGTGGATATGTAACGAAAAGAAGCAGAAATGAACAGAAGACAAAATAAATAAATATATAAATAACCTGCTTTCAGAGCATCAGCAACAGCGTCTTCACGCGTCTTCACAAAATGTTGGTACTCAAAAATAGTGGCAACCGCATCACAGTCTGAGGTGATGTATCTGAACTTAATATGAGCAAAGGGTTTACATAATAAGCCCAAAGCATCAGTAATCGACCTGAAAGAGCTGAATGATCTTACCCTTTAAAGCCCCAATCAACTCTAGCTTTCTGTAAGAGATCTTGCATAGCACACGCAGGCACCCCATTGACTTCGTTGTAGGCACACATTAAGCAGCTTGCTTTCCCTTGTTGAATGCAACTCTGAAATGGAGGCTGAAATGTGTCTTGCAGGTCCTGCTGTGTGACCTACAAAGGGAAATGGATTAAGCTAGACATCCACATTGACACAGACAAAGTGAGGTAATACATTCTTACAATACAACTCTAAGTTTACTGGATTAAGAGCTAATTCCTTTAGTAGACAAGCCTAGTGAAGGATTCATTTGATCTCATTCATTTGACCGTAATTATTCATTTTGTCTTCCAAGTGAAGAGAAACCGCATTAGTGAAAAGTAACTGTGTGCTTGAGGAGACATGACCTCTTCCCACATCATTTGGCATGAGGCACCTATGGAAGCTCACTAGAGCACAGTAGAATAGGCCAACAGACAATGGTTAAGATAAGAAGACAAGGAGGACTAAAATTATTTTAATACTTTGGTAACTTCTTTTAATAGAATAAGATTTATTTAAAACGTTTACAACAATCAATCCCAGTCACCAACGAATGTATGTCATCATCTCAATATAAAGTTTTCATGATAAGATGACAATTAGAAGCCCAAAGCTAAAGCTAGCATTATATTCAGAAGGTCCCCGTTAATGAGAGATCTTCAAATGCAACCCAAGCAATGACGAAACATTCAAGTGTTATGAACTTCCTTATTTCACTACTGTATGTAACCACGAAGAAAGCAGAGCGAGCAAGCACAAAGAACGATTCCCCACTGTTTCGCTCAAGAGCCATTGCATTCATCGCAAAGATCAATTTCTATCCATAGCATTTCATTGCCCTCTGATCATTTGAAAAGGTTAACAAAACAAGAAAAGAAAAGAACAAAGATGGGATATTCACCACAGCATTGAAGTTGTATCGGCTCAAATCGCGCCACTTCTCCAAGTCGTACGCAGTGAAATGCTTGCAGCACGCCGAGAGCATCAACCCATCATCCTCCTCCTCGCTCCCTCCACGACCGCCCTGAATTCACGGTCCAACGCCAAGTTCGTCACGCAATTTACCGCAAACATTCATGCTAAACATGCTCAAAGATTGATTTTTTTTCAATTAAGTAGAGCTAATCAGCGAAGAAAATCGGCACCCCAACCCCCCAACCTGAAACCCCTTGACGAACTCGACCGCGAAGGCCGAGGCGACCATCGGGTCCTCCCCGGGCGTCTCCTGGCCCCTCCCCCACCTGGGGTCCCTGAAGATGTTGATGTTGGGCGCCCAGAAGGTCAACCCGCTCTGCCCCACGTTGTACATGGCCCGCGCCTCCGTCGCGATGGCCGACCCGACGGCGGACCAGAGCGTGCGGTTGAAGGCGGCGGCCATGAGGAGGACCTGGGGGAAGGTCGTGGCGGACCCGACGGGGCCGGCGGCGAAGGAGACGCAGCGACCTTCGGTGGCGATGCCGTGGAGGGACTCGCACCACCACTCGTAGGCGGGGATGCCGAGGCGCGGGACGGCGGAGGCATTGTCGGAGAGCAGGTGGATCTTCTCCCGGAGGGTGAGGAGGGAGACGAGGGAGCGGGCGCGGGCGGGGACGGGGAGGGAGGCGTTGCAGAACGGGTAGCGGTGGAAGCGCGGCGGCCTGCAGGGGAACTCCGGCTGCGGAGCTGGAGATGGAGTGATGGGCTTGGTGAAGATGGAGAAGATGATGGTGAGGATGAAGAGGGAGAAATGGAGGGGAGGCATTGCCTTTTGGGGATGTGGAAGGTTGAGTTTGAGCTTAGCTTTTTTGGTTCTTTTGGATTCAGTCGTGATGAGAATCTTTTGGGTGTTTTTCATTTATCTTATCTTGAGCAATGATGGTAGATATAGTAAAGATTAATTCAAGCAGTTTGTGCAGGAGTGATGTAAGATGTTGCAAGTGGGTATTTGAATAATTGATTCCTAGCTGATATTTATTTATTGATGGGGAATATCGAGAAATGATCCCGAATTTTATATATATTTAATGTGATTATTAAATTTTATCTTAATATGTATTTTTTATTGATTTAATATAATTCCTAGATTTTTTTTCATACATTTTCAAGTTAATTCATGAAATGTATTCAAATGTAGCAAAAAAATAGATTGAACCAGTACCCAAAGTCTAAAAGTAATATAAAATAAGTAAAAGTTTGGATATAACATTGCACATCAAGCTAAAGTTCAATTACCATAAATTTTGGGATTATATTGCAGATTTGACTAGAGTTCAAATCATTTGTGGTTGTTCACCTTTTACGGTTTGTCGAATGTGTGAGGGTTCAATATTAAAAATTATTTATTTATGTTGTCATTTCTAAGTCATGTAGTTGGTGTTTTGTTTGGGGCCATTCCGGGATGGGAGACCGGTTGGTGAGTTGTATTAATCATTGATTGTTGGTTAAGCATGTGATTTTTATTTTTTTTTTTAACAGTGTTAAGCATGTGATTGGAGGGATGGAAAATTATTTTGGACGGTTTTTTGGACGTACCTTGGGCTTTTGTTGCTTCATATGTATGTGCTATTGTGACTAAAAAATGGAGGTTTGGGCTTTTGTTGCTTTTCATGTGTGTGCTATTGTGATTAAAAATGAATTAACTTTAGAGGAAGAAAATGATGGGATTGGTGTTATACTAGAAGTATCTAAAGTGAATTTACAATCTATACGAGATTTACAAAATACATTGACAGCCGACTTTTTTAAATTACCCTTTTGTTATCTAAGTGATCGTTATCAATCTCGTAACATGCATGGGCTTTTAATCGGAATTTCTTTTTCATAAAAGATTTTGAATCATACTTGCTTTGGGTTTATTTTATAATCTAGAAAGATTTTTAGGTTTCCCTAATTTTTACATTGGTTGTGTGGAGCGTTGTCAGATGGACATTTAGCAAAATATCAAGAGATCACATGCTTTTTCTTCAATATTCAGCAATCACATAAGTACATCCATCTTGGTATCAAAACATGAAAATTCCTCAAATTCGAACCGATCATTTTTAATTTCATTTAGATGTAAACTTAAGTCAAGTTGCTAACAATATTTTATGAGTGACAATGGTAATGAGGAGATTTTCTTTTGTTATGCGACAAGCAATTGTCTCTATAAAATTGACAATAGGAGTATTATTTCTTAATTTCAAGTGAGATTACATAAAAAATAATTAACTATATATGATGCACAAGCATTGAAATCTCGAATTAGATCTATTATATGTAGGAGGCAACTAACTATCAACAAAAGGACAACAAACAATTTCAACAAGAAAAAGAAAGAAGTACGGACACCTGAAACACCAAAACTTGGCACGGAGGGACACTTAAGTGTCAAAAGTTTGGAAAGTGAAATTTAAGTGCCAAAATTGAAAAAAAAAAAAAAGATCACTTAAGGGCTAAAATCCGGCCAAAATGCTGACATAGCGATCTTCTGACGAGGTAAGTGCAAAACAACGTCGTTTTGCATGCTGATGTGACTAAAAAAATACAAAAAAGACGTCGTTTTGTCTCTAATGTGATAAAAAAATTAATTAAATTAAATTTAAAACTAATATATTTAAAACATTTAAAAATACAAATACAAATATTTAAAAATAAATAATAATAAAAAAAAAAGAGAGGGAGAGAGAGATGGCTGAGGGCTGAGCCTTTGCCGCCACCGATGGGAAGGAGTGGTGAAGGTGGGGGGGGTCAACTAGGGTCACCAGCCCCCAGCCGATCGGTGGCGAGGACCCGTAAGCCCTCGCCCAGATTTGGGGCGAGGTCGCCCAAATGCAGTGAGGCTCGCAAGCCCTCACCACCTCCCCACCGTCGCCACCCCTTCCCGACGATTGCAAGGAGGCAACGTCAATGAGGGCTCAACCCTCAATTGTTGCCTCCCCTCTCCCACATTTTTTTAAAAATAAATTAATTAAAATAATTATTATTATTTATTTTTATATAATTAAATTAATTTTTATATTAACATTCGAATCCACTCAAAAATGACGTCGATTTTGCCTTTTTTGGTTGAGTCAACATTTCGACAAGCCACGTAGGATTTCCGTGAGATTCATCGGAAATGGCATTTAAGTGTCTCACTTTTCAGAAAACGTGGCACTTAAGTGTCACTTTCCTCACTTTTGACACTTAAGTATTCTTTTGTACCAAGTTTTGGCACTTGAACTGTACTTCTCCCAAAAAAGAAGAAGAAGGCAAATCGAATAGTGTACAATTACAATTTGGACAAAGCTTTTTAGTTCGAATCATATAATTGCTCCCCTATCATCTTTGTCAATTGTCCTCCAAGCCATCCTCACCCAATGGTGAGAGCTTCATATATGTCTCATCATTCCAAGGGTTGCGTTCGGAATGCATTTCTGCTAAAAATATTTACTCAAAGTGAATAGCCTTTTTTTTTATTAGAATTTATCGATATTTTATTACTAGCCCCAAACTGATGGGTTACACAAGGATTCGATGTCCAAACATAAAATCAACCAGAGAGAATGAGGAGGATTAACAATCTAGTTTGCTGAGAGAGAGCCAGCTCCGTATGCCTTAACGACCCAAGTGGCGGGCTGATTATATTCTCTCGATTCAAAGCAAAAATTAACTTCTTTAAGCTGGCCCAACAAAGCAATGCAATCATTGATGATAGAGCATGCAGCCCATGGTGCTTCAACCTGGCCCAAGATGCAATCCACCACCAATAAGCTATCGGAAGATAGGACTATGCACATATCAATTGATATGTTCGTGCATAGATTAGATGAAAGACCTTATTCAACTTGCTCACTTCGTGCATCCCTTTTCTCTTTCAACCAGTTCAACGCATCCCAAATACTTAGGGTTTCAACCATGAGTGTAGATAGGGCGAAGATCCGTTTCGCAAATTTGTCGAGGAGGACTCCATCTTGGTTTATGCTTACCCCTGTTGTCGATCCCCCTAAATCCAAGCTGTTCCATGTGTTGTCCACACTGATTTTGCAAAAAAATTGGTTCGGCAAGCTACTCCGTGTTGCTGGGGGACTTCTCATCTACTCATGCTACTGTCAGGATCTCTCATCTACTCGGTTTGTGTTGTCTCTCCCCTATTTCGCATGTAGTTGTGTTGAAAATATGGTTTCTTCAATTATTAAGCTTGGGTTGGGCTCTTTGGCCCTGAAGATATGGTTGTTCCAAGTCTTCCATACCCTCCAAAAAGCTTCAGCAAACTTTGCTTTGGCTTGTGAGCTTTTCCTTGCGGTAAGATTCTCCCATGCCCATTTATCCATCCGATTACTGATATTTGGAGATGTGTTGGCTACAATTCTATGATTTGACTATATCGCATTTGTCTAGGGACAAAGGATAAATGTGTTCAATAGATTTTGAAGCTTGGTCATAGAAATGGCACTCTTGTTCAAGTAAAATCTCTCTTGTTTAGGTTTTCTTTCATAGGTAAAGCATTATTGCACACACTCCATATGAAAAATCTGAATTTGGGGTAGGTTTTGAATTTCCAAATTTTGGTCCATAGTTTTTAAAGAAGCTGGTATGATGAGGATGGTTAATTTACCATTTGAAGTCTTTCAAAGTCTCAAAGCTTGTTGTACCCGCTTGTTACCTTGTAAGCACTTGAATGATTTGTTGACCATATCATCTCGTATGGCCCACGTGTTAGGCTTAGAGGCATAGCTGAGATTTCCTTAAGCAATTCTTTCGTTGAAAGTCCCCTGTAGTAATTGAATGTTCCATTCCCAATCAATTTGATTAATTCCTTTGCAATTTTTGTTTGTTGGACCCCCTATCTTGCCTAAAATTAGCCATATGTCCTCTTTAATTCAAATCTTTTTGCCATCCCCAACCTCCTATTTTATCTCTTGCTCAATTATTTATTTTCCCATTAGTAAGCTTTGCCACTCCATGAGGGTCGGGGACCTTTGTTAGCTGTCTAGAAATCACCTCTAAGAAAGTAAATTCCTCTCAACATATTACTCCATATGATTTTTTTGGTCTTGTATGAATCTCCAAGCTTGCTTCCCCAATGTCACTTTATTAAAATCAACTAAATTTGTAAAAGACATCAGCTTCTCTTTCTACCCTTCTAATTTTCTCTTAACTTTTACTAGAATCCAAGAAAACATTTGTTTCTTTATTTGTCCCCAATCTAAAGGTAATCCCGGATATCTACCCATTTTCTCAATGATTGGCACCCATAATTCAGCTGCTATATTCTATTTTAAGTTTTGAGGACAGTTTTTCTTAAAGAAAATTCCTAACTTGTTGAGATTGATGGACTATCCCGATGCAAAGCAATACCGGTTTGAGATGTTTGCTAAGTTAAAAGCATCAATAATTGTACCATCCAGGAAAAATATAGCATCATCTGCAAATAAGGAAATGTGATGATGTTGACAATGTGGATTCAATTAAATGCCCTTTAGGCTTCCATCTCTTATAGCTTTTAATAACAAGGATGATAAGACATTTACCATAAGAATGAATAGATTGGGAGAAAGTGGATTGCCTTGTCTAATCCCTCTAGTTGGTTTGAAATAATCACACGACTCCATATTTACTCAAACACTAAAAGATACCGAGGAAATACAAGTTCTAACCAAAGAAATCCATTTTTCATAAAATCTCATTTTCAACATAGTCCCATTCGACCTTATTATATGCCTTTTGCATATCCAATTTTAGGATTGCCTAAAATTTCCGCTTTCTTTTCTTCACTCTAAGCTGATGTAGCACTTCCTAACAATAAGAATATTATCATGAATTTGTCAACCCTTGACAAAGGCACTTTGTTCCTGGGATATAATTTCTAGAAGCTAGGGTTTCAATCTATTAGCCATAACATTTGCAATGATTTTATAATTAAAATTGCGTAGACTAATAGGCCTATACTGAGTAATGCTTTCTGGATTTGAAACTTTTGGGATGAGAGTAATATGAGTCCTATTAAGTTCAGGATAAAGCATACCTTGGCTGCAAAAGTTATCCACCATGCTAAATATATCCTCTTGAATTTCTAACCAGTTATTTTGGTAGAATGATCCATTGAGTCCGTCCAATCTTAGTGCCTTTGTTACATTCATTTGAAAAACTTCAAGTTTCATTTCTTCCCTTGTAATGGGCCTTATTAAAGCTTCATTCATCACTATATTGATCACTTCTTAACATTGGTCTAACACCGACTAATATTCTCTACTTCCCCACAGTAGTATACAAAGCCTGGTAGAAACTTGATATATGTTGCTTAAGAATCAAGGGGTCCTGACTCTAATTGTGATTGCCAATTTGTAGTATAGAGATTTTATTCTATTATCTTCTCTATACTTTGGTTGCATGGAAGTATTTCATGCTTTTGTCTCCCTATTTTAGTCAATTAATCATGGATCTCATGCCCCAGTATATTTCTTCTAGTCTCAATAGGCTTTCAATATGCTGGACTATTTGGCGATATTCCTCATGGTTTTGACTTCCTTCAATCCTATTGATCAACTTGGTTAGTCTTTTTGTAAAGATTGGATTTCATGAGGTTCGTCTTGAATTTTTTGCTACTCCATTGCCTTAGTTCTTCAACTACCTTCCTTGTTTTGTCCACAATATCCAACCATTAGCCTTCCTTAGCCCTCCAAGCTCTTTGAATCACTTTTTTTACATTCCGGAATCTTTTGCCTAGAAAGCTTCAAATCTAAACATCTTCTTTTTTCTCAACCAAATTGAATTAGTTTGAAGAAATATTGGACAATGATCCAAATCAATTGCTTGAAATGCATATGCCTCCATGTTAGGGAATGATATTATCTAATCTAAGTTGCAAAGAGTTTTATCAAGTCTCTTTTTAACAAGCTCTATGCCTTCTCAATTATTAGTCCATGTGTAAGCACATTTCTTGCTCCATATCCATTAGTGAATAAGAATTTAGAAAATCCCAAAACGCAACCATTCTATATCAATCCACTTCACGTTTTCCAACTTTTTCCCACTAATACAAAACTTCATTGGAATCTCCAATGCATAGCCATGGTAAACAATTTGAGACATGAATAGACCACAAAATTTGTCATAATTTTAACCTTTCTTGGTAATTAGTAGATGCATGAAGGAAAGATATCTTCGTGATAACTCCATTGTTAAGATCCTTGCATCTAACATTAATGAGCTCTTCGGTACTTGTTTCCAAATCTACCTGGACCTCCTCATCCCATATCAGAGCCAGTCCAACTCCAACCCCAATTGGATTAATTATAATTACATCTTTAAACTAAAGATGTTTTTCAGCTCATTCTACAACATTTTCCTTATTCTTGGTTTCCATAAGGAAAACCAAGTTGGGCCTCTTTCAAGCTACTAAGGCTAAAAAATGCTAGACTATCAATGGATTGTTCAACCGTTAATAGTTCCAACTCAACAACTTCATGTATACCTTGGTGGCTTATTAGGGCTAGCCACCAAATCTCGTTTGTTGACCCTTCCCACACATGGACTAAAGTATCTAGTAGGTTCTCTTCATCTAGTAAGCTCCCCGACACCCCTCTCTTCTCATATGGAGTGAACCATTTCAATTTTTTTGCTACTAGTGTTTTAAATCCTATCTTTCCTTCTTTGATGTATGTGCACTTTTATAACTTTCTGTCAAAGGAAAAGAAAGCACGTGAGTTTGCTGTGTTATTTTTCCTTTCTTTAGGGCTACATATTCCTCCATTTTTTCATCATATACTATCATATTTGCTACTAAGTTGTAAACCACCAGAGCCTTATTATGCCCTTTTTTGATCCCTTTGCAAGTCCATATCTTCCGAATGGATAGGTGTTTTTGGTACAACTTCCTCTTTCTCAAGGTTTGGATTTATTTTCCTATAAAAAGTCTTCCACCATGGACTATTCTCTTCACTTCAGCCTTCAACCATGAACCATATCTACCACATTTGTCTTGAGCAATCCTATTGGAAAAAGCTGGCATAATGTCCGAGACAACCTCATGAATAGCATAAATAAGGTAATCTCTCATATTTGAAATCAATCCATCACTTTCTACCTCCCAACTCAATTTGTGTTCCTATTTTCAATGGGCAATATAAGTCTAACTAAACTTTAACTCTCCCATTTTTACGTGAACTATTATTCCTTGCTTCTATTTTGACCTCCTCTACTTTGCCTAGCTTCGAGGTAATGTGTCCTACAACATTTTCTGTAACCCACACTCATGGAAGACCAAGAATATGCACCTAAAAAACATGTTGTTTAAATTTATAACAATGTTCGAGACATTGGGATCACCTTCCTACAGTACAAGAAGATTACTTGCAAAAAACCAAGGACCAATTTCTAGCATGCATTTCTTCTTCTCAACCGAGTCAAATATGCATACAAAATAGCCATGTTCAATAATTTCAGATTTCACTGATTCCATTTTCCACGCCTTCTTCAACATACCCAAAAACGATGAAAATTGACATTTGGTTTTGAGAAAAATTTCCCATAGAGAATAAGTTCACTTTCCTTTTTTTCTTTGTCGAGAATAAGTTCATTGATTCTCCTTTAGCAGCAAATCACCCATGCTCTTGCAAAGAGCCATCATTCTGAAATAATTCTCATATGGGCCTTCCATTCTATGACAAATTTACTATACTTACAATTCCTAAAGGGTGTTGCTTGCATAAAGTAAATCTGGTCAACTTCTTTATTTAGGAGTGAATGGAGCCTTAACTAAGTTGTAACTATTAGTTGTATGCCCTAAAGCAACCATGTAATAGTTACATGTTATGGATTATTTAATGGCATATAAGTTTTTTCATTTATCATCCAATTTACATGAATGAAGTCAATAAGATCAACTACAACTGAACCTATTCTTAAGGTGTTAAGAATATGTGTGATAGGTTTATAGTTATGCTAAATCTTTAAACAGTTTCCGATCGATGGATCATTGAAAAGATATTGATGATCCTATTGAGACCGGTGTGTTCTCAAGCTTCACTTCAGTATTTGATACTTCAAGAGATGATGAGTCATAAGTCACTAGGTATTGTGATATTCGAGCTACAACACAAATGATTGTCTTAGAAAAATTCACTGAACATGACATAATATAATGATTGGTAACATATAAGCTTTTTAGTGGGGTCAATATTTGATTGTCATGTTTTGGTTAGGTGTAAGATCCTTAGACTTGAGGCACAATGCTAACTTGTATGTTGAACGGTTATGGTTCACAAATGCGCATATTGACGCTTCGTTGAACCGTCTTTGTACTTGATGGTCATAGTTTATTTACATACAAAGGCATATGCGTGTGCAATATGAAATATGTCTTCTTGTTATATATAGATATACAAGATTGATGTCCTATGTGATCTAATCATGACATTGTATTGAAATCATTGGATAGGGTCGTAATCAAGAATGAATGATTCATGTCTCGAAGGAATACATGTCAATTAGATTTGGGCATATGATCAAATTGGTGGCTTGACCAATAGTTCCATGGCTTTTGTTCGATCGAGACATGGTGAGACAAAAGGATCGAATTACACGGTTGCCAAAGCTAACAGGTTCGTTATGTTTTGAAAACACTTCACACTGTTTGGATAGCCATAATATATTGCTAGATGTCACTCATGATTTGTAGGAATAGGAGATTGATCTGGACAATCAGTTCATTGGTTATGCTAATGTGTTAGTACAAGTCATGTTGCTAACTCAGTGATAAATTTAAGGGTGTCACATATCATAACCAATTAGAATGACGTTTGAACAAGAGAGAGAATATTGCAAATGTGTTTGCAATTGAGCCAATCAGATTGAGTCGGGTTAGAAATAAAAGTTCTAATGAAGGGGCATCGGAGTTTACAAACTTTGAAGTGAGTTTCAGACTTTGCGACCAAATCAAAGATCTGAAGCATGTTTAGATTCAGTAACCAAATTAATGATCTGAAGTGAGTTCATAATTAATCGCATCATTAATGATCTAAAGTGAGTTCAGAATCAATAGCCAAATTATTGATCTAAAACAGTTTCAGACTTAATGGCTAAATTAAATATCTGAAATGTTTTTAGATGTAATGGTCATATTAAGTTCTAAAGCTGTTTCAAAACTCAATGGTCACATTAATGATTTGAAACGGTTTCAGAATAAATGAGCAATTTAATGATCTGAAAACGGTTTCAAATTAATAACCAATTAATGCTTTGAAACAGTTTCAAAAATAACGGTAAAATTAATTATTTGTAACAATTACAATGTTAATACCTAGAATAAAGACTTGTAACAGTTACAAATAAATGTATGAAATAATGCTCTCTAATAGTTACTGAGTTAATGCATGAATTAGTGTCTATAACGATATTAGAACTTAACATCCATCAGGAGTTACGATCGAATTAATTCTAAAACGGTTTAGAGTTAATGCGCCGATTTAAATGTGATCTGCATTGTCTATAAAAGATAATACAGAGAGCATATCACTGAATGATGGACGATCGACAATTGACAATCAATAATTGAGAGTGCTGATATTAATCAACAAAAACACTCACATGAGAGCAATTGCTAGCACAACTGTAGTTTTGAGACCTCTCACTTTCTCTCTTCTATTCAACGTGAGAATTGGTGGTGTTTCTAAACTAGAGGCCCGACACTTGTGGGGCTGGATCTGAAGAACATTAAAGCCTCTGAAGAGATCAAATGTTTTGCATCTGAAGAACGTCAAAACCAGTATTACCAAAAGGTGTCAAACATTCGTGATCAAGAATCCAAGAACGTCAAAACCAGTGTTACTAGGAGGCATCAGACATTCGCGGTCAGAGTTTGAAGAACGTCAGAACTACTGCTATGAAGACATCAGATATTCGTGCTCAAAACTCGAAAAAACTTATGAACCAAATTTTGGAGCACGATACAAGGTTTATATGATTAGCCCCCTTAGCTCTTCTATGCATTTTTGTTAAAATGCACGTAAATGCTATGGAAACACATGTATAAGTGTTTTTACTTCCGCTACAATCAGACATTTGATCTTAATTTGCTTATGCATGTATGCTTGTTTATCGAAACAAACACCAACAGTAACCGCCTTGGATTCATTGTGCTATTGAGTGTCATCATGGTGTATAATAATGGATTATGCCTAGATGGGTGAAATTGGTGAAAAGAAGGGGTGATCAACCTAGAAGACTGTAAGTGGAGCTTGCATTCAGAAATGCTCGTCCTCCATAGAGTTGTGCTCATTGCAGACTTTGCAAATTCATCGAGGGCTCTTGGCAAAGAGGATATATGAAAAAGGATAAACTAATTTGGGTGTGAAGTAATGAAGGGATCCATGAAAGATCTAAGCAAGAAGATCAAGATTTAGGATTTCAAAAGGGAAAGCTATCACCAAGGATAGAGGACTCAACACTAGTTGGGAGAATTGGACATTGACTTTTTGTATATTTTATAAAGTAATTTTGAAGTGAAAAAAGAAAAGAACAAGAAAAAAAGAGAAGACGGGATTGGATCCGACGAGCATGACCAAGGCAAGCGAGCTTGACCAATGCACAACCCAAGGCTGACGAGTGCGGCCCGAGCATAACCCCCATGTCATGATATGGTTCCCTCTCTTTTTTTCTTTCATTTTTTTTCACTTCAAAATTGTTTTACAAAATATACCAAAAGTCAATACACCTTAAGTAAATAAAAAAACTATGGAGAAAAATGCCTTTACATTTTCCTATTTTATCGAAATTTCTTCCGCGACAAAATATTTTTCATCGAAAGTTGTTAATTGACTTTTAATGAGAGAAGATAAGTTATGTGGTGACTCCGAACAAGAAATATTCAGGTAGACAAGAAATAACTGCAAACTTTTACTTCAAGTTGAACTATGTATACAAATTGTACAAGAATTTAATCAACGACAAAACTTGAAAGTACAACAAATTTCATAGCAACACACATATATAAACTATGCCAAAATTTAATCAACCACAAAACTTGAGAACATGTAAAGATGTAATGTTGGAATTTAATTGACAACATAAGTCAGAAAGTTACAACTAAGAAAAAATAAATCCCATTGCAAGAAAGTAAAGATGATGACAAAATATCATTTTGATTGATTTGTCAAAAGACCTATGAAGAGTACGATTTGGCTATTTAAAACCTACAATCGATGATTATCAATAGAGGTTACAAACAATTACTACAAAGAAACAACTTCCTAACAATTACAAGAAGTTACAAAAAGAAGTTAGAAAAAGAGATTACGTACAAATACCAAACAGTTACCGATGATTACGTGAATACCACTACATGAACGATTTCTTCAACTCCATTATCTTGACTATTGCATTTGAGATTGTTGACTCTACTTTTGTCGATTCCATCACATTGTCAATTCTTTGAGTTGTCAACTATCACATGTCAATAATAACAAAAAACTTGGACATTTTTTTGTGCAAACATATCCCCTTTAAAAGAATGAATGATTCATCATTCATTCGATTCTTTTAAAGTGGGAAACCAAGAGTCATCATATGGCCATTTTTCATAGACAAATTTGATTTTTTCTTGCCAAATTTTTTCATGGTCAAATTCATAATATGCAACCACTTGGGTTTGTCCTAGTGGTCACCCTTCCCATGGGAAAGGAGAGGTGAGCAATTTGAATCCCCACATTTTCAAGAGGATTGGGATGGAGACGATTTAATTTCAGATATGAATTTTTACTATCGCTCCTTATTAAGAAGCAGAACAAAAGTCTAAAATACAAGTTAGACTAAGAATAAAGTAGAACCAACCCAAAAAGATTCATAATATGGCTCACATCTTTCTCCAAAGGCACGTGATGTGTAAAGTTCTCATGTGGCCCTCTATCTCTATTTTTAAGTAGTTGCTCATACTTAGACACTCTCATTGCCAATTGGAATAAATCGGTAAAAGTTTGGTCATTTCCAACATCATGGCCTAGTTTTTGCAATGTTTAATCCCCGAACATCTCGACATGTTCAGGATCTTGTTAAGGGACTAAGGTGGCAATCTAGCCTCCTTATCGACTATCACATTTCGCCTTTGGTAAACATATATTGTGGGTATGACTACTACTTCTGCTAAGGATCTTTGACCATACTACCCCCCAAATGAAGCCACTATATTGAGTTGAGGCATTGTCCCAATTGGTCTTACATTGTTGACATAAGGTATTAGCCCTATATATTACATGTTTTCTACATTTGGCAATAGCACATTCTACTAAGTATTTTGATTTGGTAAATTACTATAATTGTTACCACCAAAGTTAACTTGAACAAGATTCAGCAAATTGCTCCCATTAATTGGTACAGCCTCATAAGTCTAAGTCTAAGTTGCATCAATAGTTTCGGCCTTTTGTAAAATCATCATTAGCAGTGGGAGTAGTACAATTTGCCCTACACTAGAATTAAATAACTCGATGTTCCTAGCTCGTTCATAACTTTATCAAAGATATTGACAATAATTGGCTTGATCACATTGACGAGATATTTGATCATGTGGTTAGTCGATTCATTATTGTGCTCCTCCAATAACTATTGCATGATGACCAACATTATAGGGCTTAACTCCATCTACCTTCTTTGCTCATCGGTGAGTTATCTTGGATATTGACATCCTACCTCATTCTTGCTTTGCCACCAATTGTGCGGTCGACAACTCAAAATGTCTTATCTTATCATTATTAGGTTGTGACGACAAGTTGTCAATTGTCACCATCGGCATTATCATGATCAAGTTGATTCCATGTTCTCATCATCACATCTCCTCGTCAATGACAATGATCATATCAAGTGTGCCAAATGTTTCGCTAGAATTTCTTCTTGATGAAATATCTTTCATCGAAAGTCGTTCTTCGTCTTTTAATGAGAGGAGACAGATTCTATAGTGATTCTGAACGAGAAATATCCAAGTATATAAGAAATAACTACAAACTTTTTACTTCAAACCGAACTATATGAACAAATTGTCTAGAATTTAATCGACGGCAAAGCTTGAAAAAACATTCAAATAGGTAATGTCAGAATTTATTCAACAACATGAATCTAAAAGCTACAGTAAACGAAAAATAAAGTGCAATGCAGGAAATAGAAAATAAAAAGAGAACATTTTGATTGATTTGTTTAGGGTCTCCGAAAAGTACAATGTAACTATTTAAAGCCTATAATCGGTTGTTATCAACAGAAATTACAAACAGTTATTACAAAAAAATAACTTCATAATGGTTGTGAGAAGTTACAAAGAGAAGTTACAAAAAGAGGTTACCAACGGTAACCAAGCGATTATTAATGGTTACGTAAACTCTACTATGTTAATAGTTTCTTTGACTCCATTATTTTGACGGTTGCATATGAGATTATTTACTTCACTTTTGTTGACCATCAAATTATCAATTCCTTGAGTTGTCAAATCTTTGAGCTATCACATGTCAATTAAAAATCGGATATTATTTTGTTCAAGCATATCCCAAAAGCGGAAGATGCTTGATGATGGAGATGGAGATGTGGATGGGAATGCAATTCTCGAGAACAAATTTTGGAAAAATGCCTTTACATTTTCCAAAAATTGGAGGACATGCCCAGCCTAAGGCCCATTGCTAAAGGCGATCAAAATGCCCACTTTAAGTCTTGTGGAGACGATGCTTGATGATAAACCAACTTGTCCCAAAATGCCTATGTCTGTGAGAATATTTCTCTCTTGGTCACAAAAAGCTTTTGAAAAAAAGTTGATTGTACGGAAGAGAAAGAAGGGATAAAAAAAAACTTGCCTGAACCACCGGCCTTTGCAGCGTGGATGGTAGATCATTTGTCCTCCACCGAGGAGGCCAAGGTTCAAAGCCCCTGTGAAGCAGGGAGGCTGAAGTGCTGTGTGGTGAGTTAAGCGTGGCGTCGAGGTAGTGTTTTCCCCGCTAGCGACACCTGGGGTTTACGTGGCGACTGTCGGCCAAAGCGGTTCCTCCAGCAACCAAAAAAAAAAAAACAAAACAAAAACTTGCCTGAACTAGAAGTTTGTGAACAAAAGTCAATTTTGAAATCGAAGCAATGACATAATTGGAGTGAACTTATTTGCCTTCAAGGAGAAAAGGAATAATGACACAAATGATACCTGAATTTTGACGTAATATGCATGTAGTTTATGAACTTTAATTCGATATGCAATATCATCTCTAAACTTTTATTTTGTATAATCCCTAGATTTTTCATGCACATTCAATTTAATCCCTAAACTATATGAAAACTATATTCACGTTTAGGGACAACATTAAACATTTTCATACGGTTTAGAGACTAAATTAAACATGTATAAAAAATTCAATTATTTAATATATATATATATATATAACACTAGAGTTAACCCAACTCCATTATAAATCAATACAATTTGCCTTATTCAATGTCAAAAATATTGAAAAAAAAAAATCAATCAATTCACAATCATTGATGAAGGATTCCTCAAGAAGTTAAGGATGAGTAATCATTGTACTGGATTCCATTCACCCCAAGTCCAATTTTTGTCCGATTGAGGAAACCTTTACACCCTTCCATTACTTTTTGGGATGCTTGTGACCAATAGAAACTATAGCAAAACTAATTGTAAAAGAGGGAAAATCAGCTAAAGCGTATTTCTAATTGTAACTATATCTTCCAGTTTTTTTCAATAGGAAAGTTTAATAAATGATTCGCTATGAAAGGATTTCTTTTAGTGAGTATCATGATTAATTACTTCTATTTTGCCAATTGAGTCATCCGACCAATTTTGGTCATAAACCACTTATGTGGACGTTGACTATCTTATGTAACACAACTTATACCGACAAGATATTTCAATAATTTTTTTTTATAATTTTTTTTTCACTTTCATTTTGGCCGCCTACTAAGGCAAGGTCCAACAAACCCTTGTCAAGATTTGGCGAGGGTCTTCGCACCCTTGCCTATGGTTGGCAAGACTATGATGACCTTGCCTAGAGCCATCGTGGCCTCATTGGCCACAAGCCAAGGCGCAAGGGCCCTCACTGACCAAAATGAAGGAAAATGAAGGAAAAATTACTAAAAATTCAATTTTTAATAAATTGTAAGAACAATCTACATCAACATCAACTATTTCACGTTGGATGCCAACGTTCACATCAGCGATTTCTATCCAAAATTGGCCAAAATGAAATTGACAAATTATGAAAACGTTTGAAACCAAATTGACACGATTAAAAGGTTTTGGATAAAATTAGTACAAGTGCAACAGAATTATGACCTTTTTAGTACTTTTCCCATATACCGAGTGCACATCATTATGTGAGACTTGCAATTATATCCATCACTATAGTTTTATGTCAAATTTCTAATTCGAATAAACCAGTTTTGTCAATGAATGAACCTTATACAATATATGTTCATTAAATGGATTACACAACCGAACGAAATTAAGAACGTGGTAGAAGTATGTGAACCTAGGGGATATCACGATTAAATGGGTCGAAAAGATTAAGTGACGTGTGCGCACACGTCATCTAAACTAACCGTGACGAATTTTTAGTTTTATAGTCACTTCATGCAATACGCATACAAACAGTTAAAGTACCCTTAGTATTATAAAATCTTTATAAAATTAACTGCTAAAAGAAATCGTAATCGGTCGTTAATGAATTGTCCATACTCTCGATGACTTGATCCCTCGAAAAATGCAAAATACGCATCGATCTAGCTTCTCACAGTGTTTTGGGCCAAGAAACTCTGGTGAACCCGTTGATACAATATTCAGCTAGGGCCTTAGCCCACTGAGCCCATTCATTTTCACATTCAAAGCCCAAATTGGCAAATGCCCGATCACTAGTCTAGGTTCAAAGTTGGATTGTTGAAACTTAATTGCAAATTCACCTAGAGATTTAGTTCCTTGGACTTTAGGGAGATTAGACGGCCATTTTATATGTCGCGGAAAATCAGATTTAGCGCCTCAGACATTAGGAGATCATACCACATTTTGCACCACAAAGGTTATTTCCTCACAATTTGTGTCAATAACGATTAAAAAATTGCTCCAATTTTGAAACCTCGGCATTGCGTCTACATAAGAGCTTAAAAGAGGCGAAATGCTCATATCGACCACGCCTGTCAAGGGAGTTCAATGTTTAGTCACTTATCATGCTCATGCTTTCACGAGAGAGGATATTAATTCGCCTTTTTGTCATTTCCACACAATTCATGTCAACAATAGGTACCGGCGATCCTAAAATTACTTCAATATTGAGACCTCCGCATTGCGTTTACAAAGGAACTTAAAAGAGGCGAAATGCTTATCTCGACCGAGCCCATTGAGAGAGGCAAATGTTTATTCGTTTATCGTGCTCATGATTTCACAAGAGAGGACAAAATCTCACATTTGTAAAAAGGGTAATTGAAATACTTCAATTTTTTTCCCGCGTCTTGCAAATTCACTGAACTTATTCACTTTTATATTTTATTTTATATCTTTCACGGCGGTGAGTTAAGGAGTAGAGGACAAAATTAGAGATATCGCAAGTGCGAAACTCCCTCCCCCCCGCACGTGAACTCGGCACTCTCTCTCTCCCCCATCCATCAAGCTCACCAAAAAGCGTCGCTCATGCCTTAGGCCGGTCCCTCCTCAAGCACACTCGATCCCTGTCAGTCACGGGGTCCACGTGCCATTATTGGCTGTCACCCTAGCCTTCCCCCGGCTCGGCCCCCCACCCCACACTCCGGCCACGTGTCTCGCCCCCATTGGGATCCCGCTCTGGCCCCCACCCTAGGGCCCTCGCCCGCACCGGAACCGTACCGCCACGCCCCCGACGGGCCGCCGGGGGATTAAATTAAAGTTAACCGCGGTTAGCGTCGCGGCTAACCGGGGTTAGTCGCGGGGGTTTGCGTTTTTAAAGGAAAAGGTCCACCGGCAAAGGCGGAGGGGTTCCGGCACTGGGCCCCGCTGTCGTGGCACAGGCCCGCAATTTCTGTGGCTGTCAAGCAAAGTAATCTTGATTTTCCCTTAATTAATTAATTCAATCCCCCCGATTTGCATTTTATATTTTATATTTTATTATTTTTATTATTTCGATTTCGATTTTACCTTTTTGCCCCCACCAGCACCACCACCTGCCCGTGCGCATTCCCACGTTGGGAAAATTCGATTTTTTTCTCCCCTGTATGTCTTCACGTGCGATCATCGAATTTCCATGGTCGTTTGCCAAAACCTCTTCTTCTTCTTCTTTACATTTTTTTTTTTTTTTTAGGGCCGCAACTCGACTTCGACTTCCTTTTGGTTGAATTTTTTTAATTTTACCCGATTTCATTGCATACACTTCCCCTGGTACGTCAGAGCTCATGATGCGTTTACGTCATTTGTTAAATTCTCTGATCACAGAAAAGCTAATGATTTTAAGCTAAAAATGACCTTTTTTTTTCCATATAAATAAATGCGAAAATACGAATTGCATTGCTTCGAACAAGGAATGATGGCATAAATAGTTATTAATGTTGAACACGATTTATAAACTTTGAATTTGTTTAATATGATCCATAAACTCTTTTACTTCGTTCAATATGATTCCTAATTTTTTTGTTTATGTTCGATCAAGTCCTCGAACTACGAGAAAATGTACGATATTGCCTAAACTTAAATTAATAGAAGGACGCATAGAGTATATGAATTAAATTGAACACGTGTTAACATTTTCATGAACAAATTTAATTCAAAAACAATGTTGCATATTGGGCAGAACTTTAAAAACTATTTGTATCATTTTTCCTTTCGGATGGTTTGCATAGAACAAATGATCTTGACTGCACTACAAAATTCTAGCCTTGATTCGAGTGATCTTCCACATGTCTAGTTTAGCATCGATTAGCCACAGTCAAAGTAATGTCTAGGTGCCGATTCTTTCGATGACTATTCATGTCATTTTCCCTTAACTAGTCCTAAGCGCATTACAAAATTTCAGCCTTTATTCGAGCGATTTTCCATGTGTCTAGTTCAATATCGATTGACTATGATTAAAGCATATCTAGGTGCTGATTCTTTCGATGACTATTTGTGTCATTTTTCTCTTCGAACTGTCCTAAACGTATAGCAAAATTTCAGCCTCAATCTGGGCAATCTTCCACGTGTCTTGTTTAGCATCAATTAGTCGTGATCAAAGTATGTCTAGGTGCCGATTCTTTCGATGATTGTTTGTGTCATTTTCTCTTAACCGATCTTGGACGCATTGCAAAATTTCAGCCTTTATTCGAGTGATCTTCCACTTTTAGCATCGATTAGCTGTAATTAATGCATGTCTAGGTACCGAATCCTTCAATGGCTATCTGTGTCATTTTCTTTTAGGGATTGGTCCTAAATGCTCTGCAAAATTTCAGCCTAAATTTTTGGGCGATCATCCACGTGTCCTGTTCAGCATGGATTAGCCTTGATTAAAGTATGTTTAGATGATGCTAATCGATTCGATGGCAAGATCCGAAATTACGATGTCTGTTCGTGTTTTTTATTTTATTTTATTTTGTTTTTATTTTTGCTGGCTGGCTGGCTGGCTGGCTGGCTTTGAAGTGACGTAGGGAGTGAGGGCATGGTGATGGCCAGCGCACGTCGCATGAGTGGATGTTGCCCCCCGGGCGTGCGAGACCATTCGCATTCGCAGCAGCAGCAGCAGCAGCACTTCATCATGCTTTTTTGCTCCGGACCATCCAACCAACCCACTTCATTATTCTCACTTTTTTTCTGGCTATCTGGCTACCGCGCGGCCCCGCCCCGCGGATCCAGCTATTTTAGAGACTTCATGAATCGCTCTGCAAGTCTCATGACCCGGCGATTCGTTGGCGGGGCCCGGATGTGTGATCTCCTCATTCGAATATCGCTTGACATCCCGAGCTACTAATCAGTATTGGAGCTTGTACTTTTTTTTTCCCTTAAGTCCGTCCTAGCCTATATTTCTAACTCGCTTTGGAACTTTTTTTTTCTCTTATCTATTCATAACATAAAGTTGAATCTCATATAAAAAACAAAGGGCGCACATAAAAATTCTACTTTTCTCTCTCTTTCATTCTCTTTAACATAAAATCCATTTGATAACGTATTTGATTTTTCTATTTAGAACAAATTTCTATTCCATAAATAGATTTGAAAAATAAAATTTTTAATTAAATAAATCAATTTTTAAATAAATCAATTTATATTTCAAAAATTTTGCTATACACACCTTAAATGTCTCTATCCCCTAGCTCTTTAAAAAGATGGAGAATCAATCTCTCCATTCTCATGTAAGAAAAGTACCGCCCAGCAATCCCAACGTTTTGGGCTAGTATTTTATTAAGCATGCTTAATGAGGAGATCCATGACTTTCTAAGTATTGGCGGTGGGATCACGGGATCAGGGTAGTTCATTTTTAGTAGGAACGACGTTTTCTTATTGGATTGTTCGGCAAGTGCTTCAAAAGCATTTATCAATAGAATTTTTACGTATGATTTTGTTAACAAAGTGGTCGCAGTACAATCGTTAAGCACTTATAAAAGGATAATCGATCGCTTTCATAAATGTTTTCTTTTTCGCGTTAAGTATAATCAAAAGCGTGAGAAAAGTAAAAACACTGTTTACCAGGATGATTAAGGAGCATTATCATCATGGCACTATTTTAACAAAAACCAACTTATATATAAGTAAAAAAAATATATATATATATATATTTTATTTATTTATATATATGAAAGATGCATGATGAGGAGAGAGAGTAGAGAGAGAGAGAGAGAAAGAGAGATGTCGTGATCACTGCCCGGCAAAGCATCTCAAAATGCCGCTTTCCTGTCCCCCCGTTCGATTGCACAATTCAACTCCCCTGTTTTCCTCTGTCTAATCCCCACACCTTTTATTATTATTGTTATTATTATTTTATCCTTCTTACCCACTTTTGTCTTTTCCTTTCCTCTCTCTCTCTCTCTCTCCAACCATTAAATGCTTCTTTTGGTTTTAAGACTTTCCCCTTCTTTTTTTCATTATTTTTTATGGTAGGTTCCGAACTTCTGCTTTCCCCCTTTTGCCCCTATAGTTGTTTGGGGGCGTGGAAGGTTAATTTTTCTTTTTAATTTCAGAAATTTATTTACTTTTTCCAAGTTACTCTCTTAATGTAAAAAATTTAAGAAGATAATTTGGTCTACAATTTCTTTTAAAAAGTCCTCTTTTGTATTTGTAAAATTTTTATGATTATTATCATCTATTCTAAAATTTCAAGTAATGAGACAAAAATATGACTTAATATTTATTCCAACATTTTTACTTAATATTTTGATTTGAGACATTTGAATTCAGGATCTCTTGTCTAATATTATGTAAAATGTTGTGGGATCATTATTGATTATTTTAAAAGGTCTAAACTGTTAAATAAATATGTAAATCAAATATTTACAATATTTTCAATTTATGCAAACAATGCCAAATATCTATATCAAGCGTTTTTCTTTAAAATTAATGTTAAATAAAAAAAATTGCAAGTAAAACAATGATGTTATGGTTTTTAAATTTGTATTAAGATAACGTTGAATTGGAGTGTTAGGACCGAATCACACGAGAAAATGATTTAAAACTTAACAATCGAGCTACCATAAAATTTTAGTTTCGTAGTGCCAATATCCCATAAAAAATCAAGCTTGTTTAGACGTAAATGTGCACTTGTAATTGCATCTCCATCTAGGCCCGACAATCCATGTTTTTCCATGTCAAATCGCAACAACCGTCCTTTATAAATTCAGGCCTTGCTTAATTGCCGGTCATACATATTAATCATTTCATAACTCGAAATTCAAATGGCTTATTTGAACATACAAACTTTTGTATAATGATCGTGCTCGAATGTGCACCGACGTGTATGAGCCCGTCGTTCCGACACGTGGACGTGATTACATATGCCTTCATGAGAAAATGTTTGAAAAAGGAAAAAATGTGGATCCGACAGTCAAAGTTAAAGTCAAAAAAGGCACGATTAGTGAAAAAAGAGGGGTAATTTGGTGAGGATTACAGGAAATTCTTCGGGGTGTGGAAAGAGTAATGAGTGGAGCTGTTGAATTTTGATGCGTTCGGGGGAGACACAGAAATCCGGTTTCCGATCGGGTCTTTGTTTATTCTTCTTCCTAATAATAATAATAATATTATTATATTTATATTATATTATAATTTATATTATATTATATTACCATTTATTATTATTATTGCTCTGGTTGCTGCAGCTGCTGCTGGTTTTTATGGTTTCCTGTCACCCCGAAACAGCTTCCCTGCGATTTTGCAGGCAGAGGGGCCCCTTTTTATTTACGGCTCGTGCCACTGTGGTTAGAGCCCCGAGGCCATTATTGTCATTTGAGCACCCCAAGGGGAAAAAAAAAAAGAGGAACTGAATTGATAGAACGCCGACACCGGAAATTCTTAATTTTTGCCGGAGAGTTTGCAAGATATTGATTTTTCTGTTTTTCTTTTTAATTGATTTTTTGGACCATTCATGGAGGACGAATTCCATTACGGTGGGAGTCGCCTTCCATGCCGAAATGATTATTACCTATTCTGAAAATACCGAAAGTGCTATCTCAACTACTAAATTTGATAAATGAAATATTCGAGTGTTTAATAATAATCTCGACCCCCGATTTCAAATCTAAATTTAAAATTTTTAACTTGCAATATTATTTAGTTTCCTAAAAAATCAGCCTACAATCAAGTTAGTTAGTTGGTTTTTAAATTGAACTTAAATCGTTGCTCGTCACTTGACAAGTCTCCTTTACTAAAACTAAAAGGAATGCCGGACCATCATTGACTTGACGGTGAATCCGACATTTAACTAACGAAGTCAAATCAACAAGAAGGTAGAACTAAACCACAATCCTCAAATTTTTACCTTTAAGGTCAAAATCTTCTTCCTTTCACATAACTTTATTAGAATGAAAACCCCTTTAATTATATCACTCATTTGAAAGGACAAGAATCGTGATCGTAGCTCTTTTACCTTTCACACAAGGACAAATGCTTAAACATCCTTCTTAAGTCTAAAATTTTGACTACTTTAAATTACTAAACACTCAGAAGTACGATATTTTCACATGTTCCAAAAAATCAAATGCATTAAAATTACGATGTATGGTCAAACAATTACATGATAATTTCAATAGTTTAGCATTTTTATTTATTTATATTGCATGGAAAAGAAAGTAAGATAAAAAAAAACTCCCACCACTTTCATGAATATTGCCTTTCACAATGCGTGTGGGAAGCGTTTTGATAAAGGAAAGGAACACGTGTGAAAGCACGAACGGAAATTCTAGGGGAGAGTCAAAGCAAAATATCCATTTTTCTTTTTGACTGCGGACGGGGGGGTGTGAATGGTCCGAATTACCCCTCTGCCGCCCCCCCTTCCTCTCTCTCCGGTCCAAAATATATCACTACGCTGTCGCATCCGAATTTACCGTTTTGCCCCCCGCGGCTCCCCACTGCCGCGCGTGTCCGCCTGGTGGTACCTTTTTCCGTTCTTTTTTTTTTTTTTTTCAAGCCGAGTTTTCGAGTGCTCCGGCGAAAGAAAACTTGCCCATCTTGCTCTTGTTGCTTTCTGCTTAATGGAAGGCCCTTAATCTCTTTCTCTCTTTCTCTCTCTCTTCGTTTCTCTCTGTCTGCAATTCGTGCATTTCTGCGTCTTGGGTTGAGAAGGGGACTTCGTCTTTGGCCGGTTGGGGAGGTGTTCTCCAGGTATTTCGCCACCTTCTTTTTCTTGTTTCTCTGTTCTTCTCGGGGGAGTTCTTCTTCTGGGTTGGTGCTTTTTGGTGGAAAGTTGGTGTTTTGACCGAACCCAGTTGGAGATCTCGCGTGTTCTTTCGAATATGTGCTGTGTGGATTTGAGAATCTCCCGTCGATTTCTTGGCTTGTGCAGGTTTCAAGGGTCGAGCCTCTGTTTTTTTTTTTTTTTCCTTCCTTTTTGGGTTTCTGCTCTTGCTAAGGTTTGGTGTTTAAAGTGAAAAAATTCTCAGTGGCTTTTGGCAATCGGGTGGTGGTCTGTTGTGGGGGTAGATCTGAGGAAATGCTGTAGCATGCTGTTTTGAAAGGCTTGTGCGTATGTCCGAAGGCGCTTTGTGTCACCGAATCACGGGGTATATGGAGTTCTGTAGTTGCTTTAATTTGGTGGAGATTAGTATGATCTTTTTAAGCTAAGTTGACTTGTTGGGTTTCACTCGTGCAGCGAGGAAATTGTAACTCCATTTCATCCTACCATATCTGTAGTATTGTGGGCTTCTTGTGCTTCTTCCTGTTTTCTTTAGGTTTCGTTGCTTTAGGAATATTATGCTTCATAACTTCTTTCCTTTCTCGGTGGTAATATTCTTTTAGTGGGAATTTTCTTCTTTTGTCCAGGAAGCGTTTCTTTCCCGTGATTCCACTCTAATTTGGTCTCTCCTGTGAGTCGTCTTCTGCGTAATTGTCCAAATTTTTAATGAAACTGCCCTCTCCATCTGCATCTATTTGTGCTTCTGCTGCTTTTCCATCTTCACGGTGGCTAGAGTTTATCCTCGTATGGGGGAAGACTTTGGCTTTGCATATTGAGATTGATACTTGTGGCGATGCTGCAAATAGCTCCTTTTTCTCCTGTAGATGCAGTGTTGCTTTGTGCCATTGTAGCTTCCGTGATCTTTAAGTGTAAAGCCACTGAAGCATTAGTACTGTCTAAATTCTTCACAAAATGCCGGTTTATGTCGTTATTCTTCAGCTTTGATTGTTGTCTATCATCATCTCGTGAAGTTCTTAAACTGTTCACATAATGCTCATCTTATTGTTGCCAGTTGTAGCGTTGAAATCATGATAACTGTTGATCTCTCCCCATATTCTGCTCTTCCGTTTCCACTGATCACAATTTAGCTCAAGAGCCTTCAATTCAAAGAAATACAATCTCTTGGTTGTACTTATATCCTCATTGCTGATGTGCAGTTCAAGAGAATAGATTGATTGTCTTTCAAGTCTGATGTCTCCACCACTTCTGGGTGTGGAGGAAGGGGGTGGCAATACCTCTACAGTAGCCACCTCACCCTCCATAGATGGCGCCTCTCATGACTGCTTGGGGTTGAAGGAGCGAAACTATCTGGGTTTGTCTGACTGTTCTTCAGTTGATAGTTCTGCAGTTTCAAGCTTGTCTGATGAGAATAAAAGTAATCTGAATCTAAAGGCTACTGAGTTGACGCTTGGTCTCCCTGGATCTCAATCTCCTGAAAGAGAACCAAAACTTTGCTTGCTGAGCTCTGGAAAGCTCGATGAGAAGCCATTGTTTCCTTTGCTTCCTTTGAAGGATGGGATCTGCTCATCGTCACTTCAGAAGAATATTGCTTCAGGAAACAAAAGAGGATTCTCTGACACCATAGATGAGTTCTCAGAGCTGAAGAGCTCTAAATACCCTGATGGAAATTGGATGTTTCATGCAACTGGACCTGCTCCTGAAACTGCGCAGTGTGGAGGCCAAGGAAAGTTTCCTGGTAATGCAGGGATGAAGGCAATGCTCCCATCAAGGACTTCTGGGGCCCAGGCGACTGTGCCGAAGGAGGCACTCCCAAAACCAGCACCAGAATGCCCTCGTGCCCTTAATGGAGCTGGAGTTAGTCAGACGAGAGCTTCAAACAATGCTCCAGCTGCCAAGTAAGTTTAATTTACTGTTCAAATGGCTTTATGTCCAAAAGCAAGACAACAGCTGGTCATGAACAACAAACAAGGTTTCGGCTTTCTAATGGCTGTTGATGCTATCTTTAATGACAGGGCTCAGGTTGTTGGTTGGCCTCCTATTAGATCATACAGGAAGAATACATTGGCTACAACTTCAAAGGACAATGATGAAGTTGATGGCAAACCAGGTCCTGGTGCTCTTTATGTGAAGGTCAGCATGGATGGTGCTCCTTATCTGAGGAAGGTAGATCTGAGGAATTACTCTACATATCAGGAGTTATCTTCTTCTCTGGAGAAGATGTTCAGCGGATTCACCATAGGTGTGTTATTGTGTCTGCCATTCTGGGTCATCCTTGTTTTGATTTTGATGGATCTTCATCAGTGAATATTGATTACCTTGGCACACTTCCAGTGAATTACATTTTTTTATGCTTTCAGGTCAATGTGGATCTAATGGTACTCCAGGAAGAGAGATGTTGAACGAGAGTAAGCTGCGAGATTTCCTGCATGGATCGGAGTATGTTCTTACTTATGAGGACAAGGATGGCGACTGGATGCTTGTCGGGGATGTACCCTGGGAGTAAGTTTTTAGTTTCCTTCAGGATGCGTGCTGCATGTTACATGTCTCATAACTGAGGTGTAGTACTCTTTTGGAGTGTTGAGCTTGCTAAAAGGAGTGTGGAGGAATTAGGAAAAGGAAGACAAACGTGAATTAACAATTGCTAGTAATTGGAAATTGAAATTTTCTTTTGTTTTTAATTTCTTTTTTAATAGATTTGGAGAATCCTCCTGTTTTATAGTATACCATGAGGCTTTTGCTTATAGAATTCTTAGCCTATTAATAATCGTGTGGAGAAACGTAGGATCTACTTGATATGTACTGTGGTATGCTGGAATGCTTAAATAAATATCTGCTAAATCTTTAAAAGTTACAAAAAACTCTTATGCCAAGAAAGTTAGGGCCTTTCAAAATAGACTTTTGAATATCGACTATTGTTTTTCTTGCTCAAAGACTGAACCGAAGAAGTAAGGGGAGAGATGAGTTATTGTGCCTCAGCAAAAGAAGCAAGTGTTTTTAACATCTAGCGATTAGATCTCTTACAGAGAATGTACTGAGGCAAATACTTCCATGTGAAGTGCCCGTACACTTTGACCAAACAAAAAAAGTTCCCATACACAACTCAGGATAAGCCATTTAACATGTATTTTGTTGGATTAACTAAGCTTTACCCTATTGTAGATATTCAGGCACATGTCAAGATAGTGCAGTGGAATATTGAACAATTATGAGATTAAATTAATGATCGCCAGAATCTAATAGGGTCACAACTTACAAATGTCACGACAGAAGTGGTGAAGAAAAAAGAACGCTACTGCTTTGTTTGTGAAATACTGTCATCTGCAAATAAAAATAAAAAGTAAGAACTGAGGATACCTGAGTGGTAATAGCTTAATGTGATTGTATTAGTTATTTCAAGAAAAGGGTCAAGTTGAGCATTGTGTTTCTTTCAATAGATAAGAAAGCTGAATCTTACAGAGTTTAGTTTGCTAGATGGGCTTTTTTTTAGCTTATTTGATGTTACTCATTCCTTTATATACTTATTAAGTTATTTCTCTTTTTCATTTTTATGCTGGTTGTCAAAGATTAAGAGAGGAAAAATAGAAGCTTGCTAAAACAGGAGTTCTAGTAGATTACTGATAGGCCATTAAGGGCATAATGTTAGCATAAACTAGTAGAAAAATCGATTCTGCTGAAATAAGATGTGGCAAATCAAAGACATAGTTAACTTAATAAGTTGTTCCCTCATTATGAATTTTAAGTTTCAAATCCGAAAAAAGTACTGGACATGGGCTTCGTACCTTTATTTATTTCTCTTGAGCTTGTTTTGGTCTTGACTTTGCACGCTTAACAGAAGCTGCATATATTATGAATCTGTGTGTTTTTGTGATGAGCACTTCTAGGTAGATTAACTCAACGAACTGAAAAACTCCTCACAATTTTTGCCAACATGAAGGGCATTTATTGTTTGTGGAAGAAATAGTCCTTTTCAGTGTGCTTAGCTGGACGATATGGCAATTTCCCTTGAAGATAATAAGTCAAATGTAAATTGATCATCACTGGGAAGTTTGTTGAAATATTCAACATAAGGCTCTTTATTGTTTTTCTGTTTCAAAAAATATCCATAAGGAATGACTAAAAAGCCATGCAGAGAGAACATTAGGGGAAAGTCTTTACCAATGTACTCAAACATTTGGAGATTCTCCTATATAAAAGCAGTGACAATGGACAGAGTTGTCTTGTTTTAATCAGTAGTTAGGTTGCATCTACAGATTTACAACACTGAGGTTTTACTACTGCTAATATGGTCACACTGGTCCCTCTTCTGGTAGTTTCTGCTTGTCTGTCTTTGGATGGTTTCCACTTTCTTGTTCCTGCTTAGAATATTTGACTAGAATTTAATCACTCTTTCATAAATTGGAGAATCTTTCGAGTGCTTTTACCATTTCCTAGAATGATAATTCGACTTATGGAAGGATAAAGTCATTTAAAAATTTGCTGACCTGTCTGTCTAGTCATAAGTATAACAATCAAGCTATAAGCATTTCGCTTTTCAGATGCATGAAATGAATTAGTGTTAGTGAGAACTGACATAACTTGATTTTTAAACTGTCCTCGGATGACTACATCTGGGCCTGTTAGTCTGGCTCCTATGACCAGGACATAATTCTTTAGTGCTCCAGTGGTATTAGAGTATATCAAAAGGAAACTGAGAGCTTGGTATCTTGAGAATGCTAACCATATAGATATTTTCTTCCATTTGAAATAAAATCACTCACATTTGTCTCTATCACCCTTCCAGCTCTACTCTTCCTGTTTGTGCTCTCTTTGATTGGCTTACATTGCCTCATCTAAAACTGCTACTGCTAATAAGATATGCAGCAAATAAATAGAGTAAGAGCTAGTGTAATCTTGTTATGATTGATGAGATGTCACATGGATCGAGTCTGTTCGACTCTTTGTGCCTTTTTCTGTTCAGTTAGCCTCTGAAAGATAGAATAAAACTTTCCTTTTTATGCAAAATTTGAACCTTTATTCTCAAGTTTCCCCTTATTTATCCTGATTTAATTTGCTATGGTAGGATGTTTATTGATTCATGCAAGCGGCTCAAGATTATGAAGGGTGCTGATGCAATTGGACTAGGTTTGTACCGCTAATTAAACTTTTATCTGTGTTCATACTGACTCTTTCATCTTTCATGTTCCCACCGATAACACTTTTTCCTGGCAAGTCTATCCAAGCCTAGTCTTATTATGTGATTTAATCAGTAGAATCAGTCTATTTTTAATCTTAACTTTTACGAAAAGACACTTTACATTCATCTTCTGTTTACTTGCACAACTCATTTGCCACACAATTTCTCGTATTACTGCTTGGGATGTATTTTGTCCAAGTATTATTCGTATTGTCCTAGCATCCTTATGCTTTATAGAATGCATAGAGGGTGTTGTAGGATGGAGAAAAGTTACAGATGAGTGGCTCTTGGTGATGTTCTTGAATGGGTTCTGTCACTTTATTGTCGTTGCAGTGAACAAATAGAAGAGTAGCGATGAGAGAACTGTGCTGTCTGTTCCGTGTTCAGGAGGTTAAATTTATTGCATCCTCTGTTCTTGCTCGAATTGGTATAGTGGCACACTAAATCAGTGAAGTCAATTATGAGTTGGTTCCTCAATTGTTGGAATGGCCATTTTGATTTATTTGAGTTGGAGAACCTGCTGAGGTTGATGTTGTGTTGTTCAACCCTCATTTTCTTTTGCTCTAAACATTATGCATGATGTAGAGTTCAGTTATAGTAGCATATTTAGTGATGCTCCAGTTAAGTGTTGCTTGTATTGGAAATTGAAGGCATGATGTGGCATGATTTGTACATCTGCTTCATTGTTGTTCCGGAAAGCTAAACTGCATATGCTAACGCCACTGCTCAAGTAAACTATTTATTCTCTCCTTATGTTGTAATTCTTCGTGATATATATCCTGCCTTGAGGTTGCGTTTTTTAATTTCCCTATCTTTACTTATCTGCTTGTTATTTTCAGTAATTGTTCTCTTATTGTGATTCTACATTGCAGCACCTAGAGCGTTGGAAAAGTCGAAGGCAAGAAACTAGTGCAGGTTGCTATGCTTGCCTAGTTACATCTGTCTGTCTACTGGAGTGGTATATGTGGAGATATTTGTTTGTTAATGGGAAAGAGTACTACTCGGCCCGGTGCTAATGTCCATCATGAGTCTTTGTTTATTGCCTGAAATGTCGCTGTTGTTAGTCTGAAGTCTGTCTCAACCCTATGATTGTTGTAAGTACTTTCATAAGTCGCTAGAAGAAGTTGTGCTTGTTTGAATTTTAGTGACCCAGTAGAATTCTTGGTTCACTGTGTGTATGTCACGAGATTGTTCCTGTCAGAAAGAGATCTGTTGGATGCATGTGTTCTGTTAATTTGCCTATTTATCATCGGAAATGTGTTGCTTGACTAATCGATATCTGCATCACAGTTCACCCAATAGTGGCTAGTTTCTGTAACCAAAGAGCATGCATGCAGACAATTGGGGTACTGGGCATTGCCTGTGTAGTTAAAAAAAATTCAGGTACCTTGGAAATCATTGCTCTCTAGGTATAAACCAAGTCCAATATTATTGATGAAGCCTTATTAGGATCAAGTTCTCTAGGCTTTACATATACGGAGTCCCCAGAGGATCAAAATTTAGTCCTGATTTTCTTATTGCCTACTTAGTCTTCCGACCTGCAATTTATCTTTTCCGAGTTTGTCATCCTTCGACTTCTTCCAATATTTCATGCATGAATTTGCGTTTTGTTTGCTCTTGTCCAAGGTTCTGCGGTTAGTTGATGTTGCATTTTGTTTGCCTGCTCCAAGTTCGTGCTAGTAGTTAAAAGAGTTGTACACAGGAGCACTTTTCTTTTCCCTTGTTCTCGTCCATAATGTCTTTGTTCGTTCTTTTATGGTTCTTTCCAAAATCCATAATGGCTATTCATGAAGTCTCTAATGATCTGTGTCCATATTCAAATTGTTAACCTTTAGCATTATTCCGACATTTGCGTAGTCAGATGTTTCCTTTTTCCATGTACAAAGTTGCGTGATCGGATTCATGGATGTTCTTTTTTCTTGGACTGGTTTTGTGCACATCAAGTGGGTGCACGGACCATCGGTTCTTTATCTAAATTGTTGCTTAATTATCAGCGGAAGTACGGATTATTCTCTATTTTATCGATGTGAGGAAATTGCTGCCGTAACTATGCTTTTCGACTCTGTTTGGAGTTGAATTCACATAGGAAAAAGACAGTTTTTGAGATGACTCTTGGTTCATGTCGTTTATGACAATCCTCAAAATTTTGGAAAATAAATTACCATTTCATTGCAAAGCTCTTCTTCTGTCTTTGCTCGGCAGACTTCATTTTCTCCCAATTGTAAATTTGTAATGCATCATGTAAGCACGGGTCGAGGCTGTCGATAACTCTATGATCAGACTTCGAAGACTAAAACATTTCTTTCAATTATTCCTTCTGAGACGGAGCTGCACATCTATGCTATAATAGTCCATAATAGGAGAGGGTGGTTTCTATCCATCAATCAATAATCTTGTTCGACTCATTTCCTTCTCCTACCAACTTTTCAAGCCCTTTAACCTGGATTTTAGTGGAACCCTCAATGCTCATCCAACCAGGCTAACTACAGAGAAACGGCGGACGGGTCATTGACTCAGCGTCGCTTACGATCCGGCTGCTCCGTCGCCATTGTTGCTCCCCATCTTTACCCACGCTTGGTTTCATGATGAGGAGTTTCACTTCACCGTAAATTGATCCCTCAAAAAACAATCAAACATTATGGCGCACGTGGCGGTGAAACTGTGGTCGCACTACTAGAAATCCTGCTCCGCTATTTCGAGCAAAAGTGCTCCCAGGCAACCAGCGGACTTCCCAGACACGGGCGTTTTGTCTCAAATCACTCCCTCCTGCGAAAGCTACACTTCACATGCTACAGAACTTTGGAGGAAGCCCTGCTTGTGCTTGCTGAATCTAATTTTCACATGGCGTTTTTCAACTATAGGGCACAGTGGGGTGCAAAATCCATGAAAGAGCTCAACACACCAAAGAAGCATAAGGTAAATCAATGAGTTCTCACGTCCATGTGATTCCACCATGCCAAGAAGCGCAACACTTTCGAAACATTTTTTCACATTATACTTCGTAAGACCTCACTGGAATTTGCTTCCCGAAAAAGAAAAGTGGGGAAGCAAGACATGAAATGGAAAGAGCATTTGATGAAGCCAACTTCACCTACATAGACATGAAAGGGGGAAGAGTAATTGATGAAAACTAGAAATGCTGTTAGTATTCGACTCTCAATAAGAGGAGCAGAGAATCCCAGTCCATACTGTTGATGCTGTCTGTTTCTGTCTTAATTCTAAATAAGAATTTCATACAAGTCTCCGATTTAAACATGATGTTTCCAAGAATTACAACAATGAAAATAACTATTTCAAATTGGAATTTGTATGTTCAAAATGTACCGAATGATAATCTCTTTTGCCTTTCCCTTAACGGTCAAGATTTTAAATGATTCCATCTACGACTAAGATCACTTGGTGGGAACTGAGTAGTTTTGACTTAATAATGTCGATATGCCGGAGAATATAAACTAGGAGAGCGTCAATAGAACATCTAACACTTGTCATCACCCTACATGACTTTCAGACTCCGCTAACTGGGCAGACCTGGCAAAGCTTAGATGCGAAAAGCTTTGAATACTGTGTAGCTTACAAAAGATACGCCTACCATACCATCTAATGTCAAGACACCAGCTTGCATTTCCATTCCAACATGAATACATCAAAAGAATGTCTATTTACATATGCTGCCAACAGTAAGGAACAATTGATCACGATTGTCACCCTTTCGTGGGTACACAACTAGTTTATGCACATGCAATTTGGTCCAACTGTGAGAGAGAGAGAGAGAGAGAGAGAGAGAGAGAGAGAGAGATACTTGTACATCTATGTAATACAAGTGGCACAAGTCAGAAGTACAGTGACTTGCAGGAATTTGACTCGATATCAGTTGGACAATAGGGGCACTTAAAGGACTTGGAGAGGTTCTTTGACATCCTCACTATTGACTGCTTGCAGAGAACATGTCCACAGGGCATTAGCATTGGCGGATTATCATCTGTAGCTTGCTCCTTGGACACCGGACACACAAATATGGAGTGAAACTGAAACTCATCATCCAACTCAACTGGAACCGGCAATTGCTTCATTGACTGCCACTCTTGCTTCTTTCCCCAAAACACGTTCATATACTTTAGAAGTGGTGGCAAAGCCTGGACACCAGCAGCTACAGTCACGCCCAGAGGGCTCTCAAAGGATTGTCCCAAAAAACTGCAAAACTGCCTAGTTAGTTCTTCAGCCAACTTGTCCCAGTTAGCAGGGGATAGTAAATCAGGGTATGGGGACTGTTCAAGCTTTCCAGCCCACAAGAGACAACCCATAAGCTTCTGAATTTCAATGATGTGGTCAGATGCAAAATTTGCCAAGTGGATCCTTGCATACTTAAGGGCCTCGTCTCTGTTTCCACTTTGTAATATCTCCACATACTGCATTCGATGAAGTTTTACTTCAAGGTCGGACCCATTTGCTTTAAGTTTACTACAGTTGGAAGTAGCCCATTTCAGTGCTGGTTCTAGATTTCGACCCTTCATTGCTTCAAGTATCTGGTACATCTCTACATATGGAGACCTTATTGAAGCAATAGATTCTGGCTCCATCGCCTCAGTAACAAAGCAATCGCCGACATCAAAAAGACCCTGTCGGTAGAAATGGCTTGCAATTACGTAGTTAACTGTGGCTGTATCAAGGTCAACATTTCTGTAAGCCTTGGATATATCTGGATTAAAGGACTTTTCTAGAAGCTTCGGATACTTGCTAAGTGGAACATTCAATTCCTTCTGCGTGCCTTCTAAGAGGGTCCCTGGAGCTATCTCTTTTATCTTGGTCTTGAGATCAGCAAGTAAAGCTTTGTAGTCTGAGCAAGAGTCAGAATTATGAGCATTCCGAATTTTCTCTATTGAGTCCGAAATTTCTCGAGTAATTTGATCAATCACTTCTTGGGTCTTGGAATATGAAAGCTTCTGTTTTTTAGTGACTCTATCAAATGCATCTCTAATAGAGTTCACATCCATTTTCTGTCTTGCTCACAGTATGGCAAACTTTGATCAGCAAACAATGAAACAAGCACCTGCCAGACAAGGAAGAAAGGGCACACTTAATTTCCATTGAGAGACTGAATCTCATGAACAACAGTCACAACAGAACCATCAATGGAATGATGAGACACTTTGTTCTCTTATCACCAACAGAATCTTAAATTTCATAAATTATGAGCTTATAAATCAACAAAGACTACAGAGTGACTACTTAAACAAAGTTCACTCAATGATATCTATAACGAGACAAGTGCTATGCCAGAACATATAGAATCACCCTATGCAAGCAGCTCAAGCAAAAAGCAACAGGATTAACCTGGAGGCTTATAGCACCTCCTAAGAATACAAAGCCAAAATATAACAAAGTGAAATCACAAAGATAGGGAGTTGTCCTACTTTTTGCATTATAATGCTCATATAAGTACCAGTTAGTTAGATTGAAAGATTCCTGTTCTGGTTCTAGGGAAGGAAGCAGAGGCGGTACTACTGGTCTTTCTTTTCTTCTTTCTTAACGAATATAAGCGAAGCAGGGATTGTGCTGACCTAGAATTCCTTCTCTCTATTGTTAAGCATCAAATTATTAGTGGCATAACTCAATTTTGTCAACAATATCAGATGTCAAAAGCTCATGTTATACGTCAAAGACAACTTGAATAACACAGCCATGGGCAACAGGATTATCGAATCACCAGTTGCAGAGGCTCCTCAACCCATAAATAAGATTCTATCTGAAGAAATGCACTAGTCATTGCCTCAATAGAGGAAGATAAGAGATGAACTCTTGATGAAGGGAAGGTTGATTAATGTTCAAAAAGTAGGACACACACACACACACACACACACACACACAAACACACATGAAACTCTAGTAAAAAAAACTGCAATCTGCAAACAATCGTATTAAACCTTATTTCAAGACAAGCAACAGAATACCCATAAATAATTTAAACTGACACTTAAGTCTGATCCCCAGAGCCATCTTGAGAAACACACACTGATTAATTGTGACAGAAAACCTTCTACGGTAGCACACCGGATAGAAGGCAAACAGCTATTGCCTGCTAGCCAGCAATTCATCACCAGGACTAGAAAATAATCAATGATAAACCCCATATGTCAAGAAGGCAAGATTAGAGTTAAAGAACTACAGCGAGACTTAAGAAAAGAACATCATAACCTGGAAAAAGCTCACTCACATGAACAAATTTATGGCACCTGACTGTCAGTTTCCTTTATCCATCTTTCTTCCCCTTTTTTTTTCCTGGCTAGATGTGGGGGGAAGGTGAACATATAATGACTATAGTGCACCAAGGGGGTGCAAAGCCATATGCAAAAAGAGGTTGGCTACAGGGCAAATCATCTACCATGCAATCAGCGCATTTACATGCATATGCATGCGCTTCCAGCATACCAAAAGTGTACAATTTCAAACCAATTTTCAGAAAATATAAAAAACAAACTACTTTTAAAGGCTCTAATGTTGCTCTTTCCATGTCAAACAAAAACAGAGAGGAATTGAAAAATCCTTCTTTTACAAATAAAGAACTATGAAGAAACCATATGAACCAAGTTTCTATAACTAATGCTATACACAAGCTAAACCACAATTAAAAGCTCAAGACATCCATGCAAGAATCATTGAAGGAAAAGTCTGAAAAGTTGCATTTAAATATAGTGAACAAGAAATGACTACAAGAAAAAGGCATTAAATCAAAACACACCAAAAGGAATCCAGGTCCCTATGGACAACTTGAACCTACAGAACCTTCAACTCAATTAACTTACAGAACATACCCCTGCCATCATGGTGCCATCAGCCCAGAAAATTCTGATCAGTGTGAACTATCCTAATAATCCCTATTTAAGCTGTCAAATCACCATTTTGCCATTTTCTTGATCTTGATGAATACAAATCCATTGTATTTTAATTCATTAGAAAGCTCTAGATAAAAGAGATTTCAGTTCTAAAGGATTCTTTTATATTTTGGTATATTTTTTTAAAGCTTGAAGATATAAGTGCAAGATCACCCTATCTAAGGAATAATGGTCATCCCCATATCATCTTTAGATATCATCACATAAGGTTATTCCCAATGTAATCCTTGCAATTTAAATTTTCCAATTCAACTATGCCCTTTGTTTGCATGTAACTGAATCAGAGTTCAGACCCGAGGTAATAAATAAAAAGGCTAACAAAGAGGAACCTAGGACAATCATACCTTATTTTATGACGTTTTCATACCAATCATACCCCTACTCAACATGCTGCCGATAGACCAATTATAGAATTTAAATAGGCAATTCATCAATTATGGGATTGTGCAGATCTCAAGAGGCTGTGTTGGATAAGAGAGAGAAAGAAAATTAGGAAAAAGTAGCTAAAAAGTGTAAATTTGTCTCCTTCCCTTCTCATAAAGTCTCAAAGTTTTCTTCACTTTCCATCCCACCTTTCATCCTCCCCACTTTCTCTTATTTCCTGAACGACACTGACCATTTGGAAAAGGAATTGGCTGTTAGAAGGTTGGTTCCTCTATTGGAGATCTATACTGACACTGACTCTCTTTAGGGAATTGAATGCTTTCTGCCTAAGACCATCTATCCATCTGAGATTGCAAGTGATGAGGATCAGTCTTTTCCTCTCCTCCTTGCAAAGGTTTCAAAGTCAAATTAGGATTCCTTTCTTAATGAGGAGAAACAAAAAGGAAAAGAAGATATTATCACTACAATTATCCCAAACATGACAAATCAAATGTCATGAAAAAAAGTGTCGTAATTGGGCATCAAGAAATTAATAAAACCTCACGTAGAGAAGATGGCAGGGCTCTCTTTCAAACCCAAATGAAACCGAGCCTCTCAAAACTAATGTCAAAACTAATGTCATGAGAAGTCATACATCCTCAAAAACTACATAACCGCTATGCATAGAAAATTACATTAAAAAAAGAAAAAGAAAATGCAACCAATCAACTCTAGTAATTGATGAGGAAGAAAAAAGAGGTCTTTACCAGATTCGAATGCCGCTTACACAGTGAAGAGACGCATTCACCTGAAAGTTAACACAAAGAAGTCATCAAACACCATTTCAACTACGACCCGCGACCCGTCACACTCCATCTTTGGAATTCAATGAATCAAGACACGAATTTGCCGAGACGGAGCGGGGCAACAGTTGCCCTGCGTGGAGCACCCCTCCTCGGCGATCCGATAACCACACGCGCGCGCGCGCACACACACAGAAACACAGAGGCCGGTGAACAGACTCAAGGGAAAAAACGATGGCACGTCTCGATTCACAGGGGAACCGAACAGAGAGAAGAGGTTCTCTCTACCCAGGAAGGAAGATTTCACACGCAAGCAAACAAAGAAAACCAAACATGAACACAATACAAGACGACGACAAAAGGCGAAACAGGGTCAGACCCAGAAATGATTGCGCCCATGGAAAGGCAGCACGAGCCAACGACGGAGCTCGCGAATCTGCCACAGCCCGCGAACATCGATGCGCGAAGAGACGGAGAGAACACGAAACCTCGCGATGAAGCAGAACCGCCTGGGGGGCTTACTCGAGAGAGAGAGAGAGAGAGAGAGAAGGAAGATGGAGTCTGGAGATGGGCGACAGATCTGGTGGCAATTTTACCGAAATGACCCTACCATGTAGGTTCCCCGTCTATACATCCTCCTTGCCCTACCGGGTCTATTTTATGGGATAATTGCGGATTCACCCCCTCAAGTTTCGGCTCTTTTACAAATTTGCCCCCCACCTGCTTTCCCTAAGTCCTTCCTTTCATGCTCGGTAAAACGGTTCGATACAGCAAGAATCAAATCTGTTTGAGGGGTAAGTACACTATTAGTGTCAAAAGTTATGCACAGCACTTACTTTGGTGTCAAAAATCTATTTTGGATTACTTAAGTGTCAAAAAGTTTGAAAAACGATTATTTTAGTGCCAACTCCGATTTGGCTAGTCGGAAATCCGACGTAACACTTTTTATTAATTTTTGAAGTTAATGTGGCTTGTCGGAGAGTACAGTAAGCATTTAAACAACAAAATAATGCCATTTGGTGTCTCTCCCCCAATTTAAAACCCTAAATCCTCAAATTGAGAGAGAGAGAGAGAGAGAGAGAGAGAGAGAAGATAAGCTAGTGATTGGCCAGTCGATGGGCCAATCGCCATCCTTAATGGCCCCGTGCTCGGTGGCCGTGGCTCCAACCTCGACCCCGACCTCGACGATGGCCACTCGGCGGCCAAGTTGAAGGCCATGATCTAGCCGGTGCTCGGGGAGCCACCGATGAGTGCGCCACCCCGATCACTCCCTCTCCATCTTTGATCTCCTCGACGAGTGCCTGGCCTATGTCTTCTAGTACCTAGGCTTCGACGATTGGGGCCGGTGCTCCCTCGTGTGCTGATGCTGGCTTGCGACTGAAGGCTAGAGCCGCCAGAGGCTCGCCCTCCACACCCACTCGAAGCTGCTAGACGTGGTCCAGGCACTTTTCGCATGGTTCGACTTGGTCACGAAGCTCGGGCTCAAGTGCGACCACAAGTCGTTGAGCATCAGTGACGACGGCGTCCAAGCGAGCTAGGTCGATGTTGGGCAAGGATCGGACAAAAAAACCCTAATTTCAATCCCAAAAAAAAAAAAAAAAATCCCCAAATGAGTTGTGCGGCGTCGTTTTTGTGCGACCATCCACTTAGGATGGTAATACGACTTCGTTTTCTTAAGGAAGACGGAAAACAACGTCATTTAAAAGCCATGACGATTTTTTTTTTTTAATATAAAAGCTGTGTAATCATTTTGGTTGGAACCTTTCATTGGTGGCACCGAAATGATCGTTTTTCCTCCAATTTGGCACTTAAGTGATCTGACAAAAACTTTTAGCGCCAAAGTGAGCATCATACACAACTTTTGGCATTGATAGTGTACTTTCCCATCCGTTTGATGGATCCATGTCCATAGGATCTCGTGGTGGCCCGATCGAACGCTTTGCAAGATTGCATTTGCTTCGCGAGGGTGAGATCTAGAGGACAAATTGGTAAAATCCGGTCGCCGTACTCCAGCGCTTTAGCAACAGTTAGGAAGTCGGTTATCTAGAATGACAAGAGTAGTTAAGTGTCTTCACAGCATGAGCACAAGCTAGAGCTTTCGGACAAGAAGCGGCGGCGATTCAAGCGCCAAGTTCATGAGCCTCAGTGACCTTGTCGCCGAAGATTGTTGGGTTTATTGCTGGAGTTAGGAATGTGGTTGAACAAAATGCATTCTTTGCTGAGAATGTCATTGAAAGAATCCCATGCTATTTTTGTTGAAATTATAGTTGTTTCTTTCTGCAGGTTTTATTGATTTAATTTTTTAGTTATTCTAGTCTTTAAGAGTTAGTGGAGTCATGTTTAGCTAATTTATGTGTTAGTTGTCCTAGTTTTTAGGAGTTAGTGGAGTAAATGCTTTATGCATAACATGAGTAGTTATGGATCCTATTTTAGTAGTGTTTTTATGTTATGTATTTGTCTTTGTAAAAGACTTTGAGATTCTGAACAAAAGATGAAGTTTCAGCCTCATCTCTCCTCCCCCCTGTAAGAAGAGCGAGAGAGTTTTTAAAAAGATAAAAAAAAAAAAAAAGGTTTAGAGGTGTGAGATACCTTCATGAGATAATTGCACAGCAATATTTCTAGTGGCGATCAACAATATTGTTCAACCAACAATTACACGCTTTGATGGTCACTATGACTATTAAAGCATGTTGATGGAGAATTCTTTACGGTCAAATGAGTATTGGTCAGTTGTTGAATCTGGAATTCAAGCGCCACCAGTAGGCATGGCTTTGACAAATCCTCAGAAAGCAGAATTGGAAGCTAGAAAGCTAAATGACCTTAAGGCAAAAAATTATCTCTTTCGGACTATTGATCGTCCATCTTGTAGACTATTCTTTGCAAAGAAACTTGCAAGGATATTTGTGATTCTATGAAGAAGAAATACCAAAATCCTGTTAGGGTGAAGCGTGCACAGCTTCAAGTCTTGAGAAGAGATTTTAAGACACTAGCGATGAAGGGTGGAGAACCTGTCACTAGCTATTGTGCCAGAACAATGGAGATTAGCAACAAGATGCGATTCCATGGCGAGAAGATAGACGACGTCACCATCGTGGATAAGATTTTGTGTTCCTTGACACCAAAGTTTAATTATCTTGTTTGCTCAATTGAAGAGTCAAAAGATATAAATGCACTCTCCTTATGATGAATTTCAAAGTTCCTTATTGGTCCATGAATAGAAGATGAACAAACGTTCAATAGTAGAGGAGCAAGCGTTAAAGACTTCTACCAATACTCATTCCAACAATTTCAGAGGAAAATGTAGAGATAGAGGTAGAGATAGAGGAAGGGGAGACCGAGGAGATAGAGATGTTAGCACGAATTTCAAAGCAAATAATGACCAATTTCAAGGCAAAGGTAGAGGACATGATCCTAACAAATCTAAGGTAGAATGCTTTAGATGTTATAAATTTGCTCATTATGCATCTGAATGTTATATACTATGCTGCTTAATAATAAAGAAAAGACAGAGAGTTCAAATTTTGTTGAAGAAAAGGAAGCGGAAACATTGTTGATAGCTTGTTCAAGATGAAAAAAAGCCCAAGTCAGATATTTGGTATGTGGATATAGGTTGTAGTAACCACATGAGTGTAAGTGAGTCTTCTTTTTCTTATTTAAATGAAGATTTTCATTCCATTGTGAGTTTTGGGGATCATTCTACTATGAAAGTGATGGGAAAATGTGATATTAAGTTAATAACCAATAATGGTTTTGTGAAAACAATTCTAATGTGTTGTATGTTCATGACTTGAAAAGTAACATATTGAGTGCTGGTCAATTACAAGAAAATGGTTATATTATAACTATTAAGAAGGTTACTTGTGAAATTTATGATTTCGTTAGAGGAGCTATTGCAGTTGTTTCTATGAGTTCAAATAGATTGTTTCTATTAAAGATTGAAAATATTCAATCTTGTTTGATGGTTGAAAAGAAAGATCCTTCATGCTTGTGGTATTTTTGTTATGGTTACTTGAGTTTTGGTGGATTAAAGACCCTCAAACAAAAAAGGATGGTGATAGGTCTTTTTCAAATTATTACTCCTTCCCAAGTCTGCGAAGAATGTGTTATTAGCAAACAACATCATTCTCAATTTTCTAAAAAGAAGTCATGTGCAGCTGGTGCATTCGAACATTTGTGGTCCTATAAACCCATCTTCTAATGGAGGTAAAAGATACTTAATTACCTTCATTGATGATTTTTTCATAAAAAACCTAGGTTTATTTTTTACAAGAAAAATCAAAAGCTTTCTTTGCATATGAAAGCTTCAAAGCTCATGTGGAAAAAGAAGTAGGAAAGACTATTAAAACCTTTCGAACAGATCGTGGTGGTGAAAAGAATTTGAATTTTTTTGTGCAAAGCATGGCATTAAAAGAGAGCTTATAGCTGCATATACACCACAACAAAATTGGGTATCTGAGAGGAAAAATAGAACCATTCGCAACATGGTGAGAAGACCTGATCTATTTAAAAGAGGAAGAGTTCCAAAGACTTTCAAGCCAGAAGTAGTAAATTGGAGCATCATGTTTTGAACAAAAGTCCAATTTTTGCTGTTCAAAATATTACACTAGAAAAGGCTTGGAGTGGGAGAAGATCTGTTATAAATCACTTCAGAATCTTTGGATGCATTGCATATATCTATATCTCGGATGATAAAAGGAAGAAGCTTGATGATAAGACTGAAAAATGTGTCTTTCTTAGTATAAGTAAAGCATCCAAAGCATATAAATTATTCAATCCACTAACAAAGAAGATTGTAACTAGTATGGATGTTTTTGATGAAGATGACACTTGAGATTGGAATTGAGATTGGAATAGGCAATAGCCTACCCAAGTCCTTTATGACAATAGTGTTAAAGAGGAGCAGATTTCAATACCTTGTATGCCCAAAAGTTCATCAAATACGACTTTTACAGTTGCTGAAATTTCACCAACTGTTGTTGAAGTCAATAAAGAAGAAGCTCATTCTCTTCTACGCATTAGAAGAAGGCCTGTTTGGATGGAAGATTATGAGATAAGTGAAATTGAAGATTCAATTACTCACTTTGCCTTATTTTCATATTATGACCCTACAACTTTTGAGAGTGTTGTCAAAGAAGAAAAATGGTGAAAAGAGATGGATAATGAAATTAATGTCATTGAAAGAAATGATATTTGGGAGCTATTTGATCTTCCGAATGGACAAAAATCCATTGGTGTAAAGTGGCCTTTAAAACAAAACTGAAAGAAAATGATGAAGTTGATAAATATAAAGCATGTTTAGTAGCTAAGAGATACGAGAAGTAATATGGGATTGATTATACATAAGTTTTTTCTTCAATTGCGAGACATGACACAATCAAATTGGTGGTTGTATTGGCGGCACAGAATTCTTGGCTTATTTTCCAGCTAGATGTCAAATCGACATTCTTGTATGAGTACTTGGAGGAATATGGTATTTGTCGAGCAACCCTATAGTTATGTCAAGATTGGAAATTGGTATAAAGTTTATAAATTGAAAAAAGCTCTTTATGAGCTAAAACAAGCCTCTCAAGCTTGGTATAGTCATATTGAAACTTATTTTCTTAAAGTTGGTTTTTCAAAATATCTTTATGAGCATACACTTTTTGTCAAGATTGAAGATAAAAGAAAAATGCTCATTGTTTGCTTGTATGTGATGATCTTGTATTTATTGGAAATTGTGATGCCATGTTTGAAGAATTCAAGAAATCTATGATGGATGAGTTTGAAATGTCTGATCTTGGATGATGCATTGCTTTCTTGGCATAGAAGTGATACAATCGGGTAATGGGATCTTTATTCCTTAAAAGAAATATGAGGGAGAAATTTTGGACAAGTTTCAAATAAGGATTGTAATCCTGTAAACACTTTAGTTGAGTTTGACTCAAAGCTATACAATGATTATGAAGGGAGGAAAGTTGACAACACACTTTACAAACAAATTGTGGGCAATTTGATGTATTTAACTGCAACAACACCAGACATAATGTATTATGTTAGTTTAATCAATAGATATAAGAAGAATTATACAAAAATACATTTGTTAGCTGCCAAAAGAATCTTTCATTACTTGCAAGAAACTAGAGACTTTGGGCGATTTTACAAGAAATGTGAAAAGCCCAATTTGTTGGGATTTACTTATAGTGATTATGTAGGAGATCAAGATGATAGGAGGAGCACTTCAGGTTATGCTTTTATGTTTGGGATGGGTGTTATTTCATGGTCATCCAAGAAGCAACCAATTGTCACCTTATCAAGTACATAAGTTCAATTTGTTGCTGCAACAGCTAGTGCTTGTCAAGCTATTTGGCTAAGGAGAATTATTGAGAAATTGCAATTCAAGCAACCAGGAGCTATTAAAATTTTTCTTGACAATAACTCAGCAATCAAACTCTCCAAGAATCCTATGTTACATGGAAGAAGCAAGCACATTGATGTGAAATTTTATTTCTTAAGATATCTCACAAGGATGGAACAATTGATTTAATCTACTGCAGGAGTGAAAATCAAGTTGCAAATATATTCACCAAGGCCATCAAGATGGAGTCATTTGTGAAGCTTAGAAGGTTACTAAATGTCTGCACGTTAAAAATAGTCAAGGCTTTAAATCGAATGTTAGTAAACATCAGTTTAAGGGAGGGATTGTTGAAATAATATTTGTTTCTTTTTGCACATTTTGCTGATTTGGTTTTTCGGTTATTTTAGTCTTTAGGAATTAGTGGAGTCACGTTTAGCTAATCTATGTGTTAGTTGTCCTAGTTTTTAGGAGTTAGTGGAGTAAGTGCTTTATGCATCACATGGATAATTATGAGTCCTATATTTTAGTGGTGTTTTTATGTTATGTATTTGTCTTTGCAAAAGACTTCGAGGTTCTGAACGAAAGATGAAGTTTCAGCCTCATCTCTCCTCCCCTTTAGCTATTCTACAATTTTCTTGTCGGCAGAACGACAGCTTGTGATGATGCTGCAGCAATCTGGGAGTTCTCTCTGGAGAAAAGAGGAGCTTCACCAATGGGAGTGCATATAATCCGGCACGCAATGTCGGTCCCGACGTTCCCTGGCCGAACCGCGTCTAAATTGGAAACCTGAACGTGTTCTGAGAACTCAAACATTGCCATGGCTTGCTCGGAATCGCGATGCATCGGTTTCTCTTCGAGTGCGGCATGGTTCAACTCCTCTAACGACCCGCCGCCAGGGGGTATACGCGAGAAACACTTGCAAGCCTTGAAGCAGTCAATTGAAACATTTTGAATACACTTCACATTGTCAATTAAACTAATGTGTTGAGGTTGCGTGGTCATTCAAGTTAATGAGATTTAACAATGCCACGATTAGCTCGCGAACGAGATTGGTTGACCTACTTTTATACGCATAAATGGCATTGAATAAGAGCATTCGAGACGCAACTGTACGTCATTTTGCTTGATTGGAACATCAAAATGAAGTCCAATGATTTATTTTTCGATTAAGAGTTGGACGCGAGCGAAAGTTTTGTTTTGTCGGATTGTAGAGTTTGGCTGGAAACGCATTATCCTATGTGGGATTTTTGTCGCATGTTTCGAAACAGTCACCTGGATAAATCCGAACGTAGCATTAATATGATAACGGAACAAGTACATATGGTAAAGGGTCCATAGTAGAAGCAGACAAAAACTCGTAAGCTAAGAGTGCGTTCATTAATATTTATGTTCTCGAGGACAATTTCTTTTGAAGATAGTCTTTTTCTATTTTTATTTTCTGAAACAATTTATGAGTAAATAATACATTTAGTAACTATACAAAATTTCTATTCTCGAAAAGGAAAAAATAAGAATGCATTTGATACATTAATAAAAATGTAGCATTTCTTATAATTTTTGAAGAATTGTTGTAGCATTTCTTATAATTTTTGAAGAATTGTTTTTCTTTTTTCTTTTCTTCATTGTCCGCTAGCCATCGCTTGTTGTCCGTTGTCCGCCGCCCACGGCCGATGGTGAAGGGGTTGAGTGGGTGGGAGCCGACGGTGGCAAGCGACAGCCAGGGGGCACGATAGCAAGGGCGGCGAAGCGGCAAGAAAGAAGAAGAAACGAAAAAAGAAAAAGATAAAAATTGACTTATTTTTAAAAGTTTTTCTTGAGAATAAGAAGTTATTTCTTTGTAATTCTTATTTATGTTTCAAAACCATTCCCGGCCACTTTTCTGTTCTAGGAAATATAAAAATTGATTAACATTACCAAACGAATTTATGTTCTTCTTCTATTCTAGAAAGTAAAATAATAAAAAAATTAAAGAAATAAAAATGTCAACTAACAAGTCTTAAAAGATCAAAGGCCAAGGCCAATGGCTGACGAAGAAATGATTCAGTAGCAAACCACAGAAAACAAAAGGCTAAAAAGGGCACAGCGCACGTCCGGCGGGGTGGGACGATAGACAAACTCGCAAGATTTCTGCATAATAATTGATGGAGGGTTGGAGAAACCCTTGCCTCGCCAATCCTAATTGCTTCCTCGGCAGCGCAAGCTCCGGCGAGCGAAAATGCCGTGGATCACAGCAACAAAAAGCTTGAGCTAGGCTTCTGGCCACGAGGTCCGCCGCAAAGCCATCAACAGAGATCGAACTCCTTCGTTTTGCACCGAAAGTCATGGAGGATAACGGCGACATCGACACAGCAGTGGTTGAGACGAGAGAAACTCACAGTTACGGGGTTGGCAAGTAGAGCTTGCGATCGTTAGGGCTGGCAGCGTCGTTCCTCCCTTCAAATGTGCCTCGCATTGCATTCTCATGATTCAACATTCTGTCGTCATCCACAAAAAAAATAGACACGATATCTAACGTGGAGTTGTTCGTACCAGAAGTGTAGTCGCCAAATGTTACCAATCACACGAATTGATTCGTAAAAATAACAAATTCTAGGCTCAGTTTGAGACAGTTCATGAAAGGTCTCCAACGAAACTAACTAGCCCGCTGGGTTACTCGACAGTATCAAAATGCTTCTGCATTGAACCTGCCAATCCATTTTGCATGTGGGGGTTGGAGGTGCTTCCTTTGCTGAAGAAGTACCTTTCCTGATACCGCCTATCTTTCAATGCTGCTACTAAATAAAAAGAACACACACCAAACTGCAGATGCTGCCGATTACATAAAACAAGATTCGCAGCACTAAAATACGTGACCGTTTCTAAGCACTCACCTTCTTCAAGCTCCCGTTTATCAAAACACTAGAAACTTTAGCTGCTGCATAAGTGGTCAAACCAAAAAATCTCATCATAGTTAGGGAGAAATGTGCAACCAGCAAACTGTTGATTTACTTTAGTTTATGTTCCATTGGTGTTAATAAACAATATCTACAAGAATCAATTGGGGCTTCCATAAGGCTGCTATTGGCTGATCATCGACTGACTAAATGCTGGCTTTCGGAACAGCAATCAGGCGGCATGCTCATACAGATTGCAAATGAAATGATCTGTTTATCAGCATCAATAAATGCCATGAATCAATATACCCCAAATGGTGTTGAGCCAGCACTTAGCAGTTCGATCCAGAAAAATGCCAATGGTTGCCTGGCATCCCAAAGGCTGCTACACAGACGGGTTGTTCAGACAGGAAAAAACGAACGATACACGAGTGGTCAGAAAAAAAGGACGCTTTTACAGTATAATACTAAACATACACAATTAATTGTCAACAATTAGGCATTACTGAATAACCAATTCCATTTGGCAAGCTATAGCAGATGCCTTACATCATATATTGCTGGGACCTCAGTGCTGTTCTCGCACCAATCCTCTTTAAGGTTTTTCAGATAAAATCAGCCGATACATTTTTTTGGGTCAAAGCACTAACCCAAGTTACTCTCAGTATCTTGAAGCATTTGAAGGTAGGTATGCCTAATGGGCAGATAGTTGGGAAAACTTGTCCTCACATTAAACTAGGGCAAAAGAGCAAGACCACATGTCAGATACGCAAGAACTAGTCAACTTCAACCTGGAACCTGGTTTTGTTAACGTGTTGGTAGTACTCCTCCTCCCCATAGAGTTGCCTGAAAATTATGAAAATACTAATTAGTAAAAGATCATAGCAGATTAGACATTAAGAGAGTTAATTTAACAGGGATTGGACAAGGACTTTCAGTTTTCTAATCCTATTTGTCCCACTTTATGTGAGACAATAGATGAGTGATTTCCATTGGAGAACAAGTTTTGCATCCCATCCTGAGGTCAATGGTAAATTTTGACCTCAGGCAGGAGAAACTCGTCTTCCAGACAATGCTCATATGTTCTAGCAGCTACCTCATTATACATTAAAAAACTTGTAAAAAATTCATATTTCCTCAAGTCCACACAAAAAAGACCTAGCTAACATTAGCTCAACTCTCAAACAAGTTGATAGAATAGATTCAAACGGTTTGAATATATTTTATTAGCATCTCAAATCCTTAGAGGAAGACAAATCATCCACGAGTTCACAAGCCTGCTCTTGCAACTAGCATCAAGTTTGTGCAAATTAAATGTGGACATCAATCCTAATAAATGACAAACTGTGTGATGCTAACCTTGATACACATAGCGGATTGTGAGTTCGAATGATACTTCAGAAGTTGATATACAGGAAGAAGGGAATAAAATCAAGAGAAGACCATTGACTATGAAATTTCAAACAAGAATAAAATCTTTCTTTATATCATGGCAATCATCCAGTACACTAAAGAACAGATTGACCATAGTTTAAAAAAAAAAAAAAAGATTTATCAATTTTCCATATCCTGAGGATAGATCCATGCCACCCAGCCTACTACAAAATCTGGATCATATCTTTTCATTAACTTGACCAAAGAGGTTCTTCCGTAATGCACAGCAAGAAAAAGGTAAAAGTACATTCACTGCGGTAACTCAATAATATACAATACTGCCATTCTAATGACTCGTGTGATTAAGTCTGATGAAATCCCTCGGCAATCTCCAAGGATTCATGCAACTATCAGTTCAGTCCCTATTCCCTAAAGTACCAAAGTAGACAGTTCAGTTCTCAAACTATATGCTTTCTGAAATTTTGATCCCTTAGCAGGATTTTTCCCCTGAACCTGCTGGCATTGTAACTGCTTTCTGCACACCAGCCGCTTGAACTGGCGGTAGCATCAAACCAGGTGAAGAGATGAAACAATTTCAAAGTAGAGAAGAAGCAGTTTCATTCAAATGTTTAGGACTAAATGGATAATTGCATTTAGCAACTGCAACTGCAATTTGTCAACATAACTGAAACAAGAAGATGAAGGACAAAAAAGATGATACGTACGCTAAGTCAGCCAGCGTGTCTGACTTGATCACAGCCTTCCCCTCGGGCAGTTCAAGGCATGAATAGTGCATTATCATTTCCTTAAGTGTGTGCTTTGTGCTTTTAAGATCATTGTCCCACAAGATGCTCTAAATCCAAAAATAGAAACTGGTGAATTCCTACTATTCCAGCATAAAGAGAAGATAATCAACAAACAAAAATAATCGATCGACAATCTTGATTTTGTTAGATATCGAGGTTGAAGAAGTACCTTTCTAATATATTCCCTTTTGATATCTTCCCATGGTACTTTTCCTTCAGGAGAAAAAATAGAAGCATTCCACAAAGCTCCCCTCGCAACCATCACTGATGAGGCACCTGAGAAAATAAGAAAGAAAATGCCTGAACATATTGGTATCATTCTGGCAAGCTTAAAGCTTACTACGAAACAAAGTCGAGAAAAGTAAACGTGCTTGTCAATTGAGTCTTATTATGATATATTATCAATGAACATGGTGGGCACATTCCCTAGCATCTTAAGCTGTTGGCGGACATAATTATTCAACATGGTGTCAAAGCATTAGGAAAGAGTCGCATCTTGACACTCTATTTATGTTTGTTTGCTATTTTACCTGACTTGGGTGAGGGGATCAGGTGGGGTGTGGATCTGTGTGTCTGACTCACCTTGTGAGACAATTTTATACACCGAGAGTTGTCTAAAAAGGATCTGTAAAGAATTCAACACTTTTCCCATTCTAGTGGTATTAAACATGTTAAATAACAGAGATATATCACTTGAATATCTACTTTATATGTGATTATGCAATTTTTCACTGGTTTTATAACATCTAAGTTATTATGATGCTATAAATACATCAACCTACAATAAAGATAATGACATATCATCAGGTAACATGTTTACAAGAATTCGCAAAAACTATCCTCAATGTCACCTTTACACTTTGCATTTTCAGTTTCAAAACCTACAATTACCATAGTAACCAAAACCTTAACATGTATATTTATTTAAATTTAGAAAAACCACCCTCAAGTTTTACAACATTAAAATAAGCATCCTCCAACTTCAACTTCACAGTCACTAGTTCCATGGTTTTATATGTTGCACTGTAATGTTTCAAACCAACCTATTCTTTACACTGTCTAGATTTAATCATCTTTCTGCAAATTGTAGGATTAAAAACCTCAAGTTGCAAAGTGTAGGCAAGGAGAAACTGGAGATGATTTTTTAACTCTCATCTTTCATCAATAATGCACACTGTATCAATTAAAAGCACATGACAAGTAACAAATGAACAATCCCATATTATTCAATCGTCGGAATCTCTTTCCAACCTGCTAAGATTTTTTTTGTTTTTTTTTGGTCATAAACCTGCCAAGACTTTATTAACTTAATATTGAAACTGAAACATATGAAACAGGTGAAATATTCTCCGGCTGACCATGTTTTCTTCCAACCAGGCATATGCTAGTCATTTATAAGTTTCTATCATCACCAAAAAACTAGCTGGCGGATCTCTCTCTCTCTCTCCACCAGCTTCACCCACCACCTACCAAGTAACCAACTCACTCATAATTCCTTCCTTTCAGAAAATGTCCTCATCCACCTCTAAATTCTCTAATCGAACCATGGAGCAATGCATTTGGAGCTCCAGTGATGCCGCTCAATTTCTTACCACACTATTCTAGACTCATATTGCTTGGTTTAAAAACTCTAGAATTGCCTATGATCATAGAAGCCTCAAAATTCTTATGGATTTCAGCAGCTCACTGCAGAAGTAGCTTTCACTTTTTTGGCAAAATGGTAAGGCTCTGAGGCAATCGGATAGGTCACAGACTCAAATGGCTGTCAAAATAAGACATAAACTTTCTTTATCTAGGTCGGGAGAACATCTTAATGGCAAGAGACTTCAGAAGGCCACCCCATATAGTTGAAATTGCCTACCTATCCTCACACAAAGAATCTCGAATCTTCAAGAGAAAATTTGTTCTTATTTTGGTGCAGGTACACAACAACGAATTCAGCATGCGTATCACACATGACATGATGGTTGATAAAGAAGGTAGCAGACAATCAAGTACACAAATGAAATTTTTTCAGCAATGTTAAATCTTTCAAGTCGTTGAATGCGTTGCATTTACCTGTTGCAACTTTGATACGCTGGAAATCATCATACTCAAAGACATCACCATTTGCTATAACTGGAATAGATAGGGCTGCAACAACATCAGCAATCTCATCCCATTTAGCAGGATCTCTAGGTCGATCTGGTACTCTTCTGCAATTTCTCATTGAATAATAAAATACAAAACATCACATAAATAGCATTAACAATGATCATAGTGCATTAGATTGGTGGCACAAAATTCCAAAAATTATTTGCTTAGTATGCAGTAAATAGTTCGCGTCTCATAATTTGCTTCTTTGGTGGGCAGTTGATATCATAAAATCAATCATACAAACTATCTGTTGGAAGTGTGGAAGTCAGCACATCTTTCAATGAGGATTCGTACAGAAACAACCCTTATATGTGCCTTCTTGCCTTCTTTCTCAAAACTCTCAACGCCAATGTGATCTGCATACCATATATCAATTCATTGTATGACCGTTTGCTCTTGTAAGTTCCACAGGTGTCACTCAAATTAAGTTGTACTTGTCGGGCCACTGGACTTTCATTTCAGTCACCCAATAATTGAACTTGTGACTTTTTGTCATTGATGAATGGAATCCGACCAATATCCCAGACAAAAATGCTGACATGAAGGACAAGTGGCAATCATATGGCATCTAAATGGGCCCATCTCAACCCTAATATAAAACTAAAAAATAAAAATAAAAAATCAAGACGAATGTAACCAGTTGCAAGCAATGGAAAATGGGTCTTGCAACCCTCTATGGCACCCACGCAGGGTTGTGCGACCATCTACCACTGTCGCACACTCTGCAACAGACATCTCCACCAAAGGTGAAAAAGGTCGAGGCCTTCTGCCCTGTTATTTAAATATTTTGAAGTTTTTGGGGTGAAATGACACCCAACTGAGCTCTGTGTCATGCCAAGCGTCTACAATGTCAAGGCTAGGCCAAAAACTAACCTAATTCCAACCAAAGTGCATCAATTGTCTGCTCCATCTTCAAATTGCTATACTTTTTGAAACCCTTGATCCCACTGCACCCCCAAACACCATTATACGCAGACACTCCCCTCAGCTATCAATTAGTAGCATTTCACCCTTTGCTCAAATCTTTCAATTATCACTCTGACTTTTGTTTGTTGCACGGGCACATCATTTAACTAATATGGTAGATTCATTTTAATTTTGATGAAATTTATGAGGCCCATTTTTGCAGTTTCCTTTTCTTATCAACTTGTGCTGGTCATCTCTTCATCTTTTTTTTTTCCTTTTGGGAGAAACAAATAAGATATCATTACCACCGCCCGCGGTGGCTGCGATGGTTAGAGCTTTCTCCCCCACTGAGGAGGGAGGGGTTCGAAACCCCGTGTCCCCATTGTGCGACTCACCTGCGGCTAAGTCTGTGGTGGCAGCCCAGCTCGCCCCGGGTTTACCCCGCCAGCTACCGGCTGTATGGGGGTTCCCGGGTCATTAAAAAAAAAAATATATATATATATATATCATTTTCTTATTAAAAAGAATACACTCTGTACATAGGAATTGTATACTTTTGGCATTTTGAGGTAAAGCTTGAGCTTAGTTGAAATTTGAGGTATTAGTCAAACGAAATTGAAATGATTAGTGGCAATTTGCAACTTAAGCACAGCAGAGGGGACCAACTGTTCTACATGGAGCAGAAAGGGCCAGAGATCCAAAATCTTCTACCTTCAGAATTTCAGACTTAGTTTTGAAAATAGAAAAACTGCTATAACCAATGATAGACAATCATCAAGGGACCACATGCCAAAGATCACATATCGTTGCAGAGTTGCATTTCACATACAGCATCAATACACTATAATAACACTATAGATCTTAAAGTTTCCTTTAGTCAAAATCTCACCGAAAAAAGCTGTCCAAGCAAAGTAAGTCATGTTTGTAGGAACCTTAGCCTTCCAAATCTGCCTCAAGAGAAATTATAGTTTAAATATTCACGATCAGAATAAGTCTTAGAAAGCTTACTATCTACAGTTATCCTCATACTGATATCTCGAATGGTCCCATTGTCCCAATATTAATTTTCTAATCTTATAGTCCCTACCTAACGTTCACTGACATGCACGCAAAAAGTTCACATGCAAAGTACTTCTAATCTTGTTAGCACTATCAATTCTCGTCACATGATTCTCGAAAAAAAAATCAAGACTGTTAAAGCTCCCAATAAAAATCATTAGCTATCAATCTATGTATGTTACCCATTCACATTTGCATAATAGTGTTGGGGAAACTTTTTGAAGGAGAATATGCTGCCCACTTCACACCCTAGTAACATTTGCCCTAGCAAACAGACCTTTTGACTAGAAAATTGTACAGTCTTATATGCTCTAATTTGACTTCAAATGACATAATGCATTTCTCAGAGCAAAATTCAACCTTTTGTCCTAACTTTGCATACCAGCACTCAAAAATGCAACTTGTCTTTAACTGCGTAATTACACAATCAAGTGCAATCAGACTAACCAAACCAATTATCCGCTTACTACTATTGGGGTTTCATGAATCATGTATAGGTAAAATTAACAAAAATACAGCAGAAACAAAGATGATATATTTTAAACATGATTCTTCAAAGGCGTTGTTCGTGCGTTTTAATAAAAAATCTGAATATAAAAAGGAAGTTAAACGAATTACCTCTTGAAGCGCGCTTTAAACAAATTGGTTCGGATGTTCTTCAGTTCGATCTCCACAAACGTCGGACCTCTAGTTCAAACACATCAACAATGGACGTCGGATGAAAAAGAGAACTTTCGGATAATCACCACTATGATCGTGTTAGCAATCTCGTGGAGACAATATTCCGTATCCTTATGAATTTAGCCAGGGCCTGAATGAGAGAATCCCTCTTCTTTCTCGCGTCTCGAAAACACAAAACACACGTTTTTTTCTCATGCATGATCAACAATCAGCAACCGTTGCTGATTAAAGAATATATATTTTTTTAAATGCTGTATAATTGAGGGCATAAAAAAAGGTTGCCGAAAAGAAAAAAAAAACGTGTTTTTGTCTTCGAGATGCGAGAAAGAAGAGGGATTCTCTCTCATTCGGGCCATGGCTAAAAACATCAAGGATATGGAGGATTGTCTCCACAAGATTGTTAGCATGATCATAATGGTGATTATCCAAAAGTTCTCTCTTCCATTCGACGTCCATTGTTGGTGTGTCTAAACTAGAAGTCTGACGTTTGTGGGCTCGAACTGAAAACATCCAAACCATTTCATTTAAACCATGCTTCGAGAGGTAAATCGTTTAACTCCATTTTTTTAATATATTCAGATTTTTTTATTAAAACACACGAATGACATCTTCGGATAATCATGTATAAAATAGATCATTTTTGTTTCCACTGTATTTTTGTTAATTTTAACTATACATGATTCATGAAATCCCAACAGTGTCTTACCAAGCCAAATTAAATCAGAGGGTAACTGTGAGGGCAGAGGGTAGGTCACAAGAGCCATGGTTTAACATATTGGAAAGTGAGAGTGAGAGAGAGAGAGAGAGAGAGAGAGTTGCAACACAATGTACTAGTAAAAGAGTTGGGGTATTTGTCATTTCTGGACATAGTGATTGGAACAACCAGGGGATCCATAAGAGAATCATACTTTAGAAGTGCAAATCTAATTTGTTGCAATAGCTACATATCTAAACTTTTTTCCAGGATTTAGGTGATAATCATAACATGGTAACAACAAAAAAAAAATGCAATAACAGAGTAGAGAAACCTTTTGTCTTCCTTCATTAATAAGTTTCCAGGAGATATTATAGAATCTGTGGAAGAGGCATACCTGTTAAGAGTACTTTTCATTGTTTTTTCAGGTTTGCATGATATTAACTAATTACATCCAACATCATAACTATTCTTAATTTCTCAAACAAGATTAATAATTGCGAAGGTCAACAACCTCTCAGGAGCATTCCCATTAACTATCTTGTAGGCACTTAATTGAGTCAAATACAATAGCTGATACTACTTAAGTCAATGAAATTTAAAACTATAGTACTCAAATAATGATCTCAAGTTTACGTGTTTTCAATGCGGTTATCTTACCATTTAATAGGTTAATAAAGATGGGTGCCAAATCCAATAGCAGAATAATCATTAAAGCTGTTTTTATTTATCATTACCTTCCATGAACAGCAAGCGCAGAGACACCAGTTTTTTCAATTCTCCTTGCTAGTTCTACCGTATCGTGAGAATGCTTGAGAAGTCGAATCTTACATGTAACTGGTGTGTCCATATTCCTCTTCAAGGTAGTCAAAATCTGAATTGCACATGAGAAAGTTATAAAATGTACTATATTCGTTAGCAAGTAAAGAACATCTCAAGTGCCACTGCTTGACACGGGGGATGCATAAGTGCCAAAACTTTCAAAAGGTAGACTTAAATGCCACTTTTTTTTTTTTTAAATTTGAACATCTAAGTGCCAACTCCGGCATTAGGTTTGCTGGAAATCTGACGTGGCATTGTTTCATTAATAAAACTGTGGCTCACTGGAATGTCTACTCAGCAATCCTTTTTAAAACATCATCCTCCATGTTTCCCCAAATTAAAAACCCTAAATCAGCCAAAATCCCCAATTGAAGGCCCTTGAGTCCTAATTTCGGTTTGCCCCCAAATTATACCGCTAAATCTTGGAAATGGAGAGTAGGACCTTCAGCAATGGCTCGAATTCCTCTCAACAACGGCAAACAGTGAGTGACAATGGCGAGCTGGGTGACCGTGAGTGAACAGCGAGCAGCGACAGAGCCTCAGCAAGGATGGCAACTGAGCATGAAGGGCGAGTAAGAGAAGGAATGGCCAGCTATGGATTATGCTTGATTATCAAGTCAAAATACTAAACGACATCATTTAGCGAACCACACCAAAATGACGTTGTTTAGCGTTATCTTACATAGTCTACATGGATGGTGCGATGTCGTTCGCCCTGTCTACATGGATAACTTTATTTTAAAGAAATGCCCCATCATAAAATTCTCGCTGAAAAAAAGCTATGTCGGCTGTTTGATCAGAAATTCTCTCCATTGGCACTTAAATGCTCATTTCTTCTCCAATTTTGGCACTTAAAGTGGTCCTTTCGGAAGTTTTGGCACTTATGTGTCTCCAGTGCCAAGTTCTGGCACTTGGGGTGTTTTTCTGTCATTCTTTAGTGATCTGAAGTAGATAAACAACAGTGATGTCTTCATTATCAGAGAGGGAAAGATCAGGCGATGCTTACATCATGAATGAGCTCTGGTTTACTCAGTAGGGCAGCGCCCATGCCTCCACTCAAAGAAAATGACTTTGGGCATCCCATATTAATATCTACTGCAGCAACATCTTTACACCTGGGAACAAAAGCCATGTCAGAATAAGTAGGCAACGATGCTTCTTCCAAATTTTTTACCAACATCAATTGGAAAAGAGCGAAGAAAAATATAAAACAAGTGATCGATCACTCATTAAACTTAAAAACATTTTTTCTGAATTATGTTTTGCTAGGAAAATCAGGCATCACCTGCTTCCCAGTTCAGGAAGCCCAAGCAATGTGGAAACAATTTAAAGAAAAGTATTCCATTTCACAGGTTGCTTGACAAAGTCGGCTCCATTTCTCATTCAATGGCTCTCCCCCTCACAGTAGAGCCTCCCAACCTCTGGGCAATCATCCGGCAGCACTCAGCATAAATACAGGAAGGAAGAATATGATGCTACATGCCATCAACACCGAATGATCTTTTGGCACTTTCTGTAAATTTTGCTTAAGACTTCGATGGGATAAGAGAGAGATCAAACACATTCAAGAAAAAATTCACTTACAACTGAAACACAACTGTGTAGATTTTTCCACAGACATCTAACACATCTAAAAGGTTTTGCGAAATTTAAATTGAAAATCCGGTTCTTCTACATGCAGGTTAAAATAGCTAATTTGATACATTTAATAAGTGAGCTATGTCATGGGACAATGGACTGTTTTACAGGTAGGCAATGTATATTTTTCTTACATTTTGTGGTCTGCCTTCACCAGCTTCTACCAGGCCTTGTTAATTTTAAAAAACTAGGAGTAGTTTCTTTAAGCAGGTCATGTACACAGTTTATCCATGGATAATCTTTGCAAGAAAGCTCCATAGCTGAACTTAAGGCTGTGTTTGGGAGAGCTTAAGCTAAGTAATTAGTTTGCTCTCTCTCCAAAATTTCGCTTTCCCACCAAAACGTAAAATTAATTCTAATTTCTAAGTAAAAAGAATTCTCTTAAATAGAAACAAATCTTAAGTAGATAAACCCCTAACCCATAAATGCCCAACAAACTCATGTAAGATGAGCCAAACCTAAAATAGGTGGTGCAAACATGGGATTGGTTGTTTTCGCTTGTGTGGAAAGTCGAAACTATGCTATGCAACTAGTTCACACATACATGTCCATTGCTTCACCACTAAGCAAACTCCATGGATATATGTTTTCAAATGACTTTACGCATCCATATTTGCCTGTCTTAACAGTTTCAGGAGTTCAATGTTAAGTCAAATTCCAACAGTACAAGAATAGGATGAACAACGCAAGGATACACTTGCAACCATTTACAAACTTCCATTTGATCCTCTTTATACCACTATATTTATTTGGTTAAAATTCTCTTGCCTATTTCATTTCCTCCTTAGGATTAAAATCTGTCATTCTTTTCAATTAATAATACATGCCATCAGAGATAGCATTTTGAGGCATTTTCAAAACAAATGAGTTTCATAATCCCAATTATAACAAAATTGCTTCATTTCACAGAATTTACATATAAGGGCATTTCCAGCATGCCTGTACCATTCCCAGGTCAACCCACTGCAAACCAAATGAAACAAAATCGTCGTGAGACAATCTAGTTTATTTAATAAGCCAAACTGCAAAAGCTCATTTAATAGTAAATCTTGCTCCATTGACTATTCACTCCTGTTGAAGTGTGACAATACTACAACTAATAAAGTACCAAGATTGCCCCAGCATGCTGCCTACTTGTGTGACAGATACTTCATGGCTAGCAGCAAATCAGCATTTCAGAGCTCCTAATTGGTGTGACAGCATAACTAAAAGTGCAGAACAAAATAATGATTGCTTGATAGCTTCCCTGAAGAATCTTAAAATGCCATTGAAGGTGAATCACTCAACTCAAGAGACAGAGAGTATCATAAGGAAACCCAAATCTATGTTGGATATGCAAATCAATTTTCAGAGGGAGTTGTCAAACTAACATATTATCATATTCCAAGGCAAAATATCACATGTCACTTACACTATTTCTGCAGCACGTAGAGCCCTCATGGCATTGGAAGTACCCATTTGAAAGACTACCCGATCCCGTTCTTGCTTGCAGGTTCTAAAAACAACATTCTCTGTTCCTTTCTCCACAAAATCTGTCGAACCAATGCGCTCTGATGAAAAGGGAAAAATAGAATTTCAGAAGATAAGTTTTCTTCACAAGATCTCTGATGCAGCCAATAAATCTATGCAAAAAGATATTTGCTAATGTTAGAATATTTTTAAAGAATAAACCACGCCTTCATCCAACAGCTCAAACTTTTAGAACAATTGGCAATGGTTCCATAAAATTTCACATAATATCAAAGCTAGATGTCTTGAGTTCAAATCATTTCAAGCCCCATTTGCCTCCCAAATTAAATTTCCACGACTAGTACTAGGCAAGAAGACCAGACTAAGCATGAGGAGGAGTGTTAGTATATTTAAATAATAAACCATGTCTTTAAAAAAAATAATAGGTTAAGCTTTTAGAACAGTTAGCAATGGTCTCATCAAATCTCACAACTCATATATTGATGTTCCTAATGGAGTTTTGGTGGAAGATTGACTTCACAGATCAAGCAACAGTCCTAAGGGATTAAGATTTGTCTCTTACATATATTAGTAGTCTTATATCTTTCAGGATTTGATTCTCATTAGGAATTTATTAAGTTTCTATATAACTGGATGTTTCTTATTAGGATTTTATTCTCATTAAGCAGCTGGACGTTCATTTAGGCCTTACATCATGGCCCTACCATGCCCTTGACGATTCTCTAGTTCTCTGCACTTCTCCTTCTTTTTTCATTTATCTCTGGTTTCATTTTATAGTTTCTCCACAATTAAGTGCTTGAAATACCAAATACTAAACAACATTTACTTTCAACATAAACACTTCACCCAAGGCCCCTCTTTTCAAGGCAGAATCCCAATGTCAAGGTTTCAAACTCAGCTTAAGCCCTTCCATTTATATAAGGAGAGCAAAAAAATTAAGATTAAGGTATAAATGAACAATTGGCTTAGCTAAAATCTTGCTAATATGTGTCATTGTCATCTCCAAGGCCAAGTGCATATCATCTTGGAGCATAAGTAAATGTCAACGAACTTGACCACTACGCATTGACTTTTGCACTCGATGTTTACTGGTAAGATACCATCACAAAACCTCAAGTGCTTATTTCCTAAGGTACTTAAATAGAAAACCTCATGTGAAAGTGCTTTAGCATGCAAACAATGATCAGCAGAGTAGATAGTCACTTGCTTCTTATTAAAACTCGAGGATTCCAGATATCAAAACCTATCTTCTCTGGAAATCTTATTGATTAACTACCATCATAAGATAAAACCTGCTACTGGTCCAGTAAATATTTGTAGCTGAAAGGAATATCAATGTGATGTAAAGAAACAAATAGTTATTCTCTATTTGAGCATCTACCTGCAAGTCTTACAAATTATATTTGTATCCTTAATTTTCATGAGAACAATATTGGAAGAATGCTAACGAGGGAAGTGAAGATCCCATTGCCTCCCTCTTCGTTTGAAAGGATGCAGAGCAAGGGAAAAGAAAATGGGAGAAATTTATAATCCCTTGTCTGGGATGAAGAAGATGATGGAATGGATGCGAAAAGAGTAAAGTAATTGGTCTTGAATTTGCCCCTTCATAATATCACCCTCTTTCTCAAAAATGACAGTGAGACTAGATCAAACTTGCCAGCTCATGTAAAGTCACCTTTTTTCAAGATTGAAAGTTTCTTAGCTTCAGCTAGCAAACCCACTTTCAGATTTTAACAGCAATTTCTAGACTAGTAGTACCCTGGGCCAACAGCAACTCGAAAGTAGTTGGTTGCAAATGTGAAAGAAACAAAAGCATCAGCAACTGGAAGAAACCTGCCCAACATATCTGATAACACATAGCTTATTTAACGAAAAACCCAAATCATATTCATGTCAGATTCTCCTGCTCACTGTAGACATGAAATCAAACCACAATCTATTCACACAACACATCAACAACATACTTCTACCAGATTTTCCTTCCAAAGCAGGTGCACACCGTACCGTTAATTCTCCGCTCGCATTTGAGAAACTTGTGGTCGATAATCTCCTCCCCGTACGTTATATCCGCACCATACTGAGCAGCAAGCAACCTCAAAGGCAGCGTCCCCTGCAAAATCTCGAAATTCGTTACCCAAATTCATTCCGCAACAAATCGAAGCACGATGACGCGAGTCGATCAGAAGGGTTTTGAGGAGGTTTTCTCGAACTCACGACTCGAACCATGGGAGCGAGAACGTGCTTGTTCTCGTACTCCATATCCCCGGGAGGGGACGCCGCCGCCGGCCGGACCTCGTCGTAGCCGCCGCCGCCTGGCGTCGCCGAGCGCGTGGAGGAGCAGAACGCACGGCCGACGAAAGAGGACGAGTAGGCCCAAAAGAGTAAATCCGCTCTTGGTCGAGAGGGAAAAGTAAGCATTTTTATTTACCCGATCAAGCATTTTTAATTATTTCCCTGAATTAAAAAAAAAAATTAATTCACCGAATACTCCGCTCTCATCGATTTATTGTCTCTCTCTCTCTCTCTCTCTCTCTTAATATTAACAATAAAAACGTCACCCTTATTTCTTCCGATCTCGTATCAATTTCACTATATAAATATCACTAAAAATATACGTTTCGATTTTTTTTAATAAGACTTAACTGCATTAACGAAATGTTTAGAGGACCTAATTACAAAATAAATTAGAAAACTGAATACGAACTCACGATAGATCATTGAGACTATATGATCCTCGTCTGGTAACGGATTTGCTTTATATAAAAATGTAAGGCTTAAAAAGGTTACATGATTACCAAAATTGATCAGGGAAAACTTATGGTTGCTCGAGGCAAGCTCGAGGAAAATCTCCTTTCGATAGGTATTCGGTTTATTCCGTTTATGGGACTGCCACTTGTGCCTTGACTTCCTTGGGGCAAGGCATTTAAAAGGGTGAAACTGCTGACAAGGTTAGGCTACCCGGGGGATACAAAAGGGGATCCTCTCTCTTTCCATCCATTTGACTTAGACCATGTAACGCAATTATCGTTGATACCCCCAATGATGTGTAAGAGCCTATTGATGGCTATTATATCACTTCATTTGTTAAAACCACCATCATCCTTATTTTTTATTTTGTTTTTTTTGGCATTCGAAAGTTTTATATTATGTTCATGACATATTGTTTCCATGCATTACGAACCCAATTCACGTATAAAACATAGGATGTCATATAATTTTTATACGGTACAGCCCATGCCTTCTTAAATCTCGTACTACTTGTATAGGGGAAGTGTCTCATTGGTGATTAGGTAATGTCTTGCATGCTCTCAACATGGCATAATATACACGCAAGCCAAACAAGTGAATAATATGACCCAAAAAAAAAAAAAAAAAAAACAAGTGAATGATAGTCATGCATATCTCATAGTTCATGTCCACATATCATCATCAAACAATATAATATATGAATGATAACATCTCACATCCCTATAAGTTTCTTGTAGAATATTATTGATTTCACCGGTGAGTTACTATTTGCACCGCTAGTATTTAAACATGATATTGTGTACTTGAAGAACTTATAATTGAACATTTATAGTCTTTAGTCCATGTAGCTTGGCGAGTCTATTGTCCATAACGTCAGGGCTATTCAACCATATGCTCAAGAACTACTGATGATTCAGGATAAATCCCCGATATGTCCATTGTTGAAGAGGATCGAGAAATTTCCTCAGATAGAACTGGAGATTGCCATCTCCAAGCTTATAGATTCCATTAGTGCTAATATAAAAGGTTTTGGTGTCATAGATGGTCCTAGTGCCATAAGAAATCCCAGTGCCAATGATAAATCTTTATCAGACAAAAAGGCCAGGTTGCTTTCTAATAAATTGCCTTGTGATGAAGGCATCATCTCTTTGAAGGGAAACATATCTTCATGAAATATAACATCCCTGCTTATAAAGAAATTCCTTGTAGAAATCTCTATAACTCAATATCCTTTCTAAAGATGAGGATATCTCATAAAAATACATTGGGTTGCATGGGGACTCGTTTTGTCCGAGGACCCACATATAAACAATCAAATACTCCAAGATGACCATTATCTAGCTCTTTATTGTAAAACATTTCAAATGAAGTTTTACCATTAAGAATCCGAGTTAATGTGTGATTAATCAAATAGGCTATTATGACCACATAGTCTCCCCAAAATTCTTTAGGAATAAAAGCTTGGTATTTTAGTACAAGGGCTACTTCTAAAAGATGTCTATGCTTGTGTTCAACAATTCCATTATGTTGTGGAGTGTAAGTGCAAGAACTCTCATAAAATATCCCATGGGTAGACAATAATGTTGTGCAATCAGAAGTGAAGAATTCACGCCCATTATTTGTATGAATTCGGTGTACATATTTACCAAACCGATTCCTAATTAAGGAAAGCAAATTTGATAAATGAGTAAATGTTTGACCCTTTGATTGCATAAGATATAACCAAGTTGCACGATATAATCATCAATGATTCTAAGAAAGAAGCGGGATTCATCATGATGAGGGTTATGATAGGGACCCCAAATGTCCATGTGAAGCAAAAAAAATGGATTTTTAGCTCGAGATGTACTCACTAGAAATGGTGCTCGAGATTGTTTAGCCAAAGGACATATTGGACATTTTGTGAGAGGAAACCGTGCACCAAGACCCAATCGTTCATAAATAATAAAAAAAAAAAAAAAGAGATTTTTATTTCAACTGATGGCATTACAAAAAATGCTTTTATTTAATAATTCTAAATCTCCTAGGGAGTTGATCCAAAAATACTCTGTGCCACATTACCCAAGCCCATCATTTTGCCAGCAAGTAGTCTTAAAAGATACAATTTTTCAGAATTGAATATGGCTTGACAAGAATTGTGCATACATACCTTTGAGACAAAGAAAAGATTAAATTCAAAATATGGAATATATAGGACATTTTTTAGGACTAAGTGCTTACTAAGATGTACGGTATTCATTTTGGTAACATGTGTAATGTTCCCATTTGGAAGACGCATCGTAACGGGAGATTGTGTGTTTTTATGGACATGGGAAAACATATAATCATTACATACTATGTGGTCACTAGTGCTTAAATCGATAATCCATGCGTAAGCTAATAGCGAATTCTTTCTATAGAGAAAAGTACCTGAGAATCCTGAACCAATGTCACTATTCTTGAGTTGGCTCAAAATTTGTGCAATATTCTCATAATGTTCTTGGGTGATAGTCTAATGAGGTGTCCTACCACTTTCTGTGTAGAGACTTGATAAATTGTAGATTCCCTCTCTTTTTTTTATCTTTAACATTAGGTCTCCCATGTAATTTCCAACATGTATTCATAGTGTAGTGTGGACGTTTGCAATATTTGCAATATATATTTTTAATTTTGAAATTTTGTCCATTAACCTTCCCCGCTTATGTAGCATTTCATGGGCCATAGGATCCCCTATAATTTGGTGCTAACATGGTAGAATAACACCCGTCCAATTTGGCTAAAGAGAAAAAAAAAAATTTGGCTAAAGAGATGTTCATTCGTGGACCATCTGATCGTGCGCGTCAATCCCAACCATCCATTCTAGTAATCTAATCCAGGCCGTCCGTTCCGGGCGCTTCCCTCGACTATCGGATCTTGCGGTTTTTTCCTAGTCATCCGATCTAGATCTGCGATCCCAACCATCCGCTTGTGAAGACCTAGGGTTGTCTTTCTCCTTTCTTGTCGCTATAGCCATGAAGCCTCTCATTTTTTGCTGTCCTCCCGCGACTTCGATACCTCCATCAGCGTTGGTCATCGTCTCCATCGTAGCAAAGCTAGATGGGAACGATGTGAGGCTCATTCCCTCACCAACCCAAGCCTCCTTAGCCGCGGCAACTCATTGATTCTCTTCCTATACCACTAACTGGAAGATCCGCGCAAGCGGCAGTTGGGGATCCATCACAAGGATTTGCAATCGGAATTTCGAATACGACTCATTAAGGGTAAGCAAAAATCTTATGGCCGTTTCTTTTTCCTTTATGGCACGGTACTAGAGAGTGCCTTCCGGCCCCTCCAATTTTTCTTCAGCTGCTTTGATTTCGTTCCACAAGACCAAGAGTCGATTGAGGCATGTGGTGACCAAAAGGTTGTTTTTTTTTAGTTTGGACAAGGCCTTGGTTAGTGTGAATAATTTTGCTTGATCTGACTTCCCCTACATTTCTCATATATTATCCCAGAATGTCTTTGAATCTTCCGTTGAGGAAGGCCAACCATGACATCGGGTGTCAAGCAGTTCCCGATCCAGGTGTGACCAATTGGTTGCATCATCGCTAGTGCCTCTATAGTTGCTCATTCAGCAGGAAGGGCACAACTTTGTTGATGAAACCCTCCTTGTCCTCGGTGACAAGTGCTCTCTAGAGGTCCCGAGCCCAAGAGTGGTAGTTTGCCGATTCGGGAAGTTCTTGACTGATTAGGCGTAATTTTGGTTCGTTCGCTGACAATGTGTAAAGCAAATCTCCGAGCTTTGGGTGGCCGCCTCCATTGAACGGAAATAGGCAAGGCATGAGTGAGGGTTGAGGCATTGGGTAGGGTTTCGTGCTCTAACTTGGTATGGATCTGGGTCTGTGACTTGCATTCATTTGGGCCGACTCACCAGTCGAGTCGGTTCCATATGAAGAGGGAATTGGCCCACTTTTGTTGGGCTGAGTTCCAAAGCCCGCAACATTTTCTTCTTTAGATGGGTATTGGGCCCATGTCTATCCCAGCCCCGTGGCTTAGGGAGTGCATGACAACTGCCTATTTCTATTCCAAAAACAATTTTTCTATTCCAGATCTGTTTCTGGAATAGAAATCCATTTGATAAACTTATTCCGTTTTTCTATTTCTGGAATAGATTGTTTGAAATAGAAATTAGAAATAGAAATTTTCTACTTATCTATTTCTCGAACGAAATGAGAAATAAGAAAATTTTTCATCGTTCGTCAACTAGTTCTTCATCTGTTGCCGCCGACCACCGTTCGTCGGTCGCCGGCTGCCCACCGACCCTCGTTGGCCGCCAACCATCACCGCTATCCGCCGGTCCATCGCCGTCCGAAAGAAAGAAATTTTGTGTCGTTATCAAATGAATTTCTATTTTTAGAGTAGAAATTTTATGTCGTTATCAAACGGTTATTTTTGCTTAGAAATTCTTCTAGAAATAGAAATAGAAAAATCTAATTCTATTTTAGAAACTATTTCTAAAACATAATAATCGTCATGCGCGCCCTTAGTGGCTTTGGATGGGATACCAATGGACTAGGGGCCACTGAATTGGCCCAGGGATCTGCACTAGAGTAGGGGTAGAAACAAAGTTGGCATCTTCAACCTACCCTTCTTGACTAATTGACTCAATCTCGTCAGATGGTGTGAGCGTTTGGTTTTAGGGTGAGGAATCCTTTAGTGTCAACACTCTTATCCTTTGCCATGTTATTAAAAAAAAAAATTTCCTAATCACTTTGTTGATTTGTTCTGTAGGAAGAGATTTGCAGCAACAGATCAGGAAAAAAAAAGATGGCAATTCTAGGGTTGCGGAAACTAGGCTAGGAAGATGAGGCTCTGATACCATGGCAAAAAGAGAAATGGAATTGGGAAAAATGTTTTATTGTATTCTATTATGTATACAAGTACATTGAGCAATTTATAATGTAAGAATGAAAGAATAAAATAGAATAAATAATATACATGAATCACTATTTCCTATTTATAGTACTAATTAATGATCGACTAGAATCAATCACAATCGGAATTAGCTTCAAGATCTTCAATCTTATCTCCAACAAATACTTCCAACATTGAATCGTGTTGTATGTCTTTCGTGAGATGATAACTTCTAGAGTCGTGGAATTTGAACTTTTTAAGAGTCATGATATCTACGTCTCCAAAAATCTTGGAAGCCATAATCTCAAAAAATCTATGTATCGTCCACGATGAAGTGTGCCCTCTCACAAACTTTGATGCCAATCTTAGATTTGAGAATCCTAGCATGGATTGCAATTTTGTCAAACAATCTTTAAAATTCCCCTATGTTTGATCTTCCCATTTGGGTTAGTGAAAGAGCTAAACACCTAGAGGAGGGTGAATAGGAGGGTGAATAGGTATAAAAACAATTTTTCTTAAGACGCAGTGGAAATATTTTTCTTTTAAACTGAGTCTATTAAACAATATACTTTGAATATAGATTTAGACTATAGCAAATATAATGAAATTCAGAGAAGTATCACAACAAATAAATTAAAGGAGTTTAGGGAAGAGAAAATGAACACAAGATTTATAATGGTTTGGCTTAGATTAAGCCTACGTCCACTCTCCCACTCTGATAGCCTTTTGGTTGAATTTCACTAAGAATCGAAAGAGAATTACAGCAATATATCACTGACTACTTAGTAAAGAGTTTCTATTTCTCTCACTAAGTCACTTTAGTGTTTTTCTCTCTCTTTCGAATACATGTTTTGAAATAATTAGTATAAACACTTAGATGGGGTGAATATGTGTAAAGACAATTATTCACAAATTGCAGTAAAGATATTTTTCTTTTAAACTGGGTTTGTTAAACTAGAGACTTTGAATAAAGATTCAAACTTAAGTAAATAGAGTGAAAATCAGAAACGTATCACAACAGATAAATTAAAGGAGTTTAGGGAAGAGAAAATGAGCACAAGATTTATAGTGATTCAGCTTAGATTAAGCTTACGTCCACCCTTCCACGTTGATAGCCTTCTAGTTGGATTTCACTATGAATCGAAAGAGAATTACAGCAATATATCTCTAACTACTCAGTAGAGAGTTTCTATTTCTCTCACTAAGTCACTCTTTTGTGTTTCTCTCTCTTTTGAATACATGTTTGAGCACTAGTGAGGAAGAACAAGTGATTTGAAAAACTTCAAACTTTGGAATTCTAGCTTTCACACTCTATCTTGAATGACTTGAAAAACCTCCTTAAATACTCCTCTATGCCTTTGTGACCGTTGGCACTTCCCGAATGAATTCTTTCAATCAACCCATTAGACAAAATCAATCAATGAGATATTGAGTCGATTGAAGATCAAGATGAAAGTCTGATGATGCTAGTCGCCCATACAATCAGGATCTAGGTTTTCATAAGTAGATTCTTTCCAAATAAACTCGTCTTCCAAATTAATGTTACCGTTCTTAATTGATTTCAACAATAATATCTAAAAAGGTAAGTAAGATTTCCTTCCAAAAAGCCATATATATCTTGTTCGTACTAAATCCTTGAAGAAAGAATAATAATTCTGATTCTAATTATATCTTCAATCTTCGATCTTTACTTGAGTTCAGTCTAGATCTTCATCAGAGTGAGGCGGACTTTTGATATAGGATAGAATTTGAGAGAATTCCACAGAAGTTTGGTATACCTCATAATGGAGATAGAAGAGTTTTGTTAACTTCAAAATCAAATAGGAGTTTTCTCGACACGTTTGAGTACTAATGAGGAAGAACAGGTGATTTGAAAAGCTTCAAACTTTGGAATTCTAGCTTTCACACACTCTTCGAATGACTTGAAAAACCTCCTTAAGCACTCCTCCATGCCTTTGTGAGCGTTGGCACTTCCAAAGGAATTCTTCCAATCAACTCGTTGGACAGAATCAATTAAGGAGATCTTGAGCCGTTTGAAGATTGAGATGAAAGTTCGATGATACTGATTGCCCATACAATCAAAATCTTGGTTTCTATAAATAGATTCTTTTCAAATAAACTTCCCCTTCAAATAGGTTTTACTGTTTTGTGATTGATTTCTCCAATAATATCAAAAAGGTAAGTGAAATTTCCAATCGGAAAGCTAGATATATCTTGTTCGTACTGAATCCTTGAAGAAAGAATAATAATTCTGAATCTGATTATTTCTCCGTTCTTCACGTGAGTTCAGTCTGGGTCATCGTTTGATGTAAGATAAACTTTGAGAGAAATCCACAGAAGTCTTGTATATCTCATAATGAGAATAAGAATAATAGTTAGTACTTCTCCTACCGAGGCATACTGCACGTAAGGTTTTGTGAGACTACTGTCAACTATTCTAAAAGTTTAAGTTGTTAAATGAATGCGTTAATTATTATTTAAATATTCTAACACTGCATAATTATACAAGATGATTCCTTGGTTCGTGCACTCTTTTTTCCATGTGACCCGTGGATCATTTCCTTTGAAATTGAGAGTTCCTCGAAAAAGTTGCAAACCTTCATCTTAGTCTAGAGGATGCATTCACATATGATGTGATAAGAGGCCAAACTACTTTGGGCCATCATATATGGAGTTCCTCTTAGTATCGTGTACTCTCTTTCCGCACACGTATCACGCAATTCTTATAAACTCTGGTGGATTATCCTATAGATATGTAATACTTTTTATATACATATGCGGTCTCCTTTCGAATATTAATTGAACCTTTAGAGTTGAATATTCTCTCATTGTATCTTCTGCCCCTTTGAGTGTATGTCTTCCCTTGTTAGTCAAATTCCACATGCCACTCATCATCCGTTGCATGTGAAAGGGGGAATTAAGTATCGCGCATCACTTCACAATGAGGTCATGTACATAAGTCTCCCTCTACCTATCAGCTTTTTGGGTTGATCATTCTAATAGAAAGGAATAGATATTCCTGAAGAGTTGAAGAAAGAGAAGTCCTTGCCAAGGATGGTGGTGTATGACACTCTGAATTGAATGCAAATCAAGCCTTCTGCTGAGGGAATATTGTCTCTATGGACAAGAGTATGAATGATGAAGTTAAGAAACTGCTGAAGGAGAAGTATAGAGGGAAGGAGTAGAAAAAGGGGCCTGCAGAAGAAGTTGGAGGAGTTATGAGGAGTAAGCAAGAAGAGGAAACCTCTATCTATAGAGAAAAGAAAATTCAGCGAGAGCTATCTATTGCTACTGAAGCAAGTCAGGAAATCAAACTTCTGCTGCAGCAGATTCTAACTAAAGTAAAGGAGGTTAAGGAGGGTCACCATTAGGGGTGAGCGGTTCCCGGTTCCTTACAGGTTCCGCTTGGAACCTGGAACCTACCCTCGGGTACAGGTTCCTCATTTTTTGGAACCTGGAACCTACCCGTCAAAACCGAGAACCTGGAACCTACCCTCTCACAGGTTCCGGGGTCGGTTCCGGTTCCAACAGGTTCTTTTTTTTTTTTTTTTTTAGTTAAAAAAAATGAAAATGAATGCAGCAATAATAAACAAACTTGTCATTCATTGAAGATAATATAACACAAACAACAAACAGCATTTTAGAAGTAATAAACAAGCTGTTTTTACATTCATGAGTGTAATAAGAGCCAATAGTTCGAGCACATGATGGATGAAATGTGCTCTAACAATGGCCATAATTGTACTGTAGGCATAAGAGCCAAACTTAGCTTCATCTACTTATAATGAACACAGAATTCATAAAATCATAAAGGTAAGTTCACCTGCATGTTTCTATCAAATGATCTCTTGGGAAAAATTGTGCATTCCCTGCTATCCTACTAACTTTATGCAGGTGGCATACCTGGGAAAACTTGTTTAAATCAGCAAAAGACTCATAGCTCATGCTTTGATGCAGCTTCTGATAAAGTGTCTTCAAGTTCCCAAAGATTTTTGCCAAAGTCAGCACTCCTCTGCTGGAAATTGGAATGGCTGGATGATCCCTCCACTGAGAATGAAGAAGAGGTAAAAGGCCACCGCATTTGGATGATGCAAGTCAGCAAGGTTGATTGCCTCATTCCAGAAATCATATATCTGTCTCAGCATAGCAACAGTGCCAAGGATTCAGAAAGAATACTATTAAATATCAAAAACAACAAAAAGCAAGAAGATCCATACCATTTGCTCTTGCTCTGAGGGCTTCCTAGAAAAGCACTTATCAATATCATTGATTCTTTTGATGGCTACATCAGTACCCCTCCATTTTCCTTGATAAACAGTCCCATAAGTGCCAGAACCTAATTCTCACAACTCTTCAAGATCACCGTTCTTAATTATCTGCAAAATGGAAATCCAAGCAAATTAAGAGCTGAGTCCCAGGAAAACGAAACATGTATCATAGTGAAGCAAATCTCTCACTTGCAAGCGACCAATGCCATGTGATACTGGAAACCCGAAATTCATCCTCTCGCCACTATAGAATTAGCATCCTACATGAAAATGTCAGATGTACATGATCATCAAAATGAATGCACTTGAAGGACAAAGCAACCTCATGTATACAAACACTTTATGAACACAAAAGAGCTCAATCACCTCAGTGTCAGCTTCTTGCTGCACATTTTTATCCTGGTATGCTTCATGAGTGGACTCATTTCCTTCATAAACTGTTAAATCAGGATTAGAAGGAAGAGCCGACTGAAGAACAGAAGCAGCTACACCCTCAGCAACATTTCGAAGATCTTGCTTGATGAGATCCTCTGCTGAACCTTCAGAAGAGAAATTAAACAACTATAAAAAAAATATATATATATAAAGGGGAAAAACAGAAAACTAACTTTAGAAACATAGAATATCGGTCCTATAAAGAACAACCTTCGGAAGATGGAAAATGTTCTGAATTGACATAGTTTGCGAGATTATTGAATGGTTGCTGGACTCCATCCTCCAACTGTAGTTCTGCATTCAAGTCCCCGACCTTTGCAGAACGGTTATCCAAGAATTGATCCTTAGCTCCAAGGCCTTCTTTTCTTAGTGCAATTTTGGTAGGTTTTGGAGGAGGAAAATGAGTATCATGATTAAAATTTCAGGTTCTGCTTGGACAACTATCCTGGATTGTGAATTTGATCTTGGGATACCAACATTAGGTGCTTGAGACATGTTTTGGAATTCCACCGGTCGAATATCACGCAAATAAGGAACTTCAGGTGCCGAAAGGGCAGAGGACTCGGAAATTGTGGCTTGAGTAGTCTGAGAAAACATATAGGAAGTATCGGGGAAAATGTCCCCTTTCAGATTTTTCTGTACCTTTTGCTTCAATATCTCTGCCTTTCTTTGTTCTTCACTTGGCAACCTACCATGCTCAATGGCCGGCATCTCAGGGGGCCTTATCAGTAGATTTTCCATTCTCTTATCAATGGGCTTTACAGGATCCATGGAAATAGAATAGTCCAGATTGTCTACTCTAGATTCAACACCAGGAAATCGAGAATATTCTTTTGAAAATTCATGAACCTGGTGTTCAGAATCCAGATGACTAAGCAGGTTCGCCTCCTAGTACAGGACAAGAATCGGCAGTAACTGGCTTGCTAGCCTTGGCCTCCAATTTAGGCTGGGCTTGAGCTGGCATAAAATGCTGATGGACAACTATTTCAGGAGAAGGCTCTGGAACAACAACAAAGCCCTGCTTCCTAGAATCAGGATAGTCCACTCTTGGAAAAGCAGCGCTCTGGTTTTCATGTCTTGCCTGCAAATCTTCATGAACTCTTAAACAATCTTAGTATCTGTAAGGAGGATCAATCAAAAGAGGTTCAGATCAAGCTGAAACCATTGCTATCAAGCTAAATAAATTCCTTAAAATGTTCATCCCCAAGGAATGGCTTTCAGTTATCAGATCATTCAATCTTCATATTCAGATGGCAAAAATTGCATTTTCCTTTAATAATTCCTGTCTTTGCCAAATATCATTCTTCTTCATAGTCTAAAAAAGAGATGATAGACATGAGATCTCCAAAATGTGCCATGGTGCAACAAATATGAAGCCAAAGAACATCAATAGTGTGTACAGTGGCAAACACTAAGGAGTAAGGAGAACTGGGAAAACAACCAACCTAGAGATCACTTATAAAGGAAAAGATCAACTCTTACATGATTCTCACGGAGCGCCATCACCAGAGCTTGAAGAACCTTGGCAGAAACTGCTGAGGGAAAATGAAAGTCATGAACCGATGTTCTAGCTTGACAGAATGAATGGTGCACAGCATTCTTCTATTGATATTATTTACTCATGTCCATGAGATATGATTTTAGCATGGATGTGGACTTAGGAACACTGCAGCTCAAAACTTGAGTTTCAACAGAAAAAACATACCATAACCATGTCCTATTGCAAATTTACCATTGCACTAAGCGCTCATAGTATAGATGGCAAAAATATGAAGCATAATCACTGTATGTCCTATAAAACCAAAACAATTCTAGCACACGTTTGCATTCTAAGAGAGTACATGCTTATGTATTTGCCATGCCTGTATATATTAGAGTCCCGAGTCAGATATAGGTGTACACACATTTGATTTTACAGTACTTCAAGATGTTCAAGAAATGAAAGCTGTTTAACTTTGAGTTGTGTCATGCGCTAGACAGATACCTTGAAATTACGTGTATCGACTTTGAGACCCATTGATTTTCCAACAGCTTCAATAGATGAAATCACAACTTGCGCTGGTTTTCGGGAAACAAAACGAGTTTGCCGCTTTATATGATCCTGCCACAGATAGACAATGATGAGAGAGAGAGAGAGAGAGAGAGAGAGGTCTCCGAAAGGGCTACTTTTTTATTTTAACTCTAGATGTGTGAATGTATATGTTGATCCAAGTAAACTGGCAAGTGAATAATATGACAGATTTTGTTTTACTTTTCATTTCCATTCCCACAGACTCACCTACTATGGGCCTTAAAAGGTGAGCTAAATCATATGGACGGACCCAATTAATTCAGAGTTTGACAATTCCTAATCTGTTGACAGTAGTAAGGCCGCAACAGGTTAACTTTGAAAAACTGCAGTATTAAATGGCCAGAATTACATTTTGGGACATACTAATTGGAAAGAATGATGAATTCAAATGCATTACCAGACCCCTGTCAAAAAGAGGGGATAGATTCAGCCCTTGAGATAGAGTTATCATCTCAAATGCATTCATCATTAGAGGGCTCCCATCTAAAGTCTCTGAGTTCTCAGCCACATACTTTTCCTGCAAATTAACACGACTTCTTTAATAATTTAAGCAAATACAACAAAAAGCACTGAACTTTTAGGGCATCAAAAAAAAAAAAAAAGCCACGAGACAGCTTCTATTGAACAATTTTATGAAGTAATACCAGAAATAAGACAGCTTTCTGGAATTAAATCAGAGAATAGTAGACTGAAGCAAACCTCGATATCATCGAAAACCGCATGCACATCATCCAGATCCACATCTTCATGTTCTCTATGTTTGATAGGCACATAGTTCTTACAAAACCATGGATGCGTCCTGATATTATTGATATCAATGCGCTGTTTTAAGAAATATCCACAAAGTTATGCATCAGCATTAAAAAAAAAAAAATGCTAATGCAAGCTCAAGAAGTATTCAGAACAGTTTTATACTATTGTTTAGTGATATGACAAGGTCTGGTAATGTGTTCCAAGGTTACAAGGTCTACTAGTCCAACAAAAGCAAGAGGGTGCATGAAGAACCGTGCTCATCAATCAATGAAAGCCTGAATATTTGATACCTTGCACTGAAACAGAGAACAGTTTGTCAACAAAATTAAGGTCAGGACACAACTTACACAGCCTGGAATGCATTCCTTTTCTTGGGCCTCCAGCAGAAAATGAACCACCACCTCCCATAAGCATCTGCAGGACTAATGAAATGTCACCCATCTTGATTCAACCAAGGAAGCAAAAGTCGCAAGGGATCCTTATAGGACAAGCGACGACACAGAAACAACACTGTGATGGTCCACCAAACTCAGGAGGGTAAAAGATTTTAGTGCTAACCTGAATCACGGTCAAAATGACTGCATCCCTTTCCTTAATCCATCCACCAGGATGTTCAAAAGCAAGAGCAATATGTGTGCTCTGCACAGATAAAACAGAGGGATAAGTGACAATTTAGTTATTCCCTTTTCTAATCTCTTTTAAAAAATAACTAGAGAAATACCCCTGAATCAGACTGTTGCCGAAAATCACCAGCAACATACTTGGATGCTGGCTCTGCAGGACGAGCAACATTAGGAAGGTCTGAAAGAAGTGGTTCTGCTATGGACAAGAGCTCTTCATGCTCAACCCCAGACGCAGCAAGAACCATCCTAGGTGCTGTATAATTTTCCTGAATTTTAAATGTAAATAGTTTCTCAGGAAAACCAGGCATTGAAGACAGATACAAACCGACTATGACAACTGAAAAAAATTTAAGCAAGAAAATGCTGGAGGAAATAGATTGCAGGGATGGTCTAGTGAATATATGCTCAAAAATGCAGTGTTCAATAAGTTCCAGTCTTACTGCCACAAATTCCTCCAATATGGTATTGTCCAATCGATTTAGTGCTGATTCAGGAGCTAAGAGAGGATTTGCCAGTGCACCAGCATAACCAGCAGAATGAATAGCCTCCAAAAGTAAGCCTTGAGGAATGAGGATTGTTAGAAAGTTCACTAAGTTCTGCTTTCACCTTTTGTAGCTACGTAACCAAACAAATGATTAGGTTAGAAACCAGGCCTAAAATCTAACAATTACGTAGAAGGGCAGAAGTAGAAGCAAAAGAACAACAGTAACACTGGTAGCGTTTTCCTTTTGAAGCAGTCCGACATAAACACAAGCTTCCACATATACATGCATTTTAAAAAATTCCAAGTCCCCGCATGCTTAGTGGCACAAAGCAAAGCATGGAGGTGTCATATTTTCTAATTACATGGATGCTTCAATTTTAACAACATGAATGCACACAGCAAGGGTAGCCAAGTACATAAAACAAAGTTCAACCTATATTTACATTGAACTTTGCATTTCTTTTGACCATTCAAACTGATTCTGCACATTCAGATCTTACTTTTTCCTCAATGTGATCACCACCAACAGGAAACTAAACGGTGCCGGGATATGCTCAAGACATCTTAATATTGCACGACATCTTAATATTGCACGAAAACCAAATGAACAAATCCATAATTACATCTAGGTCAACATCGGATGTAGAGAATTGACAAAGGTATAAACTTTAAAAGTGAATGTTCAAGTGAAAGACCAAAATTTTGCAGGGCTAATTTTGGTGTACCTCTTCATTGACTTCCCAATCCAAGAATACAGGGTTCCTCACACTGTCAATGAGTAACTCTACCATCTGCGGAACATAAGTTTTCAAGGCATCGAAAGTGTAACCCATCTGCTCCCTTGAGGCGGAGGCAGCAACAAATCTCCTGATTTTAACTCCCGTTCCCATCATATCGAGATCAGATTCTCTCTCCACCTCGGTGTCTTTTCTTTCTATGTTCTTATATGCTGATGGCAACCTGACTTGAGGAAATGAAACAAACCATGAACAACCAAAATTCGCGTTAGATCTATGTAAAGCCTTGATCGGGAGAACCGGGGAAGGAAAAAAAAAAAATGGAGGTTAACAAATTAGAACATGAACTCACCACCCACTATCAAAAGATTAAATTGATCAACACCCAATTCGAGCTATGAAATGCCAAGTCTAATGGACTGATAAGTCCAGTTCTGTTTCCCTATGGAATGGGTAGGCGTCATTAGATAATACAATTGAGATGAGGCATGAACATTTGATTGTACTTAGAAACAAGTCTAATGGACTTACCACATATATTCATTCCACTTTAGCTGATAAACTCTATTTACCGGCCATAATCTCTGCATTAACAACATCCATATCTAAAAAAAACAGAAGAAGAGAGATTAGATAAAATATTCACTTATAGATATACAAAAAGAATTACAATATATAAAGATATAATCAATGTCACTTACCCAACTCAAATTTTTCTGCATTCTCAATGCACTCCTCAACATCAATCGGTACACGAACGGCTCTCAACCAATCTTGAGTGCAAATCAAAGCTTCCACTACTTTGGGAGTTAAAGAACTTCGAAAGCCATCAAGCACACGACCCGATGTACTAAAAGTTGACTCGGAAGCAACGGTAGATACGGGAATTGACAAAATATCTCGAGCCATCAAAGAAAGGATCTTATATTTTGAGCCATTAGTCTTCCACCACATCAAAAGGTCAAGATTAAGATCTTTTTCATTTTTTTCTTGAAGATACTCATCAAGCTCGGACTTGTTGTCATCACACCCTTGTTCATTTGAGTATAAAAACATTTTTTTCCAAACTTGGACGTCATACTTCTTTATTCTTTCACTACCACCCGAATCGACATTGGAAGCACTACCACTTGCACCCGAACTATGGCCACCAACATTTTGATCACTTGAAATAAGAGAAGAATGCTTATAAAATTCATACAAACGCTCCAATGCATCCTTCACCTTGTAATGCATCTCTTTAACTTTCAATTCATCATCATAGATTTGTCCATACAAGAAAGTCACATAATTCAACTTGGCCCTAGGATCTAACACAACCGCAATCAACACCATCATATTCACTTTATCCAAGCTCCCATAATATTTATCAAATTTTTCTTTCATTTTCACACCCATATCTTGAAGCCTAGGATCCGAAGCATTGACCGCATCTTTCAAATATCTATACAAGAGAGCTATTCCTTCAAAATAATCATTTGAAGTAACATACGAACTCCCGACATCCGATTGGTGGCATCATAGAATACTTTTAGAAAATCTGAAATAATAATAGCATTTTCCCAATCATCATCAATAGGAGTTTCATGGTTCAGCTCACTTGCAAAAGATATATTGTCTTCTTCCATTCTTTGGAAAGCTTTTCTGAACTTTATAGCTGTGTCTAACATGAGATAAGTGGAATTCCATCTAGTGGCAACATCAAGAATTACCGAACCCTTATAAGTGATCTTTTCACTCTTAATGCAAGTTTGAAATGCATTGGCTCTTGCGGGAGAACTCTTTACATATCTAACCACATTCCGGATACGTACAATAGAGTCACGTACCGTAGTCAATCCATCTCTCACAATTAAATTCAATATATGAGCTGTGCATCTCATGTGCAAAACACTACCATCCAATATCAACGACTTTTCCTTGGAAAATTTATCCCTCAAATAGTTAATTGCAACATCATTCGAGCTAGCATTATCCACAGTGATTGTAGACACCTTCTTTTCAATTCCCCACTCTTCAATACATTTTTCCACCATTCTCCCAATCTCCCTACCCCTATGACTATGCATCACCACAAAATTGATGATTCTTTTATGCAACTTCCAATTTTCATCAATAAAATGAGCGGTGAGACACAAATAATTCAGATTTTGAATGGAACTCCATGTGTCGGTTGTGAGTGCGATCCTAGAATTAATCTGTCGAAAATAATTCTTCAAAGAAGTTTTTTCATCTAAGTACAACTTCATGCAATCTTTGGCCATTGTGAAACGTGATATATGTTTGAAGAGAGGTTGTAACTCACCGACAAATTCACGAAATCCAACTCGCTCAACCAAGGAAAAGGTTGCTCATCCATGATGATGAACCGAGCAAGCATCCGCCTACAACGTTCTTGATTAAACGCCCATGTCGATAAGACACTACCGGTAGTAGAATCTCCTCCCGACTTGCCAGCCACGTCTACATTACGTGGTGCAAAGAACTTCTGTCTCTTATCTACGTTACGGGGAACCTCCCGCATGTGGTCAAGTGCTTCCTCATCGCGAAGTCCCGTTAACAACACGATATTTAAGCATGATCCCACAATGAATGCATTTCACTTGATTTGGTTTTCCATCCTTATCATTAATTCTACTAAAATGATTCCAGCATTCCGATGTATATTTCTTATCAAGAGGAAGATGACAACCAGCCTTACTTGTGGCACTCGTGGTAGGGGGTGCCTCTTCTTCATTTTCATGTCCAGATAACTCCAATTCCGTGATCGGACTCATCTCCTCATGTCCCTCCACCTCCATTGATGTGTTATCTTGATTCATTAACTTTGCACTACACAACAATAACAGAATATAATTAATTTAGTTGATAACAATGTTAACACAGCATAATACAGCATACCAATGGTGTATAGAAACATAATACAGCACTTTTATACATAAACTAAGTCTATTATGTTGAAATGCAACATATAAATGATGTATAGAAACATAATACAGCACTTTTATACATAAACTAAGTCTATTATGTTGAAATGCAACATATAAATGATGTATAGAAACATAATACAGCACTTTTATACATAAACTAAGTCTATTATGTTGAAATACAGCATATCAATGGTGTATAGAAACATAATACAGCACTTTTATACATAAACTAAGTCTATTATGTTGAAATACAGCATATCAATGGTGTATAGAAACATAATACAGCATGAACCATGGGAAAGTAGACCAATTTAGTCTTTATTTCATCACCTACCTTTGAACCAGAAATATTGCAAAGCTGTCTCACTAAAATCTACAAGTGATGTTGAAATTTGATGGTCCGACAGTGTCGAGAAAGCCCTTGACTGAGTCAATGACAGCTCTGCTGCTTTGGGACAGCAGGGAAGAGAATTTAAGGCCAAATATGTGAACCTACAGCACAAACATCAAGACATCAGGAAAAAAAAAACAGGACAGTTTTAACTTCGCCATCACAATGACGTCAGCCAAATTAAAATCATCCAACTGTATTATAAATTTATAAGCAGACATCAACTTGTGAAATAAGAAACTAGCTTTGACTTCTAAAGCCAATTGATATTTCTTCATTTTCGCTATGATAAATACAGATACAATAACAGACTAACAGTAACATCGTATTGTCAAAGAGGCTTAAATTTTCCAATATTTTTTGCCCCAAGAAATTCGACCTACTAACTTGGCGGGTTACAAGTTACAAAATATTACTCACATGCAAAATTAACTAAATATAAACATGGATCACGTCTATATTTATAGCTCACTAATCAGAAGATTGGTTAGAGGAAATTTCCTCCCGTCCTACTAAGAGTAATGGAGAACACAGCGCTATAAGAGAATAAACGAACTAGCAAGCATTCACTGGATTTGTGCAGTACTCGGTCAACAACCTTATCGTGAGTCTCACATGTGTTAGGGAGAAGAAATCCGAAACCACATCATGCCATGAGCGCATCATTCATCAAAAAGCTATTATAAAATCTGCGTTTGGATCATGTCGTAGATTATTCTAATCGAAAAGCTTCAATTTCCTAACTGCCAGAAAGTTACGGCAAGTCACGATGAGAACTGGAGATATCCCCTAAAGAACACACATCATCCAAATCTCAGTTTGCTGCGTCTTTAGACAATGATGTCTATGCCCCATGTTTGATCATGTTGTTCTCTTATTTCTCAGCAATGTCCAGCAGCTACAGTTATCCTACACGTACCCTCGCTCACCACATTGCTTTCTCATATTTTACTCATTTTTTTTGTCATTCCATCAAACATTTATAGCCCTATTATATCATCAAGATTCAAGACAGTGTTGGTTGACTGATATTTAAGCTAACTTTTTTCCTAAAAAAAAGAAAAGGATAATTGACAAAAAAAACCAGGACTCTCACTGCTGAATCGCTGATGCTCTAGTTTACTTTCTTTTGTACAACTCCAACTATTCTTGTTGTTAAGTAACAGTTAACCTACCCAAGAGCCCTCTTAGCAGAAGAGTGATGTTAAAAAGCTGGATATAGTGAAAAGTAAAAGCAAAGGCTAACCTAAAATATGAATGGAAGGCGAGTGACGTCGTGGGCGAGCGACGGTGGCGTCGAGGGCGATCGGCGAGCCGGAGGTCAGCGGCGGTGGCGTCGAGGGCGAGAGGAGGTCGCCTCGAGCAGTGGTCAGCGAGTGGTGGCGTCAAGGACGAGTGACGATGGCGTCGACGGCGAGCGACGGTGGCGTTGAGGGCGATTAGCGAGCCAGAGGTCAGCGCAGTGGCGTCGAGGCCGAGAGGAGGTGGCCTCGACCAGGGGTCAGCGAGCGGTGGCGTCGAGGGCGATCGGCGAGCCAGAGGTCAGCGGTGGTGACCGGTGCCGTCGAGGGCGAGAGGAGGTGGCCTCGACTTCGAGCAGGGGTCAGCGAGCGGTGGCGTCGAGGGCGAGCAACGGTGGCGTCGAGGGCAAACGATGAGCCAGGGCCCAGGGGTCAGCCGCGGTTCCGTCGAGAGCGAGCAGAGGTAGCCTCGACCTTCGAGCAGAGATCACCGGCGGTGGCGTCGAGGGCGACCGGCGGTGGCGTCGACTTGAGCAGAGGTGGACTGGAGAACGGACGAGCGAAGAGAGAGAACCGTGAGTCTGTGAGTGAAAGTGTGAAACCGTGAAACGAAGCGAAAGTGTGTGTGGAAGAGAGAGAACAACTTTTAGGGTTTTTGATTTCTGTAGACCTAATTCGAATAATTTGGGGCTTTTTAGTTTTTACTTACCGGACCGGTTCCGGTTCCGGTTCCGGTTCCTAGTACCGGTTCCGGTTCCGGTTCCGGTTCCGGTTCCGGTTCCGATGGGAACCGGAACCGGAACCGAGAACCGCCGGTTCCCAAAAAAGGAACCGGGAACCGGAACCGGCCTCCTCAGAACCGGGAACCGAACCGGACCCCTCCTCCGGTTCGGTTCCGGTTCCCGGTTCTACCCGGAACCACGCTCACCCCTAGTCACCATCAGAGGAAACAGTGCTTACAATATGAGAGCATGTGCTTGCAAGTTGCAAATACATGTCTTGTTGCTCAAATGATTGCGGAAGAAAGATTGTATATAAAGCTTATTTCTAATTTTTCAATAGACAAAAAATTACTAAGAAACTAGTACTTACACAGATTCATCTATATTTTAATTATTATTATTCTAATGTTTGCTGTAATTCTTGTAGAGAAAGCATTTTTATTGTAATATGACGCTTAAGATTTGCTGAAACCATCAAATCTAGATGGACTGCATAGTAGAGGAAGTTCACATTACAGACAGAGTGGACAATACTCCATGTTTTTGAAAACAAAGACCCAGCTCCAAATCGATTTGATTTGAATTTCAATTGGTGCTTTGAAGCCAATTTCAAGCTTGAAATCCGCATAGAGACATTCTGCAAAAGTCAGACCCAATTTGCCATTTTTGGCTAAATAGAGGAAGCGTTGAGCAAGTTCATAGAGACAATTTTGCTATTTCGGGCAAGATTGATTTAATTAGCTCCAGATAAACGTTTCGAGCTAAGCATAGCATTTTATAGCAGTTGTTTTGACCTATTTGAAGTCTCCAGCACGTCGAGGTAGTTTCGAACTATATATATATGTGTCAAAGTGAGAGCTGAAAGTAGCCGGGGGATCAAAACGTTCTCAAAGTTATTTTTACTTCTTTTGTCAAATTTGATTATGTTTTCTGAGTGAATGGTGGTGTAATCACCATAAAAGAGTGCTATGACTGGAGTGTCTATACTTGTCGAATGAGCTACAGTCCCTCGTGGAGTGGGAGCTTTATATGTAAATGTTGTCAAAGGTTTCAAAGATTGCACTAGTAAATTCCAATCTTGCTATAGAGCTTTCAAAGTTGAGAGAGTAGAGTAGGCTGAAACGAAAGACCAGACCACTATAAATCATATTGCCACCTTTTCTATATATACACTATTTACATTTATGTTAATAGAAGATATTTGCTCTGCATAGCACATTTCATCTACGAATACTATTTCATCCTCTATATTTTGTTTTGCATGAATTTTTTTTTTTAGTGAATGCTCCAATGACCAATTGACTCCCCTCATGGCTGTTAAGTTCAGTCCATTTCAAAAAGCAAACCCATGTTGGCATGTTATTAATTTCACTAGTAACTTATTGTTGACCCCGCTAAATGTAGTTTTCAGTAGCAGGTTTCTGAAAACCTTAATAAGTTACTATTGCATCGATGGTTGCTAGTCGCCAACATCAATACTAAACTATATCAAAGTACCTGGGTTACGGTGGTATCTTATTGGCTAATCTACTATTCTATCCCTATAAGTTCCTAGTAGAATATTATTGATTACATTGGTAAGTTACTATTTACACCACTCATATTTAATTATGAGAAATGAATTTATGAAAAACTTGATAAGTTTTTAATACGGTCATAGATTCCTAACGAGCTTCGTGAATAACAATTGGTAGCCTGACTGGTAGTAGTATACCAAAAGGACAAATTTCAGTGATGTAGAATTTAATATCAATGTTACATATCTACCATCCAGGAAACAATTTTCAGTGTTCAGCAAACGGAATTTCAAACGTCCCAGAAACTGTGAAAGAACGCAACACAAAGACAAACATGATACAACAATATTAATTTTCTTCATTCTCTTCGTGCTATCTGTTTTTCATAATATAAGCTAAAGATGCTGTCCCTAGCACGGGCTCGAACTCATATTGTCTTGCAATCGTGTGCCAACAATAAGGAGCTCTTTCAAAGACTTTAGCTTATGAATCTCATTTGGCAAGTCACGAAGTTGCCAGCAATACCTGACATCTAATAAAATTAAGCGCTGTAACTGACCGATGGATTTATCAACTCTAACCAAGCTTCCACAGCTATGCATGATCAGTCGTTCTAAATTTGCAAGTCCTGAGAAGTCGGGAGTTTCAACCAAGTGCCAACAAGACGTCAAATCCAGAACTTTTAAGCTCTTTGCCTTCTGCAACAACAAAAAGATTAAAAAAAAAATCATTAAAGGATCAAACTCTGGAGTCAACAAATTGACGTTCCTAGCATATGTCACACCTTTATATGGCTCCAACCGTCCCAACGATGGGTAATGGTGCCCAGTGCTAGACTGAGAACAACTAGATTTCTCATAGATAATTTGGCTATGTCAAAGTCTCGAGGAATATAATGCCAAGCAAGCCATCGCAGTTTCGGAAGTAGATATGACTTCTTCTGGAAAAAGTTGGTCAGGAGATGAAAATTCTGCCGTGAAGTCTGCTCTTCTATTCCAAATTTGACTTTGAACATTGTTTCCAGACTTAAATGATACATAAACCACTTCCCTATAGTCCCGCCATTAACTACAAGGAGCCTTAGATTTGGAAATCTCATAAAGTCCCCATCCGCAAAACGTTGTCCTGCCGGATGGCGAAACTCGAGACGGAGAGCTTCAACTTTTTCCTTTTCCTGCCAAAAAGGAAACGCATTATTAACCCCTCGTGTTTTAGCCCGTCATAAAAGAGGAAGTAGCCAAAATGTCGTGGTAGCCAGGAGCTTTTACCTGTTTTGTCATCAGCAAATTTAATGCTTCATCAACATTCCACACCCTAGTCTGCTTCTCTGTTACCATATTACTGTCCTGGCGGCTGATTTCTCGCCCCATGTCCCTTATTAGATCATGCATCCACAATGTATTATTTTCGTCAATCTTTATCAAGGACATATGCTGCAGAACTTCCAAAGCTTCTTCTGGAAAAAATTCATTCTCATCCCACACGTGGATGGTAATTTCTTTGTCATATCCAATGAAAAAACAAGCCATATCAAGAAAGATGTGCTTTTGGCGATCATCTAATGCCTCATAACTTATCCTGAGTTTACTGCTAACTTCCTCATGAGGAACTTTTTCCAACTTTTTCAATATGACATCCCACATTTCTTTCCTGTTACATGATAAAAGCGAACCTATAACCTCGAGAGCTAGAGGAAGACCTCCAGCAATACTTACTGCCTTTCTGGATATGTCAAGATAGTCATCCAAAGGACGATCACTTCTGAAGGCATGTTTACTGAGAAGTTGAAGAGATTTGTTGGGATCCATGCATTGCAGTTCATAGGTCCAATCCACTGGAGGAACGTTGAGAACCTCTTTATTTCTACTAGTAATGATAACCTTACTTCCTTCACCGAACCAATTGCGCTTGCCCATAAGTACATTCAATTGATTCTTTTTGTCAACATCATCAAGGAGAAGGAAAAGCCTTTTACCACATAGCCTATCTTTAATCATCTCAATCCCTTCATCTATATTCCTTATGCTTATATCTTTTCGTTCCCTTTTAAGAATGTCTGAGATCAGCTGATTCTGCAAGTACTCAACACCATTTACCTCCGAAGTTTCTCGAATGTTAGAAAGGAAACAACGATGCTCAAAATTAGGTGAAAGTTGATTGTAGATGATTTTGGCAAGAGTGGTCTTTCCAACACCACCCATTCCATGGATACCAACAATCCATGTTTCATGTGTCTGAGGGTCAATTGTTCTCATGATTTCACTCACATGATTGTCGACTTCAACCAAGCAATCTGATAATACCAAAAAACCCTTTTTCAACTCACTGAAAACCTTTTTGACAATTGTTTTCACAAAGTCACCCTCGTGCCTGATATTTTTGTAGTTGAAAACACATGGAATTAGAAAATTTGGTCGAACAACAAATGGTCAAGCCAAATCAAATTAGAAGATCTAACACTCCGTTTGGGATTGATTCCTTAATAAAATTATATGAACTACATAATGTTATTCGAAAAGAAAAGGATGAAAATGGACTTATAACATAAAGTTAAACTCAGGAAAAGTAGAATTCCGGCGAACCATCTCACTTTTAACATGATTTCTAATTTATCTGGAAAAACATTCAATTTCAATACTCGATATACCACAAATTCAGCAAGGACTCAATCAGAACTAAGATACATTCTAAGGAAACAAGCTATTGCTGTGGTCCTAATCTCAGAAAAAATCACCTGTTGGGCATGCTATGGAGGTCCCATCCCTTCAGTGCTCCAACTTCACTAAGAGCGGCCTTCCACTCGCTAATAGTTTCATCACTGTGTCGCCCCTTTCTTTCATGCTCAATGAAGGCCTGTCCATATCCGTTGGTTTGGTACCGAACCTCAGAAGGCTTCACATCATAGAAAATGGGCATGATCTTCTGTCCCATGTTTTTCTTGCACTCCACCATCTGGACCAACTCCTTGAGACACCATTTGCTAGAGGCATATCGTTTTGAGAAGATGGGTATGGAGATTCTTGACTGCTTGACTGCTTGGAGAAGCTCCAGGCCAATCTCTTCCCCGACCCACAACTCTTCGTCATCTCTGTACGCACGGATTCCCGCATCAATCAGGCTAACATAAAGGAAGTCGGTGAAACCTGCTCGAGTATCTGGTCCTCTGAAGCTCAAGAACACCTCGTAGTCAAATCCCGATGAAACCGCCATCTCCTCCATTTTGTTTCTCAAATGTGAATACAAATAACCGGGTCTGCTATTCCATTGTTCGCAGCTGCATCGTTTATTTGTAGCGCCGTCTTCAGCGATGTCTACTCAAAGCCTTCTCTGGAAGAGATCCTTGAACAGAACAGCAGAAAAGACAGTTGTCAGAGATAACTAATCAGAACGATGGATTGGAGATCAAAATCGAAACAAAAAATAAAAAGGGAAGAATCTTTTAATGGAGAAAAACACGAGCGCAGCTGCCGCACCAGGGAAGCCGAAGAACGGTGGGGTCTCGTCGCTGCTGAACGTAGATGATATCCTCAGTTCTTCGTTGTCCGTCGTCGTTCCCTGGACTTGCCACGACCAGGCCCGGGAGAGCCGTGAGGGGGTTGGAGAAAAACAGAGGAGGTTGCACCAGGGAAATAACAGAGAACCCTACGGAGTCCCGGCTGTCGAATCAATGAATGAAACATATCAGGCAGTCCCGGTTCGGTCCTAGGAACCGGCCACTCGGAACGACAACCGGATTAGAACCGGCAAAATTAATCAGTTTAGTCTGTCAAAAAAATAAAAAAGTTAAGTTCCCGGTCTGTCCAAGTTTAGTTCCCGGTCTAACTCGAGGCTGGTGCTCATTCCTAAAAGAAAACACTTGAACTTTATTTAACAAATCACTTTCTCATTTCTAATAAGTATTACTATCATGAAAAACCCCACATTAATACATCCGTAATAAATTTATCATGAACTAATTTTTTGATAACTAAAAACTCACAACTTAACAATTTGATGGTAAAATTTAATAAAAACTAACGAAGGTAAATTTGCTATAGTCAAAAAATTTATTTTAGTGAATTTGTTGTAGATATATTAGTTTGAGATTCTTCGTGATATTAATCATTCTAATAAAAGGAAAACGTTTCCATTAGCTAAGTTTTTCATTATTTTGTCCTGAGCTTCAACAAAGCTCTCTCTCTCTCTCTCTCTCTCTCTCTCTCTCTCTCTATATTCCAGTTATATGTTTCTTAATGATAAATTAACAAGTCACGTTCTCATTTATCATGAAATAATATTTTCAATATGTGATTTTCCCCATGATACCTTATTTCGTGGCGTTGAAGTGAAGAGTGCAGGAGATACTTGTTAAAATGTCAAAGTGATTATACTTACCACTTCAATTCTTTTCAACACTGACTTCGAATATAGAGAAAAAGAATGAAGAAATTGAATACTTTTATGTATGCTAGTGGTTGCTAGTGGTTATGATTACTAGATTATATAGCTTCTTTTTGCCATATTTACTCTTCTACATTTGAGATTCATCCATCTTTTACTGTTCACTCGATGTTCCCTGTACCAACAATTGTAACTTGACAACTTCACATTTCGTTTTACAATTATAATTTCCTTCATATAATTTAATATCATTGCATCATCTGTCTTATTTTCGGAAGTAATAACCAAAAAGCTTAAAACCACTTCCTCTCTTTTTTATCCTCACAATTGGATAAGGGAAAATCAATCACTTTCTTAAATTACATATGTTGGGTGAAACCATTTCCTTCGACATAAAGTTTTTCATGAAATAAACACATTTTAAGATTCGGAAAAAAAAAAATGACTCTTCTCATATCTAAGTACGAAAATTGGTTCTTTTTAATTTTGGTTCCGCAAATGTGGCCCCTTACTTTCCATTAAGATAATTATCAAAAAAGTTATAAACCCTAAACCTTTTCAAAATGGCCACTTCAGTGCTAACTCCAATTTGAATCGTCAGAAATCCGACGTGGCTATATTTTCTTAATTTCTCAGTCTTATGTGACTTGTTGGCATGCTCAATTAGTATATAACTCCTAAATGACGTCATCTAAAAGCTGAAAATAGTGATTGCTTGAGTGTCTAATTTTTTTAAAGTGATCACTTCAGTACTAGCCATTGTAAAAAGTAACCATTTTAGTGCCTAGCACACACCGACACAAACAAGTGTTGGTGCAATTTTGTGCTTGCATAAGATGCACAAACATGTGCTGGTGCAAGCACAAACTAGAGCATCAACCAGCTACGCCTCTTTATGTATCTCGACCAGTAAGTGCAACTGAGAACCCCCCTCGACAAGGTGATTTCATTCCTCTCTTTCCTGCCTTGTTCTGAATAAGTGTAAGGCCAATTTTCATCCACAAAAACCATGCGTAAATTACTAAAAATCTGAGTTATTAGTTGATGATTGGTGACGACATTAACAATTTTGATTTCATGAATAGATCTAGTAATCTCTTTGCATGTAGGCTGTTTATTGAAATGTGTCAATGAAATTGTGAAGCGTACTTGAGAGAGTTGCTTAGATATGTTGACGGAAGTGTTCACCTTACCGTCGCCCAAGCACTGCTGGACCCTATTCACCTTACTGTCGCCAAGCACCGCCCCCACAGACCGCAACATCATAATAGCAAACTTGAACGGCTACTAAATCATGGCCGGTTTTCACGCCGGCAGTAGCTAAAATTTACAGACTTTGCTTTGTTCATAAGCGGCAAAAACAGAGTTCGAAGAATTTGCCTTAATGAGGAGGAATTCTGATTGTTGACACCTGATCGACCAACATTGAGCGCCATATTTGCCTGTCTTAACAGTTTCAGGGGTTCAATGTTATGTCAGATTCGAACCCTACAAGAACAGGCAAAAGCAAAAGGCAAAATTCAACGTAAGGATACTCTTGCAACCGTTTACAAACTTCCAAATGATCCTCTTTATACTACTATGTTTGTTTGGTTAAAATTCTCTCACCTATTTCATTTCCTGCTTAGCATACTTAAAGTGTGGAACAAAATAAATGACCGCTTGATAGCTTCCCAGAAGAATCTTCAAATGCCATTAAAGGTGAATCACTCGACTCATGAAATAGAAAGTATCATAAGGAAACCCAAATCTATGTTGGATATGCAAATCAATTGTCAGAGGAAGCTGTTAAACTAACATGCTATCGTATTGCAAGGCAAAATATCACATGTCACTTACACTATTTCTGCAGCACGTAGAGCCCTCACGGCATCAGAAGTACCCATTTGAAAGACTACCCGATATCATTCTTGCTTGCAGGTTCTAAAAACAACATTCTCTGTTCCTTTCTCCACAAGATCTGTCAAACCAATGCGCTCTGATGAAAGAGGGAAAATAAAACTTCAGAAAGAGAAATTTTCTTCACAAGATTTCTGATGCGGCCAACAAAACCATGCAAGATGATATTTGTTCAGATATTGACGTTCCTTCAAAGTTTTGGTGGAAGATGGACTTCAAATAAGAGGCCTAGGGATTAGGATTCGTCTCATACATACATTAGCAGTCCTATATCTTTTAGCATTTAATTCTCATTAGAATTTAATTAAGTTTCCTATATAACTGGATGTTTCTTACTAGGATTTTATTCTTATTAAGCAGCTGGATGTTCATTTAGGACTCACATCACGACCCTGCCTGCCCTCGACAATTCTCTAGTTCTCTGCACTTCTCCTTCTTTTTTCTTTACCTTCGGTTTCATTTTAAAGTTGCTCCGCCATAAGTGCTTGAAATGCCAAATACCAAACAACATTTGCCTCCAATATAAACGCTTCAGTCAAGGCAAAGTCCCAAAGTCAAGGCATTTTCAAAGTCACCTTATGCCTTTCCATTTATATAAGGAGAGCGAGAAAATTAAGATTAAGACCGAAATGAACAATTGGCTTAGCTAAAATCTTGCCAATGTGTCACTGTCATCTCCAAGGCCAAGCGTATATCATCTTGGAGCATAAGTGAATGTCAATGAACTTGAGCAATATACAATGACTTTTGCAATTGTTGTCCACTTATCAACACAAAGCATCAAGTACTTATTTGCTAAGGTACTTAAATAGAAGAGCTCATGTGAAAGTGATTTAGCTTGCAAACATTGATCAGCAAAGTAGAAAGTCGCTTCTTAGTAAAACTCAAGGATTCCAGATATCAATGTTTGAAATTTTATTGATTAACCACCATCCATAAGATAAAAACTGCTACTGGTCTAGTAAATGTTTGAAGCTGAAAAGAATATTAATGTGATGCAAAGAAACATATAATTATTCTCTATTTGAGCATCTACCTGCAAGTTTTACAAATTATATTTGTATCCTTAATTTTCATGAGAAGAATATTGGAAAAATGCACACGAGGGAAGTGAAAATCCCATAGCCTCTCTCCTTGTTTGAAAGAATGCAGATCGAGGGAAAAGAAAATGGGAGAAGTTTATATGCCCTTATCTGGAATGGAGAGGACGATGGAATGGATGCGAAAAGTGTAAAGTAATGAGTCTTGAATTTCCCCTTCAGAACATCACCCTCTTTCTCAAAAATCACAGTGAGAAATGATCAAACTTGCCTGCTCATGTAAAGGCAGCTTTTTGCCAAGATCGAAAGTTTCTTACCTTTAGCTAGCAAACCCACTTTTAAATTTTAACAGCAATTTCTAGACTAGTAGTACCCCGGGCCAACAGCAACTCCAAAGCAGTTGGTTGCAAATGTTAAAAGAAACAAAAGCATCAGCATCTGGAAAAAAAAAACCTGCCCAACATATCTGCTACTACATAGCTTATTTAACTAAAAAAACCAAATCAAATTCACGTCAGATTCTGCTGTTCACACCGTGTGCACGGAATCAAACCACAATCTATTCACGCAACACATCAACAGCATACTTCTGCCAGATTTTCCTTCCAAAGCAGGTGCGCACCGTACCGCTCATTCTCCGCTCGCATTTGAGAAACTTATGGTCGATAATTTCCTCCCCGTACATTATATCCGCACCATGCTGAGCAGCAAGCAACCAGAGAGGCAGCGTCCCCTGCAAATTTTCGAAATTCGTCACCCAAATTCATTCCGAAATAAATCGAAGCACGAGGATGTGCGACAATCAGAAGGGTTTTCAGGAGGTTTTCTGAACTCACGGCTCGAACCATGGGAGCGAGAGCATGCTTGTTCTCGTACTCCCGACTAGTTCCTTACTCCTGGAAGTCACGACCGTGCCGTCGTCTTCGATGACGCATGCGATGCCAATGGCTTTGTAAACTGCATCGTACCGGAGAGCGAACCGCTTTTGATGGCGCCGCCGCCGGACGGGCCTCGCCGTAGCCGCCGGGTGGCGTCGCCGAGCGCGGCGAGGAGCAGAGCGCACGGAGGACCAAGAGGCGAGGAGGCCCAAAAAAGAGCAAAAATCCGCTCGTGCTCGAGGGGGGGAAGGGAGCATTTTTATTTACCCGATTAGGTTATTTTTACCCGCATTTTGACTAAAATTCTTTTTCTTTTTAATTCACCGAAATTCTCATCTCCCATCGATTTATTATTTATTATGTTAATCTCCCATCGATTTATTTCACCCATATTAACCTCCGGAAACACGTGTTGGTCACGAGGAAATTTTAAATGACTATTGAAACTAAGCCTCGATGGGACTCTACGAGGTAAACTCAAAGTTGATGGCCAGGAAATTAATTACCACGTGTCAAACTCTGAGGGCGGTGTGTTGAATTTGAAGATATTAGCATTGGAATCCAAATGAAAATAACCGCTCCGAGAAATGGGCTTAGAAATAGGGAACAGTTATTTGCTTGAGCACCGTCAATGGGTTAATGAGCAATTGCTAAAAGATAAGGACGTCCAAGAGGAATAAAACACGTGGAAATTGCAAAGAGTAATGCCTAAGAAGGAACAACCGACTAAGAAACATTTCCTCCCTTTTAATACCACTTGCTCCATTAAAAGACCCTCCATGCAAAATCACAATAGTCATCTTTATTTTATCTTTACTTTATTGCATTATAGCCTTAGCTTTTAAATTCCCATCGTCGATTAGATTCTAATGTGTATCTCTATTTGGTCAGAATCATTGATTAAATTATGATATTGTCCCACAAGGCTCAACGTCGTTGATTAGATTTCAGTGTTGTACTTTATATCGAGGAGTATTGCTATTGATTAGGTTCCAACTTTATGCCTAAAGCAAGCTTGTGTCGTTGATTAAGTTCTGTCATAATGTGAGTCAAGAGTGTAGGCTACCTAGCTATTCGTGTTCATATTGCATCATTGATTAAATTCTTGTGTAATTTGTATGTGGGATAGCCGTTTATCTTCAAGTCATTTGGGCATAAGTTGTTAGGACTGTATATGTAAGTTGAGAACAAAACTACTTTTTGCATTTAACATTCTCTGTCGAAGCCCAACATAGAACTTGAGTCTCCTATAATAAAACCAAAACGCGGCATTCGGTGAAAAGTTATTCATGGGAATCAAAATCGATGAAACACAAGGAAAAAAAAACCTAATCATATTTTTTCTGCCTCTCATCATTTTCACAATATAAATATCATCACAATCTGTAATGGTCAACTCATTTTTCATTTATTAGAGTCAACAATATAAATATCAAACTGTGATCCTTCATCATTTTCACAATATAAATATCACCATTATCCTCGTCTAATAATGAATTTGCTTTATGCATAAATGCAAGAGCCAAGAAGGTTAAATGATTGTCGAAACCGATTTTTTTTTATTTTTTATGGGAAGGTCAATATTGCTCGAGGCAAGCTTTATTGAGGAAAATCATCGTTCGACAGATATCTCCGTTTATTTCGTTTATGGGACTGCCACTTGCATTTCGACTTCCCCGATGCAAGGTATTTGGAACGGTAAAATTACCAAAGAGTTTGGGCCTAGCTCCTGTATCGCAGTTGTCCCCGATATTAGCAAGGATAAATACGATTATGCAAATGAGCATAATGACGACTATTATATTACATCATTTGTCATGTTCCCCATCATCCTTATTTTTTTTTTTCACATTCAAAAATTTTCCTAATATATTATTTCAATGCATAAGGAGCCCAATTCATGCATATAAAACATAGGATATCATACAATTTTCGTACGGAAGACCCTATGCCTTCTTAAATCTCATACTACTTGTATAGGGAAGTGTTTCATTGGCGATTAGGTAATGTCTTACATGCTCTCAACATGGCATAATATACATGCAAGTCCAAGAAGTAAACAACAGTCATGCATATCTCATGCTTTTTTTTTTTTTGGGTAAGGCATGCATATCTCATGGTTCATGTCCATATATTATCATAAAAAAAAATATAATATATGAATGATAACTTTCCATATCCCTATAAGTTCCTCATAGAATATTATTAATTTCACTGGAGAGTTACTATTTTACAAATCATGAACAATGGATTTATGAAAAACTAAATAAGTTACTATTACATAGATGGTTGTTAACCCCTAACGTCCTTTGTGAATTACCACTAGTAGCCTAATCGATAATAAACCAATGGGACGAAATTGAACAATGTAGAATTCACCATCAACGTTACATATCTTCCATCCACAAAACGAATTTCCGTGTTCAGCAAGCGGGATTTTACAAGCGTCCCAGAAACGGTGAAAGAAGGCAACACAAAGAGCGACAAACATAATACAACAGCATTAATTTTTCTCCATTCTCTTTGCGCTATATGTTGTTCATAATATAAGCTAAACATGCTGTCCATAGGACGGGCTAGCTCTCATTTTGTCTTGTATTCCCGAGCCTTCAGTAAGGAGCTCTTTCAAAGACTTCAGCTCGTGAATCTCATTTGGCAAGTCCAAAAGTCGACCGCATTTCCTGACATCTAATGAAACCAAGCGCTGTAACTGACCGATGGATTTATCGACGCTGACCAAGTCTACACATAACACCATGATCAATCGTTCTAAATTTGCAAGTCCTGAGAAGTCGGGAGTTTTAACCAAGCAAAAGCATAATGATAAATCCAGAACTTTTAAGCTCCTTGCCATCTGCAACAACAGAAAGATAAAATCAATGAAACGATCAAGTTCTGAATTTAACAGATAGACATTCCTAGCATATATGTCACACCTTTATATGGCTCCAACCGTCCCAACGATGGGTGATGCCGCTCCATGACAGATTGAGAACGACTAGATTCTTCATGGATAGTTTGGCTATGTCAAAGTCTAGAGGAATATGATTCCAAGTAAGCCATCGCAATTTCGGAAGTAGATGCGACTTCTTCCGGAAAAATTTGGTTAGAAGATGAAAATTCCGCTGTAATTTCCTCAAGACATCAAACACGATTTCGAGGCCATTTTTCCGAAATCTAAGTAAGCATCTCAGGTCAATCTTGTCATTAACTACAAAGAACCTTAGATTTGGAAATACCACGAAGCTCCAATCTGGAACGTGGAATTCTTTCCCATTGAAATACGGGAGACAGAGAGCTTCAACTTTTCGCGGTTCCTGCCAAAGAGGAAACACATTGTTAACCCCTCATGTTTCGTGTCATCCTAAAAGAGAAAACTAGCCAAATTCCAAAGGTAGCAGGGAGCTTTTACCAGGTCCGTCATCAGGAAATGCGACATTTCATAAATATCCCACACCCTCCTAGTCTGCTTCTGTCGGTAGATGATTTCTCGCCCCATATCCCTTATTAGATCATGCATCCATAAGTTATTATTTTTTTTTATCTTTATCAGGGACATATGCTCCAGAACTTCCAAAGCTTCTTCAGGAAAAAATTCGTTCTCATCCCACATATGGATTGCAATTTCTTTGTTACATCCAATGAAAAAACAAGCTATATCGAGAAAGACGTGCTTTTGCCGATCATCCAATGTCTCATAACTTATCATTAGCTTACGGCTGACTTCCTCATGAGGAACTTTTTCCAACTTTTTCAGTGTGGCATCCCAGTATTTTTTACTCTTGCCAGATAAATGTGAACCCATAACCTCGAAGCGCTAAAGGAAGACCTCCAGCAATGGCTACTAGGGGTGAGCGGTTCCCGGTTCCTTACAGGTTCCGCTTGGAACCTGGAACCTACCCTCGGGTACAGGTTCCTCATTTTTTGGAACCTGGAACCTACCCGTCAAAACCGAGAACCTGGAACCTACCCTGTCACAGGTTCCGGTGTCGGTTCCGGTTCCAACAGGTTCTTTTTTTTTTTTTTTTTTTTTTTTTTTAGTTAAAAAAATGAAAATGAATGCAGCAATAATAAACAAACTTGTCATTCATTGAAGATAATATAACACAAACAACAAACAGCATTTTAGAAGTAATAAACAAGCTGTTTTTACATTCATGAGTGTAATAAGAGCCAATAGTTCGAGCACATGATGGATGAAATGTGCTCTAACAATGGCCATAATTGTACTGTAGGCATAAGAGCCAAACTTAGCTTCATCTACTTATAATGAACACAGAATTCATAAAATCATAAAGGTAAGTTCACCTGCATGTTTCTATCAAATGATCTCTTGGGAAAAATTGTGCATTCCCTGCTATCCTACTAACTTTATGCAGGTGGCATACCTGGGAAAACTTGTTTAAATCAGCAAAAGACTCATAGCTCATGCTTTGATGCAGCTTCTGATAAAGTGTCTTCAAGTTCCCAAAGATTTTTGCCAAAGTCAGCACTCCTCTGCTGGAAATTGGAATGGCTGGATGATCCCTCCACTGAGAATGAAGAAGAGGTAAAAGGCCACCACATTTGGATGATGCAAGTCAGCAAGGTTGATTGCCTCATTCCAGAAATCATATATCTGTCTCAGCATAGCAACAGTGCCAAGGATTCAGAAAGAATACTATTAAATATCAAAAACAACAAAAAGCAAGAAGATCCATACCATTTGCTCTTGCTCTGAGGGCTTCCTAGAAAAGCACTTATCAATATCATTGATTCTTTTGATGGCTACATCAGTACCCCTCCATTTTCCTTGATAAACAGTCCCATAAGTGCCAGAACCTAATTCTCACAACTCTTCAAGATCACCGTTCTTAATTATCTGCAAAATGGAAATCCAAGCAAATTAAGAGCTGAGTCCCAGGAAAACGAAACATGTATCATAGTGAAGCAAATCTCTCACTTGCAAGCGACCAATGCCATGTGATACTGGAAACCCGAAATTCATCCTCTCTGCCACTATAGAATTAGCATCCTACATGAAAATGTCAGATGTACATGATCATCAAAATGAATGCACTTGAAGGACAAAGCAACCTCATGTATACAAACACTTTATGAACACAAAAGAGCTCAATCACCTCAGTGTCAGCTTCTTGCTGCACATTTTTATCCTGGTATGCTTCATGAGTGGACTCATTTCCTTCATAAACTGTTAAATCAGGATTAGAAGGAAGAGCCGACTGAAGAACAGAAGCAGCTACACCCTCAGCAACATTTCGAAGATCTTGCTTGATGAGATCCTCTGCTGAACCTTCAGAAGAGAAATTAAACAACTATAAAAAAAATATATATATATAAAGGGGAAAAACAGAAAACTAACTTTAGAAACATAGAATATCGGTCCTATAAAGAACAACCTTCGGAAGATGGAAAATGTTCTGAATTGACATAGTTTGCGAGATTATTGAATGGTTGCTGGACTCCATCCTCCAACTGTAGTTCTGCATTCAAGTCCCCGACCTTTGCAGAACGGTTATCCAAGAATTGATCCTTAGCTCCAAGGCCTTCTTTTCTTAGTGCAATTTTGGTAGGTTTTGGAGGAGGAAAATGAGTATCATGATTAAAATTTCAGGTTCTGCTTGGACAACTATCCTGGATTGTGAATTTGATCTTGGGATACCAACATTAGGTGCTTGAGACATGTTTTGGAATTCCACCGGTCGAATATCACGCAAATAAGGAACTTCAGGTGCCGAAAGGGCAGAGGACTCGGAAATTGTGGCTTGAGTAGTCTGAGAAAACATATAGGAAGTATCGGGGAAAATGTCCCCTTTCAGATTTTTCTGTACCTTTTGCTTCAATATCTCTGCCTTTCTTTGTTCTTCACTTGGCAACCTACCATGCTCAATGGCCGGCATCTCAGGGGGCCTTATCAGTAGATTTTCCATTCTCTTATCAATGGGCTTTACAGGATCCATGGAAATAGAATAGTCCAGATTGTCTACTCTAGATTCAACACCAGGAAATCGAGAATATTCTTTTGAAAATTCATGAACCTGGTGTTCAGAATCCAGATGACTGAGCAGGTTCGCCTCCTACAGGACAAGAATCGGCAGTAACTGGCTTGCTAGCCTTGGCCTCCAATTTAGGCTGGGCTTGAGCTGGCATAAAATGCTGATGGACAACTATTTCAGGAGAAGGCTCTGGAACAACAACAAAGCCCTGCTTCCTAGAATCAGGATAGTCCACTCTTGGAAAAGCAGCGCTCTGGTTTTCATGTCTTGCCTGCAAATCTTCATGAACTCTCAAACAATCTTAGTATCTGTAAGGAGGATCAATCAAAAGAGGTTCAGATCAAGCTGAAACCATTGCTATCAAGCTAAATAAATTCCTTAAAATGTTCATCCCCAAGGAAAGGCTTTCAGTTATCAGATCATTCAATCTTCATATTCAGATGGCAAAAATTGCATTTTCCTTTAATAATTCCTGTCTTTGCCAAATATCATTCTTCTTCATAGTCTAAAAAAGAGATGATAGACATGAGATCTCCAAAATGTGCCATGGTGCAACAAATATGAAGCCAAAGAACATCAATAGTGTGTACAGTGGCAAACACTAAGGAGTAAGGAGAACTGGGAAAACAACCAACCTAGAGATCACTTATAAAGGAAAAGATCAACTCTTACATGATTCTCACGGAGCGCCATCACCAGAGCTTGAAGAACCTTGGCAGAAACTGCTGAGGGAAAATGAAAGTCATGAACCGATGTTCTAGCTTGACAGAATGAATGGTGCACAGCATTCTTCTATTGATATTATTTACTCATGTCCATGAGATATGATTTTAGCATGGATGTGGACTTAGGAACACTGCAGCTCAAAACTTGAGTTTCAACAGAAAAAACATACCATAACCATGTCCTATTGCAAATTTACCATTGCACTAAGCGCTCATAGTATAGATGGCAAAAATATGAAGCATAATCACTGTATGTCCTATAAAACCAAAACAATTCTAGCACACGTTTGCATTCTAAGAGAGTACATGCTTATGTATTTGCCATGCCTGTATATATTAGAGTCCCGAGTCAGATATAGGTGTACACACATTTGATTTTACAGTACTTCAAGATGTTCAAGAAATGAAAGCTGTTTAACTTTGAGTTGTGTCATGCGCTAGACAGATACCTTGAAATTACGTGTATCGACTTTGAGACCCATTGATTTTCCAACAGCTTCAATAGATGAAATCACAACTTGCGCTGGTTTTCGGGAAACAAAACGAGTTTGCCGCTTTATATGATCCTGCCACAGATAGACAATGATGAGAGAGAGAGAGAGAGAGAGAGAGAGGTCTCCGAAAGGGCTACTTTTTTATTTTAACTCTAGATGTGTGAATGTATATGTTGATCCAAGTAAACTGGCAAGTGAATAATATGACAGATTTTGTTTTACTTTTCATTTCCATTCCCACAGACTCACCTACTATGGGCCTTAAAAGGTGAGCTAAATCATATGGACGGACCCAATTAATTCAGAGTTTGACAATTCCTAATCTGTTGACAGTAGTAAGGCCGCAACAGGTTAACTTTGAAAAACTGCAGTATTAAATGGCCAGAATTACATTTTGGGACATACTAATTGGAAAGAATGATGAATTCAAATGCATTACCAGACCCCTGTCAAAAAGAGGGGATAGATTCAGCCCTTGAGATAGAGTTATCATCTCAAATGCATTCATCATTAGAGGGCTCCCATCTAAAGTCTCTGAGTTCTCAGCCACATACTTTTCCTGCAAATTAACACGACTTCTTTAATAATTTAAGCAAATACAACAAAAAGCACTGAACTTTTAGGGCATCAAAAAAAAAAAAAAAAAAAAGCCACGAGACAGCTTCTATTGAACAATTTTATGAAGTAATACCAGAAATAAGACAGCTTTCTGGAATTAAATCAGAGAATAGTAGACTGAAGCAAACCTCGATATCATCGAAAACCGCATGCACATCATCCAGATCCACATCTTCATGTTCTCTATGTTTGATAGGCACATAGTTCTTACAAAACCATGGATGCTTCCTGATATTATTGATATCAATGCGCTGTTTTAAGAAATATCCACAAAGTTATGCATCAGCATTAAAAAAAAAAAAAAAAAAAATGCTAATGCAAGCTCAAGAAGTATTCAGAACAGTTTTATACTATTGTTTAGTGATATGACAAGGTCTGGTAATGTGTTCCAAGGTTACAAGGTCTACTAGTCCAACAAAAGCAAGAGGGTGCATGAAGAACCGTGCTCATCAATCAATGAAAGCCTGAATATTTGATACCTTGCACTGAAACAGAGAACAGTTTGTCAACAAAATTAAGGTCAGGACACAACTTACACAGCCTGGAATGCATTCCTTTTCTTGGGCCTCCAGCAGAAAATGAACCACCACCTCCCATAAGCATCTGCAGGACTAATGAAATGTCACCCATCTTGATTCAACCAAGGAAGCAAAAGTCGCAAGGGATCCTTATAGGACAAGCGACGACACAGAAACAACACTGTGATGGTCCACCAAACTCAGGAGGGTAAAAGATTTTAGTGCTAACCTGAATCACGGTCAAAATGACTGCATCCCTTTCCTTAATCCATCCACCAGGATGTTCAAAAGCAAGAGCAATATGTGTGCTCTGCACAGATAAAACAGAGGATAAGTGACAATTTAGTTATTCCCTTTTCTAATCTCTTTTAAAAATAACTAGAGAAATACCCCTGAATCAGACTGTTGCCGAAAATCACCAGCAACATACTTGGATGCTGGCTCTGCAGGACGAGCAACATTAGGAAGGTCTGAAAGAAGTGGTTCTGCTATGGACAAGAGCTCTTCATGCTCAACCCCCAGACGCAGCAAGAACCATCCTAGGTGCTGTATAATTTTCCTGAATTTTAAATGTAAATAGTTTCTCAGGAAAACCAGGCATTGAAGACAGATACAAACCGACTATGACAACTGAAAAAAATTTAAGCAAGAAAATGCTGGAGGAAATAGATTGCAGGGATGGTCTAGTGAATATATGCTCAAAAAATGCAGTGTTCAATAAGTTCCAGTCTTACTGCCACAAATTCCTCCAATATGGTATTGTCCAATCGATTTAGTGCTGATTCAGGAGCTAAGAGAGGATTTGCCAGTGCACCAGCATAACCAGCAGAATGAATAGCCTCCAAAAGTAAGCCTTGAGGAATGAGGATTGTTAGAAAGTTCACTAAGTTCTGCTTTCACCTTTTGTAGCTACGTAACCAAACAAATGATTAGGTTAGAAACCAGGCCTAAAATCTAACAATTACAGAAGGGCAGAAGTAGAAGCAAAAGAACAACAGTAACACTGGTAGCGTTTTCCTTTTGAAGCAGGTCTGACATAAACACAAGCTTCCACATATACATGCATTTTAAAAAATTCCAAGTCCCTGCATGCTTAGTGGCACAAAGAAAAGCATGGAGGTGTCATATTTTCTAATTACATGGATGCTTCAATTTTAACAACATGAATGCACACAGCAAGGGTAGCCAAGTACATAAAACAAAGTTCAACCTATATTTACATTGAACTTTGCATTTCTTTTGACCATTCAAACTGATTCTGCACATTCGATCTTACTTTTTCCTCAATGTGATCACCACCAACAGGAAACTAAACAGTGCCGGGATATGCTCAAGCACATCTTAATATTGCACGACATCTTAATATTGCACGAAAACCAAATGAACAAATCCATAATTACATCTAGGTCAACATCGATGTAGAGAATTGACAAAGGTATAAACTTTAAAAGTGAATGTTCAAGTGAAAGACCAAAATTTTGCGGGGCTAATTTTGGTGTACCTCTTCATTGACTTCCCAATCCAAGAATACAGGGTTCCTCACACTGTCAATGAGTAACTCTACCATCTGCGGAACATAAGTTTTCAAGGCATCGAAAGTGTAACCCATCTGCTCCCTTGAGGCGGGCAGCAACAAATCTCCTGATTTTAACTCCCGTTCCCATCATATCGAGAGATCAGATTCTCTCTCCACCTCGGTGTCTTTTCTTTCTATGTTCTTATATGCTGATGGCAACCTGACTTGAGGAAATGAAACAAACCATGAACAACCAAAATTCGCGTTAGATCTATGTAAAGCCTTGATCGGAGAACCGGGAAGGAAAAAAAAAGAAAATGGAGGTTAACAAATTAGAACATGAACTCACCACCCACTATCAAAAGATTAAATTGATCAACACCCAATTCGAGCTATGAAATGCCAAGTCTAATGGACTGATAAGTCCAGTTCTGTTTCCCTATGGAATGGGTAGGCGTCATTAGATAATACAATTGAGATGAGGCATGAACATTTGATTGTACTTAGAAACAAGTCTAATGGACTTACCACATATATTCATTCCACTTTAGCTGATAAACTCTATTTACCGGCCATAATCTCTGCATTAACAACATCCATATCTAAAAAAAACAGAAGAAGAGAGATTAGATAAAATATTCACTTATAGATATACAAAAAGAATTACAATATATAAAGATATAATCAATGTCACTTACCCAACTCAAATTTTTCTGCATTCTCAATGCACTCCTCAACATCAATCGGTACACGAACGGCTCTCAACCAATCTTGAGTGCAAATCAAAGCTTCCACTACTTTGGGAGTTAAAGAACTTCGAAAGCCATCAAGCACACGACCCGATGTACTAAAAGTTGACTCGGAAGCAACGGTAGATACGGGAATTGACAAAATATCTCGAGCCATCAAAGAAAGGATCTTATATTTTGAGCCATTAGTCTTCCACCACATCAAAAGGTCAAGATTAAGATCTTTTTCATTTTTTTCTTGAAGATACTCATCAAGCTCGGACTTGTTGTCATCACACCCTTGTTCATTTGAGTATAAAAACATTTTTTTCCAAACTTGGACGTCATACTTCTTTATTCTTTCACTACCACCCGAATCGACATTGGAAGCACTACCACTTGCACCCGAACTATGGCCACCAACATTTTGATCACTTGAAATAAGAGAAGAATGCTTATAAAATTCATACAAACGCTCCAATGCATCCTTCACCTTGTAATGCATCTCTTTAACTTTCAATTCATCATCATAGATTTGTCCATACAAGAAAGTCACATAATTCAACTTGGCCCTAGGATCTAACACAACCGCAATCAACACCATCATATTCACTTTATCCAAGCTCCCATAATATTTATCAAATTTTTCTTTCATTTTCACACCCATATCTTGAAGCCTAGGATCCGAAGCATTGACCGCATCTTTCAAATATCTATACAAGAGAGCTATTCCTTCAAAATAATCATTTGAAGTAACATACGAACTCCCGACATCCGATTGGTGGCATCATAGAATACTTTTAGAAAATCTGAAATAATAATAGCATTTTCCCAATCATCATCAATAGGAGTTTCATGGTTCAGCTCACTTGCAAAAGATATATTGTCTTCTTCCATTCTTTGGAAAGCTTTTCTGAACTTTATAGCTGTGTCTAACATGAGATAAGTGGAATTCCATCTAGTGGCAACATCAAGAATTACCGAACCCTTATAAGTGATCTTTTCACTCTTAATGCAAGTTTGAAATGCATTGGCTCTTGCGGGAGAACTCTTTACATATCTAACCACATTCCGGATACGTACAATAGAGTCACGTACCGTAGTCAATCCATCTCTCACAATTAAATTCAATATATGAGCTGTGCATCTCATGTGCAAAACACTACCATCCAATATCAACGACTTTTCCTTGGAAAATTTATCCCTCAAATAGTTAATTGCAACATCATTCGAGCTAGCATTATCCACAGTGATTGTAGACACCTTCTTTTCAATTCCCCACTCTTCAATACATTTTTCCACCATTCTCCCAATCTCCCTACCCCTATGACTATGCATCACCACAAAATTGATGATTCTTTTATGCAACTTCCAATTTTCATCAATAAAATGAGCGGTGAGACACAAATAATTCAGATTTTGAATGGAACTCCATGTGTCGGTTGTGAGTGCGATCCTAGAATTAATCTGTCGAAAATAATTCTTCAAAGAAGTTTTTTCATCTAAGTACAACTTCATGCAATCTTTGGCCATTGTGAAACGTGATATATGTTTGAAGAGAGGTTGTAACTCACCGACAAATTCACGAAATCCAACTCGCTCAACCAAGGAAAAAGGTTGCTCATCCATGATGATGAACCGAGCAAGCATCCGCCTACAACGTTCTTGATTAAACGCCCATGTCGATAAGACACTACCGGTAGTAGAATCTCCTCCTGACTTGCCAGCCACGTCTACATTACGTGGTGCAAAGAACTTCTGTCTCTTATCTACGTTACGGGGAACCTCCCATGTGGTCAAGTGCTTCCTCATCGCGAAGTCCCGTTAACAACACGATATTTAAGCATGATCCCACAATGAATGCATTTCACTTGATTTGGTTTTCCATCCTTATCATTAATTCTACTAAAATGATTCCAGCATTCCGATGTATATTTCTTATCAAGAGGAAGATGACAACCAGCCTTACTTGTGGCACTCGTGGTAGGGGGTGCCTCTTCTTCATTTTCATGTCCGAGATAACTCCAATTCCGTGATCGGACTCATCTCCTCATGTCCCTCCACCTCCATTGATGTGTTATCTTGATTCATTAACTTTGCACTACACAACAATAACAGAATATAATTAATTTAGTTGATAACAATGTTAACACAGCATAATACAGCATACCAATGGTGTATAGAAACATAATACAGCACTTTTATACATAAACTAAGTCTATTATGTTGAAATGCAACATATAAATGATGTATAGAAACATAATACAGCACTTTTATACATAAACTAAGTCTATTATGTTGAAATGCAACATATAAATGATGTATAGAAACATAATACAGCACTTTTATACATAAACTAAGTCTATTATGTTGAAATACAGCATATCAATGGTGTATAGAAACATAATACAGCACTTTTATACATAAACTAAGTCTATTATGTTGAAATACAGCATATCAATGGTGTATAGAAACATAATACAGCATGAACCATGGGAAAGTAGACCAATTTAGTCTTTATTTCATCACCTACCTTTGAACCAGAAATATTGCAAAGCTGTCTCACTAAAATCTACAAGTGATGTTGAAATTTGATGGTCCGACAGTGTCGAGAAAGCCCTTGACTGAGTCAATGACAGCTCTGCTGCTTTGGGACAGCAGGGAAGAGAATTTAAGGCCAAATATGTGAACCTACAGCACAAACATCAAGACATCGGAAAAAAAAACAGGACAGTTTTAACTTCGCCATCACAATGACGTCAGCCAAATTAAAATCATCCAACTGTATTATAAATTTATAAGCAGACATCAACTTGTGAAATAAGAAACTAGCTTTGACTTCTAAAGCCAATTGATATTTCTTCATTTTCGCTATGATAAATACGATACAATAACAGACTAACAGAACATCGTATTGTCAAAGAGGCTTAAATTTTCCAATATTTTTTGCCCCAAGAAATTCGACCTACTAACTTGGCGGGTTACAAGTTACAAAATATTACTCACATGCAAAATTAACTAAATATAAACATGGATCACGTCTATATTTATAGCTCACTAATCAGAAGATTGGTTAGAGGAAATTTCCTCCCGTCCTACTAAGAGTAATGGAGAACACAGCGCTATAAGAGAATAAACGAACTAGCAAGCATTCACTGGATTTGTGCGTACTCGGTCAACAACCTTATCGGTGAGTCTCACATGTGTTAGGGAGAAGAAATCCGAAACCACATCATGCCATGAGCGCATCATTCATCAAAAAGCTATTATAAAATCTGCGTTTGGATCATGTCGTAGATTATTCTAATCGAAAAGCTTCAATTTCCTAACCGCGAAAGTTACGGCAAGTCACGATGAGAACTGGAGATATCCCCTAAAGAACACACATCATCCAAATCTCAGTTTGCTGCGTCTTTAGACAATGATGTCTATGCCCCATGTTTGATCATGTTGTTCTCTTATTTCTCAGCAATGTCCAGCAGCTACAGTTATCCTACACGTACCCTCGCTCACCACATTGCTTTCTCATATTTTACTCATTTTTTTTGTCATTCCATCAAACATTTATAGCCCTATTATATCATCAAGATTCAAGACAGTGTTGGTTGACTGATATTTAAGCTAACTTTTTTCCTAAAAAAAAGAAAAGGATAATTGACAAAAAAAACCAGGACTCTCACTGCTGAATCGCTGATGCTCTAGTTTACTTTCTTTTGTACAACTCCAACTATTCTTGTTGTTAAGTAACAGTTAACCTACCCAAGAGCCCTCTTAGCAGAAGAGTGATGTTAAAAAGCTGGATATAGTGAAAAGTAAAAGCAAAGGCTAACCTAAAATATGAATGGAAGGCGAGTGACGTCGAGGGCAAGCGACGGTGGCGTCGAGGGCGATTGGCGAGCCGGAGGTCAGCGGCGGTGGCGTTGAGGGCGAGAGGAGGTCGCCTCGAGCAGTGGTCAGCGAGTGGTGGCGTCAAGGACGAGTGACAATGGCGTCGACGGCGAGCGACGGTGGCGTTGAGGGCGATTAGCGAGCCAGAGGTCAGCGCAGTGGCGTCGAGGCCGAGAGGAGGTGGCCTCGACCAGGGGTCAGCGAGCGGTGGCGTCGAGGGCGAGCGACGGTGGCGTCGAGGGCGATCGGCGAGCCAGAGGTCAGCGGTGGTGACCGGTGCCGTCGAGGGCGAGAGGAGGTGGCCTCGACTTCGAGCAGGGGTCAGCGAGCGGTGGCGTCGAGGGCGAGCAACGGTGGCGTCGAGGGCAAACGATGAGCCAGGGCCCAGGGGTCAGCCGCGGTTCCGTCGAGAGCGAGCAGAGGTAGCCTCGACCTTCGAGCAGAGATCACCGGCGGTGGCGTCGAGGGCGACCGGCGGTGGCGTCGACTTGAGCAGAGGTGGACTGGAGAACGGACGAGCGAAGAGAGAGAACCGTGAGTCTGTGAGTGAAAGTGTGAAACCGTGAAACGAAGCGAAAGTGTGTGTGGAAGAGAGAGAACAACTTTTAGGGTTTTTGATTTCTGTAGACCTAATTCGAATAATTTGGGGCTTTTTAGTTTTTACTTACCGGACCGGTTCCGGTTCCGGTTCCGGTTCCTAGTACCGGTTCCGGTTCCGGTTCCGGTTCCGGTTCCGGTTCCGATGGGAACCGGAACCGGAACCGAGAACCGCCGGTTCCCAAAAAAAGGAACCGGGAACCGGAACCGGCCTCCTCAGAACCGGGAACCGAACCGGACCCTCCTCCGGTTCGGTTCCGGTTCCCGGTTCTACCCGGAACCACGCTCACCCCTAATGGCTACTGCCTTTATGGAATGGTCAAGATAATCATCCAAAGGACAATCTCTTCTGAAGGCATGTATGCTGAAAAGTTGAAGAGATTTGTCGAAATCCATGCAGTTAAGTTCATAGGTCCAATCCACTTGAGGAACGTTGAGAACCTCTTTGTTTCTACTAGTGATGATAACCTTACTTCCTTCCCCGAACCAATCGCGCTTGCCCATAAGTGCATTCAATTGATTCTTTTTGTCAACATCATCAAGGAGAAGGAGAAGTCTTTTACGACACAACCTAACTTTAATCATCTCATTCCCTTCGTCTATGTTGCTTATGCTTATATCTATCAAATTCTTTTTGAGGATGTCGGAGATCAGCTGCTTCTGCAAGTACATAAGACCATCTTTCTGCGAAGTTTCTTGAATGTCAGAAAGGAAACAACAATGCTCAAAATTAGGTGAAAGTTTATTGTAGATTATTTTGGCAAGAGTGGTCTTTCCAGCACCTCCCATTCCATGGATACCAACATTCCATGTTTCATGTGTCTGAGGGTCAATCATCCTCATGATTTCACTCACGTGACTGTCGACTTCAACCAAGCAACCTGGTATTGCCAAGTAACCCTTTTTCAACTCATGGAAAACCTTCTTGACGATTGTTTTCACGAAATCACCTTCGCGCCTAATTTGTTTTGGAGTTAAACAAATGGAATTAGAAAATTGGGTTAGAACAACAACTAGTCAGGCCAAACCAAATTAGAAAATCTAACACCGCATTTGGATAGACTCCTTATTGAAATTATATGAACTAAATAATGTCATTCTAAAGAGAAAGATGAAAATGGACTTATAACATATAGTTAAGCTTGGAAAAAATCAAATTCCGGCAAATCCTGCCTCTTTTTTCACATGATTTTTGAATAATTACTAATCTTTCTAGAAATACATTCAACTTCAATACGAGAAATAACACAACTTCAGCAAGGTCTCAATCACAACTAATTTGCATTCTAAGGATACAAGCTATTGCAGAAAACTTAATCTTAGAAATAATCACCTGTTCGGCATGCTTTGTAGGTCCCATCCCTTTAGTGCTCCGACTTCACTAAGAGCGGCCTTCCACTCGCTAATAGTTCCATCATCGTATTGCTTCTTGCTTTCGTGCTCAATGAAGGCCTGTCCATACCCGCCGGTCTGGTGCCGAACTTCATAAGGTTCCACGTCATAGAAAATGGGCATGATCTTCTGTCCCATGATTTTCTTGCACTTCACCATCTGGACCAACTCCTTGAGACACCATTTGCTGGAGGCATATCCTTTTGAGAAGATGGGAATGGAGATTCTTGACTGCTTGATTGCACGAAGAAGCTCTGGGCCAATCTCTTCTCCGACCCGCAGCTCTTCATCATCTCTGTAGGCACGGATTCCTGCATCGTTCAGACTGATATAAAGAAAGTCGGTGAAACCTGCTCGAGTATCTGGTCCTCTAAAGCTCAAGAACACCTCGTAGTCGAATCCTGATGAAACTGATATCTCCTCAATTTCTTTCGAGTGTATATAAGCAGCTGAGTCTGCTATTCCATTATTCGCAGCTGCATCGTTTATTTGTATCTCCATGTTCAGCGATGCCTACTCAGAGTCTTTCCGGAAGATGTCCTTGAATAGAACAGCTCCTTGAACAGAACAGCAGAAAAGACGATCGTCAGAGATGACTAAACAGAACGAGGAATCCGAGGGAAGAAGTAGAATTCTGGGCGACAAGAATCTTTAATGGAGAAAAACACGAGCACAGCTGCCGCACCGTGGAAACCGAAGAACGGTGGGGTCTTGTCGCGTCCGAACTTAGATGATATCCTCAGTTCTTCGTTCTCCGTCGTCGTTCCCTGGGTCGGGCGATGGCAAGTCCTTCTTATATACTCCTTCGTAGAGTGAGGCAGCGAGAAAGAGGGAGAGCCGCGAGGGTTGAGGGTAAGGAGGGAGAAGGAGGCGGCAACACGGAAAAAGGACAGGATCCTAGGCAGTCCCAGTCTTCGGACCCCACCCCCCCCAAAAAAAAAAATAATGATAATCAGGCACAGAAGGGTATGATAGCTTGCGAGACACGGTGTTTGGAAAATGTAATCCTCCTCCAATGTATTGACAAACGATAGCTCGTCGTTTTGTGGTTTTTAGCATTTAATGCATAGTACAAAGTCCACAAGTAACTTCATGGATGCTTTCCATATTACATTTTTCTTTCAGCTTGCAAGACACGGTGTTTGGACATGACATCGCTACGTACTTTGACTGGGTCAAAGTTAAATAAAAAGTGTAATCCTCTTCCAATGTATTGACAAACGATAGCTCGTCGTTTCGTGGTTTTTAGCATTTAATGCATAGTACAAAGTCCACAGGTAATTTCACGGATGCTTTCCATATTACATTTTTCTTTCGTTAATCGAATTGCAATAGTTGAGAGGCCCCTCTCTCCAGAGAAAAAATGATACAAAAAATCATCTTTCCTTATAGTGGATCACGTGCCAATATTTTCGAGCATCTCAATAATAAAGATGTCCACATGGATAATACAAGGTCTATAAGTAATTTCATGGATGCTTCGGATATTACTTTTTTCTTTTGACAATTGAATCACGGTGGTTGAGAGTCCCCTCTTTGCGGAGAAAAAATGAATACAAAAAAACTAGCGTCCCTTATAATGGATCCATTTAAATTAGGACGAGCATGTGCCAATATTTTCGGGTGTCTCAATAATAAAGATGTCGACGTGGATAGTACAAGGTCCATAAGTAATTTCATGGATGCTTTCAATATTACTTTTTCCTTTCAATAATTGAATTGCGGTGGTTTAGTGTCCTCTCTCCTTGGGAAAAAAATAGATACAAAAAAAAAAAAAGCTTATGTTATAATGGATCCATCAAAATTAGGACAGGCATGTCCAACATTTTCAGGCATCTTAGTAATAAAGATGTCCACATGGATAGAAGAAGGTCAATGAGTAATTTCATGGATGCTTCTAATATTACTTTTTTCTTTCAATAATTGAATCACAATGGTTGAGTCCTCTCTTTTCGAGAAAAAATGGATACAAAAAATCAGCTTTCCTTATAATGGATCCATCAAAATTAGGATGGCATGTGCCAACATTTTCAAGCATCTCAACAATAAAGATGTCCACAGGGATAGTAGAAGGTCTATCAATAATTTCATGTATGCTTCAAATATGACATTTTTCTTTCAATAATCGAATTGTAGTGGTTGAGAGTCCTCTCTCCAAAGAAAAAATGGATACAAAAAATCATCTTTCCTTATAATGGCTCCATCAAAATTAGGATGGCACATGCCAACATTTTCGAGCATCTCAATAATAAAGATGTCCACATGGATAGTACAAGGTCCATCGGTAATTTCATTGATGCTTCTGATATTACTTTTTTCTTTCAATAATTGAATTGTGGTGGTTGAGAGTCCCTTTGTTATGAGGGAAAATGGATACAAAAAATCAGCTTCCCTTTTAATGGATCCATCAAAATTAGGACCGGCCAACATTTTCAAGCATCTCAACAATAAAGATGTCCACATGGATAGTACAAGGTCCAACAGTAATTTTATTGATGCTTTCAATATTTACTTTTTCCTTTCAATAATTGAATATTAAGAGTCCCCTATCCCCAGGGAAAAAATGGATGCAAAAAATAAAGTTCTCTTATAATGGATCCATCAAAATTAGGATGGGCATGTGCCAACATTTTTGGGCATCTCAATAATAAAGATGTCCACATGGATAGAATAAGGTCCATCAGTAATTTCATGAATGCTTCCGATATTACTTTTTTCTTTCAATAATTGAATCGCAGTGGTCGAGAGATCTTTCTCTAGGGAAAAAAATGGATACAAAAAATCAGCTTCCCTTATAATGGATCCTTCAAAATTAGGACGGGCACGTGCCAACATTTTCAAGCATCTCAGCAATAAAGATGTCCACAGGGATAGTAGAAGGTCTATTAGTAATTTCATGGATGCTTCCAATATTACTTTTATTTTTTCAATAATTGAATCTCAGTGGTTGAGAGTCTCTTATCTCCGAGGAAAAAATGGATACAAAAAATCAGCTTCCCTTATAATAGATCCATCAAAATTAGGACAAGCACGTGCCAACATTTTCGGGCATCTCACTAATAAAGATGTCCACATGATAGTACAAGGTCCATCAGTAATTTCATGGATGCTTCCAATATTACTTTTTTCTTTCAATAATTGAATTGAGGTGGCTGAGAGTCCCCTCTCTCTAGGGAAAAATGGAAACAAAAAATCAGCTTCCCTTATGATGGATCCATCAAAATTAGGATGGGCACATGCCAACATTTTCAAGCGTCTCAACAATAAAGATGTCCAAATGGATGGTACAAGGTCCGTTAGTAATTTCATGGATGCTTCCAATGTTACTTTTTTCTTTCAATAATTGAATTGTGGTAGTTGAGAGTCCCTACTCTCCAGAGAAAAAATGGATACAAAAAATCAACTTCCCTTATAATGGATCCATCAAAATTAGGACAAGCACGTGCCAACATTTTCAAGCATCTTGGCAATAAAGATGTCCACATGGATAGTAGAAGGTCCATCAATAATTTCATGGATGCTTCCAATATTACTTTTTTCTTTCAATAATTGAATTGTAGTGGTTGAGAGTCTCCTCTCTCTGGGGAAAAACTGGATATAAAAAATCAGCTTCCATTATAATGGATCCACCAAAATTAGGACAAGCACATGCCAACATTTTCGGGCATTTCAGTAATAAATATGTTAACCATTGGGTTTATCCTAATGGACACCCTTCCACCTTGGAATGTGGAGGTGGGGTGTTTGAATCCTCACCCTCTCAAGGGGGTTGGGGTGGGGACGAATTAGTTTCAGAAGTGGGTTTTGACTCCCACGCCCTGCAAAGAAGTATGGCAAAAATCTAAAAATGAGAGTTAGAATAAGAGTAAAGTAGGATCGACAAAAAAAAAAAAGTAATAAATATGTCACATGGATAATACAAGGTCCATCAGTAATTTCATGGATGCTTCCGATATTACTATTTTCTTTCAATAAATGAATTAGGGTGGTTGAGAGTCCCCCCTCTCTAGGGAAAAATGGATACAAAAAGTCAAGCTTCCCTTATAATGGATCCAACAAAATTAGGATAGGCAAGTGCCAACAAATTTAAGCATCTCAATAATAAAGATGTCTACATGGATTTGGAGGCCTTATAGTGGTGAAGGTAGACACCACGCCAAGAAATTTGGACTTGAGCAAGTCCTTAAAAAAGCTCATGGGGAAGAAACAGGTGGGAGATTCGCCTCAGGGTGAGAGACCCCGCAATGTCACCCCCTATTCCCTCATCCTTGGGAAGATAAACTTAGAAAAGGAATTTGGGGGTCTTACGATGATGAAGGTAGACACCATGTCAAGATCTCAATCTTGGCTATAGCTGGATAAGTTGGTATAGTAGTTACATGCGCTTGGGGTGAGTAAGGGTAGGTGAAATGCTTGTTGTGACATGGCTACCTTTAATGGTAAAGTCTACAATTGATTGCCAGCAATCGTACCCCCAGTTGTAGACTTTACCTTGACAAATCGTTGTAATAGTCCGTAACTTCAATAAGAGTTTGTAATTTCATATAATGATTAGTAACTTTCATCCATAACATATCATGTAAAACTGACCTTTGAATATTTACTGAGGTTTTATTAATGCAGCCAAAAATCATTCCAAAATAGACTTTTTATGGCTGACTTCTCATTTCCTCCCACTCTTATGAATTAATGGATGATCTCTCTCTTAAGCACAACAACATACATTTTTTTATGGAAGACCACCGATTTACTTTTTTCCTTTAATAATTTAGGGATATGAACGTGGAGAACGGTTATCTAAAAGACCACCGGCTTTTCACCACAAGCATGGGTAACGCGCTTTTTTTCCAATGCTGTTGTCAACTCCTCATGTAAATGTTTATGATATTGCCAACTTTAAGAACTTGATCTCCTCCATAATTATTTATTTGTTTTGGTCATTTTCTTTTTCGGTAAATCGCCATTGTAGAATCATCACAGCATCGACTGTGATGGAGACAACCTAATTTCAATCAAATATGAAGATAAATACATTTTTTGTCAAGGATAAGATTTCATTATCTTTTCAAGATATCCAGCATATATCACCCTTTGAAGGAGCCCTTTTGCACGATTACTTTTAACATTTGTAGAGATGTTAATATGTGCCCTAGAGTCCATGGAACAAAGGCATATGACTCTGCCAAATGAACTAAATTCCGTCTTTCAATTTTCAAAAAGTTGTGCATACTTATTCAATTAGGAAAGAGTAAAAATGCCTCTATGATACATTTACCTCAAATGTTTTTTGTAACACAAATATCTCCAAACTTACTCCGAAATTGTATAGTGTGATAAATTTACCTCAAACTTTTCATTGTGATACTAAAAACCCCAAAATTATATTCATGTAACATATTTACCCTAAGAATTTAGAGTCACAGAAAAAGGTTTGAAATTTTGATATCACAAAAAAATAGTTTAAGTAAATGTATCACACGGAAATAAGTTTGGGCTTTTTTTGGGGGGGGGGGGGGGGTCAAAATACAAGTTTGGATTTATGGCTTCACAAAAAAAAGGGTTAATACCTTGAAAACTCCAAACTGGTACACTTGTGACAAATTTACCTATAACTATTTTTTTTACTATGAAAAACCCCAAACTGGTATATCTGTGACAAATTTACCCCAACTGACTATAAAAAACCTTAAATTGGTACATTTATGACAAATTTATCCCAAACTAATTTATTTGACTGAAAAAAAAAACCCCAAAATGGTAAATTTGTGACGAATATACCCTATGCTAAATTGGATTAATACCACAAAAAAAAATCACAAAAATTGTAAATGGTGACAAACGGAGCGTAAAATCTTAAATTGGTATACCGGTCAACTGTCACGTGTCATTTAACTTAATGATTTGATAATAAAATTTAACGAAAACTAACATAGGGTAAATTTGTCATAAGTGTGCCAGTTTATGGTAAATTTGTCAAATGTATATCGGTTTAGGGTTTTTTGTGGTAAAAAAATAATTTAGGGTAATTTGTCACAAGTATACAAGTTTGGGGTTTTTTAGGGTATTAACCCAAAAAAAAAGAAGAAGCAAAGTTTGGGTTTTTTTTTTTTCCTTTTTGTGGTTTTTCCCCTTAGGAAAAAAGTATTCACAATATTAACGGACAAATTCATGCTTATTTAATTTATTAAAGGGACATTTTATTTCATCTTGCTAATTTTTATCAAATTTTAGGCAACATGTAGGCAACCAAATTACTGGTACATTGGTAATCTCGATATATAAATGTCGATTAATTATTATTAGAGTTGGTACTATTCAAACAATGAAATAGATGCGGGCCGCATAGGAGTTGATAATCTTATATAAGAGAACTAGTCAAGTTAACAAGTTGGAAATGCCATTTGAAAGCTAAGTGTTGGTAGATTGTGGAAATAGTTAAAAAGAGGAGATAATTTTGTGCGAGAACTTAGTTACTTGAACACGTCATAATTTCCGAGGGTACAAAATAGTAAATGATTGGAATGATTTCATAACAAGCAAGTACAAATTGACAAGTTGTTCCAAGATAATTTTTTATCGCTAAAACTAGCTAATAATTTTGCCAATTTGGTAAAGCACTCAGATTACTGTCACTAATTTTGTCTAAAAGTTAGTACCATTAACAACATGTCGGTAAACTTTAAAGATATATAACCATAGATTACAACAATGCTTAATTTTTCAAAATAATCAAATAAAAGCCTATAAACGAATCAAATAATCTCTGCTAGGTCCAAATCAGTTTGTAATTTAATGGGAGGAAAATCAACAGATTAGGTTGCTGATACTTGAGTAATTTTAATTATTAAAATGGTGGGTAATTTCAGAAGTCTAGATAAATATAAATAATACTTTTTCGGGATTTACATTTTTATCTCTCAGTCCGACCGTTATCTGGTAGACTGGTACAGCACTGTAATATCACCTTCTCTCTTGTGTCCGCATCTCCAGGTTACCTTGTCTGCATTGCCGATGGAGGCTCTGATCAAGGCAGCGATCCCCGCGCCGTTTCATCTCCCGGGCCGCTCGGCAGCGATCCAGAGACCCCCGAATCACCTCTCCGTCTGCCGCTCCCGGTGAGTGCCGATCAGCTTATCCCCTCTCACCTACTTACTCGCCCGGACACGGTCGGGAATGGTGTCGAAGCTTGTCGGATCGTTTTTGTCCTATTTTTTTGGAAGCCCATTTGGCCTTTGGGCACATAATCCGCAAAAAAATTGTTGCTTTGGGAAGACCCAACTTGAATTCGAAGAAGAGAGCCGGATTCTGCTGAAATTGATGGTGGGAGACGAAAAAAATTAGTAGTTACGATGAAGGGATGTGTGGGATTAATCTCGAACTGGTTGATCTTCCGGTGCGAATGTAGTGGGGTTCGACAGGATGCCTCTTAAACCATTTGTCACAGTAATTCGGATCATCTGATCATTTGGACCAATCGACATTGATTGATAAGTTGGAATTTCTTATACACTGCATGGTGGCTCTACTCCTGTATCTCTTGGTTGGTGAAAAGTCCTGTTCACTGACAATTGAAGGTAATTTGTGATGTTGATAGTGTTAATAGTGAAGGGAAGATCGTGGTGGTTAGATATCAGATGTGTCGAGGTAACTTAATTGCTTGTGGGTATGGGAATATGGATTAGGAAGGGCTGGGATTTCATCTCTTGAGGTCAAATTGAAGCCTAGAAGTATTGGTAGTGTGGTGAGTGTGGTGAGGCCCCTGCAATGTAACCCTCTCATAATCTGTTTCTCTCGTTTACCAAAACAATACAGTGTTTGTGAGCTCCGAATGGGGTTCAACATTTAACGGTCGCTGGAATGCAATTCGTAATTGAAATTTATTATGGGAGATTGAGGAGTCACTCAAGTTGTTGCAATAACCTTATTGGAAATAGATTACCAAGGAGGTTGAAGAAAAATGATATTTGGTAGTGGGAAAAGGGGGAAGACATTTTGTGAGGTCACTTCAGTAGTTTTCAGTGAATTAGACAGAGTCTGCAGCAGCTAAACAGCTCCCTGAACTATTTGGACTGGCACGCCTGTTATCAGTCATTAAGCGCCAACTTGAGGACCTAGCTGTTGGCTGTACAAAGTTAGATGAACAAGCAATTTTCACTGTTTCTTTCTCTCCTAGGAGCAATAGAAACTTTTTCTCCTATTCTTGGAAGCAGAGTTGGGTGTTTATCGGTGGACATTTAAATAAATTTGGTCAAGGGTGTGATGAATCAGTTGGCCATCTGTTTTTGATTTTCCCTTGGACCAAAACTATATGACATCTAGTGACTTCTATAGTTATGTGGGGATTGATGTTGTTTTGGGGAAGAACTTTACTTATTGAATGGAATAGCAACAGAAAAAGTAAAAATAAGACTTTACATCTCAACCATGAGAATGTTTTGGCTGCTGTGATGGAGAGACTAGAAGAGTTTGATGGTACAAAACTTGTTATTTCTTAATAAAGTGTAGTTGAACACATGCATTTCTAGTTACTCCTCAACACATCAATCTAATTGCTGAGTTTAACCTCATAGATTCTTACTTTGAAATGATTCTTTTATGGGCTCCCTTATGTCTTATAAGCTGAATTTTCTCATACTTCATCAGAATACTTAGGATATCTTGACACCATGGAACCAATGTTTTGGAGTCTTTACTTTGATCAAACCTGCATGTACATTATCTAATTCAGTAGCATCTCTGCTGTATTCTTGAGCTAGTAGCCATATTAGTTTATTATAAAGAGGACATGTCTACTTTAGGTGGCATTTCTCCTGTTGCTCATGATTTTTCTAGCTTTAGTGTAACTGATCATTGTTTTCTGAAATTTACCAATTATTAAGGTATCTGAGATTTATTTCCCCTTTCATTATAGGTGAACCATTTTTTTTAATCAAATGGTTGTTTTACTAGTTTATATGTTAGTTATGCTGTTCATCTTATCGTCTAATGTAAATTCCAGGAAAAATGGGGAAGTGAATGGACTATATTCCACTCCCTCACCTAGTGGGTGAGTTGCTTTGCTCTTTGGTTTCATCTTATATGCATTGCATTTCTGTGTGGTCTCTCCATCTTGATGTTTGATTTGGAGTTATTTTCATTGTAGATCAGAAGATCAGGGAGATGAGCAGATGCCTGAGGTCTGCAGTGATATTCCTCAATCCTCAATTTTTTTTTTTGCTTATAAGCTTGTCTGCTGAACTGGTAGGATTGATTACAGGAGACTATTCAACCATCAAATCTTGAAGCAAAGGGAAAACATGCTGACATCTGGCGGCTTTTTAAAGAAGCTCAACAAAGTCTGTTTATCTCTTTTCCTGTTGATTTCAATTCTGTCTGCCATCTCAAAAAGCCCCCAAGAAAAAAGGGAGAGTTATATTGGATTTCTCAGCACCAGTTATTACTGATGTATAGGTTGTAATTGGGTTTTATCTGATGCTTCTCATTGTTCCATTCAGATATTTTGTTTTTAAACAAACAGCGGCTCCTGGTCACTGAGGAGCTAGAAAAAGCAAATAGAGAGAAACAACTGTTGCTTGACCAGATAGAGCACTTTCAGCTGGGAAATCAAGCTGTTGATGGGCGAGCTAATGGCACTGTAAGTTCTATCCTTCTCTGGCTGGAGAGTTGATCTTATCTGGATATGCCTATTTTAGCTGTTCACGGTCATGCATGGTTCTGTGCCTTTTCTCTCTCCCCTTCAATTTGTATTTGTATATTCATCCCTCTTTCACAGCCTGAAGCTTCCCTTCCTACTAGAGGCAACTGAGTCTTTGGTCAAGTATGTTTTATATCATCTTCTGTAGGCCTTTCTATCTCACGTTGGTCTCAATCTATGCAGGATAGGCTATCAATTTTCTGGGAGTTACTGCATCGAATAGACTCAATGGTCCTTACACGAAAAGTCACTATTGAGGAGGCATCCAAATGGAGGAGGCTAATCATGGATAGCAAAGTTAGTATAGCTGATGTCTTTTCTGATGTCCTGGACCAAAGAGATTCAGAGCTTCTTGAGAAACTTCGCCACTTTGCAGATGGAAGCAAAAGGTAAACTTTTCTAGGTGATAAATGCTGATTTTTTCATGTGCTGTAAAATATTTCATCATCACTAGGACAGGAGATTGCAACATGTGGCACCATATTCTTTTCTTGTTTCAAATTATAGCATCCCTTAGATGTGCTCTCATTTTAATCTGCCATCAAGTAAACTTGTAATTCCCATTGACTTGCATATTTCTTTCAATGATTATCTGTGATCCCTACTAATTTTGCAGTTGATGCCTTTTCTCTACAGGAATGGTTTTCACATTGTTCAGATATGCACTGAAATGGAACCTTTGGTCTATGTTGGATCCTTGGCATCATATGTAACGGGGTTGAGCCGTGCACTACAAAGAAAGGGCCACACTGTAGAGGTTGTTTTGCCCAAGTAATCAAGGACCTTCTCTTTCATACTTTCTTTCTGCAAGTGCTTGCAACAATTTATGATATGCCAATTCTTAGTAAAATCCTCTTTAGAAACTTTTTTGTTGTGGAGCATATACTTAACATAGGACATGTTGCTGGAAGGATGAGAATAAGGGTTCACTTTCAATCGCCAGAGTAGTAAAGCTGATCATTCAGTTGAATTCTGATTTTAAATCTCTAAAACTATAAACTAAATTTAATAATTTAAACATTACAAGTGTATAAACAAGGACCTGCTTACAAGTAAAAGATAAGGCCTTAAGCCTTGAGTTTGAAGAGGATATTGAAACATGGAGGAAGATAATGAATGATAAATTTAGTATATTCTGTAAAAAGCTTTCTCAAATATCAGAGTGGCAAATGATCAAGTACCTGCATCACCTAGCTAAATCCATCATTCATGAAGTATACATTTTTCTATGGTTTTGAGCCTTTTAATTAGGGAAAATCTAACCAGAGAAATTTGTGATCTCCATATTTAGTTGGATGCTACCTTTTTCCATTCCAACAATTCAGAAATTGGGTGGACATTATAGTATGCATAGGTATTAGGATCTATGGAAAAAATCACAAAAAACCCCAAACTATCCCTGTTTTGATACATTTACTTTGAACTTTTTTTTTGTGACCTCAAAAACTTCAAATTATGCCCACTGTGACACATTTACCCTAAACCTTTTCTTGTGACATAAAAAACCCCAAACTTGTACATATATGACACATTTACCCTCCGTTAAGGTTCTGTTAAATCATTTTTCAGCTAAAATAGCATTGTTTTTATTTCACTTAAGCCATGTGGGTGCCATGTCAACTTTGTTTTCTTTATGCGTCCATGTAAACAGATTTTTAGCTGTTTGAAGTGACAGAAATTTAAGAAGGGTAAATGTGTCACATAGGTACTAATTTGGGATTTTTAGTGTTACAAAAAAAAAAAAAAATTAGGGTAAATGCATCATAGTGGCATAGTTTAGGGTTTTTTTTATGGCTTTTGCTTTAGAATCTATCAGTTCCTCTGTATTCATTGGATTCAAGGTTCAAAGTAAATATATCTTTCTGGTGAATTTAAAAAATACTGAAGTGCATATGAATAGATACACTACTGATCTATCAACTCATAATATGTCATATTTACCCATCAAATGATATAAACTATCTCATTTTGCACGATGTAGATTATACTTTGATAGTTTTGCACACAATATATTGTAGATTTTTTAGTTTACAGTCCTCTAGCAACTAAAATGTGACATATGCTTTTTGTGTTTATTCTTGATTGTGATACTTGTCATTGTAAAACAAATGTCTTGCGATATCGTTGCATAGAAATCATTGGATGTACTTGAAATCAATGTATCTTGCCTTCAATTATGGGTCTTAGTCAAAACTTCATAATTTGTAGTATCTTAATTTATATTATGTTAAAAGCATTTGGTTTCTTTGCCGATACTTATGATTTGGTTCGATTTTAGAATTCATTATTTTGATATTCCAGCTGATGATTTTTACCTTGATAGACAAGAGTAGGATGCCTGATGGCTTGCACATATTTACAACTGCCAGACAACATACTCAAGCACGTCCTTACAAAAAATAAGATAACTAATGATGCCGTGGAGATAATTGCTAAACTCTCTCTCTCTCTCTCTCTCTCTCATTTGCGGGCGTGCACACATATATACACACATGGACATTTCTACATGTCAGATTGCCCTCACATTTGAGGAAAATCTATTAGAGCTTTTTGCATTAAATAAAGAAAATTGATTTGGTAAGTCTCTCATGATATGAGTCAGGTATGAATGTTGGAACTTCTTGTACTTTTATTTAGGAATCTATTTTGAAAACAGGTATGCAAGGCTGAACCTTGGAGAGGTTCAAGGGTTGAGAGAAATTGAGGCAGAATTCTATTCATACTATAATGGTCAGCTGCATGGAAACAGGATTTGGACTGGGTTAGTCATTTGCAATCTAATCAGCTCATATTTTTTTGAAATAGTAGTTTTTACTTCTGATTAGAGAGATTGGATTCCAGATAATGACTTCACAGGTTCCTGTTTTGTATGGAGTTGAATGGAAACTAGTGCCTTTTTGGTTGGAAATAGTTTGATTGCGACTAATCTTTGCTCTTTTTGTGCAGAATTGTCCGTGGTATTGGAGTTACTCTCATCGAGCCTATATTTTTCTCGTCCTTTTTTAGCCGTGAGAAGATATATGGCTACTCAGATGACTTTGAACGGTCAGTCAAACATATTTGATATTTGTTGCACTACTTCATAATGTGCTTTTGAAACTTCTGGTCTTTGACAAGACCAAGGATATTGGGTGAGCACATGTCTAAATACTCAGTGGAAATTATAAGGGATAATGCCACGAGTAGTCCCTGAACTTTTTCTTGATGATCCCTAAGTCTTTTTTTTTTGGGTAAATTTAATTAATGAGTTTGTCAAAATCTGCCCAATACAGTCTTGCCATTAGTTGCAATGCCACATCACATCACATTCTTTTTTGCTAATATGGACTACCAACTGAGCATTTTGTGGGCCAAATCATCTTGTGGGGCCCCATGTGGAAGCATCTGAACTGTGCAATTGGATATTTAAGATGCCAACTTGGATACTTAATGGTCAATTAGTGATTTTCGAAAGTTTAGGGACTTCCCATTGCACTGTCCAAATATATAACTATAATGAAAATAAAGAGAAGGAAGAACGGGATAGCCTAGACTGAGCACATCTGTGGTCTTGTCTGCCTTAGATGAGTCATGTGTTTTGTTCAGCTTATAGAATAGGTTTCCGTTCTTAATGGTGATTGTGCCTTTTATTGTCTGCTTACTGGTTTTGCTTTGCTTAGAGAGATGCTTAGTTTTTCTTTAGATTCTGCTTCTGAATAAGACCATAAGGATTTTCTTCCATCTTTAATAGTGTAATAAAATCCAATCCAAAGTTTTAAGCTGATAATTGAAAAATGCTACTTTTTTTATAAGGGCCATATTTGTTGAATCACTGTCAATTATTCAAAAAGCTTAGTTTATTGGTTGAAAGCCTGATTTAAATTTAAATACTACAGCAATTAGCAATACCATATGTGTTAAACATTACCTTCTTGTTACTTTCAGGTTTGCTTATTTCTCCCGTGCTGCATTAGATTATTTGGTCAAAGCTGGAAAGAAGCCTGATGTTTTGCATATACACGACTGGCAAACTTCTATTGTAGGGCCTCTTTTCTGGGATATGTTTGTGAAACTGGTAATACTGGGAGCTGCATTTGTTATTATTCTGCTCTGAGGTGTACTTTATGTGGGTATATGTGATGTTAAATCCCAGTGCCAACTCTTACCTCTTTTTGGAGCATAGTTGAATGAGGATACAGTTGACACATCAAGAATAAAAAAGCCCTCTGCTTTTAAGAAGCTTTTCCATAAACCTCCTTGTCTTATTGGGAAAAGAAACCTCCTTGTCTTTAGTTTTGTGCGAAATATTATCTCTAGAATAAAGTATCAATATAAAACAGGATTAGCTTAATTGCTATTCATAAAGAGAAGATAAAACCATTTGTGAGGTAGTCTACTCATTCGTTTTCCTATTCTAAAATTGCAGTTAAATTAAAATGGAATTAGATCAGCATAGTAATTGCTTTCATCTGGAGATAATGGCAAAGTTGACTGGCATGTGGCATTAAGTGCAAGGCTCATGCATCACATAATCAGCCACTGTAAGCATTTCATTTTGACTCCCTCATCTCTGTTTGTTGATGATCTATTTTATAGGAAAGCAATCTCAAAAGGGAAATTACTTTAATGCCCTACAAGGAAAATAAGTTATGCATCAAGCACTACAGACTCATTAAAGAAGAAAAAAGTAGTATTGTAAAATGCTGAGAGAACATCAGTAGGCTATAGCAGCATGTTAATATGCTTATGGAAAGGTTTTACCATTCTCATCATTCTGGTATTTAATGAGATTCAGTCTCTTCATTGTCTACATAGTCTTCTAACAAAATCTTGTTATGGTCATTTGTAGGGACTTGAAGGCACAAAAATATTACTAACTTGCCACGACCTTAATTCACAGGCATGTAGCTATTTGTCCTATCTCTCTTGACCCTTGTATCCTGGACCTCCTCATTGACTTCATTTGGTAGATATCAGTGTCTTGAGCAACCTGATAAGCTGGGTCTAAGTGGACTAGAACCTGCTCGTCTTCATCGTCCAGATCGTTTCCAAGACAATGCCAGGGCATCCCTTGTAAATTTGTTGAAGGTAAATTTCTTTAGATAGAGATTGAATAAATTGGCATCAGTTTCGTGTGATAATAGTGTAGTTAAATTCCTAGAAGTCTAATTTTAAAAATAAGTTTACTGAATTTATTGTTTGAATATTTTTTTTTTTTTTGACAACTTGTCAAGTAGTTTATGCATCTGGATCTCATCAATTATAAAAAAAGAAGCAAGAAAAAAGAAAAAGAAAATTCACTTTAGGACAGCTTGCTCTTTTCCTTTTCCTTTTTTTGTATTGGCTATTAGTCTGCAGCTCTGGATCGGGATTATTTGTCAGCTTACCAAATTAGTTTACTTAGCACAATTATTTGTATTTGGCCATTCAATATCAAGCCTGGCCGATATATCTCAGCTAGAGATTTCTGAGCTTTGCATCAATCAACATAACTTGGCCGCAACCTAATTATTTGGGTTGATCCAGAATGGTTTGGGCCTAGCCCAGTCTTCAGGATCCATTATGCAATTGTCAGAAATTTACATTCTAGTGTCTAAAATCTGCAAATTTCATCCTGAGAGAGTTTCTACACATTGATCTAGGTAGAGTTTTGAACCTTAAAGTAAATTCAAGAAAGCTCATTCAGAAATGCGTTCCATACTTCCATTAAGGTTGTTACGTCGATTCACTTTCTCCTTCCTGATTTAAAGATAGAAGGAGCACTTTTTCATTCTTTCAATTTACTGTTTCTTCCAAACCTTCCTGTCTTGAACTTACAAGAATAGTTCCCCATCGTTATTAAGAGCATCTTCTGCTAATAGAACTTTTTGGTTCTCATCCTCAAAGCAGTTTGATCAGTTTAAACAGACGGTTGTTGCATTGCTATGAGTGCTCTTCTTTCTCATGGTGCAGAAAGGACTCAAATATTAATTAGTATGCACTTGGTTTTGGGGTGACCCTACATTCCAAAGCCTTTGCTGTTTGTCAAATGATTTTCAGAGAGTATAAATGCCTAAGTTGGTAGATGATTTTCTGCTTTATTATGTTTAATTTTCAGGCAAAGAAGAGAAGTGACTTTCTTTAAGTAATCCTATAAAGATGCACTGGCGGTACTAGTCAGGCATTACCTCCATTTAGTTTTTTTATGGGCAGTGACAATTGGCCAGAGTATGATACCTCATGAGCTATTCTAGCTATTTATGTTTAAAATTATAATCTTTTGCCTTTTCTTATTGGATATAAATCTTTCTAAATTATAAAGAAAAGCCAAAACATCTTTCACCTCTTTGCCACAAATACGCATAAAGTGATGCCTGCAATTAATTAAATAATGAAGTATATTACCACATCAAAATAATTTAGAGAAGTCTACATAACTCTCCTCTTATTGAACGAATCTATGCAGATTCTAAATTTGAAGCTAAACCTTTCTCATCCTACAACAAGCCTTTTTTTTAATGCATATATATGCGAGCATATTATTTGAAATTTTGCACGCGCTGCCCTTTTGGGCAATGATAGTAAAGCCATCACTAACACCAGAAAAAGATTATGGGAATCCATCACAGGAAATCACCTTGTTTACTTGAAATTTTTTAAGGGATTGGACACAAGAAACATGTGATTTCATTTTCTTATTTTTTCTTGGAATATTGTCCATATTAAGCTTGTGTCCTAGACTTGCAATTGTCGTTGTTTTTCTAAGTTATTTTCCACCATAACTAATCTTTTCCTTTCTTCTTTCTGGGTAAATATCCAGGGTGGAATCGTATACTCAAACAAAGTTGTAATTATTTCATCCATGCACTCGAAAGGAAGGATAATCCGTTATTTTGGTTATGGGTTGGAGCCCACCTTAGCAACTCACAAGTAATGCTTTGTTGTACATCTCTTTTTTGTTATCAGTCAAGTTAATATAGCAACATGTCTTTATCCTTTCCTTTGGGTGAAAGAAACTTACTTTAGCCAATTTTTTGTCCTGGTTTTTTTCTCTATAATAGTGCTTCATATTGTCAGTAATCTATCACTAAAGTTGATAGCTTTTCTTGGGTATACTTTCGTCGCAGGGACAAGTTGCTAATCGCTCCCAGTGGGTTTGACAACTCCATATGGGATCCTTTAAAGGACAAATTTCTTCCCAAAAACTACAGTGCAGATGACTTGGAGGGTAAAGCAGTTTGTAAAGTTGCGTTGCAGCACCATGTGGGTTTGCCTAAGGATGCTTCTGTTGCAGTTGTGAGTATTGTGATGAATAAAAAACTATGGAGGATTTATGATTATATTCATATTTTTGTTTTATGGTCTCTGTTCATGATACATTACATTGAGTAGTTCTAGAGCATGCGAATTTCCTTTATTTCATGAAATTGACATTTTTCAAATGTCTTGGGAGCTGCAAAGATCGTGCAGGCTGTCATTATGTTCTATTATATCTCTCTGTAATAATCCTACTTAAACCTTGCAAGTAATAAGGCATCCCATGTCAGATATTAATCTATATGAATTTTCAATACATTCATTGTCATGTGATATATGATTTTGCTATCCTGGGAATGAGGTGGAGTCTTTCTACTTAGCAAAATGTGGGATATGGGTTGCAACATTTCTGCATTGTCACTTGATAGAGATATTGATTTGGTGCACCTTCTAAGCATGGATTAGTTTCTTTCTCTTTAAATTTTCCATTCAACAACTAAAGCTCATTGTGGTAATAGATGGGTTATCAACTATGTACTTTGAGGCTTCCAGCACCTAATAAATGAACTATTTCCCAATATTGAGGTTGGTTCATCTGAAGTCACTTAAGAGTTACTGGATACAATTTCATATAGCAGCCTCTAAAAATTGCAATTCAAATTTGTATGCCATTGGTTTTCTAGTGCCGGTCATGTCAAGTGGAACTTAATTAGTGAGCACATTTTCTGAATACTATGGTTCTAGAGTCTGTTCATCTTTGATTATAAAATTCAGCATGCTTTTCTTTTTCAATTCCTGCAAATTCTTTTTTGTGCATTTCCCTCAGTATAAACAAAGTTCCTTATTTCAGGTTGGATGGATCTACCGAGAAGTATCGGATATTGACTTGAAGACTCTAAAAACTGTTGCCCAGAGCATTACACATGGAGGTGGCCAGGTTGATATTATTCATATGTTTTTCACCTGATGAATTTGGTAATTCAGATCCCACAGGATCTCTTTAAGTCGTGGCAGGTTGCTGCCATACAAATAAACTTGAAGAGATAATGAGCTTGTATTATGTAGTAAAGTACCTAAGCAAATTGGCCATGATCTATGCTTAGAGACACTGCAAATCAAAATATCTCATTTATAGGAAAGAAGCTAATTTTCACCATAGAAGTGATCCATCCATTCAGGAGGATTGCAAATCAAGTTAGAATAAATTCTTCGTGAGATATTTATGATGCTTTATCTCATCGACAAATCTGTGCAGCTTCTCTTGGCAAGGATAGACGAAATGACAAATCTGGATAGGACCTCTGAATCTTTTGTGAAAGATCTGAAGGTATTGGCAGGAATTGTTGGTTTCCTTTGTCCTTTCTGTTGACATGCTATTACTGTCTAGACACGTACTCTGTTACTTGATTTTTGCATGAAAAGATAATTTCTTTCCTTTGTCATTTTCTTTGCACAATCTTATCAGATTTCTTTTGCTTAAAGAAAACTTTTGCTTTCGAATGCCTGGTCCTCAGGCTGCCTGGCCACTGTGGTCATAGTGGAGTATCATTGGACTTGCAAATCTTTTCTTATATTGCTACATATATCAGGATTATAGACTTCAGGATGAGGATGTGTCAACTGCACATGATCTTCCAGAGTGGCTAATTCTTCCCCTCCTAATTTTTCTCATGGGCAGGATGAAAACGTTAGATTCATAGACAGATACGACGAAGCTCTATCCCACTTGATATTTGCTGGTTCTGACATTATCTTGTGTCAGTCTTTTGAGGATCCTACACTACAAGTGCCGGTATGTTAAGTGCCTGATATCATCTGCTGCTTATCAGCTTTTAGTCCATTGTGTTTTCAATTGGTTTTTGCTGGCACAGCATAATCTGTGCCAAGATTACCAATGAGGGAATATGGGTTATAGTACTGCATTTATAGTACTGCATTACTTTTGAACATAGCTCTTAAGAATATTAAGAATATGCAAACAATGCCAGCTATTATTTGAAGTAAACTTCATGACTACATGTTTGAGTTGACTTTAAGTTGTGTTTCCGTAATCTGTTTGGATTGCTTCTTTGATAAAATGTCTCTTGGTCTCTCCAACTTCTTATCAATTATTGAGTAAAGGATCTCGAGAATTCATGTGAACTGGAGTAGCAAAGTCCTCGCAGCTGCTGTTTTCCTTCGTCGAGCATTCATCTGCACAAAGGACTTCATTATGAAATTTGCTTCATCCATGGATAATTAAAGTGCAATTAAATTTTTTGCAGATGAAGGCATTGAAATATGGAGCTGCTCCAGTCGCACTGTCTTTTTCTGATGATAGATCCAGGTAACCTCTTCATGCGTTGATCCATTATTAACCCATATTATGTAATTTCAGAGAGCATTGAAGTGCCACTATTTTTAACCATTCGCGTCTAAACAGGCATGTTGTTGAATTCAACCATGATATCTCTGAGTACGCACAGTTCATAAAGTCCACATTTGAGAATGTATCTCTCAGCCAAGCCCTAGACGAAATGGTGAGTACTTTGCTAATATTTCACAGACGTTTAGATTTATCTGTCCCCATGATTAGAAAATTAAATCTACCAGCTCCTGCGATACGACGTTTTAAGTTGCTAGCTGATCTTATTCTCTGTGGCATCTTTTGGACATTTGTTTGCTTGTGATCTTAGAGGAGTAATCCTTCCAAATGGAAGCGAAAGATGGCGGATGCCATGGATAAGGACTTCTCCTGGGATGCAGAAACATGCGACGTACATATCTCTGCTTATGCAGCTTTAAAGAAGTTGTAGAGCAGGTGTATAACTGTATATATAGCCGTTGATCATAGTAGTACATAACCACTTGAAAGACGTCTTATGATCGGGGAATCCTTCGAGGAGTCCCGGCAAATTGGCCCCGATTGCTGGTTACTTATGTGCAAATAAATTCATTGTCGTCAGCATTGGTTGCAATTGCAATTTTGATTGCGATTTTGATTATGAGCAAGAGATGATTCATGAGTAATTGGAGTTTGATAATTTTCATAATAGTCCCCACATCCAACTAGGACAAAAAACGCTCTATTATCTTTTGGAGAATAATACCAGGCAGAAAGAATGGGAGAAAGTGTTCAGCATATTATTGAAAAATATCTTTGTTAGTACTAGCCCTATCACATGGCTGGTGTTCATGTTAGTGAATTTCAATTAAAATTGGCTGGATGGACTCAATTAGTAGAAGAAGAAAAATGTTAAGGACTCGGTTAGTAAAACTGAAATATCTGGACTGAATTTATAAAAATAAAATAAGTTTAGGTTAGAATTTTGCCCATCCTAAAAATCTACTTAATCACTTTAATGTATGGTCTTGAGCCCTTATATGTATTTATCAAATGATTATGACTCTGATTGAACATTTAATAAACACATATGAACTGTTACAATAACATCCAGAGGGCTTGCTGCACTTGTCGCCTACTCTGCTCTTTTCTCTTTGAAAAAAAGAAAAAAAAAAAAAAAAAACTTAATAGTGAACTTGATCATGGCCCCGGCGGCTCATGGGCTTGTCCAGGCTCGACCTTGGCCACGAGAGCTTGAAAGCGCTTTCAGCTTTACGTGAGCCTAGACAGGGGCTTCTAATAAATGAGGTTCCACCCGCCTCGCCTCGCCTTGCCTCGTCTCACCTCAGTCGGACTTAAACCAGACTCGTCTAGCCCATCCAATTCTTACATATACAATCATTTCTATCGACAAGCACGATCGGGCGATATCCCGAACTTGATCCGGACCTCGATTCGCGCCCGTCCGCCCATCGATCACCTCCCTCTCAACATCGTTCATGATATCTTTGCCTCCACTTTCATGGCCCGTCCCCAACTCCAATTCAATCAAATAAAAGGGGCAAAGATCTTCGCTCGGGCGGCATACGTCCCCCTCTCGCTCACGTGCTCCCTCCCCCGGCCACAATAATTGCTCCCCCAAATATCGAAAATCCAAAAAAAAAAAAAAGAAAAAAGGAAAAAGGAAAAAGGGTCAAGATCAACGGTCGCGATCGCTCCAACGGCTCTCCCCGTCGGGGGACTGTTCCGTCGTCTTCTCCGTCGTCGTCCTCCGCTTGTCGCTTCCACCTCTCTCTCTCTCTTCTCTCTCTCTCTCTCTCTCTCTCACTTGACGGACGGCATTGAACGCGTCCCCCACCGTACGCTCGGAAGCAGCCGATCTCCCTCCCTCCCCTCCTCCTGAACAAGACACAGAATTTATAATATTTAGCTCTCGACCGGCGCGCGTTCCTCCCGATTTCCACCATCTTCGTCGTCGTTTCTCCATCTCTCTCTCTCTCTCTCTCTCGTTTTCTCGCATTTTCTCGGATTCCACATTCTCGGATTCCTGGATTCTCGGATTTTTCTTCCTTGTTTTCTCTCCCTTCGGAAGTTGAAATTTTGAAAATCCTTCTCTCCGCCCGTCCGCCTCGTTCAAATGTAGCCCGCCATCGCTCGGCGTTCTCGAGGGCGATGCTCGTCGTCCGCGGCATTCCGGAATTCGTCTCCTTCGAATTGGCTCCGTTTCTTCTTCTTTTCTTTCCTTTTTCGGGTCTCCGATCATTTTGAAAATCTAGCGTCGGCTCCGGAAACGGAAAGTCGGCTGGCGACATTTCCTTTCTTGTTCTTTCCCTTTCAGACGTTACGGTTTTCGAATTCGGTTTTGGAGTTTAGGGTTTCATCGCAACCGCTCGCGCCAGCGATCGTCGGATAATAGATAAGCTTTCGAGCTCCGGCAGTGCGACTAGGCGCGGGGGAATTTGATGCGAACTGTCGAAACATGCCCAGCTTGAAGGCTCCCGCTGCCGCTGCTTCTGCTGCGAGGAAGACTGCCACCACCTTAACGGTTCGGTTTCTCAGTTCAATTCGATGAACGATTGCGATGGCCTGGCGTTTTTCGAATGAACTGAAATGTTGTGTTGTGCATTTGGGATCAGGTTGCTGTTAAGTGTAGACCTTTTGCGCGGAGAGATTACGGCCGCAATATCGTTAGAGTTAGCGATAGTAAGGTACGTAAGTAGTGAAGTCTAATTTGTGCTGGCATGCGTCGAAGTCGCTGAAGTCGTTGACTTTACATAGTGGCATTGAGGAATTTATGTGGATTGGCAATGCAGGAGGTTCTTGTTTTAGATCCTGATTTGTCGAAGGACTACCTCGACCGCATACAAAATCGAACCAAAGATAAGAAGTACCGTTTTGATCATGCGTTCGGTCCTGAATGTTCCAATAGGGTATGCAGCATTTTTATAATTGACTTTTTATCCTTTCGATTTCTGTTCAGCTGCTTGAGATTATTGTGGATTGTAGGTATAGACAGGGTCTGAACATTTCGCACCGGGATCATGCTGCTAAGACATGAAGTATTGGAAAAACATTTGTGTCACGTCCATTCATATTTTTACTTTTTAAGCTCATGCCACATGTCAATCTGTTGTTAGTATCTTGGCTAATAGCTCTGCTGTAGTACTCATATTTATGAAAGTCTTCTAAAAGTTTTGATGATTTCCAGGATGTGTACAGTAGATGTATAGATTCAACAATTTCTGGAGTTGTTCAAGGTCTCAATGCAACCGTCTTTGCTTATGGTTCAACTGGAAGGTACATATTTTAAATAACCCGACGGTAGCCTTGATCGCTTTTGCTGATTTCTGCCGTAGATAGATTTTCTTTTCTTTTTTTAGCTTATGGTTTTGGTATGTTCTTTTTACAAATTTTAATCAGCCTTTCTCAAATTACAAGACTTCTTGCTACTCTTTAGTTGCCATGAACATGGCTCCTTATCTTATAGCTCAATCAAACTCCTAGTGAATCGATCACACTTGTGTAGCTTAGATTCATATCAGATTCAGCTTGTGTCCCCCTCGAGATCATGTGGATTGATGATGTACTGATTGTTCAGTCCCCATGTTTCCTTCTTTTTCCCTCAAAATTTTCAGTGGAAAGACATACACAATGGTTGGAACTAAGAATGACCCTGGACTTATGGTTCTTAGCTTGCATACAATCTTTCACCTTATCAAGCAGGACAGTAGTTCCGATGGGTTTCAAGTTAACTGTTCCTACCTTGAAGTTTACAATGAAGTAAGGAGAAAATTTTGGTCAGATAAGTTGGTCTCTTTTTCCTTATGCAATGCTTGGCATGGACATGTTTGGCTAATTTCAATGCATTCAGGTTATCTACGATTTGCTTGAGAAATCATCGGGTCATCTGGAACTCAGGGAGGATCCTGTTAAAGGAATTGTTGTTGCTGGCTTGAAGTCAATTAAGGTTCTTTCCTTTTCTTTGATATGTGTATGATGAATGCTGTTTGAGTATAAAGCTGTGAATTGCTTTATTAAAGCTGATGATTTATCCTTTTTAGAGTTACCTTTAAGGCGCATGCATTATTAGCAGCCTCCGGACAGAATAAGCAGCAAGAGTAGGGCATAATGTGTTGGCATTCTGTCTTTATATATGGAACTGGTCATGTGTATATCTCTACCTCTATGCTAAAGCATTTGGGATACTTCTTTGTTTGTGAAGAGAAAAGGTTGTCTTCTTTCTCTGGTTTACAAGTTTGATTTGCCAAGAATTTCCTTATGCTTATTGGGGCTTCTGTCTGCTATATTAGTTGGGCTGCACAGTGGGTGGTTGGCCTCCCTAATTGTAAATTCTTCAATTTAATTGTGAGGGACTCAGTCCAGTGACCAATGCATTGATTGATACTCGTGGAACTTTCCCAGTCAATTTAGTTGTTCTTACTTATCTTTGTTGGCCTTCTGCCAATGAAGATGCCAACTGTTCTAGACTTATGTTTTGTTATGGCAATGCGGGCAAGATATAAATGTAGGCATATGGTGTGCCTGGATGTTTATAAATTATTGATTCCCTTGCACGTGATCAGCTCAATTTTGGAAAAGAACATGGTTTCTCTCTACTCTCTGGATTGCATTGCCATTCAAACTATATTCTCTTAGTTTGCCTCTGCACTTCTAGAATCTTAATCAGTTTGCCAATTCTTGCAATTAGTGTAATTATTTTCCCGAAATGAGTCATGTCTGAACTGAAGCATGTAATGCTTCGTTAATGCAATTAATTTTCCAAGGAGACTTCTTTTAGTGCTACCTTAAACAGTAAAAATAGGATTACGATTGCATAGTTGAGAAACTCTTTGGTAGACACATCCTCATTAAATGACCAAGATTGATGCTAAACAATTTCTTCAGACTCTTGTGCTGATTATTTTAAGAAACTGAATATCCTGTGCTAACTCTTTTCAAGTAAAAATTCAGCTCCAACAAAACCTCAGGATAATTGGTATCAGTTGTGAAAACATAGGCAAAAGCAAAAGGAAAATTATCTTCATGGGAAACATGTATTTTTCTCTCCAAACTATAGGGGCAAGACTTTCTTTGTCTCCATTTTTGTTTAAAAATTGAATTTAGAGTTGGGTGCCATATAAGCAAAGCTCTTTGATGTTTCAGTCATCTGAGCCATCAGTTACAGATATTTAATGGATTTGTTCATCATATATCGGTTCCTTGTGTCAACAAATTGTGGCAATCTAGTTTTCTAGCTTATTTGGCTGCTTATTACTATCTTACTCACATGTAAAAGTGAAATGTACATCATGCTTTTGGTTTGTAGAGCACCGACTTTTTCCTGTTGATGCAGCCTTATCTTAGAGATATTTAATTTTGAAAATAGGTTCACTCAGCAGATAAAATACTTGAACTTCTCAATCTAGGAAACAGCCGAAGAAAAACAGAGAGCACAGAGGCTAATGCAACATCTTCAAGGTAACAAGGCACATTTCTCATGTTTACCTTGTTGCTTTATGTTTTATATTTTGGTTTTCTGTAGGGAATAATTTTCCTCAAATGAAGGTTGATGTAGTCTTGTTTATTCAATGGATCAGTAAAATACTTCTATAACAGATATTATCTGATTGTAGGCTGTGGCTGTTCACCTTCTCGATCTATGTTTTTTCAAGTTTAGTGTTTGAAACTTGGCTCACTGCTACCTTTATATTATTTGATTGTAGTTTCCATGCGCTAAGATGTGGTTGGTGTCTTGGTATAGCATTTTACTAAGAGTTTTTTTCTATTCTTCTTGTGAGATAGTGTTGGTTTCACATGCTTAGACAATTTTGAACTTTTTGAAGGCTCTAGAAGGTGATAAAGTTTCCAGCTTATCCTTGCCAGAAATGGATAATTTTGGTTTATATAGGTGCTTCATACATGCTATCTATGAAGAATGATGTATTGATGCTTGTTTCTTCCACCAGTATATCTTTGATATCACCTTAGAATCCTTTATCTCCACAGTTACTAAGAAGTGATTATTGTTAAATAAAAGATTGGTGAATTTTGATTGTTTTATACCTATCATAATAATTTTGAATTAATTCCCTTAAATATGATCAGAATTGATGTATGAAATGCAGAATGATAAAAGAGGGCTAGCTACAGATTAATAGCCTTTGAAGTATAGATATTTAGTTGTGATTGGTGATGGCTTTTGCTTATGGACTCCCAACTCAAATAAAATATTGCAGTAATCGCTGCAATCCTTTTTTTAATATTCTCTCATAAACCTCAGCCATTTTATGATGTTTTGTTTTCTGGAACCAGATCACATGCAGTTCTGGAGATTACTGTGAAAAGAAAACAAAAGAACAAGTATCGAAATCAAGTCATGCAAGGAAAACTTGCACTTGTGGATCTTGCTGGCAGTGAACGAGCTTCTGAGACAAACAATGGAGGGCAGAAGCTCAGAGATGGGGCTAATATTAACCGCTCGCTTCTTGCATTAGCAAATTGCATTAATGCCTTAGGGAAACAGCAAAAGAAGGGCCTGGCCTACGTTCCTTATCGAAATAGGTTGGTGGGATTGATCATTTTGTGGTCATGATTCTCTTTTTTATGCATTTAACAGAAAAATCTTACAGCAAATTGACACGGATCCTTAAAGATGGTTTGAGCGGTAATTCTCAAACAGTTATGGTGGCTACAATATCTCCTGCCGACAGTCAATATCATCACACAGTCAATACCTTAAAGTATGCCGACCGAGCCAAGGAAATAAAGACGCATATCCAGGTTAGAAAGTCTAGATTGACACATATATATGAACATTGTGCAGGACTTAAATTCCGTTGACATAAATGTATTTTGGGACCATAATTTGATGATAAGTTTTGCTTTTTTGTTTTATCTAAACTCATTTTATGACATCACTTGATCATTTTGCAATGATCTTCATCCATCCTTAGAAAAGAGGAATGGAGTGTACTCACTGTCAGATGAAATTCAATTTTCTGCATTCTACCGTTTCTAATACAGATCTCCCTCCTTTCATTGTATGTGTAACTTCATTTTCACTTATTCTTTTGTTTCATTGGCTCTTAATCAATTGCATTATGCTGCTTATTTGTGATCTATGCATCTTGGGCTAGACTATTCTGTTTGATTTGTCATTCATGCTGCTAATAGTTCATGTTACGGGTGTTTTCTTTTCTCAGAAAAACATTGGCACAATTGACACCCATGTGTCAGATTACCAGCGGATGATTGACAGTCTTCAGGTTTTCCTTACTCTTTTGTGTTTTATGTATTTTGCTTGACTACAATATGTGGTGTCATTAAACTTATTTGACATTGTAGGTTGAGGTTTATCACTTGAAGAAGGAATTGGCTGAAAGGAGTCCCAACTTAATGTCAGATCTACTGACAAAGTTGCAGATGATGAGTTGTCTTGGTTAAATTTACTGAGCCAAGAAACCAGTGAAAATGTTCAGGAAAGGATAAACTTACAGAAGGCAATGTTTGAGCTTGAGGAAATTAATCTTCGTAACCGTGTCGAGCTCCAACATCTTGATGATGCAATTGCAAAACAACAGGTCAGCTTGTGAAATTAGTTTTGATGTCCCTATTCCCTAGTGTTATCAAGATTTATCAAATAGCCTCTTTAAACAAACTATCTGCTTTTGTTGAACCTGATAATCTGTCTAAGCCATGCTGGCCTGAACAAACTGAACTTGGTTTTATTCTAACCCATTGTCTCACTTCTGATCTTGGATTGACTAGCTGTGGTTCTTGTTGCAAACTGCAACGTGGAGAAATAGTTAGCTCTTAAGTGAACTGTTTGACCTGTTATTTGTAAAAAATATTCTGTCACACCACCCGCTTCATCAGGACCTTTCCCTTATTCTAGAAAACCATCAACTTGAGTTCTCAGAAGCACACTTTCACAGGCTTACAACAGCGTATCCCCTCATGTGATCTTCCATTAAGTTTGGTCGTTTTTTTGGCTTATCTCATTTTGGTTTTCAGTTAAAGGTTGGAAAGCTTCCACCTGAAGTTTTTGGGTTGGTTCAGTTTATCTCAAATTGAATTAGCATCTTTGCTCTTAGTTGAGACTGATCAAGTAGTTAAATGGCAACCTCAAAATGAATGGAAAATTCTAATTAGCCTGCTGAGGTGGGCTTGTTTTCCCCCTCAATATGCCTGCTCAACTTAGCTTTGTCTCAAATACCCACTATTACTTGGTGAATATGTATCAATTATCCCCATATCCTGATCGCTGGTGGAGAAGTGGCCAACTGTGGAACAAGTGCATCACACTTGCACAATTTTGCATCATTCAGAGGGGTTGTTTTCATCCAGAGTAATATGAGAAATTTGAAAAGAGAATTAATATTTAAACACCAATCCTAGAGAGAGAAAGAGAGAGAGAGAGAGAGAGAGGCATGGGAGGAGAAGGAAGCGGTGGTGGCAAGGAGGGTTTGGCGTGCCCATTGGGTTTGGGTGAACAACCTGTAGTCACTACAGCCGCATATCACACCTCGAAGACAACGAGAGAGAGAGGCTGCTGGGCAAGACGCATTTGAACGTGTTGATGATAGGGTGAAGGCTGAAAATAGTGACTGATGAGTGGCAGGTGAAGGAAGAAGATGGCCGTTAATAGAGTTGGTGTATGTGGTATCCGGCAAAGGTGGGTGTTGAAGATGGTCTTGATTGAAGAAGAATTGACGATTGGGGGGCCGGGGTGGAGAGCATAGGGAAAACTTAGAGTTTGGTGAGCTGTGCTGGAGGTGTGGGAATGGAGGAGTAAGATGATCATTTTTTGTTAAGAGTTTGTTAGATTTTCCTTCTCCTGCTCATCATCTCTTCTCCTAGATTTCTCTGTGTCAACATCCATGGTCCATCATCATGACAATGGACATCGAATTCCCTGTATGCTCACCTATGTTACATTTTGATCTTTGAGAATGCAAAAAGTATGTGGTCAGTGCTCCGAAATTGAAATTGTGAATAATCTGCACTTAAAACCCTTACACTTAAATTTTAGGCACAGGCCATCAATCCTAAGCTTTCAAATTTTCTCATGACAGAAAAATTCTTTCAAATCTCTCCCCCTTTTTCCACTCTCTCTCTCTCTCTCTCTCTCTCTCTCTCTCTCTCTCTCTCTCTCTTATATATGGGTGTGATCTGCAGCACTGGTGGCTGACACTTGTAAGTGAAGCCTTATTGGTGCCTGATGACTCCAACTCCTGTGCCGCCCCCCACCCCTCTACCTCTCCCTGCCTATCTGTTTCTAGGGTATGTAGTTGTTAATTTTAATTTATCTGCATAAATTTCATGTATTAATATATGATTTTCAAATTAAATTAACCCTATTGATGATGCAAAATTGTGCAAAGATGCTCATGCTCCATGGCTGGCCACTTTCCCACTGGCGATTAGCATTGCTTCTCCTAGTATAGGGGGTCATTTGAAACAAAGCTAAGTGTAGGGGGGTACTCTGGGAAAACAAGCCCACTTCAAGGGGCTAATTGGAATATTCCTGCAAGAATGCAGTACGGTTCTTGCATCCTCATTTATAAAGTGGATACTTTGATTTTATTTGTGATCTATGAAAGTCTGTTGTGTGTTAGTTATAAAAGCAGCCTTTGCCTTTTTAATCAATTAATTGGTAACATGAGATGGGGATGAACTCTATGGATGAAGACAAATAATTGGCTTATAAATTTGCTATTAGTTGACAATTTGTCATATGCAAAGATAGTCATTCCTGAGTTGCTAGTTTGAAAATAATAGTTCTGGTGAGGTTTGACAGATTATCTGTGTTGCAGGCAATTGAAAAATGTGGTTCAGTTGTCAAAACTTTGAGAGCTAGGCGACAAGTAATTCTTGATAACATCAGGGACAACGATGAAGCCGGTTTCAATTATAAGAAGGTGCTTCCTCAATCACTGTAACTTTTGGTGTCTACTGGCTACGTTATTTTAAGTGTTGTACTTCACATTTGAACATATAACCTTTGCTTCTTCAGGAAATTGAGGCAAATGAGAAGCATCGATCTGAGCTACAAGAGAAGATTAATGAAGCAATCAGTCACAATGGAAACAAAACATACTTGCGTATTCTTAGTCAGTACCGACTCTTGGTGAGTTATCCTACATTTGCAACACTTTTTCACTGAGAGTATAATGTGTTTTTTGTTGTTAATTTTATTTTTCTGTATATAAAGCTTAGGTGCAAAGAGAAAGGAATGTGCAGTTAATGAACTGATTACCTCCGAAAAATTATTTAAAATCCAAACCCTAATGGCAGAGGCATGGCAATGTAAATTTTCTTACTGTACAACTATTCATCTAAATGGGTTGCTGGGGGGAGAGTACTGTCAATTTCTTTTCTGTATGCAAGACGAGAATAACTTGTCTTCATATTTCTGCCATCTCACTCTTGCTATCTATTACCAGTGTGAACCTTACAGTTGTAGTGCCATTATGTAGGGGATGTCAAACACTGAGCTTCAGTTCGAAATTGCAATGAGGGATCAAGTGATTCATAATCAACGAGAAGCACAGAAAAATCTTTGGAACATGGTAATGGGGCTGGGGCTCGAGTCACTTGATAAGAAAAGGCTGTTGGATATTGCAGCTTGGCAGGGAATACCAATTGAAGACTACATGATGACACCTTATCTGGGGCTGTCAGATAATAGTCACCTAGAAAATGTGGCTTCTCACAGATTTCTCCCTTTTGGGAGTTCCCCATGCACGGGCAGTTCTCTATCCAAATCATCTGGCAACTTACATCACCATCAATTCTTCTACAGTGGGCCCACTTCCTCAGGCAATTGGAGTGCTTTGTGCAGGGAGGAGCATCACAGTTCATACTACTTACTGTCTCATGATGTTTTGCAATCGCCCCATTTGAGGTCGAGCAAGAGTCCTGAAGATTGTGCTTGTCATAGGCCAAGGTCACAGTTTGGCACACCTGATGTGTATCACCAAGGTTCATGCAGTCCCTCTCCAGAGGTGACATGTGAGCCTTCATCTTGTCAAAGTCGTTTATCTTCTAGTGTTACTTTTGCGCATCAGCATGAGGTACAAATCCACAAATCTATCCCCTTTCCTAAGATGGTGTTTTAATCCATTCCTGTTCTTTCCCCTCATAGTTATGTTTCTGTAATTTCATTATCCTCTTCGTCCCATTAGATTGTAATAGATCTCGCAAAAATACATGTGTAAGTATTAACTTAACATAACAATAGTTTGTTTATACTTTTGGAGTAATTTGGCCTTAGAACCACTTTTCTCGCAATTCTAGCCTGTACAGATGTGAAGCTGATGCGATTGCAGTTATAGTCCACTGCAAATGAATTGTTGTATAAGTTTTCCTCAATGCCATTGAAAAGACCCTCTTTCGTTCGCTCTTGGCATGATCATGAGAAGTCACTTCTGAATATACGAGACAACGTTGCTTGCATGAAAAGATAGAGGAATGTAGTATGAGGATATCTTTACTTTGTCCTTGTTATTGCAGTTTTCTTTGTGGTAGACTGCTCATCTTGTTTGACCCGTGATTAAATTTTTCTTTGAGACTCTAATTTGGTCATCTATTCTGGTTATTTTCTTATATCCACAGTTAAGCTTCTTGAGGGGTTCAGGAATTGCTGCTTCTGGGCAGCATTTTTATGATGACCGTGATGGAAATAGAAGCAAGTAAGAGTTATATGTCATGAGCCATTCCAGCGGAAACCAAGTTTTCCTTCCTTGTAGTTCATTGGCACAGTCCTCTGGCATGGAAAGAAGAGATGACCCTTATCAAGAAACTGAACCAAAATTGCGATAAATATCCTACATCATCTTTGTATTCTAGCCTGCAACCTGCTGCATTCGATTCATCTAGCCCTGATTCTAAACTGCTGCCTCTGAAGCTTTTCTAGTCTTGTTTTCTTCTGGCCCCACCCTTCACAAACATTCACTCATTTACCATTCTTTCCTTGTATTCATCCCAGCAATTGTACATACAGGTTATAGTGCCATGCTCCAGGTAGTTGCATTGCAAAGTTTAGCCTTACTTTAGTACCGAAAGTTAGGAGAGAACATCCAGATCTTCAGGACAAGCGGCGAGTTAGATGTTTTTGGCTTTTCAGTTTGTAGATTGTAGATGCAGTAGTTGTATATAGTTCGTGTATACTTGTAAATCCTCATGTGTTCGTCCCACTGATTGATCAAGTCCATTGCTTGGATTAGAGATGGACAGACATTCAAATGTAACTCAATTTCTTAGGTCTCCTCTAGCACATTCTTTGCAGATCTTACCAACATTTTGTTTTCGACTGCCTTTTATCTCTGTTTTTGTGGAGAATTGAGCCTCTCGCATCTACCTTTTTTTTCGGCGAGGCTCCATACCATCATTACCAATCAGAAGGAAAAGAAAACAAGAGATTAGATTGATACATCTGTTGTCCATTTTATGCAGGTTGTTGAGTTTCTGCGTCTTCACACTTAGTTGTCTGTGTATATAGATGCATATCTTTATGAAGTTTTCAACCCGATAGGGTATCAAGTTAAGAGGTTATGCAAGTTGTCTGGGTAATATCCTGACCTTCCAGAGTGTCCCGTCCGGAATTAATAAATTTACGTTGGCTGTCGTTTAATGCGTGAATTGACTGACGGTGTGATTTTGGCATGATTGATGTATGTGTGCATATGCCCTTTTACACCAAGTATTGTTATCTTGGATGATCGCTCTTGTAAAGAAAATAGAAAATGCATGATTCATCGACGGTAAATGAGAATAGTAGAAGGATATGAGGCTTACTATAGAAAGTTTTTAGGGAAAGTTACAACAGTTGTTAATGCTTTGCCCATTATGCAGTCAATCTTTTAAATTGAAAGACTACAATTAAGTTCTCAACATTTTAAATGTGGTGCATTTAGTCCTTTTCTAGTGCTTAATTTTACTGACATTTTACATCGAAAACCTCACGTGACATTTTTTGGTCTTGTTGGATAAATGCATTGCTAGTGTGGTGCAACGTTAGAAAAACATCAGAAAATTTGGAAAAAAGACAAAATTAAATAGAAAAAAAAAAATAAAACTGTTAAAAAAAAAATCAAAGGGAGAGAATGGCACCGATTGAGTGAGGGTTCAAGGTTTTGGCACCACCATCAATTGGGACCCTAAGTTAAATCATAGCGATTGTCAATGGGGAGTGATGGGAATGATGGGATTAAGGTGATGTGATTCGATTTTTTATTAAACAAGTGTAGGATGATATAAGTATTTGAATTGCAAAATCTATCTTAGAATTAATCATGAAGAAGAGCTTGATGGAATGTGTTTGATGGAGTGTGTTCTTTTTTAAAATCAAAATTTGAATGTAGCATGATGAAGTGTTTGATGGAGTGTGTTCCTTTTTAAAATCAAAATATGAATTTGCCGAAATTGTGAAATAGAGGCAAAATAAACAAAAATGAAACTCACCACCAAGGTTAAAGAAAACAATCCACCAACCAATAATAAATAACTTAAAACTCATCACCAAATCGATGGATAAAGAACTGAAAATCGAAGGAAATCACCTTGTTTGAGGAGGAAATCTCATGTATTACAAACTTGCTCCCTACACATTTGAGATTGCACCTCCAAATTAAGACATTGGACTAAGACTCTGAACCAAGGCGTACACTAGAAGCTATAGTTTGTGGAGGGAAAGATCTTGACGTGTGCCCATCACAAATGGTTTTGGTGGTTGACTATCAATTGCTTTGTAATAGATTTCGTCTTTTTGGATAAGAGTGTGCTTAGACCTGCAAATTGTATTTTTTTTTTTTTGAATGTTTTGTTTTGTTTTACAACCCTTTTGGGATTTTCTTTACTTGGAAGCTTTCTATGTTCTTCTCATGTTTGATTATGATAAATGAATGAAATCTTCTTTTGACAAAAAAATACTAGGACTCTTGCGATAAAGCTAGCACACACCTTTTTGCACTTCAACCTTGTAATAAATACCAGTACGCACTCTTTCAACCTTGTAATGAAGACTCTTTTAACATTTCAACCTTATAATCAAGACTTTCAAATTTCAATCTTGTGATGAAGACTCTTTTAACATTTCAACTTTGTAATAAACCCTATCTTGAATGTATTGGACCCAGTGGACTTGTGCTGCCTCCACATTTTGCTTGGCATGATTAAATCGGCTTGATCGATTGATGAAGCTTCAGTTGGGATTGTGAATTGATTAATGGAATTTTCCAAGTTCTGATGCTCCCCGCATCAGTTATTCAACCATCCTTCAAATGGCCACACCGACAGTTCAGATCTGATGAGACCTTGAGGTCCTTGCCCTCTTCTTCTACTAAAAAGTGTTGGAAGAAGAGTGACATTAAATCCCATCAACTGTGTACAAGTCATCCGCATAGACCAAAACTCGGGATTTAATTGATTTATGGAAATCGTAGGGCGTTTCATGACATTATATATATGAGTAGCCGAGTTTCCATGCCTATACTCCTGAATAACAAAAAAAACAAAAGAAAAAGAGATTAAATTCGAAAGGATTTGGACGCTCCAACCGTAGTTGAATTTCACTCTACATTGGATGAAGCAGCTTCGCATCAGCCATTGTCCTTGCAAGGCAGAAAACATTACCACATCAACTAAGGGTAAAAAACTTAAAGGTTCATCACCAATGAATTGGATAAAGAACCGCAAGAATGACTCATTACATATTGGATAAAGAACTGAAAGAATTATTTTGATCAACTCTCAAATCCCCTTCTTTCGAGGAAATCAAACTAGGAAACGTTAAAATAGAAAACCTTAAATTAGAAAATATCGAAATAGAAAACTGTAAACAAGGAAATATCAAATTGGGAAACATCAAATTAGTAAACAAACTCAAACTAGGGAACAACTCCAATTAAAAAAGGTCCTTCTATTCTAACCTTTGATTTAGAAGAAACTTTATTCTCCATCTTTAATGTATTCTCTTTATTGGACACATTCGGTCATGTTGTGGACGAAATATCCCTTTGCTTGCATAATATCATTTGATCTTTAATGGAATTTAATGCTTCTCGTTTCAATTTTGCCATGTTTTTTTATACATATTGTCATGTCATCATCCATACGTACACTTATTTCACTGAAAAGACAAAAGTATAATGAATCAATAGATATGAATCAAAAAAGGTTGCATAAGGTCCTGATTTTAAACAAGAAAATGACAATAAATTTAAAGTACGAACTTTGGGAACAATCATTGCTAGTAATGTAAATTGTAGAAAAGATAAACGTAAACATTTGTAGAAGAATGTTAAGTTTCATTATTAATTAGGGGGTCTTTACAGATGATATAATACAGGTATCTATAGCACACAATCAATGGTTGCTAAAAAGTTTGCACATGACTCCTATTATTGAGCAACATTAAATGATCACATTTTATGGTGTTGATTTCACTGGTCATGCTTATATTGACTCCACTAGTTTGATGGTTATATCAATTCCACTTTCTTGACGGTTACATCGACTCTACTACTTGACTGTTACATCAATTTCTTTGTTCCAACACTCGGTCGCTATTGATAGCCATCTCCCTCGGTTGTAACTAGATACTCGTGTGGACCGGTTGCACTTTACCAATCGATGATTCCCCACACTTGCACATTTGCTCACTCTTGTTCTCCCTCTTAACAGGTTCCCCTCCAAACGGTGGAGCACACCACCTTCACATTTTCTGGTGTCAAACATGTTATGTTGTTTTGGACCTCGAACTTGATCCAAAAAGCGAGTAAGAAACGACCTAAACCGAACGCATACGTGATGTTGGAGTTCAAGCCGCTTAAGAAGCGAGTCTGGACGTCTAGACATCAAGTTTGGGATACGCTCAGGAAAGGTGCAAAAAAAGTGGAGGAGGATCGGAACCGACGGAGCGGATTTTCGCATAAACGCATGGAGTCGGGATCAGACGTTTGACCCATTTTACCCAGATCGAATGTCCAACCCGAACGGCAGGAGTCCGACGAGCCAAATGTCAGAGTGCGTCATTTTCTCCACGGTTTTAGCTCTATTTTCCAACCAATATTCCCCATCATATTCAGATTATATTATCAACAAGCGTCAAAATTTTATGTCTTTCGGAAAATATAATATGGGTTACTATTAAGAAAATTTACAAATTGATATATTTATGATAAATTCACTTTAAAATAATTTTTATATCTAAAAAAACCTCAAATTAATACATTATAACACATTTATTTTCTGTAATTTTCTGTTAAATTAAAATAATATCATGAAAAACAGATGAAAAAAGTCTCAAATTAATATACCCATTACTATTAACTGCCACGTGTTATTTAATTCAACAGTTTAGTGGTAAAAATTAACTAAAATTAATGGAGGTAAATTTGACATGAGTATATTAATTCAGGGTTTTTCGTAGTAATGATCCTAAATAATAATAGTGTAATTTTTTCGTTTGTACTTTTTTGTTGGCCTATTTATTTATTTATCTTGGGTTCTATTTCGCAAGCCTTGCACTTTTTCGGAAACCGAAAAAGGAAAATTCGATACATACGAGTTTTTTTATTGTCGGGGGCTTAAAGGAGGCGCTGTCCTCACCTTCGCCGTCTCCCTCGCAGAAGCACTCGAATCACAAAACCTCCATCGCGCCGCGCCGCGCCGCCCCCAAATCGGCCGCCGGAGAACCGAATGGCGCTCCCGACGGCCGCCGCTGCCGCCACGGCGGAGGCAACCGACCCCTCCGCCGCCGCCCCCTACACGCCCTACGCGCTGGCCAAGACCCTGGCCGGCCACAAGGCCGCCATCTCCGCCGTCAAGTTCTCGCCGGACGGCAACCTCCTGGCCTCCTCCTCCGCCGACAAGACCCTCCGCGCCTACTCCACCGCCTCCCTCTCCCCGCTCCACGACTTCCACGGCCACTCCCAGGGCGTCTCCGACCTGGCCTTCTCCGGCGACACCCGCCTCCTCGCCTCCGCCTCCGACGACAAGACCCTCCGCCTCTGGGACGTCCCCACGGGGTCCCTCCTCAAGACCCTCCACGGCCACACCAACTACGCTTTCTGCGTCAACTTCAACCCCCACTCCAACCTCCTCGTCTCCGGCTCCTTCGACGAGACCGTCCGCGTGTGGGACGTCAAGAGCGGCAGGTGCCTCAAGGTCCTCCCCGCCCACTCCGACCCCGTCACCGCCGTCGACTTCAACCACGGCGGCACCATGATCGTCTCCAGCAGCTACGACGGGCTGTGCCGGATTTGGGACGCCTCCACCGGCCACTGCATGAAGACCCTCATCGACGACGAGAACCCTCCCGTCTCCTTCGTCAAGTTCTCGCCCAACGGCAAGTTCATCCTCGTCGGCACCCTCGATAATACTCTGGTAATGCCTCGGTCTTTTGCTGTTGTCCCTCTTTGAATTCGATCGAAAGGCCGAAGATTTTGGGGTGGGGTTTTAGCGTGGAAGATTATGGGGTTTTGCTGTTGGTGATGCGATTAGGAATTATTCTAGTGGTCTGTTTCAGTTGATAGGCTGATCCTGGAGCTTTTAGATGCTAAAGTTTGTTCCTTTAGGCTGGTGTTGTGTGATTCTGCTGAGGTTCTTCTAGGAGGTGAAATTTTGCTAGTCAAGCTTGAGATGGAGTGTTCTATCTGCAAATGTAATGCCGTCGGTAGACTTCGTTCCTTTTATCCTCCTTGTATTTGGTGAGGCGACCTTCGTCATTGAAAGGCAAAAGAATACATTGGTCGTGTCTTGGGAATCGAAATACTGATGATGAAAAACAAAGGAACCATCTGTTTGCCAATGACTTCCTTTAGGTATCATTTTGGGATGTTGGGTCAGTTGAAGGAGCATTGGCATTACCTCTGTACTGGAGAGCTCTTCCGAACTTTATGTGCTAAACTTTAGTCAGATGTAATTGTTTGCCTGATTGTGTCAATTTGGTTCTTCACTATTATGTTGAAAGCAGCTTTGGAAGACTTTATCTCTGATTGGTTAGTCTGTTCTAGCTGTGGTCAAAATTTAGCTCTGTGGCGGACTTGCATCTGCTTGGTTATGCATGGTGTTGAGGGAATTATTTCCCGGTTTCCCCTGCTATTTTGTCTTGAAGACATGTGTATTTTCTTTTGGGCTCTGTTTCTTTTTGTTGCAGAAAATTTGCATTCTTCTTTGTTTCTAGACATGCCTTGATGCCTACAATCTACTGAAAGAACCCTACCAACCAGTGTCCAATGATTAATAGAATACTAGAACTTTAGGGAAATAGTTTTCGGAATTGGTGTAAATCCCTTCAAAGATGAGAGCTTCCCCAAGCTCTCAGTCTTATGGGTCAGTTCCTTCTGCTTTTGCCTAATGTCATGAGCACAAAAGGAAGGATGATGAAAAGCAAAAACTTTGGGTGTTTTATTTCGTCATTTTGGCCCCTTTCTGGTAGCTAACTTGGATCCTTATGTTGTGCTTGCAGAGGCTATGGAACATATCCACAGGAAAATTTATCAAGACATATACAGGTCATGATAATTCCAAATTTTGTATTTCTGCTTCCTTCTCGGTGACTAATGGGAAGTATGTTGTGAGTGGTTCGGAGGATAAATGTGTATACCTGTGGGAGCTACAGACGAGGAAGATAGTACAGAAATTGGAAGGTCATACTGATGCGGTTATATCAGTAGCATGTCACCCGACAGAGAATATGATCGCATCAGGGGCGCTAGGTGATGACAAGTGTGTGAAGATCTGGACACAGGAAAAAGACTGATCTCCTTAGGATAACCTCTTTTATGGGGACTAATTGCATGGTATTAATGTAAATCTTGACTCAGGTTAGATATTTTTTTCTCTCCCTTCTGAGATGCATCCGAGGATTTTGTTCTTTATGGTCTGGTTCAGTCAGAATGGTTTGTTCTGATATCCTTTTTGAGTATGTAACATTTTTAACTGTTTATGGGCATCATTAAGTTGTTCAGATGTACTCTTATGAAGTTACTCTTATTTAATTATCCTCCAATGGAAGTAACTAGGTTTGCGCTGAGGCTGAACTGAGGTGTTGACAATGATAAAAACCGAAGCTGATAGTATAAGAAATAGCTGCATAGTGTAAGAACTGAAAGGTAATCTGGAAGCTGTTGGGCCTGTGGCTTCTGATGAGTAGTGGGTAAGTCTACTTCTCCAATACGATAGTGTAAAAATAAGCATTATAAGAGAAATGATTTTAATATGACAGCTATGGATGTAATAAAAGATGATTTTACTATGACAGTTTTGGATGTATCTAATGAGGAAAAGTTATAATGTTTGGGGAGGATTATCTTTTTGCTTAATGAATTCAGATGCACGCTATGATTCCGTAATGTATGTAGATGTATTGCGTTAGATTTTGCTTGATTTTGCTGAGTTGGCAGTTTATGATCTGAGATTGTGATTACTGTTCTGTTTTAACAAATCCTTGTTGGCAAATTCTTTAGTCTTATCTTGTTTTGAGTAAGATAGTCATGTTTCCAAATACCTGCACGCTATCCTTCTGCTACTGAAACATGACTCATGGTCGGTTGGGCAGTGGCTGACTGTCTTTACGATGGTTTTGTTATATCAAGAGTTATAAAGTTAAGAACTATTTTTCCTCCATGAGTTCTTCTAGGATTTAGTAGCTTTCTTTACAATCACCATCTAGCTTTACTGGCTGTAATGTGCATTTGTTCAACAATACTACCTACCTCTCTAATGGTAGTTGTTTGTTCGATTATCTCATTTTGTTCTCTAGGAAGGTACGTTGTCATGTTGCTATCCTATCAAGTGATGTATGAAACTGTTTTTCTCCGTGTCTTTCCTTGGTTTTGTTGTTGTTGCTGCTGCTGCTGCTGCTGCTGCTAAAAGTGAGTTGTCTTGGGCTTTTAAGCATTTGAGTGATGTCCATGGATGGTCGTCATCGTAATGTGGACATTACGATTAAGGCAATGGATTTGCTGCCGTCTTCAATTTTCATACGAATATGATGTCTGTAAGGTTTGACGACGAATGCTTTTTGTGCTGTTCTTCTGGTGATATGGGTCAGTCTCTTCTGGGTTGTTCTAATTTGACATCAAGTTTAAATGTGGATTATATTGGGCGGACGACTAGTGAATGGTCCTCCAATAGGGATGCACATTCTAACTGAGATTGAGTTACGCAGACTATGAATATCTTGGTAGTCATCATCGATTTCCAACACTCTCCCTTCGGGAGTTGATTCGGTCATCCACTTTACAATCCAGCTTTCCAGATACTGTAGTCTTTGCTACTCAAATTTAAACAAAAGAAACGAACCTCAAGGTTGTGGAAGCCGGACGAAGCGTCCTGGAACCTATACTTCACAAAATTGTAAGTAATATGTTCTTGCAAACTGCGTGCAAGTTATTTTGAATCAGGACAATTAGCATAGATTAAAGAAAAAAAAAACCTTGAATTTAATTGATTTGTGGGGCTTGTTGGGTATTTTATGAGTTTTTAGATAATTGGATCGTTGTACTTGTACCCAGTGTTTTTAGGTAAAAATATAATTTCAAAACTAATGTGTGGTACTCGTTAAAATTGGCTTTATGATTTAAAATCAATTCTTTTAAGTGGGTTATTAGAGACAAAATCAATTTAAATTATATTCACAAAAAATGAATAATTGTCCAGAAAACCCTCAAACTATTATATGAGCGGCCGATTCAATTCAAAACTATTCAATTTAGCCAATTTAGTCATAATATTTTTAACGATTATTTAATATAACTTTTCAAGTCAATTTTAGTTGGAAACAGTTGACATTATTCAATTTAGCCAATTTAATTATAAACATTTTAAAAATTATTTAATATAACTTTTTAAGTCAATTTTGGTTGGAAATGGCTGACATGGTGATAATCTAGTCAATGCTAATTATCTGTTCTCGATTTCCAAAAAATGCGAATCGAGAACCAACCATAAGTTGTATGGATCCACCCGAGAACTGACCGCCATCGATTTGGTTTCCGAGTGGATCCATGAAATCGGTTCCGAGTGGATCCATGAAATCGGTTTCTCCAATAATAATATCGTTTTCCAAATCTCGCCATGAATACTCTTCATATTGAGTAATTTAAAAAAAAAAAAAATTGAACCGGCTTAATTAAGGGTACCATTTTTCTTTATTTTATAGGAAAAGACTACCAAAGAAGAGAAATAGGTTTTTTTCCTGTTTTTGAATCATTTTAGTTGAAATCTAAAATATTCTTTAAGGTTGAGGTTCTAGATGATTGTCATATGTAGATCGTCTTTTCCTTTATCTCGCAAGAGTTCGTTTAGGAGGACTTTTGGAGAAAGTCTTTGAGAAAATGTAAAGACCTTTGATCTAAAAGGGTTTTTGAAAATGCAAATTGTGTTTGGTAAATCGTATTTGTGAAAGTCAATTTGTAAAGTATGTTTGAGCAAAATAGTGTTTGGATAAATTAACTTTACAAAAGATTTTTGTTATTAAAAAAAAAGGAAAAGAAGGAGAATTGGTTGGTTATTGCCGGCGAGGGGTAGGTTGGCGGTCTAAGGAGAGGCAAGTAGTTGGTGAGGGTCATCGTGACCAGATTGTGTGATCCCGATTGCATGTTTGGGTCACCGGAGGTCGCGCGGCTTAGATCTAGGTCGTGGCGACCTCCAGTGACCCAAATCTGCACGTGATTTGTGTCACTGGAGGTCGTGCGGCCCAGATCTGGGTTGCGGATACCTCCGATGACCCAAATCTGTTGGGGGTCGCAGCATCGCTGAGGTTGTAGCGGTCGCGTAACCTTACTGTGACCTAGATCTAGGTGGTTGTCGGAGGTTGCAATGGTCGTGGCTACGCGACTTGCAGGGTGTCGCTGAGGTCACGCAACTAGCCTCTGACGGTCACCGTGACGCATCGGCCTCTTGTCAACCTCCGTCCAGCTCGTCGCGGGCCCCTTGCAACTCCGCGCAACTTCGTCGGCCAATCTCAACGAAAGAAGGTGAATAGTCACGAGGACAAAACCAGAAAAACGAAATGCTAGTGAGGACATTTGTGGAATTTTCTTTTTGGCTTGCTCTCCCTCAGCCTTCCGAGAAAGCCGAATGCCCAAGGCAGCCCCCAACTTGCCTTGGCTTTCGGCCTTGGGAAGGCTTGTCTTTCCCGAAGGCAAGTAAAAAAGATCCTACCAAACACTCTCACTTTGGCCCAAAGGCCTTTAGCCCCTCAAAAACCCTTAGGAAAGCAGTTTCCAAACGTAACCTAAGAGCGCTCAATCTCTTATAATATTGGCTTTATTGAATTCTTTTTGTAGAAACAATTTCACCTATAATTCTTACCAAAAAACAAAAAAACAATTTCATCGATACTCCACATATTCTTGAACACAATGTCTTATGTGAGTCCCAAACACATGTTACTAAATTCTTATAAAAACACGGAAACCGTGAGAGGAGATGGAGCCCTAAAATTTAGGTTTATTAATTAGTAATTTCGAAATTTATTTTAATATTAAAAATTAATATATTATTATAATATAATTGGTCCGATCCGGATGGGTGGATCCGCCCATGGAACCAGAAACCAGACCGATACCCACCGGTTCTCATAAATTGTAATCGGGAATCGAATCGGTTCCCTCAAGAACCACTGGTTCCAAGCGATTCCGGTTTGGTTCTAGGTGGTTCGGGCGGATCCCGGTTCTTTTGCATACTCCTAAGTTGACATTTTTTGTAATTCTATTTGAGTTTCTTTTTGATTTTTTTGCCATTCTTTCTCCTTTGTTCACTAGGCCTTAGCATAACGGGGCAGTTGTCAATCATTGTTGAGACTGTCCATCGGCGAAATGGAAACAAAAAAGAAAAAAAGGCTCAAAAGGAAGTGTTCATACAATTCTAAACGCAAGTGCACGTATTGAACAAGTAATATAATGATGAGAAAAAGTATCGTCCTAGGAGATCGATGATTAATAAACTAATTAAATACTAAAATAGATTAATTTTAAAATCTATCTAACAAATCAAAATATAATTTAGAATAAATTAAAAACAAAACTTGAAGACTAAATGCAGTAAAATCAATCAGATAAATATGTTAGAGCATTTGATTTCACTATAACCACTAGATATGAAACGATATCAAACATGTGATAATGGAATTTCTTAATCTATTTACTATCCTATCTCTAGGTATAGCAAACCTATTCAGCTTATTAATCCACTATATCTCTATGTGAATTAAAATAAACATGAGTGTATTAAAAATTATGAATATTCTCGGTTTACAATGAGTTTTTTTGGATAACCTTATCATTGAAAGCAACACAAATAACACGGTATATTTCTATTCACGTTTAATTCATGATAATATATTATAATGAGCAATTGCATATTATCATTTCTCAGTCTCAAACATTCACATTAGATCATTCAAGTGGTAACCAATCACTCAAAAGCATTAAACACAATAATATATAACTCATATGAATGAAATTAATTGTAAAACATAAAAATCATGAAATTCATATCAGCATGATTAGGCTACATCATAGCCCTAACAAAAGAAAATTAGAACATAGTAGAATAAGAAATAAAAATATAAATCAAACCCAGCATCTTGAATCAAAGAATAAGAATTTTGTTACCATTTTTATTTTCTCTTCAAAATACTTGAAAAACTCTTAGAAAAATGAAAAAAAAAAAAAAAAACCTAACCCCCCCAAACCTAGCTACTCTCTCTTTCCTATTTATAGGAGATCTAAAATATCTATCTCCTAACGCTTGTAGATAACATTAGGGAACAAAATCAAGAATTTCCTGATTTGATATCCATCTTCTACTGTTGCTTTTATTTGAATTCCTTATAGTTGCCATTCTTTTCCTTATCTTTTCCATATCTTATTATTCTTTATAAACAAGGAAAATCCAAATAATCAGAAGGAAATCCAAATATTTTCTCATAGATAATGCATTAATTGTTGCCTAAAATAGGTAAAATAACTCTATTTTTATAGAGTTATTAGAAAGAAGGAAAAAATGAATAGAAAAGGAAAAGAAGATTTAATAAATAGTTGCAAAAATTGTTCATGTCAACACTAGTTATTTTACATAAGACATCCAGTGCTCACATTAACAATTTTCAATGGAAATTTGATTGGAAGGATTACATTGAAAAATCATCTTATTAGGATTATATTGGACAAATTAAAAAGTTTAGGATTGAATTGATTAAAATATAATAAATTTAGGATGTTTGGATAATTTTCCCCCCAAATGAATTTCAAGTGTATTAAGTGTGATGCACCTCTTATAGAGTAGGTAAGAAGAGAATCAAAATCTGGATGAATGATCTAAATATAAGATTATTAAAAAAGTTCTTTTCTATGACTATCAACTAAGTTTATTGCAAAAGAAGTCGGTGATTTTTTTGTTGTTAGAAAAAATTGCAAATTATAAATTTCCCTTACTCAATTTCAGTAAGTACCTTAAAGACAATATAAAATAAAAAGCTAGAGCTAGCTGCTTAACAGAAAATGTCATTCCTCATTCTTTTTGGATCCTACTTTCACTGTCTCTCTCTTTACATTCTAAATTTCTCTTCCATCCTTTTTCTCTTTGCCATTGATTTTTTTATCTACTTTCCTTTCTTTTTATTTTCCCCCCAATTCCTCCTAACGCACTTTCGAAGAAAACATATAGAAATCTGCTCGTGCTCCATGTGATGGGGTTTCGCGGCTCTCATTGAAGCTTCATATCTCTTCTGCATTAGAATAATAAGCTGCCACGATCTCAACGAAATCAGCTCGGGCTCCTTGTGTGGGGGTAACTAGGAATTTTATATTGGGAGCGCACCCCTTTCAAAGCAAAACTACTAGAAGCTGAAACTACTTTTTGTACGAATTGCTTAGAGACACGTTGCGAAATAGTGGTCATAGAAAGAAGTGTCATCCGTCTATATCGCCGATTGATGTCTTCCATTCGTTGGGAGGTTTCCCAAATATCCGAAGATTGGTTAGTTTAGAATAGAGTAGTTGTCGGGTCAAAAAAAGAGGAAATTTCACCATATAATTAATTTCTTTAAGTCTTTGTATTCTATGACAGCTCAATAAAAAAATTATGATATGTTATAGTTGAGAGATTATTAAGTAACTCTTTTTACTCGAGATTATAAATGTGATATAGTAATATAATTATCTTGCCTTTGGATCGTCATTTAATTCAATCATTTTATATATTATTTATTTTATTTTGATAAGAAATAAGAGCAAAGCCCAAGAGTTATATCATTACTCTCCTAATGAAATTGGGTGTTATATGATCTTTTATCATAAAGGAAGTAACCTCTAGTGATTTATCTGATATCAAAGTATCATTTACATCAGACAATTGAAATATTTAATTCGCTCATCAGTCTGCACATTAATTTCATTCTCTAAAAGTATGTACAATTTTGGGTTATAGGAAATACTCTACATCTTCCCAATCTAAGAAAGGAGGATGTCCCTAGAATTGAGAGAGGGAGTTCATTTTTGAAGAAGGGAAATGATTGCTTGCAAATCTACCTTAATAATGAGTTTACAAATGTGAGGGAAGATGTCAATTTTGAGATCTAAATATATTTCAATCCAGTCATTTTATTACTAATGAACTTGAGTCTCTCTTCACATCCCCCCTCCTCCTTGGAAAAAAAAAAAGGAAGAAGAAGAAAGAATTGGAGTGTTTCTCTCATAGGAGCAATCAAAGCGGGGCTTTCTCTATATGCCACACAATCAAACCTAATGGAGTTCACAACAACGCACTGCACCAAGGATTAGCTGCTCAAGAATGTGGTGGACATCCAATTAAATGATGAGAAATCTCACTCATCAATTGTATTCTTTTTAAGTTTTTGTGTATTATAATTTCTTCATATAGGAGAGGAATGAAGAAATTCACATGATTATAACCAATAACAGTCAAGAAATCTGCTCTTCGATAGACCATAGAAGCCCCCAAATCCACTAACAGCGAATCTTTTTACTAATAGCATCATCTAGACGTGTAGCCATTGCGCTCATTCATGTATTGGTCACATGATTGATTTAGTGTCGATAGCAAATAGTTTAAATTCTTGCGCCCATAGAAGCTCAGTCCCACCAAGGACAAATACTGCCACATGAGATAAACGTATTTCTACATTCGACATGTGCAGTCGACTACTTGGTGTAATAATATATTTGGTGACACATGAATGTGGATTTTGAAAAAAGTGCTATATCTTCCCACATTCTTGTTTTGAAGAAAACTCAATTTGGGACAAAATTACTTGAAAAAACGTATATTAAGGTGGAATCAAAAAAATGGATTGGATATTCATGACAAGGTGATCGACAAGTCTACCTCAGCACTCCATGTTCTCTCTGTGTTGAAAGATATTATTTCATAGACCGATTTATTTAAAGGAAAGGAGAATATGAAAGTATTTGTTAAGTCCAGTCCATGAACATAACAGAAAGTGTTCACGTGGAACCCTAAGCGGAATCCAGTCAAAATGCGCCAACGAGGCTGAAAAAAAGAGTAAATGGAATTACAAGCCAACGAACACATGGGAATAAGAATAAGTACAGAAATTATTTTTGGTTCTTGAAGGGTTGGCGAGAGCGTTCCCCTCGTGGTGAATTTTTTATAGCAGACAGAGAGAGGGGGAGAGAGAGAGAGAGTTGTTGCGTGCCCTTTAAACAAAACCAAAGGTACAGAAAGCTCAGCGACTTCATAAGCTTTCCAAGAAAGTACAAAAACCCTCGCCGACCTCCTCCTTCTCCTCCTTCGTCGGTGAGCTTCGCTCCACTTAGAAATGACCCCTTTAAAATCTTTTTAATTCGTGGGCTGTTTACTTGCTGACATTACATTGTGTTGCAGTGTTCCTGAGATCCTACAAAAGGAAATGTTCCCCCTCTCTCTCTCTCTCTCTCTCTCTCTCTCTTCCCACTTCTCTTTTTCCCATTCTTTTGCTAGTTTGGGTTGGTAATGGTTTGGATCTATCGATTTTATGTTAGCATTCCTGTTTTTCTTTCTCAAGGAAGAGATCCAGGAAACAGAGAACAATAGAAGTTCCAACCTTGAAGCTTTTTTGTTGGAACGAGACTTCATAATGGAGTCCATCTCCATTGGTTTGGGATCTCTTTCGTTTTCTTTTGGCCACAGAAATGTGTGGTTTGGATGATGCTATTTTTCCGATAATTAAGTATTTTATGATACATTGGGTTTCTTCAATTTTGCTATGTAGTAGTGCATAGTGTTTTTCTTTTAGCAGAATCTTGAAGTTATAGGCGGATTGAGTGCTCAAAACATCGTTCGAATTTTTCTCAGGGTGACGGAAAATCTGGCCTTTGTGGATCAATATCAAATGAATCCCTCTGGTTACTCTCCCACCGAGTCTGGCTTTAATCAATTTACTTCATTTTCTTCGGCATCGACCTACTCATCAAATCAAATCCAAAACGTTGGCCACTCGCATGATGCCCCTATTGCAACCGAGCACAAAAACCCCCAAATGAAACCATCTCCACCATCAAATTCTCAAATTATATCCTTTCAGAACTCAGATCTATACCCAAACATGTGTCAGCAATATCCTGGTAAGTGAAGCTTGTGTACTGACAAACTGTTGAAGGCTGAAACAGTTATTTGGTGGCGTGATGGAAATGAAAAATTTCTCTCTTCGCTTTCTGTTATTCTTATATTTGTTAGGAACCTATGAGTTGCAAGATGGGGAAAATATGAAGATGAAGAGAAGTGGTGGTGTTGGTCCATTTAGTAGAACAACTTTGCATGGACCAGAACACGTTATTGCAGAGAGGAAGCGCCGGGAGAAGCTGAGCCAGCGGTTCATTGCTCTTTCATCCATCATTCCGGGCCTTACAAAGGTACTCCAAATGAATTATTTTTGTGTGAAAGTTCCTGAAGGAATGGTATCTGTTTCATTTGAGAAATTATGGTTGGGTTCAAAACTTAAACCGAATACTAATAAGTCACGTTAAGCTAATACTTGTCTTTTTGATAAACGGGGGAAAAAAAAAATTAGGACCCTCTTGACAGGATATGTATCTGAAGTATGCTATGCTAACTATTTGGAGGACTAACATTAGTATAGACATTTATCTTCCTCCCTACTGAATAAGAAGGACCTCGTCGCTTAATGCTTGACTTTGCATAATGAGTAATGGAAAAGTTAATTACTTTCTATTTAGGTGAGGAAACACACCTTAGGTAGGTAAACCCCAGGTTTATGAAATACTCTAAAGATTTGTTTATCGAGGGAAGCAAACCAATCTCAAGAGTCTACCTAACTTTTAGAATCGTGGATTGGAGATCATATGCAACTCAGATAAAAAAGGTAGACTTTTGAGATTGACATTGGCAAATGGGTACTTGGACAGTGGCCTTAGATGCAGTTCGCTAAATTGACAATGGAGGACATACGCGATTGTTTTAGTGTGTGTTTATTGAGGTAGCATACCAGTTTCCAAAGACTAACTAACTTTTAGATACACGGATTGGCGATAATATGCCAATGCACCTTAGATAAAAAGGTAGAAAGCAGTTGCTGACTTCATATAACGAGAGAGGAATCCATGAGAGGGCAAGACCAAAGACCAAGATCAGAGAATCAAATAGATTAATAATTTGAGGAAAAGAGCTTTTCTGTTCTTGCGATTGGGTTTTTTTGTTTTGTTTTTGTAGTTAATGAATTAAAGTAGTTTTGACCATCATATTCATGAGAACATGTGTGTGTTCTCTTAAGGAGTAAAGTTAAACTAACACAATTTGCCCATAAACTAAGAAACTGTAAATCAGTGATAGACAATTTAAGTGAATCATGATTATCATTTTAGATTAATACCCAACTACATATGGGCAAAGGATTGTTAATCTCAAGTACTATTACGCCGGAATTCATGAAAATCAGTCAACCACTTAAGCTTGATGATGATTGAGTCGATTTAGATTGTTTGATACATGTTTGCAACATGTTGGTGATTGGATATTCTTTCTTGTAATACTAGGTACTATTCACACATATAAAATATGATAAGATTCTATTTATCTATCGTCAAACGATTTAGATCGGTATAATTTGCACAAGTCAATATCTTTTACATATCTTAAGATACTGTCTTTTGAACTTGTCTAGAAGTGTGTCCATCTCTTTCTAGTTGCTTACCACATTTAGATCCTTAGTTTTGTCTTCATGAATTAAAATCAAACTTAAATTTCGTTTTCTACTGCTTAATTTTCACTGTCATGACTATCAAAGGACAATCAATCAAATAAGTCATATTTCATGCATAACATTTTGTATATGCTAGTTAGTGATTTGAGATCATTAGAGAGTACTTGTAGCATTATTTTCATACTATTCACAGTCGTCTCATCAATCAGAAAACAAATCCCTACAAACGATGGAGGAAAACAAAACCCTTTTAAGAGGTAAAATGCTCGACAAACCAACTTAAATTTGACCTCTAGGTAAAATAGTCTGATTTATACAGGTACTTGCTTAAGGATTGTTTGCAAAATGAGACTCACCTCGTATTGAAATAGTCACCATAACAAAGGTTCCACCACCTACAAGGACCTTTATCAATCGCCAGAAAACTTAGGGACCAAATACGTAGCACTGTATTCCAATTCATCACATTATAAGCCTTCATTGTTCCCGCAAAAAAATTGATAAATGTTCTGGTTGCATAGCTGGACAAGGCTTCTGTCCTAGGAGATACGATAAAGTACTTGAAACAGCTTGAGGAACGTGAGAAGATCCTCGAGGAAGAGCTGGCCATGAGAACCGTGGAATCCGCAATCTTCGCAAAGAAGCCATCGCTCCAACGTGGTGATGGCGTTATATGTTTTCCATCTGACGATAAGTCGGATGACCCACCCATCGATCAGCAACTACCTGAGGTCAAAGCCCGGGTGTTGGGGAAGAACGTTTTGATCAAAGTCCAATGTGAGAAGCACGAGGGTTGCATCAAGGAAGTGATGAAACAAATGGAGGACATGAACTTGACAACTCTAAATATCGGCGTCCTAACATTTGGGAGTTCCCTCCTGGATATCACAATTGTGGCCCAGGTAATTATTGCCAATTTCTTCATATTGTTTCAATGAAAATTATTCTTTTAAAACTTCCACTAGTTTCTGATTTCCTACTCCTGCGGACGATTTTGCATTCTGATCCTTTGTGGAGAGCATATTGTTGTTCAGATATTCTTGGAAACAAACTGTTATCCAGATTTCGGTATTGAAAAGTCTGTAATATGGTCCCTCGAAATTATATGAGCTTTGGCGTCACTTCTCGTCATGCCCCAGAAGCTTTTGGATTTCGTTTTTTACGTCCAAAATAACAATAAACGAGAGAAGATTACTGATTCCACCTGCCAAAGGAAACGACTGTTAAAAATTAAATATCATATGTGCACAAATTCTTAGAGCATGTTCAAACCACTTGTTGTTTGAGATGTTGCTGTATAAATTAATCTCTTCTTATTCAGAGCAGAGTTATGGTATTTCGTCTTCAGTTATATAGAAATCATACTTGTTTTGTCTACATTTCTTGCAGATAGAAAATGAGAACTGCCCGACAATTGAGGAGATTGTTGAAAAACTACGAGATGCTCTGACCATGTTCGTCGGATCATCTTCAAGACGGTCAGCTTGTTAGGCAAAAAATCGGTTTATTGCCATGGTGTGTGTCTTAGAGATGTTCTTGATTACGTGTTAGTGCAAGAGTTGTGGGTAATTGTACTATTATGTGCATTGTAACTTCTTACTGATTGTGGTAATTATCTGTTAGTGCAAGATTTAACCACGCGTTAGTGCAAGAATTGTGGGAAATTTGCCCTCCTGGCTTTTTTTCTCTATTGGTCTTGCTTCTGTTGCCCTTGTCACCTGTTTTGAACTGCTTGGAGGTGGTAAGGGGCTATCTTCTTTATCCTTGTTATCGCAGTTTTCTTTGTGGGTAGATCTCTCATCTTGCTTGACCCGTTGTTAAATCTTTGTTTAAGACTCTGATTTGGTCATCTATTATGATTATTTTCCTGTATCTACAGTGAAGCATTTCATGGGGCTCATGGCAGCAATTTTGTGAGGATTATGATGGAAATGGAACCAAGCAAGAGTCCACTGTAATGAACCAATCCTGCAGAAACCAAGTTTTCCTTCCGTGTACTTCATTTGCACGGGTCCTCTCACGTGGAAAGAAGAGATGACCTTTATCGAGACACGGACCCAAAATTGCGATAAATCTCCCTTGTTACTTTCGTATCTCAGTCTAAAATCTGCTGGTTTTGATTCATCTAACCTGATTCTAATCATTGCCTCTGAAATTTTTCATGTCTCGTTTTCTTTTGGTCATACCTCCAGAAATATTAGCTCGTTCATGATTGTTCTCTTCTTTTCGTTCCAGCAAGTGCCATGCTTCTGGTAGTTGCATTGCAAAGTTTAGTCTTTCTTGAGTGCAGAGAAATTAGGAGAGAAGACCCAGATCTTCAGGAGGCATGGCGAATTAGATGCTTTTGGCTTTTCACTTTGCAGGTTGTAGATGCAGTTAGTTGTATAAAGGTGTATACTTGTAATCATCACGTGTTTGTCCCATCTATTAATAAAATCCATTGTTTGGATTAGAGATGGACAGACATACAAATGTAACTCAATTCCATAGATCTCCTCTGGTACATTCTTTGCCGATCTTATGGACAATTCTTTTTTGGTAAATGTAAGAGATATATTGAGGAAATGCCAAATGTACGAAAAATCTCGTCACCAAAAACTTACACTCCAAATGCAGGAACAAAAGGAGTGGAAGGGTGATGAGATAAAAAAGCTGCAAAATGCGGCACAAACACTACAACACCTAGCCAAAAAGAAGCACGGCATGGTCAACCGGCTACAAAAGACGCCACAGGCGAGGAAGAGGTCACCGTCGGAACGAACTACCTATGGGTCCCTAGTGAAAATAATCGGGTTTAGGCTCCAACTTCTCTGCAATCTTTTGTTTCTGAAATTATCTTCGACATTCCTGAAGGTGATAGCCTTGTCTCAGACCACTTTGAAGAGGTGGTTCTTCATAGTTGAGACTGTCAAGGGTCGGTCTCTAAAGATAATGTTATTCATGTTTTTCCAAATGATATGATAAAGCGCTCCAAAGGAAAAACGGGCAATGTACTTGTAGAAATCTTTACCCATCAAACTGGTAGCGGCCCAATGGAGGTTCTCCCTCAAAGTTCTGTTACACCAAGGCAAATTGCATCTGGAAGCCCAAAAGAAAGCAACGCCAACTACGACATAGCAATAAAAAAACAAGTGATCAATAGAGTTAGGCATACTCTTACAAAATGCACATGCAACGCTTCCAATTCTACCATAGGATAGAAGGAGAGCCTGGGTTGGAAGTCTGCGCTTGGCAATTAGCCAAAGATTAAGCTGATAGCGAGGCACTATGGCATTGTCCCACACAAATGAGTACCAATAGACCTGTGATCTCTTCTTCCTGATGGAGTTCCATGCTGTTGCCATCGTGAACCGACCCAAAGAGTTTTCTTGCTAGCAGAAATGATCTGGATCACCCGACAGGACTGGGAGAGGATGACCCCACGATTCAAGTATTGTCCTAAGAGCTTGGCCAACATTTGAGAAGAGGTCAGCAATACAGGCCTGCCTAGAGAGCTCTGAGCTGTAGATAAGTGAATCTGAGAAGAGCAGGTTCAGGGGTCCCCTAGGGTGCCAATTATCAAACCAAAGAGAGATTGTTCGGCCATCGCCAATTTTCCATTAGAAGGCCATATATAAATCACTCCTCAGGTTCAATAAGCTCTTCCAGGCCCAAGAGCAATAGGTTAGCTTCCTAGCAACCCAAAAGTTTTTGTTCTTTAAGAAAGTGGAATGAACCCACCTACGCCACAGTGCTTCATTGTCAGAGAAGAAGAGCCAGATATGCTTCAGCATGACAGCTTTATTGCAATCTCAGAGTCTCCCGATACCTAGTCTTTCTTCAATCTTTGGAAGGCAAACTTCATCCCAAGCTACCTCAGCACCACCCTTGCCTAGATCCGGACCTTTCCATATGAATTGTCTGAGAATTTTCTCTATCTGGTCCACCACAACTATAGGTAAAACAAATACACTAGCCTAGTAGGCTTGTATAGCATGAAGAATTGACTTGATAGGCTGAAGCCATCCAGCAAGAGAGAGGAAACGGTGAGTCCAAGACTGAACCCTTGTAGTGATACATTTGACAAGGGCACAACAGTTTGCTTTGCTGATCCTTGAAGTGATTATAGGAACGCCCAGGTATCGAACCGGCAAGTTTCCTTCTCGAAAACCCAACTTCAAGAGAATACCATTCCTTAAGGAGGGTGCACCACCCGCCAAAAAAAATTCACTCTTGTACGAGTTAGGACAAAGGCCACTCCAAGAGGAAAATATATGAAGACCTTCCTTGAAGAGAGCCACTGTAGGGAGGTGAGCTTCACAAAAAAGGAAGACATCATCTGCAAAAAAGAGATGTGAAAGACCCATTGCCTTACACCTCCAGAAGAACTTGAAATCAGGCCTCAAAGAGTACCTAAGAATGATCCCTGAAAGCACCTCCATAACCATAGTGAAAGGTAGGGAGAGATGGGATCACCTTGGCGGAGACCTCGGCTGCTCACAAAGAACCTATGGAGTTCTTCATTCAAAGCAATTGAAAATTTGGGTGTGCGCACACAAGTCATAATAAGTCGCGTTACAGACCGAGGGAAGCCAAATGCCAACAACACACCTTCAAGAAAGTCCCTATCCACAGTATCATAGGCTTTCTTGAAGTCTACATTTATCGCAAATTTAGGGAGATAAGGCTCGAGGTGGAAGCTAGAAAACAGCTCCTGAGCCAGTAAGATGTTATCCCTAATCCGCTTGCCTTTTACAAAAGTAGTCTGATAAGGGCCTATCAAGCTTTTCAAAGCTAGGGCCACCCGATTAGCTAGCACCTTTGTAATACACTTGTAAATAGTATTGTAGCAGGCGATAGGCCTATAATCCTCCACGGAAGTGGCGTTGATTACTTTAGGAACCATCACTAAGATGGTATTGTTAATCTCCCTTAAGAGTTTTCCGGAGGTGAAGAAATCCATCACTGCAGCCGTGACTAAGGGACCAATCGTGTCCCAGTTTTCTTTGAAGAACTCTGCTGTGAAACCATCTGGTCTAAGTGCCTTTCCCCTAGGCAAGGAGAAGATAGTGTCCCGAATCTTCAACTCTGTAACTGGCCGGGCAAGGAGTGCAGCCTGATCATCTGAGAGTGGATGCTGGATAACCTCCCTCAGGTCCTCTATCGAGGGTCTAACCATCTCTCCTTGCGGCGCCAAGAGGTCCTCAAAGAACTTTACAAATCGACGCTGCACCAGTCGTGGCTTGGTCACCTGGTTCCTTGAAGAGTCGAGAACGGAAAGGACTCTATTTCTCAAATGTCTTTTGTTGACATACTGGTGGAAAAACTTGGTATTGCGATCTCCCTCCCTGAGCCATCTAACCTTAGACTTCTACCTGAAGAAGGACTCCTCCAAAGCACGCAACTCTGCAAAGATATGCCTTTGGTTTTTCTCCACCTCAGCAAGGTCAATAGAAAGGGGGTTTTGCTGCAAGCCTGCCTAAGTGGTCTCCGATGTCTTCCTTGCATTAAGAGTTCTGACGGAGATTTTAGAGAAAGAATCTCTATTGAGTTGCTTGAGCCGACATTTAAGAGCCTTGACCTTACAAACAAACTTATACATAGGGACTCCAACACCCGAGGCATCCCAAACTTGCGAGACAATCTTGTTGAACTCTGGGTGCTTCATCCAGAAGTTGAAAAACTTGAAGGGCTTCCTCCGAGGAGTTGGATTAAGCACCTTCACCACCATAGGCGAGTGATCCGAGATTCCCGGCGCCAGGAAGGAGGCTTTCGAGTAAGAGAGATCCAGACTCCACTTAGTGTTCACCAGAACCCTGTCAATCTTTCTTGCTTTCCTAGAAGGCCCTAGAAGGCCCCGAGGACGTAGTCCAAGTGTATCTAAAACCAACGAACCTTAGGTCTTCCAGCTTAGCCTACTCCAAGCATTGTCCAAAACAAATTTTTTTTTTGACTCCCTTTATTTGTTTTTTTCAAGAATGAAGCTTCATCACATCCTGTCTCTCTCCATTTTTTTTTTTCTTTTTACTATAAGCATTATTACAGAAATAATTTTACTATGACAGCTATGGATGTAATAAAAGATAATTTTACTATAACAGTTTTGGATGTATCTAATGAGGAAAAGTTATAATATTTGGGGAAGATTATCTTTTTGCTTAACGAATTCAGATGCACGCCATGATTCCGTAACGTATGTAGATGTATTGTGTTAGATTTTGCTTGATTTTGCTGAGTTAGCAGTTTATGATCTGAGATTGTGATTACTGTTCTTTTTTAACAAGGCCTAGTCGGCAAATTCTTAGTGTTACCTCGTTCTGAGTAAGGTAATCAAATTTCCAAATAGCGGCACGCTATCCTTCTGCTCCTGCAACATGACTTATGGTCTGTTAGGGAGTGGCTGGCTGTCTTTACGATGGTTTCGTTATATCAAGAATAATAAAGTTAAGAACTATTTCTCCTCCCTGAGTTCTTCTAGGATTTAGTAGCTTTCTTTACGATCACCGTCTATAGCTTTATTGGCTGTACCATGCATTGGTTCAACAATACTCAACTACCTCTCTAATGGTAGTTGTTTGTTCGATTATCTCATCTTGTTCTTTAGGAAGGTACGGTTGTCATTTTGCTATCCTATCATGAGATGTATGGAATTGTTTTTCTCCATGTCTTTCCTTGGTTTTTTCGCTAACAATGAGTTGTCTTGGGCTTTTTAAGCATTTGAGTGATGTCCATGGTTGTCATGGAAATTTGGACATCCCGATTAAGGCAATGGATTCGCTGCTGTCTTCAATTTTCGTACGTAAATGATTTCCGTAAGGTTTCGTGATGAATGCGTTTAATGCTGTTCTTCCAGCGATTCGGATCAGCTTCTTCTGGGTTGTGCTCATTTGACATCAGGTTTATTAAACGTGGATTACATTGGGCGGACGACTAATGCATGGTGCTACAATAGGGATGTCAGATTCTAACCGAGATTGAGTTATGCAGACTATGAATATCTTGGTAGTCATCATCGATTTCCAGTACTCTCCCTTCGGGAGTTGATTCGGTCATTCACCCTCCTGTCCAGCTTTCCGGATACTGTAGTCTTTGCCGCTCAGATTTAAATAAAAGAAACGAACCTCAAGGTTGCGGAAGCTCGACGAAGCGTCCTGGAACCTTTAGTTCACAAAATTGGAAGTCATTTGTTCTTGCGAACCGTGTGCAAGTTATTTTGAATCAGGACAATTAGCTTAGATTAAAAAAAAAAAAAACCCCTTGAAATTCATTGATTTGTGGGGGCTTGTAGAGTATTTTGCGAGTTTCTAGATAATTGGATCGTTGTACCAGTATTTTTTTGGTAAAAATATAATTTGGAAATCGATGCGAGATATTCGGTAAAACTGATATTGTGATTTAAATTCAATTTTTTTAGGTGGATTATCAGAGACAAAAACAATTTAAGTTGTATTTGCAAAAAATGAATAATTGTCCAAAAAATTCTCAAACCATTGCATGAGCAGTCAATTTAATTCAAAACTATTCAATTTGACCAATTTAGTTATAAACTTTTTAAGGTTTTTTAATATAGCTTTTCAAGCCAATTTTAGCTAGAAACGGCTGACATGACTATAATCTAGTTAGTACCAATTATCTATGTAGCAATGACATGGACAATTTTTATAATCTTTTTAATTTTTTTTTCCTTCCTCCTCCTCTAGTCACTATGCCTTAGCATAGCGGGGGCAATTCTCACTTGTGGCCAGTTGTCTATGATTGTTGAGACTATCCATAGGCAAAATAGAAAAGAAAAGGCTAAAAAGAAGAAGGAAAAAATATATCAAAAAGGGAAAAAATATTTGATAAATAGTTGGAAAAATTGTTCACGTTAATATCAATTATGTTACATAAGACATCTAGCGTGCATGTTACCAATTTTTAGTGAAAATTGATTGGAAGAATTACATTGAAAAATCACCTTATTAGGACTAAATTGGGCAAAATTAAAAAGTTTAGGATTGAATTAACTAACATATAATAAATTTAGGACTTTTGGATAATTTTCCCCCACAAATGAATTTCAAGCGTATTAAGTTTCATGCACCTCTTATAGAGTAGGTAAGATGAGAATCAAAATCTCGATGGATGATCTAAATATAAGATTATTAAAAAAAGTTCTTCTCTATGAACATCAACTAAGTATATTGCGAAAAAAGTCGTTGGATTTTTTTTTGTTAGAAAAGTCAATTAATTGCAAATTATAAATTTCCCTTACTCAATTTCAGTAAGTACCTTAAAGACATTATAAAATAAAAAGATGTAGCTGCTTAACAGAAAATTTCATTTCTCATTCTTTCTAGATTCTACTTTCGTTGCCTCTTTCTTTACATTCTAAATTTCTCCTCCATCCTTTTTCTCTTTGCCATTGATTTTTTTTATCTACTTTCCTTTCTTTTTATTTTCCCCCCCAATTCCTCCTCACGCCCTTTCGAAGAAAACATATAGAAATCTGCTGGTGCTCCATGTGATGGGGTCTCGTGGCTCTCATTCAAGCTTCATATCTCTTCTGCATTAGAATAATTAAGCTCTCACGATCTGAACGGAACCTGCTCGTGCTCCTTGTGTAGGGTAACTAGGAATTTTATATTGGGAGCACCCCTTTCAAAGAAAAACTACTAGAAACTACTTTTTGTACGAATTGATTAGAGACACGTTGTGAAATAGTGCTCATAGAAAGAAAAGTCATCCATCTCTATCACCGACTGATGTCTTCCATTCGATAGGAGGTTTCCCAAATATCCGAAGACCGGTTGGTTTAGACATGGAATGGTTGTCGGATCAAGAGAGCCTTTGTATTCCATGACACTTCAATGTAAAAATTATGACACTTTATAGTTGAGGGATCATTGAATATCTCTTTTTACTCAAGATCAAAATGGTGATATAATAATATAATTATCTTGTGTTGGGGTCGCCATTTAATTCAATCATTTTATTTTATTTTGGTAAGAAATAAGGGCAAAGCCCTAGAGTTACATCATTAATCTCCTAATAAAATTTGATCTCATATGATCTTCGATCAATAAAGGAAGTAATCTCTCAGTGACCTATCTAATGTTAGGGTGTAATTTACATTAGATGATTGAAGTAATTAATTTGCTTATCAATCTGCACATGACTTTCATTCTCTAAAAGTATGTATGATTTTGGCTTATAGGAAATACTCTGATATCTTCACAATCTAAGAAAGGAGGATGTCCCCATAGAGGGAATTGGATTTTGAAGAAGGGAAATATTTGCTTGCAAGTCCACCTCAACAGTAAATTTTCAAATGCTAGGCAAGATGTCAATTTTGAAATCTAAATATATGCCATTTAGTCATTTTATTAATAATGAACTGAAGTCTCTCTTTACACCCCCAACCCCCACCAAAAAAAAAAAAAAAAAAAAAAAAGAAGGAAGAAGAAGAAGAAAGAATTGGAGTGTTTCTCTCAGAGAAGCAACCACAGGGGGTTTCTCTATACACCACGCAATCGAACCTAATGGAGTTCATGACAATGCACTACACCAAGGATCGGCTGCTCAAGAATGTGGTGGCTAGCCAATTAAATGATGAGAAATCTCACTCATCGGTTTCATTCTTTTTAAGTTTTTGTGTATTACAATTTCTTTATATAGGAGAGTTATGAAGAAATGCACATGATTATAACCGATGATAGTCAAAAGATCAGCTCATTCATAGACCACATAATCCAAATCCACCGACAGAGAATCTTTTTACTAATGCCATCATTTGGACGTGCAACCGTTGCTCTCATTCATGTATCGGTCACGTGATTGATGTAGTGTCAATAGCAAATAGTTTAACTTCATGCGCGCAAAGAAGCTCACTCCCACCAAGGACAAATACTGCCACATGAGATAAACGTATTTCTACATTCGACATGTGCAGTCAATTACTTGGTGTAATCATATATTTGGTGATGCATGAATCCGGATTTTGAAAAAAGCGCTCTATCTTCCCACATTCTTGTTAGAAGAAAACTTAATTTGGGACAAAAATTACTTGAAAAAGTGTATAGTGAGGTGGAATCAAAAGAGTGGAATGGATATTCATGACGAGACGGTCGACAAGTTTTTTTCAGCACTCCATGTTCTCTCCATGTCGAAAGAAGAGATTATTTCTTAGATCGATTATTTAAAGGAAAAGAGAATATGAAAGCATGTGTTAAGTCCAATCCATGAACATAACAGAAAGTGTCACGTGGAACCCTAAGCGGAATCCAGTCAAAATGCGCCAACGAGGCTGAAAATAATAGTAAATGGAATTACATGCCAATGAATGCGTGGGGAGAAGTACAGAAATTAATTTTGGTCCTTGAAAGGTTGCGGCGAGTTTTGTATAGCAGAGAGAGAGAGAGAGAGAGAGAGAGTTGGTGCGTGCCCTTTAAACAAAACCAAGATACAGAAAGCTCAGCAATTTCATAAGCTTTTCAAGAAAGTACAAAAACCCTCGCCGACCTCCTCCTTCTCCTCCTACGTTGGTGAGCTTCGCTTCACTTACAAATGACCCCTTTAAAATCTTTTTACTCGAGGGCTGTTTACTTGCTGACATTACATTGTGTTGCATTGTTCTTGAGGTCCTACAAAAGTAAATGTTCTCTCTCTCTCTCTCTTCCCACTTCTCTTTTTCTCATTCTTTCGCTAGTTTGGGTTGGTAATGGTTTTGGATCTATCGATTTTATGTTAGCATTTCTGTTTTTCTTTCTCAAGGAAGAGATCCAGGGAACAGAGAACATTAGAAGTTCCAATCGTGAAGCTTTTTTGTTGGAACGAGACTTCATAATGGAGTCCATCTCCATTGATTTGGGACCTCTTTCGTTTTCTTTTGGCCACAGAAATGCATGGTTTGGATTATGCTATTTTTCCGATAATTAAGTATTTTATGATAGATTTTCTTCAATTTTGCTATGTAGTAGTGCACAGTGTTTTTCTTTTAGCAGAATCTTGAAGTTTTAGGCAGATTGAGTGCTCAAAACATTGTTTGAATTTTTGTCAGGGTGACGGAAAATCCGGCCTTAATGGATCAATATCAAAGGAATCCCTTTGGTTACTCTCCCACTGAGTCTGGCTTTAATCAATTTACTTCATTTTCTTCAGCATTGACCTACACGTCAAATCAAATCCAAAACGTTGGCCACTCGTGTGATGTCCCTATTGCAACCGAGCACAAAAACCCCCGAATCAAACCAACTCCATCATCAAATTCTCAAATGATATCCTTTCAAAACTCAGATCTATACCCAAACATGTCCCCGCAATATCCTGGTAAGTGAAGCTTGTGGACTGAATTTTTTGAAGGGTGAAACAGTTTTTAGTGTTGTATGGAAATGAAATATTTCTCTCTTCGCTTTCTGTTATTCTTATAATTGTTTTCTAGGAACCCATGAGTTGCAAGATGGGGAAAATATGAAGATGAAGAGAAGTGGTGTTGGTAGTACATTTAGTAGAACCACTTTGCATGGACCAGAACACGTTATTGCAGAGAGGAAGCGCCGGGAGAAGCTAAGCCAGCGGTTCATTGCTCTTTCATCCATCATTCCGGGCCTTACGAAGGTACTCCAAATGAATTAGTTTTGTGTGAAAGTTCCTGAAGGATTGATATCTGTTCCTTTTTTTCCACCTTTATCATATATCTCTATTGGGTGTGTTCGCAATCTTGGTTTCATTTGAGAAATTATGGTTGGGTTCCAAACTTAAACCAAATATTAATAAGTCACATTAAGCTAATATTTATCTTTTTAATAAACGGAAAAAAAAAATTAGGACCCTCTTGACAGGATATGTATTTGCAGAAATGAAAGGGCTATAACACTTATGCTATACTAACTAGTTGGAGGACCCACATTTATCTTCCTCCCTACTGAACAAGTAGGAGCTCGTTGCTTAATCCTTGACTTTGCATAATGAGTAATGGAAAAGTTAATTACTTTCTATTTATGGTAAGGAAACTCACCTTAGGTAGGTAAACCCCTGGTTTATGAAATACTCTAGTAGCATACCAATCTCAAGAGTCTACCTAACTTTTAGAATCATGGATTGGAGATTATATGCAACTTAGATAAAAGGTAGATTTTTGAGATTGACATTTGCAAATGGGTACTTGGATAGTGGCCTTACATGCTGTTCTTTTAAATTGACATTGGAGGACATAAATGATTTTTTTAGTGTATGTTTATTGAGGGTAGCATACCAGTTTCAAAAGTTTAACTTTTAGATACACGGATTAGAGATTATATGGCAATACACCGTAGATAAAAAGGTAGAAAGCAATTGTTGACTTCAAATAACAAGAGAGGAATCCATGAGAGGGCAAGACCAAAGACCGAGATCAGAGAATCAGAGAGATTAATAATTTGAGGAAAAGAGCTTTTCTGTTCTTGCGATTGGGTTTTTTGTTTTGTTTTTGTAGTTAATCAATTAAACTAGTTTTGACCATCATATTCATGAGAACATGTGTGTGTTCTCTTAAGGAGTAAAGTTAAACTTACACAATTTGCCCATAAACTAAGAAACTGTAAATCAGTGATAGACAATTTAAGTGAATCATGATTATCATTTTAGATTAGTACCCAACTACATATGGGCAAAGCGTTGCTAATGTCAAGTATTATTATGATGGAATTCATGAAAATCGTTCAACCACTCAAGCTCAACGATTATTGAGTTGATTTAGATGGTTTGATACATATTTGCACCATGTTAGTGATTAAATATTCCTTCTTGTAATAAAATATTACTATATACTATTCACACATTTAAAATCCGGTAAGATTCTATCCATCTATCGTTAAACAATTTAGATGGGTATAATCTGTACAAGTCAATATCTTTTACATGTCAAAAGATACTATCTTCTGAACTTGTCTAGAGGTGTGTCGATTTCTTTCTAGTTGCTTACCACATCTAGATCCTTAGTTTTGTCTTCATGAATTAAAATCAAACTTGAATTTTGTTTTCTATTGCTTAATTTTCACTGCCATGACTATCAAAGGACAATCAATAAACTAAGTTATATTTCATGCATACCAATTTGTATATGCTAGTTAGTGATTTGAGATCATTAGAGTACCTGTAGCATTCTTTCATACTATTCACAGTCGTCTCATTAATCAGAAAACTAACCCCTACAAACGATGGAGGAAAGCAAAACCCTTTTAAGAGGTAAGATGCTCGGAAAAACAACTTAAATTTGGCCTCTAGGTAAAATAGTCTGATTTATACAGGTACTTGCTTAAGGATTGTTTGGAAATTGAGACTCACCTCTTATTGAAATAGTCAACATAACAAAGGTTCCACCACCTACAACGACCTTTATCAATCGCCAGAAAACATAGGGACCAAAAACGTGCCACTGTATTCCAATTCATCACATTATAAACCTTCATTGTTCCTGCTAAAAAATTGATAAATGTTCTGGTTGCATAGCTGGACAAGGCTTCAGTCCTAGGAGATACGATAAAGTACTTGAAACAGCTCGAGGAACGTGTGAAGATCCTCGAGGAAGAGGTGGCCACGAGAACCGTGGAATCCGTGATCTTTGCGAAGAAGCCATCGCTCCAACGTGGTGATGGCGTCATATGTTTTTCATCCGACGGGAAGTCATATGACCCACTCATCGAGCAGCAACTACCCGAGGTCGAAGCACGGGTATCGGGGAAGAACGTTTTGATTAAAGTCCAGTGCGAGAAGCACAAGGGTTGCATCAAGGAATTGATGAAACAAATGGAGGACATGAACTTGACAACTCTAAATATCAGCGTCCTAGCATTTGGGAGTTCCCTCTTGGATATCACAATTATGGCCCAGGTAATTATTGCCAATTTCTTCAAATTGTTTCAGTGAAAAGTAGTCTTTTAAAACTTCAACTGGTTTTTCTGATCCTTTGTTGAGAGCATATTGTCGGTTCAGATATTCTTGGAAACAAACTGTTATCCAGATTTTTTCCTTTCTTCTTATTCTGATTTTGGTATGGAAATGTCCGTAATATGGTCCCTTGTTAATTATACGAGCTTTGGCGTCACTTCTCGTGATCCCGAGAAGCTTTTGCATTTCGTTTTTAAAATCTAAAATAACAATAAATGAGGGAAGATTACTAATTCCACATACCAAAGGAAACTACTGTTAAAAATTAAATATCATATTTGCACGAATTCCTAGAGCATGTTCAATCCACTTTTTGTTGCATTTTTGTTAGATTTACTGACAGGTTGCTGTATAAATTAATCTCTTCTTATTCAGAGCAGAGTTATGGTATTTCATCTTCAGTTATAAAGAAATCATACTTGTTTCGTCGACATTACTTGCAGATAGAAAATGAGAACTGCCTGACACTTGAGGAGATTGTCGAAAAACTACGCGATGCTCTGACCATGTTCATCGGATCATCTTCAAAACGGTCAGCTTGTTAGGCAAAAAATTGGTATTCTGCCATGGTCTGTGTCCTAGAGATGTTCTTGATTACGTGTTAGTGCAAGACTTGTGGTTAATTGTACTATTATGTGAATTGTAATTTCTAACTAATTGTGGTAATTATCTGTTAGTGCAAGATTTAACCACGTGTTAATGCAAGAATTGTGGGCAATTGTCACTCCTCTTGCCCTCATGGTTTTTTTTTCTCTATCGGTCTCGCTTCTATTGCCCTTGTCACCTGTTTTGAACTGATTGCAGGGAGTACGAAGCTATCTTCTTTATCCTTCTTATTATAGTTTTCTTTGTGGTAGATCTCTCATCTTGCTTGACCCGTTGTTAAATCTTGCTTTACGACTCTGATTTGGTCATCTATTATGATTATTTTCCTGTATCTACAGTTAAGCATTTCAAGGGGCTCATGGCTTATGAGGATTATGATGGAAATGGAACAAAGCAAGAGTCCACTCTCATGAACCAATCCAGCAGGAACCAAGTTTTCCTTCTGTGTAGTTCATTGGCACGGGTCCTCTCACTTGGAAAGAAGAGATGACCTTTGTCGAGACATGGACCCAAATTGCGATAAATCTCCCATGTTACCTGCGTATCTCAGTCTAAAATCTGCTGGTTTTCATTCATTTAGCCCTGATTCTAAATCATTGCCTCTGAAGCTTTTCAAGTCTTGTTTTCTTTTGGATCTTCAGAAATATTAGCTCGTTCATCATTCTTTTCTTCTTTTCGTTCTGGCAAGTGCCATGCTTCTGGTAGTTCCATTGCAAAGTTTAGTCTTTCTTTAGTGCAGAGAAATTAGGAGAGAAGACCCAGATATTCAGGAGGCATGGCGAGTTATATGCTTTTGGCTCTTCAGTTTGCAGGTTGTAGATGCAGTTAGTTGTACATAGTTCGTGTGTACTTGTAATCATCATGTGTTTGACCCATCTATTGATAAAATCCATTGTGTGGATTAGAGATGGACAGACATACAAATGTAACTCAGTTCCATGGATCTCCTCTAGTACATTATTTGCTGATCTTACGGACAAATTGTTTTTGTTGAGAATGAAGCTTCAACATCCTGTCTCTCTCCTTTTTTTTTGGCTAAGCTTCATAACATCAGTACCAATCAAAAGGAATAAGAACAAAAATCTGGTTCAATTAATCTGTTGTCTGTGTTATGCAGGTTTTGAATTTTCTGCATATGCATACTGAGTTTTTGGTATTAACAGATGTATGTCTTTATGAAGTTTGAGCTTCATATGGCATCGAGTTCGAGGGTAATGCAAGTTTTCTGTTTAATATCCCGACCTTTGGGAGCATCACGTCCAAAATCAATGATTTTGAAAAAATGTTTCAAGTTTGACACTTGATTACACTTAAATTTTCTCTATCCTATTTAGTCATTTATCTCATACGAAAATTAGGAGTCACCAACCCTGAGCAAAATATTATTAGCATTGTTCACATTTGCATTGCTTTTAGGCTTTTTGGACAATTTTTTATTGGTGTGATGCAGTTGTGTGCAGCGGGATTACAAGTATGGTAGAAGAAGGATAGATTATGATCACCACCAATGTCTAAAATACCGGTCACTGGCCAAGGATGAAGGCACAAAACACCCCTCAAGAATAAATGACCTTGGGATAGGAAATGCTCCCCACCAAGGCTTGAAGGAAAACGACAGCTAAGGGTAAAGGATTTCTTAGCTCACCAACAAGGAAGAATCTACCGGCCAAGTATAAATTAACCAGAGATAGATAGTTGTTTACACATAGGCAAATCTCATATATTCTCAAAATTCAATTATTATCTTAAAATTGAGATATTGCTAAATAAATAAATAAAGGACTCTTTGAATTCCTAAAAACTGAACAGACTCTTGGGGATTTCATTTGGTGATGATTTTTGAAAGTAGTGCCACAATAAAGACTCATAAAAGCTATAAACTAATAGACTTAATAGGTAGGACTAAATGCATTTAATAATCATTAGATGTATTGAAACTTGATAAGACTTCATAAATTCGTGCACTAGCCTTAAATGCTCAACAACACCCCTGAAGATCAATAAACGGTTGTGGCAATTGACCATAATAGCATTCATTTGCTAAGTAGTTGATCGGTAGTCTTAGAGTTGACAATGAACTTGTAAATAGACAACTAGGTAGTCAATGGACAACCATAGAATCCAATAATTGGTCCATTAAATCGATGGCTCATGTAGAATTGACATCTCGAACTTGAACCCATTGAGTCAAAGTGCAGTTGAAATCAATATTTGCTTGTAGGAATAAGGATCAATTGAAGTGTTCAAGCTTGAACCTGAGAATTGATTGATAGAGCCCATTGCTTTCGCATCAAACTCCCAGGGTGTTGAAGATTTGTCCTCAAATCTTTTATGGCTTCATATCCAAGATTGAAAGTAGTCGATTAGCCACAATTTTCCTTATTGGAGGAACTTTAATTTGACAAATTTTCAGGACGGCCTCTCCAACCAACTAGATAATACATCATCTTCATGTAAATAAATATCTTCAAGGCTTGCTCAAAAGCTAAAAATATGTCAAATATAATTTGCTAAATGATTAATACTTCGAGAGAGAATGCTTTGGGGCATACAAAATGAAAGTGGCAAGTAATATCTCTAGCCGTTATAATCATCCCCTCTCCATCTATAACCTCAGCATTTGCCTCAATAGATTTATTTGGAGATTCACCATCTTTGATATCATAGTTGCATGATGGCATATGGATAACCAACATCTCTTCTTCGTTTGTTCTATGATCTAGTCTTGCTCCTTGGATTTAGACTCTATATGGTATATGTCTTGCCGAGTCTCTTGAAGTTCCAAGTCAATCTTCTCAATTTCTTAAATGGTGATAACCTTTTGGTTTGGACACTTCACTTGTAGATGTCCATTGCCGTGGAGCTTGATGCACTTGCTATTTTCACCATTTGATTATTTTTGGAGCTCTTTAATGAGCTGAGCTTCCATTTGGAAGTATTCTCAACCTAATTTGAATAAATGCCCTCAAAGAAGGATGCACCTTTAATATTAAAGGCTTAGTTGAAAATCTCTTGCCACCCTTTAGTAATTTCTTTAGGAGCGTGAGCACTCTTTCCATATAGTCACTTGTTCCATTGTGTGCTTGCTCCAAAGTCAATTCTCTAGGAACTTGATATGACATTTCCTTTTTTTTTTTGAATGGAAGTATGAGATGGGATGAGAGATGGGTAATAAAAGGAATCACTCAAGATGAGTTCAACCTTGATCTTTGATGCCTAATTGATGCAATTGCGGGATGAATGTATTTTGAATGATTAATGGATGATGTATGGTAGAAGAAGGCTATATTAGGATCACCATCAGGGCTTAAAGGACATAGCACTGGCCAAGGCTAAAGTTCGAGATTGACAAAGTTCATCACCAAGTATAAAGGATTTCGGGATAGGAGAAACTTACCATCAAGACTTAAAGGAAACCACCAGTCGAGAATAAAAGGCTTCTTGGTTCAATAGTAATGAAGAACCCACCTAAAAGAAGGGAAAATTCCAAAATAGGACTCGAAGTGCCATCTTTTTCTCAAATAAGGGTCCGAAGTGAACATTGTTTCAAATAGGGACCCGAAGTGCCATCACTTTCTCAAATAAGGACCTGAAGTGGATGTTATTTCAAATGAGGACCTAAAGTGGTTATGTTTGTTTCAAATAAGGACATGACTTTTCAGCGATCAAGTATATTTTTGTCTTTCCATTTTCCGCCTTTTTTTTTACTTTCCTCTTTTTTTTTTGGTTCTTCTTCTTCCTTTTCGCTAGTGGCCAGCTGACCACCGGTGATGCCCACAGAGGGCTAGGTGAGACCGCCCACGCCAGTCCTTACTAGTAGCTAGCGAGGGCCAACCTCGTCGATGGCCCCTAGGTGAGGGTCGCCACGCCCAAGCGATGCCATCCCTCACTTGTGGCTAGCGTGGATGGCCCTCACTAGCGAAGGCGACCCTCACCCAGCCCTTTGTGGGCATTGTCGATGGCTGGCAACCATCGACAATGAGGAAGAAGAAGAACCAAAAAAAAAAAAAAAAAAAAAAAAAAAAAAAAAGAAATAAAGGGAAAATGCCAAATGATGAAAATACCATTAACCGGTCGAAAAATTAGATAGTCGGCAACTGGCGAGGTGGGGTCCATATTTTGAAACAACCAAAGCCACTTTAGGTTATTATTTGAAACAAAATCCACTTTGGGCTCTTATTTAAGAAAATAATGGCACTTTGGGTCATTTTTTGAAATTTTCCCAAAAAAAATAAAGAGGAAAGAAAAAAGGCGAAAATTCACAAAAGACAAAAATACCCTTGATCACTAAAAAGTCAGGTCCTTATTTGAAACAAACATAACCACTTTAGGTCATCATTTGAAACAACATCCACTCTAGGCCCTTATTTGAGAAAGTGATGGCATTTCGGGTCCCTATTTGAAATAATGTTCACTTCGGACCCTTATTTGAGAAAAAAGATGGTACTTCGGGTCCCATTTTGGAATTTTCCCCTAAAAGAATAAAGAAGCTAAGGATATATATTTACTCATACAAGGAAAATCTCATATATTCTCAATATTCAAATCATGTCTTACGATTTAAATAACACATCTATTGATATTGCTAAACAAAAGAGAAGAATCTTTAAACTCCCGAAAAATGAACAGGCTCTTTGGGAATTCACCTAATTATGACACTTGAAGCATCACCACAATAAAAGCTGATAAAAGCTATGAAATAATAGACTCAATAACTGGGACTAAATGCATTTAACTAACCATTAGATGTATTGAAACTTGATAAGACTCTCTACATTGGTGCACCAACCTTGGAAGTCCAATGAACACCCTTAAAGATCAACAAACAGCTATGAAAGTCGAACGGAATAGCCTTCAATTGATAGGTAGTTGATGGACAACCATAAAGTCAACAATTGGTTCACTGAATTGACAACCTTCTTGCAAAATTGACGTCTTCAACTTGAACCTATCAATTTAATGTGTAGCTGAAATCGGTCTTTGCTTGTTGTAACCAAGATCAATCGACGAGTTCAAAATTAAGCTTGGGAATTGATCGGTAGAACCCGATATTTCTGCATCGCAGTGTCTCCACACCAAGTAAATTCTATTTAATTTGGTGTGGTCATGATTAGGAAAGTGATTTAGAGATAAAATCTGGAGAGCAATATTACGCAGAGATCTCGAGAATTCGGCCATAAAAGGAATGAGGAAGGAATATTTAGGGGACATATACTCGGCGAAGAGCAGAATATGATAAAGCCAATATATTCACATGCTTGAATAAAAAGAGAGAGACAGAAAAGAAGAGCTATGTCAGTGGAGGATCTGTCATGCATGTATATGTCGGTGGAGGAAAGGAAATAAATGGACAAATGGAAAGAAAACAGAGAAGGGAGGAAAACTAGTCTGCCAGCTCTACCTTTCCTTGCTGTGAGGCTCGTGATCTCGGCTTCAAAGGAGAGAGGGAATCTGACCAAATGGGGTACTAAGGGTGTGTTTGGTAACATTTGTTCTTAGAAATAATTTCTATTCAAAAATAATTTTTTACATTTTTATTCTCTAGACGAGTTTTTGAACAGAAAAATGCATTTGTATTACCCTAAAATTTCTATTTTTGGAATATAAAAAGAATAAAGAAATGTTTGGTGCGACTCTTAAAATTTTTTATAACGTAAATTTTTGTAGTTTCAATATAATTTTCTAAGATTTTTTCTAATTTTATGAATTTTTCTTCTTTCTTTTCCTCCTTTAGTTGGTCATGGGGCCTTGGCAATGTTTAGTGATCGGCTAGAGAAAAAGGGATGTTGAGGTCGACTTTGCTGGCCTCCGGCAAATGTTGCCTAGCCATGGTGAGACCAATCTTGTGGTGGGTGGGCGAGGCTCAACCTTGCTAGATTTGGGTGAGGTGGAACCTTGCCTAGCCATGGCAAGGCTAACCTCCCCTAACCACGGCAAGATTGAGCCTCATAGGGGCCGGCGAGGTTAGGCAAGGTTAACCATGGCCCTCATCTTTGGCCAATTGTTGGCTCTCATCAATGCTTGATGACCGGCTCGAGGTGGAAGAAGAATGAACGAAAAAAAGAAAAAAAGAACAGAAAATGATATTGTTTCAGAAATTATTATTGAGAGCAAAAAAGTAGATATTTCTAACTTTTTGTGTTCCAAATTTATTCCTTGATGACTGATCTATTTAGATGAATAGAAAATTATCTGATAGTTACCAAATGGAATTATGTTCATTTTTTATTTTGGGGAAAAAATAGAAAACAAAAAAAAAAGAAAAAAAAAAGCCAAAATGCATGCACGGGTACTGTTCATCGCCTCTCTTCCTCTGGGATTTTGAACTGAATCTTGCCGGCTTCATCTGCTCGATCCGGCCGATCCAGACCTCCGATTGGCGTGAAAATTGGGGGTTCAGCTCCTCTGGGAAGGCCCTCGCTCCTCACTGAATGGATTCGAGTTTCTTCATCTCTGCGGCGAGATCTGAGCTGCCTCTCCACAAGAATCGCCCTGCTGCTGCGCTGCTCGGCCCCTTGAGGTGCGGTGCTGGTGCAGCTCGGGTCTGCTAGCAATGGTTCGTAGGCGTCCCAGCACCCTCAGGTAAGCCTTCCTCGGCTTTGCTCCTGAACGATTGCTGGTGCTCCCCTGTCCCGACCCTGCACCGAACTGCTGCGTTGCTCGGCCCTTGAGGAGCAGTGCTGGTGCATCTCAGGCCTGCTCACAGCGGGAGGAGGGCGTCAGGTAAGCTGCCTTGCTCCTGAACGATCTGTTGGTCCATCCACCCTGCCTCGTCCTTGCTACTTCTAGCCAACCCGAGAGGTGTGAGGCGTCCGACCAGTTAGTCTCTCGCTCTCTAGATGGTTGCTGTGTAGAGGTTTGGGTTTAGCTGGCTAGGTAATGTTATGGCTGCTCCAATGGCTATGGGTGGTGAGCCGAGTAATACGGCACAATTGAGAGATGAATCGGAGAGGACTTCTAGCCCCCTCAATCGAGACAAGGAGGCCTGGGCCTCCATGCTCACGGGCAAGGCTCCTGCACTAGTAGAGACCTCAAACCGTGGTCCCAAAGATGTAGGCCGGGATAGGCGCTCGAGAGGACGAAGTAGAGCGAGGTCGGCTTCCAAACAGCCCCAAGCCTCGCAAAAGCAAGTGAGGAAACCAGACGCCCGGTTGTCCGGACGTGGGCAAATGTTGCAAAACTTGCAGCGAAAGGGTATGACCTTACCTTTGTTCCTCCCTCATTTGAGGATGATATCCCTGTGGTGGATCTTCCTGAAGAAGTGTTAGATGCGGTGGATCCCAAATGGCATGAGTGTCTGGTTGGGTATTATGTAGGAAAGAGTTTGTCGTTCCAGCTCACGGAGAACTCGCTCAAGCTATGTTGGGGACCGAAGCTTGTTGAGGTTTTCGCTGATGACTAGGGTTTCTTTTTCTTCCGCATCCCTGACCCCGAGTTCATAAGGGAGATTTTGGAAGAAGGTCTTATAACAGTTGTAAGGGTTGCACTTGTTTTGCAACAACGGAAGCCGCTCCTAGAGTTGAAAAGGGAGAAGCAAACCACGGTGCCAGGGTGGATTCACTTGAAGAACCTACCTCTTGACCTATGGATAGCCCCGGCAATTAGCGCCATCGCGAGCACCATTGGCAAGCCGTTATTTGTTGATCAACACACAGAGCAATCTCAAAGGATCTCTTTTGCAAGAGTTTGTGTGGAGCTTCAAGTAAACAAGCCGAGGTTCTACTTGACCAAGGTAAGACTAAACGGAGTTGTTCGGTCAATTGCCATCGAGTATGAGTGGAAGCCAGCGGAATGCTTGAAGTGTGGCTCCTTTGGGCACAATTGTGCAGCCTCTTTGACTGGTCGGAAGGCGGTGCAAGGCCAGAAGCAAGTTCAGCCCATCCCCCCCCCCCCCCCCCCCAATCAGTGGAGGCCCGCCCCTTTGAGACTTCACCGATGCTCGTGGTAGATCTGAATGAGGCTGAATTTGGATGGAAACAAGTCAAGGGAAAGAAGAACAAATCTCCCCCCCCCCCCAAGGAGACATATTTGGACCATCTGGCCAGCTCTGGAGAAAAGGAACCATCTCTCAAGCAGACAGCAGTAGCTCTTAAAAGCTTGCCATCAACCTCTACCCGGAGGGCTCAGAGTGGGCTTCAAGCACTAATCAGGGTGGATGACCACACCTCGACAATGGAGGAAGATCCCATTAGCCATCCAGATGCGGGCTTGGGGAGTGGAGCAGAGTTGAATGAGTCTGTCAACCACCTTAGCTTAGATGATGATCTTCTCTCGCCTTCTCAATCGCCGAAGGCCCCTCCAAGTCTATCGCCGAAGGCTCCTCCAACGAGAAACGGGGAGGAGAATACCCAGGACAAGCCCCTGGTGCTTCCCCCAGACCCACCTCCTCCATCGGCTCGAACGGCTCCCGCTCCGAGCCGTCGCAAGCCACTGAAAAGGAGGTAACCCTTCCTCGTTTCCTCTTTTGTACATATGTATATAGGATGCTGGAATATAAGAGGTATGGTTGATTCGACTAGGCAAGCGGAGATTCGTAATTTTATTACTTCGAACCACTTGTGCTGTGTTGGTTTGGTGGAAACTAAGGTACCACAGGATCGCTTTAACTCCATATCCGAAGCTCTATTGAGAGGTTGGTATTGGACTGCAAACTATGACTTTTTCCCCAGGGGTAGAAATTGGGTCGGATGGGACCCCGTGAGAGTCAAGTTAGAAGCCTTCTCTCTTACCAAGCAGGCAATTCATGGGAATCTTGAGAGTTTAGACTCTGGGGTGGCTTGCTGTGTTTCTTTTATTTATGGAGATCACTCTTTTTTGCTGAGGAGACCGTTGTGGGAAGACATCATCATGAAAAGCACCCATCTCCGAGACATTCCTTGGCTTGTCTTGGGGGACTTCAATGCTATTAAGGATCCATCGGACCGGGTCGGTGGCTCCAAAGATTGGCTCCCTTGTTTTAATGAGTTTGGACAGTGCTTGGAGCAAGCTGAGCTGGAAGACTTGAGGTTCGTTGGTTTTAGATACACTTGGATTACGTCTTCAGGGCATTCTAGGAAAGCAAGGAAGATCGACAGGGTTCTAGTGAATGCCAAGTGGAGCTTCGATCTATCTTACTCATAAGCCTCCTTCCTTGCTCCTGGAATCTCAGACCACTCGCCTATGGTGGTGAAGGTACTTAATCCGACTCATTGAAGGAAGCCCTTCAAGTTCTTCGACTTCTGGATGAAGCACCCGGAGTTCAATGAAATTGTCTCACAAGTGTGGGATGCGCCGGGGAGTGGTGTCCCTATGTATAAGCTTGTCTCTAAACTCAAGGCTCTCAAATGTTGGCTCAAGCAGCTCAACAGAGATTCCTTCTCTAATATATCTGCTAGAACTCTTGATGCGTGGAAGATGATGGAGGCCACTCAAGCAGAATTATAGCTAAATCCCTTTTCTGCTGACCTTGCTGAGGTGGAGAAAAGCCAAAGGTGTATCTTTGCAGAGTTGCGCTCCTCGGAGAAGTCCTTCTTTAGGCAAAAGTCCAGGGTCAGATGGCTCAGGGAGGGAGACCGAAATACCAAATTCTTCCATCAATATGTCAACAGAAGATAGTTGAGGAACATAGTCCTCTCCGTCCTCGACTCTTCAGGGAACATAGTGATGGAGCCACGGCTGGTGTAACGAAGGTTTGTAGAGTTCTTTGAGGACCTCTTGATGCCACAAGGGGAGATTATTAGACCTTCGTTAGAGGACTTGAGGGAGGTTATTCAACATCCACTTTCGTTTGATCAGGCTGCACTTCTTGCTCAACCAATTACAGAGATGGAGATCCGGAACACTATTTTCTCTTTTCCTAAGGGAAAGGCTCCTGGGCTGGATGGCTTCACAGCGGAGTTTTTCAAAGAAAACTGGGACACGGTTGGTCCTTTAGTAATGACTGCAGTGTTGGATTTCTTCAACTCTGGAAAACTCTTGAGGGAGGTTAACAATACCATTTTGGTAATGGTTCCGAAAGTGCTCAACGCCACTTCTGTGGAGGATTATAGGCCTATCGCCTGCTGCAACACTATCTACAAGTGTATTACAAAGGTGCTAGCTAATCGGGTGGCCCTAGCTTTGAAGAACACGATAGGCCCTTTTCAGACTGCTTTTATAAAAGGTAGACGAATTAGGGACAATATATTGCTGGCTCAGGAACTATTCTCTAGCTTCCACCTTAAGCCTTATCTACCTAAATGTGCGATAAAGGTGGACTTTAGGAAAGCCTATGATACTGTGGATTGGGGCTTCCTTGAGAATGTGATGCTAGCCTTTGGCTTCCCTCACTTTGTCACTAGTCTAATTATGACGTGTGTTCGCACTCCTAAATTCTCAATTGCTTTGAATGGAGAGCTCCACAAGTTTTTTGCGAGCGGTCGAGGTCTTCGCCAAGGTGATCCCATCTCTCCTTACCTTTTCACTATGGTCATGGAAGTGCTCTCAGGGATCATTCTTAAGCACTCCTCGAGGCCTGATTTCAAGTTCTTCTAGAGGTGCAAGGCAGTGGGTCTTTCACATCTCTTTTTTGCAGATGATGTCTTCCTTTTTTGTGAGGCGCACCTTCCTACGGCGACTCTCCTTAAGGAAGCTCTAAATATATTTTCCTCTTGGAGTGGCCTTTGTCCTAACTCGTGTAAGAGTGAAATTTTCTTGGCGGGTGGCAATCCCTCCCTAAGGAATAATATTCTATTGGAGTTGGGCTTTCGAGAAGGAAGCCTGCCAGTTCGGTACCTAGGGGTTCCCATTATCACTTCGATGATCAATAAAGCAGACTGTTGTACCCTGGTCAATCGCATCACTGCAAGGGTTCAGTCTTGGACCCACCGATTCCTCTCTATTGCTGGTCGGCTTTAGCTTATCAGGTCAATTCTTCATGTTATACAAGCCTACTGGGCTAGTGTCTTTGTTTTACCTACAGCCGTGATGGAACAGATAGAGAAAATATTTAGACAGTTCCTATGGAAAGGTTCGGACCTAGGCAGGGGTGGTGCTAAGGTAGCCTAGGATGACGTTTGCCTTCCAAAGGATGAAGGAGGGCTACGTGTTAGGAGGCTCCAAGATTGCAATAAAGCTTCCATGCTAAAGCATATTTGGATCTTGTTTTCTGACAAGGAAGCGCTATGGTGTAGATGGGTCCACTCCACGTTTTTAAAAAACAAGAATTTTTGGGTTGCTAGGAAGCCAACATCTGGATCCTGGGCCTGGAAGAGCTTGTTGACCTTAAGAAGGAATTTCAGGATAGCCTTCTACTGGAAAATTGGCGATGGCCAAACAACCTCTCTGTGGTTTGACAACTGGCACCCTAGAGGGCCCTTGAACCTGTTCTTCTCAGATTCTCTTATCTATAGCTCATGGCTCTCCAGACAAGCTTGTGTTGCTGACCTCTTCTTAGATGCTGGCCAAGCTCTCAGGTTGGTGCTTCAATCGTGGGGGCAACCTCTTCTGATCCTGACGAATGACCCGGATCGTTGCTATTGGCGAGAAAGCTCTTCGGGCCAATTCACTATGGCATCGGCGTGGAACTTCATCAGGAAGAAGAGGACGCGGGTCCACTGGTACTCCTTTGTATGGGACAACGCCATAGTGCCTCGATATCAACTCAATCTTTGGCTCATGGCCAAGCGTAGGCTTCCAACCCAGGACCTCCTTCTGGCCTATGGTATAATTGGAAATGCTGCCTGTGCGTTTTGCAAGAATGTGCCTGACTCTCTTGACCACTTGTTTTTTGACTGCTGTGTCACGGCTAGCGTTGCTTTTTTTTGGGCGTCCAAATGCAATTTACCCTAGCGCAACAGAGGTTGGGGGGAGAATTTCAGATGGGCAACTACCTATTTGATGGGGAAAGAATTCTATAAGTGCATAGCCCATTTTTCCTTTGGCGCGTTGTGTCATATCATTTGGAAAAATAGGAATGACATCATCTTTAGAGACCAGCCTCTCTCAATTCCGGCCATCAAGAACCACCTCTTCAAAGTGGTCTGAGACAAAGCTATCACCTTCAGGAACGTCGAAGACAATTTCAGAAACAGAAGGCTACAGAGAAGTTGGATCCTAGACCCGATTATTTTCAATGGGGACCCGTAGGTCCTTGATCTGACGCTGGCCTCCTCTTTGCTTTTGTCTCTGTTTGATAGCCGGTCGAGCTAGCCATGCTTAGTTTGGCCTTGTTGTTGTAGTTGTTGTGTCGCTTCTGCGGCTTTTGCATCTCGTCACCCTTCCATTTCTTTTGTTACTACATTTGGAGTGCAAGTTACTAGTGTCGAGATCTTTTTATACATTTGGCTCTTCTTAATATATTTCTTACCTTTTACCAAAAAAAAAAAAAAAAAAAAAAAAAAAAATAGAGGATGGTCACAAAACAGACCCTAAATAGTTCTCACCCTTGGCTCTCTCTCTCTCTCTCTCTCTCGGAAGTTCACACTATGGCCTCCATCGATTCGAGAATATCCTACCAACTCTTGGTGACCACCAGGCCTCACATCCAGACGTGACAGAGACCGAGACTGAAGCGCATCCAGGCATGACCAAGGCCTCACCAGCGGGCAACCAAACAAGACCAAGCCGTGTACCTGGCATGCGAAAGAGCAGGAACCCCGGCGCAGCCGATCTCATCCTGGAGATCCGCTTGGCGGTTCACCAGAGCGGTCCACCATCGACGAGCGAGGCCATCCGTGAGCACAACCGTCCTCGTCCACCATATTACAACACGAACCTCACATTCATGATCACATTCATGCATTGATCAATCGCTTTCCGCGCCTTAAATCAAGTCACACGTCCTCATATTACACGTTCCTAACGAAGTCACCGCAAGTTGAAGACAAGAGAAGGAAAACGGCGGAGACTTGGTGATAGAAAAGGAAAGTGGAGATGACGATGGGCATTCGAGATGGTTACGCCTACAATTTTCAATTATCTCTTCCTTCGGGAAATGGTTCGGTCTAACACTTCCCAATCCAGCTTTTTACAGATACGGTGCAAGTTACTTTGAATTAGGAAAATCCACATAATTAAAAAAGTTGAACTTCAATAATCTGTGGGGGCTGGTAGGGTATTTTATGAGTTTCTATATAGATGGATCGTTGTATCTGCGTTTCTAGATTGGTAAAAATATAATTTAAGCGGCTACGGCCAGTGATGATGCGAAAGATTTTTGCAATCTTTATCTCATTTTATTTTATATCTGATGTTTTTCTTTTATTATTATTTTTCTTCTTCCTCCGATAGTCGATGGGCCTTAGTGATATCCGATAGGGGCAATTCTCACCTATGGTTGACCGCCTGTCATCATTGAGATTGGCCATAGTTGGAAAGGAAAAGAAAAGGCAAACAAAAAGAATAAAAGGAAGAATAATTTTTAAAAAAAAAATTTGACCATGTCACGTGAACAACTGGCATTCATGTTGGTGATTTCCGATTAAAATTGATCAGAAGGATTACATTGAAAAATCTCCTTATTAGGACTAAGTTGGCTAACTTGAAAATTTTGGAATTAAATTGACCGTTGTATAATAAGTTAGCACTTTTAGACAATTTTCCCCACAAATGAATTTCAGGGCCATGAAATATTATGTACCTCTTATGGAGTTAATAAGATGCGAATAAAAATCTGGATGAGCGACCTGCACATGAAACTATTTGAAAAGTTCTACTTTAAGAAGATCAATTATATATATTTTAAAAAGTCAATCGCTTGCAAATTATAAGTTTCCTTCACTTAGTTTTGGTAAGTACCTTAAAGACATTATAAAATAAAAAGCCATAGCTGCTTAACAGAAAATTTCATTTCTCATTCTTTTTGGATCCTACTTTCAATGTCTTTCTCTTAACATTCTACATTTCTCCTCCATTCTTTTCTCTTTGCAATTGATTGCTTCTTCTCTACTTTCCTTTCTTTTTATTTAAATTTTTGCCAATTCCTCCTCACGTACTTTCGAAGAAAACATAAAGAAATCTGCTTGTGCTCCATGTGATGGGGTCTCGTGGCTCTCATGGAAGACTTCATGTCTCTCCTACATTAGAATATTCAAGCTTTCACGATCTAGACTAGATACAGGTGGTGGAAGGCTAACTAGGAATTTTATATTGGAAACCCCCCTTTTAAAGAAAATCTGCTAGAAGTAGAAATAATTTTTGTACGAATTGATTAAGGGCACGTTGCGAAATAGTATTCATAGAAAGAAGTGTCGTCCATCTCTTTCACCGACTGATGTCTTTCATTCCATAGAAGGCTTCCCAAATATCCGAGGATTGGTTGGTTAGAATGTAGTGGCTGTTGGATCAAAAGGGAGGAAATTTCATCAGATAATTCATAAAACCTTTAAGTTTTTGTATTCCGTGACACTTCTAACATAAATATTATGACATATACTTGGGATTAAAAGGGTGATATAATAAGATAATTATCTTGCGTTTGAATCGCCGTTAAATTCACTCATTTTATTACTAATAAACTGAAGTTTCTCTTTAACCCCATTGGAGTGTTTCCTAGAGGAGCAACCAAAGCGGGGGTTTCTCTATACACCTCGCAATCCAACCCAATGGAGTTCACAACAACGCACTACGCCAAAGATTGGCTGCTCGAGAACATGATAGCCATCCAATTAAATGATAGGAAATCTCATTCATGGATTGTATTCTTTTCAAGTTTTTGTGTATTACAATCACTTTAAATAGGGTTATGAAAAAAACACGTGATTATAACTGATAACAATTAAAAATCAGCTCTTCGATAGGCTCAAAATCCATCGACAATGAATTTTTAACTTATGAAATCATTTGGATATGCAACCACTACTCTCATTTAATCGCTAGCCATTGTTCGTGGGACCAATGACATGACAAAATATATGATGTGTTGATCACACGGTCGATGTAATGTCAATGACAAATGGTGCAGCTTCATGTGCATATAGAAGCTCACTCCACCAAGGATAAACATCACCGCATGAGATAAACGTATGTCTCTATTCAACATGTGCAATCAACCTATGTAGCATCGACACTTTTCAGGAACTTTCATGTCGTGTTCGACATGTTCCGACACGCCTTGACATGCTCCGACACGCAGTCAACGAGTGTCGAAAAATCCAACACGTGGTTAACTCTCTTCGACACGCGAGTCCAGAATTTTGACACGCATGGTGTTAATTTTGAAAATTTTCGATAATTGAGAGGTCAAAATATAAATATACAAAAAAATAAAGAGAAAAAAAGAGGAGGAGGGCTGGTGGCTAGGCACCGCTGCTACTGTCGCTGCCACAGCCACCATCGGAGGGGTCGGCAACCTCGCCAACCATAGGTGGCAGAGGGGGGCAGCAGCCCTCGCCGGCCAAGCAAGGGTTGGCGAGGCTTGCCCATATTTGGGTGATTTCTCGGCTAAGGCTCGAGTGAGACTTGCCCAGATCCGGGTGACAATGCACCCTCGGTTAGGGCCAATGAGACCTCGCCTAGGGTTGGGGAGGCTCGCTAGCCATAGGTGAGGGCCGGTGTTGCTAGATCTAGGTGATTCTCACCGGCCCTAGCTGACACGTTGCCCAAATCTAGGCGAGCCTTGCCCAGGCCTTGCTTGGGCCGGGGAGGGTCGCCCTCCCTTTGCCACCTCGCCGGCCCCCTCAAACGGTGGTAGGGCATACCGCTAACGGGGGCATCAACAGCAGTGTGCCTAGCCACGACCCTGGCTCTTTTCGTTTTCTTGTTGTTTTTTTCTTTTTTGAATTATTTTGGCTTTTTTAAAAGTCTTTTACTATGAAAGAAGTAATAAAAAAATGCTACATCTAATAAATGAATAAATTTAAAAATATCATTTCAACATTTTTCTTTAAACAATATTTTTTCCCTCTAAGTTTTATGTATTATTATAATGAAATGCAGTTGATTTTTTCAAATTAAAATAATGAATGATATAAACAAATGTTGAATTAATATTTTTATTGTAAATTAATTATAGGCTCTTTTTTTCCCTCAATTCTCTCTCTCTCTCCTCCCCCCAAATTAAACAATTCGCCAAGCCACGTGGGGAACGCCCTTGCCGACCTTTCAAGGACTAAAAATAATTTCTGTACTTATCCCCACGCGTTCATCGAATTTTAATTCCCTTTTACTCTTATTTTCAGTCTCGTTGGCGCATTTTGACTGGATTCCGCTTAGGGTTCCACAAGTACAATTTCTGTCTTGGCGAAGTATTAGCCAAACAGGAAGAGATGTTCATGGATTGGACCTAACAAATACTTTTTACCTTCTCTTTTTCTTTAAATAATCAGTCTAAGTAAATAAGACACAAAGAGGACATATAGAGCGCTAAGGTAGACTTATCGTCCATGTTATCATTAATATCCATTCCATTCTTTTGGTTCCACCTTAATATACACTTTTCGAGTAATTTTTATGCCAATTTGAGTTTTCTTCAACCAAGAATGAGGGAAAGTATTGGCAATTTTTTCCAAAATCTGCACTCTTGTGTCACTTAATAAATTATCACACCAAGTAGTTGATTGCTATGTAGCATTGACACAGACACGCGACATGCGACATAACACAATACGACACATCATTTCTTAAAACTAGAGAATTTCAATACATTCGATCGTTATATATTAAAAATATATTTTTTGGTAAGAAGTATAGTAAATATATTTTTAATTTTTTTATATATAAATACATAAATTTAAATTTAAGGTTTTTTTTATGTATTTATATATAACAAAATTAACTATACTCCTTACCAAAAATAATATATATTTAATATATAACGATATCGGAACATATCGAAATTCTCTAGTTTTAAGAAATGACGTGTCATGTTGTGTTATGTTGCATGTCGCGTGTTCGTGTCAATGCTACATAGCATTCAACTACTTGATGTGATAATTTATTTGGTGACACAAGAGTGCAGATTTTGGAAAAAATTGCCAATACTTTCCCTCATTCTTGGTTGAAGAAAACTCAAATTGGCATAAAAATTACTCGAAAAGTGTATATTAAGGTGGAACCAAAAGAATGGAATGGATATTAATGATAACATGGACGATAAGTCTACCTTAGCGCTCTATATGTCCTCTTTGCGTCTTATTTACTTAGACTGATTATTTAAAGAAAAAGAGAAGGTAAAAAGTATTTGTTAGGTCCAATCCATGAACATCTCTTCCTGTTTGGCTAATACTTCGCCAAGACAGAAATTGTACTTGTGGAACCCTAAGCGGAATCCAGTCGAAATGCGCCAACTGAAAATAAGAGTAAATGGGATTTAAAATTCGATGAACGCGTGGGGACAAGTACAGAAATTATTTTCAATCCTTGAAAGGTCGGCAAGGGCGTTCCCCTCGTGGCGTGGCGAATTGTTTATAGGAGAGGGAGAGGGAGGGCGAGAGAGAGAGAGAGAGAGAGAGAGAGAGAGAGAGAGAGGGAAATTGAGAGTGTTTGGTGCGTGCCCCTTAAACAAAACAAAGGTACAGAGAGAGAGAGAGAGAGAGAGAGAGAGAGAGAGAGAGGGTTTGGTGCGTGCCCTTTAAACAAAACAAAGGTACAGAAAAGTTCAGCAACTTCATAAATTGCTGCTTTTCAAGAAAGTACAAAATCCCTCGCCGACCTCCTCCTGCTCCTCCTCCTTCGTTGGTGAGCCTCGCTCCACTTTCAAATGACCCCTTCAAAATATTTCTGCTAGTGGGCTGTTTACTTGATGACATTACTTTGTGTTGCATTGTTCTTGAGGTCCAATAAAAGGAAATGTTCTCTCTCTCTCTCTCTTTCCCACTTCTCTTTTTCCCATTATTTTGCTAGTTTAGGTTGGTAATGTCTGGATCTATCGATTTTATGTCAGCATTTCCGTTTTTCTTTCTTAAGGAAGAGATCCAGAGAACAGAACAATAGAAGTTTCAACCTTGACGCTTTTTTGTTGGAACTAAACTTCATAATGGAGTCCATCTTCATCTGTTTGGGATTTCTTTTTCTTTTGGCCACATAAATGTGTGGTTTAGATGATAAAATTTATCTCTGATAATTAATTTTTTTGTGATACATTGAGTTTCTTTGATTTTGCTATGTATATTTCTGTGGTTTGCCCAGTGCTTTTTTAGCAGAATCTTGAAGTTTTAGGCGGATTGAATGCTCAAAACATTCATTGAATTTTTCTCAGGGTGACACAAAATCCGGCCTTCGTGGATCAATATCAAATGAATCCCTTTGGTTACTCTCTCACCGAGTCTGGCTTTAATCAATTTTCTTCATTTTCTTCATCATCGACCTCCTCGCCAAATCAAATCCAAAATGTTGGCCACTTGTGCGATGTCCCTATCGCAACTGAGTGCAAAAACCCCCAAACAAATCCATCTCCACCGTCAAATTCTCATATTATATCCTTTCAGAACTCAGATCTATCCCCAGACATGTCTCAGCAGTATTCTGGTAAGTGAGACTTCTGGACTGACAAAATTTTTGAAGGCTGAAACAATTATTTAGTGATGTGATGGAAATGAAATATTTCCCTCTTCGCTTTCTGTTATTCTCATTATTGTTTTTTAGGCACCTATGAGTTGCAAGATGGGGGAGGTATGAAGATGCAGAGAAGTTGTGGTGTTACATTTAGTAGAACGACTTTGCATGGGCAAGAACACGTTATTGCAGAGAGGAAGCGCCGGGAGAAGCTGAGCCAGCGGTTCATTGCTCTTTCGTCCATCATTCCTGGCCTTACAAAGGTACTCTAAAATGAAACCTTTTTATGTTAAAATTCCTGAAGGATTGATATCTGTTTCCTTTTTCCCCTTCATCATATATCTTTATTAGGTGTGTTCGCTATCCTGAATTCCTTTGAAAAATTATGGTTGGGTTTCGAAGAGTTTTAAGGCCAAACTTAAATCCAATATTAATAGGTTACATTAAGCTACATTTGTATTTTTGATTACGGAAAAAAAAATTGGGAACCTCTTGGCAGAAATGAAAGGGTTATACCACTCATGCGACACCGAATAGTATAGAAGTTTATCTTCCTCACTATTGAATAAGAAAGAACTCGTTTCTTATTGCTTGACTTTGCATGATGAGTAACGAAAAGGTTAATTAATTTCTACTTATGTCAAGGAAACCCACCTTAAATAGGTAAACCCCGAGTTTATACAATGCTCTAAAATTTTGTTTACCCGTCTTCTCGTTACCTCATATGGGAAGTAAATCTAGAAAAGCCAAGCACTATCAAGAAACCTAATCTCAATCCTTATCAGAATGCACATTTTGAATGTGGGCTTAAAAATTAGCTTAACACAGCGGTTTCGCAAAGGTATGCAGATTGGGGAACTATGAAACCATGATTAAAAAATCAAATGAACTTCATATGCTTCAAATGAACTTCATACGCCTCAGATAAAAGGTAGAGTTTTGAGATTGGCATTGGCAAATGGGTACTTGGACACTAGCCTTATATACTTTTCGCTTAATTGACATTGGAGGACATATATGAAAGTCTACCTAATTTTTAGAATCGCAGATTGGAGATTATATGGAAATGCACCTTAGATAAAAGGTAGACTTTTGAGATTGTCATTGGCAAATGGGTACTTGGACAGTGGTCTTACATACTTTTCGCTTAAATGGATATTAGAGGACGTACATGATTGTTTTAGCATACGTTTATCTAGAGTAGCATACTGGTTTCAAAAGTCTACCTAACTTTTAGAACGCACATTAGAGATTATATGCCAATACACCTAAGATAAAAGGTAGAAAGCAGTTGCAGACTTCAAATAATGGGAGAGGATTCCATGAGAGGGCAAGACCAAAGACTGAGATAAGAAAATAGAGAGTTTGATGATTTGAGGAAAAGAGCTTCTATTCTCTCGAATGGAGTTTTTTTTTTTTTTTTGGGTAATGAATTAAAGTAGTTTTGACCATCATATTCATGAGAACATGTGTGTTTTCTCTTAAGGAGTAAAGTTAAATTTACACAATTTTCCCATAAACTGAAAAACTGTAAATTGGTGATAGATAATTTAAGTGAATCATGATTATCTTGGCGATGATCAAGTTGACTTAGTTTGTTTGGATACATGTCCGCACCGTGTTGGTGATTGGATATTCTTTCTAATAATAAAATAGTGCCGGATACTATTCAAGCATTTAAAATTTGATGAGTATAATCTGTATAAGTCAATAACTTTTACTTATCAAAAGATACAGTGTTCTGAACTTGTTGAGGAGTGCCCTTTTTCTAGTTGCTTAACACATTTAGATCCTTAGTTTGGCAAAAGTACACCCGGAGTGCCAAAATTTAACACAATGAGACATTTAAGTGTAAAAAGTTATGAATATGACACTTAAATGCTACTTTTTTATAAAAAAAAAAAAAAAAAATGGGAGACTCAAGTGCCAAGTCTGGTGAAGGTGGCTAGAAATCCTACGTGACAATTTTTTAATAATATAACTCGCCTATGTGACATGCCGGAGAGTTGAGTTAGCTATGAAGAATTAAAATGATGTTGTTTTGTTTGTTTGTTTGTTTTTTTTTCTGAATTTTAATATATTAAATTAAAAAATTTATTTAAATAATAATTTTATTTATACATAATTATTTTTTTAAAAAGGAGGGGGCAAGAGGAGGCAGAAGGTGAGGGCTCAACCTCGTCGCCTACAATCTCCATCTTCCCTTTTTTAAATAATAAATTTAAATTTTATTTAATTAATTTTTATATTGATTATTTATCCATGTCAGTAGCAAAATGATGTTGTTTTTGCACTTGTCTAACTATGTCAGTGGGCAAAATGACATCATTTTGTATTTGTCTCATCGGAAAATCATTACGTCAACATTCTGGTAGATTTTCTCACCGTTTGCACTTAAATGATCAATTTTTCTCTGATTTTAGCACTTAAGTATCATTTTCCTAACTTTTAACACTTAAGTATTCATTCCTGGTAAGTTTTGGCACTCCAAGTGTCACCCTCCTTAGTTTTGTCTTCATGAATTAAAAGCAAACTTGAATTTCGTTTTCAATTGCTTGATTTTCGCTATCATGACTATCGAAGGACAATCAATATAATAAGTCATATATCGTGTATAACATTATGTACATGCTAGTTAGTGATTTGAGATCATTAGAGAGTATTTTTGAGAGGTAAAATGCTCGATAAAACAAATAGTCTGATTTATACAGGTTCTTGCTTAAGGATTAGTTAGAAATTGAGACTAACCCCTTTGTTGGAATAGTCACTATAACAAAGGTTCCACCTACAAGGACCTTTATGAATCGCCAGAAAACTTAGGGACCACAAACGTTGTACTGCCTTCATTGTTCCTGCTAAAAAATTTAATAAAAGTTCGGATTGCATAGCTGGACAAGGCTTCTGTCCTTGGAGATACGATAAAGTACTTGAAACAACTCGAGGAACGTGTGAAGATCCTTGAGGAAGAGATGGCCACAAGAACCGTGGAATCTGCGACCTTCGCAAAGAAGCCATCGCTCCAACGTGGTGACGGCGTTGTATCTTTTTCATCTGTTGAGAAGTCGTATGACCCTCTCATTGGTCAGCAACTGCCTCTTGTCGAAGCACGGGTGTCAGGGAAGAACGTTTTGATCAAAGTCCAGTGCGAGAAGAGCGAGGGTTGCATCAAGGAAGTGATGAAACAGATGGAGGACATGAACTTGACAACTCTAAATATCAGCGTCCTAGCATTTGGGAGTTCACTCTTGGATGTCACTATTGTGGCCCAGGTAACTATTGCCAATTTCTGCAAATTGTTTTAATGAAAAGTAATCTTTTAAAACTTTAATTAGTTTCTAATTTCCTACTACTGCGGACGATTTTGCATTATGATCCTTTGTTGAGAGCATATTGTCTGCTCAGATATTCTTGGAAATGAACTGTTATCCAGATTTTCTCCTTTCTTCATATTCTGATTTTGGTATTGAAAAGTTGTTAATCTCCGTAATATGGTTCCTCAATGATTGTCTGATCTTTAGCGTCACTTCTCGTCATAACCGAAAAGCTTTAACATTTCGTTTTTAACATCTAAAATATCAATAAACGAGTGAAGATTACTACTTCTACACGCCAGAGGAAACGACCGTTAAAAAGCAAATATCATATGTGCACGAATTCTTAGAGCATGGTCAATCCACTTTTAGTTGCAATTATGTTAGATTAATTAACATGGTGCTCTATCAATTATTCTCTTCTTATTCAGAGTCGAATTAATGGTATTTTATCTTCAGTTATATAAATATCATACTTGTTTTGTCTACGTTACTCGCAGATAGAAAATGAGAACTGCCCAACAATTGAGGAGATCATCAAAAAACTGCGCAATGCTCTGACCACGTTCATCAGATCATCTTCAAGACAGTCAGCTTGTTAGGCAATAAATTGGTGTTCTGCGATGGTCTGTGTCTTAGAGATGTTCTTGATTACATGTTAATGCAAGAGCTGTGGTTAATTGTACTAATTATGTGAATTGTAATTTCTTACTTATTGTGGTAATTATCTGTTAGTTGCAGATTTAACGACGTGTTAGTAAAAGAATTGTGGGCAATTGTCACTCTTTTGCCCTCAAGGCTTTTTTACTCAATTGGTCTCGCTTCTATTGCTCTTGTCACCTTTTTCGAACCACTTGTAGGTACTACAAGGTTATCTTCTTTATCCTTGTTATTGCACTTTTCTTTGTGATGGATCTCTCATCTTGCTTGACCTGTATAGTCAAATCTCGCTTTAAGACTCCAATTCGGTCATCTATTATGATTATTTTCCCATATCTACAGCTAAGCATTTCAAGGGGTTCAACGGCGGCATTTTTATGAGGATCGTGATGGAAATAGAACCAAGCACGAGTCCACTGTAATGAACCAATCCAGCAGAAACCCAGTTTTCCTCGTAGTTTGCTGGCACAGGTCCTCTCTTCATCGAGAAGGACCCCAAATTGCGATAAATCTCCCATGTTACCTTTTTATCTGAGTATCAAATCTGCTGCTTTCAATTCATGTAGCCCTGATTCTAAATCGCTGCCTCTGAAGCTTTTCAAAGTGCTGTTTTCTTTTGGCCCTACCTTCAGAAATATTAGCTCGACCATCCTTGTTTTCTTTTTTTGTTCCGGCAATTGTACATACAGGTTGTAATGCCACAATTCTGGTAGTTGTATTGCAAAGTTTAGTCTTTCATTGATGCAGAGAAATTGGTATAGAGGACCCAGATCTTCAGCAGGCATGGAGAGTTAAATGTTTTTGGCTTTTCGGTTTGCAGGTTGTAGATTCAATTAGTTGTATGTAGTTCGTGAATACTTGTGATCATCAAGTGTTTGTCTCATCTTTTGATCAAATCCATGGCTTGGATTACAGATGGACAGACATTCAAATGTAACTTAACCATTTGCTGATCTTACCGACAAATTATTTTCGACTCCCTTTATCTGTTTTTGTTAAGAATGAAGCTTCATCACATCCTTCACAACATCGTTACCAATCAAAGGAAAAAAGAACAAAAATCTGGTTCAATTCATCTGTCGTCTGTGTTATGCAAGTTTTGAAGTTTATGCATTTGCATACTTAGTTGTCTCTATAAAGTTTGAACTTGATATTGTATCGAGTTCAAGGATTTATGCAGGTTTTCTGTGTAATATCCTGACCTTTGGGAGCATCTTGTCCATAATCAATGATGTTGAAAACATTTTTCAAGTTTGAAACTTGGTTACTCTTAAATTTTGGGTATCATTTTTAGTCATTAATCATGAAAAAAATTAGGAGTGACCCTAAACAAAATATCAGTAACACAGTTCGCATTTGCATTGCTTTTAGGCATTTTGGTCATTTTTCGATAGTGTGATGCAGTTGTGGGTGGTGGAATTACGAAGTATGGTAGAAGAATGATTAATTATGATCACTACCAAGACTTAAAGGACGCATCACTAATCAAGGATAAAGAATGTTATTGACAAAGTTCACCACAAAGGCTTGAAGGACGAACCACCTATCAAGATAGAGGACTTCGAGACAGGAGAAACTCACCACCAAGGCTTAACAGAAACCACCAACTGAGGGTAAAGTATTTCTTGGCTCACCACCAAGGAACAATCCATCTTACAAGGATAAAGAAACCGGGATAGATATATGCTCATGCAAAGGCAAATCTAATATACTCTCAATATTCAAGACTTGTCTTACAATTTGGGATTACACCTCTATTTATAGAGATATTGCCAAATAAAAGAGAAGACTCTTTGCCTTACCAAAAAAAGGAAAAGTAAAAAAGAGAAGACTCTTTGAATTCCCAAAAACTACTCTTGGGGAATTCATCTAATTATGATTCCTCAAAGGAACACTCCAATAAAGACTCATAAAAGCTTCAAAAAAGGAGACTCAATAGCTAGGGTTAAATGCATTTAACTAATCATGCATTGAAACTTGAAAAGACTCTAAATTCGTGCACCAGCTTTTGAAGCCGAATGGATACCTTGGAGATCAACAAATAGCCATGGAAGTCGACTAGAATAGTCTTCAGCTGATAGGTAGTTGATTAGTAGCCTTGGAGTTGGCATTGAACATGTAGATCGATATCTAAATAGTCAATCGACAACTGGTCCATTGAATTGACAACTCGCTTGCAAAATTGACATCTTCAATTTGAACCCATTGAGTCAAAAGTATAGTCATAATCGGTCTTTGCTTGTAGGAAGAAGGATCAATCGACGAGTTCAGAAATGAGATCGAGAATTGATTGGTAGAACCCAATGTTCACGCCTCATAGGGTCTCTGCACCAAATAAATTCTATTTAAATTGGTCTGATCATGTCAGGAAAGTGATTTCGAGGTAAAATTGGGAGAGCATTATTGCACACAGATCTCGAGAATTCGGCCAAAAAAGGAGTGAGGAAGGAATATTCGGGGGTACATATATTCGGCGAAGAGCAGAATATGATGAAGCCAAAATATTCACATGCTAGAATAAAAAAGAGAGATTGAAAGAAAAGAGGAGCTCTGTCAGTAGGGATTTGTCGTGCATGCATGTGAGTGAGGAAAGGAATAAATGAATGAAAGGAAAGAAAACAGGGAAGGAAGGAAAACTAGTCTGCCAGCTCCACCTTTCCTTGCTGGAGGCTCACGATCTCGGCCTAAAAGGAGAGAGGGAATCAGACCAAACGGGGGACAGACGGATTATTCTTGATAGTACAGCACTTACGCACTGAAAAGTTCCTGCCCTTGGCGCTCTCTCACTTGGACGTTCACACTTTGGCCACCATCGATTTGAGAATCTCCTTATCAACTCTTGGTGACCACCAGGCCTCACATCCAGACGTGGCCGAGACAGAGACCGAAGCGCATCCAGGCCAACCGAGCTAAGACCAAGTCGTGTACCTGGCATGAGATCCACTTTGGCAGTTCACTGCAGCGGTCCACCATCTACTAGCGTCGCCATCTGTGAGCACAACCGTCCTTGTCCCCCATATTACGACATGAACCTCACGCTCATGATCACCTCCATACATTGATCAATCACTTTCCGTGCCTAAATCAAGTCATACGTCCACGTATTACACATTCCATACGAGGCGAGAGGTCATCGCAAGTGGAAGACAAAAAACAAGAAAACGGTGGAGACTCGGTGATAGATAAGGAGAGCGAACTGATGATAGTCAGCGTTCGTCGAATACTTCAAAGAAGAGCCAATAAATGGAGAACACACACGTGACCTTGCGGGAAAACGGTGTATTTGTTTTCTTTTGGTCTTTGTCAAGACTTGATGAAACAAAGCAGCATAGGTTGTGGGTTTTTGTGGTCTTGCTTGATGCAAGCAAAAGGAGAGATAAAAGAAAAGCAGATCGTGAAGGTCAGCATTTCCCGCACGCCACCGCTGCAGCCATCGTTTTGCCATCCAGTCACTTCCGGTCTTGAAGTCGCCGTTGGCCGTGATCCACTCTATGTCCGCGATTGTCGGTAATTCAAAGCAATGTGAGACCGTGTTTCTTTTGAGTAGTTTGACTCGATTTTTAGATTGCAGGATTTGCAGGATTATATGTCCATCTATTGTATGTTTTGGTTGTTTGCATGTCATTGAATATTTAACTTCCTTCAAGATTATCATTGCATTTACTAAGGGCTTCCCGCCGAGGATAAAGGTTGGATCCTTAATATTGTCGTTGTTTATGACATATTTTTATGCATGGGTGATTAAATTAAACTATGATTGCATGCAAATAATATGTTATTGTTGAATTTTGGATAAGACATTCATTGTATCATAAGATTATTATTGTCACGTCATATGACATGTACTTATTTAGAATTTAGGGAACATTTATTATTCATAATTTAGGAATTTTTATTAAGACAACACATGTTAATTACAGAATTCTTATAGATTTAAGATATTTCATAGTAGTTTGACCCCAAAAAGAAAAAGATAAGTCATGGTACTCCTTAAATAACGGCAAATAAAAATGTCATTAAGGTTTCATATAGATTGCATTTAAGTGTAGGATTGATTAGTCTTATAACATGCATGTCGCATACCGCATGTCATTTAGATGGTCACATATTTTTAGCGTTAAATTACAATAATCACACTATGTTTGCATCTCATGCATTATTATTATATTTTTGGTCGAAAATGTTAGTATTATAGAGCCTATGAAGTATAGCAGCTTAGGGGTATCCCTAACATTACAAATAGAGCTAACAATTCAAAAAGATGGAGATAAGAAGTCTCCAAATAGTAGCCAATGCAATATTTGACTAGGAAGGTTTAATTTTTTTGTAAAGTGAAACTCTATCTCTTATTTTTTGACACACCTTGGCCAAAATACTATGGATGTTAGTTGAATTCTTTTGAAACCGTCTATGGTTGTGTTCCATCCAAATGCAATATATGGTTGCTAGGAAAGATATCTTAAGGAGTCTCACCGCCAAATCTTTGCCCTTTATTACCCTAATCATCCATTTAAGTACCTTGTTACATCCTCCTAGAGAATGCCTAATCTCATGTTGTGCAAGGATACTACGCCAAATACTACTCGTCCATTCACACTAGAAGAATATATGAGTTTTGTCTTCTATACAAGCTTTGTAGAAGTTATGCTACATATCAACTAGGTCATTCATTGTGCTACAATATCCGTTGTCAATAGTTTATCTCTGCAAACTAGCCAACCAATAAAATTGTGTTTGCTAATTTTGCTACTAATTGGTGTCGCAACCTCCTTTTTTCGGTGCCCACGTCAGGGGCAGGCGCCTAAAGGAGGCTAATGGCTCGGCTGAAATTAGTTATGCCCGGACTCTCCCAAGTCCACCAATTCACGACTTTAATAATCTAAATTTTTAACCTGTAAATTAATTTTAAAACAGAGTCGCCCCTAATTGGTTTGGAGTGGGTCGATTAGAAACCCAAGCGAAGTATCGGGAGAAATACTCGCTCCCGCGCAACTAGAGAAATTAGGATCGGGGACTCGATTACACTAGTTAATCACTAATGCCCTTTCGGTACCTAATCTTGTTTAAATCTTGAGATTTTTTGGATGTTCAAGGGATTTTCCATGCTTTTTTGGGAGGAAAAACATTTTTTGAGTCTTTTTTCTAATTTTTTGGACACAAAAGGGATTTTTTTTGGGGATTTTTTTGGTATTTTTGGAAAAATACAAGTCTTTTTTGGCTTTTCCATGAATTTTTGGCTTTTTTTGGATTTTTGGCATTTTTTGGAATCTTTTTGATTTTTTGATTTTTTGGAAAATAAAATATTTTTTTGGATATTTTGGATATTTTTATTTTTTATTTTTAAAACAACTCCTTGGCCAGCGTTCGGGACGCCCTGTCGCCCGATGACCCGGGTTCCTAGTGGAACCCTACCCGGGTCCAATTCAACTCCCGACTCGGTTTTTGCCGCCCCTTAAAATACGGAGAAACCCTACTTGACTCACGGCCCCGTGTTCGACTCACTGACCCAAGGCCGCGACCTGAAAAATCGAGAACCTTAGGGTTCTTGATTTGCGGCGCCGGAGAGGGAAAGGTAGAGGTGCGCGGTGGCGATGGTGGCGACGATCGTGGCGTGACGAGACCTCTTGATTGGGGCTAGGGTTTCAAGGTGGTGACAGCGACAAATCGGGGTGACGGCGATCAGAGCTTCGAGCATAAATGGGTATGGTGTGGGCAGGATCCATCGTCACCTGCTCTCGGGGTTAGCACGGCACGGCGGCACGGCTTGTGGCGATGATGGCGGCCCTTAAACTTGGACGGCGTCAGGGCGGTGTTGCGGCGACGACAGCAAACTAGCACAACTAGGGAAACTTCGATTTCGCACTGGTTCTTCTAGCTTCGGAGGAGAACCGGCTTGCGAGGGAGACAGCAGCAACAACTGGCGTCGGGATCTCGTGGTTCGCGGCTAGTGCTCGGCTCACGGCGGCTTTCTCCGACTCCTCTTCTCTCCAGCAGCCCCCTCAGCCTTGGTTCTCTCTCACTCCGACCAAATTCGAGCCTCCACCGCCCGAATCTAACCTCCTCGGACTCGCTCGCTAGCGGCCTCCCCCAAAGTCTCTCAATGGGAGGTTAGCCGAGCTCGCGGCCCGAGTTCTCTCTTGCTCACTCTTCGATTCTTCCCCCGAAGTCTCTCAGTGGGAAGATCTCGAAGCTCACTCGTGCCGTTCTTCGACGAAGGTGGTGCCCTTTTATAGGCGAGGGAATTCGATCGACGGAGCTTCGACCGCCGGTCCCCTTCGTGCGCCGAGTGGTTCTCCTCGGCTGAACCGGCATCCCATCCGAGCTCATCCAGCGAAGCATGCTCGGCATTGATGGCGCTCAAGATCTTATCTTCTCCGGCCGATGTCAGCCTACTCCCTTCAGCCGTAGGCCATCCTTCGCGCACATCGTCGTCTTCTGTGCGTGTGAGTTGCAGAGGCATATGAGGAAGAAAAGGGAAGAAGAAGGAAGAAAAAGAAAAGAAGGGGGCCGGGCTTTGGGGAAAATGGTTGGGCCTTGGGCTTGCGTGAAAAGAAAAGGAGGGGGCTGGGCTGGCTTTTGATTTTCTATTGGTTTTTTTTTTCTGTTTTTATTTGTTTTTTGTTGTTTTATCTTTTTATTTTCTATTTATTCGAAAAGACAAAAATTAAAAACTTAATCAATAAAATAAAATAGGCCTAAAATTAAGGCGTCAACAGCTGCCCCTCTTTGAAGGTGAGCTCGCAGAGGTTGCATGCAAAGACAAACTGATGCCTAAATTTTATCTATGCATGCGTAGCAGATTGTATTTTATTTGGGATTTATTATTCTATGCAGGAAAAGAGCAATATAACTTTACATATACTAAGATAGATAAGAAGATACCTATAGTTACTTACCGGGAGTAAGTGAGATAGGGTGTGAACCCCGAGTTTTGGCAAGTATCAATGCGTCATCTTACCTGGTGATATGAGGAGGTTGCTTTTCCATGACTCGAACCATTCTTCGGTTGCATGTTTAAAACAATCAATAATTTGTCTAGGAACCGAACCTTTCTTCGGTCGCCTTGACGGGAAATTGCTTTTCCTGGACCCAAACCATTCTTCGGTCGCCTGTTAAAGCAATAAGTGATTTGCCTCGGACCTGAACCTTTCTTCGGTCGCCGTGACGGTAAAATGCTTTTCCAGGGCCCGAACCATTCTTCGGTTACCTATTAGAGCAATAAGTGATTTGCCTCAAACCCAAACCTTTCTTCTGTCGCTGTGACGATAAAATGCTTTTCCAGGGCCCGAATCATTCTTCAGTCGCTTATAAGAGCAGTAAGTGGTTTGTCTCGGACCCGAACCTTTCTTCGGTTGCCGTGACAATAAAATGCTTTTCCAGGGCCCGAACCATTCTTTGGTCGCCTGTTAAAGCAGTAAGGGTTTGTCTCGGACTCGAACCTTTCTTCAGTCGCCATGATAGGAGATACACCGACCTTTCTCAGGGCATCTATTTGTGGGTGCCTGATCTGTATCGAGGACACCAGTTGGTACCCGACCTTTCTCGGGAGATACGCCAACCTTTCTCAAGGCATCATATTTGTTAAGGTGTCTGACTTCTGTCAAAGACACTGGTAGGAACCTAACCTTTCTCGGGAGGATGCACCGACCTTTCTCAGGGCATCGATTTGTGGGGTGTCTGACTTCTGTCGAAGACACCAATTGGAACCCGACTTTTCTCGGGAGGATGCACCGACCTTTCTCAGGGCATCGATTTGTGGGGTGTCTGACTTCTGTCGAAGACGCTGGTTAGAACCCGACCTTTCTTGGGAGGATGCACTGACCTTTCTCAGGGCATCAATTTGTGGGGTATCTGACTTCTGTCGAAGACACCAGCTGGAACCCGACCTTTCTCGGGAGGATACACCGACCTTTCTCAGGGCATCAATTTAAGAGATACCTTGGGTATTTGTGAAGGTCTCTCACCTCCTGGTAGTGGGAATATCGAGGATGGATCTTGCATATTCGTGAAGGTCTCTCACCTCCTAGTAGTTGGAATATCGAGGATGTGCCTCATACATTCGTGAAGGTCTATCGCCTTCTAGTGGTGGGAACATTGGGGACGTACCTGGGATATTCGTGAAGGTCTTTCATCTCCTGGTAATTGGGAATATCAAGGACGCACCTGAGATATTCGTGAAGGTCTTTCACCTCATGGTAATGGGAATATCGAGGATGTGCCTCATACATTCGTAAAGGTCTCTCACCTCCTGGTAATGGAGAATATCGAGGGCGTACCTGAGATATTCGTGAAGGTCTCTCACCTCCTGGTAATGGGAATATCAAGGGCATACCTGAGATATTCGTGAAGGTCTCTCACCTCCTGGTAATTGGGAATATCGAGTGCGTACCTAAGATATTCGTGAAGGTCTCTCACCTCCTAGTATGGGGAATATCGAGGACGTGCCTCGAATATTCATGAAGGTCTCTCACCTCCTGGTATGGGGAATATCGAGGACGTACCTCGCATATTCGTAAAGGTTTCTCACCTCCTGGTAAAAGGGAATATCGAGGGCGTACCTGAGATATTTGTGAAGGTCTCTCACCTCCTGGTAATGGGAATATCGAGGACGTACCTGGGATATTCGTGAAGGTCTCTCACCTCCTGGTATGGAGAATATCGAGGACGTACCTGAGATATTCGTGAAGGTCTCTCACCTCCTGATAATGGGAATATCGAGGGTGTGCCCCGCATATTCGTGAAGGTTTCTCACCTCCTGGTAATTGGGAATATCGAGGGCATACCTCGCATATTCGTGAAGGTCTCTCACCTCTTGGTAATGAGAATTTGAATGTAGCACAAGGCTTACTTGGATTGCTGTAGGCACTTAAAAGGGGCGGAACACTTGGATAGCCACATGTGTACAAAGTTGAATACTTAGATGAACACAAGTATTTAATGATATGATTTGGGACCACTCAGGCTAGTCCAAGTGCTAGAAAGCATACATGGATGGCGGTGCCAAGCAAAGTAATAGAATGCTTGAACAGCTGCTATATTATTTGGGGATAACTCGGGCGGGTTGAGTGTCATGAAAAGGGAGTACCTGGACAATGGTGGGTACTTGATGATATGGGGATACCTAGACAGCAGTAGGTATTCAACGATAAAGGGATACTTGGTCAGTCACAAGTATCAATATTCTGGGGACAACTCGAACAGATCGAGTGTCAGGGAAAGGGAGTATCCGAACGGTGGCCGGTACTCAAAGATAATAGGGATACCAAGACAGCAGTATGTATTCAACGATAAAGGGATACTTGGTTAGTCACAAGTATCAATACTCTAGGGACAACTTGAACAGGTCGAGTGTCAAGAAAATGGAGTATCCGAACGGTGGCCGGTACTCAAAGACAATAGGGATAGAGATATGCTTACCTGGTAATATCTCTGATCTCTAAGAGTATGTTTGTTATTTGCACAATATGCACACATGATTGTATATGATGTAAATTCATGAGTTCAAATGAGATTCATGCATGATAATTTTATCAGTTTTGCATCTTTTGATTTCCACTGGGGAAGATTTTGAAAGACAACTTTTATTCAGAATATAGATGTCTTGAGCATGCCAGATGAGGGACTTTCAGTCTGAAAGGACTTTCCGCTCACTCTCATGGAAAAGGCTATCTTGACCATTGATGCAAGATTTATAAGGATCATACTATCTCATTGTCATCATGTCAGCAGGGGTTCGAGTATTCTCGCAAACAGTACAACTTTACCAATGTGAGAGGTCTTTGTTGAAACTGTGATGCAGTCTTGGTCAGCGGCTTATCGAAGGGGACCATCAAGGTCAAGGCCTATGAATGGAGTGTCGCACGATCGTCTCTGGGTTTGCAAGTCAAGAATCCTGTGAAAAGAAATAGAGTAATCTTGCTCGTACTTTTTCGAGCGATGTTTATAGACATATGAAATTCTACGTTAATTGAAGTGCCCTAGTCTGAAGAGACTTTTACAATGGGATGTAACATAGACTTGGCTCATATGTAAGAGGGTGAGAGTTGGTGATTGTCTTGGCATTTGTCACTAGTCTTTCTTATCATATGGAGATTCTATGGAACACAACAACTTTTCTTGGCTGTATTTTTTACTGGGGGGAGTTGGCCTTGCTTTTACCAGGCACATTGCTTTTTTCATGCCCCTATTTTTATTCCAATTCTTCTTTTATGGGCATTGACCTTGCTCTTACCAGGTACACTATTTTTTTATACTCCTATTTTTTCTTGTTGTCGGAGGAACTGGCCTAGGAAAGTTTAATTGAAGCACCGTTATTAGACTCTTGAGTCTTCATCTTCAACCGGCGCTCAGGCTATGGCAATAACTTCTGCTTTGTCTCGATGTGAGGGTAAAATTACAGACTCATTTGGGTTGTACAATGGATACAAGTGTGTAAAGAAAGAATTGCTCTTCATGACTCTAGGGCACTTAAATTAACGCGAGTGTTGATATGCAATAGAGACACTCAAAGATTGATGCAAATGCAAGCAAAAAAATTTCTATCTCTTTTCTCACCTCGTGATGCTAACTTGCTTTCGACTTGTCCCAGTGTGGGGTGGTTCTTAACGGGGATAAGACATAAATTTCACCAGTGTATGGGGCTCAATGGGTGAGCGATGGAATGTCTCTCACTATTTTGGTTATCATATCATTCGCGAGAGAACTCTTTACCCTGTAGTCATGGAATCTTCTGCACTCATCTCACAAGTGTATAGATGGAGGGATTGTGTGTAGGATATGGCTTGCCTTTCATCATTCCGACACACTTCATCCAGCATGCTCAATTAATCTTGTATTCTTCACTTAGCTATCTATTCTAATAATTCTCAATGGAATCAGTGATTTAGACAAACAAAAATCGTCATGCAAAATCCATTTGGAAAAGGCATGCAGCATTTTAAATGTGATGGAGTTTGCACTCTCAGAACAAATGAATGATTTTGGCTCAAAAAGACCTTCTTGGTAGCTCTAAGGGTCAACAGAATAGTATTGTTAAATTTTGAACATCAAAAGGGTTATTCACAAAGGGGTGTCGATGGATTGTCCCTATTGAATAGGGAGATGACACAAGAAAGATCAGCCAGGGCTGAGGATCTGATCATTGATTTGACGGGCCTTTCTGCTTTTGCCCCTGAAGAAGAGAAAATGTACAAGTAGATCAATTAGTCTGGCCAAAATCAAATGTGTTGAGGCATGAAGATTTTCTGTCATTTGCTTTGGTGATTACTCAAGACACCATTTCGTCTAGGAGAGTTTGTCATACCTCTCATTGATTTGTTATCATTGCTTTTGACGGTCAAGTGATCCTGCAACAAGACACGCTTCTCATTAATTTGTTATCATTGCTTTTGACAGTTAGATGATCCTGCAACAAACAAGAGGGAATGTGTTAGTCATGAACTCTTTCAAGAGTCGAATAATAGGAATCGATACAACTTTACCCTTCACTAGTTTGCAGATGATTGGGTGAACCTGAAGTGAGAGGGGGACACGAAATCTTATGTCCCTTGCTTTGTTAGGTCAATTATTCTCTGAATTGGCTCCTAGATGACATGTCTTTTTACACGAAGCCAGGTGAATTTGATGTGGGTCATTTCCATGTACTAGCTTGGCCAATATTGATTTGTCAAACCTAATCATCAAGTTTGGCTCTTGAATCCTTATGCTTCCTACCAATATGGGGAATATGTCAAAAGTGAATTCAAAGAGGAGTATTGGAAACGATACCAAATTACTCTTCTCCAAAGTTTGTATTTGCTGATTCCTAGGGATATTTGAATGTTGATGACAACCTTTTCGTCTTGGCATAGTTCAATGCTTCCTTCAATTGACCTTCCTCATTTGTGACTATGTATGCATGATTGCTGGTCGTTGATTCATTTTCAACGCCTTCCTTCTGTGGAGTTTCTCCTTATGTCTTTAACTATAACATCATTGGGCAAAAGTCATGTACCTCAAGCTTGGAATCTGAGATCAAAATCTCAAGTTTTCTGATGGCAATTACTCCTTGGAAGAACATGTGTCTGGAGTACGAAGTGAGGTTTCTAGGCCTTAAGTCATCATTTGAGATAAGGGGCTAGAGACTACCTCAACTAACTAGATTTTCTCCCTATTGACAGTAGCTAATTCAAGAGGAGAAATTCATTTTTTGTGCTTCTTGGCTTGTCAAAGCTAGGAAATCCCATTGATGAAACCACAACATCTAGTTGCTCAGGCATGTTGTGGGGAAAGATGTTGCTACAACTTGAGAAGGAGTTGGGTAGGAGCAAGGTGGAGTGTACAAAGTTCTTTGGAAACGACTTGATTTCAATCGTATGCCCTATTACGTCTTATTTTTGTTTCCTGTAAATAGAAGAGAAATAACATCATTTCCAAATTATATTCAGAGAATAAAACTTACCCTCTTTTGGTGTAGGATGATTCTTTCTATTTGCCCATATTTTCTTGGCAGGGTGTTTTTGAATCTGGCGAGTTCACCCATGTGCTTGCTTCAAATGCCCCTTATCACACTAAGTCAAATGGGACGAGAATGATCTTTTGAGACATGAAATGAGTGAGTTAGAAAGACAAACGTGCTTAGATTTAATCATCTTGTTTTGATAAAATATTTTTGGATGATGAAACATTTTTTGTTTTCAAAAGTATATATCTTTGGGGGAAAGAAAGCATGAGGAAGCCCAAATTCGGTATTCTCCTTGGATGATATTTTTTTCATGGTTGGATAGCATCACTAGGCCGGTTTGGGATACCACCTCATGCTCTCTAAATATTTTCAACTTTATTTAATAGGTGGATTTACATTTTGGAAGAGTGATTTCAAAAGTTAATTCCTCAAGCGGAATTGATGTCGAAAATAAAAACAAGCTAGACTTAAGAAAGATGTACAAGTTATCACGTAGGGGAATACGAAAGGAAATTAAAAAGGGTTCTACTTGAGCAGGTTTGCACCCATTTCCCCTTACGGTCCTTCATTGATGGTGTCCATGAAAAGGTCTCCAAACATGGTAGTCATGTCATCTGGCCCTTCTTTCTTTGTTGCTAAGGGTGGCACTTCATTGCCTGAATAATACCCGGCCTTCACCAGCCTTTGATGAATATCAGCAGTATGTGCTTCGACATTTTTGCTCTAACTGTCTTCAGAACTGAATACCACATTTACTTTGTCGGTGTGATCAGGGAGCGAATTGTTCTGGAATGAGAAAGCTTTAGTGTCTAACAGGTTCTGGATTCAACTCTTAAGGGCAAAGCACTCATCAGTCGAGTGCCCCACTTCTCCCATGTGATAGTCGCATTTTTTGGACGGGTCATAGCTGGAGAAGCTTTCGGCATTTTGTCACTTTGGCTCAGTTGAGAGGAGGTTCTTATTCCGAAGGATTACCAAAACTTGTGATGGAGATCCGGGAAGTGAAGTGAATTGTCTCATGTTGTTGTAGTGTTGGGGCGGTTGACGGCTGGTGGTCTATTGTTGTCTTGCACTTGTCTGAATTGTTGGAGAATGATTGTAGGTCGCATTGACATCTACTAGGAGTTCTTTATCTTTCTTCATGCCGAACCTTCCCGTGGGTGTAGGTTCAGTGAACCAACCATCCCTCAACCCTATCTCGATTTGCTCCCCTACTAGAATGAGTTGATTAAATGATTCAGCGATCGTGGTTACCATTCGATTGTGGTACTCGTAAGGGAGGGTTTTGATAAACATCTTTCTCAGCTCGAAATCTGTTGGTTCAGGACTAATTTGGGCGGCTAGATTCCTCCATCAGATAGTATATTCTTTGAACGATTCATGTTTTTTTCTTTTCAGTACGCTCAAGATCCTCACGAGAAGGGTAATGTCCATTATGAACTTATACTGCTTGAGGAATGCCTCACTCACTTCGCTCCATGTTTTGAGGAGATTCATGTTCTTTGTAATGTACCACCTCAAGGCAGGGCCTATTAGACTTGATTGGAACAACTGGATCATTAATGGTGCATTATTAACATATTGGGTCATTCGAACCAAGTACATTTGCAAATGAGCCCTAGGGCAAGTCGTGCCATCATACTTATCAAACTCAGGCATTTTGAATTTTTCCGGCATTTTGACATTGGAATAAATGGAGAGGTTCGTCAAAGTAGGATCTTGGAGGCCTTGCAGTTGTTTCAGCTTCTCCTCAAGCTTTTCGAGGCGTTTGTCATGCTCAGTTTTAGACAAACTGTCTAGCCTAGCTTTCTCAATCATGGTTGGGTGCGGATCATCCTCTAATTCGGGCATGTTATCATCAGTATCTCCACCTTGATCACCCCTAGTAGATGATTGTGGCAACAATACCTCGATTGAGGTCGGGGCGGGAGTGAGTTTGCCCTGGATGGAGTCTATATGCTTTGAAAGTTGTTGAAGCACATTGAAGACTTATTTCATTTTGCTTTCTACGACCGCAATACGGCTTGGTACATTTTCTTCAGCCATTCTTGCTCTTACTTTTGAGCGAGTCTGGACTGGTGAACATTGACGTTCCGTGATTACCTGGCCATGAATAAACAAGCATGTGTGAAGACAAGGCGTAGATAGGGAGTCGGTCCATGATGATGACCTAATCCTACTATTTTTGTTCATTCATGAAAAGGTAGAGGATTTCCTAAACATGGATTGAAAAAGGACACGTGACATGTTAACATGAGCTAAAAAGATATTCAATTTGAAAGGTGAAGAAAGCATGAATTGCAACAAATTTTGAAAAAGATTTCTATCCCTTTTTGAGGCAAATGAAAATGCTTGCGAAAAAAAAAAATTTAACATGCTTAAGAATAAAAACATTAACTGAAAGTAATTTCTTTTGAAAAAAAAAATTTTAACTTTATGACAATTACTTCCAAATTTAATTGACCGTGGTATTAAATCCTTGACTAATCATGGACCACTCAATATATGCAGGAAGGTAAATAAATTGCAAAGTACACGAAAAAAAAAACTTACATCACGTGAGAAAATTGATGACAATCACATAGACATGCGCATGATATGTGCGGCTGGATTTCTAACTGAGAAGGTTTGTTGAGATTAAAAGGATATCTGCCCATCGCAGTCTCGCGTTAGCAGCATACCCTCCTAACCTCAGCTAAGAAATTCGAGGAAAAGAAATGCAACTTCTACATCGCAGTCTCACGTTCGAGGTCATATCTTTCTTAAAACCATCTTAGAAATCCTATGGCGGCCCTGGTCCAGTGGTTAGGTTGTGTGTGTCATGTGTAGTGCTAAAACATTTAAGGATGCACAGCAGTTTATATTCACAAAAAATTTTATTTTAAGCAAAATTAAAATAAACTTCTAAGCTACTGACCTACATAAAAACAAAAAACAAAAAAAAACAAAAACAAGTCAGTAAAGCATTTAAACAAGATAAAAACGGCATAAGTCTTCAAATGTCCCAAGCGAAGTCGCCAAGCTGTCGCAACCTCTTTTTTTCGGCGTCCACGTTAGGGGCGGGCACCTAAGGAGGCTAATGGCTCGACTAAAATTAGTTATGCCCAGATTCTCCCAAGTCCACCAATTCATGACTTCAATAGTCTAAGTTTTTAACCTGTAAATTAATTTTAAAATGGAATCGCCACTAATCGGTTTCGGGTGAGTCGATTAGAAACCTAAGCGAAGTATCGAGAGAAATACTCGATCCTGCGTAACCAGAGAAATTAGGATCGGGGACTTGATTACACTAGTTAATCACTAATGCCCTTTCGGTACCTAATCTTGTTTAAACCCTAAGGTTTTTTGGATGTTTGAGGATTTTCCATGCATTTTTGGAAGGAAAAACATTTTTTAGTCCTTTTCTAATTTTTTGGGACACAAAAGGGATTTTTTGGGATTTTTTTTTGCTATTTTTTGGAAAAATACAAGTCTTTTTGGCTTTTTTGAATTTTTTTTTTTTTCATGAATTTTTGGCTTTTTCATGAATTTTTGGTCTTTTTTTGGATTTTTGGCATTTTTTGGAAAATTTTTTATTTATTTTTTTTTTGAAAATAAAATATTTTTTGGATATTTTTTTATTTTTTTTTTTTTAAATTAAAATATTTTTTAATATTTTAAAACATTTTTCGGTTTTCTGGAAATTAAAATATAAATTTTTTCGAAAATAAATTTTTTTAATTTTTTTTTTTTTTTATTAAAATATTACATAAAATAATATAAAAGCTTACCCGAGTTGGATCCGCAGGTTGGGTCCGACCCGGGTCCACGACCCAAAATGCGCGATGAGACCGACTCGCGGGCCCTTTTTTTTTTTTATAAAACGATGTCGTGGCCGGGTGTTTAGGGGACACCCGACCCGATCCGACGACCCAGACCCGACAACCCGGGTTCCTAGCGGAACCCTACCCGGGTCCAACCCAACTCCCGACCTGATTTCTGCCGCCCCCTAAAATACGAAGAAACCCTACCTAACTCTCAACCCGGGTCGACCCAACAACCCGAGGCCGCAACTCGGAAAAATCAAGAACCAAGGGTTCCCGATTCGCGGCACTAGTGAGGGGAGGGAAAGGTTGAGGTGCAACGACGGTGGCGACGACGTGGTGGTCAATCGTTGGTCGAATGAAGGTGGCGTGAACAAGACCTCTATTTGATTGGGGCTCGAGAGGGGTTTCACGATCGTGGCGGCGACAATGTCGGGGTGACGGGCGATCCAGCTTCAAGTAGAAATGGGTGGTGGCGTGGGCGATAGATCCATCGTCACCCGCTCTCGGGCGAACGTGGCATGGCGATGTGGCGATGACGGCGGCCCTTAAACTTGAACGGCGTCAAGGCGGTGTTGCGGCGGCAACGACGGACTAGCCTGACCGAGGAACGACAACAAGCCTTCAAGGTGACTATGTCGGGACTCGATCGAGGCGACGGTGTGGGGACGGCGGTACGGCTCAACGCATCAAGATCTCGCGGTTCGCGGCTGGTGCTCGGTTCACGACGGCTTTCTCCGACTCCTTTTCTCTCCAGCAGCCCCCTCAGCCTTGGTTCTCTCTCACTTCGACCAAATCCGAGCCTTCACCGGCCGAATCTATCCTCCTCGGACTCGCTCGCCGACGGCCTCCCCCGAAGTCTCTCAGTGGGAGGTCAGCCGAGTTCTCTCTCGCTCGCTCTTCGATTCTTCCCCCGAAGTCTCTTAGTGGGAAGATCTCGGAGCTCGCTCGTGTCGTTCTTCGACGAAGGTGGTGCCCTTTTATAGGCGAGGGAATCCGGTCGACGGAGCTTCGACCGCCGGTATCCTTCACGCGCCGAGCGGTTCTCCTCGGTTGAACCGGCATCCCATCCGAGCTCATCCAATGAAGCGTGCTCGGCATTGATGGCACTCAAGATCTTATCTTCTCCGGCCAACGTTGGCCTACTCCCCCCGGCCGTAGGCCGTCCTTCGCGCGCATCATCATCTTCTATGCGTGTGAGTTGCAGAGGCGTAGGGGGAAGAAGAGGAAAGAAGGAAGAAGGAAGAAGAAGAAAAGAAGGGGGTCGGGCTTTGGGGAAAATGGCTGGGCCTTGGGCCTGCGTGGAAAAGAAAAAGAGGGGGTTGGGCTGGCTTTTGTTTTTCTATTGGTTTTTTTTCCTGTTTTTATTTGTTTTTTTGTTGTTTTATCTTTTTATTATCTATTTATCCGAAAAGACAAAATTAAAAACTTAATCAATAAAATAAAATTGGCCTAAAATTAAGGCGTCAACAATTGGTACCACTCCACAACTGGACCCCATGTCTAAGTTCATCACATATATCACGGCAACAGTATGCTGAGCTAGATGTAACTAGGGTTCATCTCATGCACTACTCATGTTGCATATAGTTTACATATCATAAATACAAAAGAAATGAATTAGTATTGCATCAATAAGTCATTGTTTTTTAAATGAAAGTAATTATGTCATGTTGACTAACCTAGGGTTTGATTCTTTATTTCTATAATAAGAAAACATAAATAATAAACCTTTCATATAGATTGCATAATAGGGGTTAGTTAATCCATGATTAATTCTATCTCATGCCATCGCATTCATGTTATATTATTTATTATTGCATATGGTTTGCATTTAGTAATATACGTATGATCCAGGGTTTTATGCTAGGCATTTAACACATCTTAGACTAGAATTCATATTGACATAGCAATTAAGTCAAGTCTTGTTCATATTAAACAAGAAAAGAAACAAAAAAAAAGAAGTTGATTGGCGTTGCATTTTATGTATTAATTTAAGTTATCATATGTTGCTTTAATTAAACATAAATCATGTTCATATAGATTTAACAAGAAAAGAAACAAAAAGAATTAGTTGGCTTTACATTTTACATTTATGTATTAATCTAAGTTATCATACATTGCTCATTTTTACATAAATCATGTTCATATAAACTCTTAATTTATCATCACGAAAGGAAAGAATTTAAAAACTTCAGAATAACAAGCTTGTTAGGTCAGCATCCCTCCATGGTTACACTCAGAAGCCTTGGACGTGCATATCATTGCTTTCCTATAAAAATTTGCAAAATCCTCATTTCATTGGGTGATAATGATGCTTTGCTTTTGGTTATGAGGTTCTTTGATCTCTTATAATTAATTTATTTACTGTTTTTTATTATTGAGTGATAATTAATATTTGTGCACCTGCATAATCATTCTTCACGTGTTAATGGCTTAAGGTTAAAACTGATCAAGATTACTTGGAAAACATTTTCAAAATAAAGAGAAAATGTTTCTAAATGGTATCCATGAATCTCTAGCTCGTAAAAGTAATATGTACTTCCACATTTTACTTGAAGTGTTGAATTGATTCATAACCAATCAGTGACGACTTCAAAATAAATTGAATAGCACGTTTAAAATGTTTTAGTTAAAACTCCAAGTTGCAATTGTTATGGGATTTGAAGAGTTCATGTTTGACAATGATACCATCTCTTTAATCAGCAACCATTTGTTCCTGCCTAATAATATATTCGCTTTTGCTAGCCGAGAGGGCCATGACACCCTCGCCTGTAGTCGACCCTCCCTTGTGGTTGGGCTCTTAGTAGTCATCACTAAGACCATCCACAAATGAAGAGAAAAAGGAAGAAAAAAAAAGGCCAAAAAGGATAAAAAGGTTAAATAAAAAAAGAAAAGGAAAAGAAAAGAATTTTAAAAAAAATATTGTGAAAATCTTTCACGTTAAAGCGTGTCGAGTCACATATTGTGGTTAGCATCTATATTAGTGATTTTTTTTGCCAAAATTGACCAGAAGAATTATATTGAAAAATCATTAAAAGGTCTAGGACTAATTAGGGAAAATTGTCCAAAAAGTCCCATTGCACTTTTGCCGATATAATATTAAACCCTTTCACTTTTTACCAATTACTTTTTGTCAATTGAGTCAATCTGGCCAATTTTCGTTGGATTTGTTGATGTGGGTGCTGATGGTATCATGTAGGATAGTTAGCAATGACGTTGACATTTTTTAATAGTATTTTAGTATTTTTTGAATTTTTTTATATTATTTTTACCTTTCTTCCTCCTTTTGCTAATGGCCGACCACCAACTAGCCTTGCCCAAGGCACAGCTATCTCGCTAGATCTAGCGTAGGCGAGGTTGACCCTCATCAAGTCTCACCTAGGCATGGGGGAGCCCCAACGAGGCTAGCCTTCTCCCAACCCAAGGCAGCCTTACTTCATCTAAGTGAGGCTGGCCTTGTTTGAGTCTCACCTGGGTGAGGGTGAGCCCTCACTTGGTTGAGCCTCGCCTATAGTGAGCGAGGCTAGCCCGCTTGCTCGGCCATTGGAAATGAAAGAAGATAGGGGGAAAGAAAAGAAAGAAAAAAATAAAATAATAAAAAATAATAAAAATTTTGAAAAATTATTAAAATATTATGAAAATTTTCACTTGCTTTAGCACCGATCATGCCATGTAAGATGAATGGTATCTACGTCAATGAATTTTGATCAAAATTGATCATATGAACTCAATTGGTAAAATATGAAATCATTTAGGACCGAGTTGGCAAAAATTAAAGGTTTTTGACTAAATTGACAAAAGTGCAAGACGTTTAGGACTTCTTGGACAATTTTCCGGATTAAATTGGAAAAATTTAATTGGTCACCATATAATGAGTTTATGACTTTTGGACGATTTTACATTTCAAATAGAAAGAGAATCAAATCAATTATCTCCTCCATGCCAATTCCTCCTCGTGTACTTCCAAAGAAAGCATAAAGAAATCTGCCCGTGCTCCATATGGCGGGGTCTTGTAGTTCTCATGGAAGCTTCATATTCCTCCTGCAATAGAATATTTAAGCTGTCACGATCTAAACGATATCCGAGTGGTAGGGTAACTAGGAATTTTATATTGAAAGTACCCTTTTTAAACAAAACTACTAGAAGCAGAAAAAATATAGTGTACGAAATTATTAGAGACGTTGAGAGATGGTATTCACGTTGTCAATCTCTATCACTGATTGGTGTCTTTCATCCAATAAAGGTTTCGCAAATATCCAAGGATCGGTTGCTTCATAATGTATTGATTGTTGGATCAAAATAGAGAGAATTACGCCGGTTTAAATGTATACCTTTGAAGTCTTTGCATGTCATGACATTTTACTATAAAAATTAGGGATAAGTGCATTTGGAGTCCTAAAACTTGTGACGAAAGTGTAATTGAGTACTAAAACTTTCAAAAGTGTAATCAAGTCCTAAAACTTATCACGGATGTGTAATCAAGTCCTAAAATTTTCAAAAAATTCAATCAAGTCTTGAAATTTGTCATGAAAGTACAATCAAGTCCTGAAATTTATCACGAAAGTGCAATCAAATCCTAAAACTTTCAAAAAGTTTAATCATGTCCTGGAATTTGTCATGAAAGTGCAATCAAGTCTTGAAACTTGTTATGAAAGTATAATAGAATCTTAAAATTTTCAAAAAGTTCAATCAAGTCCTAAAACTTGTCATAAAAGTTGAAATCGAGTCCTAAATTTTTTAATTGAAGGAATTAATTAGATCGATTTGATAAGTTTTAGGACTCAGTTGTATTTCTTTTGAAAGTTTTAGGATCCAACTATACTTTCATGACGGGGACTTAATTGCACTTTTTGAAAGTATTAAGATTTAATTGTATCTTCATGACAAGTTTTAAAACTTCTAGTGCATATGTCCCTAAAAATTATGAAATGTGTATATATATACGATAAGTTATAGTAAAGAGACTATTGAATATCTCTATTTTCTTGGGATTAAAAGGGTAATATAATAATATAATCATCTTGCGATTGGATAGCCATTGGATCCAGTCATTTTATTAATAATGAACTGCAGTGTCTCTTTAGCCCAAAAAAAGAAAGAAAGAAAGAAAGAAAGAAAGAAAGAATCGGAATGCTTCTCTCTGAGATGCGGTCAACCGAGGGGTTCACATTGATGCACTTATCAATCCACCTGGGATTTCTATAAATCCCAAGGACAGGCTACTCGAGAATGTGGTGGCCATCCAATTAAATGAGAGAAAATCTTGCTCATTGCTCCGTATTCTTTTCAAGTTTTTGTGTTACAATCATTTTATATATTACGAAAAAAAATCGATTATGATGAAGGTATTAATTCTTCCATAGACCATAAAAGCACTCCAAATCCACCGAGAGCGAATTTTTTTTTTTTAACAAACTTTAGCCATAGATCATGGGTCCAAGGACATGAGAAAATATATGATGTATAGGTCACATGGTTGATGCAGTCTTAGTGGCAAATAGTGCAGCTTCATGCGCACAAACAAACCCATATAACAAGTAAATATTCCTATATTCAACATGTGCAATCGACTACTTAGTGTAATCATTTATATATTTTGTGACACATGAATGCAGTTTTGAAAAAAAGAGCTATATTCTTGGTTCAAGAAAACTCAATTTGTCATAAAATTTACTTAAAAAAGAATATACTAATGACAAGAAGGTTGATAAGTCTACCTCAGTGATCCATGTTCTTTTTGCGTTGAAAGATAATAGTAATTTAGAACGACTATTTTAAGCAAAAGAGAAGATTAAAGTATTTGTTAGGTCCAATGCATGATCATCTTCCAACGAATCTGAGAATCGAGTAAATGGAATTAAAATTCAATGAACGCGTGGGGATAAGTAAAGCAATTATTTTTAGTCCTTGAAAGGTTGGCGAGAGCGTTGCCCTCGTGGTGAGTTGTTTATAGCAGAGAGAATTGGCGCGTGCCCTTTAAACAAGAAATGGTACAGAAAGCTCAGCAACTTCATAGGTCGCTGCTTTTCAAGAAAATACAAAACCCTCGCCGACTCTTCCTCCTTCGTTGGTGAGCTTCGCTTCACTTACAAATGACCCCTTTAAAATCTTTTTACTCGTGGGCTGTTTACTTGCTGACATTACATCGTGTTGCATTATTCTTGAGGTCCTACAAAGGCAATGCTTTCTCTCTCTCTCTCTCTCTCTCTCTCCCCCCACCCCACTTCTCTTTTTCCCATGCTTTTGCTAGTTTAGGTTGGTAATGGTTTGGATCTATCGATTTTATGTTCGGATTTCTGTTTTTCTATTGTAAGAAAGAGATCCAGAGAACAGAGAACAATAGAAGTTTCAACTTTCTTTTTTTATTTATGTTTTTCTATTGTAAGAAAGAGATCCAGACAACAGAGAACAATAGAAACTTCATAATGGAGTCCATCTTCATTTTTTTGGGTTTTCTTTCTTTTTCTTTTGGCCACATAATGTGTGGTTTGGATGATAAAATTTATTTCTGATAATTAAGTATTTTATGATACATTGAGTTTCTTTGATTTTGCAATGTAGTAGTGCCCAGTGTTTTTCAGCAGAATCTTGAAGTTTTTGGTCGATTGAATGCTCAAAACATTCGTCGAATCTTCTCAGGGCAATGGAAAATCTGGCCTTCGCAGATCAATATCAAATGGATCCCTTCGGTTACTCTTCCACCGAGTCTGGCTTCAATCAATTTACTTCATTTTCTTCGGTGTGGCCCTTGTCAAATCAAATCCAAAATTTTGGCCACCCGCACAATGTCCCTTTCGCAACCGAGCACAATAACCCCCAAATGAAACCACCTCTACCGTCAAATTCTCAAATTATATCGTTTCAGAACTCAGATCTATCCCAAAACATGTCTCAGCAATGTCCCGGTAAGTGAGGTTTGTGGACTAGCAAATTGTTGAAGGCCGAAACAGTTATTTGGTAGTGTGATGGAAATGAAAATTTTCCCTCTTCCCTTTAAGTTATTGTAATTATTGGTTTTCAGGCACCTATGAGTTGCGAGATGAGGAAGGTAAGAAGATGAAGAGAAGTGGTAGTACTGGTACATTTAGTAGAACAACATTGCATGGACAAGAACACATTATTGCAGAGAGGAAGCGCCGGGAGAAGATGAGCCAGCGCTTCACTGCTCTTTCATCCATCATTCCTGGCCTTACAAAGGTACTCTAAATGAAATCTTGTTGTGTGAAAATTCGCGAAGGTTTGATATCTGTTCTTTTTCCACCGTCATGTATCTTTATTGGGGGTTTGTTCGCAATCTTGGTTTCATTGGAGAAAATTATAATTGGGTTTCGAAGAATTTTATGTCCAAACTTAGACCGAATATTAATAAGTTACATTAAGCTAATATTTGTATTTACAGGATATATCTCTACAGAAATTAAAGGTTTATAGCACTCATGCTATACTAACTAGTTGGAGGACAAACAATGGTATAGACACTTATCTTCCTCACTATTGAATAAGAAGGAGCTTGTTGCTTATTGCTTGACTTTGCATAATGAGTAATGAAAATATTAATTACTTTCTATTTATGTTAAGGAAACCCACCTTAGATAGTTAAACCCTGAATTTATGAAATACTGTAAAGAAAAAGAAAAGTTTTCTAGAGGTCTTCTCGTTACCTCATATGGGAAGTTAACATAAAAAAGCCGTGCATCAGCGAGGAAAACCTAATCTTAATCCATATCAGATGCACATTTTGAACGTAGGCTTAATATTTAGCTTAACATGACAGTTCCAAAAAGGCATGCAGATTTGAGAACTATGAAACCATGATTAAAATCAAACGAACTTCCTATGCTTTTCAATGGGGACTTCATGTTCAAAGCTCTCATAGACGACATTGGCAAATGGGTACTTGGACACTAGCCTTACATGCTTCTCACTTAAATTGACATTGGACGACATACATGACTGTTTTAGTGTATGTTTATCAAGGGTAGCATACCAATTGTTGGAATATTTAAATATTTTACCACACATTCATTTAATAGTTTAAGCTTTTAGAATAGTATGATAGTGGTCTCACGGAATTTGACAAGGAATTAGAGCCAAAGTCTTGAGTTCAAACCTTATCAAGTCACGTTTGTCTCCTCAATTAAATATGTCCACACTTAATACTAGGCAAAAAGGTCAAACTAAGTATGAAGAGAGTGATAAAAGTAGTTGCTAAATTTAAATATTGAGAGAGGACTCCATGAAAGAGAAAGACCAGAGATCAAGAGATCGAAAATTTGAGGAGAAGAGCTTTTCTATTCTTGTGATTATGGGTTTTTGTGGTTAATGAATTAAATTAGTTTCCAAACATTATATTCATAATAACTTGTGTGTGTTCTTTAAAGGAGAAAAAAAGTTAAAACCGACACAATTTGCACTTACACTTAGAAAATTGTAAATTGGTGATAGATAATCCAAGCGAATTGTGATTATAGCTCTAGATTAATATCCAACTGCATATGGGCAAAGGGTTGCTAATGTCAAGTATTATTAAGCTGGAACTCATTCTGAAATTTCACTCAACCGCTACAAGCTTGAGAATGATTGAGTTGATTTAGATTGTTCAATACATGTTTGCACCATGTCGGTGGTTGGATATTTATTCTCATAATAAAATAGTATTGGAAACTATTCACGTATTCAAAATTGGATAAGGTTTTATGCATCTATCATCAATCGATTTAGATAGATATAGTCTTCATAAGTCTATCTATTACATGTTGATAGATACTATGCTTTCTACTTGTCCAGCGGTAGTCGAAAACCTTTTTATTATTGCTTAACACATTTAGATACTTGGTTTTGTCATTATGAATCAAAGGCAAACTTGAATTTCGCTTCTAATGTTTAATTTCACTGTTATGACAATCAATCACATAAGTTATATTTCATGCATAAAATTTTATAATTGCCAGCTAGTGATTTGAGATCATTAGAGTACTTGTAGCGTTCTTTCTATTTTAATCAAAGTAATCCCGTCAATCAGAAAACAAGTCCCTACTAACGATGGAGGAAAACAAAATCTTTTTAGAGGTGAAGAGCTCGACAAGACAGCTTAAATTCGACCTCTGGGTAGAATAGTCTGATTTGTACAGGTACTTGCTTGAGGATTGTTTAGAAATTGAGACCAACTTCTTATTGAAATAGTCACCATAAAAAAGGTTCCACCTACAAGGGCTCTTGAGAATCGCCGGAAAACTTAGGGAACAAAAACGTGGCGTTGTCCGCTAATTCATTACATCATAGCCTTCAAAGTTCCTGCTGAAATAATTAATTTTTCTGGCCGTGTAGCTGGACAAGGCTTCTGTCCTTGGAGATACGATAACGTACTTGAAACAACTCGAGGAACGTGCAAAGTTTCTCGAGGAAGAGGCGGCCACAAGAACCGTGGAATCGGCGATCTTCACGAAGAACCCATCGCTCCAACGTGACGGCGGCTTTCTGTCTTTTTCATCCGAAGAGAAGCAGTACAACCCAATCATCGATCAGCAACTACCTGAGGTCGAAGCACGAGTGTCGGGGAAGAATGTTTTGATCAAAGTCCAGTGCGAGAAGCACGAGGGTTGCATCAAGGAAGTGACGAAACAAATGGAGGACATGAACTTGACAACTCTAAATATCAGCGTCCTAACATTTGGGAGTTCACTCTTGGATGTCACAATTGTGGCCCAGGTAATCATTTTCAATTTCTTCAAATTGTTTTAATGAAAAGTAGTCTTTAAAAACTTCAACTGTTTTCTAGTTTCCTACTACTGCGGACCATTTTGCATTCTGATACTTTCTTGAGAGCATATTGTCTGTTATGATATTCTTGGAAACCAACGGTTATCCAGTGTTTTCCCTTTCTTCTTAATTCTGATTTTGATTTTGAAAAGTTCGTTAATCTGGCTAATACGGTGGCTCACTTACCGTCATACGACAAAAGCTTTAACATTTTGTTTTTAGCATCTAAAATAACAATAAACAATCTAAGATTACTACTTCTACAAACGTGCCAAAGGAAACAATTAAAAATCACATATCACATGTTTGCGAATTTAGAGTGTGTTCTATCCACTCTTAGTAGTATTTATGTTATATTTATTGGCATGTTGCTGTATAAATTATGATATCCTTATTTAGAGTCGAGAGGGGAGCAAAAGTTATAGTATTTGATCTTCATTTTTATACAGAAATCTTACCTTTTTCATCTACATTACTTGCAGATAGAAAATGAGTACTGCCCGGCAATTGAGGAGATTGTTGAAAAACTACGCTGTGCTCTGACTGCGTTCATCCGCTAATCTTCAAGACGGTCAGCTTGTTAGGCAATAAATTGGTTATCTGCGATGGTGTGTTTCTTAGAGATGTCTTCATTACGTATTGCTGCGAGAGTTGTGGGTAATTTACTATTATGTGCATTGTGTTTTCTTACTTACTGTGGTAATTATCCATTAGTGCAAGATTTAACGACGTTTAGTGCAAGAATTGAGGATAATTGTCACTTCTCTTGCCTCCATGGCCTCTTTTCTATATTGGTCTCGTTTCGATTGCCCTTATCAGCTTTCTTAAACTGCTTGCAGGTACTATCGGGTTATTTTCTTTATCCCTGTTATTGCAATTTTCTTTATGGTAGATCTCTCCATCTTGCTTGACCTGAGACTCTAATTTGGCCATCTATTATGATTATTTTTCTATGTATACAGATAAGTTTCTCATGGGGTTCTGGGCAGCATTTTTATGAGGATCGCGATGGAAATAAAAGTATGCAAGAGGAGTATTGTTTCATTGGAATTTTTCCCACATTCAAATATCTTTCATCAAAAGTAGTTATTTGGCTTTTATTTAAGGAGATCAAGGTCCTGTGCTACTGGACAAAGAATATTACATGCACAATTTGAAGGAGTGTTGGAAAAATATAGCTTCGAAATAGGTAAAACAATAAAGTCGGATCTTTAGAGTACTCAAATCAGACTTTAAGGCATGATATCATTTTCTTTAAGAATTTATTTGCCCCACAAAATTGCTAATGGTCACCAGCAAATTTCCTCCATGATATAACAAAATCTCAAATTAGAATACTAGATAATAATTCTAGTATTTTTCCAAAGTCTCTCTAAGAAACAATTGAAAGGATGGTTGTCGTTTTCAGAAAGAATGCTCGAAAAGATACAAAATGATCACTATCATTTTTCCGAAAATTGACATATATATAACACTCTTAAAACACAGGCAACTCTTCGTGAAAAATTGCAAAAAATGAACAAACGTGTCCTTTCGAAAATTGCCCAATTGAACAAAGGTGTTTTTTTTGGTAATAATTGAACAAAGGTGTTCATTCAAATAAGTTGAAAAATGAACAAATGCAATCCTTTGAGCAAAGTTGCAAATTAAACGAGTTAAATTTCCAAATGTTGTCTTGAAAAGACACAAACAAAATTCGGAATAATAATATTTTTTAAAATAAATAAAAATTAGATTTTTAAAAATAATTTTCGAAAATCCTCAAAACAAAAAGCAACCTTTGAATTGATTAAAATTAATAACATAACCATACGAAAAAAAAATAACAAAGGGGTTAGAGATAATTAAATCGCGAGCGCGCCAAATAATCGCATACCCACATGCAGGTATGGTGGGGTCTAGCCCCACCCAATCATTCCTTCAGGTACACAAAGGAAACCCACACTTATTAATTGACCCACTTCCTCCCACTTTTCCTATGTGGGACAAGGAAAATGCACTTAGTTTGTTTTTACAAACAAACCTCCAACAAGGAGTCAATACTTTGAGTCAATACTTCTTTAATTCAAACATCATTGTACAATCCCTAATCGAGCCGAAATCTCATCGGCGATAATGCTTGGAAATTACGGACTTGATAAAGTAAAAGAGTGTATATAAACTAAATTGGATTTTAATCAATAACATAGTTTAAGAACATGAAGACACTACGTCAGAATTTAATCAACAACGCAGCACTTAGGACAAAGATACACATGAAAATATAATTGACGACATGAATCTGAGAGCTACAGTTAGGGAAATTCAAAGTATAGTGTAAGAAAGATAAAGGTAATTGAAAGATAACATTTTGCTTGATTTTTACATGGGCATTATGATGGAAGGCTGGTGGTATATATAATGGTTTATGATAATTGCCTTTTCATGGTTCTCAATGGTTATAATTCCTTATATAACTTTTGTCAATTACCTCCACGTTTCTACACTTCCACAAGTCTAACATTCATATTCTCAAGTGGTTCTCCATATTTGTCACACCCCGAACCTCGAGCACGTGCACATCCCACTGCGGTCGATCAAATATGCAACATCCTAGGATATATCGCCAATCCATTCATTTTCTTTACGCATGCGGAAGCGAAATAAATCTCCTGACAACATTTAACTTGGGATAGAAAAGCAGGCAATCAATCACAAGACCAAACACTCATTTACAAACACAAATGGTTTAAATACAACACTGGACCGTCTACAAAATAGACCAGCTCGACAAAAGGGGAACTATCCTAAACCAACTAGCAGGACACGTTCACCGACGTTCACCGACACTTCAGTATTCACCTTTCCAGACTTAAGGCTTCGGGTCCTCCTCGACCGCCATCTAGGGACCTGAAATTTTAATCCCACAACCGGGATGAGACGATGTCTCAGCAAGTTCAACCCCCTAAACCCTTATTAGAAAGAAAATACGCCCCGGGTGGCCTAGCCACATCACACAGAGAACTTACCTCGCCTCAGTTCCTTCCTGCAGGTTAGCACAATTCAAATCACCCAATCATAGATAGTAATAGGAACTCAAACAATTGGAACGCCATCACTTTCATATAAATCATAATCGCACTTAGCACGCATTCCAATTATTATTCACTGCCACACAAGGGCATAACCTACTCGCAGTTCGGCTATCTACTAGCATATAGCCAGGCATCGCCTCCCCCCCTTAGAGCGCGGCTTCGTCAGTACGTCGACAGCATTCCCAAAGGAGCATGGGCCCAAAATCTACTACGGCCCGCATCCATCGCGTGGGCATCCCATATAGGGGCAAGTCCGGCTCAACAGCCTAGGACGATTCCTCTTAGTTATCACACAGCCAAAGCATACTCGGCCCCAAGACACTTTATAATTCAATCAATGCTTCCACTTAAAATAGTGATCCCGGCCATTTTTCTCCATATTAAAAATATTCCAGAAATTACTCACGTGTGTGGGGACACGCTAATTTCGAATCAAAAGCCAATATCTCACTTTTTCAAATCCCACTATTTAATATAATAATTAAAATCCAAATTTGGCATCAAAACCCGACACTTGGGTTTTTATGAATAAAATCCATATTTATCACAATCAACACTCAATTAGCCACATCCATTCATCAAATTCAAATTCTAAATACACAGCAGCGATCAGCACGAAATTCTGAGAATTTAGAGTCCCAAAATAATTTTTCGGATTATTAAATAATTAAATTTATTCCGAAAATTAATTAAATAATAATATTCATATTTTTTCACAATCCACATTAAATTTATAATATCCGACCATCAATTTCAAAATCCGAATACACAGCAGAGACCGCACGAAATTCTGAGAATTTAGGGTCCCGACAAAATTTTCGGAATTTAATAAATAATTAAATTTATTCCGAAAATAATTAAATAATCATATTTTAATAATTTCGAAATGTTTAAATAAATCAAAAGTAAATTCATTTATGTCACATCAAGGTTTATTTTAAAAATAAACCTACTTAACCCTTAAACTAAACATGTTTAACTTTAATTAAACAACTTAATCTAATCCATATTTAAATAAACTAATTTACCAACCTAATCTTACTTAACTTAGACTAAGCACACTTAGGGCATCATTAACCTTCTAATCAAGATTTAGTGAGTTAAACTCACCGGATTAACGAGCCGAGCAAACCAAAACGACGGGGACGACGCGAGGATCGACTTTCCTCAAAGCGGGCCGAGCATCCGGACTTGGGAAGGCGGCCAAAACGGGCCAAAACTCCGCTGTAATACCCATTTTCTTGGCTGCCGAGAATGGGCGGATCCGGTGCCGGGATGGGCGGAGGGACGGCGGAGGAGCTACGGCGATGGCTGGCGGCGACGAACGGCAGTTCACGGCGGCGAGGACGAGCTCCGGTAGCTCTTGCACGAGCTAAACAGCAGCTCGAGATGCCGGCTAAGCGCGGGCGAGCACGGGCAGAGCGGGGACGCAAGCGGACCGGCGAGCGGCGCACAGGCGGCGCGAGGCGGACACACGCAGCGGCGGCGACGGCTCCGAACGACGTGCGGCTCTTCCTCTGCAAATTTCTGGGCGTCAAACCGAAAGAAGAGGGAGGAGAGAGCTGCTCGATCGACAAGGAGGAAAAGGGAAAGGAGAGGGGAGCTCGGCTAGCGGCGCGACGGCGAGGCGGCGAGCTCCGGCGATGGGCGGCGAGCTCCGGCGATGGGCGGCAGATGGCCGAGCGGCGGTCGAGCGGACGCAGCTCCTCCTTCAAGCTTCGCATGCCCCCTTTCTCTCTCCAAAACCCAAGGAAGAAGATGCTGTTGATAGGTGAGAGAGAAAAAACCCCACTTTATGAGGGCCAATGAGCTCTTGCCACTTGTCAACACCCTGTTCGCTTGGCTTCAATCAGCATGACATCACCTGCATGATGTCATCTTCCACTATCTCCTCTCCCACAACATTATTCAATGGGTGCAATATCATTTCCGCCGGGGTCCAAATCCTTGTACATTAATTTATTCAATTCCCATCAATTCTCTTCCAATTAAGTCCAATTGAAGTCCATGAAATTAATCCAATGTTACCACTCTTCAATTCACATCTTCACTTGTCCATAAAACCAATTTAAGCCCCAAAAGCGCGACCAAAAGCGACTTACTAATTTATCGAGCCAAATTAACCATTTCTTGATTATTTTGCTGAAAAACTCGGCTTGCATGAAAAGTCTTCCAAAGATGATTTAATGATCTTGAAATGATTTGTGACGCACCCAGACTTCCAATTTCTGAATTCGATCTCAATTCCACGGTTAATTTCATTTTGGCACGATACTAGCGCAGCCCAACCTACCGGGTAGCCTTTAGAAATTTCCATGCATTTGACCTATGGTTGATCATCTCAAGCCACAATGTATATCTTTGAAACATTGGCGACTTTCGGTTGTTGGCATAATCTCAAGGTTTCAAATACGAACACAGGGTACCCAATCGATAAAAAAGTCGGTCCAGTGCCGATCAAAATCCGGTGGAATCACCCACACTCAATCACATGCCTCCGTCGAGTCGACCTATCTCCGGTCTTTAATCGATTTTTATTTGTGTCGTAATGACCCTTGTAGATTAGCTCGGTCGAAAGGTCGCTTCTTGGCCAAATTCTCAAGTCTAATGCATTAGAAACTCTTAACGGCTTCACCCGATAGACTAGTTTTCACATGAGTGGCCGACTCAAGGAAAAGAACTATATGCGTGCCAACGAAATGCCCGTATTAATTTATTGAAAATAGAATCGGGAAAATCGGGATGTCACATAATTGTGAGTAAACTATTCCATGTGGTTTCTCACGACAATGGGTGTCCCACGATCTTGCTTTCAAGTGATAATTGTTCCAGCCAAAAATGTGTCCATTATTGCTTCATCGATTTTAAACTTCAAAGCAGCTTCTTAATATCCCTTTAATAAATATTCGTTGCTAATGCTTGTATTAGCAGCCACTAACTATCTATGGCCGTACTTCGATAATCGAACACTTGTCATTGATGAATGCCGATTTCAATCAACATATGTTGATCCATATACTTGTAGATGAGTTGACACACTTATAGTGATACCTATGCGCTATGCACATGATTGTTATGTGCCATTCAATTGCTTGTTCTCGTTTGCAAGTCAGGTAGACTATTTTTTATGTTAACATATGCCTCAAAGAAATGAAAAAAAAAAATCTCGATTTTTTTAAAATTCCCTCGTGGTGATCTCGACATGGAGATTGTCTGTTTGCCACTTTGTACTTAGTGCAGAGTCATCCAGCTCATAGTAGCGTTAATATTTCAACATGTTGTCCTGATCGCCTATGATTAGTGAATCATATCCATTATGAACTGCATCTTTTTGGATCGCTATCTCTTAGGTCTCTGCTTATCTAAAAAATATATTTATACGCGGAAAGATTTGACCTTTACACTTCTTTGTCTTCATCCTTAAACCCTATGTTTCACAACTTTTGGATTTTCCTTATTCTCAGGCTTTGCTATTTTCAGTGGCTCCCAAACCTAATCAGTATCTGTTCTCAGATTGTATCCCTAGATTCAATAGTCTAAAGGAAAATTAACATTCTGACAACTGTTGTTTCCATCTTCTTAATCTGATAGATGAGTACCCTCAATGGCTTATTATTGGCCCTTGTTTCTAAAGCCAATTGGACATCCGTCCCTCTCTTAAATTTTGCTTTCCTCGAAAAGAAAGAAAAAGAGAATTGGTCCCGATTCAAAAGCCGTCATTGTGGAAATCTGGACTACTGATCCCTCTTGATTCAGGAGTTTTCCTTCTTTCGAGATTGACTTTCATAAATGGTATTTACGAATAAAGGCCAATAACCAGATTCAGCTTGGAAAAAGGCCAGATTGAGACTACTCTTCAACGCAGCAGCTTCCATTGGGACTTGGATTTAGGTATCCTGGGCGCGCAATCAGTTTTTGGTCTCCGTTGACCAATTGCTTTTTCTTTCCCTAGGGTCCCATGTCTATTTCTTTGTTGGATATTTACACCATAGCTGGCTTCCTTGCCATTAGCAAAGCCGTTAGGGATATCGGTTCTACTAAGCTTCTCAAGGCTGCTGAGGTTCCCAATGGTATTCCGGCGTATGGGATTTGACTAGGTTTCTTCAGGAATCTGGGTCGATCACAGACAAGGAACATGCAGCCTTCTTACTTTTTTGGCTTTCAAAATATGTCTTTTTCCATCCAACACTCAAAGTATCCAAAGACCTCTTGGCCATTGATTCTAGGCTTGCGGCAGGCACACCACTTGCCTTAGGTTAACTTGTTCTTGCTGTTTTATATAGGGGTTTTACTCATGCTTCCTTAGCCATGCAATTAGAGGATGATGGTTCCCTCTGTTGTAATCAGTGGCGTAGCAGAAGCGGATCAAAAATTTGAAATTATGTCGGAAGCTATAGAAATCTACAGAAATAAATCGAGAAACAATCAAATGACATCAGAAATTTACATAGTTCGGTCCAAATATCGAAACCTGCGTCCACAGAGAGAACCAACAAAATAATCCATTATAAATCAAAAAATTACAAGATTAAAATCATTCATGCACTCAAGTGTTTTTCAACCTTATTTTATACTAAATACCTACAATGTTTAATAAATCAATTCAATAGACTCGATTTCCGCACAAACCTCTTTGAGCTCAAGCCTCTCACTCTCTCTCGAGCTCTTTCCTCTTGCTACTCCCTCGTCCTCAAAAGCTCTATCCTTTTATCGGTGAAAGGAAAGGAAACAAAACAATATTGTACTCGAAAAATGTCAACACCGTGCCGATCTTCAAAGCATGCGCCTCCATGCAATTAATGATGGCCTGTGAGCGTCTGACCATCATGCACTGGCACGAGTAGAATAGCTTCTCCCTTCCCTCTTTCTTTGTTTATCCACAAAAAGACAAGAAGTCCACAAAAGATGACCAAGAAGAGAGAAAGAGGATTCGGCACCTACAAGATAGGCTTCTGAAGCAGCAAGTGCTCACCAATTTCTATGGGCATGCATGCACATGGCCATGTGCACGCATTAAATGAGGTCAAAGAATTCGGACAATCAACTCTTCAGAATGATTTCATGCTGACAAATGAGAAGGGTCACAAAAGTCAACCCATGGATCATGGCCTTCATTTCCAACGTGAAACTGATATCTAGGGCTGGATCCTTTCAGTTCCTATCACACGCCACTTCTCATTAAATGCTCTGCAGACGTGCTTTCTCGTTTCAAATCAAGTATTGTATATTGAGTCAAATTCAAAACATAATTTAATACTCTCTTGGGCTCATATTAGATCCATCAAGCTTGGATTTTTTTGTCATTTTCTGTCTTTGCTCTAAAAAGAACCTCGTGTCTTGTCATATTGTGATCACTTAGGCATCCAGCTTCATTTTCCTAATTCCATTAGCTTGTCGACTTCTAAGGAGGTGCATGACAAATCAGAATTTCTGTTTCAAAAATAATTTTTTTATTCCAGACTTGTTTCTGAAATAAAAATCCGTTTGATAAATCTATTCCATTTTCTACTTTTCTATTTCTGGAACAGAAATTAGAAATAATTTCTCTATGAAATTTTCTACTAAGATGAATATGCTTAGAAAAAGTATTGCCAATAAGATGGCAATATATCATAATATACCGGAGATTTCATGAGATCGTGTTTTCAACTTTTGTAATGTATTTATATTATTTTGTATTTGGGGATTCCCAATCTTTGCTTTTGTAATATGATACTGTATTTGATGATTCCTATCTCAATTCTTGTAATGTGATATTCTACTTGAGGATTTCCCTTATTTGTAATGGTCATTTATGACAAGCTTTATTACACTTCGTAAAATTCGCCGATTTTGTAAAATTTGTCGCAAATTGTCCAATACACTTCTTTGTGTTTCTTTCTAAAACGATTGCTCGATATCGTAAACCATGGCGGTGATCGACATGACACACTAGCATGAAGGGGATTAGAATATGATTGCCCACCTTCATTCTACTAGAGTTTTTGGAACCTTCTATCATGCTCAAAAGTAATGCATATTGATTTCTTTTTTCTATTGTATGGAGACTATTGATAAGTATATTGTTTGACCGTAATTGCCTATCTAGGTGGATGCTAAAGAATTTTGTGTGAAAATTTAGAAAATTTGATATAACAACTCTTACTTTGTATTTTTTTTTTCAAAAAATGGAGACTTTACTAAAAAAAAAAAAAAAAACTCTTACTTTGTATTTGGGTCAATGGGTTCATAAGTATATGAAATTTGTAAGAATGGACATCTCATTTGCTCCAAAAAAAGAAAAAATTGTTTTAAGAAATAGAAATTTTATACTGTTATCAAACGAATTTCTATTTCTAAAATAGAAATTTTGTATCGTTATCAAACACATTTGTTTGCTTAGAAACCCGTCTAAAAATAGAAATAAAAAAATCTATTTCTGTTCCATAAACTATTTCTAGAACAGAATGGTTGTTATGCGCGCCCTAAGTCATTCTCCTTTGCCTGTCTTGGCGAATGTTTCCTCTTTTAGATTTCTCCTCCAGCAATTAATTAATTTTAAATCACCTAATTTTTCATTCTTTCTTTATACTCGCCATGATTTCCCTGCTCTTTATGACTTTTTCCTGGGAAGCAATCCTTTGATTTCCAGCTCAATGTGCTTTCCCCAATTGACCTCCCTATAAGACTATCGATGAAAGGAAAGTCGTACCACAGGTTTGAGGTATACTCTCTGCAGTATTGTGCAAGACAATTCGGTCTGAAGTAAGTTGTGGTGATGGCAATCCCTTATTCTCTTGAATTTCCTTACATGAACAAGAACAAATACAAATCCTCGGAGAATAGTCCCTTCATCTGTTATTCCAAATCACCCAGATTACGCACACTTGATACTTCTCCGATATCGATGTATTCTCACTCCCGCTTGTACCTCCGAATGGACCACTTGGTGGGTTTCTGTTATCTTTGACTCCCCTTACAAAGAAGCACTAAATCCACTTTCAAGTCGAGTGAAATCACTTCGTAGTAATTCTAAACTTAAAGCTGCCAACAAAAAGGGGGAGAAGACCTTCAATCCCAAGGACCATACAGAACCATCCAATCGAAAAGCACTGGAGCAGGATTCTTCGACGAATAAAGAAATTGAAAGGATGTTTCAAGTGATATTTCAACATCGCTTTTCAAACTCCGCCTTCTCTAAAACTTTCAAAGAGGAATACAGAAGGAAAATCCACCAAAGGTAGTTGTTTTGCTTTATTTGTCTTGCTCCTGCTCTTAGATTTCCCTAAATATGCTCTCGCTTTTGATAGTTGATTCTCGTCCAATACTAAGGGGTTCCAACTGAGTGACCTTCGTGCTTTGCAAGATGAGGAAGAAGCGCATGCGATTGCACTTTTGGGGAGGAAAGAAAAAAGAAGCTCCTTGATCTTATCAGAAAGCTCGCATATCGGTGCAAGTCTGGACCCATCAGCAGCATTTGATGCCACCGGGTCCGTAGGTGCTTCTCTTGCCTCAAGATGTCAGATTACTCCAGCCATTGCTTCCCCTGGTGGTGTTGGTATAAGTATTGAGTCAAGTTGCAATTCCCCTCCTGCTTTTGTGAATGCCCTACTTGTTCCATCTTTAATTCCTGTATGGTGAGTATTACCTAACACATTGATGGCCATCTCTCTGATATGATATTAACACGATTCATAACTGACCTATAGGTACGCCTATCATTACCAACGACCAAGACTCATTAAGTGTGCCCGTTGACATGTCTCAGCAGCCTTTGTCAACTAAACTTGCTCTCTTACTTCTTCCAGCACCTGAGCAAGGAATGTTTTCCTACTTTCTCGTACTCGATCTATATGTACCTTATCTCACAAATTTATCTTTCGATTCAATTAGGTGTTACGAAGGCTTCATTATCGAGTCTGGCATCTGCTTCAAATTAAGTTGTCAATTTAGAGTCCTTTTCTGGTGAACCAAGCAAAGATATTGGTTCTGCTGCCGCAGCGACTTGTAGTTTTCCATAAGCTCCTGCTCTTGTTGAAAATCCATTAGCGCTCCATCATCATTTCCTTCTTTGATGCAGTAATCATATCAAGCTGGTGATAAGGGTTCTTCGGATTCTTTTGTCAGAGCCAGGCACATGTTGGAAGAAGCTTCTCAAGTTTTAGCTGTAAATCCTAACGACTTAGCTTCTGAAATTCCATCCCCTCGTGAATCCATCATCGAGAGGGGTGAGGATGAGATTAATTGAGTTCCTCAATCTCTCGAGCGATGGCTTTCCAATGATTGTGAATATGTTGGAAATGGTGATCCATTTTCTAGAATTTCTTAGCATTACTAAACTTCTAGAATTCCCTAGATGAATTTTCTAGAAGAAAGAAGAAAACATTTTATAGAAGAAAGAAGAAAAGTCCAGCATGTAAGAGAAGCCTAGAGAAGTCTAGCATTCAAGAAAAGACTAGAATCTTCTAAGGCGATGACTCACGCCTATAAATAGGCATGTAAGTTCATCATTTGGTGTGTGTGAGAGGTAAACCTCCACCTTGTGTGTGAGGTGAACTCTCCACCATGAGAGGTCTTAGACCTCCACCAATCTCCATCAAACTATTTCCTTCAACTAATGAAATTATTTTCCCCCACATCTCATGTCTTATATCCTTCAATTATCATATTTTGTCCCTTGTTCATCCTTCACAAAATATACCATACACTTGCACACATCACTAATCAAAAACTATAATTATAATACCAAAACCATGCTTCCGCATCACACACATCCAAAAATTTTATCATAATAATAGGCTAATCCTTGACAGGCTCAAGCATCTACTCGGAAGAGTTATGTGGAGATAGCATCAGCGCTACCTTACCTCCCGAACTCGAGGAAAAGTGTCCTGAATTTCCTGAATGATTTTTCTATAGGGGTGGAAACTTATCAACAAAACCATGAATTGATCATTTCCCTAACCATTTCAATGGAAAGTCATTCAAACTCTAGTCACTCTATTGAGGAAGCCAGTCAAGACGTAAGGACAAGTCACACCACCTTACGGACTATGATAGATGAAATAGTTGATGTCGGTGAGGAGGAAACACTTCTTGAAAAGCAATTGACTGAGATCGAAAAGAGACTGGCAAATGTACACCATCAACAAAAGCTTAAGCATGCCAAGATGGTTCGAGCGGATGAAGTTTTGGGTCAACATACTGCCTTTCTCAAAGGATCGAAGGAGGAGGAACATGACCGCTTGTCTGCCACGAGAGATGAGAGATGCTTGCATCAAGAATTGGCACATCAAAGAAAATAGTATCTTAGATTACCGTATATTGGCCCTACAAAAGGACATCAGGAATTTTCTTAGGGGGATTGGGGTGGGACATTTCATTTCCACAAAATATACCAAGCAAAAGTAAAGTGAGTATTAGAGTAGGATTAGAGTAGGACTGACAAAAAAAAAATTAAGTTACTTTTTGTCTCTTGATTTTCTTGAATGTGTATGTCGATCTTGGAAACCTTCACTGGTCCTCATCTTGACGACCTTTGGTATGTTGAAAATATCAACCTCTTAGATTATCATGAATTTATGGCGGAAATGAGTTGCTTTTCAAAGTCCAGGTTGTTTAATCTCCAATAACCATCAATGATCCCACTTCTTTTAAATCTCGGGGTAGTGTGCTGAGTTGGTTATCCGAGATGGCCTGTTTATACTTGATGATTTTACCTGCGAGGCATATAGTGCAACCTTGTCTATCAATTTTAATTACATGTTGGTGCAACAGTTGTGGGTTGTTGTTTTATTATGTGCATTGGTCTTTTCTTACTTCTTTGGGGTACTTCGTAGAGGTGTCAAAATGGGTCTTAGACCCATATATAACTCATTTAAATCATAAATAAGTCATATATGAATCACTTATTTTTTGAAGAAATGAGTCAAATGGGTTTTTAAATGGAAAGCTTAAGATAAATGGGTCTTAAATGAGTTGGACTTAGAATCCATTTCCAACCCAAGCTTCACAATCTCTCTCTCTTTGCTCTTTAACTTTATAAAAATCTTTTTTTTTTTTTATATTTCGTTTTTCTTTTCTTTTTTTCTTTATCTTTTTCCTTTCCTTTTTTTTTTTCTTCTTCTTCTCTCTTTTTCCTCCTTTCTTGCTGGTGGCTAGCACAACGACGGCCGACCAAGCAAGGCTCGAGGCCGATTTGGTGAGCCTCGAGCTCGTCGATGTTGGGCAAGCTCGATGATCTCGAGGCTTGCCTATGGCCGGTCATCAGCCATCATTGTGGTTGGCAGCAAACTAAAAAGAGGAAAAAGAAAAAAAAAAAAATTAGAAATTATATAATAAAATAATTGAAAACTTGATTTTTTAAAAACTAAATTTTTAAAAATTTTTTTTTAAAATTGTCCATTAAACTTGTATTGCATAAAAGTATTTTAAAAATGCCATTTAAAAAAATCATAAAAGTAAGCTTTCTTACATTTAGTTAAATGGATCAGATATGGGTTAGTTATGAGTCAAAAATTTTACACTACGATAAATGGAGAATAAATGATTTAGATTGGTCGATTTAAATAGGACCATTTATAACTTAACCCAAACCCAATCCAACCCGACCCACTCTTTTGACAAGTCTCACCAAAGCTTTTGTTGTCCTCACCAGACCTTTTGTTGTCACTCCTCTTGCTATCATGGCTTTTTTCCCCTTTGTCGGTCTTGCTTCTATTGCCCTTGTCCCATTTCTTGAACCGTTTGCAGATAATAAAAGGTTATCTTTCTTTATCCTTGTAATTGCAGTTTTCATTTTCTCTGTGGTAGACCGCTCATCTTGCTTGACCCGTGGTTAAATCATGCTTAGAGACTCTAATTTGGCCATCTATTCTGGTTCTTTTCCGGTATCTACATTTAAGCTCATCTATTCTTGTTTGACCCGCGGTAGACCGCTCACCTTTCTTGAAATTTATTTTACCACCGGGATTCTTTACCTTGAGGAGTTTCTTGAATTGCTTAGTCGATCTAACCACATATCTTCGTCATTGTTTTGCGAAGGATGTGTGAGCGAGTAAGCACCTTCCACACCTACAAATATTGTAAATTTCAAGACCATTCCACTGGCAAGAAAATCTTCAAGTGAGACTAAACACAATCCAAGATTATGGGCGCAGAATACAACTCATCGTTGTAGCCCAGATAAGCATCTTCTTTGGTGACCCTTGTTCTCCTCTATAGCGACAAATGCAGAAATCTAACTCAAACGTGAGATAGAAAATTTATTCACAGGTGAAAGAAGATGGCTGACGAGTTAGACGCTTTATCACCCGGCTTCTCACCGCTCGCTCTCCCTCTCTCTCAAATAAGTCGGAGGAACTTGCTGTGAGGGTTGAGAGAAATTTTATAACAAGTATATAAAGAATGTTAGCCTAACAGACAAATCCGTTGTAGTCTAGTTGGTTAGGATACTCGGCTCTCACCCGAGAGACCCGGGTTCAAGTCCCGGCGACGGATTTTTTTTTTTTCTCCTTTTTATTGGACTTGACCGTGATACTTTGTGTTTGTCAAGTGCAAAACTTTTAATATTCATAGGTCATTGTTGTATTTCCTTTCATGTCATCAGAAGGACAACTCATTGCGTCGGATTATGTTTTTCCTATCTATTGGACTTGATCGCGATTCTTTGCATTTGTCGAGTGCAAAAGCCTTAATATTCATAGGTCAATGTTGTATTTTCCTTTCATATCATCAGAAGGATAACTCATTGCGTCGGATTAATTTCATTTCAAGGCGCTCAACAAGAATTTGAATCATTAATTTATTTGATTTGATTAAATTTTATTAGTTAAGTTGTAATTTCAATTCAGTTCAAGCAATTTAGTTTGATTTTAGGTTCCTAGACTGATTTTAGAGGTTCTTGAGCTATGAAATCATATTGTAAAGAAAGTTTAGAGTGTAGTGAAATAATGAGTTTACAAAGTTGACTAGAGGTTATAATTTAACCAATGCGACATTTTGAATTTTCATTGTGCACTCTTGAAATCAAATTCGAATATTGTGTTTGGCGCCTATCTCTGGCCATCTTTTGGATTAGAGGCGAGTTTGCATTTTAAGTATGTCTACTTATTTTTCCAAGGACTATAGACCCACTTGAAATGGGGGTTAGTAAAGTTCAAAGGAATTGTTTGAATTCAACACTTGCGTTGCTGCAATACAACTAAAAATCATAGCTCTTTTGCTTTGAGCAAGCTTTCCACTAAGGTTGTTTGATAAGTTTTGGAAGTTTTGAGAGTAAAACCTTATAATTAATAGCCATGTCATTTCTCAAATTTTGAGAATAAATGCCATGACAACCTCAAACAAATACCTCTCATATGGCATAGTCATGATGAGATAGTAGTATGCAAGGTTTCATTAGGATTTTCCACCCATTGTTACGCACATATCACGCGTGGGATTGTGCATTTTACGGATTGATAAAAGTTTTTTGAACATGCGTAAACAAGTAAGCACATTCCACACATACAAATTACAAATCATGTGCAAAATTCACTAAAAGCAAATAGAACTTTCTTGAGATTGGATGCAACCTTGTAGAAGAATAATGAATACAAAGCAATCTTGGAGCTGTTAAGAATCATAACTCCTCTTTTATCTCGTGTGTTATGTGTTTTGTTAATTTCAAGACCACTATACTGGCAAGAAATTCTTCAAGTGAAGCTAAACACGACACAAGATTATGGGCTCAAAAATACATCTCATGGTTGTAACGTGGATCCCAGATGAGCATCTTCTATAGTAACACAAATTCGCCTCTACGGTGACATATGCAGAAATTTGACTAAAAAAGATTCTTTATTACACAAAGAGATAAATAAAAATATTAGCAGAACTATTAACAAATCCGTTGTAGTCTAGTTGGTTAGGATACTCGGCTCTCACCCGAGAGACCCGGGTTCAAGTCCCGGCAACGGAATTCTTTTTCTTCTCCTCTTTTAGCTCCCAAAGGCTTTGTTGCCCTTGCTGTTTCCATGAAATCACGACATTTTTGTATTTTTATTTCTTTCACACCGTCTGTGATGGAGGAACAAATGGGCTCAAGAGAAAGGGACGTAGGCCCAAGAAACCCAACTCTCATCTCTTACGCCCATGGAGCTAACATCTTGAAGCCCAAAAAAACTAACTCCAACTTCAGCCCATGTATAATTGTTGCAGCTGGTTTAACCTGGAAAGAGGAGTAGAGAAAGCGAGAGAGAAAGAAGATCGGGAAAACAGAAAAGAGAAGCAAACCGCGCGGAGGGAGAGATTGGTCTTTGGCTCAAGCTCATAGGGGACAGAACTCAACGGGCCGGATTAATTTCAATTCAGTTTGGGTTTTAGGTTGCTGGATCTACTCTAAAGGTCATTGAACTACAAAATCGTGTTGTAAATAAATTTTTAGAGTGTTGTGAAATTGGGAGATTTTGCGGAAGTTGACTTGGGGTTACAATTTGGCCGAGGTGACATTTTGAAATTTTGTAGTGCACTATTGAAATCAAATATGAACAACTGTGATTGGCAGTAGTTTTCACCTATCTTTGGCTTTTTTTCTTTTTATTTTTTGTTTATTTTGAGTCGGAGGCAAGTGCGCCTTTTAGGTATGTCTACTTAGTTTTTCAAGGACTCATGACCAACTTGAAGCAAAGTTCAAAGGAAACGGTTAAGTTTGATGCACCACTTGATGCAATACATCAAACATTTGTAGTTTCGTTGCTTTGGGCGATCTTTTCCAACGAAGTTTTTTGATAAGTTATACTTAACAATCAAGTTACTACTCAAATTTTGAGAATAGATGTCGTGACAACCTCAAACAACTACCTATCATAAGGTATGGTCATAACAAGTTAGTGGTATGAAAGGTTTCACTAGGACTTTCTACCCGTTATTACTCCCATATCATGTATGGTATAAGGCATGGTTATAGCGAGATAGTAGCAGGAAAGGTTTCATTAGGACTTTCTACCTGTTATTTCTCGCATGTCATGCATGGATTGTGCATTTTTTTTTTTTAGGACAACATGATCTCTTCTCTCTCTCTCTCTCTCTCTACTTTGACAATTAGGGTTTGAGCGCTCGAGAGAAAATTTCATAAGTCAGGTTAAGTTAGGTAATATGGCTAAATTTGGATGCTTTAATTAATTCTAATATGTGGACTATTTAGACCCTCTCTCTCTCTCTCTCTCTCTCTCTCCACTTTGACAAATAGGATTTGAGTGCTCTGGAGAATATTTCAAAAGTCAGGTTAAGCTAGGTAATATGACTAAATTTGGATGCTTTGATTAATTCTAATATGTGGACTATTTAGACTGGGTAAATTAAAAATGTAAATTTACCTTATATATTCGTAGGATCACTATTCTTAACCAACCCTTTCCAAAATTCACATTCCTTAAGAAAAGTATTCCTTTAATCGATTTATGCTCTCCTTTACACCGTTTCACTCACTTTTAATGCCATTCAATCATTTCATCTAAAGTTTAAGTCATTATCGATATGATACTAAATATGCAGAAACTTTGGTAAAAAAAAAAAATGTGAAAACAGTTTTTTTTTTTAATGGTTACTTAGATGCGTGTCTCCTGTGTATTTTTTTATACTAAATAAACTTCAGCAAAAGTATTTTGACCAAAAAAAAAAGAAAAAGAACTTTAGCAAAAATATGCATTCACATTTTAGATGTTATTCTATTGGTAGTTAACCCGCGACAAATTATTAGAAGATCAAAGCATTTCCACCTATTCTCTCTTGACTTCCATGTCTTCAAAGAAGCGTGGAGCCCTTTGTGAATGTAAGAAAACCTTGGTCACTGCAAAAGGTCCTTTAGTTCTCTTGACATGTGTCCCGGCGTGGCATATGTTCTTTCCAATTGCTTGACAAATGGCCTACACTTGATAAGATCGATGGCTTTTCAATCCAACCTCATCTTTTCAGATCTCATATTGATCACATCGTTTGGTTGTCGGGAATGAAAGCATTGAAATTGAAATGAGACCGTTCCCATTTATTGGTGTGTTGGGTTACGAATGGACATGATTGGATCAACTTTTATTATAAATTAAAGTGACGTACATATTGAATTCCAAGCTTTCGTTCGAAAAATCTCATAAGAAGTCCATACTATTTATGAGGGAAAAGAAAAAAAAAACAATTAACAAATTAATACATGATTGGATCAATTCAGTTCGGGTTTTAGGTTATTGTATTAATTCTAAAGGTCATTGAGCTATGAAAATGTGTTTTAGAGAGGCTATAGGATGTTAAATTGTGAGATTTTGTAGAAGTTGAATTGGGGTTACAGTTTGGTTGAAATGACATTTTGAAATTTGTTGAGCAATGTTGAAATCAAATTCGAACTATCGTGATTGTCGCCAATTTTTACCTATCTCTGGCCATCTTTTTGGATTGGAGGTGAGTTCACCTTTTAAGTTTGTCTACTAGTTTTCCAAGGACTCTTACTTGAAACATGGATTGGCAGAGTTCAAAGGAACTATTTAAGTTTACTGAGCCAAATGCTGTGAATGACATAGACATCATAGTTTTTCTTTTTACTTTGGGCGAGCTTTTCCGCCAAAGTTGTTTGATAAGTTTTGAAAGTTGTGAGGGTGTAAAACCTTGTACTCAATAATCATGCCACTACTCAAATTTTGAGAATGGACGCTATGACAACCTCATACAAATACCTTTACAAGGCATGGTCATGGTGAGATAGTGGAATGAAAGGTTCCATTAGGAATTTCCACCCATTATCACTCACATACCATATGTGTGTTGTGCATTTTATGAATCGACAAAGTTTTTCAAGGACAACATGTTCTCTCTTGTGTATCTTGATGAAGATCCTTATCATTAATCTTAGTTCACCATTGATATCAGAAGTATGTATTTGGCCTCCAATAACCCATGACCAAGATTGAAGGTTGCCTAACATTGGGCGACCTCCAAAGCTCAAATGGTTTGCATCGTAGTTACCATGGTTTATGTGTTTCATCGTAGTTACCATGATGAATGAATCCATTGATATTAATTGATATTGTAATTTACTGTTTTAACACATCTCTTGGTCTGTGAGTTTCTTAATTAGAGAGTTTGGCAATTAACCCTAATTCTCATATGCATTCTCACCTAAGCACCTAACGCTAGTGAATATTTCAAATACGTGATTTGCGAGAGCATCCTCTTAATATATGTAATGGCCAAAAACCGGTTAAGTTAGGTATTATGGCTAAATTTGGATGGTCAATTAATGTGAGAGCATAAAAAACCGGTGTATGGAAATTTGGATGGTCAATTAATTCTAATATATGGACTCTTCAGACTGGGCAAATTAAAAATGTAAAATTACCTCATAATTCGTAGGATCGTTGTTCTTAACCAACCCTTTTCAAAATTCAGTAAAATATTCCTTTGATCGATTTATGCTCTCGCTTACACTATTTCTCTCACTTTTTATGCAATTCAATCATTTCATCTAAAGTATAAAGTTATTATCGATATGGTACTAAATATTTAGTAACTTTGGTTAAAAATGTGAACAGAATTTGTTTTTTTTTTTTTTTTAAATGGTACTTAGGAGCGTGTCTCGGGTTCATTTTTTTTCTTTTTTTTAATACTAACAATCCGTACCAAAAGTATGCATTCACATATTAGATGCTATCTTTTGGTAGTCAACCGGCGACAAATTATTAGAAGAACAAAGCACTTTCACATGTTTCTTTCTTGACCTCCATGTCTTCAAAGAAAAGTGGAGCCCTTGTGAATGCAAGAAAACCTTGGTCAATGCAAAAGGTCCTTTAGTGCTTTAACATGTCCCATCGTGGCACATGTTCTTTCCAATTGTTTGACCAATTGCTTTTCAATCCAACCTCATCTTTACAGATCTCCTTACTGATTTCATTTTTTGGTTTTCAGGAATGAAAGAATTGAAATGGAAATAAGGCCGTCCCCATTCATTGGCATGTTGGGTTATAGATGGACATGATTGGACCAACTTCTACTAGTATAAAGTACAATTTAAAAGTGACAAACTGAATCTCAAGTTTTTATTCCAAAAATCTCATAAGGAGTCCATACTATTTACGAGATGAATAAACACAGTCAACGATGAATTCATGATTCCTGCCTATTCTTCACGACAAATAATTATTTAGATTACTATTAATTCAATAGACTATAGTTAATTATTTATAAAATAATATTTTACCTATTGATAGATGATAATTTAAAATTATTAACTATGATATTTTTATATTTCAATCATTTATATACATTTATTTATAATTAAGGGATGTAATAACATAATTTCATATACTAATTAATCACAAACTATAATAGTTTATAGAATTAAGAATAAATGATAATTATGTATACTTCATTAAGTTAATTATGTATATTAATTTAATAATTTTATTAATAAAAAGCTATAAAATATATATTTTTATATTATAATCTAAATCTTAATTACATTGTTTTAAATAAGCTTTGCAGCAAGTATAATATTATTAAATTTAGGGTCAATACCCTAAAAAATCCCAAACTGGTACACTTGTGACAAATTTACCCCAAACTATTTTTTTGACCATGAAAAACCCTACACTGGTAAACCTGTGACAAATTTACCCCGATTAACTATAAAAAATCCTAAACTGGTACATTTATGACAAATTTACCCCAAACTAATTTATTTGATAGCAAAAAACCCTAAACTGATAAATTTGTGACAAATATACTCTCTGCTAAATTGGATTAATACCACAAAAAAAATCACAAAAATTATAAACTGTGACAAACAGAGCGTAAAATCCTAAATTGGTATACTGGTTAACTGTCACGTGTTATTTAACTTAATAATTTGAGAATAAAATTTAACGAAAACTAACATAAGGTAAATTTGTCACATGTGTACTAGTTTGGGGTAAATTTATCAAAGTTATACCAGTTTGGGGTTTTTGGTGGTCAAAAAAATAGTTTAGGGTAAATTTGTCATAAGTGTACCAGTTTGGGATTTTTTAGGGTATTAACCCTTAAATTTATTAGAAAACTTCCATTCTAGACCATTCTAGCAAATGTTTTTCCACAATCAATTATGAAAATTTTCATCTCAATTCATTCCCATAATTTTCCAAACAAAAATATTGGAATTCTTGTTATATTTCACCAAACATGAAATAATATGTTCAAGTTGGTGTATATATCCATTATAAAATTGAGATATTTAGTGATATGATAAGTTCTTATCAGACATCAATGATGGATCATTTTTTTTTTTTTTTGGTACGACCACCTATAAATCTTTAACAATAAACTTGGTACATCGAAGATTAATCTATAATATTTTAAAATTTAATGGGGCTCGACAACGTAAGCGTAACAGCAGAGCCATGAACAGCTTAGTGGGCTGCATCGGCATTTTGGCCTGTCTAGTCCAGGTCCAACCAAACCAACAGTCCGTACAGGAAATGGGGCAGAACCTTCGGGGTTTTGACTCCATATTTTCCTCGTGCTCAAATCATTTAATTTATCCATTTTTAATTATATTTTCCCAATAGGACCATCACCAGTCAATTAATTATAAAATACGTCAGGAAACAGGTAAAACGTGGGTTTAGAGACGCGTTCCAAGAACCCGCGTCTTTCATCATCTGCAATCCTTTCGATTTGTGAAGTTACTTTTTAGTTTTTAATGAGAGAATCACTGACATTTGTTCATTAGGTGTACACATACCTTGTAGCAAATTCGTACATACATGCCTAGTAGCAAATTTGTATGCATTGTGCGCATTCACGAAATTGACATTTAAAAGATTAAGTAAAATTATTTCTCAGAAAATTTTGAATCAACATATAATGGAAAAGAAATTGTTCATAAAGATACAAAATACAACGAAATTACATATATACATGTCCATATAGTTAGTAATTGAGGATAGTTATAAACAATGATTGAAATCCTTCAAATGTATGAAGTCATCTTTGCTTTATAAAATATTATTAAATGTACACGCTCGTTGCGCCGTGTAAGAAATTGGCATTTCAAAAATTAAACGAAATCAACTTTTTTCTTTTGTAAATGCTTGAATAATAAAATAACAGAAAATTTATTGAAAATGATGTATAAGTGGAAAGAGAAAGATATTTCAATGTTTGAATTAGAAACATTGTATTAGGATAGACGTTATCCAATTTTAATATTAAAACAAGTGAAAGATATATAATAATTTATTGAACCAATTTTCTATGGACATAATATTGTAAAATAAGTAATTAAGAAAACATGGGGGAAAATAATAAAGGAGATCCCTTGAAAATAAGAGACCCTCTTCAATTACATAATAGTATATATGTTGAACATAAGGATAATACTAAAAATAGCATAGATGTCGAACATAAGGACAGGCATGAAAGTAGATATCTATCCATAAAAATATTACATCTCCTAGCTATATGAAATATTGCTTTTATTTTGAGCAAAAAACTAATGTTTGGACAGATAATTCTCAAGATTTAGAGACAGATTAACCTCTCTAGTAGACCCTATTGTTTGTTTATACAATTTATTTAAATATAAATCCATTTTTGAATCATTAGAAATTATCATCGATAATATCTTGAAATAATGGTAACAAGTTTGAATAAAGTGTCATTTTCACCGATCAAGAAAAATGTTCAAGATCTTTGAAATAAATTTCTTACGCAAAAAAAAGTAAACGTATATTCGATTATGACACGAGCACATGACAGAATTTTCTTTGCATAATATTTTAGTGGGAAATAAAACAAATATGACATGACCGACCATTTTAGACGTTAAATAAGTTGATATGGGAATCATCAGAGGATTATATCCTAATATTAAAATTGTAGATAGAGAGACAGAGAGACAGAGAGACAGAGAGAGGGCTAAAGTTGACCGAAGGAAAAAGATAAAACCCTAGGCGTGATGGCTGAACAAAGTAGGACAGAGAGAGAGGGAGGCTAACACGCCTGGCACGTGCGAAAGCCTTGCTTACCCACTGGTGTGTGGAGACCGCGTTTGGTTCTTCTATAAGTAAAGGCACCAGTTCCTCCTCATGCCCAGTTCTGAAAAGGCAAAGCTGTGACTCATTCCTCTGCTCCTGGTGAGATTTCTGACTCATGGTTCATGTCATGTCCCTCTGGTCTTTCATTCTTCAATCATATTTGAATTCATTGTTCATCGACAAGGGAAAGGAAAAGGGCACAAAAGAGAACTTTCCATGCCCGACTTTCATCTGTCATAGATCCACCGTACTTTCCTGATGAAATTTTTGCATTCTATCTTAGGCTTCTAAATCACACCGGTGAGCTTTCGCATCAACCCAAATCAATAGAAAAAAGAAGGTAGAACGCTCATACTTTTTAGGAATCCCAGAGAGTGCTTCAATGGAGATCTTGTCGCCCAAATTCTTCCCTGAGATGGTAAGCAATTGATTTTCCTCGTATGCCTATCAATTTTTATGTTGACTTGACAAGATCTAATTCGTACTTGATTTCACAGGTAACAGAAGATCCTTTTCATCATATGTATCACCCTCAACAAATGATGAACTCCTTCGATTTCCCTCTCGACGATTTCGACTTCAATCTTTTCTCTTCAGAAATGTTCCCTCCTTGCGCACCATTTGTTCCAGAAACGATGCAATGTCCCATGGATCCGCTGGTAGAAGCTGCTCCAGCAACCATTCAGAGGCCGATGAAGAAGCCAAAGACCGATATCTGGAGCAACGCTTGCTCACCCGAAACATACAAAGCCCCAAGAACAGCGACGTCCTCACCATCATCTAGTCCCCAGTTGATATCTTTTGGGAGCCCGGATTTGTCCCCACCTGAATCGCAAAATTTTTACGGTACTTACTTCGCACATCTTTTGTATATTTAGATGCAAGATTGAGATCTGAGGTAGTATGCTGTATGATGGTAATGCTGAAAGTGGTCTTTTTTTAATTTATTTGTGAAGGTGTTTGTGAGCTCCAAGATTGTCAAAAGGAGATGAAGAGAGTTGGGGCAATGAGTAGACCAACTGTACATACACAAGAACACGTGATTGCAGAGAGGAAGCGGCGCCAGAAGCTTAGCCAGAGCTTTATTGCTCTCTCTGCTATCATTCCTGGCCTTAAAAAGGTAAATCTTCTTCGATGTACTTCTTTTCATTCTTTATTTTGAAAAAATTCCCTATTGCTAAGAATATAAATCTTTTTCATGACATTGGAGGTGTCATAACAAAAACTTATCAACATTGAATATATGTCAATGATCAAAATGTTGAGGCACCAATTTAGGAAATCTGACTATCGCACTGTGAAAATAGAGATGATATTGAAATCAGTAATTAATTGTTTGTCCTGATTCATTGTTACTTGCCATTGTTGTGATATCCCTAAAGTCGGGTTTCCAAGAATCTTAATTCAGAGATCCAATCATATCAACAACACAATTTTCCTACACAGCTAATGAAACTGTCAATAGCACAGTACTTCATTTCTTGCATAAGATCATCTCATCGAATCACACTTCACATGTTTACGCAGGAAAGAGGTGTACGCTAGGAGTCTCACTTTCCTATAAGTATTGATTAACATTCAAATTATAGATATCTCTATCCATTATTAACTTGCTTACAATAGCTTACACTTCCATGTCATACTGTCGAGTGGATCTTCTGGTTCGTTACCCGGTACTTCTCTCCCATAGGAAACAATTAAAGATAGAATGAACAAGATTTGTCTGCCTTGGCCAAATCATGAAAAGATTAAATAACTAGTTTTTCTTAAAGTACATCAAGATTGACAAATTTGAAAGGTGTAGCTACTCGACCACAATACTCAAATCAAATTTTGTGTGTTGTTGTGCTTTCAGATGGACAAAGCATCGATCCTTGGCGACGCAATCAAGTACACGAAGCAGCTTCAAGAACGCGTCAAGAAACTCGAGGCAGAGGTAGCAAACAAGACCGTGGAATCAGTTGTGATTGTAAAGAAGTCTCAAGTCTCAGCAAACTATGATGAGTCATTAGACAATAACTTCTATAACCAATTTGAGCAACAGCTCCCTGAGGTTGAAGCGAGAGTCATGGATAAATATGTCCTTTTCCGAATCCATCACGAGAAGCGAAAAGGATATACAACAGAAATACTTAGCGAAATAGAGAAGTTAAATCTATCTATTCTCAACAGCAATGTGTTGCCTTTTGGGAGTTCCATACTCGATATGACAATTGTAGCTCAGGTAAGTTCAAGTTCTTGCATCATTCCTCTTATTTCTTTCAAGGGTATAATTACAGACAAGAAAAGCTTACACTTTTGCTTAACTTTTCAAAACAAAAACATACTTACAAACTAATATATTTAAACCATATATTTCAGCGCATTAACGAAATCACTGTTGGTTCGAAGTTTCAATTAAATTGGTTTGAGTAGTTCAAATCAATCTGGTCTTTGTCTAGGTGAAGTGGAGGGGGCATTTTGCAAATTAGTTAATTGAAAGAATTCTGCACTACCTTTATCATCGTTCATTTTCCTTAATGTAACATTTTGTTCTCGAGAATTAAGTTCGGGTTATATTAATTTAATTTTCATTAACGGAAACTTTTTTTCCTTTCAGATGAACGCTGGATTCTGCACGAAAGTTGAGGATATCGTCAACAATCTACGCCAAGCTCTTCTCAAGATTGCATGATCTATCAACATCGTCTTCATTCTTTCACTTTTAAAAGTCTCTTCTAATTTTTCCTCTCTTCATTCGGGAGTTAGCTACTCTTTTTTATCCAGTAGAGTGTATTTTGGACCTTGTGAGGGAAAACCTTGGAGTCTCTCTTCACCAGGCCACCGTTTGCGCACGAAATGTCTTGTTTTGACCAAGAGTTTCTATTTTGCTAGTGGGTTTTTCCTTCTTTTTCGCATGGTCGACGTGTTTGGCCATGTTAAAATTTTACCCACAAGCTGTATAGGAAAGTTTTAGTCAATTTTTTTCAAGGGTCTTTTTTTAGAGGTATAACTTTCCAATGAAGCCTCTTCCGTGCACTGTAATTGCAAGTGGAAATGGGTCTTCCTCAGAAAGACAAATTGGAATTTCTCTCATCAGGTTGGATTAAATGTTCGGTCTGTCTCTTGTGCTCTACTCAGAAGCATTCTGTATTCATCAGTTTATATCTGTTGTAATCAAAGTAAGTCGAACGATTGTCGACCATCTTCTTATTGTGTATAAAGATTCAAGTTCAGCTGATTTTGATCCATATTCGCTACAAATGAGATTGACAAAAAGTGATGGATGGATATTCATGATACTAGTGAAACCATTTCTAAATGAATGGTTGAATTTGTGAACTGATTTACGCAATGAACACCTCATGATCCTTCATGGACAGTTTGAGAATGTCATGTCTAGATCTATCAAATGGTTATAAACCCATCTGTTAACCCTTATATAATGGGCTCTATGGTTATGGTTATAAGAGTTAGTTGTATTTAGTAAATGAGTCATAAATAAGTTTAGAACAATAAAGCCCAATATAAAATGGGTGTTGAATGAATCATAAATGAGTTTACAACTTACTTAGACCCAACCGACTTCTATGACTCACTTTTCATTCTCTCTCATCCTCATTCGATCTTGCACTCACTCACCTCGCACTCTCACCTTAATTTTAGTGTGAGTGTTTCAAGATTTTATTAAATGTGGAAGTATTTTAGTAATATGAGTTGAGTCAAGTATGGGTATGGATATGGGTATGGTTCAAGCATGAGTCACTAGAAAAACATATTAAATAAGTCTATTTGGGTTGGACCATTTGACCCGATCTACTTGTTTGACGGATTTAGTCATGTCCATAGACTTCAAACAATACATGTTATGTGCGCCATTCATATAATTATTTTGATAGTGTTGATGCCTAAAAATATCCCAGCAATCACATGCTGGTCACTAGGGTAGAAACCTTTAAAATCACCTTCGTCGCCACATGTGGGTTGTGATTTACATTGGCCCAGCCCATGGTGGTCATAGGCAAGGATTTTGAGAATCCTTAGGCTAGATTTCAATGGACTACAAGCAAAGATACATAATTTTTTGATGAAGCAGTTGGTTGTGATGTGTTGAAGCCAAGAGACACTATTGAAGATATAACATTGACAAGCCGTGCAAGTATTGTTGAACAAGTAAGAAAGTAACCAAATGTGGATAAAGTAGTTCAGCATAGAACGTGGAGTGACTCTTGAGGAGGAAGCAACAAGCATCAATAGTTACCAAATTAGCCTATAAATACGACAAGCAATCCAACAAAAACCCCTTCGAACAACACACAAAATTACTTTATCTTACTTTTATCTCTACTAAGTCTAGCTTAGTTGTTGATTAGATTCCAATGCTAACCCACTATCCAGCATTGAAATTGTGTCCTCATACTCATCTAGGAGTAGTATTTACTAGATGTTGTCACCACTATTCAATGTCGCCAATTAGATTTCGATGTTGTGTTCTCATATCCATCTAGGAGTAGTGTTTACTAGGTGTTATCCTCATTGTCTAGCATCATTGATTAGATTCCGATGTTGTGTTCTTGAACTTATTAGAAAGCAATGCTTTTCGGATGTTTTTGTTAATATCTAGCATTGTCGAATCGTCTTCGATAGTATATAAACCACTTTAATTTTAATGGGCTTTCATTATTATATTAAAGTGAGTTTAGATGGCATCGTTGATTAGATTTTGATATTGACTATCATCGGTATAAAACTCGTGTTTAGCATATTAAGCGACTTCTTTAATTCGGAATTATATAATAGATATAGTCTTGTTCGCATTTGACCCTCTATCCAAAGTTAACACATAACTTGAGTCTTCTCTAATAAAAAGCCAAAATTTAACACTTGGTGAAAGATATTTCATTGTAGGATCCAAAATTGGCAAAACAGTTCTCGTATCTTTCATCTAGTCTTACCTTGAATATAGAGTACTCCCTGAATAAGATGAAGAGGTCTAGTATATCTGCACTATTGAAATATGTAAATCAAATTAGTGTGACGATGGGTTGATGTAATTTGTTTAACTTGCACTGTGGTGAGGTTGCTGTGGTGAGGTTGTGGTGATGGGTTGCCATCTTGACATTACGCACTAAAGAATTCTAAGCTTCGTAAATCGAATATTTGGTCACAAGTGTCAAACTCTTGGGTTAAAGCCCAAACAGGTATTGCCATCATTGGTCACCTCTTACTGCTCCTTTTTCGAGCCAAAAGAACTACGCCAATTCTACACATACTTTATAGATATACTAAGATTGGGTTTGGTTGCTAGGAAAATGACTAGGAGAGAAAGACTAACATTAGTTTGAAAAGAAAAAAAAAACTATAGTTCTTGTATGTTATATTTTGTAGAAAAAATCACATGTTTCAATGGATGAAGCTATAGTGTTCGGTGAAGTTAGATTTTAATTTAATAAAGGTAATAAATCATTAAGTAACAAACTTTAAATAAAAAGAAAGAATAAATAAAAAAAAACCATAATCTAATGTTGAAGAAAAACCACCAAAGCCATCTCGACAATGGTTGTCAATACTGTCAATGACGATCATCACTATTGTGGTCACTTGATGTGGTTGCGATTGCGAGCTCGGCCCTTTGTCAACAAGAACCATGGACTACTTGCCCTCGGCAAATCTAGGTGAGGGTAAGTGTTAGCCACCACCGCTCCTTGTTGGTGATCATGGCACCATCATTGGGCAGGTTAGGGCAAGCAAGCCCCTCACCTGCTCTACTTGTGGTGAGGCCTTTGGGAGTAAAGTAGTTTATAGATAGATCACCTCAAATTTGAAATATGGGTCAAAATGAAACCCAAAAGAATAGGTTTCAGTGGGTTTATTATGAATCTACTTTCAACAAAAATAGTAAATTTAAAAAGCAGGTTGCACGATCTTCACTCCTCTCCTCTCCCTCTTCTCTTCAATTCCACCGATCACAATTCGCCAATCTCTGTCCTTGATGAGCACTCCCCTTCTTTTTTATCCTTACTGATCGACGTCATCGCCGCCTCCACCGCCCACATTGGAAGAACTCATGAAGCTTTGGCTTTCGCGGTAGCCATTGCGTCGTTATTGCTGCCATTGTTCACTGGTTATTTACGTGCGTGTCTCGTGTGTATTTTATTATAATAAACAAGCATTAACAAAAGTTTGCATTCATATTTTCGATACTGTCTTTTGGTAGTTATCCTAGACAAAATTATTAGAAAGAATAAAGTACTTTCATTTATTTGTTTGCTGATATTCAAAAAGTTTGCACTCATATTTTCGATGCTGTTCTTTTGGTAGTTATCCTAGACAAAATTATTAGAAGAATAAAGCACTTTCACTTATTTGTTTGTTGATATTCAAAGAAGCACGGAGACCTTTGTGAATGCAATTAATCCTTGGTCGGTTCTTTAGCGCTCAGGCATGTGTCCCATCGTGGCATATGTTCTTTCTAATTGCTTGACCAATAGGGGGATTCGATTGAAACAATTTATATAATATAAAGTAAATTTGAAAGTGACATATTGAATTTCATTCAAAATTTTATGAAGATTTCATAATTTTAATGAGAGGAATAATGACTGTTACCCAAGAATAGGTGAAATGGTAATTTACATTGGTTGACAGAACAATCATGTCTATCCCTCAAGCCTCTCATGAACTTCAAGTATAATTTGATACCCCTCAATTTGGAAAAATAAATCTCTCTAATGCATACAGCAGATACAAAGGAAACATTCAACATCAAAATTTCGTAAAAAAGTTTCATGAAAAGTCCATTGTTGCTATAAGATAAATGAAAACTACATATTACCAAATATCACATAAAATGGTAATTTGAATCAGTTGACAACACAATTATGTTATCCCATAGATCTCTCACAAAATAGTTTTAAAAAAATGAAATTGCGTAAACAATTATATTAATTATGGATACTAATTAATCTCAAACTACGGTAGTTAATTTAGTTAAGGAAAAAAGATTATTACGTACACTTGATTAAGTTAATTATGTACACAATAATTAAATTTAAAAATTTACTTATTTTAAAAATTAACTTTATATTGTTTATTTTTATTAATAATATTAAATGTATTGCCAAAATTTTGTCCCGTTCTAGTACCACCAGTCTTTTTCTTAAAATCGAAAGCATAAATTTTTATTTCATTCCAATTCCACACTCATCCATAAAAAGTATATATATTGAAATTATCATTTCATTTAATTTGGTCATATCAAATGTAATAGGATACGTACAAGTCGACATAATAAATGTCTATAAAAATGGCATACATAGCGATCCAGCACGTTGTCAATGCGTCTCAATCACAGATCCAAATTTTTTTTTTTTTTTTTTTGGTAAGACCACCTATAAATCTTTAGGATTACTATTCGTACGTCGAGGATTAATCTAAATATTTAAAAACGCAGTGGCGCGACAGCGTAAGCATAACATCAGAGTCCACGAGCGGCTTTGTGGCCTGAAGGTGTATCCTGTCCCATCTATCGAGTCCCAATCGAACCCAACAATCCGTACAAGGAAATGCAGGGTTCTAAATCCACATTGTCCTCGTGCTCAAATCATTTTTGTTTATTTATATTCTCTTTATATGCTTATCATCAGTCAATTAATTATAGAATGCGGAGGGAAACAGAAAAAACGTGGGTATAGAGACGCGTTCCAAGAACCTTCGTCCTTCGCCATCTGCAATCTTTCCGATTCGTGGAGTACTTTCAACGAGAGAATTATTGAAGGACTTTCTAGGGCTAAATATGGGTGGATTATTAGTCGAACAAACGTATGTACATTGGAAGTATATATGTATGCGTACTAGCACATGTGTACACACATTGCGTGCATAAAATTGACACTTGGAGGATTAAGCAAAACTATTTTATTAAAAAAGATTTAAATCGTCAAATGATGAAAAGAAATTATTCATAAAGTTACACAATACACCGATGTGTAAAATATATTTATACGGTAAGTAATTGAGGACATCTTAAATGATCGAGATCCTTTAAACTTATGAAGACATCTTTGCTTTATAATATATTAGTAAATGTACACAAACTTTACATACGTGCAAGAAAATTGATATTTGAAAAATTAATCAAAGAAATTAAATAAAATATAAATGGAAAGGGAAAGATATTTCAACATTTGATCTTTTTTTTTTAGCAATTTTGTCTTAGTATAGAAAATATCCAATTTCAATAGTGAAACTCATGAAGGATAAGATACAATAATTTACTTACGTATTTTGTTATGTACACAATATTCATAAAATAAGTAATTAAGAATTTTTGAGAAACCTAGTAATACCTAGATTTAAGGGCCTGGAGAAGTATAATACCCTGAAATTAGGGTATTAACTATCCCTTAAAGACAGAAGGTCCTCTTTATTTTATACAGCAGGATAGCTAATATAGAGGTTGACATAAAGACAGGCAAGAAAGTAGTTACATATGTCCATATAAATGTTACATCTCCTAGCTAAATGACAAGTTGCCAGTGTTTTGAGCATAAAAACTAATGTCTGGACAGATCATCTCGAAGATTTAGGGACAGATTATCCACTCTCCAATTATTGTCTTAATGGTATCGGACTAGCTGGCTCAATTGTTCTCTTATACAATTCTTTTGAATATAAAACCCCTTTCAAATCCTCCATAAATGATTATTCATAATTCCTTGAACATAATGGTGAAAAGTCTCAAATTACTCTCTTTGACGGTCCAAGAAAAAAGGTTCAAGATCTCTGATATCAGATTTTTACGCAGTGAAGTAAATGAATGTTTCGAATACGACACTAGCAAATGACGAAATTTTCTTTGCACAATATTTTAGTGGGAAAAAAAGCAACAGGGACATGAATGTCCATTTTCCTTTAGTTTTTCCGGGAATGAAGATATGGGCATCATTCGAGGATCATATCCAAATATTAAAATTGTAGAGAGAGAGAGAGAGAGAGAGAGAGGGCTAAAGTTGACGAAGGAAAAAGATAAAGTCCTAGGCGCATTATGTGGGAACACTTGGAAAAACTAAAACAGTGTTGGCTGAACAAAGAGAGACAGACCGAGGGAGGAGGCTAACCCTAACACGCTCGGCACGTGCGAATGCTTCGCTTCACACTGGAGAGTGAAGACCGCGTTTGGTGCCTCTATAAGTATAGGGCAGTGAACCAAATCTTCCCTCACGCCCACCTCTGAAAAGGCAAAGTTCTCAAAGCATTCCTCTGCTCCAGGTGAGATTTCTGACTAATGTGTCTTCTCATGTCCCTCTCTGGTCTTGTCTTCTCCAAAGATATTTGAATTTGTTGTTCGTCAACGAGGAAATGAAAAAGGGCACAGTAGAGAACTCTCCAATGTTTGACATTCATCTGTCGTAGATCACCTGTACTTTTCTGATGAAATTTTTGCGTTCTATCTGGGGTTCTAAATCACACTTGTGAGGTTTCAACCCAAATCTATAGAAAAACAAAATTCATACTTCTTAGGAACCCCAGAGAGTGCTTCAATATAGATCTTGTCCCCCAAATTGTTACCTGAGATAGTGAGCATTTGATTTTCCTCTCAGGCTCTATCGATTTTCATGTCGACTTGATGAACTTTTCGAGATCTAATTTGTACTTGGTTTCACAGTTAAAGAAGATCCGCTTCATAGTATGTATCACCCTCAACAGATGACAAACCCCTTCGATTTCCCTCTCGACGATTTTGGTTTCAACCTCTTCTCTTCAGAGATGCACTCCCCTCATGCAATGTTGGATCCGGAAACGATGCGAGCTCTCATGGATCCGCGGGTCCAAGCTGCTCCGACAATCATGGAGAGGCCAATGAAGAAGCTGAAGACTGAGATCCGGAGCAACACTTGCTCGCCTGAAACAAACATAGCCCCGAGAACAATGATGTGCTCGCCATCGTCAAGTCCCCAGTTGATATCTTTTGGGAGATTGGATCTGTCCCCGGTCGAATCACAGCAGCATTACGGTACTTACTTTAATCACTTTTGTTTGTTTAGACTAAAGATTTAGATCTGAGGCGGATGCTGTATGATGTTAACAAGAAAAGCTTTCTTTTAATTAACTTATGAAGGTGCTTAGAGCTGTCTTGTTTTAATTAATTTGTGAAGGTTCTCATGAGATCCGAGATTGTCAAAAAGAGATGAAGAGAGATGGGGCAATGAGTAGATCAACTTTACATACGCAAGAACACGTGATTGCAGAGAGAAAGCGGCGCCAGAAGCTTAGCCAGAACTTTATTGCTCTCTCTGCCATCATACCTGGCCTTAAAAAGGTAAATCTTCTTCAACAAACTTCTCTTCCTTTTTTGGAAAAATTCCCTATTGCTAAGAATATATATCTTTGTCATAACATTAGAGTTGCCAAAACAAATGCATATCGACAATGACTATATGTATGAGATCGAAATGTTGACACGCCAATGGTAGGATACCTGATTATCACGCTGTGGAATTAGAGATGATGTTAGAAACAGTAATTTATTGTTTGCTCCAATCTGTCACTATCAATTGTTGTGAATTTCGTAAACCCGCATTTGCAACAATCTTAATTATGAGATCCTAGTCATACTAACACCACAATTTTTCCCAATGTTAATGAAGCAATCAGTAGCACGGTACTTTGTTTCATACATAAGATCATCTAATCCAATCACACTTCACAAGTTTACACTGCAAAGAGGTGTTAGCTAGAAGTATCACTTTCCTTAAGTATGGATTAACATTAAAATCATATCTATCTACATGTATTATAAGTTTCCATGTCATACTGTCGAGCAGATCTTCTGGTTTAAAGCCTAGCAGTTCACGCCCATTGGAAACAATTAAAGTTAGCTTGAAAAAAAATCGCTTACCTTTGACAAATCATCAACATAATTGAATACTAGTTTCCTTTAAGTTCATCAAAATTGACCAATTTGGCAGGTTTAGCTACCTGACAACAATATACTCAAATCAAGTTTCTCGTGCGTTGTTGTGTTTATTTATTTATTTATTTTTCCAGATGGACAAAGCATCGATCCTCGGCGATGCAATCAAGTATATGAAACAGCTTCAAGAACGCGTCAAGAAACTCGAGGAAGAGGTGGCAATTAGGACTGTGGAATCGGTTGTGATTGTAAAGAAGTCTCTGGTCTTGGCAGATGATGATATGTCATTAGATGAGAACTTTTATAACCAATTCGAGCAACGACTCCCGGAGATCGAAGCGAGAGTCTTGGATAGATATGCTCTTTTTCGAATCCATCACGAGAAACGAAAGGGATATACGACAGAGATACTTAGCGAAATAGAGAAGTTGAATCTATCTGTTCTCAATAGCAGTGTGTTACCGTTTGGGAGTTCCATGCTGGATATGACAATTGTAGCTCAGGTAAATTCAAGTACTTATGTCAATCCTCTCTTTTTCTTTTCTGGGTAAAGTTAAAATCAAGAAAAGCTAGTACTTTTGATTAAGTTTTCAAACTAGCACACGCTTGGAAACTAATACAAACATATGTATTTATTATTGAATAAATTACTGTACGTTAAAAGTTTCAATTGATTTGAGTAGTTCAAACGGAGTTCATATCAATTTAGTCTTCGTCTAGGCAAGTGGAAGGGGAACTTGCATATTAGTGTGGAGTTTCGGTTTAATGAGAAAATGTCGACTAAGCAATTCTGTCTAAAAATCAGTTAATTAGAAACATTCTACATAACCTTTATTATTGTTGATTTTCGTTAACATAGCCTTTTTTTCCCTTTCAGATGGACGTTGGATTCTGCATGAAAGCTGAGGATCTCGTCAAGAGTCTACGCCAATCTCTTCTCAAGATTACATAATCAATCAACATCATCTTCGTTCTTTTATTTTCAAAAGCCTCTTCTAATTTTTGCTTTCGTCATTCGGAAGTTAGCTACTCTTTGCCCCCCAATAGAGTGTTTCCAAAGCTTATGAGGGAATACCTTTGAGTCTCTCTTGACCAAACCACCAGCTTGCCGCACGAAAGGTCTTGTTTTGACTACGAGTTTCTATTTTGCTAGTGGGTTTTTTTTCCTTCTGTTTTTGCATGGTCGGCATGTTTGACCATGTTGAAATTTAACCCGCGAGTTGTATAGGAAACTTTTAGTATATTTTTTGAAGGGTCTTTTCCTTTTTAGAGGTTCGACTTTTCAATGAAGCCTCTTTCTTTCACTCTAATTGCAAGTGGAAATGGGTCTTGCTCAGTGAGACGAATCAGAACTTTTTTCTCTCCCCAGGTTGGATGCTCAGTCTTTTTGAGCCTTGTGCACTTCTTAGAAGCAATCTGTATTCACTAGTTGATATTTGTTGTAATTAAAGTAAATTAAATTATTGTGGTATCTTCTTGTTGTATATGGAGAGTTAAGTTCAGCTTATTTTGATTCATATTCGATGCACATGTAATTGATAACACTTGATGGACTGATGTTCGCGGAACTTCTGAAACTGTTTTGTGTGAATAGTTGAATATTTGAACCAATTTATGCAGTGAGCTCCTCATGATGTTTTATGGGCAATTTGAGCATGTCATATCGATGGACTTCAAAAACTACGTGTTGTGTACGCCATTAATATAATCATTTTGACAGGTCTTGTATATCTTTCATCTAATTTTGCCTTGGAGATGGAGTATTCCCTGATTTGATGAAGAGGTCTAGTATATCAATACTATTGAACTATGGAAATTGAGCTAAAGTCACAATGGGTCGATGTAATTTCTTTAATTTGCACTGTGGTAGAGCTGAGGAAAATTATCAAAAAAGAGATAAACCTACTAAATGGCAGTCAACTCAACACTTCTTAACTTGATCAATTTAGTCCTAAATCTTTTATGATTGTTAATGTAGTCCTTTCAACACATTTTGACTAGAAATTTCTGTGTTGGTAGTCATAACACATATGATGATCAATGTCAAAGTCAGTGTTCCGATCAAGATTAGCTAATAGGATCATATTACAAAATCATCAAAAGCCATAGGACTAAATTGGCCAAATTTAGGAATAAATTTGCCTCCATACAATAGCTTTAAGAATTTTTGGACAATAATTCTGATGAAGCAGTGGTGATGGGAACACCATGTAGATAGTACGTGCCCATGTAGTATAAATCAAACATTCTATTGCAAATGTGAAACTCCTATGTTAAGCCCAATAGGAGTTGCCATCATTAGTGCCTCCTTACCACCCCTTTCTCGAGCCAAAAGAAGTATTCCAATTCCACATAACTCCATAGATACATTAAGGTTGCATTTGGTCACTAGGACAATTAGGAAAAGATTGGTTAAAGTGTGATTGAAAAACTCCACCCACATTTTTTATACGTTCTATTTTGTAGGGGAAAAAATATCAGATGCAACAATAAATGAAGCTATATCCAAGCCAAGATATGGTCTAGTGAGGTTAGGTTTTGATTAAACAAATATAATAATTTTTTAAATAAAAAACTTCCAAATAAGAAAGAAAGGGGAAAAAAACCCTAGTCTAACATTGAAGAGTAACCACCAAAGCAATCCCAGCAATCATAGTCATCACTGACGACAATGATCACGACTAGGGAGGTGGACTAACGTGATTGCACAGGCGAGTTCACGGCTCTTTGCTAAAGAGGGCCATGGATTGCTTGCCCTCGGTAGATCTAAACGCAAGCTAATCCCTACTACCTGTTATAGGTGATCAAGGCACCATCACCTATCATGTGAGGACAAGCAAGCAAGGGAGTAGACCCCTCAATTGCTCTACTTGTTGAAAGGCCCTTGCCTTGGCCTAGACCAGCTCGTCAATGCTCACCATGGCCCGAGCAAGGCTCACCAACCCTCGCCCACCACCCCATGCGGCTCTCCTCCCCCGCCCGCCCTTTTCTCTCTTATTGTTTTTCTTTTAAAATTGTTTTGTCAATTGTCTGTCTAACGTGGCGTTCACTTAACATTATGTTGTGCTACATGTTTAAAAAGATAAAGGAAAAAAAATGTCATGTAAATGTTCCATCCACTTAAAACTGACGAAACATATATAATGAGATAAGTAAATGGATTTTGTAAGCTTTAGAATTTAAATGAACAAAATGGAAGTTTTGACACTCTTGTGTATGCGCACTATCATGAAAAGTTTTAGTACTCCAACGTATTTATCCCTGTTTCTTAACTGACATGCAAATTGATGCAATCCATAGCTAATAATAGTATAGGTAAAGTTGTGATATCCGGGATTTTCTACATTCAATAATAATATTGAGGATGTAAAGTCAGCTTGGAGTTTTGGATGGCACATATGGAATCTCAAGTGAGTCATTAATTTTGTGACGTACGGCGAATGATGATTTTCACGACCGATGGACGTCCAAAGTCAGTGCTTTAGGATTAAATTGATAGATGTTGGCACATACATTAATTGTGTAGAGCGACATCATTTTCTGCCTTAGTATTTGTTGATGGGGACCAATATGCTATCCACTTGTAGCTTATGGACTGGAACACCTATCTCTCTTTTACACCTAGTTTTTGTTTAAACCAAGGTCGTTATTGTTTTAACATTGGTTATTTGGATCTTATTTCTTGGTGACTCTTGAGTAGCCTTAAACTACATTCTCCTTGGTCATGTAATCATATTCTTGAATATTTCAAGTCTTAAACTTTTCTCTTCTAGTTTTGCTTTCCAATTTTTCGAGTAAAAACCAATATTCCATATTTGTGTTGTCGAAACTTCAAAATTTTATCTTTCATGAATTTATTGGGTGAACTTGTGTGTTTTATTCACTTTTGTTAAAATAGTTTTGTTGAAATATTAAAAGTTGTTAATCTTTCTTTTGGGTTAAACCTTGAAAAACCCCAAACTGATACACCTGTGACAAATTTACCCTATGTTAGTTTTCGTTAAATTTTATTATAAAATTATTAAGTTAAATGACACATAATAGTTGACTAGTATACCAATTTGGGATTTTACGCTCCATTTGTCACAATTTACAATTTTTATGATTTTTTTGTATTAATCCAATTTAGTGGAGGGTATATTTGCCATAAATTTACCAATTTGGGATTTTTTGCGGTCGAATAAATTAATTTGGGATTAATTTGTCATAAATGTACCAGTTTAGGGTTTTTTTATGATCTGCTGGGGTAAATTTGTCACAAGTGTACCAGTTTAGGGTTTCTCATGGTAAAAAAAATAGTTCGAAATAAATTTGTCACATGTGTACCGGTTTGGGGTTTTTTAGGGTATTAATCCTTCTTTTTTTGTTTATTTTGCCTAGAAGTTGATTGAGGCTTTGATTTGTCCAAGCCTTTATCCAAGGTAAAAAACTCTACAAAGTTAAATTGATCTACTTAGTATTCTTGACTTGATTAGTTGATGTTTCCTAATTTAGTTTGAATTTGATGGTAAGTGTGAGCAAGCCTCAATAATGGCATGTTGAGATATTGTAATGATCTTGACTTGTATCAATGAGTTCTTATATGCCTAAGATGTGATTGATTGATTTTTGTGAGGTTTGGTAGATGTGAAAAATGTGAAAATAGTGAAATTGGACTTGAATATGATATTAACTATTTAGATATGTGGTGGTTTGTCTTGTATCAATGAGTTATCACATGCTTAGGATGTAATCTCTATAAGGTGTGCCGGCATATTAGATGTGAAAAATGTGAAAATGGCGAAACTAGACCTGAAAGTGATATTAACCATTTACATATTATGATGATTTGACCTGTCTCGATGAGCTCTTACATGCATAAGTGTGATTGATTTCTTTTGTGAGGTGTGGTAGGATGTTGGAGGTGAAAATGGTGAAACTAGATTTGACAGTGATTATAACCTTTTGTCATATACCTACTTACTAACTATACCAACTTCCTGATTATATCCACTTGTCAACTATACCTGCTTGTCAATTATATCCACTTGTCAATTATATCCATTTGTTTATTACACCTATTGGTCGATTATACCTACTAATTGATTCTACCCACTTGTAAATTCTATCCAACAATTGATTTGACCATTTACCTATTTTTGACCCAGTTGATTGACTAAAACATTTTAATGCATCGATGATAGCATGATGAGAAGAGAAGGAGGATATACATGTTGAAGTGCATGTAATTAATTGTTTATCACTAATTGCATGAGAGATGAAAAATTATTGTGATGCACATGGCTGTTGTTATGTGGTTATGAAATGTGTGTGAATGATGCCATTTGAGGAAGACCTTTGCTATGGCCGATTCTCTTGTATGGGTATGTGTGAAGGACTCTAGGAAAATATGGATGTTCTATCATCTAAAGCTAGGTCTCCACAAGGTTGAAGGAACATGAAAGTCCTATAGTTTACACATGATATGAGTTGGCTTGCGTAACTTAAGTTAGCTTGTGTAGCTTGAATTTACCATCGTTATGTGGTCATATGGTGGTGTATTATCCTTGCTAGTGTAAAGGATGCCTGTAATTATTTGTTCGTGTGGCGTTGCAAAGAGATATTAATGTCACCCATGAGTTAGTGATGACGATGTCCCATGCGTTGAGATACCCTGAGAATATTCGAAATACCTCATGAGTCGAGATGGGTCTTGACTAGTAACAAGTAGAGAATAGATATCCCCCATATATATTGATGAAATAATATGCCAGCTGCAAGTATTTGAATGAATAAGCATATATAATATTTTTAACAGTTTCTATTGGTATTTCATGATAGAAAAGATGGTGCATATTCTTTTGCATTTATCATACATGGTCATTCTGTACTTGTCTTGAAAATATGTTATTTGTAGATATCAGGTTGAGTGGTAATACGATCTTCTATCTTAAACTTAAAGATTTAATATCTTGGGTTTTGAATAACTCATTTATTTTTCAGATGTGTAGGATGGATTTCTTGCTGTCACTAGCTTTTGTAGCTCCCCTGTATTTTGATTGTGAATGCCAAGATTTGCTTGTACCCAAATCAATAGTAGTTTATACAAAGTGTAGTTCTGTGGTATGGATTGATGTAGGGATAACAGAGTGGGTCCTTCATTAATATATTACATGGTACTTTAATACTAACGGGGAGTTAGTTGGACCACCTAGGGGATTCAATGGTCCCTTGGTTTCAATGGCGATGGCATGTCAATGGGTGTGGTTTTTGATTTGTAGTTCCGTGTGTAACTTTTGTACATGCAAATTTAAAGTGGTAGGATGTTTTTAGAGGACCGGATCATTCCCAAGACTTGTGTTAGATAATTGTGTTTTGTTTGAGTATATAGATGGTAACTAGTGGTGTTAATGTAAAGATGCATATGTATAGAAATTAAACTTGTTAAGTCTCTTGCATGGGATGATGTGATTATGTTCTTGTGTTTTTGCACGCTATCAATAATTATGAATTAAAATTAGGAAATGATGCGTATTGTGCTTGACATTTTGAGGCCTCACAAAGAAAAAAGAATTTCAATTCGATATTTCACGCATTTGTGATGTTGACAATTTAAGATAACAATTCCTCTTATGCCTCCCATGACTTCAAAATCCCCATTTTAGGTCTCCTCCAAGTGGAGGTTGTTGGGTCACATGGTAAAAATACAATATCTTAATCTGAGTCACTTAAGCTGAAGTACAAATATATTTAGTTAGACTTAATTTCATTAAGAAATTTAATTGCTGTCAATTATTGGACATTCTCAATTTGAGACTTTATCCATCATACACCCACACAAGTACACCTTATTGGAGCTTAATTTGAGCATTTTTGTAATCCATTTGATTGTTTTTGAGTTAAAGCCAGCTACATTTTCAAAAGCATAACTTATTTTCAATTTCTCTTTAAATATTTTTTAGCTCGATGGTTGCATGTGTTAGGGAAATCCCTTATGATGTTTTGAAGATGACAAAATAAATCAAAGGCTACTAATGTATTTGATGGTTGAGTAATAGGCTATACAGGTGATAGAACATGTAAAAGATATTATCAAATCTATACTTGGAAGAACCAGAAGATAGACTCTATGCTGAAGCTGAACTTGGTACAGACCTTAAAGCTAAATTTGTTCAGAAGTAGAATATGTTCAGACTTAGATTGTAAAGTCTATCACACTCAAATTCAGATTGTAAAGTCTATTGTTCTCAGACTTTACATCTGGATTCGACAGAACATAACTCAAGCCCAATCATATAATAGCTAGTGATCTGGTTTGGATTCCACATCAAGATTGATTTGATTGACTCAATTTAATTGATTGACAATTGGATTTTGAAGACAAGAACTTTCTATACGAAGAAGCTTTACTTATGGAAACCAAGATTCTGTTTGTATGGGCGATCGAAATCAATTTGGGATTTTACCTTTGTCACTCAACGGCTACCAAATCTTCTAGATACAGAGCTGTCCAATGGGTATATTGGAAGACGATCCTTAGGATACTGTCCAACGGCTAGTTTGGAAGTGGAGGAGTATTTAAGGAGATGAATGACCGATGAGCAAGTAAGAGACGGAGCGTAGAATTTATAATTCCAAGTTTAAGCGACCTTCGATCATACACTTGTCTCTTGAGAGCTTAAACGTTTGTGATCGTGAGAGAAATATCAAAAGAGTGACTTAGTGAGATAGTGTGATCTACTAAGTGTTTGCACTCGAAGTTGTAATCTTTTGTTGATTGCATAGTGGAATCCAGCCAAAAAGGCTGTTAGCGTGGGAGAGTGGATGTAGGCTTGGATTAAGCCGAACCACTATAAATCTTATATTCTTATTCTCTTCCCTAACTCCTTTATTTTGTTTAAAGTTTATTTTATTCCGCATATATTTGCCAAGATATAGTTTAAACACTTATTCACTCCCTCTAGGTATTTATACTAGCACTCTCAATTGGTATCAAAGCTAAATGCTCGGTTTATAAAAGTGTTTTTACTTTTGAGCTAAAGATCTTTTATGGCTAGTATCTTGGCACCAGGACTTATGGAGGGACAAAGCAACACATGGCTACCATATTTTGATGGAAATGAATACAACGTGTAGAAGAACAAAATGAAAGCATTCCTAAGATCCAAAGAACTCTTGCAATGGGATGTTGTGGAAAAATGAATCAATCCCACTGTTGCATCTACATCAAATAAGAATGGCAAAGACAAAGAATCCAAACCCCCCGCTCCAATGTCTCGGATGGAGATGTCCAAAAGAGAAGCGCTTGATGCAAAAGCTATTTATTCTTTATATTGTGCCTTGTCTCCTACTGAATATAATATAATCTCTTCATGTGAAACAGCAAAAGAAGTTTGGGATAGACTTCATGTTACATATGAATGGACCGATCGTGTAAAAGAGACAAAAGTAAAATTTCTGCTCGATAAATATGAATACTTCAAGATGAAACAAGAAGAGTCGATTGGAGATATGTTCAATCGCTTTGCAGAAATTGTAAATGATTTAGCATATCAAGGTCAGCCAATTTCTTCCCCAATGAAGGTCAACAAACTCTTGCGAGATCTCTTAAAAGATTGGAACCATGTCAAGATCTCAATCCGGGAGACTCAAAGGATTATGCCACTTTCCGTTGATGAATTGATTGGCACTCTTTAATCCTATGAAGTGGAACAAATCAACAATGAAGATCCCGAAGATAAGAAATCCATTGCTTTAGTATCTAACGTTGTTTTTGATGAAACAGACTCAGAAAATGACATGGACAACGAAGAATTTGCTTTTATGATCGAGAAATTCAAAAAACTGAGTAAAAAAGGCAGGAAGTTTAGTGAAAGAAGACAATACAAGCAGAATGGCCAGAAAAGAACAATGAAAAAAGATGATGAGCAAGGAAATATATGCTTGACGGCACATTCAAAATCTGAGTCTGACTTAGACATAGACTCAAAATCAGAGTTTGACTCAGACATAAACTCAGAATCCGATGAGGAAATCGAGGTAAGTCATTCAAAAATTTCTCTAAAAGTTTCAAAGTATATAAATGAGCTTTGTTCAAATCTCAAATCTTCTCTTAAAAGGATTTCCGAACTTAAAAAAGAGAATTCTCAACTTAGGCAACATGATCTTTCTTAAAAAGAAAAGTTTGAAATTTTGCAAAAAGATTTTCTACAAACAAAAGAAAGTTGAGATTTACTTGTCAAAGAAAATGATTCTTTAAAGAAAGAATTTTCAAATATTTCAACAAGATTTTCAAATGGTTCAAAAACATTAGATCATATCCTTTCTAGACAAGTTCCTTACTATAATAAGTCGGGACTTGGTTTCATTAAGGAAAATGATTCTCTAATAGATTTTCCTAAAGTCAAGGAGAGACTTAGACAAAGACCTTCAAAGGCATTTTACAAAAATCATTTTCAAAAAGTGTTTGTAAAACCTGTTGGTGGAAATGACGTCAAGTGTTCAAATTGTGGAGATTCGGAACACTTTGAAAAATATTGTCCTAAAGTCTGGAGACCTATTAAGAAAAATTGGATAAAAACAACATATTCTACTAACTCTCATGGACCCAAGAAAAAATGGGTACCAAAGAAAGAATGAGTTATTTTTGTAGGATATAAATAAGAAAGAAGAAAGAGGATTTGGTAAGGAATTTTTTTATTCCCAATTTGATCTGGGCAATAATTTCCATTATACTTGATATTCAATATATACTTGGTTGATTGAAATTTTATAATGATCATATTTTGCTTTATTGAAGAAAGAATCGTATGATTTATTTTTGTGATTTGTGAGTTGAGATTTGATTTAGTACGTGTGATTATTTGAGATAATTCAGATTATTTTGTCTAATTTTATACTTCAAATTTAATCATATTTTGCAAAGTGAAAATCTGTTTTACGTGATGATGCAAGATATTCTTAGATATTCAAAGATTTTATTCTCTCTGTTTTTATCATACTAAGTGAGAATTTATTTTTCAAAATATCATTGTACATAATATTCTTTCTTTGAATACTTTGTTATGATGGATTAAGAAAGAATATTTGGAGATTATATATTTTGCTCTAACGTCATGAAAAGATCCAAATTGATAGATATCAAAAAGGGAAATGAGTTGATTGCAGGAAATTCTTTAAGGGATGAATGATCGCAAATCTATGCAAATCATGATACAATCAGAAATGTATCTCATGTGAAGATTGGTAATGATTTTTTTAATGGTATATTTCAAACATATACCATGGGTAAGAGAATATTTTTATCATCCCGCCTTGCAAATCTCTACGTGCATTTTGAATGATTGTTTATTATATTGCAAATATCTTTTATTATAAATATAAGGTATTGCAATTTTGGCATGTGACAAAAATATCTATTTTCTTTTTGCAAAACGCATATATGAAATTTATGCTCAAGGAAATCTCTTTGATCTCGAAAAATATTACTGCATATTCATGGATAGTCTTGCTATATTCTTAGAAGATATATTCTATCTAGCAAGTTTGATTTGCAATCAAAGGAATATATTAGATGACATTTTTGCAAAGATGGTTATCCATTATACAAGAATTTGCAGGTAACAAAAGAATCTTCCATATGAATTTTGGAAAAGCTCGATCTGAAAATTATGAAGATTCTGTACTATCTTCTGAAGGTTCAAAGATTCTATTCCTTATGCAAAAATTTTGCAAATTGTTGAGGAAATCTCTTATATGTCGTATAAAAGGTTGAGTAGTTTTGAATTTTAATTTTACATATGCTATTCAATTTATTTATTTGAAGAAAGGGCATTATATATTACGTGGATATTATTACAACTTATTTGTGCAAAAAGTTTGTTAAGTTGATGCAGGTTGAATTCGAGAAGAGCTTGATTGAAGAAAATAAATTTTTGCCTTAAATTTCAAAATGCAAGTGATCGTTGCGGATGTTGTCGCTACGAAGGAAATAATGGAAAAATATTATGCTCAACGTGCACAAGCCACAATTGTTTCTATTCGCAAATATTGTCATGATGATAGGGGGAGAAAGCGAATCCAAAAGAAAAGGAAAAGAATCGTGATCATCTCAAAAAGGCAACAAATTGAGGGGGAGCTTTGATCAATTATGGAAAAACATTTTTGGATTGATCGTGATCTTATTATGGATGGAAGGAAAGGTAAATGTGTCAGAATTTATTCTTAAAAAAAAAAATCCGATAAGTGTATCTTTTATTAATTTTTGTCATTAATAAATCTTGTATTGATATTATCATTTTATTATGACAAAAAGGGTACATGAATTTCATGATGTATCCGTGATTATTATTGAATATTTGTTGATATATATGATCGAAGTGAGCTATATTGCATATCTTTAATATTCGATTTACTTTATAAAAGCTGATTTTTGGAAATTGTGATTCATGCAAGATATTTGCTATTATTCTCTACGTGATACTTTTTCATTATTATCGCTTTTTGATTATGACAAAAAGGGGAAGAGAATATGAATATGCATATGTGTTGATTGGTTAATATTATTTATTGCATAATATTGAGCTGCGATTATTTTTCTATATATTCTTATGCTCAATCTATTTGCTATCTTCTGATATCCTTTGATTTAAATTTATATTTTTAAAAGCATATTTACAAATCTGCATATTCAGAGATTGTTTTGTCATCATAAAAAATAGTGAGATTGTTAGGGAAATCCTTTATGATGTTTTGAAGATGAAAAAATAAATCAAATGCTACTAATGTATTTGATGGTTGAGTAATAGGCTATGCAGATGATAGAATGTGTAAAAGATATTATCAAATCTATACTTGAAAGAACCAGAAGATAGACTCTATGTTGAAGCTGAACTGGGTACAAACCTTAAAGCTAAATCTGTTCAGAAGCAGAATATGTTCAGACTCAGATTGTAAAATCTATCGCACTCAAACTCAGATTGTAAAGTCTATTGCTCTAAGACTTTACATCCAGATTCAACAAAACGTAACTCAAGCCCAATCATATAACGACTAGTGATCTGGTCTGGATTCCACATCAAGATTAATTTGATTGATTCAATCTAATTGATTGACAATTGGATCTTGAAGACAAGAACTTTCTATATGAAGAAACTTTACTTATGGAAACCAAGATTCTGTTTGTATGGGCAATCGGAATCAGTTTGGGATTTTGTTATTCAACGACTACCAAATCTTCTAGATATAGAGCTGTCTAATGGGTATATTGGAAGAAGATCCTCAGGATACTGTCCAACGGCTAGTTTGGAAGTTGAGGAGTATTTAGGGAGATGAAGGACCGATGAGCAAGTAAGAGACGGAGCGTAGAATCATTCCAAAGTTTGAGCAACCTTCGATCATGTTGGAGAAATCGTTCCAGAATATTTTGAAGTTGACAAAACGTTTCCTTCAGTCTAGTCTGTGTATCTGCAGATCGTCTAGTGTAAATTCTGAAGACTTTCTGACTACCAGACTCAAGATTCAAGACTCAAGTTTCGAGACTCAAGACTCAAGACTATTCTCATTGACAGTCTTTCTGATCCAGTGACGAAGTAAATCCAGAGCCAAAGTATATGGTTGAGGATTTAATCCTATCGTCTGGAGAAGATATTTTTTGGTTGGATAAATATAACAGATTCTTTTGTTCCTATGTAGATCAATTGAAGATCCGATGGTCGACGAAGTATTCTTGGAATATTCTATTCTTGGAAACCAAGATCTTGATTGTATGGGCGAACAAGATTGATGGGCTATCGTTAGGTTCCTTTTATAGCTTGAATGATCTTCTTAATTGATTCCGTCCAACGGGTAGATTGGAGGAATTCCTTTGGTAAGTGCCAACGGTATGATGGCATAAAGGAGTATAAAAAGGAAGTCGTTCTAGTTGTTTGAAGAGTGTGATTGATAGAAAAATTCCAGAGTCTGAAGCACCTTGATTATTAGTTGATACAGTCTGAGCGAAATTGTATACACAGAGAGTGTCTATACTTGGTGATACCTTGAGCGAGTGTGGTAGATCATCTATACTGAGAAATCAAGGAAGATCAACACTGTAACATCTCTTTGTTAATAGTGGAATCCAGCCAAATTGGCTGTTAGTGCAGAAGAGTGGACGTAGGCTTGAATCAAGCCGAACCACTATAAACCGCGTGTTTAACTCTTTCCTTACTTAGTCTTACGTTGATTATTATTCTTCGACTGTCTAAAGTATTGCGCAAGAATACAAAAATTATCAAAGAAAAATCTTTGTATACCTATTCACCTCCCTCTAGGTACTCGTACTAGCAATATCAATTGGTATCAGAGCCCGTGTTCTTACTTTGTTTGAAGTGTTTTACTTCAAAGTAAAAGATCCATGGCTAGTATGCTAGCACCAGGGCTGATGGAAGGGCAAAGCAATACCAGACTACCCTACTTTGATGGAAAGGATTACAACATCTGGAAGCACAAGATGAAAGCCTTCCTACAATCCAAGGATCCTCTGGAATGGGATGTTGTGGAAAGAGGAATTACTCCTATTGCTGCATCAATCTCTGAAAGAGGAAAAGAAACTGTTGATGCCAGCGGAATGACTCAGGAAGAGATAAACAAGAGACAAGCACTCGATGCAAAAGCAATTTATTCTTTATATTGTGCCTTATCTCCAACTGAATATAATAGAATATCTTCTTGTGTTATAGCAAAAGAATTATGGGATAGATTACACATCACCTATGAAGGGACAGATCGAGTGAAGGAAACCAGAATTAACATTCTCCTCGGTTAATATGAAGCCTTCAAAATGAAACTAGGAGAATCTATAACTGACATGTTTAGTCGTTTTACAGATATTGTCAATGGTCTTGAGAATCAAGGACAAAAAATTTCTGATCCCATGAAAGTAAACAAGTTACTACGTGGACTCTCCAAGGACTGGAATCATATAAAGACTTCAATAAGAGAGACGCAAAGAATCATGCCTCTATCTGTCAACGAGCTAATTGGAACCCTTCAGTCTTATGAAGTGGAACGAATCAATGAAGAAGAAGATCTAAGAGGTAAGAAATCTATTGCATTAAAATCAAATGATGACTCTGATGATGCAGATTCTGAAGATGATATGGATGATGAGGAGCTCGCTCTCATGATAAGAAAATTCAGAAAACTGAATAGAAAAGGCAGAAGGTTCAACTCAAAGAAACAAAGTTTCCAGAGACAGCAGACCAAGTCTGTTGACGATGAGAAACCAAACAAAGATGTAGTTTGCTTCGAATGTAAGAAGAAGGGACACATCAAACCCAACTGTCCTATTCTGAAGAAGAAAAGAGGAAAAGCTGAGAAGTTTCGAAAAGCTCTCAAAGCCGAAACCTGGAGTGATACAGAATGTGAAGAGAGTGATAATGAATATGCCAACATATGTTTGATGGCACATTCAGACTCAGACTCAGATTCTGGATCAGACTCAGACAGTGAATTTGAGGTAAGTGACTTTAAAATTCCTGTCAAAGTCTCTAAATATATTGATGAACTGTGTTTAAGTCTTAAGACTTCTCTCAAAAGGATTTCTAAACTTAAAAAGGAAAACTCAGTTCTAAAACGAAAGGAAGTCATTTTAGAAGAAAGAGTGAAAAGTCTAGACCTAAATGTTTCTGCTCTTAAAGAAAAAGAAGATTATCTTTTGAAAGAAAATGTTTTCTTAAAAACGGACTTATCAAATATTTCAAAGAAGTTTTCGATAGGATCTGAAAAGCTTGAAAAAGTTCTTTCAGTCCAAAGACCTTACTTCAATAAGTCTGGTCTAGGCATGACAGCGGAAACAATTCCCTTGATTCATTTAAGCTAATAAATCATGTCTCTACTAATCATGTACTACAGTTACCGCATATGGATCTCTTTGGACCAATCAGAACTCAGAGTATTGGAGGTAAGAAATATTGCCTAGTAATTGTGGATGATTTCTCTCGCTTTACTTGGGTATATTTCCTTACAAGTAAGTCAGAAACCTTTTCCTATTTTGAAAAATTTGCTAAAAATGTTCAAAATGAGAAAGGATGTGTTATCTCAAGTATAAAAACAGATCATGGAGGTGAATTTGAAAATCAAGATTTCACAAAATTAGGTGATGAATCTGGTTTTAATCATGTATTCTCTTCTCCATACACTCCTCAGCAAAATGGAGTTGTGGAAAGAAAGAATAGATCTTTTCAAGAAATGGCTAGAACACTTTTAATTGAAAGCAAAATTTCTTCACGATTTTGGGCTGAAGTCAAGTTTTTCAACAGCATGCTATATCATCAATAGAGTCTTCCTAAGACCTATTCTTGAGAAAACCCCTTATGAATTATTCAAAAATAAGAAGCCTATTGTTTCATACTTTCATGTGTTCGGTTGCAAATGCTTTATATTGAAAAATGCAAAAGATTGAGTTAGTAAGTTTGAAGAAAGATCAGATGAAGGTATCTTCCTTGGATATTCTACATCAAGCAAAACCTACAGAGTCTACAATAAGAAGAGCCAGTCTGTGGAGGAGTCAATGAATGTCAAATTTCAAGACTCTACGCAAGATGAACCCAGTCAAACTCAACATGAAGAGTCTGAACCTGCTCCAGACCTTCCAAAGCTTACAACTCAAAAAGTATCTCAGACTCTGGAAGACCAGCGTCAAGATGTTCATGAAGATTCAAATAAAGAAAGAGATCATCATCCAGAAAAATCAACCAGTAACTGGAAACACAAGTCCAATCATCCTAAAGATCTCATTATCGGCGAAATTAATGAAGGATTTCGCACCAGATCCAAAAGACGTGAAGAGTCTAGTGTTGTTGCTCTCATCTCTGAAATTGAACCAAAAAGCATAGAAGAAGCTTTATCTGATGAAAGCTGGATCAAAGCTATGCAAGAGGAGCTCAGACAGTTCAACATTAACGATGTCTGGGAATTGATATCTAAACCTAAAGGTAAAACTGTTATTGGAGCCAAATGGGTGTTCAGAAACAAGATGGATGAAAAGGGAAAAGTCGTACGGAATAAAGCAAGACTCGTGGCCAAGGGATACACGCAAGAAGAAGGAATAGACTATGATGAGACTTACGCTCCTGTAGCAAGGTTAGAAGCTATTCATCTATTACTTGCGTTTGCTTGTTACAAAAATTTCAGGTTATTCCAAATGGACGTCAAAAGTGCTTTCCTCAATGGATTTATCCAAGAGGAAGTTTATGTGGAACAACCGCCTGGATTTGAAGACCCAAAGAAGCCAGACTCAGTCTTCAGACTGAAAAAGGCCTTATATGGTCTAAAGCAAGCTCCTCGAGCTTGGTACGACAGACTAAGTAAGTTCTCATTACAGAACGGATTTGTCAAAGGTAAAGTAGATACTACTCTATTCATCAAAAAGGAAAACAAAAGCTTTTTACTCGTTCAAATATATGTTGATGACATTATTTTTGGATCCTCTAATGAAAGTCTATGCAAGAAATTTTCTAAGTCTATGCAGGATGAGTTTGAAATGAGTATGATGGGAGAATTAACATTCTTTCTTGGTCTTCAAATAAAGCAATTGAAGGAAGGAACTTTCATTTATCAAGAAAAATATGCTAATGATCTTGTCAAAAGATTTGGATTGGAAAATTGCAAGAAAATTGATATACCAATGTCAAGTTCTTTGAAGATAGACAAAGATGAGGAAGGGAAGAAAGTTGATCAAAAGCTGTACAGGAGCATCATCGGTTTGCTTCTTTATCTTACTCGTTTTCTAGACCCGACATTTTGTTAAATGTTTGTATCGTGCTAGGTTTCAATCGATCCTAGAGAATCTCATCTCGGTGCTGCAAAACGTATCATTAAATACGTTGCTTCATCTTCAAGCATGGGTCTTTAGTATCCTAAGAAGGGAGACTTTAATCTTCTAGGATATTCGTACGCAGATCCGGGCTGGCTGCGAGTCGATAGAAAGAGTACTTATGGAACTTGCCGGTTGCTTGGAAGGGGACGTGTCTTGGTTTTCAAGGAAACAAAGCACCGTAGCTCTCTCAACAACGTAGCGAGTATGTTGCCCTTGGAAGCTGCTGTTCACAAATTCTATGGATAAAACAACAACTACAAGACTTTGGGATTGAAGACTCATGCACAGAAATCAAATGTGATAATACAAGTGCAATCAATCTCACCAAAAATCCAATTCTTCATTCAAGAGCAAAGCATATAGAAATTCGACATCACTTTATTAGAGATCATATTCAAAGTGGAGAAATCTCGATTCAATTTGTTGATTCAAAAAGTCAACTAGCGGATATATTCACAAAGCCTTTGGAGAAAAATCAATTTGATTTTATCCACTCCATACTCAACATTTTGAAGCTCGAAGAAGTTAAAGTCTAGAGACTCTTCAACCTTCAGACTCAGAAAGTTGATGACCGTCAGACTCAAATCTCTCAGACCTTGATGACTATAGATTGTAAGTTGTTACTTTATCTAAACTCGAAAAGGTATGATCTTTCGTTTAGTTATTTTGTAGTCTTCGTGAAAATCGAAAAACTTGTCTTTTCAAAAGGATTAATTTTGGCAGTTATTGATTTCGAAAAGAGGTATTCGTACACTTTCCTTGTACCGATTGAACTTCCCCTTTTCAAAACTGAGTTATATATACACAGTTTTCTCTTTCAATCTTCAAAACCCTAAAAGCATTCTCCTCTCAATCCGGTTTCTACTTCGAATTCATCCTCGAAAAAGTTGTCATTTTTTTCTTGGGAAAGCAAGCAAAGGAATCTCTCCACGACAAGAAGAATGTCTTCTTCGAGGAAGTCTTCAAGAATCGCGACAAGGGGACCACGGAAGATGAAGGAGGGACCTACCCACTTCGATCTCACAGAAGAGGAAGAACTATCGAGTCAAAGATCGAACCCGACTCATTCTCCACCACGTCATTCAACGCCTTCTACCCCACAAGGTGCGAGTCAACATCAGGAGGAAGAGGTAATCGAGGACGCAGACCCTATAAGAGTCCAAAAACCCTCTTATATTTACAAACTCTACCGTGCATTGAAAAGTACTGGGACTCCGATGAAATATGTGAATGATTTTATTAAAGAAAAGAACTATGGGAATGAGTACATTTTTCTGAAGAAAATGGAGGATTTGGGAATTGCTCCCAAAGGTAAAGCAGAGGAAGCACTTGCAAATATTCCGAGTGATCCTTGGATGTCGGGCCCAAATTTGATTGATGGGAACGACGATGACAAAATGTTCACTGATTTTCAACCGAGATTGGGTGTTGCTGCGAAGGTGAAGGGAAAGAGGATGGAGTTATTTAAATCGAAGGAAGAGGAAACTTTGTTCTTCAAACTGCTGAAGCGAGGGGTGATAAACCCTAGGAGTGTCGACTTCGATTTCCTGGATGCTGTGAATGTGAATTTGAGAGAAAAGTTCAGTCTGCTTCAACTAGAACGTTTTTGCACTGACACCACGAACGGATATGCACAACCGACTGCATATTTCTATTCAAATCTTAGCTTTATCGATGCGAATAGAATATCTTTCAGTGTTCGAGATCAGGATTATGTGTTGGATGTGGACATGCTGGCGGACATACTTGGAGTTGAACGGGCACGATATCAAACAGTCAAAGTCTCAGTTGCTCGTGCCACAATGGACCTTGTCGAAGATAGAAATATTGAGGGAAAAATCATCTATTCAAGGATGCGTGCCATCAACGTTGTGTTGCACAAAATTGTTATCAATTGCATTAGACCGGAGTCTACATCAAAGACTGATGTGTCTAATTCTGAAGCAAAATTGATGTACGCAATCAACTCTGGGAAGAAGTTCTCTCTCCCTCACACTGTTCTCTTTCACATGTACAGAGCAATGTCGAAAGACAAGGGACAATTGCCTTATCCAGGTCTGGTGACCAAGATCTTTAGACACATGAATATTGAACCTCCACACACTCTTTGTGTTCGACTGTGCGATAAGATGGTGGTAGGATTAAAGATGTTGACAAAGATGCGTCTGAAAGAACTTTCTAAGGCAATGGAGAAATTCAAAGTGAAGACTCCAATTCCGTCTGCTTCAAAAAGAAAGGGAAAGGAAGCCATTGGTGCCCCATCCAAAAAGAAGAGAACTCTCATCTTGGAGGATGAAGATGAGGAGGAAGATCTCACAATCACTGCCTTGATAAGAACAAGACGTTCGTTTCTCAATCAACGAATGAGGAAGAAACAGAGAGAAGAAGAAGAAGAAGAAGACAAGAACAAAGAAGAAGAGCGAGAGAGAAGGAGACGAAGCGAAGAAGAAGGAAAAGAAGAGCAAGAAAAGTCTGCAGCTGAATGCGGAGAGAAGGATATAGAAGAGCATGATCATCACTCTTCTCCTCTTGATGTCCTAGAGACAGGGGGAGTTGGCGAGCAAGAAAGGTTCTCACCGCATGCTGCCAATAGTGAAAATCTAAGACAATCTCCAGCAGCCCCAGAAGAATTTCAGGCTTCTCAATTGCCTGAAGAAGGTCACGATACATCAGAACCAAATCTGCAAGACTTTACAGAAGCGCCATCGTCTGCATTCACTCCATCTGAGAAAGCAAATGCTAGCACACAGACGGATAATTCTGCAAATTTTCGTCGTATCATGGATATTCTTTTGGAAATGCGTGGCCAAATCTATGCTCTGGACTGTGAAATTCAAGCCTTGAAGACTGCTGGACAAGCATCTTCAGTTACCCTGGAGGATAAAATGAAAAACCTCGCTCTACAACTTCAAGCCAATGCCAAGGGAGAAGAGGTAGCTCAACTGAGAGAAGACTTGAAGAAGCTAGGAGTAGTCCAGTCCATGGGAGATTTCCAGATTGTGCGCATTCCCAAGCAGACATGACATCTTTCTCACCTTTTTAATGTTGACAAAAAGGGGGAGAAAAGCAATTTGAACCAACCAACCAACTCTCTTTAAATTTCTTTGACTTTAAGTTTTTTTTGTGTGTTTGTGACTTGAGCAATCTTGACTGAACTTGAACTTGATCTTGACTGAATGGTTGTGAATTTTATTGCTTGACTGTTTGCATTCATATCAAGTGTTGTTATATGGTATTACTCATGAAAGACTAACCAATTTTCTGTGGATGCAGAGTCTGGTTGCTTTGTTAATCTTTATGAGATTGCCATATTGCTTGAGAAATGTTTTTGCAGGTCAAAGTTGTTCAAATCTACAGGAAAGTTTTGTCACCATAAAAAATGGGGAGATTGTTGGAGAAATCGTTCCAGAATATTTTGAAGCTGACAAAACGTTTCCTTCAGTCTAGTCTGTGTATCTGCAGATCGTCTAGTGTAAATTCTGAAGACTTTCTGACTACCAGACTCAAGATTCAAGACTCAAGTTTCGAGACTCAAGACTCAAGACTATTCTCATTGACATCTTTTCGATCCAGTGACGGCAAATCCGAGCCAAAGTATATGGTTGAGGATTTAATCCTATCGTCTGGAGAAGATATTTTTTGGTTGGATAAATATAACGGATTCTTTTGTTCGTATCTAGATCAATTGAAGATCCGATGGTCGACGAAGTATTCTTGGAATATTCTATTCTTGGAAATCAAGATCCTGATTGTATGGGCGAACATGATTGATGGGCTATCGTTAGGTTCCTTTTATAGCTCGAATGATCTTCTTAATTGATTCCGTCCAACGAGTAGATTGGAGGAATTCCTTTGGTAAGTGCCAACAGTATGATGGCATAAAAAAGTATAAAAAGGAAGTCATTATAGTTGTTTGAAGAGCGTGATTGATAGAAAAATTCCAAAGTCTGAAGCACCTTGATTATTAGTCGATACAGTCTGAGCGAAATTGTATACACAGAGAGTGTCTATACTTGGTGATACCTTGAGCGAGTGTGGTAGATCATCTACACTGAGAAATCAAGGAAGATCAACACCGTAACATCTCTTTGTTAATAGTGGAATCCAGCCAAATTGACCGTCATCGGTGCGTAAGAGTGGACGTAGGCTTGAATCAAGCCGAACCACTATAAACCGCGTGTTTAATTCTCTTTCCTTACTTAGTCTTACGTTGATTATTATTCTTCGACTGTCTAAAGTATTGCGCAAGAATACAGAAATTATCAAAGAAAAATCTTTGTATACCTATTCACCCCCCTCTAGGTACTCATACTAGCAATATCAGATCATACACTTGTCTCTTGAAAGCTTAAATGTTTGTGATCGTGAGAGAAATAGCAAAAGAGTGACTAGTGAGATAGTGTGATCTACTAAGTGTTTGCACTCGAAGTTGTAATCTCTTGTTGATTGCATAGTGGAATCCAGTCAAGAAGGCTGTTAGCATGGGAGAGTGGAAGTAGGCTTGGATTAAGCTGAATCACTATAAATCTTGTGTTCTTATTCTCTTCCCTAACTCCTTTATTTTGTTTAAATTTTATTTTATTCTGCATATATTTGCCAAAATCTAGTTTAAGCACCTATTCACCCCCTCTAGGTATTCATACTAGCACTCTTAGCATGTGTTTCCCTACTATACGAAATCCGTTTCGTGGAAGCTTCATCTACTTTTATGACCAAGCTCTAAATAGTTTTGCAATCCTGTCGATTGGTCCTAAGTTAGAGACAATTATATGTCCAAAAGCTTAAATTGCTTTCGTTTTTCGTTTTTCATTTTTTTAGCTCGAAAGCTCTACGATTGCACATGTTTCATGGCCACATCCTTATTAGAGGGAAAATTACCAAAAAGGTCTCAAATATATTTCAATTTTTCCAAATCAGTCCTATACCTTTTTTTTCCCATTCAATCATAAACATTTTATATTTATGTCAATTCAGTTTATCTAATCAATTTTAGCAGGCCGGTGCTAATGTGGATGCCGACCAGCTAGTCGGTCAATGCTGACATGGCAATTTATTAATAACATTTTATATTTTCGAATTTTTTAATTTTTTCCTTTTCTTCCTACTTTTCTTCTTCTCTTGCCCCACATTGGCCGGCAAGGCTCCAGCGAGGATCGTGAAGCCCTCACCAGTGACTAGCAACCCTCACCCAAATTTGGGCAAGGCCTTAGGGCCACAGGGGCCACGGGGGAGGTTACTTCACCTAGGTCTAGGTGAGGCCAGCCTCGCCATGGCCTCACCTTTGGCGAAGGCAACCCCACCCAAATCCAAGCGAAGCCACCTTGCTTGCAATCCTCACAGTCCCTAGGCCTCACCTAGCTTTGGGCAAGGCTTGGCGGGGGTCGCTAATTGCCGGCAAGGGCTTCACGGCCCTCATCTAGTGGCTCACGAGCCTTGCTGGCCACTATGGGGTAAGAGAGGAAGAAAAGTAGGAATAAAAAGGAAAAAAGAAAATATAATATAATATAATATAAAATTTCAAAAAAATTATTTAAAAATTGCCACGTCAACGTTAGTTGGACAACCGGCATCGACTAACATCCACGTTAGCAACAATTGGCCAAAATTAGCCAGATTGACTAAATTGACATAATTGCAAAAGGTTTAGGATTAAACTAGCAAAAAAAAAAAAAAGATTTAGAATTGATTTGAAAAAATTGTAATAGATTTATGACTTTTTAGTAACTTTCCCCCTCATCAGACATCCATTTCATGGACTAAGTTAAGGTACATCAGTCTCTTGATTGTCACAAGAGTATAAACCCCTCTAAATCAACAAGATGGGTAGTTGGCTTTGGGAAAATGATACAAACAATCCTTAAATTTTGACTAAATATACAATATGATCCTTGAACTTTTAATTTGTTCGATATAACCCTCAACTTTAACCAATGTGTAATATGGTATCTAAACTTTTAATTTGTTCAATGTAATCCCTAGACTTTTGATAGATATTCAACATAGTCCCTAAAATATATATGCAAATGCTTAATGGTATACTTCCATTAATTCCAAATTGAGGACAAAATCGAACACTTTCATATAGTTTAGCGACTAAGTTGAGTATCTACTAAAAAATCAAGGACCACATTGCACAAATTAAATGTTTAGGGACCACATTATATATTGGGCTAAAATTCATGGATCACATTAAACAAATTAAAAGTTAAGGGATCACTTTACACATTAGACCAAAATTTAGAGACTATTTATGCTATTATCCTAATATCTTATTGGAAGACCCGTGAAAGAAAAGAAAACGTTGAGGGCAGGAAAAAAGCTTTGTCAGAACCAAGTGAAGGAAAATATATGTAGGTGGAAATTTCGTTTTATAAAATAAGTACCGCTTTTTCATGGCTTTCGTTTTTAATGTAAATGGATAACTACATTAAGAAATTGATAACTCACTTGGTTTTATCAAAATAGTCTATATATCCATATCAGAAAATTTACATCACAAGTTTTGAATTTATTATGTATAGAATGCAATCGAGTCATGATTCTACTATCGACGAGCTGCAGTCTAGCAAATGGTGGCCCTTCTAGCACAGGGATTTATTAAAGATCTGCATAAACTTTTTTGTGAACTCAATCGATCCTCCATAAAAAAGGAAATTTCCAATGTTATGGAGCTTCCGTACGCTTAATATGCTTTGTAGATTTGCCAAGTTTCTAATTGGGTTTCCCATGGCTCATGTTCGCCTTAGTTTGGATCCCAGACTAGTTCCTCGAAGATGGAAGGTAGACAGGGGCAAAGTTAACGTCATCAAGTGTTGGTGATGAAGTACCAATGTTCCCTCTGCAGGTAAGTCTACTCGAACAAGTTGCATTGTTTCGTTTCCTATCGGAAGAACTCCGAATGATTATTTGAATTTTGACACTTTAGAGAGAGAACTACTTGGACCTTTTCCCTGCTGGAAGAATTTTCAAGGTATTTATTCTGTCTTAACAGTTTACAGGTACTCTATTTGAAGACGTCCTCAAAAAACCTTTGCCTTGTCGGAAGTACAGCGAAGGCACCATCTCAAATTCTGATGGAAGCCAAAGGCGCCATCTCAAATCTAAAGAATGTTAGGTACGTGCTCGGAAGAACTCCAATGGTATCAGGCCCCCTCTGGTCAGAAAAACTTTGAATGTGCCATCTTAAATCCTGACGCTGGTGAAGTTCCTGGTCAGAAAAATTCTGTAGCGCCTTCTTAACTCCCACAGTTAGTCAAGTCCCTCTAGGTAAGGGTGTCAGTAACTGAACTGAAAACCAAACTAAACCGAACCGAAAAATTCGGTTTTTTCAGTTCCATTCGGTTCAGTTTTCATTAAAAACAGAAAATTTTCAGTTCGGTTCGGTTCGGTTTCAGTTTTGGTTCGGAAGATTTTTCTAACAGTTCGGTTTGGTTCGGGTTTTTTGAAAAACCGAACCGAACCGAACCGTTGACACCCCTACCTCTAGGTGTCAGAGTCCCTTAAAATTAAGAGATCCTCTTTATTCCATATAACAGTATACATAGTGTAGGTGTGGAACATAAAGTTAGGCATGAAAGCAGATACATTTGTTTCATCTCCTAGCTATACGACAAGCTGCCTGTTTTTTTAGCATTACACTAGTGTTTGGACAGGTCATTTCGAAGATATAGCGACAGATTATTCCCTCTCCAACTATTGTCTTAATGGTATCGGACCTGCTGGCTCACTTGTGTTTCTTGCGTACAAAAGGCGTCTCTTTCCCGGCCGAAGAAAATGGTTCAAGCTCTTTGAAATTATGTTTTACACCAAAAAGGTAAATGAATGTCTCGAATACGACACTAGCAAATGAGGACATTTTCTTTGCAGAAGATCTTCTTGGTAAACAAGCATGACATCAACGCACCAATTAGACGTTAGAAAAGGGTGGACATTTTCTTTGCAGAAGATCTTCTTGGTAAACAAGCATGACATCAACGCACCAATTAGACGTTAGAAAAGGGTTTCTTTTCCTGCGAATGTTGATAAGGTTTTCCGAATGTTATTGTAATTATGCAATTCATGTAATTTATTGACAAAAGGTGATGGTTTGATATACATGATACTCATGAAACCGTTTCTATACGAAGGGTTGAATTGGTGAATTAATCTACGGAGTGTACTCTTCATGATCCTTCATGGACAGTTTTAGCATGTCATGTCAATATGCTTGAAAAACTACGTATTGGATACGCCATTAGCATAATTATTTTGGAAAACTATGATAGGTCAATGTAATTTATTTAACTTGTCTGTAGTGAGGTTGTGATCAGGGGGTCTCTACCTAGAAAGTGCAAACCAAAGGAATTATATGCAACTTAAATCAAACATTTCATTGCGAGTGTGTGAAAAACCAAAATTAATGTCCAAAGGGAGTTGCCCTCAATAGTTTCCCCTTTCTGTCCTTTTCAAGCCAAAAAAAAATAAAATTATGCCAATTATACATATACTCCATACGTATATTGAGTTTATGTTTGGTTGCAAGTAACAATTTGGAATAGATAGGTTAAGGTGGAATGAGAAAAACCCCGGATAATATGTTATCTTTCGTAGGAAAAGTATAAGATGTAACAATGGATGAAACTATATCCGATTCAAGACAGTGTTTGGTAAAGTTAAATTAAGACAAATTAAAAAAGCGAACTTTTAAATAAAGAACTTTAAAATAAGAAAGAAAACCATCGTCTAACATTAAGTATGACCACCAAAGGCATTCCAATGATCATGATCATTAATGTCAATTGCAATCACCACTATGGTGGTCGCTTGCTTGATGAATGATGGCAATGGTGAGATCTCGACCCCTTTTGCTAGTGAGGGCCATGGACTTCTTGCCCTCTCCAAATTTAGGCATAGGCGAGGATTAGTCAGCGTCGCTCAGTGTTTGGTGACCGAAATGTCATCATTATGCAAATGAGAGCAAGCCAGGCCCTTACATGATCTACTAGTGGTGAGGCCCTCTCCTTGGCCCGAACAAGGTTCATCAACCCTCACCATGGCCAGGACAAGGCTAGCCACCCTTATGGCTATACTTCTCCCATCTCGATCATTACTTCTCTTTCAAACTCTCTCTACCTCTTATGTTTTTCTTTTTTGAGTTTTTAACATCTTGTGGTCTTTTGTAATGTGGCCCCACTCGACATCACGTCTACACCAGTTTCGTGATGCAATTGAATGGTTCTAAGTTGAAGACAGCTGTATATTCAAAAGCTTCAACTCTTTTGATTTCTTTAAGTTTTTTAGCTCAAGATCTACTGGTGTCTATGTTCATGACCAGGTCCTTGTGTGACGTCCATTTCATGGAAGCTTCCTCTACACGAAGTGAGGTTCTGATTGGTTCTCAGTTAAAGGGAACTATTGTGTTCAGAGGCGACAATTCCTCCCATTGCTGCTTTAGTTCTTTTGCTCAAAAGCTGTTTTTGGTGTTCGTGCTTCGTGATTGCGTCCTTAGAAAACGTCCATGTCACGATTACGTCCTTATCACATGGCACATGAACATTCGACTGTCAAAAGCGGGACGCCCCGCTCGAGCTCCGTCCACCTTAGGGTACGAGGCACATGAACATAAAGAGGATGGGCCCGACCCAAGCTACTTCCTCCTTAGGTACATGAACGTGTTGTCAAAGAGAAAATAATATAAATAATTTCTGAACTTAGGTTCAATATATAATATAATTATTGAACTTTTAATTTACTCAGTATGATTTATGAATTTTTTATCTGTGTTCAATTTATTTTTAAACTATGTAAAAATATCTAATGTTATCATTTCATTACTTTAAGTTAATTCATTTTCTAATTTAGCTTTGAATCCATATGTTTGAATAATGAACAAAAAAAATATACATAATGACTATCTATGTTAAAATCAAATAACAATATAATAATCCTTTTAAGATGTTAAATGTGTTCAATTTAGAATAATTATTACCCATATTATTTGATGACTTGGATATGAGTTGAATATATTACGTTGATACTACGTATAATGTTATTTTTTCTCCACCATTCAATCTTACCCAATTGGAAGCTAAATTTGTAAATTCCATCAATTTGAATTAATAAAAAGATAACATAGAATATTTTTATATAGTTGAGGGACTAAACTGAACTTTTACAAAAAAAAAATTAAGAATCGTATTAAACAAATTAAATTGTTTAATAATGCACATTGGGCTGAAGTTGAGGAACCATATCAAACAAATCAAAAAGTTCAAAGGCGATATTAAATATTGAGTCAAAATTTATGGATCATTTATATAATTATCTCATTGTCAAAAGAGGGCCAACCCTACAACGAGACACACACTGGTTTTTGGATTTCAAGGATCCATTTTGAGTTGAAGTATCTTATTGGAAGACCTGCCTATGAATGGAGGAACCTGTAGAAGCATCATATAAAGATGAATATGCATGTGAGTCCAGTACCACCGTCTATTGGTTTTGTTTTTCTTGTCTTATGGCTGTATTGTTAAGGTTTGTAATACTGTTGGCATCACCTATAGAAGGGTACCCCCTCCGGTTGTGCAAACAAACTGAGTTTAGATCATTTCTATAGCATACACATTTCCCATGTCTTTCTAAACTTTTTTATTCTCTTCCTCAAGGTCTACTGTTCTTAGATGTTTAGAGTTGCACTACTAGTTTGGTAAGGTAAATAGGTTATGTAAGTGTGCTTTTTCACTTGCCATTTTGTGAATCCTGTAAATTAGAAAATTTCTAAATCCAAGAATTTTATAGGATAATTTCTGGAGTCTAGAAAATAAAAGGCAGTTACTTTTTGAGGCCTAAGGCAGCCATGTTTGTAGGGTAGCACAGGTGTCTTAGGTATCATGTGTCTATTCCATAGACCCCTTATGTTATCTAATATAAGAAATTTGCAACTCACTAGCTTCATCATAATTGTCTACGTATTCATATTAAAAAACTTCATCGGTCCTAAACCTATTATCTACACATGTAGTCAAGTCATAAATCTTTTATAGAATGAGAGAGAGAAAGCCATAATTTTTTTTTAGATAAAAAAAAAATTACAGCCATCACTGATGGACCATTTTTTCAGTCAAATCAAATATATATATTTTTATGAATAAATTTCTTTAGAGCAATCAATGATATGCCTATCACTTATGGAAGATATATATATTCTTTTTTTTTTTGGGTAGAAGATATCACCGTTTCGCCACGGCCACATCCAAAGGAAAAAAAATATATTTGGATGACGCATCATTTTTCTCTAAAAAAGCTCATAAAGTGGTGTGTAATGCAAAGTCTTTACCACTGGTCCCTTTCAGCATTCTTCCAAGACGCCACTCATGGGTTTGGTTGACTTCACCAACGTTATATTTGTATGGAATTATTTCATTTGGACGAACTTTCTTGTCGTTTAGTCAAAGCAACGAAAAGGGGAGAAAAAAAGAAGTACAATGAAAAGCAAATCAAACGGGTTTACTTATCGGAGGCTACCTTCGCAATTAGAACGACTTTGCCTCTTCATGAAATTAAAATTATCAGACTATTGAATCACCGTCCACGAAAGACGAGAACAGCCGGGTCTAATCTTCTTTTCTTGTCTCTCGAAGGAGAGAACTTTAGCTTTAAAGTCTAACTTGCTGTGTGAAACGGCATTCAATAAACTTCGAAGCTAATCACACGTAAATCCTCATTGAATACACGAATTGCCTTGACCAATTGACAAACCGTAGGGCTGATTGTGGGACTACTTGACTCAATTTTTACGATTTAATCGCCATCCAATTAAATTGGAATTTCAAATCCTACATCATTCAGGTTGAAGGAGAAATTTCATTGGATCGTCAGTGGGGCAACATACAATATCGGGAATCATACGGTATGGAAAATTGATTTGTAAAAAAAATTATGAGTATATTTTAAATTGAATGAATAAATTTCACTTTTTTGTCATATTATTTCCTACATAATTGGGATGTATGTGTTTCTTATAGCGACCACCTATAGGAAACACATAACTTTATTATCGTTGATTTTCATTAACATAGTCTTTCTTTTTGTTTCAGATGGACGTTGGATTCTGCATGAAAGTTGAGGATCTCGTCAAGATTCTACCCCAAGCTCTTCTCAAGATTACATGATCAATCAATATCATCATCGTTCTTTTACTTTCAAAAGCCTCTTCTAATTTTTCCTTTCGTCATTCTGAAGTTAGCTACTCTTTTCTTTTCTTTTTTATAGAAAAAGTATAGATTCAATCCTTAACTTATTGTATTAATATTAATTCAGTTTTAAATCTTTCAATTGAACCAATTTATATATAAACAATTTCATATTTTGTCAATTGAGTCAATCCGACTAATATAGGTTGAAAATTGTTTACGTGGATACCTATAGTCATACATATTACATAGTGCAGCCAACATTGATGTTGACATTTTTTTTTGAATTCTAATAATTTTTTCTCTTTTTTCTTTCTTTTTATTATTATTTTTTCTTTGATTTTTTTTTTCTTCTGCCATTGGCTGGTGAGGGCTGAACCTCATCTAAGCAAGGGTTGTTTTCCCCACCACAGGCCTAGCCAAGGCCAGGCGTCACTTGGGGGTGGCCTTATTAAGCGTTGACCCCATGTTGGTCATGACCAATGCTAGCCAACGTCGAAAAGAGAAAGAAAAGAAAAAGAAAATTTTTTAATATTTTAAAAATTACAAAAAAAATGTTCATATTAACGCTACCCGTGCCTCATAGGATTGTGACATCCACATTAGCAATTTCAATCATAAATTAGCTAGATGAACTCAATTGACAAAGCTTGATGATTAAATTAATTCAATTAAAATATTTAAAATTAAATTGATGCAAATGCAATAGATTTAAGTTGTTTTTTTTTTTTTGCATACTATTCCCCTTTTTTCCAATAGTGTTTTCGGACCTTGCGAGGGAAAACCTTTGAGTCTCCCTTCACCAGACCGCCACTTTGCTGCACGAAATTTCTTGTTTGACTAAGAGTTTCTATTTTGCTAGTGGGTTTTTCCTCCTGTTTTTGCGAGGTCGGCCGCCTAATAATGCGCCTACACATCTACATCGACGTTTTAGCCACTTTGAAATTTTACCCACGAGCTGTATAGGAAACTTGGTATGTTTGTGAAGTGTCCTGTTTTTTTTTTTCTTTTTCAGAGATTTGACTTTTCAATGAAGCCTCTTCCTTGCACTCTAATTGCAAGTGAAAATGGGTCTTGCTCAGAGAGACAAATTGGAACTTTTTCTCTCCCCAGGTTGAATTAGATGTTCAGTCCTTTTTATTCTTGTGCACTTCTCAGACGCACTCTGTATCCATCGGTTTATATTTGTTGTAATTAAGTAAATTGAACGATTGTGGGATCATCTTCTTGTTGTAAAGGGAGATTTAGGTTCAACTGATTTTGATCCATGTTCAATGCAGATATGATTGACAAAACTATGATGGATTGATGTTCATGATAATCATGAAACTGGTTTTATAGGAATGGTTGAATTTGTGAACCAATTTACGCAGCAAACCCTTCATGATGCTCCATTGATACTTTGAGCATTTCATGTCGATAAACTTCAAAACCTACACATTGGGTATGCCATTTATATAATTATATTGAAAGGTCTCATATATCTCTCATCTACTTTTGCCTTAGAGATGGAGTACTCCCCAAATAAGATGAAGGGGTCTGGTATATTTATGCACTATTGAAATTTGTAAGTCGAACTAATGTTACAATGGGTTGATATGATTTATATAACTTGGTGACGGGCTCATCACTTAGACTTTGCAATCCGGAGGAAGTCTATGTAGCATAAATCGAAGGATCCGTGAAGCATGAAAATCCTGTGTTAAAACCGAAGAGGAGTTGCCATGATTAGTCACCCTTTACCACTCCTTTTTCAAGCAATGTGGAAAAGATTGGTTGAGGTGTGATTAAAAAAAGAAAACCCACATTTCTTGTATGTTATATTTTATAGAAAATAAAAATCAAATGAAACAATGGATGAAGTTATATCCAATCTAAGACAGTGTCCGGTGAAGTTGAGTTCTAATTAAATAAAAAAAAGTAATAATTAAGTAAAAAAATTCTTAAAAAGAAAGAAAGAAAGAAAATCATAGTCTAACAATGAAAAGTAAACACCAAAGTCATCCAGCGATATTTGTGACCACTACTGACCACGATTACCCCTATGGTGGTCGATTGACATGATTGCACTGGTGAGATCACCTCTCTCTTTCTAGTTTTTTTTTTTCGTCTGTTTTTAAATATTTTCTATTTCTGACGTGACGTCCACTTAATGTCACGTAGCCCATGTGTCTAAAAAGAAAAGGAAAAACCAATAATAATAATAAAAAAAAGCCATGTAAATGTCCCATTAACTTACAAGTAATGAAACAAATGGAAGGACTTAAGTGCATGGATCTTACAAAAAAAAAAATAAAATCACATGGATCTTGCAATTTTAAGGACATAGATAAATAAAACTAAATTTTAAATCTCAATTACATTTACACTATCATGGAAAATTGTAGGACTCCAGCCGTATTTAACTCTATTTATTAAATCCCATGCAAATTGAAGCAATTCAAAGCAATAATGATACACGAGAAGTCATAAGAAAAGGAATTTCAACTTTTTTACAAATTAAGATGTTAACAGGATAAGATAGTAATGGCTCTCACTCCTCCAATGGCTAAATCTAGTTTCATTTTTTTTTTCAAGGGGAACTAATCCTCATTTGAAGTCCCCTACATTTGGACCTTGTCAGAACATGCCATGAAAGTATGTGTACCTTAACTTGGGAAGATTACTAGGGCTCATGTGCAAATTTATTAATATATCCAGTTGGATTTAACTTTGTTGAAAAAGAAAAAAAAACTTAAGTGTCACAAAAGTATAATAAGTTCTAAAACTTTCAAAAAATGTAATTAAATCAGAAAACCTGTTACTAAAATGAACTTTCAAAAAGCACAATCAAATTTTGAAACTTGTCAAGAAGTGCAATGCAATCAAGTCTTAAATTTTCTAAAAAATGTGATCAATGGAAGGTTTTAATTGGACCATTTTGATAAGTTTTATAATTTGATTGTACATTAATTTGAATATACTTTGTAATTAGTTTTATGATTTAATTATATTTTTTTAAAAGTTTTAAGACTCAATTGCACTTTTATGACAAACTTTGTGACTTCCATTATACTTATCCCAAAAATTTAAGTAAATGAGTTATGAGCTAACTAAAATGAATTAATTACTCTATATTAGAATATATTCCCAATTTGAGATGTATTTCATCTTACACCTCGTAGAGCTTAACTTGAGCAGTTTTCCATTTGATTGTTTCTAAGTTAAAGACAACTATACTTTCAAAGACCTTAAATTCCTTTCATTTAGTTTTTTTTTTAGCTCAATGGCACTATTATTGTTCGTGTTTCACGACTATGGGACATTCATCTCATGGAAGCTTCTTCTACTTTAAGATGATGCTGTAAACAGTCGATTGGTTCTAAGTGAGAGACAGCTATACATCCAAAAGCTTCAATTGTTTTCATTTCTTTTTTCTTGATTTTTTTTTTTTAAACTTAAAAGCTCTACTTGTGCACGTGCTTGATGACCACATCCTTATCAGACGTCCATTTCGTGGACGGACTTAAACCTCTTGATTGTCAAAATAGGGTAGACCCCACCCGATCAAAAAGGTAGGCGGCTGGCTTTTTCATTTCAAGCATCCACCTCGAGTTGAAGCATAATATTGGAAGACCCCTGAAAGAAACCAGAACTTGTTTCTTTTTTATCAGACCCGAGAGAGAGAGAGAGAACTTGCTGAGGGGACAAGAAATTATATATTTATATTTCTCAGTGAAAAATATGTTTTATAGAAAAGGTAAGACTTTTTTTTTTCACAACTCTTAATGCAAATAATTATCTAACGTAAGAAATGAATAACTCGCTGATATTGTTAAGCTCATTAATATACATAATGAAAAAGTCATGCCATAAATTTTAAATCTATTGTCAGCACAATGATATCGAGTCCTAACTAAATCTATTATTGACAAAATACAAGCATTTATTGAAGATTTCAATTAACTTTTGAAGAACTTAGTCAATCCATCCAAAAAATTCTAGTGTTTTGGAGCTTCCGTATGCTTGTGTATTTGTCAAGTTTCTAATTGAGTTTCTAACGATTCATTTCGCTTTAGTTTGAATTCTAGACAAGGTTTTTTTTTTTTTTAAATTAATTCTAGACAAGTTCATAAGGCTAAAATGTACACTAGGGCAAGACTGGTCTAATCAATTAAATTTTGGATTTACCCCGAATATAAAATCATGCCGAGGCTCCTCACTATAGGGTCTATGATCCAAGGATTATAGGCAATTATCGAAGAGGAGAGAGAGAGAGAGAGAGAGAGTTTGCAGAGAGAGAGAGGGAACACGCTTGGCAGGTGCGAAAGCTTTGCTTCACTTTGCAGAGAGAGAGAGAGAGAGAGAGAGAGAGAGGAGGGGAGGCAAACACGCTTGGCACGTGCGAAAGCTTTGCTTCACTTTGCAGAGGGTCGACTGCGCTTGGTTCCTCTATAAATATAGGCATTTCTCCAACGATAAAGGAGAGTGGAGACCGCGTTTCAAAAGACAAGGTTCTCAAGTATTCCTCAACTCAAGGTGACGTTTCTGACTTGGGCTTCTTCTCATGTCCCTCTGGTCTCCACTTCTTCAAACGTGTATGAATTTGTTGTTCATCGACAAGGAAAAGGAAAAAAAAGGGCACGAAAAGAGGGCTTCCGTGAATTTTGATAGTAACGTAGAATTGTGATTCCTCGACTTTCATGCATGATATATCAATCTTATTTTTCTGATGAAATTTTTGCATTCTGTCTAGGGTTGTAAACATATAGCACAGCAAACGAAGGTAAACAACTCACGCTTTTTAGGAAACCCAGAGAGTGCTTCAATGGAGATCTTATCATCCCAGTTGTTCCCTGAGATAGTAAGCATTCGATTTTCCTCTTAAGCCCCAGATGTTATTATGTCTGACTTGATGCATTTTTCAAGATTTTATTTTTACTTGATTTCATAGGTAACAGAAGAAGCACTACATCATGCGTATCAACATCATCAAATAATGAACGCCTTCGATTTCCCTCTTGAAGATTTCGACTTCAAACTTTTCTCTTCAGAAACTTACTCCCCTTGTTCACCATTTGTTCCGGAAACGACACGAGGTCTCATGGATCCGCCTGTAGAAGTTGCTCCGACAATCATGGAGAGGCCAATGAAGATGCCAAAGACTCAGAGAGTGAGCAACTCTTGCTCACCCGAAACAAACAAAGCCCCCACAACGGCGATGTCCTCGCTGTCATCTAGTTCCCAGTTGATATCTTTTGCAAGCTTGGATTCTTTCCCGACTGAATCGCAGCAGATTTACGGTACTTGCTTCGAACATTTGTTACATATTTTGGGTTAATTGAATAAGATCTGAGGTATTATACTGCATGATGGTAATACCAAAAGTTTCCTTGTAATTAATTTGTGAAGGTGCTTATGAGATCCAAGACTGTCAAACAGAGACAAAGAGAATTGGCGCAATGAGTAGACCACCTATTGATACACGAGAACACCTGATTGCTGAGAGGAAGCGGCGTGAGAAGCTTAGCCAGAGCTTCATTGCTCTCTCTGCTATCATTCCTGGCCTTAAAAAGGCAAATCTTCTTGAAAAAACTTTTTACTTTTCCTTGGAAAGATTCCTTATTACTAAGAATATATATCTTCGTCATTACATTAGAGTATATATCAAATTATCAAAATGTTGATGCACCCACGTTAGGAAGTCTTGAAGATTGTTTGCCCCGATTCATTACTGTCCATGATTGTTGTGAATTTCCTAAAGTCTGGTTCACAACAATCTTATTTAAGAGATCTAATCATATTAGCAAAACAATTATCCCCATTGCTATTGAAATAGTCAAGAGCACAGCACTTCATTTCATGCATAAGATCATCTCATCCAATCACAATTCATTCAACTGGAAAGAGGTGTGAGTTTGGGGTCTCATTTTTTAAAGTAAGGGGTAAAGTTAAAATGATGTATATCTACGTGCATTAGGGACCTGCTTACAATTCCTTAAACTTGAATATCACACTCCGAGCGAATCTTCTGGTTTATCACCTGGCCTTTCACTCCCATGGGAAACAATTACAGTTAGGATGAGCAAGGTTTGTTTACCTTTGCCGAGTCATGAACAAAGATCGGACACTGGTTTTCCTTCAAGTTCATTGATGCAGCCCACATTGAAGACCGGCTCCCTCGACCAAGAAAATCGGCCCGCATTAAAGCTCGACGAAACCGAGAAGCCATAACGACATCTCGAGTCCATCCCGAAAGCTTGAAAGACACTTGGAAGCTCGCGTGATGCATTTACTAGCTTATTGTTTCCATGCTCTTTTACTAGTTTCTAGTTCCTAGGCTCTTTATTATTTTTCTAGTTTCTAGGCTCTTTAATGCTTTCAAGTTTCTATGCTCTATTTTTATTTCTTTGATAATATAAGCCATCCAATCCCTTGTAGAAGACAGATGACTTTTGATTAATGAAAAGCTTTGCTTGAAGCAAGTATCATGAACCTTGAAGAGTTCAACCCTTGAAAACCTAGAAGAGTTTTCACTCCGTCCTTGAAGAGTCGGAGCTTTCGAAATCTGCATCCTTGAAGAGTTGCAGTCATCGATCTAGAAGAATCGGTGTCCCTTTCAACTTCCTTGGAGGCCTAGAAGAGCAATCAACGAAGTTCCTATCTTTTCCTTTTCTGTTCGTTACTTCCAACCCAATTTCGACTATCCTACAGTGCTTATTTCAGAAAACCCAAAACACAGAAATTGTAGATCCAGAAGTCTTTGTTCATTTTGCTTTGGAATTAGGTCGATCCGATCTGTATCGACAAAGATACAACTGTTCTCCTGAGCTTGCGCAGTGCTGAAATTACTGTTCATCCCGTTTCTTGTGCGCGAGTCACTCTCCCGATCCTATTGTTTGAGAAAGCCTCCCTTAGGCTTGCATCATTTGGTATCAGAGCTTTGGAGGAGAGGACAATGCCTCCAAGACAAGCAAGGCGTCGTGGCGGCAGAACCGTTCCCCTCAATGAATTGCACACACTTGCTGAGAATATGCAACAACAAATTGACGAACTGACGCAAGAAGTTCAGCAATTGAGGGCTGAAGCAAATCATTCTCCACCCCGTTCCAGGACTGAAAATTCCCGTGGTGACTCTTCCTCTTCGGAGAGTGTTCAGTCTATTCACGGTCGGAGGCATGTTCGACATCGTTTACAACATATTCGTGAGCTCGATTGGGAAAAGGAAGTCAAGAAAGATGTTCCAGAATTTACAGGTACTGAGTCTCCTGATGAAATTGTTGATTGGCTGACACTTGTGAATGAGGTGTTTGAGCATCGGAATGTTCCGGAGAATCGTCACGTTGGGATCATTGCTATGCGATTCCGAGGCAAGGCGATTGCTTGGTGGAGACGTGAAAAACAAACTCGCCAATCCGTTGGCAAAGCACCAATCACTTCGTGGAGAAAGATGGAGGGCAAGATTCAAAAATATTTTCTCCCCAAAGGATATAAGAGAGAGCTCTACCAACGGTACCAAAATCTAAAACAAGGTATGCGAACGGTGGACCAATACACCAATGAATTCAATGAGTTGGTGATTCGTAACAATATCCAGGACCCGAGAGGATGTGCTTGTGAACAAATACTTGAACGGTCTTCAATTTTACATACAAGACGCCTTGGAAGTCCTCGACATTTGGGACTTAGGAGATGCACACCAACGGGCACTCAAAATGGAGCGCTCTCATTCTCGGAGACAGCAATCTGCTAGTAAGCCTTCTACTCAACCCCATGTTTCGAATCAACTCGCTACATCCGAAATACGTTGCTATTCTTGTGGGGAGTTGGGTCATCGTGCTAGCAATTGTCGAATCAATAAGAATCGACCAACCGGTAAAGCCTTTTTGGTGGATGATGATTCTGATGAGAATGCTGAGAATCCACTTGAAGAGGAGTTGAAAAATGATGAAGAAGCTGCGGATGATGAACAAATAGTGCATGCCGACACCGGCGAACTTCTTATGGTGAGGAAAAATTTTCTTACTCCTCGAGACGACACTCGAGATAGGTGGTTGCGTACCAATATTTTTCATTCTGCTTGCACAATCATAGGAAAGGTGTGTCAATTAATTATTGACTCTGGTTGTTGTGAGAATATAATTTCTGAAGTAACGGCAAACAAGTTGAAGTTGGAATTAAAAACGCATCCTACGCCTTATAAAATGTCGTGGTTGAAGAAAGGCACTGAGGTAACTATTTCCAAACGATGCCTTGTTAATTTGTCCATTGGTTCTGTTTATAGTGACAAGATATGGTGTGATGTTCTACCGATGGATGCTAGTCACATTATTCTTGGTCGACCATGGCAATTCGATAGGAGGACTATGCATGATGGTTATCGAAATACATATTCTTTTGAATTTGGAGGCAAGAAGATTACGTTGACACCTAGTAGGGTGGGAGATTCTTCTGATGATGATGGCAAGAATTCGAGGACGAATTCTTTTAAAGATGGGGAGGATGATGCAGCCCACATTGAAGACCGGCTCCCTCGACCAAGAAAATCGGCCCGCATTAAAGCTCGACGAAACCGAGAAGCCATAACGACATCTCGAGTCCATCCCGAAAGCTTGAAAGACACTTGGAAGCTCGCGTGATGCATTTACTAGCTTATTGTTTCCATGCTCTTTTACTAGTTTCTAGTTCCTAGGCTCTTTATTATTTTTCTAGTTTCTAGGCTCTTTAATGCTTTCAAGTTTCTATGCTCTATTTTTATTTCTTTGATAATATAAGCCATCCAATCCCTTGTAGAAGACAGATGACTTTTGATTAATGAAAAGCTTTGCTTGAAGCAAGTATCATGAACCTTGAAGAGTTCAACCCTTGAAAACCTAGAAGAGTTTTCACTCCGTCCTTGAAGAGTCGGAGCTTTCGAAATCTGCATCCTTGAAGAGTTGCAGTCATCGATCTAGAAGAATCGGTGTCCCTTTCAACTTCCTTGGAGGCCTAGAAGAGCAATCAACGAAGTTCCTATCTTTTCCTTTTCTGTTCGTTACTTCCAACCCAATTTCGACTATCCTACAGTGCTTATTTCAGAAAACCCAAAACACAGAAATTGTAGATCCAGAAGTCTTTGTTCATTTTGCTTTGGAATTAGGTCGATCCGATCTGTATCGACAAAGATACAACTGTTCTCCTGAGCTTGCGCAGTGCTGAAATTACTGTTCATCCCGTTTCTTGTGCGCGAGTCACTCTCCCGATCCTATTGTTTGAGAAAGCCTCCCTTAGGCTTGCATCATTCATCAAAGTTGAAATTTGAAGGGGGTAGATACTAGACAACAATATACTCAAATCAACTTTCTTGTGTGCTGTTGTGTTTTTCAGATGGACAAAGCATCGATCCTCAGTGACGCAATCGACTACATGAAGCAGCTTAAAGAACGCGTCAAGAAACTTGAGGAAGAGGTTGCAATCAGGACTGTGGAATCAGTTGTGATTGTAAAGAAGTCTCAGGTCTCGGCGTTTGATGATATATTCTCATTAGATGAGAACTCTAACCACTTTGAGCAACAACTCCCTGAGATCGAAGCAAGGGTCTTGGACAAACATGTTCTTCTTCGAATCCATTATGAGAAACAAAAGGGATGCATGACGGAGATACTTAGAGAAATAAAGAAGTTGAATCTATCTATTCTTAATAGCAGTGTATTATCGTTTGGGAGTTCCATACTAGAAATGACAATCGTAGCTCAGGTAAATTCAAGTACCTGGGTCACTCCCCTCTTTTTCCAAGGGTAAAATTACAAACAAGAAAAGCTTGTACTTTTGGTTAAGTTATTAAAACTAGCACATACTTACAAACAAAGTAAACATACATCATCGTTCGTTTTCCATTACATAATCTTTTTTTCCTTGCAGATGGACGTTGACTTCTGCATGAATATTGAGGATCTCGTCAAGAGTCTACACACAAGCTGTGTAGGATTGGATGAAGCCTCTCCCTGCATTCTAATTGCAAATGGAAATGGGCCTTGCTCAGAGAGACGAATTGGATTAGATTTTTAGTATTTTTATTTTTTATTTTTATCTCTTGTGCACTTCTCGAAAGTATTCTGTATTCATCAGTTTGTAGCTGTTGTAATAAAATTAATTTCATGGATTGTGGGATCATTTCTGTATTCATCATTTTGTAGCTGTTGTAATAAAAGTAATTTCATGGATCGTGGGATCATTTCTGTATTCATCAGTTTGTAGCTGTTGTAATAATTTCGTGGATTGTGGGATCATCTTATTATGGTATATGGAGAGCTACATTCAGCTGATTCTAATTCATATTCGGTGCAAATGTGATTGATAAAACATGACGGACTGATATTTGTGATACTCGTGAAACAAGAATATATTAAGTGGTTTGTGATCGTCACATCAATGGTTGATTTGATGTGTGTCTTCATTCATGTCCAATAATTAATTAACATGTGTTTCCTTAGTTAGATTAGAAAAAATAAAAATAAAAATTTCTCTTCTTCCTCCTCCCCACATTTTTTTCCCTAACCTAGCCATCATCAATGGCCATCGGCGCTGCCAGCTCTTGATATTTGGCCGTCCACCTTCGGCTCCGAACAAGCCGTCGTTGTAATTTATTTGAATTACTACTGTGGGTCAATGTAATTTACTTAACTTATGCTGTAGTGAGATTGCAATAATGAGCTCGCCCTTTAAATGGTGAACACTAGAGGAATTCTATGTAGCTTAAATAAAATATTCCGTTATGAGTGTGAAAGTCCTGTGTTAAGGCCTAGGAGATCGCCTTTCCTGTCCCTTTTTCAAGCTAAAAATAATTATGCTAATTGTACATATACTCCAAATATATAAAGGTTGATTTGGTCGGCAAGACAATGATCGGGAAAATTGGTATTAAAAAATCCCTACATTTCTTATATCTTATCTTGCGTAGGAAAAATATTATATATAACAATTGATGGACCTATATCCAATTCAAGATAGTGTCTAGTGAACTTAGTATTCAGATAAAATCTGGTGAGGGCGAGGGTCAATCACCGCCACTCGATATTGGTGAGTGGGACACAATCACTGCGCAGGTGAGAGCAAGTACGCCTCTTGCTTGCTCTACTTATGGCAAGGCCCTTCCCTTGGCTTGGTCATGGTTCGTCAACCCTTACCATGGCCCGGGCAAGGCTCGCCAACAGTCACCCTCCACTCCCCAGGGCTATCCTTCTCCCATTTCGATCATCATTTTCGATCTTCGTTTCTCTGTTAGGCTCTCTCTCTCTCTCTGTCTCTTCTGATTTTCATCTTCTTTTTTTAATATTTTATTTTGGTCCTTTTTATTTTTTCATTTTGACGTCCATTTGGCGTCACATCTATGCCATGTACCTAAAAAGAGAAGGAAAAATTAATTAAAAAAAATGTGATCTAAGTGTTCCATCCACCTAAAATTAAAGAATTGAATGCATGAATTTTGCAAGTTTTAGAATTGAAATCAATGAAAGAAAGCTTAGGAATTCTAAGTACATGGGGGCATAACCATGAAAAGAGTTTAGGCCTCCGGCTGTAATATTTCCCATATCTTAAATCATGCAAATTCGCACAGTCCAGAACTAATAATATTACACGTAAGTAATTAAAAAAAAAAAGAAATTGAAATCCAACATTTTGCCCATTCATGATGCAAGACAGCAACTCCTCTGATTCCTCCCATGGAAAAATTTAGTTTCAAATTTTTAAGGGAAAAAGGTACCCAACATATCTAATTGGATCTAAGTTTACTAAAACACTTGAGCATATGTGTTATGACCTAATTATGATAAATTATCTGCTCCACATGACATGGAATTTTCGACGTGGGACTTCTTCATCCGACTCTATAAAACAACTTTATATTCATGAGTTTCCATTCTTTTCATTTCTTTTTTTATTTATTTGGCGTGAGAGCTCTATTGGTGTTTCGTGTTTCGTCACTACGTCATTATAGCATGTCCATTTCATGGAAGCTTCATCTACTTTAAGTCAAGGAAATTGAAGATGTTAATGTCAAAAAAAGGGATATCTTATTGGAAATTGAAGATGTTAATGTCCCACCAAATCAATAAGGTAGGCGCTTTCCGATTTCAAGCGTCCCCCTCGAGTTGGAATATCTTATTGGAAGAACCCCGCGTGCTCAAAACAGAGAAAACAATTGTCGAGGGCACAAGAGAACATTACTAGGTGGAGGAAAGAGAGAGATATATATATGATAGCATATATTCTACAAAGAGAATTGCCTTTTTTACGGCCTAAACTTTAAATACAAAAAGTTATCTAGCATAAGAATTTGATAACTCATTGGTATTTTCAAAGTTATCTATGTGTTTGTATTCAAAAAGTTATACCACAAGTCATAAATCTATCCTCTATATAATAGAGTCGACATCAAACTTTTTATTGGATGAGAGAGTTGCAATATGTAGACCTTCTTCTTATCCTCCTCCTCCTCCTCCTTCCTTCTTTTTTTTCCAGTCCGTCGAATAACTTTCTTTCTTAATAGATATCTTTAGAGCACTTGTCGGGAGATATACCGACATTTAGCCACGGTCACAGCTCAGCATAAACTAAAAGATAATCAAAGGACGAGTAATTTATTCCTTAAAAAAATAATAAATGCTGTTCCCACTAACATGTCGCTTTCCACATTCTTCTAACACTCCAGTCATTGCTTGGACTTCATCAACAATATAATTCGATTGGAATATTTTTATTCCATTCTCCTAAACTTTTGGACTAGCTTTCTTGTCGTTCAGCCCACGCAAAAAAAAAAAAAAAAAAAAAAAAAAAAAAAAAGACTTTTTCCTTTTCCTGAAAGTTTGTTATTAGACTATTGAATCACCGTCCATAAGGTTCAACGTGCTCTATGAAACGGTCTTCTGCGCGAAACTTCGCAGTTAATTAAACGCAAATCCTCATTGAATAATATGATACCCCAAATTTCTCAGATTCTAGAATTACAGATGGACTGATAGGGGCTTGGAGGACAGGAAGTTGGGCCAAGAGTGGGCCCGTTGGGCAGGATGCTGAACCGTCAGTGTAGGCTTGGTGGGCTAAAGATTTGGGCACCGATGTGATGTTTGTGGACCGCGAATTGGGCCCGTGGGCCATGTGCATGCGTAAGGCCCAGGATTAAGTGAAGATGTTCTGGCTCGTCGGTTTAGGCTTCGGATTTATTTGTACACGTATCCAATTTAGGTCTCGTATGGCCTTGATTTGTCTTGAAAATTTGGGATTTATTTTAGCAATGCTATTTCATGTGACGTGAAGGACGATTAATGACCTCACGACTTTAGGAAAATAGCCGAAATTTGCAGCACATATTTTATAAATGGTAAATTGATGTTACCTGTTTAACCCTATGGAACTAGATTTCCATCTCTTCTACCATTATTTCTTATGGTGGCTGATTAGTGTAGGGGCGAAATGGACAAAGCAAGCATTTTGTAGGGATTAATGATTGAAGTGCAAGAAAAATCAAATTAACCCCTAATGATCTCTTAAAACACTCATCTTTGGACAAGTGTGCGTGTGCATGGTAGGAAGCTTCATGCAAGAGGAAGCCCCTTCTTTTCCTTGTCATTTCTGCCCACCTCAGATGCCGAAACCGAGCCTGGGGATTGCAAAATGCAATCATTAGTTGCCTTGAGACTCATGAAAATCTAGACTTAAACACTCAAGCAACTCTTTCCTCTTTCATTTCTCCCTCACTTATCCTTCGGCTCCGCAGAACGCCCCTTCCTATTTCTCTGCATTCTCTCTCTCGGTTTCAAGCCTTAGGAGCTCAAATCCTCGAAGAACCAGCAAGAACAAGGAGCAAGGAGGGTCGAATAGCCACCAGATAAGGGAAATTGTTGGGTACTAGGCTAGAATAATCCCCTTGTTGCTCAGTGAAGTGGCTAGTCGTCGCTTGGATTCTGTCTTGGAATGGTTTCGCCTTTCCTTGGCTGTGGATCGTCATTCCTGAGTTGCATGTTCGATCTATGGCTAGGACAGGCGTACAGGCTCAACTGAAAAGCTGTGTATGTTGTCTTACTAAGTATAGGGCATGCATGTTTAGGAAAAAGGGTTGCATGTTACTTTGGAAGCTCAGTATCCTAGCATGCGAAGTGGTGTCTATGTTTTGGTTTTGTAAGTGTTCAGACCACTGATGTGAGAAGTGGACATTGCATGAGGCCTAGGACTTTTAATTTGACTGTGTTATTGAGCTGTGATCATGATTTGAGGAAGCATTGCAAGTGTTTTGATGTGTGGGATCTCTTTTCTAGAGCCAGCCTCTACTTGACCCCTTTTGTTTCTAAATTTTGGTGACTCCAAGATGGTTCGAATTTGATGGTGTCTCCTTCTTGGTAGCTACTCCCAACATCCGTAACTATAACATAAATTATTTATGGATTTTTCTAAGAAAGGATGACTAGCTTAAGATCAGAGATTGACCCCTTTTGTTTCAAAATTTTGGTGACTCCAAGATGGTTCGAATTTGATGGTGTCTCCTTCTTGGTAGCTACTCCCAACATCCGTAACTATAACATAAATTATTTCTGGATTTTTCTAAGAAAGGATGACTAGCTTAAGAGAGTGCTTGTTGTTAGTTGGGTTCACTCTATGTGGAAGAAACCCAATGACTTGCATGCTCAAAATGGGGCTTGAGCCCATATGATAAGTTATATGGAGAAATATGATTTCTCACTATCTATATAAAGTGGTAGCTACAAATGGAAATAGTAACAAGAGAAAAAGAGAAAGCAAAAAATTTGGAGGTTAGGACAATATCTGATTTACATCAAGTTGGCATCAGAGGTCGATTCATAGTCCGATTGAGTTGAAATTTTGTCAGTATGTTCGTCGTAAATTTTCTCAAATCTGAACGGTTTGATTTTCGTTTGAAACTACTACATTAGGTTTTTCGTGGATTGATCAAAACCTACGTTTTTGGTTAGATTTATCATTGATCTCTTGTGAAATTTATGTATATTGTCAAGAATTATGTTTTTGAGGTATTTGCTACTATGTACCTCTAGTATTTGCTAGAGAAGAACATTGTTTACCCAATTTTGTTGATAGTGAAGAATTTCGGTGGACTCTGGTCCCGTGGTTTTTGATCTCCTCACATCGAGGAGGTTTTCCACGTAAAAAATCACCTTGTGTTCACATGCTTCGTATTTATTTTACCCTACTATATTGATTCCTATTAGGTTTACACAAGATGTGAGATTATTTTATTTTGATGTGTTGATTCGATATTATTCGAATTGTTATTGTTCTCCCATTAGAGTGGTATTAGAGCATCTGGCTATTGCTTGATTTTTCTACCTTGTGTTAAATAATGGAAACAAATACGAGTAGAATGGTTATACTAAATGGTTCAAATTATCATATTTGGAAATGAAAGATGGAAGATCTTTTATATGTGAAAGATTTTTATTTGCCCATATTTGCCGAGGAGAAATCAAAGAATAGAACTGATGCTAAATGGTCTATATTTCATCGTCAAGTGTGTGGTTATATTAGGTAGTGGGTGGATGATAATGTTTTGAACCATATTATTGAGGAAACACATGCATGCAATTTATGGGATAAGCTTGAACAGTTATATACTCAAAAGACTAGAAATAATAAGTTATTTTTGATAAAACAGATGATGGCATTAAGATATCAAGATGGTACTCATTTGACTGATCATTTAATTTTTTTTTCAAGGAATTATAAATCAGTTGATTGCGATGAGAATCAAGTTTGATGATGAGATACAAGCACTATGGTTGCTTGGTACTTTGCGAACCCATGGGAGACGTTCCGAAAAACTTTATCTAATTCTACCCCAAATTGTACGATTACTATGGATTTGGCTAAGAGTAGTATTTTGAATGAAAGGATGAGATGGAAGACACAAGGATCATCCTTTTCACATTCGATGCCTTGGTTGTTGAGAAAATTGGAAGAAGTGAGTCTCGAGATCCAAGAAATAGAGATAAAAGTCGAGATAAAAACAGAGGTAAGTATAATAAATTTGTGAATGTTGAGTGCCATTATTGTTATCAGAAGGGACATATCCAAAGGTTTTATCGCTAGTTAAAAAAGGAGAAACAAAAGGAGAAAGGTAAAGAGAAGAAAAGTGATAATGACAGTGATGACAATCGTGTTGCTGCACTTGAAGAAGACTTTCTCACTATTTTTTATGGTGATGTGGTGATTTTGTATCTCATGAGACTAGTTGGGTAATTAATAATGGTGCATCCGTTCATGCTATGTCTTGTAGGAATTTCTTTACATCATACAGGTTAGGTGACTTCGGATTTGTGAATATGGGAAACAATAGGTTAGCTCAAGTTATAGACATTAGTGATGTGTGCCTAGAAACTAGCAATGGCACAAGGTTAGTATTGAATAATGTTAAACATATGCTTGATATCCGCTTGAATTTGATTTCTACAAGCAAGTTTGATGATGAGGGGTATTGCAGCACATTCAATAATGGTCAATGGAAGCTCACCAAAGGTTCTCCTATTGTGACTAGAGGTGAAAAATATTTTTCGTTGTACATTATGTAGGCAAAGTTGTCCACATACACAATTAATACAGTAGATAGTGAAGATGCAACTGAATTATGGCATAAGAGATTCAGTTACATCAGTGAGAAGGGTTTGTCAACTATTGGCTAAGAAGAAGTTCCTTTTAGGATTGAAAAGTTCGGCGCTAAAGAAGTGTGCTCACTGTTTAGTAGGAAAAACATAACAGAGTTGCATTTAAAAGCTCTCTTCCTTCAAGAAAGTTATGATATACTAGATTTAGTGCATTATGATATTTGCGGTCCTATGAAAACAAAATCACTTGGTGGCTCTCTTTATTTAGTTACCTTCATAGATAATTTTTTAAGGAAAAATTGGATTCATACCTTGAAAACTAAAGATCAAGTATTAGATGCTTTTTAAGCAATTTTAGGCTTCAGTTGAGAGACAGACTAGAAAGAAATTGAAATGCATCAGAACTGATAACGGGGGATAGTATATTGGACCTTTTGATGAATATTGTAGACAACAAGGTATTCGACATCAAAAGACACCTCCCAAGACGCCTTAGTTAAATGACTTAGTTGAGAGAATGAACATAACACTAGTTGAAAGGGTAAGATGCTTACTTTTACAGTTAAAGCTACCTGGATCCTTTTGGGGTGAGGCTTTAAATACAATTGTGCATGTATTAAATTTTACTCCACGCATTCCTTTAGAGTTTGATGTTCCTAATAGAGTTTGGACATGCAAATATGTTTCTTATGATTATTTGTATGTCTTTGGATGCAAAGCATTTGTGCATATTCTCAAAGTTGAGAGGTCTAAACTTGATGTGAAAACACAACAGTGCATACTTGTTGGTTGTGGATAGGATATGCTTGTCTACAAATTTTATGATCCGGTTGAAAAGAAAATAGTAAAAAGTAGAGATGTTGTGTTTATGGAAGATCAAACAATAAAGGATATTGAGAAAGCGGAGATGATTTCAACACCACAGGTTAGTAATAATTTGGTTGAATAGAATCCAATTCCTCTTACAAATATTCTTACATAGGTTGATGAAGAGCAGCAGGAAGTCAGTGTTCTAAATAATGCACATGTTCCCGAACATGTTGAAATAGATAATAAAATTCTTAAACCATAGGCTCAATTAGATGTCCACTAGATATTTAAGTATGGAGATCCGTTAGAGACCGACGACCTTCCACCAAGTATTCTAAAGATGATTATGTATTATTAACTGATGCAAGTGAACTAGAGTGCTATGTAGAAGCAATTGAAGATGAGTACAAAAGCAATTGATTTGATGCTATGTGAGATGAGATGCAATCACTTTATGATAATCATACTTTTGAGTTGGTGAAGTTACTTAAAGGTAAAATAGTTTTGAAGAACAAATGGGTATATAGGTTGAAGCAAGTTGAACATACTTCACAACTACGGTACAAAGCTAGATTGATTATTAAGGGATTCGATCAGAGAAAGGGTATTAATTTTGATAATATATTTTCTCCTGTAGTGAAAATGTCTTCTATTCGTGTGGTACTAAGCTTGGCAGCTACCCTAGATTTGGAAATTGAGCAAATGGATGTTAAAACAGCCTTCCTACATGGTGACTTGGAGGAAGAGATATACATGGAACAACATGAGGGTTTTAAAGTGAAAGAGAAATATGATTATGTGTGCAAATTGAAGAAAAGTCTTTATGGCCTAAAACAAGCATCGATGCAGTGGTACAAAAAATTTGCGTTAGTTATAATAGAGCGTGGCTATAAGAAGACTTTCTCGAATAACTGTGTGTTTATCCAAAAATTTTCTGATGATGAATTTATTATTTTCTTACTTTATGTTGATGATATGTTGATTGTTGGCTAGAATGCTTTAAGAATTGAGTTATCGAAGAAACAGTTGAGCAAGTCTTTTGCCATGAAAGACTTGGGCTTAGTAAAGCAGATTCTTGGCATTAGAATTACCCAAGACAAAGATGCTAAGAAGTTATTTTTGTCGCAAGAGAAATATATCGAGAAGATCCTTTAGAAATTTCACATGGACAAGGCTAAAATGGTTAGTACTCCTCTTGCTACCCACTTTAAGTTAAATATGAAGCAAAGTTCTACGACTGATAAAGAGAAGAAAGATATGGAAAGTGTTCCATATGCCTAAGCTGTAGGAAGCTTAATGTATGCAATGGTATGTACACGCCCAGACTTGGTGTACGCAATTGGCATTGTTAGTCACTATTTGTCAAATCTAGGTAAAGAGCACTAGAATGCAGTGAAGTGGATTATGAGGTACCTTTATGGAACTTCAAAATTGAAATTTAGATTCGAGACTGGGAAACTTAAGTTAGTTGGATACACAAATTCCGACTTGGCAGGAGATATTGATACTCATAACTACTTCTGGTTATTTGATTTCTTTTGCGAGTGGAGCTATGTCATGGAAGTCAAGATTGCAAAAGTGTGTTGCACTTTCTACAACCGAAGCTGAATTTATTGTAGTGACTGAAGCTAGTAAAGAAATGCTATGGATGGAAAAGTTATTAGAAGAACTTGGGTTCAAGCAAAAGATGTATGTGCTATTTTGTAATAATCAAAGTGCAAATTCATCTTGGTAAGAATTCATCTTTTCATTCTAGATCGAAATATATTTGTTGGAGAAATCTTTCCAGAATATTTTGAAGCTGACAAAACGTTTCTATCAGTCTAAGTCTGGATGTTCGGAGACTGACAGTTTAAAGTCTGAAGACTTTGTATTCTCAAGACTCAAGACTCAAGACTCAAGACTTAAGACTCAAGACTCAAGACTTAAGTCTATTCTCACTGACAGTCTTTCTAATCCAGTGACGAAGGAAATCCAAAGCCGAAGTATATGGTTGAGGATTTGATCCTATCCTCTGGAAAAGATTCTTTGGTTGGATAAATATTTCGGATTCTTTGATTCTTATCTAAGATCGATTGAAGATCCGATGGTCGACGAAATATTCTTGGAATGTTCTATTCTTGGAAACCAAGATCCCGATTGTATGGGCGAACAGATTGATGGGCTATCATCGATTCCTTAAATAGCTCGGATGATCTTCTTGATTGATTCTCGTCCAATGGGTAGATTGGAGGAATTCCTTTGGTAAGTGCCAACGGCTATGATGGCATAAAGGAGTATAAAAGGAAGACGTTCTAGTTGTTTTAAGAGTGTGATTGATAGAAAAATTCCGAGTCTCGAAGAACCTTGATTGTTAGTCGATACGGTTTGAGCGAAATTGTATACACAGAGTGTTTATACTTGGTGACACCTTGAGCGAGTGTGGTAGATCATCTACACCTAGAAATCAAGGAAGATCAACACCGTAACATCTCTTTGATCATAGTGGAATCCAGCTAATTGGCTGTCGCGTAAGAGTGGACGTAGGCTTGAATCAAGCCGAACCACTATAAACCGCGTGTTCTATTCTCTCTTTCCCTTACTTAGTCTTGCGATTGAATTTTTAACTGTTGCAAATTCTCTAACTGTTTAAATATTGTGCAATCTTCAAGAAAATTTTTTATATACTTATTCACCCCACCTCTAGGTTCTAGTACTAGCTATATCAATATTGATGTTAGATATCATTGGATAAGAGATGTCTAGATGAAAAGTTGTTGGAACTTAAGAAAATTCATATGGATCATAATGGCTTTGATATGATGACGAAGACTCTACCGAGAGAGAAATTTGAACATTGCCAATTGATAGCAGGGATGGTGAATCCCTCCACATTGTCGTGAGGGGGAGATTTGTTAGTTAGGTTAACTCCTATGTGGAGGAAGCCCAATGACTTGTAAGCACAAAAGGGGGCTTGAGCCCATATGATAAGTTATATGGAGAAATATGGTTTCTCACTATCTATATAAAGTGGTAGCCACAAAAAAAAAAAAAAAATAGTAACAAGAGAAAAAGAGAAAACAACAAATTTGGGGGTTGAGGCAATATCTGATTTATATCAAGCTAGCATCGGAGGTTAATTCATGGTTCGATTAAGTTGAAATTTGGTCAGCATGTTCGTGGAACAATTTTCTCAAATCTGAATGATTTGATTTTCATTTGAAGCTCCTTACATCAGGTTTTTCGTGGATTGATCAAAACCTATATTTTTTGTCAGATTTATTATTGATCTTTTGTGAAATTCATGTGTATTGCCAAGAATTATGTTCTTGAGGTGTTTGCTGCTATGTACCTCTAGTATTTGCTAGAGAAGAACATTGTTTAACCAATTTTGTTAATAGTGAAGAATTTCGAGTGGACTCCGATCCCATGGTTTTTGATCTCCTTACATCGATGATGTTTTCCACATAAAAAAATTGTATTGTGTTCGCGTGCTTGATATTTATTTACTCTACTATATCAATTCCTATTAGGCTTACATAAGAGGGGAGATTATTTTATTTCACTGCATTAATTTGATATTGTTTGAATTGTTACTGTTCTCCCATCACTTTTATCCTAGAGCCGTTTCGCCCAGAATAAGGGAATTCATGACCTTAGCACCTTTTAGAATTTATACAAAAATATTTAGTTCGAAATTTTATAGGGTTCCTTCAAGAAAGTTATAGGAAACGCCTTTTGCACTAAATTTTAGATTTTTAGGAGCTGAAGTGGAAATTGTAGAACCTTATTCCCAGCGGTGCTTGAAAACTGCCAGTAGAATTACATAGAGATACATCTATCCTTTAGTGTTTTTATAAAATCCCTTAGTTCGAATCTAGACACGACCTCTTCATTGAAGTTTAAAAGGACGGCCTTATCTCTAACATATGGAAGTTTCAGGATGCTTAGAAAAGGTTTGACTACTCAAAATAACTAGAACTTAAGAATTCTACTCTATGCTTTAGCAAGCTAGAGTTAACTCTACTTTGTTGATCTACCACTTGCGGTGCAACTCATTGTAGACTTCGAACCCTTCATAAAAAATGTTAGTCTAGTTCTTCTCTATGATATATAAAAAATCTAGAATTTTTTAGAGCCCGTTCACTGGGGTAATAGGACCAATTCAATTAAGGTGCGAATCTGATTTGTTTTGGCTTGTTGATGGAGAATCCATTGTGTCTACATGAAGATGGTAAAATCTCGAATAGTAGTTGACTAAGGGGTTTAACTATGTTGAATGGACTTCTCTCCATAGAGCGTGATATGTGAGTGACGTGGCCATTGCATTAGAATTTGCTTCCGGCATGATTAGGAAGTCCTTGAAAGCTTAGCACATTGGTGTGCTATAACTAATTCAAGATGTGATACCGATGATGCCCTAAGGAGTCGGATGCCCATATTGTGTGATCATAGATGTCTTAGTTGTGTGATACTGAGTGATACAGATGATGTGCTAGGGAGTGGGATACCCATGCTGTGTGATCATTTATGTCTCAGTTATGTAATACCGAGATACCTCAAAGTGAGATGCCTATGCTATGTACCTTGGATGCCTTGGTTATGTGATATTGAAATGTCTTGAAGTGAGAGGCCCATGGTAAGTAATCCATGGAAATTCGGCTAGTGATCTAGAAAGAAGTGACTCCAACGAACCGGCTAGAGACTCGAACCCTTAAATAGCTCACATTACCTATTGCAAAATACCTCACATGGAAAAACTTTTTGGCTACTAACATCTTAGCAAGTGATTGACTCATCAAACTCGAACCTTCAGATCTCAGATGGTGTGGAAGAGTTATATTTAAATCCAAACATTTTGTAATGGGTGTGGAATCTAAGGGTAATGGCAAAAGGAGATTAGTGTCGATCTCATTTCCATATGCTTCTATAAGATAATGGCAACAAGTTTCACTTATTACATTTTTTCTTTTTCAAAACTTATGTTATGTTTTTATCCTTTCTTTGCTAGTTTCATTTGCTAAGTGTTGCCAAAGTTGGAAACGAAAGGCCTTCTATATAATTAAGCCAAAGTCCTCACTTCTCACTTTTAAATTCTTCCCAGATGAAACCTAAACGCCTCTCTCTGGGCAAGAATACTCCGGGCAAAGACCAGATTCCTTCGGAGATCGAAGCTTTGGTCATGGACTGTCAAGTGCCTCTGGCCCAATTTGACTATTGTCCACTTGGCCCATTGCACTGGTGAATTAAACCATTTATCCAACTGGGCTGCCAAGGCCCATCGTCGTCGTGCCCTTCTTCTAAATTCGTTATACAAACCCCACATTCTTGTGGTACTTTGTTCTAAAACCCACCAACTATGTTTTCTAGGTGAGGATTGATGAAATGAAGTTTTTTTATTTTGACAGAAAAAAAAAATTAATCGAAACAAATTTCAATGTGGATCATTGGACTCGACATTTTTTGAGAACATGTTCATGCATGACTCTTGATCGCATATTTGGATTGGACTTGTAAAATTTGTTTCGTGCATTACATAATGATTTGACGTGGTAGCAAGCTCATTATGTTGAATACAAGATATCAGGAATCATATATTGTGATATCCAGTTCGTTGTCATGCAAGTCAGTTGTCAAATCGGTGCATAGGAAAACTACTGGATCAATGCTAAATTTATTATACGGATTAGAGGTGTGCAAAAGAATCGGGAAATAACTGATACTATATTTAACTAGCCCAAAATGGACAGTTCCCATGGGATAGGTCCAACCCCCGATTCCAATTCACCGGAACTGATGAGTATTAATCTAGAACTTGGTTTTAAGTATGGAATCGCCGACCTAGACCAGATCGGTACATATATATATAATTTTTTTTGTTGATTTTTAAGGTTTAACTTTTCAAATCAAAATCCTTGTTTCCTCTTCCTTTCTCTTCATCTCTCGCCTCACCTCCCTCTCACCCTCTTGCTCTCAGTAGGCTCCGACCTTTTCCAATCCTTCTCTCACTCTTGCTCTACATCGCCTTTAGTGTCATTGTTCCCTCTGTCACTCTCGCTCTCTACCGCCTTCAGCCTCTGACCTCATCACTCGCTTTCAAGTCTCATGCCTCTTCTGAAGTGGGGATATTTTCACTGGTTCCATAAACCCACTCGGGAACCAAACTGCCCGATCTAGTTCTTGGGTGGGTCCATGGAACCAACGAATGGTTCCCGATTCCAATATTTTGGAAGTAGTCTTTAGTGGGCATTTTTTTGATCCAAGGGTGAGAACTATATACCTTGGAACTGATCATCCCTAACAAATGACATTTAATTTGCCAATTTAATCTTAAATTTTATAAATTATTTTTGATATAATCCTTTTGGCCAATTTTTGTTGGAAACCACTAATATAGCAATGTACTATGTAGGGTGGTCAACGATAATTAAAATTGTCATGTCAGGTATTTTTTGCAGAAATTGACCAAGCAGACGACATTGGAGTTTTGCACAAAAGTTTAGGACTAAAATAGCAAAATTAGTAAGTCTATGAATGAATTAGCAATTGTACAATAGGAGTTAAACAATTTCTCCCTCAACATGTTGTGTGAAATTTGTTTTGCTTTGAGGAGCTTTTGATTTGGGGTAGTATGCTTGTGTATATTAAAATCTTGGAGATTAGACTGTTGGAAATATATAAAACATGCTTGTATTTAACGCATTAATTTTATGACATTGAGACCAATATAGAAAGTAGTAACTATAGCTTGATACTTTTATATCTATTTTTTCACTTCTTGGGCAGGGCAGCCCCTATCTAGTCCTACTCTTGATGTGATATCTTGATTTTTCAATTTTGGTTTCAATTAAATAAGTTGGGCATTTCATCTTTGCACCTATAGCTCTCTTCTCGGAGTTGGCCACTCACGAGATAACTAGTTTATCAAGTGAAGCCGTTAAGGAATCTAAACGCAATAAACTTGAGAATTCGACCAGAAACCGACTGCTTGACCGTGCTAATCTGCAAGGGTCATTATGGCACAGATTAATTAGAGACCAAAGATAGGTTGACTCGACAAAGGCATGTAATTAAGTGTGGGTGATTCCATCTAATTGCACAAATCTTGTCGATCGGCACTAGACCGATTTCTCTGTCGTTTTGGTACCCTACATCCGTATTTGAAACCTTGAAATTTTCATGACAACTGAGAGTTGCCAATGTGTCGAAGATGCACTTTGTGGCTTGAAAATAATCAACCACATGTCAATTGCACTGAAAATTCCTAAAAGCTACCCGGTAGATTATAACGCGCTAAAGTCATGCTAGATTGAAATTAACTGTGAAATTGAACCTGATTGCAGAAATTGAAAGTTCTGTCAAGTCACAATCCATTTTAGGAACATCAATTCATCCTCAGAAGATTTTTCTACAAACCGAGATTTTTGGCGGAAAAGCAAGGTAAGACCGTTCTTGTTCAAGATTGTTAGAGGGCCGTTTTTATTCGAATCTTTAGGAATCAAGTTGGATCATTTGATAGGGAAAGGTCATAAGAAGGTTGAGGACACATGGGTTAATTTAATTGAGCTTCAATTGGATGGAATTGATTGAGAATTGATTGAATTAAGTGTACAAGATTTCATGCCATAGCAGAAAATGAAATCGCAACCATTGGATTAAGGTTGTGGGAGATAGTGGAGTATGACATCATCAAGCAATGTCATGGTGGGCCATTTTTGTTGGATTAAAGAAAGAGAAAGAGAGAGAAAAAAAATGGTCCCCTCCTTCTCTCTCCTCCTTTTCTCCTTCCTCTCTCTCGTCGACCTTCTCTCCTCCATCTCTCCTTGCTGCTTCGAAACCCAGCAATCGAAGAAGCCTTGAAACAGAACCAGCAGTCGTCGCAGTTGCAGCTGGAGTCGTTGTTGCCTCACGTCGCACGCCGTCGCTGCTCCGCCCTAGCCGCACGCCCTTCGCCTTCCTCTCTTCTCTCCTACTACCGGTCGACCAGCCCCTTTCTTCCTGCTGGTTGTGTCTTTGCAAAACCAGAAACCGTAGAGGAGAAGCCGAATCAGCCCCTCACACCGTCGCACTCCCTCGCCGTCATGCTGGACCACCGTTTGCCGCCTCTCCTTGCGCAAGCTGCCCCGCCCGTCTCCGCCTCCATCTCGCCAGCTCCTCTGTTCTAGCAGCTATTCCAGATTTGGGGAAGCTCAGCCAAAGCCGTCCAGCCCACCTCTGGCCACCGTGAAGCGCCGCCTAGGTCTGGTTTAGCTCCTCCGCCCATTCCCGACCCAAACCAGCACCAGATCCGCCCTTTCCCGGCCTCAACTATCAGCAAACAGAGAAGAAAAAAATGGGTATCGCATTGGAGTTTTCCCCCGTTTTAGCCGGCTTCTCGACCCCGGAAGCTAGGCCTGCCTTGGAGACTATCGACCCTCGCGTCGTCCCCGTTGTTTTAAGCCGTTCGGCTCGTTAATCGAGTGAGTTTATCCTCTAATCCTTACTTAGTGAGTTAATTATGCTTAAGGGGTGTTTAGATTAGTCTAATTAGATTTATGTGGTTAAATTAGATTATTTTAATGTAAATTAGATTAGTTGTATGATTAGTTTAATGGATGTTTAATTAGGGCTAATTGTATGTTTAAATTAGTGTAATCTAGTTTAAGCCATAATTAATCTTTTTAATTAATTAATTATTTCGAATTTTTAAATATTATTTTATTAAATTATATTATTATAATTTAATATTTAATTATTTAATTTTCGGAATTAAATTTAATTATTTAATAATTTCGAAAATTTTGCCGGGATGGGCGGTCGTTAGAATTTCGCGTTGATCGCAGCAGTGCGATCGGTTTGTGCTAATTGTATGTTTAATTGAGAAATTGAGTGGAATAATGGTTATGGTTAATTATTCCAAAAGTGTGGAATTGAGTGATATTGATGAAATTTTGGTATTTAATTGGAAAACACCTAGTGTCGGCTTTTGGCACCGTAATTGGTTTGTATGACTAGTTTGAATCGATTGGATTGAATGAATGGATGTTTATGTGGGGATTCATCCCAAATCTATTTAATTTTGGTATTCGATTCGAATTTGATTGTGAAAGGTTGTGAATAGATCTAAAAAATCATCGAAGCTCGGCTGTGCCTTGTTGGGTCGTGATATACCACAGAATTGGGAATCAGTCGTGCCCAATGGGGCCGTAAATTTGCCACCTGATAAAGATCGCGCCCGTTGGGCCGTAAATTTGCCACTTGATAAAGGTTGTGCCTATTGGGCCATAAATTTGCCACCTAATAAAGGTCACGCCCCTTGGGCCGTAAATTGCCACCTGACAAAGGTCATGCCTGATAAGGTCGTAATCCGCCACCTATTAAAGGTCGCGCCCATTGGGCCATAATTTACCACCTAAAGATAAGTCGTGTCCTTTGGACCGTGGTTTGTAGTGGAGGATTCATTAAGTTCAGCTCGTTGAGCCGAGAGTGAAATTGGAATTGGAACGCTTGAGATGATCGGAGAGTGGTTTCGATGACATGTAATCGACTTAGTCGATTAATTGATGACTTCAATCTGAATGAAGTATTTGAGTGATTGGATTGATTGATATTTGAAATGTACTAACTTGCAAGAAGAATCAAAGGTGAGGTAAGTCCTCTATCCTATTTGTGTGGTTAGAGCGCCTTGAGGCGTATTTTCTTCCTAATCAGGTCTTAGAGGGTGGGATTCACTGAGACATTGTCTCACCCCGTCGTGGGCTTAACATTTTCAGGTCCTTAAATGGCGGTCGTGGAGGACTTGAAGCCATGGACATTTGTGGAGGTGGAGATTGAAGAATTGGCGAACGTGTCTGACTAGTTGGTCATAGGACAATTCCCTTTTTGTTGAACCTGTCTATTTTGTAGATAATCTGGTGTTGTATATAAACCTATGTGTTTATAAGAAAGCTTGTTTGGTTGTGATTGATTGTCTGCTTTTCTATCTCAAGTTAAATGTTGTCAGGGGATTTGTTTCGCTTCCGCATGTGCAATAAAAATGAATGGGTCAGCGACGTGTCCTAGGAAGTCACATTTTTATTGATCGCAATGAGATGTGCGCATGCCCGAGGTTCAGGGCGATTGTTTATGGGATAATTAGTATGAATGGCTTTTATTTCATGCTGGTGCATGTGGTTGATAGTTGTTTGGTAAATTGTTTGGTGATGATCACTCAAATTCTAATTTGGGATTAGAATTGGGAAACAGGTTTTTGTAAAGATCCTATAGATGAGTGATCAAGAGTAGAGGACTCCTAGAGAGAACCTTTAGACCAATTACTCGGGGTGGTATGCCGACAAAGATCGTTACCCAAGGTGGCCGTGGTGAAGCATCGGCTTAGACCAGAGTGAGTGTAAGAGTATTGCTTTAGGTCGGTCCTAGTGTAGTAGCATTGAGTGATCCTAGGTTCGATGGGATCGTTTCGGCGCTAGTGTTCTTTGGGAGCTTGTTGAGCTAGTAAGCTAAGGACCAAGCCGCTGCTGTTGCCGATGTATTTACCATCACCAATGTTGTAACTATTGTTGTTGCTGCGCCTGTTGAGGCCCAAGCTAGAGTTGTGATCTGGGAGCAAGTCGTTGCATTTGAGTCGAGGTTCAGATTCAGTAGAGATGGAAACTAGTTTGGGAAGGAGCTGATGATTGGAGAAAAGTATCCCATTTCCATCTAACTGGAAATGTGGGATGGTCAGGTCAATAATGGATTAGAATGGAGTGCGTCGTGCTGACGGAAGCCGACATGGATTAGCCCCGTGTCTTGGTAAGACGAGTGCTTATTCGGTATAAGAAAGAACGCATGCTGTCACCTGACAGTAGGCATGTGACTCACTGATTGTGTGCCAAGTTTGAGAAAAGAAGTGTGAGTCACCCCGATGACCAAGTACAATGGGAGCATGCTTTGAATGTGGCCAGCATGGCCATTGGCCTAGGAACTGTCCGTGTAAGTCCAAGAGGACTCGAGCATCGCTACCTCCGACAGGATGCCACTAAGATGGCTAGAAGAGCATGAATGGATCAACCATGCATTGATCAAGGGAAGAATGTTTTTGAGATGTTTTTATTAGAGTAGCGTAGCATGATTTTGAATGAAGGTTGTGGAGTTTTCGATATGGTAATAAAGTAATAGGAAGATGAATTTATGACTATGGTTGTGTTAGAAGGGTTTTCTTATATATGACTTGGAAGTCATTTATAAAAGGTTTGGCTCGAGGAGCTTTCTGTTGTTACGAATTGTGGCAGTGATATAATTCAGTTTGTTCAGTTAGCTTATGATAGTTTTGAATTACTGAAAATTAGAAAGGACCTTCAATCCCTGTTATTCGTCACTAAAGAATTGCCAGGTCTGCTGTTAGAAAGGGAAATAAAGTTCGTGATTGAATTAGCAATCGAATCAGAGCCCATCCCTAAGGCTCCTTATCGAATGGTGCTATTTAAGTTTAAAGAACTGAAAGTGTTGATGCAAGAATTGTTAGATAAATGATTCGTATGTTCTAGTGCATCACCTTAGGGAGTGCCATTTCTGTTCGTGAAGAAGAAAGATGGTTTGTTGTGTTTGTGCATTGATATTCTCCAAGATCGACTTGAGGACATGGTATCATTAGTTGAGAATTAGGATGAAAGACATACCGAAGCTGACATTTCACACTTGATATGGCAATTGTGAGTTTATTGTATTATCATTCGATTTGATGAACACTCCAGCTGTTTCTATGGATCTGATGAACATAATGTTCATTAAGTACTTGGATCAGTTTGTGATTGGGTTCATTAACATTATTCTGGTGTGTTCGAAGAGTGCTAAAGAGCATGAGAGACACTAGAGGGTGATACTTCAGATCTTGAGGACTCTTAAATTTTATGCTAAGCTTAACAAATGCGAGTTTTGGTTAACTTGTATGGTGTTCCTAGGTCATGTGATTTCAGGAGAAGGAATCTCCGTGGATCCCGTCCAAGATAGAAGTAGTGAACAGTTGGCCAAGATTGACTACAGTGACAGAGATCAAAAGTTTTCTGGGTTTAGCAGGGTATTACAGACGATTGGTGGAAGGGTTTTTAGCTTTAGCGTCACCGTTGACAAGATTACTGAAGAAGGAAGAGAAGTTTATGTGGATAGACAAGTCTGAGCATAGTTTCCAAGAGCTTAAGTGGAGGCTGATTACCACACCTATGCTGACCATTCCGTCTAGTCCTAGAGGATACGAGATCTACAGTGATACGTCATTTAGAGGACTAGGTTGCGTGCTAATACAGCATAGCAAGGTTGTTGCATACTCATCCCACCAATTGAGACCTCATGAACTGAATTACCCGACGTGTGACTTGGAATTCGCAGCAATTATTTTCGCTCTGACGATTTAGAGATATTGTTGGTGTGAAGAAAGACTCCAAATCTTCGCTAACTATTAAAGTCTCAAAGTATTTATTCTCTCAAAAGGAATTGAATATGAGATAGCGTTGTGAACCAGCACTTCTCGAAAGTATTCTATATTCATCAGTTTGTAGCTGTTGTAATAAAAGTAATTTCATGGATTGTGGGATCATCTTATTATGGTATATGGAGAGCTACATTCAGTTGATTCTAATCCATATTCGGTGCAAATGTGATTGATAAAACATGATGGACTGATATTTGTGATACTCGCGGAACGAGAATATATTAAGTGGTTTGTGATCGTCACATCAATGGTTGATTTGAGGTGTGTCTTCATTCATGTCCCATAATTAATTGACATGTGTTTCCTTAGTTAGATTAGAAAAAATAAAAATAAAAATTTCTCTTCTTCCTCCTCCACCCATTTTTTTCCCTAACCTAGCCATCATTAATGGCCATCGGCGCTGCCGGCTCTTGATAGTTGGTCATCCATGGCCATCAACGACCCATTTAGGCATTTATCTAGTTGGCTCTTGATATTTGTCCATCCACCTTCGGCTCTGAACAAGCCGTCGTTGCTCGCGGCCATGAGTTCCAAATCTGGAACCATGGCCATGAGCACAACGGCTCTAGAGCCATGACTGTTAAAATCGAACGACGACTCTTGAAGTCCCCTATCGCTTGTTTCAGACAATGCAACTTGAAAATGAAAAAGAGAGAAAAGAAAAAAGTGATGATGAAGTCAAGGGAAGGAACATCGTTTGCTTGCCATGGCCACGGCGGGACTTCCAGATCTGCAACCATAGCTCCAACGACATTGGCTCGTCCATGGCTGAGCGACGGTAATCTACTTCAAATGTGCAACTCTATCCCCTTGACTCCAGATGTGATCAACGACAACAAATTTAAGGGAAGGAATGTCGACCACAAACACAATGGAGAGGGTTGGACGCTCCGTAGTGGCTGCCTTAAACGTGGCATTGGCAACTCCTCCGGTGGTGACGACGGAGGGAGGCACAGAGCTGGGCTCAAGGCGGGCATAGATGGAAGAGGAAAAGTGACGTGGATGGAGATTTCTCATTTTGTTCATCTAAATCCACCTCTATATGTACATGTCAATTTGTAATTGGTTCAGTGTGGAAAAATGCACGCCACATCAACAATTGATGAGACACTTAGGGGGTGCATGACAACTGCCTATTTCTATTCCAAAAATAATTTTTCTATTCTGGACCTATTTTTAGAATAGAAATTCTTTTGATAAACTCATTCCGTTTTTCTATTTCTAGAATAGATTTCTTTTCTAGAAATAAGTTCGGAATAGAAATCGAAGTAGAAATTTGCTACTTCTTTATTTCTGGAACAAAAATGAGAAATAAAAATTTGTCTCATCGTTCGTCAACTGGTCCTTCATCCATTGCCGTTAACCACCGTCCATCGGTCGCTGGCCACCACCGCCGGCGGTCACCGGTCGCCGGCTGTCACTGGTCGCCGGCTGCCACTGCCGCCGCCGCAACCACCGCGTTCCGCCACCACTATCCGCCAGTTCGTGATCGTTTGAAAGGAAGAAATTTTGTGTTGTTATTAAACGAATTTCTATTTTTAGAGTATAAATTTTGTGTCGTTATCAAATGATTAGTTTTGCTTAGAAACTCTTCTAGAAACTATTTCTGGAACAAAATGATTGTCATGCGCACTCTTACAAACCACTAAAGATTTTGTCGCGTGACGTCCTCATGATCCTTCACGAACAGTTTTTGCATGCCATGTTGATAAGCTTCCAAAACTACGTGTCGTGTACACCATTAATATAATTATTTGAATAACTACCGTGGGTCAATGTAATTTACTTAACTTATGCTGTAGTGAGATTGCAATAATGAGCTCGCCATTTAAATGGTGAACACTAGAGGAATTCTATGTAGCTTAAAATATTCCTTTACGAGTGTGAAAGTCCTATGTTAAGGCCTAGGGGATCGCCTTTTCTGTCCCTTTTTCAAGCTAAAAATAATTATGCTAATTGTACATATACTCCAAATATATAAAGGTTGATTTGGTTGGCAAGACAATGATCGGGAAAATTGGTATTAAAAAAACCCTACATTTCTTATATCTTATCTTGCGTAGGAAAAATATTATATATAACAATTGATGGACCTATATCCAATTCAAGATAGTGTCTAGTGAAGTCAGTATTCAGATAAAATCTAGTGAGGGCGAGGGTCAATCACCGCCACTCGATATTGGTGAGTGGGACACAATCACTGCGCAGGTGAGAGCAAGTATGCCTCTTGCTTGCTCTACTTATGGCAAGGCCCTTCCCTTGGCTTGGTCGTGGTTTGTCAACCCTTACCATGGCCCGCGCAAGGCTCCCCAACAGTCACCCTCCACTCCCTAGGGCTATCCTCCTCCCATTTCGATCGTCATTTCTCTGTCTCTCTGTCTCTCTGTCTCTCTCTCTCTCTTATGATTTTCATCTTCTTTTTTTAATATTTTATTTTGGTTCTTTTTTTTTCCATTTTGACGTCCATTCGGCGTCACATCTATGCCATGTACCTAAAAAGAGAAGGAAAAATTAATTAATAAAATTTGGATCTAAGTGTTCCATCCACCTAAAACTAAAGAATTGAATGCATGAATTTTGCAAGTTTTAGGATTGAAATAAATGAAAGAAAGCTTAGGAATTCTAAGGACATGGGGCATAACCATGAAAAGAGTTTAGGCCTCTGGCTGTAATATTTCCCATATCTCAAATCATGCAAATTCGCACAGTCCAGAACTAATAATATTACACGTAAGTAATAAAGAAAGAAAAAAAGAAATTGAAATCCAATATTTTGCCCCTTCATGATGCAAGACAGCAACTCCTCTGATTCCTCCCATGGAAAAATTTAGTTTCAAATTTTTAGGGAAAAAAGTACTCAACATTTCTAATTGGATCTAAGTTTACTAAAACACTTGAGCAAATATGTTATGACCTAATTATGATAAATTAGCTACTCCACATGACATGGAATTTTTTATGTGAGACTTCTTCATCCGACTCTATAAAACAACTTTATATTCATAAGTTTCCATTCTTTGCATTTTTTTTTTTATTTATTTGGCGTGAGAGCTCTATTGGTGTTTGTGTTTCGTCACTACGTCATTATAGCATGTCCATTTCATCGAAGCTTCATCTACTTTAAGTCAAGGAAATTGAAGATGTTAATGTCAAAAAACGGGTAGATCCCACCAAATCAATAAGGTAGGCGCGTGCTTTCCGATTTCAAGCGTCCACCTCGAGTTGGAATATCTTATTGGAAGAACCCCCACGTGCTCAAAACAAAGAAAACGACGTGCGGACTTGTGGCACCCCCGATCAGGTAATATCGCCACAGATATCTATCGCTCCACCTAATGAATACCAGTTACATATCTTTGTTTCGGGGTTAAAAAAGAACCGTAGTTCATGGACATTTTTTTTTTAAAAAGAATCCGGTGCAGCTCATAGGAAAAATAAGGACAAATCACACCATCCCTCTACTCCCAAAATGATGATACAATGCACACCAACTACACAGCGAAGGAAATCATAAAGCCGAGCCACTTTTTATTTATATTCTTATGATGGACATCTCGGGTCGGTACAACCAAAAAGCCAAGACTTTTAGCTAAATTTGGCTACAGCTCAAAAGAGAGATCTCAACCCCCTATATCGATCACGTATAACCCTCCATCTATAAGTGTCGGCTATCCCAAAAAAAGGTGTCAGCTCCCACTCCTCACGCAAGCCATCACACCCACCCTGGTGCATCGGGCGGTGGCAACATCCCCAGCATCACTCCACCACGACGGACATGGACAAACAAGAACTCCTGGGTGATCGAGCCCCCAGCCAGGCCCACATCATACATCACTAGTACACGAACCCGTATGAACACCAAACCAGGGATGGTGACACAATTATGCTCCATATGCTCGACCTCCACGTCATATGGAAGGCCGTAAAAGGTACCGTGCATGACCGAAGGGAGATGCATCTTTCTAATCTGAAATGTTGATCCCCAAATGGGTGAGTACAACCACTCAGCAGGTAAAAGATCCATTAAACTAATCAATGCATCAAACAGAACAATCATGACATCATAGTAGAGTACATATAGTTCATACATGTTAAACATGTCTTACCTTTCATCCATGCACATTTCATCAAAAACAGCCATGTATATAAGTCACCATGTCATGTGCATATACCACCATGCACTTGTATGTGTAACATCATTCTGCCATGCATACATGTTACCATACTCTATGTACATACCACTATGCACTTACACATATTATATCATACAGCCATGCATACATGTCACAATACCATGCATGATTCAATTTCAGCTTTTTATCTTTCAATTGGGTCACCACATTTTCCTTTCCCGGGATAAGTAATTGCATCCCACATTTTATCGCTCACACCCAACCTAGCATCATGAGGAACCTCCGGCACACACCTCCGAGCATCCCGACACTCTCGGAGCATCGTCGGCTCACACCTCCGATGGTGTCCTCATTTATCATAATTCATGTTCACAATTGTGTCTCAATATCAACATGGCACATGATGTGATGGCAACAAGGTCAATTTCAGCTTTTGATTTTATATGTAATGCTAAATATAGTCACATGTGCAGCAAGATTCAATAACTTAAAAACAATATAATTCATGGGACAAACTCATGGATTATTGCTATTATTTTAGAAACGGAATGCGTTCTTTTAATTTACACTTCTTAAAATTTAGTGATTTGCCCTAATAATTTCTAAGAATTTAATACATCATAGACAAGCTCTAGAGGCATTTATCTCATGAAGAACACAACACCACCAGAATTTCATACAAAACAGAATTGTCCATGCAATACAGCTTTTAAAATTCGCACAATCCAGCTTGCACAGTTTTAGAAAAATTTCCGATTAAATACCCAAATGAACTTCAAAATTTATGAAATTCGAATATGTGAGAGACAAGACCATCAGGTAGATACATCATGAAGACATCGAAGTCAAATTCATCCTAGATAATTAAATATGGACGGTTTAAAATCCTTGTTCCTAATATCGTAATTCCAAATCTCACCATCTCCAAAGGACCACAATTTCACCTACCTATTCTTGTTTGTTTTCTCTAAATTTTTTATATGTTAAACCTCAGAATGTTCTTTAGCACTTTTGTTAAGAAATCAAAGTGAACTTTCAACAAAAAGATTGCCTTACAGTCCATGCATTCATCAAGGGTGGATACCAAAATCTCCAGATCCAGTCTTTCCAAAGAATAACAATTTCACCCACTTATACTTGTTTTTTTTTTTTGTCCCAAATTTGAGTATGTCATACTCCAAGAAGTCCTTTACAACTTTCATTTAGAGATCAAAGCCAAAATTCAACTAGAACATCACATGCAAATCACTAGAACATCCAAGGTCGAGCTGTTTTTCTCAAGAACAGTACACTAGACTAGAGCACCACTCTTATAACTTCAATTTTTCACATTCTATACATCCGAAATTGTTACCATTCAATCACACACACTATGCACAGCATGCAAGAGTAGATCAAGGGATCCCACTTACCTCCAAACTGAGCAAACGGCGAGACATGGCGGCAGCGGACAGCGGTGAGCAAAGCGGACGATAGACGGACGACCCTCCTCCTTCCTCTCTTCCTTTCTTCCTTTCCTCTCCTTCCTCTCTTTCTCTCCTCTCTCTCTACCGTGCGACACACCTCTCTCTCTCTCTCTCTCTCGGTTCCTTTCGCTCCATTTGGTCACTTTTCCCCTAATTTCCTTCCCTCCATCATTAGCCATCATTAATCTTGCATGGCTTAACACTTGGCCATCTTTTTAGGACAAATGGGGGAGGCATGCAAATTGGTCTCTCCCCCCCCACTTCTTTGTGCGGTTGACGGCCCCTCATGGGCCTATGGGCCGGCCATTTTGGCCCATCTTAGGCCTAACACTCTTGGGCCTAAGACCCAAGCTTAAATGACCCAAGATTAACCCCTTTTTTTTAAATTTAAAAAAAAACAGCTTAATCCCTATTTATACAAAGTACTAAATTACAAATTTAAATGGCTATAATACTTTGTAACATAGATTAATAAAGTCCAACTTATAAAATTCATGACCAAAAAGAAAACATAATTTCCTCATCAAATAAATCTGGATCCCACATGGGCATGGAACATGTTTCTAAGAAAATATTCACCCATTAGGTGCTCGGCCATTAATTCTATTACACTTCTTTGGTTTAAAGACCATAACATAGGTCAATGCTGCATCCATCGCCCTTCCAAAGGTTGTAAGGCATCTAGAGGTTGCCACAGGACCCCTGAAGTGCCTTAGCTTTGCACAAAGGGACACTTAAGTGCCATAACTTATGAAAGGTACACTTAAGTGCCAAAATCGGAGTAGAAGGGATCACTTGAGTGCCAATCCGGCCAAAGTCTGGCCAAAATACGGACGTGGCATTTTCCCGGCGAACCGAGCCCAAAACAATGCCATTTTGCATGCTAAAGTGGCAAAATAATGCAAAAACGGCGTCGAAGAACTTATTCTACTTCACGAAGGTTATATAAGGGCGGATTTGGTATTTGGATATTACTTCTATCAATGATCTAGTCAATTATGAATGATTGTCTATGAGATCATGGACATGTAAATTATCCCTAAATAATGAAGAGATAACAAAAAAATTCATTCATTTTTTTATGAAATATTTATGTAGTAAGAGATAAGTTAGGGTTGATCGATTGAGTATTCCATTTTTCTTAGAGTCCTTTCTAGGGAAGACATTGAGTTTTCGATGTATAATAAAAGCCGTGTGCAATGAAAAATGGGCTAATAAAAAATTAATTAAAAAATTAATTAAATTAAAATTTAAAATAAATTTAGTTAAAATATTAAAAAAAATTAAAAATTAATTAAAAAAAATAATAATAATAAGGAAAGGGGGGGAGAGCGGCGAGGGATCGGCCCTTAAGTATTCCTTTGTGTAAAGTTATGGCACTTGAAGTGTTCTTTTGCCCAAAGAAAACAATTGTTGAGGGCACAAAAGAACATTACCAGGTGGAGGAAAGAGAAAGATATATATTATAGCATATATTCTACAAAAATAATTGCCTTTTTTACGGCCTAAACTTTAAATACGAAAAAGTTATCTAGCATAAGAATTTGATAACTCGTTGGGAGATATACCGACATTTAGCCACGGTCTCAGCTCAGCATAAACTAAAAGATAATCAGAGGATGAATAATTTATACCTTAAAAAAAATATTAAATGCTTCAACCCGGCATCTCTAATGATAGTACACAAGAAGTCATAAGAAAAGGAATTTCAATTCAACTCAATATTTTGTAGCGTTAAGATGTTAATAGAGTAAGATAGTAATGCCTCTTACTCCTCCCATGGCTAAATCTAGTTATCATTTTTTTTTTCAAGGGATAAATAATCCTCTTTTGAATTCTCCTGCATTTGGAGCTCGTTGAGATGTGCTATGAAAGTATGTTGCCTTATGTCCGAATACATTAATATATCTAGTTACACTTAACTTCACTGGAAAAAAAAATCTTAGGCGTTATAAAAATACAGTAAGTTCAAAAACTTTCAAAATGTGCAATTAAGTTAAAAAATTTGTCACGAAAATGTAATCAAATCCTAAAACTTTCAAAAACTATAATTAAATCTTAAAACTTGTCACGAAATACAATCAAATCCTAAAATTTTCAGAAATTGTAATCTACGAAAGGACTTCATTGAATCATTTTGATAAGTTCTATAATTTAATTGCATTTTTTAAAAAGTTTTTTAGGATTCAATTGCACTTTGTGATACGTTTTATAATTTAATTGCACTTTTTGAAAATTTTAGAACTTAATTACACTTTCATTACAAATTTTGATACTTCCAATGAACTTATCCCAGATACTTAAGTAAATGAATCATGAGCTAACTAAAATGAATTAACTGCTCTATATTAGAAGAAATTCCCAATTTGTGACGTATTTCATATTACACCCAATAGAGCCTAACTTGAGCAGTTTTGTAATCCATTTGATCTTATAAGTTAAAGATAACTATGTTTTCGAAAACCTTAAATTCCTTTCAATTTGTCTTTCAATTTTTTAGCTCTAGAGCTCTATTGCTGTTCGTGTTTCACGACTATGGGACATTACATCTCATGGAAGCTTCATCTTCTTTAAGATGATGCTTTGAACAGTTACGCCTCGCAGAGCATCGACTAGGCAAGCCCGACCCTTGTTGGTCATGACCTATGCTAGCCAACATTGAAAAGAGAAAGGAAAGAAAAATAAGAGAAAAAATGTTAAATTTTTCAAAATTATGAAAAAATGTCTATATCATTGCCAAACGTGTCTCATAGGACCACGGCATCAACATTAGCAATGTCAAGCCTAAATTAGTCGGATGTACTCAATTAGCAAAACATGAAAAGAAATTTATAACTACATTAATTCAATTGAAATGTTTAAGACTGAATGAATACAAATACAATAAATTTAGGATTTTTTAGATACTTTTTTCCTTTTTCTCCATTAGTGTTTTCGGACCTTGCGAGGGAAAACCTTTGAATCTCTCTTCACCAGACCGCCACTTTGCGGCACGAAATTTCTTGTTTTGACCAAGAGTTTCTATTTTGCTTGTGGGTTTTTCCTCCTGTTTTTTGCGAGGTAGACTGCGCAATAATCCGCCTACACCTCTTCATCGACGTTTTGGCCACGTTGAAATTCTACCCACGAGCTGCATAGGAAACTTTTAGTATGTTTATGAAGGGCCCTTTTTTTTTCCCGAAGGTTTGACTTTTCAATGAAGCCTCTTCCTTGCATTCTAATTGCAAGTGGAAATGGGTCTAGCTCAAAGAGACAAATTGGAACTTTTCTCCCCCCGGGTTGGATTAGATGTTCAGTTCTTTTTATTCTTGTGTTCTTCTCAGAAGCATTCTGTGTTCATCGGTTTATATTTGTTGTAATTAAGTAAATTGAAAGATTGTGGGATCATCTTCTTGTTGTAAATGGAGATTTAGGTTCAACTGATTTTGATCCATGTTCAATGCAGATGTGATTGACAAAACTGTGATGGATCGATGTTCATGATACTGACAAAACCGTTTTTATAGGAATGGTTGAATTTGCAAATCAATTTCTACAGCAAACCCCTCATGATCCTTCATTGATACATTGAGCATGTAATGTCAATAAATTTCAAAACCTACACATTGTGTATGCCATTTATATAATTATACCGAAAGGTCTCATATATCTCTTGTCTACTTTTGCCTTAGACATGGAGTACTCCCCGAATAAGATGAAGAGGTCTAGTACATTGAAATTTTGTAAATCGAACTATTCTTACAATGGGTTGATGTAATTTATCTAATTTGGTGACAAGCTAGCCAACTAAACTTTGCAATCCAAAGGATTTGATGTAGCATAAATTGAACATGATAAGGCTAGTAAATACACCTAGAGGGGGGTGAATAGGTGTTCAAGAAAATTTACGCAAGACTTTAACAAGTTAACTCGTCTTTCAAGAATAATAGAGTGATTATGTAAAAGACTATAAACAGTTAAATAAAACAATGAATTAAAGTAAGGAGTATAGGGAAAGAGAATTAAAACACAAAGTTTATAGTGGTTTGGCTTAGATTAAGCATACGTCCATTCTCCTGCATTGACAACCCACTAGTTGGATTTCACTAAGAAACAAAAGAAATTTTACAGTCTCATGTCATTGATTCCATAGTATAGAAATTCTACTATACTTCCTCAAGGTCTCACAAGTCTCTTTTGAGTACAAATAAAGCCTTAGCGATTGAGATAACAAAGAACTAGGAGCTTTAGACTTTGGAATTTTTCTTTCACACACACACTCGAATAACTTGAGCATCTTCCTTATATATTCCTCCATGCATTTTCAATCATTGCACTTTCCAAAGGAGTTCTTCCAATCTACCCGTTAGATAGAATCAATCAAGAAGATATTGAGTTATTTAAGGAATGTGATAATAGCTCACCAATCATGTTCACCCATACAATCAAGATCTTGGTTTCCATAAGTAGAACCTTCCAAGTATATTTCGCCATTCAACAAATTTAATTATCCAAATTGATTCAAATAATTGATTATGATGTGCTATCTCCAGCTCGTATGATTTTCAACAAACCATACGAATCGAATCCTTAAAGATAAACTTGATCTAGATAAGTCTTCTCTTCGTTGGTTTGAAATTGTCGAACGATGGTAGACTTGAGTCTTGAGTCTTGCAGTCTTCAGACTTTGATACAGTCGAGTTCGTCAGACTTTAACACTTGAGTCTACAAGTCTTTAGACTAAACTGATGAGGACGTTTTGTCAACTTCAAAACAATAATGAAGTTTTCTCCAATAATTTTCCTTTTTAGATGGTGACAAAACTTTCCTGCAAATTTGAAAACTTTTGTCCTGCAAAACAAATCTTAAGCAATACAGAATATCTCATGAATGAGTGGATTAGGACATGGATACTATCGATTAAACATGTTAGTCCTACAAAATACTTATCCTTCTATAATCATTATCACGGCCTAAGTTACTGCAAGTATCAAAAGATCAAATCAAAGTACTTTAGCAATCAAGTAGTAGCAATCAAGCAGTCCAAAGTCAAAGGTCAAATCCACAAAAAGTCAAATTTGCAAAAAGTCCAATCTGCATCAAACTTCTCCCCCTTTTTGTCAACAACAAAAAGTGAAAAACAAATAAAAAGAGTCGTTTGAAAATAGTGGGGCTAGAATCATGGCTACTTAGGAAGGCGAACAAGCTTCTCCCATAGAATTCATTGTCTTCTCAAGCCTTGCAAAATGCTCCTTTAGTGACTGTAAATCTTCACCATTCACATTAATCTGCACTTGAGTCTTTAGGGCGAGTAATTGTTCTTGCAAAGACATTGAAGTGGCCATGAAAGCTTTCTTAAGATTGTGACATCCTGAATTTCGATCCAGTCCCGAATATATGAAATGGACATCTCGTTGACGCGCCAATGGTCCTTTTTTTTTTGAGCTGATCACTCACGAGTTAACCAATCTATTGGGTGAAGCCGTTAAGGGATATAACCGCAGTAAAATCCCTAAAAGCTACTCAATAGGTCGGGTTGGACTAAAATCGCGTTCGGCCGATTTTAACCAGGAAATTCAATTCGGTTTCAGGAATCGAACGTTCGAGCATGTCACGATTCATTTATAGGACGTCGTCTTGTCTTTTGGAGAAATTACATTGAGTCCGAGATTTTTATGGAAAATCGTTCGGACATCGCAGAAAATTAACAGAAATTAGTAAGTACCAAATTTAAGAGAGTTTTGACCTTCAAGCCGAGCTATTTGGCGATGGGCACTTGCATAAATGGTATGGGCTTTTTCTTCGATGAAAGTGGACAATTTGGGAAATTTGTAAAGAAGTTGAAGCTCAAAACCTAGGAAATTCGGAGCTATGGGAGGGCTGAATATTATTGGCTTTAAATTATATTAAATGGGTGAATTTTCATTGCAATAAAGTATTATAGACCAAGGGATGAGTTGTGGGCTTTAAGGGGACATGGAGTTAATGGAAGAGATAGAGATTGCTATCTTTGGGCCCCCATTCCTTGGCTTCTTCCATACACTTGACCGGTTCTTTTTCTCCCTAGTGTGAATTGAGCCTCAGCCAAAAGACTAGCTGTCTCTGCCTTGCTTTTCATTTTTTATTCATCTCAACCACCGAAGCCTCTAAGGAAGACCATGATCACCTGCCCCTCTTCGATTGCGTTGCTGCATCATCCATCTTCACGTAGAGTTGCTTCGCCAAGTCAACTTCAACCTCACGCATCCACAGATTCACCCAGCCCACGAAGTTCTCCCCCGAAGTCACCGTTTGATCTTTGCCCCCTCTCATGCGGCCAGCTCGCCCTTGCTCCACCATCTCTTGTTTTCCTTGGTCAACTTCAGCAAAATTCTTCAAGCGGAGTCCCAGGTGTTGATCGAAGCTGCTGCCCATTCAGCCCATGTTCACGTTTTCTCTCTCTCTCCACCGTTCCTGTCGCTCCACTTCCACTTGTCTCCGTCCAGCTGCGAGGAGTTGAAGCCACTGAGTAGCTGCCATCTTCACGTTTGGTCGTTCCCAGCAGCAAGAAGCCCCAACGTTGATCTCTCTCTCTGCCATCGTCTCCAGCAGCACGAGGCCACGAAGCCACCAAGTCAACGTTCAGACTAGCCTTCCCAAGCGAAGACCGAGCTGTTGGAGAAATCTTTCCAGAATATTTTGAAGCTGACAAAACGTTTCTTTCAGTCTAAGTCTGGATGTTCGGAGACCGTCAGTTTAAAGTCTGAAGACTTTGTTCTCTCGAGACCCAAGACCCAAGACTCAAGACTCAAGACTTAAGACTCAAGACTCAAGACTTAAGTCTATTCTCACTGACAGTCTTTCTAATCCAGCGACGAAGGAAATCCAAAGCCAAGGTATATGGTTGAGGATTCGATCCTATCCTCTGGAATAGATTCTTTGGTTGGATAATCATTTCGGATTCTTTCATTCTTATCTAAGAGCGATTGAAGATCCGATGGTCGACGAAATAATCTTGGAATGTTCTATTCATGGAAACCAAGATCCTGATTGTATGGGCGAACAGGATTGATGGGCTATCATCAGATTCCTTAAATAGCTCGGATGATCTTCTTGATTGATTCCGTCCAACGGGTAGATTGGAGGAATTCCTTTGGTAAGTGCCAACGGCTATGATGGCATAAAGGAGTATAAAAAGAAGACGTTCTAGTTGTTTTGAGTGTGTGATCGATAGAGAAATTCCGTCGAAGAACCTTGATTGTTAGTCGAGACTTGTTCGAGCAAAATTGTACACACGAGAGAGTGTTTGTATTTGGTGACACCTTGAGCGAGTGTGGTAGATCATCTACACCTAGAATTCAAGGAAGATCAACACTTAACAGCTCTTTGATTATAGTGGAATCCAGCCAATCGGTTTCGGTCGCGAAAGAGTGGACGTAGGCTTGGATCAAGCGAACCACTATAAACCGAGTGTTCAATTCTCTCTTTTCCTTACTCGGTCTCACGATTGGTTTTTAATTGTTGCAAATTCTTCAACTGTCTAAAGTATTGTGCGATTTTTAAGAAAAATCTTTGTATACCTATTCACCCCCCTCTAGGTACTCATACTAGCAATATCAATTGGTATCAGAGCCCGTGTTCTTACTTTGTTTGAAGTGTTTTACTTCAGTAAAAGATCCATGGCTAGTATGCTAGCACCGGGGGCGATGGAAGGGCAAAGCAATACCGGACCACCCTACTTTGACGGAAAGGATTACAACATCCGGAAGAACAAGATGAAAGCTTTCCTACGATCCAAGGATCCTCGGAATGGGATGTTGTGGAAAGAGGAATCACTCCTGCTTGTTGCATCGGTCTACGAAAGAGGAAAAGAAACTGTTGAAGCCGTGGAATGCCTCGGGAAGAAATAAACAAGAGACAAGCACTCGATGCAAAAGCAATTTACTCTTTATATTGTGCTTTGTCTCCAACGAATATAACATAATATCTTCTTGTGTTACAGCAAAAGAAGTATGGGATAGATTACATATCACCTATGAAGGAACAGATCGAGTGAAGGAGACTAGAATCAATATTCTCCTCGGTCAATATGAAGCCTTCAAAATGAAATCGGGAGAATCGATGGCGACATGTTTAGTCGTTTTACGGATATTGTCAATGGTCTTGAGAACCAAGGACAAAAAATTTCTGATCCCATGAAGGTGAACAAGCTTGCGTGGACTCTCCAAGGATTGGAATCATATAAAGACTTCAATAAGAGAGACGCAAAGAATCATGCCATTATCTAGACGAGCTAATTGGAACTCTTCGAGTCTTACGAAGTGGAACAATTAATGAAGACGAAGATCCAAGAGGTAAGAAATCTATTGCACTAAAATCAAATGATGATTACGATGATGCAGATTCTGAAGATGATATGGATGATGAGGAGCTCGCCCTTATGATAAGAAGATTCAAGAAACTGAATAGAAAAGCGAAAGGTTCAACCCAAAGAAACAAAGTTTTCGAGACAGCAGACCAAGTACGGTGATGATGAGGAACCAAATAGAGATGTAGTTTGCTTCGAATGTAAGAAGAAGGGACACATCGGACCAACCGTCCTCTTCGAAAAGAAAAGAGGAAAAGCCGAGAAGTTTCGAAAGGCTCTCAAAGCCGAAACCTGGGTGATACGAATGTGAAGAAAGTGATAATGAATATGCCAACATATGTTTGATGGCACATTCAGACTCAGACTCAGATTCTGGATCAGACTCAGACAGTGAATTTGAGGTAAGTGATTTTAAAATTCCTGTCAAAGTCTCTAAATATATTGATGAACTGTGTTTCAGTCTTAAGACTTCTCTCAAAAGAATTTCCGAACTTAAAAAGGAAAACTCAATTCTGAAACAAAAGGAAGTTATTTTAGAAGAAAGAGTTAAAAGTCTAGACCTAAATGTTTCTGCTCTTAAAGAAAAAGAAAATGATCTTTTGAAAGAAAATGTTTTCTTAAAAACAGACTTATCAAATATTTCAAAGAAGTTTTCGATAGGATCCGAAAAGCTTGAAAAAGTGCTTTCGGTTCAAAGACCCTATTTCAATAAGTCTCGGGTTAGGTATGACAGCGGAGACAATTTCCTTGATTGATTTTCCTAAAGTTAAAGAAAGAATTAAGAAAAGACCGTCAAGAGAAGCTTACAAAAATCACTTCAAGAAAGTTTTCGTAAAACTGTTGGTCGAAATGCTCTAAGGTGTTCAAAGTGTAACAATCCGATCATTTTGAAAAAGACTGTCCTATGGTTTGGAAACACATTAAGAGAGTATGGCCTAATAATGCTCATCCTACTAACACCAAAGGACCCAAGAAAATTTGGGTACCAAAGAAAGCTTGAGACTCTCTTTTAAATGCGAGTCTCCATCAAGAAAAAGATAAAATGGTATCTTGACAGCGGATGCTCAAGACACATGACGGGGAGACTCAAAGTGCTTCGTAAAGCTTGTTCAAGTAAACGGTGGAAATGTTTCATTTGGAGGAAATGGCAAAGGAAGCATTGTGGGATTTGGAACTGTGAAAATTGGAAATCTCACAATAAGTAATGTTTCTCTAGTAGAAGGACTCAACTATAACCTTCTCGCATTAGCCAACCGTGTGATCTTGGTTTCAAGATCTCCTTTCAAGAAGGAATTTGCTATGGAATTAGTAAAGACTCTACGAGTCTTTCATGGGTCGAAGACATGGAAACATCTATCTCTTAGACATGAAGTTGAATGAATCACAATGTCTAATTTCAATCCAAGATGAAGCAAGCTTATGGCACGAAAGCTTGGCCATGTCAATATGAAGCAATTAGCCAAAGTCTCATCAAATCGGCTTGTTCGAGGTCTACCCAAATTACCATATCAAAAGACTGATTCATGCACACCCCGTATTTTGGGAAAACAGGTAAGAAATTCATTTAAGCCAATAAATCATGTCTCTACTAATCATGTACTACGAGTTGCTGCATATGGATCTCTTCGGACCAACCAGAACTCGAGTATTGGAGGTAAGAAGTATTGTCTAGTAATTGTAGACGATTACTCTCGCTTTACACAGGTATATTTTCTTGCAAGTAAGTCGAAACCTTTTCGTACTTTGAGAAGTTTGCTGAAAAGGTTCAAAATGAAAAGGGATGTGCTATTTCAAGTATAAGAACAGATCATGGAGGTGAATTTGAAAATCAAGATTTCACAAAATTGTGTGATGAATCTGGTTTTAATCATGTATTCTCTTCTCCTTACACTCCTCAGCAAAATGGAGTTGTGAAAAGAAAGAATAGATCTCTTCAAGAAATGGCTAGAACACTTTTAATTGAAAGCAAAATTTCTTCACGGTTTTGGGCTGAAGCTGTTTCAACAACATGCTATATTATAAATAGAGTCTTTCTAAGACCTATTCTTGAGAAAACCCCGTATGAATTATTCAAAGGTAAGAAGCCTATTGTTTCATACTTTCATGTATTTGGTTGCAAATGCTTTATTTTGAAAAATGCAAATGATCGAGTTGGTAAGTTTGAAGAAAGATCGGATGAAGGCATCTTTCTTGGATACTCTACTTCAAGCAAAGCCTACGAGTCTATAACAAGAAAAGCCAATCTGTGGAGGAATCAATGAATGTCAAATTCCAAGACTCCACACAAGATGAATCCAACCGGACTCAATATGAAGAGTCTCGAACCTGCTCTAGACCTTCCAAAGTCTTCAACTCAAGAAGCATCTCAGACTCTGGAAGTCCATCATCAAGATGCTCATGAAGATTCAAATAAAGAAAGAGATCATCAACCAAGCAAATCAACCAGTAACTGGAAACACAAATCCAGTCATCCTAAAGATCTCATTATTGGCGAAATCAATGAAGGAATCCGCACCAGATCAAAAAGACATGAAGAATCTAGTGTTGTTGCTCTCATCTCTGAAATTGAACCAAAAAGCATAGAAGAAGCTTTATCTGATGAAAGCTGGATCGAAGCTATGCAAGAAGAGCTCAGACAGTTCAACATTAATGATGTCTGGGAATTGACGTCTAAACCAAAAGGTAAAACTGTTATTGGAGCCAAGTGGGTGTTCAGAAACAAGATGAACGAAGAAGGAAAAGTCGTACGCAATAAAGCAAGACTCGTGGCCAAGGGATACACGCAAGAAGAAGGAATAGACTATGACGAGACTTACGCACCGGTTGCAAGGTTAGAAGCTATTCGTCTATTACTTGCGTTTGCTTGTTACAAAAATTTCAAGTTATTCCAAATGGACGTCAAAAGTGCTTTCCTAAATGGATTTATCCAAGAGGAAGTTTATGTGGAACAACCGCTGGATTTGAAGACCCAAAGAAGCCAAACTCGGTCTTGGGGCCCGAAAAGGCTCAGTATGGTCTAAAGCAAGCACCTCGAGCTTGGTACGACGGACTAAGTAAGTTCTTATTACGAACGGATTTGTCAAAGGTAAAGTAGACACTACTCTATTCATCAAAAAGGAAAACAAAAAGCTTTTTACTCGTTCAAATATATGTTGATGACATTATTTTTGGATCCTCTAATGAAAGTCTTTGCAAGAAATTTTCTAAGTCTATGCGGGATGAGTTTGAAATGAGTATGATGGGAGAATTAACATTCTTTCTTGGCCTTCAAATAAAGCAATTGAAGGAAGGAACTCTTATCTTCCAAGAAAAATATGCTAATGATCTTGTCAAAAGATTTGGATTGGAAAATTGCAAGAAGACCGACATACCAATGTCATGCTCTCGAAGATAGACAAGGATGAAGAAGGGAAGAAAGTAGATCAAAAGCTGTACGGGAGCATGATCGGTTCACTTCTTTATCTTACGCTTCTAGACCTGATATTTTGTTGAGTGTTTGCATCGTAGCTAGGTTTCAATCGAGATCCTAGAGAATCACATCTCATTGCCGTGAAACGTATTATCAAATACGTTGCTTCATCTTCAAGCATCGGTCTTTGGTATCCAAAGAGGGGAGACTTTACTATTCTAGGATACTCAGATGCAGATCTGGCCGGTTGCAGAGTCGATAGAAAGAGCACTTCTGGAACTTGTCAACTGCTTGGAAACAGGACAGTGTCTTGGTTTTCAAGAAAGCAAAGCACTGTAGCTCTCTCAACGACAGAAGCGAGTATGTAGCTCTTGGAAGCTCTTTCGCAAATTCTATGGATAAAACAACAGCTACAAGACTTTGGCATTGAAGACTCATGCACGAAATCAGATGTGACAACACCGAGCGCGATCAATCTCACCAAAAATCCAATCCTTCATTCAAGAGCAAAGCATATTGAGATTCGACATCACTTTATTAGAGATCATATTCAAAATGGAGAAATCTCGATTCAATTTGTTGATTCAAAGAGTCAACTAGCGGATATTTTCACAAAGCCTTTGGAGAAAAATCAATTCGACTTCATCCGCTCAAGACTCAACATTTTGAAGCTTGAAGAAGTTAAAGTCTAGAGACTCACCAACTCGAGACTCTGATCTCTCAGACTTTAAATCATGAGACTCAAACATTCATGGCTAAAGACTGTAAGTTCCTATTCGAAAAGGTACGAATTCTCGCTTAGTTATTTGAAAAGGTACGATCTTTTGTTTGGTAATAATCTGTGTGAAAATTCGAAAATTTTTCAAGGAATTAATTTTGGTAGTTATTGATTTTGAAACGATATGTTCGTACACCTTCCTTGTACCGATTTAAACTTCTCTTTTCAAATCCGAGGTACATATATATATATACAGTTGTCTTTTTCTTCGCCCAAATCTTCAAAACCCTAAAAAGACACTCTCCTCCCGATACTGTTTTTACTCCTTGTTCGTCGTCGAGAAAGTGGTCATTTTTCTTGGGAAAAGCAAGTGAAGGAATCTTCCAATAGACAAAGGAAGATGTCGTCTTCGAGGAAATCATCAAGAATAGCAAGCGAGGGGACCACAAAGAATGGAGAAAGGGCCGATTCATTTCGATCTTACGAGAGGAAGAAGACTTATCAAGTCGGCGACAAAGTCCGATTCGCTCTCCTCCACGTCATTCAGCACCTCCTACCCCACAAGGTGCAAGTCATCATCACGGAAGAAGATATAGTCGAGGATGCCGACCCGGTAAGAGTCCAAAGACCCTCCTTCATCTATAAGCTTTATCGTGCGTTGAAAACCTCGGTTCTTTGTTAAAATATATAGATGACTTCCTTAAGGACAAAAATTATGGAAATGAGTATCTTTTTCTGCGGAAAATGGAGGAATTGGGAGTTGCTCCGAAAGGAAGGGCAGAGGAGGCTCTTGCGAACATTCCCAGAGACCCTCGTTTGCCAGGACAAAATCTGATTGACGGGAACGATGACGACAAAATGTTCCTTGATTTTAAACCCAGAATGGGTGTGGCAACAAAGGTGAAAGGAAATCGGATGGATTTGTTTAAATCCAAGGATCAGGAGAAAGTATATTTCAGGCTGTTAAAAGAGGGGTGATAAACCCTAGAAGTGTCGATTTTGACTTCCTGGACTCCATCAACGTGAACTTAAGAGAAAAGTTGAATTTGCTTCAACTTGAGACTTTCTGCTCTGACTCTACAGACGGGTATGCTGAACTGACCGCTTATTTCTATTCAAATCTGAGCTTTTTGGATGCGAATAGAATTTCATTCAGTGTTCGAGACAAAGTCTACGTGGTAGATGTGAATATGTTGGCGGACATTGTTGGAATTGAACGGGGACGCTATCTCCCTATCAAAGTCTCACCTGCTCGTACTACTCTGGATCTTGTCAAAGATATGGATGTAGAGAAGAAAATTACCTACTCGAGGATGAAGGCTATCAACATCGTGCTTCATAAGATTGTGATCAACTGTCTCAGACCAAAGTCTACGTCAAAGACTTCTGTGTCTCTTTCTGAAGCAAAGTTGATGTATGCGATCAACTCGGGACGAAGTTTTCTCTCCCGCACACTATTCTCTTCCATATGTACAGAGCATTGTCAAAAGACAAAGGACAATTGCCTTATCCTGGTCTGGTGACCAAGATCTTCAGACATCTAAACATTGAACTGCCGCATACTTTTTGTGTTCGACCGTGTGAAAAAATGGTGGTAGGGTTGAAAATGTTAATGAAGATGCGTCTGCAAGAACTCTCCAAGGCAATGGAGAAATTCAAAGTGAAATCTCCGAATCAATGCGCTTCAAAAAGGAAAGGAAAGGAGGCCATGGGTGTTCCATCGAAAAAGAAGAAAAGAACTCTCATCCTTGAAGATGAAGATGAAGATGAAGATGATGAAGATCCCTCCATCCAAGCTCGATCGGACCAAGACGTTACGTGTCTCACCCGACGAACTTCAGCGAAAGCGAGAGAAGAAGAAAAGCGAGAACAAAGAAGAGGAAGAACGAGAGAGAAGGAGAAAGAAGTTGACGACGGAGAAGGAGAAGGAGAAAAAGAAAAGTCTGCTGATAAATGTGGAGAGAAGGAAGATCAAAAGAATGATCATCACTCTTCCCCTTTCGATGTCCTAGAGACGGGGGAGTTAGCGAGCAAGAGAGGTCTACACCTCATGCTGTCGGTGAAGATCTAAGACAATCTCCGAAGACCCGAGAAGAAGTTCGGTCTCTCACTTGCACCGAAGAAGGTGATGCATTGATTCCAAATCTGCCGAGTCCATTCAAAAGCACCATCGTACGCATACACTTCATTTGAGAAAGTCAATGCCGGTACGTACGGATGATTCGCAGATCTTCGTAGCATCATGAATATTCTTACGGAAATGCGGAACCGGATATATGTTACGGGCGTGAAATCCAAGTTTTGAAGAATCTTTGGACAAGCATCTTCGATCTCTCTCGGAGGATAGACTCAAAGACCTCGCTACGCAACTTCAAACCAATGCCAAGGGAGAAGAGGTAGCTCATCGAGAGAAGACTGAAGAAACTCGAAGGAGTAGTCCGTCCATTGGGGATTTCCGGATCGTGCGCATTCCCAAGCGGACATGACTCCTTTCTCACCCTTTTCAATGCGACAAAAAGGGGAGAAAACCAATTTGAACAAACATCATCTTTTAAACTTTGACTTTTGTGGTTATGTTTATTTTTGAGTATGACTTGAGAACTTGAACTTGGGTGTGAATTTGACTCGAATTGATGTGGATTGTGATGCTTGATCGGTTGCATTTATTCAAGTGTTGTTATATGGTGTTTCTCATGAAAGACTAACCAATTTTCTGTGGATGCGAGTCTCGGTTGTTTTACTAATCTTTATGAGTTAGCCATATTGCTTGAGAAATGTTTTGCGGTCAAAGTTGTTCAAATCTTCAAGAAAGTTTTGTCACCATCAAAAAGGGGAGATTGTTAGAGAAATCTTTCCGAATATTTTGAAGTGACAAAACGTTTCTTTCGATCTAAGTCCGGATGTTCGGAGACCGTCGGTTTAAAGTCCGAAGACTTTGTTCTCTCGAGACCCAAGACCCAAGACTCAAGACTCAAGACTTAAGACTCAAGACTCAAGACTTAAGTCTATTCTCCTTGACAGTCTTTCTAATCCAGCGACGAAGGAAATCCAAAGCCAAGGTATATGGTTGAGGATTCGATCCTATCCTCTGGAATAGATTCTTTGGTTGGATAATCATTTCGGATTCTTTCATTCTTATCTAAGAGCGATTGAAGATCCGATGGTCGACGAAATAATCTTGGAATGTTCTATTCATGGAAACCAAGATCCTGATTGTATGGGCGAACAGGATTGATGGGCTATCATCGATTCCTTAAATAGCTCGGATGATCTTCTTGATTGATTCCGTCCAACGGGTAGATTGGAGGAATTCCTTTGGTAAGTGCCAACGGCTATGATGGCATAAAGGAGTATAAAAAGAAGACGTTCTAGTTGTTTTGAGTGTGTGATCGATAGAGAAATTCCCGAGTCGAAGAACCTTGATTGTTAGTCGAGACTGTTCGAGCGAAATTGTACACACGAGAGAGTGTTTGTATTTGGTGACACCTTGAGCGAGTGTGGTAGATCATCTACACCTAGAATTCAAGGAAGATCAACACTGTAATGCTCTTTGATTATAGTGGAATCCAGCCAATCGGCTGTCAGTGCAGAAGAGTGGACGTAGGCTTGGATCAAGCCGAACCACTATAAACCGAGTGTTCAATTCTCTCTTTTCCTTACTCAGTCTCACGATTGGTTTTTAATTGTTGCAAATTCTTCAACTGTCTAAAGTATTGTGCGATTGTTAAGAAAAATATTTGTATACCTATTCACCCCCCCTCTAGGTACTCATACTAGCAATATCACGAGCAGTCCATCGAAGACCTCCCCTGCCCCAACCAACGTCGGTTCTCCACAGCCCTCTGCCCACGCGTCTAAGTTCGGTGAAGACATCTGCAGCTCACGTGTTCCTCTTCGCCCGCGTCTTCTTCGCTCGTGGATTTCCTTGCCGATGCAGCGTGAAGACCCAATGAAGCTGCTCCATTCTTCGGGGCCTTCTCTAACGAATTTTGGTCCAACCGTTGGGTCCGTGTCTTCAGCTCATCTTCGCCAAGCCCAAATTCCCATTGAATTCAGCCCAATACAACAGACAGCCCATCATCAATTGGATTTGAAGCCCAGCAAATTTAGCTTATATCAGTCCAAGAGAACAGCCCACTAATTGAGTTCTTCAAGCCCAATTCAGCTGCAGCAGCCCGTGAAGGCCAGTCCATCAAAAGTCAGGCCCATCGAATCAGTGGACTCTGCCCACAGCTCATCTTCAGTCAAACCTAGCAAGTATTGCAAGCCCAGTTCCGAGCTCAAGCCGCGAGGCCCGGCCCGAGTATTCGCCGATGCCGCCGAAAGTTTGGATTTCGGCCATCGTCGCAGGTGTTTCGGTCCTCACTTTGCCAAGTGAGTTTTACTCACTAATGCCTTCTTAGTTTGCTAATTATACTTAAAGTTTGATTAGTGTTAGTTAAGTGTAATTAGGTGGTTAGATTATAATTGATTAGCGATTATTAGTTAATTGCATTGCATATTAGTTGTTTGGTTAGTGTACTTAGATAAGAATTGCCTATAGTATTTATTGGATGCTTCGTGGGATTTTTCCCGACCTTTATCGGGTGTTAATTAGGCAATTCGAGCGTAAATGGAATTTTTAGGAATTAAATATTAATTTTCGAAATTAATTATTTAGTTATTTATTTTCCTCAAATTCAATTGGGATGGCTAGTGATCGGAATTTTATGCTAATGATCGTGGTGTAGTCCGTTTATTTAATTGAGCTTTATATTGTGCTAAATTGGAATTATTGTGTTTATTTATTTAATTTTCGAATTTAATTATTTAATTATTTATTTTTCGGAAATTAGGCAAGGATAGTGACGACCGAAATTTCATGTTGATTGTCATGGTGTAGTCTGTTTATTTATTTGAGCTCTATGTTGTGCTGAATTGAATTAATTGTGCAATTTGAGGAGTTATTACTAAATTGATTGAAATTGAGTGAAATTGAATGATTGATCGGTAAATAGCCGAGTATGGTTATTTAGCATTTATAATGCTTTGATGAGTTGTAAATTGGAAGGAATCGAGATATTGAACTAAGAATACTCTTGGCTGAGATCGATCAAGTACAAGGTATAGACATACGTGGTTCGGTGATAAGGAAATCACTGATGAAAACGGCGCCTTAAAGAACGCACGAGTACTGTCTATTACCCGAATTAGTATAGACATACGTGGTTTGGTGATAAGGAAATCACTGATGAAAATGGCGCCTTAAAGAACGCACGAGTGCTGTCCATTGTTTATGTTGGCTCTGTGATGAATATATCACCTTGGCGAAAAAGACGCCCGAGAGCATAGTGAATCGTTTATATTGGCTCTGTGATGAATATATCACTTTGGCGAAAAAGACACCCAAGAGCATAGTGAATTGTTTATGTTGGCTCTGTGATCAGTATGTCACCTTGGCAAAAAAGACGCCCGAGAGCATAGTGAATTATTTATGTTGGCTCTGTGATTAGTATATCACCTTGGTGAAAAAGACGCTCAAGAGCATTCATCTGGCTCTGTGACTGAGTACTCGAATAGAGATTATAAAGTATGGTGTTGATGTGACCGAGAGGTGGTCCAAATGACATGTAATCGACTAGGTCGATTGATCATTGTTTTGATCTGATGTTGTGAATTGGTTGATTGAATGGGAATGACCGTGAGTGGTCTTGTTGGCATGTGATCGACTAAATCGATTTGATCGATACTTTGATCTGTGATGTGATTGCATGGGTGCCTATTGAATTGTTCTAATATATAGGTGGAATCTGAGGCCAAGGTAAGTCCTCTGACTCACGTTGTGTATAGGTAGCCCTAAGGTGTATTAATTTACTAATCGGGTCTTAGGGGGTAGAACTTGCTGAGATGTAGTCTCATCATGGTTTAGGGAAAACATTTCAGGACCCTAATGAAGAACTTGAGGCGAAAGAACTCGAAGAGGAGTATCTAAAGGAGAACCCCGAGGATGATCCAGAGTAGGATCCTGATGACTGTTGCTATAGAATCTAATTGAGTAGAAACCAAACTTTTTAGCATGGTTTGTATATGTACATGTATGATTGAGTCATTATAGATGTACATAAGAGTGTTGACTTTCAAGTTCAATTTTCTAGTCCTACTTATCTATCACATTGTTTTGTTGTCTGGAGATTTATAACTGCTTCCACATGTGCATATATAAATGAAAGAGTCGGCGATACATAGTTTTGGAATATTGTATTTTAAAATCGACCAAAGGTAAGGGATGTGCGCGTGTCTAGGATCGAGACGTGACAAAGATCCTTCATCTCATACTCCATAGCATATTGCTGTCTCCTCAAATCCAACAGGATGTCTAGCAGTCTCGAAAAGTCTGTTGTTTGTTCTAGTGTAGCACTAAATCCAGCCAATTCTTTTCCAAGAGTTTTGAGAATGGATGGATCTTTAGCAGTTTGTCCACCATAACTATGAGTGGATGCTTTTGGATAATGAGAGGCATACACGTCATTTGGATTTGCTGCAAAATGACTCACATCACTAGTAAAGATAGGTGAAGAAATACATCATTGTTCAACAGCTCCCCTTGTTTGTTTGCCTTCAGGTGGAGTAGGAAAGGTTTCTTCTTGTTCTACTTCAACTTCAGAGTGATGCGCTCCAACAAATCCAGTTCCTGCCATCTTAGAGTCACTTGACAAGGATATAGCCAAAATTGGCTCAAAAGAGTCTTCTTGACCCTGTTCTCTCTCTTCTTCTCTTTCTTTTCCTCTTTCTTATCTTATTTCGTCTTCTTCTTTCCTCTTCTCCCTCTTCTCTTCTTCCTTTCTCTATCCTCCTATGTTCTTCATCTTCCTTCTTAGTCTCTTCTCTCTCTTTTTCTCCTTTTTTTTGGCTCTTCCCTTGTCTTTGGAAGGTTGACAAAACTCTTCAAGTTCCTAAAGGTTGAAAGAGTCATTCATCATCATCTTCTTCATCTTACAAGATGAGAGTTCTCTTCCTCTTTACTAGGAGCATCCATGGGTTCATTGCCTTTCCTTTTGGCTGAAGCTGAGTCTTATTTTGCCTTGACTAGAGACTTCTCCATCATACGTTCTAACACTTTGGTAAGCTCTTTTAGTCGCATCTTAGTGACCATTTTAAATCAAATCACCATTGGAAAAATGTTTGTCAAACATAAAGGTGCGGGGATGTGAATTTTAAAGTGTCTAAAAAGGCGCGTGATAAGAGCATAATAAGGGAGTTGTCCCTTGTCTTTTACCACTGTCCTGTACACGTGAAACAAGATGGTGTGAGATAAAGAGAATTTGTAGCTAGCATTGATGGCATACATCAATTTTGTTTCAGATTGAGAGACATCAGTCTTGGATGTGGATTTTGGATGGATGCAGTTGGTCACAATTTTGTGCAGCAAGATGTTGGATGCATTCATCCTTAAGTAGGAGATATTGCCTTTAACATGCTTGTCTCATACCAATTCCAGTGTAGCATGAGCAATGGACATGCTAATTGGTTGGAAAGTCGTTCTTTGCACCCCTAATTAAAGTAGCCAAAGTGTCCATGTCCACCAAAAACTCCTTATCCCTAACTGTGAAAGAGAAACTGTTTGTATCTTGAAAAGATAAGTTCGAATAGAAGTATGCTGTGAGTTTCGAATATGCAATCATAGATTCAGAACAGAAATGCTCCAATTGCAGAATAACAAACTACTCTTGTAGATTTACTTTCACTGAATCGAGAAAATCAAAGTCAACACTCCTAATGGTTCATCACCCCTCTTTTCAACAAATTTGAGTAGACTTTCTTATGCTCCTTAGAGCGGAAAATACTCGCTCCATTATCTCTAGCATTAACAGTCACTCCCATCCTTTGCTAAAAATGTGAGAACATCCATTCATTGACGTCATGTCCTTGTGGCCGATTAGTAGTGCCATAATGCGGGTCACTTGGAAAATTAGCAAAGGCCTTTTCAATCGACCATTTTTCTGCAATAGTCATCTTTTCCATGTCTCGCAGAAATAATCTCATTCTTGTATCCTCTCTCTCTCAAATATTCATTGATTAAAGACATAGCAGTACCTCCTTCTTTCAACTTAGAATAAAGCTTGAAAGCAATTTTAGTGGCCAACGTTCTTACAAGTTCAACTTCTTTCAAAATTTGTGCTTCTGGTTGAATTGATGGAAAAGACTAACATTGTTGAGAATGTTATTGCTAAGTTCGTCGCTGCGGTTGAGAAGAGTCTTTTTCCTTGATCAAATCAAAATGCGTAGGACTCTCAAACATGTGTCGTGGTCCCCTGCTTATGATTCTTGAAGACTTTCTTGAAGACATTGTCACTTTAAATGAGAAATTCTCAAACTTGCTCGAAAAATATGAAAAAGTTTTGGAATAAATAAGAGTGAAAGTGAAAGCAAGTGAGAGTTTTGTATTCTAGGGTTTGAGAGTGAAAGCGGAGAAGATGAGTCTCAACAATATATAAAGCAAGTAAAGCGAGGTAAACAAATCACCATAAAGGAAAAATAAAATAGCCTTTTTGAAAATGAATAACTGCCTTTTTTTTAACAAGAAAAATTGCTAAAAATTCAAAATTCAAAAAGATGATTTCTAAAAATATATCAATCAATTATCGATTAAAAAGTAGCCATACCTTTTCAAAATTTTATCTAAAAATTAAAATGCTAGAAACAAAATAACTTACAGTCATAACTCTTAGTCATTTTGAGTCTGAATACCTTCAGACTTTACCTTAGAGTTTAGAACACTTCTAGACTTTACTCGATAAAAGATGTGATGTTCAGTTTGTGCGAATAAACTTAAATAGACTTTTCTTCAATGGCTTTGTGAATATATCTGCCAATTGATTCTTTGAATCTATAAATTGAATCAACTTCTCAATTCTAAATATAATCTCTAATAAAATGATGCCGAATCTCTATATGTTTTGCCATTGAATGCATAATTGGATTCTTTGTGAGATTTATGGCGCTGGTGTTATCATATTTGATCTTAGTGCATGATTCTTCAATTCCAAAGTCTCTTAGTTGTTGCCGTATCTATAAGATTTGTCAGCAACAACTTCCAAGAGTCACATATTCTGCTTCGGCTGTTGAAAGAGCTACGGTACTTTTTTTCTTAAAAACCATGATACCAGCTTGTTACCAAGCAGTTGACATGTACTAGAAGTACTCTTTTGTCCACTTTGCAACCTGCTAAGTCTGCGTTTGAATATCTAAAGGAGAGTAAGGTCTCATTCTTTTGGATACCACAATCCTGGCTTTGGAGTTATTGCAATGTATTTGATGATGTGCTTTGCAGTAGTTAAGTGAGATTATTTGGGATTTGATTGGAACCTAGTACAAATACAAACACTAAACAAAATGTCAGGTCTAGATGCAGTAAGGTAAAGAAGTGAACCAATTATGCTCCTATATAGCTTCTAATCTACACTTTTTGATGTTCTTCATCTTTATCTAGCTTTGAAGAACTTGACATAGGTATCTCAGTCTTTTTGCAATTATCCAAACCGAACTTTTTGATGAGATTTTCGCATATTTCTTTTGGTGAATAAAAATTCCATTCTTCAATTGTTTAACTTGTAATCCGAGAAAGAAAGTTAACTCACCCATCATGCTACATAGATTTAGAAAATTTCTTGCACATATTTTCATTAGGAGATCCGGAAATGATATGATCAATATAAATTTGAACAAGTAGAAAGTCTTTACCTTCTCTTTTAATGGACAATGTAGTATCTACTTTACCTTTATCAAAACCATTTTGAATTAGAAATTTACTTAATCTATCATACCAAACTTGAGGTACTTGCCTTAATCCATAAAGAGTCTTTTTCAGTCTAAAGACTGAGTTTGGCTTTCTTGGATCTTCAAAATCAGGTGGTTGTTCAACATAGACTTCTTATTGGATAAATCCATTTAGGAATACACTTTTCACGTCCATTTAAAATAACCAAAATTATTTATAGCAAGCAAAAGCAAATAATAATCTAATTGCTTTTAACCTCGCTACTGTGCATATGTCTTGTCATAGTCTATCATTTCTTCTTACGTATATCCTTTGGTTACGATTCTTGCTTTGTTCCTAACCACTTTTCCTTTCTCGTCCATCTTGTTCTTGAAAGCCTATTTAGTTCCAATAATAGACTTACCTTTAGGTTTAGGAATAAGTTCCCAAACATCATTAATACTGAACTGTTCGAACTCTTCTTGTATGGCTTGAATCCAACTTCCTTTAGCCAAGGCTTCTTCTACAGATTTGGGTTCAATCTCAGAAACAAGTGCTAAGCCACTAGACTCTTCACGCCTTTTGGATCTAGTTTGAATTCCTTCATCGATGTTGCCAATGATGACTTCCTTAGGATGACTTGATTTATGCTTCCAATTGCTGGTTGGTTTGTGAGTCTGCTGATTCTCTGTTTCAATTGAATCTTCTAGTTCATCTTGTTGTTGAACTTCAAAAGTCTAAACTACTTCGGGAATAGTAGACTTTGTAAGATTTTGAGTAGGTTCAGAATCTTCAAGTTGAGCGAGATTTAGTTGATTTTGTATTGAGTTTTGAAACTTGACGTTCATAGATTCTTTTACAAACTGACTCTTCTTGTTCAATACTCTGTAAGTTTTGCTTGAGATTGAGTATCCAAGAAAAATTCATTCGTTTGATTTTTCTTCAAACTTACTAGTTCTATCATTTGCATTCTTTAAAATAAAACACTTGCAATCAAACACATGGAAATAAAAAACAATTGGCTTCTTTCCTTTGAAAAACTCATAAGGAATTTTCTCTAGAATAGGCCTTAAGAATACTCTGTTAATAATATAACAAGTTGTAGAAACTGCTTCAGCCCAAAAACGAGAAGAGATATTACCTTCAGTTAAAAGAGTTCATGACATTTCTTGCAAAGATCTATTCTTTCTTTCCACTACTCCATTATGTTATGGAGTATATGAAAAAGAGAAAACATGATGAAAACTAGATTCATTACAGAATTTGGCAAAGTCTTGATTTTTAAACTCACCTCTATGGTCTGTCCGTATGCTTGAAATAGCATATTCTTTCTCATTCTAAACTTTCCTAGCAAACTTTGAAAAGTGAGAAAATGCTTTAGACTTACTTGCCAGAAAGTAAACCCGAGTAAATCGAGAATAATCATCCACGATAACTAGGCAGTATCTCTTTCCACCAATGCTTTGAGTTCCGGTTGGTCCAAAGAGATCCATATGCAGAAGTTGCAAAACACGGTTAGTAGAAACTTGATTTATAGGTTTAAAAGAACTCCTGACCTATATTTCCAACACACATGGTGTGCATAAGTTAGATTTTTGGTACTTCAAGTTGGGCACTCCACGAACAAGCTTCTTGGAGGAGATTTTAGTAATCTGCTTCATGTTAATATGGCCAAGCTTTCTATGCCACAGGTTTGCTTCATCTTGAATTGATATTAGACATTGAGAACTCTCTGGTTTTATAACTAGAAGATAAATATTGCCATGTCTTTATTCAGTGAAAGATTGAGAAAGATCTTTACTGGTTCCCGAACAAATTCCTTCTTGAAAATTAATTTTGAATCTGTGACATCCCGATTTTTCTCAATTTTATTTTCAGTCAATTGAGTCGGGCAATTCAATTGTGCATATAGTTCGTCTCTCAGAGTTGGCCACTCACGAGGGAACTAGTTTAGTGAGTGAGGTGATCAAGGAATTTTACCGCGTCAGACTTGGGGACTGATCACCCTCGGGTCAGATGCAAGAAAATTTCCCTAAAAGCCACTCAGTGGATTAGGCACGCTGAAATCACACCAGATTGAATTCAACCGAAAAAATTGAGATTGAATTTAGAAGTCGGAAGCTCGGTCATGTCACACATCTTATTAGGATCATGGGATAATTTTTGTGGACTTTAATTTGGACTCAATTAGAAGAGAATTGATGGAAATTGAAGTAATTGAAAGTACAAGAACTTGGACCCCGGCGGAAAATGAAATTGAACTTATTGGAAGATGTTATGGAGGATTTGAATTAGTGGAGAATGACATCAGCAGGTGCTGTCATGGTGACGGCCAAATTCAAGGAGAGCTTGACAAGTGTCACAAGCCAATTGGCTCACCAAAAGTGGGGATGTCACTTCCCCCTTGTCTCCATCATCTTCAAGCTTGAGAGGAGAGAGATTGGGAGGGAAAAAGAAGCAAAGAACCAGCAGAAACTGCCCCCTTCCGTCCGCCCTTCGCCGCTCGACCGTTGCCACCGCTCGCCTTCGCTATTCTCCGCCGTCGCAAGCCATCGCCGTCGCCGCTTGTCTGCGTGCAAAGCCTCGCGCGCGCTCATCGTGTCCCCGTCGCACCGTCGTCTCTTCGTCCGCTGTTGGTAACCATCCACCGAAGCTCTCGTCGCCGGCGATCGACCGCTCAAGCCTCCGCCGGTCATTGCCCGAGCTGTCGCCGGTTCTCCTGCGTCGTTTCCCCATCCATTCAGCCGCCATTCCGCCATCTTCCAAGCTCGGTTAGTGCTGGAAAAACCAGCAAGATCTAGCCCCTTCCGAGCTCGTTTTGGTCCCCTTTTAGTGCTCATTTGGTGTTGATCCGTGTAGGTTTGTCGTCGGCGTCGTCGTGCTCTTCGCCGGAGACTCGTTGGAAAGTGATTCCGGTGAGTTTACCTCACTAATCTGCGATTAGCGAGTTAATGATGCCTTAAGTATGTTTAGCTTAAGTTGATTGAGAATAGGTGGATAGATTGGCTTAATTAGTTATGGATTATATTATGGGGATTAATTAAGGTAAAGTGTGTTTAGTTTAATGGTTAAGTATGTTTATTTTAAAATAAACCTTGATGTGACTTAAAGGAGTTTATTTATGATTTAAATAAATGCTTAGAAATTTTGTTGGATTATTTAATAATATATCTTATTCCGAAATTCATTAAAATATTTTTTTAAAAAACTCGAAAATTTTATTTTGACCCTAGTTGCTCAGAATTTCATGCCGATCGTTGTTGTGCTTGTAGAATTTGAAATTGATGATTGGTTGTGGCGAATTGGATGTGATGTCGATTTATGAGGATTCTTTATAAAATCCTAAATGTGGAAATTGAGGGGTCGTTGGCCGTGAATTACCACCTATTAGAGATCGTGCTCGATGAGGCCATGAATTACCACATATTAGAGGTCGTGCTTGATGAGGCCGTGAATTACCACCTATTAGAGGTCGTGCTCGAGGAGGCCGTGAATTACCACCTATTAGAGGTCGTGCCTAATGAGGCCGTGAATTACCACCTGATTACAGGTCGTGCCGAATGGGGCCATGATTGTCACTGGTTATTGAATTTTTCCTATCAGGACGAGATGGGTAGCAGTAATTGAATTGCTAGAATGACATGTAATCGGCCGAGCCGATTGATCGCTGAGACGATCCAAGTGGTTGAATTGTTATGATGATGTGATTGTGCCTTCATTGTTGAGTTATTAAAATTGCACGTGGTTGAATTATATAAATTGTGCTAACCTGCAGATTAGGGCTATGACGAGGTAAGTCTTCTTGATGTCGTGGCTAAGCTACTTTGGGGCGTATTTACTTTTTAATAGGGGTTTAGGAGGGGTGAACTTGCTGAGACAAAGTCTCATCCCAGTTTGGGGAAAATATTACAGGACCGTAGATGGCGGGACCCCCCAGAGAAGAATGGCATCCCAGTGCAGATTATCGAGCAGGTGCACACCTTCCTTGATCATGGGAGCCATTGGGTCTACGAGTTGATCAGAACTACTGTATGGATCCAGGAGACTGAAGATGTTAGGGTACCCCATAGGTATAGGACTTGGTTCCGTTTTTAGGCCAATGGCTTTAGGATTGGTTCACTTGACAGTTTTGATATCCCACTGGCCGTGATGGATGCTATCTTGGGTGAGGGTGTAGCTGACCTTCCTGATGGTAGGGTGGATGACCGATCGTCTCCGGACCCAGTGTTGTCAGTGGTGGAGGAAGTAGGATCGCCGAGTGAATCCGATTAGTACTAGTAGGACTGTTCCTCTTTTTGGTGGGCTGATCCATCTTGTGTAAGCTAACCCCCTTTTCGATGCACATAAACTTTGACCCATTTTTGGTGCATAGCCTCTGGATCCTGTTGATGTACGTAAACCTTGTAATGATGATGATGTATGAAAGTATGTTGTTTGATTTTGAATTGATGTTCTTGTTGTTCCTATCCCGTGTGCTTTTGTAAAGGGTTTTCTTAGTACTTTCCGCTTGCGCATTAAAATTAAATTGGGGTCGGCGACACTATCTAGGAATGTCGCATTTTCATGACCACGGCGGGTTGTTTCACGTGTCTCGGGGTTCGGGCGTGACAAAATCCAGTGTCGCACAGTTGGCTAATGCTAAGAATATTGTAATTTAATAATTCCACCAAAGAGACATTATTGATTGTGAGACTTCCAATCTTTACAGTTCTACATCCAACAATTCTTCATTTGATGTTTCCACCAAAAGAGACTTTTCCACCATTTATTTGCGCAAGTTTTATAAAGCAACTTGAATATCTAGTCATGTGTCTCGAACAGCCACTATTCAAATACCATTTAATCTTTTTCTTGATAGTGACTTGCAATTACAAAAAGAACTCGAGTTTTCTTTGGTACCCAGATTTTTTTGGGTCTAGAGGAGTTATTTTTAAACACAGTCTCTCCCCAATCCTTCTTAACAGGTCTCCAAACCATAGGACATTCTTTCTTAAAATGTTCTGAGCTATTGCACTTTGAACATTTGAGAGCACTTTAGCCAAAAAATTTTATAAAGACTTTTTGAAAATGATTTATGTAAAAAGTTTTTATAGGTTTTTGTTTGATTCATTCATTTACTTTTGGAAAATCAATTAAAATAATAGTTTCTAGGGTCATTCCCAAACTTGACTTGTTGAAATAAAGTCTTTGTACTAAAAAAAATATTTTCCAACTTCTTAGATCTTACTGAAAACCTTTTTGAAATATGTGAAATGTCTTGTTTCAAAAATGTATTTTCTTTTGAAAGAAACTCTACATTTTCTTTTAAAACAATAAAACTTTTGTCTAGATTTTCAAACTTTTCTTTCCAAGAAATTTCCCGTTGCTTAAGTGTAGAATTCTCTCTTTTTAGCTCGGAAATCCTTTTAAGAAAGGTTTTGAGACTGAGACAAAGTTTATCAATGTATTTCAAGGCTTTAGTAGGAATTTTTAAATTGCTTACCTCGATTTCACTAAGTCTAAGTCTAAATATATCTCAGAGTTTGAGTTTGATTCTGATTTTGCCATTAGACATATATTGGCATAATCTTCATCACTTTCTTCACATTCAGTATCACTCCATATCTCTGCTTTAAGAGCCTTTTCTATATTTCTCAGCTCTTCCCTTCTTTTTCTTCAACAAAGGACAATTGGGTCTAATGTGTCCCTTTTTCTTGCATTCAAAACAAATCAAATCTTTGTTTCTTTCATCATCCTTGAATGATTTGTTTTGGAATTTTTGAGTGCCTTGATTCCTCCAGTTAAATCTTCTTCCCTTTTTGTTCAGTTTCCTGAACCTCCTTATCATGAGTGCTAGCTCTTCATCGTCCATGTCATCTTCAGAATCTGTAATATCAAAATCATCATTAAATTTTAAAGCAATTGACATTTTACCTATGGGATCTTCTTCCTCATTAAGTTGCTCCACTTCGTATTATTGAAGTGTGCCTACAAACTCATCAATTGTAAGAGACATGATCCTTTGGGTTTCTCTTATCAAAGTCTTCATGTGATTCCAATCTTTGGATAATCCACACAGCAATTTATTGACCTTCATTGTTCCAAAGATTGGCTATCTCTAATATGATAGACCGTTTACAATTTCTGTAAAATGACTAAACATGTCAGTTATGAATTCTCCTGGTTTCATCTTGAAGGCTTCATACTGTCCGAGTAAGATATTGATCTTTGTTTCTTTAACTCGATCAGTTCCTTCATAGGTAACAGGCAACTTATCCCAGACTTCTTTGGTTGTTTCACAAGAAGAAATTCTGTTATACTCAGTAGGAAATAAAGCACAGTATAGAGAGTAGATTGCTTTAGCATCAAGAGCTTGTCTCTTGGTTATTTCTTCTTGTGTCATCTCGTTAGCGTCTGCAACTTCTTTTCCTCTCTCTGAAATTGATGTAGCTTTAGGAATGATTCATTTTTCTACTATATCCCATTCAAGATGATCTTTTGATCTTAGGAATGACTTCATCTTGTTTTTCCATATGCTGTATTCATTTCCATCAAAGTAAGGAGGTCTGGTGTTGCTCTAGCCTTCAACCAATCCTGGAGTCAAAATACTAGCCATAGATCTTTAGCTCAGAAGTAAAACACTTTAATAAAACAAGCACATATGCTTTGATACCAATTGATAAGGCTAGTAAATACACCTAGAGGGGAGTGAATAGGTGTTCAAGAAAATTTACATAAGACTTTAACAAGTTAACTCGTCTTTCAAACATAATAGATTAAATATGTAAAAGACTATAAGCAGTTAAACAAAGCAACGAATTAAAGTAAAGAGTATATGGAAAGAGAATTGAAACACATGGTTTATAATGGTTTGGCTTAGATCAAGCCTATGTCCACTCTTCCGTACTAACAACCCACTGGCTAGATTTCACTAAGAACCAAAAGAGATTTTACAGTTTCACATCCTTGATTCCACAGTATAAAATTTTTACTATACTTCCTCAATGTCTCACAAGTCTCTCTTTTGAGTACAAATAAAGCTTTAGCGAAAGAACTAGGAGTTTTAGATTTTGAAAATTTTATTTCACGGATACACTCAAATAACTTAAGCATCTTCCTTATATACTTCTCCATGCCTTTTCAACCGTTGGCACTTTTCAAAAGAGTTCTTCAAATCTACTCGTTGGACAGAATCAATCAATGAGATCTCGAGTTATTTAAGGAATGTGATGATAGCCCACTAATCATGTTCGCCCATACAATCAAGATCTAGGTTTCCATAAGTAGAACATTCCAAGTATACTACGCCATTCAATAGATCTAATAATTCGAATTGATTCAAATAATTGATTACGAGATGCTATCTCCAGCCGTAAAATTTTAAACAAACCATACGAACCGAATTCTTAAAGATAAACTTGCATCTTGATAAGTTTTCTCTTCATCGGTCTGGAAACTGTCAATGAGGGTAGACTTGAGTCTTGAGTCTTGCAGTATTCAGACTTTGATGACAGAGTCTAGAGTTCGTTAGACTTTAACACTTGAGTTTACAAGTTTTTAGACTAGACTGATGGAAACTTTTGTCAACTTCAAAAAAATAAGGAAGTTTTCTCCAACAGAACATTCCGTGAAGTGTGAAACTCCTGTGTTAAAACCAAAGAGGAATTGCCATGATTAGTCACCCTTTACTACCCCTTTTTCAAACCAAAAGAATTATGTCAATTCTATACTCCATAGATATAATGCCGCCATGAGACATTCTCTCAACCGATGTTGAGTTTCCTCTTTATCCCTTGAGGTGATAGCTAGCCCTCTTCCCCCAAAAAATCCCAATCTCTCAAACCTTAAACCCCATTTCCATGGTTGATTCTAGTTTTTTTCCACCCAATTAGCTTCCCCACATATTCTATCCTTCAATGTGTCAATCCATAGAGCCTGGTGAGGAGCATCGATCCCCCAACCATCAATTCCTAAGGAGACCCATGGATGCTTTCTTGCATCTAAGCGAATCCCCTTCATCAATGCTTCTAGTTGGGGGGATTAGTTGCTTTTCTTGGGCTGATCGAAGTGGGAAGGTGCGTAGTCATGTTGCCTTGCAGTTTTCCCCGGTGTGTATTTTGTCAACCTTGAAGAGGAATCCCTGCAAAAACATCCAACATAAACCTTATTTAGAGTCAGTGAACCCAGAAATCATAAAATCAGTCTACAGAACCACCTTGTTGCTATACATTTGACATCCACAAACCCACATACCCTCAATGTAGGCACCAACGAAACCTAGAGCTCTCTTCATTCCAAAACTTCAACCCTATAACTCTCATTAAACCCAAAACAATCAGTAGGAAATGGTAGAGGGGGAGGATAACCACCTCCGAATGGTAGCCCTGTGTCGAAGAATGGGAGATTTGTGGTCTGAAGAGGATATTACGGATCTAGGGGCTGACATTCCAGAGGAAGAATAGCAAGAAAGTGAGTTAACCCTCTATGGCAAACTTTTTTCCAAACCTAATGTTAATTTCTAGGCTTTCCTCACTACCATAAGAAGAGCATGGAAAACAAAATCAGTAAAATGTGAGTTGATTGAACCAGGCTTTTTCTCCTTTTTATTTAACTCCATTGAAGAGAAAAAAAAAGGGTTTTAGAATCGAAGCCATGGTCTTTCACAAGTAATCTACTTGTCCTAAAGGAAGGAGATCCGAATATACCTGAACATTGTTATGAGTTCTTGCATAATGCATTTTGGGTGCATATTATAGGCCTCCCTTGCGCTAAAATAACTGAAGATTCCATACATTGATTAGTCTCTAAATTGGGACAAGTTGATGAGATCAAAATAGAGGCGAGAAACAACAATTCCCAGAAAAATGGTAAGGCAAATGTGATATTAAACCTGTCAAGCCCACTTAAATAGGTGCCATTATCAGTGTGGGGGATAAAAAATGGTGGATAGAATTTAAGTATGAAAGACTCTCACATTTATGCTTTTCTTGTGAGCGCATTAGACATTATGCAAATTTCTGTTCGAAAATACCTTATAAGGAAACCGACCTAGCTCAAAATCAACCGGGTCAATATGGGTCATGGTTGAAGGTAGAAGTCCAAGAAGTCAACCCCTACTGGAAGACCTTTCATGGGAAAATTGAACTCACTGCTATGGAGGAAGAGGTTGTGCTAGAAACTCCTATATTGGCTACCGACGAACCCCTAAGAACAGAGCAAGCTTAAACAAATGAATTAACAATTGTTCTTGCACATCCTAATGTAAAGGAGATTAGGGTTAAGGCCCATAAGACAGATCAAGCACCAACAAGCAACAGCAAAAAAACAAATTTTATTACCCCCTTCTATAGAGAATGATGAGCATCAAATGAAGGTAAAGAAAGGAAAAATAGTGTAAAAAGCTCCAGTGGTTAAAAAATAGAAGTGAGTCAATCCTTATGAGAATAAGACCCCACAGGATCTCTTAGGGGATGAAGAACAACTCCCATATGCCCCAATTCAGTCATGGGAATGGGCTAATGCATGGGTTTTAATGGCTGGCCCTAATAAGCCACCAAAGAATAGATGAAGTTATTAAGCTGGAACTATCAGGGGTTGGACACACCCTTGGTAGTTCAGCACCTTAGAGCCTTAGTGGCTCAGGAGAGGCCCAACATGGTTTTCCTCATGGAAACCAAGAATAAGTCTAATGTTATAGAAAGAGTGAAGGCAAGGATTTAGCTTCAACAATTTTCTGGTTATCGAGCTAGTTGGTAAAGCGAGAGGCCTAGCATTATTGTGGGATGATGAGGTTAAGTTGGAAGTGGAGAGCAGTTCCAATGAGGTCATTAATATCCAATGTCGAGACTTAAACAGCGGCTACTTAATGTGGATATCCTTTCTACATGCATCAACAAATTTTCAAGATAGAGTAAGGCTATGGAGCTCTTTGAAAGACAGCTACTATAATAACCCATTTCCATGGTTGTGTATAGGAGACTTCAATGAAGTGCTCTACCATTGGGAGAAGTTCAAGAGGCGAGAGGCGGATCTCTATAGAATTGTAGCTTTTCGAGACTTTTTAGACGCTTGCTCATTGATGGACATTGAAAGTAAGGGATGCACCTTTACCTAATCAAATAATAGTGAAGGCAATGCATTAGTAAAGAAGAGATTGGATAGAACGATTTGCAATATGGAGTGGAGAGTCCTTTATCCAAATGCGGAGGCTTTTGCTTTTCCGACAATAGGGTCTGACCATAGCCCAATGCTGCTATCTTTAAATCCAACAGAGTTGAGAAGAAAGAAACTTTTTAGATTTGAGACATATTGGTTGGAACATCCAAAGTGTGAGGAGGTGATCAAGAAAGCTTGGAATGAAAATAGAACAGATAAACTTACTTTGGCAGGTAAAACAAGGTGGGTAGCTGCTAAATTAAGTAAATGGAGCAGGAGGAATTTTAAAAATGCTCAAAAACAACTCACTCCACTCAAATATAGGCTCCAGGAATTGACTAACAGAACTGATGGGGAGCAAAATAGAGATGAAGTTAGCAATATTGTAAGGAAAATGGAAGAGTTATGGCGTCAAGAAGAGATGTACTGATGTATGAGGTCAAGAATTCAATGGTTAAAATGGGGAGATCAAAACACAAAGTTCTTTCATACTACAACAGTTCAAATGAGACAATGCAACAAAATTTCCATGCTAAGGCTTGATGACCAGACCTGGTGTAGGGATCCCTCAACCTTTAAACAACATATCTACAGTTTCTTTCAATCCTAATTTAATTCGGTGGGAAAAAGGAATTATCAACCAATATTAGACCAATGTCCAATGGTGGTGAATGAGGAGATGAATGCTAACCTGGTCAAACCAGTCACAAGAGAGGAGGTTAAAGAAGTTGTTTTTCAATTAAGGGCTACAAAAGCACTAGGTCCAATGGGCTAAACAGAGTTTTTTTTTTTTTTTTTTTTATCAAAGTCATTGGCCTATTATACATGAAGACATTTTCAGCATGATTCAATCCTTCTTCAGCCAACGTACTTTTGATCTAGAGCTTAATAAAACGCATATCACTCTCATTCCTAAAGTAATAAATCCAGAAGATATCACCCAATTTAGGCTATTAGCCTGTGCAACTTTAATTATAAGATCATAACGAAGGTGCTGGCTAATAGACTAAAACCATGGCTTCCAAAATCTATTTCTATGGAGCAAAGTGCTTTTTTAAGAGATCTTCAGATATAGGACAACATTTTCATAATCCAAGAGGTGATTCATCAACTCAGGGTGAGAAGGAGAATGCGTCATTTTCAGGCTATTCTAAAACTAGATATGAAGAAGGCTTATGACAGGGTCGAATGGGATTTTTTATGTGATTATATGCTAAGATTGGGGTTTAATGAGAAATGGGTTATGCGGATTAAGCATTGCATTTCATCGGTGTCTTTTAGCATCCTAGTTAATGGAGAACCCTCAGTTGTCTTTAAGCCAACCCGAGGAATCCGACAAGGTGATCCTCTCTCCCCCTATCTATTCATTATCATGGCTAACGTCCTATCTACCCTTATGGGCAAAGCAGTAACATATGGAAGTATCAGAGGCATCTGCCTAAATTCCATTTGCCCAACTCTCTCACACATTCTCTTTGCTGATGATGCAATATTTTTCTTAAATGGAACGATAATATAAGCTCAAAATGTGACTAATGTGCTGAACCAATACTGCTATGTGTCAAGACAAGCTATAAATCTCAATAAATCATGGTTTTTCACTGGGAGAAATTGCCCATAGAGCCTAAAACAAAATCTAGCTGCTGAATTGAGAGTTCCGGTCATAGATAAAACAAGTAAATACCTGGGAATTCCATCCGACTAGGGTCAAACCAAAAAGCAAATGTTTGTGTGGATCATTGCTAAAGTTGAACGGAAACTTGAAGGATTGAAAGAGAGGTTGATTTCAAAGGTAAGAAGGAAGTTCTCATCAAGACAGTTATTCAAATCCTACCTCAATATGCTATGTCTATTTTCCAAATCCCAATATCCATCTGCCATACCATTGAGCAGTGAGTAGCCTCCTTTTGGTGGAAACATAATGCAACTAGAAGAGGTATACACTGGAAAAAGTGGGAAGATTAGAAAAATAGGAAAGATCGTGGTGGCCTCGGTTTTAAAGATTTACTGGATTTTAATAAAGCAATGCTAGGGAAGCAAGCTTGGAATTTGTCCAAACACCTGATGCATTATGGTGTAAAGTTCTAAAAAGCATTTATTTTCCTAGAGGCGATTTCTAGTCAGCAAACAAAGGCTTTTGGCCTTCGTGGGGGTGGTAGAGTCTATTGATAGAGAGAGAAACGATTGAACATGATTTTAGGTGGGTAGTGGGGAATGGACAGAAAATAAGAATTCGACAAGACACTTGGCTACCGTTAGGAAAGCTTTTCGGCCCTACAAATCAGGATGAACCAAGGGTGGTGGCTAATTTAATTGATCATGAGTCACATGAATGGAATACTGAACGAGTGAACAACCCGTTCGAGGAAGATGTAGCTAAAGAGATTTTAGCCATTCCCATCAACTTAAAGCCCCATCCAAATAAGCTAGTGTGGACAGCAAATAGATCGGGCTCCTATACTATGAACAGTGACTACAACAGACTACATAACAAGGCTGGCATCCCCTCTACAAATATCTTGTCTTCATCTTACCAAACTCCTAAGTCGTTATGGAATGAAATCTAGAAGATTCAGACATTTCCCAAAATTCGCTTCTTACTATAGAATATTTGCAGCAATACACTCCTCACGAAGGAAAACTTGTATAAAAGGAAAATGCTACCTGATCTTACCAATCAGATATGTGGACAAGCCCCAGAATCAGCAAAGCACCTCTTCATTCTCTGTGATTGGACAATAAATATATGGTCAGCCCCTAACTTTCATGATGATACATCTCTAGAAAGAATTACCCGCATAGATAAGTGGGTCTTTGAAAATCTCACCTCACAAGCGGATTCAAACTTGAAAGCCATTTTTGCTGGTGCTCTGTGGCAGATCTGGAAATGTTGGAATGCTTCGATCTTTCAAGGGCGAAGGCCCGACCCCACCGTAGCTCAAGAAGAAACGAGCATCACAGCTGTACTCTTCGAGAAATGGATCCTGCGGGGAAGAAAGGATGAAGAAAATCACTAGAAGCTCCACGATCAACGCTAAAATGGAACCCACTTGTAGCAAAAGAGATGAAAACAAATGTCGATTGCTCCTAGTGCGAATCATCTAAGGTTGGATCGGTTGCTGGAGTATGCAAAAACGAAGCCGGCATCCTCCTTCATGGCTTCGCGAGGTCCATTTTTGCTCCGTTTGTGTGGGTTGCCGAAGCCCTAGCTTTGAGAGAAGCCGCATTCTGGGTACATAATAGAAAACTCGCATGAACAAGAGAAGACTTCAAGCTAAAAGGAATTGATCTGCAGGTGCTCTTTTCATTTGATAACCTATCACTCATAAACAGCCTATCAGGCCTAGAGGATCCACATTGGCTAGCCAACCCATAGGCAGAGAAATTTTGGCCTAGGTTAGTGGTGTGTCAATCATCTATGAACCACGAGACACTAACAAGGCCGTGGATTGGGTCACCAAAGCCCACTGGACCAACTCACTTCCTAGCAATTGGATTGCAAATTCTCCTTGTTCTCTATGTTGAATGTTATGTTTAGACTTACCAACTAACGATGCCCCTTTAGCGGGTTAGTAATGAAATTATATATATATACTCCAAAGATATACTATGGCCACATTTTTTTTTTTGGGTCAAAACTATGGCTGCATTTGGTCGCTAGGACAATATGGAAAAAATTGGTTATGGTGTAATTAAAAAAAAAAAAAAACCCACATTTCGTGTATGTTATATTTTATAGAAAAAATAAAATGAAACAATGGATGAAGTTATGTCCAATCCAAGATAGTATCCGGTGAAGTTGGGTTCTAACTAACTAAATTAATTAATTATTAAGTAAAAAAATTCTGAAAAGAAAGAAAGAAAGAAAGTCATGGTCTAACAATGAAAGGTAACCACCAAGGCCATCCAGCGATAATTGTGACCATTAACGACCATGATCACCCCTATGGTGGTCGATTGACACGATTGCACCGGTGAGATCACCTCTCCCTCTCCAGTTATTTTTTTTTTTCTGTTTTTAAATATTGTCTATTTCTGACGTGACGCCCACTTAATGTCACGTAGCCCATGCGTCTAAAAAGAAAAGGAAAAATCAATAAATAAATAAATAAAAAGCCATGTAAAATGTCCCATTAACTTACAAGTAATGAAACAAATGGAAGGACTTAAGTTTATGGATCTTGCCAAATATATATACATGGATCTTGCAATTTTAAGGAATTAGATAAACAAACAAAAAAAAATTTAGAACCCAATTACATTTGCAATATCATGAAAAATTTTGGGACTCCAGCCGTATTTAACTGTGTTTACTAAATGCCATGCAAATTGAAGTAGTCCAAAGCTAATGATAGTACCCAAGAAGTCATAAGAAAAGGAATTTCAACTCAATATTTTGTAGCATTAAGATGTTAAATGCCTCTTACTCCTCCCATGGCTAAATCTAGTTATCATTTTTTTTTTTCAAGGGAAAATTAATCCTCTTTTGAAGTCTCCTGCATTTGAAGCTCGTTGAGACGTGCTGTGAAAGTATATATCCAAATACATTAATATATCTAGTTACACTTAACTTCACTAATATATATATATATATATCTTAGGCGTTATAAAAATACAATAAGTTCAATAACTTTAAAAATGTGCAATTAAGTTCAAAAACTTATCACGAAAATGCAATCAAATCCTAAAATTTTCAAAAAGTATAATCAAGTCCTAAAACTTGTCACAAAGTATAATCAAATCCTAAAATTTTCAAAGAGTGTAATCTACGAAAGGACTTTATTGAATCATTTTGATAAGTTCTATAATTTAATTGCATCGACTAGGCAAGCCCGACCCTTGTTGGTAATGACCTATGCTAACCAACATTGAAAAGAAAAAGGAAAGAAAAATAATATAAAAATTTTAAATTTTTTAAAATTATGAAAAAAAATGTCCATATCAGCACCAATCGTGTCTCATAAGACCACAACATTAACATTAGCAATATCAAGCCTAAATTAGTCGGATGTACTCAATTGGCAAAATATAAAAAAAAAGTTTATGACTAAATTAATTTAATTGAAATATTTAAGAGTGAATCAATACAAATACAATAAATTTAGGATTTTTTAGATATTTTTTTCCTTTTTCTCCAATAGTGTTTTCGGACCTTGCGAGGGAAAACCTTTGAGTCTCTCTTCACCAGACCGCCACTTTGCGGCGCGAAATTTCTTGTTTTGACCAAGAGTTTCTATTTTGCTAGTGGGTTTTTCCTCCTGTTTTTTGCGAGGTAGACTGCGCAATAATCCGCCTACACCTCTTCATCGACGTTTTGGCCACGTTGAAATTCTACCCACGAGCTGCATAGGAAACTTTTAGTATGTTTATGAGGGGCCCTTTTATTTTATTTTTTCCGGAGGTTTGACTTTTCAATGAAGCCTCTTCCTTGCATTCTAATTGCAAGTGGACATGGGTCTAACTCAGAGAGACAAATGGGAACTTTTCTCCCCCCAGGTTGGATTAGATGTTCAGTTCTTTTTATTCTTGTGTTTTTCTCAGAAGCATTCTGTGTTCATCGGTTTATATTTGTTGTAATTAAGTAAATTGAAAGATTGTGGGATCATCTTCTTGTTGTAAATGGAGATTTAGGTTCAACTGATTTTGATCCATGTTCAATGCAGATGTGATTGACAAAACTGTGATGGATCGATGTTCATGATACTGACAAAACCGTTTTTATAGGAATGGCTGAATTTGCGAATCAATTTCTGCAGCAAACCTCTCATGATCCTCCATCGATACATTGAGCATGTCATGTCGATAAATTTCAGAACCTACGCATTGAGTATGCCATTTATATAATTATATCAAAAGGTCTCATATATCTCTCATCTACTTTTTCCTTAGACATGGAGTACTCCCCAAATAAAATGAAGAGGTCTAGTACATTGAAATTTGTAAATCGAACTATTCTTACAATGGGTTGATGTAATTTATGTAATTTGGGACAAGCTGGCCAACTAGACTTTCCAATCCATAGGATTTGATGTAGCATAAATTGAACATTCCGTAAAGTGTGAAACTCCTGTGTTAAAACCAAAGAGAAATTGTCATGATTAGTCACCCTTTACTGCTTCTTTTTCAAGCCAAAAGAATTATGTCAATTCTATACTCCATAGATATACTATGGCCGCATTTTTTTTTATTTTTTGGGTCAGAACTATGGCTGCATTTGGTCGCTAGGACAATATGGAAAAAATTGGTTATGGTGTGATTAAAGAAAAAAACCCCACATCTCGCGTATTTTATATTTTGTAGAAAAAAATAAAATGAAACAATGGATGAAGTTATGTCCAATCCAAGATAGTGTCCGGTGAAGTTGGGTTCTAACTAACTAAATTAATTAATTATTAAGTAAAAAATTCTGGAAGGAAAGAAAGAAAGAAAGTCATAGTCTAACAATGAAAGGTAACCACCAAGGCCATCCAGCGATAATTGTGACCATTGACGACCATGATCACCCCTATGGTGGTCGATTGACACGATTGCACTGGTGAGATCACCTCTCCCTCCCCAGTTATTTTTTTTTTCTTTTTTTAAAAATATTTTCTATTTCTGATGTGACGCCCACTTAATGTCACGTAGCCTATGCATCTAAGAAGAAAAGGAAAAATAAATAAATAAATAAAAAGCCATGTAAAATGCCCCATTAACTTACAAGTAATGAAACAAACGGAAGGACTTAAGTACATGGATCTTGCCAAAAAAAAAAAACACATGGATCTTGCAATTTTAAAGACTTAGATAAACGAAATAAAAATTTTAGAACTCAATTACATTTGCAACATCATAGAAAATTTTAGAACTCCAGCCGTATTTAACTGTGTTTACTAAATGCCATGCAAATTGAAGTAATCCAAAGCAAATGATAGTACACAAGAAGTCATAAGAAAAGGAATTTCAACTCAATATTTTGTAGCATTAAGATGTTAATAGAGTAAGATAGTAATGCCTCTTACTCCTCCCTCGGCTAAATCTAGTTATCATTTTTTTTCAAGGGAAAAATAATCCTCTTTTGAAGTCTCCTGCATTTGGAGCTTGTCGAGACGTGCTGTGAAAGTATGTTGCCTTATGTCTGAATACATTAATATATTTAGTTACACTTAACTTCACTATTAAAAAAAAAAATCTTAGGTGTTATAAAAATACAATAAGTTCAAAAACTTTCAAAATGTGCAATTAAGTTAAAAAACTTGTCACAAAAATACAATCAAATCATAAAACTTTCAAAAAGTATAATAAAGTCCTAAAACTTGTCACGAAATATAATCAAATCCTAAAATTTTCAGAAAGTGTAATCTTCAAAAGGACTTCATTGAATCATTTTGATAAGTTCTATAATTTAATTGCATTTTTTGAAAGTTTTATGATTCAATTGCACTTTGTGATAAGTTTTATAATTTAATTTCACTTTTTGAAAATTTTAGAACTTATTTACACTTTCATGACAAATTTTGAGACTTCCAATGCACTTATCCCAAATACTTAAGTAAATGAATCATGAGCTAACTAAAATGAATTAACTGCTCTATATTAGAAGACATTCCCAGTAGAGCCTAACTTGAGCAGTTTTGTAATCCATTTGATCTTATAAGTTAAAGATAACTATATTTTTTAAAACCTTAAATTCCTTTCAATTTGTCTTTTAATTTTTTAGCTCAATAGCTCTATTGCTGTTCGTGTTTAACGACTATGGGACATTCATTTCATGGAAGCTTCATCTACTTTAAGATGATGAAGCTCTGAACAATTACGCAATTCAATTGATTGGTTCTAAGTGAGAGACGACTATATATCCAAAAGGTTCAATTGTTTTCATTTCTTTTTCTTGATTTTATTTAACTTCAAAGCTCTATTTGTGCACGTGTTTGATGACTACGTCCTTAACAGACGTCCATTTCGTGGAAGGTTCGTCTACTTTAAGTCAAGTTACATAAACCTGATTATCAAAAGAGGGTAGACCCCACCCAATCAAAACGGTGGGCCGCTGGCTTTTTCATTTCAAGCATCCACCTCGAGTTGAAACATAATATTAGGAGACCTCTTGAGAAAGGAGAACTTGCATCTTTTTTATCAGACGAAAAAGAAGAGAACTTGCTGAGGGCACAAGAAATTATATATTTATATTTCTAGTTGAAAAATATGTTTTATAGAGAAGTTATGGTTTTTCCACAACTCTTTATGCAAATAATTATCTAACATAAGAAATGGATAACTCACTGACTTTATTAAACTCATTAATATACATAATGAAAAAGTCATGCCACAAGTTTTAAACCTTAGCCCTAAAACTATTGTTGACAGAATACAAGCATTTATTGAAGATTTTAATTAACTTTTGATGAACTTAGTCGATCCATAAATAAAAAATAAAATAAAAAGAATTTCTAGTGTTTTGGAGCTTCCGTATAATTGTATGCATTTTTTATTTGCCAAGTTTCTATTTGAATTTCCAACGATTCATTTCGTTTTAGTTTGAAATCCAGACAAGCTCAAAAGACAAAATCAATTAAATTTTTGATTTATTCCGAATATATAAATCATCCTGGGGCTTCCTCAATGTAGGGTTTTCCGATGATACCTAGGAGTTTTCTCGACTCATAGCGTCCATGACCCAAGGATTATAGGCAATTATTGAAGAGAGAGGGGGGGGGGGGTGGGGGGGGCTAACACGCTTGGCACGGGCGACAGATTTGCTTCGCTTTGCAGAGGGGCGACCGCGCTTGGTTCCTCCATAAATACAGGCATTTCTCCAACGATAAAGAAGAGTGGAGACCGCGTTTCGAAAAGACAAGGTTCTCAAGTATTCCTCTACTCAAGGTGACGTTTCTGACTTAGTCTTCTTCTTCTCATGACCCTCTGGGCTCCGCCTATTCAAACATGTTTGAATTTGTTGTTCATCGACAAGGAAAAGAAAAGAAAAACAGCACGAAAAGAGGACTTTCCGTGAATTTTGATAGTAACGTAGGATTGTGATTCCTCGACTTTCATCCATGATAAAATCAACCTTATTTTTCTGATGAAATTTTTGCATTCTGTCTAGGGTCGTCAACATATAGACAGCAAACAAAGGTAAACAACTCGCGCTTTTTAGGACCCCAGAGAGTGCTTCAATGGAGATCTTATCATCCCAGTTGTTCCCTGAGATAGTAAGCATTCGATTTTCCTCCTAAGCCCCAGATGTTATTATGTCGACTTGATGCATTTTTCAAGATTTTATCTCTACTCGATTTCATAGGTAACAGAAGAAACACTACATCATATGTATCAACATCATCAAATGAACGCCTTCGATTTCCCTCTTGAAGATTTCGACTCCAAACTTTTCTCTTCAGAAACGTACTCCCCTTGTTCACTATTTGTTCCGGAAACGACACGAGGTCTCATGGATCTGCCAGTCGAAGTTGCTCCAACAATCATGGAGAGGCCAATGAAGATGCCGAAGACTGAGAGATGGAGCAACTCTTGCTCGCCCGGAACATACAAAGCCCCGACAATGGTGATGTCCTCACCGTCATCTAGCTCCCAGCTGATATCTTTTGGGAGCTTGGATTCTTTCCCAACTGAATCGCAGCAGATTCACGGTACTTGCTTCGAATATTTGTTACATATTTAGGTTGATTGAATAAAGTCTGAGGTATTATACTGCATGATGGTAATACCAAAAGTTGCCTTGTAATTATTTTATGAAGGTGCTTATAAGATCCAAGATTGTCAAACAGAGATAGACAGAACTGGCCCAATGAGTAGACCACCTATGCATACACGAAAACACCTGATTGCTGAGAGGATGCGGCGTGAGAAGCTTAGCCAGAGCTTCATTGCTCTCTCTGCTATCATTCCTGGCCTTAAAAAGGTAAATCTTCTGGAAAAAACTTCTTACTTTTCTTTGGAAAGATTCCCTATAACTAAGAATACTTCGTCATCACATTAAAGTACATATCAGATTATCAAAATGTTGATGAATCCAGGTTAGGAAGTCCTGACGATTGTTTGCCCCGATTTGTTACTGTCGGTGATTGTTGTGAATTTCCTGAAGTCTGGCTCAAAACAATTTAAGAGATCTAATCATATTAGCAACACAATTATCCCCATAGCTATTGAAATAGTCAACAGCACAGCACTTCATTTCATGCATAACATGATCTCATCCAATCACAATTCATTCAACTGGAAAGAGTTGTTAGTTAGGAGTCTCATTTTATAAAGTAAGGATTAAGGTTAAAATGATGTATCTCTACGTGCATTAGTGACCTGCTTACAATTGCTTAAACTAAAATATCACACTACGAGCAAATCTTCTGGTTTATCACCAGGCATTTCACTCCCATGGGAAACAATAAAGTTAGGATGAGCAAGGTATGTTTACTTTGCCAAATCATCAACAAAGATCGGCTACTAAACAACGAAATACTCAAAGCAATTTTCTTGTGTGCTGTTGTGTTTTTCAGATGGACAAAGCATCAATCCTCAGTGATGCAATCGACTACATGAAGCAGCTTCAAGAACGCGTCAAGAAACTCGAGGAAGAAGTTGAAATCAGGACTGTGGAATCAGTTGTGATTGGAAAGAAGTCTCAGGTTTCGGCATATGATGATATGTTCTCATTAGATGAGAACTCTAACCACTTTGAGCAACAACTCCCTGAGATCGAAGCAAGGGTCTTGGATAAACATGTTCTTCTTCGAATCCATCATGAGAAACGAAAGGGACGCACGACGGAGATACTTAGAGAAATAGAGAAGTTGAATCTATCTATTCTTAATAGCAGTGTATTATCGTTTGGGAGTTCCATACTAGAAATGACAATCGTAGCTCAGGTAAATTCAAGCACCTGGGTCACTCCCATCTTTTTTTTTTCCAAGGGTAAAATTACAAACAAGAAAAACTTATATTTTCGGTTAAGTTATTAAAACTAGCTCATACTTACGAACAAATGCAAACATATATCATGGTTCGTTTTCCATTAACATAATCTTTTTTCCTTGCAGATGGACGTTGACTTCTGCATGAATATTGAGGATCTCGTCAAGAATCTACATACAAGCTGTGTAGGATTGAATGAAGCTTCTCCTTGCACTCTAATTGCAAATGGAAATGGGTCTTGCTCAGAGAGACGAATTGGATTAGATTTTTAGTATTTTCTTATCTCTTGTGCACTTCTCGAAAGTATTCTGTATCCATCAGTTTGTTTCTGTTGTAATAAAAGTAATTTCATGGATTGTGGGGTCATCTTATTATGGTATATGGAGATCTATATTCAGCTGATTTTGATCCATATTCGGTGTATATGTGATTGATAAAACGTGATAGACTGATATTCGTTATATCCATCAAATGAGAAAATATTTAGTGGTTTGTGAGCGCCACATCAATTGCTGATTTGACATGTATTTTTATTCATATCCAATAATTAATTAACATATGTTTTCTTAGTTGGTTTAGAAAAAATAAAAATATAATTTTCTCTCCTTCCTCCTCCACCCATTGTTTTTTCCTAATCTAGATGTCATTTATGGCCATTGGCGCCACCGGCTCTTAAAATTTGGCCGTCCATGGCCATCAGCACCCCGTTCAGGCGTCTGTCTAGTTGGCTCTTTATATCTGGCCGTCCATAGTCGGCTCTGAACAAGCCATCGTTGCTCGCGGCCATGAGTTCCAAATCTGGAGCCATGGCCACGAGCACAACGGCTCTACAGCCATGGCTCTTGAAGTCCCCTATCGCTTGTTTCAGACAATGCAACTTGAAAAAGAAAAAGAGAGAGAGGAAAAAAGTGACGATGAAGTCAAGGGAAGGAACATCGCTTGCTCGTCCATGGCCGTGGCGGGACTTCCAGATCTGCAACCATAGCTCCAATAACAACGGCTCATCCGTGGCTGTGAGCGACGGTAATCGACTTTAAATGTGCAACTCTATCCCCATGACTCCAGATGTGATCAACGGCAACAAATTTAAGGGAAGGAACGTCGACCACAAACACAATGGAGAGGGTTGGACGCTCAGTAGTGGTTGCCTTAGACGCGGCATTGGCAACTCCTCCAGTGGTGACGGCGGAGGGAGGCACAGAGTAGTCTCAAGGCGGCCATAGATGGAGGAGGAAAAGTGAGGTGGATGGAGATTTTTTATTTTGTTCATCTAAATCCACCTATGTACGTACGTGTCAATTTGCAATTGGTTCAGTGTGGAAAAATACATGCCACGTCAACAATTGATGTGACACTGACAAGTCACTAAATATTTTGTCGTGTGAAACCGTTTTTATGAGTGGATGAATTTGTTAACAATTTCCACAGTGAAGTCCTCATGATCCTTCATGGACACTTTTCGCATGCCATGTTGATAGGCTTCCAAAGCTACGTGTCGTGTACACCATTGATATAATTATTTGAATAACTATCGTGGGACAATGTAATTTACTTAACTTATGCTGTAGTGAAATTGCAATAATGAGCTTGCCATTTAAATGGTGAACACTAGAGGAATTCTGTGTAGCTTAAATAAAATATTCCGCTGCAAATGTGAAAGTCCTATGTTAAGACTTAGGGGATCGCCCTTCCAATCCCTTTTTCAAACTAAAAATAATTATGCTAATTGTACATATACTCCAAATATATAAAGGTTGATTTGGTCGATAAGACAATGATCGGGAAAAGTGGCATTAAAAAATCCCTACATTTCTTATATCTTATCTTGTGTAGGAAAAATATCATATATAACAATTGATGGACCTATATCCAATTCAAAATGGTGTCTAGTGAAGTTAGTATTTAGATAAAATCTGGTGAGGGCAAGGGTCAATCACTGTTGCTCGATATTGGTCAATGGGACACAATCACCGCGCAGATGAGAGCAAGTGGGCCTCTTGCTTGCTCTACTTGTGGCAAGGCCCTTCCCTTTGGCTTGGTCGTGGTGTGTCAACCCTTACCATGGCCGGGCAAGACTCGCCAACAGTCACCTTCCACTTTAATTAAAAGAAAAAAAAATGTGATCTAAGTGTTCCATCCACCTAAAACTAAAGAATTGAATGCATGCATTTTGCAAGTTTTAGGATTGAAATAAATGAAAGAAAGCTTAGGAATTCTAAGTACATGGGGCATAACCATGAAAAGAGTTTAGGCCTCTGACTGTAATATTTCTAATATCTTAAATCGTGCAAATTCACACAATCCAAAACTAATAATATTACACGTAAGTAATAAAAAAGAAAAAGAATTTGAAATCCAACATTTTGCCCATTCACGATGGTAATAGTACAAGACAGCAATTCCTCTGATTCCTCCCATTGCAAAATTTAGTTTCAAATTTTTTAATGAAAAAAAGTACTCAACGTATCCAATTGAATCTAAGTTTACCAAAACACTTGAGCATATATGTTATGATCTAATTATGATAAATTAACTGCTCCACATGACATGGAATTTCTGATATGGGACTTCTTCATCCAACTCTATAAAATAACTTTTGTTCATAAGTTTCCATTCTTTTCATTTATTTATTTGGCTCGAGAGCTCTATTGATGTTTTGTGTTTCGTCACTACGTCATTATAGCATGTCCATTTCATGGAAACTTCATCTACTTTTAAGTCAAGGAAATTAAAGATGTTAATGTCAAAAAGGGTAGATCCCACCAAATCAATAAGGTAGGTGCATGCATTCCGATATCAAGCGTCAATTTCGAGTCGGAATATCTTATTGGAAGAACCCCCCACGTGCACAAAACGAAGAAAACAATTGTTTAAGGGCACAAAAAAACATTGCCAGGTGGAGGAAAGAGAGACATATATTATATAGCATATATTCTACAAAAAGAATTGCCTTTTTTACGGCCTAAACTTTAAATACAAATAGTTATCTAGCACAAGAATTTGATAACTCATTGGTATTTTGAAGGTTATCTACGTATTTGTATTTGAAAAGTTACACCACAAGTCATAAATCTATCATCTATATAATAGAGTCGACATCTAAACTTTTTATTGGATGAGAGAGTCGCGATATGTGAACCTTTTTTTCTTCTTTTTTTATCAGTTGGGTCAAATAACTTTCTTTCTTAATAGATTTCTTTAGAGCACTCATCGGGAGATATACCAACATTTAGCCACGGTCACAGCTGAACATAAACTAAAAGATAATAAGAGGAGGAATAATTTATTCCTTAAAAAAATAATAAATGCCGTTCTACCAACATGTCGCTTTTCACATTCTTCTAACACGCCAGTCATTGCTTGGACTTCATCGACATAATAATTCGATTGGAATATTTTTATTCCATTCTACTAAACTTTTGGACTAGCTTTCTTGTCGTTCAGCCCACGCAATTTTTCTTTTTTCTTTTTTTTTTAAAGACTTTTCACATTCCTGAAAGTTCATTATTAGGCTGCTGAATCACCGTCCATAAAGTTCAACTTTCTCTATGAAACGGTCTTCAGCGCGAAACTTCGCAGTTAATTAAACGCAAATCCTCATTGAATAATGTGACACCCCAAATTTCTCAGATTCTAGAATTACAGATGGACTGATAGGGGCTCGGAGGACAGGAAGTTGGGCCAAGCAGTGGGCCCGTTGGGCCGGATGCTGAACCGTGAGTGTAAGCTTGGTGGGCTGAAGATCTGGGCACCGATGTGATGTGTGTGGGCTGCTAATTGGGCCCGTGGGCCATGTGCATGCGTAAGGCCCAGGATTAAGTGAAGATGTTCTGGCTCGTCGGTATAGGCTTCTGATTTATTTGTATACGTATCAATTTAGGTCTCGTATGGCCAGGATTCATTTTAGCAATGCTATTTCATGTGACGTGAAGGACGATTAATGACCTCACGACTATAGGAAAATAGAGGAAATTTGCAGCGCATATTTTATAAATGGTAAATTGATGTTAACTGTTTAACCCTATGAAACTAGATTTCCATCTCTGCTACCATTATTTCTTATGGTGGCTGATTAGTGTAGGGGCGAAATGGACAAAGCAAGCATTTTGTAGGGATTAATGATTGATGTGCAAGAAAAATCAAATTAACCCCTAATGATCTCTTAAAACACTCATCTTTGGACAAGTGTGCGTGTGCATGGTAGGAAGCTTCATGCAAGAGGAAGCCCCTTCTTTTCCTTGTCATTTCTGTTGGAAGATCTTAGAATCAATTCTGTACATAATAGATTCTAGTAAATATTAGTAAATAGGAAACTCTGATACATGTATATTCCTTTTCCTATTTTACTTTTTCCTTCCGGCACTATTTATGTACAATGTAATGACACGATGGAATACAAGTCAGATATACAATTTTCCCCAAAGTTCATATTACCTTTCTGTCATGGTATCAGAGCTTCGTTTCCTGCCCTAGCTTCCGCGACCTTTCTTGAATTGCCATTGCTTCCTTCTGATCTAAAACTGAGGATCCCTTCCTGCAGAACAGATTAGCAAAGCAGTTAGGAATTCATCCTTGGTGCCATGACAAAGGATAAAGAGGCTATGAATCCCTTAGTAGAATCTTCATCAGCCCAGGATCAGACGATCATACCTTCCCATCCAGATGGATCGACTGGAGAAGAGCAGATAACCAATGTTGCCTCACCTGCTCCTGCTTCAGTGCAGATTCCAGGGCCAACTTACTGGCCTCCACCCCCGTGGTACGCCACACCATGGCCCCAATATCCATATGGGGCCAACCCGACTGGTGAGTCGGCACAGGCAACTGCGGGTCACAGACCCGGCTTTACACCGGGACAGGGGATCGAACCCTACCCGGTTTCCCCTTACCTGTTTCCGTTCAACGGAGGACGACCGGAGCTCGGAGATCCGCTTTACACTTCGCCGGCGGACGGGCCAGAGCTGCGGCTGGTTGCCCAACAACTTACTGGAACGACGAATTATCACGCCTGGGCTCGTGATCTTCGACGTGCCCTTGTTACTAAAACCAAGGATGGTTTTATTGATGGAATAATACCTTACCCGACGGACGAACGACTGCAGAGGCACTGGAATCGCTGCAATCAACTTGTGCGCTCCTGGATCGGGAATTGCTTGGCACCTGACGTTGCCGCCGGTCTTCCTCCGACCGAAGATTCGAAAAAATACTGGGATAATCTGCAAGAAATGTACGGGAAATCAGATAGGGCTAGGGTTTTCTCGTTGACACAAACCCTAACCGAGCTAAAACAGGGGAACCTTTCGGTTACCGCCTGCTTCAACCGATTATCAGCCCTATGGAACGAGATTGAAGCGGTCGAGGAAAAATTGGAGGGGCCAGAAGCCACCCTCCGTCAATACCATGCGATCAAGGAAAAGGAGAAAGCTACTCGATTTCTACTTACCTTGAACGAAACCTACGCTGGCTTTCGATCGCAGATCCTTGCGATGGATCCTCAACCACCGCTCGGCCGAATCTTCCAGTTGGCCGTGCAGGAGGAAAACCAGAGGGCCGCCGCGAACGAACATGCTCGAATCGGTGATGGAACTGGCTTCGCGACGTTCCCCTCGGGCTTTGTTGCGACGGAGACCGTCGCTGGAACAAGAGGGAGCCTCGGAATCGCTTCGCAACCGAGAGAGAAAGGTTTCGCGGCTGCGGCATCAAGAAACAAAGAAGATTACCCTAGGTCTTCACGGATGGACGGCCTGGATAGGAGAGCTGGATCGGACGGTCCAGATCATTTCTTTGCAGCGAACAGCTGGGATCGACGCGCACAATCTGACGGCTACAAATTGATGAGCTATCCGGCTGGATCGGACGGCCACAAATTGATGAGCTACCCGGCTGGATCGGACGGCCACAAATTGATGAGCTACCCGGCTGGATCGGATGGCCAATATTTCGCCACGTCAGCACCGGTCTACAAAGCATCCAACGGTACTCGTTTTGCCACATCAACAGGCAAGGTCAGTGGGCAAAATTCAAAAATTAAAAATAAATATTGTGAATATTGCAAACGACCGCACCATACTGTTGATACATGTTGGAAACTACATGGGAAGCCCAATAATATAAGGGAAAAGGAGTCTTCAGTCTATCAGGTTATTGCACAGAAGGGTGGTGGAGCATCTCAGCAGACTATCACTCAACAACAGTATGAAAATATCATCCAAGCATTGGGCCAACTTAAGACTGGGGACACTAATGCAGGATTCTCAGGTACTTTTTTACATAAAAGGAATTCATTATCTACTGATGCATGGATTATCGATTCAGGTGCTAGTGACCACATAGTTTGTAATGAGTGCTTATTTTCCCATGTTCATCAAAACACACAATCTCCTGTTACGGTACGTCTTCCAAATGGGAACATTACATATGTTACCAAAATCGGTACCGTACATCTTGGTCAGAACTTTATTCTTAAAAATGTCCTATACATTCCAGACTTTGAGTTCAATCTTCTTTCAGTTGCCAAAGTATGTATGGACAATTCTTGTAAGGCCATATTCAATTCCGAAAATTGTGTCTTTCAGGACCTTTCGACTGGCAGACTGATGGGCTTGGGTAATGAAGCACAAGGACTTTATTTTTGGGTCAATTCTCCAAGGGATTTAGCATTATTGAATAAAAGCATTTATTGTAATGCAATCAGCTATAATAAAAATCTCCTTTTGCATCAACGATTGGGTCATAGTGCTAAATTTCCTCATCCAAAATGTCCCACATGTCCCTTAGCTAAACAAACTCGAGCATCATTTCCAGTTAGTACATCTCGTACTCAAAATCCTTTTTCATTGCTTCAATTTGGGGTCCCTATCACACTTCTCATCGTGATGGATCTCGCTACTTTCTTACCATAGTTGATGACTATAGTTTATCTTATGCAGATCAAATTTCCTTTCTTTAATTAGAAATCAATTCGAAAATCTCAACGAATGATGGGCGAGAATTTTTTACTTCGATTGCATAAGAAATTCTCCATGAAAGTTCCTGTACTTACACTCCACAGCAAAATGGAGTTGTAGAAAGGAAACATAGACATCTCTTAGAAGTAGCTCGTGCACTCAAATATCAAGCTTCAATCTCAATTAATCGCATGCCTAAATCTTCATGGTAAAACTCCATATGAGATGCTTTACAACAAACAGCCCGATTAAAATGAGTCCCCGTCTATCGTGTTATGGAATTTTCCACAGGACATTTCTTTACTTTTATTTTTCATGAAGACATATTTCCTTTCAAAGAGAAGCTCCATCCATCTCAAGATACTTCTTCACACAACAATCAGTTCCTTATGTCTGATGAAGAAATATCATTTGCACCTGGTTTTCTTGTGGCACCTCAATCATCCGCCACACAAGCACCGGTGGAATCCCCAAATCAAGAAATTGAATCACCTATCTCTCACTTCATGCATATGCCAAAGGAGTCCACATTCGTAAGATATTTGAAGGGGTGTCTCGGTATATTTCTATCACGTGAATGCAACATGGAGATGACGGCATTTTGTGACACCGATTATGCTACTTGTCCAATGACTAGGAGATCCATCACCGGTTTTTGTATTAAACTGGGAAAAACGTTGATTTCGTGGAAAACAAAGAAGCAATCCACTGTGTCACTTTCATCAGCCGAATCAGAATATCGAGCCATGGCAAAAACTACCTGTGAAATAGTCTGGATACGAGGACTTCTTTCTGATTTGGGAATACAGGTCAGCGGACCGAGTGAATTGTTCTGCGATAATGATGCTGCACTTAAATTAGCAGCAAACCCAGTTTTTCATGAAAGAACAAAACACATAGAAGTTGACTGTCACTTCACTCGTGACAAGATCAAAGAGGGAGTTCTCGTTACAAAAGGCATCGGAACAGCAGATCAACCAGCAGATATTTTCACTAAGCCGCTCTGCCAAAGACAGCACAAATTTCTATTAAGCAAGCTAGGTGTCCTTGACATATATAGGCCACCAGCTTGAGGGGGAGTGTTGGAAGATCTTAGAATCAATCTCTAGTAAATATTAGTAAATAGGAAACTCGATACATGTATATTCCTTTTCCTATTTTACTTTTTCCTTCCGGCACTATTTATGTACAATGTAATGCACGATGGAATACAAGTCAGATATACAATTTTCTTCCTATTTCTCTTAAACACTCGCATTTTCTCTTTCATTTCTCCCTCACTTATCCTTTGGTTTCATTTCTCTGCAGCCTTAGGAGCTCAAATCCTCGAAGAACCAGCAAGAAGAAGGAGCAAGGAGGGTCGAATAGCCACCAGATAAGGGAAATTGTTGGGTACTAGGCTAGAATAATCCCCTTGTTGCTCGGTGAAGTGGTTAGTCGTCCCTTGGATTCTGTCTTGGAATGGTTTCGCCTTTCCTTGGCTGAGGAGCGTCGTTCTTGAGTTGCATGTTCGATCTATGGGTAGGACTGGCGTAGAGGCTCAACTGAAAAGCTGTGTATGCTGTCTTGCTCATGTATAAGGCCATGCATGTTTAGGAAAAAGGGTTCCATATTACTTTGGAAGCTCGGTATCCTTGCACGCGAAGTGGTGTGTATGTTTTGGTTGTTGTAAGTGTTCTTGATGACTGACGTGAGAAGTGGACATTGCATGAGGCCTAGGACTTTTAATTTGAGCGTGTTATTGAGTTGTGATCATGATTTGAGGAAGCATTGCAAGTGCTTTGATGTTTGGGATCTCTTTTCTAGAGCCAGCCTCTAACTGACCCCTTCTATTTCTAAATTTTGGTGACTTCTAAGAAGGGATGACTAGCTTAAGAGAGTGCTTTTATCCTAGAGCCATTCCGCCCAGAATAAGGGAATTCATGACCTTAGCGCCTGCCGGAATTTATACAAAAATATTTAGTTCAAAATTTTATAGGGTTCCTTCAAGAAAGTTATAGGGAACACCTTTTGCACTAAATTTTAGATGTTTAGGAGCTGAAATGGAAATTGTAGAACCTTATTCCCAGCGGTGCTTGAAAATTGCAGTAGAATTATGTAGAGATACATCTATCCTTTAGTGTTTTTATAAAATCCCTTAGTTCGAATCTAGACATGACTCTTCATTGAAGTTCTTAAGGACGGCCTTATCTCTAACATATGGAAGTTTCAGGACGCTTAGAAAAGGTTTGACTACTCAAAATAACTAGAACTTAAGAATTCTACTCTCTGCTTTAGCAAGCCAGAGTTAACTCTACTTTGTTGATCTACCACTCACAGTGCAACTCATTGTAGACTTTGAACCCTTCATAAAAAAAATGTTAGTCTAGTTCTTCTCTATGATATATAAAAAATTTAGAATTTTTTAGAGCCCGTTCACTAGGGTAACAGGACCAATTCAATTAAGGTGCGAATCTTATTTGTTTTGGCTTGTTGATGGAGAATCTACTGTGTCTACATGAAGATGGTAAAATCTCGAATAGTAGTTGACTAAGGGGTTTAACTACGTTGAATGGAATTCTCTCCATAGAGCATGATATGTGAGTGACGTGGCCGTTGCATCAGAATTTGCTTCCGGCGTGATTAGGAAGTCCTTGAAAGCTGAGCACATTGGTGCGCTGTAACTAACTCAAGATGTGGAAATGTGAACTGTGTGAAATGAATTAAATTAAGAGATTTCCATCGGCTATGTGATACCGATGATGCCCTAGAGAGTCGGATGCCCATATTGTGTGATCATAGATGTCTCAGTAGTGTGATACCGAGTGATACCGATGATGCCCTAGGGAGTGGGATACCCATGTTGTGTGATCATTGATGTCTTAGTGATGTCTCAGTTATGTAATACCAAGATACCTCAAAGTGAGATACCTATGCGATGTACCTTGGATGCCTTGGTTATGTGATGTTGAAATGCCTCGAAATGAGATGCCCATGGTAAGTAATCCAACGAACCGGTCATAGACTCGAACCCTTAAATAGCTCACATTGCCTACTGCAAAATACCTCACATGGAAAAACTTTTTGGTTACTAACATCTTAGCAAGTGATTGACTCATCAAACACGAACTTCAGATCTCAGTTGGTGTGGAAGAGTTATATTTAAATCCAAACATTTTGTAATGGGTGTGGAATCTAAGGGTAATGGGAAAAGGAGATTAGTGCCGATCTCATTTCCATATGCTTCTGTAAGAAAGAACAATGACAACAAGTTTCACCTAATACATTTTTTTTTTCAGAACTTGTGTCCTGTTTTTTTTTTTTTTTTGGTAAAGAATTTGTGTCCTATTTTTATCCTTTCTTTGCTAGTTTCTTTTGCTAAGTGTCACCGAAGTTGGAAACGAAAAACCTTCTATATAATTAAGCCAAAGTCCTCACTTCTCACTTTTAAATTCTTCCCAGATGAAACCTAAACGCCTTTCTCTGGGCAAGTATACTTCAAGCGAAGACCAGATTCCTTCGGAGATCAAAGCTTTGGTCGTGGACTATCAAGTGCCTCTGGCCCAGTTTGACTATTGTCCACTTGGCCCATTGCGCTGGTGAATTAAACCAGTTATCCAACTGGGCTGCCAAGGCCCATCGTTGTCGTGCCCTTCGTCTAAATTTGTTATACAAACCCCACATTCTTTTGGTACTTTGTTCTAAAACCCACCAACTATGTCTTCTAGGTGAGGATTGATGAATGAAGTTTTTTATTTTGACATAAAAAAATTAATCGAAACAAAATTTAAATGTGGATCATTAGACTCGACATTTTTGGAAAGAACATGTTCATACATGACTCTTGATCGCATATTTGGATCGGACTTGTAAAATTTGTTTCTTGCATTACATATGATTTGATGTGGCAGCGAGCTCATTATGTTGAATACAAGATGTCAGGGGTCATATATTTTGATATCCAGTTCGTTGTCATGCACGTCAGTTGTCAACCCGGTGCATAGGAAAACTACCGGATCAATGCTAAATTTATTGTAAGGATTAAAGGTGTGCAAAAGAATCAGGAATTAACCGAAACTGGATTTGACTAGCCCAAAATGGACAATTCTCATGGGACAGGTCTAGCTCCCATTCCAATTTATTGGAATTGATGAGTATCAATCTAGATCTTGGTTTTAGGTATGGAATCGCTGACCTAGAATTTTTAAGGTTTAACTTTTCAAATCAAAATCCTTGTTTCCTCTTCGTTCTTTTCATCTCTTGCCTCACCTCCCTCTCTCCCTCTCGGTCTTAGTAGGATCCACCTTCTCTCACTCTCGCTCTCAACCGCCTTTAGCCTTTGACCTCATCACTCGCTTTCATGCCTCTTCTGAAGTGGGGATATTTTGACTGGTTCCATAAACCCACTTGGGAACCAAACCGCCCAATCTAGTTCTTGGGTGGGTCCATGGAACCAACAAATGGTTCCCGATTCCAATATTTTGGAAGTAGTCTTTAGTGAGCATTTTATTGATTCAAGGGTGAGAACTATATACCTCGGAATTGATCATCCCTAACAAATGCCATTTAAATTTTCCAATTTAATCTAAAATCTTTATGCAAAATTTTGATATAATCCTTTTGGCCAATTTTTGTTGGAAACCACTGATGTAGCAATGTACTATGTAGGGTGGTCAAAGATAATTAAATTGTCATGTCAAGTATTTTTTGCAGAAATTGACCACACTAACTACGTTGGAGTTTTGCGCAAAAGTTTAGGACTAAAATGGCAAAATTAGTAAGTCTATGAATGAATTAGCAATTGTACAATAGGACTTATTAGACAATTTCTCCCTCAACAAGTTGTGTGAAATTTGTTTTGCTTTGAGGAGCTTTTGATTCGGGGTAGTGTACCAGTGTATATAAAAAATTTGGAGATAAGACTGTTGGAAATATATAAAACATGCTTGTATTTAGCGCATTAATTTTATGACATTGAGACCAATATAGAAAGTAGTAACTACAGCTTGATACTTGTATATCTATTTTTTCACTTCTTGGGCAGGGCAGCCCCTATCTAGTTATCTGGTCCCACTCTTGATAAATGGGATCGAGGATGATTTCAGCAAGAAATATATCAAAGAGTTGGTGCTGGGCTAGCCAAAAATCAAAGAGTAATCCGCTTACTTTGTAGTGAAACCGACCTACAAACGGGTTTTGCACATTTTGATACTTTGACTGTGGAGTTCAAGATATCACGGTGCAAAACGAAAACGCACTAATGCAAGACGAAGACGCACCATCTTTCTTTGAATTTTTGGTACACACCATATTGGAGTGTAAATTTTTTGTGGAAATAGTTTGCCAGACGAATTCTTATATAATGATGATTTTGTTGAAACTTTTTAGGAATTAAGGTCTTGTTTAAGGTTGTTTATTCAAGACAATACGTCGTATGATTTGTTTATTTTTCTAACCGCTTATCTAATAAAAACCGTCAGAATACAAACCTTATACGACTGGTGGAGGATTGGAAGTAAAGCCTTATCCTACTTTATAGGACATATAGTTTTTGAACTTACATCAAACTTTGTCGTTGTAAAATAAAGAAATTAGAAAAGAATTGTGGAATCAAAATATTAAAATCATGTAATATGAAACCCTTGATATTTTACTATAAAATGCGGAATCATTTTTTAAGGGTTAAATTTCTAGTAAAACAGATGGGACCTTTACTTTAATTACTTTGCCCATCTATTCTATTATATATAGTCAAATTAAAGCTGGAATTGGGGAAAAGTTGATTTCTTTGTCTGCCATGTCACATTTAACTTTGCCACTATGATCATTTGCCCATGACAAGACACATGGTGTAATTTGCTGCATAGTTAAGAAAGCCATGTGCCTCGTATTCAAACGTTGACAGAAGGCGAAATCAAGTTTGCTGCATAGTTGAGAAAGAATCCAGCACACAAGTACAACATTACCCATTAATCAGTTATTGGGACACAAATAAATTACAAGTGGAGAGATAAGATTATACATCACAATAATTCAATTCCTAGGAGCGCACAGAAAAAACAGCATTCTAGAGACAACTCAAAAGCTGATATGACCCTATGAAAAAAAAAAAAAAGTGCAAGTTTATACTGCACATTAAACTTAGGGGTGATTGCTTCTAGGGTAGATAAATTTTAAAGTTAGAATTTGAAACCTATCTTGTTATAACTGGTTCTCAATTTTAAACTTAGGAACCTACCCTGTTTTTCGAGAACCGAATTTGGAACCTATCTTGTTTTTCTATTTATTTCTGCAATCTACCCGAAAACCTTTTTTTCTTTTTTTTCTTTTTTTTTGGGTTCATTTTTTACAGTAAAATCATATAAGATTATAAGCAACAAAGTAGTTCAAAGTAAAATATGAACAACATAAATCTCTATCCACCAAAAGCAACAATCCATAAGATGAATACATAATCACATATAATTATAAAAATTTAAACACGTAATATAAAACATAAATTATAAAACTCCATTCCCATTCATCTTTAAAAATTTAACGGAAGAGGAAAGAATGATGAGGAGTTCTAAGGAATGACAAAGGATGAAGAAGTGTTGATGTTAGAATTAAAGAGAAAAAGAAATTAGGGTTTTAACTTTTTCACTTAAAGAATCTGTTTCAAAACCAGTTTCAAACGAGGCGGTCCAATCTGGTTTTCAGGTGGGTATACATTCAAAACCCGTTCCTAGACTGGTTTCAACCGGTTCCAAAAGATTGGAACATGATCTCAAACTAGTTCCGACAAGAACAAATTCCTAGACCTATTTTTTTAGCAGTTTGCTCCAATTCCTAGGTAAAACCAGTCCAATTGGACACCCCTAGTTAGACCTCTCATTAACCCTCCCCCCCCCCCCAAACCCCTTGTGAAAAAATTCATGTAAACTTTCCTTATACTACAGGAGGGTATTTTGAACGTGGGCTGTGGGCTTGAAAATTCGGATTTGAATTGATGTCCTTTCATTAATTTCTCCTAAATTGCATTGATTTCTACTAAAGACATGATTTCAATTGGTTTTAAATTATTCAACATGTATGAGGATCCCGCTAAGTCAACCACACAAAAATAAGGGGGAAAACCCACCTGCAAAATAGTAGAGATTCCTATCTTATCTTGACCAAAAAAAAAAAAAAACAGTAGAGATTCCATACTTAAAACCAACGCCAATGTTTTGGCGTTGTTAGAGAGTTTGGTGCTGTCGGATCGGAGAGAGTGATTTAAGTAATACAAAAATGAAAATGAGATGCATCAAGTATAATGATTACGGTTTTGTCCGTTTTTGCTAGCCAACTCCGGATGAGATGAGAATATTGCAGGAGATCACATGAGATCCAGAAGAGCTTGACGCAGAATCCTCACGAGATCCCCCATTTTCAAGCTGAATCCCTCGTCCATCTGCAAATACATGGGATGGAATAAGAGAAAGCCGAGTGCATTATTCAGTTTTATTATAACCCATTTGAGAAGCAACGTGGTAGTCTTTTATCGGATCATGAAATAAGTGGGATTCATGCATGAATTAAATAATTAACTGGGTAACTTTTTTAAAATTCCTATCTATATCTGACATCTTCCTCCCAAAAAAATACACGATATGGTGTTAAAGACCGGGAAAAAAAAAAAAAGAACTGAGGCAATTATGGTGTTACATATATTTACCTGAGCTAAGATTGTGACATCTTGTGTGGAACTCCCAAAAGGCAGGACACAGCTGCTTACCACAATCAAGTTCAGTTTCTCTGTTTGGCCGATTATTTTCGAAATAAGGCCCTTTCTCTTCTCGCAGTGGATTTTGATGAGGATGCATTTTCCAGAGATTCGTGCCTCGATATCAGGGAGTGAGAGTTGCCGGTTCAGATGGCCGCGAGACTTCTCGTTGGACGAAGAACACGTATCGTCGTACATGGTGAGTCGGGACCTCTTCGCAACGACGCCCGACTCCACGGTCTTTGCCGCCACCTCCTCCTCGAGCGCCTCGACGCGTTGTTGAAGCTCCTTCAAATACCTGATGGCATCCTCGAGGATGGAAGCCTTGTCCATCTGAAATACAGGTTTAACATCAATGTTAGAACAGTTATAACGATGTGAAAATGTTTAGAAATGGTTCCCCTAAATCGGTGATGAAGAAATAAATAGGATTTATTAGTTGCGTGCGTCTAGTTTAAGCTAGTTATCAGAGCACGTAGATTTTCCCTTATCAACGATTATGGGTCTTCATTATTCTTTTCTTTACATTACATCAAGTTTGCAATCATAGATCTTCAGTCATCTCACCAGGTTTTGCGTCACGCGATAAGCATAGATTTTAAGTTGTAATCTCAAAACAAAATAAATTAGCATGTGATTGTGGCATATGAATTAGACGTATTGCTTAAAAGTCTTTAATCTACCATTAGAATAACAATCTATTCTATATTTAAAAAATTTAAACAATAAATAATTATAATTTAATGTAGGACTTGTTCCCTAAAAAATTTGTAACTCGAAATAAACTATTATTCTTGCGGCTATAAAAAAACTGTTATACTAAAAAAGTCCTTGATGTACATAACATAAATGTTGGAGAGAAGCCAATTTTACAGAACCCCATATTTCAAGAGAGCGTGAATCTTGAATTCTCAGCAAGTGGAAACTCTTTAACCCATGGATGCGTTGCATTCCCCTCGTCCGGTGCTAACTACTACACTAATCTGTCCTAATCTCATACTTTGTCAGAACCATCAATCCTGCAATCCTAATAATTTCCAGACTTTTTCGGCTTGTACCTTTTTAAGGTTGGGAATGACGGCTGAGAGCGCGATGAAAAGCTTGCTCATCTTCTCGCGGCGCTTCCTCTCGGCTAGCACGTTTTCTTGTGTGTGTACCGGCTTCCTGCTTGTCGCGCCAGCGCTTTTCATCTTTGGTCCCTCACAATCTTGGATTTCACAAGTACCTTTCACACGCGTCAGAGCGAGACAAATATTGTTAAGAATATTAAGAATATATAATGAAAAATGATCCGATTTTCAAAGTACTGAAATTACAGACAACGCTTCGGTCTCTTGTAGGACTTTACCATAGAATGGATAGGATATGGCTGGAGATGAATTGGGGTTCCCGAACGACATAAAGTGTGATTCAGGTGGCCGAGATGGAGACAGAGATGGCGAAATCACCACATGGCGAGCCTTCGTTTTGTGCTCTGTTGTGTGTGGAGAGATCCAGCTCTCGGTCTCGAGCTGTTTCCAGGGCCTCTTAGTGAACTCTTGAGGAGTTTCCACGAATTGTGGGACAAAACCAGGCATCGTCTCGGGGCTAATAAGAGGAAGCAGATGGGATGGCGAAGAGTTCGAGCAGGGCTCCGAAGCAAAATGGGGATGGAACAAATCTAATTCATCATCAAGTGAGAAGGAAGAGCTCTGTTGTTGCTGCCGCTGCTGCTGCTGCTGCTGCTGCTGCGGCTGATGATGATGGAAATAAGCTGCATCTTCAGCCATCTGTGGATTTTCGGCCCCAAAAAAGGGAAAACAAGAAAGAGTCAACTAGTGATTGAATATATTGATCCATACGTCTATATCCAAAGAGATTTGATCACGGAAGACCAGAAGAAGCGTTACTTCGCGAAATATCCTAGCCGATAAGATCCCCATCGGATCACCGCCTTCTTCTTCTGGTTCCTCTAATCGCCCTGAGCAAGAAACGAGGATGACGACACTAGCTAAATGAAAAGGTGGGAACAAGTCCGCGTCACAGTTCTGTACCCGAAGTTGAATTTTTGTGCATTTGTAAAGAGTGATGGCGTCAAAATGTTTGAATACTCCGTACTAATTGAGGAAAAAAACGAAAAAGGAAAACAAGGTCATCACCTGCAAAGAAAAAGAGAGAGAAGCGAAGCTTAATTGGGCAATGGTGGACTTGAAGAAACATTAGCTTTTTTATATGCAAGGTCCAACTTGTAGAATATTCGTCTCCCTTAGCGAGCTGGCTCCGGTTCACATTGGGGAGGGGGCTCTTCTAATTGTACCTTTTTCATTCCGTCAATCTTCCCCCCTCCACAACCCAACCACCCCCCAAAATAAATAAATAAACACAAAAATTAAAAGGTCCTTGTGCTAATAAGTAGTCAAGCCATAGAGGTAAGCAAAGCAAGCCAACCTATTAGGTACCCTTTTGGATATAACCTCCTCACCCTAGGCGCACATAGCTAACATACTATGTTACCTAGTGGTAGCCACGTTCGAAGAGATGATGTGGTGTCTTTCTTCACCACCGAAGGCGCCCTCTATTCTTGGGTAGATCTTTTTCTTCCCTACCCAAGACCAAGGAGAGAATATAGATGGTGACATTAGGGAATCTCACCCCTTAGGAATTCTTCCCCCATTTCTTCTCTCTTAAGTCTTTTAAGAACCTGTTCAAGCAAATACATATTTTGTATTATCTTTTTACTTCGGTAGGGTAAAAAGGTTGGAATAGATAAATGGCATTGATATCACCTTAGACATCACTATAGGAGTTTCCCACATTTGTAGCCTGATGTTTTGTTTGAGCGATAATGCTACTCACTTTGAACGAGCCTATCACTAGTACACCGGCAGGTGTCGGTTAAAGCAAAGTTAGAGTTATACTCGGAACAAGCAAAACCAACATCATAGATGTACTAAAATTTCGTGGAACTAAAGAATAATCGGGAAATTCAAACTAGAGTCTAAGAGGCGCTTCAAATTACATGGAAATATGTTTATATCACTTTGCCAAACGTTCTCGTTCATAAAATCATTTACTAATTTATTATACGGGTCTCTTGAGGTGGAATATTGCTTTAACTTATGACAAAAGATTTTTTTACGGCTTAAAAATTGAAAAAAAAAAAGTTTCACTTTAGATGAAACAACTACATCTCTTTAATCTAATTCTAGACACATGAATTTTTAATAAATAAGTATTTCACATCAAGTTTCAATGGTATTCATAGCAATGTCAGTGTCAAGCTCATTCAATATGTTTTTGTTAAAAGCTTTGGTGTCTCGCACTTTCTGAGTTTGTTCTTATAGGTTTTAGATTTGAGCTTGTTTAACATTTTGATGTTGTTTCTGTAGGGAAGGTGTTGGGATGTTGAACCTAGGCACAAATTGTTGAAAGACAAAGCCGTAAATATAGATGGAGATCCTGAATTGTACTCATCATTGATAATGATGTGTGATTTAGTTGTAGCCGCTGATCTTTTTGCTTGGATGCAATCACATGTCTGTTCTTGAAAGACAAGTGTGTAATTAATTATCTTGATCAACTATCCTTTGATAATATACCTTAATTTTTTGTTTTTAATTTGTTTGGACCTCTATGGACTTCCCTTGTTATGGTGACTTCTGAAATTTCTTACGAATCCTTTCATGTATTAATTTGGTAACAAAATGGAGACTCCCTCACTCAATTTTTCACATTCTTAGTTATTTAAGTAATGTTGGGAAATGCCCTTAAGCTCCTATACATCATCTTATAAATGATACTTACATTTCAAATTAAAAAAAAAAAAATACAATTGCTTCACTAGGAATTTTTCATGATATGTCCATTCCGTTTCTGGACTGACTTATTTATATATAAAATAATTTTGTTTCTCTGTTATAGGTAAGTTAAGACATTTTTTCAAACTCAAAAGTGAAAGACTAATTGAAGTCGCCACAAGTCCATTACAACATGCTGCGCCAAAATTGAATCCCATCATGGCTCTCTTTTCCGATGATCGATCAAATCACTCGAAGCTGACTTGGACACCTACCACATACGAAATAAATTTACCATGTTGCTCCAATTATCGATGAACATCCCCACAAGCAAAGTAAATGAATTCCTAGATGTTGATTAGGATGTACAATGGATTAGTTCAAATTGCTCCACTTATTGGACAAGAATATTCTATTTTTATAATATGTTCAGTGAGTACAATTTGATTTCCAAATGAGCAAGTTGCTTTTCTCTTTTTCTCTACCACAGTCGAGCTGGAAAACGGCTTCTGAACCAAAAGGAAATTCACACATTTATCAAGAAAAACAAAAGTGTCCTTATTTAGAACAATTTTCACCAAAAAGCCTAATTTTACCTATCAATATCCCAAATGATTTAGTATCATTCACACACCAAACTTGTACGAGCAATCCAAAAGAACCTTCCGTAATAGCTCCATCCAAGATGATTGTTGAAGATCCGAAGTGGCGGCTTACATCAATAATGGCAGGTAAACGAAGCTGACGTAGATCCGACGCAGGTTTAGCCTAGCCCAAGGCGACATCATTTATCTCTTGGAAATTTCACCAGACGCCTAAACTTCGTCAGGTTTGACATCAATATCTCAAACTGTTTTTTGTATCACCAATATCCCAAACATGGGTCGGTGACCAAAATAACTTTCATTGCAATTCTGTCCAAGACAACAGTTAAAAATCAAATGTGGCGGCTTGCGAAGGACAATGTTCGGCAAATAGACCTAGCATGGATTGGATGTGGTTTTAGTCTAGTCCAAGACGTGATATATCCATTTGTAAGTCCGATAAGGATATGGTATATATGTGTTGGAATCCACTTACCTTCATGATAAAAAGTTGTGCCTTAGGCAATTTTAGATTCATCAAAGTACCATGATCTATGAAACGACATCACTTTGGATTAGACTAATGCCACTTCAGATCCACTCAATTGTGGTTGCCTGATGTTGTCCACGTAAGCTGGCAAGTTGGATTTTTTACGACCGTTTTGGGCGAAATTGTGACTAAAGGTATTTTTTGGGTTATTGGTACAAGTTCAAGTGTATTAGGTGACAAGGGAAAAAAAAATTGGGGCATTGATTTTAGACATTTTGGTGGAATTTCCCCTTAGACTAAAAGGCACATCAGATTTATGTCAAAATTCGTTTGCCTATTGTTGCCCATGCAAGGCGCCACTTGGATTCTTAATGACCTTTTCGGACGGAATTGCAACGAAATGTATTTTTGGATCACTCGTACAAATTGAGTATTGGTGATATGAAAAAAGTTTAGGACATTCGTGTCACACCGAGTAAAATTTAGGTTTCTTAGTTGAATTGTCCCTACTTTGGGAGTTGCTTGCTATTCTTTTTTTAACTTATATTTTGATAATTATCTTAAAATTAGTAATCATGAAAAAAAGTAAATGCGCATTTACTAGTCTATATTTATATATTTGCGATTTTAGTTGCTTCGGGTAAAAAAGATACGAAGCTACCCCAGCTGCGAGTTTTTGAAAAAATGTAAACAGTTTCTTTTTTAAGACGAGGTCAATGGATATCGAGATTTTTCTGGTTACCAATTCGACGTATATCAATCTTAATTAGAGGGTAAAATTATACGTCAACCAGTGTTTTCTAAAGTGACCCTTTTCATTTTCTTTAAATTGTGCTCCACTAGTAAATATTCCTTAAATTGTGCTAAAACTAACATGCACAAGATTGTCAATGCTCATTTTCAAGTAAATTTGTTTATAGAATTGTCACGAGAGGTTTCAATAAAAAGTAAAATATCTAATAGTTAATCTTTGCCCTTGCTATTGTAATATTATAAATTAATTTGTATGGTAAAAATCAGGAGGGATAATTGCGAGTTATTTGAATAGACACATGCATGTACCCTAAAATATATAAATAAATAAACGGAGAAAGTTTTTGTAAATACTATTTTTACCATAAGACAGATGAGAAACGTTTTCTTTACCAAAATTTCCGTAGAATTATCGGAGGGACATTTTCCAGTTGACATAAAGTACCTTTGGTCAGCACGTAATTTTCAATCTCAATTTTTTTACAATTCAGAGTGGGTTATATAAGTTATAAATTCCCATCTCTATACGAGGAAAATAAGAAGTTTTACCGTCTTTTTGGGTAATTTAACTAGTCTCCGGCATTGCATCAGAATTTCTGAAGCACATTTATTCAAGAGTTAATAATCAACTATGGTCAGACAAGGAAGATAAGAGATTCTAAGTTCATATCATCCCTGACATCCAATTAGAAGCTCTGCCAAAGAGAGTGGGCATTCATAACACAAGTCGTTTCTTCAAGAGAAGGGTAAAGGCTAAGAATTTTTTAGTATGTCTCGTTGCTAAATAAGACAAAACCAGAAGATTTGCTTGATTCTGCTTGGTCCCTTAAAATGCCTTTTTTTCCTTGTTTGCGTAGCTTTCCATCATGAATCATAAATTTTTATTTAATTTGTACCACTTGTGGCATCGATGTCACATAATGATGGGCCCGTCAGATCATCCGATAATGACGTGCCGGATCTTAAGATTGTTTCAACTCTTCCACATGTTACATGTGTTTTAAGTATAGTGGGAATAACTCTTTTTTAAATATCCTAGAGAAACTTATGTACACAAAGCAAGAACATTAGGTCCATTTTTTAAAAGAATTTGGCTTCATTTTAAGCAACGATATAAATGATCTTTCAACTTTCAGTGTTAGCTACAAAATAATTCTCTTTCTTTTATTAATTTTCTATTATTTTTCTCATATTAAATTGCCCCTGTATGGCGTAAATTTCTCTTTAAAAAGTGAATGAGTGAGAACTCGTCGTCATATCTAAATGACACATCATGAACACTCATTTTGCAAGTTTAGGCCCGAGGCAGGCCCCGCCATGGCAAAAGTAAACATTGACGTTCTTGTTATTGTTGAGTCATCTGAAAAAAATTACATCAGGCACATAGGATGCCAAAAGAACTACATATATATATGTGTATATATATATATTCCCAACCAGGTTCAAGAGCGATTGCTCTCACTGGTGTGATTCTTCTCCCATTGCAAATGCTCTGACATAAGTGGGATTGGGTGACAAAATTAGGGTTTAACACAACCTATGCATAGTTATTGAAGTAAATTCTTGAGATAGTTTAATGTAACTGTCAAAAGAAAGATTGTTTTGTATTAAATTAGGTCGACGAATAGCAAAATAATACAACTACTCTTATTAAAAGGTGAAATTCTCCACCACTTGACGATAGATCAGATTCACCAACCATTGAAGGACAATTGAAACATGTGATGAGCTTGGAAAATCATTTTCATGGACTCTACTTATCTTGGTGAACTTTCTGATCATGAAAACGATCCAACAACAAAAGTTCCAATAGGTTTGATTCCTTAAGTTGGATCTAATTTCGTTAGATGAGTTCTAATTTAACTTTTGAGTTTCGTCCTTTTCAATGCCAAAAAAGAAAAAAGAAATAAAACTGTTGTCTGTTAAAAGAAAGTATAAATGGGGACACCTGGCGAAAAAAAAAAGCAAAAGAAAGTACGTGGACAAAATATAGGAGGCAAAAATAGATAAAGTTTAACGAGTAAAGTGTAATTTGCTTTCGTCGTCAAAAAAAAAAGTGTAATTTGCTTTCGAAAAAAAAAAAAGAGTGTAATTTCCTCTTTTAAAGGTCGATACATTCTAATGAATAATGACAAAATGCTTGCGTTTCCTTGCATCATCAATCTAAAGTTACACGGGAACTGTTAATATTATCGTATAAATAAATACTGAATATTTTCAGTAGGTTCAAGTGGCTTTTTCTCAATGGATTTTGGAATCTTAAAAAGGGCTGTTACCTAGATTGAATGCCCACTTTTGAGGAATTAAATGATCCCAGATGGTTAGTGCATAGAGTATAATGCTTTTTTTTTTTTTTTTTTTTTTTTTGGTCTAAACATGGAGTATAATGCTTAAAAGCCTCATGTTTGTCTATTAACATATTTTTTGCAACTACTTCAGATCAAGTTGCAGCATCCGCCAGACCGTACGTGTGGCAGATATTCTTAAATTGAAGAAGAAAATTAAAGTAAATGAAAAACATTAGAAAGGTTGTTGGATGAGAATGCCAATCCAGAGGTAGGAATCACAAGATAGCGCAAAATCCTTATTTATCGTTTTCAATTATTTTTTCTTAGTGATGCAAAAATATCAAGATTCATGCTATTTCAACATATTTCCTACTATTTTTTTCATTTGAAGATTTTGGTTAAAAGTTGCATTGGCTCTATAATATCGAAAGACTTTATCAATTGTCTATCTGCCTTATCTAAAGAAAGGTCTAATACGTTTTGGGTTGTGTTGACACATGTTCAGAGGCATTCTTTGAAAGTTATTATGCTTCATCCTGAATTTTCAGTATTGTTTTCAATTAAATAAATCAGACCTTTCATTGACGCAATACTATTCTCAGAGCCGATCACTCGTGAGATAACTAGATTATTTGGGGAAGTTATTAAGAGATTTTAATGCAATTAAGTTGAAAATTCGATCAGAAGTTGACTGCTCGACTGTGCTAGTCTACAAGGGTCATTATAGCATCGTCAAAGTCGACCAAAGATCAAGAATAAATTGATTTGACTAAGATGTGTGATCAAAGTGTGGGTGATTTCACCTAATTGTAAAATTCTCATCGATCGTCACTATACCGATTTTCTATCATTTTGGATACCTTGTACTTGTAATTGAAACCTTGAGATTTTCACGACCACCGAGAGTTGCCAATGTGTTGAGTGGGTTCATTGTGGCTCGAAGAAAATCAACCACGAGTCATTTGCACTAAATGATTTTGAAACCTACCCATTAGCCTAAGTCACGCTAAAAACGCGCCAGATTAAAATTAACTACTAATTTGAATCCGATTTCAGAAATTTAAGATTCATGATGTCACAATAAATTCTAGGAACGTCAACTCAGTCTCAGAAGATTTTTCTGCAACCCGAGATTTTTTAGGAAAAAATCGGCATAGGACTATTTTTGTTCAAAAAAAATAGGGATCGTTTTTATCGCAAATTTGGGAAGCAAGTCGATTGTATGGGTGTGGAAAAATGCCAAATGGATCGGTGAGGTACTAGTTGGATATGTTGAGGTTGAATTGGATTGAATTAAGCGCGAATGGGTGTCCAATTGAGAGAGATTGTGTTGAATTCGTATGCCCCTCATTCCCTATGGTTTTTAGACCATTTCAAGGTTGCAAAGGGGTGCATTGGTGCCTCATTGAGAGCCAAGGATCCATACTTGGCCATGGATGGTCAAAGGAGACAAACTTGTGAAAAAAGTTGGCCGATGTGGCCCCTCCATCTCTCTCTCTTCCTCTCCAAGCCAATTGGCCATCACCACTCCTCCATCTCCCTCCTTCATTGCTGTTCAAAGACCACCAGCAGCCAAAGAATTCACCGGAGCAGCCACACCACTACCGGACCATTTTCCTCATTTATTTTCACTTTTGACGGTTTTTGCTCTAGCTGACCTTTCGCCAAAGATTTGAGTTGAAAGTGGTCTTCCCGGAAAAATTAGCCAACAATCCACCCATCACTTTGACCAGCACATCTAGACTGTTCCAAAGAGCCGGCCTGGCCTCGAACGAAGCTGCCAGCCATCCCATACGGCCGCCACAAGCTGCCAGTCGCTGGTCCGTCGATCCCCTACCCGCCTACACTATTTTGTGTTTTTTGCGAGTTTCTCTCAATTCTGACCCTTCCTTTACCCGTTCCAACCACCAGCACATCCCCCCTTGACCCTGGGAGCCAACGTAGCCGATCACCTGCTCGCCGAAGCTTCGATTAGCCCGTTTTTGCCATTGAAGTCGCTGGTTTCCTCTTTGCAGTCCAGCAAGCAAAAGCAAAAGTCTAACCAACCTTGTTTCCTTGTTTTTGCAGCTCAAAATAGAGGCTAAGTTTGTGGGTATCCAACCACCTTTAATTGAGCGTCGGTTTACAACGCCAAAAATATTTTGGTGGACCATATAAATGGTGGGATTTTTTAGGGTGAAAATACTGTATTTTAGTTAAGGCCGACCATGTACCCACACACGATCATTTTTTTTTTCTTTTACGGGTACTCTTAACCCAAGAAAAATAGGCCAAGATAATGTGTTGATTTAGAAATTTATTTGAGAAGTGTTCGTATGACACTGTGGGTTAGATCAAGAAAACCACTGAAGTACAGTTATGTCCATTGGATCATAGGTTACCGCCTAATCTAGGTTGTGCTCGCTAAGCCGTAATTCAGCACCACCACCGAACTTGGAATCGATTGCGCGCACTAAGCCGTAATTTAGCATTACCACCGAATTTGGAATCGGTTGTGCTTATTGAGCCGTAATTCAGCATTAACCGCCAAAGAATTAGTAAGCCATGCCCACTTAGCTGTAATTCAGCATTATCACCAAAGTTTTAGTAAGCCATGTTCGCTAAACCGTAATTCAGCATTGGGGTTGAGTATTTGAGATGACAATGTAGGCCGTGCTCGCTGAGCCGTAATTCAGCATTTAATTTGAGTAAATGAGATGAGCTGACCAAGAAAGGGTTGAGATGACATGTAATCGACTAGGTTGATTAATCAATGATTTGATCTAATATTATGAATTGATTCAGTGATATGATATAAGGCATTTGTAAATAATGTTGATTTGCACGATGGAATTAAGGCCAAGGTAAGTCATCTGACTCGTGTTGTGCTTAGGCAACCTCTAGGGCATATTAGCTTCCTAATCGGATCTTAGGGAGTAGAATTTGCTAAGACGTTGTCTCACTGGTTATTGTATAACCATTTTCAAGCCCCTAGTTGAAAGCAGTAGGGAAACCGAGGCCCGAAGTTCAAAAGGTGAAGCCCAGAGAATCAGCGAGCATGATTGACTAGCTAGTCCTAGGACATTCCCCTTTTGTTGAAAGCCGATTCCTTTTTGTAGGCTTCTATGTATAAACATGTGTGTTTATAAAAAGGCATTTTGTGAAAAACTGACCCTACTTTCCTATCCCATTGTTTTATTGTATGGGGACTCTTTATATGCTTCCGTATGCGTATATTAAATAAATGGGTCAGCGATGCATCCTAAGATGTCACTATTAATCAACCAAGAAGGGATGGGCACATGCTCGGAGGATCTGGGTGTGACAATATATATATATATTGAAAGAGAGATTAGTGGAAATTTATTAATTATAACTTAGGGATAACAATGAGGAGGGGTAGGAGAACTCCCCTACCCTAAGCCCCACAACAATATTCAAGTTTAGAAATTTTGACATGTGGTCACAAGAATTTACAAAAGCATGTGAACTTGAGGACGAGCTACCGATATGACAAATGTAAATGGCAATTAATAGAAAAATTGAGCACAATAGTTTACTTTGGAAGGCTTTATCACTCAAGAGTAGAGTATTTATGAATATATAGAAATTAGAGGTATAGAAATAAGTAATAAAGACCATGAGTGATCGGTTTCAAACTAAAAACCTAAAACCTACCCTGTCAAAGTCGGTTATCAGATTTTGGGATCAGGACCCAAATCAATGAACCCTTAATCGGCCTACAATCATATCGGCCAGTTCCAAGCTGGTTTTGGGGTCGACTTGAGAACTAGCCTATCTTATTTTCTTATATTTTTCCCTCCTGTTTCATTTTTTAATAAATTAAACCAGAATTTACAAAGTGAGATGGATTATGAGGATGATAGTTTTAAACATTCTGAATGAAGTGGATGAAAGTATTCTAGGAAAGCTTAAGAAGCAATTAGAGGAAAATCAATCCCTTTGAAAGAACAAGTCCATGCAACCTCCACTTCCCAATGACCATGTTGGCCGTAGGTGGTAGCCAAGGGGTGTTTCCACTTATGAGGGCCATCCCTAGTAGTCACCTAGCGAGGTGCCTAGTAGGGCTACGTTCCTTATTTTTACTTGCCGGTACCCGCAAGCCTCACCCCCCATTGGAAATGTATATATTTCTTCCCCACTACTAGGGAATATCAACAATTTTACACTAAAGAGAAGCTAAATATTGACAACTTCTCATTTCGATATTATCCTCACACTAGGTTCTCCTTGAAAGGCCAATTGAATGTGTAACCAGTGTACTCTATCCACAAGATGAAGCTACAAAATAGCTTTATGCAAATTGAATGGACATCCAAAAAGTCTATGCTTCCTATCCTCATCAACAGAGTTACACAAATAACAGAGTGATGAAACAAGCCTATTCCATCTCAACAATCTGTATTACAAGTAGGGTAAGTATCGATCCAAGGTCAATCCTAAACTAACCAAAGGATTATGTCAATCCTTGGTCCTAGGACCCCTAGACCTTGCATTGTGTGGGTTAGTCATCAATCTTAGGAGTTTAGGGTTGGTTGGGTTGGACCATCAATATATATATATATATATATATACTCTAATCCTTGGTGTCTCTTCCTTTTTTATTGTCGCATTTCAATTTTGCCGTGTAAATTAGAAAGTAGAATGAAACTTAGCCTTCATTTGAACCCCCCCCCCCCCCAAAAAAAAAAAAAAAAAAAAAAAACTAGAAACCCTCTCTACTTGACTTGACCTCGCTTGCCTTGTTCGCGGCTTGCCTTTGTTCACTTGCCTAGCTCACGTGTTGCTTGTCTTTGTTCACTCACCTCGCCGCTCATCTCTAGCCTCTCCTTGCTCATCTCACGTGTTTGTTTTTATGATTTGTTGTTTTTAGCAAGTGTGAAATTTCTATTGTTACCTTATGTTATATTTATGTTTAATATGTATTAGTGTTCATAGTTTGGTTATTCAATATCGCATTAATGATGGATATGTAATTTGAAATAATAGGTTTGTCCTTTCAAGAAATACAAAATATGAAATTACAAAAAAAAAAAAAAAAATCGATTAGTCATGGGTTAACCCTATAACCAAATTGGGCCCATAGGGTCAATCCCGTCCTTAGTCCTAGGCTCAATAAGATCAATCCTTGGTCCCAAAATAGTGTGGACCAACACTACGCAGGTTAATCCTTAAGTTAGGTGCCAAACCGGCCCAATCCAGACCATGCTCACCCCAACTTACAAGGCTAGTTCTTGGGTTCAAAACCAGTTCTATCCAAAAACCAGCCTTCTGCGGTTTAAGGAATAGAAATTAAAATTATTTCCTAGTCATTTTTACCTGGAAACTGAATCGATCATCATATGCACCTCGCTCGGAACGGCCCGTTTAAGACCAATTTGGTTCCGTTGAAATATCCCACCTCGCTTGACAATGTGGTTTATACGTTCTTTATATTTATATGGTCCCTCTCCATCTATTAATTTTAACTTTTGTGTTGGCTTTCTAGTATGGTAATAGAACGAAGTTTTGCCTCTTTTGCATGTATGTCCACCCTCATTCAAATTCCGCATGTCGCCCCTAATCCAACTTGTACATTTGATATACTATTTATATTCATGTGCTCTCCTTTCACCTACGATTTAAGTTTTTGAATTGAACTTTCTAACTAGTTCGGTTTGTTGGCCAAAGTCATCTCTACACCCATATCAAATCTCATCTAGTGTTGATTTTCGCTACCCCGTTGGGACTAGACCAATGCACGTGTTTTTTCTTTAGTGGGTGAAATTATCATCACTAATTATTTCCAATTCTCTATTCTTTTGGGAAAATTACCACAAAAGAAAATTAATAAAACTATTGCAATCATGTCAATTCACTCATAATTTTTTTTAGCCAATTTAGTCATAAACCTCTAACATTTGTGTCAATTTAGTTCATCTAGCCAATTTTGGTTGGTCAGAGCTGATGTAGATGCTAGCCGATACCAGTTGTCTGACCGAAGTTAACATGGATAAATTTTTAATAATATTTTTTATTGAATTTTTTTCTTTTTTTGTTCCTCATCTTCTTCCATCTTTCTTTGGCAAGTCGTCGTTAACCATAGGCAAGGGCTGGTGGGGTCAAGCCTTGCCATTGGCCAACGAGGCTCGATCCCGCCAAATCAAATGAGGTTTGGCCTCGCTACTGGCTGACAAGGGCGAACCTTGCCAGCCCTCACCTCTGGCTAACAAAAATAAAAGACAAAAAAAAAATAATAAAAAATTCTTTAAAATAATATATTATTAAAAAATTATTAATGTCAGCATCAGCCAATTAAAGTTGGGTGGATGAATTGATTTCTTTGGTCACTCACTGGCTCGCAAAGATTTCTTTTTCAATTCATCATTAGAGTTGAATACTTTATTCTATGAGGACCATGATTGAGAATTTTAATTATTATTATTATTATTATTATTATTATTATTATTATTATTATTATTATGGCTAAATTGGTGAAGGAACCGGCACATTTGTCTCGAAAAAAGCGCGAAATCATTATTCGGACTTTTACTTCTTGGAACCTCACGATGTAAAGTCACTTTCATCTTCACATATCTTCTAACTTTGATATAAAGCGCGACCAACTTAAAAAAGATAAGATCGTCCGTGCTTAAATAAAGGTAAAGTCTCTTTCAAAGTTCCATGTGGCCCCAGCAGATAGGAACACGTGAAACCTGACAGTCTTATCTTATGTGCTATTTTAATTACCAAGAGTAATAAATAGAGCCAAACAATTTTTTTCCTTATCTTCTTTTATTTTGCTAAACCACCCCATTTGAATAGGAGCCAACTAACTAGTAAACATATGTCAGGGACAAGGCAGGGTGAAACAGTTCCCCAGGAATGACTTTCGAAACGAGGACGCCCAATTGTTGAAGAGTCATCTAGAAGCCCAACATCCCAACATGTTGGCGGGATGTGATTATTGCATATTTGTGTATTCTATCACATTTTGTATTGATTTCATATTTATTAATTAAAGAGTGGTGTGGGACGACACGTGTTAATTTCTTCCCTGGGTATAACCATAGTAATCACATACCCAATGAGAGGATGCTCAAGTTGAGACTTATATTACCCAACACTATATAAACCCTAAGGTTCGAGATTAACGAGTATATCAAAGCAGCATATTAACAAGTCTATCATAGCAGCATATCTCAATTTGCACGATGTAGTACAGTCTGAAGGCATTATGGCATTGGACAATCACAAGTTTGCTCATAACATAACTAGAATTTTGTGAATTTTTCTAGATAACCTTATGAAAGATAGATCGGGCACTTCATCATTAGGGCAATTGCACTAAGTGATTGGCTTGCCACCGTTGTACACTATATCATGGGGCACTTATGGCCCAGAAAAGATGTTCCAAGAGAAAGCAACGCACCTTAAAGAGGGAAAATTACTCACTCAGTCTTTAAACCTTTTGTATAGATGTCAAGTTAGTACTAAACTTTTCAATTTTCCAAGTTAGTTCTAAATCTTCACGCAACGTTTCAATGGAGTTATTCCGGTTAATTTTTGACAAAAATTGTTAATGTAGCTATCTAGTTATTGTCGACGTCCTACATGGCGCAACGTTATTTTAGTAATGTCCAATGAAAATTCCCAAAATGACTATATTGGCATTTCCTTCAAAGGTTTAGGAGATTGGAAAATTTGAAAAATTTATAATTGAATTGGCATCTATGCAATAGATTTAGGATTATTTAGGCAATTTTGCCCCTTAGAGAGAAGGATGAAAATCCTCTGTTCGGGTTATGATCCCTCACTATAAGATGTAAATCATTTAGGGCTCAAACTCATTGTTTTGGTACGTGTATGGTTGTGAAAGTCGTGAAGAACAATTTTTGTGGGGGTACTATAATAAAATAAATTAGGTGGAGATACTAAGGTTTGTAACTGCTTCTATACATGCTGGAAAAAATCACGTAAGAGGAAGCATGATTAACATTTAGGAAGGGAATTGGGTGTCAAAATTTACACTGACGATGCTTCTATGTTATATCATGTGAGAAGTGTCAGTTTATTTTAGTAAGCACCTACAGTTTGATAAGAACAGGATAATATTAAAAATACATTATTTCTAATGCTCCATGATCAGATGCAAGTGTGTTTTTCGATCATCAATCAAAAGCGAATGGGATCACGTGATATTAATATAATCGAATCGCGTCCATTTTAAACCATAAAGCTAATATTCATAAAATGTCTTCTCCATGTTTAAATATTGTTGGGAAAAAGACACGCAACATCATTTTTTTATCGACTGAAAGGCATGCTGTAACATCAAAGATCTGCGTATAATGCCATCCATTGCGTAGTTTGAATTTTTTTTTTCTAAATAATTTAATAAATACGTATGAACCCTCAAGCTTGGCACTGTTGCTTGTGGCGCATTAAAGAATTTTCAACGTGAAAACTGAAGGTCACCTATCAACATCGTGCAAACATCTCTAGGTCAGAGCTGCTTTTGTAGACTAAAATCTAGACTTAACCGATTGATTGGGGCCTGTTAGAAAAACTGATACAATCGTCTTTTTTCCTTCTCAGGCAACTATGAGCACCAAAATTTTAAGGGATGCAAAAAAGTCCTTAATTTTTACCCATGGACATTAATACGGCAAACCTTTTTCCATGTCATCAATACCACCAAACTTGTACTAATGACCCAAATATACATTTAGTCAAGTTTCCATCCATGATAACCATTACAAATCCAACGTGACAATATTCATGTGAACGATGCCAAGTGAATGAATCTAATGTGGCAATGGATGCACCCTACCATGTCGATTGAAAGCCGAGCCACATCGGAGTTTTAACGGTCACACACCTACAATGTAGAATTTTTTACGGTCATATGGGCGGAATGCCCTTTTGGGTCATTGTACAAGTTTGAGGCATTAGTAGGATGAAAAAATTGGGATTTTCATGTCCCATAAAGGAAAGATTAGGATCTTTAGTGGGATTATCCCCAAATTTTAATCGGCCAAAATGCCCTTTTTAGAGGGGATCCACAAGATCTAAATACTCAATGTCCTTTCATGTGGTCTTCTTCTATGCCTTTTATGGTCTTTTTTATAATATCCAAGCTCAAAACCCTGACTCAAGCACCCACCTTTACCACAAGTTATTACAAATTAAGCCACAAAAAAAATGTAATGTCACCTACAGAATTTTCTAAATTAATTTAAATATTTAGGAATAAAGTTAATAAATAATCACCTGAGGTTTTTGGAATAAGTCGTAAAATTTTGACTTGGTCACTAATTTTCCGACTTGCAGAAAATTCCAAAGACATTTTTTGTGTTCGTGGTCATATGGTGCGATTTCATTATTATGGGGAGTTATAATTCAAGGAAATAAATTGAAAAATACTTGTTTACACAAACATTGACTATATATTGTGACGGTGCAAAATTTGTTGCTATTATTATTGTCGGCGGCGAACAATATGCTCTGAAATACTTAGTGCATTATTTCCAAAGTTAAACTTTACTAAGTCGAAATTTCCTTAACAATCGATAGCTTTTATTGCTAATTTTAGTGGATTGAAAATATCTTTCTGACTCATCGATATTTAAGAACAAACATCAATTTCCCTTTTTATATATTAATATGCAAAATATCTTGATAAATCATCAAATAACTATTTTGGATCATCTTTACAAAGCCATTTGTCACTTTTTTATTGGGATAAGTACACTATCAGTGCCATAAGTTGTGTATAGCGCTCACTTTGGTGCCAAAAGTTTCCATCAGATCACTTAAGTGCCAAATCGGAGGAAAAACGATCACTTTGGTGCCACTAGCGAAAGATTCCAACCAAAATGATTATGTGACTTTTTTAAAAAAAAAAAAAATCGACAAGGCCTTTAAACGACGTTGTTTTCGGTCCTGCTTAAGAAAATGACGTCATTTTGCTGTCCTACATGGATGTCATTTTGCCGTCCTACATGGATGGCCTCACAAAAACGACGCCGTTTAACTCATTTGAGAATTTTTTTTTTTTTTTTGGGATTGAAATTAGGTTTTTCCGACCTAGCTTGCTTGGTCGTTGTCGCTTGGCCTCCACCGTCGCTTGCTCAGCCGCCATTGCTCGGCGCTGTTCGGACGCCCTCAACGGCACACGAGGGAGCACCAACGCTAGTCGCCGGAGCCTAGGTACTGGAAGACGCAGGCCAGGCACTCATCAGGGAGATCGGAGATTGAGAGGGAGACATCAATGGCGGCGCATTCGTCGACAGCCTCCCTAATCACTAGCTAGATCACGGCCTTCGACTTGGCCACCAAGTGGCCGTTGCCGAGGTTGGGGTCGGGGTCGAAGCCACGGCCGCCAAGCGCGGGGGCCATCGAGAACGGCGACTAGCCGGAGATTTAGGGTTTTGAATTGGGGGAGACACCAAACGACGTCGTTTTGGTGTTAGGATGTTGACTGTACTCTTCGGTGAGCCACATCAGCTTCAAAAATTAAGAAAAAAAGTGTCACGTCGAATTTCCTGCCAACCATATCGAAGTTGGCACCAAAGTGAGCGTTTTTCAAACTTTTTTGCACTTAAGTGTTCCGACAGAAACTTTTGACACCAAAGTGAGCACCATACACAACTTATGGCACTAATAGTGTACTTATCCCATTTTTTATTAGAACACATCTCTTCTTCTCCACCTAGTATTTTCAACGACATGCTCTTATTTGTGACATTAAACTTAGCCTACCAAATTACATCATGCATGACAACGTAACTCAACCAAGGTTTAAAGTACTCATTAAAAGTGACAATAAGAAAAGAAAAGAAAAAATCATCACATTCCTCCTCTTCAATGTGCAAAACTTCTATATCTCCAAGAAAGAAAGCCAAGTCTTAACTCAAATTTCAACCAAGCCCAAAATTTATCCAAATTATGTTACTTTAAGTTTCTACCTTTACTTATCAAGTGTCTTGTAGGGTAAATTCATGGACTTCATTCCTTTTTAACAAGCTAGTTTTGTTTTTTTCTTGAAGAATGAGAGAGTTAATTTTTAATGTTTATATTGATTTCAAGGTGATTAAGGTTTTGAGATGCTCAAATCTTTTATTCGAGATTAGTAAAAGCTCTAGGGACTAAGGCCCCATTTGGTTTAGCATTCCCAAGGGGCTTTGAGCCCCCAAAGCCCCTTGGGAAAAATTTTAAGTGTTTAGTTCAGCATTTGGAGGTCTCATTGGCCAAATGCTTGCCTTTGAAATGCTGAAAGCCCAAAATAGGAGAGGACCTGCTTTGGCCTTTCAGCATTTTTAGAATGCTAAATAGGGGTTTAATGAATGTTCTTATTCCAATATTGCCCTCATTGATAATTGCGTTTTCCTCTTTTACCCTAAGAAATTACTATTCATCTTCTTCCTCCTTGGACTTGTTGCTCCACTAGTGAAATTCAGCCGGTGGAGCTCAGCCGGCCAGATCTAGTCGCCAAGAAAGGTCGCTTGAGGTCAAGCGACCTCAAGCATCGACCTCACGCACCGCTGTCGCCTGGGTCACGCGGTCTCAAGCGACGTCGCCTGGGTCACCATGGGCAAGGCTCAACCTATCCAAATCACCTCGCCTAGCCATTAGCGAGGGCTCATGCCCTCGTAGGAATGACCTTACAACCTCTAGCAAGGGCTCGAGCCTTGTTGGCCGTCGCTTCTAGCCGGTCACCGAGGTCCAATGACCGACTAGAGGAAGGAGAAGGAGGGAGGAGCAGAAGGAAAAAGGAAAATAAAATAAAATAGAAGAAAATAAAGATAAAAAAATTTTGGAAAAAATATTAAAATATTATTAAAAGTTATCCACGTTGGTAAGGCATGTGCCATGTGAGCCGACCGACTCCCAATTAGCAAAATCTAGCCAAAATGAATGGAAAAAACTGAATTAATATCAAACTAAAAGGTTTAGAACTAAATTGACTTAGACACAAAAGGTTTAGAACATTTTTAACACTTTTCTCCTGACTTTTCCATTTTAAGGATCCATTTGAGTAAAAAGATCTTACTGGAAGAGACACCCCACGGCACCCAAATTGACGAAATAAATCTGAGTCAAGTCAAATATGTGTTAATAAATTTTCATTGTAGATAAATTGATCAAAATGGGTTAATCGGGTCAATTAAGATCGAACCATTTTTAATCGATAAAATTTGACCCGCCCGTTTGATGAGGAAGACAACATAAGGACCTTTTCACAGCTTGAACTTTTATTCCAAACAGTTATCTAACATAAGGACTTCATAACTCACCGGCTTTATCAAAGTTATCTACATATTCATGTCATAAAAATGGACTTTTTTTTTGGGTAGAATGGACTTTTTTTTCCATCATTATTCTTAATAAATTTCTTTGGACCACTGACAATTCACGAGAGATGTATTAAAGTTTAGCCGCGGTCACGTGCAAGCACGAAAGGGAAGACAAGACACTTGGAGGACGAATAATTTCGTCCTAGAAAGTAATGAATCTTTCGTAAGTCTCGATCACTAGTCCACTAAACTTGTCCCTTTCAACGTTCTCCCGACACGCCAGTCATTGGTAGACTTAATCAATGCTGTCCTTAGATTGGGTCATTTTATTGCAATCCTCCTAAACTTTTGGACCAGCTTTCTAGCTGTATAGTGAAAGCCAAAAAAGGAAAAAAAAGGAAAAAAATAAAGCAAATTAGAGAGGTTTGCTTAGCGGAGGCTGCCGGTGCCATCGTTAACAGAAAGACTTTAGTCCTTTCATGACCATTGAATTTTATTTTTTATTTTTGGTCGAAATGACTATTGAATCACCGTCCATATTTTCTTCTTTCCTTTTGGGTCAAAGGAGAGAACTTTAGCCTTGAAAGTCCAACTTGCCATGTGAAACGTGTTTCAAATGCGAAACTTTGCAGCTAATCATGCAAATCCTCATTGAATAACACGAATTGCCTCGACAAAATTGACAAATCCAAGTACGGATTATACTTTACGCTGAGTGGGACACTTTGACTGAGATTTCTACTATTGAATCACCGTCCAATCTAAAAATGTAATTTCAATTTCCTAAAATAAGGAAAAAAGAAGAAGAAGAAGAAGAAGAGGAGGAGGAGAAATTGGGCCACTGAAGATCTTCCACATTTAAATGAGAAAGACATAAAATAAAGAGATTCATAGAGCATAAAAATTGATTGGTAAAAAGAATGTGAATATAGTTAAAAATGAATACTTAACGCTCCGTTTATTTCACAAAAAATAACTTATAAGAAAACATTTTGCGGATTTTTCAACATTCATTTCATAAAAATAAAAAAAATGAACTAATCAAAGAAAACGTTTTCTACTATTAGCAAAAACACCACCTCATTTTCTATCACCAAACACACTTTCCTTTTCTTTTTATGTTTTATTTTTATTTTTTATTTTTTTTTTTTCTTTCCTTTTCTTCTTCTTCCTTGACCTTGGTCGATTGTCAACACAATGCAGCAACCGCGACCATTCACAGGCCAGCTCAATCGTTGCCTGATCTAGCGAAGCCGAGCTCGCCCAAGGCCCGCGAGCTCAGGACTTGCCAGATTCGACAAGCTAGGCGAGTTTAGCTTGAGCACCACGGAATTGTCAATCAACGGCCCAACCTGCGCCTCCACAAAACTCACGAACTTCTTGAGGTAGTGATCCTGGTGACGATCACCATCGGAAAAGCGAGCCTCAGGAGAGGGGCCATAGGCCTCTCAATCGTAGCGGTCTTGAGGAAGGAGAGGGCAGCACATCTGGTCTCTCTCAACCGCCTTCGGCAGCCTAGGCACGGTGGCGCGTGGAGCCAAGGTACCACGGGAGCACGATGGCGCGAGGAATCAAAGCAACTGAGAAGGAGGAGGAGGAGGAGCCGCAGGGATACAGAGGGGGAATTGACAGAGTAACGCTATCGGAGATTGACGACAGAGGGGAGTAGCCTCTTCTAATGTTAAAATATGATTATTTTATAGGAAAATTGCTGCCTGGAAAATAATTTTCGAAAACGCCATATTTTTGCAAAATGAATGGGGCCTAAATGCATGTACCTAAGTTCTTGTAATATTATTTCATAGGTAATTGATTGTGTGGGTTTCCTATAGCAACCGCCTAGAAGATGGGTATTTATTTCGTTTTTCGAGGGACCAATCTCACCTCGTAATAACATGTTCTAACCATATCCGGTTTCTTGTAATTCACAATAAATAATGGTTTGTGCGGAAGGATACTATGCTTAGATTGGACAAAAAATTTGGAGCGCAATGTGTTATGATGCGGATGGGTTTCTTACACATATAGAATCCTCCAACAAAACTAAAATACAATATTACCACCAAAAACCTCAAACTGATACAACCATATCACATTTACTCCAAATTAATTTCCGTATCATAAAAAATTCTAAACTAAAGCACTAGTACCACACATACCCTAATACCACATTTCAAATCACAAAAAATCCTATATTTAACACAATGACAAAATTGGACTCTCTTAACTCCCATCCAATCCTATATCGTTAATGTGGAAACACTCATGATAAACAACTCAAATGATAAGGCATATGACGTGGATTCTTACTGAAAAATCTTAAACCGTAACATTTAATGGGGTAAATGTGGCACGTATGTGCCAATTTGGTGCCAATTTGAGACTTTTTTAATATGAAAATTAATTTTGAGGTAAATAAGGCACAAAATATCATTTTGAGATTTTTTTTGTGTGGTATTAACACCTTTAGAATGAGAAGTGGGGCATACGCTGCTTATTTAGTTATCTTCAATTAAACGTTGTCCATTTTGCTTAATCTAGGTTGTTTCGTGCATCATTTTCCTCTATGAACAAAAACAATGGGAACTAGGTACTACTAAGATGGTCGGCCTAATAGTAAAGAAGTTTGTTGCCTCCCACAAGGTCTCGAGTTAACAAACTTCTAGACAGCTCGCACTGTCAACTGCAAAGCACCTTAGTCAATTACAGGAGGAATCCTAAAAATTGCCATGATAATGTACTGGAGTTCTAAAACTTTCCTTTCGCCCATTTAAAGTCCTAAAACTTGTCAGTAACATCCAATTTAATTTATTTTCATTCCGTTAGCTCTATTATGTTTTAGTGGATGAAAAATATACGGAGCTTGTTTTAATTAACTGCCAAGTGAAAATAAAAGGCGCGCACTTAAAACTAAGGGAGTTAATAGAAGAGCTTGAGTGTATCAAAACAACTTTTAGGACTTAAATACATGAAATGAAAGTTTTAGATCTCATATGCATTATTGTCACAATTTTTAGGGCTTGGCATTTAGTTGTCCCTACAAAAGTGTAACTATAAATCTTTAGCTACACCGTTCATACGAATAAGTTTCCTATAATATAGTTCATGCTACTTTCTTATTATATTACAAGTGTAGATTAATGTTAATAACAAATTAATACTAGAGATATAAAGTTTCAAGTTGCCCCTTTATTCCAATGTTATGGATTAGTTGTAATATCCTGATTTTAGAAAAAGGGGTGGTAAATTTAATGAGCTAATTATTGTTGATGAAATTATGCAATTATGCCGGGGTATCATTACTTTTGTTTCTCTAAATTAGTTGGCCAAGGACTTATTTCGATATGAAATGTTGATGGGTAATTGCATAACGATTTGACTTTGGGAAAATAGCTAAACTTTACGTCGGAGGGAAGGGAGGGAAGGAGATTTTTGGGATACCGCCAAGGATGCCTTGATGTTTTCCCACGAATTTAGCTGTTAACTGTTATCTGTTAAGGAGTTTAAATTGCCCCAAAAGAAAAAAGAAAAAATATATCATGATTTTATCTCTTTTTCCATTTAAAATTTTTAAAAAGAATAAGCTAAAGAAAGTATCTTCGGATATACTCTATATTCATATGGCTTGCTTTTAATATAATATCTTAAATATAGTCTTAAATAATGTAAGTATTTAATACAATACAATCTCTTTAACCAAGAAAAAAATAAAGTAGATCATAAAATATTAGATTAATAAAAACTTGTCTTGCTTGTAGTTACCAAATATGAGTTGTCGCATCTAACTATACATATTAATAAAATAAGAGAAATAAATAATGCTCTTAGCAGCAGAGCTGATGGTGATCTTGGATTCATATTCAAATGATGACAGACAAGTACATTAATCAATTATTGATGTACAAAAATTACACATCAAAAGAATTCAATTCCCAGAAGCACCCAACAAGACAAAGAGCATCTCTTGAGACGAGTCACAAGTTGATTCAACCACAGAGAGAGAGAGAGAGAGAGAGAGAGAGGTGTCTCATCTGAAAATGTCCGACCTCCCTGTAAAACCCCTCTTGAAAAAGTTTCCTGGAGACTCTCCTTATACAGCACGTGGGTATTTTGAACGTGGCCAACGGGTCAACCACGCGAAAAATAAGGGAAAAAACCCACCCGCAAAATAATGGAGACTCCAGGCTAAAAAAACCAGAGCCAATGTTCTGGCGTTCGCAAAAGAGTTGGTGTGGTCCGACCAGAGAGGGTGATCCATCGTCAGCACCCTTCTTTCTCCTCAAAGTTCTCAAACACTTTGACCCAAAAAAAGGAAATGAAATAACTGAAGTGTCATTATTAGGGTTTTGGCACGTCGTTAGTGCCCAACTCCAGATATTATGAGAATATTGCAGGAGATCACATGAGATCCAGAAGAGATTGACGCAGATTCCTCACGAGATCCCCCATTTTCAAGCTGGATCCCTCGTCCATCTACAAGAAATTTTTTGTTTGATGGCGCAAAATAGAATTTACTATTTAGTAAGGGATACATGCCAAGTACATTGAGAAATTTTAATAAATAAACCCATTTACTAAGCGTTGTGGTCGTTTTTTTATCAGGTCATTAGATAAACAGAGCCCCGTGTGTTAGATGCATAATTAACTTGGTGATTTTAGTAAGATTAATCTCTGCATCTAATATTTCTCGGAAGAAAAACAATATGGTGTTAAAGCCGGGGAAAAAATTGAAGAAATTTGGGTACCATATATATCTACCTGAGCTAGGATGGTGACGTCTAGCATGGAACTTCCAAAGGGCATGATGCAACTGTTCACGACAGTTAGGTTCAGTTCCTCAATTTCACCGATCATCTTCGATACAGAGCCATTGCGCCTCTTACAATGGATTTTGATGAGGACGCAGTTTCCGGAAACACGTGCCTCGATTTCCGGGAGCGAGAGTTGCCGGTCAATCTGGCTGCAAGAGTGCTCGTCAGACGAAGAATACGTATCGGCATCCGTGGTGAGTTGGGACTTCTTCACCACGACGACCGACTCCACCGTCTTCGCTGCCGCCGCCTCCTCCTCGAGTGCCTTGACGCGTTGTTGAAGCTCTTTCAAGTGCTCGATTGCATCCTCAAGGATGGAAGCCTTGTCCATCTGAAAAACACAGTTAACATTTAAGATATAAATTCTTTCAGCGTGCTTCTAGTTTAAGCTGGTAGTAGCGCATCTCTCGCCGGGTGCTAACGACTAAATTAATCTGTACTAATCTCAAGCTTAATCCTACCCGTCAATGATACACTCACAATAATTCCCGAACTTTCACGGCTTGTACCTTCTTAAGGTTGGGAATGATGGCTGAGAGCGCGATGAGACGCTTGCTGATCTTCTCGCGGCGCTTCCTCTCGGCTAGCACATGCTCTTGTAAGTGAACCGGCGTCTTGCTCGCCAGGCTGGTGTTTTTCGTCTTTGGTCCCTCGCAATCTTGGATTTCATAAGTACCTTTGACACACATCAGAGCGAGACAGATATCTATGAGAAAAGATCTGATTTTCAAAATATTGATTTCACATACGAGGCTTTAGTCTCTTGCAAGACTTTACCATGGATCGGATTGGATATGGCTGGAGAAGAATCGGGGTTCCCAAAAGATATCAAGCAGGAGTCAGGAGACAGAGACCGAGATGGAGACGGAGATGGCGACATCACCACTTTGCGAGTCATCGTTTCGTGCGCCGGTGTGCCCAGGGAGTTCCATCTCTCGGTCTTGAGCTTTTTCCAGGGCCTCTCGGTTAGCTCTCGAGGAGCTTCGATTGACGGTGCGGCAAAACCGGGCATCGTCTCGCGGCTAACAAGAGGGACCAGAAGGGATGGCGACGAGGTGGAGCAGGGCTCTGAATGAAAAGATGGATGGAACAAATCGAACTCGTCGTCGAACGAGAAGGGGGAGTTCACTTGTTGCTGATGATGGTGGTGATGAAATAGGCTGCATCTTCAACCATCTGTGGATATTCACCCCCATAAACAAGGAAGGGAAAACAAGAAAGAATCAGCATGCGAACGAATATGTCGATCGTTACGTCTATATTCGAAGAAATCTAATCATGGAAAACGGGAAGGAGTATTACCTGGGGAAATACTCTCGGCGACAAGATCTCCATTGGATCACCACTGCCTTCTTCTTCTTCTTATTCTTCTTCTTCTGAGTCCTATGATCACCCTAAATAGAAGGAGAAAACGACGACTTTAAGTAAAGGGAAAGGTAGGAACGAGTCGTCCCCAGCCGTATTTTCTATAAAAGAAAACGAGGTCATCACCTGTGGAGAAAGGAAAGAGGAAAGAGGGAGGAGCGAAGCTTCTTAGTTGAGCAATGGCGGACTTGAAGGGACGGTTGCTTTCATTTATACGCGAGCACCCGCACGCGTTCTCGGCGACGAAGCTGACCTCGCACGTGCGAATTATTCGTCTCCCTTTGCGAGCTGGCTCCTTTTCACATGGGGGAGACAGGGCTGTTCTATCTTCTTCATCCTGCTCTCTCTCTCTCTCTCTCTCTCTCACCAAACAGAAAGAAAAAAAAAAAAAAAAAAAAAAACCGGGGAGATTTAGTTGTGCTAATATTTTATGAGCTGAAAAAAATTAAGTTATGCTAATATTATTTTATAAGGTCTTGTTAACGGGTGTCTCGAGGAACTCCTTAATAAAGCAAGATTCTCATGTTGGATATATTGATTTTGCATGATATGAGAGAGACAATGCATTGGAAATGACAATCTTTCTTTATATAGATGAATAATTCTTGTCTTGTTTTGTGTAAAAGGGTTGGTATCTCCTTAGACCTTATTATAAGAGTTTTGCACATATGCGATTAGATATTCTATTTGAGCCACAAATGCTATTCAATTTGAACAAGCTCATAGTGGCCTGTCAACTGTGAATTAGAATAAAGTTGGAGTTAGTCCTACACTTGAAACAATCCAACCAATTAATAGACGAATTAAGATTTTTTGAGATTAAAGGACAACCAGGGAATTCTAACTAAAAAGTCCACGTACACTTCAAACTACATGAGATTGAATCCTAATCACTTCGCCCAACAATCTTGTTTCCAATCTTGCAAACAAACAACACCCCCCCCCGGGCAAAAAAAAAAAAAAACTTATTTTTTCTTAACCTAAAATGGTTTTGAATTAAAAATACCAAGAAATTTTCTTGCAATTTTTGTATGGGTTGGAGAATAGATATCGCACGCACTTTGATTTTTAAATTAATGTACATGTCAGAATTACATTACCAAGATATATTATGTCAGACAGGCGAAGAATATATTGGGTTGATTTAATCCAAATAAAAAATAACGGGGCCAGATTAGATTTATATAAATAAAAAAAGAAGTAGCAGTTGCCAAATCATTCCTTAAACAGGTGTATCAACATAATTTTTCGATTTGATCTCGGATTGTGGGAAGGGAGACGTATAGAGACTATCCTGAATGCCACCTGGGCTGTCCATTCGGATGATTTATCAAATGACTCAAAGCTGACCAGGGACACTTGCCACATAACAAGGTAGTTAAATCGCCACCAATTAACGATGCACAGCCAATTAAACAAAGTAAATCAAATCCCAGATGTAGATTAGTATCTGATAATAGATTACTTCAAAATCTTTCAGTTCATAGAAAATAAGCATATTCTTCGATATGCTTTGTTTATGAAGTGTAATGTGAATCCACATGGACAAGTTGCTTTTCTCTTTTGAATTTGAAAAACAGTAGTTGAGCTGGAAAACGGCCTCTCAACCAAAGAGGACAAATTACGCACCTGTCAAGAAAAAACGAAAATGCTCCAACTTATTTTTGTGGGAAAAATTAGATAAAAAGAAGGCCTAAATTTTTCTTAATGTGAATTCAATACCACAAATTTTTTTTTTTTCACTAATAACCCAACTTGTACCGCTGAGCCAAAATACATACAGTCACGGCTATGTTCAAAATAGCCATTAAAAATTTGGCTTGGCGGCTTCCATTGACAATGGTAGACAAATAGAGTAGACATGGATGTGAAGTGACTTTAGTCTAGTTCAAAGCAAAGTCGTTTCTCTTCGAGAAAAATTACCAAGAACTTAAATTTTGCCCAGTATGACATTAATATTGCAAATATCTTGTCATGTCACTAATGACCTAAACTTGTACCAATAATCTAAAAGTACTTTTTGTCACAATTTGTCGAAGACGACAGTTAATAATCTGACGTAGTGGCTTGTTGGAACAACCATACGTGGATCTAATGTACTTTTAGTCTAGTCCACAACGACCTGGTTTCTCTATCTTATTTTGGAGTTGCCTTTTTAAGCAATTCTTGTGTTCCTTTCGAACTTGTATTTAAATAGTTATTTTAAAATTGAAGATTATGAAACATGGATCGAAACATTTTCTTAATTTATTTTCAGTACATATAAAGCTATTTGTTGAATGAACAAATTATAAGAGGGACGTTTCACAGATGATATAAAATATACATTTCACGCTCATTTAAGAGTGGGTTATTTAAGTTATAAATTTCTATCTCCATAAAGGAAAATAAGAAATTTTTACTCTCTTTCGGGAAATTTGACTAGTCTCTTGCATTATGTGAGAGTCTTATAGCAATTTTATTTCAGAGTTAATGATCTATTATGGAGAAAATTGTATAAAAAGTCATAAACATACTGTATAGTGATTGATTCAGTCCAAAACCTTTCAATTATACCAATTTAGTTCTAAACCTTATGATTTTATCATAAATCTTTTGATAGTTTGTTATTTAGTCTTAAACATTTTAACTATTTACCAATATAGTCTTTCTACCTAATTTTAGATAGGCATCATTGATGCAATGGTCCAATTATGCCTTGTTTGATAACCGGCCAATTCTTCACTAATTCTATTATTTTGTTCCTTAGAATAAAAAAGAACGGAAATCTGTTTGATAGCGTCAATTAATTTTTTTTTCTCGAGAATATATTAGTGACTAGGAAATAGATTTGGAATAGAAATAAAAGTATAAAAATTTATGTCTTTGTTCCCAATAACAATTTTTTAAACAAGCCATCTTCTTTTCTTTTTGTTCTTTTTTTCCTTCTTCCTCCTCTAGCTATCGTCAACCATTGCCGATGCTCGACTATCAGCTAGATGAGTAAGAAGAAGAGAGGGAAAAAAATCTCATAAAACTATTAAAAAATTAAAAGATATTTTACGTCACAAAAAATTTGAGGGTCTTATCAATTTCTTCAAAGAAATAGTTTTTTCTGATTCTATTTCCTAGACAAATTTTTTAGCATTCGAACACGTTTGACACCTTCACAAAATTTCTAATCTCAAAATAGAAAAAGAATAGAATTGCATTTGACAGGATCCTCAATTTTTTTGTGACATAGAATTTCTTTTAAGTTTCCAATAATTTTATGATTTTTTTTTTATTTTTTCTTTTTTCGTCTCTTCTCTTTCTTCCTCCTCTAGCCGACAACCTTGCCAGACTCAAGGGACCCTTGCCCAACCATTGCAAGGTCGGCCTCGCCAAGGGTCGACAAGGTTGTGGACCTCGTCTTTGGTTGGTCGTCGGCTATCGTCAAGCCCAATGATCGACTAGAGGAGAAAAAGAAGAAAATAAAAAGAAAAAAGAGAAAAAGAAAATAGCTTGATTCTAGAATTGTTCTCGGGAACAAAAAAGTAACTTTTTTTCTACTTCCTAATTTTGTTCTAAATTTATTCTCAGAAGTAACTAATTATTTAACGTTATTAAACAGATTTTTGTTCTATTTTTTGTTTCAAGAATAGAATAATAAAAATAGTTAAGAATTGGCCAATCATCAAATAGATCCTACATCTTGTTTCTTCGATATTTCCTCAGTACCGCTTGTTCTCTTAAAATGCTCTTCTTTTCTAGGTTCAGTAGCTTAATATGATTTTTTTTTTTTGGTCGAAAAGTAGCTTTATATGATGAGTCGTCCCATTTTATTCAATTCGTACCACACGTGGCATCAATATGACATGATAAGGCCTATGAGATCATCTACGCAGGATATACGAGATATTAAAATTGTTCAACTGTTTCACATGTTTTAAGTAGTTTTAGTGTTTCGGCCATAAGTTTTTTAATACAATCCAGAGAAAACTCATTAACAAGAACTTATCACTTTGAACGATGATATATCCGATTATCTTGCAAAAATAAATAATGAATGTTTTAAAAATATTTTCCTAAAAATAATTACTTATATCACTTACAAAAAATTAATAAACGAAAAAAAAATTCCTTTCCATAAAAATATTTAAATATTTGTCAATAATGAATTTTTTAGTATTTCATTATTTCAACTAATACTAATGATTATTTTTAAGAAAATAATTATAATTTTTTTTTTTTGCTAAATAAATGGAGCCTCGATAATTACTTAACTTCCCAAGCTATCTATACAATAATTCTCTTGCTTTTATTATTATCCTAATACGAGTAATACATATATTTGACCAAAGTTGCATTAGGCGAATATAATTCTAGAAGTATACATCACACAATTTATTATTTATCCCCAAAAAGTTGTAGGGATGCCTCTCACTGGTGCAATGTGTCTCCTGTTGCATTTAGTCCATGCTCATGTGGGATTGGATGGCAAAATTAGGGTCCAACACGTCTCATGTGTTGCTACTGAAGTGACTTAATTCTTGAGATAGCTTCACGTCATTGTCAAATGACAAATTGTTTCGTGTTAAATTTTATTGACAAACAATGAAAATATATAATCGATGTTATCATAGGGTAATGCTCTCCGCCTCTTAATGATAGATCATCGTATATTTGGACAATTGAGATATATGATCAGCTTGGACATCATTTTCATAGACTCAACTTATGGAGATGAAAGCGGTCCGACTACAAAATATTGATTGGGTACACGATTTAAGTAACACTATTTGATATATTATTTTCAGGTACTAGAATGAAACCATTAGTGTTATTTCATCTTTTAATGGTACCAGAAGGATGAAAAGAAAAGGTTGATGAATTCAAAGGCCCATGATGAAATGCTTGCGTTTTCCTTGCCTCATCAATGAGGAGTTACGTGGGAACAGGTGATATTATTGGATAGCCAAATATTAAATTTCTTCAGTCGGTTAAAATAACATTATTTGGATGGAAATTTTCTTGCCTTATTTGGACATGGATTTTCCAATCTTAAAAAGGGTTGTTACCTAAATCGACTGGCGATTAGTATTTAGAATGTATCATGCCTTAAAAAAAATGTCATGATGTTGTCTTATTCGATGTGTAGCTTCTGAACAAGTTGTAGCAGTCGCTAGACGATTCGTGATTTGACTCCATTGTGAAGTGGTTACAATAAAACTATTCTTTATATCCTACCAACGAAAATGACACTCTAAGGACGTGCGGCAATCTTGTTAATATTGAAGAACAAAAAACTAAAGGAAGTACATTAGAATGGTTGTTACATGAGATGCCAATTTAAATGTAGGAATCATGAGAACACTCCATCACTAATTAAGAGTAGAATAAGAGAAATAGATGATCTACATGGCTCCAGAAAATTAAATATTTGACGCTTTGAGATAACATAAACCGACCCTATTTGATGTCCGGATATTAGGAAACATATTCATTTCTTCCTCTTTTTCAAAAAAAAAAAATGATATAAAGAAATTAGGAATTTAGAAGTAGTATAGAGAAAATTACAAACTTTGTCCCATCCTCTACACCAAAACTCCTCCCTCATTGGGCTTTTGCTACCCTATAGGGACAAGAGCATTCCACATATCTTCGCTTGAGCAGATGACATTATTATCGCTAATCATTTCTAATTCTCTTCTTTATTTCTTGTCTTATTATGTCGTAGGAGAGAAAGGGAGAAAAAGAATCATATAATTAGACATCATTTATTTCACCAAATATCAATGATTTAAAAAATATTTTCATAATTTACAAGAACATTTAGACATAACTTGTTGTCCATAATATAAAAAAAAAAAAATATCATTGACTAATTAATCAAGCAATATAATCGATCATTTTCAGGAAAATATTTATTATATTATTTATTTTTGACGAAACAAATAGAGCCTAAGTATCAAACATTTTTATTATATTTTTGAATACTCAAATATCTATTATCTTGGTTCTTGAATTTGAGGGGGTCAAAGTTCTAATAGAGGGTTGGTTGTAGTAGATATTTGACTTATTTATTTATTTATTTATTTATTTATTTATTATTATTATTATTATTATTATTATTATTATTATTATTATTATTATTATTATTATTATTATTATTATTATTATTATTATTATTATTCCATGAATTCCACAGGGTGACATTGAAACGAGGACACCCAATTATTGAAGAGTCATCTAGAAGCTCCATCGAGGGATTTGTTTTCAGAACAAACACGATTATGCCGACAACATATTTCCCAACATCCCAACATGTTGGCGGGTAGTCATTACGAAATATTTGTGTACTTTATCACGTTGTATATTTTATTTATTACCAAATGAGTATTAGTTTCATTTTTTTCAGTTTGATTAATTAAAAGGATGAAGTGGAACTATCAACGTTGATTTCTTCTATAGGTACAACCATAGTAGTCCCATATCTACTATGAGATGTCCAATTTGACACTTAACTACGTAATACTATCTATATATGTATTCAAAGGTTCAAAGTTGACGAATTTATCATAGCTGCATACTACTTGTATGTTGGCAATCGGTGACTCTTTTTGCATGATATAGTAGCATCCGGAAGCCATAGAGCACAAGACAATCGGTAATTTATTCATAACATAATTCAAATTTTGTAACTTAAATTTGGTAAATTTGTGAAAGATAGATCAGGCAGTTGATCATTGAGCCAATGGGGCACTGCATAACTCAAAAGAGATGTTCCAAAAGAAGACGACAATGCACCTCAAAGAGAATAATAAAAATGCTCCGTCAAGGTTTGATCTAATATAAATCATTTAGGGTTCGAGCCTATGATCTTTTATATGCCAAATTAAATGTGAAACATTTAGGGTTTGAACGTATTGTATGCTTATGTATGGTTATGTAAACTCGCAATATATGAGAGATTTATGAGATAATGCAGTTGTGCCATTGACCAATTCAAATCACTGTCTCTAATCACTCATCTAGTAGAAAGCATGGGCTTTTCATAAAATTCTTTCTGTAGAAGTTTGAGGTTGAAAATTGCCTTCAAGATGATCTCAACCTCAAAATTTTCAGGCCGTATTAACAACAACTATAGTTTCAGCTCCAGTTCCAAGTTGAATACATTTCATTTTCACGGTCTCACGTGTATTTCCGCTTAGCTCTTTCCAGCAATTTTTTGCAGTAGAACCGATTGAGTTCAACTGACATTTTCATTATCATGCTGTAAGCCACCACACGTGTCCCACCAAATATCGACATTTTGGTCTTTCCCTAATTTCTTTACTGGAAAGTTGTATTTTGAATCTAACGTAATTATAAATTATTCTTTTCAGGGAAAAACATTAAAAAAAAAAAAAAAAAAAAACAATATTTCCTGCGTGGATTATTGCAAGACATGATTTTTCTTCATTGGATACAATATTTCCTGTCATTTTAAGTGGATTATTGCAAGACATAAGTTGCAATTTTTGGATCACATGCGACGTCAGTTTGCCATATGTTTTTTTTTTTTTACAGAATCATATCTTCATATCTTCCAACACTCCCCCTCAAGGGTGGGGGGGGTTGTCTTTGACAAAGAGGTTTAGTGAATACATCAGGGGTCCTTATTCCTCTTGTCTCGACAATTCCTTCTTGAATTACAATCAACAATGAATAAATTACGAGGTGCTGAGATAAAGTTGGTCCTTTAAGGTCCAAGATCCGTAGCTGCTCCACATACATTGGCCATAGACCGTAATTCTATTGATGTGTCTTCCATACATGATTCTCCAAATTCCATAGACCTTTTACTCATTGGGCATGCAAACATCATTTCCATGACACTATATTCCCAACTATATCTCCATGCGGAAGAAGAGGATATGCCAGTGTCATAGCTGACAGAGGTTAGTTTAGCATTTTGCTCAATAGGAATGATTGATGGTCTACAACCTGATAAACCTGCTTCTGATATAATTTCCATCACAAATTTCCGCTGACTTAATGAGATGCCTTGATCTGAGCGAGCTATTTCAATCCCAAGAAAATACTTAGGCGACCCTAAGTCTTTGATATGAAAGGTCGAATGCAAATACTCTTTAAGTTTTTTAACAGCAGAATGATCATTCCCCATAATCAGGATATCATCAACATAGATCATCAAGTAAATGGATGACATACCTTTTGTCTAGGTGAATAAGGCATAGTCATACTTGGATTGCTTGAACCCAGCATCCAAGAGTGCACTTGTGAATTTAGCATACCACTGTCGAGAGGCTTGTTTCAAACCATAAAGAGATTTACGGAGACGACATACCTTCGACTCCCCCTGTCTCCGTAATCCGGGTGGAAGCTCCATATATATTTCTTCATCCAGATCACCATGTAAGAAAGCATTATGGACATCCATTTGGTGTAATGGCCAATCACGAAGAGCAGCAATAGACAAAAAAGTACGAACCGTCACATCCTTTGCTACAAGAGAAAATGTTTCATGATAATCAAAACCTTCTCGCTGGGTGAAGCCTTTTGCCACCAATCGTGCTTTGTATCTCTCCACAGAACCATCTGCTCTATACTTTACTTTATATACCCATTTGCAGCCAATAGGTTTGCGATGAGCAGGAATAGAGACAACATCCCAAGTGTGATTTTCAATCAATGCATGTAATTCAGATTCCATGGCCTTTTGCCAACGAGGATCATCTTTGGCTTCATTATAACTAGAAGGTTCTTGACCTTCGGAAATACGACTTATGCAACATAGATGGTCTGCCGACAATCTATCAAAGGAGACATAAGAAGAAATGGGGTATCGAGTACCTGATGAATGTGAAGAACCGCAGATATAATCCTTTGTCCAAGTTGGTGGACGAGTGATTCGATGAGAACGCCTTTGTGGCTCCTCTGGTGTAGTGGGTACTGCCTCAGCAGTTGTTGTTTCTGAAGTATCCTCTAACTGTGCTGGTTCTTCATGTAATGATTCTTCTATATATGGCTGCTCAATGAAATTTTCAGCAGGACTCACCAGAGGTGTTGTAGGCAAGACATCAACTTCTCTTGGAGCAGGAGGGATAATAAATGTGCCGCCAGTTGAGGAATCTTCCTCTGATAGAAATTGGCGATTTGTGTTGTCTTCTTCTGGTAAAGATGTTAATGAAAAGGGAAAAACATCTTCATGAAAAACAACATCCCTGCTGATAAAGAAATTTCCTGTAGATGGTGCATAAAGCCTATATCCCTTTTGCAAAGTAGGATAACCCATGAAAATGCATTGAGTAGCTTGTGGCGCCATTTTATCTCTATGGCCCACCGTAGTGACATAGCACAGACACCCAAAAACTCTGAGATGAGATAAATCCGGCTTTCTCCCATATAATAATTCAAAGGGCGTTTTTCCCTTCAAGATGCGTGATGGCATACGATTGATCAGGTATGCTGCAGTAATTACACAATCTCCCCAAAACTTTCCGGGAATAGATGCTTGAAATTTAATTGCACGTGCCACTTCTAAAAGATGGCGATGTTTTCTCTCAACAACTCCATTCTGTTGGGGTGTGTAAACACAAGAGCTCTCATGCAATATCCCATGCATAGTGAATAAGGAAGTACATTCAGCATTAAAAAATTCTTTTCCATTATCAGTACGTATCCTACAGATTGGTTTTTGGAATTGAGTTTTGGATAAGGAAAGGAATGTCTTTAAATGAGAAAAGACCTGGTTTTTTTATTGCATAAGGAAAATCCATGTAGCACGAGAATAGTCATCCACAATGGTGAGGAAGAACCTAGAGCCATCATGATTTAAAGTATGATAAGGCCCCCAAACATCAGCGTGAATAAGAGAAAAAATATCCGCTGCTCGAGAATTGCTATTCTGAAAAGAAGCACGTGTTTGCTTTGCCATGGGACAAATGGGACATTTGGGATAGGGAAATAATGCACTATGACCCAAACGTTTATGATTAAGGAAATTAATGCCATTGGCAGTAGCATTACATAGATATTTATTGAATTGAACAGGAGATGACTCAAAAGAGTGTGGAAAATCCAACCAAAAATATAAGCCATGGCTGACTCTACCCAAGCCCATCAGTGTGCCAGTCGAACGGGCCTAAAAGAAACATTTATCAGAATGAAAAAGAACATTGCATGAATTTTCTTCACAGGCTCGGGCAACTAAAATCAGATTGAAATGGAAATCGGGTACGTAAAGCACGTTTTTAATAGTAACAAGAGAGCTGAGCTTTACAGTCCCAGTCATCGTGACTTTGGTGATATGACCATTTGGAAGTTGCACTGATATAGGAAAAGATAATTTTGTAATATCTGAAAGTAAATTCCTATCACAGACTATGTGATCACTAGCACCTGAATCGATAATCCATGCATCCTTTGAAATCGAATTCATCAAACAATAAGATGTACCTGTGAAGCTGCCTCTACTATCCGAGGGATCTAATTTCTTCAAAGTTTCCATGAGCTCGTGATATTGTTCATGGGTAATTGATTTTCCCATGTGCTGGCCTGTTACCTGAAAAACTGAGGAAAATTTCCCCTTTTCTTTTTCTCCTGGCTTTCCATGTAATTTCCAGCAATTCTCAATTGTATGGTGCGGGCGCTTACAATAATCACAATACATCTTACCTCTTCCTTTTGGCCCATTATTTTTTGCATTTGGATTGGGCCTAAATGCTTGGGCCAAAATAGGCCCATATGGACTGTCGGATCCTCCAAGAAGTGGGCCGCGCATGCCATCCAGCCCATTTATGCCAGTCGATCGGTAGCCGTCCGATCCGATTAAATAAGTGCTACGGGAGCCGTCGGATGGAGCAGAACGTGAGCCGTCGGATGAAGCGGAGATGATCCCACGCGGACCGTCCGATCCTGTCTCCACCGTCCGCGCTTCTCTTTATAAGGGCCCTAGGGTTTTCGCCCTCAAGAACGAACCCTAGTTCCGCCTCTCTCCTCCCCGAACCTCTCTGTGTCGCACGAAAATGGGTCTTCGCGGCCAGTGCAATTCCATCTCCTCATTTGCCATGGTCCGCCGATCTCTGTTGGCTCTCCTCCTGTATGGCGAGTTGATAAATCCGGCCGAGACTTGGTAGAGGCTCCATGGTGAGTATATAAGATCGGAAAGACATGTAAGTTTCGTTGAGGATGAGGAGAAATCTTGTTGCTTTCTCCCTTTCTCGCATCTGCTTGTATTGTTGTTGAATGTTATCGGGCCAATCGAACTTTTCCTCGGCCGCCTCTAACTCATTCCAGAGGCTCGATAATTTGTTGTATACTGTTGCGATGCTCATGTTCCCCTGTTTCAAATCTGAAATTTGCTGTGTTAGGTAAAAAAATTTCACTTGATCGAGTTTTCCATACATCTCCCTAATGTTTTCCCACATTTTTTGGATCCTCCGTCGGGGAAGCCGGACGCGATCTCGGTGCGATGCGCCCCAATCCAGGTTCTTACCAGTTGACAGCATCGCCTCCAGATTCGTGCCATTCTCTCGTCGGGCGGAATCGGAAACGATCCGTCGATGAAAACCTCTTTGTCTTTTGTTATGAGTGCCCGCCGGAACTCACGCGACCAACTTGAATAATTATCTGCACCTGTCAATTGTTGACTTATAATCTTCAATTCTGGGCCGTCGCCGTTTGTTGTGTATAATGGATCTCCAGGTTCCGGCCAGCCACTGTTATTGAGAAATTGATACGGAAAGAAACCCGGTGCAGGAGTCGGGTAGGGATTTGTTCCCTGACCCGAACCCCCGAGGCCAAATCCGTAGCCCGCATTCTGAAATCCCTGTCCTGGCATAGGTGATCCGCCCGTCTGCTCCGGGTTGATGCTAGGGTTTGCCCCGCTGGTTGGTGGACCCGTTTCAGCCCGGGTAGGTGGATGCGTTGGGGATCTACAATGAATAAATTACGAGATACCAAGGTAAGTAGCTGCTCCTACATTTAAGTAATTCGATTGCTGTGTCTTATACATGCTGGATTACATAAGAGCAAACATCATTGACATATAAACTATTATCTTCTTTTCATTGAATGATTCTCCATGTTACAATGATCTTATATCTTCTTCTATTCTAAAGTATATTTGATTTCCTATTACAAGCATCAATTTCATTTTCCAACACAGATCTTATATGGACAAAAAATAATTTTTAAAAAGGTATTTATTTCTAATGCTTGATGACAACATGCATCGGTGTCTTTTCATCATCAACCAAAAGCGAATGGAATCACGTGATATTAATATAATCGAAATTGCGTCAATATTCAACCATGAAGTTAACTTTAATGATAATGTATTTTCCTTATTTGAATATCGTGTTGAGAAAAAGATACACAGCATCATTCTTTATGGACTTGAAGGTATGCCGTAAAATCAAAGCTATTCATTTGCGTATTATGCGATTTATTGTTGAACTCTCATGGTTAGCGCAGTTAATTAGACCGTGTCAGAGAATTCTAGCTTGTAAACTAGAGGTTTGCCTGTTGATTTTTTGCGAACATTTGCAAGTCAAAGTTACTTCCATAGGTTAAAATCTGGGCTTAACTGATTCATGAAATTTTTAGGATATTTCTATTTATGATTCTCTGCATGGCCGACTCTTGCATTTGTGTCTTGAATGTTGAGAAAAAAAATACACGAAAACTTTGCTTAGGAAAAGAGAGGACACAATTGTATATTTTCCATCTTCAGAAACTGTACGCACCAAATTTTAATGCATCAAAGTGCTTTTTAAGAATGGATTCAAAACAAATGATTTGAAAATATTTTTCTTAAGATGAACGTATGTATTGTTTGAAATAATTAGTCAATAGAAAATATTCTCATTATCGAAAAAAATTTATAATTAAGCATTTTCGTTAAAATAAAATCTTTTTTATTTATTCATTTATATAAAATATGCAAATAATCATTTTTAGAAAATATTTTTCAAATTATTTATTTTCATGAAATAAACGTAGCCTAAATACTCCATATCATGTCATTTGGTCTTCTTCTATGTCTTCTATGGCCATTTTTGTAATACTTTGAGCTCAAAAACCCGACTTGAACATGCCCCTTTACCACGAATTATTATATATTAACCAAGAAAAAAATACATAGAAGGTTCCTAATTCTTCAAAATTACAACAAGAATAAGCTTGAAAACTAATATGTATAAAGTCCAACATCATATTCAAACCTACCTTACCAAAAAAAAAAAAAAACCATCATATTCAAACCAAACTCAGAACGTGCATGACTGTACGTTGGTTAGCCTCACTCAGTAAGTAGTTCGACACATCAACAAGATGTCATCCCTTATCATGGATGTTCGTCCCTACATTTGATTTGATCAGAGATTGGAAGCTAAGCCTTGTCCAAAAAGTTAGTGTAGGCCATGTCTACAACTAGTATACAAAAAAGTGATATTGTCGACTTTGATAAAATGTTGGTAATGGTCCACTTATAATCTGCCACATCAGTTAAATGCACTAATAAATGGATCGATTGACCTAAATCTACCATTACTCGTAAAATGAGTGAGAAACTCCCTAATAAAATCAAAGGACATATCCAATTGGGTTTCAGATAGGTCTCTCTCCAATCACTCCCCACAAAATATTGCCCCCAGTAAAAGTATGCTATATCACCATTTGATTAAAAAGCTAATGGGATGATCATCTTCCAATTGAGACACGAGTTAAATTACACTAGTCGTGGACTCTGCCCCAGTCATAGACTATTCTGAAATTTAGGACCCGATATGATTTTTAGTCCATGAAATAGGGCCAAAATTTCAGCTCTAAAGCAAACCCCAATTTCGTCCTACCTTGTCTCTTACGTCCACAATTTTATGCTGTATCTATTAATATATTTGAGATCACCATTTGATATTTCCAAGCTAGAAATCCTTGCAACCTTGATGTTGTGTGTCTTTTTCTCCACACTATATTCAAATAAAAAAAAGATAATGATACAAATAATCATTGAATTTTGGCCCATTAAACAATGTGGTCCTTGAACTTTAACTTAATGTGTAATATGGTCCTTAGACTTTTACTTTATTCAATGTGGTCTTTGAACATTTGGTATATGTTCAATTTAGTCTATAAGCTATATGAAAATATTTAATATTGTCCCTAATCTTGAATTAATGGAATGACAATATTGAATATTTTCATTCGAACACTAAATTGAACATATACCAAAAGTTCAAGAATCATATTAAACAAATTAAAAGTTTGGGAACCACATTATACATTAGCTAAAATTTAAGGCCCACGTTACATATTGGATCGCAATTTGATGACCATTTGTGTCCTTATACCAACAAAAAAAGGGATAAATACACTAATGGTGCCATAAGTTGTATACGGCGCTCACTTTGGTGCCAAAAGCTTCTGTCGAATTACTTAAGTGCCAAAAACTTTGAAAAACGCTCACTTTGGTACCAACGCCGACGAAATTGGTCGGAAATCTAACGTGGCCCTTTTTTTATTAATTTTTGAAGCCGACGTGGCTCGTCGGAGAGTTGAGTCAGCATCCAAACACCAAAACGACGCCGTTTGGCATCTTTCCCCCAACTTTGAAACCCTAATCCCCAAATTGAGAGAGCGGGAAGGCTCATCTTCGTGTCTTCTTTTTCCTCGAAAACCCACACCAGCAATGGCACTAGCACGGCACTAGCAACAGCACCGGCAGCACACCAGCAGCAACACCAGCAATGCACCAGCAACAGCAACGCACCAACAGCACCTTCGACCCATCTTCTTCCTCCTCCTCCTCCTCCGCCCTCGCCTTGATTTTTCTTGCAACAGTCTCAGTCTCTCCTCGCTCACCTGGTCGAGCAACTACAATGGTGGCTGAGTGACGGTGGCCAAGCGACAGAGGGCGAACGACTGTGGCTGAGCGGTGGAAACCCTAATTTCAATCCCCATGTGAGCTAAACGGCGTTGTTTCCGTGAAGCCATCCATGTAGGACGGCAAAATGACGTCGCTTTCTTAAGGAAGACCGAAAACGACGTCATTTAAAGGCCTATCGATTTTTTTTTTTAAAAGCCACGTATTCATTTTGGCCGAAATCTTTCCCCGGTGGCTGAAATCTTTCGCCGGTGGCACCAAAGTGATCGTTTTTCCTCCGATTTGGCACTTAAGTGTTCCGACATAAACTTTTGGTACCAAAATGAGCGCCGTACACAACTTATGGCACCATTAGTGTCCTTATCCCAACAAAGAAAATTTTATTAATGTTAGCTTTGTGGTTTGTTAATGATGCAATGATTATTGTGGCAATTTCGTCTCCCCCTGGCTGAAACCAATTGAGTGTGAAAGCCATTTCAAAGGACCTGCACAATTGGATTATTTAGTATCACGTGATTCAATTCGCTTTTAATTGATGATGAAAAGACACGCATGGTGATGTCGTGAAGCATTAGCAATAATGTCGTTTTCGAATTATATTGTTATCATCAAACTCTAGGTCCTCGCTAAAATAAACTGGCAATGCACATATAACATAATAATATCTCCAAAAGAGAGAAATCGCCTGTGTCAATTTTGACGTACAATTTTTTCCTATATATGGCAGATTGGACGGCGCATGTGGTCCAAAAATTGCAACTTTTGCCATGCAATCACCTACTTAAAAATGACAGAAAAGACAATATCTAATTAAGAAAAATATCGTACGCTTTTGTCTTAATTTTCCTAAAAAGAGTAACTTCTGCGTTAGAGTCAAAGAAATATCGTCAAGTACAACTTCCACCGCGTGTGGGTGGATTCCGCAACACATCACCAACAGCTCTTGAGCGTCTATTCTCAATCAATTCTTTATATAACATAGAATTCTAATTTATTTATTGCGGGTACTCACGATTTTATTTTTTTTTTTTTTTTTGTAAAATTTTGAAGTTGAAATTATCTTGAAGGCATTTTTCACCCTCAAACTTGTACAGATTATATGGACAGCCCATACTTTCTACTAGAAAATGGATTAATATTAAGTGATGGACCAAAGCCCTTACTTACAGCTGGTGATTTGTCCTTTAGAATCTTGTGGTGAGTTTCTCTTATCCCGAAATTCTTTATCCTTGGTAAGTTGTCCGTCATTTAAGTCTGTGGTGAATTTTATCAATCTCAATCTTGATCCTCAACTGGTTGCACACCCTTTACGCATGGTATATTCGTAATATATTCTGCATTTGCATTTAAATTAATCCAATGACATCCATTCCATATGCTTTGATCTATCCTTACTTCCTTCAACATCACTCAAAACATCATTCACCTGCCCCTGCAATTGTGTCAACTCCGCCCTTTGTTCCATAAAGTTTAATCCTGATTTTGTGATAAATCAATATAAAATGTGATATAATACACATACTTCGTAATGACTACCCACCAACATGGTGGGATGTTGGGAAATATGTTATTGTCATTCTCATGTTTTCTTGGAAAACAAATCCCTGATCGATCTTCTAGATGACTCTTCAATAATTGGTTGGATGTCCTCGTCTCAAAGTCATCCCTGCGGAGCTGTCTCACATTCCTTCATCCCTCGACTTTGCTTGCATATTAGTTGGCTCCAATTCAACGGGGCTGATTCGGCAAAATATAGAAGGAAAGAAGGAGAGGAATAAAAAAAGATGTTTGGCTCTGTTTACTATGCATAATAATAATAATAATAATTAATAATAAAAAAAGAACAAGATGAGGTTGTCGTGTTTCATGTGTTCCCATCTGCTAGAAATCCATGGAAATTTCTAAGAGACTTGCCCTTTCTTCGTGGACGGACAATCTTACCTCCTTAGCTTTGGTCGCCATCTATATCGAAAATAGGGATTTGTGAAAAATTATTTCCTCGTGATTTGACTTCATAAAGGTTCCAGGAAGCAAAAGTCCAACATAGGCCTTCACATTTTTTGAGACGAGATGTCCCGGTCATTTTACTAATTTGGCATTAAAAAAAAAAAAAGAAACATAAACAACCTCTAATATTGTGAAGCTGCACCAAAATTCAACATCAATTGGGCAGCTTTGTTAATTTTTAATAGAATGACCATGAATGCAAGGACAATCAACAACAGATTCACCTGAAAAAAAAAAAAAAAAAAAAGACACGGGCATTTATATGGAATTTGAAGAAAATTTAGAGGTTTAAACTCTGAGTTTGCTTTCAATTCAGTAAAGAAATATAACGGAATGAGATGGTAAAGTTGATGACCTCAGAAACTTTGAGAAGTCTATAAATCATGCAGATTATGTTGCTTTTTTTTTAATTTGATTATATATCAAAAGCCGATTCAAGTATAATTGGGAAAATAAGAGGCACGTGTAAAGTTGATAATTTGGGGAAAAAATAGGACATATGAAAGTTAAATGTCCACTGCAACCAACCTCTATTAACACTTTAATGCCTCAAATTGTATATTCAAGAGTTAAGGGAACAAATATCTTGAGTATATAGAAGGATCGAATTTGGGTAGGGAATAGGGATGGATTTGGCTATTTTTGCCCCACAACTATTCTACTATATATTACTTACTTCTGCATACCTAATCAAAAAACATATTTTTTATATGTTGCTACCATAAACTATATACATCATTAATTTCCTTCTATTCTACTCTTAAATTCCGTTTGTTTTGCGACAAATATAACATTTTCTTTATAATATTTTTCAAGATGCCATTTTTCAAGATAATAACAATATTTTTCAATATTCAATTCAAATCTAAAAGTGAACTACAAAATATTTTCTACCGTTTAGTATATGATCTTATTTTCCGAGGAAAATTATCCAAAAATCAATTTATTTATTTATTTTCTTCCTTTTCTGTTTTTTTCCTACTAGGTTGACCACAAGCCAGATTGAGCCTTGCCATAGGCCAATGAGCTAGGCAAGGCTTAAGCCTAGCTCGAGGTCAACAAGGTTGAGGTTGCAAGAGCCTTGCTTACATCTAAAAACCTCAAGTGAGGCTCGAGCCTCATCGGATAGGCAAGCCGAGCCTCATTGGCCAATAGTGAGGCTCAAGCTTGCCTATAGCCAATCACTAATTGCTACCATGTTAGGCGACTAGTCAAGGAAGAAGAAAAAAAAACAAAAGGAAGAAAATGAAGCAAAAAGAGAGAAAAAGAAAGTTTTTAAAAATAATTAAAAGCTAGAATAAAAAAATAAAAATAAAAATAAAAGGAAAAGGTGTTTAGAGAAAAAAAAAAAAGTTCTTGTTTTAGAGGTAAAAGAAAGGGGATGGAAAACATTTTCCCCACTTTTGCAAATGTTTTTTTCTATTGACAAAAAATGTTTTCCTTGACTGGTTTATTTATCATGAACTATAACTTATTTTCCATGAACTTTATATGTGATGAAGCCTTCCAAAATCAATTATTCTATCCATTGCCATTTGTAAATGTTATATCAATATCTCATCCTCTTGTTTACATGCTTTCTATAAATTCTTGCGATCGCATGGCATGTAAACTTAAATGTTAATTTGGGGTGAGGCACAAGAGGTGGGATTAGCCACAAACCTCTCAAGAGTAAGGCTCTCTTTGTTTCGCAAAAATGAATGATTTGAAAAACATTTTTCTAAAAATGATCATTTATATCACTTGAAATAATTAATCAACAAAAAATATTTTTTATAATTTACAAAAATGTTTGGACATAAAGTTTCGTTGGTAATGAAAATATTTTTCATTGACTAATTATGTCAAGTAATATAAGCGATCATGTTTAAGAAAAATATTTTCAAAATTATTCACTTTTCCATTAAACAAACAGAGACTAAGATGGTCAGAGAAATGCCTCTGAACATGTGTAAACACAACTCTAAACATAATAGGGCCTGCTTTAGATAGGACATAAGATGATTGATAGACTCCGTCAATAATAGCAAGCCAAGGCAACTTTTCAATCTTCTTAAAATAGCTTGCACGGTCTTGCTGTAAGATTCATTGTAACGTTTTTAATCACAAAACACGTCACTTGAAAAAAGATAGATAAGAGTATCGTGTTATCTCATAAATCTCTTGCGATTCCTTGACTTCTTTTTAAAATAATAATAATAATAATCTTCGTGGGTTTCTGTCACACGTTCTGTGAGTGGCACTCTTGTTGGTAGGATATATAGAATAGTTCTCATGTAACGATTTCACAGTGGAATCAAATCACGATATGTCTAGTGGATGCTGCAACTTGATCTGAAGCAGATGAACATATATATACAATAGACAACTCGATGTTTTTAAGGCGTGATACTCTATACCCTAATCATTATGCGACCATCTATTTCCTCAAATGTCAGCCATTCTATCTAGGTAACAACCCTCTTTAAGATTCCAGATATCCATGCCTAAATTAGGGAAGCAACTTGCATTGAGAAAAAGCTACTTGAACCGACTGATAAAATTTTTTATTTGGTTATAATGATAACATAAGCCGTTTTCCTGTAACTTATAATAATGTAACAGAACGCAAGCATTTCGTCATGGTGCATTAGGACGTCTTTGCCAACCTTTTTTTTTTCAATCCGTGTTGCACTCTTACGACAGGAAAAGATATGATCTCAAATTCAATCTTAAACACCATTAAAAATCTGAAATTGGTATGACAAGCTTACCTCGATATAATTTGTCTCATAAAATATCATAAATTAATATTTTAATGACACATTCAGCCAATATTAATTTTTATCTCACAAAAATTTTCAAAGTAGTGTCACATGACATATCTATCCTAAACAATATTTTATCTCACAAGAAAGAACCCCTCACAAGTACCTTTGATCCAAATCTACCTTTGTTAAATGCACACATGTCAATATATATAACAAAGGACTACAAAATAGATCTAACATGGAGAATGACAAATCTAATATGAAAAATCCATGCGTGCTTGCATGTATACATTTTAACAGAGAGACTTGAGTTAGGAATATCAATTTGAGATTTTTTATGATGAAATTTTTTTTTTTTTGGAATAATTGTGTCATCAAGTGCCAATTTAGGATTGGTTTTAGTTTGGGATACATGTGTTATGGAATTCTAGTTTTGGTTTTTTGTTGAAATGAAAATTAATTTAGAATAAATGTCATGAGAGTATCAATTTGGATTATTAATGGTATTAATCCTCTTGTTGAATATATTTTTTTTTTGCCTCCTTTATTTATATAATCGGAACTTTTTTATTTTAATTTTGGCCAGCTATCCTTTATGTACCTTTTTTTAACCGACAAGAATTTTACTTAAATCCTGTATACGCGTCGATTGTTTGTTGCTGGATCGCTTTCACGGCCACAGAGTTCCCCTAAATAAGTAGGGCCTATGAAAATGACACATGACATATGTCAAAGCAAATGCGCCACAGAAGTGTACGGACTAAATGGGACTGGAGACAAATTACACCAATGAGAGCAATCACTCTAGAACTAGCTTAAGCAATTGTCTGATGCACTTCTAGAATTCTGGTTGTCTGATGTAGTTTTTGTCAAAAGAACCAATAATGACCAGGCTGTCAATGCTACTAATAAAGTATCCAACATCTTTTACCTACAAAAAAAATTTATGCACTCTATAATATATACACACATTGTGATCTCCCATCATCTATTGATATAAATTTTTGGGCGAGAAATTATAATATGATATCAAAACCACAAGAGTGAAGACCCTCCTTGCCATCTATATTCAAATAAAGAAAGAAAATAACCCTTGTGTTAGTGTTGCTATCTTGACATCGAAACTACCACCACCTATTGTTTCAAGTTTTTTGGTTTTACGTCCACCAATCTTCATCATTGAGAGCAACCACAACTAGTTTGTCAGGTTCTATCTCAATTTGTTTTGGCTTGGATCTCCCGTTTGTCAAATTTCACGAGTCATTTTTAATTCAGTTTGTACGTAAGAGAAGTGTTAAAATAATCCATGTCATTTATTTATGGGGTTTTCATATTGTTTATATATAGATGATCTCCCTTTAGGTACTAATTAAAAATTTTGAGCTGGACATTCTACCCGTTACTAGTGAAGTTTGTCACATCTTAGTTGGTGAGCCTGAACTTGTGACCAATCCTTCTTTTGCAAGCCTAGGCCCGTGACTTGCCATGCCATTACAAAAAGTAAACCGATGGCAATGACTTATGGGAAATCTATACAAGGTGTGAAAGTGCGGGGCTAAAGAATTTGTCCTTTTATGCAACCGTGGGGCAAATTAATAGAGGAGAAGGTACGTATATATTATTCAAGTTATAAAGTCAAAAGAATTATTTTATATCTGTTTGCTAATAAGTTTCTCTAGGATATAGAAAAATTATTCTTGGAATAGTAGAAATATTTATGACGTATATCATGCTCAGATGATATGACAAGGCCTTCATTATATCATATTGACCCCACATGTGCAACTTAAATAAATAAATAAAAATGTGATTCATAATAAAAAGCTACTCAAACTAGGAAAAAAAGGGCATTTTAGGAAAACTAGCAGGATCAGGCAAATCTTCTCGTTTTCTTTTTCAGCAGCGACTATCAGTATGTTTTATTAAGTTCCATTTCCTCTGCCAGCTTCTTTCTTTTTTTTAATCGGAGCAATATTATAAATATAAATCTCTGATCTTCTCTGTGTGGCGTTAATTATTAACTCTAGAATAACACTAAAAGATTTTTGTTGGATTATGTGAGATTTGTATGAAAATTAAAATTTGAGCTATGATATTATGTAAGATATTGTTGTTTTATTATCAACTATTCTAAAATCTTGAACTATTATATACAAGCGTAATTTAATATTTAAATATTATAATAAACCACCATTATAAGACTCTCCTATAATGCATGAAACTAGTCAAATTTTCATAAATAGAGTAAATATTCTAATTTTCCTCAAATGGAGCATGGAAACTTTTAACTTAAATAACCCACTCTTAATCATAAATTGAGAGTGAAAATTATGTGCTGACCACTACTTCATATGTCCCTCCTATAATTTGTTTTCATACATTCCCATCCATTCTATTCTAAATATAGTATTTACCAAGATTTTCACCATTCATTTTTTTAGGTGCATGTTTACGCTTATGCAAAATATGCGCAACAATCTCTACTAATTTTACCATGCAAATTAAATTAGAATTCTAAATATCAGGGGCAAAGAGTAATCATAGTTTAAGCTTGATTTTACTGGTCGTATTAGACAGAACTATGATGGAATATACTCTTGACTTACTACTAGATGTATTGCCACAAGCATAAATTTGGGTTATTGATATTAGGAAAAATTCAAACTCTATGGTGAAATTTTTCCAAATAAAAACATCGTTTGGACTAGAGCAAAGCCACATCTGCTCAATTTGCTTACTATTGTCCATGCAAGTCACCACGTCGAATTTAAATGGCCTTAGATAGAAATATGACGAAAGGTATATTTGGATCACTAATACAAGTTTGGGCATTGATGATACATAAAAAATCTATCTTTGGGATAACTAATCAAAACTTATATTTTCTAGTGAATTTTTTCCTCAAAAATAAGATGATCAATTTGGTTTTTCTTGATAGGCACGTAATTGGTCCTTTTGGTTGAGAAGCCGTTTTCTAGCTTAGCGGAGGTAGAATAAAAGAGAAAAGCAAAGTTGAATTCAAATTATACTCTATAGAAACAGCATAAAAATAGAATAAACTTATTTTCTATAAACATAGCAATTTTAAATTAATCTATGGTCAGATTCTAATCTACATATGGGATTTGATTTACTTTGTTTACTGGGACGTGCATCGATAATTGGCGCGACACCATAGCTTAACCATTTCGTTTATGGGGTAGGTGCCCAAGGTCAGCTTTGAGTGATTTGATTGATCATCGGAGACGACAGCCATGATGTTTTTCAGGAGTGTCTTCAGCTGTCTCCTCCCCACAATCCGAGATTAAATTGCAAAATTTATGTTGACAAACTTGTTTAAGGAATAATATTGAAATTGCTGCATTTTTTTATAGTTCTAATCCGGCCCTCCTTTTTTTTTTTTTTTATTCAGATTAAACTTAGCCAATATCTTCTTCATCCAGCTGACATTACACCCATTTGATAAGAGAAAATTATCCCCAAAATTCTAAATATGTTACATTTTTATCAATTTAGAGTCAAACTTTTTAAGTTTTACTAGTTGAGTTTTGCAAGGCAATTTTGGCTATAAGCTGCTTTATGTACACATCCGTTATTCTACATAACATGATCAGCATTAATGTATACAATTTTTAATTATTTTTTTCTTTTTAAAAATATTTTTATCAGCTTTTCTTTTGTCTTTTCTTTTTTTACAGCTCTAGCCAGTAGAGGTGAACATGGTCCAGATTGAGCCGATCCACCTCTAACCCTAAGACCAATCCACATAGTACTCGTCATCAATTCTTAGGATCGAGAAACGACCTTATTGAGCTTGGGACCGAGAACCGGACCAACCCAATGGGTTCAATCCGGTTCTAGGGTCAACCCGGAGTCAGCTGATAATTTTTTTATTTCATTTTTTGTACTCCTTAAAAAAACGATTGAGGACCGAACTGGCCTAATGAGTTCGGTCTAGTTTCAAGGTCAACCCAAGACTAACCAATTATTTTTTATTTCATCTTTGTACTCCTTGAAAGAGCAACCAAGGACCATACCAACCCAATGGGTTCGATGATAAGCAAGGTCAGCTAAGAAAGGCAAGCGGTAAAGGTCAAGTGGGGTAAGCGTCGAATAGAATGAGTATCGAATGTCGAGCAGGGAGTAACAAGCCAAGCGAGCATCGAGTGGCAAGTGGCACGAGTGACCCAAAGCAAGCGAAGCGAGTGTCGAGTGGCAAGTGGAGAAGTTTTTTTTCGATTTTAGCAAATTGAAAACTAAGATGACAAATAAGACAAAAGATAACAAATACTAAAGGAAGATACCATAAGGTGCATTTTTGGACGCTGTGAGGACTCCTCACAAAAACATTTTCCTCCTGGTAAATTATGACTATTAATGCCATAAAAGACACTGACCAACAAAAAAAAAACGCCATAAAAGACATTAAAAACCTAAGTTATTAAAGAACAATGTAAAATTACTTGAACTCCTCACTACAGAGCTATTTAATATTAGGGAAAAAGCCACGAAAAACCCTGAACTTTGCCCAAAGTAACACATTTACCCCAAACTTTTTTTTGTGACGTGAAAAACGCTAAACTTTTCAAACCGTGACACATCTACCCCATTAAGGGCATTTTTGTCTTTTTATTCTAGTTTTTCCTTTTTCTTTTTTTTTTTCTTTTTTTCTTCTTCTTCCTGCCAGCGGAGGGAAGTCGGCGTCTGGTGAGGGTCGCCCTCGCCGACGTTGGGCGAGGGCCTCCCTCGCCGGCGTCGAGCGAGGGCCTCTCTCGCCAAACTGGCGAGGGCATCCCTCGCTAGACTGGCGAGGGCATCCCTCACCAGATCAGGCGAGGATCGTCCTCGCCAGACACAGGCAAAGGCCGCCCTCGCCGGCGTTGGGCGAGGATCGTCCTTGCCAGACGCAGGCGAGGGCAAGGACACACTTGCCCGACGCCAGCAAGGGCACCCCTCGCCAAATCGGGCGAGGGTCGTCCTCGCCAGACACAAGCGAGGACTGCCCTCACTTGCGTCAAGCGAGGGTGTCCCTACCCTCGCCAAACGCGACGAGGGTCGTCCTCGCCTGACGCCGGCGAGGGCCGTCCTCGCCTGCATCGGGCAAGGGTGTCCCTGCCTTTACCAGACGCAGGCGAGGGCCACTCGACACCGACGAGGGCGAGGACGGCCCGATGACGGCGAGGGTGACCCTTGCCCGACACCAGCTAGCCGGCGGAAGGAAGAGAGAAGAAAAAAAAATGAAAAAAAAATGAAAAAAATGAAAAGACCAAAATGCCCTATAAATTTTGGGTAAATGTGTCACATAACAAAAGTTCAGGGTTTTTTATGTCACAAAAAAAAAATTTTGGGTAAATGTGTCACGATTGGCAAAGTTCAGGGTTTTTCACGTCACAAAAAAAGTTTGGGGTAAATGTGTCATTTTGGGCAAAGTTCAGGATTTTTCGTGACTTTTTCCCTTAATATTATTGATGCCGTTTATTCTAAGGTTTTCTCTATATAAAAAATTTATAAATAATATATATATATATATATATATATATATATATATATATATATATATATATATAGAGAGAGAGAGAGAGAGTCAAGGTTAGTTCAGGTTGGACCGACCCGGAACTCTCAAGACCAAGGACCGACCCGCATAGTACTGATTCAGGAATTCTAGGACCAAGGACCCAGTCTCCCTAGGAATCAAACCAGGACCAGTAGGGTTGGGCTGGTCCAGGGTTGACCATAAACCGATGCTCACCCCTACTGGCCAGTGAGGTCATTCGCTACTCTCTCAACTTTTTGGCTTAAAATAGAAATTGAATAAATTTTTTAGGCAACTAGAAAAAATGAAAAAAATTTACATCAATGATTTTCAAGTTGATTGAATACATTTTCTAATGATCCATAGTTACTTTCCTATCTCGGATTTCTTCAAAAAAGAAAAAGAATTGCCTCTGTATAAATTCTTGCATACGAAATGAAGAGAACGATTGCTTCTTCTCCAAATTCCAGAACAAAGACTAAAAAAAGACAAAAGAAAGAGAAATGCAAAGGAAAGATGCTTATGAGCTCATATAGATGTAGAATATGTGGACCATGACCTGAGTCGGGTTTAGTTAAGTTTGAATGCAAAGAAATCGTAACCACGTTTGGATCTTTGTCAAAATCACGAAAAGTTTAGACAAAATCATTACTGAACGATATTCTAATAACTGGAACCAACAGAAAGAAGAATCTTTTATTAATATTTTTCACCTGTCAAGAAGAATTAACACTAATTTTCTGGAAACTCGGCAAAAATATGGTGCGAGGTGCGAGAGAGAGATTATATATCTGGATATAAATATTTATGATCGGAAAAATATGAAAAAAGAAAATAAAGATGTAGTTAAATATGTAGTTCACTCATTTAATTTGAAATTATTTAAAGAAGAGAAATATACCCTATTATATGGATGATGCTCATTATTTGAACTATATCTTTTATTCATTATGTGAATAAATGCATATTTTATCCATGTAAATTAAATTGAAGGGTAACTTATTTTATTAATAAACTTCATTTAATATTCACTGAATTGAAAAATTACACTAAAAGAGCAAAATTTGCAGCAACATGAATGTTTACCTTTTATTTATTTTTATTTCCTTCTATGGAAATCAACTTATATATATGTAGATTATATCATTTAAAGCAAATTTGTTTAGCATCAATGAAAATGAATTTTTTTTTTTCAGAATCCACTTAATTTGAAATACATATAGTTCCTAGAAAAATATTCACATAAGAGAGAAACTCATGACTTTTAGTTTTGTAGTTAATTGTCCTCCAACTTTTGTCTTTAATCTTACAACTCCAAATAAAATCTGAATATTGGATTAAAAGATTGATAGAAAATTACAATTAAAGAATATTGCACCGCTTAAGGAAATCCACATTCTCTAAAGAAAAGAAAATTGAATTTGTAAAGAAGCTAATATTATTCAAGCTTTTTTTTTCTGATTTTTCTCATGCATGTCTATTTACCTACGAGTTAAGTTTAGCAGTTTAGTGTCCGTTGTATGTCCTATTGGATAGATGATTTATTTGATTTTTGTTACATGCAATGGATAAAAATGTTTTATAACATATCTGGAAAAGAAAAATTAACGACAATAACATGAAGGAGAATAAACATGTGTAAAAACATGTTTACGAACATATACTCACAAAGCGCGGACAGTATAACTAGTCTTCATAAATATTTTGAAGAGTAACTTGGTCAATAAAATTATAAAAAAAAAAAAAAGAGTTTGTGTTTGTAAAAACTGATAGAGATAGCCCAGCCCTCAGTAAGTTTAACTATAAAAAAGAACACAGAGGCAACGACTTTTATATATTTTTTTTGCTTAGTAAATTAGTCAAGGAAGTGTTGTCAACAGAGGAGTAACTTTCTAGAAAAAAATGGCAATTTTTTTTTCATTTGGTTTTATTGATATTGGACAGTTCAATTGTTTATGCAGTTATTTCAAATCAAGTGAATATTTTTGTCGATATTTTAAAATTTATAATAACCTTTTGTCAAAAGTAAAAACCAAATTCCACCTCAAATTCATCCATATAATTTGCCATTTAAGTCCTAGACCTATTAATTGTGTCAGTTTAATCTTAAACTTTTTGACAGTTTACCATTTTAGTCCTAAATCGTTTTACAATTTGTCAATTAGTCTTTTTTTGCCAATTATCCAAATAACAAGGTTATGACTAAAAAGATTTAGGATGAAATTAATACAATTAAAAATTTGGAGCTGAATTGGTCGTCGTACAATAAATCTATAACTTTTTGGACAATTATCCCTAATAGAAAGTAAAAATATCTTATAGACGAGATCAATGGTGAAATGATTAAAACTTACTCTTGTGTAGTTTGAAACACCTCTTGGACTCCAGCTCAAATTCCCCGATTGTCCTTTAATCTCATGAAATTCTAACTTATCTGTGATATTGGTCCAGCTTGTTCTTGATGTTAGGATAGCTCTGACTTTACTCTACTCATACCTAGTGGAGTGGTAGTAATGAACTCATCCAAAATGAATAATAGTTATATCTCCAACAGAACATTTGATCATGTATGAAACTTTTGTAGTAATATGTAAGGAAATATCAATACCAATGATCTATTGCAAACCTTTTGGCCACCTAAGAATAATCATACTATAGAACATGATTTTGTTAAAGGGTATCCTTTGGGCACTTGTTAGGAAATGGTGCATTGAAAGTGACAATATTTCTTTATTAAGGAGTGTTCTGAAAATACCCATTAACAAGGTCAAATAAAAATATTAACCCAACTAAATTCAGGTGGTAAAGGGATTTTCTGGGGAGGGAGAGAGAGAGAGAGAGAGAGAGAGAGAGAGCTGAGTGCGTGTGTCTGAATTTCGACGGAATCAAAAAGATCGAAGAGCCATCTCCCCGGTGTGAATAGGCGCCAGCTCGCAAAGGGCGACGAATAATTCGCACATGCGAGGTCAGCATCGTCGCCGAGTAAGCGTGTGGGCGCTCGCTCGCATATAAATAAATAAAAAAACAACTGTTCCTTCAATTCCACCATTGAAGAATTAAGCTTCGCCTCTCTCTCTCTCTCTCTCTCTTCACAGGTGATGACCTTGATTTCTTTTTCCTTGTTCCTTAACTTTGATCAGCACAAAGTAATCGACTATGTTTTAACTCGCTTAATCTTTACACATACGCATAAATCCGACATCGAGTATAGAAACTCCCGCACCAACTTTTTCCTACCTTTCCATTTAGTTAATGTCATCGTCTTCCTTTCTTGTTCAGGCTGATTAGAGGACCCAGGAGGAGAAGAAGAAGAAGAAGAAGGGGGTAATCCGATGGAGATCTTAGCTGCTAGACTACTTCCCAAAGTAACGCTCCTTCCCGTCTTCCATGATCAAATTTCCTTTTGAATATCCTCAATCGCATGTTGATTCTTTTTTGTTTTCCCTTTTCTGGGGTCAATATCGACAGATGACTGAAGATGCAGCTTATTTCCATCAGCAGCAGCAGCAGCAGCAGCAACAACAACAGAACTCTTCCTTCTCACTTGATGATGAGTTTGATTTGTTCCATCCACACTTTCCTTCAGAGCCCTCCTCGAACTCATTACCGTCCTATTTACACCCTCTAATTAGCCCATACACGATGCCCGGTTTTGCCACACGAGCTGTCGGAACATCTCAAGCGTTCACCGAGAGGCCCCAGAAACAGCTTAAGACTGAGAGCTGCAGCTCCCCGTGTGCAACAGAGCACAAAACGATGGCTTGCAACGCGGCTATGTTGCCGGCTCCATCTCCGTCTCGTGATTCCCACTTGATATCTTTCGGGAACCCTGATTCATCTCCAGCCATATCCGATCGGCTCTATGGTAAAGTCTTGCAAGAGACCAATGCATCATATCTGAAATCTGTGCTCTGGAAATCAAACCTCTTCTCGTTAAATACTCTGAACAATATTTCTTTTGCTTTGTTTCGTGTCGAAGGCACTTTTGAAGTCCAAGATTGTGAGGGACCAAAGATGAAAAGCGCCAGCCCAGTGAGCAGGACACCGGCACACGCACAAGAGCACGTGCTAGCTGAGAGGAAGCGCCGCGAGAAGATCAGTGAGCGTTTCATCGCCCTCTCAGCTGTCATTCCGAACCTTAGCAAGGTACATACCGTAAAAGCTTGGAAATTGCTGGGAGTGTATGATTGACGGGTCGGATTAGGCATGAGATTCGGACAAATTAGCTTGGTCTTTAACACCTGACGAGAGAGAAGCAACACATCCCAGTGTTGAAAAATTCCACTTTGCCCAGTTGGAGGGTTTTAGATACGTGCTCTCTTGATATATACGGTTCTCTAAAAGTGGCTGCTCTCGAAAATTTATGCTAAATGCGCTTAATTCATACACCATAATCACATGGCTTAGTTGTTTATTTTTTCGAGATTACAGCTTAAACTTGATGCTCATCTTGTGACATGAAACTTAGTAAGAACAGACGACCAAAAGCCTGAGTTTGCAAACTAGATGTATGTGAAGAAAACAATTATGAAGACCTGCCATCACCGATAAGAAAAAATTTACATATGAGCTATAATGTTGAGATTAAATTCAACTTAAACTAGACGCTCGCAACTAATAATTTCCTCTCTATTTCTTCGTCCCAGATTAAAGGTAACCATTTCAAAATATTTTCACGTGGTTAAAGAATTGTGACGACCCATGTATATTCTAACACTAATGCTGAATTGTATATCAGATGGACAAGGCTTCCATCCTCGAGGATGCCATCAAGTACTTGAAAGAGCTTCAACAACGCGTCAAGGCGCTTGAGGAGGTGGCAACTAAGACCGTGGAGTCCGTCGTCCTGGTGAAGAAGTCTGAACTTGCTGCAGCCGACAACATGTCTTCTTTGTCCGACGGGAACTCCTGCAATCAAATTGACCAGCAACTCTCGCTTCCGGAAATTGAGGCACGAGTCTCTGGAAAATGTGTCCTCATCAAAATCCACTGCGAGAAGCGTAATGGTTTTATATCAAAATTGATCGGCGAAATAGAGAAATTGAACCTAACTGTCGAGAACAGCTGCGTCATGCCCTTTGGGACTTCCTTTCTAGATGTTACCATCTTAGCTCAGGTAAATATACCTATCAACATAGTTGCTCCAATTTCTTTCGCAACTTCAACACCATATTGCGGCAAAAGAAAATTAAACTGTATTTACGCCATCAAAAAAAAAAAAAAATCTTGCAGATGGACGTGGGATTCAGCTTGAAAGTGAGGGATCTCGTGAGGAATCTGCGTCAAGCTCTTCTGGATTTCATGTGATCTCCAGCGAAACTCTCATCTCATCAGGAGCTGGCGATCAACAACTTACCATACCCTAATAATCACACCTGCTCATTTCATTTCCTTTTTCCTTTGGGTTCAAAGTGTTTGAGATCTTTGAGGAGAAAGAACCGCGAATCACTCTCTCTCTCTCTGTTCAGACCCCACCAGACTCTTTTGCGAACGCTAAAACATTGGCTTTGGCTTTTTAGTCTGGAGTCACCATTACTTTGCAGGTCGGTTTTTTCCCCTTATTTTTCGCGTGGTTGACCAGTTGACCACTTTCAAAATACCCACGTGCTGTATAAGAAGAGTCTCCAGGAAATTTTTCAAGAGGGGTTTCATGGTGAGATCTGACTTTTCAAGATGAGACCCCTCTCGTTCTCTCTCGCTCTCTATCAAACTTGCTTGTGCACGTAGCTTTCTTGGGGAGGAAAAAGCTGGCACTCAACTTGTTTTGCATAAGTTTCAAGTCGTCTCAAGAGATGCTCTTTGACTTTTGTGTGATTCTAGGAGTCGAATCCTTGTGATGTACTCGTCCGTCCACATTTGAATGTGTATCCAGGATCAGCATCTCTTCTGTTGCTAAGAGCATTATTTTTCTTATTTTATTTATTTATCTAGTTGGGTGTGACAAGTTATGTTTGCCAAGTATAAATGTGATATTATCTTGAAATTATGTTTAGTTTCTTAATTGTTTTTTAGTATTTACAGAGTGATTTTCTTCATCAATTCAATTTATTCTTTTCTTGGTTATAGAGATTATGCTGTATTAAATAATTATATCGTTCACATTAATGTTATATTATTGTAATTTGTTCAACAAAACATATTCAAACTAAGCCATATCAATTGATGGTATATATTAGACTTGAGCAGGTAGTTAAAAGGCTCAAGGGAAAAGAAACATGGGGAAGAAACTTCGAGGGGTGGGACTTTTAGTATCAATTCGAAGTATATATGAAGATACTTTCTTTGATTATACCCTTTTTTCCAAGTTTGAATTGAAGAAGAGATAGATCTGGAAATTCTTTATCTATATCCATTTTTTGCAATTTAAACTCAATAACAGGTATTTTAACCTTCCCCAAGGTCCCGGACAACCCCCATAATAGAAGACTTCAACTTAGCTAGGGCATCCACCCCTCCATCTTTGATTGATTATGCTTACTATTGGCTGCCCCCCCCCCCCTTTTGTTCCTCGGCCTGATGGTTGGTAAAGCTGTCCTTTGCTACATTGCTGCCCATCTCGCTGTTGCTGGTTGATGCTTCTGATGGAACTCTCCCGAGTCTTTCCTGATGATGCGGCTTGTGTTCCCATCTTGGTGTCCCTCATGCTCTTTTCCTCTTTGTGTCTTTTCCTTGTATGGGCCACAGTGTTGTGTGCTCTTCCCCCTCGTCTCCTTTGTTGGCCGTTGTTTTGGCCTTCTTTTGCTACTGTTTTTATTTGCATTGTATCTCTCTCACAGCTCTTCCCTCCCCTTTTCTCCCCCTAGCCCCCTTCCACTCGTTTAGATTTCCTGTCTTTTTGAGTGTAAGCTAGTGTCAGGGCCCCCTTGCTGTACAGTTGTATAGCTTTTTGTGCAAAAGTCTATATACCTCTTACCTTTTACCAAAAAAAAAAAAAAAACTCAATAACAAGTATTTGACCCAAAAAAGACTAAGTAACAGGTAGAGGTTTGGAGATCATAAATCAATAAATTAACAGTCATTTGGTTGAATATGGATGATATTGCAAAATTATGCTATATCTATATCCATTTTCTGCAATTTAAACTCAATAACAGGTAGAGGTTTGAAAATGATACATCAGTAAATTTAAAGTCATTTGGTCGACTATGTTCTGTGTTGCAAATTATGCAATTTGTCTTGTCATGCGGTGATCACAGAGGCTGTGCGCCAATGATTTTTAGAGGAGTCCATCACAATCTTAAAAGTGACATGGCGAACAAAGGAGCGAACTCACTCTCAATTCCAACCTTGAAAATGGGTTTCGCATTTATAATATTACCTGAATGTCATGCTTCATGAAAAAATATGAATGAAAACAACCCTTACAATTAATTGCATAATCAGAGATAAGTTTGAGCACTTTGCAGTTAAGATAATAGTGAAAATTGAACAATATATTCATGTACAATATAACAAAATGTTTTGTCAAATAGAGAATGTTAAACGGTCAGTTAAACACTATATATAACATGATAGCACATATTTGACGAAATAAATTACATTAAAAAATCATTTACTAAATGAAAATATCAATCATCCAATAGGCTCAATTATCACAATTCAAAAATCCACCATCAAGATTTGGACAAATGTCCAAACAAAAATATCCTATTTCAAATTCACACAATCACTTAGGTTATTCTTCAATAACCTAGTAATACCCTAACTGCTAGCTCCGATAAAGCTAGCACCGTCACCACCAACCCCATGGTATTCACTATTAAGCTTGGGCCACTTTCTGGGATTTTAAGTTTTTATAGAAAAACAGTTTGTTTAATATGATATAAAAGCTAATGTCAACGGTTTGAAAGGTTACATAATGCTTCGAAGTGAGGGCTAAATACTATACCCATGCATATATGCTGAATTTTGTGTATTAGAAAACAATGTATTCCATGAGCAAATGAATGAATGTTCACTTTTTTCAGAAGCATCTTGTTTGAGGTATTTGTGATCTTGTCCATGTCTTATGCTAATTGTACTGTTTTCCTTTTTGCAAGGGTTGATCCCTAATATCATATTAACTCATCGCTTTTTTTTTTTTTTTTTTTTTTGAAACTTTGGATGATTTCCCTGCAATTATTTAGAGTTTGAGAGGATATAAGAAGATATTGTGAGATTGCATGAGCATATGGGTGGTATTATAATTATTCTTGTAATTTGAACTATTTTTATTAGATTGCTTTCTTTCGTGTGCATATTCTTGGGAGTAAATGATTATTTAATCGAGCACTACACAATTTCTTCCACAATCCTTTCATAATTTAATTATTTTATCAATGATGGAGTTTGATGAAGTTTAGAACTATTTTGCCTAAATGGTAGGCTGGGGCTTTACTTCCTGTCCTACCCCAGATGTATGAGGTTTGTGTCGTTACATGAAAAAATAATACGAGGATTGTTAAATGTCTAAATACCCTATAAAAACATGTGATAATTGAAAGAGAATGATTCTGTCAGGGTTTTTTTTTTTTTTGGTGTAAGATTACTAATATTAAATAAACATTTTAAGAAATAAAAAAATTCATAAGACGTACTAGTGTCTTGGCATCTCCAACTACACAATCAAAATGTCAAAATGTGCAAATTTGTTAGTAGGAACAAGATGCTCACCACCTCAACTGGCAGATGGAACGTACCAGAAATGTGTAGTTTGAAGCGCATAGCACGCAACAAAAGTAAGCATGTTTCATATATTTCTTGATAATCTAATCACCCTAATGCAAATATATACGGGCACACTAGCATTAAATCAAAAGCTTCTCAGAGCAATTTAAATATCACAAATTTATTTTCTCCATTCTATATAATAGTCTCATACCAAAAAAAAAAAATGGTTGTTGATTGTGAATTTCAATGTGTTCATGTAATACAACTTTTTCTATAACAATTATAAATTAAGAAAAAAAAAAACGAGGAAGGGCACGCCGTGGTGTTGCGAGGGAATATCGTGCTGCCGAGAAACGACAAAAACACCCATCTTATAGGCGGTTGCTATAGGAAACCCATATATCCAATTAATTTATGAAGTAATATGAAAAAAAGTGAACTATGCATATATATGTGTATGTATATATTGTAATTGTATTTATTTATATATTTGTATGTGAAACATTCATTTTAAACTATATTTACATTTATTATATGACTCATGTTTTACAACGAGGATCCAAGGAAATTTCTCCTTCAACTTGGAAGGCCTTTCGACAAAAAAAAAAAAACCTGGAAGGCCTTCAGGGACCCAAATTTCTTCTTCTTCTTTTTTTGGGCATTGTTAATTGGAAGGCGAATCAATATTATAAGTACAGTCAAATAGTCCTGCCCAGCATAACGTACAATCCGTACCTCGATTTGTCAATTTGGTTGTGTGTATTCAACGAGGATTTGCTTTTTGATTAACTTCGCATAAAAAGAAAAAGCCTTTCTTCTATAATAAAGCTTTTTAATTTGCTTTTCTTTTTCTTTTTCTTTTTATTGCTTCGATTTAAAGACAACAAAGCTGGTCCAAAAGTTTAGGAGAATGCAATTAAAATAATCCTATCCGAGCACAACGTTGAATAAGTCCACCAGCATGTAGCGTGTTGAAAGGACATGTTAGTAGGCAGTGATAAAGACTTTGACTTAAACAACAATTATTACTTTTTAGGACAAAATTATTGGTCCTCCTATTTTTCTTTTATTTTTGCTCAGATGTGACCGCGGTTAATCTTTGATGTATTTTCTGTGAATTGTGACAATGATGTCAGTGAGTTCTCCCAAGAAGTCTACTCAGAAAAGGAAAAAAGACATTTAATCCGATTAGAAAAAGGTTCACCTATTCAACTTGCTTTCACTCAATAATTGTGTCTTGATTTGCGTGCAATGACAATGTTACTAAATTACTTATGAATTTAAATCTTTTCAAACTTAGAGTATTAGAACGTGTAGAATCATTCATTTATTAAAAATATATAATAAAAAATAGTCTAGATCTCGATCTTGTTGTTTTACGTGAAAAATGAGGAGATTTATAAATACGGGATACATTTAATTATTCCCATCGGTGGGAAATTTGGATTTGGTTTTCAATCTGGTCCCACAATTTTGTTCTTGTTGCCCAGCCTCTAGATTTTGTGTCTTCCATCGTTGACTATACTTGTTCATATTCACCTGTACCACGGTACCATTGAATGCCCAAAAGACAAGATAGTTAGGATACATCAATCCGTGAAAAAGATTACTTGCAATAGATTAAGAACAAAAATGTCAAAAAATGAGAAAATCAGAAAGTGATTAGATATTGAGATCTTGACGAAATAAGGCAATACTTAATGCCTAAATAAAAAGAATAATAAGACATCATAATTTCATCTCATATCTCATGTCCATTGTAATGAAAAAGAAAAAGGCTTTTTTTGTTATTTGTGGACGGTGATTCAAATTTTCATTTATTGAAAAATTAAACCTCTAAAAAGTTTAAAGGGATGCAATAAAATGACTCAATCCAAGTACATCCTTGATGAAACTTTGATATATCTCCTTTTAATTTTATAATCTATCACTGAGGGGCGTGTCAGAAGAATGTTAAAAGGGTCATGTTAGTGGACCATGATAAAGAATTTGAATTCCTCTTCTAACTTCCTCTCTCCCTCCCTCTTTCAACTTTTCTTCATCTCTTCCACTTTCGTAGAGGAGGAATTTGACCTAGATCTCTCTTTCCTCCCCTAGTTGCTTTTCCATTTATTTCCTTTTGTTTATTTTCTTATTCTCCCAATCTAGTTTTAGATTTGGGAACTTAACTATCCTAATCTTATATTTTGGAGTTTTTCTCTCTGATCTAATTCTAAATTTTAAAGTTTTAATAAATAAGTACTCTACCTCCAATTTCAATGGAGTGTCAAATCTGTCGTTTAACATGTTTTAGATCAAAGCTTTGGTGCTTGACATTGGCAACAAGAATCACTCTCATAGGTGTTAGATATGAACTTCTTCAACGTGTTTATATTATCTCCATATGGTGATAGTGCTGGGAACATCATACCTAGACGCACACTGCTGAAAGGCAAAATTATAACTACAAATGGAGATCTCGGCATGTACTTAACACTGATTATGTTGTGTGATTTGGTTTCACTTGGATGTAGTCACAAATCTATTCTTGAAGGACGAGCTTATGATTATCTTTACCAACTATGCTTTAATGATACCCCTTGATTTTTTTAATTTATGATTTGTTCTAGAGCTCTATGGGATAGCCTTATTATTGTGACTTTTGAGATTTCCTCTCATGTATCATTTTGGTAATTAATGAAAATATTTTTTGACAAAAAAGTTAATGACTTTGAATTAAACAACATTTATTATTTTTTATGAGGACATATTTAGTCCTCCAATTTTCTTTTGTTTTTGCTCAGATACGATGTCACGGCTAAACTTTATATATCTCCCTTTAATTGTAATGGTCATGTTAATAAGTGCTCTAAAGAAATCTATCATGAGAAGACAAAAATTATCCAACTGAAAAAGTCCAATTCTTCTGACTCGCTCTCACTCTATATTTGTGCTTTGCTTTGGTTGAAATAATCAACTATGTGTTTAATCTTTTTGGATCAAAGGTACAAAAACGTATAGAACTACTTATCGGTTATAAATAATATATATACATACATATATATATAGATTTCAAAAGAACATTATTTCATGAGAAAAATAAGAATATTAATAAAATATTTTTTAATTATATAAAAATGGCCTTACTTTTTTAATCCCTCGATCACTCTATAATTGGGTTTTGCTTTACTTGAAATTACAGAACTGTCACATAATTTATGAGTTTAAATCTTTTTGGATCAGAAATATCAAATCGTGTAGAACTACTCCTCTATTAAAAATAATGGAAAATATATATTCCAAAAGAATTTTACTTAACGAGAAAAATGAGAAGATTAATGGAATAGTGTTTGTTTAATTATTTAAAGATGCCTTACTTTTCGAATAAAATCCCTCGCTTGCTCTATAATCATGCTTTGCTTTACTTGATATTACAACTCCGTCACGTTATCTATGAGTTTAAATATTTTCCAATTAGGAGTATTGAAATGTGTAGGACTATCCATCTATTAAAGATAATAAAAAATAATAATTTTCAAAAGAAGCGTATTCTATGTGCCAATTACCATTTAGCTAATAAGGTCGTGAATATTGAGGTTCCACAAGTGGCACTTAAATTATAACACCGTCACATCATATAGAGTTTATATCTCTTTGGATCAAGGGTATTGAAACTTGTTCCACCATACATCTATTATGTATTGTAAAATATCTAGATTTCAAAAGAATATTATTCATGAGAAAAACGAGAAGATTAATAAATCTAGTTTAATAAATGTAGTGCTTATTTAATTATTTAAAATTTCCTTACTATTCAAAACAAAATCAGATTTGGGTTTTCAATCTGGTCCCACTTCTTTGTTCTTTTAGCTCAGCTTCTAGAATATGTGTCTTCCATCGATGAAGACTCGTTTTGTAAATATATAACAAACAGATGCATGCAAGTTCATATTCGGCTGTACCCGGATACCAATGATTGCGCAGAAGAAAAGATAGGTGGGATACATCAAAGTCTGAAAAAGATTATCTATGCAACTTATAATAGATTATTTGTAAAGGAATCAGTTCTAATCATGGTAGTCTTTTGGGAGATTGTCATTCGAGGTAAGATATCAAGAATTCACATAAATAAAAATGTCAAAAATGAGAAAAAAAAATTTCTTATCTCGTTTAAGTGTTATCAGCAATGTCCATCTCGTCGGCAGAATAATTTGGTAGTATGCATGTTCCATCAGTCATGGGAACCAATTATTCATTGACGGTGAAAGTGAAACAGAACTTTTAATTTGGAATGAGTTCTTTACGGGGCACCGACAGTGAAAAAGTCAACCTCCACGGCCTGGATTTTCCAAGTGACATTCTGTACACGTACGGTTGCTGTCGTGCGTACAGTTGTCACATCTTTTAGCCATTCTATAGACAACATCTGTGCAACAAACCAAACACAATTCCCTGATTTGATAAAAATAAGGGTCATCCCAATCTCTGGGTTAATGCAAGTGGTCGAGACATTGGAGGCATTTTCGGATTAGAAATAGGAAGTTCTATGTTCGAGTCTCACTAATTGCATGCAAATTAATCTGAATTATTTTCCTTTTCACAAATCAAACATGTAAACTTAATTAGTTCTTGGAGTTTGTAGAGTATTCCATGAGTAAAGTCTCCACACTCGCACTCTTGATTCTTGAATCATGGAAAATAGATAGATAAATCTATAAATATTTATAAGGGTCATCCTAAAAGAGTGTTTGGGACGACATTCTTTCCCTAATTAAGGCTAAATTCAAGAAAGGGAGTTGAACTCGTGACTCAAACACTATGAAGGCACAAAGTTCTAGCTACAACGTGCATTTTCCGAGGACAGCAATATGCTTGGGAAAAGTGTCAAAAAAATCATAAACTTATTATATTTGCACTAATTTAGTTCTATACCTTTTGATCTAGAGTCAATTCAGTTATTCCAACTAATTTTGGCATGATATTCTGATATAGACACTGATAGGTTTACATGACATGATCAATGCTTAAATTGACAACTTTCAACTATATTTTAATGTTTTATATTTTTTTTTTTCTTCCTCTTACCATTTTTCCCCTCCCTTCCATCTTCCTCCAACCAATCGCTGGACCTTGACAGCCAACTAGAGGCGAGGGTTGACAAGTTCGAAGTCAACCTCGCCATAGGCCCTAAGAGTGAACTCACACTGTGTTGTTGAGGGCTTGAGTCTCGTTAGTGGCTAGCAAAATCCCTAAAGACTATTGAGGAACCTCTCTAGCTCTTGCCTTTGGCCAGTCGCTGGCGACCGGTTGGAGGAAGAATGACGGGAAGGAAAATAAAATAAAAATAAAAATTCAAAAAAATTAAACATTATTAAAAGTTGGCTACGTTAGTGCTGGTCGTTCATGTAAGCCAGTTGACATTCATATTAGTAATATCCAGCTAAAATTAATCAAAAGGACTGAATTTGCCCTTAGTGAAAAGATTTAGCACTAAATTTGTACCAATAAAAGGTTTATTGACACAAATACAATAAGTTTAAGATTTTTCGGATACTTTTTCCCAATATGCTTTTGTAACTATGTATAATCAACGCACAACTTTTGCGCTCCTTGCAACTTCATGGCACTCCAATGATGACAACTTATGAGCCATTTTATGCAACATCAATGCCACTATGCCTAGGATTGAAATTGGAAAATATTAACTCGTTCTTTTAGCTAGCGATATAACAGTGACAATGACATTTCATGGAGAGAGGTCACATGATTTCAAGAACAATAACTTTCACACGAGCAAAAGTTGAAAATGCAGGGAGTGGAAGACAGTTACCTACCAATGGAGAGCATTTTTGACATTTTATCCGATTAAAAGTCAGGTAAAATCAATTTGAATACAAGGGCAAAAGTACAACACAAGTGCCATAACTTGGCACTGAGGGACATTTAAGTGCCATAACTTTAAAATGGTACACTTGAGTGTCAGTTTTGAAGTTAAATGGGACACTTAAGTGCCACTCCGACGAAGATCCGGCCAAATGGCTTACGTGGCGACTTTCCGGCGAGCTTGGTCCAAAACGGCGTCGTTTTGCACGCTGACGTAGCGGAGAAAATGCAAAAATGACATCATTTCATGTCTACGTATAAATAATAATATAAAATTAATTAAATTAAATTAAAAATATTCAAAAATTTAAAAAAAAAATAAGAAAATTTAAAAATTTAAAAAAAAAAAAAAAAAAAAGGAGGGGGAGGTCAAACAGGGCGGCTCCCTCACCGCCGCCACCTCCCTGCCGTCGCCGGGAAGGGCCGACGACGGAGGGGGGAGGGTTGGCCGGGGTCGCCGGCCCCTGGCGGACAGACGGCGAGGGCTATGAGCCCTTGCCTCAGATCTGGGCGAGGGCTCACGGGCCCTCGCCGCTGGTCGGCCGGCCTCGCCGGCCCCTGGCCAAGGCCCAGCGACCCCGATCGACCCTCCCCACTCCGTCACCGCCACCGGGAAGGGCCGGCGACAAAGTGGGGAGGGTCAACCGGGGTCGCCGGGCCCTGGCCAGGGGCCAGCGAGGCTGGCCGACCGGCAGCGATGGCTCGCAGCCCTTGCCATCGGTCGACCTTGGCCGACCCTCTCCCCTTCGTCGCCAGCCCTTCCCGGCGACGGCAGGGAGGCGGCGGTGGCAAGGGAGCTGCCCCATTCGACCTCCCCCCCCCCCCTTTTTTTCTTAATTTTTAAAATTTCTTAATTTTTCTTAATTTTTTAAATTTTTCTTTTTTAAATTTTTTTTGAATATTTTAAATCTAATTTAATTAATTTATATATTATTATTTACACGTAGACACGAAACGGCGTCGTTTTTGTGTTTTCTCCGCCACGTCAACGTGCAAAACGACGCCGTTTTGGACCAAACTCACTGGAAAATTGCCACGTTAGCCATTTTGTCGGATTTTCGCCAGAGTGGCACTTAAGTGTCCCATTTTACTCCGATATTGGCACTTAAGTGTACCATTTTAAAGTTATGGCGCTTAAGTGTCCCTCCGTGCCAAGTTATGGCACTCTAGGTGTCCCAACCTCTTAATACAAGTGAGAAAGACAACAGGGTGATCTACCCCTTAATATAGTAAAAGATACAATTTAGGAAGATCGATCGACCAATTAGTGCACTATGTGGTGAGTGATTGGAGGGTGGCCAATTTTAAACCTAATTGCATATGTCCTTTGATGTAATAGGGAGTTTCCAATACATTTTCAAAGTAACTGTAGATTTAGGAAGATCGATTGACCAATTAGTGCATTAAGTTGATGTGGTGTATTGTATCCAACGTTTTATGGAAGTCGACAACATCATTTTTTAATAGATCAATTTTGAAACCACTATACTATATCCAGCATTTTCTAACTTTTTAGACTAAGCTCAGCGTCCTGTCTTTGGCGAAATGGAAAAACTAGGGAGGAACAACCCCGGTAAAGGATGACGCCAGGTTGGGAGAGGAAAGTGGCAAGAGAAGCTCCACTATTTTGATTTTCTATCCTTTTCTTACTCACAAAAATCTAAAGGATTCAAATTCTTCTACTCAAACCTTCTTTCCTCCTTTTTCCCCAATTACCCAAGCATAGCCAAATACCCATAACCCCTTTTGTATTGTATCAATACGACATTATCGTTTTGTGTCTCCCTTGGATTCCCTTAAATAGTTTACATTACCAATAGTCCTCGCCTCATTTGAGTCTAGAAAACGTGAATTGCCAGGATGAAGGCTCAACTTTCTTTCATGCCCAGGTAAATTTCCGTGTACTTATGAGCCCGCTACATTGAGTATTGGGATAAAATATATGCCTAAATTGAGTTCGAATTAGCCCAAACGTCCAAACAAGTCACATTCGAGCTTGATAATACTCCTCATAAACTGACTCGAAGGTAATTGACATTACCATCTAAGGATCAATTTCTTGTCATGCAAACAGCCTCTAAGCAGCTTGGGCTAGGTTCACCTAAATACCCACAAAATGTGCATGGCATGATTAAAGAGAGAAAAAAGCCCACTTGAGGTGTTGAATTAGTAACTGATTAATCTAAGAAAAGCGTATGCTAAGCAATCTTTACGCATCTTCCGACATGTCCCATGCGCTGATTATTTTATTTTATTGAGCTTTTGTTTTCCTGAGTTTGTTGTGTACATAAGGTTGGAATTTATATATTCGGTGGAATTATTATTTTAGGCTTATTCTTGTACTAGGATGATTTTGTTCCAATATTCAAGAATTGAAGACCTTGTCTATTTTTTGTTTGGGTTAATTTGTAATAACTTGCGGTAAAGCGGCGTGTTTGAGGGGTTTTGAGCTCGGAATGTCAAGAACGAAAGACATAGGAGAAGACCGAATGAAATTATATGGTAGCCCTTTTTGTTTCAAGTAAATTTTTCATTGGAAAAGGCATTCTTATCTTTCGGCATTTAGATCGCGTGGGCAAATGGGTCAATGGTTTTCCCAGTCAACAGAAGTAAATTCAACTACTGATCTCCATCAATCAAAAATTATTTTTCAAAATACCACAAGATATTGACCCTTAAATCATAAATCTTAAGGCTTGAGCATAGGAACCTCAACACTTAAGCATGGGTTCTCAGTGGCCAAGATTGGGTCCTAAAGGCCAAGCCAAAGACACCGATGCTTGTGCTCAAGTCCTCGACGATAATGTCTAGGTACTCAGCTCCAGCTTTTTCAAGTTAATTGGCACCCAAGTCAAGTTCCTCAGCAGCCCAGTTATACAAAAGGTTGAGCCCAAATTCCGAACCCATACCCAAGACTTCGGTACCTGTGTCCAAGTCTATGCCTAGGTATCTAGCTCTCACATCTAAGTCATTAGTGCCTAGGCCTGAGTCCATCTTGTCCTCACCTTAATCCGTAAAGGTTGTGCTCGAGACCTGGCAGCCATGCACAAGACTCTAATGCCCAGGACTAGGTGCCTAGGTATCTGGTTCCCACGCTTATGTCACTAGCACCCGAGTTCAAGTCCATAACCAAAACCGAACCTAGTTACTTGGTGGCTAGGCCCCAATCAATAAAGGCTTGGCCTAAGACCGTGGTGCTCATGCCTATGTAGCTGACTCCTACTCGAATGCTCAGGTACTCGGTTCCAGCGCCCAAGTACTAGTGCCTAGGCTGAGCCAAGCGCCAGCCAAGCGCCGGTTGGGTGTCGTTTTTGTAGGTAGGATATAAAGAATAATTCTCTTGTAACACGTTCAAATCGGGGTCAAATCACAAATAGTCTGGCGGATGCCGCAACTTGATCTGAAGCAGGTGAAGATAACATATACAATAGACAGCATGACTTTTCTAAGGCACAATGCTTTATACACTAATCATTATGGGACCATCTATTTTCTGAAATGTCGCCTATCAATCTAGATAACAACCCTCTTTAAGATTCCAAAATCGATGTCTAAATTAGGCAAGCAGCTCACCATCAAGAAAATGCCATTTGGACCACCTAAAGAGATTTAATATATGGTTATACTATATAATCTGTGTGCATGTAACTTATGATTGATGATGTAAGGATACGCGAGTATGTCGTCATGATGCTTTAAAATGTCTTTTATCAACCTTTTCTTTTCATCCTCGTAGCACTTTTGAGAAAATTATCCAAAAAGTTATAAACCTTCGGTTTTGAACATTTTAATTGTGTCAATTTAGTTATAAATCTTTTTATGATTTTACCAATTTAATCCTAAACTTTTATATAGTGCCAATTTAGTTCTAAGACTTTCGAAAATTTGCCAATTTAATCATAAATATTTTGATAATTTGCCAATGTAACCATTCGAGCTAAATATCCAAATGATAGGCTTAGAACTAAATTGACAAATCTTCAAAAGGTTTAAAATTAAATTGACACAAAGAAAGGTTTAGAACCAATTTGATAAATCGTCAAAAAGGTATATGATCAAATTGGTCTAATTAAAATGCTTAGGACCGACATGACTGCCACACAATAGGTTTAGGTTTTTCTGGACAATTTTCCCTGCACTTTTAAAAGAGGAAATAACACTTAACTCATTAAAATGTATACTTTCTTTGGCGCCAACAATTTTGCTCAAATCGTGTGCCGGAGAGTGTGAAAATGATGGATGAGTTTATCATGTCTCAACTGTCTAAATTTATTGATTGGTGAATCTCATCTATCATCAAGAAGTGGAGTGTTTCACTTTTTGAAGGAGCGGTCATATAACTTCACTATTCATTGATAGAATTTAACTTGAAACAATTTTTCTTTCGACAATTACATGAAACTATCTCGCTATTTTACTTTAGTGATTATACATGAGACGTGCTAAAACCTACTTTTGTCACCCAATTTCACATGTGCACGGACTAAATGCAGCGGGAGACAAATTGCACAATTGAGAGCCATTGCTCTTGACCTTGTCTAGGAAAAATAACATATTGGCTGATGCACTTTTAAAATTATATTCGCCTGATGTAATTTTGGTCAAATAAGCCAACAATAACGAGGCCGCAAATGCTACAGTGGTGGAGTTCGTCGTATCTCAGTTCAATCAACAACAACCGACAATGACTTTAAAGGGAAATTGATACATGTCGTGAAATTGCAGGGACGAAGAATTTTCCCTTTTGGTCACCCAAGGCAAATAATTAATTGAGGAAGATATGTATTATTCGTGCTATAAAATTATCAAAAGCAAGAGAATTATTTTATAGCTAGCTATGGTAGTTCAGTAATGGGGACCTAATGTTATTGTTGTTTCTCTAGAGATATAAAAGAATAATCCCCGGAAAAACTAAATATTCTTAGAACTTTTTTGCTAAAAATACTTATAACTTGTGGAAGAGTAAAAACAATTTTAATATCCGGTACATCATGATCAGATTATCTCATAGGCCCTTCATTATGTGATTTCGATGCCAGATGTGGTACTAATTAAAATAAAATGGGATGACTCATAATAGAAAGCTACTCAAACAAGAAAAAAAAAAGGTTATTTTAGGAGGACAAGCAGAATCAAGTAAATCGTAGCCTTTTTGAAAACCTCTCCACACTCGGAGCTTTTCCCTCTACCGAAGGTGTAGCTATGGCAGCCCCCACCCTCACAATTTCAAACCCTAATCCCCCACCATAATCTAGCTTCCTCATCACCGTTTCATCCATTTCCACCAGTCAAGGACAACCCTCTCGGTCACCAGCGGAGATTCTTCATTGTTGCATCCATTTCCACCCACCTAAGAGAGATACCCTCGATTACTAGAAGTAGCGATTTCTCCACGAGCGATCTTCAAGGCGTGCTCTTCCTTTTGCTATCCGAGGAGCTAATCTTCCAGATTTGGGAAAATTTCAGATCCTTTAACCAGCAAACCCTCGCGGCCGATCCCTAGCAGCGATGGAGGGGGAAGAAGAAGCTATGGGCCGTCTCGCCCATCTCTACAATAAATTGGGTAAGATGATGCATGAGAACGATATGAACATTCTTGATGAGGATTTATCAGATGAAAAAATTCAAGAGTGCCGAGTCTCCCTTGTTGGGCAACTCTACAATAACCCTAATATTAACTTTCAAGCTCTTACAACAGCTATGAAAAAGGCGTGGAAAAATGAAAATATAGAGGAGAAACCCTTAGAAAATGGGAAAATCAGCTTTGTTTTTCATAATGAAGGGGATAAAAACCGAGTCTTAGAGGGAGGCCCTTAGTCGTTTTCGAATCATTTACTGTTGTTAAAAGCGTGGGAGCCAGATATCCCTCCACATTGCTATAAATTTAAGACATGTGCCTTTTGGGTTAGAATCTTTGGCCTTCCTTTGGAATGGAATTCTGAAAGTATGATAAAGAAGATAGCAAGTTCAATGGGGAGAGTTCTAGATGTGAAAACAGATGCTAGAGGCCCTGCTTTTCAGAAAATAGTGAAAGCAAGAATGGAGTTAGATATGGAGGTTGAATTGCGAGTAGGACAATTGATGCGCCATGGGAATAAAAAAGTGTGGCTAGACTTTAAATATGAGAGACTGTCATTTTTCTGTAACTCTTGTGGCAAGATAGGCCATTATGCTACTTATTGTAAAGACATACCTTATGATGAGGAAAAATTCACAACTGAATTGGGAGGGTGCTTTGGAAGCTGGCTGAAAGCAGAAAATTCTGACCATAGTCCATTCCGGAAAGTGTTTTATCATGAAACTTCACCAACACAAAATATAGAAGAGGTTGTTCTTGAGACCCTTGTGCAGCCAGGACAAAATGAAATCATGGAAGAACACCAACATCTTCCCCTCATTAACAACCAGAATATTCAGCAGGGAGGTCTAAAACAGATGCTAATGAATCATTACTCTAACACTATAAATGAGATAACGATGCATAACTCAGGGAAAAGAACACTTTTGCTCATTGGTCCAGAGTACACCAACAATCATAATTTCCATACAACTACTTCATACAGCATCATAAAGAAAAATATTATGCAACCAAAAACCCCTTCTTCCAAGAAACAAAGAAGAATCAACATGCAAGCAACAACAACTCCAGTACAGGGCTAGTTGGATGAGACTCGGCTCCTTGAAACTCCCATTCAAGTGACTAAAGAAGTTGAAGCATGGATTGTGGTGGCTAGCCCTAATAACCCACCAAATGATCCATGAATATACTAAGCTGGAACTGTCAAGGGTTGGGCACATCCTTGACAGTCCGTGAATTGAGAGCCTTAACGGCTCAATTTAGGCCCTCTTTGGTTTTTCTAATGGAAACAAAAAATAAGACTAAGTTTGTGCAAAGAGTAAAAAGAAGACTTCAATTCTAGAGGTGTTTAGTAGTTGATTTAGTGGGTACGGCGGGAGGATTGGCCCTTATGTGGGATGATCGGATTTTAGTGGATATTGACTCAATAACTGAAAACTTTGTGAACTAAAATTGTGAAGAGGGGATTTCGGGTAAAAAATGCATATTACATTTGTTCATGCTCCATATACTTACCCAAAGAGGTTGCAACTTTGGGAGAAATTGAGACAAATCAGCTCCACAAATACTTTGCCTTGGGTGTGCTTGGGGGATTTTAATGAAGTGCAGTTTCATTAGGAAAAAGTGGGAAGAGACTGGCTGAAAATTTCAGAATGATTGTTTTTTGGGATTGCTTGGATGCATGTTCTTTCATGGACATAGACAGTAAGGGATGTGCCTTTACCTGAGCAAATAATAGAGAAGGGGAAGAATATGTGAAAGAACGAATAGATAGAGTGTTGTGCACGATAGAATGGCGGCTGATGTACCCTGAAGCCGAGGCCTTTACTCTTCCTACAGTAGGATCAGATCATAGTCCTATCATATTGTCTCTTCAAACAACTCAAGCTAGAAGAAAACAAAATTTCAAAGTTGAGGCATTTTGGCTTGAGAATGCTGAGTGCAGGGAAGTAGTGTTAGAGTCTTGGAAAATGACAAATCATAACCAAACAGATTTAGCTGGAAAACTTTATGATGTTCAAAATGCGCTATCTAAATGGAGTAAAGAGAAATTTGTGAATGGGAAAAAGAGAATTAGTATGCTGAAACGGGAGCTTGAGTGCCTAACAAATCATATTTTAGGTTTCTTTAATAAGGCACAATTTCAAAAGATACAGGGTGAAATTGATGAACTTGGGAGGCAAGAAGAAATGTACTCGGGGTTACGCTCTAGAATTGATTGGTTGAGATGGGGAGATCAAAATACAAAATACTTCCATGCGACAACCATCCAAAGAAGATAGAGAAACAGGGTTTCTATGGTGCAAAATGAAGAAAATGCATGGCTGGTTGAACAAAATCAGTTGAGAGAACATATTGTGCAATTTTTCAGAGAATTATACCAGTCCCATGGTCCCCGAAATTTTGCACCAGTGGTAGATCAAATACCTGTAGTAGTAACATATGATATGAACATAAGGTTACTTGCTGATGTTACTTTAGAAGAAGTTACCGCAGCAACCTTTCGGCTAGGAGCAACTAAAGCTCCAGGCCCAGATGGTCTTAATGGATTATTTTATCAACATCATTGGGAAGACATCAAATGGGACATATTTAAGGAGGTCGAAAACTTTTTGACCACCGACTCATTTTCACCAGCATTGAACCAAACACATATCTCCTTTATCTCAAAGGTTCCGAACCCAGAGAGACTGAATCAGTATCATCCAATTAGTTTATGCAATTTTGGATACAAGATTATCTCAAAAGTGCTGGTTAATAGACTTAAACCCCTAATATCAAAAATTATAGCACCAAAACAATGCCATTTGTTGGCGGGAGGCAAATCCAGGATAACATCTTTATTGTCCAGGAAGTACTTCATCAAATTCAAATCAGAAGCAAGAAAAAGAAATTCCAGGTTGTTCTCAAATTAGATATGAAGAAGGTCTATGATTGAGTGGAATGGAATTTTTTGGAGGCATGCGTTTTAAAGACCGGCTTTGATGAGAAATGGGTGAGATGGATAATGTAATGTGTCACTACGGTCATATTTAGCGTCAAATTCAATGGAGAACCTCTACAATTATTTCAACCCTCAAGAGAACTTAGGCAATGGGATCCCTTATCTCCTTATCTCTTTATTATTGTGGCTAATGTCTTGTCCTTATTGATGAAGCAAGCTGTGGATAATGGGAGTATTAAAGGAATTAGGCTAAATCGAAGTTGTCCTATTCTGTCTCACTTATTATTTGCCAATGATTTGATTTTTTTCATGAATGGCATTATTCTAGAATGTCAAAATCTTGCCATGATCCTGAATCAATATTGTCTAGCAGCTGGACAGGAGATTAATCTAAACAAATTGGGAATTTTTTCAACAAGGGCTGCCCTCAATCATTGAAAGATAATATGGCAAGGACACTGCGAGTTCCTATTATTGACAAAATGGGTAAATATCTGGGTATTCCTTCCAATTGGGGAGCATCCAAAAAACAGATGTTTGCATGGGTCCTTGGGAGAATCAGTTCAAAACAAGAAAGTTGGAAGGATAAACTGTTATCCAAGGCTAGAAAAGAAGTCCTATTGAAAATGGTGGTTCAAGCCTTACCACAGTATGCAATGTCGGTATTTAAAATCCTGGTTTCTATATGCAAGGCTATTGAACAAAAAATTGTTGCCTTTTGGTGGAAGACTAATGAAAAGAAAGAAGGTATCCATTGGAAGAGATGGGATTTATTGAAAACCATAAAAGATAGAGGTGGAATGGGGTCAAAGATCTTCTCGCCTTTAATAAAGCAATGTTAGGAAAGCAGGCTTGGCGGTTGGGACTGATATAGCTAGTATGAGTACCTAGAGGGGGGTGAATAGGTATATAAAAGATTTTTCTTGATAATTGTGCAATTCTTAGACAGTTGAAGGATTTGCGACAAATAATAATCAACGTAAGACTGAGTAAAGGAAAGAGAGAATTGAACACGCGGTTTATAGTGGTTCGACTTGATTCAAGCCTACGTCCACTCTTCTGCACTGACAGCCAATTGGCTGGATTCCACTATAAACAAAGAGATGTTACAGCGTTGATCTTCCTTGATTTCTAGGTGTAAATGATCTACTACACTTGCTCAAGGTATCACCAAGTATAGACACTCTATGTGTATACTATTTCGCTCAGAATGAATCGACTAATAATCAAGGTGCTTCAGACTCTGAAATTTCTCCATCGATCACACTCCAAACACAACTAGAACGTCTTCCTTTTTATACTCTTTTATGCCATCATACCGTTGGCACTTACCAAAGGAATTCCTCCAATCTACCCGTTGGACGGAATCAATTAAGAAGATCATTCGAGCTATTAAAGGAACCTGACGATAGCCCATCAATCATGTTCGCCCATACAATCAGGATCTTGGTTTACAAGAATAGTTCGTCGACCATCGGATCTTCAATCGATCTAGATACGAACAAAAGAATCCGTTATATTTATCCAACCAAGAGATCTTCTCCAGAGGATAGGTTTGAATCATCAACCATATACTTCGGCTCTGGATTTCCTTCGACACTGGATCAGAAAGACTGTCGATGAGAATAGTCTTGAGTCTTAAGTCTTTAGTCTTGAGTGCTGAGTCTGGTGATCAGAAAGTCTTCAGACTTTAAAAAGACGGTCTACAAATATCCAGACTAGACTGATAGAAATGTTTTGTCAGCTTCAAAATATTCTAGAAAGATTTCTCCAACAATCTCCCCATTTTTTATGGTGACAAAACTTTCCTGTAGATTTGAACAATTTTGACCTGCAAAAACATTTCTCAAGCAATATGGCTATCTCATAAAGATTAATAAAACAACCAGACTCTGCATCCACAGAAAATTGGTTAGTCCTTCATGAGTAATACCATATGACAACACTTGATATAAATGCAAATAGTCAAGCATCAAAATCCACAGCCAATTCAGATAAATTCAAGTTCACACCTAAATTCACTCAAGTCATACTCAAAAAAAAAATATAACCACAAAAACAAATTTAAAGTCAAAGTTTGAAGTTGATTGGTTCAAATTGCTTCTCCCCCTTTTTGTCATCATTAAAAAAGGTGAGAAAGGAGTCAGGTTTGCTTGGGAATGTGCACGATTTGGAAATCTCCCATGGACTGGACTATGCCTTCTAGCCTCTTCAAGTCTTCCCTTAGTTTAGCTACCTCCTCTCCTTTGGCATTGGCTTGAAGTTGTAGAGCGAGGTCTTTCATTTTGTCCTCCAGGGTAACTGAAGATGCTTGTCCAGCATTCTTTATGATTTGAATCTCACAGTCCAAAGCATAGATTTGGCCCTGCATTTCCAGAAGAACATCAAGAATACAACGAAAATCTGCTGGATTATCCGTCTAAGTACTTGCATTTGCTTTCTCGGATGGAGTGAATGCAAACGATGGCACTTCTGAATAATCTTGCAGATTTGGTGTTGACGTATCGTGTCCTTCTTCAGGCAATTGAGAAGCCTGAAACTCTTCTGGATCTGCTGGAGATTGTCTTAGACCTTCACTATTGACAGCATGAGATGTGGACATTTCTTGCTTGCCAACTCCCCCTGTCTCTAGGACCTCAAAAGGGGAAGAGTGATGATCATACTCTTCTGTATCTTGATTCCCCTTCTCTCCAGATACAGCTGCAGACTTTTCTTTCTCTTCTTCTCCTTCTTCTTCAGCTTCTTTCTCCTTCTCTCACTGCTCTTCTTCTTCTCTGTTCTTGGCTTGCTCCTCTTCTTCTCTCTGTTTCTTCTGAAGTTCCGTCGGTTGAGGTACAGAACGTCTGGTTCTTATCAAGGCAGAGATTGTGAGATCTTCCTCCTCATTTTCATCCTCCAAGATGAGAGTTCTCTTCTTTTTGGATGGGGCACCAATGGCCTCCTTCCCTTTTCTCTTTGAAGCAGACGGTACTGGAGTCTTCACTCTGAATTTCTCCATTGCCTTGGAAAATTCTTTCAGACGCATCTTCGTCAACATCTTCAAACCTACCACCATCTTATCGCACGGTCGAACACAAAGTGTATGTGGCGGTTCAATATTCATGTATCTGAAGATCTTGGTCACCAGACCTGGGTAAGGCAATTGTCCATTGTCCTTCGACATTGCTCTGTACATGTGAAAGAGAATAATGTGAGGGAGAGAGAACTTCTTCCCTGAGTTGATTGCATAAATCAATTTTGCCTCGGAATTAGACACATCAGTCTTTGATGTAGACTTGGGCCTGATGCAATTGATTACAATTTTGTGCAGCACGATATTAATGGCACGCATCCTTGAATAGATGATTCTTCCCTCTATATCTCTATCTTTGACAAGTTCCATTGAGGCACAAACAACTGAGACTTTGATTGGTTGATAACGTCCTCGTTCAACTCCAATTATGTCCGCCAACATGTCCACGTCTACCACATAATCTTGGTCTCGAACACTGAATGATATTCTATTCGCATCTAAAAAGCTGAGATTCGAATAGAAGTATGCTGTCAATTGCGCATAACCGTCTGTGGTATCGGTGCAAAATTGCTCAAGTTGAAGCAGATTGAACTTCTCTCTTAAGTTCACATTAACGACATCCAAGAAATCGAAATCAACACTCCTAAGGTTTATCACCCCTCGTTTCAGCAGTCTGAAGAACAGATTCTCTTGTTCCTTTGATTTAAACAACTCCATTCTCTTTCCCTTCACCTTCGCAGCAATACCCATTCTAGGTTGAAAATCACTGAACATTTTATCATCATCGTTTCCGTCAGTTGAATTAGGTCTCGACATACGAGAGTCACTTGAAATGTTCGCAAGTGCTTCCTCAGCCTTTCCCTTGGGAGCAATTCCCAAATCCTCCATTTTTCTCAGAAAGATATACTCATTCCCATAATTCTTGTCTTTAAGAAAATCATCCACGTAGTTCAACGGAGTCCCAGTACTTTTCAAAGCACAGTAGAGTTTGTAAATAAAAGAGGGTTTTTGGACTCTTACTGAATCTGCATCCTCGATTATCTCTTCCTCCGGTTGTTGACCCGCACCTTGTGGGGTAGATGGCGTTGAGTGACGTGGTGGAGAGTGAATCGGGCTCTGTTGCTGACTCGATAATTCTTCCTCTTTGGTGAGATCAAAATGGGTAGGTCCCTCCTTCATTCTCGGTGGTCCCCTGTTCGCGATTCTTGAAGACTTCCTCGAAGAAGACACCCTTCCTTGTTGTTGAAAGATTCATTTACTTGCTTTCCCAAGAAAAGATGACAACTTCTCGAAGATGAACACGAAGTAGAAACCAGATTGGGAGGAGAATGCCTTTTAGGGTTTTGAAGATTTGGTGAAAAAGAAAACTGTGTATATAACTCAGTTTTGAAAAGGGAAGTTTAATCGGCACAAGGAAAGTGTACGAACACCTCTTTTTGAAATCATTAACTGCCAAAATTAATCTTTTTGAAAAGACAAGATTTCGTTTTTCACGGAGACTATAAAATAACTGAATGAGAGATCGTACCTTTTCGAATAATACGTTTAGATAAAATAGCAACTTATAGTCTATAGCCATGAATGTCTGAGTCTGACGGTTTAGAGTCTGATGGTTTAGAGAGTCTCTAGACTTTAACTTCTTCGAACTTCAAAATGTTGAGTCTGGAACGGATAAAATCGAATTGATTTTTCTCCAAAGGCTTTGTGAATATATCCACTAGTTGACTTTATGAATCAACAAATTGAATCGAGATTTCTCCATTTTGAATATGATCTCTAATGAAGTGATGTCAAATCTCTATATGCTTTGCTCTTGAATGAAAGATTGGATTTTTGGTGAGATTGATTGCGCTGGTGTTGTCACATCTGATCTCTGTGCATGAGTCTTCAATCCCAAAGTCTTGTAGCTGTTGTTTTATCCATAGAATTTGCGAACAGCAGCTTCCAAGAGCTACATACTCTGCTTCTGTTGTTGAGAGAGCTACAATGCTTTGTTTCCTTGAAAACCAAGACACTGTCCTGCTTCCAAGCAACTGGCAAGTTCCTGAAGTACTCTTTCTTTCAACTCTGCAACCGACCAGATCTGCGTCTGAATATCCCAGAAGATTAAAGTCTCCCTTCTTAGGATACCAAAGACCGATGCTTGAAGATGAAGCAACGTATTTAATGATACGTTTTGCAGCACTGAGATGGGATTCTCTAGGATCTTATTGAAACCTAGCACAGATGCAAACACTTAACAAAATGTCAGGTCTAGAAGCAGTAAGATAAAGAAGTGAGCCAATGATGCTTTTATACAGCTTTTGATCAACTTTCTTCCCTTCTTCATCTTTGTCTATCTTCAAAGAACTTAACATTGGTATATCAGTCTTTTTGCAATTTTCTAATCCAAACCTTTTGACAAGATCATTAGCATATTTTTCTTGGTAAATGAAAGTTCCTTCCTTCAATTGCTTTACTTGAAGACCAAGAAAGAATGTTAATTCTCCCATCATACTCATTTCAAACTCATCCTGCATAGACTTAGAAAATTTCTTGCATGGACTTTCATTAGAGGATCCAAAAATAATATCATCCACATATATTTGAACAAGTAAAAAGCTTTTGTTTTCCTTTTTGATAAATAAAGTAGTAACTACTTTGCCTTTGACAAAACCATTCTGTAATAAGAATTTACTTAGTCTATCGTACCAAGCTCGAGGTGCTTGCTTTAAACCATACAATGCCTTTTTCAGTCTGAAGACTGAGTCTGGCTTCTTTGGGTCTTCAAACCCAAGTGGTTGTTCCACATAAACTTCATCATGGATAAATCCATTTAAGAACGCACTTTTGACGTCCATTTGGAATAACCTGAAATTTTTATAACAAGCAAACGCAAGTAATAGTCGAATAGCTTCTAACCTTGCTACAAGAGCGTAAGTCTCATCATAATCTATTCCTTCTTCTTGCTTATATCCTTTGGCCATGAGTCTTGCTTTGTTTCGTACGACTTTTCATTTTTCATTCATCTTGTTTCTAAACACCCATTTGGCTCCAATAATAGTTTTACATTTTGGTTTAGATGTCAATTCCCAAACATCATTAATGTTGAACTGTCTGAGCTCTTCTTGCATAGCTTCGATCCAGCTTTCATCAAATAAAGCTTCTTCTATGCTTTTTGGTTCAATTTCAGAACTGAGAGCCACAGCACTAGACTCTTCACGTCTTTTGGATCTGGTGCGAATTCCTTCATTAATTTCGCCGATAATAAGATCTTTGGGATAACTAGACTTATGCTTCCAGTTACTGGTTGATTTGTCTGGATGATGATCTCTTTCTTTATTTGAATCTTCATGAACATCTTGATGCTGGTCTTCTAGAGTCTGAGATACTTCTTGAGTTGTAAGCTTTGGAAGGTCTGGAGCAGGTTCAGACTCTTCATACTGAGTCTGACTGGATTCATCTTGCGTAGAATCTTGAAATTTGACATTCATTGACTCCTCCACAGACTGGCTCTTCTTGTTATAGACTCTGTAGGCTTTGCTTGATGTAGAATATCCAAGGAAGATGCCTTCATATGATCTTTCTTCAAACTTACCAACTCGATCTTTTGCATTTTTCAATATAAAGCATTTGCAACCGAACACATGAAAGTATGAAACAATGGGCTTCTTACATTTGAATAACTCATAAGGGGTTTTCTCTAGAATAGGTCTTAGGAAGACTCTATTGATGATATAGCATGCTGTTGAAACAACTTTCCAAAATCGTGAAGAAATTTTACTTTCAATTAAAAGAGTTCTAGCCATTTCTTGAAGAAATCTATTCTTTCTTTCCACAACTCCATTTTGCTGAGGAGTGTATGGAGAGGAGAACACATGCTTAAATCCATATTCATCAACAATTTTGTAAAATCTTGATTTTCAAATTCAACTCCATGATATGTTCTTATACTTGAGATAACACATCATTTTTCATTTTGAATATTTTTAGCAAATTTTTCAAAATATGATAAGGTTTCTGATTTACTTGCAAGGAAATATACCCAAGTAAAACGGGAGTAATCGTCCACAATTACTAGGCAATATTTCTTACCTCCAATACTCTGGGTTCTGGTTGGTCCGAAGAGATCCATATGCAGCAACTATAGTACATGATTAGTAGAGACATGATTTATTGGCTTAAATGAATTTCTTACTTGCTTTTCCAGAATACATGGTGTGCATGGATCGGACTTTTGGTATGGTAATTTGAGTAGACCTCGAACAAGCTGCTTTGATGAGATTTTGGCTAATTGCTTCATGTTGACATGACCAAGCTTTCTGTGCCATAAGCTTGCTTCATCTTGAATTGAGATTAGGCATTGTGATTCATTTAGTTTCATGTATAAGAGGTAGATATTTCCATGTCTTCGACCCATAAAAGACTGAGTAGAGTCTTTACTGATTCCAGAGCATATTCCTTCTTGAAAGGAGATCTTGAAACCAGTATCACACAATTGGCTAATGCTGAGAAGGTTGTAGTTGAGTCCTTCCACTAGAGAAACATTGTTTATTGTGAGATTTCCAATTTTCACAGTTCCAAATCCCACAATGCTTCCTTTGCCGTTTCCTCTAAATGAAACATTTCCACCATTTACTTGAACAAGCTTTATGAAGCAATTTGAGTCTCCTGGCATGTGTCTTGAACATCCGCTGTCAAGATACCACTTTACCTTTTTCTTGACGGAGACCTGCATTTAAAAGAGAGTCTCAAGCTTTCTTTGGTACCCAAATTTTCTTGGGTCCTTTGGTGTTAGTAGGATAAACATTATTAGGCCATACTTTCTTAACAGTTTCCAAACCATAGGACACTCTTTTTCAAAGTGATCCCGACCGTTATACTTTGAACACTGAGAGCATTTCGACCTACGAGACTTTACAAAAACTTTCTTGAAATGATTTTTGTAAGCCTCTCTCGACGGTCTTTTCTTAATTCTTTCTTTTACTTTAGGAAAATCAATCAAGGGAATTGTTTCGCTGTCATACCTAGACCAGACTTATTGAAATAAGGTCTTTGAACTGAAAGAACTTTTTCAAGTTTTTTGGATCCTATCGAAAATTTCTTTGAAATATTTGATAAGTCATTTTTAAAAAAAACATTTTCTTTCAAAAGATTATTTTCTTTTTCTTTAAGAGTAGAAACATTCAAGTCTAAACTTTTAACTCTTTCTTCTAAAATGATTTCCTTTTGTTTTAGATCTGAGTTTTCCTTTTTAAGTTCGGAAATTCTTTTGAGAGAAGTCTTAAGACTAAAACACAGTTCATCGATGTATTTAGAGACTTTGACAGAATTTTAAAATCACTTACCTCAAATTCACCGTCGAGTCGATCCGAATGAGTCCGAGTCCGAATGTGCCATCGCACATATGTTGGCATATTCATTATCACTTTCTTCACATTCGTATCACCTCCGTGTTTCGGCTTTAAGAGCTTTTCGAAACTTCTCGGCTTTTCCTATTTTCTTCTTCGAAGAGGACAGGTTGGGTACGATGTGTCCATTTTTCTTACATTCGAAGCGAGACTACATCTTTGTTTGGTTCCTCATCATCAACAGAGACTTGGTCTCGCTGTCTTTAGAAACTTTGTTTCTTTGAGTTGAACATTTTTCCTTTTCTATTCAGTTTTCTGAATCTTCTTATCATGAGAGCAAGCTCCTCATCGTCCGCATCATCTCCTGAATCTCGTATCATCGAATCATCATTTGATTTTAATGTAATGGATTTCTTACCTCTTGGATCTCCGTCTTCATTAATTCGTTCCACTTCATAAGATCAAGAGTTCCAATTAGCTCGTCGACGATAGTGGCATAATTCTTTGCGTCTCTCTTATTGAAGTCTTTATATGATTCCAATCCTTGGAGAGTCCACACAGTAGCTTGTTTAGCTTCATGGGATCAGAAATTTTTTGTCCTTGGTTCTCAAGACCATTGACAATATCTGTAAAACGACTAAACATGTCGCTTATAGATTCTCCTGGTTTCATTTTGAAGGCTTCATATTGACCGAGGAGAATGTTAATTCCCGGTCTCCTTCACTCGACTGTTCCTTCATAGGTGATATGTAATCTTTCCCATACTTCTTTTGCTGTAACACAAGAAGATATTATGTTATATTCAGTTGGTGACAAAGCACAATATAAAGAGTAAATTGCTTTTGCATTGAGTGCTTGTCTCTTGTTTATCTCTTCCTGAGTCATTCCGCTGGTCTCAATAATTTCTTTCCCTCTTTCAGAGACTGATGCAGCTGTAGGAGTAATTCATTTTTCTACAACGTCCCATTCCAGAGAATCCTTTGATCGTAGGAAAGCTTTCATCTTGTTCTTCCAGATGTTGTAATCCTTTCCATCAAAGTAGGGTGGTCTGGTATTGCTTTGCCTTTCCACCAGCCCTGGTGCTAGCATACTAGCCATGCATCTTTTACTCTGAAGTAAAACACTTCAAATAAAGTAAGAACACGAGCTCTAATACCAATTGATATAGCTAGTACGAGTACCTAGAGGGGGGTGAATAGGTATATAAAAGATTTTTCTTGATAATTGCACAATTCTTAGACAGTTGAAGGATTTGCGACAAATAATAATCAACGTAAGACTGAGTAAAGGAAAGAGAGAATTGAACACGCGGTTTATAGTGGTTCGGCTTGATTCAAGCCTACGTCCACTCTTCTGCACTAACAGCCAATTGGCTAGATTCCGCTATGAACAAAGAGATGTTACAGCGTTGATCTTCCTTGATTTATAGGTGTAGATGATCTACTACACTTGCTCAAGGTATCACCAAGTATAGACACTCTCTGTGTATACTATTTCGCTCAGAATGAATCGACTAATAATCAAAGTGCTTCAGACTCTGGAATTTCTCTATCGATCACACTCCAAACACAACTAGAACGTCTTCATTTTTATACTCCTTTATGCCATCATACCGTTGGCACTTACCAAAGGAATTCCTCCAATCTACCCGTTGGACGGAATCAATTAAGAAGATCATTCGAGCTATTAAAGGAACCTGACGATAGCCCATCAATCTTGTTCGCCCATACAATCAGGATCTTGGTTTCCAAGTATAGAACCTTCCAAGAATAGTTCGTCGACCATCGGATCTTCAATCGATCTAGATACGAACAAAAGAATCCGTTATATTTATCCAACCAAGAGATCTTCTCCAGAGGATAGGTTTGAATCATCAACCATATGCTTCGGCTCTGAATTTCCTTCGACACTGGATCAGAAAGACTGTCAATGAGAATAGTTTTGAGTCTTAAGTCTTGAGTCTTGAGTGCTGAGTCTGGTGATCAGAAAGTCTTCCGACTTTAAACAGACGGTCTGCAAATATCCAGACTAGACTGATAGAAACGTTTTGTCAGCTTCAAAATATTCTGGAAAGATTTCTCCAACAGGGACAACAACCCTCTTCTCTCTGGAGCAGATTGTTTAAGGGTCTATATTATCCCCATACAGATTTTTGGCATGCAGCGAAGGGTCTTCAACCTTCATGGGGATGGCGAAGCTTGATTTTGGGGAGGGATTCAATAGCACCCCAAGTAATGTGGCAAGTAGGAGATGGATCTAAGATTAAAATCAGGGAAGATAAATGGCTGCAAAAAGGAATTATTAAGGGCCCAATAAATGTAAATGAACCATCCTTGGTTTCAGATCTCATAGATAAAGAGCAAGGCATATGGGATGAAACGACCATAGTAGCACACTTTGAGGAAAGCCTAGTTGAAGAAATTCTAACTATTCCAATCAAGCCTCAAACAGAAATAGATAAGCCGGTATGGATTGGAACTCAGGCAGGCAAGTATACAGTCAAAAGTGGATATAATCACATCAAGAAGGATATAGAGCAAAGTCAAGCAAATCAAGCCACAACGTCGTTTCAGCCTTCCCCCTCACTCTAGAAAGATATTTGGAAACTACACACTCCATCCAAAGTTAAAAATTTTATGTAGTGCTTATGTCAAAACACTTTACCGACGAAGGACAACCTGTTTAGAAGGAAAATATTACCTGACCTCATATGCCCTCTTTGTAATCATGAAAGAGAGACGGTGGAACATCTCTTCTTATTGTGTCCATGGACAAGACAGATATGGATCAATCCTGTGATGAACATTAAAATCTCAAGTCAGGGCTTGACAAGGATAGAAGAATGGTTTTGCAGACTCAAAGAGAAGGCAACTAATCCTCCAAACTTGCACTTGGTAGCTGTAATGTCATGGTCTATGTAGAAGGCTCGAAAGCAGGCCATCTTTCGAGGTAGAGAACCAGAGGCGTCAGCCATCATAGATTCTGCACAAGCGACATTAAAAATCTATCAAAGATGGAATCCACAGATGGGTGGTTCTAAAGATAGAATAGGTGGTGGATCTGAGAACAGAGTAGCCCAAACAGGGAACAACGAGCACATTAGTGAGCTGCAACAGAGGAATAGAGAGTCGGGTGGGGAGCAACGAGCTATTAACAAAACGCTGGGACTCATAACAGATAATGAACAAGAGATAAGAGTAGATGAGCTGAGCGTAGACCTGCGATTGGAGTTGAGTGGCGCACGGAGTGTGGGTAATAGACCGCCTGGTGCAGAGGAAGACGTCGGGTTCTATAGCAAAACAGGAACCGATGAAGAGCATTCCTTGTTGAGAACCTCAAATAAGCGTAACAATGGGGGAGTTGAGGGCAGAATAGCCATATCTGCAACCAGGAGGCCAACTGGTGTGCCGCGACCTTAAACCCGAGTGGGGGGAGCCAGCGAGGATGAAAGATCGGGGAGCAGACCAGGAGAGATGCGCCTTCGACCGAGTGGTGAGCTAAGACAGGGGTTTAATGTGCTGGAAACAGGAGGCTACGCTAGTCCATGGAGCAGAGAAGGAAGAGAGGAGCTGCGATCTTGGCGCAATGAAGGGAAACATCGAAGCGGTGCTAGATGGAGGACCCACGAAAATGCCAGATCTAAAACCCATGAAATCGAACCACCTCAACCATGGATTCCACCACACGAAGGAGCTTTGAAAATAGATGGGACGTACAAACCTGGTTTGTTGGGGAACTCCATAGCTTGTGTTTGCAAAGACTCAGGAGGGAGGTTGGTGGAAGGCGTGGCTAAAGAGATCAAAGCTTCTTCTCCCCAGATGGCTAAAACCCTAGTTTTATGGGAAGCCATTGACTTTTTCTATCCTAAAAGACACGAAGCACTTATCTTTGAGTCAAACAGTTTGCAACTTGTCCAAGCCATGAACAAATCAAATAAGCTGAGTTGGGAAATCCAACCTATTATCAGTAAATGTAAGGAAAAATTGCGGGCCTTCACAAATATTCAGATAGTCCATTGCTATAGAGAGGCCAATATTGTTGCAGATTGGGTTGCTAAAGCCCACAAGAAAAATTACTTACCTCTGAATTGGGTCTTGTCTCCTCCTCAAACTTTGTTGGACCTTTTATGTAATGATGCCCATTTATCGGGCCTCTCATCTTTGCGTACCTAATGAAATGTTTCTATTTCTGACCAAAAAAATCTTTGCGTACCTAATGAAATGTTTCTATTTCTGACCAAAAAAAAACTTGAAGAAACGATATGTATTATTAGGCTCTATTTGTTTTACAAAAAATAAATTAAATAGAGAATATTTTTTGTAAAAATGATCGCTTGTATTACTTGCAAAGATGAATGAATGAAAAATATGTTCATTGTCCATGAAAATATTTATACATAAATTATTATTGAAAATGAAAACATTTGTCATTAACTTATTATTTCAAGCGATAAAAACGATCATTTTTAGAATGATATTTTTCAAATTATTCATTTTTCACAAAACAAACGGATTGTTAATTGTTACTTTTTTGCCCTACTTTTGTTAATTGGATGTGAGAGGATAATATAAATTACAAATCTTTGATCCCCTTTACCTGGCATAGGTGATTATTAACTCTGAAATGACACTACTATAGAACTCTCATATAATGCAGGAGACTAAACTAATATCCCATAAGAGAGATAAACTCTTATTTTCCTCGTATGGAGATACAAATTTTTAACTCGCTGTCTTTGAATCATTGTAAATTAAGAGTGAAGTTATGTGTTGACCATATGTACTTTATATCATCTTTGAAATGTTCTGCCTAGTACTCTTTTTCCATGGATAGCTCCATATGTACTCAAAATTGGTAAAGAAAACCTTTACCATCTATCTTATGGTAAAATTAGTATTTACAAATAATTTTGCAATAATTACTTATGAGTTTTCATAATCTTCAATTTCAAAAATATTATTAGAATACTAGTTCAAAAGAGATACGAGAACTGCTTAAAGAAGCAACTCCAAAATAAGGCTTGGACAGGTGGGTGATTTGTTCTCTTGGTGTTTCTTTTTTTGGGGTTGAATTTTGTCCCCTTGGTTGAGAGGCCGTTTTCCATCTCAACGGAGGTAGAATAAAAGAGATAAGCAACTTGTCCATTTGAAATCGGATTATACTTTATCAAGAAAGTATAACACATAGAGTATGTTTGTTTTCTATAAAAAGAGCAATTTTGAAGTAATCTATTATTAGATTCTGACCTACATCTAGGATTTGATTTAATTTGTTTAATGGATGTGCATCGGTAATTGGTGCAACATGGTGGATTAACTATTTCGGTATGTGGTTGGTGTCTCCCAAGTCAGCTTTCAGTGATTTGATTGATCATCGGTAAAGACAGCCAAGATGAGCGTTTTCATTTGTCTTCTTCCTAAAATCCGAGAAAATTGGAAAAGAATGTCCACAGACTCGTTGATTGAATAGTATGGAAATTGCTACTCTCTTTTTTTTTTTTTTAATGGGGTCCAATCTGGCCAATTATCATTTTAAATCATATTAAATTTACCCAATACCTTCTTAATCTATCTGACATTATATAGACTTGATAATGTGATTTTGACAAATAAGTTCATTTAAAAAATCAAAATGGGACATCCACTTTTATTTACACTCGATATGGGTCTTGTCTCACAGGCTTTCAATCTTACTCTTAAGTTTCTGCTGCAGAAAGGGAAAGCTCAGGATCACATCTTGCTGGAATCAGACTGCTTGATGCTTATGGACGTCATATGAAACCCTAGCTCAACACCTTGGGAAAACAGAGCTCTGTTTGCTGAAAGTGTGGCATTTCTACCCTATTTCCCCAATCTCCAGATCCAACACTGTCGAAGAGCAGCAAATTTCATTGCCGACTGGGCTGCCAAAGCCCATGTGCGTTCTTTACTTCCCTCCAATTGGGTTGTCTCCTCCCCATCACCTTTTGGATCTACTTTATTCTGAAGCTTTGTACAATGGTTGTTCCTACGTGCGTTAATATATAATCCTCCTATTTTCGACCAAAAAAAAAAACAAAGATCTTGTCCGACCTTTCAATTCCTTTCTTCACAAAAATCTTATGTAGATTCAGTGCAGAATGCGAGAACATTTCTTGATATTTTTAATTTAAAACCACTTTAAATTAAGACATAAAAAGTTGTTAGGGGTGTTTCTCAGAATTTGAAATGATACTTGGGATATGTTTGTTTCATGAAAACTTTATGTTAAAAGAAATGACTTTACACAAATTCATTTAAAGAAAGTGATTAATTTTCCCTTATTTGATTATCATTATGAATTCCTCTTGTTAGAAAGGAGAAATCATCTTCCTATTTTAAGCGCAAGCGTTTTTTTTTTTTTTTAATGGAAATGCTTGGCAGTTGATTTAGAAAATGTGTTCATTGAAATTCTTGTCAACATTCCCTCGGTAGATGTTGTGTTACTGATTGGTCATTAACTATCGCTGTGAGTTTAAGTAGTATCCCACTTTTGATTTTGAAAATAGTCTTAACTTACCTATAACAAAGAAGCAGAATTATTTTAGATTAGATTTAAATAAGTTTGTCCAGATAAGAAATGGACACATCATGGGAAAATTTAAGGATGCAATTGTAACTGATTCAATTTGTTAGGATATCTGTTAATAAAATGTACTCGTGACTCTTACATATATTAAATGCGTAGCTACATGTCATTTTTCTACACCCCTTTTACTTTAAACAGACATTTTAAAGTTGATTGAGCACATTTTCTAGGCACCTAAGGATCCTTAGTTGTTACTTTCCTAACACGGCTTTCTTCAAGAAATCTACTTTTGTACTCTTTCTTGGATGCAACTTGAAGAAAACAATTGACTTTTTCCTCCAAATTTCAACGAGACAAAAACAAAATTGTTGGTGAGTTTTGACTTTCAAATTAGAGATTAGGATATTTTAGACCATACACATTTTATTTTAGGATTTTTTGAAGGGAGACTATAAAAGAAATGTGTTTAATAGTACATCTCCAACCCCACCCTCCATATTATTTCCTATTTTGTTTTTCTTATCTTCTTATTGGATCTTTTAGATCTTGTGCCTCAACAAGTGATTTTTTTAGCTTTTGGATTGTACTATCGTAATCTTTGTTCAAGATAGTGAAACCACTCTCTCCCCGTGATTTTTTCCCGTTTTGGGTTTTATCCATGTAAATCCTGTGTCTCATGTGATTTCAATTTTTGATTGGTGCATCTTTTGGCATTTTTTCCGTAACAACCATCAAATGTGAATTTAGCTAGAAGCTCAAGTCACTATTAATTTTGTTTATTCTTTCGAATATTATAATCACAAAGACTTAAAAAGATCAAAACAAAGAAAAATGGATACATAAGTTGCTTGTAATCTCATATGTTAGGATGATTGTATACATGTAGAATATGTAGAGCCCTGCCCTCATAGAAAGATATATGAGTAGGTCAAAAGAAAGAAAAAAGGGGGGAAGATATTTCTAATCTCATATGTTTGGATAATTGGATATATGTAGAATACTCTCATCTATTTTTATTATGAAAGATAAATGAGTTTAAATGCGAAGAAATTGTAACTAGGTTTAGATCTTAGTCAAATCATGTAAATTTTAGACAGTAGCGCCAATGAGTAATTTTATAACAACTCAAACCGACACTATGGGCATGCATGTTTTTGTTCATCATTTATGTTTCTGAACACTTTTTTTGTTTTTTTGTTCCCAGAACAAAATTGGAACAAAAAAAAAGAAACAAAAAAAACTTACTTCTTGTTCCAAAAACGATTTTAAAAAAACATTTCTTCTTCTCTCTCTTCACTTTTCTTCTTCTTTTTTTCTTCTTTTTTCTTTGGCCGGTCGGCCTCGCCCATGGCCGGCCATCGAGGGCCGATGACGCCGTCCAAGGGTTGGCGACCGTCGCCGAGGGTCGCCCCCGGTGACGCTCGGCCTTGCCGGATCTAGGCGAGGCCGAGCTCGCCCAGCCATGGCAAGGGTTGGCCTCGCTGGATTTGGGCAAGCCCGAGCTCGCCCAGCCAAGGCGAGGCTCGACGAGCTCGAGCTCACCGCCAAGGCAAGGCCAAGCCTCGCCTATGTGCGGGCGAGCTCGGGCTTGCCCGGGCGGCGAGGCCGAGCCTCGCCGTGGCCGGGCGACCGGCCGAAAGAAGAAAAAATAAAAATGAAAGGAAAAAATGAAAAATAAAATAAAAAATTAAAAACTAAAAGAAAAAAAAAAGAATAAAATTTACCAAACGTATTTTTGTTCATTTTTTATTTCCGGAACAAGTTTACCAAACACGTTTTTTTATTCAAAAATTGTTCCCCGAAACAAAAACACTTTCTTTTATTTATGTTCCCGGGAACAAAAAAAGAACGGAATTGTTTCCATGCAGCCCCTATTATACCGTACACAAACTAATGAATTCATGTTCACATTAAAGACAATTTTTGGATTTTGAAACATGATTTTGCTCAAGAAGACACCTATTGTTAATATGTCTATAAAGTTGGTTCAACTTGTTCCAAGTGTGGGAATAACTTTGACTTTACTCTATCTCGATTTGGTGGTGCAATGATGATGAGCTCATTCAAAATGAGCAGTAGTTATGTATCAAATGGAACATCCGACAGCAGATGTGTGGAACTCTTATATAATGTCTAAGGAGATATAAATATTGCTGTCTACTCCTACCTTTTTACACCACCAAAGAAAAAAAGAGAATATAGAATAGGATTTGTCAATAGGTAAGAGAAATTTTCATTTCCAATGTACCGTCTCTTACGTATCATGCATAATCAAAATTGAAAATAGGAATATGTGTACTAGAAATCCAAAAACTTGTCATGCAAGTGTAATTGGGTCTTAAAACTTGCAAAAAGTGCAATTAAGTATTAAAACTTGTTAAATTGATACAATTGAATCCTTATGTTAACTCCGTCCAATTTGGTTAACGGAAAATACTAACGTGATCTTTTTAAATATTTTCACTCTCCTACGTGGCAATGGCATGGCTAAAACACGAAACATAAGACTAAAATGATGTTGTTTTGGTCTAAATATGATTTGTAATACAAATTTTAGTTGGATTAAATTTAAAAAATAGTTAGAACTAGTCTCATCGCTACCGCAACGACGATCAACTCCAACCATCGGCGACCCTTAGCCAAAATTAAGCGAGGGTTTGAAGACCTATCTGTAGTTGGTGAAGGGTCGCTAGACCATTCCCCCACCATTGCTGGCCCTTCCCAATGATGGTGGGGCAGCAATGGTGAGGGCTGCGAAGCCCTTGCGTCTGGTTCTCACTTTTTTTTTTTAATTTATTTTAATTTAATATAAATAAAAATTATATTAAAAATTAGATTTAAACCAAAATAATGTCAATCTAGCCACGTCATTGCCACATACTATAGGATGAAAAATAAAATGCCATGTCTATATTTTTCATTAGTCAAGTTGGATGAACTTAACGGAACAGCTCGATTGCACAAATTTGATAAATTTTAGAGCTTTTGGCAAATATGTTTTTGTTAAGTATAATTGAGGAGTGTCTAAAGACACTTGTTAACAAGCAATTTCTTTTCGGATGCAGTGGATTTATTGTGGGGGAGAGAAAAAGAGAGAGAGAGAGAGAGAAAGCGTGTGAAACTTGATGGAGTGCAAAAGATAGAAGAGCCATCTCCCCAATGTGAAGAGGAGCCAGCACGCAAAGGAAGACGAATATTTCGCACGGCCTAGGTCATCATCGTCGCCGAGAACGCGTATGGGTTTGCGCATGCAAATAAGAGCTGCTGTTCCTTCAAGTCCCACGACTGTGCAATTAAGCTTCGCTTCTCTCTTTTTCGTTCTTCCCAGGTGATTAGAGGACCCAGAAGGCAGGAGGGCGGTGATCCAATGGAGATTCCTGATGTAAAACTCCTCCTTTTTCCATGATTAGGCTTCTTTGAATATAGACTTACCAAACGATGTATTCAATCACGTTTTGATTCTTTTCTTCTTCTGTGTTATACTTCTTTTGGGGTGAATATCCGCAGATGGTTGAAGATGCAGCTTACTTCCATCATCAGCAGCAGCAGTATCAGCAACGACTGAACTCCTCTTTCTTGCTTAATGATGAGTTTGATTTGCTCCATCCACATTTCTCTTCAGAAACCTACTCGAATTCATCTCCATCATATCCACTCCCTCTTATTAGCTCCGAAACGGTGCCCCATTTTGCTGCACGATCTGTCGAAACTCCTCAATCGTTCACCGAGAGGCCCTGGAAACAGCTCAAGACCAAGAGCTGGAACTCTACCCGGGCAACGGAGGACAAAACAGTGACTTGCAACTCCCCGTCTCAGTCTCGGTCTCCCGACTCCCACTTGATATCATTCGGGAACCCCGAGTCGTCTCTAGCCATGCCCAACCCCTTCTTTGGTAAAGCCTTGGAAGAGACCGAAGCGCATATGAGATATCAGTACACTTTGAAAATCTCTTCGTGTTAAATATTCTTAACAATGTTTATCTCCCTTTTGTGCGTGTCAAAGGTACTTATGAAATCCAACATCGTGAGGGTCCACAGATGAGAAGTGCCGGCACGACAAGCAGAACGCCGGTTCGCCCACCAGATCACATGCTAGCCGAGAGGAAGCGCCGCGAGAAGCTCAGCCAGCATTTTATCGCGCTCTCAGCTGTCATTCCGAACCTTAAGAAGGTACAAGACCTGATCTTTTGGAAATTATATGGGGGTGTCTGATAGACGGGTGGGATTAAGCGAGAGACTAGGCAGATTAGTTTAGTCGTTGGCACCTGGCGAGAGAGAAGCAACACATCCGTGTGTTAAAGAGTTCCACTTGCCCAAGTGGAGGATTTAATACATGCTCTCTTGATATGTGGGGCTCTCCAAAAGCAGCTTTTCTCGAATCTTATAAGCCCCTTATGCTTAATTCGTACGCCATAATGACGTGAAACTTGGGAAGATGACTGAAATTCTAAGTTTGCCAGCTTGATGTGCGTGATGAAAAGAATGTTGATGACCCACAATTGTTGATGGGGGAAAATCCACAGATGGGCTAATACTAGCTTAAACTAGATTCGCGCAACTAATAATTTCCTATCTCTTTCTACCTCCCTGATTAAAGGGAGCCATTTCAAAATAATTTTCCCATCGAATTGTGCGACCCATAAATGTTCTAACATTGATTTTAAGTGCTCATTTCAGAGGGACAAGTCTTCCGTCCTCGAGGATGCCATCAAGTACTTGAAAGAGCTTCAACGAAGCGTCAAGACGCTCGAGGAGGAGGCGGCGGTGAAGACCGTGGAGTCGGTCGTCATGGTGAGGAAGTCCCAACTCACTATGGATCCAAACTCTTGTAGTCAAGGTGACCAGCGACTCTCGCTCCCAGAAATCGAGGCACGAGTCTCTGGAAAGTGCGTCCTCATAAAAATCCATTGCAAGAAGCGCAACGGGGCTTTATTGAAATGATTGCCGAAATAGAGAAAATGAACCTAACTGTTGTGAATAGCTGTGTTCTACCCTTTGGGACTTCCATACTAGATGTTACCATCCTAGCTCAGGTACTTATAATACCACCATTTTCTCAAGTTTTCCCTTCTCTAAAACCATGTTGTTGGTTTGTCACGTAGAAATAAAACTTACTAAATTTACCAAGTTGATTATTTATCTAATTCATACGACCCCACTTATTTCAAGACCCGAGGAAAAATAAAAGGGTTTTCAAAAAACTCCTTAAAGCACTCGACATTTCTCTTATTTCATCCTACGTATTTGCAGTTGGCTTGGAGCAAAAGAAAAATAAGCTAATGTTTATGAAACAAAAATTTCTTGCAGATGGACGCGGAATACAGCATGGAGATGGGGGATCTCGTGAGGAATCTGCGTCGAGCTTTTCTTTAGTTCATGTAATCTCCTGCAAAATTCTCATCTCGTCGGAAGCCGGCGAGCAACAACGTACAAAACCCTAATAACAATGATAATAATAGGTCATTCATGTCGTTTCCTTTGTATTGGGTCAAGGTGTTTGAGACCCCTGGGGAGAAAAAGAGGTGCCCGTGAATTAGTCTCTCTGAACAGACACCACCAAACTCCAGGCTTTAGGATTTTAGCATGGAGTCCCTATTATTTTGCAGGTGGGTTTTTTTTACCCTCGCGTGGTTGACCCGTTGACCACGTTCAAAATACCCACGTGCTGTATAAGAAAAGTCTCCAGGAAATTTTTCAAGAAGGGTTCTACAGAGAGAGAGAGAGGCCTGACATTTTCAGATGAAACCTCTCTCTCTGTCAAGCTAGATTTTGCATGTGGTCTTTCTTGGAGAGGAGAAAACTGGCATTTTAAATCTTTTTAATAAGGTCGGATCGGCTTTTGAGTCGCCTGAAGAGGGGCTTGTTGTCTTTCTGTCCGCTTTTAGGGATTGAATTCTGGTGATGTTTATATAACCTTATCCCTCCACTTGTATTTAATTTCTTGGACATCCGTGAGTGATTAATGCGTAGTGATGTACTTGCCTGTCATCAAAATTTGAATACAAATAAGATCAGCATCTCCTCCTCTGTTGCCAAGACAAGAGAATTATCTTATCTTATCTTATTTCAATATGCATAATTGGACATGACAAGTCTTGTTGATAAGTACGAACGTGTCATTCTTCGTGAAATTATGTTTAGTCTCTTCCGCTATTGTTTAGTTTTTTTTGTACAGCTATTCTCTTTATAATATTGGTTCCAATATAATAAGATGTATGCATAAATAAACCATGTAATGATCAGTCAAAAACTATATATGCATACGATAACATGTATTTGGCGAATAAATGACATCTAAAGATTATTAAAAATTATTTACTCACTGAAAAAATCAATAATCCAATAAACTCATCAATCACAACTTGAAAACTTTGCCATTCAAATTTGGATAAACGTCCAAATAGAGTCATCCCATTTCAAATTCGTACAATTTCCCAGTTTGGTATTCTTCAATGAGCTAGTTCTAACTATTGCCTCCGATAAACTAACACCTTTACCACCACACCACCGCTACCTTTTTTGGAAACTAAACCTATTTGAGGCACTCTTGATGTTGTCCATGACTTCTCTTAATTATTTTGTTGTCCTTTCCGCAAAGACCTATCCCATATCATTCCATTGCTTTTTCTCGAAACTTTGGATGGTTTTCCCTACTACCATTTTGAGCTTGAGAGGCTATTAGAAGATATTGTGAGATTGCATGAGCATATGGTGGGAGAAAAAATTGTGCAATCAGCCCTAAATTTATTATATAGATATTAATCTAGTTATAAATTTTTTGATTTTACCGATTTATTTGCAATTTTTTTAGCAACGTGACAATATACCATGTAGGACTGCCGTTTGTGATTGGACCAATAATAAAGTAATAGCTTAAACTTGTTTGCATAGTTCTTTGTTACAAAGGTTCGTGGCAAACGTAAATCAAACTCAGAATCTCGTAAAAAAAAACAGTTGATTTTTACACCATTAGGCCAACCATTTTGGTAGCAATTGGTTCTCATTGTTATCGTTCATAGGGGGAATGATACGGAAAATAGCACGGGACCAGCAAAAAGAACAACATTAATTGATGATAACTAAATAAGAAAGGCGTGCCCTATTTCCCATCTTTAAATACCATCGGTACTTCAATTTTGATTGGACGCTTCTATATTGGTCCTCAAGTAACCAATCCGCATCATAACACGGCTGTAGAAATTATGTTGTCCATTCTATGCAAAGTATCGTACCCCTCATATGGTTATTCATTATGAATTTTAATGATATTTTAATATATATATATATATATATATATATATATATATAATTGGACGGTGATTCAATAGTAAAAATACAGTCAAATAGTGTCACCCAGCATAAAGTACAGTCAGCTCTTGGATTTGTCAATTTCGGTGAGGCAATTCGTGTTGTTCAATGAGGACTCGCGTTTGATTAACTGCGATTTTTCTCATTGAAACACGTTATACAGCAAGTTGGACAAACAAGGCTATACAGCAAGTTGGACAAACAAGGCTAAAGTTGTCTCCTCTGACCCAAATAGAAATGAAGAAAAAGACGAAGCTTTCCGTCTTTTATGGACGGTGATTCGATAGTCTAATCTCTCAGTTTCATAAACAGTAAACCTTTTTAATTTGCTTTTATGTATCTTCGCTTTTTTCCTTCTTTTTGCTTTGAATATATGACGAGAGCTCGTCCAAAAGTTTAGGAGACTGCAATAAAATAATCCGATCCAATTATGACCTTCACTAAGTCCACCATTGAGTGGCATGCTACAAAAATGTTGAAAGGGCCATGTTGGTGGACCGTGATAAAGACTTTGAATTGAACAACATTTATCATTTTTTAGGAGGAAATCATTGGTCCCCCAATTTTCCTTTTGTTTTTGCCCAGATGTCACGCCGCGGCAAAACTTCGACATGTCTCCCTTTAATTGCGACGGCCATGTTCATAGGTGCTCTAAAAAAAATCTATTGAGAAAAGAAAATATCTTATCTAGCTGAAAAAAAGTCCACTTTTCCAACTCCCTCTCACTTTATAATCGGATTTTGCTTTGCTTGATTTTACAATATCATCATATCATATGTGCGAATCTTTTCCGATTAGGAGTATATAAATGTTTAAAACTACTCATCTTTGAAAGATAATTAGAAATATAGCTTTCAAAAACAATATTATTTTTTGAAAAAAAATGCCTTAGTTTAAGAATAAAATACCTTGCTCACTCTTTAACTACGTTTTGCTCTGCTTGAAAGTATGACATCATCACATCATATATGAGTTTAAATGTTTTTGAATCAAGAGCGAAGCAACGTGACAACTTCTCATCCATTAAAGATAATAAGAATCCATATTTCAAGAGAATATTATTTCATGAAAAAAAAAAAAAAGAGATTAATAAAATTGTGTTTAACTAATTATTTTAAATTTGCTTTACTTTTCGAATAAAAATCGACATTTTGCTTTGCTTGAAATTACAACACTATAACATCATGAGTTTATATCTTTTCAGATCATGATGATTGCACAGCTGCTCATCTATTAAAGATAATAAAAAATATTATATTTCCAAAAAATATTATTTCATGAGAAAAATGAGAAGAATAATTAAATAGTGTTTGCTAAATTTATTTTAAAATTGCCTTTCTTTGCGGATAATATCCTTATTCCCATTGGTGGGAATTTCAGATTAGGGTTTTCAATCTGGTCCCACTTCTTTGTTCTTTTTGCCCAGCTTCTAGAATTTGTGTCATCCATGGTTTCTAAATTTATAACAAGCACATGCATGCAAGTTCACATTCACCTGTACCACAGTACCGGTGAATGCGCAAAAGAAAAATAGGTGGGGTACATCAATATATGAAATAGATTATATATATTATTTGTAAAGGAATCGTCTAATCTTGGGAGTCTTTTGTGGGATTTTCATTTGAGTTGAGATATCATGAATTCATATGAACAAGAATGTCAAAAAATGAGAGAGTTCCAAAGTGGTTAGATATTAACATTCTGATGCGATAAGACAGTATTTCATGCCTAGACTAAAGAAAATGATAAGATCATCGTAATTTTCAGTAATTAAAATGTTAATTTCGAGATCTTTTTTGTAATGATAATCTCGAAACTTGTGTACTTCTTATTATCGATTGAACTATATGTACTTCTTATTATCGAAGTATTCGGGGATCTAGAAAATGTATGGGTGCTTCGTCAAAAGAAAATTGTCACTTATATGGTTTATTATTATTAGCAATGTCCATCAGGTCGGCAGATTAATTTGTTAGTAGGTAAGTTCCATCAGTCATGGGCATCAATTATTCAATAAGGGTGAAAGCGAAATAGAATTTTCTATTTTGGAATCAAATTATACACCGTGCACGCAAGTGAAAAGTCAATTTCCATAGTCAGGATTTTCGAGTGAGAGATGGCGCCACATCTTTGAACCATTCTATAAGTAGATGTCACATATATATTAACTATGTAATTTGTATCTTTTGTTAAGAACAATTGAATGGTTTCCTAATAATACCATAGGTTTATATATGTGCGACAAACTAAGGACAACTCGTTGGTTTGATAGATATAGAGGTCATCCCAAACCCTAGGATTGATGCATGTGGACGAAGCATTGGGGGATTTCGGTTTAGGAGATTGAGGTTATCCATTGTATCTCACAAACTGCACGAAGGCTGTTTTAGGTTAGGGCTAAAATTTAACCGCTACATATGGTTTGTAGGGTGATCATGAACTTTCAGGTAGTCGAATTTCATGTCTATGCTCCTAAATTATTCATATAAAGAAAAATGTCATCCCATTCCCAGAAGAGTGCTCGGGGCAGATTGTTTCCATAATTAAGGCTAGTTTCAAGAGACAACAAGAAATTGAGGTTGAGCTCGTGACTAGAACATTGTAAGGCCCAAAGTTCTAGCTATAATGTGCGCTCTTTGGAGACAACAATATGCTTTTGTCACATACACTATCAGCACACAGCTCACTACTTGCGGCTTCATGAAACTCTAATTATTTAAGACACATGAGCAGTTTCATGGACATCAATGGTCGCTATGTCAAGGATTGAATTTAGAAATATCAACTTGTTCTTTTAGCTAGTAATATAATGTTTCAAATGACATTTCATGGAGAGAGACGACATGATTTCATGAAGCGTAACTTTCACACAAACATAAGTTTAAAATGGAGAGAGCGGAAGACAGTTACCTACCAAGGGCAGTGGATACTATTTTTCACCTTTCATCTAATTTAGAACATAAAATCATGGACGAATTTTGGGTTTGTTTTAGAACTGAAAATTTAGGCCCAATTTCATGGCTAAAACTCATACGGGTCCTAAGTTTCAAACGATTTATGAGTGAGGCACAGTCCACGACTGGTGGGATGGGATTCATGGGTTTCCATTGGCGGATAATTACCCCATCAGAAGATGGGCTTTGATCAAGTGGTGATATAGCATACTTTTAGGGAGGAGTGCTTGGAGATTGACCAATCTGAAGCCCAACTAGATATGTCCTTTGATGTGATTGGGAGTTTCTCATTCATTTTACGAGTATGGTAGATTTAGCAGGATTGATCCACGACTTAGTGCATTTAAGTGAAATTGGCAGACAGTAAATGATTATATCAAACATTTATGGAAATCAACAATCACTTTTTATATACTAATTTTGTCAAACAGCATTACTATTTCTAGCATTCTTCTAACATTTTAAACAAGAGTTAGCATCCAACGTTCCACTAAATTGAAAATAGAGAGGAGCAAATGCAATAAAAGATAACAATAAGTTGTGAGATAGAGTGAAGTACCCGTGATTTCTTTTGTATTGTATCAACACAACATCATCATTTTATGTATCACTTTGATTCCCCTATATACCTGGCATTGCAATTGTCCTCACCACACTAGAGTTCGGAAAACTTGAATTTCCAGAACAAAGGCTTCACATTCTTTAATGCCCCAGTACAATTTCGAGCATGTCTCACCACGTTGAGTATTGGAACACAATATAAGCCTAGATCTACTTAGAATTAGCCCAAATATCAAAACAAGTCGCATTCCAGCTTGACAAAAAGGAGAAAAGGAGCCGACTTGACAAAATTCACGTTCGAATCAAGACAAAATTCGAGTGGATTTGTTGAAGTAGACCGGAAATAATCACCGGCACATTTCATTTCTACAGTGGGATATGGTCCTGCAGTTTTAGCAAGCCCACACTCGGTGGGCCTCGTTTAGACCAGAAAACTAAACCACAAACAAATGGCAAGATAACGTTGGGCCCAGGATAATCTCGCAATAAATAAAATAGTTTTTTTTTTTTTTATGAGATCACAAATTCGAGTCGTATCATGAATGGATCCTTATCAAGTCAAAATTTACAGATCTGAGTAGATTGAGTGGCGATGGCTTTTATCTAATGGTTCACAAGAATAGTCCCTTGACAAAAATGTTAAGAACTCACATGCATAATATGTCAAAAAATGAAAAATTTCGAAGGGGTTAAATATTGAGCTCTTGATGAAGTAGGACTGTGTTAACGAAAAGGACACGATAAAGGATAGAAAATAGAATTTCTAAGGTTGAAATTACACGCAAGGGATGAAAGAATACTTCTTGCTGACAAAATTCCTGTTGAATCATATCAACATACAATACATACAATTTTGTCACACCTTTGACCCATTCTTTATGTACATTTTCGCATATACTATGTGTGTTGTATCTTACCTTTAAGAACTTCGAATGGTTTTTTACAGTAATATTTATGCAACAAACTAAGCACAACTCATTGGTTTGATAAGTTGAGGGTCATCCCAAATCTCAAGGTTGACACTTGTGGTTAGAGTATTGGGAGATTTTCGGCTCAAGAATTGAAGATTCCTAATTTGAATCTCACACGTGTAAACTGTTTTGAATTATGATTACTTAAACAGGCCAAAAATTTGAATTAATCGGCTCATGAAATTTGTAGGGTGTTTCATGAATATATGGATAACTGAGCCTCCATGCCTATATTCCTGAATTATACATTTTAAAATCTTATCCTACAATAGAATTAGGGGTAAGATTATTTCCTTGACTAAGGCTAATTTCAAGAGAGAACAATAAGTTGCAGTTGAACTCGAGATTTAAACTGTAAGGCACAAAGTTATGGCTATAACGTGCATTCTCCTAAGACAAAGATATGCTTTTGTCACTATATACTGTCGGCACACAGCTTGCATTACTTGGGGCTTTCTGGTACTCCAATGATCGAAGTATAAGCCATATCGCGGAACATAAATGGTCTAGGATTGAAGCTAGATAATATATTTTTGTTCCATAAGATAGCAATATGATGTAAAAACGACATTTCATGGAGAGAGATGACATGATTTCAAGAACTGGAAATTTCGCAAAAACATAAGTTTAAAACGGACGGAGTGGAAGACGGTTCAATTTTGGGAAAATGGCTTTGCATTTTCCCAAGTATCCTTGAGAGAATGGGCATTTGGGGAATGCAAAGTGTGTTTGGGAACTTATTTTTGTGTATATTTTGCAAAGTAGTTTTGAGGTGAAAAGAAAAAGAGAAAAAGAAAGGAAAAGAAAAGGGAGGAGGAGATGCAATTGCTCGGCAGTGGGGCTGGTGGTGGTGGGGAGGTGGCTGGTGGTGGTGGTGGCGGCGGTGGCGGTGGCGGTGGCGGGCGGTGGTGGTGGCGGTGGCAATGGGGGAAGGCGGCTCGCCTGAGGTCGCCGACCTCAAGCGACACCCTGGGTCGCGCGACCCAGGCGACGCCTGAGTCGGGCGGCCTCAGGCGACACAGCTTGAGGTCGAGCGACCCAGGTGACTCCGCCTGAGGCCGCGCGACCTCAAGCGATGTCGCCTGGGTCGATTTCTCCCTCCGATCCTTCTTCGGCCTCCAAGTAGCGCGCTCTTGAACTCGCGGCCGTCGTCATCTTCTTTCGATCATCGCGGGTTTCAGGAAGGATTTTGTCGCCGTCGTTTTCTGGGGGTGTTGAGTGCCGCCGGCACCGTCGCCATCGACGGCGTTACCTGGGTCGCTCGACCTCAGGCGCGACCCAGGGCGTCGCCTGAGGTCGCGCGGCCTCAGGCGACGCCGCCTGAGGTCGAGCGACCCAGGAGACGCCACCTGGGTCGCGCGACCCAGGCGACGCCCGAGGTCGCCCGACCTCAGGCGAGGCTTCCCGACGGCCAGATCTGGCCCCCCGGCGGCCAGATCTGGCCGCTCGCGGCTGAGCATTGCTCACCGGCTAAGCTTCGTGAGAGAGAAGGAAGAAGATGATGAACAATACTTTTCGAGGGCAAAAAAGGAAAACACATATATCAATAAGGGCAATATTGGAAAGAAAAAAATTCATTAAAACCTAGACTAGCATTCCAAATGCTCAATGCAGACTTGAAAAGCCGAACCAAACGCAAAAAATTTTCCTCAAGGGGCTTTGGGGGCGCAAAGCCCCTTGGGAAAGTTGAACCAAACGGGGCCCTACACGAGGGCAATGGAGACTATGTCTTACTTTTTATCCAATGAAAAGTCGGGTAACACTAAATCAAATAATTGTGAGAAAGGCCAAAGGGGGATCTCCTCCTCCATAATAGTAATAGGAGAAATTTACCAAGAAAATTCTAAACCTATTGTAATTTTTCCAAATAAATCCTAAACCTCTTCTTTTCTTTTCTTTTCTTTTTTTGACCAATTCAATTCTAAACCTTTTGCAATTATATAAATTCAGTTCATTCGACTAATTTTGATCAGTTGGTGTTGACATAAATGCCAAATTGGCACGCTTACACCGGCGTGATAATTTTTAAATAATATATTTTTTTAAAAAAATATATATTTTTTTTTTCTTTTTCTTTTTTTTTTCCTTTTCTTTTCTTCTTAGTTTCCTTCTTCTCTTTCCCCACATTGGCGACAAAGCTCCAATGAGGATTGCAACCCTCGCCCAATGTCACCTAGATCTAGGCAAGGCCTTGGGGCCACGGGCAAGGTCCCTTCGCCTATGGTGAGGCCATGGTTGTTGCTGGCCTTGCCCAGATCTAGGAGATGTCAAGCACGGGCAACACCCTCACCAATGACTAGTCAAGGCTCCACAGCCCTTGCTAGAGCCTTGCTAGCCTCTATGGGGAAAGAGAAAAGAAAATTGAGAAGAAAAAGAAAAAAAAAAATAAAAATGAAAAAATTAATAAAAAATTTAAAATATATATTATTTAAAATTTGTCACGTCGGCATTAGGCAAGTTGAAGTCCATGTTAGCACCAATTGGTCAAGAGTGGCTGGATAGACTAAATTGACACAATTGCAAAAAAATTAGAACTGAATTGGCAAAAAAAAAAAATGTTTAGGACTAGATCTTTTCATAGTTTCAGGAATTTTTTTTTGGTAATTCCCCCACAAATACAATAGATAGTCGTGGACTCTAGACATAAAGGTAGGAATGATTTGGGTTTGTTCTAGAGCTGAAATTTAGCCCTATTTCATCGGCTCAAAACTCACATGGGTCCTAAATGGCAAAAGGGTTATCATTGAGGCAGAGCCCACGACTGGTGTCTGTGACCTATGGGTCTCTATTGGATGATAATTGCGCCCATTAACAAGATGGGCTTCGATCAAGTGGTGATATAGCATGCTTTTGGGGAGGAGTAATTGGAGATTGACCAATTTGAAGCCCAACTAGGAGTGTCCCCTGATGTAAATGGAAGTTTCTCAATCATTGTCCAAGTAACGGTAGAGGTTTAGGAAGATCGATCCACCTATTATTGCATTTAAGCGACGTGGTAGACTGTAAGTGGATTATATCCAACATTTTATGGAAGTCGATAATATAACTATTTCATATGCCAATCCTACAGCACCATGTCTAGCATTTTTCTTATTTGTTAGATAAATCTTAGCGTCCAATCTTTTCGCCAAATCAAAAGTAGGGAGGAACAACCACGGTAGGGGACAGTAACAGGTCTGGAAAGGAAAATGGCAAGAAAATCTCCACTATTTTTTATTTTCCATCATCTATGTTCTCACGAAAATTTTAAATTCTTAAATTTTTTCCCTCAAATTTTCTTTCCGCCTATTTTCCCCAATTTCCCAAGCATACCCAAATACCCATGACCTCTTTTGGGTTTGTATCAAATATCATATACGGATCCATCTCCTAGCATCATGCAAACGGCCTCGAAGTGGCTTGGGATGGGTTCACCCCCAAATACCCTCAAAATGTGCGTGACATGTGCGATGGTAAAGGACGCGAGAAACCCACTTGACAAAAAGCATGTCCAAATCAAGACAAACTCGGAAGTTGACCTGACAAACAAGCAAAAAGACAAGACACGATGCTTGATATTGACAACCCCAAATTTGTCACCGAGCGATTTCCAATTTTAAGACATGGAGAAAAAGGGGGAAAGGTTTTTAAAGGAAGAATTTCGAGTGGATTTATGGGAAACTTGGGCATTCAGACAAAGGGAGATCAGTCGACCTGAAATAATGACCAGCAGATTTAAGTACTACGGTGGGATATGGTCCTGCAGTTTCAGCGAGCCCACGCTCGATGGGCCTTATTTTGAATTCAAAATTAAACAATAGAACAAATGAGAAGATAAAGTTGGGTCTAGTAAAGAAAAAAGTTCATCTTCTATGATACAACAAGTTCCGGCCATATCGTGCCCGAATTTCTATCAAATCGTGTCTTGAACATTTGCTAATTTGTGCGGAGAGAGTTCCGGACTTTCTGAAACTTAACCAAACAAGGCTGCGGTAACACCTCAGACGTTTGATTACAGAATAGATCGAGTGGCAATGGCTAGAGTCGAACGGTCCACATCATGTGCAGAGCACTTACGGCTTGTTCAGATGGGTAGTCGCGCCGACAGGCCCTTCCCCAGTTTTTAATCTCATAAAGAAAATCTGGGCTCAGGACTAGGGGTGAGCGTGGTCCGGGTTGGTCCGGGCCACCCCCTAACCCTAGGACCAACCCGTACAGTGTCGGTCCTCAATTTTTAGGACCGAGGACCGACCCTATTGAACCTGGGACCAAGGATCAGACCGACCCATGCCTTGATCGTTAGGTCAACCCGGACCGATTGTTAATTTTTTCATCTTATTTTTTATACTCCATAAAAAAGCAAACCTACAAATTCAAATTACACATCTATCGACAATACAATATTGTGCAACTAAACTATAAATACCAATACATATTTAGCAAATTTAAGATGGCACATAATAGAAATTTAAATACTTTTCTTAACTGCCCATCGAGATATGGGACAAGATGGAAAGTTCTTGTAATCATCTATCTTTAATATTCATAACACCATAAGCAAAAGCGTTCTTACATTTGATCATGTAGAGTCCACTCAACCAAAAAATGAGCTTCACACCACTTGACTAACAAATTACCATAGCAACTGCAGTACTACTCTACTCTTCAAAAGCTTCTACCATTTGACACAAATTGAAAAGTAAACTATAGGTGAAATTCATTAGTAAAATACAATTAAACCATAAAAATTTCAAAATACTTAATATAAATCATGAATATATAACTTCATATCTTGTTAATTCACTTGAACTTCTAAACATGAAAACAAAACAAACGATACATAATTAATACTCAACAAAAGTTTTAAATTGAAACTAATATTAGTATTTATTGATAGAACATCTCAATATAATATAATATAACGAGACATTTTACTTAGGTTTGAATATATAAAAGAATTATAAATAATATAACATAATATACGGGTTGGTCCGGGTTGGGCCAACCCAAAACCAAGCCATCGGTGTTGGTCACAAATTGGCCCTGGGAATTTGCACCAGGACCGACCCAAGCCCTCATAGGAATCCGGACCAGAGAAGAGGGTTGGTCAGTCCAGGGTCGGTCCAGGGTCGACCCTAAACCGCTGCTCACCCCTACTCAGGACCACTACCACCTACATCTGCCCAGAAATGATTTGTGGTCCTTAGGTGATCTCTCCTTCTGGGAAGCCTGGACCACGGTGTCTCCTTTCCTTTCGCCTCACGACATCCCATCCGGATGGGGGCATGCATGTTTTGTCAAGTGGTCGATTCAACATCAATTTATAGTGGATCTAAAAGCAAACTACCCATTCGTGGCATGTGCGCTTGTAGTTATAGAACGAGGCCGGACGGAAAAGTGGGCAAAACCATGTCTTTGAATTGGGGGATCAGGTCGGCATCGGTGCTAAAATTTATTATGTGCCGCTCACTCGAGAGCTAAATCATTTCAAATGATGATTTTATATGCCTCAGCTTATAAAAAGGATTCTATAAGTGACTCCAACAACTTGACTATTGTTAGCATGCTATTGTTTCAATGTCAAGAACTCGTCGGAGTAGCTTAAATAGATGTTATTAAAATGTTTTCACACTAAAACAATCATTCATAGAATTTTGGCTCTATATCCATGGTTTGTAAACTATTGGCACCAAACATTTCAATATTGCGTGGTGCAGAATTTTTGTGACAAATAATCCATCCATCCATAAATTGAGAAAATGGGGTTAAATTGGTTCCCATAAGTGCCCTAGCATTGGTAATGCATTTTCACAAGGCTCAAAGCTCTATTGTTCAGTCTCACAACAGAGCAAGGTCAGAGAAGCAGCGAGCTGCGAAGTAAAGAATGGCAGGTGAGAATATTTTGCTCATTTCCTTCTCTTTATGGAGGAAAGCAATAGTTCTATGACCTTCGATGAAGTTACTTTGGGAGAGACAGAGAGTCCGTGATCTTACTTCTGCATCTGACAAAGTAAAGGGTAATGATGGTGATGATGGAACATTTGCTTTGAGATTTTGCTTCTAGGTCGCGATGTTGTTTTGGCACTTTCTATACAAACAACTGATTCAATGCCAAAACAGCATGACCGATCACTTTAGTGCTAAATTTTTTTATAAAATGTCTATTATTAAAATGTCTCCAATAAGTCATATCACAATTTTTTTATATTAAAACGATGTCACGTCGATTATTTCAACAAAGAAAGTTGCCAAAGTTATTAAGATGATTGTTTTTTAAAAGTTGTGACATTTAAATGATAATTTAAATTGTACAATAATTTAAGCACGTTCATTTTTCCTTGATTTTGTGAATAGATGATTTTAATTTGTAACAGTAAACGAAGAGAGATATGATATCCAAGATACTTCTATCAGTCTCTAGTCTCTCCTTCATGCCATCACAAAATCGCCAACTTTGAAGTTTGTCAATGGCGGCACCGTACGTTGTGTGAGGGAAGTTGGAGGCGAGAGACAAGGGGGAGGGCTTGCCAACAAGTAATGCAAGGCAGGAGGAGGAGGGAGAGAGAGGTGATGATAACACAGTATGAACATTTATCATTGTAAGTTATAAGAAGCATGGGCCACCTAGTAGCTAAATTACTTTTTAGTATGAATAAATAGCATAATATATAATGTCCTAGGAGGTTAGTATTCATTATACAATCAAACAATCAACAGATATAGACCTTTATAGATTGCTAGTAGGAGAAAGATTTTGATTTTGATTTTGAATATTGAAGTAAAAGAGACACATAACTCATTTGTGTGATAAATGGGTCACATGAGAGTATGAGTAGCAACATTTTGGATGAACATAATACCATGAATAGTAGACGTAACTAAATATGTCTTTGATTGGTGGGTTACAAGTTATGGATATCACTCACATGCTAACTTAACTAAATATGAATATAGGCAATGTCCATCATTATAATTTATCAATTAAAATGCCATTTTTTTCTCCGATCAAATATAGAAGAAGGTAAGACCCTTAATCACATGAATGATGAATGACACACCGGACATAGACATATTTTTCACCCATTAAGGCTTGTCACAATCATATCAAACAAAAGGAGGGCTTCTCTTTTATCTAGAAAACATGGCGAGAAACCTACTCATGTATACTCATGACATCTGCCCTTATCACTTGAGAAGTCCACTCTGGTACCCATTATAACGGGTCATGATTTTCTTGGCTGAGGATAAGCTCGTCCGAAACCTAGGGAGCTAGCTGAGACATCATAACATCCTCCCCTCATTAGATCGTTCTCAAGATCAGTTCAATGGATCGCATTATAACAACAACTAAGCGTAACACGCTTTATTTGACTTTGAGCGTCTAATCCTTCAAGCCAAACATGTAGATAACTTCAAAACACGTTAGTAGATTTCGGCTTGTCATGGGCATCATCTGAAAAGCAGCATTAACTCCCAAGCAACTTGTTGCACGACAGTCACCTCTATCTTATAAGTTCTTCTCCAAGAAGATAAACGTCACGTCCTCGGAATGTCAACACAAAAACCTAATACCACTTCCATGAACAAGTTAAATACATATCATGCCTTCTGCAATCATCATACTTCGTCCCAATGTCAAAAAAGCCCCACTTCTAAGCTCGGATGTGACTGTGCCACGGGGCCGAATCACTTGGGGTCTTTAAGAACTAGGAGAATATACCAGGGATACTATTTTGTTCCCTGGACTCAAGTGAAAATTCCTAACAAGGGAAGTCAACAAAGCGTTGCTGCTGCTATGTCTTCAGAAAGGGTGGACCACATATCATCGAATCAACCCCTTACCTGTTGCTCTTTAATCATAAAAGCAAGGTAACATCAGTAACCTCACTATATAGTAAGTGCAAAAGAACTTACTGAAATTGCTGTATATGCTAAAAAAAGCTGGCACTTCAGATAGATATTGATATGTATATATATATCTGTGTGTGTGTGTGAAGTCATTATGGATTAGTCTAAAATCAAACTAAATATAAACTGAGTACGGAAAAATTACCTACTTAGTCTTAAATCTATTGTATAAACATCATTCGGTTCTAAACTTTTCATTTTTGGTAATTTAGTCCTATACCTTTGTGCAAAATTTCAATCTAATCATTTTGAACAATTTTCCCAAGAAATTCCTTACATGGAGGTCAAGTCATTACTGCCATCTTACGTAACACATTACCACATCAACGATTTCTAGTGAAAATTGATCTAAAAGACTACATTGAAATTACTCGTAAAAATTTTACGACTAAATTAAGAAAATTGAAAAGTTTAAAATTGAATTGATATCCGTATAATAAGTTGGGACTAATTGGATAATTTCCCTATCCTATGTTACTATGCAGCCGACCTAAGTGAGATGAGACCATGATAGTGATTGGATTATTGTATACTTCATTTGATCTATCATCTCATAATATCATGTTAGGTGGCCGGAGACCACCAATAAAGTCTCTAGGAACAAGGAATCTACTAGCGTTTAAGGGCGTCTCCCTCAACTTATTTTGTCTCAACTTCCTTAGCACATACTTAATTTGATTCCATGACATCAACATATCAATTATTTGGCACCAAATCAATGAGCTTGTTCCAGAACGAACCGAGTTCAAACAAAAGCGAAATCACATCATGCTGTTTGGCCCTGTGTCGATACCTCCTCACATAGAATATATACATGTATTGCTAAACCAGAAGAAGATGATGACCATCAAAACCCTAGGAAAGGGACATAACATGATTATATACAAATCGCCGTATGAAGTTGCAATGTGAAAACGATCATTATGAACTAAATATGGTAGACACCTGTGATTGTGTCCTTGGCCTGCGTCAAACCACTTTAGCATACCTAAAGTTAGAAATAAAAAATATTATCTGCGCACGTAAATATAATATAAGATAGACGACTGTTAAGCTAATAACATTATCGTTTCTATCTTTACCAAAAAAAAAACATTATCATTTCTATTATTCTTAAGAAAGAATGTGGGGGAAAAGTGCTAAAAAAGTTCTAAACCTTTTGCATTTATGCCAATTTAGTCGTAAACCTTTTTTTGGTGCCAATTAAGTCCTAAACATTTTTACGTTGTGCCAATTCAGTCATTTTCCGACCAATTTTGGCTAGATTTTGCTGATTGAATGCTGGCTGGTTGACGTGGCCTAATCGGTGCTGAGATAGACGACTTTTAATAATATTTTAATATTTTTGATTTTTGATTTTTTTGATTTTTTTATTTATTTATTTTTTTTTTGGTAAGGTAAGGTAAGAGATAAACTTTTTTCCTTTTTCTTTCTTTTTTCCTTCTCCTCCTTCTTCCTCCAACCGATCGCCGGACCTCGGCGACCAGCCAAAGGCAATGGCCCGCAAGGTCAAGGTTGACCTCGCCAACCACCTCACTAGTGGCCGCGAGGGTGGCCTCACGCTGGGTGGCAAGGCTCGCCCTCGCTAGATCTAGCGAGGGTTGAGCCTTGCCCACTCGGCGCGAGGGTGCCCTCGAGGCCTGGGCGGTGAGGCTTGCCCTCGCCGGATCTAGCGAGGGTCGAGCCTCGCCCATGGCCGACAAGGGTAGCCTCACACTGGGCTGGCGAGGCTCACTCTCGTCGGCCATGGGCGAGGCTCGACCCTTGCTGCCCAGGCCTTGAGGGCGGCCTCATGCTAGATCCGTGTCGCCCATGGCCGATTAGGGTGAGCCCCGCTAACCCGGCACAAGGCTTGCCCTCGGGCCTAGGCAGCCTCGAGTTGGCCTCGCGCCCAGGCGGCGAGGCTCGCCCTCACCGCCCAAGCCTTAAGGGTGGCCTCACGCTAGATCCAGCGAGGGCGAGCCTCACCCGCTCGACATGAGGCCGCCCTTGAGGCCTAGGCGATGAGGGTCGAGCCTCGCCTATGTTCGGCAAGGTCGAGGTTTGGCAAACGGCTGGAGGAAGAAGGAGGAGAAGGAAAAAGAAAAAGGAAAAAATTAAGATATTAAAATATTATTAAAAGTTGTCAACGTCGACGCCCACGTTAACTAGTTAACATCCAATCAGCAAAATCCGGCCAAAATTGGTCGAAAAGGACTAAATCGGCACAACATAAAAATGTTTAAGACTTAATTGGTATAAAAAAAAAAGGTTTATGACTAAATTAGCACAAATGCAAAAGATATAGGACTTTTTTAGCACTTTTCCTAAAGAATGTGTATTTTGACTTATTTGAACCATAATGATCCCATATATTTCATAATATTGCTTCTCTCCTCTTTTTTCCTAGAAAGAAGCGAAAAGTAGCAAGAAAAATAAACTCTCGTGCGCTTAAGCCGATTCACAATCGAAATTTTGTTAGGCTAGCACGACCTTCGTGATAATTAAGTAGCATAAAAAGAGTAGACGTATATTCTTTCAAGGGCTATAACATGAAAGGCGTCATCTACATTCAATTATACTATTTTTGGTACCTTATAGATTCTTATTGCGCATGGTTTAGGAAAGATTCCTTCAATCATTGCTTGGTAAATGCTAGGCCCGAACTGTTTGCACAACGCGGGGCACATCTCAAATTACATAGATCAAATTCGAATGCAATATAACATGATACGGCACAATAGCTTTATAAATTGACATAAATTAACACGTTTTCATCATAATTATGTTATTTGGCTGGTAGAATCAAAACCAAAGTGTTTTAGATCGACACGAATTACAAACATGATTATGACACACTGATACGAATTGCCAACCTAAATAGAAGTGCTGGAGTTCTGCTGCAACACGCTTAAAACATCATTTCGGCAAGTTTATATATTAATCATCTCTTCCGCATTACAGCATGGTAATAATGATGGACGTGGAAATTATGGGCAAGAGGCCAAAACCAGCTTTTGCTTCTTAATGCACCGCAATTTCACAAAACCATTTATTTAGACTTGCACCACACAATCTAGAGAGGAAGTACTAATTGAACAATCACTTTTAGCCGTTGCTGCATGATGGGATGTTGAGGGGAGCACTCGATCGATTCTCTTCTTTCGATTTAGTCAAAATGATGAGTGTGTTCTTCAATAAGTTGACAGACCCCAACTGAAGATATCGATGATGAGGCCCATGTGGGGGAACTTAGGGATGAACATTGAGAATATTATTGCTGGATTTGATGACTATTGAGGTTGGATTTTCAATTTGGTTCCATAAAGTAAGTTTGCATAATGTGATTCCCTAGACAATGCAAGAAAAAGCAGACAAAAGAGGATAGGCTTTTGCAGGCTGTGAAAGTTTAGTGCTTGTGTAATCATCTTCCACATTTCCTATGCTTTTTAGCAGGATTTTTGTCAATTTGCATGGGCCAACGAGTCTTCTGGCAGATTTAAAAATTGTTCAAAGTCCAAAGACGTAGAGACCCCCTCAGATGTGACAGAGAATGATTACAATAGTGCCAGAATCTGTTGACTTTATTCTTACCGCTTTTACCGCATTAATATGCATTAAATTAGCACACAATTCAAAAATATACATTTATAAGACTAAATAAGTACGGGAAAAATTGCATCCTAAATCTTAAACCTTATATACGGAATACAACTGAGTCATAAATATATCGATCGTCCAATCAAAGTCCTAAATTTTTTCCCAAATCCTAAAAATTTTAATTTGTTCAATTAAATTCTTAACCTTTATTCCAAAAAAAAAAATCCTAAAAATATGTTGAAAAGTACATGCCACAAGTAGGCAATTTTCAATTTTATTCTTTAAAAAGTTTAGGATTTGATTGCATTTCATAGTTAAGATTTAGGACGTCATGTGCAATATTTTTGAATATAAACACAACATTTTAGATATGGAAATTTAAAGGACTATAAATTAGAAAAAATTGCAAGATTTCTCAACTGTTTGAAAGGGTCATTAATTGGCTCATTTAAGTCATTATCACTGTCAAACTGTATACTTTATTAATTAATCCAATGTGCTAAATTCAAAAAAATTTAGAACTAGGAAATTTTTCAAAAAGAAGAAGAAGAAAACTCTTAATAGGAGAGGGAGAGGGAGAGGGAGAGGGAGAGGAATTTGAGTTGTGCTATCGATGTATGTTATGCAACCGAAAACAATTAGAAGATGTTGAATCGTCTAAATCATATGGCTTCAATTTAATGTTATATTTACTTATCAATTTCAAGTATGTTTAAATTCTCAAATTAAGAACCTATTTTCTTTGTTTTCATTTTAAATCAGTAATGTTCTTATCTTCTATTTTGTATGATATTTCTGAAGTAAACAGACTAAAATTGAAATTCATATTTAATGGCGACAATTTTACCTTTTTATATGATGCACGTTACATAAAAGATTTGAGGGCAAAATGTTGTTTTAGACAAAATCAACGAAAAATGTAAGATTTTATCCCCACAAAACATACGCACGACACGTGCTACTATACATGATCAATGGTGTTGATAATACGACGAAAAGCAAGTCCAAGAGGGTAAATTGCGACTTTTCAAATTTTGGGGTTTAACTCAGTTAAAAAAAAAAAAGTTTGGGGTTTAACGTAGACAAACCCCCAGTTGATAGGGGTGGGGTAAACTGAAATTTTTCTTATGTCGAACCTTATAAAATCAAATCCCTGTAACGTGGCATCAAAGCAAATACTACCGAAATCACAAAACGATCTTTCGAGAGTATTTTTATTTTACCAAGTTACGTAGGAATGTGTGTGATCTCCATTTTCACGTGATATTTGTAATATTCTTAAGCATTGCTGAGAGGTACACTCAGTTTTTTGCACTTTGAAAAAGCAATGTTGTGCATGACACGTTCAAACAGACGGAACGTCCAACGAGCTCCCACTAGTAATATTTTTCATGTTAGAAGATATCATTGAATAATTATTTTAATAGTGCTATAAGTGGGGATCATTAATGATAAAGCAAGAAGCCCTCATTACTAAATTAATATAGGGGTCCGGTGCTATTAAATGGTTGTCAGCCAATAAGTCAATGGGTGTTAATTTTCTAAAGTTGTTTATTGGCCGTGGATGTTGTGGTCACAACAGAAGACGTTAAGCACAGTCTCTTGCAACCAGAAGTTATTCAAATAACCTCTATGATTGACTCAATCCGTTAAGACAATTGAAAATTTTCGATTCGAAAATTGAAAGTCACCCGTTTAAACCCACTAATTACATGCAAATTAACACTTACAGAGCATTTTATGGACCTTCAAGTAATTATCTAGCCTCTGCTCTGCTCTACCCTTGGATTAACCGAAACGAAAACGAGATAACCCAAATAATAAGTATGTTCATTTATTACTTCAAGATCCCAATTCAAAACATCACAACAATAATGGATATCATTCCAAATTCCAATCCAACCTTCCCTAGCCTATGTGATCTACGTTCAAAGAATTTAGGGCACCCCATTTCCCTACGCCCCAAACCGCGCACATGAACCTGAAAAACACTCGTTTCCCGTTTTTACACGATAATGTAACGCGCCATCAACCCACGTTCGCTGTCGTAAAGATTTCTGGTCGTGCTGTAAAGAACGATAAAGATCGGAAAGAAGATGGACACGGAAAGGTTAATTTTTTTTCTTTCTTTTTCCACGAATCAAGAAAGAAACATGAAAAAGAGAGAAGCTTTCATGATCTCAAGGAAAGCTGGAGTAGCTGGAGGAGTGGAGGACAAAAGGGTGGGGGACAAAAGGGAACACCGTTCGAGACCTTGAACTCCGACTTTGTTCCGATGGACGGAGTACAACGTGTTTTCTGGGGTGGAACTGCTTCGGGCTCGGGAATTCCTTAACCGAGCCCCAAGTTCTGTTCCTAGTTCCGAGCGAAGTTTCCAGGGTTTTTTTCATTTTTAATGCTTTCAATTAGGAGCTGTTCTTCCTGCCCTAAAATTAAATTGAGTCGGTCCATTCAAACCGAATCTTTCTACCCACGCCATCTCAGTCAACATGCATTTAATTTGACCCCCAAAAATAATCGAAAAATACGTCCATTAAGATTATTAGAATAAAGGGCATGAAAGATTATTGCTGCACACCACCGACCGCGGTGGCATGGCTGGATAGGCCTTGGACCTCCACGAAGGAGGACCAAGTTCGAAACCCCCGCGGCGAGGCGATCTTTGTTTCACAGTGACTTAAAGCGCGACGTCGAGGTGGTGGTTTCCTCGCTTAGCGTCGCGCAGGGGTTTACGGGCGGCTGTCGGCCGAAATGCCGGTTCCTCCAAAGACCCAAAAAAAAAAAAAAAAAAGATTATTGCTGCACGGAGTCTTGGATCGATGTGCTTCAGATTTTGTGCGTATCGATCCCTCTTTTTGGGCTTTTTGAGTAGATTATCACTTAGTTTAGAAGAAATAAATACCACAAACATAGCTTGATCCCTTAGGGTCTAATTTTGCTGCATATTTTATGTGTTATCTGTGGCCCTCTTCATTAATTTTAAGGATAATTTTGTTAAATTTTGATTAATTGCAAAAGCGACCATCTTTTCAAATACATTTGCTTCAAATTTAAGATTTCAACAAAAATTAAACTCGACAGATTCATTTAGAAATAGCAAACCAAATATTTTTTTATCTTAAAAGTACCTAAGATTATTCCATGTGAACTTGGCTTAATGCCTTGGGTACAAGACCGGCGGTTCTCCACACGATTCATCTGCATGAAACAATACAACATGGCGTGCAATCAAACCGATTTGGGTTATATATGAGGAAGTTCGTGTCATACACACCTATCAACCTGTCTAAATATGAATTGATACATTTAAGTTAATATGTTAATGTGTCATTTGTTTCAATGCAACACAATTAGACAAGTTTTAACACGTATAATGCTCATATTTGAAGATTTTTAAATTTTTAATATTTAGAAAAAAATAAATCTATGTCTAATAATAGAGAGTGAAATAAAAAAAATTAGAAACACAGGAAAAACTAATCCAATCATATATTTTAGAAAGTAAAGGACAATTATCTATACTGTCTAGAAATCTGTTGACCCAAATTATTGTGTATCGACGTGTTCTACATGTTTATCATTTACTCATGTAAATGTAAATTTGTAGCATGTTAATATGTAGTGTCACATCAACACTTAATCAATGACACATTTAATCATTGCATTAATCGTTTCATGTAACTCATTTTATTAGGGTGCCGTGTACGTGTCGAGGTAGTTCACCAAGTTTATTGAACGCATCATGTTTGGACTAGCCATATTTGTATTATACCACCATTTCGACATGGCACAATTATCATGACACGAATAGCTAGCCTTACTTAGAGACATTTAACTCATCATTATCCCATTAAAAAATATTAGAAGGAAGAGATGCATTGAATTTCCCCGTCACAATATATTATATGCTTGAGATTAACAAGTTGTGCTACATATATGATTAATTAGATAGACACCTAATCTCATCTACTTCATTATTTTATTTTTAGTTGTGTGTGGTAGAGAGAAAGTTACACCAGTTTAGGGAGAGAGGAAAAACACTCCACATGCGAGAGTTCGTTGAAATGGGTGATCCGGGATTGACAAGATCATATGTAGATATGTCACCTTTTTAAGGTGAGTAAAAGCTTCAAGTCAAGATATTATTTTACTAGAGCAAGAAATAAAAATAAAAATAAAAATAATAAAAAAGCAAATTGCATTGTTGATGGTTTGAAGCTGTAGAGTATGAAGTTAAACAAATATTTTCATCGGCATTTTTACCTTTTTGTTGTTGGATCGGCTCGATTTCTTTATTTGCCTATCATGTATCTTTATACATTACATTGCAAATATTTTTCTTAACAAGTACCCTGTAGATACTTGTTAAACACTAAAACAAAGAAATATTGCCATTTCCAATGCATTAAAAATAATAACATATTTTTATTAAGCATGTGAACACTTGTTAATAACATCATTTGGTAAATTGTGTCCTGACTGAGTATTTGAAAAACCCAATATACAAAAGAAACCAAATATTCATTATTCAATAACATCAAACTCCTTGTATTTGTATTATGTTTGTCTTTAAATAGTGTATGTGATGACGCAATAATACAAAGAAGCATACATAGCCCCTCTAATAAAATGTTTTGAACAATCGTCACGATTTAAAAGTTTCATTTTCTTTTGTCCGAAAATAAATAAGTGCATTGAAAATTTAAAGTCATATCATTTTTTTTTTTGGTCACTCAAAATGGATGGAATTGGCATAACCAAACGGATTATTATTTTTTTTTTTTGGACAAACTCCATGACTAGATACACCATCCGAAAAGCCTTAGGAGCTCAAATATATTTAATTACAATTTCAGCGCACTTATTATAAAAACAATTTAAAAGTCAATCGTTTTCGAATCTTTTTTTCTGTTTAAACCTCTCTTTCGGACACAAGAAGCCAAAATGGATTCACTCGCCATCATCATCACCATCACTTTCCAGAGTCCCAATAATGGTTCAAACCGTAGGTTTACCTCGTCCAAAGCCCGGAGGGCTTTCTGGTCAATTCAGCTCTCGCCACGTCGGGGTCACGTGACCTGTATCCTCCCCCCCTACCCGAAAAGGGTCAGGCAAAAGTAGCCGTAGCCCGTGGGTTATCGAACGGTGAATAACCCGCGAGGCGAGGGGCATTACGGTCAAAGCGCGGGGGGAGGGGGGGCTGTTCGGTCATTTCCACGTCTTCACGGCCGCAGCACGGGGGGACCACGTGTCCTTTCTGGATGGCGGGGGGAGAAAGCTTTTGGCGTTTCTGCCGGGGGGCGATTGCGTAAATTCACCCGTTGCGGCTTGGCTCTTGCAATGATGCGAGCGACTGCACAGTGGCAGAGGGATTGAGGGGGGCGGAGCGATTGGCTCTTCTGCTGGTTTTTTCCTCCCATTGCCTGTCAGTCACTAGCCAGTCAAACCCATCTTTGACCAGCCCCAGCCCCACCACCGGGAATGTCATTGATTTCTTGAACCAGGAAAAATTCACGGTTTTTTTTCCTCAAGTAAAAGGGAATTTTTGCAGGTGCAAATTGATATGGGGAATTTGGCAAAACTGAGGGAGGATGCAAATTGGTGGTGATGTGTGGGTGCAATTTTCTTCGACTAGCCCTTTCGGTTTTTTCAAATAGTAGGTCTAATTGTTGAAATGATCTCGCATTTCAGAGATTTTGTGAAATGTTTTTTCTTGAATTATTTTTGAAAACTTCCTCTGCTATAACTTGTGAATAGTTTGTTGATGTGAGTAGTGATTGTTTTTCAAGTAGTGAAAACGATAGGGAGGGACAATTGGCAAGGTGCCGGTGTGAATATGAGGAGAAGACGAGAGTGGTAATTGTTGATGTCGCCATGTTAATTTGCACGTTGATCATGTGCATGTTCTTCTGGTTTGGTCGGTTCTCTCATTGATATGGTGGGTACAAGCACAGCTTTGTTATGTGTGTAAGGATCAGCTTATACATTAGGAGAGTGTTTAGAAACATTTCCTGACAATTTGAACTGTCGGGTGAAATTATTTTTCTAAAGGGGAACTAGGTGTACAATTGTCATGCTCGTCAATCTTATCCATTTTCAAACATAAATGAGTGCAAAAAGTTGTAAAACCCAAAAATTGATCAATGTGATAATTTTCTACATAGTCTCTCACGATATAATATAACGCATAAAGTATTGATATGTAATGGAAATATCGTCATTTTAAGACAATCCTTTCTTATACGGCGAATAAAGAGCATAATATTTTAATGTTTACCCCATATAGAGCAGCTTATTAATGTTACAACACACTAAAACCAATCAATTGCTCTAATGATTGGATTTAGCTAGAATGAACTCACACAATACTTCAAACATATTCAAACATTGTGCGATCAGAAGCGTATTCTACGCACCAAAGATGTTTCTTTTCTACGCAGGTTTTCCCATCACGAAAGTAGGGAAAAGACCTTTCCAGAGGGAAAAATAAGACCTCTTTCACGAAGTGCCAAAAAAGCCCCAAGGTTTGGGGGAAAACCATTTTAGTGACACCTATGATTCTTTTCCAATGGTATGGTCAATGTAAGTAGGTGTGATCCAGAATCATTCGAGTGCCCCACCCAATCGGTCCCCCTACCAAAGATGAAGAATGCCAAAGACCCCATTTCATGATTTTTATCAAAAAAAAAAGCTACTTTCCCCTCTCTGGTTTTCCATACATCTTGATCATGATGGTGATGCCAAGGTATTTAAATGCTGTGTACTTGTATGGAGTGGGTGGAGACTGTATAGTGCGTTTGACCGCGAGCCCAACCTTTTTGTGCACCCTTTTTGACATGAGAAAAATAAAATTACATGGTCATATATTTAAGGGGGGAAATATGAAAAGAGCGAAAGGAGAAAGGGCGCAAAGCATCCGAGGCTTTCTTTTCCAACATTGAAAAACCATGTGACATGACCTTGCATGATTTTAATCTTTGCAAAAGCTGGCTTCACTGTGCAACACAAAGCGATCCACACATCAAGTGACATACTTTATGAAGTTTAACTTGGGCACTCATCTTTTGACTTTATGCCCTCAAATAGAGTATAGTATATGCCTTTTGACTATAGAAAATCAGGGAAAGTTTGGCATTTAATGGCAAATTTCCTTTGAATATATATGTCTAAAGACTTGATTGCAAACCTTTTTTTTTCTCCTTTGTGGCTCAGGATAACATAATTTGATTTGATTGAGCGATTATATACTTGTATAAAAAAAAACCCTAATTTACGATCATGAAGTGAAAGAAAAGTGGGCCTAGTATATGCCTTTTGACTTCAGAAAATTGGGGAAAGTTTGGCATGTAATGACGAATTTCCCTTGAATATCCATGTCTAGAGACTTGATGGCAAACTTGTTCTTTTTCTCCCCTATGGTTCACAACAACACCATTTGATTTGATTGAATGATTATAAACTCATATTGGAAAAGTCCTAATTTACGATCCTCAAATGAAAGAAAATTGGGTATAGTATATGCCTTTTGACTTTAAAAAAATTAGGGGTAGTTTGGCGCATAATGGCGAATTTCTCTTGGATGTCCATGTTTAAAGACTTGATGGAAAAATTGTTTTTCCCGCGTGGTTCGCAAGAACATAAATTGATTTGTTTGAGCAATCATAAACTCATATTTAAAAACCCTAATTTATGATTGTGAAATAAAAGAAAAGTGGGGAAATGATAGCGCTTGAAGTTGAGGAAGATGTGAATTAATACAATGAGGATCAAGAAACGTCGTGCAAATGCAAGACCTATAAATAGAAGCACCAAAGCAAGAGAAAGATGATGCAGTCTACCGCGCCAAAACTCTACAAAATCGATCTTTTATTTATTTTTCTACAATGTTGTTCAGTTTCAGTTTTAACTTTCGAGCTAGGTTTGTGTTTGTATCTTGTGAAAAAGACTATACTATTTGCATAAACATTTCCATTTCAGCGTCACTTGTGTATAACTTTGGTTCCGATTTCATCGATGTTTAATTTTCCTATGTCTAATTTCCATTCATGCACTATTTATTCCCTCGGACAGCGCTTTAATTTCCCCTTTAATATAGGCATCGCCCTGAATTTCCTTTGTCATTTCCCGTGTCATTTCTTGTCCGGCACTTTAATTTCTTGTCGTTGTCGGTTTCCAGTGCTCACTTTAGTTTCTTTTTGATTCCCGGTTCTCGAACTTTAACTTTCGGCCCTCCTTCTTCCTTCTCATTTTGATCGATTTCCATCACTGTCACTTCCACTTCTATCTCCAAAGCCGACATGCCTTGCACATACTCGTTCACTCGACCGTCCTTGAAAACTTGTGTTTGTAGAAGATTGAATCAAGAATAATAAAGTTCTACAATAAGTAAACCATAAGTCATAAAATATATTTAAAAAATACAATTAAATTCTAAAAATTTTTAAGTTGGTGCAATCGACAATTTCTATTAATTCCATCTAACATGATAAATGAAAAATGCTAACAAGTTTTACCATTTAATTATATTTTTGTGACAAATTTTAAGATTTGATTCAACTTTTAAAAAATTTAGGATTCCATTGCACTTTTACAATAAAATTTAAGACTTTTGGTATACTTATTTCTAAAGTTTTTATCAATGAGGATAGTCAGGGTGCACAACAACTTTCATGGAAAAAACACCAAAGTGTGGTTAGGTAAATCACAAAAATATTATATATTCTTGCTTGCAAGAACACTAAAAACCTATTAAGATGTCTACAGGTTAGGAGCTCTTGAATTATTACAAAGAATTGTAAAGAAAGACTATGAATCCCAATCTCCATCTTATATATTAAATCAACTGATTACGATATCTTAACCCAAAATTAATCCAATCTTTGTATACATAGTTGCATAAAATGGAAGAAATCCAATTAGTTAAAATTAAAATTATACTATGAAAAATAGAAATCAAACATAAAGTAAAAGATTGATAATCGATTTTCAATCAAATGATTGCTAGTACTAGATTCAAACACTAGTAAGTTACTTTTTCCAATATGACATTTCCTCAATAATAATTCAGAAAAATAAAATGTAGGTAATGCTTTTATTGGTAACCCAGATTAATATAAATCATAATTACCAGCTGAGGTTTATTTTTTTATAACATTTACTTTCCAATTGAAAACAGAGAGTTAATGCAAGGAACACGTTTCCCGACAGCACTATGATTGGCGCCACAATCTAGCATGAGCTAGCCTTATTAGCCTTTAGACTCACGGAACAAATTCAGGTACTGCTATTAATTGGACATTCAATTCGATCTACCTATAAAATTTTTATAGTTTCGCAAATGAATTATGGTGACAATAATGTAGAAAATAATTCGACAGTAATTCCTAGGAGTGTCTTTGCGGCCACATCCTAACTCATAATCAAAATTATTAAGCTTTGTACCATGTACCTAGAGTGGCCACGGGCCGAAATGGTAGTGCTGTGGAATACACACTGCAAATTCAGAATTAATTGTCCTTTTGATTATTGGATGGCATACGGACTCAATGTGCAGGCATGATTTTTTCAAGATTTAAATGATGGAAAAAGGGCCGGTTGATTGAACGAGTTCATGCCTCTTTCTGTGAAGTAGGGGATCACAATGAAGGGCGGGATATTAATAAGAAGAATGAGGCAAAAGCAAGAGAAATGTTCTATGTATTTAGTACATATGATAACTAAATATTGAATGGTAAATCTGGTGAGACCCCTCATTTGTAATTATTCGCATTCAATGCAACGCATCATTGTACTACACTAATGTAATAATTTCTAGACATACATAGAGACAACAAAACCCTTTTGTGATTTTTTTAGCTCCATCCAACCATTTAATTGAAGAACTCACTAGTGTTCAAAAATAGTTGTGACTATGAATTTGGGAAAATTACTAAAAATGTTTTAAATCAATAGCATTTGTACCAATTTAGTCTTCAATCTTTTAATTTGACCATTTTATTCATAAATCTTTTGACTATTTGTTAATGTAATACTTTTGATTAATTTTGATCGGAAATTACTAACATGAAAGCCGCTTGTCCTACATGATACAACTGGTGTTGATAGAAACAATTCTTATAATTTTTCATAAGCAAAATTTCCATATATTTTTATGTTTTTTTTCCCTTTTTTTTTTTCCTTTTTTTTTCCCTTATAAGCTTGGTAAGGGTTGGCGCTCTTGCCATTGTGCAAAGACTGCGAGGCTCTTGCCAGATGCAAGTGAGGGTCACGACCCTTGTTAGTTGGACTTTGCTAGACTTGGTAAGGAAAAGAAAGAAAGAAAATGAAACAGAAGAAATAAATAAATTTTTTAAAATTAGATTTTTTAAAATTATAAATTATAAAAATTGTTAATGCTATTACTAATTATCCCACATGGCATGTCCAATATCCCTATCGGCAGTTTTTGACTAAAATTGGTTGGAAGGATTATATTAGTATCATTGAAAGTTTTACAAATAAATCAATTAAATTAAAAAGTCTAGAACTGAATTAATATGAGCATAATAAGTTATGATTTTTTGGTAATTTTGTCCTATTAGTTTCTATGGTATCTCTTCCTAGAGTGTAAATTTTTGCACATTGATTAATTCTCACATAAATCGCTTCCAACACTAATAAGTGATGTTTTCCGTACAAGATTTAAGGAAAAAAAAAATGATATAAAGCACATGGGAGTGATGGGAGTTATTGACTCAAGTGGCTTGTTTGTATCTCACATTGGAATTTCTCCTAACTTTAAAGTACATCTTCTTTAAAAAGATGGGTGTCACAAGGGAGAAGCTCTTAAAAGTACATCTTCTCTTTCCTCTTACTCCCAAACAAACACAGGATTTCATGTAGCTTAGTCTTTCTTTTCCCTTTTTATTCCTCTTTTTCATTTTATTACTTTCTAAACCTAGTTAAGAGGAAAACTTTTTAATTTTTTTAACTTGTCTTTAAAATATAGAAGTGGGTTTTAATTTTTTTTTCGAATTAATCCATTGATATACCATTTGTGAGATTACTATAAGAAAATTTAGGATGAGAAATTGTAATATTATGATATTATTATCAGCTAATTCGATTAATCCTAACTTTAATGAAATGTAATTAAATTTTAACAAAGACGCTCTCCTTTTAAAGAAACAAAAATGATGTTGTAACTTGGAATTTGTTGCATGAAATTAGTCTGTGGAATCACAGGCCTATTGTAGCTATTAAAATTAAAAGTACCATGTACTTTTAGCTAATTTACCTAATCACCTTGGGGGAAGTCATTCGAAGTGCATGATATTTTGATAAACTATTTACGTTTTCATTAAATTGATTTATATGGATCATAAGTTCAACAACATAATTTGATAAAACAAAAGCGTGGGTAAAAATAAGAAAGGAACTTGCACTGTGCTTGGTTCAAAGAATGAGTATTCTCTTGCCCACTTGTCTGGTTGGGGCTTTTTATAGAAATAAAATGGCATTCCAACAAGAATGGCCATTCCAGTTTTAGATGATTTGACAAAATCATGATTCAATTATAATTTGCACCGACATAAATTAAAATAAATAGATCGATTGTCAATTATTAAGAGGCTACAATTGATGAAATATTCATAATGCCATTACTAAATTTGACTAGTAGAATATCAATTATCATGATTTGTCGTTGTATTAATATTTTTAAACTGATTTTATAATTAAAAAATGAGAAAACAGATCAATTCAATAATAAATTAAAATTAAAAATTAATGAAGATAATTAGTTATTTGATAAATTAATTAAATACATTAGATTTCAATAATAAAATATATTAGGTATCATGACTTGCTATGATGTCATTGACTAATTTAATATTACTACGCAATATGAATATGTTTAGTAGTTTATATTAGATTAAATTATTAAATTGAATTGGTTGATTACATTTATGATTATTAATACCGTTAATTTACTTAGCAAATTTGAAAATTAACTGCAATAATTATTTTAATATAAACATAGCTTTTAAAAATTATTTAATATAATTTCTCATACTATAAATTAATGAATTATCATTTTAGCCTAGTATTTAGTGAATTATATTAAAAGTAAATTAGAGCCATATCATATTATGATAATACTATGATTCAAATCATTGCAATCATATTTAAATTTACAACATTCTATTCACTTCATTCCTGTGATATTTATTTTACAACCATAAGAATTCTCATTTCATTCCATTTCATTTCCACCAATTATCAAACAAGAAAATTAAAGCTTTGATTCCTTTCCCGCCATTGCTCAATTCCATTCTGTCGCCCCAAACATAATGGAAATCAAGTAGAAAACAACTTCTCCACAGAAAATGAGAAAAATATATCCTTGCTTATAAAGAAAAAAAGTTTCTGACCAAAACAAAAAGAAAAAAAAAACACTCCAAAGAAAAATTCAGAAAAGGGGAGAAAAAACGAAACACAATTTCATTTCCTCTTTTGCCCCTTGATAAGGAGAGTCACCGATTTTACACCTCCTCAAACTGCTTTACATCTGTTAAAAAAAAGGACCCTCCCACCCTCACCAAAAAAGAAACAAATCATTATCCAAATACCAAATGAATAAAAAATAAAATAAAATTTGAAAAAAATAAAAACTAATCCAATTATAAAATGACACAATATAATCACTCCCTGGTCTTCTCCATCTCTCTGCCCTTCACTGTCCCAACCTCACTCCATCCCAAACCACCACCACCACCACCATCCTCCTCCTCCTCCTCCTCCCTCCCCTCACTTTCTCTCTCTAAAACCAGGGCACAAGAGTAGAGAGAGAAAGATGGCACAAGAGTAAAGAGAGAGAGAGAAAGAGAGAAGTAGAGAGAGAGAGAGAGCCTAGAGCTTCTTGCATTAGGCGGCGACCCACCAAAAAAAATGCGCCTCCTACTCCTGCTCCTGCTCCTCCTCCACCTCCACTGCCACCGCCTCCCCTCCCTCGCCGACGCCGGCGGCCGGCGTCCCTGAGCAACGGGCCCTCCTTTCCGTCAAGTCCGCCATCACCGACGACCCCGCCGCCGCCCTCGCCTCCTGGAACGCCTCCACGGCCCACTGCACGTGGCCGGGCGTCGGCTGCGACCCCCGCGGCCGCGTCGTCTCCCTCGACCTCACCGGCCTCAACCTCACCGGCACCCTCTCCGGCGACCTCGCCCACCTCCGCCTCCTCTCCAACCTCTCCGTCTCCGCCAACCAGCTCTCCGGCCCCATCCCCCCGCAAATCTCCGTCCTCGCCGGCCTCCGCCTCCTCAACCTCTCCAACAATATCTTCAACGGCACCTTCCCCGCGGAGCTCTCCACCCTCAAGCGGCTCCAGGTGCTGGACCTCTACAACAACAACATGACCGGCGAGCTGCCCCTCACCGTCGTCGACCTGCCCAACCTCCGCCACCTCCACCTCGGCGGCAACTTCTTCGCCGGCAAAATCCCGCCCGAGTACGGCCGCTGGCAGTTCCTGGAGTACCTGGCCGTCTCCGGCAACGAGCTCGAGGGCGCCGTGCCGCCAGAGATCGGGAACCTGACGAGCCTCCGGGAGCTCTACATCGGGTACTACAACACCTACGACGGCGGCCTGCCCCCGGAGATCGGGAACTTGACGGAGCTGGTCCGGCTCGACGCCGCGAGCTGCGGGCTCTCCGGCGAAATCCCACCGGAGATCGGCAGGCTGCAGAACCTCGACACTCTGTTCCTCCAGGTGAACTCCCTCTCCGGGTCCCTGACCCCAGAGATCGGCCAGCTGAAGAGCTTGAAGTCCATGGACCTGTCGAACAACATGCTGTCCGGCGACATCCCCGCCTCCTTCGCCGAGCTCAAGAACCTGACCCTCCTGAACCTGTTCCGGAACAAGCTCCACGGCTCCATACCCGACTTCATCGGCGAGCTGCCGCAGCTGGAGGTGCTGCAGCTGTGGGAGAACAACTTCACCGGAAGCATCCCGGAGAAGCTCGGAGCGAACGGGAAATTCCACTTTCTCGATCTCTCCTCCAACAAATTGACCGGCACTCTGCCTCCCGATATGTGCAAGGGCAATAAGCTCAGCACATTGATCACGCTCGGGAATTTCTTGTTCGGCCCGATCCCGGAATCGCTCGGCCAGTGCCAGTCCCTGAGCAGGATCCGAATGGGCGAGAATTTCCTCAACGGGTCGATCCCCAAGGGGCTCTTCGGACTCCCCATGCTCTCCCAGGTCGAATTGCAGGACAATTATCTCGAGGGCGAGTTCCCTGTGACCGACGGCTCTGTCGCTCCGAGTCTCGGTCAGATTAGTCTCTCCAATAACCGGTTATCCGGGTCTCTCCCGCCGAGCATCGGCGACTTCTCCGGAGTCCAGAAGCTCCTCCTGGACGGCAACAAGTTCTCGGGCCTGATCCCGGCCGAGATCGGGCGGCTGCAGCAGCTCTCCAAGATGGACTTCAGCCACAACAAGTTCTCGGGCCCAATCACCCCGGAGATCAGCCAGTGCAAGCTCTTGACTTTCGTCGATCTCAGCCGAAACGACCTCTCGGGCGAGATTCCGAACGAGATCACCGGAATGAGGATACTGAACTACTTGAACCTGTCGAGGAATCATCTCGTTGGCAATATCCCCACCTCAATATCCACAATGCAGAGCTTGACGTCCGTCGATTTTTCGTATAACAATCTCTCCGGCCTGGTCCCGGGCACCGGCCAGTTCAGCTATTTCAATTACACATCCTTCTTGGGCAATCCTGATCTTTGCGGTCCTTACTTGGGTGCCTGCAAGGAGGGGTTCGCGAACGGGACTCATCCAGCGCACGCCAAGGGTCCGCTCTCTGCCTCCCTGAAGCTACTGCTCGTGATCGGGTTGCTCGTCTGCTCGATCGTGTTTGCAATCGCCGCGATCCTCAAAGCCCGGTCGCTGAAGAAGGCCGGCGAGTCCCGTGCGTGGAAGCTGACCGCGTTCCAGCGCCTGGACTTCACCTGCGACGACATCCTGGATTCCCTGAAGGAGGATAACATCATCGGGAAGGGCGGCGCGGGCATCGTGTACAAAGGCGCGATGCCCAATGGCGACCAGGTCGCCGTGAAGAGACTCCCGGCCATGAGCCGGGGCTCGTCCCACGACCACGGGTTCAATGCGGAGATCCAGACCCTCGGGCGGATCCGGCACCGCCACATCGTGAGGCTGCTCGGGTTCTGCTCGAACCACGAGACCAACCTCCTGGTCTACGAGTACATGCCCAACGGGAGCCTCGGCGAGGTCCTGCACGGCAAGAAAGGCGGGCACCTGTACTGGGACACGCGGTACCAGATCGCCGTCGAGTCCGCCAAGGGGCTGTGCTATCTCCACCACGACTGCTCGCCGCTGATCGTCCACCGGGACGTGAAGTCGAACAACATCCTCCTCGACTTGAATTACGAGGCCCACGTCGCCGATTTCGGGCTCGCCAAGTTCCTACAGGACTCGGGTACATCGGAGTGCATGTCCGCCATTGCCGGGTCATATGGATACATAGCGCCTGGTACGTTTCGTTTCGATCTTGAAATCTAGTTACAAAGTGATATGATAGATGTTGTTGTTTGATCTGTGAATTGTTAAGTACCCAAATCTGTACTAGAGGCCATGATTCACTAGGTCAATGATCCAAGAATTTGCTGAACTGACCTGACCTTTTGACTGAGATTTTACTGTCACTGTTTGAATTTTAGGTACATATGTTTGCTCAAGTCTCTCCCTTCTTCATGCCTCTTTTTTGACCCTCATGTCCAATGAATTATTTCTTCTTTTTTCTCTGAAACTTAGAAAATTCGCAATCAATCCTTTTCGACAAACCGAAAGTAGAGATTTGATGCAGCTTTCGTAGCACATGAATTATATGACGGTCCACCCGAAAGGCCTATACCAACAAGACATCTCACCCGCTATATGCGGCCTAGCTTTTGACAAGGACTACCTGGACTGTCCAACTCATGAATTCAAATCCGGATGCATTCTTAGGAGCTCTTTAGTCAATTGATTTAGCGAAATCTGTCAACTAACCTTTGACTTTCTGCTCGTTTGATTCTCTGGTTTGCTCGGACGGTTTTTTAATAGTTGTTTTTCTTTGTTTGGTGTGTGTAGAATACGCGTACACTCTAAAGGTGGATGAGAAGAGTGATGTCTACAGTTTCGGGGTGGTTCTATTAGAGCTAGTTAGCGGGAGGAAGCCGGTCGGAGAATTCGGGGATGGGGTGGACATCGTCCAGTGGGTGCGAAAGATGACGAACTCGAACAAGGAGGAGGTCCAGAAGATCCTCGACCCGAGGCTCCCGGCTGTCCCGCTTCACGAGGCCATGCACGTGTTCTACGTCGCGATGCTGTGCGTCGAGGAGCAGGCGGTGGAGCGCCCGACCATGCGAGAGGTCGTCCAGATCCTGACGGAGCGCCCGAGGCCGCCGGGCTCGGCCAAGGGAGATTCGGTGGTGGTGGCGCAGTCCTTGCCACCACAAGGCTTGGCGCTCGAGTCCTCGGCGACAACGAAAGATGGGAAGGAGCAGCAACAACAGCCGGCGCCGCAATCGCCTCCTGTGGATCTTCTTAGCATTTGATCTTTGTTTTGCTGGGAGTGTTGTTTCTTTTTACCCCTGTAGGATTTCAATGAGTTGGGTTAGCATTTTCTTTTATAAATTTGTCTTCTTTCATTTTCTTCCTCTTTTTTCTTGAATTTTCTTTTACCTTTTTTGGTGGTTGGGGGGGTGCTCTAACTTTAAGGAGTTCAAATGTTTGAAGTTCTTCTTTCCTTTTTGTACAGCAGGATTGATAAGTTTTCCTTTCTTGATTTTATAATTAGTGGTGCCTTGTCTTCATCAAACACAGTATCCTGTTTCATGGCACAGTTTGTGAGTGCAGCTGTCTCTGCAGCAGCAGAAACTGAGTTTACAGACTTGAAACATCAAAGGGTCAGTGGTGGGGGAGGAGAGTCAGTACAGTAAGCTTTAAATTGGAGGGAACATCAAGGACGAGTGCTGATATATACGTCCAATTTATATATTTGGAGTAAGGTACTTTTAGGTTTTAAGTGCTAACAACCAAGACTTTTCCAGTTTCTATTTTTTGGTGGGCTTTATACCAAGACTTTTAGGTTGCCTGGTGATGTCTTTGGCTGGTTTCCAAGTTTTTATTTTTTGATCTGTTCTATATTTTTGTTTTGGTTTTTTGGTAAAAATGACTTGTGTTTTTCTATGAGGGCCTACATGAATCACAATTGAACAGCAAGAGGTCGGTTGGTTAGCCAAGGTTGCAACACTTTGCCTTTGGGCAGAAGCAAGAGAGGACATGGTCCAATTTGGTCATTTAATTCTGCCACCACTGGCATTCCCTTTAGTCCTTTTGCAATATGAAATGCGGTACATGGAATTGAATTTTTGCGTTACAATAGTCTACAATTATATCCTTTCAGAACTTTAGAGAACTTTTTCTTCTTTTTATCGGAAAGAAACTTTCATTTCATACAAAGAGAGGTACATAATTTTCAAGACAAAGATGCAAATCCTACAAGGTAAGTAAATCTGAAAAGTGAATCAACTTGGTATAGCATGCAGAGACTCACTCATTCCATAAAGATGAATTTATCATAGTATTCAAGCACAACCGGTGGCCGATCAACAAATGTCTCATCACAAACTTTATGAGATTTAGTTCAAACTTTTGATTCATTTTGGCTTTCAAAATGTCAAAAGCAAGCTAGTAAATTAGGTTTGGTTTTTCATTAAACTTGAATTTTTCTAACCAAACTAAACATGCCCATAAAATCAAGGTCACCATAATGTGTCCATCCATTTTATGAAGATATATAGTGACCTTGATTTTAGATTTTAACAAAGTTTGGGACTTCATATTGCAAAACTTTTATTAAATAACTTTATCATGTAAATAGCACTGTGTAATTTCAGATGCCAACACCATTTCACCTCGTTAGGGATTTGAAAATAAAGTTTAAAAAATTTGGAAAAATCTAAAATTGAGGCTTCGAGTACTCGACATGAAACAACAATTATGTTATGGGAGGCTATTATTGTCACGAATTTTTTTTTTTTTTGGGTAGTCCTATGTCCTAGAGCGTGACATCATTTGATTTCACGATTTAGACAAGTTTGGTTTCATGCGAGAAGCATGCTAAGTCGATGACAAAAATCCGCGTCGTCCTTTATTTATTTATTTTTCTTTCGTGTTTGTTAATATTTTTTCTGGTGGTTTTTGGGATTCGTATGGTGTGTTCGACAATGACTTGACAAGGAAAATGACTGATTGATCGTGTGGGAGCCAGCAGCTTCCCCTTTGAAGATTTCGAGCCATTATTCAGTGCGACTGGTGTGTACGTACATATAAAGGATTAATGTCATGAAAAATGCCAAATTAATATACCTATAATATTACCCAAACTTAGGTTTTGGGCTTGAGTAGTGAACAAGTGTTTATCTTATGCAATTATCACTTACTTTTTACATCTATTGAATTCACAGTTGCGACCGTTTGATGCCTAATTGCAAATAACCATTGGTGCAAGTTTAGAACGAGTTTCCATATATTATAGATTTTTGCTTTCGGATTTGAAATTTGTAGTTCGAATTTTTCGTGTGTTTTCTAAGAGGATTTTAGTAAAGCTTCATCCAATTCTAAAGCAATAGTTGTCTTTAGGAAAATTACTATACATTTTATAGGCAGCGTCATAATTCCATCTTCCATCTTCTCTCTTAAATTTTCTTACGGGATTTTATTTCAAAAAGGCATTAATTATTTAAACATCACATTTTTTTGTCCTCCTTATCAACATGTCAACTTCAATTGACCGAAATTAATAAAAGAAGAAGTTTTGTTCTTAGTGTTATATTTACTTAAAATAAAATAATCCACCATGTCAAGAAAAGAAAAAAATTTCTTTTGGTCGGACAAGCAAAGAATTTAGTCTGCATTATTTTATGGAAGCAAAGCAAAAGTAGAAAAGCAGAAGGGAGACATAAAGGTAGATTTTTTTTCTGAAAAATGCCAAACAACTTTTTCAGAAAACTGGGTCGGAACACACGACCCTGTGCCGCAGCTACCTGTGCTTGTCCTAGAGCGAGCAAAAAACCAACCTATCTTTTCGGTCAAGCACATGAAATTCCCCTGTGGTTTCTCCCATTTCTCAACTTTAACCATGAAAAAGGGCATCCTAAAAACACAAGCATATTTGTCGAGAGGTGGCACAAAAGTAATTCAAGGCAGTGGGATTATTTCATGGCTCCTGAAATTTGGCTGGATGCTCTCAGAATATCAAATACTCAATACCAAATAGCATAAAACTTAATTTTGCATTTATCTCTATGCCTACACATAATTTGGTTCACATTCAGCTTTATTTGATTTTTCAATATAAGTTGATGTGATAATCCTATATTAACTTAACTCGAGATATTATCCATTTTATCCAGTCCCATACCGAGTCTCAAGTTTTGTCATTTGATGTACATGCAAGCAATTTCCTTAAAGATCACCTTTCTGGTAGTGCTTTAACTAGAGTTCACTTAAGCAAAGCTTGCCATTGTGTCTTTGTAAGTTAATTATAGTTTTCTCATCTATATCTCAGAATCACTCTTTCCCTACTTGGTGTATAGTCCGGTTCATTATTACTCCTTTAGCCATCCTAGAAGCATGCTGGGAGTTGCTTCTTGTCCAGGCCTTCTAGTCCCAATGATTACTCCCCGCTCTTATCACACCGAATCGTTACAGTTGATCTCTTTGAGGGGGAGGGGGAGGGGGAGATGACTATATACATGCAAATATTCTAGAATAATTCAAGAGAGAGGGAGAGACAAAATATTCAAAGGCCACATTTTCAGTAGGAACAAGCCAAATATGTGATTACTCCCTTAAATCAATCTACATCCCTAACTGAAGGTGAAATCTCTCGTTTTCCATTCATTCAATCAAACCGAGCTTCTAGCTTAGGGACATTCCACTCTAAAAAAATCAAGCTATTTGATTCGATAATTTACAGGTTCGTGTCAACTAAAATGATTAGGAGGATGAAGGACAGAGAAAAGGAAGTGCGCTGCTAGTGATAATTTACGTATAGTGCCTCTCCCTATGACTTTGCTTTTTTTTTTTTTTATTATTATTATTAATTATCTATAATCTTTGGCTTTTTTATTTAATTTTTTTGGGTTTTTCTTCACACTTTTTTAGTTTTGTAATTTTATTGACGTGCCACGTCAAAGCCATATACGCATAAAGAATTTTTTTAAAAAAATGCCATGCTGGATTTTGACATGCCATGTTAGCAAGGTTAGACGTGAGCTCACCAGATTGACTAGATTACGTCCAATACCGAAAAATTAGGATTTGATTGCACAAAGTCAAAAATTTAGGAGTTGATTGTACATTTGGTGAAACATTTGGGATTATAGATACAAATTTCTTATATGAAATCCTAAAACGAGAATCTAGTATGCTAAGGAACCTAAATCTTCTTATAAAAAAACAAATACCAGTTAATTAGATAAAAATTCTAATTTGATTCCCATCCTACATTAGTTTCTCCCATAAGTTCAATAATATAATAATTTCCACTAGAAAAAAAAAAAGAAAAGGAAAGAATTAAATAAGACACGGATAAATGTGTGTAAAAAAAAGAGAGAAAGAAAAGCAAAAAAGGGGCAACATTGGTGATAATGGCGATAGAGAAATGGGGAGTCTAGTTATCTAAAACTTGGCACGATGGGACACTCAAGTGCCAAAAGTTAGGAAAGTAATACTTATGTGCCAAAGTTGGAGCAAAATAGATTAGTTAAGTGCCAACAACGAGAAAATTAAGCTAAAACGTTGACGTGTTGATTTTCCAATGAGCCAAGTGCAAAACGATGTTGTTTTGCACGCTAACGTGGCTAGATAAGTGCCAAAACGACATTATTTTGCTGTTGACATGGGTAAATAATTAATATAAAAATTAAATAAATTAAATTAAAAACCAATATTATTATTATTAATTATTATTATTATTATTATTATATAAAGGAGAAAGATGAACAATAGTGGGTGGTTGAGGGCTTAGCCCTCATTGCCGCCGCCTCCTTGCCATTGTTGGGAAGGTGTGGGGAGGGTTAACTGGGATCGCCGAGCCTTGGCAAGGGGCCGGCAACCCTAGCCAACCAACGGTGATGACTTGCAAGCCCTCCCCTAGATCCGGCGAGGGTTGCCGGCCCTTGCTTGACTCAGCCAAGGGCCAACGACGATGGCGGCAAGGGCTGAGCCCTTAGCCGCCGACTCGTTCATCTTCATTTTGTTTTTAATAAAAAAATTGGTTTTAAATTTAGTTTAATCTTTTTATATTAAAATTCGAATTGTGCCAAAATGACGTCAATTTTTGTGTTTCTTTATTGAGTTAGCCTTTTAGCGAGCCACGTAAACAAGAAAAATTAATAAAAAAAATTGCCATGTATGATTTTTGGCGGAGTTCATTGGATGTGACATTCAAGTGTCCAATTTTTTTATAAAAAGTGGCACTTAAGTGTATTTTCCTAATTTTTGGCACTTAAATATCCTTTTATGCCGAGTTTTAGTACTAGGGGTGTTCTTTTGCCGAGAAATGGGTGAAGATAATAAGGAAAGTGGGTCAATACCCACGTATCATGATTACGTCTACATGAGGGAGGGAGAATATAGTGGACTTGTCAAAATTATATGGCGAAATTAGGGCGTTTTGTTTTTATGATTTAGTTTTATAGAGCGATTTTCAAATTTTAATGTATTTGCTTTGTTAAAAAATGAATAATCAACGGCAAAGACTTTTCGATCCAGAAAACTAACCATAATAAATTTGAGAAAAATGATTGCTCCAACCTGAAAAGAAGTATTCTTTTGCCGGTTCCTTTCCCACACGCACACTCAGATAGAGCTTGAATCTACTCTCTCTTTCTTTCTCCTCACTGGTCTTCCCTCTTCAAATTGATTTCTAACATTAGATTCAATCCCATATAAGCGTTTGATTCGTTGTAGGTCCATTGGACTAAATCATCGTATATTTATAATTTTTCACTCGGCTATGTAACTTACATTCTTGAAAAATAGGAAGATCTTTTCATGTCATTTTCAGGATCACTGCCAAACAACTGGAAACCGGTCATTTCCTTGAAAATGATTTTCACGAAAGACATTATAGTCCATAATTTTTTCTCCAAAAGATAAATACACCTTTTATGAAAAGAATATTCCGGGAAAATTACTCAATTGCCGCACATGCACGTATGCGAATAAGAGTGGGCATTGAATGGTGCCGTCAACATAAATGAGCAAGATATAATTGGTAAGGAAGATCTTGGTGTCGGACATAAATGCCAATAATTGATTAGAAGAAGGGAGAAAAGTGCAAAGTCCACGATGCTGGTGAAATGGCAGACCTAAGTTTTAATGTTGCCTCTTCCCTTGGACAAGAGTTACGAACCTGGGACCAGCTACATGTGCCACCCTCTCTACTTAATGACAATGTCGTAAAATGAGTGTTTCCTGCTCTTATAGTCGTCCTATATCTTTCGTTTCTCGATTAAAATGATCTGAAATTCGACTCCTGGCCCATAAATCTTCACATACGTCCAAATATCGCAACATGGGCATCCAAGTACGTAATAATTTGTATTTTGTTAGTGAAAATAAATCGATATTTATGCCGTCTACCGAATTGGTTTAGTCAAAGAATAGAGTTATTTCATGTTCATGTATCTTCTGTTATTCATGTTTATAAACTATGTTAGTATATAAAGTTAAGAAAACCTCCAACTTTTAAGAGATCTCAATCTTTTCTTTTCATTCCTCAATACCCTTAATTACTCATTTTATAAATATTATATCAATGGATATATGTGTAAATTAAAAATTATTTAGCGATATTTCTCTTAAATAGAACATAATTTTCTTTTTTATACTACCCAACATCTTCCTAGAAAAGTTCAAAAAACTTCCTGAAATCTCCGTGTCTTTTTTGAATGTATTATGGCGAGATAGTATGAAACGATTGACAAAATCATAATTCAAATAATTGTCAAATACAATATTTTATTTTCCAAAATTAAATGTAAAACTCTCTATTCTGATAATCATTGAAATTTCTTTCATTAATTTATTTGATATTAATCTGTTTTTAAAAACATTTAATCTTTTCTTATTTATTTTCCTTCACACGTATACGCATGTGCCCTCATGTTTGTTAGTATAAATAAAGCAAAGAGAATTCATCTAACTTTAAGTGATCGGGCGATTTCTTTTCCTGAATATTGTCGATGAGTCATTACACAAATGTTCAACCAAACAGCGACGTAAAATTTATGAATTTTATAAATCTCTTATGAATTTCAATGTGAAAATTGAATGTTTTCTATCTTAAAACAACCTTATCAAAACATTAATTCAAAACTTGAAATATATTTCTCTTTCCTAATGTAAATTTGAAAGTTATCTATATTGAATTAAAAATCTCTTTTCATTAATTAATAATTCAAATATTCGGTGATAAGGCCATTTACTTGTCAATTTTTTGCATACACGAATTGCATGTGCACTTTTGCTAGTAAAATGTTTGGCAATAATTTACCTAGACAGATGTTGGTGCTTTCGTAAAATATTAGTAAGCTATCAACAAGTTACCTGAACAAAAGTCATTGGTCACTTCTTTTTTTACTGGTGGTGGCATGAAAAAGAATCCGTAATTTTTTGGCATTGAGTAAAATTCTGCCCCCACCTTGTCATATGACCATGTTTGGAAAGACACTAAAAAGGTTATGAGCACCGAACGATACACAAGTTTCAACTTCTTTGGCGCAAATTATCATATGGTTAGGAGATTTATGACAACTAGATGTACAAATTAAAATCAATATTGTATAATTTACCATATATCTAATCCACACATAACGAAAAATGCCTTTCATTAGTCAAATCAGATGGAGTTAATAAATGCCTTTATTGCAAATAATTTAACAATTTTTAAAACTTGGTTGCAATATTTGAAAGTTTTAGAACTTAATGAACGCTTTTGGATAATTTTTAGTATTTTCAGCATGTTTATTCCATATATTTATAGACCACACGGCCCTATTAATAGCAAGTTTTGGAGGGGGCGAGCGCTCCTGCTTGGCCGTCCCCGTGGCTGTTGAGAAGCTCTGGATTTTGTTTGGTTTGAATCCTCGACTGGACGGGGTGTCGGCGAATTCGAGCACTCTGTGGCATGATTCCAGGATCTAATTTTCGTAGGGGTTTCAAATATTTTTAAGATAATAATGAGTGTTTTCTCTTTACAGTGAGAATGAATAACATGTAGATCTTAATTATTTCAAGATCTTTTTTTGGTAATGTGGATAATATGTAGGCATTTGGGATTGAATACCAATTTTTTTTTATTATTCAATCTTTTGACTTTTAATGGACTTGGGGTGCTACCACAATAAGAGCTCGTTTGATATAATCTTGAATAAATAGTAGTTGTGCTTGAATGGTTGTAATTTTACATATTTAATAATATGTATTTTGAAACTACAAAACCTTAAAATTTGATAAGGTAGTTCCTAAATTCTGCTATAAGCTACTATAGCTATAAAATATTTACCAAACACCTTATTAAACTACAAACCTTTTTTGATAATTTAAAGTACTATGAAAAAGTTTGTATCAAACAGTATCTTTTAAAGGGTACTAAGCGCCATTAATATCAATGTTCTTCTCTAGTTTATATGCCTCTATAATTTATAACCAGCACCTTAGAAATTGAGAGACATGTGATTTAAATAGAATATGTAGAAGTTCTACTTGAACCAAGTTATAGGGACTCCTCCCAACCTGAATGCTATAGCTAAAGAATGACTAGACATAGGTGCAAATCTCATCTACTTAGATGGGAAGTTTAGCATGATTCAGTGTAGAATACTTCATTCACTACATGTACATTTACAGAAGTTTCAATCATCCATCCTTAAGATCCTTCATGCAAAAAGAAAAAGAACATAGAGAATCTCTTCGAAATCCTCAGGTACAATTCGAAGTGATATGTTGGAAAAAAAGCAAAAGGAGGGGACACGTGCATGACTCTACCTTCCATGTTTTTCCACAACTTTTCTTTTTGACATTTCAATTCGATTGCGGGCGAGTGGGGTGAGGCATGCATAAAATATAAGAGAGGAAAGGGAAAAGAATAGGACAGGAGACTTTTGCAAAGGGGTCGAAACTTTTTGAGGTTTTTCAGTTGCTTGGTTATTTTAGGATGAGTTGCAAATGAGAGGAAATGGTTGGGGCAGGTAAATATGATGAACTTGCGTTTTCTCTTGCAACCACCCCTGACCTAAGTCCACTCTATTCAGTTATTTATGTTTGCAATACAAACTTAATTATTTAATTCTTGGAAACAAGAGTTTTCACTTGTTTCAGAACATGTGATGTACATGTTATTTTGAAGTGATCTAGTTAAATCTATTCATTTAGAAAGGAGATTCTAGATACCATGCGATAAGGGTCATATTTTCCTTCATCCATGGTTAAAACAAACTTTCTCCAATTATGCCTCTAATTGGTAGGATACAAGATATAAACATCATCTACATGTAAATTAAAACGGAAATGTTAGTGATGCCTATATTTGTAACCTATAATCTTAGAAGGCCGGTTTCCTCCAACCAGAAACAGAGGAAAGCATGGTATTAAAAGCAGTGGACAATAGCTTACTTTCATCACTTTATCTTTTTATATTCACGTTATGAGAATACATCAATCATATCCACAATAATAGATAAATTTTTACCATATTAGTTTTACAAGTTTGTGTGTAAAAGTTTCAAATCTCTAGCAATGTTTGTGGATTGTCTATAGGCTTCAATGTTGATTCACATCTTCTGGAAATCTAAGAGAGCACTTGAGTCAATTAACTAGGATCACTCTCTATATTTAAGGCAATCAAATTATTACTTGAATGTAAATCATCCGCATGTGCTGTTTTGAACACTAATTGCAGAACAAGTCCTTGATATGCAATACAACTAATTGGCCATTATTGTTCCATGGAACGTGCGATGGATGACAAATTTGAAATAGCTTTAGTCTTTCATTAGCTAAACCACGAGAACCAGGAGATGCCATCGTGCCTAATGCAGTCAATCTCATATTTATTGGTAATGACAATTTGTTAAGTCTTACCTTACATACTGCATCGATACTTGAGAGATTATTAAAATGAATAAAAGCATAATAACTTCACGCATCACAACAATTCAAATTGAAAAAGACAAAATAATCTTGACATCAACAAGAAATATAATATATCGCTCAGGAGGTGACATGGACACTTGGATTATATAGTTCATGTGGGTGGTAAATGCGTGTCGCATGATGTCTTTCTCTTTCTGTTTTTTAGAAAGATAAACACGCAATGTGCCTTCCCGGATCAAGCTCTTCTCAAGGGCCTGAATTGGAAATCGAGAGCATAAAGACGGTCCATTTGAATTCTGCATAGAATTTGTTAGGTTTGGGCTTTGGGTCCATTAAGGTAACGTGACTTTAGTGCCTCGTATAACTATCCCTAATTGATTTCTCTGGCTTCAGACCATTTAGTTACTGAAAAAGAAAATGAAAAGGGCCAAGAGTATTGTTTACCAATCAAAAGATCTACTTAAGTTTCAACTTGATTCCCCAGAAGTAGAGAAGATTATATAACTAGGCGGGTCTTAAATCTATACAAACTTCCTCTCTCGTGTCCAAAGTGAAACTCACTGACCGGATCAATCCGTACACCTTATTCGTTTTATTACACCTTTGAGAATAATAACACCGAAAGTTCGATTGAGATTTCCAAATTTGAACTACAAAATTGTCTCCTAGAGATATCAACTGCTTGTCTGTAGGGAATTGATTGAGTCCTTTACTGCGTTTGAATCCACGGGCCTTATCCCCAGGGGAACAGCCCATCGGTCGACTTTGTTGGAGGAGCATGCGCCATCTCGGATGAAGCCACCCTCGTCGCCTGTATTTGATTTCACCCGCTAGCACGCGATCACTGTAACAATGGCTTTATTGTTAAAATCTCTTTGGTTATGATCAAATCTTGTCGACAAAGACTTAAGAATCTGAGTTTGCGTCTCTTTTACTTTCAAGGCTTGCTAGCACTTACGAGCTGCGGCCTTCGCTCGCCCCCTCTGCCCATCATTTGCTTATTGTTGCGTCACACGAAAGAAATGATAGTGTAAGTTGGAGGCGACTCTACACTTAGAGCTGACGTGGATGAGCTAAGGTGGATGCCAACTGTTTTACATGGTACGACTTGTACTGATGTGCACATTTTAATAATATTTTAATATTTTATCATTTTTTTTCTTTTTTTTTTTTTTTTTTTTTTTTTCCTAAACCCAGGATAGTGAAGTCGCCGTTTGACTCCAATTGGCCATAGTAGCCATAGGGCGACCCTTGCTTGGTTTGGGTGATGGTGTCACTACTCTCACTTAGCCATGGGCGAGGGCCTCCATGCCCTTATCGGCCACAAGCAAGGCGTTGGCCCTTGCCGGACCCTTGCCCTTTGGTTGGCGAGGACAAGGGTCCGGCTAGGGCCGTGAGGCCCACCCATGGCTGGTGAGGGTTGATTGGTGACCTCCCCGGCCTAGAGTTAGAGAAAAAAAGATAAGAAAAAAAGAAAAAAGGAAAAAGAAAAGAATAAAAATTAAAAATTTTAAAAAAATTACAATATTATTGAAAATTGTTTGTCAGCATAGCCTATGCCTAAGAGGATGGTCAGCGTCTATGTTAATAATTTCTGACCAAATTAACCAAATGAACTCAATTAGTAAAACATGCAAAAGTTTAGAATTTAATTGGTAAAATGTGAAAAAAGTTTAGGAATTAATTGATAAAATTTAAAGGTTTATGATTGAATTGGTAAAAGTATAATGAATTTAGGATTTTTGGGACAATTTTCTCAAGATAGAAAAATGGGTGAAGACAATGAAGAAAGTGGGTCAATATGCACATACCATAATTACCTCTATATTAGTGAGGGAGAATATAGTAGCTAGGATTTTTTTTTAAATAAATAATCTAGCAAAATTAGGATGTGTCTGGTTTTATGATATGATTTTTATGCAATGATTTTCCAAATTTTCATATGTTTGGTTTCCTAAAAGTGGATAATCAACGGAAAAGATTTTCCAATCAATCAAAGTAACCATGCTTAAATTTAAGGAAAATGATTTTCCATCTTAAATAGAAGAATTGTTTTGCCAGGATCCTTTTCCACGTGCATGTTCGCATAGAGCTTGAATCTACTCTCCCTCTCCTCATTGGTCATTCCTCCTCTTCTACCAGTTTCATCTCTATAAAAAAATAAAATTTCTAACATTAGCTTCAATCACATATAAGTGTTCAATTTGTTGTAAGTTTGTCGGACTAAATCATCATTTGGTTTTATAATTTTTCACTCGGCTATGGAGTTATAATTTTGGAAGATAGGAAGATCTATAAATCAAAAAACTTTCCGTCTCATTCTCAGGTACACTGTCGAATAACCGAAAACAGCCATTTCTTTGTAAACTATTTTTCTCCATCAATTTTTCTTTTTCCAAGAAATAAATACACCTTTGATTTAAAAGAATTCTCCGGGTATATAACTCAATTGCCGCACATGCACGTATGCGAATAAGAGTGGGCATTAAATGGTGCCGTGAATGTAACTGAGCAAATATAATTTTGGAAGGAAGATCTTGGTGTCGGACGTAAATGCAAATAATTGAGTAGAAGAAGAGAGAAAATGCAAAGTCCTCGATGCTGGTAAAATGGCAGGCCCAGTTTTAATGTTGCCTCTTCCTTTTGACTCGACAACCTGGGATCTCAATTATTATATGTAATAATTTGTCTTTTATTAGTGAAAAAATTATTTCATGTGCCTAATTTGTTTAGCCAAAGTATAGAGAAATATCATGTTCATATATCTTCTGTTATTTGTATATATAAGCTATATTAGTATATAAAGTAAAGAGAACCCGCAACTTTTAAGGGATCTCAATCTTTTCTTTTCATTCCTCAATATTCTCAATCAGTCATTTACAAATATTATATCAACGGATATATGCATAGATTAATAATTATTTCACGATATCTCTATCAAATAGAATTTAATTTCTTTTCTATACCATCCACAATCTTCCTAGAAAAGTTCACAAACTTCCTGAAACCTGCGTGTCTTTTTTGAATGTATTTTGGCGACATAGTATGACATGATTGACAAAACATAATTTCTATAATTGTCATATAAAATATTTTACTTTCCAAAATTAAATGTGAAGCTCCCTATTTTCATATGATAGATTTTTTTTGCATAAACTGATTTGTATTTAGATATTTATCTGTCTTCTCACACATTTAATCTTTATTTTCATTTATCTTGACACGTATACGCATGTGCCCTCATATTTGTTAGTATAGATAAAGCAAAGACAATTTATCTACTTTTAAGCGATCCCAATTTCTTTTCCTAAATATCCTCGATGAGTTATTATATAAATATCCAGCCAGTGGACATTTTGATACAAATTATAAGTTTATTTTATCTCTTATGAATGTCAATTCCAAAATTGAATATTTTATATCTTGTACAATAAAGCAAATCCCATACGGCAGCGAGTGCAACTGATTAGCATTTTTTTTTTTATTATGAGTGGATTTTTTTTGGTAAAGAATAAATATTTTCTTCATAAATCAAGATCTCATCTAATTAGTAAATATTTTCTTCATAAATCAAGATCTCATCTAATTAGTTGCGATGTTAATCATCCTCCTTAAGATCCTTCATGCAAAAAGCATGAAGGGAAGAAAGAGGTCCACCCTTTTATCTCCATGATTGACATTGAGTCTTAAACATTTTGTATTTACACCAATCCATTCCATTTGATCAATTTTGATTGACTGGTGTTAACGTGGATGTCGGCCATCCTACATGACGCGATTAGCGCTGACGTGGACATTTTTTAATTACATTCTAATATTTTTCAAAATTTATTTATTTATTTTTTTTTCTTTTTCTTCTTTCCTTCCTTTTTCCTCCATTTGGTCGCTAACCTTGATACTGGCAAGAGGCAAGGGCTGGGAAGGCTCAATCTCCCCTCACCGTTGCTGGGCAAGAGCGAGCTAGCTTGCCTAGCCTTGCCAGATTTGGCAAGGGCGAGCCCCACCCAGCCATTGGATGGCGTGACAGCATGGCAATCGAGAGTTCTTTTCGAGATTGAATTCGACAGCATATTCGTACATTGGGAGCTTAATTAGCTTGACGTCCGAGAGCGAGATCAGGTACGAGGGTGTCCTCTACGACATTATCATCGAGGAGTCCAGTATTGGGCTCAAAAATGGTATTTCACGTTCTGTTTTTGATTCCCATTGTTCTCTCTTGCTTGAAGGGACGAGTGGGCTTTGACAGGTTAATTTGGTGATTTGGGCTTTTTTTGTCGTTCTGGCCTTTGCTAGAGGCTTGAACTCGCTTGCCTAGCCATGGCAAGACTTGTCCTGGCCGACCTTTGGTGAGGTCAACCTCATTAGATCTTATTTGTTTGATTACATGTTTGAGAATAATAACAACACAACTTCGATTGAGATTCCTATTTTGAAGTACAAGTAAAGAAGGCTCTATTGTACAAATCTCTTTAATTATTGACCCAATGAGATTCCACATCTTCAACCCGCGCGCTCACTTCTTGATAAACAAATGCCCCCTGCATACTGGACATGATGTACTTTGATTGGAGGTCCTTGCGTATTCGGAATGATGAAATCTGCTTTAGGCTTATCTGTCCTACAATGCTGAAAATCACAATTGGCCACCCTGGTATGGTAGACTGAATGCAGAAATCTCTTTTACTAGATGTCTTCAGCAGCGTCTTGCCACTTCCATTTAGTGTCTAACTTGGTGGATGCCGACACATTGGGGCAACCTTTCAAGGGACATGCAACGTTTGATCTCTGCATTCTTCAAAGAAATCAATTCTTTCAAACCTTCGATGGCTCTTATCTTTCCACAGTGAACTAGCCTGAGATGCCGTAAATTTTTCAACTTTGACAGGTTAGGCAATTGTTCGATAGCATTACACCTGCTAATGTGTAGAAACTTCAGTGATTCCAGCTGCCCCAATCCTGGGATCTCCGCCAATTTGGGTAAGTCACTAAGCTGTAACTTTTGTATCCTCTTCAAGCACAACATACTGGGCGTGCTCTCCAGGAATTCGGACAATGATATTTTCAATTCCCTTAACCTCTCCAAGTATTCAAATGCGGGGAAATGTGGCAACGGACATCTGCTGATAATGAGAACCGACAAGCTTTTGAAGTCGGAAAAAATTGGCAATTGTGGGATCCCGCCAAGTCTCAATTTTGACAAGCTATGCGGAAGCTGATGGATGGACTGCGCATCCCTCCAAGGTGAGATAACCTCGTTCGCCCCAGATGATGCAGTACTTGAATCAAGTCTCCACTCTTCGAAATGATCTAAATGAACTAGGCTCGAGAGATTGGGAAGAATAGGAAATTGAGCAGATGTAAAAACTAGACATTTCAAACTCGAGAGAAGCTCTGGCAACGGCAAAGCTTTTGGCTTGTAATCATAAGCTTTTGGAGACTAGAGAAACTGCTGATCATCGTCGGCACTGTAGAGATTGGGGTCCAATCTAAGTTCAAGATCCTTAGACGGGTTAGGCTCCCCATTTCCCATAGGGATTCATCCTTAAGATGATAACAACATGGGGCATCGACCTCTTCGAGCATCTCCAAGTCCAAGAGCACAAGGTATCCTTTTTATCTCTGTGTGCCCCACCCTAAAGATTTTTAGTCTCTTCAGATTTCCAATGGAATCAGGGATTGCCCTAATCCCTGATTGTTCTAAATCCAAGTGAACCAATGATTTTAGTTCTCCAATAGAGTCCGGAAGCTTATATAGACTCTTGCATCCATGCAAAAGCAAATGCGTGAGATTCGTTAACTTTCCAATAGAGTTGGGAAGTTGGCTGATACCATCATGATTTCGAACTTCAGACCTCATCAAAGATTTTAGACCATCTAGTGTCTCAGGAAGCTTGAAAGGCTTGTCTTTGGAGGGCATGATAATCTTTGACAAATGTTCTAGAGAACTGATTTCTTTGGGCAACCCTTGGAGGGTAATGCATCCATCAATATTCAAAATATGTAGCAGTGTTAGCTTACCGATTGAACCATCAATCATAGACAATTTCTCACACCTAGTGAGAATCAATTTCTCCAACTTGCCAAACTCGGAAAAATCAGGTGTCTTGGTTAACTTTTTGCAATGTGACAAATCTAGAACTTTCAAATTTTTTGCCATCTGCAGTGGAAAGAAAAGGCTGATTATATGCTGATGAAAAGTAGAGAATACAATAGCATACAACTAGCTAGCGAAGGTCAATAGATTGATTTTGAAGCAAGCATGAGCAAGGTGTGTCGGTACCTTGATTTGTAACCATCCACCCCAGTCATCGGTGATGTTACTTTGTGAAAGTTCGAGCACGACTAGATTCACTGGGTGAAAATTCATTGCTGAAAAATCCAATGGGCAATGATACCAAGAAAGCCATCTTAGAAGACAATTTTTGAAGTCGCCTACAAAATTCATTCTTTCCCCTCCAAGGAACCTTAGCATTGGCAAACTGGCTAATTCTTCAGGTGTGAAATCATGACTAATACCTAGACTGAGTGCTCGTACAGCTGGTTTTTTCTGCTAGCAGCATAAAATAAAGATGAGTGCACAACATAGAAAGCAATGAACCAAGGAAGTAGTAATCAATATCCATAGTTCTTCGTCGACACCAAACTATCATACTCAAATGCATGTTGCAACACAACAATTAACTCTTTTTTTCAATCAATTTGAAAATAAGACAAACCAAGCACGTTTAAGATTTTCATTCGATGATGATTTTTCTATCTTTTCGCACACTAAATACCTTTTCATGAAAACGAAGAACTTATTTTCATTCTCACCGAAAAACAGAAACAAAATTTCCACTTATCCAATGACGCCTAAGCTTTCTTCTCGTTTCACGTGGGTAATGCATAAAAACATATACTTTTGTTGTTTATAGAGTTAGCTATTTTCCCCCCTCTATAAATTAGAAAACAACGCAGGCCATCGACCCATACTGTAGATATAAAAGCAAACGGCGAGAGATATTCCTAGACTATCTTCTAATTTTAGTAACATTTACCTCGTTGCTCCCTAGTATGTCTAAAGTATTCTCATCGATCCATGCCCAAATGCGCTTTCCAGCATTTTCGACATTGTCTGCTTTGACAATGCACCTTCCTAGATCTTGAACTTCATTATGCATCTAGAACTTATCGTCCTCATCGATCTTTATCAACGACATGAGGAGAAGAACTTGAATCGCTGCTGAGGAGAATATCTGCAATTATGCCACATGTAATAGGCATTCCTCTTATCCTTCCCAATGCAAAAACATGCTATGTCCAAGAATATGGCTTTCTCTTTGTCATCCAATTTGTTGAAACTTATCATCAGTGTTTTTGGACGTCTCTATGCTGGACTTGGTTTAAGTCCTCCAATGTCTCGTCCCACTCTGATTTGATGGTGCCGGCGAAAAGAGAACCGACGACTTCAAGAGTCAAAGGAAGCCTTCCTATACTTGCAACGATTTCTTTCGAGAAATTGTAATAATCTATCGGAGGATCGTCGCTTCTAAAGGTGTGCTTGCTGAAAAGTTGAATAGCTCGATCTAAAGGCAACTCGTTTACTTGGTGGGCCAAGTAATTGCATGGTCGCATTTGGTTGTCCTCATCTAGTATGGTGCTTATGTCCCTGAATGTGACAATGATCCTACTTCCAAAACCAAACCAATCAGAGCTCCCTACGAGTTTCTTGAATTGCTTCTTCTTGTCCACATTATCGAGAACAACTAGAACTCTCTTTTGGCTAAGTCCTCTTTTTATGTGATAAAGCCCTTCGTCTGTGTCATAAATTTCTTGAGCAGAGGTTGATCCCAAGGTGTCGATTAATAATTTCTTTTGCATGCTAAGAAGACCATCACATTGCGACGAGTCTTGGACATCTTCAATGAAACTACTGCAATCAAATTTAGATCGGAAACGATTGTAGGTAATGCTAGCAAGAGTGGATTTACCAATACCACCTGTCCCATGGATTATAATGAAACGTACATCATCATCAGATTCAACATCCAGTAATTTCTCTATATCTTCTTCGTCATCCATTTCGACTAGATTGTTAGGAAGAAATCTATTCTTCCCCTTCAACTTAAGTGGAAACTCTCGAACAATCAATTTTATAAGTTCTCCATAACTGCTAGACATCAATGGTAGATGAATTCAGATTGAGAAAATGATGACAACATACTATTTCCAACTTTCAAGCGTGTATGAAATCTGTTAAGATTGGTTTACAAATGGTAGCAATTTTCCAAATGACAAATTTGAATAAAAAAAGAAACAAAGAAAAAATAACAATCTCAAGTCACAAGGAAAATAACCTAAATTATATGGGCTCAAAATAGCTGTAGGGGCTGTTGCCTAGACTCCCATTGGCTTCAATGGTAAGATTTTCTCTCATAATTGTAAACTAGCCGCTAGCCCCTTCCATAATCAATGTGGGATAAACCCCAATAATTTGCCCCCTCGCACATTGGGCCATGTGTTGGAGCTGCAATAATCTGTATCTCTTATGTTCTTGTTGTGTCTAGACTTGTTGGTAATATGAGCTCTATCAATATTGAGTGGTTTTGGCCTTCTCTCACCATAAACGCCAACTCAAGTGATGAGACTTTTCCCCATACTTATAAACTGGCCATTAGTCCTAATCCCAATAATTCATTGGGTTTAAATACTAACACTAAATTTGGATGCAGTAATTAAGAGGAAATGGGAAGGATTTGGATACTAACTGCACGAGAAAAAACAAAAAAGAGGAATGATTGGATTTTATTGTTCTTCGTTCGTAAATTAAACAAGTGAAAATTAACTCTAGTAAGGAGGCCTCTGGCTCTCTCTCACTCTCTCTCGGTGAGATTCTAGGAGACATCATCGAGATACCATCACCCTGGCCATTGCCATTGAGATCTCGACGAGATGATTCATGAAAACTTCTAGATCTAGTAAAGCTACCTCCAGATCTTAAGGAGACGTTAAACAAAGGCGACGAGCCAAGCTTGGATGCTGCGACAAGCGGTATGAGCTCCAGTTTTTTTTTTTTGGTGGGAAAATTAGTCTTATGTTTAGCTCACACGTGAGCAATCAAAAAGCCAATTAATGCGGGACAATGTCCAAGTGACGGCTTAGACGATGTTACTAAACTTCTCCCCTTTCCAAATTAGTCATGGAGATAGTGAGGGTGTGATGCAAGATTACTGCTTCTAGTAACCATCTACATAATACTTATTAATATAAAATTTAATAGAGTTTTAATAACTATTACGATATTTGAAAAATGTAAATCTTTTAAAGTCGTTTGGTTTCATGATGAGTATATACAATAAAGGAGGAATATTATCATAATTTCCAAAATACTCCTAAAATTAGAATTATAAAGCATGTATTGTAATAACTATCGGTTTGTATTTGCCTTTCTGTTGTTTCCACTTTACTTCTTCCTAAATTGTTGGAAGTTATTTATCTTTCTCTTGAAATTTGTTTCAATATTTTTGACAGCCCTACAAAACTTAGCAATGACTTCACAATGACATAGACATTTTTTGTTGGTCGAAACAATGAATTAGACATTCGCGTTAATATTTTTTTTTAGCTTACATGTCAATTATAGATAAATTAACGGCTAAAAGACTAGATTGAATATGAGGAAAAATCAGTTGACATCTTTAAATGCATAACATGCTTGAAAAAATGTGTCTTGACAGATCATCTAAGATTAATAACTGCGAAAATTTGTGAAAAACTCACTCTTTTCCTTCCAGCTTCCAACCTACTGTAGTTGAAACCTCAACAAGAGCATCTTCCCAACGCTTCACTTGATCGGGGCCATGCTTTTCCTTATGCTTAGACAGGGCATCTTTGTACAAATTGGTTTTCAGCTTCACATCATCTGTCTCCACATCTAATAAAACAGGAAGAATCTGCTTCTTCCCCTCCGACTTTGAAGTGTAGTTTACCATATGTGCAACCTCGTGGAGACACCACGGACTGGAAGTAGAGCCCTTAGAGAAGATGGGGATATAGATTTGAGAGTCGTTGAGGGCTTGTAAAAGCTTTCCTCAATCTTTTGACTGGTTTGGAGCTCTTTATCATCTTTGAAGACACGGATTCCTTTCTCCACCATTTCATGATGGAGGCAACTAGTAAAGTTGCGCCGAGTATCTAATCCCCTGAAACTTAGGAACACCTCAAAACCCATTCTTGATGTGTTAGTGGCTGGTGCTACTGCACTTAGGAAACGAGATTTAGGGAAAGAATCGCGCTGAACGAAAACTGTCAATGAGCGTGCTCGAGGCGAGACGCGTTGCGGTTATTATATAGCTCGTCTAGCTGCATGAGACAAACTGAAAGCACGTGTTGTTGCTAATCGTCCAGCTGGAGTTGCTGGTATCGGGAGACAAATGATCAAGTAAATTAGTGCCAAAAAAAGGAAAAAAGTGATTCGGAATCAAATGTGATGCACATAGGGGAATAAACAAACTGAGAAGGTGGAACTTCTTAATCAAGGAGGCCCTTTAGAAAAATTGAAGGAAATTGAAGTGGCCATTGTGCATGGCCTCACCTAATAAGATGATGACGATATTAGATCTGGCTAACGAAGATCGGAATAAGTCCCTTGTCCGTTTGCTGACACCACATTATGAAGCTAAAGGCTCTCGTGCAGGAGATGGAAGGCCTTCGAAGCCGAAGAAGCACATGCGTCCATATTATTTTTCACGAGATAATGGTGGTATGATTTATTCCATAATAATATTACTTGTTTCTTATTTCAATCGGTCGACGCTTGAGTAGGTCTCTTGTTTCACCTCTTGTTTTGAGATATTGCAGGCAGAATCAAAGAGCCTGTAAGAAGAGCTAGCCCTTTTGAGCAAGATTCATCTGGAATCTTGATGTCCAAGCCCTCCTGATGCTCTGGAAAAGGCCGAAGTATTCGAATCGGAACATCCTTCGTTGGCAAAAGATTGTCAACGAGTTTGGTTGAGGCCACACATGTTGTGGTTATACTGAAAGCGTGAGATGTTGCATATGCCCAGCTAGAGCTGCTGGAATCAGGAGACATATAACCAAGTAAATTAGTGCAACAAGAAAAGATTCAAAAAAAGAAAAAAAGAAAAAAAAAAAAAAAAAAGAGTGATTCGGAATCAATTGTTATGATGCACATTGGGAGATAAATCAAATAGACAAGGTCAAACGTCTTAACCAATGAGATCCTTTTGAAAACTGCTGATGTGGCGTGTGTTTTTGTTTTTCCAATTAGAACTTGACATGTGAATACTGAGCTGGAATTGTAAAAAACAGATATAATTTTTTCTCCTCTTCATCCCCTCTCCCTTCTTCGCTACAGTTCTGGCCGGAGTCACGGGGACCACCAGAAGACGGAGCCAGCTAGATCTGGCCCGTGACATTGCTGGTCCATGATCGACAAGGCGAGATCTGGAACCATGGTCCATGGCCGGGCCACCATCTTAGTCACGTGCGGCTCGCAGCCATTGGCCATCCATGGCCGAGCCACCCCTTCGTGGTTTCTTGCATTCAGGCTGGTCCGTCGCCAGATCTAGAAGTGATTGCTCTCGTTTAGGCTGTCCAACCTGAGTCATTCCCTCAGCCGTCTTTGTGGTCGTCTTCCTCTGTTCGTCTTCCTCCATGCGCTTGTTCGTCTTTGTCTTCGGCCACCGGCCAAATCTGGTCGCTTCATCTTCCTACCATCACCATGGCTCCAGATACGCTCTTTAGCTTCGTCTTACACTAACTGTCTTCAAGTTTTCCTTCCTTTGTGCGTTTGCTTTGTCTTCCTGCCTCGCCGGGTCACTATTCAGACCTGGTCACCTTCGTCTCGCCATGGCTCCAAATCTAGTCGGGCAGAGCAAATCTGCAACAACGAAGACGGAGGGTGCAAACTCACCGCTGGGTGCGATAGCCATGACACGGAGAACCCGAGGATGGAAGTTGTAGCGGCTTGAGCCGTGGCGACGGTTGTACTGGAGCGATGGGATGGTGGTGTTGGAGAAAACTTTGACAAAACGTTTCCATCATTCTAGTCTGAAGACTTGTAGACTCTTCCGTCAAAGTCTGAAGATCGCCAGATTCAAGTTTTAAAGTCTGCCCTCATTGATAGTTACTAGACCGTCGAAGAAGACTTATCCAGAATTAAGTATTTATTTAAGGATTTGATTCGAGCGGCTAAAGAAGTTTCTCACGGCTGGAGATAGCATCTCGAGATCTTTTATTCGTTTTGAATTTGATACGAGTAAATTGGATTTGTTGATTGGTAAGGTTTACTTGGAAGGTTCTACTTATGGAAACCTAGATCCTGATTGTATGGGCGAGCATGATTGGTGGGCTATCATCACATTCCTTAAGTAACTTGAAGATCTTCCTAATTGATTTTGTCCAACGGGTAGATTGGAAGAACTCCTTTGGAAAGTGCCAACAGACATGAAGGCATTAAGGAGTATATAAGGAAGAAGCTCTAGTTATTCGAGTGTGTGCGTGATAGAGAAATTCCAAAGTCTAAAGCTCATTGTTATTTGTTGATTCAATTGTTGAGCGAGAAATTTGTACTCAAAAAGAGTTTAGATACTTGTGAGACCTTGAGGAAGGGTAGCAAAATTTCTACATTGTGGAATCAAGGACGTAATACTGTAACGACTCTTTTGATTCATAGTGAAATCCAACCAGTGGGTTGTCAGTGTGAGAGAGTGAACGTAGGCTTGAATTAAGCCGAACGACTATAAACTCTGTGTTTATTTTCTCTTATCCCTGGACTTTTTATTTATGCTTACTAGTTGTTCATTCATTTAAAAGTTAAATTCTATCTTATTGCCAACATCTACTGAAACCAAAAACATCTTTTAAGTCCTGCGAAAATTCTTATATACACCTATTCATCCCCCTCTAGGTGTATTCACTAGCCCCTTTCAATTGGTATCAGAACCTGTGTGCTTATTTATTGAAGTGTTTTACTTTTTAAGCTAAAGATTTATAGCTAGTATTTTGGCTCCAAGACTGGTTGAATGTCAAAGCAACACTAGACCTCCTTACTTTGATGGGAAGGAATACAACGTACGGAAGAACAAGATGAAAGCTTTCCTAAGATCGAAAAATCCCCTTGAATGGGATGTGGTGGAAAAAGGAGTTATTCCTACAATAACTTCAACTTTAGAAAGAGGGAAGGAAGTGACAGATGCTAGAGAGATGACACAAAAAGATATGACCAAGAGACAAGCTTTTGACGCAAAAGTTATCTATTCTTTATACTGTGCTTTATCTCCTATTGAGTATAACAGAATTTCATCCTGTGAAACAGCAAAAGAAGTCTGGGACAAGTTGCACATTACTTATGAAGGAACCAATCGAGTCAAAGAAACAAAGATCAACATTCTTCTTGGGCAATATGAAGCTTTCGAAATGAAGCTAGAAGAAACCATCACATATATGTTTAGCCATTTTACAATTCAGTTTTGAGCTTGACATCATCGGGTTCCACATCAAAGAAAATAGGGAGGATCTCCTTTTTGCTGTCCAATTTTGAAGTGCAATCTACCATATGCGCAACCTCACGGAGACACCATGAACTGGAAGCAAAGCCCTTAGAGAATATGGGAATATAGAGTTGAGTTTGGTTGAGGGCTTGCAAAAGGTTTTTGTCACGCCCCGATCCTCGATGGCATGCCCATCCCTCTCTGGTCGATAAATATTTTGCGACTTTCCAGGACGAGCTGTCGACCCTTTTTTTATTTTATTGCACATGCGGAAGCAAATAACAAATTCCCTGACAGTAACTATCTCGGGATAGAAAAGCAAGACATCACATTCACAAACAAACCACACTTTTATAAACATACTGAGTCTTTTACACAAGTCTATAACCAAAAGACTAGTTCTCAAAAAGATGCTGTCCTATCTGACCTACTCTTCAGGTCACCTTAGCTTAGCTCTAGGTCCTCCCTCTACAGTCTTGAAAATTTTAAGCTCACGACGGGGTGAGATATAAATCTCAACAAGTTCACGGTCTAAGCCCCCATTAGGAGGGAAATACACCTGGAAGTATCCTAACCACACAACCACTCAATTGGCACAGAGGACTTACCTTACCTCAGTTTCCTTTCTTACACATCAGTATAGTTCATATTACAATGCATATAACAATTGGAACACCTCATCAATTCAATTAATCACCGGGGTCCTGATTATAAGGCCAAACCGTTATGACACGTCCCATTCCATGTCACACAGTTTTGGTCTTATAATCGGGTGCATAAAACTCAATAATCATGCGTTCCAATTGTTAATTACACCCCTCAAGGGTACGGCCAACTCTATTGGCAGTCTTTTGGCATTGCCAGGCGTCGTCTCACCTCCTTTGAGCACGGCTATGTCTCTCAATTAGACGGCTTCTCCGAAGGGGCGTAGGTTCAGAATCTACTGCGACCCGAGTCCCAATGAATGGGTAACATTCGGCTTAACAGCCCAGGACGGTTTCTCATAACCAACACACGACCAATCAATCTCGGCCCAGGATACTGTGCATTGCACTCAAATGTCTCAATTAAAATAGTGAGCCTAGCATATTTTCTTCGTATTAAAAATACACGATAAAATAGTCGTGTGTGGGTACACGGTCAATTCACACTAGAAAAACTGATATCCTCAAATTTAAAATCCCACTGGTTTATATAGTACATAAAACCATTTTTGGTGTTAAAACCCAACACCCGGGATTTTCTGAAGAAATAATGAATTTCACAAATTTTGGAATTAAATACTCAAAATTCCAATAAGCACTCAATTTGCACAAATTAACATCTAATTGCATAAATTGAACACACCATTGTAATCAGCACGAAATTTCGGTCACCGGCTATCCTGGCCTAATTTCCGGAAAATAATTAATAATTAAATAAATTATCGAAAATTAAATAAATTACAAAATAAATAAATTTAAAGCATTTAATTGAATTAACCTAAATTAACTAAACTAAATAATCTAACTAACAATTAAATCTAACCATCCTATTTAATTTAATCTAAGTGCACTAACTAAATAAACAAACTAATTCCTAACTAATCCACCTAACTACACTAATTACACTAACTAAATACTAACTAAATACTTAATCTAACTAAGCCATCCTAAATCTAATCAATATAATTAATCCACAAATTAGCTAACTAACACACCTCTAAGTGTCATTAGCTAACTTATAAAGGATTAGAACGCAACTCACCGGTTAAGCCCGAAAATTGGCTCACGGCGATGGCGGCGCAACCGCGGCCGAGACTCGAACTCACGGCGAGACCAAGGGATGCTTGGATCGAGTGAAAACGGCCAACGAACTTGCTGTTCGGGCTAAGAAAACCGGCACAGAAACTGCTGGATTCGGTCTTGAGCTTCGAAGGCTGAAGCGGGCTTCGAGAGGGCTGGCCAAGCAAAGAAATCGCGGCCAAAATAAGAAGCCGATGGTGGAGATGGACGGCTTGGATGCGTGCTGCTGCAGGGGGAGTCAACAATGGAAGAAAAACTCCTTTGGTTGACCGAAGTTTATGCGTGGCCTGTAGAGGAGAATCGGTGGGTGGAGGTGGCGTGAGAGGAGAGGGAAATGGAGGCTTCGTTGGAGGCGTGAGGTAACGGCTGAGCAGAAACGGTTTCGGTGGAGGGGATGAGCGGCTTCGGTGGCGTCGATTCAAGGGGAGAGCAGTGGTCTTCATCAGAAACAAAACAGAAGAAAAAGAAAGGCAGCAGGAGAGAGAGAGATGAATGAAAGCGAAGCAACACCGTGAAGAACGAGGAAAGAGGAACGACGTGGCTGAAGCGGCACCGACTGAAATGAAAAGGAGAAGGCGTCCGTGGAGAGCAGTTGGCCCGAGTCGGCTGAGGAGATTGGAACAAGGGAATTGTCAAAGATAAATATCTAGGCATTAAAGCCTTGTCTCCCCTATTTCTTTCTAGCAATTTAATACCACAAAATCTAATTTAAATGTAAAAAATGCAGTCCTTCTCTTGTGATCCGAATTTCATTGATTTTATAATTCAATTTCATCCTCAAATTCTCAATTTCGAAGTCCAATTTTATCGAAGAAAAATCCCACACATGTCCATAAATTCCCATCACCCAGTAGCTCGGCTTGCACATCAAAATCTCCTTCAAACGAGCCCATCCGAATTTCCGTTCAATTTCCGAATCGATTTTCCGCAAAAATCTCGGAATATCCGAAAAATTTTCGGAAAGTGAGTCGACGTTTCTAAAATGAATCGTGACACGGCAAAACTTTCAATTTCTGAAATCGAACTCAATTTCACGGTTAATTTCAAATTCGACGTGATTTTAGCGCGTCCCAATCTACCAAGTAGCTTTTAGGAGCTTTTAATACAATTGACCCGTGGTCGATTATTTTCGAGCCACAATGTACATCTTCGACACATTGGCGACTCTCGATTGTCGTGAAAATCTCGAGGTTTCAAATACGGACACAAGGTAAAAAAATGACAGAAAAATCGGTCTAGTACCGTTCGACAAAAATTTTGCAATTAGGTGGAATCACCCACGTACTAATCACATATCTCTATCAAATCGACCTATTTTCGGTCTCTGATTCATTTTGACGGTGCCGTAATGACCCTGCCAGACAAAGACGGTCGGCGAAATCGATTCCCTCACGTCGAATTCTCATGTCTATTATATTTAGATTCCTTAACGGCTTTATCTAATAAATAGTTAACTCGTGAGTGGCCAACTCAGAGAAAAAGGCTATAGACACGTCGATGAAAAGCCCAACTCGTCTCATCGAAATCAAACTCGAAAATCAGGATGTCACAGTTTTCACAAATCTTAGGACTGACTCGGAGCTCTTCGTCATCGTTGAAGATGCGAATTCTCCACCATATCACTATAGAGGCAACTAGTAAAGTGGTCCCGAGAATCCGGTCCCCTGAAACTCGGGAACACCTCCAACTCCATTCCTAATGTGTTAGTGGCTAGTGCCATCACATATGGCAAACAAGACTCGAGACAGAATCAAGCCGAACAAAAATTGCCACTGAGCTTGCTTGAGGCGAGAGATCAATTGAGGGCAGTTTGAAAGAAAAAGGAAAGAAACAGGTGGCGGGTATGGTTAGTTGCGACTCACAGCCGTCAATTGCGATGGGAAACTCCCGAAGAAATCAAAAACAAAGAAATCGAAATCGAAATCGCAGCACACTGAAATCGAAACATTCAACGAAAAAATCGAGAATGAAAACCATAGATTACCTAGAAAGGAGAGGCCGCAACCTGACAAACCGAGAGAGAGAGAGAGAGAGAGAGAGAGAGAGAGAGGACAGCGACGCAGGCAAGTCTCGAAAGAGAGATCGAAGGCGCGCCTGTAGATACCATAGAGAGGGGCCAGATCTGAGAGGGAGAACCAGAAAGTACAGGGTGCTTTAACCTTAAGATATTCTAAGGTTTTACGAGGCCGAAGAGGTACTCTTTAGTTTTAGCACTTTTTTGTATGGATATAAGTTGTCCTCTTCATGGGTGAAATGTCAAGATTTTACCGATGCCCAAATTCCAAAAAAGAAAAGAAAAAGAAAGCAAATGAAATATATACTTTGAGGGTAGCTTTGTTTAATTGAAAGAGTTTTTTAAGAACTAATCTTCCAGATTTCCCCTTTCTAAATATAATCGATCATTTTTCCCAACATAGTATCTTAATAAATGCCCACCTTTTCACCTTATTTGATAATAATTATTTCAAATGAGGTTCCAATATACAAAAACGTTTTCAGTCATACCTTTTCAACATACCACCTAATAAATAAAAACTAACTTCTTTCTTTAAAAACAATTTTCGTGTTTCACATGAAATAAACACACCCTTGTCGTTGGAGCAAATTTGACTCACAAGTCAAAGAGAAAAGAGTTGCAAAATGGATTTAAAATGATCTTTAACTTGAAGCAATACTCATTCGTAGTCGGTAATGAGCGGCTCGCCACTACCCAAAGAAATCAGCAAATGTTACAAGGCCCGTCCAACCTCAAGAAAATGCTCTAAAGCTTTTTGTTTTTATTTTTCAGCAAATCAATTGCTTTTTCATGCAAAAAAAAAAAAAAAAAAAAAAAAAAAACATAGAGAGAGAGAGACTCGATAATCTTTCAGTCTGAATGTTCCACGTAAGGAGAACTTAGAGTGAGAAATTGCTGCTGGTGAATAGGGAGAATTTAGCGGAGAGGTATCTCCAATTGAAAGTTCTGAATCTTGTGCTATGGTATCGAAATGATAATTTCTACTCCCTCCCTGCCAACTTACCCAAGAAGAGATTCTATAATGGCTCTCTTGCTCATTCTCTTAAATCTTCTGGACAAAGCCCTAAAAAGCCGCACTCGAATCTCTTAAAACTTCAAACCTGGTGGCAATGACTGAGCTTCAACTCATTCTGCACCCTCTGTCCATCATTTGCTTATTGCGGTATTGCATAACTGAACTGACAGTGCTCCTTGGAGGCAACACTACAGGTGCATAAGAAAGTCGGCAATGTAAACGCGAAACTCGAAAACCATGACATGCAAACATCCGTCCACCTTGTTATTACGCAAATTACCATTGAGCAAGTTACATGCAAGAAAAGAAAAACCCCGGTGTTTCATCTACGTCAGCTATGCAGAATAAACTTTGATATCTGCTTAGGTCCGACCACTTATTCCCAAGAACCCATATTGAGTACTGACTAACCAGAAACTATTCTCGTTGCCGCTAACTCTTTCTTTGCCCTTTCCAAGCCAGGTCCACAGGTTAACAAACAAAGGCCGAAATTAAAAGAACTTCCATCTTCCTTTGTTGTCATCTGAGCACACCTAAAAATCTCAAGATTAATTAAAATTCCAGACCTTTCGTACTCATTCAGTGGGCCAAGAGGAAGAAGCTCCTCCGCCCAATTATGATTGAGGCGCAATTTGGACGAAAAGAACAGAAGATCAGTCACCTGAAAGAAAAAAGGGGCAACAATAGAGAATATCATTGGTCATTTTAGTTTGAATTCAAGAGAAGTAAGAGGATTGGATCTTGACAAGTTTTATTTAAGGCACCAAACCTGAGAAGCAACAAATGCACACTGAACAATGCCAGCGTAGCCCCTCAACCTATGCAGGCACGCATCGGCGAACTTCATAGCAGCATGTGCCTGCATATTTCATTTTCACATTATGTGACCATGTGAAATGAGTCCACATATGAAAGAGCCATCAACTTTCCCGTTCATGAAAGAGATCAGATCACAACTCAAAAGGCCAAAAGAAGGACTCACCATTGAGAGAGTTGCCAAGCCAGCTCCAGCTTATAGCCTAAAGTCGTCAATACACAGAGTACACGATTCAGTCGGCTTCATGACATAACGAAGGAAGCGGACAAATGAAGACTAAGACGTGATGTCATCATTTCCTCGTGGAAATAGATGCAAAAAAATCCAGTTTCGAGTTGACCTCAAAAATCACTTTAAGAGAACTTGATATATTCAACAATTCTGTCACTGCATGAAACTTCTCCACTTATCATCAAAATTCAAGTAATCCTCCTAGCCGTAACAACAAGAGATGCATGCTGCTCTGTTTTACGTACTTTCTGATAATTTCCGTTGTTTTCCTTTATAAGGACCAGACCAAATAATCAGAAACTAAGATATTCTCCATAACTACTTGCTTCTGCCTATAGCCCAAGACAAAGCAATCATCACCTTGTGCATACTTTCACACGTGAGGTGTCCCATTTATTCCGACAAAGATCTTTATTAACACTTTTCTTGTGTAGTGGTAGTGGATAGGTTGCCAAGGCAGCATTGGTAAATCGAATGTAGAGATGTTTTACATACTTTCTAATGTTCATTGCAGGACATATACCCACATGGACCCAAGAAGTGATTCTTGCGAAGGTCTCATCCTTCTCATAAAGAAACTTCTCAGCAGAGTACATCTTCGAAATGGCTCGTGAATTTAAAGATTACAGACTCTAATATGATTAGGCATGCAGTCGAGTGTCTGGGAAACAAAAATGCTTGGTGGTAACGGTGTATTCCTCAGGGAGCTTTGGTATTCCGGAGCTTGTCACAAGCCCTAAGCAAAATGAACATCACTAGAATAGCTAAAGCACTAACATACGACCTGAAACCCAAAACTGAAGAGACTAACGGAATGTGATATAACGTCAACACTGCCAAAATTGACGTCTACAGATTTTGAAAATGCCAACTGACATTTAGCATTCTACAGAAAGTGCAATTTCTAATAGGCTCGCTGTTGAACATATAAGAAGTTATTATTAGGAAGAATACATCACAAACCTGAGATAAAAGAGGTAATATTGTCACCCCCGCGGAGCCCGAACAACTCGAACATCAACTTCTCTAGGATCAAGACCTAGTACTTCTGCCTTCATGGAACATAATAGATCAGAAATCTGATGAGATATATCAGCGAACACCTACAATGTATTGGCGGGAAGGAAAGAAGGGGGTAGGAAAGAAGTTGTTGGCTTTCATGGCATTGTCTCGAAACTGCCATCCTGTACAGATTTTGCTGCCTGAGCGTTAGTATCAAGTATCGCTGATCATAAACAACCTTCTGATCATGAGAAGAGAACCAATAACACTCACTAGCACATAACAGCAGTTACATTAATATTTCACCCCCAAACAGTCGAATAAATGGGGTTTCTGGACTCTGCTGCTAGACTTGGAAATAGCCCAATTTTATAAACTTTACTTCTACACCTCCCACATGATCCAGTACATGAGGCATTAGCCTATTTAATAAAATATGAAGTCCACATAGATATCTTCTCGAAAGCTGGGAAAAGGTTAAATGCCCTCGGAGCAAGTTATCAATTGCAGGTACGCAAGACATGACGTTCGAGACAAAAGAGGGCAATAAACAAGGGGAAACACTCTTCTTTGTAGGCTTATACAAAGCTGACAACCTGATACTCTACTCTGTAAACATATTCGATTCTTCTTGATAATACCAGCAGTAGAACCAGTAGGGATACGTACCACAAATTAGTTAAGTCGAACATGGTCACACCCAACAGTTTCTTTGGATCATAGGGGCAAGCTCTCTTTAAAACTTCGGCTGCAACGGAAGCTGTGGAGTTAACAGGGTTGCTAATCAGGTTGACAATAGCTTTCGGGCAACATTCGGTAATTCCGTCACAAAGGGGTCTGACCATTCCGGCATTTATGTGGACAATTCCTCCACTTGTTGCTGTCCCAGAAATCCACGGACCTGATAATAGAAGCAACAAATTAGTCTGATGCATGAAACGATCCATATATTCAAGGATGATATCGAGCTCACTCATCTGAATAGGTAATCCAAGCAATATCCCCAAGAAAACAATCAACAACATGAAATTCCATCTTCATATAGAGCCTAGCAATTCCATTCATCCTAAATTCAGCAAACAGCAGGCGAATTGGAGATGGGAAGGGAAACTCACCACAGCACCGGTGTCCATGGGGCTAATATCCACGGTGACACCAGCAGTATTCTCGACATCATATGAAGAACAGAGGCGGGCGGGTTGATCTTCATCAAAACTGCCCAATCCCTCCAAGAGCACAACTTTGGAAGACACCTAACGTTGATTATTATAATCACATCCACCACTACAAAAGAAAAGATATTATCATTACAAGTGATAAATTGAAGAACTAAAAATGGCAAAAATTGTTACGCTCCTTCCATACAAAGGGTGCTCATACCCTTCTATTCTTTTTTTTTTTTTTGGGGGGGGGGGGGGGGGGATTGGGGATGCGGAGAAAAAAAGACTCAACTCCTAATTTTTATCTTGAGATTGGTGTATTTGAAGTTCTAAAACTTATTAGTATAATTGATTGTTAAAACTTCTAGATATGACAATGAAATTTTAAAAAAGTCAGTGGCTAAATTGTTACTTCAATGTAAACCATCAGTATGTGCTGTTTTGAACACCAAATGCAAAACATGGTCCTTGATGTGTAATACAATTCATTGGCCGTGTAGAATCATGTAGGCAATATTTCAATAAGTGGATTACGTAATTACAATAGCCCCATTTATTGTTCCATCAAAAGTTTAATGGATGACAATTTGAAGATAATTTGAGTCTTTGATTGGCAAAATCACAAACACTAGGACATGCCATCGTGGCTAATGCAGCCGACATCATAGATATAGGTAATGATATTTGTCAAGCCTTCTCAAACATAATAAATTCATACTTTAGAGATGACTGAAATGAATAGAGCAAAACACTTAAATGCATCATGAGAATTCAATTTGAAAATTGAAAACATCGTTCTAACACTATCAAGCAAGAAGTGACATGAAGACACCTGGATTAATTCACGTCGGTTATACTGTGCGCCGCAAATTTGGTTTTATTCCATGTGCAAGACCGCAAATTTGGTTTTTATTCCACGTGCAGGGCCTTAAAACTCTGAATACTCGTCGCCGCCAACTCTTTCTTGGCCTTTATTCCAAGCCAGCTCTACAGGTTAACAAATAGAAGCCCTTATGAAAACTTCTGTTTCCCTCATTATAATAAAAACGAACTAGAGAAGTTCAACGAGGCTATAATTGCCGACCTGTCGTACTAGTCCACTGAAAGTCGCAATCACTTCGCTGGCTGCATGGTGTGTTCAGCAGGTTCTAGCGGCGCTTGATCTGTCTCCAGTGGTGGATGTCGGCCCATCGGGCAACCTTTCCTAGGACTTGCAATATCTGATCTCTGCATACCCCAAAAAATTCAACTCTTTCAAGCCTTCAACGGCTTTCAACTTTACGCAATGTGTTAGCTTGAGACGCAATAAATTTTTCAACTTTGATAGGTTAGGCAATTGTTTGATCACATCACACATGTTAATGTGCAGAAACTTCAGTGATTCCAATTCCCCCAAACCTGGAATCTCTGCCAGATCGGGGAAGTCATTGAGCTGTAACTCTTGTAGCCTCTTCAAGTGCAATAGATCAGGCAAGCATGGCGTCAAGCATTTGCTGATAGAGAGAACCGACAAATCTTGCAAGTTAGAAATGCATGGCAATTGCGGGATAGAGTGAATTTTCAAGGTTGATAAGCTAAGTGGAAGCCGATTGATGGACAAGACATCCTTCCAAGGTGAGGTAACCTTGTGCGGGATCCAAAGTGTCATGCATTGTTCTTTATGCACTTCGAGATGATGTAAATGAACTAGGATCAAGAGGTCGGGAAGAATAGGGAATTGAGCAGCTACAGCAACAAGACATTTCAAACTCGAGGGAAGCTTTGGCAAAGGGGAAAGTTGGTGGCTTGCAATTTTAAGTGTCTGGAGACTAGAGAAACCATTGATCTTTCTTGGCACTGTAGAGATTGGGCTCCCATCTAAATCTAGGATCCTCAAACGAGTCAGGCTCCACAATGCCCATGGGATTTCATCCTTGAGATGTGGACAAAATGAGGCATCAAGCTCTTCAAGCGACTCCACCCCTCCAAGAGAACAAGATATTGTGTGTATCTCTGTGTATGCCACTTTTAAGACTTTTAGTCTCTTTAGATTTCCAGTAGAATTGGGGAGAAAGGAGATCCTCGAGAATTTTAAATCCAACTCAACCAATAATTCCATTTTCTCAATAGATTCTGGAAGTTCATGTAGATACATGCATCTTGAAAAAGAAAGATGCGTTAAATTCATGAACTTTTCAATGGAATTGAAGAGAACAGAGATCTCCGAGAATTTTAAAGTCAACTTGACCAATGATTTTGGTTCCCAAATAGTGTGCACAAGCTCAAGTATACTATCGCCTATACCAAAAGACACATGTGTCAAATTTGTTAATCTTTCAATGGAATCAGGGAAAACGGACCCTGCGAGTTTTAAATCCAACTTGACCAATGATTTTGGATCTCTAATAAAATTCGAAAGTCCATGTGAGAATTCAAATAAAAGCAAATGTTTAAGATTCTTTAACCTTTCAATGGAATCGGGGAGAATGGAGATCCCCAAGAGTTCTAGATCCAACTCTTCCTATGCTTTTAGTTTCCCAATAGAGTTTGGAAGTTCAAGTAGATTCTCGGATCCAGAAAAAGGCAAATGCATGAAGTTCGTTAACCATCCAATGGAATAAGGGGAAATAGAGATTTATCAGAGTTTTAAATCTAACTCGACCAATGATTTTAGTTCCCAAATAGTCCGGTAGCTCATATAATTTCTTGCATTCAGATAAAAGCAAATGCTTGAGATTCTTTAACCTTCCAATGGAATAAGAGAGAATAGAGATCCTTGAGAGTTTTAAATCCAACTTGACCAATGCTTCCAGCTCCTCGATGAAGTCCAGAAACTCAAGTAGATTCTCACATCCAAAGAAAGACAAATATATGAAATTTGTTAGCCTTCCAATGAAATTAGGGAGAATGGCGATCCCTAAGAGTTCTATGTCCAACTCGACCAATGATTTTAGTTCCTCGATAAAATTTGGAAGCTTATGTAAATTTTTGCATTCAGGTATATGGAATCACAGAGAGGGGATATCCCTGAGAGATTTAAATCCAACTCGACCAATTATTGCAATTCCCCAATAGTTTGGAAGCTCATGTGAATTCTTTCTTTTCCAAGGGCGGTGGGCTATAGTTAGGCATAATACTGCAATACTTTATCCTACCTGTGGATATACTTTCTATATATAGAGTATAAGTCATTGGAAGTGAAGGTACTTCAAGTTAAGGTTAAGCTATTTCCAAGATAACTCTCCTCATTCCCACTGAAAGTCACATCTTGCATTCAGATAGAAGTAAATAACATAAATTCTTTAACCTTCCATTGGAATTAGCAAGGATCGAGATTCTTGAGAGTTTTAAATCTAACCTAATCAATTTTTCCAGTTCTCTGATAGAGTTTGGAAGCTCAAGTAGATTCTTGCATCTAGAAAAAGATAAATACCTCAAACTCATTAACTTTCCAATGGAATCAGGAAAAATAGAGATTCCCGAGAGTTCCAAATCCCACAAGACTAATGATTCTCATTTCCTCGTAGAGTTCAGAAACTCATGTAAATTATTGCATTTAGATAAAAATAAATACTTGAGATTCTTTAGCCTTCTACCGAAAATGGGAAGAACAGAGAAACGAGAGATTTTTAGAGTCCAACTTGTCCAATGGTCTTAGTTGCTTAATAGAGTTTGGAAGCTCATGTAGATTTTTACATACAGATAAAAACAAATGCTTGAGATTATTTAAACTTCCAATGGAATTAGGGAGGAAGGATATCCCTAAAAACTTTAAATTCAACTCAACTAATGATTCTAGTTCTCCAATGGAGTCCGGAAGCTCATATAAATTCTTACATTTAGATAAAAGCAAATACTTAAGATTCTTTAAGCTTCCAATGGAATGAGGGAGAACAGAGATCCTCGAGAGGTTTAAATCCAACCTTACCAATGCTTTTAGTTTCCCAATAGAGTCTGGAAGTTTCAGTAGATTCTCGCATCTTGATAAAAGCAAACAGCTAAGATTCTTTAACCCTCCAATAGAATAAGGTAGAACAGAGATCTCCAAGAAATTTAAATCCAACTCCACCAATGATTCCAACTCCCCGATAGATTCTGGAAGCTCCAGCATATTCTTGCATTGAGATAAAATCAAATACTCGAGATTCTTTAACCTTCCAATGGAATAAGGGAGAACGGGGATCCCCGAGATTTTTAAATCTAACTTGGCCAATGATTCTATTTCCCCAATAGAATCTGGAAGCTCATGTATATTACTGCATTGAAATAAAAGCAAACGCTTGAGATTCTTTAACATTCCAATGGAATCGAGGAGAATAGAGATACTTGAGAGTTGTAAATCCAACTCCACTAATGATGCTAACTTCCTAATAGATTCCGGAAGTTCTAGCATATTCATACATCTAGATAAAAGCAAATGCTCAAGATTCTTTAACCTTCCAATGGAATCAGGGAGAACGGAAATACTCAAGTCTTTTAAATCCAATCTAACCAATGATTCTATTTCCCTGATAGAATCTGGAAGTTCATGGAGATTATAGCATCCAAATAAAACCAAATACTTGAGATTCTTTAACTTTCCAATGGAATTAGGGAGAACGAAAATTCTTGTGAATGTTAAATCCAACACCACCAATGATTCTAGCTCCCCAATACATTCCGGGAGCTGCAGCATATTATTGCAGTTATATAAAAGCAAACAGTTGAGATTCTTTAATTTTCCAATGGAATAAGGGAGAACAGAGATCCTTGAGAGTTTTAAATCCAACTTGACCAATGCTTCCAGTTCCCCAATAGAGTCCGGAAGCTCAAGTAGATTCTCACATCTAAAGAAAGACAAATGCATGATATTCGTTAACCTTCCAATGGAATTAGGGAGAATGGCGATCCCTGAGAGTTCTAAGTCTAACTCGACTAATGATTTTAGTTGCCCGATAGAGTCCGGAAGCTTATGTAAGTTTTTGCATTCATATAAGCGCAAATGCTTGAGATTCTCTAATCTTCCAATGGAATCAGGGAGAGCGGATATCCTCGAGAGATTTAAATCTAACTTGACCAATGATTGCAATTCCCCAATAGAGTCTGGAAGTTTATGTAAATTCTTGCGTTTAAATAAAAGCAAATAACAGAGATTCTTTAATGCTCCAATAGAATTAGGGAGAACATAAATACTTGAGGAGTTTAAATCCAACTCCACAATGATTCTGGCTCCCCGATAGATTCCGGAAGCTGCTGCATATTCTTGCAATCAGAAAGAAGCAAATGTTTGAGATTCTTTAACTTTCCAATGGAATAAGGGAGATCGCAAATATTCGAGAATTTTAAATCCAATTTGACCAATGATTCTATTTTCCCGATAGAATTTGGAAGCTCATGAAGACTATAGCAATGAGCCATATGAATTTCTGACAAGCATTCTAGAGAGCCGATTTCTTTAGGCAACCCTTTAAGGGATGTACATCCTTCGATATTCAAAGTACTCAGTAGTTTTAGCTTACCAATTGAGCTATCAATGGTAGACAAATTCTTACTCCATTTTAGAATCAATTTCTCCAAATTGCTGAACTCTGAAAAATTGGGTGTTTTGGTTAAATGATGGCAGTACATCAAATTTAGAATTTTCAACTTTTTAACCATCTGCAGTGGAAAAACAAGGCAAATTACATGCCGGCAAAATTTTTTGAGACGATAAAGATCAATTAATAGAATTTGGAGTGAACATGATTGAAGTGTGTTGGTACCTTGATTTGCCTCCATCCACCCCAATCGTAGGTGATGTTAGTCCTTGAAAGATCGAGCACAACCAAATTCTCCAGGTAAAGATTTGTAGCTAAAAAATCCCGCAAGCAATCATGCCAAGAAAGCCATCTCAAATTAGGACGAACATTTTTGAAGTCGCCAACAAAATTCAATCCTTTCCCTCCAAGGAACCTCAATTTTGGTAAATATGCTATTTCTTTAGATGTGAAGTCATGACTAATACCCAAATTGAGAGCACGCACAGCTCCTTTTTCCTGCCAGTAGCAGCAGGGAACAAAGATGAGTATGCAACATAGGAAGCAAAAAACTAATGCAAAGTAGTCCATAATATTAGTAGTTCGTCTTTGACCCCAAACTAATTAAATCAAAGGCGTGTAGTAACAAGATAATTAGTGTTCTTCTCAACTTGAAAATAAGACAAACCAAACATGTTCAGAATGTATATTTGGTGTTGATTCCTCTGTTTTTTGACAGACTAAATACCTTTTCAAGGAAGCAAAGAATCCATTTTTATTCTCACTGAAACAAGAAGTGAAAGAATTCCAACTAACCAATTGGAACGTGCACTTTCTTCTCATTTCACATGAATAAGGTATGAAAACATGTACTTTTATTGTTTATATAGAGTTGCTTGTTATCTCTCTATAAGTTAGAAAACAAAGCAGGCCATCAATCGACATTCTCAATTTAAGGAACACATCTAGAGACTTCGCAGGATTGACCATATCTTCTACTCTTAATAACTTTCACCTCGTCGCTCCTCAGCATGTCTAGAGTATTTTCATCAATCCACACCCAACGGCGCTTTCCAGCATCTTCAAAATTCTCCTCCTTGACAATGTATCTTCCTAAATCTCGAACTTCATCATGCATCCAAAAACAATTGTATGCATCGATCTTTATCAATGACATGAGGAGAAGAACATCAATCGCACTACGTGGAGAATGGTTGCTACTACGCCACATGTAGTCTGCATGCGTCTTATCCTCCCCGATGCAAAAACATGCTATGTCTAGGAATATAGCTTTTTCAATGGTGTTCAATTTCTTGATGCTTATCATTAGTGATTCTCGGACATTAATAGGTAGGTCTTGCTTTAAGTCCTCCAATGTCTCATCCCACTTTGATCTATTCATGCCGGCAAAAAGAGAACCCACAACTTCCAAAGTCAAAGGAAGCCTTCCTATGCTTAAAACAACTTCTTTCGAGAAATCATAGCAATTCTTAGGAGGAGTATCGCTTCTAAATGTGTGTTTACTGAAAAGCTGAATTGCTTGATGCAAAGACATCTTATTTACTGAGTGGGACAAGTAATTGCTGGGTCGCATTTGTTTGTCCTCATTTAGTACTGTGCGTATGTCCCTAGCTGTGACTATGATCCTACTTCCGGAACCGAACCAATCGCAGCTACCTGCAAGGCTCTCGAGTTGCCTCTTCTCGTCCACATTATCGACAACAACCAGCACTTTCTTGGCACTGAGTCCATTTCTTATGCGTTGGATCCCGTCATGGGTGTCATGGATTCCGTCAATAGAGGTCAAGCCCAGTGTGTCGGATAAGAGTTTCTTTTGCACTTGTAAAAGATCTTGATGTTGGACAACTTCAAGGAAACTAGAGTAATTGAATTTAGGCAAGAATCGGTTGAAGATATGAAAGACATAAATTTATTCATATGCGGAAGCCAAGATCGTTTGTAGACAAACCTCCAGCCATTGTTTGCTTTCACGTTCGTCGAATCTCCTGAAAAACAAGAAAACAATAGGCGCACTCTACTAACCAAATCTCCTCACGTACTGATGGTGTATTCTAAATGTGAGGATTTTGTGTTAGACCTTGATCACCCGTCAGAAATGAACGTACGTTCCTTATATATTGTCTCCCATCAAGACGAGCGGTTGTCAACGAAAAGGTACGAAGCGTGGAAAACTTCATGTCAATTAGTCGTAACTTTTAGGAGAAAATATGGGATCACTAAAAAATAAATAACATTCTCCCACTTGATCCCATCATTTTCATCATACGAATCATTCAACTAATTCCACGAAAACTTTATGCTTAAAGAAAAGAAACAAAACACATGGATCATGGCGACATGTCCTCTAAGAGTGAGTAATACCTTCCATGTATCACAATGCATCTTATTTCTTTAATATCAGCCTATATGTGACAACATATCTTAATGAATAAACCTCATGTTTATTCCAGAATCAAGGATAAATGTTATTCTCATAAACAACAAAATGTGTACACAAAAATTGAGAATCAACATTACAACTGAATAAGAGTTCCATACAACAAAAATTGTTCATATGTCGACAAATCACATAATGGGACCTATTCCCATACTAGTTACATGATCCTTATACTTCATCGGTGGCATGCCTTTAGTTAAAGGATCAGCTATCATCAATTCAGTGCTAACGTGTTCAATGACCACTTTATTCTCCTTAACACGCTCCCTTATGGCTAAATACTTAATGTCGATATGCTTACTTCGACTGCCACTTTTGGCATTTTTAGCCATAAAAACTGCAGCTGAATTGTCACAATATATTCTTAATGGCCTAGAAATAGAATCAACAATTCTAAGCCCATCAATGAAACTCTTCAACCATACACCATGCGAGGTAGCCTCAAAACAAGAAACGAACTCAGCCTCCATAGTGGAAGTAGCAGTCAAAGTCTGTTTGGCACTTCTCCATGACACGGCTCCGCCAGCTAACATGAAAATGTATCCAGATGTTGATTTTCGTGAATCAATGCAACCCGCGAAGTCTGCATCCGAATAACCGATCACTTCTAGGTTGTCACCCGTCTATACATAAGCATATAGTCTTTGGTACCTTGAAGGTATCTCAACACTTTCTTTGCAGCTCTCCAAAGGGTCTAAACCTGGATTACTCGATATCTTCCCAACATTCCAACAGCAAAAGCAATGTCGAGTCGAGTGCAAACCGAGCATACATCAAGCTTCCAACAGCAGAAGCATATGGAATGTTGCACATTTGTTCCCTTTCTAGATCGTTCTTCGGGCATTGGTTCAAATTGAACCTGTCACCCTTCACAATGGGTGCTATACTTGGTGAACAATCTTTCATCCGAAATCTCTCTAGGACCTTATTGATATAGGTTTCTTGAGATAGTCCTAAAATTCCTCGAGATCTATCTCTATGAATCTTAATGCCAATGACATAAGATGCCTCACCCATATCCTTCATGTCAAAACTCCTAGAGAGAAATTGTTTCACCTCATGTAGCAACCCCTTATCATTGGTTGCAAGTAGTATATCATCTACATACAGCACAAGGAAACAAATTTTGCTCCCACTAACCTTCTGGTATATACATTGATCCATGACATTCTCTATAAAACCAAATGAAGAGATAACATCATGAAACCTTAAGTACCATTGGCGGGATGCTTGTTTCAAGCCATATATAGATTTCTTAAGCTTGCACACCAAATGCTCACCTTTACTAGAGGAGAATCCTTTAGGTTGTTTCATGTAAACCTCCTCCTCTAGTTCTCCATTGATGAACGCCGTTTTCACATCCATCTGATGTAATTCCATATCAAAATGGGCAACCAATGCCAAAACAATACGAAGAGAATCTTTCTTAGATACAGGAGAAAAAGTCTCAGTATAATCGATTCCTTCCTTTTGAGTGAATCCTTTGGCAACAAGTCTAGCTTTATATCTTTCAATGTTACCCAATGAATCTTTCTTAGTTTTGAAGACCCATTTACAACCAATAGCCTTCGCACTATCGTGTAACTCAACCAAATCCCAGACTTTGTTAGATGCCATAGAACTCATCTCTTCATTCATGGCATTGTACCACAAATTGGATTTATCACTATCCATGGCTTGTGAAAACGTTTCAGATCATTCTCAGCTCCAATATTGTAGTCGACTCTTGTAAATACACAATATAATCACTAGGAATAGCCGATTTCCTTGTTCTAGTAGATCTTCTCAATGTTTGATCAATATTCTCTTGAGGAGCATGTTGCTCAACCGGTTGTTCAACAGTTTCGGTAATTGCCGAACAACCGAATCTATTGAATCAATATCGCAGTTGTGGAACTTCAACAATTGGTTGTTCAATAGCCGGCTGAACCGAAGGGGCATTATGAGCAACAACCAATCTTAAACTTGAGGTGGAAAGTTGAGTGTCTGAATGATCTTCCTTAGGAACATGATCCCTTGGTCGATCGCTCCCACTGATCAAGTCATTTTCAAGAAATTTAGCATTTCTTGATTCCACAATCCTAGTGGTATGAGATGGACAATAAAACCTGTATCCCTTGGACCTTTCGGCATATCCAATGAAATACCCACTTATGGTCCTTGGGTCCAACTTCTTTTCCTGTGGATTATAAATTCTTACTTCAGACGGGCATCCCCAAACGCGCACATGATGCAAACTCGGTTTCCAACCCTTAAATAACTCAAAAGGTGTCTTTGGGACAGCTTTGGTCGGAACTCGGTTTAATATGTACACTGCCGTCTTAAGTGCTTCAGTCCATAAGAATTTAGGAAGTTTGGAGCTACTAAGCATACTACGCACCATGTCTAATAATGTCCGATTTCTTCTTTCCGCTACGCCATTTTGGTCCGGAGAACCAGGCATAGTATATTGGGCAACTATCCCATGCTCTTGAAGAAATCTTGCAAATGGACCAGGTGCTTGTCCATCTTCAGTGTATCTACCATAGAATTCTCCACCTCTATCTGATCTCATGATCTTAATTTGCTTATTGCATTGTTTCTCTACTTCCGCCTTAAATACTTTAAAGGCATCTAATGCTTCATATTTATTATGAATCAAGTAGAGATACATATAACGTGAATAATCATCTATAAAGGAGATGAAGTATTTCTGACCATATGAGTCCATATCCGGACTACAAATATCTGTATGTATGATTTCTAATATTTCTGTACTCCTCTTGGCACCTTTCTTTGACTTGTTAGTCTGCTTTCCCTTTATGCAGTCCACACAAGTATCACAATCAGTAAAATCTAATGTACTAAGTACTCCATCATTTACTAATCGCTTAATTCTTTCTATGGAGATATGTCCCAATCTCCGGTGCCACAACATAGAAGAATGTTCTTTCACAACACATCGTTTCACACCAGCTTTATCATGAACATGCATTGCATCATAATAGGCATTGTCTTGCAAATTAATTCGAAAAAGACCATCGACAAAATACCACTCCCAACAATTTCAGATTTAAATGATAAACAAAAGTTTGAATATGAAAAGTTAAAAAAGTATCCCAAAGGTACAAGTCTTGAAACTGAAATTAAGTTTCTAGAAAAACTAGGAATATAAAAAGTCTTTTCCAAATCTAAAACAAAACCACTATTGAGAACTAGTCTATATGTTCCAATAGCTTTTACATGCGAACGTAACTTGTTTCCTGAATAGATACTTTGTTCACTTCCCACTGGCTTCCTGTGGTTTTGAAAACCCTAAAAGGAATTCGAAATATGGATTGTAGATCCAGAATCAATCCACCAAGTGTTGTGACTTACATCAGTCATATTAGATTCATAACAAACACAAGAGATTGAATTACCTTTCTTCTCGAGCCAGGCCTTAAATTTGACACAATCCTTCCTTATATGCCCATTCTGTCTACAGAAGAAACACTTGGATTCTTTCTTAATGTCAGCTTGGGGAGGTATTTTACCTTTTCCCTTATTCTTGCCATAGCCCTTATTCTTTCCTTGTGTTGCCAAATGAGCACTTTCTCCCAATTCCATAACCAGTCTTTCTTGCTCTTGAACACACATGGTCATGAGTTCATTAATAGACCATTTATTCTTATGTGTGTTATAAGAGATCTTGAAAGGAGCATACTGATGTGGGAGAGTGTTCAGAATATAATACACAAGGAATGATTCAGATATCTCAACCTCAAGGTTCTTAAGCTGAGCTGCAATGTTCCTCATTTGCATGATGTGCTCACGCACACCTCTAACACTAGTGAGCTTCAATGATGAAAACTTCATAATCAGGGTCATGGCATGCGCCTTCTCAGAACTTTCAAACTGCGCATCTATAGCCTCCAATAAAGCCTTAGCATTGTTATGTTGAGCAACAGAATCACGAATACTTAGAGATATCTTAGCTCTTATAAACATGGCACAAACGCGGTTGGACCGTTCCCATTGGTTATAAAGAGCTATCTCTGCTGGAGTGCTCGAATTAGTAGGAGCAGGTGGTTCGTCTTTCCTTATAGCATAGTCAATGTCCATCCACCCCAATTGAAGAAGAACTGACTCCTTCCAAATTTTATAGTTCTCACCATTCAAGACGGGAACATCAAACTTAAATTCAGAGAAATTCACAGTTGCGAAACCGCATATCAAATAATCATGCTTATGTCACAAAATTTGAGGCAAATATAAATAAATCATGTTTTACCAATGTAAACATGTCACAATATGAATCACTTAACATAAAAACTACCTGTGGGCTAAGTTTTTAATTTAAATAGATTCATAATTACTTCATGAAGAAACTACCATATTATATGCATTTTCTTAATCCCCGTGGGTAAATTAAGAAAAATAATATGATATTTCATCCCAATTAATCATATTAATATAATGAAAATTCCTGTGGGATAAAATTCATCATATTAATATAATTAATTACAATCAATGTCCATTTCTAAATATGATCCGGAGGCTTTTAATATATAATTTAATTAATTAAAGATGCTGTGGCTACTCCCTAATTAATTAAATATATGGACCATTGGACATTTAATTTCATGCATAAAATATTCATAAAAATGCATGAAAAAACATAATAAATAAATACATCAAGGGCAGAATAGTAGATAAATAAATTGGCCAAGGGCAAGATTGCAAAAATTTTAAAAAATTTGAGGCAAAATCGTAAAAAGGAGCCACGGTAGGGAGACGTCGGGCGCGTGCTCGGCACGCGCCAGAATACGCACGGGCGCGTGCCTCGCACGCGCGCGGTTCAGCGCGCAGGCGCGTGCCGAGCACGCGCCCTGTCCACCGCTCGGCGCGTGCAACGCACGCGCCGCAACCGTCGTGGACAGTTCCGCGCGTGAGACCACGCGCCAGCGGTTGGCGCGCGCGTGGAGGCGCGTGGCGCGTGGGTTCCACGCGCCTGCAACTGCAGCGCGCGCGTGGACCCCACGCGCCTTCTTCCCCGCGAACGAAGGTTTTCCGTCGGTTTTTCGCCATTTTCAGCCGTGATTTCAGCCCCGTTTCTTCTCCGGCAGCCCATCTCATACCGAAATAAATGATGGGTTTTGAAGAGCATGCCGGCACGATCACATGGGTCCAAGTTTCGGCGAAAATGAGCAAAAATTGGCCCCAAAATCAGACGAAAATTTCTCAAAACTCAAATCCTCAACCACCGCGACTTCCACCACCCGATTAGCCTCCGGCGAACACTGATATGCCGAAATAACTCATGGCTAATGTTCCTCATGGCAGTGCGAACGTATGGGTCCAAATTCGAAAGGGTGGGTCGCGCGGATTTGCCGGGAATCGGCGAATCTCTCTTTGCCTCAAAACTTCAAGTTACTGTTCATCCTCATAAAATGGCCGAAAATACTCCGAAAACACACCGAAAATACACCAAAATTTAACAAAACAAGGCAGAGGCTATAAACATGCTCTGATACCAAATGAAAGACATAAATTTATTCATATGCGGAAGCCAAGATCGTTTGTAGACAAACCTCCAGCCATTGTTTGCTTTCACGTTCGTCGAATCTCTTGAAAAACAAGAAAACAATAGGCGCACTCTACTAACCAAATCTCCTCACGTACTGATGGTGTATTCTAAATGTGAGGATTTTGTGTTAGACCTTGATCACCCGTCAGAAATGAACGTACGTTCCTTATATATTGTCTCCCATCAAGACGAGCGGTTGTCAACGAAAAGGTACGAAGCGTGGAAAACTTCATGTCAATTAGTCGTAACTTTTAGGAGAAAATATGGGATCACTAAAAAATAAATAACAAGATAACCTTAGCTAGAGTTGATTTTCCAATTCCACCTATCCCATGAATAATAACAAAACGTACACCATCAGAGTCAACATCCAACAATCCTTCTATATCTTTTTGATCATCCACTTCAACTAGATGGCAGGGAAGATCTCTGCTCTTCACCTTCAGCTTAAGTAGAACTTCTCGAACAATCAATTTTATAAGCGTCCCGTATCTGCCAGACATTTTAGATTAAGAAAATGTTGACAACGTACCATTCCTAACTATCATGTACAATTTAAATAAGATAAGCTAAATATGTTAAAACAGGTTTACAAACGGTGGCAGTTATTCAAATAAGAAATTTTAACCCGTTAGAAAGTAACAATCTCAAGTTACAATGATAATAATCTAAAAACATGAAGTGCTCAAATTAGCTGCTGCGGCTGCTGCCCAGACGCCTATTGGTTGGGTTTAAACACTAACACTCAGTTTCAATGCGGTGATTTAAGAGGAAGGGGAAATAAGATGGATACAGACCGCAGAGAGTTAACAATATTGGATGGTAACGTTGTTTGTATGCTAACAAAGAAAAGAAGGGAAATAAAGGAAATTAGATCAATTCATGTTTGATGGACGAAGGGAAAATAATGAATAGGAATCTAAAATATTTTTATGACTATTTTGTCCTACTACTTATTCATAGACTAAATAAATGAAAAATAAAAACTTTAGTAACTTGGCCTCTAGCTCGTTAAAGATTCAATATCAGCATCAATTAATTCATGTTATAGAATACATACATACATACATACGTACGTATATAGTGGCATAGAAAGTTCACTTTAGGCCGTGTCTCCAAGTCCTCTCTCTCTCTCTCTCTCTCTCTATGTCATTGAGATCTGGGAGACACCATCGAGATATACCGTTAATCTGGCCATGACTGTTCACATCTCAGCGAGATACGTAGATAAAAATGTCTTAAGACGTTGTCAATAAACTTCCCCCATTTTCAGATTTGTTATGAAGAAAGTGAGGGCGTGATGCAAGATTGCTGCTTCTAGTACCCATCTTTTTTTTTTTTTTTTTGGTCGGTTCTGGTACCCATCTATGTACTAGTTATTATCTTGAGATTTAACAAGGCTTTAATCACTATTATGCTATTTGGTTGTAACTGTAAATCTTCTAGACTTTTTGGTTTCATGAATAACATGTTATAGAGGAGCAATATTATCAGAATTTCCAAAATACTCCTAAAATTGGAATTATAAAACACGTAATGTAATAACACTATTAATGCGACTAAATATGATGCAAATGTTTTGTATTTTTTTTTCTCTGTTCTTTTTTGCAAAAAGCACCGTTGAAACGCTAGCAGTCTATATCGGTCCTTTAGTGATAGTAGAGAAGAAGTGACCGGATCCGGATGCTTGCTTATCTACGTAAGATTGATAAACCGTTCTTTGTTGAAAACTGATATTCATCAAATAAGTTGTAGTTACTTTTAATGCGCAGGCAGTATTTTAGACTGATCAAACATATAATTAGTTCGTATGCTAGTAGGACAAAATCAGTCTGTTTCATCATCATTGAATAAGCGTTAATATCTGTCTTTTTGTTGTTTCTACTTTATCTTTTTTTCTAAAATGTTGAAAGATATTTATTTGGCTATATATATATATATATATTAGGTTTTTGACAACCGAACAGGATGCTAACTTGGCATTCCACTGTAACTTGACAATGATTTCCACATTCGCATTAAATTTTTTCAACTATCTATCAATTATAGGGAGAAATTATAGTTACTAGAAGAAATTTTTTTGGTCGGACTAGAAGATAAATTGAATATAAGATATTTTCAAATCTATAAGAAAAAATGAGTCCCTTTCAGAATACTCTAAAATTAATAGGTGGAATAAGTTGTGGAAACTTACTCTTCCCCTTTCCGCTCCCAACCTACTCTAGTTGCAACCTCACGAAGAGCAGCTTTCCACAGCGTCACCTCATCGGGGCCATACTTCTTCTCATGCTCAGACAGAGCATTACTGTACAATTCGGTTCTGAGCTTGACATCATCCGGTTTCACATCGAAGAAAAGGGGGAGGATCTCCTTCTTCCCATCCGACTTTAAAGTACAATCTACCATACGTGCAACCTCATGGAGGCACCACACACTAGAAGCGAAGCCCTTAGAGAAAATGGGGATATAAATTTGAGTGTTGTCAAGGGCTCGCAAAAGGTTCCCACCAATCTTCTGACCGACTCGGAGCTCTTCATTGTCTTTGAAGACACGGATTCCTTTCTCGACCATATCATGATAGAGGCAACTAGTAAAGTTGTCCCGAGTATCTGGTCCCCTGAAACTCAGGAACACCTCAAACTCATTTCTTGAAGTGCCAGTGGATGTTGCCATTGCACGAAGCAATCGAGACTTGAGTCAAAATTGAGCTGAACGAAAATTATCAATCAGCTTGCTTGAGGCGAGACATCAATCGAGCGTAATTTAGAAACGAAAAAAGAAGAGAAAAATAAAAAAGGTGGTGGGTTGGGTTGATCACTGAATCACAGCCATCAATTGGCGACGACATTCGACCAAGAAATCGAAAACGAAACCCATATAGAGTACCTGGTGTGTTGATTGGCGGACGGCCGACCGAGATGAAACAGCGACTGAGTCGAGATCGAGAGAGAGAGAAAGGTCGAAGGGTGCCGCCAGAAAAATGAAAGGGAGAGCCCAGATCTGAGAGTGAGAACGAGAAGGTAAAAAGGGCTTGAGGTTCAAGATATTTTAGGGTGTGGATCCGGTTCCCAAGAACAGACCTTACAAGACAGGAGAGGTGTACTCTTTTAGCATTATTTTTAAAAATAATTACACAAAAAATCATAAAACTTATCACAAAAATATAATTAAATTTTAAAAAAAATATAATTAAATCGTCAAACTTATGATTAAAGTTGAATCGAGTCCTTAAATTTTCAATAAATGTAATCAAATTTTAAAACTTGTCAAATAATTCAATCAAATCCTCGAGTTAGATTATAATTTTTGAAAATTTTAGGATTTAATTACATTTTCATAATAAGTTTCAAAACTCAATTACACTTTTTAAAAGTTTTAAGACTTGAATGTATTTTCATAATAAGTTTTATGATTTAATTATAATTTTTAAAAGTTTTAAAACCCAATAGAACTTTCAATATACTTATACCTTATTTTTATACATCTTTGTTGTCCTCTTCAGGGGTGTAAATTGAAGATTTCAAAAGAAATACTTTACTTTCATTGTCAGAACAAATTTTACTTGAACTTTCACTGGTAAAAAAGAAAGAAAAAAAAGAAACAGACACGTTCTTACGCTGGTGGGACAAACACTAAAGTCGGTAACCTCTTGCTCTGTTAGCTCCAAGTAAGAAGAACTTGGTGTCAAAAATTGCTGCTGGTGATATGGGGATCAGTGGAGAGGCATCTCTCATTGGATATTCTCAATTGTGCCTTTCTGTGTTCCACTGAAAATTTCTACTCCCTCTGCCCACTACCCAAGAAGAGCCTCTAGAATGGCTATCTTTGCTCATTCAAGACTCTTAAAAGACTGGACAAGGCCACAAAAAAGCTGCACTTGAAGAAAAATCCCTTGAACTTCAAGCCTAGTGCCAAAAACGAGCTTCCGCCTATATGCAGTCACTGTCTGTCAAGGGAAAGAACCTCCTCGGCCCCAGTACAACCAAGGCGAACTTTGAATGCAGACAGAAGCTCAGTCACTTGAGAAATGGGGACAACGTTAAAGATAATCACTGTGGTTCCATATATGAATTTGAGAGTCATAAAGAATTTTCGATCTCAGTAAGTTCTTTCAAGGCACCACACCTGAGAAGCAACAAATGCACACTCGACATGACAATGCCAGCATCGCCCCTCAACCCATGCAGGCACGCGTCGGCGAACTTCAGAGCAGCATATGCCAGCATATTTCATTTACACATTATTTGAGCATGTGAAAAGAGTACGCATATCAAATAGCCATCAAATTTCCCGTCCGTAAAAGAGATCGGACTACATCTCAAGGGCCCAAAAAAAAAAGGACTCGCCATTGAAAGAGTCGCTGAGCTAGCTCCAGCTTTAACCTGAAAGTTGTCGAGGCACAGACGTACACAATTCAGTTGGCTTCACGACAAAAATTTAAGCAGAGAAGCGAAGACTAAGATGTCATGACATAATTTCATAGTGAAAGTAGATGCAATTACTTTTGGAAAATCCGATGCATATAACAATTCTGTAGTTGCATGAAACTTCTCCACTAAATTCAAGTAAGTCTCTGAGCCGTAGCTACAAGAGATGTATGGTGCTCCCTTTCTACATTCTCTCTGTTAATTTCCATTGTTTTTCTTAACGAGTAGCAGAAACAATAATCATAAACGAAGATATTCTGCACAACTGCTTGCTTCTGCCTCTAGCCCAAGACAGTCATCACATTGTACATACTTTCACAGGCGAGGTGTCCCGTTAATTCCCACAAAGATCTTGGTTGGTGCTAGTGGATGTCGAGCTCTCTTGAGTTCATTACGGTGCATCGGCAGAGGCTTCACGCCATAAAGTTGACTTGCAAAAGACATCTTCAAAATGGCTCGTTAATTTAAAGAATTTAGAGACTCTAAAATGATTAAACATGTAGTCATGAGTCTGGGAAAAAATATACTTGCTTGAAGCAGTGCATTCAATCCTTTTCAATAGGCCAAAAGTAAAGATTGACACAGCTTTCGTAGCACATGAATTATGTGACGGTCCACCTACAGGCCTAAACCACCAAGATAATTATAAGGGTCTTAAAATTCTAATAACGTGCTATCAAGGGCATATGCATATGATCCACTTAGTAATTTCTATGCATAGAGTAGCATGCTTGATGTGTCAACCATCATCAAGCAGAGTAGTTTGATGTGAACGTGAGAAGGACAATAATGCAATCGAAATGGGCGAAAAGAAACAGCAAGGAAACCCTCGCATGTGCAACGTGAGAAGGACAATAATGCAATCAAAAAGGGCGAAAAGAAACAGCAAGGAAACCCTCGCATGTGCATATTTTATGGAAGCAAAGCAATAGTCGAAAAAAAGTTGAAGGGAGGCATGAAGTTTCTAAAAAATGCCAAACAACTTTATGGAAACTAGATCGGAAGGTGCCTTTGCTTTTCCTAAAATAATTAAATAAAAATAAAAATCAACCTGCTTTTGGGTCAAGCACGTAAAATTCTCTGGTGGCTTGTCCCATTTTTCAACTCTAACCATGAGAAAAGGCATCCTGAAAACTCAAACATAATTCAAGGAGGTGGCACGAAAGTAGACTTAGGCAGTGGGATTATATCATGAATCATGATACTCACGCGATTCCAATACCAAACAACATACAACATATTTTGCATAATATCTTTGTGTGTGCATATAATATTGATTCACATTTAGCTCTCTCCATTTTTTGGTACAAGCTGATCTTTTTGAAAGGGGATAAAATGATAACTGTATATGTGCAAACATTCTAGAATCTTCAAGAGAAAGGGAGAAAGAAAATAGTCAAAGGCTACATCTTCAAGAGTAACAAGCTCAGCTCGTGATTACTCCCTTTAATTGGTCTACATCTCTGATTGGAGGTAAAATCTCTCATTTTTTATAAGCTCATTGAACCAACACAGTATTCTATAAAATCAAGCTATCTGATTCAATGTTGCATAGGTTTGTGCCAACTAAAATGTCATAGGAAAAGTTGGGATCTTCTAACAGTTAGTAAAGAGAAAGGAGGAATGGGCTTCAGAGATCTCATATCCTTTAATAAAGCCCTACTGGGAAAGCAAGCCTAGCGAATTTTTCATAACCCTACTTCATTATTAGCCAGTGTATTTAAAGCATTATATTTCCCATCTACACCTTTATGGAAAGCTGAACAAGGATATCGACCTCCTTGGGGTTGGAAGAGTATTCTTCTAGGCAGAGATTCTATTATTGAGGGACTCAAATGGTCAGTTGGAAATGGATCTTCTATCAATGCTAGAGAGGATAAATGGTTGAACATTGGCATCCTAGGTGGATCGGCGAACAGAGAGGAGCCTAAACTGGTCGCGGACTATATCTTTCCTGAACATAATACATGGAATGTAGCCCTTCTTCATCAGACTTTCCTACCTCAAGTTGTGGATGAGATTCTAACCATTCAGCTATGGACAATCACCATTGAAGACAAACTATGCTGGACAGCCACACACAATGAAAACTACACTGTTAAAAGCGGATATCATTACATTACTCAATCAGCTTCTTGCAAGGTACATTCACAAGCTTCCTCTTCTTCTAACACACCAACAAAAATCTGGAAGCAGATATGGAAGACAAAAACAGCCCCCAAAATCCACACTTTCCTATGGTCTCTATGCCATAATGCATTACCTACCAAAGCCAATCTGTTTCATCGTCGAATTATCCCCAACCCTTTTTGCAAATTATGCTCAGCTACTACTCCTGAAACCACTGAACACCTGTTTCTACTTTGACCATCATCAAGAACTATTTGGAGCAATCCGAAAGTAAACATCACTTTTCCTGGTTCATCAACAACTCGTATCGATCAATGGCTTGCATATATTATTGAGCAGAAGGGGAACATACCTGTCTTTGAGATCACTGCAACTCTTTTATGGCATATCTGGAAGGCTCGGAACCAGCTCCTCTTTCGCAATCAACGAACTCATCCAGACTTGCTTGTTGATACAGCCCTGCATATGGCCAAATTTTGTCTCAGCTCACAGCAGATCGCAGCACCAATCGGTCCTCAATGCCAACACCTTAACAATACATGGCAACCTCCAAGACAAGGAACTATTAAGGTAAATATGGATGCCGCTTTCCTTAGCCCTAATCATACCAGTGTGATTGCAAGCATATTTCGAGATCACACAGGCAAGATGATAGATGGATTTACACGCACTATTCCAGCATCAACAACACTCGAAACAGAGACACAAGCACTTCTACAAACGCTAAAGCATCTTATACTCCAATGGCAAACTGATTCTCACCTGCAGCTTGAAACCGACAATCAAATCCTTGTCAAGACCATGAATCAGAGCCGTTTGCCACCATGGAACTGTCGAGCCCTATTTGCCGAATGCGAATCCCTCATGCTCTGTTTTCCTCATCTCTCTCTGCAGCATTGTCGACAGGAATGTAATGCCCTAGCTAACTAGGCTGCGAAGGCCCACGGGCGAGGCCTCCTTCCTTTCAATTGGGTTTCCTACCCACCACAAGCTATGTTGGATTTAATTTGTAATGAAGCCCTGGTTTCGGGTTGTACTCTCTTTCCTACTTAAATATATTTGCCTTTCCGACCAAAAAAAAATGTCATAGGATGATGAAGGACAAAAATAAAGGAAGTGCAGGCCCTGCTGAAGTCATGGCCATTGTAAGTGGGGGTAGTTCCGCTGTTTCCAAACTCTCAAACAACACTCATCGACAAATTTGCACACCGACGAGCGTAAGGAAAGCGAAAATGCGTAGAATAGGATTGCTCCGTTTAAGCCATGTCCATGTAATGAACACATGAAGCTTCCCCTCACTCCCTGTGAAATCCCCGTGTAAACGCAAGGAAACTGAAAAAGCAAAAGGACAGACACGTGCATGACTTTATAACTTTCGTGTTTTTCCACAACTCTTTCTCTTTCTCTTGACAATTCAACTCAATTGCGATGAGGCATGAAGCATACATAAAATAGAGGAAGGAGACTTTTGCAATGGGGTCGAAATTTTTTTAGGCTTATCATTTGCTTTCATAGCACATGTTGGCTGGGTCCACCTTCATGTGGGGCCCAGCCAGCATTAAAATAAAATAAAATAAAATAAAATAAAATAAAATAAAAAGAACAAAAAGAAGTGGAAGTTGTCGTACGTGGAGTGTGCGCCCGAAAAGTGATGAAGAGAGAGAGAGAGAAAACAAAAAACTGCACAAAGGAGAAAGAGAAGAGAAGAAGAGCGCTGCAACTTTGCGGCTTTGATTCGAAGGCCAAATATTGTCGGAATCGGCTCAAATTTCAGTATGTTGTTCGTGAGACCAAGGGCTACGAGTTGATGGTTTTTGTTCGTCGAGAACTGTCTCCAAATTCTCCAGTTGCGGTTAAAGTTTTCTTGCTCCAAACTTGTTTGTCTACCTATGTGGTGAGAAGAAGATGATTGTAATATTGATGTTGAGCCTCTAGTTGTGACTAGAGAAGAATACTTTGTGTATCCTGCTATTCTTGGTGATTAGTGGATGTTTTTGGGCGGTCCGTGGTTTTTCCCGCATCGGGTTTTCCACGTTAAATCCTTGGTGTTGTTATTTGCTTTGTCTACTTATTATCTCGGCGTTATATTTGCATTTTGTGAGGTTGTACATTGCTGGTTGTTGCTGGGGGTTAAGAAATTCTTAGTTGATTTTGCTTCGGTGAAAGAAATTAATCCTGGATTGCGTTTGGACGTGGTGAATTGTTGTACCCGAGTTCTCCTCAACAAGTGGTATCAGAGCACGGTTGAATTTTAGTGTTAAATGGAAGAAACCAGCAGCACCATGTTTAAGTTAAATGCCTCGAATTATTCTATTTGGAAGCCTTGGATGGAAGATGTGTTATATTGCAAAGACTTATTTGATCCTATTGAGGGTGATGAAGCCAAAGGAGATAAGGAAGATAAAGAATGGGAGAGAATGAATCGGAAAACAGTTGGGTTTATCCGACAATGGATTGATGATATTGTGTTTCATCATGTTGCTCAAGAAACGAGGGCAGACACTTTGTGGAAGAAATTACAAGATCTTTATGAGAGAAAAACTCCACAAAATAAAGCTCTTCTAGTTAAGCGACTTGTGAATTTGAGATACAAGGAGGGGAGTAACATGGCGGAACACTTGAGTGAATTTCAAGATGTTGTAAATCAATTGACAAATCTTGAGATTGATCTTGGTGATGAATTGCAGTCATGCTTATTACTTGGTACTCTTCCTGATAGTTGGGACACCTTGGTTGTGGCATTAAATAACTCGACTCCTTTTGGTGTGCTTTCTATGAGCATGGTTAAAGAAAGCTTATTCAATGAAGAAACAAGAAGAAAAGGCTTGAATTATGCTTCTACATCGGATACTCTTGTTATAGAAAACAGGGGGAGAAGTCAATCAAGAAGGTTTCAAAGAAATGATACCCGAGGCAAGTCAAGAGGAAGGTCGAAATCAAGACTGAGGAGGAGTGTCAAGTATTATAATTGCGGCAAAATGGGACATTATGCAAAAGAGTGTTGGTTGCCAAAGAGAGATAGATTCCATGATAGAAATGGAGATCAAAAGAAAGAAGAGAAACAAGCTATAACGGCGGTTGCATCCGATGGCGATATTGTGTTTGTATGTGATGACGGATATGTGAATTTTACATGCCAAGACTCTATGTGGGTTGTTGATTCCGCGGCTTCTTTTCATGTCACCTCATGGCGTGATTACTTTGCTTCTTATCGCAGCGGCGACTTTGGTTGCATAAGGATGGGAAATAGTGATGTTTCCAAGGTTATTGACATAGGAGATGTTTATTTGGAAACTGACGTCGGATGTAATTTGATTTTGAAAAATGTGAGACATGTTTCGGATATTCGACTTCACTTGATCTCTACGGGTGCCTTGGATGATGATGGTTATTGTAATTCATTCTTTGATGGCAAATGGAAGTTGACTAAAGGTTCCATGGTAGTGGCAAAGGGTAAGAAGATAGGCTCTCTCTACACCATGCAAGCTGACTTGATTAAAGAAGAGGTAAATGCAGTGGAGGATTCCTTGGTTGATTTATGGCATATGAGGCTGGGTCATCTTAGCAAGAAAGGACTTGAAACTCTTGCTAGAAAGAACCTTTTACCTTTGAAAGAGAAAAATCTAAAGGAATGCACTCATTGTCTGACTGGTAAGCAACATAGATTCTCATTTCATAGTTCCTCTCCACACACGAAATCAAATGTACTTGATTTAGTTCACACTGATGTTTGTTGCATGGATGCTAGAACTCTTGGAGGTGCATTATACCTTGTGACATTTATTGATGACTATTCTAGAAAAGTGTGGGCTATTGCTTTGAAATCTAAAGATCAGGTACTTGAGGCATTCAAGCAATTTCATGTCAATGTGGAAAGAGAAACCGGGAAGAAGCTGAAATGTGTTCGAGCTGACAACGGTGGTGAATATAGAGGCCCATTTGAACACTATTGCAGGGATTATGGTATCAAGCTTGAGAAGACTGTTCCAAAAACACCACAGCATAATGGAGTGGCAGAGAGAATGAACCGGACAATTAATGATCGGATTCGGTGTATGCTTTCTCATGCGAAGTTGCCTAAGCCATTTTGGGGTGAAGCGATGAGAACAGCAGTAGACTTGATAAATCTATCTCCATCAGTTCCTCTTAAGGGGGATGTTCCGTAAAGAGTTTGGAGTGGCAAAGATGTTTCCTACAGCCATCTAAAAGTGTTCGGTTGTCGGGCATTTGTGCATGTTCTAAGAGATGAAAGATCCAAGCTTGATGACAAGTCTAAACAGTGTATCTTCTTGGGTTATGGACATGAAGAGTTCGGTTATAGGTTATGGGATCCAGTTGCAAAGAAAGTCATTAGAAGTCGAGATGTGGTGTTTTGTGAGTATCAAACTATTGAAGACATTGACAAGGTGGAGAGACCAAAGAATACATCTCAACGTTCAGTTAGTTTCAGCCCAAATCCTTCTAATGTTGATAGAAATCATGGGGGAGAAGTGCATGGAAGTCAAGAAGATGGTGAGTCCTCACATAATGTTGATTCTTCAGCTGATACAGGTGAAATAGCTGAGCAAGAGCAATCTATCCTACCTCAAGTTAGAAGATCTGAAAGAGAGCGTAGGCTTTCTCAAAAATATTTACCGCATGAGTATGTGTTACTCACTGATGTAGGGGAACCAGAAACTTATGAAGATGCTATATCATGTGAACGAAAGAATGAGTGGCATAAAGCCATACAAGAGGAGCTTAAATCCTTGCATGAGAACCACACATTTGAATTGGTGAAGTTGCCTGAGGGTAAGAGAGCACTCACAAATAAGTGGGTTTACAAGTTGAAGATGGAAGAAAATAGTTTACAACCACGATACAAGGTTAGACTTATTGTGAAAGGCTTTCGTCAAAAGAAGGGCATAGACTTTGAAGAGATTTTTTCACCGGTTGTAAAGATGTCTTCTATTCGAGTTGTTCTTGGGTTGGCCGCCAATTTAAATTTAGAAATTGAACAACTTGATGTAAAGACGGCTTTTCTTCATGGAGACCTAGAAGAGGAGATATATATGGAGCAACCAGAGGGTTTTGAAGTTGAAGGCCATGAGCATCTTGTATGTAGATTGAAGAAAAGCATATATGGTCTCAAGCAAGTGCCTAGGCAATGGTATATGAAGTTTGAGTCATTCATGGAAGAACAAGGATACGGTAAGACAAACTCCGATTCTTGTGTCTTTATGAAAAGATTCTTAGATAATGATTTTCTTATTCTCCTACTTTATGTGGATGATATGTTGATTGTTGGGCATGATGCCAAGAAAATCAAGAGCTTGAAAAATGAGTTGAGTAAAGCTTTTGCAATGAAATACCTAGGCCCGGCTAAGCAAATCTTAGGCATGAGAATTACTCGTGATAGGAGGAATAAGAAACTGTGGTTATCTCAAGAGAAGTATATTGAGAAGGTGCTTGAAAGATTCAACATGAGCACATGTAAACCGGTGAGTACTCCACTTGCAGGCCATTTCAAGTTGAGTAGTAATGAGTGTCCTTCAAGTGAGAAAGAGAAGGTTGAGATGATGAAAATTCCTTATGCATCGGCCGTGGGTAGTTTGATGTATGCCATGGTTTGTACAAGACCGGATATTGCTCATGCAGTTGGTGTTGTAAGTAGATTTCTCTCTAATCCAGGTAAGGAGCATTGGATTGCTATTAAATGGATTTTGAGATATCTTAGAGGCACTTCTACACTTTGCTTGTGCTATGGAAATGCAAAGCTTGAGTTGAGTGGCTTCTCGGATGTGGACTATGCTGGTGATGTTGATTCCCGAAAATCCACATCGGGTTTTATAATAATCTTTGCAGAGGGAGCTGTTTCATAGCAATCGAGATTGCAAAAATGTACCGCTTTGTCTACAACTGAAGCGGAGTATATTGCTATTACTGAAGGAGGTAAAGAACTTTTGTGGATGCAAAAATTCCTACAAGAGTTGGCCTTGAAGCAAAAGAAGTTTGTTCTATATTGCGATAGCATGAGTGCCATCCATCTTAGCAAGAATCTGGTGTTTCATTCAAGATCGAAGCATGTTGATGTGAAGTATCATTGGATCCGAGAAAAGCTAGAAAAGAAGCTCTTCCTACTTGAGAAAGTTCATACCGACAACAATAAGTCCGACATGATGACCAAAGCCTTGCCCGTGATGAAGCTTGATGCTTGTAGAAGAAAAGCGGGCATGACGAATCTTCCCACATGAGGTGGAGGGGGAGATTTGTTGGCTGGGTCCACCTTCATGTGGGGCCCAGCCAGCATTAAAAAAAAAGAAAAGAAAAGAACAAAAAGAAGTGGAAGTTGTCGTACGTGGAGTGTGCGCCCGAAAAGTGACGAAGAGAGAGAGAAAACAAAAAACTGCACAAAGGAGAAAGAGGAGAAGAAGAGCGCTGCAACTTTGCGGCTTTGATTCGAAGGCCAAATATTGTCAGAATCGGCTCAAATTTCAGTATGTTGTTCGTGAGACCAAGGGCTACGAGTTGATGGTTTTTGTTCGTCGAGAACTGTCTCCAAATTCTCCAGTTGCGGTTAAGGTTTTCTTACTCCAAACTTGTTTGTCTACCTATGTGGTAAGAAGAAGATGATTGTAATATTGATGTTGAGCCTCTAGTTGTGACTAGAGAAGAATACTTTGTGTATCCTGCTATTCTTGGTGATTAGTGGATGTTTTTGGGCGGTCCGTGGTTTTTCCCGCATCGGGTTTTCCATGTTAAATTCTTGGTGTCGTTATTTGCTTTGTCTACTTATTATTTCGGCGTTATATTTGCATTTTGTGAGGTTGTACATTGCTGGTTGTTGCTGGGGGTTAAGAAATTCTTAGTTGATTTTGCTTCGGTGAAAGAAATTAATCCTGGATTGCGTTTGGATGTGGTGAATTGTTGTACCCAAGTTCTCCCCAACAGCACATGTGGTGTGGCAGTCCACCCAACAAGCCTCAACCACCAAGATAATAATAACGAACTTAAAATTTTAAGAACCTGCCTTTCCGGTCAAGCACATAAAATTCTTGGGTCGAAAAGCACCCATGCTTATCCCATTTTCGACTTTGACCATGAAAAAACATCCTGAAAACACAAACATAAATTGTTGGAGTTGGTACGAAAGTAGATTTAGGCAGTGGGATTATATCACAAATCATGAAATTGGTTGGATGCTCTCAAATACTCAATACCATTACTAAACAACATACAAAATATCCTGTACATATATCCGTGCATATGTATAATTTGATTAGTGTTTAGCTTTGCCCATTTTTCCAGTGTGAATTTATCTCTTTGAAAGGGGATAAAATAAAGACTATATATGTGTAAATCTTCTTAATTTCCTCAACAGAAAGGGAGAAATAAAAAAGTCAAAGGCTACATTTTCAGGAGGAGTAAGCCCAGTTTGTGATTACTCCCTTCAATCAGTCTACATCTATGACTAGAGGTAAAATCTTTCATTTTCCATAAACTTGTTAATCCAACATAACGTTCTTAAAAATCATGCCACTCGATTCATTAATTTACACGTTCGTGCCAACTAAAATGAATAGGAAGATGAAGGACAAAGGAAAGAAAGTGCAGGCTTTGCTCATGGGCATTATAAGGAGAATAGAGAAGGCCACGAACTCGAGGTAGTTCTGCCATCTCCAACCCCTCAAACAATCCTTACTAATTGTTGGGAATGCACAACAAGCGTCCGATATCTTCACCTGGGGAGATTTTCAAGAAGAAACCTAAGTCCGAATCCATTAACATATCTAGTTGGACCCATGGTAAACTAATGAGTTATAGACCAATTAGGATATATTTACTCCACATCATATCAATTCTCCAATATGAGATTTCTTTAACACACGCACGTATCCTAACAATCTCCTCCTCACGAGTGACTTCTAGTTTTAGATTTGCTCCCCCTTAATTCGGTTATCTTTCAATATTAACTTATCTCAACTTGAATTTCCAATGCCCAATTTCACCCTTAGTCACTTTTTCAGACTAAACCATGAAGTCTGTCATTGGGCTTGCATTGTTACACCACAACGCCCATTTGCCTGAAAACCACTTTGATCACTAGATTCCTAATTGAGATATTCACTAAATAGCAATACACATATAGTGTGAGCCACCAATCAACCATCGGCTCTGATACCATTTGTTGAGAGCACGTAGTGAAAGTCCAATACCTTCACTCAGGGAGATCTCCAAGAGAGAACCCAAGTCCGAGCCCATTATCATATCCAGTTGGACCCACCTTAACTCAAAAGATTAAGTCAATGAGTTATGAGTCAACGATGATATATTAATTATTTCACACCATATCAATTCTCTGATGTGAAACTTCTCTAACACAATTTACACACGTATCCTAACATCGATAGTTCCACTCTCTACAACTTTCAATTTTTTATTTTTCCTTTAGTTTTTGTCTTTTTTAATGGCCTTCCTTCAAAAAAAAATTTCCTTTGGTCTTTCCTACATTTTTAATTTTTAAATTTTCATGACGTGACACTACATTAGCGTTGTATCAAAACCATGCATGCAAAAAGATAATACAAAATGCCACGTCGGATTTTGGAATCTAGGTTAGCAAATCTATTTTTGAGCTTGCTCGAAGGATTAAATTGCACTCAACAAAAAAAAATGCTTGGGACTTGATTGCACAAATTTAAAATTTAGGACTTGACTACGTATTCGGTCAAGCATTCAGGATTGTTGGTGTAATTTTCACTTATAAAAGCCTAAAACAAGTAGTGTGGTGGATACCAAATATTCATATAAGAATGTAACAAGTACCGATTACTTGGATAAAAATTCTAATGCGATGCCCTTCCTACATCGGTCTCTCCCGCTAAGAAGAACTCTGCTATTCACGGGCTTCCCAATGCGTCTCTTTTTCTTCTTCTTCTTCTTCTTCTTCTTCTTCTTCTTCTTCTTCTTCTTTTCAGTAGAACACGAAGTAAAAAATTTCATTACATAAGATAGGCGTGTAAATTCATAAGCAATTTCATTGAAGAACTGAGATTGATGTCTTTTTTTTTTTCCCCTTGGGTTTGCACTCGAGAAATCTCTTCGTCCTTCACGACAAAAGTCATATGACAAGAAAGGGCAGATTGCACACATATGGTTCGTGTTATTTTGCAAGAGAAAGCATAAGTTGCACATTATAATTTATTATTGCGTTGGGTATATTATACCATGTCCCTCTTCAAATGATGCTGGGTCTAGTGAAAAGCGAGTTGTCTCTTTGTTTGATACCGACATGTGATGAGAAAAAAGCAAGAATCCTTTGCCTTGTCCGACCAGACTATAGGACACGATGCATGTGATCGTGGGTCATTCATTTCTTTTTTGTAGCGCAGCCTTTGGGTTGGCTTATCTCGGGCTGTCATTGATTTGGCGATGGGACAGTAGACAGCACCTCTTTCCTTCATTCACCGTCCCAACATCTAATGAAACCGATCCCGACTGTCGAATCAGATGACTGCATCTCGGGATTTATCAGGAAGGGAATTCGCGTGGAACGGTTGATTTCTAGTTGCGGTGCGTTGGAAAAGCTGAGATAGGGCAGTACCGAAGGGACTCGGAAATGGCCGGGTAGAAAGATGCGTTAGAATAAACTTGTAGATTGGCAGCAAAAATAGCATATTCGTTGGGAGGACAAATTTTCACGCCAACAAGCCATGTGAACATGTCCATGTGATGAACACAAGAAACTTCCCCTCGACTCCCTGCGAAATCCCCATGTAAACGCAAGGAAACTGAAAAAGCAGAAGGACAGACTCGCATTACTTTATCTCTTTCGTGTTTTACCACAACTTTGTTTTTTTTCTCTGACAATTCAACTCAATTGTGAGTTGATGTGTGAAGCGTAAGCAAAAGATAAGAGAGCAAAGAGACGTGAAGAGGACGAGACTTTTGCAATTGGGTGGAAACTTTTTTAAGCTTCTTAGTTGCTTGGATGTTAAGTTGAAAATGAGAGGAAATTGTGGGGGCAAGTAAATAGAATGAATATTCATTCTTGTTCTACGTAAATGTTTGGCATCTCTAGCAACGATTTTGAATTTTCTAAAGGCTTCAATATTGATTCCACATGTTCTCGAGCTCCAAAAGAGGTGGGTTAGAGAAAATGGATTATTTTTAATTTCAAGAAATGTCCGGCGAGAAAGACTAAATTGCATTGGAAGGAAATGCACCTACACATCCACATTATGCACCATGCCATCTTCATGGACCCATGCTTCATGCGTCTCATCATCACCTTGAAGTAGCCACAGGCCCACAATCATAAATACCAACTTCCCTTAAAGAACTTCATCTAGCATGGTCATCAAGGAATTTTTAGTGATACATATCCAAAGTAAAACTCTTGCTGCCACAAAATGCCAGAATGTCATCCAAGTTAGTTGAATTTTGATGTAGTGTGTCAAAATTCATTTGGCCTGGCTTGGTTGCATACATACATGACATGGTTAAAATGAACCCTTGTTAATAGATGAACATAACACAATTGTGAAAACAAATCAAAGCGCAACTAGAGAAAAGTATCATTATTCAGCGGGAAAAACTGATCTTACAACGAAAGATGAAATATTCATAAACCCAAGCGATGATCTAACTCCAAATAAAAAAACTAGCAAATGGAGAGAAACTCTTATTCCATCGACTATGGTTGTGATTGGTTTACAAGTTATGAACGTTGTGCACAAGTAAATTTAACGAAATATAATGTGGGTGATGTTAATGTTTGTAAACCCACCAATTAAAAGATCAACTAAAGAAAGTTTCCTCGTACTAGGAATGGGAGAAACAACATGGCCATCCTAAAAAAGAAGGAAAAATAAATCATGTAAAAAATCTTGAAATTATCTCTTCTTGTGTTAGCAATAATCTCATAGACGGATCATATATACGGTAAGAAAACCTTCAATATCTTCTGCGTTTCTCTTACTACTCATGGATCTAGATATGAGCCCAGAAGTTCTTTGCTCCTCAATCAAGTTGTAAACCGGGCCGATAATGCTTCTCACAACTTGTGTTAGCAATAATCTCATGGATTAGGTTGGCCTGCTTGAGCCTGAGTGTGGCCTCTTGCAACTGGCAGGTCATACTCGTCTTAGTTGCGTTGGCATCGTTCTCGATTTTGATGGGGTCAAGGTTGCCACAATCTTGAATTTGCGTTTCCATTAACAATGTGAAGGCCTTGGCTTAATTTAGTGAATTCAGCAGCAAAACCTCATGCAGCTTTATTTCATTGATGGTCTTGTTGAGCTTGTTTCGAGCTATATTTGTCGACACTTAAATTTTGGCATTAATTGAGTAGAAAATTAAAGGTTAATTTTTAGCCTCTAAAACATATTCATCATTAAAATCGCATAGTACATTATAAAGATATTAGGAATATTTGCATAGAATTTATTAAGATTTATATAAAAAAATTAAATAAAGGGTTTAAAAAAAAAAAAGAAAAAAAAGGGCAAGACTGGGCCGGGTTCACGCTGGCCCAGCCTCTTTTCTTTTTCCTCTTCTTTCCCGCCGGGTCGGCCCATTTTCCCTTTTCCCCGGCCCGGCCCGCGCGCCCATCTCTTCCTCCTTCCATCTCTGTAGCACCACAGACGTACCCGAGCGGAAAGCAGGAGCAGCCGTGATCCGGGGATCGGGTTCAGGCCGAGATTGAGAGTGGGAGAGAGCGAGAAGCAGAGAGCGAAGAGTGAGGTGGTGAGTGAAGGGCCTCCTCCGGTAGCCGCTGCGTCTGGGCCTCGGCCACCTACCCTCACCGACGCGTGCCTCTCCCTCACGGTAGGTCTCGGTATGTTTCTTTTTTGATTGGTTTCGGGTTGTGTCGATTTCCTGAAGATCTCGGCTCCGAGGCGTGCAAGACGATCGGGCGTGGCCCGATCTGTTAAGCTCGTCCTCCATTCACCGCCGCCGAGCCGGGTAGGGCCGCTGCCGCGACCGCCCCTGTTTTTTTTTTTTTCTGTCCTGCGAGTCCTCTGTTTTGCCCCGTTTTGGGTGACATCGGCCCGGCGCTCGCGGCCGTTCGGCTCGCACGAGCTCCAGCCCTCGTCGCCCTTGCATTTTGTTTCCATGTTTCCATAGTCCCCGTACGTCGCGCGTCTCTCCGGCGCGCGTTCGAGTCCCGGTCGAGCCAGAAACCTTACGATTCGGCAGCGCACATCAACTGTTTGTGAAAATGCCCCAGTTAGTGTTAATATAAAATGAGACCAAGACCGTCCTTCGACGGGCTGGCTTATGCCGTCCTTTGTTGATGTTGATTATTCCCTCGTAGATTCGTGCAGCCCTGAATATTTCTGCCCTCATTATCCTCTTTTTTTAATGAGCCGTATGCATGCTAGCGGTTAAATCGTGGGATGTGTCGGTGAAGCGAAGGACTTGTGAGGATTCCTGAATGAGTCCTCGCCTCACGGCCATCAACTGGCGATGGCAAACTGCCAAAGAAATCAAAATGACAGCACAATCGAATCGAAGCATTACATGAAGTGATCGAAAACGAAACCGACATAAAGAGAGAGTGCCAAGTGGGCTGATTGACGGCCAACAGACAAAGGCGAGGCCGCAATCCGCGAGATCAAGAGAGAGACTGGACGAGACGTCGACTCAGGCGAGACCAGAGAGGGAAAAAAAAAACGAAGGGCGCCGTTGGAGAGACGAGAGAGAGGCCAGATCTGAGAGCGTGAAGCAGAAAGTAGAAGGTGTTCTAAATTTAAGACATTTTAGGGTTTTGCTTGAATCTGTTAAACCGGTTTTAACTGAGAACCGGTTTTGAAATCTGTTCCAAACCGGTTTCACCCAAGAACTAATTTTACTAGGCCGGGGAGGCGTGCTGTGTTAGCATCTTATTTCGAAAGCGAGTTGTCCTCTTCATGGGCGAGATTGGAAGATTTTACGGATGATCCCGCCATTTGACTTATTATTTTTTCTTGACAAAAGATATATGAACTCGATAATCTTATAGTCTGAATTTTCCATGTAAGGACATGAGTTTTTTATATGAGGGATACTTGTCCAAAAATCCGGTTCTAAACTTTGAAAATTTGCCATTTTAGTCATAAACTATTTCACGATTTGTTAATTTAGTTTTAAATATTTTAATGATTTGTCAATATAATCCTTATGGTAATTTTAACCAGAAATCACTGAAACGACCTGCGTTCACGTTAGCTGTTTCTTACCAAAATTGGTCAAAAAAGATTATATTAACAAACCGTCAAAAAATTTAGGATTTAATTAGCAAACTTAAGAAGTTTAGAACTAAATCTGCCTCCGCACAATAGGTTCAAGATATTTTGCAACATTTGGTCATTATGTGGGCAATTGGAGTTGGTGGTTTTAGGAAACATATTTAATTGAGTAAATTAGTGCAATGAAACCGGAAAAAAGAAAAATAAAAAGAAAAAAACATCCGGTAATAAGTCTTTTTACTTTGTCAAATTGTCATTGAGTTCTAATCATGCAGAAGCATTCGTGCAATTGTTGAATACAAGTCTACCATGAAAATTATATATGAAAATAATATAAATTGTGCTGCCCAGAGATGTAATCGAACGGACTACGTCGAACTCTTAAAACAATGAGGACCCTTTAGAAAAATTTCTTATGATTTATTGTCACTAAGTTGTTTAGTCTCTTCGAGCCCAACTAGCTCCATCTCCGCCACTCCCACTTATGAAACTTCCTCTTGATAGTAATGATCAAGCAACCAAATATAAATAATCAGCAGATGTTGAAATTTCGTAGCGACAATAATCTATTGGTAGCTTCCTCTTGGGACCTAGCGGACAAGTATTTGTCTATTCTGAAAATTGGAAACTTTCATTTTTTTGGTATTGACTATTGGAATATTTTGTAGGTCTTGAGGAGGGAAAAGTACCAAAAAAAATATTCTAAACATATTGCATTAGCACCAATTTAGTTCTAAATTCTTAAGTTATATAAATTAAATCCTAATTTTTTTTATATTAGTAATAATTGAATTTATTGGGTAAATTTTGGTTAGAAATTGCTAATTGGATTCCGATTGTCTTACAAGAAATAGCTTATGCTAACGTGAATATGTTTTTTACAATTTTTAATTTTTCTTTTACTTTTCCTTTTTTCTTCTCTTTTTTTTAATCCCTTATTTTCCTTCACCAATCGCCAGCCGCCAACAAGGGTGATGGCCAGGACGCCAGCGCGAGGCCCCTCTCTCTCTCTCGCTCTCTGCAGTTCAAATCGAATCATTTCCTCATTAATTTGGCACCCATAGGTTCACATTCAATCCTTGTTCTTGGCTTCCGTTTTTCTTTTGAATTTCGTTTTCTCGCCCTTTTTAACTGCCTAACCAAAATTAAAAAGAAGTGTGCTCTGCTCCTTCTCGAGCGGTGATCTTGTGCCCACAACCAACTACAGCTTCCTCGGTTAAACCCCCCACCCAACCTGAAGTCCTCTCGTTTGTGTCGTCTCTGATCAGCCGAAAAAGTTCCTCCCTTTTTCTTCTCTCTTTCAGTCTCCTTGTTTTCTGGATTCGATTCGTCGGCTTGCTTGAATTTTGGCGGTAAAATTTCTTGCTTGTTGAATTGCGGATGTTTCACATCGATCTAGAAATCTTAAACCCTTTGAGCAACACAGCGTTGTTCACGGAAGCTGGTTTAGCGGTCTTTGCTTTGAGGGGTTTTTTTTGTTGCATTCCAAATTCTGCTTCTGGGTATTGCCACTCGCTAGTCATGTCCACGCCAGCCTTTGGCGAGGGGCAGCCTTGCCTAGCCTTCGCTCACCCTCACCAATCTTGGTGAGGGCATCCTGGCCCTCGCCCTCGCTAATGGCCAATAGAGATTGGGGGTTGGCGACTGAAGGGGAATAATGATAAAAATAAAAAAGAGAAAATTCCAAATAAAAACCTAAAGTATCCTTATTTTCTCAAATAAAAGTATGAAGTGGATATTATTTTAAATAAAGACTCAGAATGTCCTTAATTTCTCAAAGGGCCTGAACTCACCAAATGTGAAGGGAAATTTTGTCTTTTTCATTTTTATTTTTTCATTATTTTTTTCCTTTTCAAAAAAACTAAAAAACTAAAAAGAAAAAAGAAAACACAGGCGGGAGGGCCTGCTAGCGACCCCACCGGCCTTCCTTGCTGCCCTGCTTGCAATGAGGCGGCAATTCTTTATTTTCTTCTTTTTTATTTTTCAAATTTATAATATAAATTAATTGTGTTTGGACAAAAATGCCCTTGATTGACTTGAATTTTTTGCCGATCAGTCCCTTATTTGGAACTTTCCCAAGAAAAAATGAAAAAAAGAAAGAAAGAAAGAAAGAAAGAAAAAAGGAATATAAAAAATAATAAATAAAATTCACATTGGCATTAGCCATATCACGTGGGATGATCAGCAATTTCGGCTTTGGATGGACTCAATCAAGTATCAACATGAAAATATTTAGGACTAAACCAGTCTAATTAAAAAAGTTTATGACTAAAACGTTAGTAATACAATAAATTTATAAACTTTTTTAGTACTTTTCTATTTGAGGACAGTAAAATATGCCTTTTCTTTTCTTGATAGTTAATAACCCAATCCAGGTAACGAAGGACGTAAAAATAATTAGAGGAGGTAAACGTTCCAAATGTTACTTTTTTCCTCTTTCCATGACCATATAATGTCCAGGCGTCATATGCCAAGCGCTAATAGAAAAAGTGTCACTAGCACAAAAATTTTAAAAAATTCATATGAGTATCCTTCATGTCTAACTAATTTTCATGAAAAACTCCTAGCTGGTTGACCCACCTCACAATACCGCAAGCTAATTTTTGCATAACAGAGAAATTCCAAGCCGATAAATTCGTACTATATTTATCCTAAACGAATTCTATGTCACAAGAATTAGTTTAGAATAAATATGATGCAGATTTACCAATTTTTTGTGACATAATTAGTTTAAGGTAAAATGATAAGAATATACTAATTTGAGAATTTGTACGGTATTAACTCTATTCTGGTGTATAAATTTTAGCAAAATTTGCCTCTGGATGTGTCATCCACTAATACTTATCCTAGTTGCAGGAAATCTGAAGATCGATAGCAGGGGCAAACCATTTCACTATGACAATGAGGCAAGACATGTTGAGGTTATTGTATTCCTCGTCCAGCTGTGCGAGAAAGACTAAAAAGCATGTACTGTTCCTTTTTATGCGTCCAACCGGAATTAGTGGAATCAAGAAAGAAACAAAACAAAACAAAAGAACAAAGATGGATCTGGTGAGTAAAACTTTTCCACCAACCAAAAAAAAAAAAAAAAAAAAAATTAACCTGTTCCTTTGTCAATTTATATATTGTCACTTAATCCTAATTTAATGAAATGATTCACGCATTTGTTAAAAGCAAATACATCTTGAAATTAACATCGAATGTGATGCACATAGTATAATCTGAGGTGAGATATGATACAATTATTCGATTACTCATTTAGCTGTACGAGATTGATTGAAAGCACGTGTAAATTAGTACAACAAAGGTAAAAGTGGATTCGAATTCCAATATAATGCACATGGGACGGGACCTCAAATTTCCTAAACAGTGAGGCCCTTCAGATAAAGTTATTATTAATTAGTATGATTAAAATGTTAAGCGTCTTTAAGCCCAACTCTCTCACAACCTTGCCACTACCTTCTATGAAACTTCCTCATGATATTAACTTAATGATCAATATAAACAAACATAAAATAGTCTGCAGTTGCTAAATTGACATAGTTACAAAAATCTAATGTCAAATGGCGAGGCAACAAATCATTATCATCAAACTAGTTAAAGTCCCATGCGTTGCCTGGACCAGAAATTGATTAATCTAAATATTTGTTTTGGAGATATGTGGTGTAACTTTACGAAGTGAGCAATGATTCATCAAGCAATAACAAAATTCTACTAGAAACGTATGAATCATTAGTTTAGTCTTTCTTCCTATAATATGCGATTTTCTTTTTGATTTGAATGTTGTTTTGTAGATAAGCAAAAACTGTAGTACATTGTGAGATCTTATTGATCTTTGTTGATTTCATGTGATATATATTTGGTCAGACTTGTGTATAGATTACTTATATTCTATATTTAACAGGATCTTTTGCAATTGGTTATTGGACCTACAGATAAACCACGCATTGTAACATTGAAGTTAAGCAATTGAATCATTGTTAGTGCTATTCTAGTTGTAACTTAATATCAGTGCCGCGTCTCTTTGTGAAAACTAATTAGTTGTTCATTTTATCGCTGCGATTCAGTTCACAAATCTCGCTGGCGTACGGCAAAGTCTCCTCTGACTTTGAAACTAGGGTGCTACTCAAATTGAGTTTAGCCTATCACTCCCTTCCCAGAACTCACACCTTCCCACAAGCAGCACTTTCCATTGTCGTCGATGTCTATCTGGCGAAAGAGTCTCCTTGCGCCTCCTCTAACGACACCTTGCTCCGCCTCCTTATCATCGGGCCACGTAGTCAATAGTCCCGTCCAATTGCAGCTCCATTCCATGTGAACGTGATGGACGTCAGAATTTTAATCCCTAGTCCAGATTATCGTGCACTACAGTAACTTTTCCCTCCGAAAACTGAATTGACATAATCAGTCAACTTTTTAGCCGCCGTAAAAGCGCTCGGTTGAATTTATTTACCCGCAGATCACGCCCTACCACATCAGAGAGCTATGTTAGTAGGCTGAGTCATAGACTATGTTAGTAGGAGACTTCAGCAGCCCAATAACATTATTGACCGAACAGGCTCAATACCTCGACTGATGGATTCGAAGTCTTCTAAACCAATTCAAACTAGCCTTGAGTTTCTTTAATGTGTTTTTCCTGTTCAGGTTCGAGGTGAGTTTTACTCTCCACCTTTTAGGACACCACAAAGATTAGTCAGAGGTCTTCCAACCCGTCTGAACCATCGGAGATGGTTCTAATTATTATTTGTGGGTTAAGCCATGCCTAGTTTTTTGAAGGGGAGAAAAAGATGGCTACATGTGACAGGAAAGACATCCGTGGAACCTACATGAGCATCTGATGAAATTGTAGAATAAAATACGTTGAAAGACTAAAAGATAGATCAGTGAAAACCAGCAAATCTTGAGAGCTAGTAGAAAGAAAAACAGAGTGTCGAGCCATCAATGAGATACCACTCTTAAATAGCTAGAATTCTAACCTCATGGGATCTGCAGCAATATGCACTGCTCTACAGTTTAGTAGGCTTGAGACTGTTAAACAGGTGTGAGATTTACTTGCTCAATGTTAAGGTAATAGTGATATGGCTCACCAATATATTATAATCAGGGCAGTTTATTGCCCATTTTTTCAATTGGATGTAGTCGACTCGAGATCAGTTTGCACTCTCCGAATCTACATGAGAGTGTAAGATTGATAAGAACCTGTATGGTAGCTATCGATATCGTATTTGCTTCATTCAATTTTTTACGGTGTTAGTTGACGAATATGGGCCAATTCGTGCAGCATTCCTCCATCGCACTTCTCCGCCCCCACTGCAAAGTATTGCTGCAGAGCAACTCTAAGGAAACCGTATGAAGGGATCCAAAGCTTTGGGGCGACATTGCTCTTGCTACACCGCACTCCTACCTCTGCCGTCCTGCCGAATACTGTCATTATTGCCAAAGTCTCTTCCAAATTGTCATTACAACTTAGAATAATTTCAGGACTAATATGGCCAGACTTGCAAGACGTATTTTGAATTATCTTGTAACATCAAGCAATAGTCGTTCGTCATCAGCCGGTGATGCGAAACAAGCCACTAACTACCCAAATAAAGCAGCAAATTTTGTGAGGCTGATCCAACTCCAAGATAATGTTCTAAAGCTTCTTTTGATTTTTTTTTTTTTTTTGGAGCAAATTAGTTGGTTTTTCATGGAACAAAAAATAAACTCGGTAATCTATCAGTCTAAATGCTCCTGAGAACTTGGTGTGAGAAATTGATGCTGGTGATTGTGGATTTGTGTCCAAATGATAATTTCGACTCCCGCTGCCAGTTACCAAGAAGAGACTTTGTAATGGTTCTCTTGCTCCTTTTGGTCTCTTAGATCTTCTGGACAAAGCCATAAAAAGCTGCATTGGAGCCTGTTAAACTTCAAGCCAGGTGCCAAAGACGAGCTTCAACTTATTCAGCACTCTCTGTCTATCATTTGCTCATGCGGCATTGCACATCTGATGGTGCGTGAAGGCGACATTAGGGGCGCATAAGAAAGTCGGAAATTCAAACACACATGAGAAAGACGGGACGAGGATAATAATATACAAGCATCCGTCCACCAGGTTATACACAGATTACCATTTGACTACGTTACATGCAAGAAAAGAAAAACCTCCGTGGTTTCTAAGTCACCTATGTAAAACAAACTTCGATATCTTCCTAGGTCTGAACCACTTATTCCCAAGTAACAATTTTTTTAGTAGAAAAATAAGCCGAAACCCAAGAAAAGGACATCTCTTTCCTAGCGAAAAGGCCACATTTTTAATCTTCTCACTTCTTGATAAATGAAATGCCCTTCTTCTACTAGCTCTTTCTTTGCCTTTTCCAAGCTAGCTCTACATGTTAATAAACAAAGGCCGAAATTAAAAAAAAAAAAAAAATTCCTCTGATGTAGTCAAAGTAGAAATAAAATTTTGAGAGTAATAAAACTCTAGACCTTTCGTACTCATTCAGTAGGTCAAGGGGAAGAACCTCCTTAGCCCCAGTACGACTGAGGCGCACTTTGAATGCAAAGAACGGAAGCTCAGTCATCTGAAAGATGGGGACAACAATAAAGAAAATCATTGGTCGTTTCGATTCCGTTTGTTTTGCAGAAAACAAATTTTGAAAAAACATTTTTCTCATTTTTTAGTGTTCAATTCTCTTAAAAAATTGAGTTAATATAAAGAAAATGATCTCTCTTTGAAAATAGAAAACATTTTGCAAAATATGATTAAGTATCGATACTTGGACTCAAAACTCTACACTTGAGCATGAAAATTCTAATGTTGGTCTTGGGTCACGATGTTCAAGACCAAGTCTCCAATGGTTGGGCCCGAGCCCTCGGCACCCACAAACCCCTAGTGCCCATGAACAATTCTCGACACTTGAGCCTCGGTCCATAAGGGATGTGCTCAAATCTCAGTTACTCAAGCTCTAGTCCACAAAGACCATGCATGGGTCCTTGGCGCTCGGGTCATTAATTAATCAAAAGTTCATTCTTATAAAAATATTTTTAAAACGAATTTTTAATTATTATTATTTATTTTACTTTTCTTTGTTTCCTTTTTTTCTTCTTCTTTTCTAGGAAAAGAAAAAGAGTAAAGAAAAAGAGAATATAAGAGAAGAAAGATAAAAAAATTTGATTTTTTGGTGATTTTTCTCCAGAAAATCTAATTAATCTACCAAACGGCGGAAAAGAGCCCTGCATATTTCATTCACACATTATCTGATCATGTCAAAAAGAGTCCGCATATCAAATAGCCATCGAATTTCCAGTTCATGAAAGATATCAGACTACAGTTCAAAGGGCCAAAAAAGGACTCACCATTGAGAGAGTTGCAGAGCCAGCTCCAACTTCAGCTTGAAAGTAGTCGAAACACAGAGTACACAATTCAGTCGGCTTCACGACATACTGAAGGAAGCAGACAAATGAAGATTAAGACATCATGCCATAATTTCATTGTGGAAATAGATGCAGAAAAATCCAGTTTCGAGTCGACATCAACAATCACTTCTAGAAAATTTGGTATATTTGACAATTCTATCACTGCATGAATTTTTCCACTTATCATCAAAATGAAAGTCATTCTCTTCGCCGTAACAACAAAAGATGTATGGTGCTCTGCTTCTACATTCTTTATTTTACCTTCCTTTGTTTTCCTTAATGAGGACCAGACAAATTAATCAAACGCTAAAGACATTATCACAGCTGCTTGCTTCTGACTATAGCACCATACAAAGTAATCACCTCTTACATACTTTTACACGTGAGGTGTCCCATCAATCCTGAGAAAGATCTTTAGTAACACTTTTTTCTTGGATGGTGGTAGTGCATAGGTTTCCGAGGTGGCATTTGGTAAATCGTGTTCCTTGACCTCTGCAAGGAGTGATAAAAGGGGCTCTCTTATGTTCACTACAGTGCACAGGCAAAGGCTTCATGCCATAAAGTTGAATAGCAAAAGATATATGCCCACATCGACCTAAGATGTGATTCTTGTGAAAATATCATCCTTCTCTTAAAGAAAGTTCTCAATAGAGTAAATCTTCAAAATAGCTTGTGAATTAAAAGAATTTAGAGACTCTATGGGAATAAAAAAATACTCACTTATAACGATGTACTGTTTAGGCCACCTCAGTACACCGAAACTTGTCACGAGCCCTGGACAAAATGAACATCACTGGAACAGCTACGGCAATATTTTTTGATCTGAAAACACAAAACTGAAGAGACTATTGGAATGTGATAAAAGATAAAAATTTATTTACGTCTAAATTGACGTCTAAATCCGTAAAAGATAAAAATTTATTTACCTCCACAACTTCTGTCCGCCATTTTGGATGCGTGATGTCAGGTAATCAATTTCTTGACGAGTGAGTGGTTTAAACTACAAATTTTGAAAATGCCACCTGACAATTAGCATTCTACAAAAAAAGTGCAATTTCTAACAGCATCCCTGTCAAACATATGTTCTCATTAGAAAGAATACATCACAAACCTGAGATAAAAGAGGTAAAATCGTCACTTCTGCATGACCTTCAACAATTGGAACGTCGACTTCTCTGGGATCAAGACCCTGTACTTCTGCCTGCAAGGAGCACAGTAGATCAGAAGTCAACCTGGGAAATAAAAAAGTTGTTCTCTTTATAGAATTCTCTCGAAACTGGTGTCTTTCCCAATTTTGCTGAGTGTTAGTACTACCAAGTATCTATGACCATAGACACCCTCATCAATGTCGTCATCATCATGAGAAGAGAACAAATAACATTCACTATTACATAACTTTACCCAAAACAATCAAATACACGGGCTTATGGACTCTACTGCTAGACTTGCAAATAGGCTGATTTTATTAACTTGCTTCTAAGCCATGCCCATGATCCCACAGATGGGCGTCAGCCTATTTAATAAAATTCAACTTAGTGGTCTTTTCACAAGATGCCCTTGGAGTAAGGTCTTAATTGCGGATTCGCAAGATATAACGTTTGAAACAGAATAGCATGCTAAACAAGGTAACATACGCTTCTTACTTTGTAGCCTCATACAAAGTGACGACCTGATTGATAATCTGAACATAAAGATACTCAATGCTTCTCGATAGAATCAGCAGGAGTGATACCTACCACAAAGGTATTTGCTCTAGCTACATCGAGCATGGTCACAACCAACGGTCTCTTTGGGTCATAAGTGCCAGCTTTCTTAAAATCTTCGGGTCATCTCTTGTCATTCTCGGTTTCCTGGGCACGCCGCCAGGGATGATGACAAGGCCTTCCTCCAGTTGTTGCTGTCCCAGTAATCCATGGACCTGATTCTAGAAGCAACAAATTCGTCTGACGTATTGAAATGATCCATAATGCAATGATGATATCGATAGGAAATAAAACATTATAAGAATTCGACTTGACAAAGAAAACATCGTCTTAACATCACCACGAAATATAACACAATGCTCAAGTGTGACATGTCGGTGGTGAATGTGTGTTGCCAATTTGGCTTTTATTCCACGTGCAGGGTCGCTAATTCGTTTTTGTTAAACGTGCAGGGCCTCAAAACTCTGAAAACTCGCGGCCAACTCTTTCTAAGCCAGTTTTCCGAGCCAGTTCTACATGTAAGCAAACAAAAGCCGAAATGAAAACTCCTGTCTTCCTCTGATGTAATCAAGACGCGCCTGAGAATTTCGATGCCAATATTCAAACCTATATCTATGGTGCAAAGAAAATCTGGAAGGAGTTCAAAGCTACCTCACATTAGTACTGCACTGGCTCAAACCCCGGACATGATGTGCTTTAATCAGAAGTTCCTGCACTTTTGGGATGATGCATTCTCCTTCAAAGCACATTCGTCCTCCAAACCCCAAAGTTGCAATCGCTTCCCCAGCACGGTAGAACGAATGGTGCGTCCTTCAGCTTCTGGCGCCATACAATCAGTCTTTAACTCGGTGAGCTCTGGCACATCGGGCAACTTTTCCAAGGACATGCTGTGACATCCGGATTTTCGGGTTTTAATTTCGACTGGATAAATAGGGCCGTCTTCGTTCGATTGAAGCCAGAGATTGTGAAATTGGGATGCAAGTACGCCACAGTGGTAAGGAAAAATACCAATTTGATTGATGAGGTGTTGAATTAATTAATTGGGGTCAATTTGATTTAATTCAAGTGGGATTAAGATTCAATCTAGTGCTACAGTAAAAGTGAACAGTGACTCTGCTACAGTGAAATTGTACGGACTCAACGGTCTCGTCCGTCGCGGGCATTGTAGCTACAGACTGAATCTGAGCTGTCTTCTAGGAGGTTAGCTTTGTACTTCTGCTGAAGGGCTTCAAGATCTTCTGGTGAGAGGATCTGATCTAGTCTTCTTGATGAGGATGCTTGTACATGAGCCCAATGTGATGCTTCTTCTTCTGCCCAATTTGTTTCTTCGTTTGTCGGTCGTCTAGCAGGAATGCTTGGCTGAGGCCAGTTTGATGTCTGTGCATAGTACGATGTGTCCATGTTCTGGAATGAGGACGAAGGTCCCTGTTCGTAGGGATCCTGGGACAGAGGACCTCCAAAGCGTGCATAGGGGTCTTGAGTAGACTGGACAATGTCATCTTCACTTGTCATCTCATGCTCTTGGGACGATGCAGCTTGTCTGTACTGGTTGAGTGCTTCCTTAGCCTCCGATGCTAGGTCATAATGATCCCACGTAGTGGGTGCATTATTCCAGACATCTTCAGGAATGGTCTTGTTTTCCTGGCATAGGATTCTTTGGAGTTCTCGATACTCGTTTTCCGTAACTCGACGATCTTGGATAAGATTTGTAGATTCGAGCTTCACGGCTGTTCAAGTGGGGTTTATAGGATGTGGTTCCTATTTCAAGTGGTCTATCCATAATACTACCATTATTTTTGCAAAAATTCCATGGACGTTTGAAAAACAGGATAGTGTGAACCTCAGGATTTGGTGTCATAGTTCGCAGTTCTCTTTCCAAATCTTGTTTCCAACATGTGGGATGATAGAACCAATTTAGAAAATCTAAAAGATTTCTATCACATTCATTTTCAATGTTTCTTCCGAGCAAGAATATCCTGGTGAGATTTGCAATGAATCTTCCGTGGGGATTTCAATGGCTATCGGTACTTATTGGTTAAGTACCATAACAGCGTTTTGAGCTGATCAGGGAAATCATCTTCTTTCCAGATAAGAGGATGAATGAAAGGATAATTCAAATTTAACCCAAAAGGATAAAGAATCGAACCTCCATTGAATCTCGAATAGGTCTCAGTGTGAGATTTCCACATGAGGTTGTCCGGGTTTTCGATAAGACGTGTCGTCGGATTTGCTGAATAATCTCGTCAGAAATTTCCAGCTTGGCAAATCTTTGATCTTCTCAATCTTGTATTTCACACCATGATTGAGCATCTGGAACGCAGGTCTTTTGATGTACATGTTGATCTCGGCTGGTGCCTTAGGTCTTGACAAGAAGTCAGCAAGTACATTCTTTTTTCCAGGAATATGCCTGGTTTCAAAAGAGTATTTTGAAAGCCATTCAGACCATCGAAGCAATTGAGGGTTTGGAATTTGCTTCTGTTTAAACTTGGTCATTTGAGGAAAAGATGCCATGTCTAATTCTACCAAGAAGTGATGGCCTATGAGATGAAATTCAAACTTCTTGATTCCATTTTTAACCGCCAGAATTTCTTTAAAAGTGGAGTGGTAATGCATTTCGGATTGGGAAAACTTTCCACTTTTATAGGCACAGAGATGTTTCTTACCATCAATTTCTTCGAATAGAACGGCTGCCCAGTATTCATCACTGGCGTCAGTTTGAAGAATTCTTTTGCCTGTTGATGGTATTTTTAGTGGTGGGAGATTCTGCATAATCTCCTTAAGCTCAGCGACTGCTTTTGTCTGCATTCTTCCCCAAGGTGGGGAGTTCTTCTTTAGCATGGATTGCAAAGGACTCAAAAGCTTTGCAATATTGGGGACAAAATCTCGAGATAGTTGATTATCCCCGAAAATTGCTGAACTTGTTTTGTTGTGAAGTTACTTTCAGGAAACTTCAGAAGCTCTTGAGCAATATGTGGCCCTGGATAGTATGTACCCTTATTGAGGTGCATACCAAGAAATTCAATTTCTGTCTGGGCGATATTCATCTTTCTTTGAGAGAGCATAATGCCATGCTTTCTCACTATTTCTGCAAACTGCTCAAGGAGTTGACAGTGTGACTGTTCATCAGGACTGTAGAGCAGAATATCGTCAATATATACAGCTGCACTTGCCAAAATTGATTGGAAAATGCGACACATGGCCTTTTGGAAAAGAGATGGTGCTACTTTTAATCCAACAGGAAGGACTTTCCACTGGAAGTGCTGGTTCGGGATACAGAATCCTGTCTTGGATCGGTCTTCAGGATGAATACCCAATTGCCAAAATCCGGCTTTGAGGTCAAATTTGGAATAAATGTGGGCTTTGGTTAAACCAGCAAAGAGAGAATCTCTGGATGGTAAAGGGAATTTGTCATCTTGGAGAAAAAGGTTGAGAGGTTGATAATTGATTACCAATCTCATTTTTCCTCTGTTTTGCTCAGCACGTTTGTTGACATAAAAAGCTTCACAAGCCCATTGAGAATCTGAAATTTCAATAAGGCATTGCTGTAATAATTAAGAGCATTCCCTTTGGGCTAGAGCCAAATGTTCTGGATTCATTCCCATATGACTTGCCTTGGTTGGATTGATATCTTCGTTCTTTTTGAAAGGAAGGCGGACAAAGAACTCTGGGTTTTCCCACAAAGGATGAGAACATTTCTGGGCAAATTCTGAATGGGATTACGAGAACGAGGATTCAAGCAACTTTTGCATGATTGGATCTAGTAAACTCATCTCAATGGAGAAGAGTCTCTGGATGTTAACGAACTCAGAGAATTGGTCTTTAAATCTAAGACCTTTTCCAGGAATGATTCGAAGTTGAGAAATTTGGGTCATGATATCCCACCCAATTATCAAATCTTTATTAGGAAGGCTAGATCCGAAAACCTTTGTGGTTAAAGAACACTGAGGGAAGAACTGGACAGTGATTGGTGTGGTTCTGACATTCGTGGAGAAAGTATCTCCTGAAGCAGAATTGAAGTATCGAATGTAAGGAGTCCAGAATTCTTCAGGTAACACTTTTGTATCAAGAATGGAACAACTTGCTCCTGTATCAATAAGAGCAATGACATTGATAGGCTTGGCAAATTTTGAGGTGAGGATTTTGACAGGAAAATGAGGGCAGTGAGTTTGACTTGAGAATATATCAGGATTTAGCTCAGAAGATGTGGGAGCTATGTGAAAGATATCTTCGAGATTCGTCGGTCGACTCAGTTTCACTGGAAGTTTGGTAAAAGGGAATGACACAAAGTGTTTGTTCAGTTGGTTCATCATCAGCAGAGAATAAAGATTCAATATCATCATTTTCAAGTGAAAAACCTGTTTCATTTTCTATGAGATGATTCTGACCTTTTTTCGCCTGAGGACAATTTTTGGCGATGTGTCCTTTCTTGTTGCAAATGTAGCAACGACTTGATTTCTTATGACCTGTGCGATCTTTCCTTTTGCGTAGGTATCGCCATTTCTTCTTTTTCCGGAAATGCTTGGAGCCATGTCTGGATTTCTTAATCGAGTACTTCTTGTAGTGCCTTTTCTTTCGGGAATACTGGCCACAAGTACCATCACAGTCTTGTCTGGAGCATTTGATTTTTAACTTCTGATGAGAACAAGCTGCTTCAAGCCGCTTGTCATCTGTGATGTATGTTTGAACCATCCGACGCTTTAAGCATAGTTCTTCAAGGCATAAATGAACTTCTTGCTGAAGTTCTCCCATGGGAACGTCTTGTATCCTTCTTTGCTTTCCAAAGAAAGATCTTTCAACCATCTGTGATAGCTCTTTAGGAATAGAAGTGATGAAGACATGCTTTAGATTTAGATCTGCGCCAATCTGGTAAAAGAGCTGAAACATTAATCGATAATGCTTATCAAGATGCTTTTTCTGAAGGGAGCAGCATCTTCTTTCGAAGAATTCTCTTCTTTTTAGTTCTTTGAGATCTCCAGGTGTTCCCACAAAAACATGGTATAGGTAAATAAGGGCATGGCTGTAATTTGGTGACAGCAGAAACGTAAGCTGGTCTTGTTCTGTGAGTGATTGCCACCAAAACTTAAGGCTCCCTGTGAACCTTGTGACAAAATTGTAAAGGACATCATTCATATCATGGTTGGTGATGGACTGTGTACACAACCAAGTATGAAACTCCTCAAGTCTATGTGGCCATTTTGAATAAGGAATGTCGTCAATGGAGAAAATTTGTTTTGATGCCATGGACACATGCCTGTCGGAATTGGTTCTAGTGGGATTACTTGTCTGTCCAAGTTCTGGATCAGAATAGTTTGACTCCATTTCGTATTCTGAAGGAGTGTCGGCCATGAATATTTGCGAAGCTAGTGGAATAGTAGGGGGAGAATCGATTATTTGGTCTAAAAAGGATGAAGAGGAAGAAGGAAGAGATACAGATTCTGATGTAGTATCAGAAGTTTGTTCATTGAACAGAATTTGTTTCTCCGGGATAACAGGACCAGGCTCATCATGTTGGGTAACAGGATCAATTTCTTGCTTACTCAAATCCTTAAAAAAGGATTCTAATGGATTTGATAACATCATCGGGTCTGGCCTTTCTCTTATAACAATTGAGCTTGATTCTGTAGGTGGTGTCTTTTCTTTCCCCTTTTCCTTTTTCAAGGCTTTGAGACAGCTTCGTATATCTGATTCTCTTCTGGAGGTATCTTGTGGAATATTTGCAAAAACAGATGCTTGTGGTGTTAGAGGTACATACCCAGTTTGAACAGGAGGTGTGAGTGGATCGAAAGGTCTGAATCTTCCTTCTTCAAGAAGTTGGATCTGCTTCTTGAGCTTTTCTATTTCTGGCTTTGGACTTTCGAGGTAGTGGTACCCAAGATGTTGTCCTGATTCTAAGGCTTGAAGCCTTTTCTGGAACTCAGAGAGTATCTTCTTGGTATCATCGTCGTATCTTCGGAGATCTTGTTGCACATTTCCAATCTTGGAATCAATAGCCTTGAAGGCATTGTTTTGTGCCAACAGGGTCTCTGATTGCCAGTTTAGAACAGCTTCAGCAGCAGGGGTTTTTTTCTGTCTTCCATGTTCGTCCACATCAGTGGGGGTAGGTATTTTGGGAACATGGCGATATCTACCATGTGGATCAATAAACTCTTCTGTAGCAGGGAACGAGAGTTTAGAACTTTCCTTAACAAGAGGAGGAAAGTCGGTATCTTGGAACATGGCAATAGAAGAAGTGGGTGGTGTTTCTGTTGGAACTTCGAGGGGGTAAGAGTGTTTCTTAGCCCATTTGAGGATTGGCTTGTAGAATGGAGAGAGAGCTTGCTTTTTCTGGGGAGGAGAAGGTGGAGATGGTTTTGGTGGATCGGTGAGACTTGAGCCGTGGTGCTTGGACTCGGTGGTGGCGGTGGTGCATAAGAGACCATGAACTGGTATTTATCACATTCACCAAGAGTATCTACGGAGGAGTCTCCGTCTAAGTACCTTTGGTACATCTTATCCTTGGACTTTTTCCTTCGAGGTGGAGATCTTGTTAGGGGATCCACCTCGTCGGGCGAGTTTAGACAGTAGGAACATTGGCAAAAAGGATCCCAAAAACAATGACCATAATTGTCTTTGTAGTGATGAACAGGATGTCCATCACCGTCAAAGTGTCTAACATGCTTTTTTGGGTCTGGTTCAGAAATGGATTCTAGAACACATGGTTCAATCATGAAGAGGGTTTGGAAGATAGAAGGACTTTCTTCCTTTTCTTTACCAAATTTGATGGAAACAGTTCCATCTTTTTTCCTTACAAACTCTGAGTCCGTGGACTGGAAAGGCTTGTTATGCTGATGTAGCTTTTCATAGTTGGTGATCCAAGTCTCTGGAAGGAGCTTGGCCAAAGTATCATTTGGGATCTGTCTGGGGACATGAATGCAGGACGCCTGGTCATTCTGCATGGAGATGAACAACGCATCTTCATTCCCATTGTTGAAATTGAGGTCGAGAGCATGATTCTGCACTCGATAAACCATCTGGTAATGTAAAGTTGCAGCTACAGATTCAGCAGTCTGGGGGGCTCCAGTGAGCTGAACTTGAACTTTCAGAAAAGAAAGTAGCTGGGGGTCTGATAGAGCGATGTTGAAGTTTGGATACAGAGTCACAAAGACTGTTCCAGCATTTAGAGTGGTTTGAACAGTACCAATGCAAGCATGCTGATATTGTAAAAACCTGGTATCCAGTAAAGCAATTCTTGCCACAACGGGCAAGCCTTTACAACCATGGAAGGTGAGAACAAGACGAACAGCTCCATAATGGACATGAGAATATCCTTGTTGTACCCATTGTCTGGGGAATTCTGGAGGGATCTGAAGAGTAACAAAATACTCTTTCTCAGTAGCAGGAATGGGATGCTGGTCGAACTTAGAGGACTGGACATACTCTTTTACTTGCTTTGGGGTTTGGTGAATGAGTTGGCGAATGGAACGGATAGGTGAGAATGATGAGGTGGGTTTAGCAAAAGCAGAATAAGGGTTCATAAGTGGAAGCTGGGTTTCGGAGATCTTGGTTTCATCACTAAGAGAGACTTCATAAAGATAATCTATCTTAGAAGCATTGGAGACGCGAAATTCCGAAAGAGCTGAGGATGAAGAAGAAGAAGGAGCAAGTGAAATGGGTGCTTCGAGAATCTCTGGTTCTGTAGACATGATAAAAAGATCTTCTCAGCACTGGAGTCACCTATCAAGCGCATGGAATGGATGATGTTAAAAATGAAACCAATGGCTATGATACCATGAAACTGAGTCTTACACAGAATCTGAAGATATCTTTCACATAGCTCCCACATCTTCAGAGCTAAATCCTGATATATTCTCAAGTCAAACTCACTGCCCTCATTTTCCTGTCAAAATCCTTACCTCAAAATTCGCCAAGCCTATCAATGTCATTGCTCTTATTGATACGAGCAAGTTGTTCCATTCTTGATACAAAAGTGTTACTGAAGAATTCTGGACTCCTTACATTCGATACTTCAATTCTGCCGGAGATACTTTCTCCACGAATGTTAGAACCACACCAATCACTGTCAGTTCTTCCCTCAGTGTTCTTTAACCACAAAGGTTTTCGGATCTAGCCTTCCTAATAAAGATTTGATAATTGGGTGGGATATCATGACCCAAATTTCTCAACTTCGAATCATTCCTGGAAAAGGTCTTAGATTTAAAGACCAATTCTCTGAGTTCGTTAACATCCAGAGACTCTTCTCCATTGAGATGAGTTTACTAGATCCAATCATGCAAAAGTTGCTTGAATCCTGTTCAGAATCCCATTCAGAATTTGCCCAGAAATGTTCTTATCCTTTGTGGGAAAACCTAGAGTTCTTTGTCCGCCTTTCTTTCAAAAAGAACGAAGATATCAATCCAACCAAGGCAAGTCATATGGGAATGAATCCAGAACATTTGGCTCTAGCTCAAAGGGAATGCTCAGAATTATTACAGCAAGGCCTTATTGAAATTTCAGATTCTCAATGGGCTTGTGAAGCTTTTTATGTCAACAAACGTGCTGAGCAAAACAGAGGAAAAATGAGATTGGTAATCAATTATCAACCTCTCAACCTCTTTCTCCAAGATGACAAATTCTCTTTACCATCCAGAGATTCTCTCTTTGCTGGTTTAACCAAAGCCCACATTTATTCCAAATTCGACCTCAAAGCCGGATTTTGGCAATTGGGTATTCATCCTGAAGACCGATCCAAGACAGATTACAGATCCCAACCAGCACTTCCAGTGGAAAGTCCTTCCTTTTGGATTAAAAGTAGCACCATCTCTTTTCCAAAAGGCCATGTGTCGCATTTTCCAACCAATTTTGGCAAGTGCAGCTGTATATATTGACAATATTTTGCTCTACAGTCCTGATGAACAGTCACACTGTCAACTCCTTGAGCAGTTTGCAGAAATAGTGAGAAAGCATGGCATTATGCTCTCTCAAAGAAAGATGAATATCGCCCAGACAGAAATTGAATTTCTTGGTATGCACCTCAATAAGGGTACATACTATCCAGGGCCACATATTGCTCAAGAGCTTCTGAAGTTTCCTGAAAGTAACTTCACAACAAAACAAGTTCAGCAATTTCTGGGGATAATCAACTATCTCAGAGATTTTGTCCCCAATATTGCAAAGCTTTTGAGTCCTTTGCAATCCATGCTAAAGAAGAACTCCCCACCTTGGGGAAGAATGCGACAAAAGCGATCGGCGAGCTTAAGGAGATTATGCGAATCTCCCACCACTAAAAATACCATCAACGTGCAAAAGAATTCTTCAAACGACGCCGATGATGAATACTTTTTGAGCAGCCGTTCTATTCGAAGAAATTGATGGTAAGAAACATCTCTGTGCCTATAAAAGTAGAAAGTTTTCCCGATCCGAAATGCATTACCACTCCACTTTTAAAGAAATTCTGGCGGTTAAAAATGGAATCAAGAAGTTTGAATTTCATCTCATAGGCCATCACTTCTTGGTAGAACTAGACATGGCATCTTTTCCTCAAATGACCAAGTTTAAACAGAAGCAAATTCCAAACCCTCAATTGCTTCGATGGTCTGAATGGTTTTCAAAATACTCTTTTGAAACCAAGCATATTCCCGGAAAAAAGAATGTACTTGCGACTTCTTGTCAAGACCTAAGGCACCAGCCGAGATCAACATGTACATCAAAAGACTGCAAGTTCCGATGCTCAATCATGGTGTGAAATACAAGATTGAGAAGATCAAAGATTTGCCAAGCTGGAAATTTCCTGACGAGATTATTCACAAATCCGAGCAGCGCCTTACGAAAACCCGGACAACCTCATGTGGAAATCTCACACAGACCTATTCAGATTCAATGGAGGTTCGATTCTTTATCCTTTTGGGTTAAATTTGAATTATCCTTTCATTCATCCTCTTATCTGGAAAGAAGATGATTTCCCTGATCAGCTCAAAACGCTGTTATGGTACTTAACCAATAAGTACACGATAGCCATTGAAATCCCCACCGTAAGATTCATTGCAAATCTCACCGAATATTCTTGCTCGGAAGAAACATTGAAAATGAATGTGATAGAAATCTTTTAGATTTTCTAAATTGGTTCTATCATCCCACATGTTGGAAACAAGACTTGGAAAGAGAACTGCGAACTATGACACCAAATCCCGAGGTTCACACTATCCCGTTTTTCAAACGTCCATGGAATTTTTGCGAAATAATGGTAGTATTATGGATAGACACTTGAAATAGGAACCACATCCTATAAACCCCACTTGAACAGCCGTGAAGCTCGAATCTACAAATCTTATCCAAGATCTGTCAGATTCTGTGAAAACGAGTATCGAGAACTCCAAAGAATCCTATGCCAGGAAAACAAGACCATTCCCGAAGATGTCTGGAATAATGCACCCACTACGTGGGATCATTATGACCTAGCATCGGAGGCTAAGGAAGCACTCAACCAGTACAGACAAGCTGCATCGTCCCAAGAGCATGAGATAACAAGTGAAGATGACATTGTCCAGTCTACTCAAGACCCCTATGCACGCTTTGGAGGTCCTCTGTCCTAGGATCCCTACGAACAGGGACCTTCGTCCTCATTCCAGAACATGGACACATCGTACTATGCACAGACATCCTGCTAGACGACCGACAAACGAAGAAACAAATTGGGCAGAAGAAGAAGCATCACATTGGGCTCATGTACAAGCATCCTCATCAAGAAGACTAGATCAGATCCTCTCACCAGAAGATCTTGAAGCCCTTCAGCAGAAGTACGAAGCTAACCTCCTAGAAGACAACTCGGATGACTCGAGATTCGATCCGTAGCTACAATGCTCGCGACGGACGAGACCGTTGAGTCCGTACAATTTCACCGTATGCGAGTCACTGTTCACTTTTACCGTAGCACTAGGCTAGGAAATACTTGTTCACGCGATTCTTTATGTTCATAGTGTGCGAATAATTCCCTCTCGGAAATTTCTAGTGCTCCTGTTTGTACCCGGACCCATTAGTTTGGTCCTTGTTTGTTTCCTTGTGACCTCATCTCGCCTATATAAGGCCATGAGGATGTATTGTGGAGAGCAGAGTCCCTTGAAGTAAAGTGTGTGCTTTGTGAAAATACCTCTCCATGGCTTTTTAAATCCCTCTTCTTCTCTAGCCTAGCATGATCCTTCGAGAAATGCAGCTTGGGTAGGTTAGAAATGTTTCCATCCTAGCATCCTCTGAGTGTCTCTAGGCTCTGAACTAAAGGGCTGAATGGTTTTCTGCTAAGAGGCTGTCCCTGGAAGGGCTTGAACGAGTTGTTCGCCCAATGTGGGATGCATACCTGCAGGAAATTTATTCTCCTTCCCTGGTTCTAAGTCTAGGTCCATTCATGGTAGAATTGAAGAAATGGGACGTACAAGAATTAGACCCCGGCGGAAAAATAAAATGGACCCATTGGAAGAGGTTGTGGAGGATTGGGTGAGTGGAGTGTGATGTCACCCATGATGTCATGGTGGTAGGCCATTTTTGTGGGTTAAAGAAAAGAGAAAAAGAAAAGAAAAAGGCCCCCCCTCTCTCTCTCTCTCTCTCCCTCTCCTTCTTCTCTCTTCTTCCTCTCCTTTTCTGTTGGTTTTTCCTCCATCTTCATGGTGTGAAGACCAGAAAATTTGCAGAGGAGAAGCCGGAGCATCCCTTCGCCGCCCGCTCAGCCGCTCGTCGTCGGCCGTTCGCACTCGCCGTCGCCATTCCGCCTTGGCCGCACACCTCCGTCTTCCCCCTTCCTCTCCCGTTGTGACCTCTCTTCTCCATCTCCCTTGAATGCTTCGAGATCCAGCAGCAACCAAAGAAGTTCCGTCCAAAGCTGCACGCTAGCCGGAGGTCTCGCCGCTCGCCCATCGCCGCCATCGCGCGCGGTTGCCTCGCGCTCGCCCGCGCTTGGCCGCGCGCCGCTCCGCCCGCTTCGCCTCTCCGTCGTTTCTCTCTTTGTTCGCCGTCCCAGTAGCTCGGGCCTTCATCGGAGCTCCCTCCGTTGCCGTGAGGCCTCACCAGGCCGCCGCCTCACCCGTCCAAGCCCCGCCGGTCCTACTCTGCCGCCCCTCCGTTCGAACCGACGCCAAATCAGCCCTCCTCCGCCGTGAACAGCAGCTGGAAGAAAATGGGTATGCAGCGAATGTTTGGCCCGTTTTGGCCGGCTTCCCGACCCCGGATGCTTGGCCCGCTTTGGAGAAAGTCGATCCCCTTGTCGTCCTCGTCGTTTTGGTCCGCTCGGATCGTTAATCGGGTGAGTTTAACTCACTAAACCTTGATTAGACGGTTAATGATGCCCTAAGTGTGCTTAGCCTAAGTTAAGGCTCTGATACCACTTAAACGGGGATGTCATGCCCTGAACCCTGAGCGCGCCAACATCCCACCATGGTCATGCAAATGCGACATTCCCAGGTAGTGTCGCCGACCCCATTCATTTATTAGTGCGCAAGCGGAACGTATTATAAAACCCCTGACAATGAAATACGGGATAGAAAAGCAGGAAACAATTTCACAACCAATCACTTACACAAACCAACGAAGTTACAGACAAAGGCCTACAGCCAAAAGTCTACAAAAGATCGACTCTTAAAAATGAATTGTCCTATGGCCTACAAGTCGGACACGATCTCCAATCCTTATGACTTCACCTCTCCAACTCCTCAAGGCCGACCAAAGCTATCTGGCCGCTCCGTCCTCCAGGGACCTGAAATGGTTATTCAATAACCACTGAGACAATGTCTCAGCAAGTTCAACCCCCTAAACCCCTATTAGAAAGAAAATATGCCCCGGGTGACCTAGCCACATCACACAAATACTTACCTCGCATTCTTGCCTTCTTGCAGGTTAGTACAATTCATATCCCTCAAGCACCAATAATGATAAGAATGTAAGCCATCAGAACACAATCAATTTCACTTAACTTCACAATCACAGCAAGCGTTCCATGTCATCATTATCCACTGCCACACAAGGGCACAACCTACACGCAGGTCGGCTATCTACTAGCATTACGGCATTTTTTTTTTTTTGAAGAATAAAGGTCCAGTCGGCCTCGCCACTACTGCGACCAAGCCACGTCATTCTATCGACGGCATTTCTAGAAGAATGAAGGTCCAGTCGGTCTCGCCACTATTGCAACCAAGCCACGTCGTTTTATCGACAGCATTTCTAGAAGAATAAACGCCCAGTCGGTCTCGCCACTACTGCAACCAAGCCACGTCGTTTATCGACAGCATTTCTAGAAGAATAGAGGTCCAGTCGGTCTCGCCACTACTGCGACCAAGCCATGTCGTTCTATCGACAGCATTTCTAGAAGAATAGAGGTCCAGTCGGTCTCGCCACTACTGCGACCAAGCCACGTCGTTCTATCGACAGCATTTCTAGAAGAATAAAGGCCCAGTCGGTCTCACCACTACTGCAACCAAGCCACGTCGTTTTATCGATAGCATTTCTAAAAGAATAGAGGTCCAGTCGGTCTCGCCACTACTGCAACCAAGCCACGTCGTTTTATCGACAGCATTTCTAAAAGAATAGAGGTCCAGTCGGTCTCGCCACTACTGCGACCAAGCCACGTCATTCTTTTGACGGCATTCTAAAAGAACAAGGATCCAGTCGGCCTAGCCACTACTGCGACCCGAGCCTTTCAACTAGCACATGACAATTCGATACCGATCCTTGGATACTTTACATTTCACTCACATAATTCAATTTCAATGCCGAACTTGACACTTGAGATTTTATGAATAAAATCCATATTTATCACAATCAACACTCAATTTGCCACAATCAATCATTAAATTCAAATTCTAAATACACAGCAGCGATCGGCACGAAATTCTGAGAGTTTAGGGTCCCAACGAAAATTTTGAATTTTAATAAATAATAAATTTTATTCCGAAAATTAATTAAATAATAATATCCATATTTTTCGCAATCCACCCTCAATTTATGATATCCAACCATCAATTTCAAAATCCGAATACACAGCAGCGATTGGCACGAAATTCTGAGCAACCGGGGTTAAAAATAATTTTTTTCCGTTTTTTTTTTTATAAATAATAATATTTTAATAATTCGGAATATAATATAATATTAAAATTTCCAGAATTTCGAAACAATTAAATAATTCAAAAGTAAAACCCTATTATGTCACATCGATGTTTATCATTAAATAAACTCACTTAGCCTTTAATTAAACATGGTTTAAATTAAACAAATATCTTAATCTAATTCACAATTAAATAAACTAAACTAATCACCCAAGCTTACTTAACTTAGGCTAAGCACACTTAGGGCATCATTAACCGTCTAATCAATGTTTAGTGAGTTAAACTCACCCGATTAACGATCCGAGCGGACCAAAACGACGAGGACGACGAGGAGATCGACTTTCTCCAAAGCGGGCCAAGCATCCGGGGTCGGGAAGCCGGCCAAAACGGGCCAAACATTCGCTGCATACCCATTTTCTTCCAGCTGCTGTTCACGGTGGAGGAGGGTTGATTCGGCGTCGGTTCGAGCGGAGGGGCGGCGGAGGAGGACCGGCGGGGCTTGGACGGGTGAGGCGGCGGCCCGGTGAGGCCTCATGGCGGCGGAGGGAGCTCCGGTGAAGGCCCGAGCTGCTGGGACGGCGAACAAAGAGAGAAACGACGGAGAGGCGAAGCGGGCGGAGCGGCGCGCGGCCAAGCGCGGGCGAGCGCGAGGCAACCGCGCGCGATGGCGGCGATGGGCGAGCGGCGAGACCTCCGGCTGGCGTGCAGCTTTGGACGGAACTTCTCTGGTTGCTGCTGGATCTCGAAGCATTCAAGGGAGATGGAGAAGAGAGGTCGCAACGGGAGAGGAAGGGGGAAGACGGAGGTGTGCGGCCAAGGCGGAATGGCGACGGCGGGTGCGAACGGCCGACGACGAGCGGCTGAGCGGGCGGCGAAGGGATGCTCCGGCTTCTCCTCTGCAAATTTTCTGGTCTTCGCACCATGAAAATGGAGGAAAAACCAACGGAAAGGGAGAGGAAGAAGAGAGAAGAAGGAGAGGGAGAGAGAGAGAGAGAGGGGGGGGCATTTTTCTTTTCTTTTTCTCTTTTCTTTAACCCACAAAAATGGCCCACCACCATGACATCATGGGTGACATCACACTCCACTCACCCAATCCTCCACAACCTCTTCCAATGGGTCCATTTTATTTTTCTGCCGGGGTCCAATTCTTGTACGTCCCATTTCTTCAATTCTCCTCAATTCTCTTCCAATTGAATCTTAATCCCACTTGAATTAAATCAAATTGACCCCAATTAATTACTTCAACACCTCATCAATCAAATTGGTAGTTTTCCTTACCACTGTGGCGTACTTGCATCCCAATTTCACAATCTCTGGCTTCAATCGAACGAAGACGGCCCTATTTATCCAGTCGAAATTAAAACCCGAAAATCCAGATGTCACACATGCAATATTTGATCTCCACTTTTGTCAACGAATTCAATTCTTTCAAGCCTTCGACAGCTCTCAATTTTGCACAATGTTTTAGCTCAAGATTCTGTAAATTTTTCAAATTCGACAGGTTAGGCAATAGTTCGATCACATTACACATGGAAATGTGCAGAAACATAAGTGATTCTAGTTCCCCCAAACCTGGAATCTCCGCTAGTTCGGGAAAGTCACTAAGTCGCAACTCTTGTAGCCTTTTCAAGCGCAATAGATTGGGCATGCGTGGCATTAGACATCCAGTTATTGAGAGAACCAACAAGCTTTGGAAGTCGGAGAAATCTGGCAATTGCGGGATAGTGTGAAGTTTCAAGGTTGATAAGCTAAGTGGAAGCCGATTGATGGAATGCATGTCCTTCCAAGGCAAGGTAACCTCGTTTGGCATCCGAAATGTCATACATTGTTCTTTACGCACTTTGAGATGATGTAAATGAACTAGGCTCGAAAGCTCGGGAAGCACAGGAAATTCAGTAGCTTCAACCACCAGGTGTTTCAAACTTGAGGGAAGCTCGGGCAACGGGGAAAGCCGGTGGCTTGCAATTTTAAGCGTTTGGAGACTAGAGAAATCATTGATGTTTCTCGGAATTATAGAGATCGGGCTCCTATATAAGTTCAAGATTCTCAGACAAGTCAGGCTCAACGTTTCCCATTCATCCTTGAGATCATCCTTGAGATGCATACAAAACGAGGCATCGAGCTCTTCTAGTGTCTCCACCCCTCCAAGAGCTTTAGGTATTGTGCGTATCTTAGTGTATGCCACAATTAAGACTTTTAGTCTTTTCATTTGCCCAATAGAGTCTGGAAGCTCATATAGATTCTTGCATCCAGAAAAAGACAAATACGTGAAACTCATAAACATTCTAATGGCTTTAGGAGAGTGGAGATCTCCAAGAGTTTAAAATCCAACTTGACTAATGACTTTTGTTTCCCAGACTGCGCAAGTTCAAATAGATTTCCGCATTTAGATAAAGACAAATGTGTGCAATTCATTAACTGTCTAATGGAATCATGAATAATGTAGCCTGGGGAGAATTTTAAATCCAACTCAATCGATGAATCTAGCTCCCAAATAAAGTCCGGAAGCTCATATAGATTCTTGCATTCAAATAAAAACAAATGCTTGAGGTTCTTTAACCTTCCAATGGAATCGGGAAGAACAGAGATCCTTGAAAAATTTAAGTCCAACTCGACCAATGATTCTAGCTCCCCAATAGAGTCCGGAAGCTTATTTAGATTATTGCATTCAGATAAAAGCAAATGCTCAAGCTTCTTTAACCTTCCAATGGAATCAGGAAGAACGAAGATCCTTGAAAAATCTAAATCCAACTTCACCAATGATTCTAGCTTCTCAATAGAGTTCGGAAGCTCACATAGATTCTTGCATCCAGATAAAATCAAATACTTGAGTTTCTTTAACTTTCCAATGGAGTTTGGAAGCTCATCTAGATCATTGCAAGAATTTAAATCCAACTCGACCAATGATTCTAGTTCTCCAAAAGAATTTGGAAGCTTCAATAGATTATTGCATCCAGACAAATCCAAATGCGTGAGATTCAACCTTCCAATAGAGTGAGGAAGTTTGTCAATATCACATCGAACTGTTAACTTCATTAAAGATTTTAGATTGCTTGGTGTCTCTAGAAGCTGAAACTGGATCGGATCCGTGATGTAGGGAATGATAATCTCCGACAAGCGTTCTAGAGAACCGATTTCTTCGGGCAACCCTTTGAGGGATTTGCATCCCTGGATATCCAAAGTATTTAGCAGTTTTACCTTATCGATTGAGCTATCAATCATATGCAAATTCAAACAACCCTTAAGAATCAATTTCTCCAACTTGCCAAACTCAGAAATGTTGGGCATCTTGGTTAAGTAAAGGCAGTACGACAAATTTAGTACTTTCAACTTTTTTGCCATCTGCAATGGGAAAAAAGGACAATTTCATGCCAAAGAAAGTACATGAATACAATAGCATATAACTAGCTCATGAAGGTCAATTAATAAAATTTGAAGCCAACATAAGTGAGGCGGGTTAGTACCTCAATATACCTCCATCCACCCCACTTGTGTGTGACGTCGCTCCATGAGAGGTCAAGCACGACCAAATTCACTAGGTGAAGATTCGTTGCTGAAAAATCCAATGAGCCCGGTCGCCAAGAAAGCCATCTCAAATTACGAAGACGATTTTTGAAGTCACCTACAAAATTTGTTTTGTTCCCTCTAAGGAACCTCAGCTTTGGCAAATAGGCTACGTCTTCAGGTGTTAAGTAATGAGAGATCATCAAAATGAGTGCTCGTACATCTCCTTTATCCTCCCAGCAGCAGCAGAGAATGAAGATGAGGGGGCAGCACAGGAAGCAAAAAACCAATGTAAGTAGTCAATAATATCAGTGTTACTTCGAGCCCAAACTAATTACTTTTGTGCTTCTCAGCTTGAAAATAAGACAAACCAAGCATGTTTAAAAGGTCCATTCGGTGTTGATTGCTCTGTATCTTCACAGACTAAACACTTCCAATGAAATAGAGCTCATTTTCATTCTCACTGGACAAAAAAGGAAGAATTTCAACTGAGCAAACGACGCATTAGCTTTCTTCTTGTTTCACATGGGTATGGCGTGCAAACATATACTTTTGTTGTTTATATAGAGTTAGCATTCTATTTCTCTATAAATTACAAAATAGCGCAGGCCATCAACCGATACTCGTTTTTAAAACACACGAGGAAAGATTTTGTTGGATTGATTATATATTCTACTCTTGATAACTTTACCTCGTCCCTCCTCAGTATGTCTAAATTATTCTTGTCAATCACCAGACAACGACAATTTCCAGCATCTTCGAGATTCTCTTTATTGGCAATGTACCTTCCTAGATCTCGAACTTCATCATGCATCCAGAATGTATTATCGTGCTCATTGACAAATTCACCATTTATATTGTATGTATTATTGTGCTCATTGATCTTTATCAACGACATGAGGCGAAGGTCATTAATTGCGCTGTGTGGATAAAATTTGCAATCATCCCACATGTAATACGCATATTTCTCATTCTCCCCAATGCAAGAACATGCTATGTCTAGGAATATTTCTTTTTCCCGGGCGTCCAATTTGTTGACACTTATCATCAGTGTTTCTCGGACTTCCTTACATGGGACTTGCTTTAATTCCTTCAATGCCTCGTCCCACTTCGATTTGATTGTGTTGGCGAAAAGAGAACCCATGACTCCCAAATTCAAAGGTAGCCTTCCAATGTGTGAAACGACTTCAGACGAGAAATTGCACAAATCTTCCGGAGGAGTATTGCTTCTAAAGGCATGCTTGCTGAAAAGCTGAACAGCTCGCTCTATAGGCATCTTCTTTACTGGATACTCTATGTAACGATTAGGTTGCGTTTGCTTGTCATTTTCTAGTCTTGTCCAATTTAATATGGACCTTCTGTCCCTAAGTGTGACTATGATCCTGCTTCCAGGACCGAACCATTTGTAGCTCCCCGCAAGTTTATTGAGTTGCTCCTCCTTGTTCACATTATCGACAACAACCAACACTTTTTTGTTGTGAAGTCCTCTGCTTATTCGATCAATCCCCTCGTTGGTGTCTTGGATTCCGTCAGCAGAGGTTGAGCCCAATGTATCGGTTAACAGTTTCTTTTGCATCTTTCGAAGTTGGCCATCATTAACATTATTAAGGAAACTACAGCAATCAAATTTAGACCGGAATCGGTTGAAGATAACGCTAGCAAGAGTGGTTTTACCAATACCACCCGTCCCATAAATTATAACAAAACGTACATCGTCATCAGAGTCCGCTTTCAACAATTCCTCTATATCCTTTTCATCATCCATTTCAACTAGATCGTCGGGAAGATATCTGTTCTTCTCCTTCAGCTTAAGTTGAACCGTTTGAACAATCAATTTTATGAGTTCCCCACCCCTGCCAGACAGCGATGGTGGACGAATTCAGACAGAGAAAATGACGACAAAATACTATTCCTAACTTTAAGCATATGCTGTTGGAATAAGATAAGCTAAACATGTTAAGACCACTTTACAAACTGTGGCAGTTTTTCAAATAACAAATCTGAATCGATTTAAATATAACAATCTCAAGTTATAGTGAAAAGTATCTAGATTATAAAGTGATCGAATTAGCTACCGTGGCTACTGCCCTGACTCCATTGATTGGGGGTTAGACACTATCACTCAGTTCGGATACTGCCCAGACTCTCGTTAATTGGGTTTAAAACCAACACTTAGATTGGATGCAGTGAGCAAAGAGGAAAAGGAAATGATTCGGAAGGATACCGCAGGAGAAAAAACAAGAGAAAAGAATGAATGTATATCTTTGTCGTTCGAATGAAGGATACCGCAGGAGAAAAATAAGTTTTAGTTATTTTTAATGTACGGGAATTATTTTGAGATTGATCAGATATATGATTAGTTCCTACGCTTGTAGTACAAAATCAGTCTGTTTGATCTACACTTAATAAGCATTAGTACTTGTCTTTCTGTTGTCTCTACTTTACCTTTTTTTCTAAATTGTTCAAAAATATTTATTTTGCTATATAAATTTGTTTTAAGGTTTTTGACGATGACATAACATTCAGCAGCAACTTGACGATGACATAACATTTACCCCAACTTTTATCAACTTACAGAGAAATTAATTTCTCAGAGAACGAAGATTGAACATAAGGTAAAAGCACAGAGACGATTGATATCTTTAGATGTATAACGTGATCGATTAGAGTTTATCCTAAATAAAAAATTCTTTGACAGATTATATTAAAATTAATTACACGAAAAAGTTGTGGAAACTTACTCTTTTCCTTCCCGCTTCCAACCAACTATAGATGCAACCTCACGAAGAGCATCTCTCCAGCTCTTCACCTCATCGGGGTCATACTTCAACTTCTCCTCCTCATCGCCATACTTCGCCTTCTCCTTCTCAAGCTTAGACAGGGCATTACTGTACGATCCGGTACTGCTCTTGACATCCTCCGGCTTCACTAAGAAAATGGGAAGGATCTCCTTCTTCCCATTTGAATTTTTAGCACAATCTACCATTCGAACAACCTCACGGAGACACCATGGACTGGAAGCAAAGTCCTCAGAAAAAATGGGGATGTAGATTTGAGAGTCGTTGAGGGCTTTGAAAAGCTCCTCAATCTTCTCACCGACGTTGAGCTTGTCATCTCTAAAGACACGGATTCCTTTCTCAACCATGTCATGATAGAGGTAACTAGTAAAGTGAACCCGAGTGTCGGGACCCCTGAAACTCAGGAACACCTCGAATTCCATTCCTGATGTGTCAGTGGAGGGCGCCATCGCACATAGCTAACTGGACTTGAGACAGAATCAAGCTGAACGAAAATTGTCAATGACCTTGCTTGAGGCGAGACATCAACTAAAGAAAAAAAAAAAAAAACGGGGATGGGTGCAGTTAGTCAGGACTCACAGCCATCAATCGGTGATGGCGAACTGCTGAAGAAATCAAAATCACAGCACGCCGGAATCAAAACATTCCATGAAGTAATCGAAAACGAAACTGACATAAAGAGAGAGTACCTAGTGGGCTGATTGACGGCAGGCCGACAAAGGTGAGGCCACAGTCCGCGAGATCGAGAGAGAGACTAGACGAGACGGCGACGCAGGCGAGACCAGAGGGAGAAAAAAACGAAGGGCGCCGCTGGAGAGACGAGAGAGAGGCCAGATCTGGGAGCGAGAAACAGAAAGTAGAAGGTGTTCTAAATTTAAGACAATTTAGGGTTTTGCTTGAACCTATTAAACCGGTTTTAATTGCGAACTGGGTTTCAAATCTATCCCAAACCGGTTTCACCCAAGAACTGATTTTATAAGGCCGGTTTTATTTACGTGGAACGAGGGCTCCGATAACCACAGCCTTTGCTTAAGGTCCTTAGGCTGGACCAACCAGCTGCCATCATTTTCAAAATACTAGACTTGCTGTCGTCGAGAGGCCAGTGCAGCAAAGCTAGAATCAGGCCGGGGGTGTACAATCCCCCCGCGGTTAACCCTTCAATTTTATTTACTTGGAACGGGAGTTCTAATAACCACGGCCTTTGTTTAAGGTCCTAAGGCTGGACCATTTAGCTTGGGCCAGGTCCCAACGCAGCTGACCCCCTTACCCTAGCGAAGATCCCTTCATTGCCAGCGGCCTGGCTTGTTCCTTGGAGTTTTTTAGGAGACTCCTAGGATAGAACTCCATACCCAGTGGTTACCTCCGTATGGGCTTGGAGGAGGAGTTTAAAGACCTACTCGAATCCTTTTTAGCATTTTGTTACGGATGCGATTTGTCCTCTTTTTTTTTTTTTTGTCGGTGAGTTGTCCTCTAGATGGGTGTAATTGGAAGATTTTACAGGTGATCCCATCATTCAATTAGTTTTTTTTTTTTCCCACGGAAGAAGATATGTAAACTTGGTAATCTTTTAGTCTGAACGCTCCACGTAAGGAGAACTTGGTGTGAGAAATTGCCGCTGGTGATTATGGCGAATCTTCGGAGAGGCATCTCCAATCGAATATTCTCAATTTTGAGTTGAGACATGATCGTCCACGTTTAGCTGTGCTAGAAAGATTAAAAACATGTACCGTTGCTTATGCGTCCAGCTGGAGTTGGTGATATCAGGGAAAAACCAAAGTGAAAGAATAAAAATGGATCTGGTAATTAGTCATTTTCTTTTATAAAATAGTTATTACAATTGAATTCTAGCATCCATTTGTTTCACAGTAAATAACTTCCAAGAAGATATTTTCTGAATCTTTTGGTATTTATATAATAGAATATGAATTATTTAGGGAAAATATTTTCCATCAACAGAAAAAGTCTTCAAGAATGGGAAAAAAAATTTTACGCTTTTCAAAAAAGGGAAAAAATTCTTACTTAATCTCTCTTATTTCACACGAGTCTTCTAGCCCTCTCTTCTTTCTTTCTTTTTTTCTCTTTTTTTTTTTTTCGAAAAGTTCAAATTATTTCTCTTTTTCACCCACTCCATTGGCGGTCCTGTGGTTTGCGCTCAATCCCTCTTCCGAAAGGAAGCGAGTTCAAATCCCCACGGTCGCTTGTGCGACTCACCCGCGATATGGGGGAGGTGGGTCATCCCGGGTTTACACCACTAGCTGCCGACTGTACAGCGGTTCCTAGGTCATCAAAAAAAAATATTTCTTTTTCTTTTTTTCTATATTTACTTTTATTTTCTTTCTTCTTCGGCAATGGCCAACCACTAGACATATGAAAGATCGAGCTTGCCACTTGCTAGATCAACAAGTGCAGGAGCTCACCTTTGCCCATCAACGGTCGCTATGGCCGGCGATCGAAAAAAGAAGGAGGAAAAGAAAAAATAAAAACAATTAAAAATTCAATTTTTTAAAAAATTAAAAAAATTATTAAAAGGAGTGCATGGAGGAAACTTAAATGAATTTTCTATAACAAACGGCAAAAAATATTTTCTAATTTATTTTTAGGATTCAATAACGTAGGAAAATATTATTATTTTTCTGGAAAATGGCTTCTTAGAAAACAAATTTTAGAAACATTATATTTTCCGTGAAACAAATAAAGCTCCTAATCTTATAAAAAGATTCACGCTTTTGTTAAATGCAAATCAATGCATTGAAGTAAATGGAAAATAGGTAGGTTAGAGAAAATAGATTATTTTTAATTTCAATAAGCATCCAGCGAGAAAATATAAATTACTTTGAAATTGAGATTATGTTGAAAGGAAGGCATGTACACATCTTGGTATCCGAAGACTTCACGGCTGTAACAAGGCTGCTATGCTAAAGCATATCTAGCTCCTGTTTTCAGATAAGGAGTCGTTGTGGTGCAAGTGGATCCGCTCGACTTTCTTAAAAATGACAAACTTCTAGGTAGTTAGGAAGCCAACCTACTGTTCCTAGGCTTGGGAGAAGATCTTACAACTCAGGATGGAGATCCGAAATGCTTCCTTTTGGAGAATAGGGGGTGGCCTCTCAGTGTCACTTTGGTTTGACAATTGGCACCCTCGGGTCCTCTAAACTCAATTTTTTTCGGATTCGCTCATCTATAGTTCTGGCCTTTCTAGGTAGGCAACAGTGGCAGACCTTTTCTCTGATGATGGCCAAGCTATCAAGATGGTGTTGGCGTCGTGGGAGCACCCTCTTCCGACCCTGTCTCAAAGCCCGGATTGTTTTTGTTGGAGGGAGAACTCGTCGGGCCGTTTTATAGTTGCGACGGCTTGGGAGGCCTTTAGGCGGAAGAAGCCCTGAGTCCATTGGCATGTGTTTGTTTGGAACAACGCTATCACACCTTGGTACCAATTCAACCTATGGTTTATTGCCAAGTGCAGGTTTCCTACCCAAGCTCTCCTTCTATCTTATGGAAGAATAGATAGTGGCTCCTATCCTTTTTGCAATGATATGCCTAATTTTATTAACCATCTGTTTTGTAGGTGTCCCATCACGGCCGGCATTACTTTCTTTTGGGCGACCAGGTGCAATCTACCATGACGTAACAAATCTTGGGATGAGAATCTCCATTGGGCCATAACCTTGCTCTCGGGCAAGGAGTTTTATAAATGCATTGCCCGCTTTTCTTTCAATGCGTTTTATCATATTATTTGGAAGAACATGAACAACATGCTTTTTAGAGAGGAGCCTCTTACCATACTGGCCATGAAGAACCATCTTTTTAAAGTTGTCAAAGACAAGGCTATCAACTTCAGGAATGTGGAGGATTCTACTAGGAATAGGAGGTTGCAACACGGCTAGGGTATTGACCTGATTATCTTCTTTGCTAGAGATCTTGACCTACCTGTCTAATCTTCAATTGGTGCCCGTTGGATCTTCTCGGTTTCGTACCTTAGTCCAAGGTTTGTAGCTACCTACTGCGGGAGATGTCATCACTCATGATCTGGTCGTTGTGTTGTTGGTTGTATTTGGTTGACGTGTTGTTCATGCCGTGCTAATGTTGTCTAGTTTTTCTAGTCTTGTAGCCTTCTAGCTGCTTGGCTCTTTTACATTTCGATATCCTTCCACTCATAATGATCCTATTCATCTTGAGCGTAAATTTTGGTACCGTGATCGCTTTTGTATAATTTGGTCTTTCCCCAATATACTACTTACTTCTACCAAAAAGAAAAAAAAGAAAAAGAAAAGGCACCTACACGTCCACATTGTGCACCATGCCATCTTCATTGACCCATGCTTCGTGCATGTCTCATCATCACCTTGAAGTAGCCATAGGCCCACAATCACAAATCCCATCTTCCCTTAAAGAACTTCATCTAGCGTGGCCATCAGGGAATTTTTAGTGATACATATCCAAAGTAAAATTCTCATTGCCACAAAATGCCAAAATGTCATCCAAGTTAGTTGAATATTGATAGTGTGTCAAGATTCATTCGACCTAGCTGGTTGAATACATACATGACACGAGTAAAGTGGACACTTGTTAATAATCAAACATAACACCATTGTGAAAACACATCAAAGCGCAACTAGAGAAAAGTATTGTTATTCAGAGGGTTAAACAAATCTTACAATGAAAACTGAAATACCTAAACCCAAGCGATGATGTAACCCCAAATAAAGAAACTAGGAAATGGAGAGAAACTTTGGTTCCACCGACGATTGGTTGTGATTAATTTATAAGTTATGAATGTCATGCACAAGTAAATTTAACAAAATATAATGTGGGTGATGTTGATGTTTGTAAATCCACCAATTTAAAGACAAACTAAAGAAAGTTTACTCTTACTAGGAATGGGATAAAAAACACGGCCCTCCTAAAAATGAAGGAAAAATAAATGAGGTAAAAAATCTTGAAATGATCACTTCTTATGTTAGGAATACTCTCATAGAGAGATCACACATACGGTAAAAAAACCTTTAATATCTCGTGTTTCTTTTACCACTCATGGATCCGCATACGAGTCCAAAGGCTCTTTGCTCATCAATCAAAATATAAACCGTGCCGATAGTGCTTCTCAAGTCTTGCGTTAGCAATAATCTCATGGATTAGGTTGGCTTGCTTGAGCTTGAGTCTGGCCTCTTGGAGCTGGCAGGTCATGCTCGTCTTGGTTGCGCTGGCAACGTTCCCAGTTTTGATGTAGTCAAGGTTGCTGCGATCTTGAATTTGTGTTTCCATTAACGATGTGAAGGCCTTGGCTAAATTTAGTGAATTTAGCACCAACGCCAAGTGCAACTTAATCTTATTGACAATCTTGTTGAGCTCGTTTTGGTCAATGTTTATTGACACCTAAATTTTGGCAATCTTTTTAGTCATTATTGTATAAAAAAGTAAGGGTTAATTTTGAACCACTAAAACAAATCATCATTAAAATCACCTATTATATTATATAGATATTAGGAATATTTGCATAGAAGTTATTAAGATTTATTTATTTTTTAAAAAAAGGCATACAAAATGGTTTTAAAAAAGAGCAAAAAAGAAAAAAAAAAGAAGGGACAAGACTGGGCCAGGTTCAAGCCGGCCCAGCCTCTTTTCTTTTTCCACTTCTTTTCCCGCCGGGCCCGGCCCGCCCGCCTATCTCTTCTTCCCTCCTTCCTCACGCCGCACACGCATCTCTGTAACAACAGAGACGTACACGAGCAGAAAGTAGAAGCAGCCGCGATCCGCGGATCGGGATCAGGCCGGCCGGCAAGTTGGCAGTGGTAGAAGCCATGGGCACTTGCCAGTTGCTTTTAAAAGGGAGAGAGGGAGCGTGAGAGAGGGGGGTCTTGGGTGGAGTAGGTTCTGAGAGAGAGACCGAGATTGAGAGTGAGAGAGAGCAAGAAACAGACAGCGAAGAGAGAGGCCATGAGGGCCTCCTCCGGTAGCCGCCTCGTCTGGACCTCGGCCACCGACCCTCACCGACACGTGCCTCTCCCCCACGGTAGGTCTCGGTGTGTTACTTTTTGATTTGTTTTGGGTTGTGTCGATTTCCCGAGGATCTCGACTCGGAGGCGTGCAAGACGATCGGGCGTGGCCCAATCTGTCAATCTCGTTCTCCATTCGCTACTGCCGAGCCGGGTAGGGCCGCTGCCGCGACCGCCCCTGTTTTCCTCTTCACTGCGAGTCCTCTGTTTTGCCCCGTTTTGGGTGACGTTGCGCCGGCGCTCTCGGCCGTTCAGCTAGCGCGAGCTCCGGACCTCGTTGCCCTTGCATTTTGTTTCCATAGTCCCTGTACGTCGTGCGTCGAGATCTCCAGCACGCATTCGTGTCCCGGTTGAGCCGGAAACCTTATGATTCGATAGCACACGTCAACCGTTTGTGAAAATGCCCCAGTTAGTGTTACTCTAAAATGTGACCGAGACGGTCCTTCGACGGGCTGGCTTATGCCGTCCTTGATGTTGATTATTCCCTCGCCGATTCGTGCTTCCCTGAATGTTTCTGCCCACATTCTCCTCTTCTTATTATGCATACATGCTAGTGGTTAAAAAACGGGGTGTGTCGGTGAAGCAAAGGCCTTGTGACGATTCCTGAATGAGTGCTCGCCGGTTTGTTTATTGAGTTCCTTTCAATGTCCCGTTTGCTCCAGTCACTTACCAACGTATTTTCGCAAAATCTTGAATGGTTGATGAACAACAGTAGCGGCTTGGTGATGGGCAAGTGTAGGAGGAGCTCGAGTGGCTCTCGTTCACGAAGGTAAAAAAAGGAGGCGAAGGGAAAAGGGATTAGCGTGGGCTTTGTAAGATTAGTGTGGGTTTTAGGTTAGAATATGGACTTAGTGTGGACTTACTAAGATTATGGTGGACGGAAGGCTTAGGCGAGTTCAAGGAGCTTAGGGTTCCATTTAGTCTCAGTAGATTGGGTTAGGCATAAGTGGGCTTGAGCGTTGACGTTGGGTTTGATTTAGTTTTGTAAAGCTTGGGCTTGGCTTAGCTTAGATGGTTCCGATTGGGTTAATTTTTTAGTGGGTTTGGTTCATTTGAGGAGGGCCTGATGTCCATACCTCGGCCTCGCGAATCTATATGTGTTTATGTTCGAATTGGGCCTAGGGCCCAGTCCGAATCCCTATTTTCGGATTTAAGAATTTTTAATTATTTTTTATCTTTAAAATTTAAAATTTTAAAAATTCCAAAAAAATATATTTTTTTCTAAAAGCGGTGAAAAATCTTGAAAATTAGTTTTTGATTAGTTTTCTTTTAAAATGTATGAAAATCTTTGATAAAGATCCCGCTTAAAATTGAATAAGCTCTTAAGGCTTTACAATAAGAATTGAATATTCTTAAAGACAAATGTTAGGTTGTTAATTGTGCAATTCTATTTCGATTATCAATTAATTACGTACTTCTAACATATTGATTGTGGTTTCTCTTTAACATAGTTAGGAATGATTTTTTTATTTTATTTCTTAGTATTAGATTCTTGTTTTTTCTTGCAATTTATTTAATTCTTGCTTGGTTGCTTATTCTTGTTTTAGTAATTTTGCACCCATATAATCATTTCACATGTTAGTGAATAGATTTGAAATTTATTCAGACTGCCGAGACAAACATCTTTTTAAAATGAACAAAATTAGATACGAGAGCATTAGTTGATTAATTGGTATAATCAAGTTTTCAACCCTAAATTTTTTAGTTACGTAGAAAGTAAAGTACACTCTCATGTCTCACTTGATCTCTAGCTGATCCCAATAAGTTAGTAGTGACTTAGCTTAGAAAATTCTTATAGTAATTTAAATATCCAACGTCACTGGAGATATAGGATTATGATTGGAAGAGTCCACATCTAAAATGAGAGCCATAAGCCCGCCTTTTAGGTAAATCCCTAAACCTAATGACTTTTCCCCTCTGAACGGGAAAGGTAGGTCATGATAGACCTATGATGTGATTCTCGTGAAAATCCCATCATTTACTTAAAGAAAGTTCTCAATAGAGTAAATTTTCAAGATAGCTTGTGAATTAAAAGAATTCAGAGACTAACATGATTAAAAGATTGACTGTACATCCATAAAAGATTGAAATTAATTTCCTTGACAACTCCTTTCCCTTTATTTTGGATGTATGATGTCGTTTAATAAAATGGAACCATTCAACGAAGAAATCGAAAACGAAACCAAAGAGCACCTAGTGGGCCGTCAAAGGCAAGGCCACAATCCGCAAGATCGAGAGAGAGAGAGATACGAGACTAGATGGGGACTCAGGTGATACAAGAGAAGGCGTGAGAAAAAAATACAACTTCTAAGACATTTCAGGGTTTTGTTTGAACCGGTTAAACCGGTATTACCAGAGAACCGATTTTGAAATCGGTTAAAAGGTGAGTTTATCCAAGAAACTGATTTCACAAGGCCAGAGAGAGGCTTACTCTTTTAGCAATTCGTTATGGATGCGAGTTGTCCTCTTCGTGGGTGTAAAAACTTGGTGTGAGAATTGCTGCCGGTGATTAGGGCGAACCCCACAAGAGGCATCTACAAATTGAAAAATTCTCAAACTCCCCCTGCTCACCACCGAAGAAGAGCCTCCATGAGGGCTCTCTTGCTCGTTTGTCCGTCAAGTCTTCTGTCTACCGTTTGCTCGCCTCAGCATTGCACAGCTGATGGTGCCACCTGGAGGCGACATTACGGGTGAATATCAAAGTTGGAAACATAAGAAAGATGGACATAGGACAATGATCTACGAACATCCATCCACCATGTTATTACGCAGACCACCATTCGAGTACATTACATGCAATAAAAGAAAAACCTCTATGTTTTCTGCGCCAGGTACGCAAAATAAACTTGGGTATCTTCTTAGGTCTGAACCACTTATTCCCAAGTGCCAATTTTGAATAGAAAATGGCCGGAAATTATGCAGGGGACATCTTTTTCCTTGGAAAAGCCACGTCCTTAATCTGCTCACTTCTTGATAATTGAAATGCCATTCTGAATGCTCGCCGCTCTCTCTTTGCCTTTTCCAAGCCATCTCTACAGGTTAACAAATAGAGGCCGAAATTGGAAAACTTCTTCTTCCTCTAATGTAATCAAAGTAGACCTAAAAAATGTCAGGATTATTAAAATTCCAGACCTTTCGTACTAATTCAGCAGGCCAAAGGGAAGAACCTCCTCGCCCTAGTACGACCAAGGTGACTTTGGATGCAGAGAACGGAAGCTCTTTCCCCTAAAAAAACGGGAACAACAATAAAGAAAATCATTGATCATTTTAGTTTGTATTCGAGAGAAGTAAAGAGATTGGATCTCAATAAGTTTTTTCAAAGGCCAAACCTGAGAAGCAGCAAATGCACACTTTGACAATGCCAGCGTCGCCCCTCAACCCACGCAGGCACGCATCGGCAAACTTCACAGCAACATATGCCTGCATAATTCATTTTCACATTATTTGAGCATATGAAAAGAGTCCAATCCGCATAGCGAATAACCATCAGATTTCCTGTTCATGAAAGACATCATACCACATCTCAAGGGCCCAAAAAAGGACTGAGCATGGAGAGAGATGCAGAGCCAGCTCCAGCTTTAGCCTGAAAGTTCTGCAAGCATAGAGTTACATAATTCAGTTGGCTTCCCGATATAAGGTAAGGAGGCAGGAAAGTGAAGACTAAGACGTCTTGTCATAATTTCTCTTTGGAAATAGATGCAGAAAAAATTTAATTTCAAGTAGGCATCAACAATCACTTTCAAGAAAATCTGACAGATTTAACGATGATGTCACTGCATGGACTACTCCACTTATCAACAAAATGCAAGTCATTCTCTCAGCAATAACAACAAAAGATGTATGGTGCTATGTTTCTACATTCTTTTTGTTACCTTCCTTTGTTTTCCTTAAATGAGGACTAGACAAGATAATCAAAAACTAAGATATTTTCTAAAGTGCTTGCTTCTGCCCATAGACCAAGACAAAGTAATCACCTGGTACATACTCTCATACGGAAGATGTCTTATTAATTCAGACAAAGATCTTAGTTGGGACTTTTTCTTGGGTAGTGGTAGTTGATAGTTTTCCAAGCTTCCATTGATAAATGGGTTAATATCTTGAAAAACCCCAAATTGGCATAATTGTGGTAAATTTACTCAAAACTAATTTCTTGACCATCAAAAATCACAAACTAGTACACTTTTGACAATTTACCCTAGATTATTACTTTTATGACAAATTTATGCTCTATTAATTTCCGTTATTGCTGAATTGGATGACACGTGACAATTGACTAGTATACTAGTTCGGGATTTTACTCTTTATTTGTCATAATTGTACCATTTTTGTGAATTTTTGTAGTATTAACCCAATTTAACAGAGGCTATATTTGTCACAAATATACTATTTTGGGATTTTTGGTAGTCGAATAAATTAGTTTGAGATAAATTTGTCACAAGTATATCAGTTTTGGGTTTTTTATGATCATTTGAGGTAAATTTGTTACAAGTGTATCAATTCAAAGTTTTTCGTGATAAAAAAATTAATTTAAGGTAAATTTATCATAAATGTATTAGTTAAGGGTTTTTCAAGGTATTAACCCTTGATAAATTAAATTCCTTGACCTAAATCATAACAATCTCTCATATGTTCTTTTCAGTGCATAGACAATGCTATAAAGTTGACTTGCAAAAGATATATGCCCCATGGACCTAAGATGTGATTGTTGCAAAAATCTCATCATTCTCATAAGAAAGTTTTTAATAGAGTACATCAACTAAATGGCTTGTGGATTTGAAGAATTCAGAGACTAACATGATTAAGCATGCAGTCATATGTGGAAAATGAGTTGCTTGTAACAGTATACTACTTAGGCGGCCTTTGTACTGCGAAGCTTGACAAAACCTGCTAAAGCACTATATTACGACCTGAGAACCCGAATCTGAAGAAACTAAACGGAATGTGATATTAACAGCTAAATCCATAGAAAATGGAAATTTATTTACTTCAACAATTATTGTCCCGCCATTTTGGATGCGAGATGTCAGGTGATCAATTTCTTGAGGAGTGAAAGAAGTAGGTGGTTTAACCTCTAAATTGCGAATGCCAACTGACATTTATCATTTTATAGAAAAGTGCAATGTCTAACAACATTCCTGTCATACATATAAGTTCTTATTAGAAAGAATGGATCGCAAACCTGAGATAAAAGAGGTAAAGCGTAAAGTTGTCGCTCCTACAGGACCCCCAACAACTAGAACATCGATTTCTCTAGGATCGAGACCCCATACTTCTGCCTGCAAGGAACATACTAGATCAGAAATCTGATAAGATACTTTAGCAAACATCTAGGATATCCAGGGAAAGGAAAACAGTTGTCAGCTTTCATGGCATTGTCTCGAAACTCGTTTCTTGCACAATTTTGCTACCTAAGTGTTAGTGCCGAGTATCTATGACCATAAACGACCTCATGATCATGAGAAGAGAACCAACAACACTCCCCAATACATACCAGCAGTTATATGATTATTTCAACCAAAACAATCAAATATACAGGGGGGCTTCCGGACTCTATTGCTAGACTTGCGAGTAGCCTGATTTTATTAACTTAGCTTCTACACCTTGCACATGATCCCATACAAGATGTCCTAGGAGCAATTTATTGATTGCAGTTACGCATAATATGGCGTCTTAGACAACAGAGCATGCTAAACAAGGAAAAACACGCTTATGTAGATTAGGACAGGCGACAGCCGGACGAGAGGATAACGAAAAACATGCGCACTTGGAGTTTAAAGTCATACTCTCAGAAATCTGTCCACGGACTAAACTTGTAACTATTGAGACATCTCCCAATTTCACAATACTCCTTGCAAAGGCTTTTGTTTTTTTTTTTTTTTTTGGGCGCTGGTCATGTAACATTTTGAATATGTTTTTGCACAACAAACTAATTTACCTCTCCAATATATCGGGATTCAACAGGGCAATCATGCATATAGGTGATCATCGGCCTTGTGGCCTGGCCCACCTAAATTTAGTTCGCCATGAGCCAAAATGGCAAATATGTTTGGATTAGGGCAAGCAATTCCTTTTCTTGAGTTTGACCTTTTCAGAATCTGATCGATTACGCATCGATGATTTACAATATTGTTTAATCATGAGCAGACTCAAGCAAACAATGTTTGCTCTGATAGTAAACACGTCATCCCAGCTTGATCAATTCTGGGTAATTACATTACTATTTCAATGTAAATCATCAATATGTGTTGTTTTGAACATTAAATGTAAAACAAGTCCTTGATAGCTGATCCAACTCATTGGCCATGTGGAATCACAAATTCAATAAGCAGATTTGGTAATTGCAGAAGTACCCATTGTTGTTTCAGCAAATGTGTGATGGATGACAAGTTGGAATAATTTAGTCTTTCATTGGCTAAACCACAAATGCTATGAGATGCCGTCGTGCCTAATGCAACCCATATCATAGCTATTAGCAATGAATATTTGTTAAGCCTTATCATAAATAATAAAATCATACTTAAGAGATAATTACAATGAATAAAACATAATAACTTCATGCAGCCCAAGAATTCAATTTGGAAAAGAAAACATCACGTTAACATCATCAAGTAATATAGTACATGGCTCAAGAATTGACATGAGGACACTTACGGTGCATTTATTTTGCGAAAAATGAATGATTGAAAAAAAATTCTAAAAATAATTGCTTGCAAAAATATACGAGCAAAAAATTAATTTAATCGTCTAAGAAAAGTTTAGACATAAATTGTTATTGATAATGAAAATATTTTTCATTGACTACTTATTTCAATTCATATAATTAGAAAATATTTTTCAAATCATTCATTTTCTACGAAACAAATGGAGCGAGTAGTTCTGGGTGTTGAATGTACTGCATTATTATATTATTATTTTTATGGTAAGCATGTAATGTGCACTATTGACAAAGAGGCGCGGGGGTATAATTTTGACAATCCATTTTTTTTAAAAAGAAAAAAAGACAAAATAGAAGGGGGCAAGAAATAAAGGGGAAAAAAAGAGCAGGCGAGGCCAAATGGAACCTCTTAATTAAGTGATGTTTCACGAGCACTAGTTCATTAATCAATTCACAATAGACTCGCGCCTCTTATATTACAAGTCAAATGCTTAAGGATTTAAGTGCAAAGGTTTTTATTTATTTATTTATTTTATTATTATTATTTTTTTGTGTATCACGAGTTGATTTATTCGCCTATTGAACCACATATAAACACAAAATTTGTGAGTAATGTTAACAACAACATTAATAAATAAATAAATAAATAAATAAGAGGAGATTTTGGTGTAGGTATTTTTAACTGTTGATTGGTCCTCGCAGTACATAGCCCATCGTTCAGCGCACAGTCCATGAAGGATAAGTAATATGCGCTGCATCGCATCCATCCTAGTTGTCCCACCCTACCTTCATCTCAAAACTAACCTCAGTTGAAGAAATTTACTGAAAAACAGAAAGAATGTGACCCATATAGGTTTTTCACAACGGTCATTGTATGTAAATGTTTTATATCTAAAGCAGCATTTACGAATTTTCTATTAGATTAAATGTTGAGTCAATTCATTCTCTGAATTTAGGGTATTTAAATTATTGGTCAATATAAACCATCAATATGTGCTGATCTGGACGCTAAATGCAAACCTAGTCCTTGATGTGACGTACAAATTGGAAATTGGAAATTGCCATAATCCCCACAATTGTTTCATCAAATGGGGGATGGAAGACAAATTGGAAATAATTTTAGTTTTTCCAAGGCAAAATCATGAATACTAATACTCCGTTCATTTCGCGGAAAATAACTTTCGGAAAAACATTTTCCATATTTTTCGGTGTTTATTTCATGGAAAATGAACTAGTCAGGGAAAGCATTTTCTATCAAGGAAAGCAAGTCTTAAAATAGGGGAAATATTTTCTACTTTTCAAGTTGAGGACAATATTTTCTTTACTCACTCTCTCTTATCTCATATTCTACTAGCCACTCTTCTTTCTTTTTTAAAAATTCAAAATTTTCATTATTTTTTCTTTTTCTTTTTTTCCTTTTATTTTTTTTTTTCACCTTCTTCTTGACCAATCGCCAACCATGACTATAGCTAATGATTGGTCGGTGGTAAGCCTTGAGCTCGCTGGCCTTGAGCAAGCTCAAGGCATGTTGATGCCAACCTCGGGCCTCGCCAAATTGGCAAGCTAGAGGCTCCCGCTTAGTGCCACAAGCACGAACATCTAGCGAGGTCTAAGGTTGGTGAGCTAAAGGCTTGCCCTCGCGAGTGGCGAGTAACGAGCGGCAAGCTAGAGACCCATTGACCTCTACCGACCTCGAGTTCACCACTTTGCGCTCACCAATTTGGTGAGGCTTGAGGCCAACGAGCTTCAGCTCTAGCCAAAGAAGAAGATAAAAATAAAAATAAAATAAATTAAAAATCGATATTTTTTATTAAAAAAATTGAAAATTTGATATAAAAATAAAATAATAAAATTATTGAAAAAAAAGTGTATGGAGAAAAAGAATGTCCTTACCAAATAACGAAAAATAGTTTCCACTTCATTTTTAGGTTTCAGTTGAATATCATAAAATAATTAAATTTTCTTGAAAAATGATTTCTTAGAAATTATTTTCCATAAATGCTACTCTACGACAGTCGATGTGCCATCGTGCCTAATGCAACTGATTATCGTAGATATTTGTAATGAATATTTGTTAAGCCTAGTCATACATAATAATCCATACATGAGAGATAATTAAAATGAATAAAGCATAACAACTTCATGCATCACGAGAATTCAATTTGAGAAAGCAAACATCATCTTAACAACATCAAGAAATATGATATATGGCTCAAGAAGTGATGTGAGGACACCTGGACTAGTTCATGTCGGTGGTGAATGAGGCTTGCAAATTGGGCTTTCTTCCACAGGCAAGGCCATAAATTTGGTTTTTATTCCGCATGCAGGGCTTCAAAACTCTGAATACTCGCGGCCATTTCTTTCTTAGCCTTTATCCAAACCAGGTTAGCAAAAATAACCGATATGAAAACTTCTGTTTTCCTTCATCGTAATCAAAAGGAACCTGACAATTTCAACAAGGCTTGCCTGCCTGTCATGCTATTCCAACGAAAGTCGCAATCGCTTCGCCGGCTGAATGACGTCCTCTTCAGGTTTTGGCGGTGTCCAATTTGTCTCCAACTTGGTGGACAAGGGCACATCCGGCAACCTTTCCAAGGACATGCACCATTTCATCTTCACATTCTTCAAAATTTTCAATTCTTTTAAGCCTTAGACAGCTCTCAACTTTGCACAATGTTTTAGCTCGAGACACAGTAAATTTTTCAACCTCGACAGGTTAGGCAACTTTCTGATCACATCACACATAGTAATGTATAGAAACTTCAGTGATTCCAGTTCCCCAAGACCGAGAATCTCCGCTAGTTCAGGGAAGTTACTAAGCCATAACTCTTGTAGCCTCTTCAAGCACGATAGATCAGGCAAGCATGGCATCAAACATTCGCTAATAGACAGAACTGACAAGCTTTGGAAGTAAAAAATATCTGGCAATTGCAAGATGGAGTGGAGTTTCAAGGTTGATAAGCTAAGTGGAAGCCGATTGATGGACTGCACATCCTTCCAAGGTGAGGTAACCTCATTCGGGATCCAAAATGTCATGCGTTGTTTACGCACTTCAAGATGATGTAAATGAACTAGGCTTGAGAGATGAGGAAGAACTGGGAATTCAGCAGCTAAAATCATTAGGAATTTCAAATTCGAATTCGAGGGAGCTCCGGTAGCAGGCAAAGCCGATGACTTGGTTGATATCAAATTTAATGTCAAGCTTTGTTAAAGATTTTAGATTGTCTAGTGCCTCATGAAGCTTGATTGGACTTTTGGAGTAGGGCGAGATAATCTCCGACAAGCATTCTAGAGAATTGATTTCTTCGGGCAACCTTTTGAGGGAAACACATCCACCGATATTCAAAGTACTTAGTAGTTTTAGCTTACCGATTGAGCTATCGATGGTAGACAAATTGAAACAACCCTCAAGAATCAATTTCTCCAACTTGCTAAACTCAGAAAAATCAGGTGTCTTGGTTAACCCAAAGCAATCTGTCAAATCTAGAACTTTCAACTTTTTTGCCATCTACAATGAAAAAAAAAGGCCAATTCCATGCCAATGAAAAGTATGAGAATACAATAGTATACACCTAGCTACCAAAGTCAATTAGAAAAATATGAAGTGAACATAAGCCAAGTGTGTCAGTACCTTGATTTGTCTCCATCCACCCCAGTCATGGGTGATTCTGCTCCTCGAAAGGTCGAGCACGACCAAATTCACCAGGTGAAGATTTGTTGCTGAAAAATATAGCGGGCAAAGATGCCAAGAGAGCCATCTCAAATTACAAAGAAGATTCTCAAAGTTGCCAATGAAATTCAGTGTTACCCCTCCAAGGAACCTCAGCATTGGCAGATAGGCTAGTTCTTCAGGTGTCAAGTCATGACTAATACCCAAATTAAGTGCTCGTATGGCTCTTTTTTCCTGCCAGCAACAGGAGAATAAAGATGAGCATGCAACACAGGAAGTGAAAAATCAATGCAAGTAGTCAATAACATCAATAGTTCTTCTTCAACTCAAAACAAATTAAATCAAGCGCATGTTGTAACAAAAAAAAAAATTACTGCACTTCTCTCAACTACAAAATAAGACAAACCAAGCTGTTTAAAATGTCCATTTGGTGTTGATTTCTCTGTCTTTTCACAAACTAAACACCTTTTCAACGAATGAAATAACTCGTTTTCATTCTCACTGAAAAAAGAAATGAAAAATTCCAACTAACCAAACGGCACGTTATCTTTCTTCTCGTTTTACTTGGATAAGGCATGAAAATATATACTTTTGTTGTTTAAGAGTTGCTTTCTATTTTCTCTATATGTTAGAAAACAAAGCAAGCCATCAACTCATATTCATGACCAAAGATTTTTCTGGATTGATCATATCTTCAAGTTGTAATAACTTTCACCTCTTTGCTTCTCAATATATCTAGAGTATTCTCATCAATTCGAACCCAACGGCGCGCTGCAGCATATTCAAAATTCTCTTCCTTCACGATATACCTTCCTAGATCTCGAACTTCATCATGCATCCAAAATTTGTTATTGTCCTCTTCAATCTTTATCAATGACATGAGGAGAAGAACATCAATTGCGCTGTGTGGAGAATAGTCACTACTACGCCACATGTAGTCCACATAAGTCTTATCCTCTCCAACACAAAAACATGCTATGTCTAGGAATATGTCCTTCTCTATTTTTTCCAATTTGTTGATGCTTTTCATCAATGCTTGTCGAACATCCTTATATGGGGCTCGCTTTAATTCCTCCAATCTCTTGTCCCACTCAGATCTAATTGTGTAGGCGAAAAGAGAACCCACAACTTCCAAAGTCAAAGGAAGCTTTCCTACACTTGAAACAACTTCTTTTGAGAAGTTGTAGCAATCTTTTAAAGGAGTCTTGCTTCTAAAAGCATGCTTGCTGAAAAGCTGAATCGCTTGATCAAAAGGCATCTCCTTTACCGAGTAGTCCATGTAATTGCTAGGTCGCATTAGGTTGTCTTTATTTCGTATTGTCCTTAGGTCCCTGACTGTGACAATGATCCTACTTCCACAACCAAACCAGTCACAGCTCCCTGCGAGGTTCTCGAGTTGCTTCTTCTCATCCACATTATCGACAACAACTAGAACTTTCTTTTTGCCAAGTCCTCTCATTATGTGATCAATCCCATCGTTGGTATCATAGATCTCTTGAGCAGAGTTTGACCCCAATGTTTCAGATAATAGTTTCTTTTGCATGTCTAAAAGACCATGACTTTGGACATCTCCAAGGAAACTACTGCAATTGAATTTAGACCGGAATCGGTTGAAGATAATACTAGCAAGAGTTGATTTACCAATACCACCTGTCCCATGGAGTATGACAAACGTACGTGATCATCGAGCCAACATCCAACAATTTCTCTATATGCTTTAGATCATATGTTTCAACTAGATGGTCGGAAGAGGCCTGTTCTTCCCCTTCAGCTTAAGTAGAACCTCTCGAACAATCAATTTTATAAGTTCCCCATACCCGATGAGACAAAGATGGTGGATGAACTTATATTGAGAAAAAATAATGACAACTTGCTATATCAAGACCGATTTACAAATGGTGGCAATCATTCAAATGACAAATTTCATCCATTTAAACATACAATCTCAAATTACAATGAAAGTCATCTTAATTGTAAAGGGCTTGAATTAGCTGCTTTCGTTGCCCGATTCCCATTAATTGGATTTAAACACTAGCTACTACCCAAATTCACACCGATTGGGAGTAAACACTAATGCTTAGTTTTAATGCAATAATTAAGTGGAAATGAAGGAAATTAGGTGATTTCATATTTGGTTAAAGAAGAGAAAAGAGTGGCAAAGAATCTAATTATATTTTTTATAACTATTTTGACCTTCTACTTATTCATAAATTAAATAAATGAAAATTAAGTGTAGCAATGAGGAGGACTTTGGCTCGTTAAAGATTCAATATCAATAACAATCAACTCATGTCATAGGATAGGATCAGACCCAAAAAAAAAAAAAAAAATTCCTCATGTTATAGAACCCTCATTAACATAAATTCACTCCATACCGCGTCTCCAAGTCCTCTCTCTCTCTCTCTCTCTCTCGTGCGGAAATCTCGACGGGGAAACTCCATAGAGACACTATCAATCTCCAAGCTTTGGGTGCTGCATCAAGCGGTGTGAGCTCCACATTTCCAAATTAGTTATTAAGAAAGTGAGGTGGTGATGTAAGATTATTGTTTCTAGTAATCATCTATGTTATAATTACTACGCTGAAACTTAATATTATCGCTCTGTTTCTCTTTAAAAATATAAGTCTTTTGCACACCCATATGTAACAAAGGAGGACTATTCTCAGAATTTCTAAAATACCCCTAAAATCAAATGTATTAAAACATATGGTTGTTATTGGAACTAAACATATTGTTAATGTTTCACGTGTCTTTCTTTTTTTTGCAAGAAGCACCATTAAAACACGAGGGAGAGCCGTGGGATTTTGTAGATAAAATTCACCATCCATAACAGTCTGTATAGTTCCTTTAATACTATAGAGAATATGTCACATGATCCGGGCGTTTCCTCATCAACATAAAACTAATAAATATGATCCGGGCGTTTCCTCATCAACATAAAACTAATAAATTTTCATTGTTGAAAACTGATTTTCATCAAATAACTTTATTCATTATGTGTAGGCAACATTTGGAGATTGATCAAACATATAATTTTGCTAGCAATACAAAATCAATATGTTTGATCTAAATGAATAAGCATTAATATTGGTCTGTTGTTTCCACTTTTCCTTTTTCTAAATATGTCGAAAATTATTAATTTTTCTATTTAAATTTGTTTTAAGGTTTTTGACAACCAAATAAGATGTTAGCTTAGCATTCAGAAACAACTTGACGATGACCTAACATCTAGGCCAACTTTTTTAAAATTGCAGAGAAATTAATAACTTGAAGACTAGATTGAATATGAGGTAAAAGTCCTAGAGATGATTGACATCGTTAAGTGAATAGCACGACGAGTAATATTTTAGTTGAGTTCTCGATAGATTATGTTAAAATTAATAACTCAGAAAAAGTAGTGGAAAACCTACCCTTTCCTTTCCCGCTTCCAACCTAGTCTAGTTGCAACCTCACGAAGAGCAGCCTTCCAGCGCTTCACCTCATCGGGGCCATACTTCTTCTCATGCTCAGACAAGGCATTACTGTACAATTCAGTTCTGAGCTTGACATCATCCGGCTTCACATCAAAAAAAATGGGGAGGATCTCTTTCTTCCCATTCGACTTTGAAGTGCAATCTACCATATGTGCAACCTCACGGAGGCACCATACACTGGAAGCGAAGCCCTTAGAGAAGATGGGAATATAGATTTGAGTGTCATCAAGGGCTCGCAAAAGGTTTCCACCAATTTGCTCACCGACTTGGAGCTCTTCGTCGTCTTGGAAGACGCGGATTCCTTTCTCGACCATGTCATGATAGAGGCAACTAGTAAAGTTGTCCCGAGTATCCGGTCCCCTGAAACTCAGGAACACCTCGAACTCCATTCCCGATGTGTTGTTGGGTGGTGCCATTGCACGAAGCAATCGAGACTAGACACAGAATCGAGCGGGACGAAAATTGTCAATGTGCTTGTTGAGGGGAGACATCAATTGGGGGAAGTTTAAGAATAAGGAAAGAAAAACGGTGGTGGGCATGTTCAGTCGCGATCGCAGCCATTGATTGGCTATGGCAAACCACCGACGAAATTGAAACCGATATAAAGAGAGAATACCTGATGCGCTGATGGACGGCCGACCGAGATGAGACAGCGATTGAGTTGAGACTAGAGAGGGGAAGATCGAAAGGCGCCGCCGGAGAAAAGAGAGGGCCCGATCTGAGAGTGAGAACTCGAAAGTAGAAAGCGTTTGATAGTCAAGACATCGTAGGTTTGGCCCTGGCTTCCAGGAACAGACCTTAAAAGGCCCGAGAGGCGTACTCTTTTAGCCTTATTTTATATATCTGAGTTGTCCCCTTCAGGGACTAGGGTTACTTTCATTGTGGGAACAAATTTTACTTGAACTTTCAAAAGTGAAGAAAAAATTCGACCCAAGAAAAGAAAGAAAGACACCTCCTCGAAACTTCTGAGAAAATATTAAAATTTTGTTTCTTTCGCAAAAAATAAATAATTAAAAATATTTTTTTAAAAATAATTATTTGTATCATTTATCAAAATGAATTAATAGAAAAAATCTTCATTGTCCACGATCATATTTATATATAAATTGTTATCGACAATAAAAATATTATTCATTAACTAATTATTTCAGTCTATTTTAATCTATACGATCAATAATTTTAGGAAAATATTTTTTAGATTAGTTATTTTTCATAAAAGAAAGCAAATCTAAAGCAGACAATCTTTTACTATGGGCAATCTTTTACCATAAACGCTCCACGTAGAGAGAAGTTGGGGCAAGAAATTGCTGCTAGTGATTGGGGAGAATCAGTGGAAAGGCATCATTCTCAAACTTCTGCTCGTGTTCAACTGATAATTTCAACTCCCTCTGGCCACTAACCAAGAAGAGCCTCTGTAATGGTTCTCTCTGCTCGTTTGTCCCTTTAATCATCTGGATAAAGCCACAAAAAGCTGCAGTTGAGTCTCTCAGACTTCAAGCCTAGTGCCAAAGACTAGCTTCAGCTTATTCAGCTCCCTCTGTCCATCATTTGCAACTTCGTGGCAACACTACAGGTGCAGGTGCACGAGAAAGTCGAAAAAGGCCGATGCAAACACGAAGACGAGAAAGATGGACATAGAACTTTAATATACAAACATCCGTCCACCTTGTTATTACACAAATTACCATTTGAGTACCTTACATTTAAGAAAAGAAAAACTTTTTTTTTCCTACGTCAGCTATGCAGAATAAATTTCGATATCTTCCCTCGTCTGGATCACTTTATTCCCAAGAACCAATTCCGAGTAGAAAATAACCGGAAACTATGAAGAGGCCACCCGCTCACTTCTTGATAAATGAAACGCCCTTCTGAATACTCTCTGCTAACTCTTTCTTTGCCTCTTCCAACCCAGCTTTACAGGTTAACAAACCAAGGCTGAAATTAAAAACTTTCATCTTCCTCTGGCGTAATTTCAGCAGACTTAAAGAATTTCAAGATTATCAAAACTCCAAACCTTTCGAGCTCATTCAGCGGGCCAAGTAAAAGAACGTCTTGGACCCCAGTATGACCGAGGCGCACTTTGCATGCAAAGAACGGAAGCTCAGTCACCTGAAAAACGGTGACAACAATAAATTTTCTATGATATGAACTAAAATTCAGAAAAGAATTTGATGGCTAATACATAGTCCCTATTCTAGGGCCAAGAGTGCCGTGTATGTGGGACAGCATGCTTGCTCCAAGTTCTGGTTTATATCATAATCCAATTTTCTAGTTCAAAAGTTTTTGTGACGCGATTAATTTGATATAAATGGGTATATCATTTTGAGATGCTTTTATGATACAAACTCTATTCTATTCCATAAATTTTTGTAAAAGTTGCCTTAAAATGTGACGTTGACTTGCTGTTTGCTGGAAATCTGAAAAGCGATAGCAGGGGCAACCACGTTTCAGATAATGACCATGAGCTTGCTTGAGGCAAGACATGTTGAGGTTATTTTATTGCTCATCCCGCTGCACGAGAAAGACAGTAAAAGCATGTAGAGTTGCTTTTGCGTCCGCCTGGAGTTGGTGGAATCGGGAAAAAACAAAACAAAAGAACAATAATGGATCCGATAAGCGGTCCTTTTCCTTTGTCAAATTTATTTATCATCAATGGATCCCGATCTACTGAAATGATTCACGCATGTTAAATGCAAATCTATCACGATATTAACGTCATATGTGCTCCACATAGTGACGGAATCAAACACACAAGGACAAACTTTTTAAACTATGAGGCCCTTTAAGAAAAATTCACGATGAGATAATATTATAAAAGCCATTAAACCTCTCGAAGCCCAAGTCCCTCCCGGTCCTACCGCTCCCTTCTATGAAACTTCCTCTTGATGTAACATAACGATCAAGATAAACAATTTTAAAAAATAATAATAATAATCTGCGGGTGATGAATTTGTGTAGCAACAAAAGTATGATGCATAATATCGAGACAATAATCCATTATTATCAAACTAGTTGAAGTCCCTGCGTTGCAATAGGCTGAAGTTGAGTTCTTTGAGTATTTGTTTTGGAGATATATGGTGTAATTTTGCAATTTTGCGAAGTGAGCATTCATTTATCAACAAAAAGCACAATTTTCTAATGAATATAGAATCATTAGTTTAGCTTTTCTTCTTAAAATGTCATTTTTCATTTGCTAACAATGAAAATGATGCTTTAACTACAACCGAGCCCCCTTTAACTACCTTGAGCTATACTCTATATATAGTAGCACTTCCACGTATTCAAATGAATTCTATAACATAGAATAAGCAAATAGAATAAGTAAAAGATCTTTGATTTCATAGCTGAATTTACCTTAATATAGTCAAATACGGTAGGGAAGACCTTAACAAATACTTAAGAGACTTCAAAATCTGATTCCTCCTTTTCAGCAATTCTCAAGTCTTTCAATTTTATAAAATCTCTTGCCACGTGAATGCGACCTTGTATTGGAAGATATTGGTCCTTCAAGGCCTTTGCTAACTACTAGCTTCGTGTCTTGATTTCACCTTCTCATTTCCTTGCATTTACTTCATCATGAAGGAGCCTACAAATATCCTCTTTCCTGGCCACTAACATGGGGGGCAAAACTCGCTATAGAAGAATCCGTAAAACTAAAAGAATTATTGACTTCAGTTGACTAATCATAACAGCGATGAGACAGGTCAATAGAAGAGGATTCACGAGGAAATATATAAAACGTTTGATCAAGCACTAAGAAAGGTACAGGAACTTCATTGGCTATGTGATTCTAAGAGTCTAGGCATTATAATCTGGATTGTTATTTATCTTACCTAATGAGTAATGATCAAGAAAAGGAACTTGAGAATTGATCTTGAGTACTCCCAATGCAATGTCATGAAGATTCAAGGAAGATGAAATGGATATGGCAATTGCGAAAAATGATATAAAGAGGAGGAGGAGGAGGAGGAGGAGGAGGAGGAGGAGGAGGAGGAGGAGGAGGAGAATTAAAAGTAAAGAAAGGGCTGACGGGGATTAAAATTAGCATCCTCGTATTAAGAATCAGATCAAATACTCAATACCAAAGCAAAATAAAACTTATTTTTTACGTATCTCCATTCGTGCAAGCAATTTGGTTCACGTTTAGCCCTCTCCATTTTTCAGTATAAGTTAATATCTTTGAAAGGGGATAAAATGATGATTATGTATGTATAAATATTCTAGAACCCTGAAGAGAGAGGGGAAAAGAAGAAACTAATAAAGCTTACATTTTCATGAGAAACTAGACTAGCTCGTGATTTCTCCTTTCAATCGGTCTACCTCCCTAACAAGAGGTCAAATATTTTATCTTCAATAAGCTCATTAAACCGACTTAAAATTCTAAAATATCAAACTATTTGATTCAATATTTTTCAAGTTCAATCGAACTTAAATGGTTAGGAGGATGAAGGACAGAAAAAAAATAATTGCAAGCTCTGCTCATGGACATTATAAGGAGAAGAGATAAAGCAACGAAGTGGGGGCAGTTCCACCCTCTCCAAACCCTCAAACAACTTTTACCGAGGGTTGCACTCTCTATGGGTCTCATTTTTCCTTTTCTTTTTTCTTGAATTATCGTCTATTCATCAGTTTTTCTCCAATTTTTTTCTTAAATTTTTATTTTTCTTTTGTGTGGTGCCATAACTGTATGATGCAAGCAAGGGCCAGCAACCCTAGCCATTTATAGTGCGAGGGTCGCTAGCCATTGTTAACAAAGCTCGGGGTGGTAGTGTGATCACAAAACTAGCTTTGTACCAATTAGTTTCGTTTTAAGCGTGATCACGAAGATAGCTATTTGGGATGTTGGGTATCAAATAGGTCTCTCACTCATGATTGTCCATGTGTAGGTCTATTATCTTGATAGATAAGTCTCCCATAAGCTCAAATGAGTATAAAGCATTTTAAAAAACTGTGCAAGGAGAGCGAGCGGCCATCAAAGTGGACAGTATCACTACCATTAGCCGAATGGGACTGCTTATAAGTCCATATCGAATTTTTATCTCTCTAAGCAAGATCAAATTGGATTCATTCAAGATATGGCATAGTTCTTACACGCTTGATTAAAACGTAAGAGCGAAGTTAAGGTGGAATCCCACCACAAGAAAGCCAATCCTCCCCATAAGACTTTAATTGCAAGGGATTAAAACAATGCCGATCAAATTGGCAGTGAGTAATAGTAGGCGACTTGAGTCAAGATAAGGTGGAATCAACTACAGCCAAATATTTTATGTGCTTAATTGTCCTTTTGTCGTAGGCATAAAAGATAGATGGCGAGTCGCTATATTTAAGTCATACTCAAATAATGAACACACGAAGCTTCCATTCAATTCCTTGTGAAAGCCCCATCTAAACGCACGGAAAGTGAGAACGCGTGGCCGGACACTATTATATGTTGGAAGAAGCAATAGGGAGAGACGCATGGATAACTTTACCTTTCGTGTCTGTCCACAACTTTTTCTTTTTGACAATTTAACTCAATTGCGAGTAAGTGGATGAAAAAGAAGGAAAGAGACAAGAAGAGGTCGAGAATCTTGCAACGGGGTCGAAACTTGTTTAGGCCTCTAAATTGCTAGGATATTTAATTTGTAAAATGAGAGGAAGTCGTGGGGGCAGGTAAACGCAATGATTTTGCATTCTCTTTTGGTATGATTACTATATTACTCGTTCAGCTGTACGAGACTAAATGAAAGCATGTGCCGTTGCTTGTGCGTTCGGCCGGAGTTGCTGGTACCAAGAAACATTTATAATCGTGTAAAAAGTGGATCCAAATTCATATGCGATGCACATGGGACGGGACCTCGAATTTCCTAAACAATGAGGCCTTTTGGATAAAGTTATAATTAAGTTATTAAGGGTTCTCAAGCTAAACTCTGTCCCAACCCTACCACTAACCTTCTATGATACTTCCTCTTGATATTAACTTAATGATCAATATAAACAAATATAAAATAGTCTGCAGGTGCTGAATTAACATAATTACAAAAATCTAATGTCAAATGACGAGGCAACAAACCTTTATCATCAAACCAGTTGAAGTCTCATGCGTTGCATGGACTAGAAGTTGATTAATTGAAATAGGGTTAATATCCTAAAAAACCCTAAATCGGTACACTTGTGACAAATTTATCAAAAATTATTTTTTTGACCATGAAAAACCCCAAACTAGTACATCTGTGAAAAATTTACCTTGACTAACCATAAAAAAACCTTAAACTAGTACATATATGATAAATTTATCCCAAACTAATTTATTCGACCGCAAAAAATCATAAACTGATAAATTTATGACAAATATATACTCCTCTAAATTGAATTGATACCACAAAAAATTACAAAAATTGTAAATTGTGATAAACGGAGCGTAAAATCTAAAATCGGTATACCAATTAATTATTACGTGTAATTTAACTTAGTCAAAATTTAACGAAAATTAATAGAGGGTAAATTTGTCACAAGTGTACCAGTTTGGGGTAAATTTATCAAAGGTATACTAGTTTGGACTTTTGATGGTCAAAAAAATAGTTTTAAGTAAATTTGTCACATGTGTATCAGTTTAGGGTTTTTCAAGGTACTAACCTATTGGAATATTTATTTTAGAGATATATAGTGTCACGCCTCGAACCTTGAACGCGTGAGCATTCCTCAACGGTTGATTAAACTGCGACGTCTTAGGACTTATCATTGACCTAGTATTTAATCTTTTGATTAAACGCAAGTGGAAGCATTTAATATAAATAATATCTAGTCAAACAATGAACAATAGGGATAGTAAAAACACAATGAACATTCCCAAAAAGAACACTTTCATTTATAAATTCTTAATCTTAGAAAGTTTAATAATTACAAGCCTTTTTATGGCCATTTCCTCCCTACCATCTCAACCTGTAGGGTCAGGGTTAACATAAACTTCACTAACGACAAGACCAACCAAAAATGACGTCAGGTATGCCCGAATCTTGGTCCATCGGGACCCCAAACTGCACGTGACAATACTCCATACAACGAACATGAAAACATTTAATAACAATGAGGTGAAATAAAAATCTTAACGAGTTAATAGCCTAGGTGTTGACTAAAACGCAAATTTGTCTCGAGGGCAACCTCAACGTAGACGATATACAACTTACCTCACCTTGGGTACATCACATATAGTAATATCAATGCAACAAACATAAACAATAATCAGAACACAATCCACAACAATTAAGCGCACAGTCAAACATGCATGTTCCAATTATTACGACCCTTTGGATCATAGCCAACACACAAGTTGATAGTCTTTCCAAGAAGCCTCAAACATTGGTGACAATTGGTGACAGAGCAAAATCAAGTTCAATTTATGCTCTCAGTAGATTTTGGTCAAGCTATTGCCCTCCTCTACCACCTTTTCATTAGCAAACCTACTGATCTCCATGGGTCCGTAACAAATAGAGGTTTCGAAAAATCCAATTGGAAATTATTCTGGATGATATGAATAGTGATTGTGGACAGTGATTTCCTTAACTTATTGCTACAGCACTTTGCTATGTCATTTTTAGATTTGCCACAAGGTTTACAGGAAGCCTCAAACATTTGTTGCAGTCGATGATAGAGCAAGATCAAGTTCAATTTCTGCTCTTAGCAGATTTTGGCCAAGCTGTTGCTCTCTGAACATCATGCCGCTCCATTGAGCACAATATCGTCTAGAACCCCCCTAGATAGCATTCCATAAAGAAGCATCGGTCCGACCTCAATCGCGAGGCGGCATCCAAACCTCTACTGGGCCTCTAAACTCTCATTGGGTGACGGGTTCAATTAAATGATTACTCGAGCATGCCAACAGTCAAGCCAATATACTTTGCCGTTAATTTTTACACTTAAAATTCTAGTAAAATATTCGCACGTGGGCACATACTAAAAATTTATCTATCAAATTTTGGACAATTTCACTCTAAAACCCCCCATTGCCCCATTTAACACATAAAACTCGACATCCAGACCAGACACCACAAAAATTACTTTTTTTTTTTCTTTTGCCCATCAAACCTTCTTTTGAAATAGTAAATAAAGCCTATCATTGAGCAATCAATAACATGGCATCATAAGCTTAAACAATTGGAATTATGCACAAACTCATCTAGAAAAACGAGTATAAAATTATACTTAACGACTAATCCATTATTAACGTGCACTAATCTCTATTAATTAAGCTCATTGAGATTAATTAAGACTAACTATTAATTAATATAAGTATAATTAATTAAAATTAATTGTTAATTAAAATAATCGCGATTAATTAAACAATTGTCATTAATTAAGCCTAATTTTAATTAGCCTTAATCTAACTCATCCTTAACCATGGTTAGTACTAAACCAACATTAAATATCACTAACCACCATTAGCATAAACTAAACCTATCTTTAAAAGCAATTAACTACCTAATCAAGGATTATGAGTTAACTCACGAGTTTTCTGACTGCGACGGACTCAGGGCGACGGCGACGCAATGGTGACACAGCGGCCATGGCACAATGAGCTTTGAGGCTCATGGCCACCTTGCTTGAGAGCTTGGTGGTGGTGGTGGCAACTTGAGGTGAGCACAATAGTAGTGGTTTGCAATATTGGAAAAGGATAGGTGTTGACACCTAATTTGCCTTTTCAAATACACATTTTCTTTAAAAATAATCTTAATTTTTTTTAAATTTAAATTAAAAAATAAATAACTAAATAATTAAAAAAAGGGGGGTAAGAGAGGCCGAGTTGGGCTGCAATCGACCTCGGCGCAACTCGCCTCTCTTTCCTTTCCCCCCATGTAGCCCAGTTCCTTCCCTCTTCAGCTCGACCACACCCTAGCCAGTCTTCCTCTTCTTGCCTATCTTTCGCACGCAGGACCTGTAAAAAAGGAAAAGGGAGGAATGCAGCAAGAAGACAGAAGGAACAGGGACAAAGGCAGAACATCGACCAGGAGCTGGTGGTCGAGGTCAGGCCAGTAGTGGCAGCTAGCATTGCAGGGGGGTTGCGTGTACCAGCCGAGCAGAAGAAAAGGGGGGAGAATAGACAAAACCAAGGGGAGGCAGAACACGGCAGAGAGAAGAAGGGAGGAACTTAGGGGAAAAAAAAGGAGAACGGGGAGGGAAGGAGGCTCGTGGAGGTCAGCCAAGGAGCCGAGGACTCCCAGGGACGCCCTACCGCCGTCGACCACCGCCATTTCTCCCGAAACGCAGGTAGGCATTTTGTCGAGCACCTTGCGTCTATCTTTGGAACTAAGCCAGCCGAAGCTCATCCCGACCAATTCAGGCAAGCTCTAGCCACCACCTATCCTCCATTGCTTTCCTTGATGTTTTGGCATGTTTTTATGGAGTTCCAACTCTGTGCTCGGGCCTCAGCTGAGCAAAAATACACAATCGAACCCTCCTTTCCGACTCCTCTACGTAGAGCCCTAGTTAGGATGTTTGGCCATCGATGAGGCACTGCCGTCTAGCTGGAGGCCACCTGCGTCACTTGCCGTTGCCATCTTCTTTATCGCAACCAAGTAGATCGCGGGGCAAGAGTTGTGGGTTGGTGGAACGCCATCCTTGGCCAATGCCTCGCCACCGAGACCCTTGACCTTGAGGGTTGAGTCACCCCTTGCCTAACTGGGACAGTACAACTCCTCTAATGATGACTAAACAGTCACCGACCATAGAGTGTAGGCCAGGCTGGGCCAAATTTCTCTGGCCCGCTCGGCCCTTTTCTTCCATAGGCCAACAACCCAAAGTTGGTCTGAGCTGTGGGCCTGCGGGCAACCTTTTTTGGGGGGATTGGACCCATTATTTAAGGCCCAATCTAAACATAGCAAAGGCCTGACCAGCCTTGGTCGGGCTTTACCTGCTCGGGTGGGTTGACCGGCCCACCCCCAACCGGGCTAAACCCGGGCAGGTTTGACCGGCCCGCCCTAACCGAGTCTCGACCCAGCTTGCCCTAAAAAAAATTAAAAAAATAAAATTGAAAAAACGTAAGGTTTGGTTGGAAATTGTCATGTCTTGCCTTCTTAGTATAATTAGGCATTTATTTATTCATACATTGATTATGTTGTAGGTTTAATTTACATATTTAATTACGTTTGAGATTGTTTAGTTGCATGCGCTAATTTTACTGCAATTAAGAGCTTGGTTGCTAGTTGTCACTTTAATGATTGCGTACTCGCGTGATCACATTATATGTTAGTGGATAGGTATAAAATCAATCCAAATTACTTGACAAAAACTTTTTAAAAATGAACAAGATTAGGTACCGAAAGGACACTAATTAATTAATTAGTATAATCAAGTCCCTAACAATAAATTATTTGGTTACGTAGGAAGAAAGTTACACTCCCATGCCTCACTTGGTTTCTAACCGATCTCAATAGACTAGTGACGAATCCTTATTGCAAAATTCTTTAAAACACCCAAATATCGTGCGAGGTATGGGCTTAGGAGAGTTCGTGCCTAATCATAGACCTTAGGTCTGTCCTTTACGCAATATCCCTAAACCTATTCTCTCCCCTCGAGGGGTAGGTCACAACAGCTTGGCAACTCCACTAGGGAAGAATTTTGACCTTAGAGAACTTAGGCCGAAATTGATATTGTTCAAAAAATATTTTTGTTTGGTAGCAATGATCCAATATGACATCCTGATTTTTAGGTTATGTTTTTGATTGAATAAGTTGGGCTTTTCATCGACGCACCTATGATTCTTTTCCCTGAAATGATCACTCATGGGATAACTATTCTATCATGTGAAGTCATTAAGGAATTTTAAACATAATAGACTTGAGAATTCGCTCAGGAATCAACTGTTCGACCGTGCTAATTTGCAAGAGTCATTACGATACTGTCAAAATCGATCAGAGATTGGAGATAGGTCGATTCAACAGAAGTATGTGATTAGTGTCTGGATTATTTCACCTAATTGCAAAATTTTTGTCTATTGGTACTAGATCGATTTTTCTGTCATTTCTGTATCCTATGTCCGTATTTGAAATATCGAGATTTTCACGACAACTGAGAGTCGCCAATGTATTGAAGATGTACGTTGTAACTTGAAAATAATCAACCATGGGTCAAATGCGCTAAAAATTCATAAAAGCTACTTGGTAGATTATGTCACGCTAAAATCGCACTAAATTGAAATAAACTGCGAATTTGAACTCGATTTCAGAAATTGAAAGTTCTATCATGTCATGAGTCATTTTAGGAATGTTGACTCATCCTCCAAAGATTTTTTTGTAAACCGGGATTTTTGGTGAAAAATTCAAAGTAAGGGTATTTTGGACCAGAAAAATCCGAGGGCCGTTTTTGGTCGCGTTTTTGGGATTGAAGTTGATTCAATTGGTAAGAAAAAATGTCGAATAGGATGATGGCATCTTCGCTATATTTCTAGAAATCAAATTGGATCCAATTGAATGGGAATTGATTCAATTTTGGGGGAAAATGTTCCAAAATTCGTAGGTTCCTCGGGGTGCAACCTTTAGACCACTTGGTGAAGCTTCCAGGAGGATTTTTTTGTAGCAAATTAGCTTGGATGACAGCTAAGATAAGTGGGACCTTTGCAATGAGTGAATAAGTATAGAAGAGAAGACTTTGGGCCAAGATGGGCCCCCTCCAATCTTCAGCTGTCTTCTTCCTCTTCAAGTGACTTACTTTCCCCATTGTTGAGCATTTTAGAAGCTTAAATTTACAGAGAAACCAACCAACCCTTCCCCCTTACCGTCGACAGTCGCCTGGAGTTACTGGACCGTCGAACACCACCGCTCACGCTCGCCAACTCGTTGCGCATCGTCCCATTCGCCCGTGCCTCTGTCAGGCCCGTCCGCCTGCACATGAGCCTCCTTGCCATCCCGCAATCGTCCCTGGTCGCCATCAAAGTCCCGCCGTCGCAGTCTAGTTGCCATCTGCCTCCGCCTGGCCCGATGCAATCACCCGTCTGCCCACCTTGCCATTTCAGCCATTAGTTTCAGCTTGCTTGGCCCAAAGTAGAAGCCAAAGGCCAGCAAGGGCTGTGACACTTCAAGGCCCATTTTAGGTCTCTTCCGGGCCTTGGTTGGTGTCACCACAAGGTTGTTTGTTGCCCGTCTCCATGTCGCTGACGTTGTGGACTCACAGGACTATTAAACCGGTGAGTTTACTCACTAAACTCTGCTTATGGAGTTAATGATGCTTAAGGAATGATTAGCTTAAGTTAATTAGGGTTTAGGTTGTTAGTTAGAATGGATTAGTGATTTAATTATTCATTTGTGCATGTTAGGTGGTTAGAATAGCCTAATTAGGGACTAGATAAGTTGTACTATTTATTTAGATAGGTTCGGAAATTTTTTCGGCCCGTTTGGGCAGTTAATTAAGCATTTCTTGCCTAAGTTTGCATTTTTGGTAATTAATTGTACTTATTTAATTATTTTTTGTATTTATTTATTTATTTATTTATTTTTTCTCTGCAAATTATACCGAGATAGCCGATGATCAGAATTTCGTGCTGATTGCAATGGAGCGTTTAGTTTCTATAATTGAATGCTATATTGTGCAAATTGAGTGGAAATTGTAATTTTGGGTATTTACCCCAAAATTGAGTAATTTTGGTATTTTGTTCAGAAAATACCAAGCGTCGGTTTTTAACGCCAAAAATATTTTTAAGTACTATAATAAATAGTGGGATTTTTGAAAAGAAATATATGGCGTTTTTGGTTCAGACCGATTGTGTATCCACACACGATTATTTTTATCGGATATTTTTAATACGATGAAAATAAGCCAAACTTATTATTTAAATGAAAATAGGCCTCGTGCTGGCTGGTGAGGCTGAGTCTCACCATGGTTGGGCGAGGCTTAGGTCGACGAGCCTCACGTGGCTCAATGTCGTTGGGGGCTAACAACGCTCCAGAAAGGTCGCCGGCCCTCATTTGGCCAGTCGTCGGCCATAGCCAAGATAGGCGACCGACCAAAGGGAAGAAGAAGAAAGAAGAAGAGAAGAAGAGAAAAAAAAAAATAGAAGAAAAGAAAAAAATATGAATTGATTTTAGAAATTATTTCTGGGAACAAGAAGTTACTGTTTTCTACTTATTGATTATGTTCCAAATCTATTTCCGGGAACAAAAAAAAAAATAGATTTTTGTTTCCAGGAATAAAAATTTTACAAAATGAATTTCTGTTCTTTTTTTGTTCTCAGGAACAAAAGAACAGACTTAGACACTATTTGGAGTAAAAACAAACATGCTCTTACTCTTCCCCTTTCCACTCCCAACTTGCTCTAGTTGCAACCTCACGAAGAGCAACTTTCCACAGTGTCACCTTAGTAGGGCCATACTTCTTCTCATACTCAGACAGAGCATTACTGTACAATTCAGTTATGAGCTTGACATTATATGGTTTCACGTCGAAGAAAAGGGGGAGGATCTCCTTCTTCCCGTCCTACTTTAAAGTACAATCTACCATATGCGCAACCTCACAAAGGCACCACACACTAGAAGCGAAGCCCTTAGAGAAAATGGGGATATAAATTTGAGTGTTATCAATGGCTTGCAAAAGGTTCCCATCATTCTTCTGACCAACTCGGAGCTCTCCGTTGTCTTTGAAGATGCGGATTCCTTTCTCGACCATGTTATGATAGAGGCAACTAGTAAAGTCGTCTCGAGTATATGGTCCTTTGAAACTCAAGAACACCTCAAACTCCATTCTTGAAGTGTTAGTGGATGTTGCCATTGCACGAAGCAATTGAGACTTGAGTCAGAATCGAGCTAAACGAAAATTATCAATCGGCTTACTTGAGGCAAGACATCAATCGAGCGTAATTTAGAAACAAAAAAAGAAGAGAAAAATAAAACAGGTGGTGGGTTAGGTTGGTCACTGAATCACAGCCATCAACTGGTGATGACATTAGACCAAGAAATCGAAAATGAAACCCATATAGAGTACCTAGTGCTCTAATTGATGGACGGTCGACCGAGATGAAACATCGACTGAGTCGAGATTGATAGAGAGAAAGGTCAAAGGGCGCCGCCGGAGAAAAGAAAGAGAGAGCCAGATTTGATAGTGAGAACAAGAAGGTAGAAGGTAGAAAGTGCATGAGGTTCAAGATATTTTAGGGTGTGGATCCGGTTGCGAAGAATAGACCTTTCAAGACTACAGAGGCATACTCTTTTAGCATTATTTTTAGGGATAATTACATTAAAAATCCTAAAACTTATCACAAAAATATAATTGAATCGTAAAACTTTTAAAATGTTCAATTAAATCTTCAAACTTATAGTAAAAGTTGAATTGAGTTCTTAAACTTTCAAGTAGTGTAATCAAATCTTAGAACTTGTCAAAATAATTCAATCAAATCCTTGAGTTAGATTATACTTTTTTAATATTATAGGACTTAATTGCACTTTTGTGACAAATTTTAAGACTCAATTACATTTTTGAAAATTTTAAGACTCGAATACACTTTCGTAACAAGTTTTAGAACTTAATTGTAATTTCTAAAAGTTTTAAAATCCAATCGTTTTTTTATGATAAGTTTTGAAACTTCAATACACTTATACCTTTTTTTTCATATATCTTTGTTGTCCTCTTCAAGGGTGTAATTTGAAGTTGTCACTGATGCCCAAATACGAAAAGAGAACAAAAGAAATACTTTACTTTCATTGTCGGAACAAATTTTTCTTGAAATTTCACTGGTAAAAAAAAAAAAAACAGACGTTCTTACGCTGCTGGGACAAACACTAAAGTCGGTAACCTCTTACTCTGAATGCTCAAAGTAAGGAGAACTTGGTGTGAAGAATTGCTGCGGGTAATTATGGGGATCAGTGGAGAGGCATCTCCCATTGGATATTCTCAATTGTGCCTTTCTGTATTCCACTGAAAATTTCTGCTCCCTCCGCCCACTACCCAAGAAGAGCCTCTAGAATGGCTATCTTTGGTCATTCGAGACTCTTAAAAGACTAGACAAGGCCACAAAAAGCTGCACTTGAAAAAAATCCCTTGAATTTCAAGCCTAGTGCCAAAAACGAGCTTCCGCCTATTTGCAGTCACTGTCTGTCGGGGGGAAGAACCTCCTCGGCCCCAGTACAACCAAGGCGAACTTTGAATGCAGACAGAAGCTCAGTCACCTGAGAAATGGGGACAACATTAAAGATAATCATTGTGGTTCCGTATATGAATTTAAGAGAGTTATAAAGAATTTTCGATCTCAACAAGTTCTTTCAAGGCACCAAACCTGAGAAACAACAAATGCACACTCGACATGACAATGGCAGCATCGCCCCACAACCCACGCCGGCACGCGTCGGCGAACTTCGCAGCAGCATATGCCCGCATATTTCATTTACCCATCATATGAGCTTGTGAAAAGAGTTCACATATCAAATAACCATCAAATTTCCTGTTCGTGAAAGAGATCAGACTACATCTCAAGGGCCCAAAAAAGGACTCACCATTGAGAGAGTCGCTGAGCTAGCTCCAGCTTTAACCTGAAAGTTGTCGAGGTACAGACGTACACAATTCAGCTGGCTTCAGGAAAAAATTTAAGCAGAGAAGCGAAGACTAAGATGTCATGACATAATTTCATTGTGAAAGTAGATGCAAAAAAATCCAGTTTTGATTAGACATCGACAATTACTTTTAGAAAATCCAATGCTTATAACAATTCTGTCATTGCATGAAACTTCTCCAGTAAATTCAAGTAATTCTCTGAGCCGTAACTACAAGAGATGTATGGTGCTCTGTTTCTACGTTCTCTCTGTTAATTTCCATTGTTTTTCTTAACGAGTAGCAGAAAAAATAATCATAAACGAAGATATTCTGCACAACTGCTTGCTTCTGCCTATAGCCCAAGACAGTTATCACCTTGTACGTACTTTCACAGGCGAGATGTCCCGTTAATTCTCACAAAGATCTTGGTTAATGCTAGTGTATGTCAAGCTCTCTTAAGTTCATAACGGCGCATCGGCAGAGGCTTCACGCCATAAAGTTAATTTAAAGTATTTAGAGACTCTAAAATGATTAAACATGTACTCATGTATCTGGGAAAAAATATACTTGCTTGAAGCAGTGTATTCAATCCTTTTCGATAGCCCAAAAGTAAAGATTGACACAGCTTTTGTAGCACATGAATTATGTGACGGTCCACCTACAGGCCTAAACCACCAAGAAAATTATAAGGAGCTTAAAATTTTAATAAAGTGCTATCAAGGGCATATGTATATGATCCACCTAGTAATTTCTATGCATAGAGTAGCATGCTTGATGTGTCATCCATCATCAAGCAGAGTAGTTTGATGTGAACGTGATAACAACAATAATGCAATCGAAAAGGGTGAAAAGAAATAGCAAGGGAAACCCTCGCATGTGCATATTTTATGGAAGCAAAGCAATAGTTGGTAAAAAGTTGAAGGGAGGCATGAAGTTTCTCAAAAATGCCAAACAACTTTATGGAAACTGGGTCAAAATGTGCCTTTGCTTTTCCTAAAATAAATACATAAAAATTAAAATCAACCTGCTTTTTGGGTCAAGCACATAAAATTCTCTGGTGGCTTGTCCCATTTTTCAACTCTAATCACGAGAAAGGGCATCCTGAAAACTCAAACATAATTCAAAGAGGTGGCAGGAAAGTAGACTTAGGCAGTGGGATTATATCATGAATCATGAAATTAGTTGGATAACATCAAATACTCAATGCGCGATTCCAATACCAAACAACATACAACATATTTTGTATATATCTTTGTGTGTGCATATAATATTGATTTACATTTAGCTCTCTCCATTTTTTGGTACAAGCTGATCTTTTTGAAAGGGTATAAAATGATGACCGTCTATGTGCAAACATTCTAGAATCTTCAAGAGAGAGGGAGAAAGAAAATAGTCAAAGGCTACATCTTCAAGAGTAACAAGCTCAGCTCGTGATTACTCCCTTTAATTGGTCTACATCTCTGATTGGAGGTAAAATCTCTCATTTTCTATAAGCTCATCGAACCAACACAGAATTCTATAAAATCAAGCTATCTGATTCAATGTTTCATAGGTTCATGCCAACTAAAATGTCATAGGAGGATGAAGGACAAAAATAAAGTAAGTGCAGGCCCTGCTGATGTCATGGCCATTGTAAGTGGGGGTAGTTCCGTTGTTTCCAAACTTTCAAACAACCCTTGTGTAGTGGTGTAGAGGTCACGCGGGAAAAGTACCAAAAAAGTTACAAACCTATCATATTTGTACTAATTCAATCATAAACATTTCAATCGGACTAATTTAATCATAAATCTTTCATATTAGTATCAATTCAGTTGTAACCTTTTAATTGGATTAATTTAGTTCTAAAATTTTTTACATTGATATCAATTCAGTTCATTCAATCAATTTTGACTGGCTAGTGTTGACGTGAACGTCAATTGGTGCCCAGATGCTGACATGGCAATTTTTAATTTTTTTCAAATCTTTTATAATTTTCTTTTCTTTTCTTTTCTTTTTCTTTCTTTTTCCTTTTTCTTTTTTCTTTTCCTTCTTCTTCCTCCTTGGACTCTCCTTGCATTGGTTGGCGAGCCTTTGGCAAGAGCCACAAAGCCCTCACCAACTGTCGATGAGGGTTGTGGCCCTCACCTACAGCCCTAGGCGAGGGTTGCAACCCTCGGTGGCCATTGTGAGGAGAGTCCGAGGAGGAAGAAGAAGGAAAAGAAAAGGAAAAATGAAAAAAAGAAGAAGAATTCAAAAAAAAAAATTATTTAAAAATTGCAATGTCAACGTATGGTCATCAACTGGTGTCCATGGTAGCACTAGCCAGCCAAAATTGGCTAAATGAAATTAATTTTTGATAGCAATGTGAAAAGATTTAAAACTCAATTAATCCAATTGAAAGGTTTATCACTGAATTGGTATCAACATGAAAAATTTTAGGATTAAATTGGTCCAATTAAAAAGTTTAGGACTGAATTGATACCAATGAAATAAGTTTAGAACTTTTTAGTACATTTCCTATGGTGGCGCCAACAACGCATGATGGGTGAGGTTTGTGGCCCTCACTCAAAGCGCTTTGGGGTGGTGGTGTGATCACAAAGCTAGCTTTGTACCAAAAGTCTCTTTTTATTGTTTGGGAATATTAGGCATAATATTTTTCTCTCTTCCACCATTACCTATATCAAACTTATTACATTGATAGATTAGTCTCTCACAAGCTCAAATTAGTATAAAAAATTTCAACATTGTTCAAGGAAAGCAAGACATTATCAAAATGGACAATATCACCAACATCAGCCGAACGGGGCAGCCGATAAGTCCAAATCGAATTTTTATCCCTCTCAAAGCAAGAGAAAATTGGATCTATTCCAGAGATGTCACAGGTTGGATCCATTCAAAACATGGCACAGTCCTTACACATTTCATTAAAACATAAGACCGAAGTTTATGAAATAATTAGCAATTTCCGCGAGGATGCTACATTGCATCCAAGACTTCCGAGTCCCACTAGAAGAAAGTTAATCCTCCAAGAAGAGACTTGAAATGCAAGTTATAAAAAATAATAATAGGTGACTTTAGTCGATATGAGGTGGATTCAACCACTAGAGCTGTATATTTTATGGGCGTATTTGTCTTTTCATGTAGACAGAAAAGATAGATGGTAGGTCACTTTATTCAAGCCATCTCCAAATAATGAACAAATGAAGCTTCCAATCAACGCTTGCGAAAGCCCCATGTAAGCGCAAGGAAGGTGAAAGCCTGTGGCACGACAACTCTGCTATTTTGGTCAAGAAGCCCACTCGAGGCTCCACCTCATCCCATCCAAACAATCGAACCATCCTTCTTGAATAATATACTTATTTAATTTCAATCAATCGAACTATTTCTCTACTCATATCTAATTTCAAAGAAATACAATAAAGAAAGAGATCTGCACAAGATGTACACCCAACTCTACCACAGAGAGACAAATCACAAGCCAAAGTGGGTACTTCTTGGGGAAAAGCAACTTATTATGCTAGCTTTGTACCAAATGGTTTGTGTTTAACTATACTCAGCGCCATTGATGTTAGTGTTCTCCCTTACTGACATAGGCCTATATGATCGACACTATGATTCATTGCTTGATATGCTATTTCCATTGGCACAATTGTCAAAATTGTAACAAGCTTATGATGCGATAAGTGTCCTCTCAAATGGATTCGGAAGTTCCTTAGAAATTCAGCCAAAAAAAAAAAAAAAGAGACTAAAAATGAAAATTTGAAGTAGAAAACACGTCATCGAAATGAAATCTTTATAACTTATAATCTGAACCAACTGAGAGAGACTCCTCCCTACCTAATTACTATAGCTAAGGAATGGCTAGACATAGGTGCAAACTTCATTTAATTAGTTACAAAGTTCAGCATCAGTGAATTGCATGAAAACTAAATGCACTAGCCTGTACATTTACAGAAGTCTCAGTCATTCCATCCTCAAGATCCTTCATACAAAAATGCAAAATTAGAGAGAGGTTCTCTATTCGCAGGTACAACTTGAAGTGACGTGTTGGAAAAAATCAAAGGGTGAGACGACTGTACCTTCCGTGTTGTTCCACAACCTAGATTCGCAAATGCAATTCGATTGCAAGTGGAAAGAGAGATGAATAGGACAAGAGACTTTTTGCAAAGGGATGACAGAAGTTGCTTGGTGATTTCAGGATAAAGTTGAAATTGAGAGGAAATCGTGGGAGCAGGTGAATATAATTGCTGGAAAGCAGATTTTAGCAAGATAAACTTTAAAGTATTCGATTATTTATATTAGCTAGACAAACTTTAAAGGATTTAATTGCTGTAAAGCAGATTTTAGCAAGACAAACTTTAAAGGATTTAATTGCTGTAAAGCATATCTTTTACGTGAACCGACATATGTAATGTATATGTTATTTCAAAGTGATCTTCTTGCATCTATTCATTCATTCAAAAAGGATAATCAAATTATTACAAGATAAGGGTCATACTTTCCTTGGAGGAAACTTTCTCTAACTATGTCTTTAATTGTTAGGTTATAAGTCATGGGCATTATTTACATGTAAACTTAACTAAATTTGGAAAGAAGATGAAATTGACTCAATTCAAGAGATGGCATAAATTAGATCCGTACAAGACATTGACACAATTCTTACACACTTCATTAAATTTCAACAAAATTTAAAAAAAAAAAAAATCGAAATTTCCGTGAAAGCGCTTGACAGCATGCAAGACGTCCGAATCGCACCAGAAGAAAGTTAATCCTCCAAAAAAAGGACTTGAGAAGCAAGGGATAACATTAATTATATGCAAGTCAAGATTAGGTGGATTCAATCATTAAGGCTGCCACTCAAACACCTTGCGAAAGCCCCATGTAAACGCAAGGAAAGTGAAAACACGTGGCCCGACTCTATGATTTGATCTTTAGAATCCACCTCGTCCCATCTTGATGTTGGACCATCCTTCTTGAATTTAACACCTATTGAGTTTCGATCAATCGAACTATTTCTTGACTCATATCTACTTTTTCAAACAAACGAAAAAATTTCACAAAAAACACGCCCTTCCACCAAAAAATAAAAAATAAAAAATCCAACTCTACCACAGAGAGACAAATCACAAGCCCGGGAGAGAAGTTCTAATTGACACAGCCCTGTACGATCGACATTACTACTCAACACTTGATTCGCTGTTTCTGATGGCCTAAATCGTCAAAATTCTCGTAGATGCAATAAGTGCCCCCGCAAATGGCTTTTTCCCGAGTGCCTTAGAAATTGAAAGAAATAGAAGACAATGACTGAAAGATTAAAATTAAAATTCTCATTTAGTTAGCTGTAAAGTTTAGCATGATTCATTGCATGGAAACTACATGCACTGCACGTCCATTTGCAGAAGTTTCGATCATCCACCCTCAATATCTTTTATGCGGGCGAGAGAGAGATTGACGCGAAAGCCAAAGGGGGAGACAAATGGACGACTCTACCTTTCGCGTATTTCCACAACTTGTTATTATTTATTTATTTATTGTCAATTCAACTCAATTGCGAGGAGCTGGTTGAGGTATTTATAAAAGATAGGGAAAAAACCACCAAAAACCCCAAACTTTACGCAAAATGACAAATTTACCCCAAACTTTTTTTGTGATATAAAAAATTCCGAAATTTGCTAACCGTGACACATACTACAAAGCTTTTTTTTTTTTGACACAAAAAACCCCGAACTTTCATTCATGTGACATATTTACCATAAATTATACGGCATTTTGGTCTTTTTACTTTTAAATTTCTTTTTCTATTTTTCTTCTTCTTCTTTCTTTCCCTCCGCCGAGGCCCTCGCCCGACGCCGGCAAGGGCACCCCTCGCCCGGCGCCAACGAGGGCACCCCTCGCCCGGTGTCAGTGAGGGCCGCCAGACGCAGGCGAGGGCCGTCCTCGCCCGACGCAAGCGAGGGCGGCCCTCGTCGACATCGGGCGAGGGCCTCGGCGGAGGGGAAGAAAGAAGAAGAAGAAAAAAGTAAAAAAGTAAAAAAGTAAAAAGACCAAAATGCCTTATAATTTAGGGTAAGTGTGTCACAGTTTGCAAAGTTGGAGTTTTTTTATATCATAAAAAAAAAGTTTGGGATAAATTTGTTACTTTGGGCAAAATTTGGGGTTTTTGGTGGTATTTTCCCTAAAAGATAAGAAAGAAAAGAGAAATGAATAGAACAAGAGACTTTTGCTGCCACCCATGACCTAAGCCCACTTTAATCTGTTATTTATATTTGGCAGGACAAACTTCATATTATTTAGTCTATCGAAATAAGAGCTTATTACTTGACGTACATGTCATTTTGAAGTGATCTAGTTATAACTTTTTTTTTTATTAAGAAAGAGATTCAAGATATTACAAGATAAGCTCATATTTTCTTTTGTTTGTGATTTGAGAAAACTTTCTTCAACTATACCTTTGATTAGTAAGTTACATATTATGAAACTTTCTCCAACTATTCCTGTAACTGTAGGCAAGGATGCTTAGATCATCCCTAAATTGGGCATTACTCCATGCCTCAAACTCACCAATTTACTCAAGGTGATGTGTTCCTCCATCGTTGGTTAGAGAAATTTTCCTTTGACTAGTCTTCCGCTTGATGGGTAGCAAATATGAATATCACATATTTTTAATTAAATTTGCATGTAGATGATATCTACAATTTGTAACCCACTAATTAAAGGAATGATTGGAGGAAATATTATCGAGCTACGGATGCAGGAAATATTGGTCATTTACCCATTAATCGGAGGTGGCATGATTCAAGCTTTCTCTGGGGTGGTTAAGTGCCTTCCCGGAGCAAGCTCTTCTGGAGGGCCCAACATGAAGTTCGAGAGCACAAAGATGGTCCATTTAATATTCTATATAGAATTTATTGGGCTTGGATTTCAGGTCCATTAATGCAATGACTTTACTGCATCACATAATAATCTCCGATTGATTTCTTCGGCTTCGGCCCATTTTATTAACAAGTAAAAAAAACGGAAAAAGAAAAAGGGCGAAGAAGTAAAGAAAATACAATGACTAGGAGGGTCTGAAAGCTACACACACTTCCTCTCTTGTATCTAAAGTAAAACTGAATAACGGCATCAAACCGTACCCCTAAATCGTATTAAGTTCGATTGAGATTTCTAAATTTGAACTATTCAATTGTCTCCTAGAGATGTCAATGGCTCATTTGGAGTGATTGATTGAGTCCTTTATCAAATTTGAATCCGCATAAGATAATACACTCGACACCCGAGCCTTATGCCCCAAGAAACCAGCCTCTTGTCCTACAGGGCTGGACGAGCACGCACCAACTCGGATTAATTCCCCCGTGAAAGCAAATCCCAGGTTTTCCGTAGAAGCCCCGCTTATATCTGATTTCACGCGGTAACTGTAAGAATGGCTCTGCCGCCTCTCTAATTATTCGATCAAATCGTCTGGAAGAAGACTGTTAAAACCTCCGTTTGCCTATTTTGCGTATCTTGAATTTCAATGCTTGCCAACACTGAAGAACTACGGCCTTCACTCGGCCCCTTCTGTCTACCATTTGCTTGCTGCAGCATCACACATGATCGTGTCATTGGGAGGCGATTTTATGGGTGCATTGGAAAGTCGGGAGATGCGAACATGAAAGCGGCCGAGATAAACAGAGCAATGATGCACAAACATCCGTTAATTAAACAAATGGGAGAATTACCAAAAAAAGTCATAAACCTATTGCATTTGTGCCAATTCAGTCCTAAACTTTTTTTTTTTGGCCAATTTAGTCCTAAACCTTTTATAAATGTGCCAATTCAGTCCTTCCGGCCAAAATTGGCCGGCCGGAGCTGACGTGGACGCCGGCCGGAGATAGCTGGCCGGCGAACAATTTTTTAATAATTTAAAAAAAAAATTCGATTTTTTTAATTTTTTGATTTTTTTAATTTTTTTTTTATTCTTACCTTCTTCTTCTTCCTCTGGCCGGCCAGAGGCGAGGGCCGGCGAGGTTGACCTCGCCGGCCACTGGCGAGGCTCGCCCCCGCCGGCCACTGGCGAAGGCAAGCCTCGCCCAGCGACGGCGGCGGCCGCCATCGCCCTGCCAAGGCGAGGCGAGCCTCGCCAGATCTGGTTACGGCCTCGCTAGTGGCCGGCGAGGTCGCCGTCGCCAGATCTGGCGAGGCTCGCCTCGCCATGGCTGGGCGAGGCCGAGCCTCGCCTTGGCTGAGCGACGGCCGCCTCGCCGTCACTGAGCGAGGTTCGCCCTCGCTTGCCACTGGCGAAGGCGAGCCTCGCCCAGCGACGGCGAGGCCGCCGTCGCCAGATCTGGCGAGGCCGAGCCTCGCCTTGGTTGGGCGGCGGCGGCCTCGCCGTCGCTGGGCGAGGCTCGCCTTAGCCAGTGGCCGGCGGGGGCGAGCCTCGCCAGTGGCCGGCGCCGGCCGGCCAGAGGAAGAAGAAGGAGGTAAAAAAATAAAAAAAAAATTCGAAAAAAATTAAAAAATTCGAAAAAAAGTTTAAAAATTATTTAAAAATTGTTCGCCGGCCAGCTGTCTCCGGCCAGCGTCCACGCGCCCGGCCGGCCAATTTTGGCCGGAAGGACTGAATTGGCCAAAAAAAAAAAGTTTAGGACTGAATTGGCACAAATGCAATAGGTTTAGGACTTTTTTGGTAATTCTCCCTTAAACAAATGGCCATTCCAGAACGTTGCGTCCAGGAAAAGAAAAACCAAACTTAAGTGCTTTTTTGACGTCGACTATGCAAAAGGAAACTTTCATATCTTCCCAGTTCTAGTTCTGAACCACTTACACATTAGCGCAAGTAACCAATTTTGAGTAGAGAGATGAGTAGAAAACTATGTAGAGTACATCTTTTTTCTAGTGAAAAATCCACGTCTTCATCTTCAATCCGCGCGCGCACTGTTTGATAAATGAAATGCCCTTCTAAATACCCACTGCCAACTCTTTCTTTGCCTCTTTTCCAAGTCAGTTCAACAGCCTAGCAAACAAAAGCCGAAATGAAAACCTCTGTTTTCCTTTGATGTAATCAAAACGCACCTGAAGATTTTGACCAGGCTATACTTCCACACCTTCTATGCTCGTCCAGCTGGGGGAAAAACCCAACCTCTTCAGTCCCAGTACAACCGAGGCACACTTTGAACGTTAAGAAAATCTGAAAGTTCAAAGCCACTCACCTTATATAGCACAAGCTCAAATCCGTACATGATGTGCTTTCATTGGAAGTCCCTGCATTTTCAAGATGATGCATTCTGCTTCAGGCTTATTTGTCCTGCAACGCTGTAAATCGCAATTGCCAGCCAGCACATCAAGCAAGCTTTTCAGGGGGTATGCAATGTGCGATCTCCACCTTCTTTAATAAATTCAACTCTTTTCAAGCCTTTGACAGCTATCATCTTTTCACAACCGTCTAGCTTAGGATGTTGTAGATTTTGAACTTTGACAGGTTAGGCAATCGTTCGATTGCATTATACCTGGAAATGTGTAGAAACTTCAGTAATTCCAGTTCCCCCAAACCTGGAATCTCCGCCAGTTTGGGTAAGTCACTGAGCTGTAATTTTTGTAGCCTCTTCAAGCAAGATAGATCACATGTGCTCTCCAGGAATTCACACCACGATATCTCCAATTCCCTTAAACTCTCCAAGTATATAAGGATGGGCAAGTGTGGCAATGGCCATCTGCTGATAGAGAGGACTGACAAGCTTTTGAAGTCGCAAAAATCTGGCAATTGCAGGATCCAGCCAAGTTTCAAGGCTGATAAGATACATGGAAGCCGATGGATGGACTGCCTGTCCTTCCAAAGTGAAATAACGTCATTCACACACCAAAATGCAATAGTTGGATGTCTTCCACACACTTTGAACTAGGCTTGACAGGTTGGGAAGAATGGGGAATCCAAAAGCTTCAACCAGTGGATATTTCAAACTTGAGGGAAGCTCTTTGGCTTGTAATTTAAGCATTTGCAGAGTAGAGAAACCACTGACCTATGATAGAATTGTGGAGATTAGGGCCCCATCTAAGTCCAAGATCCTCAGAACGAGGCATTGAGCACTTCAAGCGTCTCCACCCCCAAAAAGCACAAGGTATCGTGTGTATCTTTGTGTGTGGCACCCTAATGACCTTTAGTCTCATGAGATTTCCAATAGAATTGGGCTAAATCCAACTGGACCAATGATTTTAGCTCTCCAATAGAGTTCAAAAGCTTATATAACCTGGCATGCAAGCAAACGCAAATGCATGAGATCCATTAACCTTCCAAGAAAGTGAGGAATTTGGCTGCTACTAGAATCAAATTTCATCAAAGAATTTAGATTTCCTAGTGTCTCATTGAGCTTGAACAGTTTGTTTGTCGAGCACAGCATAAAATCTAACAAGTATACTAGAGAACCGATTTCTTCATACAACGCTTGGAGGGAAATGCCTCCCTCAATATTCAACCTACTTAGCAGCTTTAGCTTATCAATTGGGCTATCAACCGTAGACAATTTCACACATCAAGTGAAAATCAATTTCTCCAAATCGCTCATCTCAGAAAAATCAGTTGTCTTGGTTAACACTCTGCACCATGTAAAATTTAGAACTTTCAACTTTTTCACCATCTGCAGTCAAAAAGAAAAGGCCGACTACATTCCGATGAAAAGTATGAGAATACAGTACCATACAACTAGCTAGCAAAGGCCAATTGATAGAATTTAAAGCAAACATGAGCGAGGTGTTTCCATACCTCAATTTGCCTCTATCCACCTCAGTCAGTCAATGATGTTGCTTCGCGAAAAGTCGAGCACGGCCAAATACACCAGGTGAAGATTTCATTGCTAAGAGATGCTGCAGGCAATGATGCCAAGCAAGCCATCTCAAAGTATGAAGAAGATTTTTAAAGTTGCCTATGGAATTAATTCTTCCCACTTCAAGTAACCTAAGCTTTGGCAAACAGGCTAATTCTTCAAGTGCTAAGTCATTACTGATACCCACACAGAGTGCTCGAACCGCTTGTTTTTTTACTGTCAACAACAGCAGAGAATGAAGATGAGTGCGCAACATAGAAAGCAATAAACCAAGCAAGTAGTCATAAATATCAGGAGTTCTTCTTCGATCGCAAACATATTAAATCAAAGGCATGCTGTCACAAAATAATTACCTTTTTCTTCTATCAATTTGAAAATAAGACAACCCAAGCATGTTTAAAGTGTTCACTTAGCGTTGGTCTTTCTGTCTATTCATAGACTAAACACCTTTACAAGGAAACAAAGGACTCATTTTTATTCTCACCGAAACAAGAAATGAAGAATTTCAACAAACCAAATGGCCCCTTCCCTTTCTTCTCGTTCCAAGGAAGACTAGATTATATAAGAGCCAAAAGTGCAGAGATCATTGTTAACTTTATACGTGTAACATGATTGATGAAATTTTAGCCTAAAAAAAATGCGTCACGGATTATGTTAAAATTAAATAATTCGAAAAAGTAGCGGAAAAACAAAACTTACCCTTTCGTATCTACTGGGAAGAGAGAGGAACGACAGGATTTGATTTTCAGCTTGACATCGTCCGTCTTCAGATCCAAAATTCAACATGGAGATGGATGATGTCAAGCTCAAAACCAAATTGTATAGTGATGCTCTCCCGTCCGACTTTGAAGTGCAATCTACCATATGCGCAAATCACACATTATAAGAGAATCCTTATAGATGTCAGTGTCGTTTCCACCAATCTTCTGACCAACTCGGACCTCCTCGTGGTCTTTGACACGGATTTCTTTCTCCACCATTGCACTGTGGAAGCAACCAGTACAAGTTGTCCGAACGTCGGTCCCCTGAAACTCAGGAACGCCTAGAACTCCCGATGTGGTGGCGGCTGGTGCCATCGCACGTAGTAAACGAGACTTGAAACAGAATCAACTTGAAGTGAGACATCAAATTGAGGGCAGTTCAAAAAACAAAAGAAAAAAGAAAGGGGCGGTGGGTAAGGGGTCGTCACGACTCACGGCCAGCAAATAGCGATGGCAAATCGCCGAAAAAATCAGAAACGAAAAAACCGAAATCGTAACATTCGACGAAGGAATCGAAAACGAAAGCAAAGAGTACCTAGTGGGCTGGTTGATGGCCGATCGACATAGGCGAGGCCGCAGTCCGCCACAGAGAGAGAGAGAGAGAGAGAGAGAGAGAGAGAAGACAAGGAGGTCATTATTGGGTTTGGTTTAAACCGGTTAAACCGGTTTTACCTGAGAACAGATTTTGAAATCGGTTCAAACCCGAGTTTACCCGAGAAACTGATTTCACGAGGCAGGAGAGGCTTACTCCCTTAGCAATTCGTTATGAATGCGAGTTGTCCTCTTCAGGAGTGTAAAAACTTGGCGTGAGAATTGCTAATGGTGATAGACGCATCTACAGATAGAAAAATTCTCAAACTCCCCCTTACCCAACACCGAAGAAGAGCCTCTATGATGGCTCTCTTGCTCATTTGTCCGTCACATCTTCTGGATAAAGCCACAAGACGCTGCTATCGAGTCTCTTAAACTTCAAGCCCAGCACAGCAGCCTCTGTCTACCATTTGCTTACTGCGGCATTGCACAGCTGATAGCGCCACTTGGAGGCGACATTATGGGTGCATCTCAAAGTTGGAAACACGAGAAAGATGGACATAGTATAATGATATACACCAACATCAGTCCATGTTATTACACAGACCAACATTTGAGTACATTTCATGTGGGAAAAGAAAAACCTTTATGTTTTCTATGCCACGTAGGCAAAATAAACTTGGATATCTTGTTTGGTTTGAACCGCTTATTCCCAAGTACCTATTTTGAGTAGAAAATAGCGGGAAACTATGCAGGGGACACCTTTTTCCTTGGACAAGGCACGTCCTTTACCAGCTTAATTCTTGTTAAATGAAATGCCCTTCTGAATGCTCGCTGTTAACTCTTTCTTTGCCTTTCCCAACCATCTCTACAGGTTAACAAACAAAGGCCGAAATTAGAAAAATTCATCTTCCTCTGATGTAATCAAAGCAGACCTAAAAATTTCAAGAATATTAAAACTCTAGACCTTTTTGACTCCTTCAGCAGGCCAAGGGAAGAACCTCATCAGCCCCAGTATGACCGAGGCAATTTTGGATGCAAAGAATGGAAGCTCTTTCCCCTGAAAAAATGGGGACGACAATAAAGAAAATCATTAGTCATTTCAGTGTGAATTAAGAAGAAAAAAGATTGGATCTCAATAAGTTTTTTCAAGGCACCAAACCTGAGAAGCAACAAATGCACACTTCGACAATGCCAGCATCGCCCCTCAACCCACGCAGGCATGCATTGGCAAACTTCACAACAGCATAAGCCTGCCTGCATATTTCATTTTCACATTATTTGAGCATATGAAAAGAGTCCAGTCCGCATAGCAAATAGCCATCAGATTTCCTATTCATGAAAGAGATCAGACTACATCTTGAGGGCCAAAAAGAGGATTGACCATAGAGAGAGTTGCAGAGCTAGCTTCAGCTTTAGCCTGAAAGTTGTCAAAGCACAGATATACACAATTCTGTTGGCTTCCCGACATAATGTAAGGAAGCAGGGAGGTGAAGGCTAATACGTCATGTCATAATTTCTCTGAGGAAATAGTTGCAGAAAGTTCTAGTTTCAAGTGGACATCAACAATCACTTTCAAGATCTTTACCAAAAAAAAAAAAAAAAAAAAAAAAAAAATCACTTTCAAGAAAATCTGATATACTTAACAATGGTGTCACTGCATGGACTACTCCACTTATCATTAAAATGCAAGTGATTCTCTTAGCTGTAACAACAAAAGATGTATGGTAATCTGTCCACAACTGCTTGCTTCTACCCATAGGCCGAGACAAGTAGTCACCTTCTACATATTTTCACAAGCGAGGTGTCCTACTAATTCAGAAAAATATCTTTCTTAAGACTTTTTCTTGGGTAGTGGTAGTGGATAGGGTTTCCAAGCTGCCATTAAATTCCTTGACTTCTGCAGGTAGAAATAATAACAAGCCCTCTTTTGTTCATTTCAGTGCATAAACAACGCCATAAAGTTGACTTGCAAAAGATATATGCCTACATGTACCTAAGATGTGATCCTCGCGAAAATCTCATCATTCTCATGAGGAAGTTCTCAGTAGAGCACATCTTCAAAAATGCTTGTGAATTTAAAGAATTTAGAGACTAACATAATTAAGCATGTCAATATTCTCCTTAAGCAGCCTCAATACTATGAAGCTTGTCAAAACCCATTTCAATAATAGCATCACTAGAACAGCTAGAGCACTATTTTACGACCTGGAAATCCAAAACTAAAGAAACTGACTAGAACGGTGATATAAATGGATAAATCCATAGAAAATGGAAACTTAGGGCCTGTTTGGCAACTTGCCCAACAAGATGCATTCTGATTTTTGTTTCTAGAATCGCTTTGGAACGAGAATCGCGTTTGGTAAATTTTTTGTTCCCGGGAACAAATTTGTTCCTGGAAACGATTTTGGACGAGATTTGAGAATCAGAAAAAATTTGATTCTACGTCCGAGAATCAGAAAAAGAATCAAAACGGTAAAACCTTGTTCTTCTCTTTCAACATCTCGGTTGCCGTTCGCCATCGCCCGCCGCCGTTTGCCGCCCGCCGCCGCCGCCGGTCGCCGGTCCGCCGCCGGTCGCCGATCCGGCGAGGTCGCCAGGCCAGGGCGAGGTCCAGCGAGGCCTGGCGAGCCTCCGGTGACCTCGCCGGTGGCCAGGCGAGCCTCGCCGGCAGCTAGGCGAGGCTCGGCCTCACCAGATCGGGCGAGGTCGAGCCTCGCCGGGCCACCGGCGAGCCTCGCCCAGCCCCGCTAGTGGCCAAGCTGGCCTCGCCAGATCTGGCAAGGCCAAGCCTCGGCGGGGCTGGGCGAGCCTCGCCCAGCTGCCAGCAAGGCTCGGCCGACGAAGGCCGACCTCGCCGAGGGCCGGCGACGCTCCGGTGAGCGTCGCCGGCCAAATGAAGAAGAAGAAGAATCGGAAAAAAAGGGGAAAAAAGGGGAAAAAAAGAAAAAAAGGAAAAAAGAAAAGAAAAAAGTAAAAAAGTAAAGAAATTATTTAAAATTTATTTTAAAATCAAAAGAAATTAATTTGGAACATAATCAATTAATACGGTACCAAACGCAATTCTATTCCAATCAAAAATTTTGAACAAGCTACAAACGCGTTTTTTTACTCGAATCGGTTCCGGGAACAGAATAAAAATAATCATTTCTAGTCGAATCAGCTCCGAACAGAATTGTTACCAAACGCGCCCTTATTTACTTCAACAGCACCGTCCCACCATTTTTGATGTGAGATGTTACTGTCAGGTTATCAATTTCTTGAGGAGTGAAAGAACAAGGTGGTTTAACCTATAGATTCTGAATGCCAACCGACATTTTTCGTTTTATAGAAAACTGCAACGTCTAACAACATCCTTGTCGGACATATGAGTTCTTATTAGGAAGAATGCGCCACAAACCTGAGATAAAAGAGGTAAAGAGTAAAGTTGTCCCTTTTACAGGACCCCCAACAAATGGAACATCGATTTCTCCAGGATCGAGACCCAATACTTCTGCCTGCAAGGAACGTAATAGATCAGACGTCTGATGAGATACTTCGGCACACATCGAGGATATCCAGGGAAAGGAAAACAGTCATCGGCTTTCATGGCATTATCCCAAAAATGGTTTGTTGCATAGTTTTGGTGCCTAAGCATTGGTACCAAGTATCTATGACCATAAACGACCTCGTGATCATGAGAAGAGAACCAACAACACTCCCTAATACATATAAGCAGTTACATGATTATTTCAGCCAAAACAATCCAATATACGGGGCTTCCGGACTCTATTGCTAGGCTTGCAGATAGCTTGATTTTATTAACTCAGCTTCTACATAGTGCACATGATCCATACAAGATGCCCTTGGAGCAAGTTATTGACTGCAGTTATGCATAATATGGCGTTGGAGGCGACAGAGCATGCTAAAAAAGGTAAAATACGCTTTTGTAGATTAGGAGAGGCAGAATCTTAATGCTGAACAGCCGGATGAGAGGATAACAAGAAAACATGCACACTTGGAAAAGTCATACTCTCACAGAACCGTCCACAGTCTAAACTCATAACTTATCCCCCAATTACACAATACTCTTTGTAAAGGCCTTTGTCTTTTCTAGCGCTGGACATGTAACATTTTGAATGTGTTTTTGTGCAACAAGCTAATTTTACCTCTCCAATAAATTGAGACTCAACATGGCCACCATGCATATAGGATGGGGAAGCATACATGTCCCACGATTGATGTTTCTCGAGAACTTGTTAATTAATCATTTTACAAGTGAAATGCGTAAGGATTTAAGTGCAAAGGTTTTTATTTGTTTTCTTTTGTCTATCTCGAGTTGATTTATTTGCCTATAGAACCACATAAAAACACAAAATTTGCGAACTATGTTAGCCAAAAAAAAAAAAAAAAAGAGGAGTTTCTAGCGTAGTTATTTTAGACTGTTGATTGGTCCTCGCAGCACATAGTTCATCATTCAGCGCACGGTCCATGAAAGACAAGCAACATGCGCGGCATCGCACCCTTGTGGGACATGTATGCTTCCCCATCCTAGTTGTCCCACCCCACATTCATCTCAAAACTAACATCTGCTGAAGAAATTTACTGGGGAAAAAAAAAAACAGAGATTATGAGACCCATACAGGTTTTTCATAAGAGTCATTGTGTGTAGATGTTTCATATTTACAGCAACATTTTCAATTTTCCAATGGGATTCAATGTGGAGTCAATTCACTCTCTGATTTTAGGTTACTTAAATTATTACTTCAATGTAAACCATCACTACATGCTCTTTTGGACGCTAAATGCAAACCTAGTCCTTGATGTGTCATAAAATCTGGATATTGGTAAGTGCAGTACTCCGCATTTTTGTTTTATCAAATGTGTGACATCCTGAAATTTGAGCCCTCTGAGAGACGAGTGAAAGTGAATTTTTTCAATGCATTGTTGGTTGATCTCACTGGGAATTGATCACTCCTAAGATACTGACCTTGAGGGGAAAGGCTAATGAGAATAGAACTCGTGCGACTAAAGGACTCGACCTGGGAAAACGACTTGACCGTGAGACTTGCGTGAGGATGATCATGTAGATAGGCAGGCCGATTCTAAGGACGACTAGAAGTTGATTTGCGGACAGAACATAATGGAATGACGGGTGATTCCGTTTACCGTTATCAAACCCGCGAACGACCCTATGTCGATCCTTAGTGATCGTGTACTTTAAAATAAGAATCTATTCTTCGTAATTTCATGTAGTCAAGGACGTCCATGCATCGAGATGTCTTGAACGTGGTTTGGCACGAGTCGGTTACGCGTGAATCCTTGGAGCCGCCTGTCAGTCTGAGTTGTGACCAAAATGGCATTAGGCGAAATTGACATGGCTTGAGGACTAAAGATTGAGCTTCGAATTATCGAGAATGTTCGAGACAGACATTAGATGAAGCTGCTTTAACAGTCGATAGAGCCAGTGATGCCGAGCAATTGAAAAAGGGATTTTCGAACCAAGGAAGCAAGCCCATGAGGAAGTGGGCCGAGCCAAGCCAGTGTGGGCCTTAGGCCCAAGTTGGGACAGCCACCAAATGGGGCTAAGTCAAGCAAAGAGCCCATTGGGCCAAACCAACTATTCATCTTCTAAGCCCATGGGCCAATTCTTGGCCATTTCAAGCCCATCCAATTCCCAAGCCCATTCCTATTCATGGCCAAGCCCAATCCTTAGGCCCATCCACCAATTTCAGCCTAAGGTCAGATGAGTAATTTGTGCAAGGTGGAAATGACCTAAATGCCCCTAAAAGCATGTGGATAAGGCAAAGGAAGAGAGAGAAGATGATGTCACTTTGTATGGGGAATTAAAGTGGCCATTTAATGGCCTTAATGAGGTGTGACACCAGCCCTCACATCTCTCTCTCTCCCCCATTGGGCCTCCAAGCGGACAAGCTCCTATCTTCCTCGTTTTCCCTCTCCTCCAGTTTCTGCTCCAGTTGACCCTTCGGTGAAGAATTGAGTCAAAAGTGGTCTTTCCGGATGAATCAGCTAACGAGACACCTATCACCGTGACCGGGAAAGACAGACCATTCCAACGAACCCAATTTCGTCCCGAACAAAGTCGCCGGCCGACCTGGGCGCCGCCGTGAAGGAACTGGTCACCGGTCCGTTGGTCCGCCAGTAGCCTGCACTGTTTCACGTTTTCGGCCATTTTTCTCCCATTCTGACCCTTCCTTTGCCCATCCCAACCTCTAGCAAGACCCCAAGACCCCCAGGTGTCACCGATTGCCGGCCAAACCCCTCGCCGGAGCTCCGGCCAAGCCGTTCAACTCAGTTTCTCCTCCAGCAGGGCTGTTTTTCAGTGTTTTCAGTGGGAGTCCGAGTTGTAGTTGCTGTGTTGAGCTTGGGACCGCCTTGGATCGTCGTTGTTGAGGTCCTGGTGCGTAGCCACCGTCGTCGTCGCCGCGTCGGTGTCTCCGGCTCGCTTAACGGGTGAGTTTAGCTTCTAATCCTTTGATTAGTGCCTAAACTTGCTTAGGGTTGGTTTAGTTAGATTTAATTCTAGTTTAATTGATTTAATTAAGTTGTATTAGTCCTAAGATAGGTGGTTAGATTAATGGCTAAAATTAGTTTAGCTTAATTTTACTTTATTAGCTTAATGATGCTCATGTGGTTAATTAAGTATGTTTATCTTAATTGATTGGTTTCCTTAATTTAATCATTGTTTTAATGATTTCTGAATATAATTTCTTGTTTATTGAATTCTGGGAATTTACTGTTCATGCGACACTATTCACGATTTACTATTCACGATGCACTGTTCAAAATACTGTTCACGTGCACTGTTCATTCAGAATGCGAAAAGTGGTCTAATTTCATGTGTGTTGATTTTATGAAGTGAATGGATGTGTAAATGCATGAGCATCCGCATGAATTGAGTGATGATTTGTGTAATTGTGTGATGATTGTGAAATATAGGTATTTTAATTAGAAAATACCGGGCGTCGGTTTGCAACGCCAAAAATGTGCATAGTGGATCCATGGTAGGTTATACATCACCTCGGAGAAGGCACGTGGGCTCGGTGAGTTGGTCTATCACCTGGGAGAATGCACGTGAGTTCGGTAATTAAGTACGGCATCTTAAAGAGACATGTGGGCTCGGTAATTTGATGCATTACCTCGGAGAATGCACGTGGTCTCAATGAGTACATTTGACATCTTAAAGAGACACGTGAGCTTGGTGACTTGATGCATCACCTTGGAGAATGCACGTGGGCTCACTGATTCAATATGGCATCTTAAAGAGACACGTGGGCTCGGTGACCTGATGCATCATCTTGGAGAATGCACATGGGCTCAATGAATAAGTATGTCGTCTTGAAGAATGCATGTAGGCTTGACGACTAGATATTCCATCACGGGAGAAATGTACGGTATCAATTAAGCGACCAAGGCAAGGTTGAGTTGACATTTAATCGACTGAGTCGATTGATCAATAGCTCGATCTGAATTGATGCATTAATTATATGCATGAGTGAATTACATTATTTATGGCACACACACATAATCGATAACGTGCAAGGTGTGGCAATGGCCAGGTGAGATCGATTGTGATGCGGCTCGTATGTGATTGATGAAATGTATCATCTAATGGTCATGTGCATTGCGTGTATCGTGCTGAATTATAACGTGCAGGGTATGGCATACTAGGTAAGGTTGTATGCGAATCGACTGTTGGTTGTTGCTTGTGGTGGGGTAGTTCTAGATAGATACCCCGAGTTGAGTTGGTGTACTAACCGAGGCTTAGGGGTGGAACTCACTGAGATTTATATCTCACTGGTTATTGAATAACCATTTTCAGGTCCCTAATGTGAAGAGCCAGGAGCTTGAAGCGGAAGAGTCAGGAGCATAGGTGGCTCAGTAGTTCTTTATGACATAGACCTTCTGTATAAGCTTGAAGTGTTTATAAAAGTGTATTTGATTTGAAATTGGTTGTCTTGCTTTTCTATCACATGTACGTCGTTGTCAGAGGATTAGTTAATTCGCTTCCGCATGTGCAATAAAATAAAAAGGGATCGGCAATGAGTCCTGGGAACGTCGCAAAATTCTATTGACCACCGAGGGTTGTGCGTGCGCTCGAGGTTCGGGGCGTGACAAAATGTGTGATGGATGACAAATTGGAAATAATTTTAGTCTTTCAATGGCAAAAGCACAAACATTAAAACATGCCATAGCGGCTAAGGCACCTGACATCATAGATATTGGTAATGAGTACTTGTTAAGCCATACAAAATAATCCATAATTCACACATTCAATGACCCTCGAGAGAGAACCTGATGTGAGGATGATTTGAAGTGAGAAATTGTTAACATTTAGTTAGTTTTTTTTGTGTGTGAAATTGTTAGTATTTCCTCGTAGTGGGGAAGAAAAATATTCACTTCCAATAGGGAGGAGTGAGGCTTGTGAGCACCGACAAGTAAAAATAAGAAACTCAGTCACGCTAGGCACCCCACTAGGGGACTACTGGGGAGGCCTCACTAACGGAAACACCCCTTAACTACCACCTACGGCCTACATAGGCGGGGGCAAAGATAATTAAAATGAATAAAGTATAATGACTTCATGCATCACGATAATTCAATTTGAGAAAGCAAACATCATCTTAACATCATCGACAATTATAATAGATGGCTCAAGAGGTGACATGAGGACACCTGGATTAGTTCATGTCGGTGGTGAACGAGTGTTGCAAATTTGGCTTTTATTCCACAGGCAGGGCTTCAAAACTCTGAATACTCGTAGCCAACTCTTCCTTGGCCTTTATTCCAAGCCAGCTCTGCAGGGCTAGCAAATAGAAGCCGATATAAAAACTTATATTTGTCTTCATTGTAATCGAAAGGAACCTGAGGATTTCAACAAGGCTACAATTACCCACCTTTCATACTAGTCTAACGAAAGTCGCAATCGCTTTGCTGGCTGAATGGTGTGCTCTGCAGGTTTTGGTGGCGTCCAATCTGTCTCCAACTTGGTGGATGCCAACACATCGGGCAACTTTTCCAAGGACATGCAATTTCTGATCTCCACATTCTTCAGAATTTTCAACTCTGTCAAGTCTTCGACAGCTCTCAACTTTGCACAATGTTTTACCTCCAAACGCAAAAGATTTTTTAACTTCGACAGGTTAGGCAATTGTTTGATCACATCACATATGGCAATGTGCAGAGACATCAGTAATTCCAATTCCCCCAAACCGAATCTCCACCAGTTTGGGGAAGTCACTAAGCCATAACTCTTGTAGCCCCTTCAAGTGCGATAGATCGGGCAAGTTTGCTATCAGACATTTTCTAATAGAGAGAATCGACAAGCTTTGGAAGTTAAAATTATCTGGCAATTGCGGGATAGAATGAAGTTTCAAAGTTGATAAACTAAGTGGAAGCCGATTAATGGATTGCACGTCCTCCCAAGGCGAGGTAACGTAGGACGAGGTAACGTCTGCCGGAACGCAAAATGCCATACAAAGTTCACACACTTCGAGATGACGCACTTCGAGATGATGTAAATGAACTAGGTTGGAGAGATCGGGAAGAACAGGGAATTCAGCAGCTGCAACCACTAGGTATTTCAAACTTGAGGGAAGCATTGGCAATGGGGAAAGCCGACAGCTGGCAATTTTAAGGGTTTGAAGACTAGAGAAACCATTAATCGTTCTCGGCACTATAGAGATTGGGCTCCCATCTAAGTCCAAGATCCTCAAACGGGTTAGGCTCGCCATTTTCTGTGGGATTTCATCCATGAGATGCGGACAAAACGAGGCATCGAGCTCTTCCAGTGTCTCCACCCCTCCAAGAGTACAAGGTATCGTGTGTATCTCTATGCATGCCACCTTTAAGACTTTTAGTCTTTTCAGATTTCCAATGAAATCAGGGAGAAGGGAGATCCTTGAGGATTTTAAATTCAACTCGACCAATAATTCCATTTGTCTAATAAATTCCGGAAGCTTATGCAGATTATGGCATCCAGAAAAAGACAAATGCGTGATACTTGTTAACCTTCCAATGGAATCAAGAATGCAAATCCCGCGGAGATTTAAATCCAACTTAATCTCTGATTTTGGTTCCCCAACAAAGGACTCAAGGCCAAGTGCATTTCCATAATCAAAAAAAGATAAATGCATGAAATTCATTAATATTACAATGGAATCAGGGAGATCGGATAACCCTGAAAATGCTAAATCCAATATGACCAATGATTCTAATTCCCCAATAAAGTTCGAAAGCTCATGGAGATTCTTGCATCCACATAAAAGCAAATGCTTGAGATTCTTTAACCTTCCAATGGAATTAGGGAGAATGAAGATCCCCGAGCTGTCTAAATTCAACTCGACCAATGATTTTAGTTCTCCTATAGAGTCTGGAAGCTTATGCAGATTCTTGCATCCATAAAAAGACAAATGCGTGATACTTGTTAACTTTCCAATGGAATCAAGGAGAATGCAAATCCCTTGGAGATTTAAATCCAACTTAATCTCTGATTTTGGTTCCCCAACAAAGGACTTAAGGCCAAGTGCATTTCCATAATTTGAAAAAGATAAATGCGTGAAATTCTTTAATATTCCAATGGAATCAGGGAAAACGAATGACCCTAACCCTGAAAATGCTAAATCCAATATGACCAATGATTCTAATTCCCCGATAAAGTTCGGAAGCTCACAGAGATTCTTGCATCGACATAAAAGCAAATGCTTGAGATTCTTTAACCTTCCAATGGAATCAGGGAGAATGAAGATCCCCGACCCGTCTAAATTCAACTTGACCAATGATTTTAGTTCTCCTATAGAGTCCGGAAGCTCACGTAGATTATTGCAGTAAGCTAAAAGCAAATATTCGAGATTTTTTAACCTTCCAATGGAATAAGGGAGAATGAAGATCCTCGAGTTACATAAATCCAACTTAACCAATAATTCTAGTTTTCCAATAGAGTCTGGAAGCTCATGTAAATTATTGCACCTATTAAAAACCAAATGTATGAGATTCAACTCTCTAGTAGAGTGAGGAACTTGGTTGATATCAGCTTGAATTTCAAACTTCAACAAAGATTTTAGATTGCCTAGTGTCTTAGGAAGCTTGATCGAATGGTTGTAATAGGGCAAGATAATCTCTGATAAGCATTCTAGAGAACCAATTTCTTCGGGCAAACCTTGGAGGGAATTGCATCCCTCAATATTCAAAGTACTTAGCAATTTTAGCTTACCAATTGAGCTATCAATCGTAGACAATGCATAACATCCACAAAGAATTAATTTCTCCAACTTGCCAAACTCAGAAAAATCAGGTGTCTTGGTTAACAAATAGCAGCATGTCAAATCTAGAACTTTCAACTTTTTTGCCATCTACATTGAAAAAAAAGGGTCAATTTCATGCCAATGAAAAGTATGAGAATGCAATAACATACAACTAGCTAGTTGATAGAATTTTAAGTGGACATAAGTGAGGTGTCAGTACCTCGATTTGCCTCCATCCACCCCAATCGTGGGTGATTTTGCTCCATGAAAGGTCAAGCACAACCAAATTCACTGGGTGAAGATTCATCGCTGAAAAATCCGCTGGGCAATAATGCCAAGAGAGCCATCTCAAATTACGAAGAAGATTTTCAAAGTTGCCAATGAAATTCAGTCTTATCCCTCCAAGGAACTTCAGCATTGGCAAACAGGCTAATTCTTCAGGTGTCAAGTTATGAATAACACTTAAATTCAGTGCTCGTACAGCTCGCTTTTCCTACCAGCAGTAGTAGAGAATAAAGATGAGTGTGCAACGTAGGAAGTAAAAAACCAATGCAAGTAGTCAACAATATCAATAGTTCTTCTTCGACCCCAAACTAATTAAATCAAATGGATTTTGTAATAAAAAAATTACTGATCCTCTCAACTTGAAAATAAGACAAACCAAGCATGTTTAAAATGTTCATTCATAGAATAAACACATTTCCAAGGAAACAAAGGACTCATGTTCGTTCTAGCTAAAACAAGAAATGAAAAATTCCAACTAACCAAATAGTGCATTAGCTTTCTTCTCATTTCACATGGGTAAGGCATAAAAGTATATACTTTTGTTGTTTAAGAGTTGCCTTCTATTTTCTCTTTATGTTAGAAAACAAAGCAGGCCATCAACCTATATTCTCATTTTAAAGCACTTGACCGAAGATTTTTCTGAATTGATCATATCTTCTACTTGTAATAACTTTCACCTCATTGCTTCTTAGTATGTTGAGAGTATCCTCATCAATCCGTACCCAACGGCGCGCTCCAGCATTTTCAAAATTCTCTTGCTTGACAATGTACCTTCCTAGATCTCGAACTTCATCATGCATCCAGAAACAATTGTGCTCATCGATCTTTATCAATGACATGAGGAGAAGAACATCGATTGCACTGCGTGGAGAATAGTCACTACTACGCCACATGTAGTCTGCATAAGTCTTATTCTCCCCAATGCAAAAACATGCTATGTCTAGGAATATGGCTTTTTCTATGTCATCCAATTTGTTGATACTTATCATCAGTGTTTGTCGAATGTCCTTATATGGGGTACGCTTTAATTCCTCCAATCTCTCCTCCCACTCGGATCTAACCATGTTGGCGAAAAGAGAACCCACGACTTCCAAAGTCAAAGGAAGCTTTCCTATGCTTGAAACGACTTCTTTTGAGAATTTGTAGCAATCTTTTGGAGGAGTATTGCTTCTAAAAGCATGCTTGCTGAAAAGCTGAATCGCTTGACCAAAAGGCATCTCCTTTACCGAGTAGTCCATGTAATTACTACGTCGCGTTTGGTTGTCTTTATTTCGTATTGTCCTTAGGTCCCTGAGTGTGACAATGATCCTACTTCCACAACCAAACCAATCGCAGCTCCTTGCGAGGTTCTCAAGTTGCTTCTTCTCATCCACATTATCGACAACAACTAGAACTTTCTTCTTGCCAAGTCCTCTCCTTATGTGATCAATCCCATCATTGGTGTCATAGATTTCTTGAGCAGAGTTCGACCCTAGTGTTTCAGACAATAGTTTCTTTTGCATGTCTAAAAGACCATGACTTTGGACATCTCCAAGGAAACTACTACAATCGAATTTAGACCGAAATCGGTTGAAGATAACACTAGCAAGAGTTGATTTACCAATACCACCCGTCCCATGAAGTATGACAAAACGTACGTGATCATCAAAGCCAACATCCAACAATTTCTCTATATGCTTTAGATCATCCGTTTCAACTAGATGGTCAGGAAGAGGCCTGTTCTTCCCCTTCAGCTTAAGTAGAACCTCTCGAACAATCAATTTTATAAGTTCCCCATACCTGATAGATAGAGATGGTGGACGAACTTAGACTGAGAAAATAATGACAACTTGTATATCAAGACCGATTTACAAATGGTGGCAATCATTCAAATGACAAATTTAATCCATTTAAACATACAATCTCAAATTACAATGAAAGTTATCTTAATTGTAAAGGGCTTGAATTAGCTGCTTTCGTTGCCCTGATTCCCATTAATTGGATTTAAACACTAGCTGCTACCCAAATTCACACTGATTGGGAGTAAACACTAATGCTTAGTTTTATGCAATGATTAAGAGGAAATTAAGGAAATTAGGTGATTTCATATATGGGTAAAGAAGAGAAACGAGCGGAAAAGAATCTAATTATAATTTTTATAACTATTTTGACCTTCTACTTATTCATAAATTAAATAAATGAAAATTAAGTGTAGCGAGGAGGACTTTGGCTCGTTAAAGATTCAATATCAATAACAATCAACTCATGTCATAGGATAGGATCAGACCCAAAAAAAAAAAAAAATTCCTCATGTTATAGAATCCTCATTAAAATAAATTCACTCCATACCGCGTCTCCGAGTCCTCTCTCTCTCTCTCTCTCTCTCTCGTGCGGAAATCTCGATGGGGAAACTCCATTGAGACACTATCAATCTCCAAGCTTTGGGTGCTGCATCAAGCGGTGTGAGCTCCACCGCTACAATAGAAAGACAGACAGACAGAGAGGAGCAGCAGCAAAGACAGTGTCACTAACTTTTCCCATTTCCAATTTAGTTATTAAGAAAGTGAGGTGGTGATGTAAGATTATTGTTTCTAGTAATCATCTATGTTATAATTACTACGCTGAAACTTAATACTATCGCTCTGTTTTTCTTTAAAAATATAAGTCTTTTGCACACCCATATGTAACAAAGGAGGACTATTCTCAGAATTTCTAAAATACCCCTAAAATCAAATGTATAAAACATATGGTTGTTATTGGAACTAAACATATTGTTAATGTTTCACGTGTCTTTCTTTTTTGGCAAGAAGCACCATTAAAACACGAGGGAGAGCCGTGGGATTTTGTAGATAAAACTCACCATCCATAACAGTCTGTATAGTTCCTTTAATAATAGTAGAGAATATGTCACATGATCCGGGCGTTTCCTCATCAACATAAAACTAATAAAGTTTCATTGTTGAAAACTGATTTTCATCAAATAACTTTAGTTATTTATTATGTGTATGCAACATTTGGAGATTGATCAAACATATAATTTTGCCAGCAATACAAAATCAATATGTTTGATCTGAATGAATAAGCATTAATATTGGTCTGTTGTTTACACTTCTCTTTTTTCTAAATTTGTTGAAAATTATTAATTTTTCTATTTAAATTTTATTGACAACCAAATAGGATGCTAACTTAGCATTCAGAAACAACTTGACAATGACCTAACAACTTGGTCAATTTTTATTTTTTTTTAAATTGCAGAGAAATTAATAACTAGAAGACTAGATTGAATATGAGGTAAAAGTCCTAGAGATCATTGACATCGTTAAATGTATAGCACGACAAATAATATTTTAGTTGAGTTCTCGATAGATTAATAACTCAGAAAAAGTAGGAAAACCTACCCTTTCCCTTCCAGCTTCCAACCTACTCTGGTTGGAACCTCAACCAGAGCATCTCCCCAGCTCTTGACTTCACGGGAGCTGTAGTTCTTCTCATGTTCAAATAGAGCATCTCTGTACAAATCGGTTTTAAGCTTGACATCATCTGGCTCCACATAAAAAAAAATGGGGAGGATCTCCTTCTTCCCATCCGACTTTGAAGTGCAATCTACCATCTGCGCAACCTCACGGAGGCACCACACACTGGAAGCGAAGCCCTTAGAGAAGATGGGGATATAAATTTGAGTGTCGTCAAGGGCTCGCAAAAGGTTTCCACCAATCTGCTGACCGATTCGGAGTTCCTCGTGACGCGGATTCCTTTCTCAACCATGTCATGATAGAGGCAACTAGTAAAGTTGTTCCGTGTATCCGGTCCCCTGAAACTCAGAAAAACCTCGAACTCCATTCCTGATGTGTTAGCAGCTGGTGCCATCACACGTAGCAAACGAGATTCGAGACAGAATCAAGCTGGACGAAAATTGTCAATAAGCTTGCTTGAGGCGGGACATCAATTGGTCGAAGTTTAAAAACAAGTGAAAAAAATACAGATGATGGTTGTGGTTAGTGACGAACCAGCAGGCATCGATTGGCTATGGCAAGCCACCGAAGAAATTGAAAACGAAACCGATAAAAAGAGAGAATACCTGATGCGCTGATGGACGGTCGACCAAGATGAGACAGCGACTGAGTCGAGACTAGAGAGGTGAAGATCGAAAGGCGCCGCCGGAGAAAAGAGAGAGCCCGATTTGAGAGTGAGAACTCGAAAGTAGAAAGCGTTTGAAAGTCAAGACATCGTAGGGTTTGGCTCTGGCTTCCAGGAACAGACCTTACAAGGCCGGAGAGGCGTACTCTTTTAGCCTTATTTTTATATAGGGATAATACCCTAAAAAATCCCAAACGGTACACTTGTGACAAATTTACCCCAAACTATTTTTTTGACCACCAAAAGCCCCAAACTGGTATACTTTTGACAAATTTATCCCAAACTGGTACACTTGTGACAAATTTACCCTATGTTAGTTTTCGTTAAATTTTATTCTCAAATTATTAAGTTAAATGACACGTGACGCTTAACCGCATATCAATTTAGGATTTTATGTTCCGTTTGTCACGCTTTACAATTTTTATGATTTTTTTATGGTATTAATCCAATTTAGCATATGGTATATTTGTCACAAATTTACCAGTTTAGGGTTTTTGTCAATCGAATAAATTAGTTTGGGGTAAATTTGTCATAAATGTACCAGTTTATGGTTTTTTATAATCAGTCGGGGTAAATTTGTCACAAGTTTACCAGTTTAGGGTTTTTCATGGTCAAAAAAATAGTTTGGGGTAAATTTGTCACAAGTGTACCAGTTTGGGGTTTTTTAAGGCATTATCCCTTTTATATATCTGAGTTGTCCCTTCAGGGGCTAAGGTTACTTTCATTTGTGGGAACAAATTTTCCTTGAACTTTCAAAAGTGGAAAGAAAAAAATTCGACCCAAAAAAAAGAAGAAAGACACCTCCTCGAAACTTCTGAGAGAATATTAAAATTTTGTTTGTTTTGTAAAAAATAAATAATTTAAAAATATTTTCTTAAAAATAATTATTTGTATTGTTTATCAAAATAAATTAACAGAAAAAAATCTTCATTGTCCACGATCATGTTCATATATAAATTGTTATCGACAATAAAAATATTATTCATTAACTAATTATTTCAATCTATACAATCAATAATTTTAAGGAAAATATTTTTCAAATCATTTATTTTTCATGAAAAAAAGTAAATGCACAGCCGGTAATCTTTTACTATGGGTAATCTTTTACTATAAATGCTCCACGTAGAGAGAACTCGGTGCGAGAAATTGCTAGTGGTGATCAGGGAGAATCGGTGGAGATTCATCATTCTCAAACTTCTGCTCAGGTTCAACTGATAATTTCAACTCCCTCTGGCCCTAACCAAGAAGAGCCTCTGTAAAGGCTCTCTTTGCTCATTTGTCCCTTAAATCATCTGGACAAAGTCACAAAAAGGTGCACTTGCGTCTCTCAGAATTCAAGCCTAGTGCCAAAGACAAGCTTCAGCTTATTCAGCTCCCTCTGTCTATCATCTGCTTATAGCAGCATTGCCCAATTGAAGTGCAACTTGGAGGCAACCCTACAGGTGCAGGTGCATGAGAAAGTAGAAAAAGGCGGATGCAAACACGAAGACAAGAAAGATAGACATTAGAACTATAATATACAAACATCCGTCCACCATGTTATTACATAAATTACCATTTGAGAACCTTACATTTAAGAAAAGAAAAACCTGTGTTTTTCCTACGTCAGCTATGCAGGATAAATTTCGATATCTTCTCAGGTCTGGACCACTTTATTCCCAAGAACCAATTCTGAGTAGAAAATAAGCGGAAACTATGAAGAGGTCATCTCTTCTGTTCCAAAAAGAAATGTCTTTAACCTGCTCACTTCTTGATAAATGAAACGCCCTTCTGAATACTCTCTGCTATCTCTTTCTTTGCCTTTCCCAAGCCAGCTCTACAGGTTAACAAACAAAGGCCGAAATTAGAAAAATCCATCTTCCTTTGATGTAATACAATTATTAAAACTCCTGGCCAAGGGGAAGAACCTCCTTGGCCCCAGTACGACCGAGGCGCTTGGATGCAAAAAGAAATGGGCACACATCGGCAAACTTTACAGCAGCATATGCCTGCATATTTCACTTACACATTATTTGAGCATGTGAAAAGAGTGCGCATATCAAATAGCCATCATATTTCCTGTTCGTTAAAGAGATCAGACTACATCTCAAGGGCCCAAAAAAGGGACTTACCATTGAGAGAGTCGCTGAGCCGGCTCCAGCTTTAACCTGAAAGTTGTCAAGGCACGGACGTACACAATTCAGTTGGCTTCACGACGAAAATTTAAGGAAGCAGAGAAGCGAAGACTAAGATCTCATGACATAATTTCATTGAGGAAAAAGATGCAAAAAAATACAGTTTCGTTTAGACATCAACAATCAGTTTTAGAAAATCTGATGTATTTAACAATTCTGTCACTGCATGAAACTTCACTTTTCATCAAAATGCAAGTCAGTCTGTAAGCCATAGCTACAAGAGATGTATGGTGCTCTGTTTCTGCATTCTTTCTGTTCATTTCCATTGTTTTCCTTAATGAGGACCAGACAAAATAATCAGAACGAAGATATTCTCCACAACTGCTTGCTCCTGCCTATAGCCCTAGACAAAGTAACCACCTTGTACATACTTTCACAGGCGAGGTGTCCCATTAATTCCCACAAAGATCTTTATTAACACTTTTTCTTGGGTAGTGGTAGTGGATAAGTTTCCGAGGTGGCATTTGGTAAATCGAGTTCCTTGATCTTGACAAGTAGAAATAATAACGAGCTCTCTTATGTTCATTAGGATGCTTTGGCAGAGGCTTCACGCCATAAACTTGGCTTGCAAACGACATATGCCCACATCGTCGAAATGGCTCGTTAATTTAAAGAATTTAGAAATTCTAACATGATTAAACATGTAGTCATGTGTCTGGGAAAAAATATGCTTGCTTGAAGCAGTGTATTCAATCCTTTTCGACAGGCCAAAAGTGAAGATTGACACAGCTTTCGTAGCACAAGAATTATGTGATGGTCCACCTGACAAGCTTAAACTGCCAAGATAATTATAATGAGCTTAAAATTTTAATAACGTGCTATCGGGGGCATATGCATATGATCCACCTAGTAATTCTATGCATAGAGTAGCACATAAAATTCCCTGGTGGGTTGTCCCATTTTTCAACTTTAACCATGAGAAAGGGCATCCTGAAAACACAAACATAATTTAAGGAGGTGGCACAAAAGTAGACTTACACAGTTGGATTATAACACGAATCATGAAATTGGTTGGATACTCTCAAATACTCAATAGGCGATATCAATATCAAACAACAGACAACATATTTTGTATTTATTTCTGTGTGTACATATAATTCTGATTTAGCTCAATCCATTTTTCAGTACAAGCTGATATCTTTGAAAGGGGAAAAAATGATAACTGCGTGCAGACATCCGTAGATTCTTCAAGAGAAAGGGAGAAAGAAAATAGTCAAAGGCTACAGTTTCAGGAGGAACAAGCTCAGCCCGTGATTACTTCCTTTAATCGGTCTCCATTTTGGATTGGAGGTAAAATCTCCCATTTTCCATAAGCTCACATTCTAAAAAAATAAAGCTATTCGATTCAATATTTTGTTGGTTCATGCCAACTAAAATGTTATAGGAGGATGAAGAACAAAAGGAAAAAACCAAAAGAAAAGAAAAGAAGGAAGTACAAACTCTGCTGATGTCATGTGCATTATAAGCGGGGGCAGTTTTGCCGCTTCAAACTCTCAAATAACCCTCACCGACAGTTACACTCTCTACGATTTTCACTTTTCTTTTTTCTTTAGTTTTTGTCCTTTTTTTTAAGTTTTTTCTCAATTTTTTTTTTTTTAAATTTCTTTGGTATTTTTTCGCTACATTAGCACCATATCAGAGCTACATATGCAAAAAAATAAAAAAAAAATAAAAAAAAATACAAAGCACCACGTCAAATTTGGGAATCCATGTTAGCAAATCTAGTTGCGAGTTTGTTGGAAGGATTAAATTGCAGCCAACAAAAAAATATTTAGAATTTGATTGCACAAATTCAAAATTTAGAACTTGGCTGTGATATTGCTAGTATGAGTACCTAGAGGGGGTGAATAGGTATACAAAGATTTTTCTTGATGATCGCACAATACTTTAGACAGTTGAAGAATTTGCAATAATTAAAAACCAATCGTGAGACTGAGTAAGGGAAAGAGAGAATTGAACACTCGGTTTATAGTGGTTCGGCTTGATTCAAGCCTACGTCCACTCTTCTGCACTGACAGCCAATTGGCTGGATTCCACTATGAACAAAGAGATGTTACAGTGTTGATCTTCCTTGATTTCTCGGTGTAGATGATCTACCACACTCACTCAAGGTATCACCAAGTACAAACACTCTCTTGTGTATACAATTTCGCTCGAACTGTCTCGACTAACAATCAAGGTTCTTCAGACTCTGGAATTTCTCTATCGATCACTCCCTTGAAAACAACTAGAACGACTTCCTTTTATACTCCTTTTTGCCATCATAGCCGTTGGCACTTACCAAAGGAATTCCTCCAATCTACCCGTTGGACGGAATCAATCAAGAAGATCATCCGAGCTATTTAAGGAATCTGATGATAGCCCATCAATCCTGTTCGCCCATACAATCAGGATCTCGGTTTCCAAGAATAGAACATTCCAAGATTATTTCGTCGACCATCGGATCTTCAATCGATCTTAGATAAGAATTAAAGAATCCGAAATGATTATCCAACCAAAGAATCTATTCCGAGAGGATTGGATCGAATCCTCAACCATATACCTCGGCTTTGGATTTCCTTCGTCCGGATTAGAAAGACTATCGGTGAGAATAGACTTAAGTCTTGAGTCTTGAGTCTTAAGTCTTGAGTCTTGGGTCTTGAGTCTTGGGTCTTGAGTCTCGAGAGTACAAAGTCTTCGGACTTTAAACGACGGTCTCCGAACATCCCGACTTAGACGAAAGAAACGTTTTGTCGGCTTCAAAATATTCTGAAAGATTTCTCCAACAATCTCCCCTTTTTGATGGTGACAAAACTTTCTTGAAGATTTGAACAACTTTGACCTGCAAAACATTTCTCAAGCAATATGGCTAACTCATAAAGATTAATAAAACAACCAGACTCTGCATCCACAGAAAATTGGTTAGTCTTTCATGAGAAACACCATATAACAACACTTGAATAAATGCAACCAGTCAAGCATCATAATCCACAACCAATTCAGTCAAATTCACACCCAAGTTCAAGTTCTCAAGTCATACTAAAAAAAAAACATAACCACAAAAGTCAAAGTTTTTAAATGGTTCAAATTTTGGTTCTCCCCCTTTTTGTCAGCATTGAAAAGGGTGAGAAAGGAGTCATGTCTGCTTGGGAATGCGCACGATCTGGAAATCCCCAATGGACTGGACTACTCCTTCGAGCTTCTTCAGGTCTTCTCTCAGATGAGCTACCTCTTCTCCCTTGGCATTGGCTTGAAGTTGCAGAGCGAGGTCTTTGAATTTATCCTCCAGAGAGACTGAAGATGCTTGTCCATCGCTCTTCAAAGCTTGGATTTCACAGTCCAGAACATATATCTGGCTACGCATTTCCAGAAGAATATTCATGATGCTACGAAAATCTGCAGAATCATCCGTCTGTGTACTGGCATTGGCTTTCTCAGATGGTGTGTATGCAGACGATGGCGCTTCTGTATGGTCTGGCAGATTTGGAATCGACGTATCACCTTCTTCAGGCAATTGAGAGACCTGAACTTCTTCTGGGTTTTCTGGAGATTGTCTTAGATCTTCACTGATAGCAGCATGAGGTGTAGACTTCTCTTGCTCGCTAACTCCCCCTGTCTCTAGGACATCGAAAGGGGAAGAGTGATGATCATGCTCTTGATTTCCCTTCTCTCCAGATTCATCAGCAGACTTTTCTTTTTCTCCTTCTCCTTCTTCTTCATCTTCTTTCTCCTTCTCTCTCTGTTCTTCTTCTTCTCTGTTCTGCTTTTCTTCTTCTCTGCTCTGCTGAAGTTCTGTCGGATGAGACACAGAACGTCTGGTTCTTGTCAGTGCTTGGATAGTGGGATCTTCATCATCTTCATCTTCATCCTCATCCTCCAGGATAAGAGTTCTTTTCCTCTTTTTCGATGAGGCACCAATGGCCTCCTTTCCTTTCCTTTTTGAAGCAGACTGGACTGGAGATTTCATTTTGAATTTCTCCATTGCCTTGGAGAGTTCTTGCAGACGCATCTTCATTAACATTTTCAACCCTACCACCATCTTATCACATGGTCGAACACAAAAAGTATGTGGCAGTTCAATGTTCAGATGTCTGAAGATCTTGGTCACCAGACCAGGATAAGGCAATTGTCCTTTGTCTTTTGACACTGCTCTGTACATATGGAAAAGAATAGTGTGCGGGAGAGAAAACTTCCGTCCTGAGTTGATCGCATACATCAACTTTGCTTCAGAAAGAGACACAGAAGTCTTTGACGTAGACTTCGGTCTGAGACAGTTGATCACAATCTTATGAAGCACAATGTTGATGGCATTCATCCTGGAATAGATAATTTTCTTATCTACGTCCCTATCTTTGACAAGATCCGAGTAGTACGAGCGGTGAGACTTTGATTGGGAGATAGCGTCCCGTTCAACTCCAACTATGTCCGCCAACATATTCACATCTACCACATAGACTTGGTCTCGAACATCGAATGAAATTCTATTCGCATCCAAAAAGCTAAGATTTGAATAGAAATAAGCGGTCGCTTGAGCATACCCGTCCGTAGAGTCGTAGCAAAAAGTCTCAAGTTGAAGCAAATTCAACTTCTCTCTTAAGTTCAAGTTGATGGTATCCGGGAAGTCAAAATCGACACTTCTAGGGTTTATCACCCCTCTTTTCAACAAACAAATACACTTTTTCCCGATCCTTGGATTTAAACAAATCCATCCGATTTCCTTTCACATTTGCTGCCACACCCATTCTAGGTTTAAATTCAAGGAACATTTTGTCATCATCGTTCCCTCAATCGATTTTGTCCCGGCATACGAGGGTCACTTGGAATGTTCGCAAGAGCCTCCTCGCCCTTCCTTTCGGAGCAATTCCCAACTCTTCCATTTTCCGAGAAAAAGATACTCATTTCCATAATTTTTGTCCTTAAGGAATTCATCTATATATTTTAATGAAGTACCGGAGGTTTTCATTTGCACGATAAAGCTTATAGATAAAGGAGGGTCTTTGGACTCTTCTCGGGTCGGCATCCTCGATTATCTCTTCTTCCGATTTTGACTTGCACCTTGTGGGGCGGGAGATGCTTGAATGACGTGGAGGAGAGCGAATCGGACTTTGTCGCTGACTTGATAAGTCTTCTTCCTCAGTAAGATCGAAGTGAGTTGGTCCCTTCTCCATTCTCTGTGGTCCCCTGTTTGCGATTCTTGATGATTTCCTCGAAGACGACATCTTTCTTTGTCTATTGGAGGATTCCTTCACTTGCTTTTCCCAAGAAAAATGACCACTTTCTCGACGACGAACAAGAAGTAGAAACAGTATCGGGAGGAGAGTGCCTTTTAGGGTTTTGAAAATTGGGCGTAGAATAACTGTATATATATATATACCTCGGATTTGAAAAGAGAAGTTTAATCGGTACAAGGAAAGTGTACGAACACTTCTTTTCAAAATCAATAACTGCCAAAATTAATTCCTTAAAAAAGACAAGTTTTCAAATTTCACACGAATTATATCTGAATGAAAGAACGTACCTTTTCGAGATAAGATAAACGAGAATTCGTACCTTTTAGTTAAAACAGCAACTTACAGTCTTTAGCCATGAATGATTGAGTCTCAGGATTCAAAGTCTAAGAGATCAGAGTCTTAGAGTTGGTGAGTTTCTAGACTTTAACTTCTTCAAGCTTCAAAATGTTGAGTCTTGAGCGGATGAAGTCGAATTGATTTTTCTCCAAAGGCTTTGTAAATATATCCGCTAGTTGACTCTTTGAATCATCAAATTGAATCGAGATTTCTCCATTTTGAATATGATCTCTAATGAAGTGATGACGAATCTCAATATGCTTTGCTCTTGAATGAAGGATTGGATTTTTGGTGAGATTGATCGCGCTGGTGTTGTCACATCTGATTTCTGTGCATGAGTCTTCAATGCCAAAGTCTTATAGCTGTTGTTTTATCCATAGAATTTGCGAATAGCAGCTTCCAAGAGCTACATACTCTGCTTCAGTCGTTGAAAGAGCTACAAGATGCTTTGCTTCCTTGAGAACCAAGACACCGTTCCGTTTCCAAGCTTGACAAGTTCCGTAAGTGCTCTTTCTATCGACTCTAACGCCAGATCGCATCGAGTATCCTAGAAGATTAAAGTCTCCCCTCTTTGGATACCAAAGACCGATGCTTGAAGATGAAGCAACGTATTTGATAATACGTTTCACAGCAATGAGATGTGATTCTCTAGGATCTGATTGAAACCTAGCACAGATACAAACACTAAACAAAATATTAGGTCTAGAAGCAGCAAGATAAAGAAGTGAACCGATCATGCTCCCGTATGCTTTTGATCTACTTTCTTCCCTTCTTCATCCTTGTCTATCTTCTCGAGAACATGACATTGGTATGTCGGTCTTTTGCACTTTTCCAATCCAAACCTTTTGACAAGATCATTCGCATATTTTTCTTGATGGATGAAAGTTCCTTCCTTCATTTGATTTACTTGGAGTCCAAGAAAGAATGTTAACTCTCCCATCATACTCATTTCAAACTCATCCTGCATAGACTTAGAAAATTTCTTGCAAAGACTTTCATTAGAGGATCCAAAAATAATGTCATCAACATATATTTGAACGAGTAAGAAACTTTTGTTTTCCTTTTTGATGAACAGAGTAGTATCTACTTTACCTTTGACAAATCCGTTCTGTAATAAAAACTTACTTAGTCTGTCGTACCAAGCTCGAGGTGCTTGCTTTAGACCATACAGAGCCTTTTTCACCAAGACCGAGTCCGGCTTCTTTGGGTCTTCAAATCCAGCGGTTGTTCCACATAAACTTCCTCTTGGATAAATCCATTTAGGAAAGCACTTTTGACGTCCATTTGGAATAACCTGAAATTTTTGTAACAAGCAAACGCAAGTAATAGACGAATAGCTTCTAACCTTGCTACAGGAGCGTAAGTCTCATCATAGTCTATTCCTTCTTCTTGCGTGTATCCCTTGGCCACGAGTCTTGCTTTATTTCGTACGACTTTTCCTTTTTCGTTCATCTTGTTTCTGAACACCCACTTGGCTCCAATAACAGTTTTACCTTTTGGTTTAGATGTCAATTCCCAGACATCATTAATGTTGAACTGTCTGAGCTCTTCTTGCATAGCTTCGATCCAGCTTTCATCAGATAAAGCTTCTTCTATGCTTTTTGGTTCAATTTCAGATATGATAGCAACAGCACTAGATTCTTCACGCCTTTTTGATCTGGTGCGGATTCCTTCATTGATTTCGCCAATAATGAGATCTTTAGGATGACTGGATTTGTGTTTCCGATTCTTCGTTGATTTGCTTGGTTGATGATCTCTTTCTTTATTTGAATCTTCATGAGCATCTTGATGTTGGACTTCCGTGAGTCGAGATGCTTCTTGAGTTGAAGACTTTGGAAGGTCTAGAGTAGGTTCGGACTCTTCATGCTAAATCGACAAGGATTCATCTTGTGTGGAGTCTTGGAATTTGACATTCATTGATTCCTTCACGGTCGGCTTTTCTTGTTATAGACTCTGTAGGCTTTGCTTGATGTAGAATATCCAAGGAAGATGCCTTCATCTGATCTTTCTTCAAACTTACCAACTCGATCATTTGCATTTTTCAAAATAAAGCATTTGCAACCAAATACATGAAAGTATGAAACAATAGGCTTCTTACCTTTGAACAATTCATAGGGGTTTTTTCAAGAATAGGTCTTAGGAAGACTCTATTTATAATATAGCATGCGGTTGAAACGACTTTTAGCCCAAAATCGTGAAGAAATTTTACTTTCAATTAAAAGTGTTCTAGCCATTTCTTGAAGAGATCTATTCTTTCTTTCCACAACTCCATTTTGCTCTGGAGTATACGGAGAGGAAAACATGTGATTAAAACCAGATTTATCACAGAATTTCGTAAAATCTTGATTTTCAAATTCACTTCCATGATCTGTTCTTATACTTGAAATAGCACATCCTTTTTCATTTTGAACCTTTTTAGCAAACTTCTCAAAGTACGAAAAGGTTTCTGACTTACTTGCAAGAAAATATACCCAGGTAAAGCGAGAGAAATCGTCTACAATTACTAGACAATATTTCTTACCTCCAATGCTCTGGGTTCTTGTTGGTCCGAAGAGATCCATATGAAGCAACTGTAGTACATGATTAGTAGATACATGATTTATTTGCTTAAATGAATTTCTTACTTGCTTTCCCAGAATGCATGGAGTGCATAAGTCAGATTTTTGGTATGGCAATTTAGGTAGACCTCGAACAAGCTGCTTTGAAGAGATTTTGGCTAATTGCTTCTTGTTGATATGGCCAAGTTTTCTGTGCCATAGAACTGCTTCATCTTGAATTGAAATTAGACATTGATCTTCATTTGGCTTTACATCAAGGAGATAGATATTTCCATGCCTTCGTCCCATGAAAGCCTGAGTTGAGTCTTTGCTAATTCCAGAACATATGCCTTCTTGAAAGGAGATCTTGAAACCGGTATCACACAATTGGCTAATGCTGAGAAGATTGTAATTGAGTCCTTCCACTAGAGAAACATTGCTTATTGTGAGATTTCCAATTTTCACGGTTCCAAATCCCACAATGCTTCCTTTGCTATTTCCTCCAAATGAAACTTTTCCACCATTCACTTGAATAAGCTTTATGAAACAATTTGAGTCTCCTGTCATGTGTCTTGAGCATCCGCTGTCAAGATACCACTTTACCTTCTTTTTGACAGAGACTCGCATTCAAAAGAGAGTCTCAAGCTTTCTTTGGTACCCAAATTTTCTTGGGTCCTTTGGTGTTAGTAGGATGAGCATTATTAGGCCATACTCTCTTAACAGGCTTCCAAACCATAGGACACTCTTTTTCAAAATGATCCTGACTGTTACACTTTGAACACCTTAAAGCATTTCGACCTATAGACTTTACAAAAACTTTCTTGAAATGATTTTTGTAAGCCTCTCTCGACGGTCTTTTCTTAATTCTTTCTTTTACTTTCGGAAAATCAATCAAAGGGATTGTTTCAGCTGTCATACCTAGACCCGACTTATTGAAGTAAGGTCTTTGGATTGAAAGAACTTTTTCAAGTTTTTCCGACCCTATTGAAAATTTCTTTGAAATATTTGATAAATCAGTTTTTAAGAACGCATTTTCTTTTGAAAGTTTTTCTTCATTCTCTTTAAGAGTAGAAACATTCAAGTTTAAACTCTTCACTTTTTCTTCCAAGATGTTTTCCTTTTGTTTTAAAACTGAGTTTTCCTTTTTAAGTTCGGAAATCTTTTTAGAGAAGTCTTAAGACTAAAGCATAATTCATCAATGTATTTAGAGACTTTGACAGGGATTTTATAATCACTTACCTCAAATTCACTGTCTAAGTCTGATCCAGAGTCTGAGTCTGATTGCGCCATCAGACACAGGTTGGCATATTCCTCATCACTCTCTTCACACTCTGTATCGCTCCAGGTTTCGGCTTTAAGAGCTTTTCGAGACTTCTCAGCTTTTCCTCTTTTCTTTTTCAGAAGAGGACAGTTGGGTCTGATGTGTCCCTTCTTTTTACATTCGAAGCAAACTACATCTTTGTTTGGTTCCTCATCATCAACAGACTTGGTCTGCTGTCTCTGAAAACTTTGTTTCTTTGGGATGAACCTTCTGCCTTTTCTGTTCAGTTTTTTGAATCTTCTTATCATGAGTGCAAGCTCCTCATCATCCATATCATCTTCGAATCTGCATCATCGTAATCATCATTTGATTTTAGTGCAATAGATTTCTTACCTCTTGGATCTTCGTCTTCATTAATTCGTTCCACTTCGTAAGACCGAAGAGTTCCAATCAGCTCGTCTACGATAATGGCATGATTCTTTGCGTCTCTCTTATTGAAGTCTTTATATGATTCCAATCCTTGGAGAGTCCACGCAGAAGCTTGTTCACCTTCATGGGATCAGAAATTTTTGTCCTTGGTTCTCAAGACCATTGACAATATCTGTAAAACGACTAAACATGTCGCTTATAGATTCTCCGGTTTCATTTTGAAGGCCTCATATTGACCGAGGAGAATGTTAATTCAGTCTCCTTCACTCGATTTGTCCCTTCATAGGTGATGTGTAATCTATCCCATACTTCTTTTGCTGTAACACAAGAAGATATTCTGTTATATTCAGTTGGAGATAAAGCACAATATAAAGAGTAAATTGCTTTTGCATCGAGTGCTTGTCTCTTGTTTATCTCTTCCTGAGCCATTCCGCTGGTTTCAATAGTGTCTTTCCCTCTTTCAGAGATTGATGCAGCAGCAGGAGTGATTCCTCTTTCCACAACGTCCCATTCCAGAGGATCCTTTGATCATAGGAAAGCTTTCATCTTGTTCTTCCAAATGTTGTAATCCTTTCCATCGAAGTAGGGAGGTCTGGTATTGCTTTGCCCTTCCATCAGCCCCGGTGCTAGCATACTAGCTATGGATCTTTTACTCTGAAGTAAAACACTTCAAACAAAGTAAGAGCACGAGCTCTGATACCAATTGATATTGCTAGTATGAGTACCTAGAGGGGGTGAATAGGTATACAAAGATTTTTCTTGATGATCGCACAATACTTTAGACAGTTGAAGAATTTACAATAATTAAAAACCAATCGTGAGACTGAGTAAGGGAAAGAGAGAATTGAACACTCGGTTTATAGTGGTTCGGCTTGATTCAAGCCTACGTCCACTCTTTCGCACCGACAGCCAATTGGCTGGATTCCACTATGAACAAAGAGATGTTACGGTGTTGATCTTCCTTGATTTCTCGGTGTAGATGATCTACCACACTCACTCAAGGTATCACCAAGTACAAACACTCTCTTGTGTATACAATTTCGCTCGAACCGTCTCGACTAACAATCAAGGTTCTTCGACTGGAATTTCTCTATCGATCACTCCCTTGAAAACAACTAGAACGACTTCCTTTTATACTCCTTTTTGCCATCATAGCCGTTGGCACTTACCAAAGGAATTCCTCCAATCTACCCGTTGGACGGAATCAATCAAGAAGATCATCCGAGCTATTTAAGGAATCTGATGATAGCCCATCAATCCTGTTCGCCCATACAATCAGGATCTCGGTTTCCAAGAATAGAACATTCCAAGATTATTTCGTCGACCATCGGATCTTCAATCGATCTTAGATAAGAATTAAAGAATATGATTATCCAACCAAAGAATCTATTCTAGAGGATTGGATCGAATCCTCAACCATATACCTCGGCTTTGGATTTCCTTCGTCACTGGATTAGAAAGACTGTCAGTGAGAATAGACTTAAGTCTTGAGTCTTGAGTCTTAAGTCTTGAGTCTTGAGTCTTGAGTCTTGGGTCTTGAGTCTTGGGTCTTGAGTCTCGAGAGTACAAAGTCTTCAGACTTTAAACTGACGGTCTCCGAACATCCAGACTTAGACTGAAAGAAACGTTTTGTCAGCTTCAAAATATTCTGGAAAGATTTCTCCAACAGGCTGCATGTTCGGCCAAACATTCGGGACTTTTTCTATAATTTTCACTTATAGGAACTGTGTAACGAGAACTAGCATAGTGGATAGCAAATATTTTTATAATATAATAACAAATAAGGGTTACACAGATAAAAATTTCTAGTTTAATTATTATCTTACAATGATCTCTCCCACCAAGAAGAACTCTTCTATGTATGGGTTTTCCAATGCATCTCTTATCTTGATTTGGCCTATCCTTCCACAGTTGTAGAATAAACGTGTAGATTAGCAGCAAAAATAGCATATTGGTTGTGAGGAAAAAATTTCAGGCCAAAAAGCGGAAAGGAAAGTGAAGCTGCGTGGAATAGGCTCGCTATTTTCAAGCCATGTCCATGTGATGAAACATGAAGCTTCCCCTCAACTCCCTGCGAAACTGCCCATGTAAACGCAAAGAAACTGAAAAATCAAAAGGACAGACGTGCATGACTTTATGTCTTTCGTGTTTTTCCACAACTTTGTTTTCTTCTTTGACAACGCAACTCAATTGCGAGTTGATGCATCAAGCGTACATAAAAGATAAAGAGAGGAAAGAGACACGAAGAGGACAGAAGACTTTTGCAATGGGGTCAAAACTTTTTGAGGTTTCTTAGTTAGAGAAAATATATTATTTTTAATTTCAAGAAATGTCTGGCGAGAAAACGTAAATTAGATTGAAATTGAGATTACATTGAAAGGAAATGCAGCTACACGTCCACATTATGCACCATGCCATCTTCATTGACCCATGCTTCATGCGTGTCTGATCATCACCTTAGTGTAGCCACAGGCCTACAATCATAAATCCCAACTTCCCTCAAAGAACTTCATGTAGCATGGCCATCAAGGAATTTTTAGTGATACATGTCCATAGTAAAATTGTCATTGCCACAAAATGCCATATTTCATTCAAGTTAGATCGATATTGATATAGTTTGTCAAAATTCATTCCACCTAGCTTGGTCGAATATATACATGACATGGTTAAAATGGACATTCGTTAATAGTCTAACATAACACAATGTTGCAACACATTAAATCGCAAATAGAGAATAGTATCATTATTCAGAGGGTTAAGCCGATTTACGATGAAAGATGAAATATTCTTCAAAAGCCCGAGCAACAATCTAACTCCAAATAAATAAACTAGGAAAATAAGAGAAACTCTACCCACCAATTAAAAGACAGACTAAAGGAAGTTTTCCCTAATCAGGAATGGAAGAAAACTCATGGCCCTCCTAAAAATAAAGGAAAAATAAATTAGGTAAAAAATATTGAAATTATCTTGAGTCCCCCTCAGTGCTACCCTTCTATTGAACTTCCTCTATATGGTGATTTAGGGCACACAGGCAACCATTCTATTTTTGTTCCAAAACTATTTTTCTATTTCAGACCGTTTGGTGACGTAATTTCATTTTTCTATTTCTAGAACAAATTTTTAGCCCAAAAATAGATTTGGAATAGAAATGAGAAGTATAAATTTTTTACTTCTTTATTTCTAGAACAAAAATGAGAAATAAAAACTATTTTCATCATCCGTCCTTTTTACTAGTTAGGCACTTACCCGCTGTTGTCGCCTGCTGTCCACCGTTAGTCACCATCCACCAGTTGCTATCCACCAGTCATCGATTGTCAGTCACCACCACAGCCATCCACCATCCCTCAGGAATGAGAAATTTTGTGTCAATATCAAATGATATTCTATTTCGAAAAATGAATGACAAAGAAAAGAAAGTGCAGGCTTTGTTCATGGGCATTATAGGAGAATAGAGAAAGCGACGAACTCGGGGCAGTTCCGCTATCTCTCCAAACCCTCAGACGATCCTCACCTACCATTCCACTCTCTAGGACTTTCATTTTTAGTTTTCCTCTAGTTTTGTCCTCTTTTTTTTTTTTTTTTTTTCAAGTTTTCTCCATTTTTTGAAAATTTATTTGGTCTTTCTTAACTTTTTAATTAATAAATTTTCATGACTTGACACTGCATTAGCGCCATATCAAGGCCATGTATGCAAAAAGATAATACAAAATGCCACATCATATTTTGGAATCCATGTTAGCAAAAAACATTTAGGACTTAATTGCACAAATTCAAATTTTAGGACTTGACTGCATATTCAGCCAAACATTCAAGACTATTGGTGTAATTTTCACTTATAAGAGCCTAAAACGAGAAGTAGTGTGGTGGATGATAGTGCTAGTATGAACACCTAGAGGGGGTGAATAGGTGTAAAAATAGATTATGCAAAATACAGTGAAAACTTTTACTTTTAACCTGAATCTGAATAATAACAGACTTTTGAAATTGAGTCTGAAGAGCAGCAAACTTTGAACGAGATCAGACTTTAGCAGATAAATAAAGTTACGAACAAAATAAAGAGATTTGGGGAAGAGAATAAGAACACGAGGTTTATAGTGGTTCAACTTAATCCAAGCCTACGTCCACTCTTCCACGCTAACAGCCTTCTTGGCTGGATTCCACTATGCAATCAACAAGAGATTACAACTTTGAGTGTAAACACTTAGTAGTATATCACATTATCTCACTAAGTCACTCTTTTGGTATTTCTCTCACGATCACAAACGTTTAAGCTCACAAGAGACAAGTGTATGATCGAAGTTGGCTCATATTTTGAAATTATAAATTCTACACTCCGTTTCTTTTTTGCTCATCGGTCCTTCATCTCCTTAAATACTCCTTTACTTCTAAACTAGCCGTTGGACAGTATCTTGAGGATCATCTTCCAATCTACCCATTGGACAGCTCTATATCTAGAAGATTTGGTAGCCGTTGAGTGACAAATGTAGAATTCCAAACTGATTCCGATTGCCCATACAAACAGAATCTTGGTTTCCATAAGTAAAGCTTCTTCGTATAAAAAGTTCTTGTTTTTAAGATCTAATCGTCAATCGATTAGATTGAGTCAATCAAATCAATCTTGATGTAGAATCCAAACTAACTTACTAGCCGTTATATGATTGGGCTTGTATTACATTCTGTCGAATCCAGATGTAAAGTCTGAGAGCAATAGATTTTACAATTTGAATCTGAGTGCAATAGACTTTACAATCTGAGTCTGAACATATTCTGCTTCAGCATAGAGTCTGTTTTTTAGTTCAGCTTCAGCATAAAGTTTGTCTTTTGGTTCTTCCAAGTATAGACTTTGATAATATCTTTTACACATTCTATCATCTGCATAGTATATTACTCAACCATCAAATACATTAGTAGCATTTGATTTATTTTGTCATCTTCAAAACATCATAAGGGATTTCCCTAACAATCTCCCCCTTTTTGATGATGACAAAATAATCTCTGAATATGCAGATTTATAAACATGCTTTTAAAAATATTAATTTAAATCAAATGATATCATAATATATCAAATAAATCGAGCATAACAATATATAGAAAAATAATCGCAGCTCAATATTATAATATCAACCAATCAACACATATGCATATTCATATCTTCTCTCCCTTTTTGTCATAATCGAAAAGTGATAACAATAGATATAGTATCACGTAGAGAATATAAAACGATAACAAATGTCTTGCATGAAACACAATTTCCAAAAAATCAGCTTTTATAAAGTAAATCGAATATTAAAGATATGCAATATAGATCACTTCGATCATATATATCAGCAAATATTCAATAAAAATCATGGATGCATCATAAAATTCATGTATTATTTTTTTCATAATAAAATGATAATATCAATAAAAGATTTATTAATGACAAAAGGTAATAAAAGAATACACTAAACGGATTTTTTAGAACTTGGTAAGTTCTAATCACATTTACCTTTTCCTTCATTCCATAATAAGATCACGATCATGATTGATTCAAAAAGATTTTTCTAAAATTGATCAAGGCTCCCCCTCAATTTGTTGCCTTTTTGAATTTGATCACGAATCTTTTCCTTTTCTTTTGGATTCGCTTTCTCCCCCTGTGATCATGATGATATTTGCAAATAGAAACAATTGTTGCTTGTGCACGTTGAATAGGATATTTTTTTCATTTTTTCCCTTTGTAGCAACAATATCCGCAACGATCACTTGCATTTTGAAATTCAAGGCAAAAATTTATTTTCTTTAATCAAGCTCTTCTCGAATTCAACCTGCATAAACTTAACGAACTTTTTTGCACAAATAAGCTGTAATAATATCCACGTAATATATAATGCACTTTCTTCAAATAAATAAATTGAATAGCATATATAAAATTATCAATTATTAAAATTCAGAACTACTCAACCTTTCGTACGACATAAGGAAGGGTATCTTTGAACCTCCAGAAGATAGTATAGAATCTCCATGATTTTCAAATCGAGCTTTTCAAAATCCATATGGAATATTCTTTTGTCACCTGCAAATTCTTGTATAATAGATAATAATCTTTGCAAAAATGTCACATAATACCTTCCTCCGATTTGTGGATCAAAATTGCTAGATATAAGATATCTTCTAAGAATACAGCAAGAATATCCATAAATATGCAATAATATCTTTCAAGATCAAAGGGATTTCTTTAAGCATATTCTCAAAAATATATTCTTGAATTATTTTACAAAAAGAAAATAGATATTTCTCACGTGCCAAAATTGTAATGCCTTATATTTATGACAAAAGATATTTGCAATATAATAAACAATCATCCAAAATTATGATAAATGCACGTAGAAATTTGTAAGGCGGGATAATAAAAAATATTCTCTTACCCATGGTATATGTTTGAAATATACCATTGATTAAAAAAAAATCACTTCCAAACTTCGCAGGAGAAGCTTTTCTGATTGCACCAATGTAAACTCACAAACATTCTTCCCTTATAGAATTTCCTGCAATGCACTTATTTCCTTTTTTGGTATCCATCAATTTGGATCCTTCCATGACATTAGAGCAAAATATGAAATCTCCATAATCAAATATTCTTTCTTAATTCATCGTAACAAAGTATTTAAAGAAAGAATATTATGCACAATGATATTTTGAAAATAAATTCTTATTTAGTCATAGTACGATAAAAACAGAGAGAATAAAATCCTTGAGTATCTCAGAAAAAAAAAAATCTTGCATAATTAATATCACGTAAAACAGACTTTCACTTTGCAAAATATGATTAAATCTGACAGTATAAAATCAATCCAAATAAATTCATTTGTCTTTAAGCAAGATATAAAAAATAATCACACGTATTAAATTAAATCTCAACTCAAAAAATAAATCACACGTATTGGATCAAATCGCAACTCACGAATCACAAAAACAAATCATACGATTCTTTCTTCAATAAAACAAAATTTGATCATTATAAAATCTCAATCAACCAAGGGTATGTCGAAAATGAGAATTATGTGCCCAAATCAAATTAAAAAATTTACCTTCCTTACCATATTCTCTTTCTTCTTTCTTCTTTATATCCTGCAAAAAATAACTCATCTTTTCTTTGGTACCCATTTTTTCTTGGGTCCATGAGAGTTAGTAGAGCATGCTATTTTTATCCAATCTTTCTTAATAGGTCTCCAGACTTTAGGACATTCTTTCTCAAAATGTTCCAAATCTCCACAATTTGAACACTTGAGGGCATTTCGACCAACAGGTTTTGTAAAGATCTTTTGAAAATGCTTCTTGTATGCAAATCTAGGAGATCTTTGTCTAAGTCTCTCCTTAACTTTAGGAAAATCAATTAGAGAATCACTTTCCTTATTGAAACCAAGTTTCGACTTATTATAGTAAGGAACTTGTATGGAAAGGATATGCTCTAATGTTTTTGATCCATTTGAAAATCTTGTCGAATTATTTGAAAATTCTTTCTTCAAAGAATCATTTTCTTTGACAAGTAAATCTCCACTTTCTTTTGTCTATAGAAAATCTTTTTGCAAAATTTCAAAATTTTCTTTTTGAGAAAGATCTTGTTGCTAAGCCAATAATTCTCCTTTTTAAGTTCAGATATCCTTTTAAGAGAAGATTTGAGATTTAAGCATAGCTCATTTATATACCTTGAAACTTTGATAGGATTTTTTGGATAGCTTACCTCGATTTTCTCATCGGATTCTAAGTCTGTGTCTGAGTCAAATTCTGATTTTGAGTTTGTGTCTGAGTCAAACTCAGATTTTAAATGTGCCATCAAGCATAGATTTCCTTGCTCATCATCTTCTTTTATTGTTCTTTTATGGCCATTCTGCTTGTATTTTCTTCTTCCACTAAATTTGCTTCCTTTTCTATTCAGTTTCTTGAATTTCTTGACCATAAAAGCAAGTTTTTCATTGTCCATGTCATTTTCTGAGTCTGTTTAATCAAAAACAGCATTATATATTAAAGCAATGGACTTCTTACCTTCGGGATCTTTATCAACGATTTGTTCCACTTCATAGGATTGAAGAGTGCCAATCAATTCATCAACGGAGAGTGGCATAATCCTCTGAGTCTCCTGGATTGAGGTCTTAACATGGTTCCAATCTTTTGAGAAACCTCGCAAGAGTTTGTTGACCTTCATTAGGGAAGAAATTGGCTAACCTTGATACGCCAAACCGTTTACAATTTTTGTAAAACGATTGAACATATCTCCAATCGACTCTCTTGGCTTCATCTTGAAGGATTCATATTTGCCTAGCAGGAAGTTTACTTTTGTCTCTTTTACACGATCAGTCCCTTCATATGTAACATGAAGTCTATCCCAAACTTCTTTTGCTATTTCACATGAAGAGATTCTGTTATATTCAGCAGGAGACAATGCGTAATATAAAGAATAAATGGCTTTTGCATCAAGCGCTTCTTTTTTGGACATTTCCTTCCGAGACATAGGAGCAGGGGGAGGGGGGGTTTACTTTCTTTGTCTTTGCCATTCTTATTTCATGTAGACATAGTAGTGGGATTGATTCATTTTTCCACAACATCCCATTGCAAAGGATCTTTAGATCTTAGGAATGCTTTCATTTTGTTCTTCCACACGTTGTATTCCTTTCCATCAAAATATGGTGGCCTGGTGTTGCTTTGTCCTTCCATAAGTCCTAGTGCCAAGATACTAGCCATAAAAGATATTTAGCTCAAAAATAAAAACACTTTTATAAACTGAGCACTTGACTCTGATACCAAATGATAGTGCTAGTATGAACACCTAGAGGGGGGTGAATAGGTGTAAAAATAGATTCTGCAAAATATAATGAAAACCTTTAGTTTTAACTTGAGTCTGAATAACAACAGACTTTGGAAACTGAGTCTGAAGAGCAACAAACTTTGAGCGAGATTAGACTTTAGCAGATAAATAAAGTTACGAACAAAATAAAGAGATTCGAGAAAAAGAATAAGAACACAAGGTTTATAGTGGTTCAGCTTAATCCAAGCATTCGTCCACTCTTCCACGTTAACAGCCTTCTTAACTGGATTCCACTATGCAATTAACAAGAGATTATAATTTTGAGTGCAAACACTTAGTAGTAGATCACACTATCTCACTAAGTCACTCTTTTGGTATTTCTCTCACGATCACAAATGTTTAAGCTCACAAGAGACAAGTGTATGATCGAAGTTGGCTCAGACTTTGAAATTATAAATTCTATGCTCCGTCTCTTTTTTGCTCATCGGTCATTCATCTCCTTAAATACTCCTCCACTTCCAAACTAGCCGTTGGACAGTATCTTGAGGATCATTTTCCAATTTACCCATTAGATAGCTCTGTATCTAAAAAATTTGGTAGCCGTTGAGTGACAAAGGTTGAATCCCAAATTGATTTTGATTGCCCATACAAAATCGAATATTGGTTTCCATAAGTAAAGCTTCTTCGTATAAAAAGTTCTTGTCTTCAAGATCCAATCGTCAATCAATTAGATTGAGTCAATCAAATCAATCTTGATGTAGAATCCAAACCAGATTACTAGCCGTTATATGATTAGGCTTGTATTACGTTCTGTCAAATCTGGATGTAAAGTTTGAGAGTAATAGACTTTACAATTTGAGTATAAGTGCAATAGACTTTACAATCTGAGTCTGAACATATTCTGCTTCAGCATAGAGTCTGTCTTCTGGTTCTTCCAAGTATAGACTTTGATAATACTTTTACACGTTCTATCATCTGCATAGTCTATTACTCAACCATCAAATACATTAGTAGCCTTTGATTTATTTTGTCATCTTCAAAACATCATAAGGGATTTCTCTAACAGTGGATACCAAATATTCTTACAAGAAAGTGACAAATACAAGTTTCTTATATAAAAATTCTAATGTGATACCCATCATATATTGTTCTCTCCCACCAAGAAGAACTTTGCTATTCTTTGCACAAGTCTTTGAACCACAGGTTATTAGGTGGCAGACGGTTCAGAGACTTGTGTGAGGCACAACCAACCTAATAGGTGCTTTTTCGAGTACCACCTCTTCACCCTAGGTATGGAAGGCTATTATATAACTTCCTATCCAGTGGTGGCCATCTCCAAAGAGATGACATGGTTTATACCTTCACCACTGAAGGCCCCTTTTGTTCCTAGGTGGATCTTTTTCTTCCCCACCTAGGAGGGAATACAGGAGGTGGCGTTGTGGAGTCCCACCCCTCAGGGGTTCTTTGTGATGTTTTTTCTTCCTTAAACCTTATAAGGACCTAACTCTTTTCTTTGTGGAACATGAAGTAAAAAACTTTCATTACGTACAAGAAGATAGGCATGTAAATTCATAGACAATTTCATTGAAGAATTGAGATTGATGTCATTTTTTTTTCCAGGTTTGCACTTGAGAAATTTCTTCGTCCTTCTCTACAACAATCATATGACAAGAAAAGGTGGATCACACACACATGGTTCATGTTATTTTTGCAAGATAAAGCATAAGTTGCATATTATAATTTAGGATTGCATCGATTGTATTATACCATGTCCCTCTTCAAATGATGCCGTGTCTAGTGAAAAGTGAGTTGTCTCTTTGTTTGATACCGATATGTGATGAGAAAAAGCAGAGATCCTTTTCCTTGTCCGACCAGAATATAGGACACGATGCATGTTATCGTGGCTCATCATGTCTTTTTCGTAGTCTAGCGATTGGTTCGAATCGTCTCCGGCTGGCATTGATTTGGCGATGGGACAGCAGACAGCACCTCTTTCCTTCATTCATCTCCCAACATCTGATGAAACCGATCGCAACCGTTGAATCAGATGACCGCGTCTCGGGATCCATCGGGAGGGGAATTCGCGTTGAACGGTTGATTTCTAGTTGCGGTGCGTTGGAAAAGCTGAGACAGGGCAGTACCGAAGGGACTCGGAAATGGTCGTCCAAAGAGATGCGTTAGAATAAACTTGTAGATTAGCAGCCAAAAAAGCATATGGGCCGCGGACAAGTTTTCACGCCAACAAACGCAAGGAAAGTGATAACGCGTGGAATAGGGTGGCTATTTTCAAGCCATGTCTATGTGATAGACACATGAAACTTCCCCTCAACTCCTTGTGATATTCCCATGTAAACGCAAGGAAACTGAAAAAGCGGAAGGACAGACGCGTGCATGACTTTATGTCATTCGTGTTTCTCCACAATTTTGTTTTTTTCTCTGACAAGTTAAGTCAATTGCGAGTTGATGCATGAAGCATACATAAAAGATAAAGAGAGGAAAGAGACACGAAGAGGATGGGAAACTTTCGCATTGGGGTCGAAACTTTTTGAGGCTTCTTAGTTGCTTGGATGTTAAGTTGAAAATGAGAGGACATTGTGGGGTCAACTCAATTGCGAGTTGATGCATGAAGCATACATAAAAGATAAAGAGAGGAAAGAGACATGAAGAGGAAGGGAAACTTTTGCATTGGGCTCGAAACTTTTTGAGGCTTCTTTGTTGCTTGGATGTTAAGTTGAAAATGAGAGGAAATTGTGGAGCAAGTAAATACAATGAATTTGCATTTTCGTTGTAAGTAAATGTTTCATATCTCTAGTGACGTTTTTGAATTTTCTATAGGCTTCATTACAAATTCCACACGTTTGCAAGCTCCTAAAAGAGCAATTGAGTCAAATATTTACGAATTTCCTTATGACTATTTTAGTGATGACAGAATAATCAAAAGCTAATAATATGCACATTTGGTGTGTTATGTTGATAAAACGTTAATTGTTTTGATGGACCTCTAGATTATAAAAGGTGAACAAATTAGATGACACTTATCGTCGTCAAAGAGTTTTGAATGTGGATGATCGATTTGGATGGACCTTGGTACAAGCATTGAATGGACAATAGGGCAAAATATTGACAAGAAATCTGCATGAAATTACAGGCAAAAAGTGGATGATAAACAAGACATGGTGGATTTCTACAACACTTGGTGAGAAGATATCTTCAACATTTGATTTGAATTCAAATTGGTATTTTATAGCGGGTTCAATGCTTTGAAGTAAATGGAAAACAGGTAAGTCCGAGAAAATAGATTATTTTTAATTTCAATAAGCATCCGGCGAGAAAATGTAAATTACATTGAAATTGAGATTACACTGAAAGGAAATGCACCTACACGTCCACATTGTGCACCATGCCATCTTCACTGACCCATGTTTCATGCCTGTCTCATCATCACCTTGAAGTAGCCACAGGCCCACAATCATAAATCCCAACTTCCCTTAAAGAATTTCATCTAGCACGGCCATCAAGGAATTTTTAGTGATACATATCCAAAGTAAAATTTTCATTGCCACAAAATACCAAAATATCAACAAAGTTAGTTGAATATTGACGTAGTGTGTCAAAATCCATTCAACCTAGCTTGGTTGAATGCATACATGACAGATAAAATGGACACTTGTTAATAGTTGAACATAACACAATTGTGAAAACACATCAAAGCGCAATTAGAGAAAGGTATCATTATACAAAGGGTTAAACCGATCTTACGATGAAAGCTGAAATATTCATAAACCCAAGCAATGATCCAAACCCAAATAAAGATATTAAGAAACAGAGAGAAACTCATATTCCACCGACTATTGGTTGTGATTGGTTTATAAGTTATGAACATCATGCATAAATAAATTTAATAAAAAATAATGTGGGTGATGTTGATGTTTGTAAACCCACCAATTAAAAGACCGACTAAAGAAAGTTTCCTCTTACTAGGAATGGGATAAAAATCATGGCCCTCCTAAAAATAAAGGAAAAATAAATGAGGTAAAAAGTCTTGAAATTATCACTTCTTGTGTTAGCAATAATCTCATAGGTAGATCATATATACGGTGAGACCCTTTAATATCTCATGTTCCTTTTACCACTCATGGATCTGGATACAAGTCCAGAAGCTCTTTGCTTATAGATCAAAATGTAAACCGGGCCAATAATGCTTCTCACGTCTTAAGTTAGCAATTATCTCATGGATTAGGTCAGTTTGCTTGAGCCTGAGTCTGGTCTCTTGCAGTTGGTAGGTCATACTCGTCTTGGTTGCGTTGGCAACGTTCCCGATTTTGATGTGGTCCAGGTTTTTGCGATCTTGAATTTGTGTTTCCATTAACGATGTGAAGGTGTTGGCTTAATTGTATGAATTTAGCACCAACACCACATGCAGCTTAATCTCATTGACGATCTTGTTGAGCTTGTTTTGGGCTACATTTATGGACACTTAAATTTTGGCAACTCTTTTAATCATCCTATAATTGCATTGAAAATTGAGGGTTAATTTTGAGCCACTAAAACAAATCATCATTAAAATCGCATAGAATATTATAGATATTAGGAAATTTACATAGAACTTATTAAGATTTATATAAAGAAGTTATACAAAATGGTTTTTAAAAAGAGCAAAAAAGAAAAAAAAAAAAAAAGGGCAAGACTGGGCCAGGTTCAGACCGGCCCAGCCTCTTTTCGTTTTCCTCTTCTTTTTCCCGCCGGGGCGGCCCATTTTCCCTTTTCCCCGGCCCAGCCCGCGCTCCTCTCTCTTCCTCCTTCCTTGCCCACGCATCTCTGTAGCAACAGAGACGTACACGGGCAGAAAGCAGAAGCAGCCGTGGTCCGCGGGTCGGGATCAGGCCGGCCGGCAAGTTGGCCGTGGCAGAAGCCATGCGCGCTTTCCGGTTGCTTTTAAAAGGGAGAGAGGGAGCGTGAGAGGGGGGGGGGGCTTGGGCGGAGTAGGTTCGGAGAGAGAGAACGAGATTGAGAGTGAGACAGAGCGAGAAGCAGAGAGCGAAGAGTGAGGCCGTGAGTGAAGGGCCTCTTCCGGTAGCCGCCGCGTCTGGACCTCGGCCACTGATCCTGACCGACTCGTTCTTCTCCCCCACAGTAGGCCTCGGTGTGTTTCTCTTTGATTTGTGTGGGGATGTGTGGATATCCCAAGGATCTCGGCTTGGAGATGTGCAAGACGATCGGGTGTGGCCCAATCCGTCAAGCTTGTCCTCCATTCGCTGCCGCCGAGCCGAGTAGGGCCGCTGCGCGACCGCCCCTGTTTTTCCCTTTAATGCGAGTCCTCAGTTTTGCCCCGTTTTGAGTGACGTTGCGCGGGCGCTCGCGGCTGTTCAGCTCGTGCGAGCTCCGGGCCTCGTTGCCCTTGCATTTTGTTTCCGTAGTCCCCATGCGTCGTGCGTCGAGATCTCCAGCGCGCATCCGAGTCCCAGTTGAGCCGGAAACCTTATGATTCGGTAGCACACGTCAACTGTTTGTGAAAATGCCCCAATTAGTGCTACTATAAAATGAGACGAAGACGGTCCTCCGACGGGCTGGCTTATGCCGTCCTTTGTTGATGTTGATTATTCCCTCGCCGGATTCGTGCTGCCCTGAATGTTTCTGCCCACATTCTCCTCTTCTTTTTATGAGCCGCATGCATGCTAGTGGTTAAACAATGGGGTGTGTCCGTGAAGCAAAAGGCCTTGTGACGGTTCCTGAATGAGTGCGCGCTGGTCTGTTTATTGAGTTCCTTTCAATGCCCTGTTTGCTCCAGTCACTTGCGAACGTAATTTTGCGAAATCTTGAATGGCTGATGGACAACGATGGCGGCCTTGGTGATGGAAGGTAAAAAAGGAAGTAAAGGGAAAGGGGATTAGTGTAGGCTTTATGGGATTAGTGGAGGTTTTAGGTTAGAATATGGACTTGGTGTGGACTCACCATGATTATGGTGGACGGTAGGCTTAGGCAAGTTTAAGAAGCTTAGGGTTCCGTTTAGTCTCATTAGATTGGGTTCGGCGTAAGTGGGCTTAAGTGTTGACGTTGGGTTTTATGTAGTTTTATAAAGCTTGGGCTTGACTTAGCTTAGATAGTTCGGATTGGGCTAACTTTTTAGAGGGTTTGGTTCATTGGAGGAGGGCCTGATGTACTGGCCCAATTTAGATGTCCACAGCCCGGCCCCGCGAAACTATATGTGTCGATGTTCGAATTGAGCCCTAGGGCCCAGTCCGAATCCATATTTTCGGATTTAAAATTTTCAAAAATATTTTTATTAAAAATTTCAAAAAAATATTTTTTCTAAAATTTATGAAAAAGCTCAGAAATTATTTTTTGAGTAGTTTTCTCTTACAACATGTGTAAATCTTTGATAAAAATCGTGCTTAAAATTGAACAGATCTTAAAATTTTACAATAAGTTTTGAATGTTTTTCAAGACGAATATTAAGTTATTACTTGTGCAAATCTATTTTGATTATCAATTGCAGCATACTTCTGATACATTGATTGTGGTTTCCCTTTAGCATAGTTAGGAATGACATTTTTCCTATTTCTTAGCATTAGATTTTTATTTTTGCTTATTGTTATTTTAATGATTTCGTATCCACATAATCACTTCATATATTAGTGAATAAGATTAGGTATAGGGGCACTACTAATAATCAAGTTTCCAACCCTAAATTCTCTAGTTATGTTGAAAGTGAAATATGTTCCTGTGTTTCATTTGATTTCTAACTGACCTCAACAAGCTAGTGGTAATTTTTCATAAAAAATTCTTATAGGCTTGGAAGAGCCTGTGTGTAAAACGAGGGTATTGTAGATATGCCTTTTAGATAATATCCCTTAACCTAATGTCGTTTCCTCTCTAGATAAGAAAGGTAAGTCACGATAGAGCTACAATGTGATTCTCATGAAAATCTCATCCTTTACTTAAAGAAAGTTCTCAATAGAGTAAATCTTTGAGATAGCTTGTGAATTAAAATAGTTCAGAGGCTCTTACATGATTAAAATATTGACATCTACTTTTGTCCCACTATTTTGGATGTATGATGTCATTTAATCAAGTCGAACTATTTGACGAAGAAATCGAAAACAAAACTAGAGAGCACCGGGTGGGCAGTCAAAGGGGAGGCCGCAATCCGCAAGATCGAGAGGGAGATGCGAAAACAAAACTAGAGAGCACCTAGATGGGCACTCAGGCGATTCCAGAGTGGGAGAAAGATTACGATGTTTAAAATGTTGCAAGGTTTTGTTTGAACTGGTTAAATTGGCGTTACCAAAGAACCGATTTTGAAATCTGTTCAAAACCGAGTTTACCCAAGAAACTGATTTCACAAGGCCAGAGAGGCTTACTCTTTTAGCAATTCTTCACGGATGCAAGTTGTCCTCTTCATGGGTGTAAAAACTTGGTGTGAGAATTTCTGATGGCGATTAGGACGAATCTCCCAAGAGGCATTTCCAGGTTGAAAAATTCTCACACTCCCCCCTGCCCACCACCGAAGAAGAGCCTCTGTGATGGCTCTCTTGCTCGTTCGTCCGTCACATCTTCAGAACAAGGTCTCGAGAAGCTGCAATAGAGTCTCTTCAGCATCCTCTGTCTACTACCCTTTGCTTACTGGTTACTGCAGCATTGCACAACTGACGGCGCTACCCAGAGGCGACATTACGGGTGCATATCAAAGTTGGAAACACGAGAAATTTGGACATAGGACAATGATATACAAACATCCGTCCTCCATGTTATTACACAGACCAACATTGGAGTACATTACATGCAAGAAGAGAAAAACCTGTGTTTTCTACGCCATGTACGTAAAATAAACTTGGATATCTTCCTAGGCCTGGACCACGTATTCCTAAGTACCAATTTTGAGTAGAAAATAGCCGGAAGCTATGCGGGGGACATCTTTTTCCTTGGAAAAGCCACGTCCTTAGCCTGCTCACTTCTTGATAAATAAAACGCCCTTCTGAATGCTTGCCACTAACTCTTTCTTTGCTTTTTCCAAACCAGCTCTACAGGGTAAAACAGGCCAAAATTAGAAAACTTCATCTTCCTCAGATGTAATCAAAGCAGACCTAAAAATTTCAAGATTGTCAAAACTCCATACATTTCGGACTTATTCAGCGGGCCAAGGGGAAGAACCTTCTCAACCCTAGTATGACCAAGGCGACTTTGGATGCAAGAGAGCGGAAGCTCTTTCCCCTAAAAAAATGGGGACAACAATAAAGAAAATCATTGGTCATTTTAGTTTGTATTTGAGAGAAGTAAAAAGACTGGATCTAACCACCCATCGTTGCAGCGTGGATGGTAGGGCTGCTGGACTCCATGCAGGAGGTCCCAGTTTCGAAGCCCCTGCGAAGCAGGGAGGCTGAAGCGCTGCGTGATGTCTTGCCTGGGGTGCGTGGATGGTGGTTTCTTGCGTGCCTCCCCAGGGTTTACTCCCCGACTGCCGGCCGTGTGATGGGTTCCTTGGGTTACCAAAAAAAAAAAAAAAAGACTGGATTTGGATAAGTTTTTTTGAGGCATCAATACCTGAGGAGCAAACAAACGCACACTTTGACAACGCCAGCATCGCCCCTCAACTGACATAGGCACACGCAAACTTCACAGCAGAACAAGAGAGTTGCAGAGGCAGATTCAGCTTTAGCCTGAAAGTTGTCAAAGCACAGATGTACCCAATTCAGTTGGCTTCCCTACATAATGTAAGGACCGGGGAAGTGAAGGCTAAGACGTCATGTCATAATTTCTCTGAGGAAATAGATGCGGAAAAAATTTAGTTTAAAGTAGACATCAACAATCACTATCAAGAAAATCTGATAGATTTAACAATGGTGTTGCTGCATGGACTACGCCACTTATCATCAAATCGCAACTCATTCTCTTGGCTGTAACAATAAAAGATGTACGGTGCCCTGTTTCTACATTCATTTTGTTACCTTCCCTTGTTTTCCTTAATTGGGACCAGACAAGATAATCAGAAACTAAGATATTATTCGCAGTGCTTTCTTCTGCCCACAGCGCAGACGAAATCACCTTGTACAAATTTTACATGCGAGGTGTCCTACTGATTCAGACAAAGATCTTTATTAGGACTTTTTCTCGTGTAGTGGTATTGGATAGGATTTCCAAGCTGCCGTTAAATTCCTCGACATCTGCAAGTAGAAAAATAACAAGCTCTCTCATGTTCATTTCAGTGCGCAGACAACGCCACAGAGTTGACTTGCAAAGGATATATGCCCATATGGACTTAAGATGTGATTCTTGCAAAAAGTCGTCATTCTCATAAGAAAGTTCTCAGCAGAGTACAACTTCAAAATGGCTTTTGAATAAAGCTTCAGAGACTTTAACATGATTAAGCATGCAGTCATGTGTGGAAAATGAATTGCTTGCTGTAAATGTATACTCCTTAGGCGGCCTCAGTACTCCGAAGCTCGTCAAAATCCCATTTCAAAACTAGCATCACTAGGACAGCTAAAGCACTATTTTACGACCTGGAAACCCAAAACTGAAGAAACTAACTGGAATGTGATATTAATGCACAATCCATAGAAAATAGAAACTTATTTACATCAACAACTACTGTCCCACCAGCTTGGTTGCGAGATGTCAGGTGATCAATTTCTTGAGGAGTGAAAAAACAAGGTGGTTTAACCTATAGATTGCCAATGCAAACCGACATTTAGCAATTTATAGAAAAGTGCAATGTCCAACAACATTCCTGTCGGACATATAAGTTCTTATTAGGCAGAATGCATCACAAATCTGAGATAAAAGAGGCAAAGCGTAAAGTCGTCACTCCTACATGACCCCCAACAACCGGAAGATCGATTTCTCCAGGATCATGACCCAATACTTCTGCCTGCAAGGAACATACTAGATCAGAAATCTGACGATACTGTAGCAAACATCTAGGATATCCAGGGAAAGGAAAAAAGTTGTCGGCTTCCATGGCATTGTCTCGAAACTAGTTTCTTGCACAATTTTGCTACCTAAGAGTTAGTGCCGAGTATCTATGACCATAAACGACCTTAGACTTGCTAGACTTGCAAATAGCCAACAACACTTCCTAATACACACCAGCGGTAACATGATTATTTCAGCCAAAACAATCAAATATACGGGGCTTCCGGACTCTATTGCTAGAGTTGCAAATAGCCTGATTTTATTTCCTTGACTTCTACACCGTGCGCATGATCCCATACAAGATGCCCTTGGAGCAAGTTATTAATTGCAGGTACGCATAATCTGGCCTTTGAGACGACAGAGCATGCTAAACAAGGTAAAATACGCTTATGTAGATTTAGGAGGGGCAGAATCTTAATACTGAACAGCCGGACGAGAGTATAACGAAAAAAAAGGCGCCCCTGGAGTTTAAAGTCATACTCTCAGAAATCCGTTCATGGACTGAACTTGTAACTATTCAGACATCTGCCAATTTCACAATGCTCTTTGCAATAGCTTTTGTTTTTTCCGGCGCTGGTCATGTAACATTTTGAATATGTTTTTGTGCAACAAACCAATTTTACCTCTCCCATATATTGAGACACGACAGGGGATCATGCATATAGGTGATCATTGGCCTTGTGGCCTGGCCCACCTAAATCTAGTTCGCCATCAGCTCAAATGGCAAATATGTTTTGGGTCGGGGCAAGCAATTCCTTTTCTTGAGTTTGACCTCTTCAGAATCTGATCAACGTTACATTGAGAGGCCTCAAACAAACAATTCATCTCCAATAGTAAACACATCATCCCAGCCTGATCAATTCTAGGTAATTACATTACTACTTCAATGTAAATCATCAATGTGTTGTTTTGAACATTAAATGTAAGACAGGTCCTTGATAGCTGATCCAACTCACTGGCCATGTGGAACCACAAATTCAATAAGTGGATTTGGTAATTGCAGAAGTACGCATTGTTGTTTCAGCAAATACGTGATGGATGACAAGTTGGAATAATTTAGTCTTTCTTTGGCTAAACCGCAAATGCTCCGAGATGCCATCGTGCCTAATGCAAGCCTTATAAATTCGTACTTTGAAGATAATCGAAATGAATAAAACATAATAAATTCATGCATCGCAAGAATTCAATTTGTAAAAGAAAACATCACGTTAACACTTCAAGAAATATAGTATATGGGTCAAGAAATGGCATGAGGACACTTAGGGTTTGTTTGGCAACCGGCCAAATAGAAGGGGCCAATAACTAAAGGGAAAAGATGTAGGCGAAACCCAATGGAACCTCTTAATTAATTAAGTGATGTTTCTCGAGCACTTGCTCGTTAATCATTTCATAATAGAATCTTTGTTTCTTGATCCTAAGCATTCTCGATTCCGGCCTTTCATCTACATTTTGACTAATTTGAACGAACCAGGAATTCTATATCATTTTTTTTTTTTTAAATTTCTTTCAAAGGGTGATTCTTGCCTCCTACGTACTTCTTATTTAGGAAGTATATACACTTTCTAGAAGCCTTTATATCGTGTCGGATACTCTGACACATGTTGGACACTCTACAATACTCTTCGACAATCTTCGATACTTGGTCAACAAATGTTGGAAAATTCAACACTTGATCAACTTTTACAATATTTTCTAACATGTGAGTAGGGAATTTTGACATACGAATTCAGAATTTTGATACTTGATGCATGGGTCCATTTTATAAATTTCAATAGATAAAGGGTCAAATTAGAAATATGTAAGAAAATTAAAAATAATGAAAATAATAAAGGGGTAAAGGAAAAAAACTTAGTCTTCTCTTCTCTTTCGATGATCACTTCCTATGACACACAATTTATCTTAAAGTTTTTATTCTCTTCTCTTTTGACACGCTCTGACTTACGAGTTTAGAAAGTGGACTGCTTGTTTTTTTTTTTTTTTTTCTTCCAAGTTTTGTGGATTATTGGAGTGGTGCTAAATTTGTCAAATTGAAATAATGAATGATATTAACAAATAATAGATCAATGTTTTTAATGTAAATTCATCCATGCTCTTTTTTATTTAATTTATTTGTGAATTTGAATCAAATTAATTCGATTTAAATAATCATAAAAATGATAATTTATCATGTATATATAAAAATGTACATTTAACATATAATGTGTCACAATGTGTCGGAATTCTTTATTTTTTTAGAAGCACGCGTCATGTTGCATGTTATATGTTAGTGTCGGTGCTGCTTAGCTCCTCATAAGGATATACACACACATTGATCATCATCAATCCGTTAAGAAGGCTGCTTCTTAATAGATTTTGCATGTTCTTCCATGTTGAAGCCCATGATTTTCCTTCTCTTTCAACACATGTAATGCAAAAAATTGATCTACATTGCAATAAATCTTTCGAATTCAAAGATCCATCTAGGAAGCTTCAGGCGAAATTCATGAAATAATCTGAAATGGCTGGCCATTACTGTATCTTCTCCACTGTCGCGCGAGTTAAGGGTTTGAGAGAGAAGTCTATCGGGACGGCTATACCCACTGCAGCACTTCATATTCCCAACTTCTTTTCTATTCAAACTACAAGTGCTTGGTCGCCTATTCATCAATTAGAAAAGTATACAGTAAAATAAAAGTATAATTTAAGCAAGAGAAGAGGAGGGGAGTGCAACCTTCCTCGCCATAATTTGTCTAGTGCGAGATGATTGTCCCCAGAGCCTTCGGTGTCGAACTACTTCTTTCAACGACTAAACTAATTTGGTCCGACATCAAATGACACTTTTGTTTTTTTGGTATAGGAAGTGAAATAAGCACTGGATCGTACTAATTTGCACATAAAACGAGGTTACAAATTGGTGTGACATAATATTTGATCTTTTTCAATACATTATAAAATCATTCTTTATTATAACGAATTTTATAATATTAACTTATGACCACATGATACCAAAATCTTGTGACAAATAAGTGAGACAAAAAAAAATTATGTGTACTTAGCTTTTGGCCAACATGCGATCATGTATTCATTAAGGTATACATCAAATCATAGGTGATTAAAATAGGGATTTTGTTTTATTGCATTTTGCTTTTAAGGTTTAGCATTTAACTTGTATTCCTAACGGAGCATCTAAAACCATTAGACTACCATTTTTAATCATGTCTAAATTTTTAATTTTTAAAATGGTATAATACCCCTTCAACATTTGAAATGTGAAAGTTGATAATCCCAACTACCCCATTGCACCCTCTTCACGCGAATTCACTGCCTCCTCCTCTAAGCGTGACTCCAACAACAGCCACATCAAGTTAAGGAGGAAACTCTCCAATTATGGGGATTGATTTGCTAAATACGCACAGTGTATCTAATCCATTCACAGGCAAATTACGATAAAAGTGTAAAAAAAAAGTCATAAACCTTTTACATTAGTGTTAATTTAGTCTTAAATTCTTATTGGTGTCAATTTTGTCATAAACCTTTTGATTTGATACCAATTTATTCATTTAGACTAATTTTGGTTGGATTTTGCTAACGTGGACACCGGTTGGCTGACGTGGCATGACAAGAATTGATATGGACAACTTTAATAACATTTTAATATTTTTTCGAACATTTATTTTTTATTTTTTACTTTTTTCTTTTTTCCTTCTCCTCCCCCTTACTCCCACTAGTCGCCAAATGTTAATGACCAACCAGAGGCAACCGTTCGTGAGGTTGAGGTCGACCTATCAGCCTTTGGCAAGCCTTGTTGGCCATTGGCGAGGCTAGAGTCCTCGCTAGAGGCCATGAGGTCGGGCCTGCAAAGGCTCGACCTCGCCAGATTTGGCAAGGTTAGGCCTCATGTGACATCCTGAAATTCGACCATGTTTTCGATAAAGAGAAATTGGCATTTCGTCGACGTGCTTACAGTCCTTTTTCTCTGAGCTGATCACTCACGAGTTAACTAACCTATTGGGTGAAGCCGGATGTATTTGCAGTAAAATCCCTGAAAGCTACTCAATTGGTTGGATCGGACTAAATCGCGTTTGATTGATTCTAACCATGAAATTTAATTTGGTTTCGGGAATCGAATATTCGAGCGTGTCACAATTCATTTTTAGAACCCTATCTCACTGTCCGTCAAATTATTGACGAGTCCGAAATTTCAATAAAGAAATTATCGGAAGAAAATTGAAGACCAAAAGAAAATAAAATAAGAATAATTGTAATATTTTTATTTTATTTTTCTCTCTCTCCCTCTCTCTTCTTTTCTCTCTTTTCCTCTCTTTTTCTCTCTTTTCTCTCTCTCTCTCTCTTCTCATTTTGACCGGTCAATCCTCATCCTCTCTCTCTCTCTCCTCCCCCACTCCCCCACGCGACCGAAAACCCCCCTCTTCCTTGCTTTTTTTTGTTCGTGAAAACCAGAAGCTCGAACCAGAAGCTGCAGCTCGCCGTCGCCGCCCTTCCCGCCGCCGCGCTCCGTCGCCTGCACGTCGCCCTCGCATCCCGCTGCTCGTCCCTCGCATCCCCGCCGCCTAGCAACTCTGTCCAGCAGCTGTTTGGTCTCTGTCCAGCTTCAGGAGTAGCTGAAGAAGCTGCCGAACCGCCGACCAGCTCCACCTCCGGCCACCGCCCAGCACCGCCCGACCTCCCCGGTGTTCCCCTTGCCCTCCGCCGGCCTCCCCTCGCCGCCCTAGCTGCCGGACGAGCTTCGTCCAGCCAAGAACAGTGGCTAGAAAAGTGGGTTTCCAGCCCCGTTCAAGGCCGTTTTGGGCCGTTTCCGGGCCCCAAACCCGAGCCGTACTTTGGGAAGAATCGTTCCTCGTGTCGTCCCCGTCGGATTGATATGTTTTGCGCGTGATTCCGGTGAGTAATCTCACTAATCCCTTATTAATTGGCTAATTATGCTTAAGGATTATTTAGCTTTAATTAATTAGATTTAGGTGGTTAGATTAGAATAGATTAGCGATTATTAGTTAATTGTGATGCGAATTAGACAAATTGATTGTGTAATTAGCAAGTAGACGTGGTCTACTATTTATTGGAAGTGTCTTGGGATTTTTCTCGACCCTTAGTGGGCTTCAATTAGGCTTTTTGGGCCTAAGTGGAATTTTTAGTATTTAAATATTAATTTTTGGAATTAAATTAAATAATTATTTATTTTCCGGAAATTCAACGAGATGGTCCCGAACCGAAATTTTATGCTGGTGACTGTGGTGAAGTCCGTTTATTTAATTGAGCTTTATTTTGTGCTAAATTGAACTTTTAATATTTATTAATTAATTTTCGAAATTAATTAATTAATTAATTAATTAATTATTTTTCGGAAATTAAGATTTTGATGGCTGACGAGTGAAATCTTGTGCTGATCATCGTGGCACAATCCGTTTATTTAATTGAGCTGCAATTTGTATGGAATTGATTTAAATATAAATTTTTAGGAATTATTCATGTTGAGTTGATTGTTAATTATTTGATTGAGAAATCTTTGGGTATTGGTTATCACCTGAAAGGAAATACATGGGCTCGGTGAATTGGAATATCACTTGGAGAATGCACGTGAATTCAGTGGTTGAATATGTTATCTTGGCGAAGAGGTCGCCTAAGAGAATGCACGTGGCTCGGAGACTCGGTATGTCATCCTGGAGAATGCACGTGGCTCGATGACAGAGTTTGGCATCTAAAAGGGGATGTGGCTCGGTGAACTGATGCATCACTTTAGTGAGATAGCACCTAAGAGAAGGCACGTGGGCCCGGGCATCATAAAAAGGACACGTGGCTTGGTGATTTGATGCGTCACCTTGGCGATTGAGTGCCTTAGAGAATGCACATGGGTCCAGTATTCGGAAATAGCATCTAAAAGGGCACGTGGCTCGGTGACTTGATGTATCACCTCGGCGAAGAGGTCGCTTTAAAGAATGCACGTGGGCCCAAGGTTCGAGGCACATGGCTCGGAGACTTGGAATGTCGTCCTGGAGAATGCACGTGGCCTAGCTTTTAGATACTCCTCCGTGGAGAATGATTTGTGTGATATGTAATCGACTGATTCGATTTATTTGGAGTAAATGGGTGCCTATTGTGAATTGTACTGACTTGTAGGTGGGATTCGAGGCCAAGGTAAGTCCTCTGCCTTGTGCGTGTTTAGGTAGCCTATATTATAATGGTTTACTAATCAAGCCTTAGTGGGGTAGAACTCGCTAAGACGTAATCTTATCCCGGTTTGGGGAAAACATTTTAGGACCCCGATGAGGAGCTGAGGAGGAGAAGTTTGAGAAGGAAAACTCGGAGGTGAAATATGAGGAGAAGGATTTTTGGAAGAAGAAGATAATCCCGAGAGGGGCCTTGAGTACGGCTTGGATGGACTGAGATTCTATATTCTTTAGAGATCTCCATTTTGATGTGAATAAAGATAGACTGAATAGTTATGAAGTACTCTGGTTTGTGTTTTGTATAAAAGTTTAGTTATAAATTTTAATATGAAAAATATGGCCCTGCTTTTCTATCCCATCATTTTATTGTCTGGGGATTTTAACTGCTTCCGTATGTACTTAATAAACGAAAGGGTCGGCGATACATAGTCCTGGGATATCGCATTATAAAATTGACCAAGTGAGAATAATGTGTGCGTGCCCAAGGATCGAGGCGTGACACCTCACCCATGGCAGCTGAAGGAGAACCTCACCAGCCCAGCACGAGGCTACCCTTGTGTCTTGGCTGCCTTGAGCTAGCCTCACCAATGATCAACGAGGTTGAGGTCAACCTCAACCTCGCTGGCCCACACCTTTGGCTGGTCGCCGAGGTTTGGCCATTGCTGGAGTAAGAGGGAGGAGAAGGAAAAAAGAAAAAAGAAAAATAAAATAAATTATAAATTAAAAATTAAAATACTATTAAAAAAATTTCATATCAGTGCCGATCGTACCACGTTAGCCAATCGATGTTCACGTTAACAAAATTTGATCAGAATTAGTTAGAATGACTAAATTGACATCAAGTTAAAAAGTTTATGACTAAATTGACACAAAGTAAAAAAATTTAGGACTATATCGATACCAATAAAAAGTTTAGGACTGAAGTGATACAAATACAAAATGTTCACGACTTTTTTTAGACTTTTCTCAGCAAATTACTATTAACATCATTATTTGGTGATTGTACTCATTACCAACCCCAAAAGGAAATATTTCATGGCCATATCATATATGATAATTGCAATATTTGTGAACTTGAATTTAGAATATATATGAGAAAAATGAAAAACTAAAATTGAATACTCGATCAAAGTAGAATAAGTACTCATTAATTTTACAATAAAAGTAGGAGTACACAAATTGCTCTAGAAAAAAAAAAGGATTACCAAGAGTGAGTAAAAGTGAGACATATAATTCTAAGAAGAGTACCAACTATACCATAAGTCATTGATGGTTGTTGAACAAATTGGGGTATAAAAGCAAAGAACAATATACATTGGTTTTACTCGATCAACAATATTTCTGAGCTAGACAAAGAGACAAAAAAAATTGTTAAATTGTTAATGTTGGGAATAACGGATCCCCGAAAACCGGATTCGACACCGAATCGAACCCCTAAATCAATGCGGAAGACGAAGCCCGGGAAAACAACACGCATCACCGATCCTAAAGCACACCACGGATTCGAGCGTACCTTTTAGCCATAGATTAAACACCGACGTTGATGGAGGAAGAGATCCTGAGCAATTCGATCCGATGAAGCCTTGAAGGAAGGAAGAACAAGCCGTATGCGTTACTGTTCTTTCTTTTTGGGAGAGAGAGCGTGAGGAGAGAAAAAACGTACGTTGTTTTTGCAAAACATTGTCTTTTCTCTCTCTCTCCTCCCTTTTATACATCTCCCTTCCCACGGGCCCTATTCCCGTGGGCCGGGCCTTTTGGGCCCAGCATGGGCGGACGGGCCTTAAGCCCATCCTCAATTAAAACCATCATCTCCCACTCGCACATGGTGGGCCGAATAGGATTCTCTTTACCTCTCTTCAACATTCATACTGGTGAATAATCCGTGCGACCAGCATACTTTGAGAGCTCGTTGCTATACATCTGTTAGGAATATATAGCAGCTCATAATGGGCATCACACTTCGAGTAGATTTAATATGCAGTACCCTAGATCGATCGATCACATTTATATCTCCCTTGATCTCTTTTAAACATGATATATATATTGTATTCACAATTATAATTATCACAAAGACAGTCATAATTGGTCGACCAGTGAATACAAAACTACAATGTGATTCTCTAAATTCGATCTTCCTCTTTCCTTCAAACTCTCAATTTCAGTCCAGCTTGCTTTTCTAGAAATGCCCCATTAGATCGAATCATCTCATGACCATTGGCAACACCCTAAGATAGCAAACACTAAATAGAAATCTTGAGAATAAGTAAGAGTCCTGAGGGGACAAAGAAATTGAGGAACTCTTTTCCTCAAGAGTTTCACACGACATAAAAATTGAGATCAAACTTTTGCCACTCTTATTGGTCGTCTCATGCATACGTAGTATGAAATACGTATTACGGTATTAACTCCTTTCCCATGGAGCGTATGTCTATACTTTTCAATACCGTACAGATGATAGTTCAGACATACCCAATGTCTAACTTGAGTTCACGTATCTACTCATTCACAAAATTCATCAGAACTCACATCTGGCATCTTAGACAGATAAAGTAAAACATGTGGGGTATTTTACTTTCGGACATAGTAAGTATTATATCCTCATCTTAACACCTAGTTAAGGCGACATACGTGTTTTAAGCTTGAGCTCTCGATTATCACCTAGATAATAAGCTTTAAAACAGTCTCATCTCTATTTATCACACAGTAAATAGAGGTGATTATCCGTGTGAGTGGGCTAATCTTATATCTGTCCGACATACTTCTCAACTTAAAATAATGCACTGAGCATTAAGATGCATAAAGATCATACAAAGATTCATAGACATTAATCAATGAAAAACAAAATTTCATTAAATGTGAACAATTCAGGGAAAATACAAATTCAATACATCAAACTCTACGCAATCCTAGAGATTTTACATGACCACAAAACACATCTCTAGGTATTGGCTTTGTCATAGGATCTGCTACCATTCTATGCGTAGATATGTACTGCAAGTTCACATCCTTTCGTGCAACCATATCTTTTACAAAGTTATACTTGGTATCTATATGTTTGGTCTTGCCATGATACTTTGGATCTTTGGTGTATGCTATAGCTGCTTGGCTATCACAGTTAACCAACAATGGATTTGCAGCTTTCTCAATAACACCTAAATGATCCAAAAATCTCTTAAGCCAAACTCCTTCTTGTACCGCTGCTGATAACGCCACGAACTCAGCTTCCATCGTGGACAAGGCTATGCACGTTTGCTTCTTACTGCTCCATGATATGGCGCCATTGTTCAAGAAAAAGCAAATCCAGAGGTAGATTTTCTTTCATCTAAATCTCCTCCCCAATCAGCATCTGAATAGCCTTCAAGTCGCAGATCCTTTCCTTGGTAATTCAACTTGAAATCAGCAGTTCCCTTCAGATACCTCAGTATTCTCTTGACGGCTTTCCAATGTGCTGGACCTAGATTGGATTGGTATCTACTCACCATTCCAACTGCAAAACATATGTCGGGTCTTGTACACATCATAGCATACATCAAGCTCCCAACAGCATTAGCATAAGGAACATGTTTCATTTGTTCATTCTCTTGTGGAGTCCCCTGGACACAGTCTATGTCTCAATCCTTCACCTTTTGCAATAGGAGTGTCTATGGGTTTACAGTCTTGCATACGAAATTGTTCAAGAACCTTATTTATATAGGTTTCTTGCGAAAGAGACAACGATTTCTTCGAACGATCTCTCGAAATCTTAACTCCAAGAATGTATGCAGCCTCACCCATATCCTTCATCTCAAAGTTAGAAGACAACCATCTCTTGACGGTATTAACCAACTCCATATTGCTTCCGGCAATCGCATATCATCAACATATAATGATATGATCACAAATTGATCATTGGATCTTTTGATATATACACAATGATCCTCATCAATCATTGTAAAATCATATGCCACTATGGCATTATGAAAACGTATATACCATTGTCTTGATGACTGCTTAAGACCATATATCGACCTCAAAAGTCGACATACTTTTTCTTCTTGGCCTTTCACTATGAAACCAATAGGTTGTTCCATATATATTTCTTCCTCTAATTCTCCATTGAGGAAAGCAGTCTTTACATCCATTTGATGTAACTCAAGATCCAGACTAGCTACTATTGCCAGAATAATGCGAATCGAGGTAAATCTCACTACAGGAGAAAACGTATCTTCATAATCAATTCCTTCCTATTGATTATACCCATTTGCCACAAGGCGAGTCTTATGCCTTTCAATCGAGCCATCAGCCTTTCGTTTTATTTTGAGAACCCACTTGTTCCCAATAGCTCTGCGTCCCTTTGGAAGATCAACCAGTTCCTAGACTTAGTTTGATTTCATTGACTCCATTTCCTCTTCCATTGCATGAATCCACTTTTCCTTACTAGGGAAATTCAGAGCCTCGTTGATATTTCTTGGCTCATCCTCATCTTGTGGAGCAACCATAAAAGTTTCCCCTTCAATGTCAAAACGTCGACGGGGAATACTTTGGCGACTTGTTCGCCGTATGGGAGATTGTACACTTTGTACATCATTCTCCATTATGCTCCCACTTGGATGAACTCCACTAATATCATTGTCTTGATCCAAGATCTCAAATAGGGAGTGATCTTCCCCTATTTCGCCCTTCTTAGGAAACTCATCATCTAAGAATGTGACATCTCGCGATTCAAATTCAGTTATACTCCCACTTTCCTGCTCACCAATGAACACATATCCTTTCGAGTGTTCCGAGTATCTTATGAAAATACTCTTCTTTCCTCTCCGGACCCAATTTCCCAAACTTGTGAGAGGACTCATGTGTATAGGCAGCACAACCCCATGGCTTAAGAAAACTCAAGTCCGATTTTCTACCTGTCCATAACTCATATGGAGTGGAAGCAACTGATTTGGAAGGCACCCGGTTAAGTATATACACAGCAGTTAACAATGCATCACTCCAAAAGGTGATAGGCAAGTTAACATGTGCCATCATGGACCTAACCATTTCCAGTAGGGTTCTGTTTCTTCTTTCCGCAACACCATTTTGTTGAGGAGTGTACGGAATAGATAACTGTCTTTCTATTCCTTTTTCATCACATAATTTTCTGAACTCATCACATAAATATTCCCGACCCCGATCGGATCTCAATACTTTTATTTTCTTATCTAATTGATTCTCTACAAGGTTCATAAACCTTTTGAAACAACTTATCGCTTCAGATTTATGAGAAATCAAATAGACTTATCCGAATCGAGTATAATCATCAATAAACGTGATGAAATAAACAGCCCCATGCCTTCCTTTTACATTCATTAGACCACAGACATCAGAATGGATTAAATGCAGAGAGGTAATTCAGCTCTTTTTCCTTTTCCAAATGGTTTCCTTGTCGTTTTCCCTTCTAGGCAATGCTTACATATGGACAAATCGACTTTTTCAATATTGCCCAACAAGCCCTCTTTGGCTAGTCTATTCATACGCTGTTGGCCAATGTGACCAAGTCTAGCATGCCATACATTCACATCATTATCATATTTATTAGAAGACGTGAGGAGGGAATAACAAACATTAGCATTAACATAATCAATATCTAATACAATAAAACCATCCAGAAAATAACCACAACCATAGTAATTTGTCTCCAAAAACAAATTCACACCTCTACTACAGAAGTTCATATTAAAACCTAATTTAACCAACATTAATACAGACACTAAATTCCGACGAATCTCCGGAGCATACAACACATTATGAAGAAACAAAGTGCGTCCACCACGCATATTGAGTTGGCACGTGCCAATTCCTTTCACTTCAGCTCTGGAGTTGTTTCCCACATAGATCCACTTAGTTCCAGTTGGTACTCGTCGGAATTCCACGAAGGATCCTCTATCCTTCGCTACATGGTCCGTTGCTCCTGAATCCACAGTCCACAAAGGATTAGACTCAGTTAAGAACACAGAACTTGACACATAAGCAAAGTTCTGAAAAGTACAAGGGATGCATACCTTATTTGGCTCACGACAGTCGCAAGCATAGTGACCCTTCTTGTCACAGTTGTAGCATTTCACCCTTGCAAGCTTTTTCATGCGAGGACGCTTCCCTTTTCCATGTTGGTTGAATTTGGGTTTCTTCCCTGAAGGACCTGCTTCTTCCTTGCCTTTCCCCTTATCAAACCAGTTAGGGCGCTTGCGCTTGGAGCTCGAAGCTCCATTTGAGCTAGAACCAGCATAATAGAGTTCAGCATCCGGCTTAGCCGCCAACAGGCGGTCCTCTTCCAGCTCAAGATGACGCATTGCATCCTCAAAGGTTTTGATATTTTCATTATGAGTCGGGTGCACCTTCATATGCTCCCAACTCTGAGGCAAGGAACGAATCACTGCTTGCATTTGCTGCTCATCTGTGAGGACATGGCCAGCATCTTTCAGCTCAGTTATCATGTTTGACATCTTTCTAAGATGTTGCTTCATGGTTTGACCATGAGGCTTCTTATAAGAGTCAAACCTGATAGTGAGCTGCCTTAGTCTAGTCACCGAAGTATGACCATATCTAGCTGCCAATGCCTCCCACATTTCCTTGGCATTATCAAAACGCCGAAACTCTCGCATGACGTCATTTTCCATGCTGCTCAGCAACGTGATGCGAGCTAGAGAGTTCATTCTTTTCCACGCTAAGAAAGCTTCTTTGTTTCTTTTGTGCTGTGCAGTGGTTCCCTCTTCAGGTTCTACCATGGTCATGACAAGAGCCTCAAGTGCTTCTTGCTCTTCCAGCACATACTGGATTTTCATTTGCCAAATCTCATAGTTGTCTCCATTGAGCTTTTCACCTTTGTTCAGCTCGGCAACTATGCTCTTTGTGGCTGAAGCCATTGATCTGAACAAATCAGACAAATATGCACGAATTATTAATGCCTATCATTTATGCATCCCTATTTACATAGACCCATCATATTAATGAATAGTTTCAAGTAAGGCTTTAGAATCAAAAGGTCACTACGTTTCCAATCATCCTCCAAAAGTCTTAACTTAAAACTATCATTAATATGGTTGTCATATGCAAAATCAATTCTATCAAGCTACAAAAACTTCTAAAACTACCCACAGCTAATTACCCACAGCAACCAGCAATAACAGAAAGCAACAGATAATTGACATACAATTAAAAAAAAACAATAATGCTTTCAATTAACACAATTAGGTAGTAATCATTACATAATATGTCCACAAATCATACTTAACATATATCAATCAATACCACTAACACAAAGTCAGCACACGAACTGGGAAAGATCCTATTTTGTTCAATTTTTTGATCTTTTCCCTTGAAACAATACAGTAATATTCGTTTACAAAATCCATCACAATTTTCTTATAGGAAGCAGCTCCGTTGACATCCCATATGCGATTCAACACATCTTGTCATTCAGGTGGAAGAGTGTTTATGAAAAATCGCACCATCTCTGACTGTGACATAGGACGACCATTCCATATGACCTGTTGAATTTTCCTGTTGACCTTAAGGATATGATCAATTAAGTCACCTCTCTCCCATCGATGATCAGTCAGCTCAGCTATCAACTCAGACAGCCTATCCTTTTGTTCATCGGTAACTACGCGAATAGGTGTGCGCAACCTTAGGGGAGGCATAGTTCCTGCAACAAATGCAGAACAAATAAGGGATCACATTATAATCCATATAGACTTAACTGAAAAAGAAACACATTCTTTTCCTCTTTTTTTTTTTTTTTGGGTCAACGGTCAAAGTCAATGGTAAACGGTCAACGTTGTCAACGGTCAAGTCAACAGTCAAAGGGTCAACAGTCAACAGTCATCGGACCGATCGGACCGGACGGACCAGTCGGGCCAGTCGGACCGCTCGCGCGGACCGACGCACGTGCCGCGCGTGTGCGGGGGATGACGTCACGCAGACGTCATCCGCACGTGCCGGGCACGTGCCTGCGTCAGCGGGTCTCCGGTTGGGTTGGGTCGCCGGCCGGTGACCGCCCGGCGAAACGTCGTCGGGATGACGTCATCGGTGACGTCATCCGAATGGTTACCGACCGTTGGATGACGTCATCGTGTGACGTCAGCACGCGTCGGTCCGCGACCGGCGCGTGCCGGTTCGCCCGCCGGTAGCGTGCACGCGCCGGTCGTCGAACAGGTGCGTGCACCGCACGCGCTTGGCGATCCAGCATCTCCGGGCGCGTCGCGCCCACGCGCAGCGCCTTCCGACCGCGCGTGTAGGTGTGTGTGGCGTCGCCCGGTGGCGCTCGACGTACCGTTGGACTCGTCTTGATGTGGCCTTTCTTCCTATGCCATTACAATTTGATTTCAACTTACGAAAACTCAGAAAAATGGCCGAAAAGCGCTTGGGTGTCGGGATTTTCCCCCGGTTCCGTACGGCCGAAGTGATTTCGCGAAAAATCAATCAAAAACATCAGAATTGATCGGGAAAAACGTGAACTAGGGCTCTGATACCAATGTTGGGAATAATGGATCCCCGAAAACCGGATTCGACACCGAATCGAACCCCTAAATCAATGCGGAAGACGAAGCCCGGGAAAACAACACGCATCACCGATCCTAAAGCACACCACGGATTTGAGCGTACCTTTTAGCCACAGATTAAACACCGACGTTGATGGAGGAAGAGATCCTGAGCAATTCGATCTGATGAAGCCTTGAAGGAAGGAAGAACAAGCCGTATGCGTTACTGTTCTTTCTTTTTGGGAGAGAGAGCGTGAGGAGAGAAAAGACGTACGTTGTTTTTGCAAAACGTTGTCTTTTCTCTCTCTCTCCTCCCTTTTATACCTCTCCCTTCCCACTGGCCCTATTCCCGTGGGCCGGGCCTTTTGGGCCCAGCATGGGCGGACGGGCCTTAAGCCCATCCCCAATTAAAACCATCAGTTAAATCAATTTTCTGAAGTTTACTATTTTTGAGAGACACCTAACTGTTCATTACTGTAATAATATCCACCACTACCTGATATGTCAAATCTTTTATTTAAAAGAAATGATGTAATCATTACAAATGATAAATTGAAGAACCAAAAATGGAAAACTGATACAGTTCTTCCATAAAAAGGGTACTCAGACCCTCATAATCTTTCATAGTGGGGCGAGGGGATCGGGGATACGGAGCAATAAGAGTCAACCCTTGATTTTTACTTTGTAACTAGTGCATTTGAAATCCTAAACTCATCACAAAAGTGTAACTAAATTCTATTACTCATAAACAATAGAAGAAAATCCTAGAACTTATTAAAGTAGTGCAATCAAAAGTTACGGTGATTAGATTATTACTTCAATCTAAATGATTGATATGTGCTGTTTTGAACACTAAATGCGAAACAGAATCCTTGATGTGCGAAATACCAATAATTAGAATAGCTATTTGGATTTTATTGCATTTTGGTTTTAAAATTTAGCGTTTAACTTGTACTCATCATGGAACACCTAAAACCGTTAAACTATCAGTTTAAATGATGTTAAGACTTTGTTTGTTCCACGGAAGATAGAACTTTCAAAAAAATGTTTTCCGAGTTTTTCGACGTTTGGTTCATGAAAAATGAATTGGCCGAGGAAAATATTTTTCATCAATGGACAAAAAGTCTTCTAAAATAAGAGAAAATGTTTTCCACTTTTCAAGTTCGGGAAAACATTTTCCTTACTCACTATCTCTTACCTCAGACTCATGTTAACCTTCCAATCCTTTTTTTTTTCATTTAAAAAATTCAAAATTTTAATTATTTTTTAAATTTTATTATTATTTTTTTAAAAATTCTGTCTTGGCCTGTCGCTGGCCATGACGATGGCTAGCTACTAGCCACAGGTGAGCCTTGAGCTCGGCCTTAGGCAAGTTTGAGGCTCACCGACCTCTGGCGATCTCGTTGCTCACTAGATTTGTGAGCTAGAGGCTTGCACTTGTCAAGCAAGGTCTAAGCTCACTGACCTCTAATGATCTTGTTGCTTGCTTGGATCGGCCAAGCCTCAAGCTCATCTACCTACGTCTTGGCCAATCACCGGATTGCCTACCATCATTGAGGTACACGGTCAGCCAGAAGGAGGTAGAAGGAAAATAAAAAGTGAAAAAAGAAATAATAAAAATCCGATTTAAAAAAATAAAAATAAAAATAAATTCAATTTTAAATAAATATTTAAATTAAATTAAAATTTAAAAGCAATCGATTTTTTGTTTTTTTTTTTTCAGAAAATCAAATCATATACCAAACAGTGAAAAACATTTTCTAGTGTATATTTAAGTTTTAGCCGAACACTAGAAAATATTATCATTTTCCTAAAATGAACGGATCATAAATGTTTTGATTTATTCTAATGGTATAATACACCTCTAACATTTGAAATCTCTAAGTTGGCGATTCGAATCATCCCACTACACAGTCTTCGCATAGGATCAATGCCTCCTCCTCTTAAAGCGCAACTCCAGTTACAACCGTATCAAGTTACAAGGGGGAACTCTCCAATTGTGGGGATTGTAACGCATCTAATTCACTCGCACGCAAATTTATCGTTGCTCGGTGCTTTGTACTATTTACAAACACCAACCAAAATAAGTATTCAAAGGTACATCATATATGATGATTACAACATTTTTGAACTTGAACTTAAATTCAATACGAGAAAAATATTTTTGGAAAATCCAAAGATAATAAATCTGTCTTAAGTAAACCCAATGTGCTTCTCCTAAATTAGATTTACTTCTTTTCAATTATTTTCGTGAGAGCTTTTATAGTGTCGTTCCTTTTTCTTTTTTTGATTATTTTAATTTTGGAAGGGGTATAAAATTATTACAGTTAGATTACATTTTGTATTAAAATTTACATTTAAGAAAAACTATGCATTATAACAACTAACAATTTCCGATCGGTGATACACAAAGGGGCGCTCATATCGGAATAGACAAAAGAGAACGAACGAGTACGAGTACAACCCCCCACTAAAAGCCAGATTAAACAATGCCTTATAGGTGCGGGACCCACAAGAAAATTTGCTCACATCAGCAGTGAAGTTACATAAATGTCCCTTGGGGATAAGGAGCCAGATACAAAAGAAACCGACATGCATCTCAGGTATTTCGCCAGCATTTGTCCGAAAGCAGTGACGGAGCTAGGATTTTGAATGACGGAGGCGATATTTTCACAATGATGCATCTAATCTTTTTTAGTTAATGTTTTGTTGCTAATAGATATTACCAGTGAAGTCAACTCAACAAATTAGTAAAAATATACAGAAAAATTGAAAAAGTACACAAATTGATAAAAAATATTAAGAAACTAAAAAGATTGCCAAGGCAGAAGGGTAACTGTGAAACATATAATTCTAAAGAAGAGCACCAATTATACCTTAATTTATTGATGATCGTTGAACGATTAGGGGTATAAAAGTGAAGAACAAAAAACTTTGGTTTTACTCCATCGACAATATTGTTTTAACTAAATAAAGAGACGAAAACATATTGTTAAATTCTTAAATCAATTTTCTAGAGTTTACTATTATTGAAAGACACCTAACATTGATTACCATGATAGTACCCACCACTACTCGATATCTCAAAGCTTTTATTTTAAAGAAAAAAACAACAACTTTATTAATGATAAACTAAAGAACCAAAAATGGCAAACTAGTGATGCGCTCCTTCCATCCAAAGGGTGCTCAGACCCTCTTAATCTTTTACAGTAGGGTGGAGGGATTGAGGGTGCGGATCAATAATACTCAACCCTAAATCTTATTTTAAAATTGTTACATTTGAAATTTTTAAACTTATGATTAAAGTGTAATTGAGTTCTAAACTCTTAGATAATACAATCATGTTTTTAAATTTGTCAAATTGGTGCAATTAAAATATAGGGTGGTAAAAGTATCACTTCAACACAAATCATCAATGCGTGTTGTTTTGAACGCTAAATTCGAAACAAGTCCTTGATGTGTGATACAACTCATTGGCTGTGTAGAATCACGTAGACAACATCTCAATAAGCAAATATAACAATTGCAGGAGGCCCCAGTACTGTTTCATCAAATGTGGGATGAAAGACGAAAACTATTTCCAATCTTTCATCCACTGGCAATACCAAAATCGCTGGGAGATGCCATCGTGCCTAACGCAACTGATTATCAAATATATTGGTCATGAATATTTATTAAGACTTATTCATACATAATAAATTTCATCCTTTAGAGATGACTAAAATAATAAAGCATAATAATTCCATGCATCGCAAGAATTCAATTTGAGAAAGTAAAGATCATCTTAGCGTCATCAAGAAGAAAGATAATATATGGCTCAATAAGTGACATTACATGAGAACACTCGGATCATTTATCCAAGCCAATTCTTTCTTTGCATCCAAGCCAGCTCTACAGGTGAGCAAACACAAGCCGAAATGAGAACTTATGCTTTGATTAATCAAAACGCACCCGAGAATTTCGACAAGGCTATACTTCCCCAGCTTTTTGTATGACCGGACATGACGTGCTTTAAGCGGAAGTGCCTGCAATTTCGGGATGAGGCATCCGGCTTCAGGCTTATTTGTTCTCCAATAACTAGGCTATGTTTGGTTTAATTTTTGGAGGTACCCTTTCAGGAAATATAAATATCTTTAGATTAAAACGTCTTCATGAAAAACAAACTGTTTGTTACACTGTAATTGAAAAGTGCATTGGGAAGTACTTTTAAGAGAAAGCCTATTTCGTGAAAACACTATTGAAAAGTCTGTTGGTATGATCAATTTAAACTTTTTAATCCTTAATTTGTTCAAATTGAAAAAATAATGACCACAACTTTTACAATTTAAATGTTGAGAACAATGTAAAAGAAATATATTAACAAATTCACAAATAAATAAAAAATCATAGTTCTTTTTGGGTTAATAAATTCACATTAAAGAGGTCTCTTTCTCAACTGTGAAGAGAGTAATTTTATTATAATAAAGGACAAGTGCATTAGATTTTCTAAAATTTATCACGAAAATAAAATTGGGTTTTAAAACTTCCAAAAAGTATAATCAAGTCCTATAATTTGTCAAATTGATCAAATCAAGTCCTTTTGTTGATTACACTTTTTAAAAGTTTTAGGACTCGATTGTAAGTTTATGACAATTTTTAATATTCGATTGCACTTTTTTTTTTTTAAATTTTAGGACACGCTTGTACTTTCGTGATAAGTTTTCTCGATTGAACTTTTTGTTAGTTTTAAGATTTAATTACACTTTCATGATAAGTTTTAGAACTTTCAATGTAATTATCCCTTATAATAAACATGATCACATATGCAATGAGGAAAGAAATACATTGTCAGTAAAAATAACAAGCGTCTTAAATATTTGCTAAATATATGACTATCATGTAAACGTGTTATATCATAATATAAATTTTCATTTGAAGCACTAGTCCTCATTTAAATTATCAAACTCAACTATATGTAAATTGGGATCTAAATATGCTCTTGCAAAATCTTTATAATTCATGGTGTTTCTACATCTTCAAGGATTGATTATACATTTTTCCTTTGATAAACTTGCCATTTCCTGGTAAAATGAACATGAACAAATATGAGAGGCACAAAAGAATGAGACGAACTATGACCCAATTTCATAAACATGAATGAACTAAAAAAAAAAAAAAAATGTAGCAAGAGAGAACCAGAAGCCGCTAAGCAGTTACAGTAAGAGACTAGGACATGGTAACAGTAGTTTAAAGAAAGGACAATTTGGCTCATGGGAAGAAGAAGCTACTCCATCTTGATTCTAATGCTTATTCACATCAGTGCAGCATAAAAGCACTAGAAAACATGAGATAACCCCCATAGGTTAATAGCACTAAGATAACCTGTCATTTAAGTGAAATTTACTTGAAGCTGCAATCTTTTATAAAAGCATCCAAATGCTAATTCCAGGAAAGTGATTACCAGCTTTCTACTTACCCCATGATCCACTAATTTCAGCTTTCAGATGTCTACAGACAAAAATATGGAAGCGTCAAGCTTTTCAATCTTCAAACAACCCCTCAATTCCCTGCAACTTGCCTAAGAAAGATAAGAACCAGACAAGGCCATAAACCACACATCCCCTCAGCCAAGAGCTGTTCAATCAGGAGACACAAGTAGTTATAAATTATCAAACAAAAGAAACGTATGATTATTACATGATAAACATACATCTATTGTGTTCAAGTAAAGAAATTCAATAAATAGGAGGCTCAAGAAAATGAAGAGCTTCAATCTAGACGACAACCACTCCAAAGCACGCATTGAAGCGTAATTCTCTCCTCTCAAACAATCATAAAACTAGCTACGTGCCTTAAACAGGGGTTTGTTGACCTAACAAGCACATTGAAACTTCATATAAAAACTATACAAATCAAAATTTGAAATTTCAGCGGAATATGGTATCCCCAATAATTACTAGACCCAATTCGTGGACGAACAAATCGATCTGAATCCGAACAGAACCAAACTTTAGTAAGGCTTCCTAAGAGACCTAAAGCCATCTACAGGACCGAGAAAGTCTGGTGAACATACAAATAGGAAAAGAAAAACAAATGAGAGAGAGGGAGCAAGAGAAAGAGGGCAGTCACATTCAATCGGTCACGTCGGCGATGGAGAAGGAAAAGGCCAGTGCGGCCATCATTGGTGGTGGTTGATGGAGCAGAGGAGGATAATCGCTGAAGAAATGGGGAAGAGAAAAGAGCTGGAGCACGAACGTGAGAAGAGAGGTGAACTCAGTTGAGAAAAGAGAAGGAGCACAAGAAGAGGTGAGGGAAAGAAACAAATCTAGTAGATTTTGTTTAAAAAGGGGCAAAAATGAAATTATGGAATAAGGGTGAAATGGGAAATTGACATTTTCATTAAATTGGCCTATCAGCACGACGAAAATGCTACTTTTGAAGCCTCCTCAACCCTGCATTGAGCAAACATAGCTTGGACAGTTTTAGAGATGCAATTACATTTTCACAAAACGAGGCGAAGGCCTTTAGTTCCTCAAAGGGCTTTAGCAAGGCGTTGCCAAACATATTGTCTTCTCCAGCTTTTGGTGACATTGAATCTCTTATGACGTTCAAGTTCACAAATGGCAGCTTCTAGTGACAACGAATCTCTCCACAACTTAGTGAATGTCGACACATTGGGCAACATTTCCATGGACGGGCAATTTTTTATCTCGACCTTCTTCAGAAAATTCAACTCTTTCAAGCCTTCAACTGCTCTGAACTTTGGACAAGAAGAAATATAGAGATGCTGTAGATTTTTCAATTTCGACAGGTTAGGCAATTGTTGAATTGCAATACATGTACCAATGCTTAGAGACTTCAGTGATTCCACTTCCCCCAAACCTGGAATATCCGCCAATTTGTCTAGGAAGAATAGCGTCAACTCTTGTAACCTCTTCAAGCACGATAGATCAGGTGTGCTCTCTAAGAAGTCACACCAATATATCCCCAATTCCCTTAAGCTTTCCAAGTATTTAAGTACGGGGAAATGTGGCACCGGACAGTAGCTGATATGGAGAATCGACAAGCTTTTGAAGCCCAAAAAATCTGGCAATTGCGGGACCCAATAAAGTTTCAAGGTTGATAAGCCACGTGGAAGCCGATGTATGGACTGTGCTTCCGTCCAAAGCGAGATAACCTTGTTCGCTATCACAGACTCATTACTAAAATATTTGCTTCCCACTTCGAGATGATCTAAGTGAACTAGGCTTGAGAGGTCAGGAAGAATAGGGATATCACCAGCCTCAATCACTAGACATTTCAAACTCGAGGGAAGCTTTGGCAACGGGCGAAGCCGGCTACTTGCAATTCTAAGCATTTCGAGATTAGAGAAACCACTTGAATTTGTTGGCACTGTCGAGACTGGGCTTCGATCCAAGTCCAATATACTTAGACGGGTTAGGCTCCACATGTCCCATGGGATTTCATCCATGAGACGCAGACAAGACGAGGCATCAAGCTCTTGAAGCGACTCCACCCTTCCAAGAGCATCGGGTATCGTGTGTATCTTTGTGAATGCCACATTTAAGACTTTTAGGCTCTTCAGATTTCCAATAGAATTAGGTAGAACAGAGATGCCCGAATGATTTATGTCTAACTCAACCAATGAGTCTAGTTCCCCAATAGAGTCCGGAAGCTCAGCTAGATGATAGCATGAAGTCAACCGCAAATGCGTTAGATTCATTAACCTTCCGAAAGAGTGAGGAAGTTGGTGGATACGAAAATTATCATAAATTTCAAACTTAATCAAAGATTTTAGATTGCCTAGTGTCTCGGGAAGCTTGAACGGTTTGGATAAGCATGACAAGGCAGCCTGGGGCATGATTATCTCTGACAAGCATTCTAGAGAACCGATTTCTTTAGGCAACCCATGGAGGGAATAGCAATCTCGAATATTCAAAGTACTTAGTTGTTTGAGCTTACCGATTGAGCTATCAATCATAGACAAATTTGAACACGAAGCGAGAATCAATTTCTCCAACTTGCCAAACTCAGAAAAATCAGGTGTCTTGGTTAACCCCATGCACCACGTTAAATTTAGAACTCTTAATTTTTTCGCCACCTGCAATGGATAGAAATGGCCAATTACATGCCCACAAAAAGTATGAGAATACAATACCATACAACTAGCTAGCAAATGTCAATTGGTAGAATTTGAAGCAACATGAGTGAGATGTGTGGGTACCTCAATTTGCCTCCATCCACCCCAATCGTGGGTGATGTCGCTTCTTGAAAGGTCAAGCACGACCAAATTCACAGGGTGAAAATTCATCGCTGAAAGATCTAGTGGACAATGATGCCAAGACAACCATCTTAGATTATGAAGGAGATCTTGGAAATCACCTATGAAATTCATTCTTCCCCCTCCAAGGAACCTCAGCTGTGGCAAACCGGCTAATTCTTCAGGTGTTAGGTCATGACTAATGCCCACACTGAGTGCTCGTATAGCTTGTTTTTCCTGTGAGCAGTAGAGAAAAAAGATAGAGTGTGCAACATAGGAAGTGAAAAACCAAAGCAAGCAGTCAACACCATCAACAATTCTTCTTTGACCTCAAACAATAAATCACACACAAGTTGTAAACAAATTATTACTTTTCTTTATCTCAACTCTAAAATAAGACAAACCAATTGTGTTTCAAATGTCCGTTCGTTGTTGATTACTGTCTTTTCGCAGACTAATCACCTTTTCAAGGAAATAAAAAACTCATTTTCATTCTCACCGAAACAAGAAACGAAGAATTTCGATTAACCAAACGGCAAGTTAACTTCTTATTTCACACAGGTAAGGAATGAAAAGATATACTTTTTTCGTTTAAGTTTTGCTTCCTATTTCTCTATAAGTAAAAACCAAAGCAAGCCATCAACCGATATTCTCAATGTTCTCAACATAAGGAACATGACCAATTGCTGGATTGATTATATCTTCTACTCTAATAACTTTTACCTCATTGCTCCCCAGTATGTCTAGAGTATTCTCATCAATATGCACCCAACGTCGCTTTCCAGCATCTTCAAAATTCTCTTCCTTAACGATATACCTTCCTAGATCTCGAACTTCATCATGCATCCAAAAACAATTGTACTCATCAATCTTTATCAATGACATGAGGAGAAGAACATTGATCGCTCCGCGTGGAGAATAGTCGATACCATGCCACATGTAGTCCGCATGAGTCTTATGCTTCCCAATGCAAAAACATGCTATGTCTAGGAATATGGCTCTTTCTATGTTGTCCAATTTGTTGATACTTATCATCAATGTTTCTCGGACATCATGAGGTGGGATTTGCTTTAACTCCTCCAATTTCTCATCCCACTCGGATCTGACCGTGTTGGCGAAAAGGGAACCCACGGTTTCTAGAGTCAAAGGAAGCTTTCCTACGCTTGAAACAACCTCTTTTGAGAATGTATAGCAATCTTTTGAAGGAATATCACTTCTAAAAGCATGCTTGCTGAAAAGCCGTATTGCTTGATCCAAAGGCATCTCCTTTATTGAGTAATCCATGTAATTGTTAGGTTGTGTTTGGTTGTCTTTATTTCGTATTGTCCTAAGGTCCCTGAGTGTGACAATAATCCTACTTCCACAACCAAACCAATCACAGCTTCCTGCGAGGTTCTCAAGTTGCTTCTTCTCGTCCACATTATCGACAACAACCAGAACTTTCTTTTTGCAAAGTCCTCTTGTTATGCGATCGATCCCGTCATTTGTGTCATAAATTTCTTGAGCAGAGATTGACCCTAATGTTTCGGATAGTAGTTTCTTTTGCAAGTCCAAGAGACGATGACTTTGGACATCTTCAAGAAAACTACTATAATTGAATTTAAACCGAAATCGGTTGAAGATAACCCTAGCAAGAGTTGATTTACCAATACCACCCGTCCCATGGATTATAATGAAACGTACATGGTCATCAGAGTCAACATCCAACAATTCCTCTATATGTTCTAGATCATCTGTTTCAACTAGATGGTCGGGAAGATGTCTATTCTTCCCCTTTAACTTGAGTAGAACCTCTCGAACAATCAATTTTATAAGTTCACCATACCTGCCAACATAGGCTAAATATATTTAAAACGATTTACAAACAATGACAGTTTTTTAAATGACAAACGTAACAATTTCAAGTTACAATGAAAAGTATCTAAATTATAAACGGCTTAAAGTAGTTGTTGTGGCTACCATCCAGATTCCCATTGGTTTGATTTAAACACTAACTACGGCCTAGACTCTCATTGACCGAGTTTAAACACTAACACTCAGTTTAGATGCAGTGATTGAGAGGAAATGGGAAGGATTGAAAGGTATGGTTGGTTTTTATGATTGTTTGTATGCTAACAAAAAAAAATGGTGAAATGAAGGAAATTAGGTCATTACATATATGGTCGAAGAAGAAAAAGAGTAGAAAGGAATGTAATTATATCTTTATGACTATATTGTCCTTCTACTTATTCATAGATTATATAAATGAAGACTAAGTTTAGTAACTTTGGCATGTTAAAGATTCAATATGAGCAACAATGAACTCACGTTATTGAATGCTCAGTAACACGTTTTCATTTTCCACCGCGTATCCGAGTCACCTCTCTCTCTAATCTCGATCATATCTGGGAGACTCCATCGAGATACTGTCAATAATTTTAGCTAGATATTATGATGAAAAACGTCTACATCTAGGGAAGATTGGTGAAGAGCCAAGGTTGGGTGCTGCGTAGCTCGACCGCTACGAGAGGGGGAGGGAGAGAGAGAGAGAGAGAGAGAGAGAGAGAGAGAGAGAGAGAGAGAGAAGGAGAATTGAGGAAAAAATATGTTGAGTGCACATGTGAGCAATCAAAGAGCCAATTAATGCATGATAACTACCCAAGTGGCAGCGTAGACGTTGTCACAAAACTTCTCCTATTTTCAAATGGGTGCTGCTAGGGTAATAGTCTCGTTCTTTTTCAAAATAACGAAAACCTATTAGACCACAAATTCCTTTCACAGGTCCAAGGCAACCGGTTAGACTTGTGGAGGAATCTAAATGTTATATTCTATAATACGTAAGAAACAATTGCGTGATGCCCATGATCTCTCAACAACAAGAATACAATCCTTGTTTTGAACGTGAAATCCGCATTGATGGCGTATGAAATGCTTACTATGTACTATGAGTGTCTTTAATTAGGTGATAAAAATTGTATATAATTTAAATTATATAACTAGCATATATCTTAATTTGAGTTAGGGTTGTTGGTCTAGATTTATCAAAAGTCAAAGGTAACTTTTTTGCTTTTCCCATTAAATCTGAAATATTATGTAAATTCTAATCAATTGCAAAAAAAAAAAAAAAAAATTATAGGTCGATATTAATGTGAAATTTTTTCTATTATGACAAATTGATTACCATCCAATCTGCGATTTCTCAATTTTTTTTCTTTTACTTTTGTTTAGATCTTACATAATTGACACAACTTGTAAATTAGTTTACCTAATAAGATGTGCTTACTGTATCGAAGAAATAATACTATTTTTTTTTTTGTAGAGGATGCTTGTTATATTTATTTTTTGGATAGAAGGATGAGAACAGGGGCTAGTGCAATCCCACTCATGAAAAATTCTTAGGCCAAACTTTGTGGTATCACTACATCAAGTGGCACCTTTTTAGGCCAAAATTAATTTAGTGAGTTCGATCCCCACTATATCTAGTGGAACCTGCTTAGGTCAAACTTTCTGAATGTATGACAAAACCGGCTGTTAAAGTTTTTCTGTTTTGCATTTTGAAATATGTGTTGGAGGAAGGACGGTCGAATAATAGCACGGTCATGCTCTCTTTTCCCTTTTCAAACTGGTTATGAAGAAGTGAGGGATGGGTACAAGATTATGACTTCCAGCAACCATCTATGGATTAGTTGTTACACTGAAATTTAATAGAGTTTTAATAACTTCTACTCTGCTTAATTTAAAAGTACAAATATTTTAAACTGCTTTGATTTTATGAATAACATATATAATAAAGGAGGAATATTACCAGAATTCACAAAATACTCCTAAAACCAAAACATTGGGGGATGGGGACGCCAGCGGGGTTCAAGTCCCGCCCTCTGCAAGAGGCAGAGGAAATCTCAGAGAGATAGGACATATGAAGACAAATAAAAAAATTAAAAAAAATTGTTTTGCGGTGTTTGAATCTTTTCAACTTACACATAAATTACAGAGAAATTAATAACTCGAATTAGGTAAAAGTCCAATTAGCTTTAAAAAAAAAAAAAAGTACTTGACAGATTTTATTAAAATTAATAACTCAGGAAAATTTGTGGAGAACTTACCCTTTTCCTTCCAGCTTCCAACCAACTCTAGTTGGAACCTCAGCTAGAGCATCTTCCCAGCTCTTCACTTCATGTGAGCCGTACTTCTTCCCAAGCTCAGAGAGGGCATCTCTGTACAATTCAGTTTTAAGTTTGACATCATCCGGCTTCACATCAAAGAAAACGGGGAGGATCTCCTTCTTTCCATCCGATTTTGAAGTGCAATTTACCATATGTGCAACCTCACGGAGACACCAAGGAGCATAAGCGAATCCCTTGGAGAAGATGGGGATATAGATTTGAGAATCATCAAGGGCTTGCAAGAGCTCTCCCTCAACCTTCTGACCAATTGGGAGCTCTTTGTCATCTTTGAAGACACGGATTCCTTTCTCGACCATGTCATGATAGAGGCAACTAGTAAAGTTGTCCCGAGTGTCTAATCCCCTGAAACTCAGGAATACTTCGAACTTCATTCCTGATGTGTTGGTAACCGGTGCCGTTGCAGGTAGTAAATGAGACTTGAGACAGAATCAAGCCGAACAAAAATGGTCAATGAGCTTGCTTGAGGTGAGATATCAATACAGGGCAGTTTAAAAAAATAAAAAAATAAAAAGGAACAGGTGGTGGGTATGGTTAGCCACGAATCACTGCCGTCAATTGCGATGGCAAACTGCCGGAGAAATCAAAAACGAAGAAATCGAAGTCACAGCACATCGAAATTGAAACATTCGACGAAGAAATCGGAAACAAACCAGAGAGTGCATACCTAGAGGGCTAATTGACGGCCGACCGACAAAGGAGAGGCCGCAACGAAATCGAGGGAGGGGACCAACGAGCCGGCGACTCAGGCAAATCTCGAGAGAGAGATCGATGGCTTAGCCGTAGAGGCCAGAGGGAGGGGCCAGATCTGAGAGGGAGTTTGAGAAAGAACAGAGTGCCGCCTTAAGATAATTTAAGTTTTTATGAGGCCGAAGAGGCATACTGCTCTAGAAGTATTATTATGTATGTGAGTTTGTCCTCTTCATGGGTGTAATTTGAAGATTTTACCGATGCTCACATGTAAAAAAAAAAAAAAAAAAAAAAAAAAAAAAAAAAAAACAGAGAACAAATGAAACGCATGCTTTCAGCCTTTCAGGGTACCTTTGTTCAATTGAAAGAGCTTTTCACAAATTAGTCTCTCGGATTTTCACATATATGATATGCTGAAAAATATTAGTTTTAAAAATTTTCATTTTTCTTTAATTTTTTCTTTGTTTCTCCAGTTTTTTTTTTTTTTAATTTCTTTGGTCTTTCTTAACTTTTTAAATTTTTAATTTTCATGACATGACGCCACATTAGTACCATATCAAAGCCATGTATGCAAAAAGAAACTACAGAATGCTAGGTCAAATTTTGATATCCATGTTATCAAATTTGGTTGTGAGCTTACTAGAAGGATTAAATTGCAGTCGAAAAAAAAAAAAAAACGTTTACAATTTGATTGCATAAATTCAAAATTTTGGATTTGACTGCATACTCAGCAAAATATTCAAGATATCTGGTGTAATTTTATTTATAAGAGTCTAAAACGAGAACTAGTGTGGTGGATATCCATTATTCTTACAAGATAATAACAAATAGGGGATATTGAAATAAAAATTTCAGTTTGATTTCCATCCTACATCGGTCTCTCCCACTAAGAACTGTGCTATTGACAGGTTCATCTCTTTTCTTGATTTGGCCTATCCTTCCACAGCTGTAGAATAAACTTGCAGATTAGCAGCAAAAATATCATATGAGTTGTGAGGACAAATTTTCACACCGACAAGCGGAAGGAATGTGAGAACGTGTGGAACAAGGTCACTATTTTCAGGCCATGTCCATGTATTGAACACATGAAGCTTCCCCTCAACTCCCGATGGAATCCCCATGTAAACGCAAGGAAATTGAAAACGAGTGGCCCGACTCCATTGGATGTTGGCAAAAGCAGAAGGATAGACACTTTCATGACTTCATATCTTTTGTTTTTTCCACAACTGCTATTATTATTTTATTTTATTTTTTTAAGATAATTCAACTCACTTGCGAGTAAATGCATGAAGTATGAATAGAAGACAAGAGAAGAATGAGACATGAAGAGGAGAGGAGACTTTTGCAATGGGGACGAAACTTTTCGAGGCTTCTTAGTTGCTTCGATGTCAAGTTGAGAAAGACAGGAAATTGTGGGGACAAGTAAATACAATGAATTTGCATTCTCATTGTATGTAAATGTTTCAAATCTCTAGCAATGTTTTTGAATTTTCTGTAGACTTCATAATTGGTTCCACAAGTTCTCAAGCTCCAAAAGAGCACTTGAGTCAGTTATGTAGGATCACTCCTCAAAAAATTATTCAACATGGTTGTGTTATGAATTTCCCAGCGACTATTATAACGATGATAAAATAATCAAAGGCTAATGATATCTACATTTGAAGGGTTATGTTGAGAAAACATCAAATGTTTTGATGGACCTCTAAATTACAGAAGGTGAACAAAGTACAAGACACTATTTCGGTGTCAAAGAGTTTTGAATGTGGACGATAAATTAGGTAGGACCTTGATACAAGCAGTGAATGGACAATAGGACGAGATATTAACAAGAAACCTGGATGAAATTACAGGCAAAAAGTGGATAATAAAAAAGACATGGTGGATTTTTACCACACTTGGTGAAAAGACTCATCTTCAACATTTTATTTGAATTCAAATTGGTGTTTTATAACTGGTTCAATTGTTTGATATATGTGGAAAATAGGTAAGTTCGAAAAAATAGATCATCTTTAATTTCAAGAAATGTCCGGTGAGAAAATCTAAATTGCATTGAAATTGAGATTACATTGAAAGGAAAGGCACCTACACGTCCACATTATGCACCATACCATCTTCATTGACCCATGCTTCATTGCGTGACTCATCATCATCTTGAAGTAGCCACAGGTCCACAATCATAAATCCCGACTTTCCTTAAAGAACTTCACCTAGCATGGCCATCAAGGAACTTTTAGTGATACATATCCAAAGTAAAATTCTCATTTCTTTTTTTAATAATAAAATTCTTATTTCTTTATTTTTCCTTTTCTGTTTTCTTCTCTTTTTACTCTTTTCTTTTTTTAAGAATATTTTAATTTTATTCTAATATTACACTTCGATTACATTTTGTATTATTTTATTTTTCTTTTAAAAAATATCTTTACTTGCCTTCTGTACCATAGCAGCTTACATTTCCCTTTTTAACAAATTGGCTTCCCCTTCCATTTCTGTAACTCGTCCGTCGGGAGAGAGATGTGGAGCCCATCGGTTGCCGGTTGCACACAAGTGGGCCCCATGTACCAGAATAGACAAACGAGAATGCAGAATTACAAATACAACCCCCACAAAAGCCAGGTAAGCAAAATACCTATATGTGCGGGACCCACTACATCTCGCGGCAGGAACGAAGTTTCACAAAATGTCCTTAATTCAAAGGAAGTCTACTCAATATATTAGCAAAAAATACAGAAAAATGAGAAATTACCTACAATATAATACTCATTCAAAATGGAATAAGTACAGATAATACTTTAATTTTAAAATTATATCTAAGAGTATACCAATTGCTGAAAATAGAAAAAAAATTATCAAGGGTAAGTAAATGTGAAACATAAATTCTATAAAAATTACTAACATCTTAATTCATTGATGGTTGTTGAAAAATTAGGAGAATGAAAGCGAAGGAAAAAAAATGCTTCAATTACACTCTATTAACACTATTTTTGAGTAAAATAAGGGGACAAAAAGTATTGTTAAATTCTTAATTCAGTTTTCTAAAGTTTACTATTTTTTGAAAGACACCTAAAGATAATTACTATAATAGTATCCACCTCTACGTTATATCTCAAATTTTTTAAAAGAACAAAAAATGACAAAAATCGATCGACAATCCGTTTCTTACAAAGGGTGTTTAGGCACTTTTGAGTTTTTTTTAGGGGTGGGTCCGTTAGACTCAACCCTCAAATTTTATTTAAACATAAGTGCATCTATAATCTTAAAATTTATCGCAAACATGTGGTCAAGTTATGAAACTTTCAGATAGTGTAATCAGATATTGAAATTTGTCAAATTGATGTAGTCGAATTCCTTAGTTATCTTCTTCCAATTTGGCTAATGGAAAATACAATATGACCTTTCTCTTTTTTTGAAGATGGGTGGCATCGGTGTAGCACCAACAACGACCATATCATAACCCATAGAGTCCACGTATCGAAGGGGGAGGGATCGGCGGGAGGATTGCTAACCCTCACCCATAGTGTCGGAGACAAAGACCTTCATCTTCCTTGCGTACATCGCATGGTTTTTGGGCCACCACTGCCGCATTGTGTAAGGGTAGGACAACCCTCGTGCAGTGGTGTGGATGGTGGCGCTAGCAATGCATGAGCAGAGAGGTTTGTCAGCCCTCCCTCAAAGCGCTTTTTTTTTTTTTTTTTTTTTTTTTTTTTGGGGGGGGGGTTGGGGTGATCACAAAGCTGGCTTTGTGCCAAAAAGTCTGTTTAACTGTTTGGGAATATTGGGTATCGTGTATGTCTCTCTTCCACCATTACATATATCAAATTTATTACATTGATAGATAAGTCTCTCACAAGCTCAAATTAGTACAGAACATTTTAACATGGGATAAGTGCATTGAAAGTCCCATAATTTGTCAATGAAGTGTAACTTAGTCTTAAACTTTTAAAAATTACAATTAAGTCCTAGGACTTATTACGGAAGTATAATTGAATCATAAAATTTTCAGAAAATACAATCAAGTCCTAAAACTTATTAAACTAATCAAATCAAATCCTTCATTTGATAGTATTTTTTGAAAGTTTTAAGACTCAATTACACTTTTATGATAAGTTTTAGGACTTAATTGCACTTTTTTTGAAAGTTTTAGAACTTGATTACAATTTCGTGATAAGTTTTAGAACTTAATTGCACGTTTTTGAAAGTTTTAGGATTCAAGTGAATTTTCGTAATAAGTTTTAAGATTTATGATGCACTTATCTCTTGTAACATTGTGCAAGGAAAGCAAGTTGTTATCAAAACAGATAATATCACCAAAATCAGCCGAATGGAGCTCCCTATAAGTCCAAATTGAATTTTTATCCCTCTCAAAGCAAGATAAAATTGGATCTATTCGAGAGATGGCACGGGTTGGATCTAGTCAAAACATGGCACAATTCTTACACATTTCATTAAAACGTAAGACTGAAGTTTAAGAAAAAACTAGCAATTTCAGTGGGGACACCACCTTGCATCCAAGGCTTCCGAATCCTGTAGAAGAACATTAATACTCCAAAAAGGGACCTGAAATGCAAGGCATAACAAAAAATTAATAATAGTTGACTTTAGTCGAGATGAGGTGGATTCAACTGCTAGAGCTGTATATTTTATGTGCGTATTTGTCTCTTTATGTAGATAGAAAGGATAGATGGTGGGTCGCTATAATCAAGCCATGTCCAAATAATGAACAAATTATGCTTCCAATCAACTCCTTGCGAAAGCCCCATGTAAGCACAAGGAAGGTGAAAGCCTGTGGCATGATGACTCTGGTATTTTGGTCAAGAAGCCCACTCGAGGCTCCACCTCGACCCATCCAAACAATCGAACCATCCTTCTTGAATTATATACTTATTTAATTTCAATCAATTGAACTATTTCTCTACTAATATCTAATTTCAAAGAAATATATTAAAGAAAGAGATTTGCACACGATGCACACCCAACTCTACCACAGAGACACAAATCACAAGCCGAAATGGGAAGTTCTTGTGGACAAGCAACTTATTATGCTAGCTTTGTACCGAATAACTTGTGTGATCGACCCCATGATTCATTGCTTGGTATGCTATTTCCATTGGGGCAATCGTCAAAATTGTAACAAGCTTATGATGCAATAAGTGTCCTCTCAAATGGATTCTAAAGTACCTTAGAAATTCAGAAAAAAGAAGACTATAAATGAAAAATTGAATTAAAAAAACATGTCTTCCAAATGGCATCTTTTTAACTTATAACTTGAGCCAAGTGAGAGGGACTCCTCCCTATCTAAATACTATAGCTAAGGAATGGCTAGACATAGATGCAAATGTCACTTAATTAGTTGGAAAATTTAGCATGAGTAAATTGCATGAAAACTAAATGCACTAGCCTGTACATTTACAGAAGTCTCAGTCGTCCACACTCAAGATCCTTCATACAAAAGTGTAAAATTAGAGAGAGGTTCTCTTCATAATTCGCGGGTACAACTTGAAGTGACGTGTTGGAAAAAATCAAAGGGGGAGGCACATGCATGGCTCCCTTCTGTGTTGGTTTCTGATCGCCCAAATCGTCAAAATCCTCTCAGATGCGATAAGTGCCCCCGCAAATGGCTTTTTCCCGAGTGCCTTAAAAATTGAAAGAAATAGAAGAAAGTAAATGAAATATAAAATTAAAAATTCTCATTTAGTTAGTTGCAAAGTTTAGGATGATTCATTGCCTGGAAATTACGTGCACTGCATGTCCATTTGCAGAAGTTCAATCATCCATCCTCAAGATCTTTTAGCATGATTCATTGCCTAAAAACTACGTGCACTGCATGTCCATTTGCAGAAGTTTTAATCATCCATCCTCAAGATCTTTTATGAGAGAGAGAGAGAGAGAGAGAGAGAGATTGAAGCGAAGGCGAGAGGGGGAGACAGATGGACGACTCTATCTTTCGTGTATTTTCACATCTTATTATTTATTTATTTATTTATTTTTGTCAATTCAACTCAATTGTGAGGAACCGGGGGAGGCATTCATAAAAGATAAGAGAGGAAAGAGAGATGAAGAGGACAAGATACTTTTGCTGCCGCCCATGACCTAAGCCCACCATTTGCTCTTTTTTTTTTTTTTTTTAAATTAGTGACCTAAGCCCACTTTAATCAGTTATTTATATTTTGCCAGACAAACTAAATATCATTTAGTTGTTGGAAATAAGAGCTTCTTACTTGATGTACACGCCATTTCGAAGTGATCTAGTTACAACGGTATTATTTATCCAAAAAAGAGATTCAAGATATTACAAGATAAGCTCATATTTTCTTTTTTGTGATTTGAGAAAACTTTCTTCAATTACACCTTTGATTGGTAAGTTACATATTATAAACTTTCTCTAAACTATTTATGTAATTGTAGGCAAGGACGCTTAGATCCATCCCTAGCACCACGTGCGAGGCAGCAAATCGGGCATTACTCCATGCCTCAAAACTCGCCAATTTACTCAAGGTAATGTGCTCCTCCATCATTGGTTAGAGAAATTTTCCTTTGAGTAGCCTTTCGATTGATGGGTAGCAAATATGGATTTCGCATATTCTTAGTCAAATTTTCATATAGATGATGTCTACGGTATGTAACCCACTAATTAAAGGAATGATCGGAGGAAATATTCTCGAGCTACGGATGCAGGAAAATATTGGTCATTTACCCATTAATCGAAGGTGACATTATTTTAGGCATTCTCTAGGGCGGTTAAGTGCCTTCCTAGAGCAAGCTCTTCTCGACGGGCCGGAAATGAAGTTCGAGAGCACAAAGATGGTTTATTTATTTATTTATTTTTGTCAATTCAACTCAATTGCGAGGAACTAAGGGAGGCATTCATAAAATATAAGAGAGGAAAGAGATGAGAAGAGGACAAGAGACTTTTGATGCCGCCCATGACCTAAGCCCACCATTTGCTTTTTTTCTTTTTTTTTTGGTTAGTGACCTAAGCCCACTTTAATCAGTTATTTGTATTTTGCCGGACAAACTTTATATCATTTTGAAGTGATCTAGTTACAACTGTTTTATTTATTCAAAAAAGAGATTTAAGATAGTACAAGATAAGCTCATATTTTCTTTTCTATGATTTGAGAAAACTTTCTTCAATTACACCTTTGATTGGTAAGTTACATATTATAAACTTTCTCCAACTATTTCTGTAATTGTAGGCAAGGACACTTAGATCCATCCCTAGCACCACATGCGAGGCAGCAAATTGGGCATTACTCCATGCCTCAAAACTCGCCAATTTACTCAAGGTAATGTGCTCCTCCATCATTTGTTAGAGAAATTTTCCTTTGAGTAGCCTTTCGATTAATGGGTAGCAAATATGGATATCACATATTCTTAGTCAAATTTGCATATAGATAATGTCTACTGTATGTAACCCACTAATTAAAGGAATGATCGGAGGAAATCTTCTTGAGCTACGGATGCAGGAAAATATTAGTCATTTACCCATTAATTGAAGGTGACATTATTCAGGCATTCTCTAGGGCGGTTAACTGCCTTCCTAGACGGGCCGGAAATGAAATTCAAGAGCAAAAAGATGGTTCATTTATTTATTTATTTTTGTCAATTCAACTCAATTGCAAGGAACTGGGGGAGGCATTAATAAAATATAAGAGAGGAAAGAGAGATGAAGAGGACAAGAGACTTTCTGCCGCCCATGACCTAAGCCCACCACTTGCTTCTTCTTCTTTTTTTTTTTTTTTTTTTTGGGTTAGTGACCTAAGCCCACTTTAATCAGTTATTTATATTTTGCTGGACAAACTTTATATCATTTAGTTGCTGGAAATAAGAGCTTTTTACTTGATGCGCACGTTATTTCGAAGTGATGTAGCTACAATTATTTCTTTTTTCCAAAAAAGAGATTCAAGATATTACAAGTTAAGCTCATATTTTCTTTTGTCTATGATTTGAGAAAATTTTCTTCAATTACACCTTTGATTGGTAAGTTACATATTATAAACTTTCTCCAACTATTCCTGTAATTGTAGGCAAGGACGCTTTGATCCCATCCCTGGCACCATGTGCGAGGCAGCAAATTGGGCATTACTCCATGCCTCAAAAACTCGCCAATTTACTCAAGGTGATGTGCTCCTCCATCATTGGTTAGAAATTTTTCCTTTGAGTAGCCTTCCGATTGATGGATAGCAAATATGAATATCACATATTTTTAGTCAAATTTACATGTAGATGATGTCTACGGTATGTAACCCACTAATTAAAGGAATGATTGGAGGAAATATTCTCGAGCTATGGACGCAGGAAAATATTGGTCATTTACCCATTAATCGGAGGTGAGATCATTCAGGCATTCTTTAGGGCGGTTAAGTGCCTTCCCGGAGCAAGCTCTTCTCGAGGGGCCGGAAATGCAGTTTGAGAGCGCAAAGATGGTTCATTTAAAATTCTATATAGAATTTATAGGGCTTGGATTTCGGGTCCATCAATGCAACGACTTTACTGCATCACGTAATTTTCTCCCATTGATTTCTTCGGCCTTGGCCCATTTTATTAACACAAAAGAAAAGGACAAAAAAGGGCCAAGAAGTAAGTAAAATACAATTACCAGGAGGATCTTAAAGCTACACACACTTCCTCTCTTGTATCTAAAGTAAAACGGAATAACAGGATCAAACCGTACCCTTAATTCATCTTAATTTTGATTGAGATTTCCAAATTTGAACTATTCAATTGTCTCCTAGAGATGTCAACGGCTGATTAGGAGCAATTGATTGAGTCCTTTATCACATTTGAATCCGCATAGGATAATCCAATCGACACCCGAGCCTTATGCCCCAAGAAACCAGCCTCTTGTCCTACTGGGCTGGACGAGCACGCACGAACTCGGATTAATTCCCCCGTGAAAGCAAATCCCAGGTTATCCCTAGAAGCCCCGCTTATGTCTGATTTCACGCAGTCACTGTACGAATGGCTCTGCCGCCTCTGTAATTATTCGATCAAGAAGAAGACTATAAAAATCTTCGTTCGCGTATCTTGCGTATCCTGAATTTCAATGCTCGCCAACACTCAAGTACTACGACCTTCACTCGGCCCCTTCTGTCTACCATTTGCTTGTTGCAGCGTCACACAGGATAGGGTCACCTTGAGGAGACTCTACGGGTGCATCAGAAAGTTGGGAGATGCGAACATAAACACAGCCGAGATACACAGTACAATGATGCACAAACATCTGTCAATTACACGAATGACCATTTCAGAACGTTGCCCGGAGGAAAAGAAAAACTGCTTATGTGCTTTTTTTACGTGGACTACGCGAAAGGAAACTATCATATCTTCCTAGTTCCAGTGCTGAACGACTTACTCATTAGCGCAAGGAACCAATTTTGAGTAGAGAGATGAGTAGAAACTTATGTAGAATACATCTTTTTTCACGTGAAAAATCCACGTCTTCTTCTTCAATCCACACGCTCACTTTTTGATGAGCGAAATGCCCTTCTGAATATCTGCTGCCAATTCGTTCTTTGCCTCTTTTCCAGGTCAGTTCAACAGGTTAGCAAGCAAAAGCCGAAATGAAAACCTCTGTTTTACTTTGATGTAATCAGAACGCACCTGCAGATTTTGACCAGGCTACACTTCCACACCTTTTGTGCTCGTCCAACTGGCCAAGGGGAAAAACCTATCCTCTTCGGCCCTAGTACGACTGAGGCACACTTTGAATGCTAGGAAAATCTAGGAGTTCAAAGCCACTCACCTTATAAAGCATGAGCTCAAATCCGTACATGATGTTCTTTCATTGGAAGTCCCTGCATTTTCAAGATGATGCATTCTGCTTCAGCCTTATTTGTGCTGCAACGCTGCAAATCGTAATTGCCAGCCGGCACATTGAGCAAACTTTTCAGGCGTATGCAATGTGCATGCAATGTGCGATCTCCACCTTCTTCAATAAATTCAACTCTTTTCAAGCCTTTCACAGCCATCTAGCTTGGGATGCTGTAGATTTTGGACTTTGACGGTTAGGCAATCATTTGATTGCATTATACCTGGAAATGTGTAAAAACTCCAGTAATTCCAGTTCCCCCAAACCTGGAATCTCTGCCAGTTTGGGTAAGTCGCTGAGCTGTAATTTTTGTAGCCTCTTCAAGCAAGATAGATGACATGAGCTTTCCACGAATTCGCACTACGATATCTCCAATTCCCTTAAACTCTCCAAGTATATAAGGATGGGCATGTGTGGCAACTGCTGATAGAGGGGACCGACAAGCTTTTGAAGTTGCAAAAATCTGGCAATTGCAGGATCCAGCCAAGTTTCAAAGTTGATAAGGTACACGGAAGCCGATGGATGGACTGCCTGTCCTTCCAAGGCGAAATAACGTCATTCACACACCAAAATGCAATAGTTGGATGTCTTCCACACACTTTGAACTAGGCTTGACAGGTTGGGAAGAACAGGGAATCCAACAACTTCAACCAGTAGACATTTCAAACTTGAGGGAAGCTCTTTGACTTGTAATTTTAAGCATTTGCAGACTAGAGAAACCACTGACCTATTATAACATTGTAGAGATTGGGGCCCCATCTAAGTCCAAGATCCTCAAAGGGCTCAGCCTCCACATTTACTATGGGATTTCATGCATGAGATAGTAACAAAACGAGGCATTGAGCACTTCAAGTGTCTCCACCCCACAAAAAGCACAAGGTATCGTGTGTATCTTTGTGTGTGGCACCCTAATGACCTTTTAGTCTCGTCAGATTTCCAATAGAATTGGGCTAAATCCAATTGGACCAATGATTCTAGTTCCCCAATAGAGTTCAAAAGCTTATATGGGCATGCAAGCAAATGCAAATGCACGAGATCCATTAACCTTCCAATAAAGTGAGGAAGTTGACTGCTACTAGAATCAAAATTCGTCAAAGATTTTAGATTTCCTAGTGTCTCATGAAGCTTGAACAGTTTGTCTGTCGAGCTCACAATAATCTCTAACAAGTATACTAGAGAACTGATTTCTTCATACAACACTTGGAAGGAAATGCCTCCCTCAATATTCAACTTACTTAGCAGTTTTAGCTTATCGATTGGGCTATCAACCGTAGACATCACACACCAAGTGAAAATCAATTTCTCCAAATTGCTAAACTCAGAAAAATCAGTTGTCTTGGTTAACACTCTGCACCACGTAAAAATTTAGAACTTTCAACTTTTTCACCATCTGCAGTGAAAAAGAAAAGGTTGATTACATTCTGACGAAAAGTATGAAAATACAGTACCATACAACTAGCTAAAAAAGGTCAATTGATAGAATTTGAAGTAAACATGAGCAAGGTGTGTCCATACCTCAATTTGCCTCTATCCACCTCAGTCAGTCGGTGATGTTGCTTTGCGAAAAGTCGAGCATGACCAAATACACCAGGTGAAGATTTCATCGCTAAAAGATGCTGCAGGCAATGATACCAAGCAAGCCATCTCAAAGTACGAGGAAGATTTTTAAAGCTGCATAGAGAATTAATTCTTCCCACTTCAAGAAACCTAACCTTTGGCAAACAGGCTAATTCTTCAAGTGTTAAGTCATTACTAATACCCACACAGAGTGCTCAAACCGCTTGTTTTTTTACTGTCAACAACAGCAGATAATGAAGATGAGTGCGCAACATAGAAAGCAATAAACCAAGCAAGTAGTCATCAATATCAGGAGTTCTTCGCAAACAAATTAAATCAAAGGCATGTTGTCACAAAATAATTACCTTTTTCTTCTATCAATTTGAAAATAAGACAACCCAAGCATGTTTAAAGTGGTCACTCAGCGTTGGTTTTTCTGTCTATTAATAGACTAAACACCTTTACAAGGAAACAAAGGACTCATTTTTATTCTCACCGAAACAAGAAACGAAGAATTTCAATAAACCAAATGGCCCCTTCCCTTTCTTCTCGTTCCAAGGAAGACTAGATTATATAAGAGCCAAAAGTGCAGAGATCATTGTTAACTTTATATGTATAACATGATTGATGAAATTCTAGCCTAAAAAAAATGCGTCACAGATATGTTAAAATTAAATAATTCGAAAAAGTAGCGGAAAAACAAAACTTACCCTTTCGTATCGACTAGGAAGAGACAGGAGCGACAGGATTTGATTTTAAGCTTGACATCATCTGTCTCCAGATCCAAAATTCAACATGGAGACGGATGATGTCAAGCTCAAAACCAAATTGTATATTGATGCTCTCCCGTCCGACTTTGAAGTACAATATACCAAACCACGCATAATAAGAGAATCCTTATGGATGTCAGTGTCGTTTCCACCAATCTTCTGACCAACTCGGACCTCTTCATCGTCTTTGACACGGATTTCTTTCTCCACCATTGCACTGCAGAAGCAACCAGTACAAGTTGTCCGAGCGTCGGTCCCCTGAAACTCAGGAACGCCTCGAACTCCCGATGTAATGGCGGCTGGTGCCATCGCACGTAGTAAACGAGACTTGAAACAGAATCAACTTGAAGTGAGACATCAAATTGAGGGCAGTTCAAAAAACAAAAGAAAAAAGAAAGGGGCGGTGGGTAAGGGGTCGTCACGACTCACAGCCATCAAATAGCGATGGCAAGCCGCCGAAGAAATCAGAAACGAAAAAACCGAAATCGTAACATTCGACGAAGGAATCGAAAACGAAAGCAGAGAGTACCTAGTGGGGTGGTTGATGGCCGATCGACATAGGCGAGGCCGCAGTCCGCCACAGAGAGAGAGAGAGAGAGAGAGAGAGAGAGAGAAGACAAGGAGGTCATTATGGGGTTTGGTTTAAACTTGGCGTGAGAATTGCTAATGGTGATAGACGCATCTACAGATAGAAAAATTCTCAAACTCCCCCTGCCCAACACCGAAGAAGAGCCTCTATGATGGCTCTCTTGCTCATTTGTCCGTCACATCTTCTGGATAAAGCCACAAGAAGCTGCGATCGAGTCTCTTAAACTCCAAGCCCAGCGCAGTACCCTCTGTCTACCATTTGCTTACTGCGGCATTGCACAGCTGATAGTGCCACTTGGAGGCGACATTATGGGTGCATCTCAAAGTTGGAAACACGAGAAAGATGGACATAGTATAATGATATACACCAACATCAGTCCATGTCATTACACAGACCAACACTTGAGTACATTGCATGTGAGAAAAGAAAAAAACCTTTATGTTTTCTATGCCACGTAGGCAAAATAAACTTGGATATCTTGTTTGGTTTGAGCCACTTATTCCCAAGTACCTATTTTGAGTACAAAATAGCGGGAAACTATGCAGGGGACACCTTTTTCCTTGGACAAGCCACGTCCTTAACCAGCTTAATTCTTGTTAAATGAAATGCTCTTCTGAATGCTCGCTGTTAACTCTTTCTTTGCCTTTCCCAACCATCTCTACAGGTTAACAAACAAAGGCCGAAATTAGAAAACTTCATCTTCCTCTGATGTAATCAAAGCAGACCTAAAAAATTTCAAGAATATTAAAACTCTAGACCTTTTGCACTCCTTCAGCAGGCCAAGGGAAGAACCTCATCAGCCCTAGTATGACCGAGGCGATTTTGGATGCAAAGAATGGAAGCTCTTTCCCCTGAAAAAATGGGGACAACAATAAAGAAAATCATCGGTCATTTCATTGTGAATTAAGAAGAAAAAAGATTGGATCTCAATAAGTTTTTTCAAGGCACCAAACCTGAGAAGCAACAAATGCACACTTCGACAATGCCAGCATTGCCCCTCAACCCACGCAGGCATGCATTGGCAAACTTCACAACAGCATAAGCCTGCCTGCATATTTCATTTTCACATTATTTGAGCATATGAAAAGAGTCCAGTCCGCATAGCAAATAGCCATCAGATTTCCTATTCACGAAAGAGATCAGACTACATCTTGAGGGCCAAAAAGAGGCTGACCATAGAGAGAGTTGCAGAGCTAGCTTCAGCTTTAGCCTGAAAGTTGTCAAAGCACAGACATACACAATTCTGTTGGCTTCCCGACATAATGTAAGGAAGCAGGGAGGTGAAGGCTAATACGTCATGTCATAATTTCTCTGAGGAAATAGATGCAGAAAATTTTAGTTTCAAGTGGACATCAACAATTACTTTCATTATTACCAAAAAAAAAAAAAAACAATCACTTTCAAGAAAATCTGATATACTTAACAATGGTGTCACTGCATGGACTACTCCACTTATCATTAAAATGCAAGTGATTCTCTTAGCTGTAACAACAAAAGATGTATGGTAATCTGTCCACAACTGCTTGCTTCTACCCATAGCCCGAGACAAGTAGTCACCTTCTACATATTTTCACAAGCGAGGTGCCCTACTAATTCAGGCAAAGATCTTTCTTAGGACTTTTTCTTGGGTAGTGGTAGTGGATAGGGTTTCCAAGCTGCCGTTAAATTCCTTGACCTCTGCAGGTAGAAATAATAACAAGCTCTCTTTTGTTCATTTCAGTGCAAAAACAACGCCATAGAGTTGTCTTGCAAAAGATATATGCCTACATGGACCTAAGATGTGATCCTTGCGAAAATCTCATCATTCTCATGAGGAAGTTCTCAGTAGAGCACATCTTCAAAAATGCTTGTGAATTTAAAGAATTTAGAGACTCTAACATGATTAAGCTTGTCAGTATTCTCCTTAAGCGGCCTCAATACTACGAAGCTTGTCAAAACCCATTTCAATAATAGCATCACTAGAACAGCTAGAGCACTATTTTACGACCTGGAAATCCAAAACTAAAGAAACTGACCAGAACTGTGATAAAAATGGATAAATCCATAGAAAATGGAAACTTATTTACTTCAACAGTACCGTCCCACCATTTTGGATGTGAGATGTTACTGTCAGGTGATCAATTTCTTGAGGAGTGAAAGAACAAGGTGGTTTAACCTATAGATTGTGAATGCCAACCGACATTTGTCATTTTATAGAAAACTGAAACGTCTAACAACATCCTTGTCGGACATATAAGTTCTTATTAGGAAGAATGCGCCACAAACCTGAGATTAAAGAGGTAAAGAGTAAAGTTGTCGCTTTTACAGGACCCCCAACAAATGGAACATCAATTTCTCCAGGATCGAGACCCAATACTTCTGCCTGCAAGGAACGTAATAGATCAGAAATCCGATGAGATACTTCGGCACACATCGAGGATATCCAGGGAAAGGAATATAGTCATCGGCTTTCATGGCATTGTCCTGAAACTGGTTTGTTGCATAGTTTTGGTGCCTAAGCATTAGTACCAAGTGTCTATGACCATAAACGACCTCGTGATCATGAGAAGAGAACCAACAACACTCCCTAATACTTACCAGCAGTTACATGATTATTTCAGCCAAAACAATCCAATACACGGGGCTTCCGGACTCTATTGCTAGGCTTGCAGATAGCCTGATTTTATTAACTCAGCTTCTACATAGTGCACATGATCCATACAAGATGCCCTTGGAGCAAGTTATTGACTGCAGTTATGCATAATATGGCGTTGGAGACGACAGAGCATGCTAAAAAAGGTAAAATACGCTTTTGTAGATTAGGAGAGGCAGAATCTTAATGCTGAACAGCCGGACGAGAGGATAACAAGAAAACATGCACACTTGGAAAAGTCATACTCTCACAGAACCGTCCACAGTCTAGACTCATAACTTCTCTCCCAATTACACAATACTCTTTGCAAAGGCCTTTGTTTTTTCCAGCGCTGGACATGTAACATTTTGAATATGTTTTTGTGCAACAAGCCAATTTTACCTCTCCAATAAATTTAGACTCAACATGGCCACCATGCATATAGGATGGGGAAGCATACATGTCCCACAAGTGATGTTTCTCGAGAACTTGTTAATTAATCATTTTACAAGTGAAATGCGTAAGGATTTAAGTGCAAAGGTTTTTATTTTTATTTTTCTTTTGTCTATCTTGAGTTGATTTATTTGCCTAGAGAACCACATAAAAACACAAAATTTGCGAACTATGTTAGCCAAAAAAAAAAGAGGAGTTTCTAGCGTAGTAATTTTAAACTGTTGATTGGTCCTCGCAGCACATAGTTCATCATTCAGCACGCGGTCCATGAAAGACAAGTAATATGCGCTGCATCGCACCCTCATCGGACATGTATGCTTCCCCATCCTAGTTGTCCCACGCCACCTTCATCTCAAAACTAACATCGGCTGAAGAAATTTACTGGGGAAAAAAAAACAGAGAGTATGAGACCCATACAGGTTTTTCATAAGAGTCATTGTGTGTAGATGATTCATATTTACAGCAACATTTTCAACTTTTCAATGGGATTCAATGTGGAGTCAATTCACTCTCTGATTTTAGGGTACTTAAATTATTACTTCAATGTAAACCATCACCATGTGCTGTTTCGGACGCCAAATGCAAACCTTGTCCGTTTTTTTTTTTTTGTGGGTGAAAGTAAGAGATTGCAAACCTTGTCCTTGATGTGTTATAAAATCTGGAAATTGGTAAGTGCAGTACTCCACATTATTGTTTCATCGAATGTGTGACGGATGACAAATTGGAAATAATTTTAGTCTTTCATTGGCAAAACCACAAACACTAAAACATGCCATAGCGGCTAAGGCACCCCACATCATAGATATCGGTAATGAGTACTTGTTAAGCCATACAAAATAATCCATACTTCACACATTCAATGACCCTCGAGAGAGAACCTGATGTGAGGATGATTTGAAGTGAAAAGTTATTCACATATAATTTTTTTTTCTTTTTAGTGTGAAATCGTTGGTATTTCCTCATAGTGGGAAGAAAAATATTCACTTCCAACAAGGGGGGAGTGAGGCTTGTGAGCACCGGCAAGTAAAAATAAGAAACGCAGTCACGCTAGGCACGCCACGAGGGGACTACTGGGGAGGCCTCACTGATGGAAACACCCCTTGATTACCGCCGTTTCTTGATTACCACCTATGGCCTACATAGGCGGGGGCAGAGATAATTGAAATGAATAAAGCATAACGACTTCATGCATCACGATAATTCAATTTGAGAAAGCAAACATCATCTTAACATCATCAACAATTATAATAGATGGCTCAAGAAGTGACATGAGGACACCTGGATTAGTTCATGTCGGTGGTGAACGGATGTTGCAAATTTGGCTTTTATTCCACGGGTAGGGCTTCAAAACTCTGAATACTTGCTGCCAACTCTTCCTTGGCCTTTATCCCAAGCTAGCTCTGCAGGGCTAGTGTTGGGAATAATGGATCCCCGAAAACCGGATTTGACACTAAATCGAACCCCTAAATCAATGCGAAAGATGAGGCCCGGGAAAATCACGTATCACCGATCGTAAAGCACACCACGGATTCGAGCGTACCTTGTTAGCCACAGATTAGACACCGACGCCGACAAGAGAAAGAAAATCTGGCCCCGTTCGATCCGATGACGCCTTGAAGGGAAGAAGAAAAGTGCCGTTTGCTTACTGTTTCCTTTTAGAAGAGAGAGGGAAAGGGAAAGAGACGTACGTACGCTATGCAGCAAAATGTGTCTTCTCTCTCCCTCTCTCCTCTCTTTTATACCTTCCCCCATCCACGGGCCTTATTCCCATGGGCCGGGCTTTTTGGGCCCAACTTGGGCGGACGGGCCTTAAGCCCATCTCATATAAAACCACCATCTCCCACTCGCACATAGTGGGCCGAACATGATTCTCTTTACCTTTCTTCAACATTCATACTGGTGAATAATCTGTGCGACCAGTATACTTTGAGAGCTCGTTGCTATACATTTGTTAAGAATATATAGCAGCTCATAATGGGTGTCACACTCCGAGTAGATTTAGTATGCAGTACCCTAGATCAATCGATCACATTTATATCTCTCTTGATCTCTTTTAAACAATGATATATATTGTATTCACAATTATAATTATCATAAAGACAGTCATAATTGGTCGACTAGTGAATACAAACTATAATGTGATTCTCCAAAATCGATTTTCCTCTTTCCTTCAAATTCTCAATTTTAATTCAGCTTGCTTTTCTAGAAATGCCCCATTAGATCGAATCATCTCATGACCATTGGCAACACCCTAAGATAGCAAACACTAAAGTAAAAATCTTGAGAATAAGTAAGAGTCATGATGGAACTAAAAATTGAGAAACTATTTTCCTCAAGAGTCTCACACATCATAAAAGTTGATATCAAACTTTTTGCCACTCTTATTGGTCAGCTCATGCATACGTAGTATGAAATACGTATTGCAGTATTAACTCCTTTCCCATGAAGCGTATGTCTACATTTTTTAATACCGTACAGATGATAGTTCAGACATACCTAATGTCTAACTTGAGTTCACGTATCTACTCATTCACAAAATTCATTAGAACTCACATTTGGCATCTTAGACAGATAAAGTAAAATATGTAGGTTATTTTACTTTTGGACATAATAAGTATCATGTCCTCATCTTAACACTTAGTTAAGGCGACATAAGTATTTTAAACTCGAGCTCTCGATTATCACCTAGATAATAAGCTTAAAACTGTCTCATCTTTATTTATCACGTAGTAAATAGAGGCGATTACCCGTGTGAGTAGGCTAATCTTTTATCTGTCCGACATACTTCATTAACTTAAAATAATGCACTAAGCATTAAGATGCATAAAGATCATACATAGATTCATAGGCATTAATGATGAAAACATAAATTCATCAAATGTGAACACTTAGGGAAAATACAATATTCAGTACATCAGTCTCTATGCAATCCTAGAGATTTCATATGGCCACAAAACACATCTCTAAGTATTGGCTTTGTCATAGGATCTGCTACCATTATATGCGTAATATGTACTCTAAGTTCACGTCTTTTCGTGCAACCATATCTTTTACAAAATTATACTTGGTATCTATATGTTTGGTCTTGCCATGATATTTTAGATCTTTGGTGTACACTTTTGCTGCTTGGCTATCACAATTAACCAACAATGAATCTGCAGCATTCTCAATAACACCTAAATGATCCAAAAATTTCTTAATTCAAACATCTTCTTATACTACTGCTGTTAATGCCACGAACTCAACTTTCATCGTGGACAAGGCTATACACGTTTGTTTCTTACTGCTCCAACATATGGTGCCATTATTTGGTAAGAAAACAAACCTATAGGTAGATTTTCTTTCATCTAAATCTCCTATCCAATCAGCATAAGAATAGCCTTAGAGTCGCAGATCCTTTTCCTTAATAACTCAGCGTATAATCAGCAGTCCCCTTTAGATACCTCAGTATTCTCTTAACGGCTTTCCAATGTGCTTGACCTGGATTGGATTAATAACTACTCACCATTCCAACTGTAAAACATATGTCAGGTCTTGTACACATCATAGTGTACATTAAGCTTCCAACAGCATTAGCATAATGAACATGTTTCATTTGTTCCTTCTCTTGTGGAGTCCCTAGACACAGTCTATGGCTCAATCCTTCACCTTTTGCAATAGGAGTATCTATGGGTTTACAGTCTTGCATACGAAATCGTTCAAGAACCTTATTTATATATATTTCTTGCGAAAGAGACAACGATCTCTTCGAACGATCTCTTGAAATCTTAACTCCAAGAATGTATGCAGCCTCACCCATATGCTTCATCTCAAAGTTGGAAGACAACCAACTCTTGACAGTCTTAACAAACTCCATATTGCTTCCGGCAATAAGTATATCATCAACATATAATGATATGATCACAAATTGATCATTGGATCTTTTGATATATACACAATGATCCTCATCAATCATCGTAAAATCAGATGCCATTATGGCATTATGAAAACGTATATACCATTGTCTTGATAACTACTTAAGACCATTTATCGACCTCAAAAATCGACATACTTTTTCTTCTTGGCCTTTCATTATGAAACCAGCAGGTTGTTTCATATATATTTCTTCCTCTAATTCTCCATTGAGGAAAGCAGTCTTTACATCCATTTGATGTAATTCAAGATCCAAACTTGCCACTATTGCCAAAATAATGTGAATCGAGGTAAATCTCACTACAAGAGAAAACGTATATTCATAATCAATTCCTTCCTGTTGATTATACCCCTTCGCCACAAGGCGGGCCTTATGCCTTTCTATCAAGCCATCAGCCTTTTGCTTTATTTTGAGAACCCACTTGTTCCCAATAGCTCTGTGTCCTTTTGGAAGATCAACTAGTTCCTAGACTTGGTTTGATTTCATTGACTCAATTTCCTCTTCCATTGCATGAATCCATTTTTCCTTACTAGGGCAATTTAGAGCCTCATTAATATTTCTTGGCTCATCCTCATCTTGTGGAGCAACCATAAAAATTTCCCCTTCAATGTCAAAATGTCGACGGGGAATACTTTGGCGACTTGTTCGCCGTATGGGAGATTGTACACTTTACACATCATTCCCCATCATGCTCCCACTTGGATTAGATAATTATGACGTCATCTCATCATGTGATTGCAATTGAGAATGAGTTAAATTTAATTCATCACTTCTCATATTACTCCCACTTAGACAAACTCCACTAATATCATTATCTTGATCCAAGGTCTCAAATAGGGAATAATCTTCACCTATTTCGCCCTTCTTAGGAAATTCATCCTCTAAGAATGTGACATCTCGTATTTCAAATTCAGTTATACTCCCACTTTCCTTCTCACCTATGAACACATACCCTTTTGAGTGTTCTGAGTATCTTATGAAAATACTCTTCTTTCCTCTGGAACCCAATTTCCCAAACTTGTGAGAGGACTCATGTGTATAGGCAGCACAACCCTATGGCTTAGGAAAACTTAAGTCCAGTTTTCTACCTGTCCATGACTCATATGGAGTGGAAGTAACTTATTTGGAAGGCACCCGGTTAAGTATATACGCAGCAGTTAACAATGCATCACTCCAAAATGTGATATGCAAGTTAGCATGTGCCATCATGGACTTAACCATTTCCAGTGGGGTTATGTTTCTTCTCTCCGCAACACCATTTTGTTGAGGAGTATACGGAATGAACAACTGTCTTTCTATTCCTTTTTCATCATATAATTTTCTGAACTCATCAGATCAATATTCTCGACCTTGATCGGATCTAAATACTTTTATTTTCTTGTCTAATTGATTTTCAATCAAGTTCATAAACCTTTTGAAACAACATAATGCTTCAGATTTATGAGAAATCAAATAGACATATCCGAATCGAGTATAATCATCTATAAAAGTGATGAAATAAACAGCCCCATACCTTCTTCTCACATTCATTAAACCACAGACATCATAATGGATTAAATGTAGAGGAAATTTAGCTCTTTACCTTTTCTAAATGGTTTCTTTGTCGTTTTCCTTACTAGGCAATGCTCACATATGGGCAAATCGACTTTTTCAATGTTACCCAACAAGCCCTCTTTGGCTAGTCTATTCATACGTTGTTGGCTAATATGACCAAGTCTAGCATGCCACATAATCATATCATTATCAAATGAATTAGGAGACGTGAAATAAGGGAATAACAAATATTAACATCACCACAGTCAACATATAGTACAATGAAATCATCCAGAAAGTGATCACAACCATAGTAGTTTGTATTCAAATACAAATCTACACCTTTATTATGGAAGTTCATATAAAAAAAAAAACAAGTTTAACCAACACCAAAACAGACGTTAAATTTCGACGAATCTCTAGAGCATATGGAACGTCATGTAGGAGCAAGATGCGTCCACCACGCATGTTCAATTGGCAGGTGTCAATCCCTTTAACTTCATTTCTGGAGTTATATCCCACATAGATACACTTAGTTCCAGTCGGTATCGTCAGAATTCCACGAAGGATTCTCTATCTTTCGCTACATGGTCTGTCTTTCCTGAATCTACAGTCCACAAAGGATTGGATTCAGCCAATAATTCAGAACTTGACACATAATCAAAGTTCTCAAATGTACAAGATGTGTTTACTTTTTTTGGCTCACAACAGTTGTGAGCATAGTGACCTTTTCTTGTCACAATTGTAACACCTCACACTTGACTTTTTCTTCACTTGAGGACGTTTTCCTCTTTTGTATTGGTTAACTCTTGATTTCTTACAACAAAGACTTGATCATTTGCATTCACACATATTGAACGAATTAATACACTTGCGCTTAGAGCTCAAAGCCCTTTCTGAGCTAGGACCAGCATAGCCAATGTCTATTTTCGGCTCAAATGCCGATAAGCAGTCCTCTACTAGCTCAAGGTGGCGCACAGCATCCTCTAGATCTTCTATAATATGGTCAAGAGCTTCTAGTGCTTCTAGCTTTTCTAGCACATATTGAATCTTCGTATTCAATATTCCATAATTGTTGCCGTTCATATCGGCAATTACGTTCTTAGTTGCTGAAACTATCGATCTGAACACATCAGACTTATATGCACGAATAATTAATGCATATCATTTATGCATCCCTTTTGCACAGACCCATCATATTAATGAACAATTTCAAGTAAGGTTTTAGAATCAAAAGGTCACTACGTTTCCAATCATCTTCCAAAAATCCTAACTTAAAACTATTATTAATATGATTGTCATATGCAAAATCAATTCTATGAAGCTACAAAAACTTATAAACTACCCACAGCAACCAGCAATAACAGAAAGCAACGGATAATTGATATCCAATAAAAAAATAATGCTTTCAACATAATACAACAATCCATTACACTAAGTAATATACACAAGAAAGATATCAACATAGAAAGAGATATTCAACCATAAAAACATCTCATAACTAATCTAAGAAATAAATAGGGAATGTCTCTTCTAATCTATCAGTCAAAATATTTGAGAAATTTGAAGGCACATTTGCCAACCATGGATAAACTTTTGGAGAGCTTTCATGTCGCCTTCAAGGCGCATTCACTCTGCGCCATGTAGCGCTCAATCTAAGGGTTGAAGTTTTGGTTAACTCAATCCTATAGTACTCTCTTACAAAAGCTTCCACTAGCCTTCTATAACCCAGAACCACATTGACCTCCCATAGCCGATTTAACACTGCTTGCCATTTAGTTGGAAGAGTGTTCATCAAAGCCGGCACCTTCTCAAAATCGGGCATAAGATAACCATTGCAAATGATTTCCTATATCATTTGATTGATCCTGACCACATGTGATACTAAATCACCGTCATGCCATCGATAATCAGCTAACTCTGTCATCAGCCTTTTAAGTCTTGCAATTCCTCGTCCGTTCTCGGGATTGCAAGTATCCTTGCATAACGCATCATAGTTCCTGCAACAAATGCAGAACTAAAAATGGATTACTTATAATCCATAATGTACACAAGGGAAAATACATAATTTTCCATAATTCATGCAACAAATGCAGAATTAAAAAATGGATTATTTATAACCCACATAGGCATGACTGAAAAAGAAAAAAATTCCTTTTTTTTTTTGGTCAACGGTCACAATCAAAGTCAACGGTCAACGGTCAGTCAACGGTTGGTCAACGGTTAACGGTTCATCGGGTCAGGTCGATGGGCGCACGGGTTGGACTAGTTGGACCGGTCGGACCGATCAGACCGGTCGGCCGGTCGGACGAACCGACCGGCATGTGTCGCGCGCATGCGTGGGCTGACGTCACGCAAACGTCATCCGCACGTGCCACGCGCGTGAGCGGGATGACGTCACGTAGACGTCAGCTGACACGTGCACGGCATGCGCCAGCTGGTCGGGTCGGGTCGCCGGCCGGTGACCGCCCGGCCAACGGTCGTTGGCAATGACGTCATCGGTGACGTCATCCCAACGATTACCGACTGTTGGGTGACGTCACGGTAACGTCATCACGTGACGTCAGCACGCGTCGGTTCGTCGATCGGCGCGTGCCGGTTCGCTGGCCACCGGCGCGCACGTGTCGGTTCGCCGCCGGCGCATGTGGCGCACGTGCTGGCCAATGCCAGCGCTTCGGGCGCGTCGCGCCCACGCGCAGCGCCTTCTGGCCGCGCATGTGGGCGCGTGCGGCGTCGCCCGGCGACGCATGACATGTCGCCGGAATCATCTCGGCGACCTCTTTCTCCCTATACCATCATAATTCGATTTCGACTTATGAAAACTCGGAAAAATGGCCGAACAGCACTCGGGTGTCGGGATTTTTCACCCCAATCCATACGGCCGAATTACTTCGCGGAAAATCAATCAAAAAACATGAAATTGATCGGGAAAACGTGAACTAGGGCTCTGATACCAATGTTAGGAATAACGGATCCCCGAAAACCGGATTCGACACTAAATCGAACCCCTAAATCAATACGGAAGACGAGGCTCGGGAAAATCACGTATCACTGATCGTAAAGCACACCACAGATTCGAGCGTACCTTGTTAGCCACAGATTAGACACCGACACCGATAAGAGGAAGAAAATCTAGCCCCATTCGATCTGATGACGCCTTGAAGGGAAGAAGAAAAGTGCCGTTTGCTTACTATTTCCTTTTGGAAGAGAGAGGGAAAGGGAAAGAGACGTACGTACGTTATGCGGCAAAAGGTGTCTTCTCTCTCTCTCTCTCTCTCTCCTCCCTTTTATACATTCCCCCATCCACGGGCCCTATTCTCGTGGGCCGGGCTTTTTGGGCCCAACTTGGGCGGACAGGCCTTAAGCCCATCTCATATAAAACCATCAGCTAGCAAATAAAAGTCGATATAAAAACTTATGTTTTTCTTCATTGTAATCGAAAGGAACTTGAGGATTTCAACAAGGCTACAATTACCCACCTTTCATACTAGTCCAACGAAAGTCGCAGTCGTTTTGCTGGCTGAATGGTGTGCTCTGCAGGTTTTGGTGGCGTCCAATCTGTCTCCAACTTGGTGGATGCCAACACATCGGGCAACTTTTCCAAGGACATGCAATATCTGATCTCCACATTCTTCAGAATTTTCAACTCTGTCAAGTCTTCGACAGCTCTCAACTTTGCACAATGTTTTACCTCCAGATGCAGAAGATTTTTTAACTTCGATAGGTTAGGCAATTGTTTGATCACATCACACATGGCAATGTGCAGAGACATCAGTGATTCCAATTCCCCCAAACCTGGAATCTCCACCAGTTCGGGGAAGTCATTGAGCCGTAACTCTTGTAGCCTTTTCAAGTGCGATAGATGGGGCAAGTGTGCTGTCAGACATTTGCTAATAGAGAGAATCGACAAGCTTTGGAAGTTAAAATTATCTGGCAATTGCGGGATAGAGTGAAGTTTCAAAGTTAATAAACTAAGTGGAAGCCGATTGATGGATTGCACGTCCACCCAAGGCGAGGTAACGTCTGCCGGAACCCAAAATGTCATATGAAGTTCACGCACTTCGAGATGATGTAAACCAACTAGGTTGGAGAGATCGGGAAGAACAGGGAATTCAGCAGCTGCAACCACTAGGCATTTCAAACTTGAGGGAAGCATTGGCAATGGGGAAAGCCGCCAGCTGGCAATTTTAAGGGTTTGAAGACTAGAGAAACCATTTATCATTCTCGGCACTATAGAGATTGGGATCCCATCTAAGTCCAAGATCCTTAGATGGGTTAGGCTCCACATTTTTCGTGGGATTTCATCCATGAGATGTGGACAAAATGAGGCATCGAGCTCTTCCAGTGTCTCCACCCCTCCAAGAGTACAAGGTATCGTGTGTATCTCTGTGTATGCCACCTTTAAGACTTTTAATCTTTTCAGATTTCCAATGAAATCAGGGAGAAGGGAGATCCCTGATGATTTTAAATTCAACTCGACTAATAATTCCATTTGTCCAATAAATTCCGGAAGCTTATGCAAATTCTTGCATCCAGAAAAAGACAAATGCGTGATACTTGTTAATCTCCCGATGGAATCAAGGAGAATGCAAATCCCGCGGAGATTTAAATCCAACTTTATCTCTGATTTTGGTTCCCCAACAAAGGACTCAAGCATAAGTGCATTTCCATAATCAAAAAAAGATAAATGCATGAAATTCATTAATCTTTCAATGGAATCAGGGAGAACAAATAACCCTGAAAATGTTAAATCCAATTTGACCAATGATTTTAATTTCCTAATAGAGTTTGGAAGCTCAAGGAGATTAATGCATTTAGGTAAAAGCAAATGCTTGAGATTCTTTAACCTTCCTATGGAATCCGGGAGAATGAAGATCCTTGAGCTGTCTAAATCTAACTCGACCAATGATTTTAGTTCTCCTATAGAGTCCGGAAGCTCATATAGATTCTTGCATTTAGCTAAAAGCAAATATTTGAGATTTTTTAACCTTCCAATGGAATAAGGGAGAATGGAGATCCCTGAAAATGTTAAATCCAACTTGACCAATGATTCCAATTCCCCAATAAAGTTCGGAAGCTCAAGGAGATTATTGCATTCATATAAAAGCAAATGCTTGAGATTCTTTAACCTTCCTATAGAATCAGGGAGAATGAAGATCCTCGAGCTGTATAAATTCAACTCGACCAATGATTTTAATTCTCCTATAGAGTCCGGAAGCTCATATAGATTCTTGCATTTAACTAAAAACAAATGCTTGAGATTCTTTAACCTTCCAATGGAATAAGGGAGAATGGAGATCCCCGAGTCATGTAAAACCAACTTAACCAATGATTTTAGTTCTCCAATAGAGTCCGGAAGCTCAAGTAAATTCTCGCAAAAAGATAAAACCAAATCCGTGAGATTCAACTCTCCAATAGAGTGAGGAACTTGGTTGATTTCAAATTGAATTTCAAACTTCATCAAAGATTTTAAATTACCTAGTGTCTCAGGAAGCTTGATCGGATGGTTGAAACGAGGCAAGATAATCTCCGATAAGCATTCTAGAGAACCGATTTCTTCGGGCAAACCTTGGAGGGAACAGCATCCCTCGATATTCAAAGTACTTAGCAATTTTAGCTTACCAATTGAGCTATCAATTGTAGACAATGCCCAACACCAACGAAGAAATAATTTCTTCAACTTGCCAAACTCAGAAAAATCAGGTGTCTTGGTTAACTGAGAGCAGCTAGACAAATTTAGAACTTTCAACTTTTTTGCCATCTACATTGAAAAAAAAAAAAAAGAGGCCAATTTCATGCCTATGAAAAATATGAGAATGCAATAACATACAACTAGCTGGTTGATAGAATTTGAAGTGAACATAAGTGAGGTGTCAATACCTCGATTTGCCTCCATCCACCCCAATCGTGGGTGATTTTGCCCCATGAAAGGTCAAGCACAACCAAATTCACCGGGTGAAGATTCATCGCTGAAAAATCCGCTGGGCAATGATGCCAAGAAAGCCATTTCAAATTACGAAGAAGATTTTCAAAGTTGCCAATGAAATTCAGTCTTTCCCCTCCAAGGAACTTCAGCATTGGCAAACAGGCTAATTCTTCAGGTATCAAGTTATGACTAACACTTAGATTCAATGCTTGTACGGCTCGCTTCTCCTACCAGCAATAGTAGAGAATAAAGATGAGCATGCAATGTAGGAAGTAAAAAACCAATGCAAGTAGTCAACAATATCAATTGTTCTTCTTCGACCCCAAACTAATTAAATCAAACGTATTTTGCAATAAAAAAATTACTGCTACTCTCAACTTGAAAATAAGACAAACCAAGCATGTTTAAAATGTCCATTCATAGAATAAACACATTTTCAATGAAACAAAGGACTCATGTGAAACAAGAAATGAAAAATTTCAACTAATCAAATGGTGCGTAAGCTTTCTTCTCATTTCACATGGGTAAGGCATAAAAGTATATACTTTTGTTGTTTAAGAGTTGCCTTCTATTTTCTCTTTATGTTAGAAAACAAAGCAGGCCATCAACCTATATTCTCATTTTAAAGCACTTGACCAAAGATTTTTCTGAATTGATCATATCTTCTACTTGTAATAACTTTCACCTCGTTGCTTCTTAGTATGTTTACAGTATCCTCATCAATCCGTACCCAACGGCGCGCTCCAGCATTTTCAAAATTCTCTTGCTTGACAATGTACCTTCCTAGATCTCGAACTTCATCATGCATCCAGAATTTATTATCATCCTCTTCAATCTTTATCAAAGACATGAGGAGAAGAATATCAATAGCACTGCGTGGAGAATAGTCACTACTACGCCACATGTAGTCAGCATAAGTCTTATCCTCCCCAATGCAAAAACATGCTATGTCTAGGAATATGGCTTTTTCTATGTCATCCAATTTGTTGATACTTATCATCAATGTTTGTCGGACGTCCTTATATGGGGTACGCTTTAATTCCTCCAATCTCTCCTCCCACTCGGATCTAACCGTGTTGGCGAAAAGAGAACCCACGACTTCCAAAGTCAAAGGAAGCTTTCCTATGCTTGAAACGATTTCTTCGAGAATTTGTAGCAATCTTTTGGAGGAGTACGCTTCTAAAAGCATGCTTGCTGAAAAGCTTAATCGCTTGACCAAAAGGCATCTGCTTTACCGAGTAGTCCATGTAATTACTACGTCGCGCTTGGTTGTCTTTATTTCGTATTGTCCTTAGGTCCCTGAGTGTGACAATGATCCTACTTCCACAACCAAACCAATCGCAGCTCCCTGCGAGGTTCTCAAGTTGCTTCTTCTCATCCACACTATCGACAACAACTAGAACTTTCTTATTGCCAAGTCCTTTTGCTATGCGATCAATCCCGTCATTGGTATCATAGATTTCTTGAGCAGAGTTCGACCCCAGTGTTTCAGATAATAGTTTCTTTTGCATGTCTAAAAGACAATGACTCTGGACATCTGCAAGGAAACTACTGCAATGGAATTTAGACCGGAATCGATTGAAGATAACACTAGCGAGAGTTGATTTACCAATACCACCTATACCATGGATTATGACGAAACGCACATGGTCATCAGAGCCAACATCCAACAATTCCTCTATATGTTCTAGATCATCCGTTTCAACAAGATGGTCGGGAAGAGGTCTGTTCTTCCCCTTCAGCTTAAGTAGAACCTCTCGAACAATCAATTTTATAAGTTCCCCCCGCCAGAGACAGCGACAGTGGATGAATTCAGACTAAAAAAATAATGACAACGTACTATATCAAGACCGATTTACAAACGGCAGCAGTCATTCAAATAACAAATTTAATTCATTTAAGCATAACAATCTCATGTTACAATGTAATTGTAAAGGGCTCGAATTAGCTGCTTTCGCTGCCGGATTCCCATTGATTGGATTTAAACACTAACTGCTACCCCAATTCTCATAGATTGGGAGTAAACACTAACACTCAGTTTCAATGCAGTGATTTAAGAGGAAGGGGAAATAAGATGGATACTGACGGCAGAGAGTTAACAAAATAAAGGAATAATTGGGTGGTAACGTTGTTTGTATGCTTACAAAGAAAAGAATGCAAATAGAGGAAATTAGGCCATTTCATGTTTGATGGAGGAAGGGAAAAGAATGAATAGGAACCTAAAATATTTTTATGACTATTTTGTCCTACTACTTATTCATAGACTAAATAAATGAAAAATAAAAACTTTAGTAACTTGGCCTTTAGCTCGTTAAAGATTCAATATCAGCATCAATTAATTCATGTTATAGAATACATTCAGACTTACATACATATATAGTGCGATAGAAAGTTCACTTTAGGCCGTGTCTTCAAGTCACCTCTCTCTCTCTCTCTCTCAATGTCATTGAGATCTGGGAGACACCATCAAGATAAACCGTTAATCTGGCCATGACTGTTCACATCTCAGCGAGATACAAAGATAAAAATGTCTTAATACGTTGTCAATAAACTTCCCCCGTTTTCAGATTTGTTATGAAGAAAGTGAGGGCGTGATGCAAGATTGCTGTTTCTAGTACCCATCTATGTACTAGTTATTATCTTGAGATTTAACAAGGTTTTAATCACTATTACGCTATTTGGTTTGTAACTATAAATATTCTACACTATTTGGTTTCATGAATAACATGTTATAGAGGAGCAATATTACCAGAATTTGTTATAGAGGAGCAATATTATCATAATTTCCAAACTACTCCTACAATGAAATTATTAAACACGTAATGTAATAACACTATTACTGCGACTAAATATGATGCATAATTTTTGCATTTTTTTCCTCTGCTCTTTTTTTGCAAAAGCACCGTTGAAACGCTAGCACCGGCTCCGGATGTTTGCTTATCTACGTAAAATTGATAAATCCTTCTTTGTTGAAAAGTGATATTCATCAAATAAGTTATAGTTGGTTTTAATGCGCAGGCAATATTTTAGACTGATCAAACACATAATTAGTTCGCATGCTAGTAGGACAAAATCAGTCTGTTTGATCATCACTGAAATAGCGTTAATTTCTGTCTTTTTGTTGTTTCTACTTTACCTTTTTTTTTTCCTAAAATGTTGAAAGATATTTATTTCGCTATTTAAATATATATATCAAATTTTTTGACAAACGAACAGGATGCTAACTTGGCATTTAACTATAACTTGACAATGATTTCCACATTAGCGTTAAATTTTTTCAACTATCGTATCAATTATAGGGAGAAATTATAGTTACTAGAAGATAAAAAAATTTGGTCGGACTAGAAGATAAATTAAATATAAGATATTTTCAAATTGATAAGAAAAAAAAATGCGTCCCTTTCAGATTATATTAAAATTAATAGCTGGAATAAGTTGTGGAAACTTACTCTTCCCCTTTCCGCTCCCAACCTGCTCTAGTTGCAACCTCACGAAGAGCAGCTTTCCACAGCGTCACCTCATCGGGGCCATACTTCTTCTCATACTCAGACAGAGCGTTACCGTACAATTCGGTTCTAAGCTTGACATCATCCGGTTTCACATCGAAGAAAAGGGGAAGGATCTCCTTCTTCCCGTCCGACTTTAAAGTACAATCTACCATATGTGCAACCTCACGGAGGCACCACACACTGGAAGCGAAGCCCTTAGAGAAAATAGGGATATAAATTTGAGTGTTGTCAAGTGCTCGCAAAAGGTTCCCACCAATCTTCTGACGGACTCGGAGCTCTTCGTTATCTCTGAAGACACGGATTCCTTTTTCGACCATGTCATGATAGAGGCAACTAGTAAAGTTGTCCCGAGTATCCGGTCCCCTGAAACTCAGGAACACCTCGAACTCCATTCTTGAAGTGTCAGTGGATGTTGCCATTGCACGAAGCGGTCGAGACTTGAGTCAGAATCAAGCTGAATGAAAATTGTCAATGGGCTTGCTTGAGGCGAGACATCAATCGAGCGCAATTTAGAAACAAAAAATGAAGAGAAAAATAAAACAGGCGGTGGGTTAGGTTGGTCACTGAATCACAGCCATCAATTGGCAATGGCATTCGACCAAGAAATCGAAAACGATGCCGATATAAAGAAAGACTACCTCGTGCGTTGATGGACGGCTGACCGAGATGAGACAACGACCGAGTAGAGCTAGCAAAGAGGAAGGTCGAAGGCCATCACTAGAGAAGAGAGAGAGAGAGAGAGAGAGAGAGAGAGAGAGAGAGAGCCTAGATTTGAGGGTGAGAACAAGAAAGTAGAGAAGTGGGTGTTGGCCATCGAAATGGCATCCCGGGATCAACATAGTTAAAAACTTGAACATATTGAAGGAGAATATAAAGATTTGCGTACCTAATTTGGAATCCGTCGTTCTTTATGCGGAGTGATGATGATCTAATGCTCAAGTTCTTCTCCTCTCTCGTCCTTGGATCTTGCCTTGATGAGACTGCCTCTTACAACTTGCCTTATATGAGGTGAAAGTGGGAAAAAGTGCCCAAAAAGTCCTAAACCTTTTTAAGTTGTGCCAATTCAGTACTTTCCAGCCAATTTTGGCTAGATTTTGCTGACTGGACATCGGGCGGTTGACGTGGCTTGATCGGCGCTAACGTGGACAACTTTTAATAATTTTTTAATTTTTTAATTTTTTTTCTTTTTGTCTTTTTCCTCTAGCCGGTCGCTGAGGTTTGGCGACCGCCGGCAAGGGCGAGGCTCGGGCGAGGGCCGGCGAGGCTCGACCTCGACAAATCCGGCGAGAGCGAGCCTCGCCCATGGCCGCCTCGCTAGATCAGGCCATGGGTGAGGCTAGCCCTCGCTAGATCAGGCCATGGGTGAGGCTAGCCCTCGCCGGATTTGGCGAGGTTGAGCCTCGCTGACCCTCACCCGAGCCTCGCCCATGGCCGGCGAGGCTCGACCTTGCTAGATCTGGCGAGGGCGAGCCTTGTCCATGGCCGCCTTGCCAGATCAAGCCATGGGCGAGCCTCGCCCTCGCCGGATCTGGCGAGGTCGAGCCTCGCTGGCCCTCGCCGGCCATCACCTCTGGCTGGTCGCCGAACCTTGGCGACCGGCTAGAGGAAAAGACAAAAATTAAAAATTAAAAATATTAAAATATTATTAAAAGTTATCCACGTCAGCGCCAATTAGGCCATGTCAGCCGGCGAGCGTCCAGTCAGCAAAATCCGGCCAAAATTAGTCGGAAATGACTGAATTGGCACAACTTAAAAAGGTTAGGACTGAATCGGCACTAAAAAAAGTTTAGGACTAAATCGGCACAAAGGCAAAAAGTTTAGGATTTTTTTGGCACTTTTTCTGGTGAGAGTGTGTTCGTGGAAGTAGAGGATTAGAGAAGGGACCTTAATGCTATTTTATAGAGTTTTCAGCGAGACCCTCTTATCACGGGTCGGGACAATCACGGGTCGGGACAAGCGAGGCTCATATTTGACTATTAAAAAACTATATCTTTTCTTATTAGACCAACTCCATAAAATGATAAATTTTAATTTTAATTAATGTAGCTCACATTAGGAATACTCTTACATTGAGTCTAAAACTTTGTTTCTTTCCACTTTTCTATTGAACTTTACACTCATAAAATAAAATAAAAAATAAAAAAAAAAAAAAAAAAAAAAACCAAGGAACTTGCGCGTTGAAAAAGAAGATATCAAAACTTCGTTCCATGGAATTAGCTGGAAAACATAAGATCAAGAAGCGGACGGCAGCTTGCACGCGAAGTCGTTGAAAATTACCCGAAAACGACACATCCAAAAAACCGAAGCTCCATTAAAAAAACTCGCGTGTCCCCAAATAGAATACAATGAGATAAGGTCGGCTGAAATCCCAGCCAAGGATGTTGACCTTGGAACCCACAAACTTGATCAACGGACTGTATCCTAGCATCCAAGTAAAGTCTTGATTCATCAATGGGCCGAACCTTCTTCAGATCTTCTTCCTCCTACTGTTCTGGTATAAAAGCAAAAAGGCGACGATACCGATCGCCATTTACTACCGGCATGGTTAGAAACAGAGAGGAGATGGAGAAGTTCAATGAGAGAGTTTTCAAAGTGCACGGCACAATGCACTGAACCGGACCAGGTCGTGAGCAATGAAATTCACATGAAAGGAGACATGTCTCCAGCATCTAGAAAGAGACCCTCGAAACCTTTAAACAATGATTAATCAGCATTGCCGACTGGGTTCATGTTCATCTGCATCAGCATTTTCGCAGGTGTTGTTTGGGGGAGGGAAGATCCAGCAAAGCCGGAGAGGCGTTTTCTGTAAGCATTATTTTTATATATCTGAGTTGTCCTCTTCTGCATGGGCGTGCTCTGTAGTTTTCACTGATGCCCAAATACGAGAAGAGAACAAAAGAAATACTTAACGTTCATTTGTAGCAAAAGTTAAAAGCTGGAGTACGACATCAAGCTTTTTTAAAAACGCCGAACAGCTTTCACAGAAAGTGGGTGGGAAGGCACCTGTGCCTCTCCTAACAGAAAAAAAGAAAAGAACATTAGAGTATCCTTTCGCTCAAGCACGTAAAATTCCCTGGGCGTCAAACGAAAGGAAACCCGGACAAGAAGACGACTTGAAACCGGATCAAAGCTCCACACGAATCAGTGGGGAATGCTCAACATCAACCAAGGACAGCATAAGCGAACCCGAAACGCACGCCCGTGCAAATACACGAGAGGACAGGGCAAAAGCAAGGCATAAACAGGGGGTCGGCCGAGGTTCGCCCCGCACGCCTCCGAATCGGGGTCCCCGGGAAATCGACTCAACTCGACACAAGTCAAAAAGATTCGCACGAGACCTACCGGGGGAGAAGCACGCATCAGCGAGCGGCCGAGGTCCAATCGCGGTGGCTACCGGAGGAGGCCCTTCGCTCACAAACTCACCCCTTTCTCTCTTCTCCCGAACCCCACTTCCTCCGAATCCCCTTGGCTCGCTCTCCTCTCTCCCTTTTAAGTTGCCCAGCGCGCATGGTCTCCTGCGACGCCAGCTGCCCCAGACGGCCTGACCCCGACCCGACGCTCCTGCGGTTGTGCTGTTCCCCCTCGGACCGGCGTCCTCGTCGCGTTGAGGGAAAGAAGTGGCAAGGGCCGGGCCCAAGCAGGGGAAGGGAAAAGGAAAAGAAAAGGGGGCCAGGCTGGCCCAGCCCTACTCCGGGCCCAATACGTTTTTAAATTATTTTTATAAATAAAAATTCTGAAAATTTTAATAATTAATACTAGCAACGCAAATGTTCCTAATGTTCATACGTAATGCAATTTAATGAAAATTATTTTTGCTAGGGGTCAAAAATTAATTCATAATTTTTTATGTAATTCATGAATAATTAAATTAACACCCAAAATTTAGGTGTCAACATACGTGATGAGCATCAGAACTCTAACAATAATCCATAAAAAGCCTATATCAACATTTGTGCCTCCAAAACTCAATCGACAATGCTAGTCAACTCATCAATCGCCATAGAAGTCGGTCTTCCAATTTGAGGGTAGATGAAGCTTGCACGCACCTACAAGCACCAAGTCTAGTTTCGCACCAGTAAGTTACACCCCATGACGTCAGCAAGCTATGTTAGTAGGCCAAGTTGCAGGCCATGTTAGCAGGAGGCTTCAAAAGCCCAATACCATTATTGACCGAACCAGCTTAATACTTTGACTGATCGATTCGAGGCTTTATAGATTGATTCATTGCCAATTCAAACTAGCCACAGCTTTTTCTAATGTGCCTTGTTCAAGTTTTACTTTCAACCTTTCAGTACACTACAAAGATTAGTCGCAAGTCTCACGGCCCATCCAAGCCATCCAAGATGGCTCTAATCATTGTTTGTGTGTTAAGCCATGCTCCATGAACATCTGATGAAATTGTAAAAAAATAATGCTGACAAACCTGAAGATTAGATCAGTAAAAACCACCAAATCATCATGTGGATTTGTAGCGATATTTACTGGTCTACAGGTTAGCAGGTTTGAGACTGTCAAAGAGATGTGAGATTTACTAGCTCAATGTAATGGTAATAGTGATTTGGCTCACTAAGATATAGGAATTGGGGCAGTCTATCCCCGCTTTTTTCAATTGGATGTATTCAACTCAGGATCAGTTTGCACTCTCCGAACCTACTTGAGAGTGTAAGATTGATAAGAATCTGTTTGCTGGTTATCAAGACCGTATGTACTTCATTCAATTTTTGATGGTGTTCATAGACGACCATGAGCAAATTTGTGCATCATTCCTCCATCGCAGTCCACACACACTGGAAAGCATTGTTGCAGAGCAACACCAAGGAAACTGCGTGAAGGGATTCAAAGCTCGGGAGTGACATTGCTCTTGCTACACCGCACTCGTACTTCTGTCGTCCTGCCAAATGTTGTCATCATTGCCAAAGTCTATTCCAAATTGTCATTACAATGTAGAATAATAAAACCCGAAACCCAAAACTCGAGACAAACGGAATGTGATATGATGGCAACACTGCCCAAATTGACGTCTAAATCCACATAAATCGAAATTTGTTTACCTCAACAATTTCTGTGCTGATATTTTGGATGCATGACGTCAGGTAATCTTGAGGAGTGAAAGAACAAGGTGGTTTAACCTAACAGATTTTGAAAATGCCAACTGATATTTAGCATTCTACAATTTCTAACAGTATTACTGTTGAACATATAATCAACAACTGGAGCATGAACTTCACTAGGATCAAGACCTTGTACTTCTGCCTTCAAGTGACATAATGGAACAGATATCTAATGAGATATTTTAGCGAAACCTACAATACAATATCATGGGAAAGGAAAAATGTTGTTGGCTTTATGGCATTGTCTTGAAACTGGTATCTTGTACAGATTTTGCTTCCTGAGCGTTAGCACCCAATATCTATGACCATAAACAATCTGATGATCATGAGAAGAGAACCGATAACACTCACTAGCACATAACAGCAGTTACATTAATATTTCACCCCAAACAGTCGAATAAACGGGGCTTTTGGACTCTGCTGCTTGACTTGGAAATAGCCTGATTTTAAAAACTTCACTTCTATACCTTCCACATGATCTAGTACATGAGGCATTAGCCTATTTAATAAAATACCAGGTCCACTTAGATATCTTTTCAAAGGCCGGGAAAAGGTTAGATGCCCTTGGAGCAAGTTATCAATTGCAGGTATGCAAGACATAACGTTTGAGACGAAAGAGGGCGTGCTAAACAAGGTAAAATGCGCTTTCTATCTCTGTAGGCTCATATAAAGCGACAACCTGATTCGCCGTACTCTGTAAAGACACTCGATGCTTCTCCAAAGTATCAGCAAGACAGCGGAAGCAGGAGTGATACGTACCCCGGAGGTGTTTGCTCTAGCTACATCGAGCATGGTCACGCCCAACAGTCTCTTTGGATCATAAGGGCAAGCTCTCTTGAAAACTTCGGCCGCAACGGGAACTGTGGAGTTAACAGGGTTGCTAATCAGATTGACGATAGCTTTCGGGCGACATTTGGCAATTCCATCGCAGGGGGTTTCTGATAAGTCCAGCATTTATGTCGACAATTCCATCGCGGACCTGCTAATAGAAGCCACAAATTGGTCTGACCACGGCACTGGTGTCCATGGGGCCGATATCCGCGGTGGTGACACCGGTGAGTATTCACAACATCGTACAGATGAACAGAGAAGAGCGAGTTGATCTTCATCAAAACTGCCAGGGGCTGGCCAATCCCTCCAGGATCACGACTTTGAATCCCGGCAATGTCCTGCACAGCAAGGGAGATTCGGCAGCAGCGCAGTCTTCGCCCGCCACAAGGCTCGGCACTCGAGTCTTCGTTGACGAAAGATGCGAAAGAGCATCAATCAAAAACCGTCGCCCCAATCGCATTTTCCTTTTTAACGTTTACAGACTTTTCGTCATAAAATGGACAGATACGCTATAGTGACCTTGATTTTAAGTTTTAATAAAGCTTGGGACTTCCCTCATTTTAGGCGTTATATTGCCAAAACTTGGAGTTAAAATTGCAATTCTATGAAATCATGGGAATTTAACTTAAATATATCCATCATCTCATCATGTAACGGCGATGAGAAAAATCGTGAGTTAGGATTTAATTCAAGGAAAAGACCATGCGAAATAGTACTATAATCTAGGATGGTACACTTTTGCATCCCATCAGGATTTAAAAATAAAGTAACAAAATCAGAAAAAAAAAAATTCTAAAATCAAGGTTTTAAGCATGACACGGCACGACAATTATTTAACGAAAGTAAATCCTTCGGTAGTCCTATATCTTAGAGCATGACATCATTTGATTTATGGCCTTAATTTATTGTGTTCGTTAATATTTTCTGGTGGTTTTGGGTTTTGTATGGTGTATTCGATATTGACTTGACAAAGGCAACGCTTGACTGATTGTCTGGGAGCCATCAGCTTCCCATCTAAAGTTTTTGAGCCATTATTCAAAATGTATTTGGACCGTTAAATATGAACAGTTGCTTCTAAAAATGTGATGGATCTCAGTCTTGCCATATCCGCCTCCTCGAGGGGCCGCCGCACGGAGAACGCAGCCACGAGGAGGAGCTCTTGATGCGGACGTGCTTGAACACGGTGAAATTTATGCATTGAGTTTTTAGATCCAAATGTTTGTTTATTTATAAATATTATGGGCTTGAATTTAATCTAAATGTGAGAAATAGAAGAGTATGTGGGCGATTATAAACTTGGATTCTCCGATTATTAATAAATTATTTGTTGTTAACTCTATTTGTAGATATAAGTATCGACACTTGGTATCAAACAATGTAAATTTTGGCATCCTTTATTGTTTCTCATTTATTTTCTTTGGTAATTTCATGTTGACATAAATTACAAAATCTTAGATAACTTGCATTTAACATATTACAGTAGGGGCACTGCACATCTGATAATGCGCACAGGCAACATTATGGGTGCCAAGGGAAGTCGGAAATCTGAACACTGAACATGAGAGATATGGGACATCCGTCCACCAGGATGAACCCATTGGTCATTTCAGTTTAAATTTGAGAGAAGCAAAAAAATTGGATCTTGATGAGTTTCTTCGAGGCGCCAAACCTAAGAAGCAACAAACGCACGCTCGACAATGTCAGTGTTACCTCTCAACCCATGTAGGAATCTATCCGCAGACTTCACAGCAGCATATTTCATTTTCACATCATTTGAGCATGTAAAAAGAGTCCACATATCAAAGAGCCATTAAATTTCCGGTTCATGGAAGAGATCAGACTACATCTCAAGGGCCAAACAAAAGATCTTTGAGAGTTGCAGAGCCATCTCCAGCTTTAGCATGAAAATTGTCAAAGCACAGATGTAAACACTTCAGTTTGCTTCATGACATAATGTAAGGAAGCAAAGTAAGTGAAGACAGAGATGTCATGTCATAATTTCATTGTGGAAATAGACGCAGAAAATTGTAGTTTCGAGTAGGCATGTACGATCACTGTAAGTCTGATGTATTTAACAATTCTGCGACTGCATGAACTTCTCCAATTATCAAAATGCACGTCATTCTCTTAGCCGTAACAACAAAAGATGTAAGGTGCTCTGTTTCTACATTCTTTCTGTTACGTTCCTCTGTTTCCTTATTGAGGACCAGACAAAATAATCAGAAATTAAGATACTGTCCACAACTGCTTGCTTCTGCTAATCGCCCGAGACAAGGTATCCCATCAACGCATTTTCTTGGGTAGTGGTAATGGATAGGTTTTCAAGGTGGCATCGGTAAATCGAATTCCGTGACCTCTACAAGTAGAGAAAATAACAAGCTCTCTTATATTCATTAATCATTACAGTGCATAGGCAAAGTCTGCACACGATAAAATTGACTTGCAAATGACATATGCCCATATGGACCTAAGATGTGACTCTTGTGAAAACCTCATCCTTCTCAAACAGGAAGTTCTCAGCAGAGCACATCTTCGAAATTTCTTGTAAATGTTAAGAATTCAGAGACTCTACCATGATTAAGCATGCACTCGTGTCTGGGAGAAAAAAAAAATGCTTTCTTGGAACAGTGTACCCCTTAGGGGGTTCAGTACTCTGAAGCTGTTTTACAAAAACTGAAAAGCCCCTGAAGACGCTAACAGAATGTGATATGACGTCAAAACTGCCTAAATTGAAGTCTAAATCTGTAAAACGAATTGATATTTATTTACCTTTGACAACTTCTGGCCAGCCATTTTGCATACGTGATTTCAGGTAATCAATTCCTCGAGGAATGAAAGAATAAGGTGGCTTAACCCACAGATTTTGAAAATGCCAACTGACATTTGGCATATAAAAAAATTGCAATTTCTAATAGCTTTTCTGTCGAACATATAAAAGGTAAAATTGTCGCTCATGCATGACCACCAACAACTGGAACATCAACTTCCCTAGGATCAAGACCAAGTACTTCTGCCTGCAAGGAACATAATAGATAAGAAATCTACCAGGGAAAGTAAAAATGCTGTTGGCTTGCATGACACTCTCGAAACTGGTATCTTGTACAAATCTTCTGCCTGAGCATTAGTCCCAAATAGCTATCACCAAAAACAAGGTCATCATCATGAGAAGAGAACCAATAACACTCACTAATACATAACAGCACTTGCAAATAGCCTGATTTTTCACCTTGGCGTCTCCACTGTGCACATGATCCCATACATGAGGCATTAGCCTATTTAATGAAATACCAGGTCCACTTAGCTGTCTTATTGCAAGATGGGAAAAAGTTAGCTGCCCTTGGAGCAAGTGATTGCACGCCAGACAAGCGTGCTAAGCTTGTACGCTCATACGAAGTGACGACCTGACACTCTGAACTCTATAAATATACTTGATGCTTCTTGACGGTATCAGCAAGACAGTACAAGCAGAAGTGATATGTACCACAGAAGTATTTGCTCTAACTACGTCGAGCATGGTCACACCCAACAGTCTCTTGGATCATAAGTGCCAGCGCTCTTGGAAACTTTGGCTGCAATGGGAACTGTGGAGTTAACAGAGCTACAAATCCAGTTGACTATGGCTTTCGGGCAACATGTGGCAACTCCTTCACAAAGGGTTCTGTTGTTCCAGCACTCATTTTGAACAGGTCATCTCTTTTCATTCCTGTTCTCCTAGGAACTCCGGCAGGGATGATGACGAGGTCCATCCCTACAGGGTTCTTCTCCAGTTGTTGTCCCAGAAATCCACAGAAAACTATCAACAATATCAAATTAGTCTGACATAAAAAAATGATCCATATACTCACTAATGATACGAAGCTCACTCATCCGGAAAGGTAATCCCAACAATATCCCCACAGAACAATCAACAATATCAAATTTCATCTTTATCTAGAGCCTAGCAATTCCACCATCCTAAATTCAGCAAATAGCAAGCAAATTAACGATCGGAGGAGGAAACTCACCATGGCACCGGTGTCTTTGTGGCGGATATCAGCGGTGACACCAGGAGTATTCACAACACCCTACAGATGGAAAAACATAGACGAGCTGGAAAAACAGGATCACAACTTTGAATCCCAGACGAGCTCTTCGCCCGCCACAAGGCTCAGCACTTGAGTCTTCGTTGACTAAAGATTAAGGTGCATCAATCAACAACCGTCCCCTAAATTGCATTTTCCTTTTCAGCGTTTACAAACTTTTCGTCATAAAATGGACGGATACGTTAAGGTGACCTCCTTGATTTCAAGTTTTAATAACGCTTGGGAATTCCCTCATTTTAGGCTTTATGCCTCACTCGGATGAATAATTTCCCAAAGTGTTGTCGTATCTTTTAAGCTCTTCATCCTACAAAAATATGGGTGGCGATTTCCGCTTTAACTTATATTGCAGTTGGGTGGATGCTGGTTTATGAAGATTTTTTTTTTTGGGTTATTTATCTTTATAAAATTTCAAGTAAAAAGAAATAAAGTCAACAACATTAAAGAAAAGAGGGCTCAGTGGCTGCCGATGGATCCAAAAGTACTAAAGTACTAAATAAATGGAGCCTCGTGATTGATATTCAAATACTCTAACGCTCTCATTCATTGCACTTAGAGCTTGGCCTAAGATGAATGCGTGGAATAATCACTGAATATTAATGGGAGTAAATTAGAGATACGATGCATTCTCGTACTTTGGCAAATACAATCAGAAATACAATAGATGGTTCAAGAAGTGACATGAGAGACACTCGGATTAGTTCATGTCGGTGGTGAATGTGTGTCGCCAGTTTGGCTTTTATCCCACGTGCAGGGCCCGCAGGTTTGGCATTATCCCATGACCAGGTCCTCAATACTCTGAATAACTCGCCGCCAACTCTCTTACCAACCGCCAGCTCTACAGGTTAGCAAGGAAAAGCCGAAATGAGAACTTCTGTTTTGCTTTGATGTAATCAAAACGCACCTGAGAATTTCGACAAGGCTATACTCCCACACCTTTTCGTACAACCGATGCGCACTTTGGATGCAAAGAAAATCTGGGAGAAGTTCAAAGCCACTCACCTTTCTACTGCACCAGTTTGATACCAGTCATGATATTCTTCAATCAGTTGCACGGTAGAGAGAACGGTTTGTTTTAAAGCTTCTGCCAAACCCAACTCCAACTTGGTAATGTCGACACATCGGGCAACCTTTCCATTGACTTGCAATTTTCTATCTTCACATATACCAAATTATTCAGTTCTTTCAAGCCTTCGACGGCTCTCAACTTCCTACAACGGCATAGCTCGAGATGCTGTAGATTTTTCAACTTTGATAAGTTAGGCAATTGTTTGATCACATCACACATAGGTAATGTGCAGAGACTCCAATGATTCTAGTTCCCCCAAACCTGGAATCTCCGCCAGATTGGGAAATTCGCTGAGCTGTAATTTTAGTAGCCTCTTCAAGTGCGATAGATTGGGAAGAGCAGGGAATTCGGCATCTGCAATCACTAGACATTTCAAACTTGAGGGAAGCTCTGGCAATGGGGAAAGCCGGTGGCTTGCAATTTTAAGTGTTTGGAGACTAGAGAAAGCACTGATCTTTCCTGGCAATGTAGAGATTGGGCTCCATTCTAAATCCAATACCCTCAGATAGGTCAAGTTCCACATTTCCCATGGTATTTCATCCATGAGATGCCGACAAAACGAGGCATCGAGCTCTTCAAGTGTCTTTACCCCTCCGAGAGCATAGGGTATTGTGTGTATCTTTGTGTATGCCACATTTAAGACTTTTAGTCTCTTTAGATTTTCAATGGAATCGGGGAGAAGGGAGATCCCCGAGGATTTTAAATCCAATTCAACCAATAATTTCATTTCCCCAATAGAGTCTGGAAGCTCATATAGATTCTTGCATCCAGACATAGACAAATGCATTAAACTCGTCAACCTTCCAATGGAATCGGGGAGAACACAGATCTCCGAGAGTTTTAAATCCAATTTGACCAATGATTCTAGTTCCCCAATAGAATCAGAAAGCTCATGTAGATTCTTGCATCCGGATAAAAGTAAATGCTTGAGATCTTTTAACCTTCCAATGAAATCAGGAAGAACAGAGATCCCCGAAAATTTTAAATCTAACTCAACCAATGATTCTAGTTTTCCAATAGAGTCCGGAAGCTCATTTAGATTGTCGCATCCAGAAAAAGATAAATGCGTGAAATTCGTCAACCTTCCAATGGAATCTGGGAGAACGGAGATTCTCGAGAGTTTTAAATCCAACTCAACCAATGATTGTAATTTCCCAACAGAGTCTGGAAGCTCATGCAAATTTTCGCATCCAAATAAAATCAAATGCTTAAGATTCCTTAACCTTCCAATGGAATTAGGGAGAATAGAGATTCCCGAGAGTTTTAAATTTAACTCGACCAATGATTTTAGTTCCCCAATAGAGTTCGGAAGATCATTTACATTTTTGCATCCAAATAAAAGCAAATGCTTGAGATTCCTTAATCTTCCAATAGAATTAGGGAGATCAGATATCCCTGAAAGCGATAAATCCAACTCGACCAAAGATTCTAGCTTTCCAATAGAATCCGGAAGCTCATGTAGATTCTCACATTTTGATAAAAGCAAATGCTTTAGATTCTTTAGCCTTTCAATGGAATCGGGGAGAATGGATACCCCCGAGAGTCTTAAATCCAACTTGATCAATGATTTTAGTTCCCCAATAGAGTTTGGAAGCTCATGTAGATTTTTGCATTCAGATAAAAGTAAATGCTTGAGATCCTTTAATCTTCCAATAGAATAAGGGAGATCTGATATTCCCGAGTAACTTAAATCCAAATCAACTAATGATTCTTGTTCCTCAATAAAATCTGGAAGCTCATGTAGATTCTTGCATTTAGAAAAAGACAAATGTAGGAAATTCATCAACCTTCCAATGGAATTTGGGAGAATGGAGATCCCTAAGAGTTCTAAATCCAACTCCACCAATGATTCTAGTTCCCCGATAGAGTCAGAAGCTCATGTAAATTCTCACACCCAAACAAAAGCAAATGCTTGAGATTCCTCAACCTTCCAATGGAATCGGGGAGAACAGAGATCCCGGAGAGTTTTAAATCCAACTCAACTAATAATTCCAATTCCCCGATAGAATCTGGAAGCTCATAAAGATTCTTGCAGTTAGACAAAACCAAACGTGTGAGATTCAACATTCCTATGGAATAAGGAAGTCGGTAGATACCCGGATGAAATTGAATTTCAAACTTTGTCAAAGATTTTAGATCGCCTAGTGTCTCAGGAAGTTTGAACAATTTGCCAAAGCAAGGCATGATAATCTCCGACAAGTATTCTAAAGAACCAATTTCTTCAGGCAACCCTTCAAGGCATGCACATCCCTCAATATTCAAAGTATTTAGCAATTTTAGCTTACCGATTGAGCTATCAATTGTAGATAATTGCTCACAGCCAGCGAGAATCAGTTTCTCCAACTTGCCAAACTCCGAAAAATCAGGTGTCTTGGTTAACTCATTGCAGCATGTCAAATCTAGAATTTTCAACTTTTTTGCCATCTGCTATGGAAAAAGAAGGCATATTACATGCTAACAAAAAGTATGAGAATATGAAGCACAATTGATAGAATTCAAAGCGAACATGAGCGAGGCGTGTTAGTACCTCAATATGCCTCCATCCACCCCAATTGTGGGTGATGTCGCTTGATGAAAGGTCGAGCACGACCAAATTCACCAAGTGAAGATTTGTCGCTGAAAAATCATGTGGGCAATGACGCCAAGAAAGCCATCTTAGACTATGAAGAAGATTCTTGAAGTCACCTACAAAATTCAGTCTTTCCCCTCCAAGAAACCTCAGCATTGGCAAATAGGCTAATTCTTCAGGTATTAAGTCATGACTAATACCCAAACTGAGTGCTCGTACAGCTCGTTTTTCCTGCCAGCAACATCAAAGAATAAAGATTGAATATGCAACAAATGAAGTAAAAAAAAAAAACCAATGCAAGTAGTCAACAATATCAGTGGTTCTTCTTTGACCCCAAACTAATTAAATCAAACCCACGTTATAACGAAATAATGAGTACTCTTCTTAACTTGAAAATGAGACAAACCAAACATATTTAAAATGTCCATGCGGAGTTAATTTCCTCGGTCTTTTCACAAACTAAACACCATTTCAAGGAAATAAAGAACTCATTTTTTTTTTTTTGGTAAGGACAAAGAACTCATTTTCATTCTCTCTAAAACAAGAAATGAAGAATTTGAACTAACCAAATGGCGCATTAGCTTTATTCTCATTTCACATGGGTAAGGCATGAAAACATATACTTTTGTTGTTTAAAAGTTCCTTTCTATTTCTCTATAAGTTAGAAAGCAAAGCAGGACATTCTCATTTTAATGCACATGACCAAAGATTTTGCTTGAATGATTATGTCTTCTACTCGTAATAACTTTCACCTTGTTGTTACTCAGTATATCTAGAGTATTCTCATCAATTTGCACCCAACGGCGCTCTCCAGCATCTTCAAAATTCTCTTCCTTGACAATGTACCTTCCTAGATCTCGAATTTCATCATGCATCCAAAACCTATTGAACTCATCAATCTTCATCAACGACATGAGGAGAAGAACATCAATCACGCTGCGTGGAGAATATCCACTACTACGCCACATGTAATCCGCATAAGTCTTATACTCCCCGATGCAAAAACATGCTATGTCTAGGAATATGGCCATTTCTATGTCCTCCAATTTGTTGATACTTATCATCAGTGTATTTCGGACGTGTTATGCGGGACTTGCTTTAAGTCCTCCAATGTCTCATCCCATTCTGATCTGACCGTGTTGGCGAAAAGAGAACCCACTACTTCTAGAGTCAAAGGAAGCCTTCCTATGCTTGAAATGACTCTTTCCAAAAAATTGTAGCAATCTACTGGAGGAGTATCAGTTCTAAAGGCATGCTTGCTGAAAAGCCGAATTGCTTGAACCATGGGCATCTCCTTCATTGGGTAGGCCAAGTAATTGCTAGGTGGCATTTGGTTGTCCTTATCAAGTATTGTGCTTTTGTCCCTGATTGTAATAATGATCCTACTTCCAAAACCAAACCAATCATGTCTCCCTGCGAGGTTCTCGAGTTGCCTCTTCTCGTCCACATTATCAACAACAACCAGAACTTTCTTGTTGCTAAGTCCTCTTCTTATGCGATCGATCCCATCATTGGTGTCAAGGATTCCGATAATAGAGGTTGAGCCTAGTGTGTCAGATAGCAGTTTCTTTTGCACATCTAAAAGACCTTGACATGGAACATCATCAAGGTAACTACTACAATTGAATTTAGACCGGAATCGGTTGAAGATAATACTAGCAAGAGTTGATTTACCAATACCACCTATTCCATGGATTATAAGGAATCGTACATGGTCATTAGAGTTAGCATCCAACAGTTTCTCTATTTGTACTAAATCATCCATTTCAACTAGATAGTCAGGAAGAGGTCTATCCTTCCCCTTCAGCTTATGTAGAAGCTCTTGAACAATCACTTTTATAAGTTCCCCATACCTGCCAGACAGTGATGGTGGACGATTCAGACTGAGAAAATAATGGCAATGCACTATTCCTAACTTTCAAGCATAAGCTATTTGAATAACATATATGAAAAACATCAGGACTGTTTTACAAATGGTGGCGGTTTTTCAAAAAAAAAAAAATTGAATCCGTTTAAACATAATGATCTCAAGTTACAATGAAAATCAAATTATAATAAAAGGCCTCGTATTAGCTGTTGTCGTTGTCCATATTCCCATTGATTGGATTTAACACTAAACTGCTGCCAGACTCTCATTGACTGGGTTTAAACACAGTGATTAAGAGAAAATGAAGAAATTTGGGTCATTTCGTAGTTGGTTGAAGGGGAGAGAATAGTGGAAAGTAATCTAATCATACCTTCATGACTATTTTGCCTTACTGCTCATTAATAAAATTTCAATTCATACTGCGTCTCCAAGTCGTAACTCTGAAAGAGTTGTGGAAAACTTACCCTTTTCCTTCCAGCTTCCAGCCAACTCTAGTTGGAACCTCAACAAGAGCAACTTCCCAGCGCTTCACCTCATCGGGGCCATACTTATTCTTATGCATAGACAGGGCATTTCTATACAATTCCGTTTTGAGCTTGACATCATTGGGCTCCACATCAAAGAAAATGGGCAGTATTTCCTTCTTCCCATCCGACTTTGAAGTGCAATCTACCATATGAGCAACCTCACGGAGACACCATGGACTGGAAGCAAAACCCTTAGAGAAGATGGGGATATAGATTTGAGTGTTGTCAAGGGCTTGCAAAAGGTTTCCACCAATCTTCTGACCAACTCGGAGCTCTTCATTGTCTTTGAAGATGCGGATTCCTTTCTCCACCATTTGACTATAGAGGCAACTGGTAAAGTGGTCCCGAGTATCCGGTCCCCTAAAACTCAAGAACACCTCGAACTCCATTCCTGAAGCGTTAGTGACAGATGCCATCTCACGTAGCAAACGAGACTTGGGATGGAATCGAGCTGAAGGAAAATTGTCGTTAAGCTTTGTTGATGCGAGACATCAATCGGGGGAAGTTTACAAACAAAAGAAGAAAAAACGGGTGGTGGGTATGGTTAGTCGTGATTCACACCATCAATTGGCGATGGCAAACTCCCAAAGAAACCGAAATGGCAGCACACCGGAATCGAAACATTGGATGAAGAAATCGAAAACGAAAGAAGAGAGTACCTGCGAGATCGAGAGAGACGAAACGAGACAAGACCGGCGACTCAGTCAAGACTCGAGAGAGATCGAAGGGCGCAGCTGTAGAAACGAGAGAGAAAGAGAGAGAGAGAGAGAGAGGCAGATCTGAGAATGAGAACCAGAAACAAGAGTGTTTTGACTTTTAAGATATTTTGGGGGTTTTACTCTCAAAATTCTTTATTGACGCTATGAAAAGTAGGCCGCCGTGCTCCAGGTTTCTTTTTTTTTTCAACAAAGCCGTGCTCCAGGTTGACCGTCCAACGTTCTAATGTGGAAATCTCAACTAACTTTACTTTTTAACACATCTTTGTCCTCCCCAGTTTTGCTATGTCGAAGAGTTTCAATCCACACATCAATTCGAAGGAGTCTTTCCCAACTTCTATGCTATATAGCACTTTTAATGGATTTTAAATATTATCTAACATTATAAATTCAATTTTTGAACTTGTTTTCATCACAAACAATAACCAGATAACACTTTATTTTCTCTATAATCGAATTTCCTCAAAAAATGTTTGCAGCGATAGGAAGTTTTCGATAAAACACACAGACCCTGACATTTATTCTTGTTACCCTGACCTTTATTCTTGGAGCAAATTTGACTTGAACTTTCACAAATCAAAGAAAAATTGCCAATCTCTTAGTCTTTATGCTAGTAAGGAGAACTTGGTGTGAGAAATTGCTGCTGGCCAAATCTTCGGAGAGGCTTCTCCAACTGAAAACTCTCGATCTTGTGCTATTGCGTTGAAATGATAATTTCAACTCCCTCTCTGACCACTGCACACAAGAAGAGCCTCTATAATGGTTCTCTTGTTCATTTGTCTCTTAAATCTTCTGGACAAAGCGGTAGAGAACTGCACCTGAGTCTCTTATGTTGGAAAAACATTAGATAATATGAAAAAACAAGAGTTTTTGGAAATCAATTGAAAAATAAATGAGAAAATAATATTAATTTTCTTAAGGGTCCAAGCACTACCCTTAAGGATAATTTTGCTCATCAGAGTACAAAACTCGTCGTGATAGACTCTAATGGCTATCTTCCCAAGATATGACAGACCTTCTTCTATTTCACAATTTGAATAATAGAAGGAACATAAACAATGTAATATGTATAACCTAGCAACAAAATGAAAGGCATGCAATGAGAAAAAAGAATATTCTTATTTTAACAACTTCGATATCATTTTTCAATTATGTTCAAAGTAACTATTTGTAATGAAATATTATGTGATCATCTTTAATCTATTGTAAGAATAACAATTTATTTTGTATCACAAAAAAAAAACAACAAATAATTAAAAATTGTTGTGGGTCCACTATTTTAAGATTTTGTAGCTCACAATATGATGTTACTCTCACCATAACTCAAAAACTATTATATTAGCAAAATCCCAAGTAAAAGAAAGATGGCCATTATAAAATGTTGCAAAACTATAGTAATTTAATAGTAGTCAAGAATGTTATGAAATGGTTAATGATTCGTTTCAAAACCTTATAGATTAATGGCTGGCAAAAATCCATTACAAATTGATAAAGGTTAAAAACTATTACAACAATTAATAGCTTTCACTATTTTATTTTATTTTTTGGCCCGAGTAGCTTTCACTATTTCAAAACTATTGAAATACCCAACATCTTATACTTCAAGTCTAGTGCAAAAGACAAGCTTAAGCTTATTCAGCACCCTCTATCTATCATTTGCTTATTGCGGCACTATATATCTCAAATTACGTAGAAGCAATACTATGGGTGCATAAGAAAGAAGAAATCCGAACACGAACGTGAGAAAGATGGGACATAGGACAATGATATACAAACATCCGTCCACCAGATTATTACATAGATTATCATTTGAGTACGTTACATGCAAGAAAAGAAAAACCTCTGTGTTTTCTATGTCACTTATGCAAAATAAACTTTGACAACTTCATAGGTTTGAACCATTTATTCTCAGGTAGCAATTTTGAGTAGAAAAGTAAGAGGAAACTATGAAGAGAACATCTTTTTCCTTAGGCCACGTTTTCAATCGGCTCGCTTCTTGATGAATGAAATGCCCTTCTGAATACTTGTTGCTAACTGTTTCTCTGCTTTTTCCAAGCCAGCTCTGCAGGTTAACAAAGAAAGGCCAAAATTGAAAAAATCTTCATCTTCTTTTGATATATCAAAGGGAGAACAAAAAATTTCAAGATTATTCAAACTCCAGGCCTTTCATACTCAATCGGCAGACCAAGGGGAAGAAGCTCCTGAGTAGTCAGCCCCAGTACGACCGAAGCGCACTTTGGATGCAAAGAATAATGGGGACAACAATAAAGATTATCATTGGTCATTTTAGTTTGAAAGAGAAGCAAAGAGATCGGGTCTTGATAAGTCTCTTCAGGGCACCAAACCTGAGAAGCCACTGAAGACACTCACGGAATGTGATATGACAGCAAAACCGCCTAAATTGAAGTCTAAACCCATAACAAATTGAAATTTATTTACCTTGACAATTTCTGTCCCGCCATTTTGGATGCGTGTTTTTAGGAAATCAATTTCTTGAGGAGGGAAAGAATAAGGACCTGCATAATTTGAAAATGCCAACTGACATTTAGCATATCAATGAAAACTGCAATTTCTAACAGCATATCTGTCAAACATATAAAAATTCTCATTAGGATACACAAACCTGAGAGAAATGGGTGAAATTGTCACTCCTGCACGACCCCCAACAACTGGAACATTAACTTCTCTAGGATCAAGACCAAGTACTTCCGCGTGCAAGGAACATAATAGATAAGGAATCTACCTGGGAAAGGAAAAATGTTGTTGGCTTGCATGACATAGTCTCGAAACTGGTATGTTGTACAATTTTGTTGCCTGAGCATTAGTACCAAATATCTATGACCATAAACAACCTCATGATCATGAGAAGATAATAGATAACACTCACTAATACATAACAGCACTTACATAATTATTTCACTCAAAACAATCAAATAGATGGGGCCTCTGGACTCCACCGCTAGACTAGCAAATAGCCTGATTTTTACCTACATTATCCCACACACGAGGCATTAGCCTACTTAATAAAATACCAGGCCCGCGGAGCTGTCTCGGAGCAACTCATTGTACGCAAGGCAAAAGCGTGCTAAAGAAGGTAAATACGCTTCTAACTTTGTAGGCTCATACTAAGTGACGACCTGATACTCTGAGCTCTATAAATATATTTGATGCTTCTTGATAGTATCAGCAAGAGAGTACAAGCAGGAATTATCACACCACAGAAGTATTTACTTTGACTACGTCGAGCATGGTCACACCAACAGTCTCTTGGGTCATAAGTGCCAGCTCTCTTGCAAAAGTCGGACGCAATGGGTACTGTGGAGTTAACAGAGCTACTAATCCGGTTGACGATAGCTTTTGGGCAACATTTGGCAACTCCTTCACAGGGGGTTCTGTTGTTCCAGCACTCATTTTGAACAGGCCATCTCTTTTCATTCCCGTTTTCCTAGGAACTCCGCAGGAATGATGACGAGGTCCATCCCTACTTCTCCAGTTTTTGCTGTCCCAGAAATCCATAGAAAACAATCAACGACATCAAATTAGTCTGACATAAAATGATCCATATATTCACCAATGATTTGAAGTTCACTCATCTGAAAAGGTAATCCAAAAAATATCCCCAGAAAACAACCAACATTATCAAATTCCATTTTCATATATAGCCTAGCAATTCTGTCATCCTGAATTCTGCAAATGGCAAGCAAATTAACGATGGGAGGGGGAAACTCACCATGGCACCGTTGTCTATGTCTCTGGTACCAGGAGCGACACCAGGAGCATTTGCAACATACAAATGAAGAACAAAAGTTGTATGTTGTTCTGTTTCCACATTCTTTCTGTTACCTTCTTTTGTTTTCCTTAAGGAAGTCCACAGAAGATAATCAGAAACTAGTAAATTCTCCACAGAGGTTGCTTCTGCCTATAGCCCAATACGAAGTGATCACCTTCTACCTTCTTTCACATGCGAGGTGTCCCATTAATTCCTACAAAGATAGACTTTATCTTGGGTAGTGGTAGTGGAAAGGCTTTCTAAGCTGGCATTGATAAATTAAATTCCTTGATCTCTACAAGTAGAGATAATAACAAGCTTTATTATTACAGACTACAGTGTATAGAGAACGCCATAAAGTTGACTGGCAAAAGATATATGCCCAAATGGACCAAAGATGCGATTCTTGCGAAAATCTCATCCTTCCCATAAAGAAAATTCTCAAGAGAGTGCATCTTCAAGTTGGCTTGTAAATCTGAAGAACTCAGAGACTCTAACATGATTAAGCATGCACTCATGCGTGAGAAAGGAGCTTGTTGTAACAATGTTCTCCTAAGGTGGCCTCAGTACTCTGAAGCTTGTCAAATCCCGTTCACAAAATTAACATCACTAGAACAGCTAAAGCACTATTTATGACCCGAAAACCCATAATTGAAGAAGCTAAAGGAATGTGATATAACGGCTAAATCCATAACAAATAAAATTTATTCTTTTCAACAGCTTCTGCTTCTCCATTTTGGATTCATGATGTCAGGTAAATCAATTTCTTTAGGAGTGAAAGAACAAGGCGGTTTAGCCTACAGATTGTGAAAATGTCAACTGACGTTTAGCATTTTAGAGAACGCTGCAATGTCTAACAAAATCCATGTCAACCATATAAGAAGTTCTTTTCTGCGTCAGCTATGCAAAATAAATTTCAATATCTTTCTAGATCTGAACAAGTTATTCCTGAGAACCAATTTTGAGTAGAAAATAACCGGAAACAATGAAGAGGACATCTTTTTTGTTGCAAAAAGTCACGTCTTTAAGTCGCTCACTTCTTGATATTTGAAATGCACTACTGAATACCCAACTCTTTCTTTGCCTTTTTCTAGCCAGCTCTACAGGATAACAAACAAAAGCAGAAATTAAGAAACTTCATCTTCCTTTGATGTAATCAAAGCAGATATAAAAATTTCGAGATAAAACTCCAGAACTTTCATACTCATTCAGTGGGCCAAGGGGAAGAACCTCCTCTGCCCCAGCATGACCAAGGTGCACTTTGTATGCAAAGAACGGAAGGTCATTCACCTGAAATCGGGGACAACAATAAAAAAAAATCATTGTTAGTTCAGTTTGAATTTAAGAGAAGTATTGGATCTTGATGAGTTCTTTAAAAGCACCAAACCTGAGAAGCAACAAACACACACTCAGTGATGCCAGCATCGCTCCTCAAACCATGCAGGCATGCATTGGCAGACTTGACGGCAGCATATGCCTCCATATTTCATTGTTTGCATTTTTTGAGCAAGTGAAAAGAGTCAGCATATCAAAAAGCCATCAAATTTCCCATTCAGTAAAGAGATCAGACTACATCTCAAGGGTGAGAAAAAGTACTCACCATTGACAGTCCGAGTCAGCTCCAGCTTTAGCCTGAATATTGTCAAAGCACAAACATACCCAATTCAGTTTGCTTCAAGACATAATGTGGGGAAGCAGAGAAGTAAAGAGCAAGACGTCATGTCATAATTTCACCGCAGAAATAGATGCAGAAAAATCCAGTTTTGGGTTGACATCAACAACACCTCAAGATGGACTTCTCCACTTACTAGCAAAATGCAAGTCATTCTCTTAGCGGTAACAACAAAAGCTGTATGGTGCTCTGTCTCTACATTCTTTCTTATTACCTTCGTTTGTTTTCCTTAATAAGGACTAGACAAAATAATCAGAAATTAAGACATTCTCCCCAACTCCTTGCTTCTGCCTATAGCCAAAGAGAAGTAATCACCTTGTACATACTTTCACACGTGAGCTATCCCATTAAATCCAACAGATCTTTATTAATGCCAAGGTGGCATTGGTAAATCGAATTCCTTGAGCTCTACAAGTAGAGATGATAACAAGCTCTCTAATGTTCGTTACAGGATATATACCCACATGGACATAAGAACCACTCTCATCCTTCTCATAAATGACTTTTCAGTAGAGTACATCTTCGAAATGGCTTGTGAATTTAAAGAATCTACCGACTGTAACATGATTAAGCATGCAGTCATGTGTCTAGGAAACATAAGTACTTGCTTGTGACAGCACACTCCTTAGGTAGCGTTAGCACTCCGAAGCTTGTCAAAAGCACTTAACAAAATGAACATCACTAGAACAGCTAAAGCACTATTATATGACCTATAACCCAAAACTGAAGAGATTGACAGAATGTGATATGACGGCAACACTACCTAAATTGATGTCTAAATCCTCAATAGATCGAAATTTATATGCCTCGACAACTTCTGTACCGCCATTTTGGATGTGTGATGTCAGGTATCTGGAGGAGTGAAAGAACAAGGTGGTTTAACTTAAAGATTTTGAAAATGCCAACTGACATTTAGCATTCTACAGAAAGTGCAATTTCTAACAACACTGCTGTTGAACATATAATCAACAACTGGAACAGGAATTTCTCTAGGATATAGACCTGGTACTTCTTCATCCAAGGACCATAATAGAACAGAAATCTGATGAGATATTTTAGCGAACACTACAATACAATATCATGGGAAAGGAAAAAAGTTGTTGGCTCTCATTGCATTGTCTCGAAACTGCTATCTTGTACAGATTTTGATGCCTGAGCATTAGTACCAATTATCTATGACCATAAACAACCTTCTGTAGCACATAACAGCAGTTACATTAATATTTCACCCAAAACAATCAGATAAACGGGGCTTCTGGACTCTGCTGCTAGACTTGGAAATAGCCCAATTTTATAAACTTCACTTCTACACCTTCCACATGATCCTGTACATGAGGCATTAGCCTATTTAATAAAATACCAAGTAAGGTTAGATGCCCATGGAGCAAGTTATCAATTGCAGGTATGCAAGACATAACGTTTGAGACAGAGGAGGGCCATAAACAAGGTAACATACGCTTCTATCTTTGTAGGCTCATACAAAGCTGACAACCTATACTCCGTACTCTGTAAAGATAATTGCTTCTTGATGGTTGATAGTATCAGCAAGACAGTAGAAGCAGGAGTGATACGTACCACTGAGGTATTTGCTCTAACTACGTAGAGCTTTGTCACACCCAATAGTGTCTTTGGATCATAAGGGCAAGCTCTCTTGATAACTTCATCTGCAGTGGGAACTGTAGAGTTAACAGGGTTGCTAATCAGGTTGACAATAGCTTTCGAGCAATATTCAGTAATTCCATCACAAAGGGTTCTGACCATTCCAGCATTTATATTGACAATTCCTCCTCTTGTTGCTGTCCCAGAAGTCCACGGACCTGATAGTAGAAGCAACGAATTAGTCTAACGCATCAAACGATCCACACACTCACCAATGATATCGAGCTCACTCATCTGAGCAGGTAATCCAAACAATATCCCCAAAAGACGATCAACAACATAGAATTCCATCTTCATTTAGAGCCTAGCAATTCCATTCATCCTAAATTCAGCAAACAGCAACCGAATTAACGATGATGGGAGGGGGAATTCACTGCACCACCGGTATCCATGTGGCTGATGTGTCAGCGGTGGTGACACCAGGAGTATTCACAACACCACACGGAAAAAACAGAGACGAGCGGGTTGATCTTCATCCACGCTACCAGAGGCTGCTCAGTCCTTCCAGCCGCTCCCAGGATCGCGGCTTTAACTCCTCGAGCCACCCACCGGTCAGTTCAGTTATTTCAGTTACACTACGTTTCTGGGCAACCCCAATCTGTGGTGCTCCTTACTTGGGTCCCTGCAAGGACGGGGCTGTGAATGGGACTCATCCACCACATGCTAAGGGTCCACTCTCTCCCTCAATGAAGCTACAGCTTGTGATTGGGTTGCTTGTCTGCTCGATTGCGTTCGCGTTTGCTGTGATCATCAAGGCCCAGGGAAGATGGACCGCGTTCCAGCGGTACGACTTCTTCCGCTGGTATCCGAGAACACACCCAGCGGGAGCCCCTGGCGAGGTCCTGTGCAATATTTTGGAGCTAATTTAATGTCAAATTCTTAAAACAATTTTCTAAAGTTAACTAATTTGAAGGACAACTAACGTTGATTACTATAATAATACCCACCACTACTTGATATCTTAAATCTTTTATTCAAACAAAAAGATACAATCATTACAAGTGATAAATTGAAGAACCAGATGGCAAAAATTGATGCGGTCCTTCCATACAAAGGATGCTCATAACCTTTTAATCTTTTTTAGCGAGGGGACCGGGGGTATGGACCAAAAAGACTCAATCCTTAAATTTTATTTTAGGATTAGTGCATTTGAAATTCTAAAACTCATTTACGAAAGTGTAACTGAGTTTTAAATTTTTAGATCACACAATCAAGCAAGAAAACTTATCAAATTTGTGCAATCAAAAGTTAGGGTGATAAAATTGTTACTTCATTATAAATCATCAATATGTTGTTGCGACCTCTTTTTTCGGGCGCCCATGTAGGGCAAGCGCTTGCGGAGGCTAATGGCTCGACTAAGTCTATTAGGCTTCGCCTAGGCTCTTCTAAGCCCACCAATTTACAACTTATGGTTTAAGTTTTTAACCTACAGTTAATTTTAAATATGAGTCGCTACTAATCGATTTGGGGGTGGGTTGATTAGAAATCTACGTGAATAACTGAGAGAAATACTCCACTCCTGCGTAACCAAAGAAACTAGGATCGGAATTGGATTACACTAGTTAATCACTATTGCCATTCCGGTACCTAATCTTGTTTAAATCCTAAGGTTTTTGGATTTTCAAGGGATTTTCCAAGCATTTGTGGACAAAAAACATTTTTGGTCTTTTTCTATTTTTTTAAACATAAAAAGCATTTTTTTTTTAGTTTTTTGATCTTTTTTCGAAAATATAAATCATTTTTTTTTTGACTTTTTTTTGACTTTTTGGGAAAACATAGAATATTTTTCATTTTTTTTTCTGATTTTTGAAAAAATAAATAATTTTTTAATTAATTTTTTATATTATAATAATATAGTAAAAAAACAACCTGAGTCGGATCCCCGAGTTGGGATCGACCCGATTCGTTAAAATCAGCGGCTCGGGTTGGGCCCAAAGTATGGGCTTAGCCCCATATACCTCTTTTTCAAAAACAAGCCCGAACAAATCAAGCCCATTTTCATTAAAGGAAATGCCTGGCCTAGGAATTAGCCAGCCTAGACTGGGCCGGAGCACATTTAGCCCAAATCATCCAAAACCCCACCCAATTGTGACCCACACCCAACCTAGTTCGTAGCCTCTTCAGCTCCTAGAACCCTACCTGATCACGACCAGCGACTTACTTGACTTGCAGCCATGACCCAGTTTGTCCCTTCGTCTCCCCCACGAGGCTTGACAAAGATAGCGGTGATGAGCGGTGGTGGCTAGCTTGAGGCTTGGTTGCAGCGGTATCCCAAGCAGCCCGGCGACGACAACGAGCAACGGTGATTGGCTCGGTGCAGGGATGACGTGAGGAGATCGAAAGCCGCGACAGTGAGGTGATCAACGGTGAGCCTAGCACGATGGGGGTCACGGTGGGTCACCAGGGATGGCGTTGGGGATGTCATTGAAGCATAAGTCATCAAGCAGCAGCGTAGGCGACGTCGAAGCAGACGGTGCCGGAGAGCATGTGAGGTAGACGGCCATAAGTTTTGATGCGATATGTGCGTAATGGAGCGAAAACAAAGCCCTATTTACCAGATCTAAATGCGGGGGCAACGATGCGAGCAGCTGGCGTTGTTGGTGGCAAAGCAGCGGAGGCGTCGGGTCAAGCGTCCGGTGCTGCACACAGCCAAGTGGGCTCACACTCTCAACCCCCCTTCTCTCTCTAAAACCTTAGATCTCTCTCGTTCAGCCCCTCTTTTTTAGATTTGGGTCTCTCTCTAATTGCCTTCCTTTTAGATCTCTGGTTGGCCGGCTCTCGGACCTCCCCTAATGTCTCTCGGGGGAGGCTTTTGGAGCTAGCTGCCTTGAATCTCTCTCTGCTTATGTGTCTTTGGCCTTTGTCAAAGGCCCTATTTATAGGCGAAGAAGTGCCGGTCGACAGATCTTCGGCCGGTGGTTCTTGGCATGCCGACCGGCCTTGGTACGGCCAGACTGGCGTCGCCTTAGCTGCCCACTTGCGTGCTCTGCTTTGCATTGAAGGTATGTCCCCATCTGTTGCGCCATACGTCGTCGTCCGCCTTTCCATTTGACATGGCATGCATTGAAACCCCTTTGCACGTGCGTTGCAAAGGGAGGGGAAAAAGAAGACAAAGGAGTAAGGGGTTGGGCCAGGAAGGAAAAGGCTGGGACCTGGGCCCTTATAGGGAAAAAGGCAGAAAAAAGGGGGCTGGGCGCAAAGGCTTAGCCCTAGCGGGCTGCTCTCTTCCCCCTCCCCCCCCCCCCGCTTTTTTTTAATTTTTTTTTATATTTTAATAAATTATCCGAAAGAGAGAAAAATAAAGGAAATAAAAAGGAAATAAAGCTTAAAGGATGTGAATAAAAATTAAGACCTAATTGATGCGAAAAATATTTTTGTTAGGGTCAAATTGATCCCTAATTTTCTATGCAAATTAATTTTTAGTATTAAATCAAAATTTAGGTGTCAACAGCTGCCCCTCTTTGAAGGTGAGCTCGCAGAGGTTGCATTCAAAAACGAACTGATACCTAAATTTTGTTTGTGCATATGTAGTAGATTATATCTTATTTGAGACCAAGTGTCCTATGCAGAAAAAAAGAACAACATAACATTATACATATTAAGATAGATTAGAAGATACTCGTAGTTACTTACTGGGAATGAGTAAGATAGGGCGTGAACCTCGAGTTTGGCAAGTATCAGGGTACCATCTTACTTGATGAAGTAAAGAAGTTGCTTTTTCAAGATCTAAACCTTTCTTCAGCCGCCTTGATAGGAAATTGCTTCTCTATGACCTGAACCATTCTTCAGTCACCTGCTAGAGCAATAAGTTATTTATCTAGGACTAGAACATTTCTTCGTTTGCCTTGATGGCAAATTGCCTTTCCAAGACTCAAATCATTCTTCGGTCGCCTATTAGAGAAATAAATTGTTTGTCTAGGACCCAAACTTTTCTTCAGTCGCCTTGATGGAAAATTGTTTTTCCAAGACCCGAACCAATCCTCGGTCGCCTATTAGAGTATTAAGTTGTTTACTTGACCTTTCTTGGGGCATGCGTCGACTTTTCTCAAGGCATTTGTTTTTTGGGTGTCTGATCTTTGTCAAGGACATCGGTTGATTACTCGACCTTTCTCAAGGGATGCGCAAACCTTTCTTAGGGCATCTTTTTTTTTTTGGGTGTTTGATCTTTGTCAAGGACACTTGTTGATTACCCGACCTTTCTCGGGAGATGCGTCGACCTTCCTCGGGCATCTATTTGTTGGGTGCTTGAGCTTTGTCAAGGACAACAGTTGATTACTCGACCTTTCTCGGGGAATGCGTTGACCTTTCTCAAAGCAATTGTTTGTTGGGTGCTTGATCTTTGTCAAGGACACCGGTTGTTTACTCGACCTTTCTTGGGGGATGCATCGACTTTTCTCAGAGCATCTGTTTGTTGGGTGTCTGATCTTTGTCAAGGACACCGATTGATTACCCGACCTTTCTTAGGAGATGCGCTGACTTTTCTCACGGCATCTGTTTGTTGGTGCCTAATCTTTGTTAAGGACACCGGTTGATTATCCGACCTTTCTTGAGGGATGCACTGACCTTTCTCAGAGCATCTATTTATTGGGTGCCTAATCTTTGTTAAGGACACTGGTTGTTACCCGACCTTTCTCAGGGGATGTGCTGACCTTTCTCAGGGCATCTGTTTGTTGGGTGCCTGATCTTTGTCAAGGACACCGGTCTGTTACTCGACCTTTCTCGGGGAATGCACTGACCTTTCTCAGAGCATCTGTTTGTTGAGTGCTTGATCTTTGTCAAGGACACTGGTTGATTATCTGACCTTTCTCGGGGGATACACCGACTTTTCTTAGGGCAGCTGTTTGTTGGGTGCATGATCTTTGTTAAGGACACTAGTTGATTACCCGACCTTTCTCGGTGGATGCATCGATCTTTCTTAGAGCATCTATTTTTTGGGTGCCTAATCTTTGTCAATGACACTAGTTGTTACCCAACATTTCTTAGAGGATGCACCGATCTTTCTCAGGACATTTATTTGTTGGATGCCTAATCTTTAATAACATTGGTCTGTTACCCGACTTTTCTCGAGGGATGCGCTGACATTTCTTAGAGCATCTGTTTGTTGGGTGCCTGATCTTTGTCAAGGACATTCGTCTGTTACTTGACTTTTCTCGGGGGATGCGCCAACCTTTCTTAGAGCATCTGTTTGTTGGGTGCTTGATCTTTGTCAAGGACATCAGTTGATTAATTGACTTTTCTTGGGGGATGCGCTGACTTTTCTCAGGGCATTCGTTTGTTGGGTGCCTGATCTTTGTCAAGGACACCGGTTGATTACCCAACCTTTCTTGATGGATGCGCTGACTTTTCTCAGAGCATCTGTTTGTTGGGTGCCTGATCTTTGTCAATGACACCAGTTGTTACTCGACCTTTCTCCGAGGATGCGCCCATCTTTCTTAGGGCATATATTTGTTGGGTGCCTGATCTTTGTCAAGGATGAAAGCGCTAGTATAAACACCTAGAGGGGGGGTGAATAGTTATGAAAACAGATTTTGTGAAATGCAGTAAAAATACTTTACTTTAAAATTGAATCTGATGAACAACAGACTTTAAAGAAGACTTCAGACTTTAACAACTATTTTGAAACACAAAAAGATATCACAGAGAATAAAGTAAAGGAGTTTAGCGAAGAGAAAATGAACCCAAGATTTATAATGGTTCGGCTTAGATTAAGCCTACGTCCACTCTCCCACGTTGATAGCCTTCTGGCTGGTTTTCACTATGAATAGAAAAAGAGTGTTATAGCCTCAAAACATGATGCGCTGATCCCTAGAGTACCATAACTTGGCACAAAGGGATATTTAAGTGCTATAACTTATGAAAGTGACATTAAAGTACCAAAATTGAAGCAAAATGGATCATTTAAGTACCAATTCGGCCAAAATCCGGCCAAAATGCTTTGACGTGTTAATTTTACGCGAAGCAAGTGCAAAACGGCGTCGTTTTGGTGTGACGTGGTAAAAAATTAATATAAAAATTAATTAAATTTATTTAAAAAATTTATAAAACAATACAAATAATAAAAAAATTTAAAATTTTAGAAAGTTAAAAAAAAAAAAAAAAAAAAATGGAGGCGGCCGAGGGCCGAGTCCTCAACCGCCATCGCTTCCCCACCGTCGGGGAGGGTCGGCCGGGGTCGCCGGGCCCTGGCCAAGGGCCGGCAAGCCTGGCTAATCGGTGGTATGGACCTGCGAGCCTTCGCCCTGCTCTGGGGCGAAGGTTGCAGCCCTTGCCTAGATCCGGCGACGGGTAAGGGCCAAGGGCTGCCGCCCGTTGAGGTGACCCCTAGCAAGTGGCGGCCCTTAGCCCGGCTGGGCGAGGGGGGAAGGAGGATGAGGGGAGGTAGCCAGTGGCTGAGGAGGAAGAAGGAGGTGGAGGAAAAAAAAAGGGGAGGGGGGAGGAGGAGAGAGGCAGCCGGCGGCTAAGGGCTAACCCCACGTTGCTGCCGCTGCCATCTCCCCTCCGTCGTTGGGGCTGCCGAGCCCTAGCCAACCCTCCCCCACCTTCTGGCAACGGCGAGGGAGGTGGCGCGGCGAGGGCTCGAGCACTCATCATTGGCTGCCTTCCTCCTCCTCCTCCTCCGTTTTTGTTTAATAAATTTTAATTTTTTAAATATATAAAAATTATATTATTATTTTTAAAAATTTAATTTAATTAATTTTTATATTATATTAAAATTCAAATTATGCTAAAACGATGTTGTTTTGGCCGATTTAAGGGCTCTATTTTGGCCAACTATAGAAACAACGTCGCTTTGGGTGAATTAGAGCTAAGTCGGCTCTCTAGCGAGCCACCTCAGCTAGAAATATTAATTTTTAATTGTCACATATGATTTCCGGCCGGCTTCGCCGGAAGTGTTACTCAGGTGTCCCACTTTTTCTTAAAATGTGGCACTTAAGTGTCACTTTGTGCCAAGTTATGGCACTTGAAGCGGTCTTTTGCCCATAAAACATCAACTTCTTCAGTGAAGAGTTTCTACTGCTCTCACAAAGTCACTCTTTAGAGTTTATCTCTTTTTCGAATACAAGTTTGAGCACTATATGAAGAAGAGTAAGTGATTTGGAAGCTTCATACTTTGGAATTCTTTGTTTACACTCTTTATCGAATGACTTGAAAAACCTCCTTAAATACTCTTCTATGCCTTTTGACCGTTGGCGCTTTCCAGAGGAATTCTTCCAATTGTCCCGCTAGACATAATCAATTTAGGAGATCTTGAGCCGTTTGAAGATTGAGATGAAAGCCTGATGATCTTGGTCGCCCATACAATTAGAATCTTGGTTTCCTTAAGTAGATTCTTTCCAAATAAACTTGCATTCCAAAAAAGATTTTTCCATTTCGTGATTGAGATCAATAATGATAACCAAATGGTAAGTGATATTTCCAACTAGAAAGCCGTATATATCATGTTCGTATTGAAACCCTGAAGGAAGAAAAATAATCCTAAGTTCGATTATATCTTCGTTCTTCTCTTGTGTTAAGTCTGGGTCTTCGTCAGAGTGAGGTAGACTTCTGATGTAAGTTAGACTTTGAGAGAATTACACAGAAGTCTCGCATTCTTCAGAATAGAACTAGAAAAGTTTTGTTAGCTTCAAAACATAATAGGAGTTTTCTCCAGCAATCTCCTCATTTTTAATGGTGACAAAACTTTTTAGCTGATTTAAAACTTATATCTTGCAAAATAACACTTTAGCAGTAAATGATAACTTATAATAAGAACAAATTATTATAGAACTGAATGACATTGATTCTGCATCCACAAAAAACATATTAGTCACGACAATTTAGAGTTCAAGAACCACAAATAAGTTCAATCCACAATTACAAACCACAAAAGTTAACTGTAAATCATAAGTCAAAACAACCAAGTTCAAACCAAGTTCAAATGAACAAACAGGAACTTTTAAATCTGTTATGATTCTCCCCCTTTTTGTCAACATAAAAAAGAAAGAGACAATCAAAAGTGTGAATAAAAAGAATGATGTAAAAATATGGAGTCATTTAGGGTTGTCTTGGCATGCGAACAAGTCAGAAATCCTCCAGCAACTGCATTGTCTCCTCAAGCTTCTCTTGGCATTGTTGATAGACATTTTCCACTTTGGCTATAGTCTGCGAAACCTGTTGATTCAAAGTCTAAACCTGAGTATCAAGAGACTGTACCTTGCCAGATAGAAAATCTGAGGTAGACCTTAGGGTAGTATGTAGCTTCTGAATTTCAACCTCCATGGCATATTGCTGTGCCTTTACTTCCAAAAGGAGTTCCACTATCCTTGGATAGTTTGCATCAGGGTTAGTTTGGGCACTAGCTTCAGCAAAGTGAATTGGTGGAGTATCCAGAATTGAATGAACATTAACTTGAATGCTTGCAGTTTGTTGCTTGTCCTGACTCGAAGTTTGTTCTTCAACATCAACTTCAGGGAAATGAGATGCAAAGACATCCTTAGCATCTACAGGAGATCGACTAATTCCATCACTAGCAGTAAGTGCAGGAGTTTTCTCATGGTCTCCCCTTGTTTTGGTGCGTTCAAGTTGAGATGAGACTTCTCCTTCTTGTTCTTTTACTTTCCAGTGCTAGATCTCTTTTCTTGTTCAGTGTCCTCTCCTTCCAATGTAGCATTTTCCTTGATGTCTTTAGTCTCATCCAATACTAGTATTGTACCAGTGTCTCCTTCAGAATCTTCATCTTCATTCTTCTTCCTTGCTAATTTTTCAGCATCACCGTCTTCTTCTTCTTCTTCTTCTTCTTCTTCTTCTTCTTCTTCTTCTTTTGCTTCTTCTGCTTCTTTTTCTTCTACTCCTCCTCCTCCTCCTCCTCCTTCTCCTTCTTCTGCTTCTTCTTCTCCTCCTCCTTCTTCTCGCTTCTCCTTCTTCTGCTTCTTCTTCTTATGCTTCTTCTCCTTCTTCTGCTTCTTCTGCTTCTTCTCCTCCTCCTTCTCCTTCTGCTCCTTCTCCTTCTCCTCATTCTTCCCCTTCTTCTGCTTCTCCTTCTCCTCAATCTACTCCTTCTCCTTCTCCTCCTTCTCCTTCTCCTTCATCTCCTTCTTCTCCTTCATCTTCTTCTTTGAAGTCTTTTGGACATCTTTTCCTTTTTGCTTCCTTACGACAGTAGATCCTTCCTTCATTCTGCTAGATGATTCCCTCTTCAAAAGATCTAAGGCCTTAGATAGATCTTTCAGCCTCATTTTTGAAATCATCTTCATTCTTATTTCCATAGGAGTGAGAGTTCTTGAATGAAGTTGAGAGGGCAACTGGATCTAAAAGTGTTTGAACAATCTTGTGATCAAGGCAGAGTAGGGTAGTTGTCCTTTTCCTTTCATCACAGTTCCGTACATATGCAAGAAAATAGTATGTGGTAGAGAAAAAGGAATTCCATTGCAAATTGCCCACATAATCTTCGCCTCAAATCTCGAGACATCAGTCTTAGAGGCAGCCTTTGGTCTAATGCAATTGATGACAATCTTGTGCAGTAGAATGTTTGATGCTAGCATACGAGAGTAAGTGATACTCCCACTCAACAATCTATCCTTCACCAAAAATCTAGTAGCTTGGCTGATGGAAACTTTAATTGGTAGAAAATCACTATGTTCTACACCTAAAATATTAGCCAGAGTATCCACATCCACAATAAACACTCTATCACAAATGGTAAATTGAATATGAGTTTTATCCAGGAAAGATAGATTGAAGTAAAAATACGTTGTCAACTCAGGATAAGCTTCTACTGTCTCTACACAAAATTTTTCAAGTTGAAGATTAGCTAACCTTTCCGTCAAATTAACCTTTATGGAGTCAAGGAAGTTAAATTCGACTATGTGGGGGTTTATCACACCTCTGTTAAGCATTTGAGCATAAACCCTTTTATGCTCTTTAGAATGAAAAAGCTTTGTTCTTTCTCCGGGAATCTCAGCAGCCACACCCATCTGAGGTTGGAAATTTTTAAAAATTCGCTCATCATCATCTTTGTTCTCAAGTTGGCTTTTTGACCCAAAATGAGGATCGGAAGGAAAGTTCACAAATTCCTTTTCAGCCGTTCCTTTTGGCGTTATTCCTAGTCTTTCCATTGTTCTCAAAAACAAGGTTTCATTTCCATACCCATGATCTTTCAAGAAGTCAGTGATAAATGTCATTGGACTTCCACCCTATTTCAAAAAAGTGTAATGCTTGAAGAGTACCTTGGGCCTCATTACTTTGATAGGAATTGCTTCTTGTTCAACTTCATCATCTACAAATTGACGAGGAGAACTCTACGGCGAATCGTCTCCAGTAAGATCGAAGTGAGTTGGTCCTTCAAGCATGTGTCGAGGACCCTAACTTGCAATGCGAGATGATTTCCGCTGGTATGACATAGTTGCAGACTTGGAGGACCTCGCAGACATGTTTGAGTGAAAGAGAGGAAGAAATTTGCAGAGGGATTTTGAGAGTAAAAATCGAGAGAGAGAGAGAGAGAGAGAGAGAGAGAGAGAGAGAGAGAGAGAGAGAGAGAGAGAGAGAGAGAGAGAGATTCAGTATTAGGGTTTTGAAATACTGTGCTTGATAGAAATACTAAGAAGTATTTAAAGAAATCGAAAAGAGGTAAATGAAGCATCACAAGAAAAAATACCTTTTCGGAACAATTTTAAAAAGGTAACTGCTAAAAATTTGAAATTCGAAATTTAGCAATAAATTAGTAATTTCTAAAAATAAAATAGGCAAGCGACCATTCAAATATAATCATACCTGTTTAGATTTTACATACAAAAAGTAAAATACCTGGATTGGAGAAATTTTCATATTGAAGTAGCTTCTTCAAGTTGAAGTCCTAAGTCTATCGATAGAAGAGATGATATTCAACTTGCTGTGAATCGACTCAAATAAGCTCTTCTTTAGAGGTTTTGTAAAGATATATGCCAGTTGATTCTTTCAATCAATAAATTGAACCGCAATTTCATCATTTTGGACATGATCTCTTATAAAGTGATGACGAATCTCTATGTGCTTTACTTTTGAATGAAGAATTAGATTTCTAGTAAGATTGATAGCACTTGTGTTGTTGCATATGATCTCCGTGCAAGATTATTCTATTCCAAAGTCTCTTAGTTGTTGTCTAATCCACAAAACTTGAAAAAAAACAACTTCCAAGAGCAACATATTATACTTTTGCTGTAGATAGAGCTACTGTATATATATATATATATATATTTTGAGAAACAAGATACCAACATTTGTCCCAACAGTTGACAAGTGCCAGATGTGCTCTTTCTGTTGACTCTACAACCGGCTAAATTAGCATCAAAATAACCAAGTAGAGTACAGTCTCATTTTTTTAGATACCATAGACTCGGCTTTGGAAAAGTCGCAATATATTTGATGATGCATTTGACAACGCTTAGATGAGATTCTTTTGGATCAGATTGAAATCTAGCACAAATGCACTCATTGAATAAAATATCAGGTCTAGAGGCAGTGAGATAAAGAAGAGAACCAATCATGCTTCTATAAAGCTTTTGATCCACTTTCTTTCCTCCTCTATCCTTGTCCAGTTTTGATGAGCTTGACATAGGAGTTTCTATTTTCTTGCAATTTTCCAATCCAAATTTCTTGATAAGATCTTTGGCATATTTCTCCTGGTGAATGAATATACATTTCTTTGATTGTCTGACTTGCAATCCCAAAAAGAAAGTTAATTCACCCATCATGCTCATTTCAAATTCATCCTGCATAAGTCTTGAAAATTTCTTGTAGAGATTTTCGTTAGGAAAACCAAAGATTATATCATCTACATAAATCTGTACAAGAAGAAAATCTTTTCCTTCTCTTTTTATAAATAGAGTAGTATCAACTTTTCCTTTCTCAAAGCCATTCTCTATTAGAAACTTACTCAACATTTCATAACAAGCTCGTGGTGCTTGCTTCAAACCATACAAGGCCTTTTTTAGTCTGTAGATAGAGTCTAGTTTTCTTAGATCTTTAAATCCTGGTGGTTGTTCCACATAGACTTCTTCTTGAATGAATCCATTAAGGAAAGCACTTTTGACATCCATCTGTAATAACCTGAAATTTTGATAACAAGCAAAAGTAAGTAATAATCTAATCGCTTCTAACCTTGCTACTGGCGCATAAGTCTTGTCCATCTCTTCTTATTGTGTGTAACCTTTTACCACAAGCCTTGCTTTGTTTCTGATTACTTTACCTTTCTCATCCATCTTGTTTCTGAAAACTCATTTTGTTTCAATCATAGATTTACCTTTGGGTTTTGGAATTAGTTCCCACATATCATTGATGCTGAATTGTTTGAGTTCTTCCTACATAGCTTCTATCTAGCTTTCATCAAACAATGCTTCTTCTACTCCTTTTGGTTTTATCTCAGAAACAAGTGCTAATGCACCGGAGTCTTCTCTTCCTTCGGATCTGGTGCGGATTCCTTCATCAATTTTGCTAATGATGAGTTCTTTGGGATGACTTGACTTGTGCTTCCAGTTGCTAAGTCTTCTTGTTAAAGACCCTGTAAGCTTTGCTTGACGTTAAATAGCCAAGAAAAATTCCTTCATTTGATTTTTCTTCGAACCACAAGGCATTTCAAATTTGAGGGAAGTTGTAACAACGGGTAAAGCCGGTGGCTTACGATTTTGAGAGTTTAGGGACTAGAGAAATCACTGATATTTGTTAGCACTTGAGAGATTGGGTTCCCATGTAAGTATAAGATTTTGAGACAGGTGAGGCTCCATAATCTCCATGGTATTTCATCCATGAGCTATGGACAAAACAAGGCATTGAGCATTTCATTCATCTTTGTTGGGAATAATGAATTCCCTAAAACAGGTCCGATATTCAATCGAACCCCTAAATTGAATGCGGAAGACGAGCCCATGAAACACATGTATCACTGATCAAAGATACACCACGAAATCAAGCGTACCTTATTTTCCACAAATTAAACACCAATGCTGAAGTTCGAGGAAAAGTCCTAATCATGTTCCACCGAGGAGCATACTGTTGCTATTAGGGGGAGAAAACTCTGAACGTAAGTGTATTGTTCTTATGTTGGTCTTTTTTGGGGGGGGAGAGAGAATTGTTTTCTAGAGAACGTACGTACTTCCAAAAGGTATGTTCTCTTTTTATTTTCTCCCCTTAAAAACATATTCTCCAAAAGACGTAACTCTTCAAGAGACATAACCCCTCGTATCTAAAGAACATAGCCTTTCACATCGCAACCGTTCCTCCATAGGCCCTTATCTAAACATGGATGGGCTTTTAGGCCTAACATGGGCGGACGGGCCTACTTAGGCCCATCATCATAATTAAAAAACCATCAATCTCTACCTCTTCAAGAGTACAATGTATCATGTGTATCTTTGTATATACCACCTTTAAGACTTTTAGTCTCTTCAAATTTCCAATAGAATTAGGGAGAAGGGAGTTCTCTAAAGATTTTAGATCGAACTCAACCAATGATTCCATTTCCCTAATAAATTTCGAAAGCTTGTATAGATTCTTGCAATCATCTAAAGGCAAATGCTTGGGATTATTTAACTTTCCAATAGAATATGGGAGAACATAGTTCTTTGAGAGTTCTAAATCCAACTTGACCAATGATTCTAATTTCCCAATAGAGTTTGAAAGGTCACGCAAATCTTTGCAAGGAGAAAAACGAAAATGCATGAGATTCTTCCACCTTCCAATGGAATAAGGGAGAACAGAAATCCTTGAGAGTTTTAAAGCCAAATGGACCAATGGCTTTAGTTCCTCGAAAGAGTGGGGAAGCTGAAGTAGATTGTCACTTCTAGAAAAGACAAATACTCAAGACTTTTTAACTTCCTAATGGAATCAAGGAGAATAGAGATCCTCAAGAGTTCTAAATTCAAATTGACCAATAATTCTAGTTCCCCAATAGAGTCTGGAAGCATGTGTAGATTCTTGCATTCACGTAAAAGTAAATGCTTGAGATTCTTCAACCTTCCAATAGAATTAGGGATTAGGGAGATTCCTGAGAATTTTAAATCTAGCTCGACCAATGATTCTAGTTCCTCGATAGAGTTTTGAAGCTCATGTAAATTCTTGCATTCACATAAAACCAAATGCTTGAGATTCTTTAACATTCCAAGGGAATTGGGGAGAATGGAGATCTCTGAGAATTTTAAATTTAACTCGACCAATAATTTTAGTTCCTCGATAGAGTCTGGAAGCTTTTGTAAATTCTTGCATGGAGATAAAAACAAATGCTTGAGATTATTTAACCTTCCAATGGAATCAGGAAGAACGGAGAACTTTGAGAATTTTAAATCCAATTGGATCAATGATTCTTGTGACATCCTGAAAATTCAACCCCGTCCCGAATATATGAAATAGGCATTTTGTTGACGTGCCTATGGTCCTATTTCTTTGAGTTGGCTACTTACGAGTTAACTGATCTATCGGGTGAAGCCGTTAAGGGATATAAATATGACAGACTTGAGAATTCGATCAGAAGTTGATTGCTCGACCGTGATAATCGGCAAGGGTCAATACAACACCGTTATAATCGATTAGTGATCATATATAGATTGATTCGATGAAATGGTGTAATTAAATTGTGGGTGATTCCATATGATTGTAAAATTCGCATCGAACGGCACTAATTCGATTTTCTGTCGATTTTGTACCCGATACTCGTAATTGAAACCTTGAGATTTTTACAACAACCAAGAGTCACCTACGAGTCAGAGATATACAAGCGTGGATTGAAATTATTGACCATGTGTCAAACGTAATAAAATTCATAAAAGCTACCCGGTAGGTTGGATCGTGTTAAAATCGCGTCCGGCTGATTTTAACCACGAAATTGAATTTGGTTTCGGGAATTGGGCGTTCGAGCATGTCACAATTCATTTTTAGGACATTGCCTCATTTTTCGGAGAAATTCCGTCGAGTCCCGGATTTTTGCGGAGAAATGAATTTCAGACAAAAAGAAATTGAAAATGGAAATTCGGAGGGGAGGATATCTGAGCTATTTTGGCTGCCCAAAGTGGTTTATTAGTGAGAATTAAGGGCTAAATTCTCCATTGGATGGCTGAAGACTTTGGTGACCTTGTGATCATTAGTTATATATTTCCCCTTGACTTTCATCCCCCCCTCTCTCTTTCCCTCTCTCCTCTTGCGTGACCCCTTGGCCGACCACCTTCTGCCCATCTTCTTCCCCTGCCTCTTCTTTTCTTTATTTCCCTCACGTTCACCCCACCTTCTGCTTCTTCCCTTTTTCTTTCTTCTCCCCCACAATCACCCCACCACCTCACGCCCCATTCCCCTTCCTTCTGCCAACACCATCATCATTCCACCTTCATCCTCCGTTCCACGTCACCCCACACCACTGACTCCACCCACCGAAGCACCCCATCACCATATGCCCACCTCCACCAGCATCCATCCTCACGCCTCAACACCACAGCCGCCATCTCCTTCGCTACTTCAGCTACATCCCCACCAACGCCAAAGTCTAGCCGTCCTCCGCAGCTCCGCACCATCACCACCGCACCACCGTTAGCCCTCCACCATCCGCGCCACCACCAGCCCACCAATGGCCAGTAAGCCCAGCCAAGCAGAACTGCCAACCTCAGCCCAAGCCGTGAGCCCATAGCTGTGTTCGGCCACCGTTTGAGTTCCGTTTGAGTCACGGTAGACTCGGGTTCTTGTTGTTGTCGCATTGCCGTCGCCATGAGCCCGCCGCCGTTGAATTCTGGTGAGTTAGCTCCCTAATCCTTGATTAGGTTGTTAATTGTATTTAGGGGGTTAGATTAGTGTTAATTAACATGGTTAGATTAGTGCTAAGAAGGATTAGTGTTAATTAAGTTGGTTTAGCTTAAATCCGGATCAGTTTACTGGACCCTCACCGTTTGCTATTTTTGTGGGGAAAAATATGCTACGATTTTGCGGTTGCTTCGTGCTTGAGAAATGTTTTAGACATCTTCATCTATGACATATATTTTACTCAAGATTTTAGAGATTTAAAAAAAAAAGAGATTTCGGCTTCATCATATGCAAAACAAAATCTCGGATTATGCTAGATACATTGACTTTTTGGTGTTCAACAGATTTTTATCAACTCTTAGGGTTCGAATTTTGAAAAATTTCCTTCACAAAAGTTGTTTAGTACATCTTTTAGTTTAATATTCTCAAATTTTAGATCAAAAAGACAAGTTTTGGACCTTAAACCAAACTGATTTTGGAAAACAGATTTTCTGGACACGAACACAATTTTTGTAACGGTTTGAGAGATTTACTGCTCTTAATATAGAAAGATCTGGGTTATGGTATTTTCATGAAAAATGTTTTTTTATGTGTGCTTTATAACATATTCAAATTTGGGAAGTGTCTGAACTCATTTGGTTAGGTTTTTGGATTTAAACTTGGAGACACGCGAGTGGCCTGGTTTCTGCCGGTTAGGACCGGTTGTGGCTTTGTGGTTCTTTTTGATATTTTACTTGCTGGAAATTGTATGTTTTGTGATGTGGTTGACGTGTGGGGCATGCTGAGAGCTTATGCGTGAGACGGTGAGATTGATTGCTCGATGTTGGTTGTCTAGTATTATTGCAAAAGGTGACATTTGGACTATTAAATAGAAAATAAATTAGTGCTGGGTCTGGATGCCAAAAATTATTTTCCCAATAAACAATAAGATTTTAAACTAGGTACATGCAAATTTTGAGTATGTGAGCACCTATGAATTTATTTCTAAACGTGTTGAACAAAAAAAAAGGGGGCTACTAAGGTTTATTTTCAAAAGAGGGTGGTTAGAAAAGAAATTAAAAAAGAAATATGGTGTCGGGTTTGGACGCCAAGTTTTATGGGCTCAATAAAACCGTGAGGTTTCAATCTAGATTCGTGCAAAGCTTGGCGGGTAAATTTCAAATACAGGACCCCATACGAATTTATTTCAGAAGGTTTGAACAGAAAAAAAGACTTATGTTTTTTTTTTTTTTTTTTTAAAGGGGATTTTGGTGTTTTGGCTATATGATGGAAGGTAAAAGGTTGACCTGATTGATGAGGTGCCTGCATGGTTAGCTTACTTAAGTAGTTTAGTTTAATTAATCGCAACTTATTTAATTACTCGCAATTTATTTAATTAATTATAATTAGCGTAATTTGTGATGGATTAGCCATTTTTCAGAATTTTACATTGATTCTCACGGTTGGATTTATATGTGAAATTGACTGCGTATTTGTGCAATTGAGTGCGTGATTGTTGTTATGGACTATTATTGTAAAAATTGGATTTTGATATTTAAATAGAAAAATACCGAGTGTCAATTTTTGATGCCAAAAATATTTTAAGTACTATATCAAATCGTTGAATTTTTAAATGGGAGAGTATCGCGCTTTGTGGATCGATTTGACTGTGTGTCCACGCACAATTATTTTACCGAGTTTTTTAATATGAAGAAAATAGGCCAAGTATATTATTTGAAATTAAGGCATTTGAGTGCAAAGCATGATGTCCTTGGCCGAGATTGGATGTGCGTGTGATCGCCATGAGAACCTGTCACCCGATAAAAGTCAAGTGGACGATGCTCTTATATGGAATGCCCCACGTTAATGGATGCCAGATCGTGGTAGAGGTCGAACTGATACTCCTTTGGGAATGCCATCTAGACGTAGACGTCGCCGTGCTCGATGGGGCGAGATGACACCTGGTTATGCCGGATAACTACCGACTATTGAGTTGGATATGACCGTTGGGTCATAATTAACTAGAACACTTGAATGAGTGAGATAAATGCGCCTGTTTATGAGAAAAAATTATGTGGCATGGAATGGGACGTGTCATAATGGTTTGACCTTATAATCGGGACCCCTGTGAGTATTTGATGATTGATGTGCAGTGTTCTAGTTGTTCAATATGTTTATGGTATGCTTATGCATATGAGTTATACTAATGTGCAAAGAGGTGCTGAGGCAAGGTAAGTTCTGAGTGGTGTATGTTTAGGACGCCTCTGATTGAATTCTCATCCTAATCGGGGTTTAGGGTGTTGACTCGGTGAGACATTGTCTCACCTTGTTGTGGTTTAAAATTTTCAGGTCCCTAGTGTGGAGAACTCGGAGCTCGAGGCTGAAGGGTTCGGAGTGTAGGTGGCTTGGTAGTTTCTTTTTGAAGCAGACTTATGTGAATAGACCTATAAAAATAGTTTGGCATGTGTATAAAGTGGTTTGTGATAATTAGCTTGTCTTTCCATTATCCTAGTGTTTGATGGTGTTGGAAAAAACTTCTTTAATGTTTTGAAGTTGACAAAACTTATCCAAAGTTTATTTTGAAGATTTCCAGACTTTTGTGTCAAAATTTGAGGACTATCAGACTTTAGTATCAAAGTCTGAGAAAGTCTGAGGACTATCAGACTTTAGTGTCAAAGTTTGAGGACTATCAGACTTTAGTGTTAAAGTTTGCTCTACATCAGAAGTCTGCCCACACTGAACGCAAGTGAAGAATGAAGACTTATCCAAACGCGAGATTATCTTTATTTCTTCAAGGGTTCGGTTCGTATGGTTTATGGATGGCTTTCTGGTTAGATATAACACCTACATGATTGGTTATCTTTATTAGAATCAATTTTGATACTCCAATCTTTTGGAAAGCAAGTAAACTTGGAAAGTGTTTACTTATGGAAACCAAGATTTTGATTGTATGAGTGAATAGGATAGACGGGTTTTCATCACAATTTTCAAATGTCTCGAGATTTTCTTGATTGATTTTGTCCAACAGGTTGATTAGAAGAATTTCTTTGGAAAGTGCCAATGGTCGAGAAGGCATGTAGGAGTATTTAAAGGAGACATCTCTAGTCATTTGATAAGTGCGTGAAAGAAAAATTCCAAAGTCTGAAGCTTCCTAGTTCCTTGCTATTTCATTTACCAAGCTCAAAATTGTATTCAAAAGAGAGAGAAAATTTTAGTGTGACTTCATGAGAGAGTAGTAAAGACTCTTCATTGTGAAGTTGAGACCACAAGACTATAAAATCTCTTTTGATTCTTAGTGGAATCCAGCCAGTAGGCTGTCAGCATGCGAGAGTGGACGTAGGCTTGGTCTAAGCTGAAGTAGGCTTTATTTAACTGCTAAAGTCCAAACTTGCTCAAAGTCTGTTATTCTTCAAACTCAGTTCCAAAACTGATATATCTCTACTATTTCTTGCGAAAATTTTTCTTCACACCTATTTCCCCCCCTCTAGGTGTTTTTACTAGCCCTTTCAGATGGTTGTCAGGGTATCTGTTTATTTAACTTGCGCATGTGTATAAAATGAAAGGGTCGATGACGTGTTCTGGGAACGTCACAAAATTTTTAAGTCTACCATTGAGGAATGTTCACGCGGTGGAAGTTCGAGGCATGACATTCTAGTTCTCCAATAGACTCCGGAAGCTCATATAAATTCCTACAAAAAGACAAAGCCAAATGCGTGAGATTCATCCTTCCAATAGAATGAGGAATTTGGCTGATATTAGAATGACCTATAACTTCTAACTTTGTTAAAAATTTTAGATTGCCTAGTGTCTTAGGAAGTTTAAATAGTTTGCCAAAGTGGGTCATGATAATCTCTAAGAAGCATTTTAGTGAACCGATTTCTTTGGGCAACACTTTGAAGGATTGACATCCCTCGATGTTCAAAGTACTTAGCAGTTTTAGCTTGCCGATTGAGCTATCAATCATAGACAATTTCTCAAACCTTGCGAGAATCAATTTCCCCAACTTACTCAACTCTGATAAATCAAGTGTCTTGGTTAACTCATAGCACTGCATCAATCTAGAATTTTAACTTTTTCACCATTTGCAATGGAAAAATAGGTGAATTGCATGTTGACAAAAAGAATTGAGACTATGAAGGTCAACTGATAGAATTTGAAGAGAACATGAGTGAGGTGTGTTGGTACCTGGATTTGCCTCCATCCACCTTAGCCATTGGTGATCTTTCTTCTTGAGAGATTGAGCACGACCAAATTCACCAAGTGAAGATTTGTCGCTAAAAAGTCCAATGAGCAATGATGCCAAGAAAGCCATTTGAGACCACAAATAAGATTTCTGAAGTCGCCTACAAGATTCAATCTTTCCCCTCCAAGGAACCTCAACATTGGCAAACATGCTAATTCTTCAACTGTTAAGTCATGACTAACGCCCAAACTGAGTGCTCGTATAGCTTGTTTTTCCTGCCAATAGCAACAGAGCATAAAGGTGAATGTGTAGCATAGGAGTAAAAAACCAATGCAAGTAGTCACCAATGTCGATGTTCTTTTTTGACCCCAAACTAATTAAACCAGATGCATATTGAAACAAAAATTTACTGGTCTTCTCCTTAACTTGAAAAAATGACAAACCAAGCATGTTTAAAATGTTGATTGGGTGTCTGACTTTTCTGTCTCTTCACAAACTAAACACTTTTTCAAGGAAACAAAGAACTCCTTTTGATTCTCACTGAAACAAGAAATGAAGAACTTCAACTAACCATTTGTGCCTCAGATTTCTTCTCGTTACACACGGTAAGGCATAAAAACATATGATTTTTTTTGTTTATATAGTTGCTTTCTAATTCTCTATAAGTTAGAAAGTGAAGCTTGTCATCGACCAATATTCTTGATTTTATAGAACATGACAAAAGATTTTGTGGGATTGATTATATCATCTACTCTTGATAAAACTTTCACCTCATTGCTCCTCAGTATGTCTAAAGTATTCTCATCAATCCACACCCAACGCCGCTTTCTAGCATCTTCGATATTCTCTTCCATATAATGTACCTTCCTAGATCTCGAACTTCATCATGCATTCAAAGCTTATTATGCTCATCGATCTTTATCAATGACATGAGGAGAAGATCCTCAATTGCATTGCCTGGAGAATATCCACAATCATCCCACATGTAATACGCATTCATCATGTTCTCCCCAATGCAAAAAACATGCTATGTCTAAGAATATGGCCGTTTCCCTATAGTCCAATTTGTTGAAACTTATCATCAGAGTGTCTTGGACATTACGAGGGGGGACTTGATTTAGGTCCTTTAATGTCTTTTCCCACTCCAATTTGATCGTGTGGGCTAAATGAGAACCCACTACTTCTAGCATCAAAGGAAGCCTTCCTATACTTGAAACGACTTCTTTTGAGAAATTATGCCAATCTTCCGAAGGAGTATTGGTTCTAAAGGCATGCTTGCTGAAAAGTTGAATAGCTTGATCCAGAGGCATATCCTTTACTAGGTGGTCCATGTAATAGCTATGTTGGGTTTGGTTGTCCTCGTCTAGTATTGTCCTATCTAGTGTTGTCCTTTTGTCCCTAACTGTGACTATAATCCTGCTTCCTGAACCAAACCATGTGTAGCTCCCTACAAGGTTATCAAGTTGCTTCTTCTCGTTCACATTATCAACAACAACCAAAATTTTTTATTGCTAAGTACTTTTCTTATTCAATTGATCCTGTCATTGGTGTCATGGATTCCATCGGTAGAGGTTGAGCCCAATGTGTCGGATAATAGTCTCTTTTGAATGTGTGTAAGTCTCACGCCTTGAACCTCGGGCATGCACACATCCCTCGGCGGTGGACTAAAATTTGCGACGTTCTTAGGACGCGCCGCCGACCTTTTTCATTTTATGCACATGCGGAAGCGAACTAATAATCCCCAGACAACAATCAAGCATCAGGACAACCATTTTTTTTTTTCACAAACCAACTTTATATACATATCAAGTTGGTCCTACCAATCTATACACGAAAGCTTTGCTTCAAAAAGAAACTATTAGGCCAACTACGCACCAGACCCTTCCGCCTCAGGCTCCAGGTTCTCCATACTAGGGACTTGAAAATATTTAACCATGACAGGGTGAGATAAAAATCTCAACGAGTCAAAACCCTAAACCCCAATTAGGAAGCAAATTCACTCAGAGGCAACCTAAACAAACGTCACACACAAGCTTATCTCGTCTCAGCACGTCCCTGCACAATAGCTCAACACATATGCACTTATACACGTAGCAAGCATAATCAATAACTGGAACACCTTGAGATAGCTAGTATAAGCACCTAGAGGGGGGTGAATAGGCGTATAAAATAAACATTGGCAAATATAAGCCGAATAAAATAAACTTCAAGTAAAATAAAGGAGTTAAGGAAGAGAATAAGAACACAAGATTTATAATGGTTCGGCTTAATCTAAGCCTACGTCCACTCTTCTACGCTAACAGCCTTCTTGGCTGGATTCCACTATGCAATCAACAAGAGATTACAACTTTGGGTGCAAACACTTAGTAGATCACACTATCTCACTAAATCACTCTTTTGGTATTTCTCTTACGATTACAAACGTTTAAGCTCTCCAAAGATAAGTGTATGATCGAAGGTTGTTCAGACTTTGGAATTATAAATTCTACGCTCTATCTCTTACTTGCTCATCGGTCCTTCATCTCCTTAAATACTCCTCCACTTCTAAACTACCCGTTGGACAGTATCCCAGAGAATCGTCTTCCAATATACCCATTGGACAGCTTTGTATTTAGAAGATTTGGTAGCCGTTGAGTGACAAAGGTAGAATTTCAAATTGATTCCGATCGCCCATACAAACGGAATCTTGGTTTTCATAAGTAAAGCTTCTTCATATAGAAAGTTCTTGTCTTCAAGATCCAATCGTCAATCAAATAGATTGAGTCAATCAAATCAATCTTGATGTGGAATCCAAACCAAATCACTAGCCGTTATATCTTCAGGGCTTGAGTTACGATTCATCGAATCTGGATGTAAAGTCTGAGAGCAATAGACTTTACAATTTGAATCTGAGCACGATAGACTTTACAATCTGAGTCTGAACAAATTCTGCTTTAGCATAGAGTCTGTCTTTTGGTTCAGCTTCAGCATAGAGTCTGTCTTCTCGTTTTTCCAAGAATAGACTTTGATAATATCTTTTACACGTTCTATCATTTGCATAGTCTATTACTCAACCATCAAACATGTTAGTAGCCTTTGATTTATTTTGTCATCTTCAAAACATCATAAGGGATTTCCCTAACAATCTCCCCATTTTTGATGATGACAAAACAATATCTGAATATGCAGATTTGTAAACATGCTTTTAAAAATATTAATTTAAATCAAATGATATCAGAAGATAGCAAATAAATTGAGCATAACAATATATAAAAAAATAATCGCATCTCAATATTATGCCATAGATAATATCAACCAATCAACACATATGCATATTCATATCTTCTCCCCCTTTTTGTCATAATCAAAAAGCGATAATAATGGAAAAAGTATCATGTAGAGAATGATAACAAATATCTCACATGAATCACAATTTCCAAAAATCAGTTTTTATAAAGTAAATCGAATATTAAAGATATGCAATATAGCTCACTTCGATAATATATATATATATATATATATATATATATATATATATCAGCAAATATCCAATGAAAATCATGGATGCATCATAAAATTCACGTACCATTTTTGTCATAATAAAATTATAATATCAATACAAGATTTATCAATGACAAAACGTAATAAAAGATGCACTAACCGAATTTTTTAGAACAAATTCTGACACACTTACCTTTCCTTCCATCCATAATAAGATCTCGATCAATCCAAAAATGTTTTTCCATAATTGATCAAAGCTCCCCCTCAATTTGTTGCCTTTTTGAGATGATCACGATTCTTTTCTTTTTCTTTTGGATTCGATTTCTCCCTCTGTGATCATGACAATATTTGCGGATAGAAACAATTGTGGCTTGTGCATGTTGAACATAATATTTTTCTAGTATTTCCTTTGTAGCAACAACATCTCCAATGATCACTTGCATTTTGAAATTTGAGGCAAAAATTTATTTTCTTTAACCAAGCTCATCTCGAATTCAACCTGCATAAACTTAACAAACTTTTTCCACAAATAAGCTATAATAATATCCACATAATATATAATGCCCTTTCTTCAAATAAATAATTGAATAGCATATATGAAATTATCATTTATTAAAATTCAGATCTACTCAACCTTTTGTTCATGCATAAGGGATTTCCTCAATAACGTAAAAAATTTGCACAAGGGAATTTTTAAACCTTCAAAAGATAGTACATAATTTCCATCATTTTCAAATTTAGCTTTCCAAAATCCAAATGGAAGATTCTTTTGTGACATGCAAATTCAGATAATAATTCATGCAAAAATATCACGTAATATATTTCTTTGATTTGCGGATCAAATTTGCTAGATATAATATATCTTCTAAGAATATAGCAAGAATATCCATGAATATGCAGTAATATCTTTCGAGATTAAAGAGATTTCATTGAGCATAAATTTCAGATATGCATTTTGCAAAAGGAAAATATATATTTCTGTCATGTGACAAAATCGCAATACCTTATATTTATAACAAAATATATTCGCAATATAATAAACAATCATCCAAAATCATTATAAATGCACGTAGAAATTTGCAAGGCACGATGATAAAAATATTCTCTTACCCATGGTATATGTTTGAAATATACAAAAAAAAAAAATCATTACCAATCATCACATGAGATGCATTTCTGATTGCATCATGATTTTCATAGATTTGCGATCATTCATCCCTTAAAGAATTTCCTGCAATCAACTCATTTCCTTTTTGGTATCCATCAATTTGGATCATTCCATGGCGTTAGAGTAAAATATATAAACTCCAAATATTCTTTCTTAATTCATCATAACAGAGTACTCAAAGAAAGAATATTATGCATAATGATATTTTGAAAAATAAATTCTCACTTAGTCATAGTATGATAAAATCAGAGAGAATAAAATCTTTGAATATTTAACAATATCTTGCATCATCACGTAAAATAGATTTTCACTTTACAAAATATGACTAAACCTGAGGGTATAAAATTAGACAAAATAATTTGAATTATCTCAAATAATCACACAATTCTTTCCTCAATAAATATGATCATTATAAAATCCGAATCAACCAAGGATATATCAAATATCAATCATAATGAGAATTTTTGAATTTAGGTACTCAAATCAAATTGAGAATAAAAAATTCCTTACCAAATCCTCTTTCTTCTTTCTTCTTTATATCCTGCAAAAATAAAACATCTTTTCTTTGGTACCCATTTTTTCTTGGGTCCATGAGAGTTAGTAGAATATGTTGTTTTAACCCAATTTTTCTTAATTTGTCTCCAGACTTTAGGACAATATTTTTCAAAGTGTTCTGAATCTCCACAATTTGAACACTTGATATCATTTCCACCAATAGGTTTTACAAACACTTTTTGAAAATGATTTTTGTAAAATGCCTTTGGAGGTCTTTGTCTAAGTCTCTCCTTGACTTTAGGAAAATCTATTAGAGAATCATTTTCCTTAATGAAACCAAGTCCCGACTTATTATAATAAGGAACTTGTATAGAAAGGATATGCTCTAATGTTTTTGATCCATTTGAAAATCTTGTCGAAATATTTGAAAATTCTTTCTTCAAAGAATCATTTTCTTTGATAAGTAAATCTCGACTTTCTTTTGTTTGTAGAAAATCTTTTGCAAAATTTCAAACTTTTCTTTTTGAAAAAGATCTTGTTGCCTAAGCCATGAATTCTTTTTTTTAAGTTCATAGATCCTTTTAAGAGAATATTTGAGATTTGAGCAAAGCTCATTTATATACTTTAAAACTTTGAGAGGAATTTTTGAATGGCTTACCTCGATTTCCTCATCGGATTCTGAGTCTATGTTTGAGTTAGACTCTGATTCTGAGTCTGTGTCTGAGTCAGACTCAGATTCTGAATGTGCCGTCAAGCATATATTTCCTTGCTCATCATCTTCTTTCATTGTTCTTTTCTGGCCATTCTGTTTGTATTGTCTTCTTTCACTAAACTTCCTTCCTTTTCTATTCAGATTTTTGAATTTCTTGACCATAAAGGCAAGTTCTTCGTTGTCCGTATCATTTTCTGAGTCTATTTCATCAAAAACAGCATTAGATATTAAAGCAATGGACTTTTTACCTTTGAGATCTTCATTATTGAGTTGTTCCACTTTATAGGATTGAAGAGTGCCAATCAATTCATCAATGGAGAATGGCATAATCCTTTGAGTCTCCCGAATTGAGGTCTTAACATGATTCCAATCTTTTGAGAGACCTCGCAAGAGTTTGTTGACCTTCATTGGGGAAGAAATTCGATGATCTTGATATGCTAAACCATTTACAATTTTTGTAAAGCGGCTGAACATATCTCCAATCGACTCTCCTTGCCTCATCTTGAAGGATTCATATTTGCCGAGCAGGAAGTTTACTTTTGTCTCTTTTACATGATTGGTCCCTTCATATGTAACATGAAGTCTATCCCAGACTTCCTTTGCTGTTTCACATGAAGAAATTCTATTATATTCAACAGGAGACAATGCGCAATATAAAGAATAAATAGCTTTTGCATCAAGCGCTTCTCTTTTGGACATCTCCGTCCGAGCTATAGGAGCGGGGGGTTTGGTTTCTTTGTCTTTGCCATTCTTATTTGATGTAGACGTAGTAGTGGGATTGATTCCTCTTTCCATAACATCCCATTGCAAGGGATCTCTGGATCTTAGGAATGCTTTTATTTTATTCTTCCACACGTTGTATTCATTTCCATTAAAATATGGTGGCCTTGTGTTGCTTTATCCCTCCATAAGTCCTGGTGCGAAGATACTAGTCATAAAAGATCTTTAGCTCAAAAGTAAAAAACACTTTTTATAAACCGAGCACTTGGCACTGATACCAATTGAAAGTGCTAGTATGAACACCTAGAGGGGGGTGAATAGGTGTATAAAATAAACATTGGCAAATATATGCGGAATAAAATAAACTTCGAGTAAAATAAAGGAGTTAAGGAAGGGAATAAGAACACAAGATTTATAGTGGTTCAACTTAATCCAAGCCTACGTCCACTCTCTCACGCTAACAGCCTTCTTGGTTGGATTTCACTATGCAATCAACAAGAGATTACAACTTTAAGTGCAAACACTTAGTAGATCACACTATCTCACTAAGTCACTCTTTTGGTATTTCTCTCACGATTACAAACGTTTAAGCTCTCCAAAGACAAGTGTATGATCGAAGGTTGCTTAGACTTTGGAATTATAAATTCTACGCTCTATCTCTTACTTGCTCATCGGTCCTTCATCTCCTTAAATACTCCTCCACTTCCAAACTACCCATTGGATAGTATCCTAGAGAATCGTCTTCCAATATACCCATTGGACAGCTCTGTATTTAGAAGATTTGATAGCCGTTGAGTGACAAAGGTAGAATTTCAAATTGATTCCGATTGCCCATACAAACGTAGTCTTGGTTTCCATAAGTAAAGCTTCTTCGTATAGAAAGTTCTTGTTTTCAAGATCCAATCGTTAATCAAATAGATTGAGTCAATTAAATCAATCTTGATGTGGAATCCAAACCAGATCACTAGCCGTTATATCGTCGGGGCTTGAGTTACGATTCATCGAATCTGGATGTAAAGTCTGAGAGTAATAGACTTTACAATTTGAGTCTGAGCGTGATAGACTTTACAATCTGATTCTGAACAAATTCTGCTTCAACATAGAGTCTGTCTTCCGGTTCAGCTTCAGCATAGAGTCTGTCTTCTCGTTCTTCCAAGAATAGACTTTGATAATATCTTTTACACGTTCTATCATCTGCATAGTCTATTACTCAACCATCAAACATGTTAGTAGCCTTTGATTTATTTTATCATCTTCAAAACATCATAAGGGATTTCCCTAACACACCTCACTTTCATATATCAATTAATCACATGGGTCTTGATTATAAGGTAAGATCGTTATGACACGTCCCATACCGTGTTACACAATTTTCTATCTCAATTACTTAGGCATGTTCTAGTTATTACAACCCCTCGGGCCACGGCCAACTCCCTAGTCGACAATCATCCGGACCCCCGCCAGGCATCCGATAAAAATCAGGCATCCTCTCACTCTATCTGGCATGGTAGTGCCTAGAACCCCTGCCTAGACGGCATTCCATAAAGGAGTATCGGTTTAGCCTCCATTGTGATTGGCTTTCGGACCCCCACTGGGCATTCAATAAAATTGGGCATTGTCCCCAGACTCCCACTAGGTGACAGATTTCGATCGTGACCACACACACATCCATACCTTGCTAAGAACATCGTGCTTTGCACTCAAATACTTCCATGTCAAATAATGGACTTGGCCAATTTTCTTCGTATTAGAAATTCTTGATAAAATGACAGTGCGTGGTCACATGTTCAAATTGAACCATAAAACGTGATACTCTCTCATTTCAAAGTCCCACAATTTTATATAGTACATAAAATATTTTTAGCGTCAAAAACCGATACCCAGCTTTTTTCTAATTAAATACCAAAAATTCAATTTTTGCAATAATATTCCATAACAACAACCAAGCACCCAATTGCAAAATTAAGCAATCAATTTAACATAATATGCACTTCCTAGCAAACAAGACGCCAAGAATAATCACAAAACCGATATCGGCCTTAAACGACAGAAACTGGACCACTCGCGCGCGCCTGCAAGTTTAGATCTAGAAACCTAACCAAACAAGTTTAGAAAATTCTCAAATTTGAATATGGTATGAAGGAAACTTAAAGAAACACTTTTTGTCAAGACACATTAGCCCATATCTTTCTAGATTAAGAGCAGTAATTCGCTCAATATGTTATCAAAACTGTGTCTATTTACAAAAATCACATTTTCCAAAACCAGCTTAGTTTGAGATCCAAAACTTGTCCGTTTGATTTGAAATTTGACCATGTTAAACTATAGATGTGATGAATAACTTTTCTGAAGAAACCATTTCGAAAATCTAAACCTAAGAGTTGACAAAAATCCATCGAACACCAAAAGGCCACAAGTTTTAGCACAAATAGAGGTTCTATTTTGATTGTAATGAAACTGAAATCTCATTCTTTTAAATCCATAAAATCTTGAGTAAAATATATATCATAGATAAAGATGTCTAAAACATTTCTTAAGAAGAAATCAACCTCAAAATTGTAGCACATTTCGATTCACAAAAATGGCAAACGGCGAGCATCCAGCAATTTGATTTGGGAGAAATCCACTAAATTAGACTAAATCACCTTCATTAGTGCTAATCTAATCAATTAGATTAACAATAATCCATCTTAAGGATAATCTCACTTAACACTAATCTAACCAAGCTAATTAACGCTAATCTAACCTCCTAAGTGCAATTAACAACCCAATCTTGGATTAGGGAGTTAACTCACTGGATTAGCGAGAAAACGGGTTCATGGCGATGACGGTGTGACGGCGGTGAGATCCCATGTCTATGGTGACCCCAAAGGAGGCCCTAAAGAGGCTGAAAAAGCCTTGCAAGCTCACTACTTGAGTTGGACTTTTGGTTCTGTTGAAGGTTGAGGAGAGCTGGTCACTGGGCTGGTCGAGGGACTAGTTGGGTTCGGCTTGGTGAGTTGGACCGAGCTGACTGTGGGCTAAGTGGATGAGGCGGCGACTAGACGAGCAGGGCCAGTTGGAAGCAGTGGTGGTGGAGCTGGTTGAGCACGGGGACAGCTGGAGACAGGGCGGACAGTTAGCTTGGCGTTTGTAACAACCCGGGCCCCACTGTATAATATTGTTCACTTTGGACACTGAGTCCTCACGGCTTTAAAACGCGTTATACAAATTAAAGGGACCCAAGTCTTTATAAACTAACCCCAAGACTCCCCCCTTAAGCGATGTGGGACGGGAGACATGCCTTTAACCTCACTCGCGTATTGCCAAGGCGATCTTAGTCCATCCCTCTGCACTATCCTGGGTCTGGGTTGTCACATTCTCCCCCCTTAAAGCATATCGCCCTCGCTGTGGCCCCTACACACAGTCGGGAGTCGGCTCTGATACCCTTTGTCACGACCCAGGCCTCACTGTATAATATTGTCCGCTTTGGACACCGAGTCCTCACGGCTTTAAAATGCGTTATACAGATTAAAGGGACCCAAGCCTATATAAACTAGCCCTAGGACTCCCTCTTAAGCGATGTGGGATGGGAGACATGCCCTTAACCTCACCCACATACTGCCAAGGCGATCTCAGTCCATCCCTCCGTACTACCCTGGGTCTGGGTCGTCACAGTGTTGGTGGACATAGGCTGGAGTTGGGGTTGGTGAGCTGGAGTTGCCAGTGTCTTGGCTCGGTGGCTGATCTGGCGGTGTAGGGCAAGAAGGCTGGAAGGAAATGGAGGTTAAAGAAGCTGAATAAGAAGAAGTAGAAGAGAGCAGCAGCAGGAGGTGTTCAGCTAGGCTGGTGCATGCATGAATAAGGAAGAAGGAGGGGGACAAACAACCAAAGAAGTCAAGCTTTGGCCAATCACCTTGCAAGCAAAATATCCATGAAATGATGAGGGAAGCCTCAAAGTCTTCTACCCTCCAAGTCAAGGCAGCCTCCAATAGCTGATTTTCCCTCAAATCTCCACAAAACAAACCCAATTTGGTGGCCTAAAATGTCTCCCATACTAGCCATACGAATTTCCACCCATTTACTTCTCAATTCTTCACAAACAACTTCCATTTAATGGCTAAAAATGCCAAGGGGGCAGCCCTTACGAATTTACACCATTTCTTCACAATTTACTTCAATTTGGTAGCCCAAAATTCTTCTAATTATGCCCATCCAAATTTCTTCCATTTTTCCCATTTGTCAAAATTGATTTTCTGCAAAAGTTCTAGGCTTGACGGAATTTTTCCAAAAGATGAGACGAGATCTTAAAAATAAATCGTGACATGCTCGAACGTTCGATTCCCCAAATCGAATTCAATTTCGTGGTTAAAATCAACCGAACGCGATTTTAGTACAATCCAACCTACTAGGTAACTTTTAAGGATTTTATCGTGATTATATCCCTTAACGGCTTCACCTAATAGGTTAGTTAACTCGTGAATGATCAGCTCAGAGAAAAAGGACCATAGGTGCGTAGGTGAAAAGCCCATTTCATTTTATCGAGATGGGGTCGAAAATTCGGGATGTCACAGTAAGACCATGATGTTAGGACAAGTCTTGGACATCTTCAAGGAAACTAGAGTAATCGAATTTGGACCGGAATCGGTTGAATATAGTGCTAGCAAGAGTGGTTTTACTAATACCGCCTGTCCCATGGATTATTACAAAACGTGCATGGTTAGCAGAGTCAACTTTCAACAGTTTCTCTATATCATCTTCATCAACCATTTCAACTAGATTGTCCGGAAGGGATCTATTCTTCACCTTCAACTTTAGTAGAACCTCTCGAACTATCAATTTTATAAGTTGCTCAGACCTGCAAGATACCAATGATGGACGAATTTAGATTGAGAAAAATGAAGACAATGTATTCCTAACTTTAAGCATATGCTTTTCGAATAAGATACGCTAAACCTGTTAAGATGGCTTGACAAACTCTAGCAGTTTTTCAAATAGCAAATCTGAAAACATGACAATCTCAAGTTACAGTGAAAATTATCTGAAGTTGCCTGGACGCCATTTGGTTGGGTTAAACACTGTCACTTAGTTTGGATGTTGCCCTGACTCTCATTGATAGGGTTTGTCATGCCCCGATCCTCGGACGCGCGCCCATCCCTGCATGGTCAATTAAACAGCGACGCCTCAGGACGCATCGCCAACCCATTGATTTTATAATGCACAAGCGGAAGCATATAATTAATCTTCAAATAATAAAACAATGTAATAGAAAAGTAGGGCCATATTTTTCATATCCGAAAAACCACAACCATACTTTCATACAAAGCGAATCTCATAGTATTTATTACAATACTATTCACAAAAGTCTGATTTATCATACATAGGGTCACAACTTAGGGTTTGCAAATAGGATGTGATCTCAATCTTCATCTGAATCATACTCTAGATCCTCATCCGGCTCCTCTTCTTCGAGGTCTTCCAACTCCTGATCCTCTTCCGGTTCCTCTTCTTAAGGTTCCTCCTCTGGCTCCACAATCTCCCCTTCCTCTTCGCTCCAGTTAGCGCCCTCGGCTAAATACACTGGAGAATGAAAGTCATCATCGAGCTTAGGGTCCTTGGCATCTACTACCGATCCATCTTTAGGATTTGCCGTACCCTCCCCGAATGCTGCCTCCAAAACGAACAAAGGCACATCAAATCAACACTCAGATTGAAACATCGATCAATCGACCTAGTCGATTACATGTTAATCAGACCATTCCCCGATCACTTCATTCAATATTGTCCATTTTCTAAGATGACAGACAGAGTCATCAAGTATATATAGCATAACATCCTTTCTCCAAAATGACATATAGAGTCACCAAGTCGTTATTGCATACCGTCCTTTCTCCAAAATGACATATATAGTTACCGAGCCGGTATAGTATATCATCCTTTCTCCAAAATGACATATAGAGTCATTAAGCTGGTATAGTATATTATTTCGATCGTATAATCAATTTTCCATTTTTATCACGCTCGATAAAAATACACGTGTGTGGGTACACAGCCGGACTTAGCAAAAATATAAGGTTTTCATTTTTGAACCTCCCACAATTTTCAGTAGTCCCAAAATAGATTTTTGGCACTGTAGACCAACGCCCAGTAATTTTCCAATTAATTACCAAAATCTATTAATTTAGGAAATAAATCCTAAAATCACAATTAAATCGATTTAGCATAAATTAAAGCTCAAATAAATAAATAGATTGCACCACGATAACCATCATAAAACTCCAATTGCCGGCTATCCTCGTCTAATTTTTGGAAAATAATTAATTAATTAAATAATTACAAAAATTATTAAATAAATACAAGAAATCCAACTTAGGCCCGTTATAGCCTAATTGGAAGCCGAGACAAGCACGGAAAAATTTCGAGGTTCGTTCAATAATTACTAGAACCTCTTTACTTGCTAAGTACCAAAACCATATGCCTAACATGCATTGATAAGTCACTAAATTAATTACTCTACTCTAATCTATCCACCTAATCACACTTAATTAAGTCTAATCAACCCCTAAATATCATTAGTCTACTAAGCAAGGATTAGTGAGCTAAACTCACTTGTTTATCGAATCGTTCGGTTCAATTCAATGGGAACGTGACGGGGGCCGATTTTCTCCAAAGCGAGCCTAGGTTTCGACGCCCAGAACCACCTCAAAATGGGCTTCACAGTAGCCACAAGACCCACTAATTCCACTTATGTTTTAGGCTATAAAAATGGAGGAAAATGGGCTAGTTAGGGCGGCAAGGCACGGGAAGGGCAGAGCGGCAAAACCAAGCGACCAACCATACGGACTCACGGTGGCCGGAGGGGCTCGGGACGGCCTGCTGGGTTGCTCGGGATAGCCCTGGAATGCATGGATAAAGGCGGTGAGGCTGGAGGCATGGTAGCACGGCTCGTAGGATGCGTGAGGCGGTGGACGGCGTGCGGCGGTCTAGTGCGGCGGTGAGGTTGCTCGGTTGGTCTTCAGTGGCTTTTCCTTGGCTTGCTGGGTTCGAATGGTACAAAAAAGAGGGGAATGAGGGTGCTTGGCTGGCTAGACTTGGAGAGGAAGAGAGAGATGGGAGACAAGGGGTCCACAAGCCATTTTTTCCATTCAAATGTCCCCTTTGACTCAAGCTCAGAAAGGCTGGCTTCCTGGCCCTCATTCAGCCAACAAGGCTCGCTTCTAGAAGCCCAAGAGGGTCCAAATGTCATAGGTAGTGGGGGCACAAGAATTTGGCTCGGTTTTTCTTCAATTGGATACTAAATCTTGCTTCAATCAATCCAATTTGGCCTCAATAAATTCCGTTAGCACCTCAATTATCAAATTGGTATTTTTCCTCACCAATTAATCCATCTTGCATTCTAATTGTGTGATTATAAATGGTCTCCGGTATTTTCTAAACAAAAACGGCCCTAGGATGACTTTTGCCCAAAAATTCTCGGGTTGCGGAAAAATATTCTGAGACTAAGTCAACGTTCTTAGAATTTATTGTAATACGAAAGAATCTTTAAACTCTGAAATCGGATTCAAATTCACTGTTAATTTCCATTTGACTCATTTTTAGCGTGACCTAGTCTATCGGGTAGCTTTCAGAAATTTTTTAGTGCAAATGACCTATGGCCAATTTTCTTCAAGCCATAATGAACTCACTCGACTCATTGGAAACTCTCCATTATTGTGAAAATCTCGAGGATTCAAATACGGACATAGGGTATCAAAATGATAAAAAAATCAGTCTAGTACCAACTGATGGGAATTTTCTAATTTAGTGGTGTCACCCACGGTTAGCCACACATCTTTGTCAAATAGACCTATCTCTGATCTCTAATCGATTTTTAATTATGCCATAATGGCCTCTAAAGATGAACACGGTCGAAAAGTCGATTCCTGGTCGAATTCTCAAGTCTATTGCCTTAAAATTCTTTAATGGCTTTCTTAGATAGTCTAGTTATCTCGAGAGTGATCAGCCCTGAGAACAAGCCTATAGGCACATCAATGAAGTACCCGATTTATCTAGTAGAAAAAAAGATTGAAAATCTGGGATGTCACAACTCTTTCTCTCTTATACAAATTTTGTCATCGAAATTTAAACATTTACAAAACTTAAGCAAAAAGGTAGGGGTACAACTGTCTCATCGACTCTTCAGTCTCTCATATTGCTCCTTTAGTACTGTCGTGTTGCCAGACCACTTTGACCAATGAAATGGTCTTTGTATGTAGAACTTGTTCTTTTCTGTCTACTATCTGAACCGAGCTTTTAACGTATGACACTCAGTCATCCACGTCTAATTCTTCAAAATTAAGCTCGTGGGTCGGGTCAAGCTCATACTTCCTAAACATTAACATGTGAAAGGTGTCATGCACTTGCGCCAATCTCGACGGCAACACAAGTCGATGCAGTATGTTCCCAATTCTCTCGAGAATTTCAAATGGACTTACGTACCTTGGGCTCAGTTTTCATTTCTTTCCGAAGTGCAAAGTTCCCCTAATTGGTGATACCTTTAGAAAAATGTGATCACCAACTTAGAATTCCAATAATCTCCGGTACTTATCTGCATAACTTTTTTGTCTACTTTGTGCGGTCTTCAATTTGATCACTGCCACAACATCCACCATCTGCTGGACTAACTTTGGGCCTGTAATATTTCTTTCCCCAACTTCATCATAACACATTGGTGTTTAGCAGACTCTGCCATACAATGCTTCGAATGGAGCCATCTGGATACTCTGTTGATAACTATTGTTGTAGGCAAATTCCACCAGGTGTCACTGATCTTCCCAACTTCTTTAGAAGTCAAGTACACAAGCTCTCAGCATATTCTCGAGGGTCTGAATTGTTCTCTCAAGCTGGCCATCTGTTTGAGGATGATAAGTTGTACTATACTAAAGCTTTGTACTTAGAGCACTTTGCAAGCTCTTCTAAAAAACAGTAGTAAACCTCGGGTCTCTATTTAAGGTTATCGTAACCGGCACTCCATGTATTCGAACCATCTAACGTACATACAAATCTGCGTGTCTATACAAACTGAGGTCTTTTCGAACTGCAATGAAGTTAGCCGACTTTGTCAACTGTCGACTACCACCTAAATCGAATAATTTCCTCTTTGACTCCTCGGTAGTCCGGTCATGAAATCCATCGTGATATGCTCCCATTTCCATTCCGGGATCACAAGAGGTTGCAGAAGTCGTCCTGGCTTGCAATGCTGAGCTTTTACCTGCTGACATGTCAAACACTTGGCGACATGCTTGGCGATGTCTGTCTTTATACCCGACCACCAATAATGTTGACACAGATTCTGATACATCTTGGTACTTCCAGGATGAATATTATAACTACTATGATGTGCTTTAGATAAAATATCTTCTCTAAGCTCCACATCGTCAGGTACAACCAAACGTCCTCAGAACCTCAGTGTTCCATCGTCAGAGATTTGAAAGTCAGCCTTTCTTTTCTCAGTGTCCTCCTGTAGGATTTTCTGTACATCTTGATATGTCGGTTGGAGTAGTTTGATTCTGATTTGAAAATCTGATTCAATTCTGAGGGTGGCCATAAAACTTGAAATGTGGCCCACCTCAAATTTGAATACTGAATCTCAAGCTCTCTCGATTAGGTTCCACTCCTTAATCGGTCTATGCGCAACTGAAGACTTTCAACTTAAAGCATTGGCGACCTTATTCGCCTTTCCTAGGTGATATAGAATATCATAGCCATAGTCTTTCAGCAATTCCATCCATTTGCGTTGTCTCATGTTCAACTCATTATGAGAGAATAGGTACTTGAGCCTTTAATGATTCGTGAAGATCTAGAATCTTTCCCCACACAGATAATGTCTCCAAATCTTCAGGGCAAAAATAATTGCCGCTAGCTCTAAGTCATGCGTCGGATAATTCTGTTCATGAGGCCTTAACTGATGAGAGGTGTATGCTAGGTAACCTTGGCAACCCTCGTCTAACAGAAGAGTTGCCTCTGGCGACGAGATCAGAATAATCGAGGGTCCTCCTCGACTTCTGACAAACTCGAAGCTCTTAACCTCTAACGGGTCAAACTGAATCGCCTTGCAACAGTAGTCTATTTTAGCTTGTTACTTGGTGAGCCAGTCCATGCCAATAATTAAATCAAAATCATACATGGCTAAGACTAACATATCAATTTTCCCCCCTCGCTCACCAATCTCTAACTTGCACCCCGAACAACCCAAAGTAGTAATAACTTTATCCTTCAAGGGTGTAGATATGCAAATTACCGACTCCAATAATATAGGATTGACCCCTATCAACTTAACATATTGCTTGGGAATGAAGGAATGGGTTGCTCCCGGATCAAACAAAGTGTAAGCAGGATGGTCATTTAGTGAAACCATACCTGTGATCACGTCAGGCACAATTTTTGCCTGACCCTGTGTGATAGCAGAAATTGTGCCATGAATAGGAGGTCTCAACTGTCCTCCCTGTGGCACATTCTGAGGGGCATACCCTCTGTTTTGACCCATAGGTGGTGGCAGCGGCAATTGCGATTGTCCTCTCGGTCTTCTAGGACAATCTCTAGCCATGTGACCTTGCTCGCCACACTCATAACAAGCACTCGTCCTTCAAGGGCACTGATTCGCACCATGCCATCTTCCACACAGACAACACAGACCATTCAGGTTTGATCCTGACTTTCCAATTCTGCCTTTCTTGTTAGGTGGAACTTTGAATCTACTTCCAAGCATGGGCCTCCTTCCTTGCGAATTCCTTATTTGTGTAAAGCAAACCTTGATCCTGACGAGGTGACTTGCTCACTCAAGCTCCTTTTGTGGCACCCCTCGATGGCCCCCGATCCGATTAGGGTCACCACAATTCACTTACCATTCTCTTTCCCTAATAACATGTCACTCTGATACCATTTCAATTGTAGCGAGTCTATACAACCAAGGGGGTTTATATCTTTTAGATCGGTCACTTGCGCAGTTCATATACGGAAGCACATCCAACAACTCCCTTCCCTATATTCAGAAAACGATGCACACCAACTAAACATTTATAGGTAAAAGCCGTACACTTTTATTCACTTAAACCATATGGACATCATTCATTGGTACATCAAAATGTCATAGTTTTCTATACTAGGCTATACTTCAAAAGATGACCGATATCTCTTCCAACAGTTGAATACTTAAAGTCCATCGATTAGTATTGGCATCCAAAAGTTCCTCCCTTTGCTATCCTTCTCCTTGCAATCATATCCAACCACTCAATCCATCTACTAATCTAAAATGTTGGTCCCCGAAGGGGTGAGTACAACCACTCAATAGGTAAAGGATCAATAAATCACTCAATATATCATGCCACGCAATCATCACAATCAATAGCATCACATGTCATACAAGCATCCATGCACAACATACCATGGCATCATGCACATGTCATCATACCTCATGTACCATCATCATCATATAGACATCACCATCATATCATACACTTACCATCATCATGTCACATATGGCATCATCCTTACCATGCATCCATGCATACAACATCATCATCATATCACATGTACCATCATCATTTTCATGCATCCATGTATGTAACATCATCATTATATCACACGTACCATCATTATTGCCATGCATCCATGCATGTAACATCATCATCATATCACACGTACCATCATCATTTCCATGCATCCATGCATGTAACATCATCATCATAGCACACGTACCATCATTATTGCCATGCATCCATGCATGTAACATCATCATCATATCACACATACCATCATCATTTCCATGCATCCATGCATGTAACATCATCATCATATCATCATATCACATGTACCATCATCATTACCATGCATCCATGCATGTAATATCATCATCATATCATCATATCACATGTACCATCATCATTACCATGCATCCATGCATGTAATATCATCATCATATCATCATATCACATGTACCATCATCATTACCATGCATCCATGCACATCTCATCATCATATCACGCATATATCATGATGCATAATTTAATTTCAATTTCATTTTGGACCGCCACATTTCTCTTTCCCAGGACCAATGTTTGCATCCCTCATTCATCATTCGCGCCCAATCCTGGCATTGCGAGGAACCTCCGGGCATGTATCCAAGATACAACCGAGCATCCGGCACCCCCACATTCCGGGCATCTCGTATCCCAACTGGCATCACGAGGAACCTCCGGGCATGTATTCAGAATATAATCGGGCATCCAAAGGGCATTGACTCATTCGAACCTCTAGGCATCTCACATCCCACCTGGCATCACGAGGAATCTCCGGGGCTCGCCATAAAAATGGTTACTCCTACCCTCCGGGCATGCATCGTGATACAACCCCTCACCCTTCGGGCATGTATCATAATACAACCGGGCATCCCGACACTCCCACCAGGCATCCAAAGGGCATCGACTCATTCGAACCTCTGGGCATCCCGACTCCCGGGGCATCATCGGCTCACACCTCCAACGGTATCATCATCATCATAATTTATATTCACATTCATGGCTCAATTTCAACATGGCATATAATGTGATGGCAAACAAGATCATTTTTATCATTTGGTTCATATATGCATTTCCAATCATCAACATACATGCAGCAGGATCCAATCACTTATGTTAATACAATCCATGGGGTCCATGCAACATAGAATAATTCATACATCACGACCTTTTTGAGATTTACCAAATTCCAGCTTGTACCATTTTAGAAAATATTTAAATTAAATACGCATATGATTCTCAAAAATCATGAAATCAAGACATGTGATAGACAAGTCAATAAGATAATAATTTCATGGAAACACATGCCCAATAGAGTTCCACACAAGAAGATATAATTCACACAAATACAGCATGCAATTTCGGATAGAAACAGAATGTGCAGTTTTTGAAATAATTCGATTAAAATACCAGAACGACCTCCGAAAATTATGAAATTTTACCAGGTTATAGGTAAGACACTAAAGTAGTTTTTTCATGCAGACTTTTAGGCTAGATTCGTTCTAGATAATTTTCTATAGTCATGCGAAGCTTCTGGTTCTCGCACCGAAACGTCCAATGTATGTTTCTCTGAAATATGGAGTTCTCACCCCTTTATTATTCTTCATTTCCTCTGAAATTTGGATATGTTTTACTTTAAGAGGTCCCCTACAACTTTCATTAAGGGATCCAAGTCAAATTTCCAAAGAGTAGTCACCATATGGGTCCATGAAGTCTCAGGTGTCCTGTACCATGTCTCAAGATTTACTGTCTTCAAGAGTAAGTCGATTCACTAGGCTACACTTGCTCATTTTACCTCAAATTTGAGTATGTTAGTATTTAGGATGTTCTATACAAGTTTCATGAAGAAGTCGAAGAGATATTCTTAGTAAAAATCGACATGCAACCAACAAAACTACCAAAAGGTCAGCAAAACAGTTCCAGATCTAGTGTCTTCGTAGGATGAGGGTTTGACCCCTTAAATCTCCATAATTGTGTCCCAAATTTTATTATGTTTTATTTTAAGATGTTGGCTACAACTTTCATGGAGGAATCAAAGTCAAAATCTAACTCGAAACATGCATGCAAGCCTTCACAAGATTCTGGTCCAGGAGGTTCACACGAAATCAGCATGCAAACTCAAGAACAAGTCACATTTTAGCTTCGGTTTTGCCTACCCTAACATCTGAAACCTACCACAAACAAATCACACATGCAAGGCACACATGCAAGAGTCGAAATCAGTCCCAACTTGCCTCTAAACTCAAGAGAACGACGGCACACGGCGGACGAACGGGCGGCAAACGGGCGGCGACGACGGCTCCTTCTCCTCTCTCGGTTCCTCTCTTTCTCTCTCCCTCTCTTTGGCTTGGCCGAATCCCTCAATCGGCCATTCTCTTTGCCCCTTTTGTTCTTTGGTTAACAAATAAATCTCTATTTTTGCATGTAAGGGACAAGTGGAAGATGCATGGACAAGTGGTGAGTAGCCTTTTGCATGTTAGAGACACATGGAGAATCCCCCATGCCACTTGTCAATCTCCATGCAAGGGTGATGGCCCTCAATGGGCCGGGCTTGGGCCTTCATGGGCTGGTCGAATAGGGGGCTGGTGTGGGCTGGTTGGATGGGCTTTGGGCCTAAAAATCAGCCCACCCCCTCCTATTCCTATTCCATTTAATCCCCAATTAAATAAACACCTAATTTCAACTTATAAGCCCACAAAACTCTATAATTTAAATCAATAAAATTCTACTTATAAAGTGCACCACCAAGAATAAGATTTTTTATATCAATTTGCACTTTAATAATTCCTTGGGTCACTTGAAGACACAACTCCATCCAAAAATCCTCCTTTACAACGCTTGGCCTTAGAATTTCAGCCCACTAACCTTTTAATAATCTATTAACATTTTCCACTTAAATTAATACCTAACTTGCAAAAGTAATAAGGCCATAAAATTTGTAGTCACAAATCCATAAATTCCATTTTATAATACACATGGCCAATGATAGAATTTCATTCCTATCACATAATTATCCATTAAAAGCTTGGCCATAAATCTTATTGCAAATTATGGATTAAATGGCTATAAAATAACTTAATGGTACTTCCATCACCTATTCATATACTTTAATGTAACTAGAGGTCGTCATGAATTTTGGGATGCCACACCTTTCGAGTAACTGTGCTCATCGATAGATTTCTCAGAAATCCATTAGATCAAACGGCACTAGTGGCTATTTTGATTCTTGTCGAAGGCCATTCTTGAACCTTCGAGCCTTCTCCTCAAGGTCTTCAATCAGCGTCGGAGCATACCGAGATAGCTCCGTGAACTTGACTCCAACTTCTGCTCCCTAGCGTTCCTCAAGAAGTACTATTCATTGAACACCTGGAGGAATGCATCCCACACCGGGACCACTCCTTCAAGAAACACTGTCTCTCTAGTAGCTCTCCACCAGGTATTAGCATTGCCCTGCAATTGATAAACAACCAAGGTTACCTTTTCTGCCTCAGTGCACATTAGAAGTGCAAAGGCTTTTTCCAAATCCTGGATCCAAAGTAAAGCGGCCTCAGGGTCTCTAGTACCCGTGAATCTTGGCGGACTTAGCTTCAGGAATTGCTCCACCAGCTTATGAATCGGCCTTTCTCTCTATGCCACGATGTTCTCAAGTTGAACCTCAATAGGTGCAACAACAGGTGCGGTGGTGAGTGCGGCAATGGCTACGACGAGTGCGACAATGGCTGCGGCCTTAGTAGCGGCAGCAACTATGGCATCTTGAAATTCTTTGCCAGTCAATGGGGGTGCTCCAATTAATGTCTTGTATTGAGATCTATGGCCGAGTTTAAATGGATAAATCTTGGAAGAGGATGACTTATCTTTGGCCATATGTATCGTGAATTAGAATCTATGGATTTGTGATTTTAAGTGTTTAGTTATTTAATTTTACCCTATAGTACTTTAGTCCAATAAGGATTCAATTAGTATTTAAAAAGAAGGTTAAAATTTGATTTTAATTAGGTTTGGGCCTTAGGCCCAATAGCTTGGACTCTTGTTGGGCCAAATGGCCGGCCCATTGAAGCCCAAGGAGAGGTGGCCGTCGACCAAGGAGGGGAGGAGTGGCAGCCCACTTCTTCCAAGCCCAAGCCCATCTTGCATGCTTTGCCAAGTGGCAAAAAGAAAGTCCCATGCATTGGCCATTGTGGGTGGCCCTTAATCATTGCTAATGATGGAGTTTAGGGGAAACAAAAGGGGGAGAGAGAGTGGCCGGTTGAGGGATTCAGCCAAGCCAGAGAGAGGGAGAGAGTTGCGAGAGAGAAGGGGAAGCTGAGAGAGGAGGAAGGAGTCGTCGTCGTCCGTTTGCCGTCCGTGTGTGCCGTCCGTGTGCCGTCGTCCACTTGATCTTAGAGGCAAGTTAGGATCAATTTCTACTCTTGCATGTGTCTTGCATGTGTGGTTGAAATGGTGTTGAATCTTGGGTGTTTAGAGGTAGGGAACTGAAGCTAGTGTGACTTATTCTTGAAAAAGCTTGCTGATTTCGTGTAAACCGCCTCACTCAGAAACTTGTGGAGGCTTGCATGCATGTTTCGAATTATATTTTGACTTTGACTCCTTCATGAAAGTTGTAGATAACATCTCAAAGTATAACATACTAAAATGTGGGACATAATGGTTGAGTTTTAAGGGTCAAAACCCTCCTCTTACGAAGACACTAGATCTGGAACTGCTTTGCTGACCTTTTGGTAGTTTTGTGGGTTGTATGTTGCTTTTTACCGAGAATTTCCCTTCGAATTATTCATGAAACTTGTAGAGAACATCCTAAAGACTAACATACTCAAATTTGAGGTAAAATGAGCAAGTGTAGCCTAGTAAATCGACTTTCTCTTGAAGACGGTAAATCTGGAAATACGGTACTGGACACCCGAGACTTTGTGGACCCATATGGTGACTATTATTTGGAACTTTCACTTAGATTCCTTAATGAAAGTTGTAGGGGACCTCTTGGGGCACAACACATCAAAATTTCAGAGGAAACGAAGAAGGACAAGTAGGTGAAAATTCGATATTTCGGAGATAGCTATACTGGACGTTTCGGTGCTAGAAACAGGAGTTTCGGACGCCTATAGAAAATTATCTAGAATGAATCTGTCCTAGATTCCCACATGAAAAATCTACTTTAGCATCTTAACTATAACCTGGTAAAATTTCATAATTTTCGGAGGTCATTCAGGCATTTTAATCGAAATTTTTCAAAAACTGCACAATCTGTTTCTATCCGAAATTACATGCTGTATTTGTGTGAATTATATCTTCTTGTGTGAAACTCTTTTGGGCATGTGATCTTCATGAAATTGTTACCTTATTGGCTTGACTATCACATGTCCTGATTTCATGATTTTTGGGAATCATATGGATTTTTAATTTAAATATTTTCTAAAATGGTACAAGTTGGAATTTAATAAATTCAAAAAGGCATGATATATAGACTATTCTAAATTGTATGGACTCCATGAATTGTGTTGTTATGAATGATTGTGTCTTGCTGCATGCGTGATGATGATTGGAAATTCATATATGAATCAAATGATGAAAATGATCTTGTTTGCCATCATATCGTATGCCATGTTAAAGTTGAACTATAATTGAAGATGTGAATTAAGATAAGTGAGAAGGCCGTCAAAGGTGTGAGCCGATGATGCCCCGGGAGTGTCGGGATGCCTGGCTAGAAGGGTATAGCCGGTTGCCCGGTGGCCTTGAATGGCTGGATGCCAGAGTGTCCTCGGGAGTTTCGAGATGCCCGGAGAGTGGGGGAGTCGGAAGCTTGGCAGGTATTGTGCCGAGGGATGCCTCGTGATGCCAGTTGGGGTATGAGATGCCTGGCAGGTATTGTGCCGGATGCCTGGCAAGTATTGTGCTAGATGGTTCTCGCGATGCCAGGTGGGGTGCGAGTGATAAATGTGGGATGCAAACATTGGTCCCGGAAAAGAGAAATGTGGCAGCCCAAAATGAAAGGATGAAATTGGGAAATTGAAATCGAATCATGCATGATGGTATATGTGTGACATGATGATGATGAGCGCATGTGATATGATGATAATGAGTGCATGGATGCATGATGATGGTGTGTGCATGGATATATGTGCACCTATGGCATGATGGTACATGTGATATGATGATGATGAGTGCGTGGATGCATGATGATGGTGAGAGCATGGATGTATGTGCACCTATGGCATGATGGTACATGTGACATGATGATGGTAAGTGAATGACATGATGATGATGACTATATGATGATGTATGTACATGAGGTGTGATGACATGTGCATGATATCAAGGTAAATTGTGCATGGATGCTTTAATGACATGTGATGCTATGATTGTGATGATTGTATTGCATGACGCATTGAGTGGTTTATTGGTCCTTTACCTACTGAGTGGTTGTACTCACCCCTTCAGGAACCAACATTTCAGATTAGAAAGATGCCGCTTTCTACCGTCACGCGGGGCACCTTCATGGCGTCCCATCGGATGTAGAGGTAGAGTGTACGGAGATTGACTGCGTCCTCGTCCCTGGACTGACTTTTGTGCGAGTGTGGGTGCTGGTTATGTACGATGTAGGCCTTGCTGAGGGCCCTATTATTCAGGAGTTTCTGTCAGTTCATGTCCGCCGAGATGGAGTGTTTATGGGGATGTTACTGCCACCACCGCTTGACGCACCAAGATGGGTGTGATGGCCGCGTGAGGGGTAGAGAGTTGGTGTTTCTTTTTGGGAGTAGCCGCCACTATTAGATGGAGGATGTCAAGTGATCAATTTAGGGGTCGTAGTATCTTTTTGGGATGTGGCCAAGTATAACTGAAAATCTTGGCTTTCTTTTGTTGTATCGACTCGAGAAAAATCCATCATGAAAATATGTAAATAAAAGTGGCATGGCTTTATCTTTTCCTATGGTACTTAGTGGTGTGCATTGTATCATGATTGTTGGAGGGAAAGATGGCGATATTAAATTATGCTTTCATTAATGAGTCGCGCTGGGACCGTTTTCAAAAAAAAAAAATGTCTATGAACTGCAAAGCTTCTTCTAAGAGATGTAATTAGTGTCCATTAGTTGTAGCAATAGGTGCCTGTGGCGACCTAAGGTGTTTCGGGGTGCCACAACAACAGTAGTAGTAGCGGTGGCTTGTGTGGCAACTGCAACAGCGGCAATGAAAGTAGTTGCTTGATCTCGGGCCTATTGCCCTATCAACTCTCTCAATGCCTCTAAGGCCTGGTCAATCTTGACAGTTCCTTGATCACTCGAGTTGCTACCCCAACACCAATAGGAAGTGGTGCTACTCCATTAGCATTGGCCTATGCCTATGCCCTACCTCTGCCTCCTTAGGTACTAACCCTGGTCGGCGACCTAACTTGAGTTGTAGGCCTAACAGTTCACTTACTCGTAATTCTTTACTCCTGCTCGCTCATGGTTCAATCTTTTACTGACACCTGTCTTCCAAATCCACACTGGATTAGAAGATGAGCAATTCACACACGACAAGCAATTTTACCAACCAACTACCATCGACATGCATCATACATGAATTTAAAGGTCATCCTACTACTACCCCATAGGTCATCACACCTTATCACTCCAATACCTAACCATGGCTCTAATACCACAAAAGGGGGATGTCACGCCCCAATCCTTGGACGTGCACCCATCCCTGTATGGTCGATTAAATAGCGGCGTCCTAGGACACATTGCCGACCTATTGATTTTATAATGTTCAAGCAGAAGCATATAATTAATTCCTATACAATAAAACAATGTGATGGAAAAGTAGGGCCATACTTTTCAAATCTGAAAAACCACAACCATACTTTCATACAAAGCAAACCTCATAGTATATATTACAATACTATTCATAAAAAGTCTGATCTATCACACATAGGTTCACGACTTAGGGATTGCAAATAGGATGGGATCTCAGTCTTCATCCGGATCATACTCTGGATCATCCTCTGAATCCTCATCCGACTCCTCTTCTTCAGGGTCTTCTTCTTCTTCATTGAGCCCCCATTGAATGGGGAATTGGATGAAATTGGAGGAGGATTGCACAAATTCGTAGCCCCCATGGTGTGCAACCTTTGGACCACTTCCAAGACTTCCTAAGGAAGCTTTGTGGTTGCAAAATTGCTGAGGAAGACAGCCATGGTGGTGGGACCTCTTCAAGGGAGACAAATGGGTGAGATTGAAGCTTGGAGGGACCCTCCAAGGCAGCTGTCCCCTTTCTTCTCCATTTGAATCGGCTTTCTCCATTGCAGAGGTCACATGAGAGCTAGAGAGACTAGAGAATTTAGCCAGCAGCTCCCCCCACCGTCGACGCCCCATACTGCCTATCGAATCGCCAAAACGCCGCCATCACGCGCTCAAACATGCTTGCGAGTTGCGCACCTGCCCACGCGTCACCGTCGTCCCAGCTTCGTCATTCGCTCCTGCTCGCCCATCCAGCAGGTCGCCTGAGCCATCATGGAATGGTCCAGCCGTCACTTGCCACCGTGGAGCATCGCCAAGCCCTACAGTAGCCTCGCCTACCCATCCTCGCTGTTTTGGTCCAAGTCAGCCGACCATTGTACCTTGTTCGGCCCAAAGCAGAAATTGAAATTTAGCAAGAAGCTGTGGGCTTCGAGGCTCGCTTTGGACCCCTTCCAGGCCTTGCTTGTTGCGGCGACTTTGAAGTTTGTCGTTCATCTCAGCCTCGTCATCCTCGTGGACTCATTGAATTTCAAAATCGATGAGTTTATTCACTAAATTCTGCTTAGGGAGTTAATTATGCTTAAGAGTTGAGTAGTTTAGGATAATTAGGGATTAGGTGGTTAGTTAGAACGGATTAATGATTTAATTATTCGTTTATATATATGTTAGGTAGTTAGATCGGCTTAATTATCAACTAGACAAAGTTGTATTATTTATCTAGATTGGTTCGAAAATTTTCCGGGCGTGTTTCGGTATTTAATTAGGCTTTTCCGGCCTAAGTTTGTATTTTTGGCATTTATTAGTATTTATTTAATTAATTTTGGTCATTATTTAATTATTTATTATTTTTCAGAAATTATATCGGGATAGCCGGGGACAGAAATTTCATGCTGATTGCAATGGTGTGTTTGGTTTATTTATCTGAATGCTAATTTGTGCTATTGAATGATATTTGTAATTTTGGGAATTTATTCCAAAATAGGGTAATTTCGGTATTTAATTAGAAAATACCAAGTGTTAGTTTACAATGCCAAAACTGTGTTTGTGGGTTATTATATTTAGTGGGATTTTATAAAAGAGAAATTATTGTATTTTGGCTAAGGCCGGCCGTGTACCTACAATATTAATTTATTGGGTATAATAGAAATTAAGTATCGTATAGCTTTGGTGAGCATTATTAGTATACTATATCAGCTTGTGGACCTTGATATATCAGCTTATGGTGAGCAGTATACTCTAGCAGCTTTTGGTGAGCTATATTAATTATCAACTTTTGGTGAGCTATACTATCTATCTTTAGCTTAAGGTGAGCAGATCTTGTTGTGATCAAATTTTATAGATAGTATTGAATGAGTTGACTGAGAGATGGTATTAATGGTATGTGATCAATTGGATCAATTGATTGATGACTCGATTTGATTTGAATTGAATTGAAGTGATTCGTTGAATATATGAATCGTACTGACTTACTAGAAGGAATTGAGGCAAAAGTAAGTCACCTATCTCTTGGGTGTATAGGCAGCCTTTAGGCGTATTTCCTTCCTAGTTGGAGTTTAGGGGGTGAATTTGCTGAGACGTCGTCTCACCCCGTTGTGGGATAACATTTACAAGTCCTTAGATGGCTATACCTCCCGAATGTTTTGGCCAACTGAAGAAGGTTACTGAATAGCACTCTTAGATTCCCTTCCCTAGGAGCCAAGGAGCCTGGGTCTACGAACTCGTGAGATCCATTGTCTAAGTTGATGCAGGTCTATCCCATAAGGTACCCCATCAATTCATATCGTGGTATTGTTACAAGCGAAATGGACTTAAAGAAGGCCCTTTTCCAGAGTTTGAGATTCCTAGGTCGATGCTAGAGATAGCTTTTGATGAGGGTACAACTAACCCTCTAGGTGGTTCAGTGGTAGACCCGAATCTTTCGTATTCGGGGTCCCGGGAATATTCAGTTGAAGACTCGAATGCTTATAGGACGTGTAGCCCTCTACCCCCCTTTTTGTAGACCTTGTATATATCGACTAATATTGTATATGAATTAGTTTGATATGTATATCAATGTGTTGTGGTTTTGAAAATTTGTGGCCCTGCTTTTCTATCCCATATTTTTGTTGTCTAGGGATTATTTAATCGCTTTCGCATGGGCATTAAAATGTATAAATCGGTGACGCGTCCTGGGACGTCGTAACTTAATCGACCACCGAGGAATGAGCACGTGCTTAGAGGATCGGGGCGTGACATCCTCACCCGGAGTGGTATCAGAGCTGGTCGTTAGTTGGAGTGATAAGGTGTGGCACCCCTCGACGGCCCTCGATCCGATTGGGGTCGCCACAGTTCGATTTCCATTCGCTTGACCTGATAACATGACACTCTGATACCATTTTAATTGCAGCAGGTCCATACAACATGGGGGTTTACATCTTTTAGATCGGTCCCTTGCACAATTCATGTAACGGAAGTATACCCAACAACTCCATTCCCTATATTCAGAAAACGATGCACACCTACTAAACATTTATAGGTAAAATCCATACACTTTTATTTACTTAAACTGGATGGATATCATTCATTAGTACATCAAAATGCCATAGTTTTCTATACTTGGCTATACTTCAAAAGATGACCGACATCTCCTCCAACAGTCATATACTTAAAGTCCATCGATCAGTGTCGGCGTCCACAAGTTCATTCTTTTGCTATCCTCCTCCTCACGATCATATCCAACCACTTGATCCATCTAATGGTGGCGGTGGCAGCGAAGGTATCTTATCTAATTTGAAATGTTATTCCCCAAAAGGGGTGAGTATAGCCACTCAGCAGGTAAAAGATCCAATAAACCACTCAATGCATCACACAATACGATCATAGCAATCATAGTATAACACATGTCATTCATGCACCCATGCGTAACTTACCTTGAAGCCATGCATATGTCACCATACCACATATACATACATCCTCATGTAATTATCACCATCATGTCATGCATTTACCCTCATGCCATAGGTGTACATACATCCATGCACTCACCATCATCATGTCATACATGTACCATCATGCCATAGGTGCACATACATCGATGCACTCACCATCATCATGTCATACATGTACTATCATGCCATAGGTGCACATACATCGATGCACTCACCATCATCATGTCATACATGTACCATCATGCCATAGGTGCACATACATCCATGCACTCACCATCATCATGTCATACATGTACCATATCTTGCATATTTCAATTTCAATTTCCCAATTTTATTCTTTCATTTTGGGCCGCCACATTTCCCTTTCCCGGGACCAATATTTGCATCCCACATTTATCGCTTGCGCCCAAACTGGCATCGCAAGGAACCCCCCGGGCATGTATTCGAGATACAACTGGGCATCCGGCACCCCTACATTCCAGGCATCTCGTATCCCAACCGGCATCACGAGGAACCTTTGGGCATGTATCCAAGATACAACCGGGCATCCGGCATTTACACTCGTTGGCCGAGTATCTAGCATCACGAGGCATCCCCCCGGGCACAAACCTCCAGGGCTTCCGGAATTACGTACCGGCATACCACCAGGATCCCCCCTCCTCTGGAATTATGTATCGTATACCACCGGGCATCTCGAAACTCCCGAGGACCCTCCGGGCATGCATCATGATACAACCGGGCATCCAGCACAAACCTTCGGGCATGTATCATGACACAACCGGGCATTCGGCACTCTCTAGCCAGGCATCCTGATACTCCCGGGGCATCGTCGGCTCACACCTTCGACGGTATTCTCATTTATCATAGTTCACATTCCCAATTATAGTTCAATTTCAACATGGCATATAATATGATGGCAAACAAGATCATTTTCAGCATTTGATTCTTATGTGTAGTTCCAATCATCATCATATATGCAGCAAGATCTAATCACTCATGACAATATAATCCACGGGGTCCATACAACTTAGAATAATCCATAAATCATGTCTTTTTGAAAGTTACCAAATTCCATCTTGCACGATTTCGGAAAATACATAAATTAAATATCCATATGATCTTCAAAAATTATAAAATTGGAACATGTAATAGGTAAGACATAAAGGTAACAACTCCATGAAGAACACATGCCCAAAAGAAATTCACACAAAAAGATATAGCTCACACATTACACCTTGCAAAGATTCGGACACATCAGATTGCGCGGTTCCTGAAATATTTCAATTTAAATACACGAATGGCCTCCAAAAATTATGAAATTTTACCAGATGATATTCAAGACCCTAAGGTAGATTTTTTATGCAGACATCAAGACCGGATTCGTCCTAGATAATTAACCATGTACGGTCGAAGATACTGTTCCTAGTACCGAACGGTCCAGTTTAACTGTCTCTGAAAATCAAGATTTTGCCTACTTACCTTCCTTCATTTCCTCTGAAGTTTTGATATGTTTTACCTCAAGGGTTCGGGGCGTGACATTCCCATTTAGTGGTATCATAATGGGTTTGTGTTTGGAGTGATAATATACGATGGGTCATGGGATAGTTAGTAAGAAAGGCTTTTAAATATATTGATGCATGTGAATGATAGTTGGTTGGTAACGTGGTTGTGGAGTCAATCAAATTCTAACCTGGTGTTGGAATTAGAAAATAGGTTTCTATAAAGATCCTGTAATATGAGTGATCAGGAGTTGAGAACTCCTAGTAAGAGGGTAATAGCCTCTGTGACTCAGGGTAGAATGCTGACAAGGATCGGTGCTCAAGGTGGTTGTGGCAGAGCTCTAGCTCAGGCCAGCGCAAGTGTAAGAGTACCATTGTAGATTGGTACTAGTGTAGCAATACCAAGCGATCCTAGGTTCAGTGGGATCGTTTGGGCGCTAGTGTTCCTTAGGTACTCGTTAGGTCAGTAAGCTTAGGACCGAGCTGCCGTTGTTGCCGCTATCACTGCCGCCGCTAATGCCGTAACTGTTGTTGACACACTTGTCGAGGTCCAACATGGAGATGTGATCTAGGAGCAAGTTGTTTATCCGAATCGAAGTTTAGATTCAATAGAGATGGAAACCATTTTGGGAATGAGCCTTTGATCGGAGAAAAGTGTCATATTCTGTCCAACTGGAAATGTTGGATGGATAGGTCAGCAATGAATCAGAATAGAGTATGTTGTGCTAATGGAAGCCGACATGGATCAGCACTGTGTCCGATTAAGACGGGTGCTTGTTCTGAATATGACCAACAAGGTCGCTTAGCTGGAAGCTGTTCCAGAAGGCCAATGGGATCGCAAGTGCCACTGGCATCGATAAGATAGACTAGAGTGAAGGCGTCGTAGAAAGCGCATAGGGATATTTGGGACAGACTTCAGTGCAAATAAGAGTACATGTTGTCAACTGGCAGGAGACAAAGTACCCATTAGATGGACACCGAGTTTGTAAAGGTAAGCCTAGATCAACCCATTGTCTCGGTTTAATTAGAGCGTGCTTTGATTGTAGTCAGAACGACCATCAGGTGAGGGACTATTAGTGTGAGTCCAAGGGAGTGTAGACACCGCTCTTATAGATAAGATGCCACTAGGATGGCAAAAGGGATAGGAATAGAACCGACCATGCATCAATCAAGGGAATGATGTTTTGGGGTGATTTTATCAGAGTAGTGCAACAGAGTTTTGGATTAAGTGTGTAAAATTTCAATTTGTTGAGGTAAAGCTATGGAAACGAGAATCATTGGTTAAAGTTGAACTTGACCAGTTGCTTATGTATAACTTTGACGTCATATATAAAAAGGTTTAGCTTGAGAAGATTTTTGTTGTACTGAACTATTATTGTGAAGTAACCTAGTTTAATTCGTTGGCATGTGAAAGTTTCGAGTTCATTGGGAGTCGAGGAAGACCCTCAATTACTTTAATCTCATCGCTTGAGGCAACCCGTTTGTTAGACGAGGGTTGTCAGGGTCACTTGACGACTGTCGTGGATACGACAGTAGAGGAGCTGAAGTTAAAAGACATTGTTGTAGTTCAAGAGTTTCCGGACATTTTTCCAAAGAAATTGCTAGGTTTGCTGCCAGAGTGAGAGATTGGGTTTGTGATGTGGCACCCCGAAGCGCCCAAGGTCACCACATCTTACCAAAGAAGTACCTTAGATCCTAGGCATTTTTTTTAAACGGTCCTAGCGCATCTTATTAACAGAAGCATAATTCAATATCGCCATCTCTCCCTCCAACGATCATGATACAGTGCACACCTCCAAGTACCATAGGAAAAGATAAAGCCACGACACTTTTATTTACATACTTTTATGATGGATTTTTTCTTGGGTCGGTACATCAAAAGAAAGGCTAAGACTTTTAGCCACGCTCGGCCATAACCCCAAAAAGAAACAACTCGACCCTCTATGACAATCGTGCAAATCCCTCCATCAACTAGTGTCGGCTATTGTCCAAAAAGTTGCAGCTCCTACTTCTCACGCACTGGCCCTCACACCCATCCCGGTGCATCAGGCGGTGGCGGTGGCAACATCCCCCTAAACACTCCGTCTCGGTGGACATGAACTGACAGAAACTCCTGAATGACAGGGCCCTTAGCTAGGCCTACATCATACATAACCAGCACTCGCACTCGCACAAATGTTAGTCCAGGGACGGTGACGCAGTCGATCTCCATACACTCTACCTCTACATCCGATGGGAGGCCATAGAAGGTGTCCCGCGTGACGGTAGGGAGTGGCATCTTGCTAATATGAAATGTTGGTCCCCGAATGGGTGAGTACAGCCACTCGGCAGGTAAAAGATCCAATTAACAACTCAATGCATCACACAATACAATCATAACAATCATAACATACTACATGCCATTCATGCATCCAAGCATAACTTACCTTTCAGCCATGCATATGTCATCATACCATATGTACCTACATCCTTATGTACTCATCACCATCATGTCACACACATATCTTCATGCCATAAGTGATCATCATCATGTCACACATATCATCATGCCATAGGTGATCATCATCATGTCACACAAATCATCATGCTACACATATCATCATGCCATAGGTGATCATCATCATATCACACATATCATCATCATATCATATATGCATGATTCAATTTCCACTTTTATCTTTCAATTTGATCACCACATCTCTCTTTCCCAGGATCAGTAATTGCATCCCACACTTTATCACTCACACCCTAACCTGGCATTGCGAGAAAAACCTCCGACACACACCACCGGGCATCCGGCACCCCCACATTCCTGGCATCTCGCATTCCAACTGGCATCACGAGGCATCCCCCCAGGCACAAACCTCTAGGGCTTTTGGCACCCAACCATTTTAGGCATCTCGAAATTCACGAGGACATCCGGCCATGTATCTCAATACAATCTGAGCATCTGGCACCCCCCATCCCGGGCATCCTGACACTCCTAGGGCATTATCATCCGCCTCCAACAGTTTCCTCATTTATCATAATTTTTGTTCACCAATTTATGTCTTAAAATCAGCATGGCACATGATGTAATGGCAAACAAAATCACTTTCGTCATTTTAATTCTTATATGCATTTCCAATCATCATCATACATGCAGCAAGATACAACCACTAATGACAATACAATCTATGGGGTCCATACAACTTAGAATAGTCCATATATCATGCCTTTTTGAAATTTACTAAATTCCAGTTTGCACAATTTTGGAAAGCATTTAAATTAAATATCCATATGATCCTCAAAAATCACAAAATTAGAGCATGTAATAGACAAGACATAAATGTAACAATTTCATGAAGAACACATGCCCAAAAGTGCTGCACACGAAAAGATATAGCTCACACATTACAACATGCAAAATTCGGACAAATTCAGACATCTAGGCCAGATTCGCTCTAGATAATTAAATATAGATGGTCGAAGCTCCTGTTTCTAGTACCGAACAGTCCAGTTTAGCTATCTCTGAAATATCGAGGTTTCGCCTACTTATCATTCTTTGTTTCCTCTGAAATTTTGATATGTTATGAATAAGAATGTCTCCTACAACTTTCATTAAGGGATCTAAGTGATATTCTCAAAGAATAGTCACCATATATGTCTAAGAATTCTCGGGTGTCCAGTACCGTATTTCCAGATTTACCGTCTTCAAAAGAAAATCGTTTAACTAGGATACACTTGCTCATTTTACCTCAAATTTGAGTATGTTAGTCTTTAAGATGTTTTATACAACTTTCATGAGAAGTCGAAGTGAGATTCTCGGTAAAAAGCAGCATGCAACACACAAAATCACCAAGAGGTCGACAAAGCAGTTCCAGATCTAGTGTCTTCGTAGGAGAAGGGTTTTACCCCATAAAACTCATTATTTTTGTTTCAAATTTTAGTATGTTATACTTTTAGATGTTTTCTACAACTTTTATGAAGGAATCAAAGTCAAAATCCAACTAGAAACACGCATGAAAGCCTCTACAAAATTCTGGGTCAGGCAGTATACACGAAAACAGCAAGCTATTCCAAAGACAAAACACTCTAGCTTCGGTTTCTCACTCCTAAACACCCAAGATTCAACACCATTCCAAACACACATGCAAGACACACATGCAAGAGCAGAAAATGGATCCTAACTTGCCTCCAAAATCAAGCAAACTAGGCACACGGTCGGCGACGGACGGACGAACGGCGAGCGGGCAAGCGGCTCCTTCTTCCTCTCTCTCTCTCTCTCTCTCTCTCTCTCTCTCTCTCTCTCTCTCTCTCCTTCTCACCTTGGACGAAGCCTTCTCTCTCCCTCTCTTTCTCACTTTAACCAGCCACTATCCCCCTAATGGTCTTCCCTTCCATCATTAGCAATGATTGCTAATTGCATGATCTACACTTGGCAGCTAGGAGGAGACACATGGTCTTCTTCATGCAAGATGGGCCTCATCTCTCGGCTGGGCTTGGGCCAACAAATGGGCCGGCGACAGCTCCTCTCCTTGGGCTTTGCGACTAGGCTCAAAAGGCCGAAAATAAGGTGAGGTCATGGGCTGATTTTAAGCAATTTCTTTGGTCCCTATCTCATCCTATTAATTTACCTAATTCCTTAATTATATAAATTCCTAATCGAAATTCATAAATCACAAAGTTTTGCAACGTATCTTAATAAATTCCAAATCCATAATCCTTCATGGCCAAAATAGAAATTTTCTTATCAAATAATTATTTACCATAGGCTTGACCAAAGTCTTAATGCAAGACATTAATTTGAACACCCCTAATGACAGGCAAGGAATTTTAGGATGCCACAATTCTCCCCTCCTTAAAGAATTTCGTCCTCAAAATTATACACCACTTGTGCCTTCTTGAAATAAGTAGGTGTACTTTTCCTTCATCTGATCTTCACTTTCCCATGTGGCTTCCTCCATATCATGATGTCGCCATAATACCTTAACCAGAGGAATCTTCTTAGTCCTAAGAATTTGTTCATTTCGCTCCAATATCTGCACAGGCTCTTCGATATACCTCACTTTCTCATCTATGTGACTAGGATCCGGCTGGTACTTTCTCAGCATCGATACATGAAACACATCATGCAAATTTCCCAACTTAGGAGGCAGCACCAAACGATAAGCCACATCTCCTATTCTTTCAAGTATTTCAAAAGGTCCAACAAATCTAGGGCTTAATTTACTTCTCATTCCAAATCGAGATATTCCTTTCATTGGAGATACTTTCAAGAATACATGATCTCCCACACTAAATTCCAAAGGCCTTCTACGCCTATCTGCGTAGTCTTTTTGTCTACTCTGAGTTGTTTTAAGTCTTTTCCTAATAATTTCAACAGCTTCAGTGGTAACTTGTACCAGTTCAAGTCCTGTCAATTTCTTTTCACCTACTTCATTCCAACAGACAGGAGTCCTACATCTCCTTCCATATAGTGCTTCATAGGGATCCATGTCTATACTTTTCTAAAAACTATTATTATATGCAAATTCCACCAAATGCAATCTTTCATCCTAATTTCCTTTGAAATCAATTACACAAGCCATCAACATATCCTCTAATGTTTGGATTACTCTTTTTGTTTGTCCATCTGTCTGAGGGTGAAAAGCAATACTAAACTGGAGTTTAGTTCCTAAGGCAATTTGAAGACTTTGCCAAAAGTTCGAAGTAAATCTTGAATCTCGATCTAAGGTAATAGTTACTGGAACACCATGCAAGCATACGACTTGACCTACATATAGATCCACATATTTATCCATTGGGTAGTCTATGCGAATTGCTAGGAAATGAGCAGACTTGGTTAAGCAGTCTACTATTACCTAGATAGAGTCATGACCACTTGATGTCCTTGGTAATCTTTGCACAAAATCCATCGTTATATGTTCCCATTTCCATTCTGGTATGTCTAATGGTCTCAAAAGTCCTGTGGGTTTGCGATGTTCTGCTTGTACTTGCCGGCACGTCAAACATTGAGAAACGTGCTTAGCCGTATCTGCTTTCATACCATTCCATCAAAATTGCTGTCGTAAATTCCTGTACATCTTTGTACTTCCTGGATGAACATTGTAATTACTCCTATGTGCCTCCGACAAAATTTCCTTCTTTAATTCTTCATTGTCGGGAACACAAAGTCGTCCTTGGCACCTCACCACTCCATCTTCAGAAACATGAAATTATGGTCTTTTCCCTAAAGGCACTACATCTTTCATTTTCTAAATTTCTAGGTCAGATCCTTTTAATGTCTTAACTTTCTGAATAATCTCGGGTTCAATTCTTAATGCACTAAGCATACCAGTAAGACAATCCATTTCCAATTTAAACTCTGAGTCTGCTACAAACTTTAATAAGCTCCATTCCACCATTCTTAAACTTGCCATCTCCATAGCTGACTTACGACTAAAAGCATCCGCTACCCTATTCGCTTTCCCTGGATGCTATCATATCTCACAATCATAATCCTTTAACAACTCCATCCACCTCCTTTGTCTAATGTTCAACTCCTTTTGTGAGAAAAAATATTTCAAGCTCTTATGATCCGTATAAATCTCAAACTTTTCCCCATATAAATAATGCCTCCATATCTTCAAAGCGAACACTATAGCTGCTAGCTCTAAATCATGCGTTGGGTAGTTCAATTCATGGGGTTTTAATTGTCTGGATGCATAGGCTACAACCTTCCCATGCTGCATTAAAACACATCCTAGTCATTTGTGAGATGCGTCACTATACACCATAAAACCATCAGGTCCAGTTGGTATAGTCAGGATTGGAGCCAAGGTCAATTTCCTTTTAAGCTCTTGGAAACTCCTTTCACATTCCCCATTACATTCAAACTTCACATTCTTTTGGGTCAATTTAGTTAAAGGACCTGCCAGTCGTGAAAATCCTTCAATAAACCTCCTATAATAACCAGCCAGTCCTAAGAAACTCCGTATTCCAGTAGGTGTCGTCGGTCTCGGCCAATTTATTACCATTTCAACTTTTGGTGGGTCTACCGCAATTCCTTCTCCTGACACCACATGCCCTAAGAATATTATCTGGTCCAGCCAGAATTCACACTTGCTAAATTTGGCATACAATTTATGATCTCTCAAGGTTTGCAAAACTATCCTTAGATGTTGTTCATGCTCTTTAGGCCCTCTTGAATATACCAGAATATCATCAATAAACACAATCACAAACTAATCTAAATAAGGCTTAAATACCCTATTCATTAGATCCATAAATGCAGCCGGCGCATTGGTCAATCCAAATGGCATCACTAGGAATTCATAATGTCCATAATGAGTCTTAAACGCAGTCTTAAGAATGTCCTCTTTCTTAATTCTTAGCTTATGGTATCCCGACCTTAAGTCAATCTTAGAGAAGACCGAACTTCCTTGGAGTTGGTCAAACAGGTCATCAATTTTAGGCAAAGGATATTTATTTTTAATGGTCACCTGGTTTAGTTGCCTATAGTCAATGCACAAGCACATTGACCCATCTTTCTTTTTCACAAACAAGACTGGTGCACCCCAAGGTGAAGCACTTGGCCTAATGAATCCTTTGTCAAGCAACTCTTGTAGTTGCACCTTTAATTCCTTCAACTCGACTAAGGCCATCCTATATGGGGCTTTAGATATTGGTCTCGTTCCAGGCATTAATTTGATTTCAAACTCAACTTCCCGCTCTGGTGGTAATCCAGGCAATTCCTTAGGAAATACATCTTGAAATTCATTAACTACTTGAATTTAATCAATCTTAGGCTTTTCCTTAGTATAATCTCTAACCATGGCCAGGTACCTTTGACATCCTTTGTCAAGTAAAGCACAGGCTTCTACTGCCGAAATAAATGCTACAGGTAGGTGGGTCTGACCTCCTAAAAATTCACAACTAGACTGATCAGGTAAGACGAATTGGATCACTCTTCTATAACAATCCATCTTAGCTCGATACTTACAAAGCCAATCCATTCCTATGATAACATCAAAATCATACATAGCCATTTCGACCAAGTCTATTTCCATGTCCTTTCCTCCCATTGATATCTTACAATTTCTACACACCAGCGTAGACAATACCATATTCTTTAAAGGCGTGGAAACACAAAGAGGCGTCTCAAGAGGCATAACTTATATTTTACTCAAATGTCTATATCTTTCAGACACAAATGAATGCGTCGCACCCGTATCAAACAATGCATATGCCGTTTTACCATTTATAAGGATCGTATCTGAGATAACATTTTTGGAAGCTTCCGCTTCCTCTTGGGTGACCGCATACACCTTTCCTTGTGTTGGCGGCCTCTGAGGATTCCTTGAAAGGTTTGATCTAACCGTACTCTTTTGTCCCTGTCGCACCGAGCCAACACTCATTTGTGACCTTTCTTGTGGGCAACTTCTCCTAAGGTGGCCCACTTGTCCACAACCAAAACATTTTAGTCGACCATTGCAGGGTCCTGGGCCATGTCGCCCATTACACCTTTGACAAACATCAGGCTGATAGGGTGCTTTCCCTATATTCAAGCTATTTCTTGCTCCCCCAAAACTTCCAAAATTGCTCTTTTTCTTCACACTCCAAGTCTGACCTTGACCAGAGTAGGATCTCTTACCCCTTCTCACATCATTAAAGTTCAGTTGTCTCTTAAACTTTGATTGCTCTCTCACCAGCTCCTGCTCTACCAACTGTGCCCTTTCATAGATCTCATTATAATCTCTTATGTTCAAAGGCACCAATTGTTTCCTGATATCAGTCCTCAACCCTTTCAGAAACCTCTTAACTTTCTCTTCTTGATCCTTAATTAACCTAGGAGCATATTTAGACAGTTCAGAAAATCTAGCCTCAAACTGGTGTACTATCAGCTCATTTTGTTCTAGTTGAACAAATTCTGTAATTTTCCTATCCTTAGCACAGTCAGAAAAATGCTTTCTGTTGAAAGCTCTCACAAACTCTTCCCGGTTAATCTCAGTACCTGGTGGCAAGATGGTGTCCCTCGAAGCTCTCCACCAAAACTTTGCATTTCCCTCCAGCTGGTACTCTGCCAAAGTTATTTTCTTAGCATCATTGCAGTCCAACAACTTGAAAATTTGTTCCATTTCGTCAATCCAATGTTCCACCTCCTTAGGACTTCCCATTCCATTGAACTTAGGTGGCTTTAGCTTCAAAAACTGTTCCACCAGTCCTTGAGTACGGCGTTCTGCTCCAGGTTGTTGTTGCGCCTGCCTTTCCATCAGATTTCCAATATTGGCCAATGCCTGTAGGATGTCTTCCATTCGGGGTTCAGCCCTTGCAGCAGAGGCTTCAGCCCTCGATGGATGAGCACTTCCAGCTCGCAACATGACTTCCCTGCAGTTTCCAAGCATTGCCTCATGAATAATTTGAGACTCACTATCTCCCTTCAAAACAACTACTACTACTACATAAGTAACATATACATGTTACTGGTTCCTAAAAACAACTCAAAATAGACTACTACGGATCTACGAGTGAACACTCATCACCCGTTATTAAGAGTTAATCAATTATTCCGTTTTATATCCTATGGTGTGCATTGTCATCATCTTCCTCAATTTCCAAATGAGGCTCCTTATCACTCCACCTATAACCATTGCTCTAATACCAGAAAGGGTGGTTGTAGCACCCCGAAGTGCCCAAGGTCACCACATCTTACCAAAGAAGTACCTTAGATCCTAGGCATTTTTTTTTAAACGGTCCCAGCGCATCTTATTAGCAAAAGCATAATTCAATATCGCCATCTCTCCCTCCAACGATCATGATACAATGCACACCTCCAAGTACCATAGGAAAAGATAAAGCCACAACACTTTTATTTACATACTTTTATGATGGATTTTTTCTCGAGTCGGTACATCAAAAGAAAGGCTAAGACTTTTAGCCACGCTCGGCCATAACCCCAAAAAGAAACAACTTGACCCTCTATGACAATCGTGCAAATCCCTCCATCAACTAGTGTCGGCCATTGTCCAAAAAGTTGCAGCTCCTACTTCTCACGCACGGGCCCTCACACCTATCCCGGTGCATTAGGCGGTGGCGGTGGCAACATCCCCCTAAACACTCCGTCTCAGCGGACATGAACTGACAGAAACTCCTGAATGACAAGGCCCTCAGCTAGGCCTACATCGTACATAACCAGCACTCGCACTCGCACAAATGTCAATCCAGGGACGGTGACGTAGTCGATCTCCGTACACTCAACCTCTACATCCGATGGGAGGCCATAGAAGGTGCCCCAAGTGACAGTAGGGAGTAGCATCTTTCTAATCTGAAATGTTGGTCCCTGAAGGGGTGAGTATAGCCACTCAGTAGGTAAAGATCCAATTAACCACTCAATGCATCACACAATACAATCATAACAATCATAACATAGTACATGCCATTCATGCATCCAAGTGTAACTTACCTTGCAGTCATGCATATGTCATCATACCATAAGTACCTACATCCTCATGTACTCACCACCATCATGTCACACACATATCTTCATGCCATAAGTGATCATCATCATGTCACACATATCATCATGCCATAGGTGATCATCATCAAATCACACATATCATCATCATATCATATATGCATGATTCAATTTCCACTTTTATCTTTCAATTTGATCACCACATCTCTCTTTCCCGGGATCAGTAATTGCATCCCACACTTTATCACTCGCACCCCAACCTGGCATCGCGAGAAAAACCTCCAGCACACACCACCGGGCATCCGACACCCCCACATTCCGGGCATCTCACATCCCAACTGGCATCACGAGGCATCCCCCCGGGCACAAACCTTCGGGACTTCCAGCACCCAACCATTCCGGGCATCTCCAAACTCCCTAGGACATCTGGCCATGTATCTCAATACAATCCAGACATCCGGCACCCCTCATCCCGGGCATCTTGACACTCACAGGGCATTATCATCCGCCTCCAACAGTTTCCTCATTTATCATAATTTATGTTCACCAATTTATGTCTTAAAATCAGCATATCACATGATGTAATGGCAAACAAAATCACTTTCGTCATTTTAATTCTTATATGCATTTCCAATCATCATCATACATGCAGCAAGATACAACCACTAATGACAATACAATCCATGGGGTCCATACAACTTAGAATAGTCCATATATCATGCCGTTTTGAAATTTACTAAATTCCAGTTTGCACAATTTTGGAAAAAATTTAAATTAAATATCCATATGATCCTCAAAAATCACAAAATAAGAGCGTGTAATAGACAAGACATAAAGGTAACAATTTCATGAAGAACACATGCCCAAAAGTGCTGCACACAAAAAGATATAGCTCACACATTACAACATGCAAAATTCGGACAAAGTCAGATTGCGCAGTTCTTGAAATATTTCGATTAAATTACACAAATGACCTCCAAAAATTATGAAATTTTACCAGATTATATTCAAGACCATAAGGTAGATTTTTAATGCAGACATCTAGGCCAGATTCGCTCTAGATAATTAAATATAGACGGTCGAAACTCCTGTTTCTAGTACCGAACAGTCCAGTTTAGCTATCTCCGAAATATCGAGGTTTTGCCTACTTATAATTCTTCGTTTCCTTTGAAACTTTGATATGTTTTGCCTAAAACGGTCCCCTACAACTTTCATTAAGGGATCTAAGTGAGATTCTCAAATAATATTCACCATATATGTATAAGAAGTCTCGGGTGTCCAGTACCATATTTCCAGATTTACCGTCTTCAAAAGAAAATCGTTTCACTAGGCTACAATTGCTTATTTTACCTCAAATTTGAGTATTTTAGTCTTTAGGATTTTTTATACAACTTTCATGAAGAAGTAGAAGTGAGATTCTTGGTAAAAAGCAGCATGGAACACACAAAATCTCCAAGAGGTCGACAAAGCAGTTCGAGATCTAGTGTCTTCGTAGGAGAAGGGTTTTACCCCTTAAAACTCAGCCTTTTTGTCTCAAATTTTATTATGTTATACTTTGAGATGTTGTCTACAACTTTCATGAAGGAATCAAAGTCAAAATCCAACTCGAAACACGCATGCAAGCCTCTACAAAATTCTGGGTAAGGCGGTATACACGAAAACAGCAAGCTATTTCAAAGACAAAACACTCTAGCTTCGGTTTCTCACTCCTAAACACCCAAGATTCAACACCATTCCAAACACACATGCAAGAGCAGAAAATAGATCCTAACTTGCCTCCAAAATGAAGCAAACGAGGCACACGGTCAGCGATGGACGGACGGACGAACGGCGAGTGGGCGAGCAGCTCCTTCTTCCTTTCTCGGTTTCTCCTCTCTCTCTCTCTCTCTCTCTCTCTCTCTCTCTCTCTCTCTCTCTCCTTCTCACCTTGGACGAAGCCCTCTCTCTCCCTCTCTTTCTCACTTTAACCGGCCACTATCCCCCTAATGGTCTTCCCTTCCATCATTAGCAATGATTGCTAATTGCATGATCTACACTTGGCAGCTAGGAGGAGACACATGGTCTTCTTCATGCAAGATGGGCCTCATCTCTCGGCTGGGCTTGGGCCAACAAATGGGCTGACGATAGCTCCTCTCCTTGCGCTTCACGGCTAGGCCCATATGGCCGGAAATAAGGTGAGGTCATGGGCTGATTTTAAGCAATTTCTTTGGCCCCTATCTCATCCTATTAATTTACCTAATTCCTTAATTATATAAATTCCTAATTGAAATTCATAAATCACAAAACTTTGCAACCTATCTTAATAAATTCCAAATCCATAATCCTTCATGGCCAAAATAGAAATTTTCTTATCAAATGATTATTTACCATAGGCTTGGCCAAAGTCTTAATGCAAGACATTAATTTGAACACCCCTAATGACAGGCAAGGAATTTTAGGATGCCACATGTGATTGAGTTAGCCCCCAAGATAGAGCCAATCTCTAAGGTTCCTTACCGGATGGCTTAGTCTGAGTTGAAAGAACTGAATGTGCAGATGCAGGAGTTGTGGGATAAGAGATTCATACATCCCAGTGGATCACCTTAGGGAGCACTAGTTCTGTTCGTTAAGAAGAATGATGGTTCGTTGCGCCTATACATCGACTATCAACAACTCAATCAAGTGATAATCGAAAACAAGTGTTCATTGCCGAAGATCGATGAATTGTGTGACCAGTTACAAAGAGTGTCGATACTTTCAAAGATCGACTTGAAAACAAGGTATTATTAGTTGAGAGTCATAAAGCAGGTTCTATCGGAAACAATGTTTCCTACCCGATGTGACTTTTATAAGAGTATTGTAAGGTCGGTTGGTCTGGTGAACACTCTAGCTACTGTCATGGATTTGGCAAACCGAGTGTTCAAGGATTTTATAGTTCATTTTGTGGTTGTGTCTATCGATGATATTCTAATGTATTCGAAAAGTACTGAGGAGAATGAGAGTCGTCTGAGGATGGTACTTCAGACCCTAAGGACTCAAGGATTGGACGCTAAGTTTAGCAAATGCGAGTTTTGGTTAACTTGTGTGGCTTTCCTAGGCCACGTGATTTCAGGCGAAGAAATCTCTGTGGACCTGACCAAGATCAAAGTAGTGATCAGTGGACCAAAACTAACAGTAGTAACAGAGATTAGAATCAAGATGCTTTAGTGGACAGATCCAGAGATTCAAAAGATCATGCAATCAAATAAAAAAAAAGAGAAAACCTGATTTTCATATTTCTGATGACGAAATACAAAGGTTCCGAGGATGATTATGTGTACCTGATGATGCAGCACTTAAAGAAGAGATCTTGTCAGAAGCTCATCGTAGCAGTTATAGCATTCATCCTAATAGTATGAAGATGTATCAGAAATTACGTCAACATTATTGATGGTCTAGTATAAAGGCGGTCATCGCCAAGCGTGTCGCCAAGTGTGACGTGTCAGCCAGTGAAGGCACAACACTGTACGCCGGGAGGATTTCTGCAATCTCTCGAGATATCCAAGTGGAAATGGGAACTCATCAGAATGGATTTTGACAAGCTTACTGAGGAGTCAGAGAGGTAATGATTCCATTTGGGTAGTAGTCGACAGATTGACAAAGTCGGCTCACTTCATTGTAGTACAAAAGGACTTTGATTTGGACAGGCATGCAGAGCTGTGCGTTCATCAAATTGTTCATCTACATGGAGTGCTAGTGTCGATTACCTTAGAACAAGACCCGAGGTACACCACTGCCTTTTGGAAAAGCTTGCAGAATGCTTTGGGTATGAAGCTTCAGTATAGTATGGCATATCATCCACAGACGGATGGCCAGTCTGAAAGGACAATTCAAACCCTCAAGGACATGTTAAGAACATGTGGGTTGAGTTTCACAGGAAGTTGAAAGGAACAACTTATTCTCGTTAAGTTCACTTGCAACATCAGATACCAGCAGAATTTTCAGTTGGTCCCTTTTTAAGTTGTATGGCAGAGCATGTAGAATGCTAGTTTGTCGAGTTGAGGTCAAAGTTTGGTAATCGTAGGTCCAGAGTTGGTTCAGCAATCAATGATTCAATTGCAAGTTATTAGGGACAGATAAACGACCGCCCAGAGTCGCCAGAAAAGCTTCGTAGATTAGTATCACAGACCTTTGGAATTTTAAGTAGGGAAGTATATTTTCCTTGGGTGACGCCTACGATAAGGACGTCTTGATCTATTAAGGAAGGGAAGATGAATCGGCATTTTTTTCGGAAATTTTTTGAAATTTGGGTTCAAATGAGAATTATGGCTTTAAATGGATAAAGAAAGCAATTCGGGACACCGCCTGTGCCTTTAGTCAAGTGGTATCTGGGGAAGAAGCAGTGGGTCCAAAGTTGAGGGTTCGAATCCCCAAAGTGGCAGTAGCCGCTTAATAGAAAAAGAAAAATAAAAAGAAAAAGAACCAAATTTTTGCAACCTTCATTTTTACAAAAATGGGCGAGTGCTTAGTCTTTTGGAGCAAAATGTTTTGAACAAGATTGGAAGTGATCTAGCAACACTGGTACAGAGGGAACAACTTGGGAAAGAGAAGATTTGATGAGACACTGTACCCCTACCTTTTTGTTTAAGGATTGGTAAAGGTTTAAATTTCGAGAACGAAATTTTTATAAGAGGGGAAGAGTTGTGACTTCCTAAATTTTAGGTTCTGATTTCGATTGAACGAGTTGGGCATTTCATCGACGCGCCTATAATTCTTTTCCCTGAACTGATCACTCATGGGATAACTAGTATATCAGGTGAAGCCGTTTAAGGGATTCTAACGTATCAGACTTGAGAATTCAAATAGGAAACGACTTCCCAATCGAGCTAATTTGCAAGGGTCATTACGACACGGTTAAAAATTGATTAGAGATCAGAGATAGATTAACTCGACAAAGGCATGTAATTAAGTGTGGGTGATTCCACCTAATTACACAATTTTTGTTGATCAGCACTAGACCGATTCTTTTGTCATTTTGGTATCCTATGTCCGCATTTGAAACCTTGAGATTTTCACGACAACTGAGAGTCGCCAATGTGTTGAAGATGTACGTTGTGGCTTGAAAATAATCAACCACAAGTCAAATGCATGAAAGTTTCTAAAAGCTGCTCGGTAGATTAGGAAGCGCTAAATTCGTGCCGGATTGAAATTAACCATGAAATCAAACCCGGATTCAGATATTGAGAGTTTTGTTATGTCACAAGTCATTTGAGGAACGTCGACTCATCTTCAGAAGATTTTTCTACAAACTGAGTTTTTCGGGGAAAAATCAAAGTATGGTTATTTTAGTTCGGGAAAATTGGTAAGCCCGCTTTTGGTCACACTTTTGGGATCCAAGATGGTTCTATGGTCAAGGAAAAATGTGGATTTAAGTGTGGTTGCATTGGTGGATTTTATGGACTTCAATTTGAGCTCAATTGGATTTAATTGGAAGAGGATTGAAGGAATTTGATGTACAAATGTAACAAATTCGTATGGCATGGGGGGAGGGACATTTTACACCTATTGGCAAGCTTGTGGAGGAAGCTTGAGGAGAGAGAGTGGCTGATGTCATGTGATGTCATGGTGGGGGCAAGAAAGAGAAGAGTTTGACAAGTGTTGAAGGCTAAAGGCCACCATGGGGAGCCCCCTCTTCAGCAGACCTTCTTCTCCCCCATTTGATGGCTTTCTCCATTGTTGAGGGTCTTAGAGAGGTTGGAAAACCAGAGCAAAGCCAGCAGCAACCCCTTGGCCGTCCAAAGTAGCCGCAAGCCCACCAAAGTCGCTCCACCGCCGCTACTTGGCTGCTCGTGTGCTTGCTGTTCTGCCGCCTAGTCCGCTCATCCAGGTCGTTGTCCAGCAACTCCCTTGGTTATCGTGGTGCCCGTCGAAGCCAACGAGGGTCACCAGAACCACCGCCTACATCACCTAGACCAGCTACTGCCCTTGCAATTCCTCCTTTGCTGTTTCCGAGCCAAAGCAACCACCGGTTCCAACTAGTTCGTTCCAAGACAAAAGCCGAAGAACCAGTAAAGCCATGAGGCTTGGTGAAGTGTTTATGAGCCCTTCCGAACCTTGCTTGGTGTTGTCGTGGGCTAGTTTATCGCTCACCTTGGTGTCCTTGTCACGGTGAACTCATTGGCACGCAAGTCCGATGAGTTTATCCTTTAAACATCGCTTAAAAGGTTAATTAAGCTTAAGGATTGCTTAGATTAGCTTAAGAATATATTAGTGATAATTTAGAATAGTTATATTAGCCTTAGAATGGTTTAGTATTAATCTGATTAGTGAGATTAGCCCATTGAAGTTGGTTTAGTCAAATCCAGTGGACTGTCCGTAGTTCGGATCTTTAGCCCTCATTGTTTGCCATTTTTGTGGATCGAAATGGGTTGCGAATTTGAGATCAATTCCTTCTTGATAAATGTTTTAGACATCTTCAGCTACAACATATATTTTTCTAAAGATTTTTAGGGATTTAAAAGAGGGAGATATCAGCTCCGTCATTTGCAAAAAGAACCTTAGTTTTTGCTGGAATTGGTGACCTTTTGGGATTCTAGGGGTTTTTATCAACTCTTAGGATTCACAAAAGTTGTTTTTCACATCTTCTAGTTTAACATACTCAAATTTCAAATCACATGAACAACTTTAGGGTCTCGAACCAAAATGATTTTGTAAAACAGACTTTGTGAAAACGAACATAGTTTATTCAGAAAATCCCGGGTGTCAAGTTTTGACACCGAAAATGGATTCTAAGTATTATATAAAATAATGGGGTTTGAAAAAGGAAAGTATCAGTTTTCTGGTTTGGATTGACGTGTACCCATGCACGACTACTTTCTTGAATGTTTTTAATACGAATAAAAGAGGCCAGGATCACTATTTTCATTAAGGCATTTGAGTGAAATGCAAAGTGTCCTAGGCCAATATTGAATTGTTGTGTGCTAGTTAATGAGAAACCGTTTTGAGCTATTGAGCTGGACGTACCCTATATGGGATGCCCCATATAGCGGGCTCGGGTCATAGTAGTGGCTAGGTCAACTCGACCTTTGCTCCTTCGGGAACACCGTCGATGTAGTGACAAAGCCGTGCTCTAAGGTGGGGGGACAATGCTTGGCTAAACGCCAGTAGATAGCCGAACTACGAGTAGGCTATGCCCATGTGTGGCAATGATAACAATTGGAACGCATGTTGAGTGTTATTGACATGCCGGATTATGGGATGAAATTATGTGGCATGATATGGGACGTGTCATAATGATTTGGTCTTATAATTAGGGGCCTAGTGGTTGTTGGTTATGTAAAAGTGTTCGCATTCCAATCGTTTAAGTTCTTATTACTGCATATGGTTGAGTGATATGAACTATACTGACTTGTAGAAAGGAACTAAGGTGAGGTAAGTCCTCTGTGTTGTATGGCTAGGCCACCTCTGAGTGTATTTCCTTCCTAATATGGGTTTATGGGTGTACTTGATGAGATATTGTCTCACTGGTTATTGAATAACCATTTTCAGGTCCTTATAAGATGGGGCAGCCAGTTCGTTTCGGTTGGCCTTGTGAAGTAGCAGAGGTGAAGTTTCAAATATTGGAGATCATGTACAACTTGTAAGTTGTAGGACGGTTCATTTTTAAAAGCTGGTCTTTTGTAGACTTTTGGGTCATAGACCTCTATTTGTGAACTCCATTTGTTTATGAAAGTGTTTGGTTGTGAAGTTGCTTCCTGCTTTTCTATCATGTATTTTAAAGTCAAGGGTTTTGTAATACGCTTCCGCATGTGCATTTAGAATGAATGGGTCGGTCATGAGTGCTTGGGAACGTCACATATCTTATCGACCATAGTGGGATGTGCGAGCACTCGAGGCTTGGGGCGTGACAAACAACTTCATCTTGTTGAGTTTGCCTACAACAATAGCTACTAGTAGAGCATTCAAATGGCTCCTTTCAAAGCATTATATGGCAAAGTGTGCACAACGCCAGTGTGTTGGAATGGAGTCGGAGAAAGAAAGATCACAGGCCTAGAGTTGGTTCAGCAGTCAGTGAATATAGTTGCAGTCATTAGGGATAGATTAAAGACCACTCAAAGTCGGCAGAAAAACTACACAAATAAACGTCGGAGACCATTGGAATTCCAAGTTGGTGATCACGTTTTTCTAAAGGTGTCACCAATGAGGGGTACTTTGCGCTTTGGCAAGAAGGGAAAACTAGGCCTGAGGTACGTAGGTCCCTTTAAGATTCTAGAGAGGATTGGGACCCTAACGTATTGTCTTGCATTGCCGTTGAGATTGGCACAAGTGCATGACGTTTTTTGCGTGTCGATGTTGAGGAAGTATGAGTTTGACCCGACCCACGTACTTAATTTTGAGGAATTAGACGTGGACAACAGAGTGTCATACGTGGAAAGCCCAGTTCAGATTATGGATCGGAAAGAGCAGGTTCTGCATACCAAGATGATCCTATTGGTTAAAGTGATTTGGCAACACCACGGCACTAAAGGAGCAACTTGGGAAAGTGAGGATTCGATGAGATGACTGTACCCCCACCTTTTTGTTTAAAGAATTGTAATGGTTTAAATTTCGAGGACGAAACTTTTATAAAAGGGAAAGAGTTGTGACATCCTGAAATTTCAGTCATATTTTCAATTAAATAAATGGGGCCTTTCATCAATGTGCCTATAGTGCTATTCTCTGAGCTGATCACTCATGAGATAACTTGACTAACTCGGGAAGCCATTAAGGAATTTTAATGCAATAGACTTGAGAATTCGACTAGGAATTGACTATTCGACCGTGCTCATATACAAAGATCATTATGACACAGTTAAGAATCGATCAAATATTAGAGATAGGTCGTTTCGACTGAGATAGGTGATCAAAGTGTGGGTGATGCCACTAGATTTCAAAATTTTGGTCAATCGGCACTAGACTAATTTTCTATTGTTTTGGTACCCTATGTTCGTATTTGAAGCCTCGACATTTTCATGACAACTGAGGGTAGCCAATGTGTCGAAAATGTATAATGTCACTTGAAACAAATCGATCATGAGTCAATTGCACTAAAAATTTCTAAAAGCTACCCGGTAAGTTAGGTAACACTAAAATTGTGTTAGATTGAAATTAACTGCTAATTTGAATCCGATTTTAGAAATTGAAAATTCTACCATGTCATGAGTCATTTTAGAAACATCAACTCATCCTTTGAAGATTTTTCTGCAAACCCAGATTTTTGGAAAAATTCAAAATAGGGCCATTTTTGTCGAGAAAATTCAGGGAACTGTTTTTTATCACGTTTTTGGAATGCAAGTTGATTCTATTGGCGAGGTAGAATGTCAATTCGATTATGGACACCTTGGTTGGATTTTTGGACAACAAATTGAGCTCAATTAGATGTGAGTTGAAGAAGGATTGCACAAATTCGTAGCCCCCATGGTCTGCAATCTTTGGACCACTTCCAAGACTTCCTAAGGAAGCTTTGTGGTGGCAAAATTGCTGAGGAAGACAGCCATGATGGTGGGTCCTCCTCAAGGGAGACAAATGGGTGAGATTGAAGCTTGGGGGGACCCTCCAAGGCAATTGTCCCCTTTCTTCTCCATTTGAATTTGCTTTCTCCATTGCTGAGGTCACATGAGAGCTTGAGAGACCAGAGAATTCGGCCAGTAGCTCCCCCTCCACTGTTGATGCTCCCTGTTGCTCGTCGGACCGCCAGAACGTCACCATCACGAGCTCGAGCATGCCCGTGAGTCGCGCGCATGCCCACGCATCACCGTCTTCCCAGCTTCGTCATTCGCTCCTGCTCGCTCGTCTAGCAAGTCGCCTAAGACATCGTGGTCGCCGTCCAGCCGCCGCCTGCCGCCGTCGAGCACCACCAAGCCTCGCAGTAGCCTCGCTTACCCGTCCTTGTCGTTTTTGGCCCAAGCTAGCCGCCCGTTGCACCTTGGCTACTCAACCTGAAGTGAAGCATACAGAGTATTTAACAAGAAGACTCAATCTGTAGAAAAGCCTATGAATGTCAAGTTTCAAGAGTATGTACAAAATCAAGTAGATCACGCTTAACTTGAAGAGTCTAAACCCGTTTCAGACTTAACAAAGTCTATTTCCCCTGAAGAGACTCATATTACTGAAGAACAACAACAAGGAGAACAAGAAGATTCTATCGAAGAAGAAGATCAATAGACTTCAGGCCAACTAACAATTGGAAGCACAAGTGAAGTCATCCCAAAGAACTCATCATTGGCAACATTGATGAAGGAGTTCGTACCAAATCCAAAAGGCGAGAAGAGTCCAATACTCTAGCACTTGTTTCTGAGGTTGAACCAAAAGGTGGAGATGAAACCTTGTCCAATGAAAGCTGGATCAAAGATATGCAAGAGGAGCTCAGACAATTAAGCATCAACGATGTTTGGAAACTAATTCCTAAACTTAAAGGTAAATCTATAATTAGGATAAAATGGGTCTTCAAGAACAAGATGAATGAGAAAGGAAAAGTGGTCAGGAACAAAGCAAGACTCGTGACCAAAGTATATACACAAGAAGAAGGGATAGACTATGATGAGACCTGTGCACCAGTTGCAATGATTCATTAAATAAGAAGTCAATGTGGAACAACCACTAGGATTTGAAGATCCAAGGAAGCCAAACTCAGTCAACAAACTGAAAAAGGCTTCGTATGGACTAAAGCAAACACCTCGAGCCTAGTATGAAAGGTTAAGTAAATTCCTAACTCAAAATGGTTTTGTAAAAGGAAAGGTAGATACTACCTTGTTCATAAAAAGAAAAGGAAAAGACTTTTTACTGATTCAAATTTATGTCGATGATATTATCTTTAGTTCGCTTAATGAAAAACTCTGCAATAAGTTTTCTAGATCTATGTAGGATGAATTTGAGTAGAGTATAATGGGTGAATTAACCTTCTTTCTGGGTTTGCAAGTCAAACAATCAAAGAAAGACATTTTTATTCACCAAGAGAAGTATGTAAAAGATCTCATCAAGAAATTTAGGTTGGAAAATTGCAAGAAAACAGAGACTCCAATGTCAAGTTCTTCGACGCTAGACAAAGATGAAGGAGGGAAGAAAGTAGACCAAAAGCTTTACAGAAGCATGATCAGTTCTCTTCTTTATCTTACTGCATCGAGACCTGAAATTTTGTTTAGTGTTTGCATCTGTGCTAGATTCCAATCCGATCCCAGAGAATCTCATTTAACTGTTACAAAACGCATTATCAAGTATATCGCGACCTCTCCAATGTTGGGTCTGTGGTATCCAAAAGAATGAGACTTTACTCTTTTTGGATATTCAGACGCAGATTTAGCAGGTAGTAGAATCAATAGAAAAAGTACTTCTGGTACTTGTCAACTGCTGAGAAATATATTAGTGTCTTGGTTCTTGAGGAAGCAAAGTACGGCAGCTCTATCAACAATAGAAGCAGAGTATGTGGCTTTAGGGAGCTGTTGTTCTCAAATTTTATGGATAAGATAATAGCTAAGAGATTTTGGAATAGAAAAATCGTGCACCGAGATCAAATGCGACAACACCAGCGCTAGTAACCTCACCAAGAACCCAATTCTTCATTTAAGGGTGAAGCATATTGAAATTTGACATCATTTTATAAGAGATCATGTCCAAAATGGGGAGATTAAGATTTAGTTCAATGATTTGAAGAATCAGCTGGCAGACATCTTCACAAAGCCTCTAAAGAAAAGCCTACTTGAATCCATTCACAGCAAGCTAAATACTATTTCTCCCATATATTAAAGTCTAGAGTAGGTCAGACTTAGATTTTCCATCCTCTACCTCAATATGAGAATATCTCAAATCCAGGTATTTTTAATTGTTTTTGGAATGAAAATGTATGATTATCAGAATCGTTGCTTGCCTAATTTATTTTTAGAAATTATTATTTTGTGATAATTTTCGGAATTAATTTTTCCTTTTGAAAAATTGCTCTGAAAAGACATATTTTTGATGTTTCGTCAAGTCTTTCTTTTTGAGCACATTGCTTCAAAACCCTAGTATCCAGACTCACATCTAAACTTTTTCTCTCAAAATTTCTCCACAAGTTTTCGTTTTTCTTCACTCAAACTTGTCTGAGAAATCCTCCTAGATTGCAAGAATGTCTTTCCAAAGGAAATCATCCTGGATCGTAAGTAAGGGTCCTCGGAACATGCCATAAGGGCCGACTCACTTCAATCTGACCGAAGAAGACTCTCCTCATTCGTCTCCATAGCATAGCCTGAAAGACACTTCACAAAATCCTCCTCATGAACCATTGGAAGAGGAAGTTGAGCTAGATGCTATTCCTCTCAGAACTTTAACCCCCCATATTCTTTATAAGCTTTATGGTCATTTAAAGAAGGGTGGTTCGCCAATGACCATTATTACTGATTTTCTAAGAGAACATGGGCATCACAACGAAATGACCTTTATGAGGACAATCGAACATTTAGGAATAGCAAAGGAAGGAGCTGCAGATGAGGCATTCCTTAACTTTCCTGTTGATCCTAGATTTAGTGCTTTCAATTAGCCTGAAAGCAAAGACAATGATGAGAGGATGTTTTCAAATTTCCAACCAAGAATGGAAATTGCTGCTGAAGTGCTTGGTGATGGAACGAGTCTCTTTTGTTCTAAGGATCACAAAAAGGGTTTACACCCAAATGCTAATGAGGAGTGATGAACCCTCAATCGGTCGATTTTGATTTTCTAGGCTTGATGAAGGTGAATTTAAGAGAAAAGCGGCTCTTCTTCAACTTGAGAAATTCTATTCTGAGACTACGGTTGCTTATCTAGAGTTTACTGCCTTTTTCTATACGAACCTGCCTTTTCTTGACCCGAATAGATTTCAGTTCACTGTGAGTTATAAAAGCTATGAGGTGGATGTTGACACATTGGCTGACATCATTGGTGTGGAAATGGGTGCATTCCAACCAATAAGTGTCTCGATTGGTCAAGCGACAAGATTTCTTCGCCTCCCCCATTTGGGCTCTTACTCGAATTTGTCAAGGTCAGACTTCCTGAAGGAGGCATCACTTATTCCAGACTGTCAGCCTCAAATGTTTTGTTGCACAAAGTTGTGATAACTGCATTAGACTAAAGGCGGCTTCAAAAACAGATGTTTCCTGATTTGAAGCCAAACTCATGTTTGCCACCTCAAATGGAATGAAGTTCTCTCTTTCTTATACAATCCTGATGCATATGTACAGGACTGTTGTGAAGGATAATGTGGCACCTCTCAACGGCCCCTAATCCGCAAGGGTCACCACAGTTCGCTTACCTTTTACTTTCCCTAAAAACATGTCACACTGATACCATTTCAATTGCAGTAGGTCCATACAACCATGGGGGTTTACATATTTTATTATCGGTCCCTTGCGCAGGTCATATGGCGAAAACACATCCATCAACTCCCTTCTTTATATTCAGAAAATGATACACACCAACTAAACATTTATAGGTAAGAGCCATACACTTTTATTTACTTGAACCAGATGGACATCATTCATCGATACATCAAAATGTCAATGTTTTCTATACTTGGCTATACTTCAAAAGATGACCGACATCTCTTCCAACAGTCGTATACTTAAAGTCCATCCATCAGTGTCGGCGTCCAAAAGTTCCTTCCTTTGCTATCCTCCTCCTTGCAGTCATATCCAACCACTTGATCCATCTACTGGTGGCAGTGGCAGCAGAGGTATCTTATCTAGTCTAAAATGTTATTCCCCAAAAGGGGTGAGTACAACCACTCAGCAGTAAAGACCTACCAAACTACTCATTGCGTCAAACAAAACAATCAATGCATCATAACAAAGCACATATCATTCATGCATATCAAGCCTACCTCACCTTGCAATCATACATATATCACCATGCCATTATCATCAAGCATTCATGCATACCCATACCATATGTGCATATACCACCATGCACTCATCATCAAGCATTCATGCATATATCACCATGCAACGTGCATATACCACTATGCACTCATATCATCACACATCACCATGCAGTCGTGCATATATTACCATGCAGTTGTGCATATCTCACCATCCCATCGTGCATATACCACCATGATTCATATCATCCATGCTATCAAGCATACATCACCATGAGATCCATTCATGCCTTTATGATCGCATTTTTTTATATATCAAATAGCATTAATTTACTTTCATAAGTAAATCATACATCATGCTATATGCATACACCCATGCACATGATTCATTTTCAATTCTTATATTTCATAAGGATCTCATCAATTTTTATTTCCAGGGACCAATATTTGCATCCCACAACTTATCACTCGCATCCAACCAGGCATCGCGAGGAACCTCCAGGTATGTATTCAAAATACAAATGGGCATTCGGCCCCCCACATTCCGGGCATCTCGCATCCCTACTAGCATCACGAGGAATTCCCCCGGGCACAAATCTCCGGGGCTTCCAGAATTATGTACCGACATACCACCAGGATTCCCCCTCTCTGGGATTACATACTATATACCACCGGGCATCTCGAAACTCCCGAGGACCCTCAGGAATTATGCCATTAGGCCACCGGGCATCCTGCACCCCCACATTTCGGGCATCCCGACACTCCCGAGGCATCGTCGGCTCACACCTCCGATGGCCTTCTCATCACCACAATCCATATTCCCATACATCTCATTTTCAATTTCACATTTGATGCAACAATGCCAATGATTTGACAGCAACCTTTTTTAAAATCATATAATATGCCTTGGGAAAAGTATCATTTGATACAATGGTTTTGAAAACTTCATTGAATTCATGAAAATCCATCAATCCTTTGATGTCATATGAAATATATGAATGTCATCATGTCATTGCATGAATAATAATCCAGGATATCATGATTTACATAATAAATCCAATAAACAGTAAATAAAACAATTTCCAGCTTAAACAGAATGCGTGCTATTCATGAAAAATTCTAGAAAATTAGCAAATGATGGAAATAAATTTTGAAGATTTGCCAAAATGTAGATAAGATATAAGAAAACATATTTCATGAAGGACACCATATCCAACAAGACTTCACAGAATACGTACAGGTCCATGAATCACCGAAAAAAGGATTTTAACATCATCCATGCACAGTTTTGAAAACAATTTCGATTAAACCCTTAAATAAACTCAGAAATTCTGAAATTTGGACACACTGTACTTAAGACCTAGAGGTACAAGTTTCATGAAGAAATCATAGCTCAATTCATTCTGGATTAAATGATAAAATCGATTTACTTTTCCTATTCTTGGTATCGTTTTCCAGATCTACCTGTGTTGAAGAAAAAATCGTTTCCTTGGTCATTAATGGTCCATTTACTCTAAAATTTCAGTATGTTATTCCCCAGAATATTAAATACAACTTTTATTAAGGACACACGATTACATTTTAACTGTATGATTTTATAAAAACTCCGAAATCATACTAGGTCGAAGCAGCGTTTTTCCCAGATCCAGTTTCTTAAAAAGACAACAGTTTCACCGACCTATTTTTGTTCATTTCCTCTAAATATTTGATATGTTCTACCTCAGGAAGTATGCTACAACTTTTGTTAAGAAACCAAAGTGAGATTTTCACAAGAAGGTTACTTTACAGACAACGAAACCACTGAAGTTCATGACAACGAATTCCAGATCTAGTCTCTCCAAAGAAAAATCATTTTACTAACCATTTCTTGTTTGTCTTACCTAAAATTTTAGTATGTTTTTCTTCAAGGTGTTCTCTACAACTTTCATGCAGAGGTCGAAGTGAAATACCAAATAAAACGTCAGATGCAACACACGCAATCACCAAGAGGTCAATTAAACAGTTTCCAGATCTAATGTTTTCGTAGAAAAAGGGTTTCACCCATAAATACTTGTCTATTATATCTCAAATTTTAGTATGTTATACTTCAAGATGTTCTCTACAACTTTCATGAAGAGGTCAAAGTGAAATTCCAAATAAAAAGTTGCATGCGACCCCCAAATTCATGAACAGTCAGGCTGGTTGTCTTCCAGAAACAGCATGCAAGGCCAACAAACCTCTTCCCAAAGCTCCGAAAGTTCACCACTTACCACAACCAAGATTTATCATCTTCTACACACACTTGACAGCAAGCAAAGGGTAGGTTTTAGGACTCTACTTGCCTTAGATTCAAGCACAAAACAGCAGCAAATAGAGGCAAAGCAGCGACGAACGGCGGCAAACGAGCGGCGGTGAATGGACCTCCTTTCCCTCTCTCGATTTCCCTCTCTCTCTCTCTCGGCTCACCTCCCTTTCTCTCCTTCCCTCTCACTTCCGAAACCCCCTTCCTTTTTGCTCTTTGATTAACAATTTTATCTCTATTTTTGCATGTAAGAGACAAGTGTTCTCATGAGGAGAACAAGTGGCAAAATTGAAGACAAGTGTTGGAGGACATGCACTCCCCCCTCCCCTTTTGGTTCATGCGACACCCTTTGGGTGTTTCTTAGGCCTGCTTGGGCTCGAAATCTTGGGCCCAAGAGTCCTTAAAATAAAGCCCAATTCCCCTTTATATATATATATATACATATAGTATTTTATCTCTACCAAATTTAATTTAATAACCAAAAATTCAGATTGCTTTATATACAAGTATACACACACACACACACACACACACACACACACATATATATATATATATATATATATATATATATATATTCCAAATTCTTGCGGCCCACTCAATATCCTCAAGTTCTAATTCTTTAATTTTTAGCGCATATAATTCTTATGCAAGATCAAATCCCATCCTTTTGGTTCAAAGGATAAAATTGAAATACTATTCCAAATGAACAAATACAAATCAATGCCTGTAAAATAAAAACAAAGTCACAGCTCGGTGACTGTCACCTATTCATGGTTCATGGTATATCTAGGGGTTATTATGAAATTTTGGGATGCCATAGATAAGGGACAGTTGCCTTACTCAGTGCTGGTCCCACAACTGTTCAGACATTTTCATATTCAATTTCTAGCCTCTCTTTGTTCTCAAACTATTGCTCCTATGGTTATAAGAATGAAGATGGTGTCCAAAATGAGGTTGAAAGAATTGAGCAATGCCATAGAGCACTTGAAGGAAGAGTCCCCTAGCAAAACCAAGCAAGACTCTGCTGGAAAAAGAAGGAAAGGCAAGGAAGTTATGCGCGAACCTGCCAAGAAGAGAATATCTCTTATCCTGTAGGATGAAGAGGATGAGGATGATCTTACAATCTCTACCTTTTCCTTGAAGAATGTGGCACCCCGGAACAGCTAAGGTCGCCACAGCTACCTATCACTTCTCCTTATGAATACTAGTTACATCTCTTAGCGGAAGCGCATTTTTTATATTATTATTATAAGAGTTTAGCGCAACTCATAGCGAAATTAAAGATGAGTCTCACCATCCCTCTACCCTCATAATGATAGTACAATGCACACTTACTACCCATCGAAGGAAAACATAAGCCGAGCCACTTTTATTTACATCTTTAGAATGGACATCTTGGGTCGGTACAACCAAAAAGAAAAGCCAAGACTTTTAACTAAACTTAGCAGCAGCTCAAAAAGAGATCTCGACCCCCTATATCAATCATGTATAACCCTCTATCTACAAGTGTCAGTTATATCCAAAAAAAGTCAACTCCCTCTCCTCACGCGGGCCATCACACCCATCCAGGTGCACCAGGTGGTGGTGGTGGCAACATCCCCCGCATCACTTCGTCACGACGGACGTGGATAAACAAGAACTCTTAGACAACCAGGCCCCCAACCAGGCCCACATCATACATAACCATTGCCCGAACCTGTACAAACGTCAAAATAGGGATGGTGACACTATCAAGCTCCATACAATTGACCTTCACGTCAGATGGAAGGCCGTAAAAGGTACCCCGCGTGACCGAAGCTAGAGGCATCTGTCTAATCTGAAATGTCAGTCCCCAAAGGGATGAGTACAACCACTCAGCAGGTAAATGATCTATAAACTACTCAATACATCAAATAGAACAATCATAACATCATACATATCATTCATGCATATACCATCATGCCATGGGTACGTATACAACCATGCACTCATCATCAAGCATTCATGCATATACCATCATGCCACAAGTGCATATACAACTATGCACTCATCATCAAGCATTCATGCATATCCATGCCTTATGTGCACATACCACCATGCACTCATCATATTATATCATACGGCCATTCATACATATCACCATACCATGCATGATTCAATTTCAACTTTTTATCTTTCGATTGGGTCATCACATTTTTCTTTCCTGAGACCAGTAATTTGCATCCCACATTTATCACTCGCTCCCAACCTAGCGTCACGAGGAACCTCCGGCACACACTTCCGGGCATCCCAAAACTCCTAAGGACATCCGGCACACACACTCCGGGCATCCGGCACCCACCTCCAAGCATCCCAACACTCCCAGGGCATCGTTAGCTCACACTTCCGACGGTATCCTCATTTATCATAATTCATATTCACTTTTGTGCCTCAATATCAACATGGCATATGATGTAATGGCAACAAGGTCAATTTCAGCTTTTGAAATTCACACAATTCCAGCTTGCACAGTTTTAGGAAACATTTTCATTAAATACTCAAATGACATTCAAAAATTATAAAATTCAAACATGTGATAGTCAAGACATAAGGACAGATATTTCATGAATATGTTATAGCCAAGACATAAACAAGGATATTTCATGCGGAACACTTTTCCAAAAGAATCTCGTACAAAACGGTATAGACTACACATTGCAACATTATCAAGTCAGACCACATCAGATTACACAGTTTTAGAAACATTTCTGATTAAATACACAAATGACCTTCAAAATTTATGAAATTCAACTAAGTGATATCCAAGACCATAAGTTACATATTTCATGCAGACATCAAAGTCAGATTCGTCTGAGGTAATGAAATATAGGCGGTTGAAACTTCTGTTCCTAGTACCAAAATTCCAGATCTAACCATCTCCAAAAGACCACAATTTCACCTACCTATTATTCTTTTTTTTCTCTATATTTTTGATATGTTAAACCTAAAGATGTCCTTTACATCTTTTGTTAGGAAATTGAAGTGAAATTTTAACAAAATGATAGCCTTACAGTCCATGCATTCATCAAGGGTAGTTACCGAAATCTCCAGATTCAGTCTTTCCAAAGAATAAAAGTTTCACCCACTTAAACTTGTTTTTTTTATCTAAAATTTGAGTATGTTATACACCAAGAAGTCCTTAACAACTTTCATTCAGAAGTCAAACCCAAAATCCAACTCGAACATCACATGAAAGCCACTAGAACATCCAAGGTTGAGCTGTTTTCTCAAGAACAGTTTACTATTCTAGAACACCACTCTTAAAACTTCAATTTTTTTCACATTGTAAACATCCGAAATTTGTCACCATTGAATCACATACACTAGGCACAACAGGCAAGAGTATATCAAGGATCCCACTTGCCTCTAAACCGAGCAAACAGCAAGCACCACGGCGACGAACGACAGACACACGGTGGACAGTCGACGAATGGCTCTCCTCCTTCCTCTCTTCCTTTCTCCCTTTCTTCCTTTCTCCCTTTCTTCCTTTCTTTCTTCTCTTTCTCTCCTCTCTTTCTCTCTCGGACAAACCCTTCTCTCTCTCCCCCTCTCTCGCTTAAACCGGCATCATCTCCCCCTCATTTCCTTCCCCTCCATCATTAGCCATCATTAGCATTTGCATGGAAGACACTTGGCAGCTAGGAGGGAATACATGGCCTTTTCCATGCAAGATGGGCCTCCAAATGGGCTGGGCTTGGGCTAACTTTGGGCCAATGGCAGCTCCTCCTTCTTGGGCTTCGTGGGTCGGTCGAGAATGGGGTGAGGCTATGGGCTGGTTTGGGCTTTAAATGTCCAGCCCATCCTCATCCTAATAATCCACCTAATTCTTAATTATATAAACACCTAATTGGAATTTATAATTCACAAAAATTTGTGACCTAATTTAATAAATTCCAATCCATAATTCACATGGCCAAAAATAGAATTTTCCTATCAAATAATTACCCACCAATAGCTTGGCCAAAAATCTCAATGCAAGACATGAATTAGAGCACCTCTAAGGATTGACAAGAAATTCTAGGATGCCACAAAGAATCTTTAGAGTTTTGTTAGTTTTGAGCAGCAACAGGACAAGGAAGAAAGAGAAAAAGGAGAAACAAAGCAAAGAGAAGAAGGAAGAGAAGACAAAGAAGGAACAGAGGAAAGACAAGAAGCGAAGCCAGAGAAGCAGGAAGAGAAGCTGGAGATGAAGAGGGTTAGGATGACTCCCATGAACCAACAAATGCAATATCCTTATCTGATGATTCAAAAAAGACAAGGAGTGGAGCTGTTGAGAAGCTTAAGGAGACAGTGCGAAAGCTGGAGAAGACAGTTCAGTCGATGGGGGATTTCCAGCTAGTTCGAAATCCAAGACAAACTTGATTTCTTTTATCTATTCTCTACTTTTGACTTTCTCCACTTTTTGCTGATGACAAAAATGGGGAGAACGTGTAGATTTGACTTAGTTTTGACTTTTGTTGAACTTTTGTTTTATTATTCTGTTTGATGGATTGCATCAACTTACTTTTGTGGTAATGGATGTATGGATGTTTAATTCTTGATATTTGTTTAAATTTTTCAAGACTAAGATGTTTCCTGTGATTGTAGAATCAACGCTATCCAGATCCTTAAATAATTTGTCTTATAAGATATCATTTACTGCTTAAGAGTTGTTTTGCAAGTCAAAAGTCCTTAAATCTGCAAGGAAGTTTTGTCACCATAAAAAATTGGGAGATTGTTGGAGAAAACTCCTTTAATGTTTTGAAGTTGACAAAACTTATCCAAAGTCTATTATGAAGATTTCCAGACTTCTATGTCAAAGTTTGAGGACCGCTAGATTTTAGTGTCAAAGTCTACTCTACATTAGAAATCTGCCCACACTAACAAATTTCAAACTGAACGCAAGTGAAGAACAAATACTTATCCAGATGCGAGATTATCTTTATTTCTTCAAGCGTTCGGTTCATATGGCTTATGGATGGCTTTCTGGTTGGATATAACACCTACATGATTGGCTATCTTTATTGGAATCAATTTTGATACTCCAATCTTTAGAAAGCAAGTAAACTTGGAAAGTGTCTACTTATGGAAACCAATATCTTGATTGTATGAGCGAACAGGATTGATGGGCTTTCATCATAATTTTCAAACGGCTCGAGATTTCCTTAATTGATTATGTCCAACGGGTTGATTGGAAGAAATCCTTTGGAAAGTGCCAACGATCGAAAAGGCATAAAGGTGTATTTAAAGGAGACATCTCTAGTCATTTGATAAGTGCATGAAAGAAAAATTCCAAAGTCTGAAGCTTCCTAGTTCCTTACTATTTCATTTACCAAGCTCCAAATTGTACTCAAAAGAGAGAAAATTTTAGTGTGATTTCGTGAGAGAGTAGAAAAGACTCTTCATTGTGAAGTTGAGATCACAAGGCTGTAAAATCTTTTTTAATTCTTAGTGGAATCTAGCCAGTAGGCTGTTAATGTGGAGGAGTGGATGTAGGTTTGATCTAAGCCGAACCACTATAAATTTTGTGTTCTTGTTCTCTTCCCTGAACTCCTTTATTTGTTTGAAGCTCTATTTAACTGCTAAAGTCCAAACTCCTCAAAGTCTATTATTCTTCAGACTCATTTTCAAAACTAATACATCTCTACTGTTTCTTGCAAAAAATTTCTTCACACCTATTCACCTCTCTCTAGGTGTTGTTACTAACCATTTTAGAGGGTTGTCAGGGCATATGTTTATTTCGCTTGCGCATGTGCATAAAATGAAAGGGTTGGTGACACGTCCTGGGAACGTCGCAAAATTTTTAAGTTGATCATTGAGGGATGTTCGCACGCTTGAGGTTCGGGGCGTGACATTCTAGTTCTCCAATAGACTTCAGAAGCTCATGTAAATTCTTGCAAAAAGACAAAGCCAAATGCGTGAGATTCATCCTTCCAATAGAATGAGGAATTTGGTTGATATCAGAATGACCTATAACTTCTAACTTCGTTAAAAATTTTAGATTGCCTAGTGTCTTAGGAAGTTAAAATAGTTTGCCAAAGTGGGACATGATAATCTCTAATAAGCATTTTAGAGAATGGATTTCTTTGGGCAACACTTCGAAGGATTGACATTCCCCGATGTTCAAAGTACTTAGCAATTTTAGCTTGCCGATTGAGCTATCAATCATAGACAATTTCTCACACCTTGCGAGAATCAATTTCCCCAACTTACTAAACTCTGATATATCAAGTGTCTTGTTTAACTCATAGCACTACGTCAATCTAGAATTTTCAACTTTTTTGCCATCTGCAATGGAAAAATAGATGAATCACATGCTGACAAAAAGAATTGAGACTATGAAGGTCAATTGATAGAATTTGAAGAGAACATGAGTGAGGTGTGTTGGTACCTAGATTTGCCTCCATCCACCTTAGCCATCAGTGATCTTACTTCCTGAGAGATTGAGTACGACCGAATTCACCAAGTGAAGATTTCTCGCTGAAAATTCCAGCGAGCAATGATGCCAAGAAAGCCACTTGAGACCACAAAGAAGATTTCTAAAGTCGCCTACAAGATTCAGTCTTTCCCCTCCAAGGAACCTCAGCATTGGCAAACATGCTAATTCTTCAACTATTAAGTCATGACTAACACCCAAACTGAGTGCTCGTACAGCTTGTTTTTCTTGCCAGTAGCAACAGAGCATAAAGATGAATGTGCAGCATAGGAGTAAAAAACCAATGCAAGTAGTCAACAATGTCGGTGTTCTTTTTTGACCCCAAACTAATTAAACCAGACGCATGTTGAAACAAAAATTTACTGGTCTTCTCCATAACTTGAAAAAATGACAAACCAAGCATGTTTAAAATGTTGATTGGGTGTCCGACTTTTCCGTCTCTTCACAAACTAAACACTTTTTCAATGAAACAAAGAACTCGTTTTGATTCTCACTGAAACAAGAAATGAAGAACTTCAACTAACCATTGTGCGTCAGATTTCTTCTCGTTACACATGGTAAGGCATAAAAACATATGATTTTTCTATTTATATAATTGCTTTCTAATTCTCTATAAGTTAGAAAGCGAAGCTTGCCATCGACCAATATTCTTGATTTTAAAGAACATGACAAAAGATTTTGTGGGATTGATTATATCATCTACTCTTGATAAAACTTTCACCTCATTGCTCCTCAATATGTCTAAAGTATTCTCATCAATCCACACCCAGCGCCGCTATCCAGCATCTTCGAAATTCTCTTCCATACAATGTACCTTCCTAGATCTTGAACTTCATCGTGCATTCAAAACTTATTATGCTCATCGATCTTTATCAACGACATGAGGAGAATATCCTCAATTGCATTGTGTGGAGAATATCCACAATCATCCCACATGTAATACGCATTCGTCCTATTCTCCCCAATGCAAAAACATGCTATGTCTAAGAATATGGCCTTTTTCCCCATAGTCCAATTTGTTGAAACTTATCATCAAAGTGTCTTGGACATTACGAGTGGGGACTTGATTTAGGTCCTTTAATGTCTTTTCCCACTCTAATTTGATCGTGTGGGCTAAATGAGAACCCACTACTTCTAGCATCAAAGGAAGCCTTCCTATGCTAGAAACGACTTCTTTTGAGAAATTATGCCAATCTTCCGAAGGAGTATTGGTCTAAAGGCATGCTTGCTGAAAAGTTGAATAGCTTGATCCAAAGGCATCTCCTTTACTAGGTGGTCCATGTAACAGCTAGGTTGGGTTTGGTTGTCCTCGTCTAGTATTGTCCTATCTAGTATTATCCTTCTGTCCCTAACTGTGACCATAATCCTGCTTCCTGAACCAAACCATGTGTAGCTCCCTACGAGGTTATCAAGTTGCTTCTTGTCATTCACATTATCAACAACAACCAAATCTTTTTTGTTGCTAAGTACTTTTCTTATTCAATTGATCCCGTCATTGGTGTCATGGATTCCGTCGGTAGAGATTGAGCCCAATGTGTTGGATAATAGTTTATTTTGCATGTGTGTAAGTCTCATGCCCCGAACCCCAGGCACGCATACATCCCTCGGCGGTCAACTAAAATTTGTGATGTTCTCAAGATGCATCGCCGACCCTTTTCATTTTATGCATATGCAGAAGCGAACTACTAATTCCTATACAACAATCAAGCATGGGATAGTAAAAGCAGGACAACCATTTTTTTTTTCACAAACCAACTTTATATACATATCAAGTTGGTCCTACCAATCTATACACAAAAGCCTTGCTTCAAAAAGAAACTACTAGACCAACTATGCATTAGACCCTTCCGCCCTGGCCTTCGGGTTCTCCATACTAGGGACCTAAAAATATTTAATCACGACGGGGTGAGATAAAAATCTTAGCGAGTCAAAACCTTAAACCCCAATTATGAACCAAATTCACTCGGAGGAAGCCTAAACAAACGTCACACGTAAGTTTATCTCGTCTCAGTATGTCCCTGCACAATAGCTCAACACATATGCACTTATACACGCAGCAAGCGTAATCAATAACTGGAACACCTCACTTTCAATATCAATCAATTACATGGGTCTCGATTGTAAGGTAAAATCGTTATGACACATCCCATACTGTGCCACACAATTTTGCCCCATAATAAGGCGCAACTATCTCAATTACTCAAGCATGTTCTAGTTATTACGATACCTCGGGCCAGGGCCAACTCCCTAGTCGACGATCATTTGGACCCCCGCCAAGATCCGATAAAAATTGGGCATCCTCCTGCCCCATTGGGCATAGCAACGTCTAAAATTCCTGCCTAGACGGCTTTCCATAAAGGATCATCGGTCTAGCCTTCATTGCGACCGGTTTCAGGACCCCTGCCGAGCATTTGATAAAATTGGGGATCGTCCCCAGACTACCACTAGGTGATGGGTTCCGATCATGACCACACGCACATCCATACCCTGCCAAGAACATCGTGCTTTGTACTCAAATACTTCTATTTCAAATAATGGACTTGGTCAATTTTCTTCATATTAGAAATTCTCGGTAAAATGACTATGCGTGGTCACATGTTCAAAGTCCCACGATTTTATACAATACATAAAATATTTTTGGCATCAAAAATCGATACCCGATATTTTTCTCATTATATACAAAAAATACAATTTTTGCAATAATAGTCCATAACAACAACCAGGCACTCAATTGCACAATTAAGCAATCAATTTCACATAATATGCACTTCCTAGCAAGCAAGACACCAAGAATAATCATAAAACCACTATTGGCCCTAATCAGTAGAAACCGGGCCACTCGCGCGCCACCAAGTGTAGATCCAAAAACCTAACCAAATGATTTTGGAAAATTCTCAAATTTGAATATGTTATAAAAGACACTTAATAGAACACTTTTCTTGAAGACAACTTAGCCCTGATATTTCTATATTAAGAGCAGTAATTCGCTCAATCTGAAATTTGAATATGTTAAACTACAAGATGTGATGAACAACTTTTATGAAGAAACCATTTCTAAAATCTAAACCTAAGAGTTGACAAAAATCCATTGAACACCGAAAGGTCACAAGTTCCAAGCACAAAGAGAGGTTCTGTTTTAATTGAAACGAACATGAAATATCATTCTTTTAAATCCCTAAAATCTTGACCAAAATATATGTCATAGCTGGAGATGTCTAAAACATTTCTCAAGAAGGAATCAACCTCAAAATCGTAGCACATTTCGATTCACAAAAATGGCAAATGACGAGTGTGCAGCAAACTGATCCAGGAGAAATCCACTAAATTAAACTAAACCACCCTCATTGGTACTAATCTAATCAATTAGATTAGCACTAATCCATATTAAGGCTAATCTCACGTAACACTAATCTAACCAAGATAATTAACACTAATATAACCCCTAAGTGCAATTAACAACCTATTCATGGATTAGGGAGTTAACTCACCAGATAAGTGAGAAAATGGGTTCACAGCGACGACAAGGTGACGGCAGTGAAATCCCGTGTCTATGGGAATCCCAAAAGAGGCACGGAAGAGGCTGAAAAAGCCTTGCAAGCTCACTACTTGAGTTGGACTTTCGATTCTATTGTAGGCTGAGGAGAGCTAGTCACTGGGCTAGTCAAGGCACTAGTCGAGCTTGACTTGGTGAGCTAGACCGAGTTGACTGTGGGTAGAGGCAACAAGGCGGCCGGCTGGACGAGCAGGGCCTGCTAGAAGCAGCTGCGGCGGAGCTGGGCAAGTGTAGGGACAGTTGGAGACCCATGGACGGTTAGCTCGGCACTGGTGGATATGGGCTAGAGTCGGTGTCTCGGCTCAATAGCTAGAGTTGCCGGTGTCTCAGCTTGGTGGCTAATCTGGTGGTGTAGGGCAAAAAGGCTGGAAGGAAATGGAGGTTAAAGAAGCTGAATAAGAAGAAGCATAAGAGAGCAGCAGCAGGAGGTGTTCGGCTAAGCTAGTGCATGCATGAACAAGGAAGAAGGAGGGGGACAAGCAGCCAAAGAAATCCAAGCTTTGGCCAATCACCTTACAAGCAAAATATCTATGAAATGATGAGGGAAGCCTCAAAGTCTTCTACCCGCCAAGTCAAGGCAGCCTCCAATAGCTGATTTTCCCTCAAATCTCCACAAAACAAACCCAATTTGGTGGCCTAAAATGTCTCCCCTACTGGCCATACGAATTTCCACCGATTTACTTCTCAATTCTTCACAAACAACTTCCATTTAATGGCTAAAAATGCCAAGGGGCAGCCCCTACGAATTTGCACCATTTCATAACAATTTACTTCAATTTGGTAGCCCAAAATTCCTTTAATTATGCCCATCCGAATTTCTTCCATTTTCCCATTTGCCGAAATTGATTTTCTGCAACAATTTTGGGCTCGACGAAAATTTCCCAAAAGATGAGACGAGATCTTAAAAATAAATCGTGATATACTCGAATGTTCGATTTCCAAAATTGAATTCAATTTCGTGGTTAAAATCAACCGGACACGATTTTAGTACAATCCAACCTACCGGGTAGCTTTTAGGGATTTTAGGGCGATTATATCCTTTAACGGCTTCACCTAATAGGTTAGTTAACTCGTGGATGATCAGCTCAGAGAAAAAGGACCATAGGCGCATCGATGAAAAGCCCATTTCATTTTATCGAGACGGGGTCGAAAATTCGGGATATCACAGTAAGACCATGACATTTGGACAAGTCTTGGACATCTTCAAGGAAAGTAGAGTAATCGAATTTGGGCTGGAATCGGTTGAATATAGTGCTAGCAATAATGGTTTTACCAATATTGCCTATCCCATGGATTATTACAAAATGTGCATGGTTAGCAGAGTCAACTTTCAACAATTTCTCTATATCATCTTCATCAACCATTTCAACTAGATTGTCCAGAAGGGATCTGTTCTTCACCTTCAACTTAAGTAGAACCTCTCGAACACAATTTTATAAGTTGCTCAGACCTGCAAGAGACCGATGATGGACGAATTTAGATTGAGAAAAATGAAGACAATGTATTCCTAACTTTAAGCATATGCTTTTCGAATAAGATACGCTAAACATGTTAAGACGGCTTGACAAACTCTAGCAGTTTTTCAAATAGCAAATCTGAAAACATGACAATCTCAAGTTATAGTGAAAATTATCTGAAGTTGCCCGGACGCCATTTGGTTGGGTTAAACACTATCACTCAGTTTGGATGCCGCCCAGACTCTCGTTGATAGGGTTTAACCACCAACACTTGGATTGAATCCAGCGAGTAAGAGGAAATGGACATGATTCAGATGCTGACTGCAGGAGAGAAAACAAAAGAAATGAATAATTGGATTTTATTGTTGTTTGTATGCTTACGAAGAAAAGAAAGGAAATGAAGGAACTTACGTGATTTCATGTTTGGTTGAACAAAAGAAAATAATAAAATGGAATATAATTATATTTTTATGACTATTTTGTCCATTCAATTATTCATATATTAAATAGATGAACACAAGCGGGATTCAATATTAACAAATCTCCTCCCCCCCCCCCCCAAAAAAAAAATCTTACTATTAAAGTACATGAAAAAGCCATGAGAATTTGTAGATAAAATTCACCATTCATAGAAGTCTACATCTGCATAAAACTGATAAATTGTTCTTTGTTGAAAACTGATATTCATAAAAAAAAATTATTTATTTTTTATGTGCAGGCAATATTTTGAGGTTGATCAAATATATAATTAGTTCATAAGCTAGTAGTACAAAATCAGTCTGTTTGATCTACACTGAACACGCATTAATATTTGTCTTTTTGTTGTTTCTACTTTTCCTTTTATCTAAATTGTTGAAAAATATTTGTTTTGCTATTTCAATTTGTTTTTAGGTTTTTGACAACCAAATAGGATGCTAACTTAGAATTTAACAACAACTTAGACAATGACTTCAACGTTGGCATTAAATTTTTACAACCATCCTATCAATTATAGTTACTTCAAGATAAATTGTGGGAATAAGTGCACTGGGGGTCTTAAACTTGTTACAAAATGCAGTTAAGTCCTAAATTTCAAAAAGTGTAATCACGAAATGCAATTTAAAAAATGTAATGAAATTCTAAAACTTGTCACAAAAGTTCAATCGAATTCTAAAACTTTCAAAAAGTTCTATCAATGAAAAGACTTGATTGGATCAATTTGACAAATTTTAGGACTTGATTGTACTTTTTGAAAGTTTTATGATTTTTAATGCACTTATCTCTAAATTAAATATGAGTTAGAAGAAAAAAATGCATCATTTTCGGATTATATTAATAGATAGAAAAAGTCGTGGAAACTTAGGGCGTGTTTGGTAATGCTTCCGTTCTCGGAAACAATTTCTCATAAAAAATTATTCTTTTTATTCTGTTCTCAGGAACAATTTCTAAGCATTTTAAACCATTTGGTAACTATTCAAAATTTCAATTCCCAGAATAGAATTGTGTTTGGTACCGTACTCAAAATTTCTACTTCAAATCATTTTCTTCAATTCCCAGCAGCTGGGCAAGGCTCGGTCGAGCCATGGTTGGGCTAGCAGCCTTGCCTAGATTTGGCGAGACCGAGCTCACCCAGCCATCAGAGGGGCTCGACCTCACTAGGGTTGGGCAAGGCTCGCTCGGCTACCAGCGAGCTCATTAGACTAGTTGCTAGCGACTGGCAGTGGTGGGTGGCGAACAATGGATGGCGGTGGATGGCAACGGCAACGATGGTAGCAAATGAAGAAGAAGAAAGATGGAAGAAGAACAAGAAAAAAGAAAAGAAAAGAGAGAAAATAGTTGCTTGATTCTAGAATTGTTCCCAGGAACAAAGAATCAATTTTTTTTACTTATTGATTCTGTTCCAGATCTACTTTTGGGAATAAAAAAATAGAAATTTGTTCTCGGAAACAAATATTTTACCAAACAAATTTCTGTTCCAAATCTACTCATGAGAATAAAAAAATAGAAATTGTTACTATTTGGCAAGTTGTCAAACAGAGCCTTATTCTCTCACTTCCTACTTCCAACCTACTCTAGAAGAGCAGCTTTCCAGCACTTCACCTCATCAGAGCCATACTTCTCCTCATGCTTAGACAAGGCATTTTTGGACAATTGAGTTTTGAGCTTGACATCCTCCGGTTGTTGTACTTTAGCTAGCTAGCTAGTACGTCCATGATGGGGCGCGATTGGACCACACCATTTGGACTTGATATGGTACAATGGAAGGACACCATTTGTAGGGGTGTTATGGAGACGTATAAAAACCTCCCGAACACAACCGTTGAAGTGAGTTGGCTATTCATTCGCACCAAATTTTCTCTCCATTTCCATCAAAGAAAATCAAGGCGTTCCAATTCATTTTTACAAGAACAATCCGCATTTACGCCATGGAAATCGGGTGTTTTCCTTGTGATTGCATCCAGACTAACGTGAGGTAGTGTTGTTCATGATTTATTCACAATTCAACGTTCGATCCGAGGCTATTTACTGTTTGCGCATTGGAATCAGGTAAGTCGTCTTCTGCTGACATGAATTCCAACATTGGTATCAAAGCCCGATTGTGATTTATGCCTTGTTTTTTATCGAGTTTTCTCATTTACCATTTGATATTAAGATCAAGAGATAGTATTCTACACTGTTTGGATCTCTGATAGTCGAATTTGCCATATGAAAAACTCGAAATTGAATCGGAGCAAAGAACGGGTTCGGGGTCGCGTGCATCTGTGAGGTTTTGGCTGTTTTTCGAAATAATTTTTTGGTCAAAATTAATTTTTGAATATACAGGGTGAAAGAGCTCGTCGAGACAAGTTCGATGATGGGTCAAGCATCGCCGGGTGACGCCGGACGCACCCACACGCGCGGCCAGAAGGCACTGCGCATGAGCGCCTCGCGCCTGAAATGCTAGCGAAACCAGCGGGTGCGCACACGCCGGTCGGCGAACCGGCGCGCGTGCCACGCGCACCGGCGGGCGAACCGGCACACACCAATCGATGAACCGGCGTGTGGTAACGTCACCATGACGTTACCCAATGGTTGGTAACCGCCGGGATGACGTCATTGATGATGTCATTGCTGGCGACAGTTGGCCGGCCGGTGACCCGACCCATTGACCCGACCTAATCGTTGACCGGTCAATGGTCGAACCGGTCAGACCGTTCACCGGTTGGACCGGTCGGACCGACCGAATTGGCCAGGAGCTGTTCGGCTTGCTAGCGCAGGCGCCACATGCGCCGTGCACTCAGGCGACGCGTGAGGGCATGTGCGAGCTCCGATTGGAGTGTGGTCGGTCTCGTTTGGTTTGTATAAGTGTCATCTACACAGTGGTATAATTATTTTATATTTTTAAATTTTATAAATATTTGAAAATGCTTTGGAAACCCTATGTACGCGTAATTTTTGGGGTTTAATGCTGCTTATTCATTTGTAGCTTGTATTTTCTTATGATTTAGGAAATACAGTAGCTACTTTGTAATGATATGATGTATATATTTTAATTTACTTGTAATTTTCTAGTTGCTAGAAAATTAGAACAATGGTAGGAAATCCATTACACGTTGAATTGTAATTTTGATTATAATTGAAGCATGATTGTTGTTTATACACGTTGGTTATTGTTATGCTATGTTTTTGTGTTAAGGAAAAATATAGAAATTACATAATGTCATGTAATTATTTTTTCTAGTGGGAGTTCGTAGGTTGGTAGAATTTGAGGGAGTTCTCACCTAGGACTTAAAATTTGCGCAAATTAAACTAATTAATGATAATAGAACAATTGTACATGAAAGTTGATAGGGAACATAATGAAATTTTGCTTTTATGTCTTTTGTTGAATTATCATTAATTTAGTTTGTCTTTGCTGCAAATTAAATATGTGTGTTATTATATAAAGTGTGCTAGTATTGATTCTGTGTTTATTATGTTAATGTGTTATAGCAATTGATTATAGCTTCGGCATCCAAGACCATTGTGGCTAACCTTAATAAGGGTGAGAAGCTGAACAGTGACAAATATGATATTTGGCACCAAAAGGTTCAGTACATCCTTGAGGACACAAGAGGTTTTGGAAACCCTCAACCATACTATGGATGAACCTGAGCATGGAACTTCAACTCAACACATGAGAGATCTGGAGGCTTATCAAGCTTGGAAAAAGAAAAATAGCATTGCTTGCATCACGTTACTGAACTGTATGCAAGATGATCTCATGTATGAGTTTGATAGTTATGACAAAGTTCAAGCTATGTGGGTTGCCTTGAAAGATAAGTTTGGGTGTACATCTGCCACTAAGTTGAGGAGACTCACCATCAAGTTTGACACATTCCGAAAGCGCCCAAATGTAACGATGAGGCAGCATCTTCGGGAGATGTCAAACATGATCCGTGAGTTGAAGTCGGCAGGTCACTCCCTTACTAATGAATAGCAAGTTCAGGCTATTATAAGATCTCTTCTTGATAATTAGGAGCATATGAAGATCAATATGACGCATAATGAGAACATCGTCACTTTTGCTAATATTGCACGTCGTTTGGAATTAAAGGATAATCGCCTAAAGGCTGCAAGATCCTCTACCCATGCTTATGTTGCCGAATCGAGTTCGCACAAGGTTTCGGGCTTCAAGCGCAAGAGGAATCTTCAGTTCAACAACAAAGGGAAGATGACTGATTAGAGACCCAAGAGGGTTAAGACCTTCCGACGCAAGAAGCGTGGTGGGAAGAAGGACAGGGCTAAGATGGAGTGCTACAATTGTGGCAATATGGGTCACTTTGCTCGTGAATGCACTGAGCCAAAAAAGGTACCCTATTACTCCATTACTTTGAGTAATGCTTTTGTTTCTAGTACTGTAATGTTTGCTAAATCTCATCCAATGTAAACTGTAAACTTAAGAGCAACAGACCATGTAGCTAGAGACCGAGAAGCATTTATGGAGTATCGTTGGATACCGCCCGGAAGAAGATGGATATATGTTGGGAATAACTCAAGAGTTGAAGTGAAAGGTATCGGCACATGTAAATTAATCTTATGTGGTGGTCAAAACCTGTTCCTGCATGATGTCCTTTATGCTCCAGATATTCGACGAAACTTGGTCTCTACAGTTGTTCTTCTTAGCTTAAGTTATGTATTGAATTTCCATTGTGATTTTGTTGACATTTTGTATGGAACAGTTTATTATGATTCAGGTCATGTATCGAATGGTTTTATGGTGTCAGACATTGACTATGATCAGTACAATGTTAATGTTGATGGTTGTTTTTCTTTAATTGCGTTTTCAAATAATGTTGAGATTGATGCAAGTACTTGGCATGCTAGATTAGGTCACATTGGATTGCAAAGAATGCAAAGATTAGCTAGAGAAGGCCTTTTAGGGTCATTCACTAATGTTAGTCTATCCATATGTAAACACTGTCTGGCAGAAAAAACAACTAGAAAACCATTCAGTAAATGGACTAGAGCTGAATTTCCATTGCATCTCATATATTCTGACATTTGTGATCCTTTGAATGTAAAGGCGAGGCATGGAGCCTCATATTTCATCACTTTCATAGATGACTTCACACGTTTCGGTTATGTCTTTCTGATCTCCCATAAGTCAGAAACATTAGACTGTTTTAGACGATATATATCGATGGTAGATAATCAGTTAAACAAGACAATAAAGGCATTGAGAACCGATCGTGGACGTGGGTATCTATCGGAGCAATTTAAGGCTCTTTATGATGAAAAGGGAATTGTACGACAATTGATTATTCCTGGTACTCCACAATAAAATGGGGTAGCTGAGAGAAGGAATAGAACCTATTGGAAATGGTTAGGTCTATCACGGCGCAAGCAAATTTACCTATCTCCTATTGGGGCGATGCGTTATTGACTGCTGCCTATATACTTAACCGTGTGCCCTCAAAATCGGTCATTTTCACCCCTTGTGAATTACGGACTGGTAGGAAACCAGACTTGAGTAGTTTACGTCCATGGGGATGTGCAGCTTATGTTCATGATTCTTCCCATAAACATGGCAAATGAGGTTCTAGAGGGAAGAAATGTATATTTATAAGATATTCCGAACATTCCAAAGGGTACGTGTTCATAGGTGAATAAGCTGATGGGAGTGTGACCAAAATGGAGTCACGAGATGTCACATTCTTGGAGAACGATTTTCCTAATAGAGGTGAGATTGATAAGGACTTCCAATTATATGAGATGGAAGATCTTGATAACATATCCACTGATGTTGTAGAGGGAAATGAAGATTTACCTCAACACACAAGACCTAGTGGGAGTGTTGCATCGCCTGATGAATTGAATTCAAGAGAAATTCAATTGCGTAAAAGTAATCGTAAAAATATTCCCCGTTGTCGTTTTGAGATTGAAGGGGAAGCATTTATGATTGCTCAAAAAGATGATGCCGAGCCTAAGACTGTTCAAGACCCTTTCTCGTTCTCTGATAAGGAAGAATGGAGAAAAGCTTTGGAAGATGAGATAGAGTCAATGAGGGCAAACCATGTATAGGACTTGGTTGATCTACCACCCAATTGTAAGGTTTTGGAAACAAATGGGTCTTTAAGATTAAGTGTAGGATGGATGGATCCATTGAAAAGTATAAGGCTCGCATTATGGCGAAAGCTTATACTCAACAAGAGAGTATAGACTATGAGAAAAAAATTTCACCAGTTGTAAGGTTTGCCTCAATACGCCTTATTTTAGCCATCATTGCACATTTGGATCTTGAATTACATCAAATGGATGTAAAGACGGTATTTCTCAATGGAGAATTAGATGAGGAAATCTATATGAAACAACCAATAGGTTTCATAGCTAAAGGTCAAGAGCATAAAGTTTGCAAGTTTCATCGCTCAATATATGGCCCTAAGCAATCATCTAGACAGTGGTATCTTCATTTTCATCGAGCAATAATAACATTTGGTTTCACGATGATCGAAGAAGATCACTGTGTATATGTCAAGCGATCCAAAGATAAATTTGTGATTTTATCACTTTATGTGGACGATATTCTGTTGGTTGGAAATGACAAGGATTTGGTTATCATCATAAAAGAATGGTTGTCCTCTAATTTTGAGATGAAGGATATGGGAGAAGCTGCTTATTTATTAGGAGTTAAGATCGAAAGAGATCGATCAAGGAAAATCCTTACTTTATCACAAGAGTCTTATATTATGAAGATTCTTGAGCGTTTCAATATGCAGCATTGTAATCCCATTGATACCCCTATCATGCAAGGTGAAGACCTAAGTACTGAGATGTGTCCTAAGACTCCAAAAGAAATCAATGTGATGGAAACTGTTCCTTACGCTAGTGGAATCGGAAGTTTGATGTATGCTATGATGTGTACTCGACCCGACATATGCTATGCCGTAGGATTGGTGAGCCGATATCAATCAAATCCTGATCAAGCACACTAGAAAGCAGTGAAGAGGATCCTAAGATACTTGAAGGGCACCATGGACTATCGACTTTGTTACTAAGGGAATGATTTATGCCTATTGAGTTATTCAGATGCCGATTGGGGAGGAGACCTGGATAAGCGTAAATTGACTTCTAGATATGCGTTCTTGCTCAATGGAGGTGCGATTTCTTGGAATAGCAAGAAATAGACATGCACGGCCTTGTCTACAATGGAGGCATAATTTATTGCATATTCTGCCGCAGTGTAAGAAGCAGTATGGCTAAAACCTTTCTTCGAAAATTTAGCCACCTTCACTGAAGTTCCAAGATCGGTGACAGTTTATTGTGATAGTCAAGCAGCCATTGCCTATGTGAAAGATCCCATGTATCATGGAAGGACAAAGCACATTGACATAAATAATAATTTTGTCAGAGATATTATAGCGTAGAAAGAAGTGATCCTGCAATACATTTCAACCAATAGAATGGTTGCCGATCCATTTATGAAGGCTATTCCTAGAGACATATTCTTGACCCATAGGATGTCACTAGAATTGCGTAGAATGTGATATCTGTTATTGTAGAGGATCATTGGTTTATGTATTTGTGGACAAATGTATTGTACTTGTTTGTTTATTAGTGATTTGATGTTTTATCAATAAGTACAAATCCACTATGAGACTAGCACAAACACACATATATTATTGAAAAGTATGTCAGCAGGCAATGATTGGCTGACTCACACGAGCAATCACCTCAAGTGCTGTAGTTAGCACGTTAAGATGAGACGTTATGTACAAATAAATGCTGAAGAGCAAGTTTGGTACATAAAATATGTCGCCTTGATTGGAATCAAGATGAGGTTTATGATTGGTTTATAATAAGACCGAACATGATAGTCCCACAATCATGTATGCCTGAAAGATGTCAGATGCGAGTACTTAATTGGGCATTATAGAAAGCGAGCTGATATAACACTCGAGCTAAATATGAGTACGTGAGAAACACGTGACTATGTTTAAGCTAAGATCTATATGGTGGATATATTTGATGATTGACAAACTCTCTTATAGAAAGAGTAATCCACTATAACATGTAATTCGTACTACATGTGCATTGTATGACCAATTAGGAAAGATGAGTAATATTATCCCTATTTACTCATCGTGTGAGCTCTTGAGGTTATTTGTATTTTACCTCAATTTTGTGCCCTATGTTACTTCTGGATATGTTCTCAAAGTGAAAGATCAATGTTGCTACTTTAGCATGTTACAGGTGGTCATGCATGAATATGGCCTATAGAACATGTCTAGGAAAGCAGTTGTTTTGAATTGAGAGAGACATGAGTGCGAAGGAAGACTATTGTTGTTTTATATCTATCACATGTATTTACTGGTCGACCAATTATATCGCCCTATGTGGTTGCGGATGTAATTGTAAATACATGGTGCTTTAAGAATAGTCAAGTATAGCCTTTAAGGGATAGGTATACTTGGACTGATGTAACAAAATATGTCTGGGGCACTGTGAGGTATCGATTGTTTATTTCATTTCAGGGTTGTAGCTATTATGTCATCCCTAACAAGTGCATAATTTGAGCTCCCAAGTGCAGGTGTACTCACTGGTCGCACGGCTTATTTGTCATTATGAATTATTTTGTAAAATTGATGAATGTTGAATGCCTTATATTCTTGATAGAATGCTATCAAGCCCATCATGTTCGAGTGGGAGATGTTGTACTTTAGCTAGCTAGCTAGTACGTCCATGATGGGGTGCAATTAGACCGCACCATTTGGACTTGATATGGTACGATGTAAGGACACCATTTGTAGGGGTGTTATGGAGAAGTATAAAAACCTCCCAAACACAACCGTTGGAGTGAGTTGGTCATTCATTTGCACCAAATTTCCTCTCCATTTCCATCAAAGAAGATCAAGGCATTCCATTTCATTTTTGCAAGAACAATCGGCATTTATGCCGTGGAAATCGGGTGTTTTCCTTGTGAATGCATCCAGACTAACGTGAGGTAGTGTTGTTCATGATTTATTCACAATTCAACGTTCGATCCGGGGCCATTTGCTGTTTGTGCATCGGAATCAAGTAAGTCGTCTTCCGCCGACATGAATTCCAACACCAGCATCACATCAAAGAAAAGGGGACGGATCTCCTTCTTCCCATTCGACTTTAAAGTGTAATTTATCTTACGCGCAACCTCATGGAGACACCACACATTGGAAGCGAAATCCTTAGAAAAGATGGGATTATAGATTTGAGAGTTGTTGAGAGCTTGCAAAAGCTCCTCAATCTTCTCACCAACTTGGAGCTTATGACATCCTGAAATTTTAGTCATGTTTTTAATTAAATAAATCGGGCCTTTCATCGACGCGCCTATAGTACTATTCTCTGAGTTGATTACTCATGAGATAACTGGATTAACTGGGGAAGCCATTAAGGAATTTTAAAACAATAGACTTGAGAATTCGACCAAGAATCAACTACTCGACCATGCTCATTTGCAGAGATCATTACGGCACAGTTAAAAATTAATCAGAGATCATATATATGTCATTTCCATTGAGATAGGTGATCAAAGTGTGGGTGATGCCACAAGATTTCAAAATTCTCGTTAATTAGCACTAGACTGATTTTTATGTCGATTTAGTACCCTATGTCCATATTCGAAGCCTCAATATTTTCACGACAGCCGAAGGTCGCCAATGTATCGAAAATGTATAATGTGACTCGAAACAAATCAATCACGGGTCAATTGCACTAAAAATTTCTAAATGTTACCCAGTAGGCTAGGTCACGCTAAAATCGCGCCAGGTTGAAATTAATTGCGAATTTGAATCTAATTTTAGAAAGTGAAAGTTCTATCATGTCATGAATCATTTTATAAACTTTGACTCATCCTTCGAAGATTTTTCTGCATACCGAGATTTTTGGTGGAAATTCAAAATAGGGCCGTTTTTATCTGGAAAATTTAGGGGACCATTTTTTATTGTGTTTTTGGATGCAAGTTGGTTTTACTAGCAAGATAAAATGTCAATTTGATTGTGGACACCTTGGTTGGATTTTTGGACAACAAATTGAGCTCAATTGGATGTGAATTGAAGGGGAAATTGGATGAAATTGAAGGAGGATTGCACAAATTCGTAGCCCCCTTGGTGTGCAACCTTTGGACCACTTCCAAGACTTCTTAAGGAAGCTGTGTGGCTGCAAAATTGCTAAGGAAGACAGCCATGGTGGTGGGACCTCTTCAAAGGAGACAAAGGGGTGAGATTGAAGCTTGGAGGGACCCTCCAAGGCAACTGTCCCCTTTCTGCTCCATTTGAATCTGCTTTCTCCATTGCTGAGGTCACATGAGAGCTTGAGAGACCAAAGAATTCAGCCAGCAGCTCCCCCCACTGTCGACGGCCCTACTACCCGTTAAACCGCCAAAACACCGTTGTCGTGTGCTTGAGCATGCCCGCGAGTCGCATCACCACCATTCCAACTTCGTCGTTCGCTCTTACTCACTCATCCAATAGGTCACCTGAGCCGTCGTAGTCACCGTTCGACCGCCGCCTGCGGCCATTGAGCATTGCTAATCCCCGTAGCAGCTGTTTTGGCCCAAGTTAGCCGCTCGATGCACCTTGTTCAGCCCAAAGCAGAAACAGAAACCCATCAAGAAGCTGTGGGTTTCGAGGCCCACTTTGGACCCCTTTCGGGCCTCGCTTGGTGCCGCCGCTTTGGAGTTTGTCACTCATCTCTGCCTCGCCATCCTCGTCGACTCATCAGATTTCAAAACTGATGAGTTTACTCACTAAAATTTGCTTAAGGAGTTAATTATACTTAAGGGTTGATTATTTTAAGCTAATTAGGGATTAAGTGGTTAGTTAGAATGGATTAATGATTTAATTATTTGTTTATGCATGTTAGGTGGTTAGATTGGCTTAATTAGCAACTAGATAGGTTGTATTATTTATCTAGATTGGTTTTAAAATTTTCCGGGTCCTTTTCGGTATTTAATTAGGCTTTTCCAGCCTAAGTTTGTATTTTTTGCATTTATTAGTATTTATTTAATTAATTTTGGTAATTATTTAATTATTTATTATTTTCTAGAAATTATATTGAGATAGTTGATGACCGGAATTTTGTCTTGATTTCAATGGTGTGGTTGGTTTATTTATTGGATGCTAATTTGTGCTATTTGAATGATATTTATAATTTTGGGAATTTATCCAAAATTGAGTAATTTCAGTATTTAATTAGAAAATACCGGACATCGGTTTATAACGTCAAAAATATGTTTATGGACTTATATTTAATGGGATTTTATAAAAGGAAATATTGTATTTTGGCTTAAGGCCGACCATGTACCCACACGATTATTTTATCCGTGTATCATAAATTAAGTGAATTTCGTTGAGGAGAGTTATATCATATCAATAACATTATTAATATACTATATATACTTTATCGGGTTGTGAGCTATATATTTATCGCTTTTGGATGAGCATTATATACTATATCTATCTATCTATATCGCTTTTGGTGAGCTATACTATCGGCTTATCTATACTATTTATCTTCAATTTAGCTGAGCATTTATCTTGATATGATCAAATTTTATAGATAGTATTGAATGAGTTGACTAAGAGATGGTATTGATGGTATGTAATTGATTGATCGATGACTTGATTTGATTTGATTTGAATTGAAGTGATTCGTTAAATATATGAATCGTACTAACTTACTAGGAACTGAGGCAAAGGTAAGTCACCTATCTCTTGAATGCATAGGTAGCCTTTAGGCGTATTTCCTTCCTAGTCGAAGTTTAGGGGGTGAATTTGTTGAGATGTCGTCTCACCCCGTTGTGGGATTACATTTACAAGTCCTTAAATGGTTGTATCTCCCGAACGTTTTGGCCAACCGAAGAAGGTTACCGAATAGCACTCTCAGATTCCCCTCCTTGGGAGCCAAGGAGCCTAGGTCTATGAACTCGTGAGATCCACTGTCTGGGTTGATGTCGGTCTATCCCATAAAATACCCCATCAATTCAAATTGTGGTATCATTATAGGCGAAATGGACCCAAAGAAGGCCCCCTTATAGAGTGTGAGATTCCTAGGTCGATGTTAGAAATCGCTTTTGGTGAGTGTATGACTGACCCTCCAGGTGGTTTAGTGGTAGACCCGAATCTTTTAGATTCACGGTCCCCAGAATATTCAGCTGAAGACTTAAATGCTTAGAGGATTTGTAGCCCTCTACCCCTGCTTTTTGTAGACCTTGTATATATCGGCTAATATTGTATATGAATTAGTTTGATATGTATATAAGTGTGTTGTGGTTTTAAAAATTTATGGCCTTGCTTTTCTATCCCATATTTCTGTTGTTTGGGGATTAATTATTTGCTTCCGCATGCACATTAAAATGAATGAGTCGGCGACGTGTCTTGGGACGTCGCAATTTAATCGACCACCGAGGATGGGCACATGCTCGGAGGATCGGGGTGTGACATCCCCATTTAGTGGTATCAAAGCTGGTTATTAGTTGGAGTGATAAGGTGCGATAAGTTTATGGGATAGTTAGTAGGAATGGCCTTTATTTCATGCTGGTGCATGTCCGTGGTGGTTGTTTGGTAGATTGTTTGTTTGGGATCACTCAGCTTCTAATTATGTGTGGAATTGGAAGGTAGGTTTCATAAGTAAACTTGAGTCATGAGTGATCAGGAGCATAGGACTCCTAGAAAAAGGACCATCAAGTATGTTACTCGGAGTAGGATGTCGATAAGGGTTGGTACCCGAGGAGGTCATGGTCGAGCGCTAGCTCAGGCTAGTAGTGGAGTAGCACCGCCTCTTATTGGTGCTAGGGTAGTAATCCCTAGTGATCCTAGGTTCGAAGGGATCATGTAGGCACTTGAAGCAATGAGAGATCTAATAAGGTAGCAAGCGCAGAATCAAGCCGACGCCACTTTTGCCGCCGCTCAAGCTATTGCTATTGTTGCCGTCATCGCCGCCGTTACTATACCTGCCGAAGTTCCAGCTTGGAATGTAGTTGTGGAGAGGGAGAGACCAATCCATAAATTGGTAGAGCAGTTTTGAAGCTAAATTCGCCAAGGTTCACTAGTGCCATAGATCTAGAGACTGCATCACTTTGGATTCAAGATCTAGAGAAGGCCTTTGCACTGCTGATGTGCACTGAGGCAAAAAAAGTTGTCTTGGTAGTATATCAACTGCAGGGTAACACGAATACTTGGTGGAGGGCCGCTAGAGGTATAGTATTTCCGAAGGTGTAGTCCCGGTGTAAAATGCTTTCCTTAGAGTTTTCAATGACAAGTACTTTTCGGGTAGTGCTCGAGAATAGAAGATGGAGGAATTTCAACGCCTTCGCCAAGGGATGATGACTGTTGACCAGTATGAGGTCAAGTTTGTGGAACTTTGTCAATATGCTTTGAGATTGATAGAGGATTCAGAAGATAAAGCTTGAAGGTTTAGGAATGGCCTTCGACTAGAGTTGAAAAACCCACTAGTGCCGTTTGATCTGAAAGACTATCATGAGGTGTACAACCAAGCCTAGCTTATAGAAAGAAGTTTAATGAACAAGCCGCCTCGTCTAGATCGAGGTTTAATTCGAATAGAGATGGGAACCGGTATGGGAAGAGGCCCATGACGGAGGAAGGTTCCATGTTCCACCCAATAGGAAGGGTGGAGTTGGAAAGTCAACGCCAAATCAGAATGGCGTATGTCACTTCTATGGAAGGCGACATGGTATGACCCCGTGCCTTCGGAAAATGGGTGCTTGTTTTGAATGTGGCCAATAGGGTCACCAGGTTAGGGATTGTCCCAAAAGATTAAGGGACAACAACAATTACCGCCGACCGCCACTAATGGGTCAGATGAGGGGTGTGCCGCAGTTTGCACCGCACGGTGGACAAAATAGACCCCCAGCTCAAGGGATAGTGTATGCCATCACAAGAGGTCAGGTAGAGGACGCGCCTGATGTGATTACAAGTACGGTTTTATTTAACAACCATGCTTCTTATGCTTTATTCGACCCTAGAGCGACTCATTCTTTTATTGCTGAGCAATATGTTAAGCTGATAAGATTAAGTCTTGAATTGCTAGAGTATGTGGTTAGCATATCTACACCGTTAGAGGATAAGGTGTTAGCTGCATTTGGGTGTACTGGTTGCAAGTTAGTGATTGGTGAGCGAGAGGGGAAATAGACTTGTTAGTCCTAGCCATGTATGACTTTGATTTGATAATTGACATGGATTAGCTCACCAAGCAACGAGCTAAGATGGATTGCTATCGTAAAATGATTCAGTTTGACCCTTTAGAGGGTGAAAGTTTCGAGTTTGTTGGGAATCGAGGAGGACCCTCGATTACCTTAATCTCGTCGCTTGAGGCAACCCATTTGTTAGACGGGGGTTGTCAAGGTTACCTGGCAACTGTCATAGATATGAGTTGAGGAGCTGAAAATCAAAGATATCTTGGTAGTTCAAGAATTTCTAAATGTATTCCCGAAGGAATTGCCAAGCCTACCGCCAAGGAAAGAGATCGAGTTTGTGATTGAGTTAGCACCCGAGACAGAGCCAATCTCTAAGGCTCCTTATCGGATGTCGTTGTCTGAGTTGAAAGAACTAAAGGTGCAGATGCAAGAATTGTTGGATAAGGGATTCATACGTCCCAATGCATCACCTTGGGGAGCACCGGTTCTATTCGTGAAGAAGAAAGATGGTTCGTTGCGCTTGTGCATCGACTATTGTCAACTCAATCAAGTGACGATCAAGAACAAGTATCCACTCCGAGGATCGACGACTTGTTTGATTAATTACAAAGAGTGTCGATATTTTCAAAGATCGACTTAAGGACAAGGTATCATCAAATGAGGATCAAAAAGGAGGACATCCCAAAGTTAGTGTTTCATACTTGATACGGCCATTATGAATTCACTATAATGCCATTTGGCTTGATGAACGCTCCAGCTACTTTTATGGATTTGATGAATTGAGTGTTTAAAGAATACCTGGATCAGTTTGTGATCGTGTTCATCGATGATATTCTGATGTATTCAAGAAGTGCGTGAGGAGCATGAGAGTCATTTGAGAATGGTACTTCAAACCTTGAGGATTCATGGATTGTACGCTAAGTTTAGCAAGTGCGAGTTTTGGTTGACTTGTGTTGCATTCTTAGGTCACGTGATTTTAGGTGAAGGAATCTCCATGGACCCGTCCAAGATTGAAGCAGTGATCAATAGGCCGAGTCCAACTATAATGATAGAGATTTTGGCAGGCTATTACAAAAGGTTCGTGGAAGGATTTTTAGCTTTAGTGTTGCCGTTGACTCGACTATTGAAGAAAGAAGAAAAGTTTGTGTGGACAGACAAGTGCAAGTGTAGTTTCCAAAAGCTTTAGCAGAAGCTGACTACCACACTTGTGTTGACCATTCCATCTGGTCTTGGATGATATGAGATCTATAGCGATGCGTCATTTAAAGGATTGGGTTGCGTGCTGATGTAACATGGTAGGGTTGTTGCATACGTCTCCTGCTAATTGAGACCTCATGAGTTGAATTACTCGACACACGACTTGGAACTCATAGCAATCATTTTCACTTTGAAGATTTGGAGACATTATTTGTGTGAAGAAAGATTCCAGGTCTTCACTGACCATCAAAGTCTCAAGTATCTATTCTCTTAGAAGGAGTTGAATATGAGACAACATCATTGGATGGAACTTTTGAAGGACTATGATTGTGATATTTTATATCACCTTGGGAAGGCGAATAAGGTCGCCGACGCTTTGAGTCGGAAGTCTTCAATTGCACAAATGATGGTTAAAGAATGGGTTTTACTCGAAAGGGCTCGAGATTCGGTGTTCAAATTTGAGGTAGGCCACCTTTCAAATCTTATGGCCACCCTCAGAATTGAGCTGGATGTGTAGATCATGATCAAGATACTTCAATCGACAAACCCATATGTTAAGAAGATTCTGCAAGAGGATACCAATAAAAGAAAAGGCTGATTTTCAGATTTCTAAGGATGGAATATTGAGGTTCTAAGGATGATTGTGTGTACTTAACAATGCAGAACTTAGAGAGGAGATCTTATCATAAGCTCATCGTAGTAGTTACAGCATTCATCCTGGCAATACGAAGATATATCAGAATCTGCGTCAACACTATTGGTGGTCTGGTATGAAGGCAAACATTGCTAGGCATGTCGCCAAGTGTCTGACGTGTTAGCAAGTGAAGACACAACATTGTAAGCCGGGAGGACTTTTGCAACCTCTCGAGATTCCCGAGTGGAAATGGGAGCACATCACAATGGGCTTTGTGACAAGCTTTTCGAGGAGTCAGAGGGTAATGATTCCATTTGGGTAGTGGTCGACAAACTGACAAAGTCGGCTCACTTCATCACAGTACCGAAAGACCTTGATTTGGGTAGGCACGTAGAGTTATACATCTGTCAGATTATTCATCTGCATGAAGTGCTAGTGACGATTACATCAGAACGAGACTCAAGATTTACAGTTGCTTTTTGGAAGAGTTTGTAGGTTGCTTTAGGGGACGAAGTTGCAGTACAATATGGCATATCATCCTCAAATGGATGGCCAGTGTGAGAGGATGATTCAAACCCTCAAAGACATGCTGCAAGCTTGCGTGTTGGATTTCAAGGGAAGTTGGGAGGAACAACTTCATCTTGTCGAGTTTGCCTACAACAACAGCTACCAGCAAAGCATTCAAATGGCTCCTTTCGAAGCATTGTATGGCAAAGCATGTAGAACGCCAATGTGTTGGGATGAAGTCGGAGAAAGAAAGATCACAGGCCCAGAGTTGGTTCAGCAGTCAGTGGATGCAGTTGCGGTCATCAAAGATAAGTTAAAGACCGTTCAGAGTTGGTAGAAAAGCTATGCAGATAAGCGCCAGGGACCATTGGAATTCCAAGTTGGTGATCACGTTTTTCTAAAGGTATCACCAATGAGGGGTACGTAGCGTTTTGGCAAGAAGGGAAAACTAAATCCGAGGTACGTAGTTCCCTTTGAGATTCTAGAGAGAATCGGGATCCTAGCGTATCGTCTTGCATTGCCGCCATTGTTGGCGCAAGTGCATGACGTCTTTCATGTGTCGATGTTGAGGAAGTATGAGTCTGACCCGACCCACGTGCTTAATTTTGAGGAATTAGACGTGGACGACAAAGTGTCGTACGTGGAAAGCTTAGTTTAGATTGTGGATCGGAAAGAACAAATTCTGTGTACCAAGACGATCCCATTGGTTAAAGTGGTTTGGCAACACCACAGCACTGAAGGAGCAACTTGGGAAAGTGAGGATTCGATGAGACGATTGTACCCCCACCTTTCTATTTAAAGAATTGTAATGGTTTATGACATCCTGAAGTTTCATCCTTGTTTTCAATTAAATAAATCGGGCCTTTCATCGATGCGCCTATAGTGCTATTCTTTAAGCTAATCACTCATGAGATAACTAGACTATCTGGAGAAGCCACTAAAGAATTTTAATGCAATAAACTTGAGAATTCGACTAGGAATTGACCACTTGACCGTGCGCATTTGTAGAGATTAGTACGACACAGTTAAAAATTGATCAAAAATTAGAGATAGGTCGTTTTGACTAAGATAGGTGAGCAAAGTGTAGGTGATGGCACTAGATTTCAAAATTCTTGTCAATTCGCACTAAACTAATTTTTCTATTTTTTTGGTGCCTAGTATCCATATTTGAAGTCTCGAGATTTTCACGACAACTGAGGGTCGCCAATATGTCAAAAATGTACAATGTGACTCGAAATAAATCGATCGCCGGTCAATTGTACAAAAAAATTTCTAAAAGCTACCTAGTAGGTTAGGTCATGCTAAAATTGCGCCGATTGAAATTAACCACGAATTTGAATCTGATTTCAGAAATTGAAAGTTCTATCTTGTCACGAGTCATTTTAGAAATGTCGACTCATCCTCCGAAGATTTTTCTGCAACCCGAAAATTTTAGCGGAAATTCAAAATAAGAGGACTGTTTTTTATCGCGTTTTTGGGAATCAAGTTGATCGTGCTATTGGCGAGTAAAAATGTCCATTTGATTGTGGGAAACTTGGTTGGATTTTTGGACAACAAATTGAGCTCAATTGGATGTGAATTGAAGGGGGAATTGGATGAAATTGAAGGAAGATTGCACAAATTCGTAGCCCCCATGGTGTGCAACCTTTGGACCATTTCCAAGACTTCCTAAGGAAGCTTTGTGGCTGTAAAATTGCTGAGGAAGACAGCCATGGTGGTGGGACCTCATCAAGGGAGACAAAAGGGTTAGATTGAAGCTTGGAGGGACCCTCCAAGGTAACTGTCCCATTTCTTCTCCATTTGAATCTAATTTCTCCATTGCTGAGGTCACATGAGAGCTTGAGAGACTAGAGAATTCGGTCAGCAGCTCCCCCTCCACCGTCGACGCCCCCTACTTTCCGTTGGACTGCTAGATCGCCACCGTCGCATGCCTAAGCATGCCCACAAGTCGCATGGTCACCGTTGTCCCAGCTTCGTCGTTCACTCCTGGTCGCCCGTCCAGCAAGTTGCCTGAGTCGTCGTGGTTACCGTCCAGCCACTGCTTGCCGCTATCGAGCAACGCCAAGCCCCGGAGTAGCCTTGCCTACCCGTCCCTGTCATTTTAGCCCAAGTCAGCCACCCATTGCACCTTGTTCAGCCCAAAGCAGAAACCAAAACCCAGCAAGAAGTCGTGGGCTTCGAGGCCCACTTTGGACCCTTTCCGAGCCTCGCTTGGTGCCACCGCATCGGAGTTTGTTGTGACACCCCGAACCCTTCGCAGGTCGTCACCAGCGCCAATATTACTCCTTATTACCTTTCTCCTTCGAAGATGCGTTATAATTCATAGACACATTATTTATTTATTTATTTAAAAAAACAAAACGGTCTCAGAGCGACTCATTAGCGGAAGCAAATTAAATATCACGTCTCTCCCCCTACCAACCATGATACAAATACACACCACTAAACATCAGGATTTTATAAACAAGCGACGACACTTTATTTACATATTATTTTAGGATGGGACTTCTTTTCAGGTCGATAAATAACAAGGAAAAGCTAGGACTCAGCCATGTCCAGCCTAAAACCTAAAAAAGAACCCTCGACCCTCTACATCACACGTGTACAATCCCCCATCACAAGTGTTGGCTAACGATCCCAAAAAAAAAAAAAAAACCCAGCCCCTACTCGTCACGCCCAAGTCTCACACCCAGTCCGGTGCGTCAGGCGGTGGCGGTGGCCGCATCCCTCCCATCACCCCATCGCGGCGAACGTGAACAAAAACAAACTCCTGAACGACTGGGCCCCCAGCCAGGCCTATGTCGTATATGACAAGACAGCGTACGCGTATGTAGGTGAGTCCAGGCACGGAAGGACATCCGAACTCCTCACACTCTACCTCAACGTCGGACGGTAACCCGTAAAATGTACCTCGCGTGACGGCAGGAATCGGCATACTGGCTAATCTGAAATGTTATCCCCAAAAGGGGTGAGTACAACCACTCAGCAGATAGGGAAATCTAATAACAACTCGATGCATCAGGCAAATCATACATGCATTGCAGGCGTTACTTACCTTGAAGCCATGCGCATACTATCATGCATCATTATCATCGTCCTAACACGTATAAGTGCATCATCATATCAAGTATGTATATCACCATATCATATCATCATGCATATCATCATGCACATCATCATATATATCATCATCACCATGCATATCATCATGCATATCATCATGTATATCATCGTCACCATGCATATCATCATGCATATCATTACCACCATGCATATCATCATGCATATCATCATCACCATGCATATCATCATGGATATCATCATCTATATCATCATAACCGTGCATATCATCATGTATATCATTATCACCATGCATATCATCATGCATATCCTTATCACCATGCATATCATCATGCATATCCTTATCACCATGCATATCATAATGCATATCGTCATTTTATTTATCTCATCATTTTATTTATCCCCTCGGGCAAAGAGCTCTGAGGCTTCCGGCATTCAGCCTCCCAGGCCACCGGGCATCCGGCCCCCCACATTCCGGGCATCTCGCATCTCAACTAGCATCACGAGGCATTCCCTTCGGGCAAAAACCTCCGACAGGGCTTCCGGCATTTACACTCCCTGGCCGGGCATCCCGCACCCCATATCCTAGCATCGCGAGGCATTTCCCTTCGGGCAAAGACCTCGGACAAGGCTTCCGGCCCCTCACATTCCGGGCATCCTGAATCTCCCAGGGAATTCTGGCAATGTATCTCTATACATTCCGGGCATCATCCGCCATCACAACCACTCCTCATTTACCATCATCCATGTTTACCAGTATTTTAATCTCATTTTACATGGCACATGGCATGATATCAAACAAATCATACTAGGCATGACATTCATACATGCATTGATTCAATGCCATACATATACCAAGACTTTATCACATATGCATCTCAATTCAATGTCATATACATATCAAGGCTTTATCACATATGCAACTCAATTCAATATCATATACTTACCAAGACTTTATCACATATGCAACTCAATTCACACATCAAGGCTTTATCACACATGCAACATGAATTAATGGAATCTATGGCCAATGAAATAATTCCTTTTTATTCATTTATTTATTTATTTATTTTTCTTTAAATAACTATAAATTCCCAAAATTATCAAAATTCAAGAAATTATTAAACAAACTCATAGGATGATAATTACTTGCAAAATTCATGGCCAAATTGAATTTTTACAAAAACTCATAATTTTCCCCAAACATCCTATGCTTCTCGGATGAAACCAGAATGCACGGTTTCCGAATAAATTCAATTAAAATATCCATATAGCCTTCAAAAATTATAAAATTTTACTGGATTATAGCCAAGACATTTTCGTACAACTTTCATGAAGAACTCTAAACCATATTCCTTATATATTATTTTATCGAACCTCACAAAGCTTCTGGATCTATTACCGCATCGTCCAGTGCCACCATCTCCGAAATATTAAGATTTCACCCACCTATTCTCTTTCGTTTCCTCCAAAATTTGGATATGTTATGTGTCAAGGTGTCCTTTACAAGTTTTATCAAGAGATCTAGGTCAAATAACCAGATTATAGTCCTCATTGTAGTCCTTTAAATCTCGGGTGTCTCGGAATACATCACCAGAATCATCGTCTTCAAGATCTAGTCGATTTACCAAGCTATACTTGTTATTTTCGCTTCAAATTTTAGTATGTTGTAGTTTAAGATGTTCCCTAAATCTTTCATGAAGAAATCGAAGTAATATTCTCAAGAAAAACCAACATGCAACCACGAATCCAGCAAAAGGTTAGTAAAAACTCTCCAGATCTGAGGTCTCTGTAAGATGAGACTTTAATCCCTCAAATCTCCATAATTTTCCACGAACTTTCAGTATGCTATAGTACAAGATGTTAGCTACAACTTTCATGCAGACATCGAAGCCAAAATCGAACTCCAAACACACATGCAAGCTCAAAAAATTTACTGACTCACACGATCCGAGCAAGAACAGTCACGCGACTTAAGAACAAGCCAACCATACCTCGGTTTTTCTCACTTAAAACACCCAAAATCTAACATGAGAACAACATACAAGCATGCAAGAGAAGGTAGAGGACTCCCACTTGCCTCTAGGACGGACGAACGATGGCGTAGGGCGGCGAACACGGCGGCACACGGCGGTTCCCTCCTCCTTTCTCTCTCGGCCGCTCCTCCTCTCTCGCACAACTCTCTCTCTCTCTTTCTCCTTGGGCGAGCAAAATGGCCGGTCACCCTCTCTCTCTTCCTTCTTATAGCCCCTAGAGCTCATCATTTGTAATGATTGTTTTTCCTACAAATCAACCAATGCATGGCCTTCCCCTTTGCCACTTGTCACATTGGATTTTGAATTGAGTTTGGGCTTCTTGGGCTTGGGCCATCCGGCCACTTCTCTTGGGCATCTGTTGGGCCGGTCGACGGCTCACTTGGGGGCTTTGATGGGCCGGCTAACTTGGTCCATTAAAGTTCCACTCTTGGGCTTAAGGCCCAATCTAATTTTGACCTTCTTTTTTCCTTTTCTTTTTTTGAATTCCTTCCATAAATATTTTTAATTTTCCATTTTCAATCTTGGCCAAAGTCTTGGGACATCTTGTCTATTGAAATTTAATGTATAAATCTTATGGCCAAGCATAGATTATTAATCTATCAAATTTAAATTTTCACAATCATATGCACAAATCATCTCAATAAAAAGACTAATGACTAGAGCATAAGCCAAGGGAAATTTTATCACCTAATTAGAGATTTTAACACACCTTATGGCTTGTCATAGAATTTTGGGATGCCACATTTGTCGCTCATCTCTACCTTGCCGTCCTCATTGACTCATCGGATTTCAAAACTAGTGAGTTTATTCACTAAACTCTTCTTATGGAGTTAACTATACTTAAGGGTTGATTAGTTTAGGCTAATTAGGGATTATGTGATTAGTTAGAACAAATCAGTGATTTAATTATTCGTTTATGCATGTTAGGTGGTTAAAATCGGCTTAATTAGCAATTGGATAGGTTGTGTTATTTATCTAGATTGGTTCGAAAATTTTCTGAGCCTGTTTCGGTATTTAATTAGCCTTTTCTGGCCTAAGTTTGAATTTTTTGGCATTTATTAGTATTTATTTAATTAATTTTGGTAATTATTTAATTATTTATTATTTTCTGGAAATTATACCGAGATAGCCAGGGATCGGAATTTCGTGCTGATTGCAATGGTGTGTTTGGTTTATTTATCTGGATGCTAATTTGTGCTATTTGAATGATATTTGTAATTTGGGAATTTATTCCAAAATTAGGTAAGTTCGGTATTTAATTAGAAAATATCGAGCGTCGGGTTACAGCACCAAAAATGTTTTGTAGGTTATTATAGTGGGATTTTATAAAAGGGAAATTATTGTATTTTGGCTAAGGTCGATCGTATACCTACACACGATTAATTTATTGAGTATAATAGAAATTAAGTACTGGATAGCTTTGGTGAGCATTATTAGTATACTATATCAGCCTACGGGCGTTGATATATCAGCTTAAGGTGAGCAGTATACACTATCAGCTTTTGATGAGCTATATTATCTATCTTCAGCTTAGGGTGTGCAAATCTTGATGTGATTGAATTTTATAGATAGTATTGAATGAGTTGACTAAGAGATGGTATTGATGGTATGTGATCGATTGGATCGATTGATCGATAACTCGATTTGATTTAATGTGAATCGAAGTGATTCGTTGAATATATGAATCGTACTGACTTGTAGGAAGGTATGAGGCGAAGGTAAGTCACCTATCTCTTGAGTGCATAGGTAGCATTTAGGCGTATTTCCTTCCTAGTCGAAGTTTAGGGGGTGAATTTGTTGAGATGTCGTTGTTGGAGAAATCTTTCCAGAATATTTCGAAGCTGACAAAACGTTTCTATCAGTCTAGTCTGGATAATTGCAGACCTTCTGTTTAGAGTCTGAAGACTTTCAAATCACCAAACTCAGCGCTCAAGACTCAAGACTCAAGACTATTCTCATTGACAGTTTTTCTAATCCAGTGACGAAGGCAATCCAGAGCCGAAGTATTTGGTTAAGGATTTAGTCCTATCCTCTAGAGAAGATCTCTTTGCTGGATAAATTTAACGGACTCTTTTATTCATAATCAAGATCGTTTGAAGATTCGATGGTCGACGAAATATTCCTGGAAGGTTCTATTCTTGGAAACCAAGATCCTGATTGTATGGGCGAACAAGATTGATGGGCTATCGTCAGGTTCCTTTAATAGCTCGAATGATCTTCTTGATTGATTCCATCCAACGGGTAGATTGGAGGAATTCCTTTGGTAAGTGCCAACGGGTATGATGGCATAAAGGAGTATAAAAGGAAGACGTTCTAATTGCTTTAGTGCATGATCGATAAAGAAATTCCAGAGTCTGAAGCACCTGATTATTAGTCGATACATTTTGAGCGAAATTATATACACAAAGAGTGTCTATACTTAGTGATACCTTGAACGAGTGTGGTAGATCACCTACTCCGAGAAATCAAGGAAGAACAACGCTGTAACATCTCTTTGTTCATAGTGGAATCCAGCCAATAAGCTGTCAGTGCAAAAGAGTGGACGTAGGCTTGAAATAAGCCGAACCACTATAAACCGCGTGTTCAATTCTCTCTTCCCTTCTCTCAGTCTTATTTTGATTATTGTTTGTCTCAAATCTATCAACTATCTAGTATTGTGCAATTATCGAGAAAAATCTTTTATATACCTATTCACCCCCATCTAGGTACTTATACTAGCTATATCAATTAGTATCAGAGCTCGTGTACTCACTTTATTTGAAGTGTTTTGCTTCAGAGTAAAAGATCCATGGCTAGTATGCTAGCACCAGGGCTGGTGGAAGGGCAAAGCAATACCAGACCACCCTACTTTGATGGAAAAGATTACAACATCTGGAAGAACAAGATGAAAGCTTTCCTACAATCAAAGGATCCTCTAGAATGGGACGTTGTAGAAAAAGGAATTACTCCTACAGCTGCATCAGTCTCTGAAAGAGGGAAAGAAACTGTTGAGACCAGCGAAATGACTCAGGAAAAGATGATCAAGAGACAAGCACTCGATGCAAAAGCAATTTACTCTTTATATTGTGCTTTGCCACCAACTGAATATAACAGAATATCTTCTTATGTTACAGCAAAAGAAGTTTGGGACAGATTACATATCACCTACAAAGGAACAGATCGAGTGAAGGAAACCAGAATTAACATTCTCCTCGGTCAATATGAAGCCTTCAAAATGAAACCAGGAGAATCTATAACTGACATGTTTAGCCGTTTTACAAATATTGTCAATGGTCTTGAGAATCAAGGACAAAAAATTTCTGATCCCATGAAGGTAAACAAGCTACTGCGTGGACTTTCCAAGGATTGGAATCACATAAAAACTTCAATAAGAGAGACGCAAAGAATTATGCCACTATCTATCGACGAGCTGATTGGAACTCTTCAGTCTTATGAAATTGAACGAATTAATGAAGACGAAGATCCAAAAGGTAAGAAATCCATTGCACTAAAATCAAATGATGATTATGATGATACAGATTCTGAAGATGATATGGACGATGAGGAGCTTGCTCTCATGATAAGAAGATTCAGAAAACTGAATAGAAAAGGAAGAAGGTTCAACTCAAAGAAACAAAGTTTTCAAAGACAACAGACCAAGTCTGTTGATGATGAGGAACCAAACAAAGATGTAGTCTGCTTTGAATGTAAGAAAAAGGGACACATCATACCCAACTGTCCTCTTCTGAAGAAGAAGAGAGGAAAAGCTGAAAAGTTTTGAAAAGCTCTCAAAGCCGAAACCTGGAGTGATACAGAGTGTGAAGAAAGTGATAATGAATATACCAACCTATGTCCGATGGCACATTCGGACTGCACTCGTTCGGATCGACTCGACAGAAATTTGAGGCAAGTAATTTTAAAATTCCTGTCAAAGTTTCTAAATAAATTGATGAAGTGTGTTTTAGTCTTAAGACTTCTCTCAAAAGAATTTCCGAACTTAAAAAGGAAAACTCAGCTCTAAAACAAAAGGAAAACATTTTAGAAGAAAGAGTTAAAAGTTTAGACATGAATGTTTCAACTCTTAAAGAAAATGAAGATAATCTTTTGAAAGAAAATGCCCTTTTAAAAACTGACTTATCAAATATTTCAAAGAAATTCTCAATAGGGTTCAAAAAACTTGAAAAAATTCTTTCAGCTCAAAGACCTTACTTCAATAAGTCCGGTCTAGGTATGACAGCAAAAACAATTACCTTGATTGATTTTCCTAAAGTAAAAGAAAGAATTAAGGAAAGACCCTCGAGAGAGGCTTACAAAAATCATTTCAAGAAAGTTTTTGTAAAGTCTATAGGTCGAAATGCCCTCAGGTGTTCAAAGTGCAACAGTCCGGATCACTTTGAAAAAGAGTGTCCTATGGTTTGGAAATCTGTTAAGAAAGTATGGGCTAATACTGTTTATCTTACTAACACCAAAGGACCCAAGAAAATTTGGGTACCAAAGAAAGCTTGAGACTCTCTTTTAAATGTAGGTCTCCGTCAAGAAAAAGGTAAAGTGGTATCTTGACAGCGGATGCTCAAGACACATGACAGGAGACTCAAATTGTTTCATAAAGCTTGTTCAGGTAAATGGTGGAAAAGTTTCATTTGGAGGAAACAACAAATGAAGTATTGTGGGATTTGGAACTGTGAAAATTGGAAATCTCCCAATAATTAATGTTTCCCTAGTGGAAGGACTCAATTACAATCTTCTCAGCATTAGCCAATTATGTGATACTGGTTTTAAGATCTTCTTTCAAGAAGGAACATGTTTTGGAACCAGTAAAGACTTTACTCAGTCTTTCATGGGTCGAAGACATGGAAATATCTATCTTCTAGATGTGAAACCAAATGAATCGCAATGCCTAATCTCAATTCAAGACGAAGCAAGCTTATGGCACAGAAAGCTTGGTCATGTCAACATGAAGCAATTAGCCAAAATCTCATCAAAGCAGCTTGTTCGAGGTCTACCCAAATTACCATACCAAAAGTCCGATCCATGCACTCCATGTATTCTAGGAAAGCAGGTAAGAAATTCATTTACGCCAATAAATCATGTCTCTACTAATCATGTACTACAGTTGCTGCATATGGATCTCTTCGGACCAACCAGAACACAGAGCATTGGAGGTAAGAAATATTGCCTAGTAATTGTGGACGTTTAATCCCGCTTTACTTGGGTATATTTCCTTGCAAGTAAGTCCGAAACCTTCTCGTATTATGAAAAATTTGCTAAAAAGGTTCAAATGAAAAATGATGTGTTATCTCAAGTATAAGAACATATCATGGAAGTGAATTTGAAAATCAAGATTTTACAAAATTTTGTGATGAATCTGGCTTTAAGCATGTGTTTTCCTCTCCATATACTCCTCAGCAAAATGGAGTTGTGGAAAGAAAGAATAGATCTCTTCAAGAAATGGCTAGAACTCTTTTAATTGAAAGTAAGATTTCTTCACGATTTTGGACTGAAGCCGTCTCAACAGCGTGCTATATCATCAATAGAGTCTTCTTAAGACCTATTCTAGAGAAAACCCCTTATGAGTTATTCAAAGGTAAGAAGACTATTGTTTCATACTTTCATGTGTTCGGTTGCAAATGCTTTATATTAAAAAATGCAAAAGATCGAGTTGGTAAGTTTGAAGAAAGATCAGATGAAGGCATCTTCCTTAGATATTCTACATTAAGCAAAGCCTACAGAGTCTATAACAAGAAGAGCCAGTCTGTGGAGGAGTCAATGAATGTCAAATTTCAAGACTCTACGCAAGATGAATCCAGTCAGACTCATCCTGAAGAGTCTGAATCTGCTCCAGACCCTCCAAAGCTTACAACTCAAGAAGCATCTCAGACTTTGGAAAACCAGCATCAAGCTGTTCGTGAAGATTCAAATAAAGAAAGAGATCATCAACCAGACAAATCAACCAGTAACTGGAAACATAAGTCCAGTCATCCCAAAGATCTCATTATCGGCGAAATTAATGAAAGAATTCGCACCATATCCAAAAGGCGTGAAGAGTCTAGTGCTGTGGCTCTCATATTTGAAATTGAACCAAAGAGCATAGAAGAAGCTTTATCTGATGAAAGCTGGATTGAAGCTATGCAAGAAGAGCTCAGACAGTTCAACATTAATGATGTCTGGGAATTGACATCTAAACCAAAAGGTAAAACTGTTATCGGAGCTAAATGGGTGTTCAGGAACAAGATGAATGAGAAAGGAAAAGCCGTACGAAACAAAGCAAGACTCGTGGCCAAAGGATATACGCAAGAAGAAGGAATAGACTATGATGAGACTTACGCATTAGTAGCAAGGTTAGAAGCTATTCGACTATTACTTGCATTTACTTGTTATAAAAATTTCAAGTTATTCCAAATGGAGGTCAAAAATGCCTTCCTAAATGGATTTATCCATGAGGAAGTTTATGTGGAATAACCACAAGGGTTTGAAGACCCAAAGAAGCCAGACTCAGTCATCAGACTGAAAAATGCATTGTATGATTTAAAGCAAGCACCTCGAGCTTGGTACGACAGATTAAGTAAGTTTTTAATACAGAATGATTTTGTCAAAGATGTGGCATCCCAAAATTCAGAGCCAAGCCATAACGTGTGTTAAAGTCTTTAATTAGGTGATAAAAATTTCCATGGCTTATGCTTTAGCCATTAGTCTTTTATTTAAATGATTTGTGCATATGATTGTGAAAATTTAAATTCGATAGATTAATAATCTATGCTTGGCCATAAGATTTATAAATTAAATTTCAATGAATGAAATATCCCAAGACTTTGGCCAAGATGAAAATGGAAATTTAAAAATATTTATAGAAGGAATTCAAAAAAAAAAAAGGGGAAAAAGGGGTTAATTTTCGAATGGGCCTTAAGCCCATTTGGCCTAAGCCTTTAATGGGCCAAGATGAGCGGCCCAAGAGGGGAAGTCGACCGGCCCAATGGAGGCCCAAGAGAAGTGGCCAGATGGCCCAAAAAGCCCAAGCCCAAGAAGCCCAATCAAATTCAAAATCCAAGGTGACAAGTGGCAAAAAGGGAAGGCCATGCATTGGTTGGTTTATAGGCAAGTAATCATGAGAATTTGGGGGTATAAAAGGGAAGAGGAGAGAGAATGGCCGGTTAGCCATTCGGCCAAGTGAGGGAGAGAGAGAGAGGAAGCCAAGAGGGAGAGAAAGGAGCCCGTTCGCCGCCGTGTGCCGTCCGCTCGTGCTGTTCATGAGGTCTAGAGGCAAGTTGGGAATCCACTTTCTACTCTTGCACCAATGTTTTCGCATGAACTGTTTGGAGTCAGAAACTTGTTTGAGCTTGAATGTGTGTTTAGAGTCCGATTTTGGCTTTGATTTCTTCACAAAAGTTGTAGCTAACATCTTGAACTATAACATACTGAAATTTCGTGGAAAATTATGGAGATTCGAGGGGTAAAACCCTCATCCTACAAAGATGCTAGATCTGGAATATTTTCGTATGAACTGTTTGAGTCAGAATGTTGTGAGAGCTTGCATGCATGTTTAGAGTTCGATTTTGGCTGTGATATCTTCATGAAAGTTGTAGATGACATCTTTTACTATAACATACTGAAATTTCGTGGAAAATTATGGAGATTTGAGGAGTTAAAGTCTCATCTTACGGAGACCTCAGATCTGGAGAGTTTTTACTAACCTTTTGCTGGATTCATGGTTGCATGTTGGTTTGTGATAAGAATCTCACTTCTATTTCTTCATTAAGGTTGTAGGATATATCTTAAACTACAACATACTCAAATTTGAAGTGAAAATAACAAGTATAGCTTGGTAAATCGACTAGATCTTGAAGACGATGATTCTGGTGATGTGTTCCGAGACACCCGAGACTTCAAGGACCAAAATGATGACTGTACTCTGGTTATTTGACCTATATCTCTTCATGAAACTTGTAAAGGACACCTTGACACATAACATATCCAAATTTCAGATAAAACGAAAGAGAATAGGTGGGTGAAATCTTAATATTTCAGAGATGGAGGCACTGGACAATGCGGTAATAGATCCAGAAGTTTCGTGAGGTTGGATAAAATAATCTATAAAGAAACTGATTTGGAGCTCTTCATGAAAGTTGTACGAAAATGTCTTGGCTATAATCCAGTAAAATTTTATAATTTTTGAAGGTCATATGGATATTTTAATTGAATTTATTCGGAAACCGTGCATTCTGGTTTCATCGGAGAAGCATAGGATGTTTTGGGAAAATTATGAGATTTTGTAAAAATTCAATTTGGCCATGAATTTTGCAAGTAATTATCATCCTATGGGTTGGTTTAATAATTTCTTGAATTTTGATAATTTTGGGAATTTATAGTTATTAAAAAAATAATAAATATAAAAATAAATAAATAAATGAAATGGATTATCTCATTGGCCATAGATTCCATTAATTCATGTTGCATGTGTGATAAAGCCTTGATGTGTGTATGATATTGAATTGAGTTGCATATGTGATAAAGTCTTGGTAAGTATATGACATTGAATTGAGATGCATATGTGATAAAGTCTTGGCATATGTATGGCATTGAATCAATGCATGTGTGAATGTCATGCCTAGTATGATTTGTTTGATATCATGCCATGTGCCATGTTAAAATGAGATTAAAATATTGGTAAACATGGATGATGGAAAATGAGGAGATTGTTGTGGTGGATGATGATATCTGGTGGCCTAGTGGCGTAATTCCGGAGATTCCCCGGGAGTGTCGGGATGCCCGGTGGTATACGGTACATAATTCTAGGGGAGGCCTAGTGGTATGTCGGTACATAATTCCAGAAGTCTTGTCGAAGGTCTTTGCCCGAAAGGAATACCTCGCGATGCCAAGATTGGGGTGCGAGATGCCTGGCTAGAAGGGTAAAGGCCGGAAGCCCTGTCGGAGGTTTTTGCCCGAAGGGAATGCCTCGTGATGCTAGTTGGGATACGAGATTCCCGGAATGTGGGGGGCCGAATGCCCGGTGGCCTGGGAGGCTGAATGCCGGAAGCCTCGGAGGTCTTTGCCCGAGGGGATGATGAAATTGGTGATTTGAGAAATGGGTGATGTGGTGATCAAAATTGAAAGCTAAAAGTGGAAATTGAACCCATGAGATGATGATGATGATGATATGATATGTGATAATGTCATGATGATGATGATATGCGTGATGGAATGATGTCATGATGATGATGACATGTATAATACGATGATGATACACATATATGTGTTATAAATTGATATGATGATGCATGATAGTATGCGCATGGCTTCAAGGTGAGTAACGCCTGCAATGCATGTATGGTTTGCCTGATGCATTGAGTTGTTACTGGATTTCCCTATCTGCTGAGTGGTTGTACTCACCCCTTTTAGGGATAACATTTCAGATTAGTAGATGGTTTGAGCAATTGGATATGACCGCGAGGAGAAGGATAGCAAAGGAGGGAACCTTTGGACGCCGACACTGGTTGATAGACCTTAAGCATACGATTGTGGGAGGAGATGTCGGTCATCTTTTGAAGTGTAGCTAAGTTTAGGAAACTATGGCATTTCGATGTACCGACTAAAGATGTCTATCTGCTTTATGTAAATAAAAGTGTACGGCTTTAACTTTTATAAGATGTTTAGTTGGTGTGCATCGTTTTCTGAATATAGGCAAGGGAGTTGTTGGATGTGCTTCCGCATATAAATTGCGCAAGGGACCGATCGAAAAAAAAAAATGTAAACCCCCAAGTTGTATGGACCCGCTGCAATTGAAATGGTATCAGAGTGATATGTTAATAAGGAAAGTGGAAAGGTAAGCGAACTGTGGTGACCGTAATCGGATCGGGGGCCGTCGAGGGGTGCCACAAAAGGTAAAGTAGATACTACTTTATTTATCAAAAAGGAAAACAAAAGCTTTGTACTTGTTCAAATATATGTGGATGATATTATTTTTGGATCCTCTAATGAAATTCTGTGCAAGAAATTTTCAAAGTCTATGCAGGATGAGTTTGAAATGAGTATGATGGGAGAGCTAACATTCTTTCTTGGTCTTCAAGTAAAATAATTGAAGGAAGGAACCTTTATTTATCAAGAAAAATATGCTAATGATCTTGTTAAAAGATTTGGATTGGAAAATTGCAAAAAGACCGACATACCGATGTCAAGTTCTTTGAAGATAGACAAAGATGAAGAAGGGAAGAAAGTTGATCAAAAGCTGTACATGAGCATCATTGGTTCACTTCTTTATCTTACTGCTTCTAGAACTGACATTTTGTTGAGTGTTTGCATCTGTGCTAGGTTTCAATCAGATCCTAGAGAATCTCATCTCAGTGCTGCGAAACATATTATCAAATACATTGCTTCATTTTCAAGCATCGGTCTTTGGTATCCTAAGAAGGGAGACTTTAATCTTCTGGGATACTTAGACGCAGATCTGGCCGGTTGCAGAGTCGATAGAAAGAGCACTTCGGGAACTTGCCAGTTGCTTGGAAGCAGGACAGTGTCTTGGTTTTCAAGGAAACAAAGCATTGTGGCTCTCTCAACAACGAAGCGAGTATGTAGCTCTTGGAAGTTGCTGTTCGCAAATTCTATGGATAAAACAACAGCTACAAGACTTTGGAATTGAAGACTCATGTACGTAGAGATTAGATGTGACAACACCAAATAAGCAATCAATCTCACTAAAAATCCAATCCTTCACTCAAGAGCAAAGCATATAGAGATTCGACATCATTTCATTAGAGATCATGTTCAAAATGGAGAAATCTCGATTCAATTTGTTGATTCAAAAAATCAACTAGCGGATATATTCACAAAGCCTTTAGAGAAGAATCAATTCGATTTTATCCGTTCCAAACTCAACATTTTGAAACTTGAGGAAGTTAAAGTCTAGAGACTCTCCAACCCTCAGACTCAGACATTCATGGCTATAGACTGTAAGTTGTTATTATATTCAATCTCGAAAAAGGTACGATTATTAGTTCAGTTAATTTATAATTTCTGTGAAAAACGGAATTTTGTCTTTTCAAAAAGATTAACTTTTATTTGGCAGTTATCGATTTTTAAAAGAGGCGTCTGTTCACTTTCCTTTGTGCCGATTGGTTTTTCCTTTTTAAACTGAGTTATATATATACAGTTTTCCTCGCTTAAACTTCAAAACCCTAAAAAGGCATTCTCCTCCCAATCCCGTCTACTTCGTGTTCATCTTCGAGAAATTTGTCATCTTTTCTTGGGAAAGCAAGTAAAGGAATCTTTCAACGACAAGAAAGGATGTCTTCTTCGAGGAAGTCTTCAAGAATCGCGAACAGGGGACCACAGAGAATGAGGGAGGGGCCTACCCATTTCGATCTCACCGAAGAGGAAGATTTACCGAGTCAGCAACAGAGCCCGATTCACTCTCCACCACGTCACTCTTCACCATCTACCCCACAAGGTGCGGGTCAACAACCGGAGGAAGAAATAATCGAGGATGCAGACCCTGTAAGAGTCCAAAAACCCTTTTTTATTTACAAGCTCTATTGTGCGATGAAAAGCATTGGGACTCTGCTGAACTACGTAGATGATTTCCTTAAAGATAAGAATTATGGGAATGAGTATATCTTTTTGCGACGAATGGAGGATTTGGGAATTGCTCCCAAAGGAAAGGCTGAGAAAGCACTTGCGAACATTCCAAGTGACCCTCGTGTATCGGGACTGAATCCGACTGACGGGAACAATGATGATAAAATGTTCAGTGAATTTCAACCTAGAATTGGTGTTGCTGCGAAGGTGAAGGGAAAAAGGATGGATTTGTTTAAATCAAAGGAACAGGAGAATCTGTTCTTCAGACTGTTGAAACGAGGGGTGATAAACCCTAGGAGTGTTGATTTTGATTTCTTGGATGCCATTAATGTGAACTTAAGGGAGAAGTTCAATCTGCTTCAACTTGAGCAATTTTGCTTCGATATCACAGACGGTTATGCGCAATTGACAGCATACTTCTATTCGAATCTTAGCTTTTAGATGCGAATAGAATATCCTTCAGTGTTCGAGACCAAGACTATGTGGTAGATGTGGACATGTTGGCAGATATAATTGGAGTTGAAAGAGGACGCTATCAACCAATCAAAGTTTCGATTGCTCGTGCCTCATTGGAGCTTGTCAAAGATAGGGATACAGAGGGAAGAATTACCTACTCAAGAATGCGTGCCATCAACATCTTGCTTCACAAAATTGTGATCAACTGTATCAGGCCAAAGTCTACATCCAAGACTGATGTGTCTAACTCCAAGGCGAAATTGATGTACGCGATTAATATAGGGAAGAAGTTCTCTCTCCCTCACACCATTCTCTTTCACATGTACAGAGCAATGGTGAAGGACAAGGGCCAATTGCCTTACCCAGGTCTTGTGACCAAGATCTTCAGACACTTAAACATTGAACCTTCACATACTCTTTGTGTTCGACCATGCAACAAAATGGTGGTGGGTTTGAAAATGCTGACAAAAATGCGTCTGAAAGAGCTTGCTAAGGCAATGGAGAAGTTCGGAGTGAAGACTCTGGTATCTTCTACATCAAAGAGAAAAGGGAAGGAGCCCATGGGTGCTCAATCCAAAAAGAAAAGAACTCTTATCTTGGAGGATGAAGATAAAAAGGAAGATCTCATTATCTCTGCATTGATAAGGACCAGACGTTCTGTACCTAAATCAACAGAACAACAGAAGAAAGGAACAAAAGTAGAGGAAAAAGAACAGAGAGAAGAAGAGGAGCAAGCAAAGAACAGAGAAGCAGAGGAGCAACAAGAGAAAGAGAAAGAAGATAAAGAGAAAGAAGCTGAAGAAGAAGGAGAAGCAGTGAAAGAAATGTCTGCAGATGAAGCCGGAGAGAAAGGGAATCAAGATGCTGAAGAGCATGACCATCACTCTTCCCCATTTGAGGTCCTATAGACAGGGGGAGATGGCGAGCAAGGAAGGACTACACCACATGCTATCAACAGTGAAGGTGTGAGTTGCTCACCAGCAAATCCAGAAGATTTTCAGGCTTCTCAAATGCCTGAGGAAGGACATGATACGTCAACACCAAATCTGCAAGATTACACCGAAGTTCCATCATCTGCCTTCACTTCATCCGAGAGAGCAAATGCGAGCACACAGACGACAATACGGCAGATTTTCGTCATATCCTTGATGTTCTTTTGGAAATGCAGGGTCAAATATATGCTCTGGACTGTGAACTTCAAGTCATGAAGAATGCTGGACAAGCATCTTCTGTTACTCTGGAGGATAAAATGAAAGACCTCGCTCTTCAAATTCAAGCCAACGCCAAAGCAGAAGAGGTGGCTCATCTACGGGAAGACTTGAAGAGGCTGGAAGGCATCGTACAGTCGATGGGAGATTTCCAGATTGTGCGTATTCCCAAGCAGACTTTAAATGGTTGTTTTTGTGCGTTTGAATGGTTGTTTTTTAGTATAACTTGGGTGTGAACTTGAATTTAACTGACTTGGGTGTGGATTTTGATGCTTGACTGTTTACATTTATATCAAGTGTTGCTGTATGGTTTTACTCATGAAAGACTAACCGATTTTCTGTGGATGCAGAGTCTGGTTGATTTATTAATCTTTATGAGATAGCCATATTGCTTGAGTAATGTTTTGCAGGTCAAAGTTGTTCAAATCTACAGGAAAGTTTTGTCACCATCAAAAAGGGGGAGATTGTTGGAGAAATCTTTCCAGATATTTTGAAGCTGACAAAACGTTTCTATCAGTCTAGTCTGGATAATTGCAGACCTTTTGTTTAGAGTCTGAAGACTTTCAGATCACCATACTCAGCGCTCAAAACTCAAGACTCAAGACTATTCTCATTGACAGTTTTTCTAATCCAGTGACGAAGGTAATCTAGAGCCGAAGTATTTGGTTGAGGATTTAGTCCTATCCTCTGGAGAAGATCTCTTGGCTGGATAAATATAACAGACTATTTTATTCGTAATCAAGATCGTTTGAAGATCCGATGGTCGACGAAATATTCTTGGAAGGTTCTATTCTTGGAAACCAAGATCCTGATTGTATGGGCGAACATGATTGATGGGCTATCGTTAGGTTCCTTTAATAGCTCGAATGATCTTCTTGATTGATTCCATCCAACGGGTAGATTGAAGGAATTCCTTTGGTAAGTGCCAACGGGTATGATGGCATAAAGGAGTATAAAAGGAAGACAATCTAATTGCTTTAGTGCATGATCGATAGAGAAATTCCAGAGTCTGAAGCACCTGATTATTAGTCGATACATTTTGAGCGAAATTATATACACAAAAAGTGTCTATACTTAGTGATACCTTGAACGAGTGTGGTAGATCACCTACTCCGAGAAATCAAGGAAGAACAATGCTGTAACATCTCTTTGTTCATAGTGGAATCCAGCCAATAGGTTGTCAGTGCAGAAGAGTGGACGTAGGCTTGAAATAAGCCGAACCACTATAAACCGCGTGTTCAATTCTCTCTTCCCTTCTCTCAGTCTTACTTTGATTATTGTTTGTCTCAAATCTATCAACTATCTAGTATTGTGCAATTATCGAGAAAAATCTTTTATATACCTATTCACCCCCCATCTAGGTACTTATACTAGCTATATCAGTCGTCTCACCCCGTTGTGGGATTACATTTACAAGTCCTTAGATGGTTGTATCTCCCGAACGTTTTGGCCAACCGAAGAAGGTTACCGAATAGCACTCTCAAATTCCCCTCCTTAGGAGCCAAGGAGCCTAGGTCTATGAACTCGTGAGATCCACTGTCTGGGTTGATGCCGGTCTATCCCATAAGGTACCCCATCAATTCAGATCATGGTATCGTTATGGGTGAAATGGACCCAGAAAAGGCCCGTTTCCAAATTCTGAGATTCCTAGGTCAGTGCTGGAGATCGCTTTAAATGAGGGTACGGCTGACCCTTTAGGTGGTTCAGTGGTAGACTTGAATCTTTTGGATCTAGGGTCCCTGGAGTATTCAGTCAAAGACTGGAATGCTTAGATGATTTGTAGCCCTCTACCCCCCCTTTTCGTAGACCTTATATATATATATATATATATATCGGTTAATATTGTTTATAAATTAGTTTGATATGTATATAAGTGTGTTGTGGTTTTGAAAATTTGTGGCCTGCTTTTTTATCCCATATATTTGTTGTCTAGGGATTATTTAATTGCTTCTGCATGTACATTAAAATGAATGAATCGGCGACCTATCCTGGGACATCGCAACTTAATCGACCACCGAGGAATGAGCACGTGCTCGGAGGATCGTGGCGTGACAGAGCTCCTTGTCATCTTTAAAGACGTCGATTCCTTTCTCAACCATGTCATGATAGAGGTAACTAGTAAAGTTGTCCCAAGTATCAGGACCCCTGAAACTCAGGAACATCTCGAACTCCAATCCTGAGTTGTTAGTGGCCAATGCCATTGCACCTGAAAAGCAAGACTTGAGACAGAATTGAGTTGAATGAAAATTGTGACATCCCTAATTTTCAGATCTATTTTTTATTGAATTAATCGGGCATTTCATTGACGCGCCTATAGGGCTGTTCTCAGAGCTGGTCACTGTCAAGATAACTAGACTATTCAGGAAGTTATTAAGGACTTTAAGGCAAATGTGATAGGGCTAGTAAGAGCACCTAAAGGGGGTGTATGTGATCAAAGAAGTTTTTGCAAAACTTAACAGATTAATTCGTATTTTGAGAATAATAGACTAAAAATGTAAAAGGCTATAAACAGTTATATTAAGCTACGGATTAAAGTAAGGAGATTAGGGAAAGAGAATTGAAACACAAGGTTTATAGTGGTTCGGCTTAGACCAAGCTTACGTCCACTCTCCCACGCTAATAGCCTTCTAGCTAGATTCCACTATGCAATCAACAAGAGATTAAACCTTTGAGTGCAAACACTTAGGCCCTATTTGATTCAACATTCCTAAGGGGCTTTCAACCCCGAAAGCCCATTGGAAAAAAATTTAGGTGTTTGGTTCAGCATTAGGAGGTATCTTTAGCCAAATGCTGGCCTTTGAAATGTAAGTCCACCTCTACAATTCATCCGTTGACTTTTTTTTTTTTAAGAAAAAAAAACCAATCATCTTCCCCACACCCCAACCGCCGTTGATCGGCAACCGAGTTTCATTGGATTTTATTTTTATTTTAAAAAAATAATAATAAAAACCATTTGCAAATGTTGGGTTCACCTTCCTTTTTTTTTTTTTGTCATTTTTATCTTTTGACAATCAATAGCCCAACTTTTTTATCAATACACTAGAATGATCATTAATTAATGAAGATGATTAATACTACAATAATTAAAAAAAAAAATCATTCAAAGTTGAAAACAAACCTAAAAGAACCCTAGGCCAAAAGTTTAGCTTTGCATTTAATCTATAATCAAATTCTTTTAATATAATTTTAAAATAAATTTACTAATATATATCTTTTACATTGCTCTCAACATGAAAATGTAAAACGTTAAAACTAAAAAACTTAATTTGGTCACATTAAAGGGCTTTTCAAATATATGTTTACCAAACAGTTTTGCATTTTCCTAAAGCACTTTTGAGTTATAGTTTACCAAATAGTCTAGCATTTCGGAAAACCCCTTTACCTCAAAGGTATTTGCATTCTCCCAAGGATATTTCCCCAAAGCCGAACCAAACGAGCCCTTAGTAGTAGATCACATTATCTCACTAAATTACTCTTTTGTTATTTCTTTCACGATCACATATGTTTAAGCTCACAAGAGACAAGTGTATGATCGAAGGTCACTTAGACTTTGGAATTATAAATTCTACGCTCCGTTTGTTACTTGCTCATTGGTCCTTAATCTCCTTAAATACTCCTCCACTTCCAAACTAGCCGTTGGACAGTATCTCGAGGATCGTCTTCCAATCTATCCATTGGACAGATCTGTATCTAGAAGATTTGGTAGCCGTTGAGTGATAGAAGTAGAATTCCAAATTGATTCTGATCGCTCATACAAATAAAATCCTGGTTTCCATAAGTAAAGCTTCTTCGTATAGAAAGTTCTTGTCTTCAAAATCCAATGGTCAATCAATCAGATTGAGTCAATCAAATCAATATTGATGTAGAATCCAAACCAGATCACTAGCCGTTATATGATTAGGGCTTGTGTTATGTTTTGTCGAGTTGTCTCATTTTGGATGTAAAGTTTGAGAGTCTTCAAACTGAAGTAAAGTCAAAGTATAATAGACTTTACAATTTGAATATATGTCTAAACATATTATGCTTCTTAATAGATTTAGCTTTAAGGTCTAGACACATTTTGAATAAGTTCAGCTTCAGCATAAAGTCTGTCTTCTAGTTCTTCATTCACGTTCAGTCTGGAATTTGTCAAAGTTGATAGTCTTCTGATGTAGAACAGACTTTGACATTAAAGTCTGGCAGTCTTCAGACTTTGACACAGAAGTTTAGAAATCTTCAGAATATACTTTGGATATGTGTTACGTTTAGTCTTCTGGTCGTCTTCAGACTTTGACAATATCATTTATATGTTCTATCATCTGCATGGTATATTACTTAATCATTAAACACATTAGTAGCCTTTGATTTATTTTGTCATCTTCAAATATCATAAGGGATTTCCCTAACAAATTAGACTAAAGAATTCGACCAATAATCGGCTTCTTAACCGTACTTGTCTTTAGAGGCCATTACAGCACAGTTGAAAATCGATTTGAAATCAGAGATAGGTCTGTTCGACTGAGATGTGTGGCCGATCGTGGGTGACTCCACTAAATTGGGAAATTCTTATCGACCGACACTAATTTGATTTTACGGTCATTTTGGTACCTTGTGCTCGTAATTGAATCATCAAGATTTTCACGACAATCGAGAGTCACCATTGAGTAGAGTGGGTTCATTGTGGCTTGAAGAAAATCGACCACGGGTCATTTGCCCTTAAAAATTTCTGAAAGTTACTCGGTATTCTAGATTATGCTAAAACTGTGCCAAGTGGAAATTAACCGCGAATTCAAGTCCGATTTCGGAAATTGAAGTTTCTGTCATGTCACAATAAATTCTAGGAGTATTAACTCAGTCTCAGAAGATTTTTTTGATACCCGACACTTTTTGGAAAAAAGTCGTCACCGGGTCATTTTTGTGGGGAAAATGCCAAAGATTGTTTTTTATGGCAAAATTGAGATGCATGATGGATTCTTGAGTGAGGAAAAATGTAGAGATGATCAATGGGTGATCAATTGAATTGATTGGGGTCATTTGGGATTAATCCAAGAGAGAATTTAAGTCCAATTGAAGCCAATTATTATGATATTCGTGTGCCCTAATTCCTTATGGTCTTTGGACCATTTCAAGAGGTTGTGAGAAGTGGAAGTGTGGTTCAATGTGAGCCAAGGATATATGCTTGGCCAAGAATGAAAGCTTGAAGACCAAGTTTGGAAAATAAGGCCATATGGACCCCATCCCTCCTCATCTTTATCCCTCTCTCTCTATCTCACTCATCTTCTCTCTTAAGCTACTGTGGACCGTTTCTCATCCATCCTATGGATCTTTGTGATGCCTGTAGCTGAAGAATACCGAAGTAGCTCCGTGCTCGTAGCTTCTTCTCTCCACGTGTCCACAGCCCAACTCTTCTTGGTCAACAGCAAGCTTCGAAACTTCCTTGGTGGACTATTGAGTGCAGCACCAGCGGATACCCTTCCCCTTCCCCATGGAGTTTGGTCGGCCACTCACACACGTCCAACCCTGCAACCTTCTTCGATCAACACTTCTCTTTGTTGAAGCCTTGGTTGACCGCCTGTTACCCCTCTGCCACAAATCAAGCTCACCAAAGTCCTGCCAGCACGTCCACACATCCAAATTTATAGCTTCTTCGGTCAAAGTACCAACGAGAGGCTCCTTCGAAGACCCCCCGCCAGCTGCTTCCTCGTCCGTTGATCTTCACGAAGCGGGCCCAACATCTTCGAGAATCCTAGTGCCCGCATGCCTGGACTCTAGCTACTAGCCTCGCCAAAGCTACCATGTTGAAGCCCATCTCCTCTAAGACCCATACGAGCATCAGACTTCTCGTGTCTCCCTCTGGTCAATCAACCGAAGTAGCTTGAAGATCCAACGAAGCTGTTGTCGTGTCTTCTCTTTGCCGCTCGTTCAATTGATCAAACCGATTGAAGCCAATAGCCTAGCAGCCCACACATTTGCTATTTCGGCCCATCTTTACTATAGCATTCGGCCAGCTTGTTCTCAGCAGCAGCTCAGCCAACAGTTGGTTGAAATTAGCTAGCCTATTTCCAACAAAGCCCAAGGATACAACAAGTTCAGCCCAGCATCTTTGCTCGTTCAACCCATAGAAATCCCTACAGCAGCCCAAGCGTTTAGTCTTGAAGCCTAGATCAACTCAGCCCAAGAATTTCAGCAAACCCAAGCCGAAAGTTTCTACGGGCTTGCTAAGTTTTAGGCCTGGCCTGAGAGTTCGTCATCACCATCTAAATTTTGGAATTCGACCGCCATCACGTCGTTGTTGCAGTGTCCCAGTATTCGCTTTACGCAAGTGAGTAATCGTATGTGAGTAATCTCACTAATCTTTGCTTAGTAGGTTAGTTATGTTTAAGGGTTGATTAGTTTTAATTAAGTAGGATTAGATGGTTAGATTAGAATGTATTAGTGATTATTAGTTAATTGCATTGTATACTATTTATTGAATGCATCTCGAGATTTTTTCCAACCCTTATCGGGCTTCAATTAGGCATTATGGGCCTAAATTGGATTTTTAGTATTTATTTATTAATTTTCAAAATTGATTTAATTAATTAATTATTTTACAGAAATTAGGCAAGGTTAGCCGACGACCGAAATTTCGTGCTGATTGTTGTGGTGCAGTCCGTTTATTTATTTGAACTCTACATTGTGCTGAATTGAATTAATTGTGCAATTTGAGGAATTATTCCTAAATTTGTTGAAATTGAATGGAAATTGAGTGATTGACTGGTAGACGGCCGATTATAATTATTTAGCGTCAATAATGCTTTGATAGGTTAAAGTAGAGAGAATTTTAAGGGCGAAATGGGAATTTTCTTGGCTAAGACCAGTCAGGTATGACTCGTGGATAGGTGTGGTTCGATGATGAGGAACATCATTGGCAAAAATGGCGCTTTAAAGAACGCACGTAGACTGTCTATGATTTGTGGCAGGTGTGGTTCAGTGATGAGGAATATCACTAGCGAAAACAACGCCTTAAAGAACGCACGTAGACTACTTATTACTTACGTCACCTTGGCGAAGATAACACCCGAGAGCATTAATGGAGCTGTGTGACTAAGTGTACTATTGGAGGTTATACAGTGGGATGTGAATGACCTAGAAAAGGTCTGATTGACATGTAATCGACTAGGTCGATTGATCAATCATTAATTTGATGTCATGATTTGATTGACTGTTCGATGTGATATATGAAGCATTTGTATATAACCTTGAATTGCAGGTTGAAACTGATGCCAAAGTAAGTCTTCTGACTCGTGATGTGCTTAGGCAACCATGTGATGTATTGGTTTCCTAATTAAGTCTTAGTGAAGTAGAACTTGCTAAGACGTAGTCTTATCCCGGTTGTGGGATAATATTTCAGGCCCGTAGATGAGCCTGAGGAGAAGGAACCCGAAGATGACGATGAGCCAGAAAAAGATGAAGAGCTTGAAGGAAACGAGCTTAGTGAAGAAGAGTCAGAAGAGGATCCAGATGAGTACGACCCGGATGGGGACTTATATCCCATCCTCTTTTGTGAATCATGTTTTGATGTGAATAGAGTGAAATTAGAAAGTCGTTAATAGTTCGTGAAATACTTTGAGTTATGCTCTGTATAAAAGTAAGGTTGTGAATTTAAATATGAAGAATATGGCATTGCTTTTCTATCCCATCGTTTTATTGTCTGAGAATTTATAACTACTTCCGCATGTGCTATTAAAAATGAAAGAGTCGGCGATACATAATCCTAGGATATCACATTATAAAATTGACCAAGTAGAAGGATGTGTGTGTGCCCGAGGATTGGGACGTGACAAAAATTGTCAATGAGCTCATTTGAGGTGAGACATCAACTGAAGGCAGCTTTAAATAAATAAATAAAGGCAAACGGCCAAAGAAATCAAAATCGCAACACACCAAAATCGAATCATTTGATGAAGAAATCGAAAACGAAAGCGAAGTGTACCTTGGGCTGATTGATAGCGGATTGACAAAGGCAAGGCCGCGACCAGCGAGGTCGAGAGAGAAATGAGACGAGACAGTGACTTAGGCAAGACTCGAAAGAGATCGAGGGACACAACTGTAGAAATGAGAGAGGGAGCCGGATCTCGAGAATGAGAACTAAAAAGTAGAGAGTGTTTTGACTTTAGGACACTTTAGTGTCTTTTTTTTAAAAATGTACTTAATTTTTCGTTTCAGGTTTTTTCCATTTTTTAATATACTTAATTAATTAAGTATATTAATTAAGCATTAATTAAGCATTAATATACTTAATTAATGCTACTATTATTCTACATTGAAAAATAGTACAGTAAATATGATTTCAATTCCTTCCCTAATTTTTTTTGTAATTAACAATGCGACTTGCTTTTAATGGATTTTGTTTATTATCTAATACCATAAAAAAATATTTTTGACTTGTTTTCAATACAAACAATTATCAGAAAAAGGTTGACTTTCTCTAAATCGAATTTCCTTGACAAAAACTTTTTAGCGATAGGAAGTTATCAATGAAATAAACAAACTCTTACATTTACTTTTAGAGCAAATTTAACCCAAACTTTCGCAAGTCAAAGTAAAAATGGTAATTTCTGTGCTCGTAAGGAGAACTTGGTGTGAGAAATTGCTGCAGGTGATTAGGGCAAATCTCCAGAGAGGCATCTTTCATTGGAAACTCTGAATCTTGTGCTATCGCGTCCAAATGATAATTTCCACTCCATCCGCCAGAACACCCAAGAAGAGCCTCTATAATGACTCTCTTGCTCATTTGTCCCCTAAATCTTCTGGACAAAGTCATAAAAAGCTGCATGAGTCTCTAATACTTCAAGCCTGGTCCCAAAAGATGAGCTTCAACTTATTCAGCACTCTTACTCATTTGCTTGTTGCTGCATTGCACATCCGATAGTGCACGGAGGCGACATCACGGGAACATAAGGAAGTCTAGAATCCGAGCACTGAACGTAAAAAGACGGGAGACAGGACGATGACATACAAACATCCATCCACCAGGTTATTACACAAATTACCATTTGACTGTGTTTTCTACGTCACCTACGCAAAATAAACTTCAATAACTTCCTTGGTTGAACCACTTACTCCCGAATGCCAATTCTAAGTAGAAAAAAAAAAAAAAAAGAGGAAACTATGAAGAGGGCATCTTTTTCGTTACGGAAAGCGACAAACTCGGGCGGTTCCGGGTTCCAACCCTCAAACAATCCTTATCAATGGTTCCACTCTTGACGACTTTCATTTTTATTTATCCTTTAATTTTTTTTCTTTTTTTAAAGCTTTTTTCCACTTTTAAAAGAATTTCTTTGGTCTTTCTTAACTTTTTAATTTCTTAATTTTCATGACAAGACACTACATTAGTGCCATATCAAAGCCATGTATGCATTAGATAATACAAAATGCCATCTCATATTTTGGAATCCATGTTAGGAAGTTTGGTTATGAGATTGCCAGAAAGACTGAATTGCACTGAACAAAAGACGTTTAGGACTTGATTGCATAAATTCAAATTTTAGGAATTCATTACATATTTGGCCAAACATTCAAGACTATGGGGAAATTATAAAAAAAGGTCATAAACTTTTTGCAGTTGTGCTAATTTAGTCATAAATTTATTTTTTTGATCAATTAAGTCCTAAACATTTTACAATTATACCAATTTAGTCCTTCGGCTTACGACATGGCCGCCAAAGCTCTAGCAACAAATTTTTTAATAATATTTTTTTTACAAATTATATTATTAAATTTTAATCTTTTTTACCTTTTTTTTTCTTTTCTCCCCCTCCCTCCTCCTCCTTCCTTCTTCCTTTGGCTCCAGTAATCGGCTAGCCTCACCAATTGTCAAACTGAGGCGGTTGGGGCGAGCCCCCACCAGATCTAGTGAGGGCTTGCCTCACCAGCTCGAGTGACGGTGAGGCCCCCCTCGCTAGCCCGAGTGATGGTGAGGCAAGTCCTCACTAGATTTGGTGAGAGGGGCCTCACCGTCACTTGGGCTAGCGAGGTGAGCACTTGCCAAATCTGGCGAGGGTGTGGCATCCCAAAAATTCATGACGACCTCCAGTTACATTAAAGCCCATGAATAGGTGATGGAAGTACCATCAAGTTGTATTATAGCCATTTGATTGTAATAAGATTTATGGCCATACTTTTAATGGATAATTATTTGATAGGAAAGAAAATTCTATCATTGGCCATGTGTTTTATAAATTGGAATTTATTATTTATGATTTCAAGTTTTATGGCCATATGCAATTGTAATTTAGTATTTATATAAGTGGGGATTTTAAGGTCAATTATTAAAAGTAAACATGGGCCATTTAAGTTTGGGCCTTAGGCTCAAGAGTGTTGGGCCTAAGGTGGGCCAAGAGGCTTGGCCCATAGAGCCCATGGGGCTGTCGACGCATGGAGGAGGAAGGAGGAGCCGAATGGCTTCCTCCAAGTGTCTTCGGCAAGGGAGACACTTGTCTCCTTCCTGGGGACAAGTGTCCCTCCATGCAAAAAGGGAAGCATGCAAGTATTTAAACAACCAAAAAGAGAGAGAGAGAGAGAGAGAGAGAGGGAGTGGCCGGTTTTGAGAGAGTAAGAGAGAGAGAGAGAGAGAAAGAGAGTTCTCGAGTGAGAGAGGGAAACCGAGGGAGAGGAGGAGGAGGCCATGCGAGGAAGAAGTCCACCCGTTCGTCGCCGTTTTGCCTTTGTTTGTTGCTGATTTGTGCTTGAATCTAAGGCAAGTGAAGTCCTAAAACCTACTCTTTGCATTGCTGTGTGAATGTGTAGTAGATGGTAAGTCTTGGTTGTGGTAGAAGGGATGAGATTTCGGAGCTTTGAAGAGAGATTCGTTGGTCATGCATGCTGACTTCGGAAAGACCAGTCCGACTGTCCGCGAGTTTGTGTGTTGCATGTGAATTTTTAGTTAAAATATTGTTTCTACCTCTTCATGAAAGTTCTATAGAACATCTTGAAGTATAACATATTAAAATTTGAGACAAAATAGACAAGTATTGTGGGGTGAAGCCCTTTTTTCTACGAAAACATTAGATCTGGAAACTATTTCGTTGACCTCTTGGTGATTTCGTGTGTTGCATGTGACATTTTATTTGAAATTTCACTTCGATCTCTTCATGAATGTTGTATATAATATCTTGAAGAATAACATACTGAAATTTGAGATAATACGAACAAGTATTTCTTGGTGAAACGATTTTCCTTTGGAGAGACTAGATCTGGAATTCGTCTTGATGACCTTCAGTGGTTTCATGGTCTGTAAAGTAACCTTCTTGTTGAAATTTCACTTCAATTTCTTAACAAAAAATGTAAAGGAAATCCTGAGGTTTAACATATAAAAAATTTAAAGAAAACCAACAAGAATAGGTGGGTGAAATTGTGATTTTTTGGAGGTAATTAGATCTGGAAATTTCGGTGCTAAGAACAAAAGTTTTAACCGCCTAGGACGAATATGACTTTTATTCCTGCATGAAAAATATACCTTAGGGTCTGGACTACCACATAGTCGAGTTTCATAATTTTTGAAGTCCATTAGGGTATTTAATCGGAAATGCTTCTTAAACTGTGTAATCTGATGTGTTCGGACTTAGTCAGTTTCAATGAGTGGGCTATATCGTTTTGTATAAGGTTCTTTTGGCAATGTGTTCTGCATGAAATATTTCTCTTTATGACTTCGTTACAACATATTCAAATTTCGTAATTTTTGAAGTTCATTTGCCTATTTAACTAAAAATGTTTCAAAAACTGTGCAAGTTGAACTGTTAGAATAGTAGTGCTGTGATGCATGGTCTTTACCGAATTATATGGGAATCTTTTGGTGTTGTGTTATTCATGAGATATCTTCCTTTAGGTTTTGTCTATAATGTACCAATTTTTCAGAATTTATTAATTTCATTTACTAATTTTTCTGGAGTTTTAATTAGAGGAATGCATTCTGATTTATTCGAAAAACTGATGTGTTTTGGAAAATAAATGAAACTCTCCATGTGATGAAATACTTTGAGTGGTTGATTGTGCGGCATGTGTGATGGCATATGGCATGTTAATTGGCATGAAAAGTTGGTTGAGATCCTTGATATTGTCGCATCAAATGTCATGTTGAAATTAAGATACATGTATAAATGAGAATGGAGATGGTAACAAGACCGTCAGAGGTATGAGTTGACGATGCCCCGGGAGTGTTGGGATGCCCGGAATGTGGGGGTGCCGGATGCCCGGTGGCCTAGTGGCATAATTCCGGAGGGTCCTCGGGAGTTTTGAGATGCCCGGTGGTATACGGTACGTAATTCTAGAGGGGGGGGAATCCTGGTGGTATGTCGGTACGTAATTCTGAAAGCCCCAGAAGTTTGTGCCCAGGGGAAATGCCTTGTGATGCTAGTTGGGATGCGAGATGCCCGGAAGTGTGTGCTGGATGCCCGGAGGTTTGTGCCGGAGGTTCCTCGCGATGCTACGATTGGGTGCGAGCGATAAATTGAGGGATGCATTGTGGCATCCCAGAAATTCAAAGCCAAGCCATAAGGTGTGTTAAAGTCTTTAATTAGGTGATAAAAATTTCCCTTGGCTTGTGCTTTAGTCATTAGTCTTTTTATTGAAATGATTTGTGCATATGGTTTTGAAAATTTAAATTCGATAGATTAATAATCTATGCTTGGCCATATGATTTAAATTTCAATAAACAAAAAAATATCCCAAGACTTTGGCCAAGATGAAAATTGGAATTCAAAAATATTTAAAGAAGAATTTCAAAAAAAAAAAAGAGAGAAAAAGGGGATAAAATTCGAATGGGCCTTGGACCCATTGGCCTAAAGCTTGGTGGGCCAAGCTAGTCGGCCCATTAGAGCCCAAAGGAGGCTGTCGACCAGCCCAAGGAGGAGTGGTCGGATGGCCCAAGCCCAAGCCCAACTCCAAAGCCCATCTTGCATGGATCAAGACAAGTGGCAAGGGGAAGGCCATGCATTGGCCATGGTTGAGGCAAGGTAATGATGAGCTTTAGGGGAAATAAAAGGGGAGAAGAGAGAGAAGGTGGCCGGTTTTTGCTTCATTTGGCCGAGAGAGAGGGTGAGAGAGAGAGAGAAATCGTGAAAGAGAGGGAGAGACCGAGAGGGAGAGGAGGCGGAGCCGAGGAGGAGCTGCCGTGTCCCGCCGTCCGTTCGCCGTGTACGCCGCCGTACGCCGTCGACCGTCCATCCTAGAGGCAAGTGGAGTCCTTAACTTCTCTTGCATGTTTGTATTGTTGGTTGCATGTTAGATTTTAGGTGTTATTTGTGAGAAAAACCGAGGTAAGGGTTGGTTGTTTTCAAACTGTGTGACTGTTCTTGTTCGGTTCGTGGGAGTCAGTAGCTCGTTTGAGCTTGCATGTGTGTTTGGAGTCATATTTTGGCTTTGATGTCTTGATGGAAGTTGTAGCTAACGTCTTTTACTATAACATACTGAAATTTGAAGCGAAAAGAACAAGTATAACTTGGTAAATCGGCTAGATCTTGGAGACGATGGTTCTGGTGATGTGTTCCGAGACACCCGAGACTTCATGGACTTAAATGGTGACCATAATTTGGTTATTTGACCTAGATCTCTTCATGAAAATTGTAAAGGACACCTTGTTACATAACATACTCGAATTTCAGAGGAAACGAAAGAGAATATATGGGTGAAATCTTAGTATTTCGGAGATGTGTATTCTGGACGACGCGGTAGTTGTTCCAGAAGTTTCGTGGGGTTGTATAAATTAATCTAAAAAGAATCTGACTTGGATTTCATGAAAAATGCACGAAAATGTCTTGTCTATCATCCTGTAAAATTTCGTAATTTTTGGAGGCCATATGAGTATTTTAATCGAATTTATTTGGAAACTGTGCATTCTGGTCATTTTCCGAATATCATGTGCTATTTTGTGGAAATTGTGAAATTATGTGAAATTCAATTTGGCCATGAATTTTGTATGAAATTGTCATCCCATTGGTTTGTTTAGTGATTGTTTGAATATTATGATTTTGGGAAAATCATAGATATTAAATTTAATATTTATTTATGAAAAGAAATAAATATAATAATATAATTAAAAAATAATTAAAAAATAATAAAATAAAAAGGGATTATTTTATTGGCCATGAATTCCATTGAATTTATTATGCATTGTTATATGACATTGGTGTATGTATGATCATATATTGTGATGCATGTGTGAATCATATGACATGTAATAATGAGATTAAAAGGATGGTGAATGTGGAAAATGATATGTGAGTATAACAAAGATGCATTGCCGGAATTCCCTAGGAGATTCAGGATGCTCGGAATGTGGGGGGCTGGAAGCCCTGTCGGAGGTTTCTGCCCGAAGGGAATGCCTCGCGATGCCAGGATGTGGGTGCGAGATGCCTGGCTAGAAGGGTAAAGGCCAGAAGCCCTGTCGGAGGTTTCTGTCCGAAGGGAATGCCTCGTGATGCTAGTTGAGATGTGAGATGCCCGGAATGTGGGGGGCCAGAAGCCCGGTGGCCTGGGAGGCTGAATGCTGGGAACCCTGTCGGAGGTCTTTGCCTGAAGGGATGATAATTGAGAATGGGTGATGTGGTGATCAAATCTAAAGATAAAAATGGAAATTAAAGCATGATGATGATATGTATGATGATGTGATGATGATGATGTATGATGTGATATGATGATCACCCATGATATTATATGCATGATGATATGCATGATGATGTGATGATGATGATATATGATGTGATATGATGATCACCCATGATATTATATGCGTGATGATATGCATGATGATGTGATGATAATGATATGTGATGTGATATGATGATCACCCATGATATTATATGTATGATGATATGCATGATGATGATAATGACATGATATGCATGGTGATGATGATGATGATGATGATGCGTGATGTGATATGATGATCATCCATGGTATGATATGCATAATGAAATGCATGATGATGATAATGATATATGAGAGGCCATGATGATGATATGTATGATATGATGATGCATGAATGCGCATGATGTCAAATGGTAAGCAATGCCTGCAACGTATGATGATGTGCATGGTGCATTGAGTTATTATTGGATTTCCCTATCTGCTGAGTGGTTGTACTCACCCCTTTTGGGGATAACATTTCAGATTAGCAAGTATGCCGCTAACTGCCATCTCGCGGGGGGTGTTTTATGGTCTACCATCTGATGTAGAGGTCGAGTGTGCTGAGATAGATTGTCCCTCTGTTCCCAGATTGACTTTTATTCGAGTGCGCTGTCTAGTGATGTGCGACATAGGCCTGGCTGGGGGCCCTATCATTCAAGAGTTCATTTCTGTGCACGTTCATCGGGATGGAGCTATGCGAGGGATGTTGCCGCTGCCACCGCTTGATGCACCGGGTTGGGTGTGAGACCTGCGCGCGATGAGTAGGAGCTGGATCTTTTTGATGTAGATAATCGACACTTTCGATGGGGGTTCGTACTCGTATGATGTTGAGGGTCGAGAGTTTCTTTTTGAGGTTTTAGGCTAGACATGGCAGAGTCCTAGCTTTTCCTTGTTTGTACCGACCCGAAGGGAATCCCATCTTGCTATATATATATATGTAAGCAAAGTGTCAAAGTTGTTTATAAAATCCTGATGTTTAGCTGGTGTGTATTGGTATCATGGATTGGTAGGGGGATAGATGGTGATGTTTAATTTGCTTCCGCTATGAGTCGCGTTGGGACCGCTTTAAAAAAAATGCCTGTGATTAACGACACTTGTTCTAAGTACAAGATAGGAAAATGTAATAAAGTGTAACATCGGCGCTGGTGACGACCTGCGAAGGGTTCGGGGTGTCACATGCATACATTGGTCCCTGGATGAAAAATGATGAGATCCCTGTGAAAAATAAGAATTGAAAATGAATCATGTGCATAGGTGTATGCATATGGCATGATGCATGATCTACTTATGAAAGTAAATTGATGCTATTTGACATTGAGAATGCGATCATAAAGACTTGAATGGATCTCATGGGATGTATACATGATAGCATGGATGTTATGAATCATATGCATGGATGTGTACATATGGCATGATGATATATGCATGGCTATTTAATGATAAGTGCATGTTGGGATATGCACGTTGCATAATGATGTATGCATGGCTATTTAATGATGAGTGCATGGTGGAATATGCACGTTGTATGATGATGTATGCATGGCTACTTGATGATATAAGTACAAGTGCATGGTGAATCATGCATGTCGTATGGTGATATATGCATGGTTGTAAGGTGAGGTATGCTTGAAGGCATGAATGATATGTGCTTTGTTTATGATGCCTTAATTGTTCTGTTTGATGCATTGAGTAGTTTTGTGGATCTTTACTGCTGAGTGATTGTACTCACCCCTTTTGGGGACAAACATTTCAAACTAAATAAGATACATCAGCTGCCACTACCACCGGTAGATGGATTGAGTGGTTGGATGTGATTGCAAGGAGGAGGATAGCGAATGAAGTAACTTTTGGACGCCGACACTGATCGATAGACTTTGAGTATGCGATTATTGGAGAAGATGTTGGTCATCTTTTGAAGTATAGCCGAGTATAGAAGACTACGACATTTTGATATACCGATGAATGATGCCCATCTAGTTTAAGTAAATAAGAGTGTTATGCTTTTATCTATAAATGTTTAGTAGGTGTGCATCGTTTTCTGAATATAGGGAAGGGAGTTGTTGGATATGCTTATGTTATATGAACTGCGCAAGGAACCAATCTAAAAGATGTAAACCCCTAGGTTGTATGGACCCGTTGCAATTGAAATGGTATCAGAGTGACATGTTATTAAAGTAAGCGAACTGTGGCGACCCTAACAATTCAAGGGCCGTCGAGGGGTGCCATAGAGGGCTCACCTTGCCAGTGGCTGGGGGATCTCCCCTTCGCCCAGCGACGGCGAGGCGAGCCCTTACCAAATTTGGCGAGGGGGGCCTCACCGTTGCTAGGTTTGGTGAGGCAAGCTCTCAGCAAATCCAACAAGGGCTCGCCTTGCTAGTGGCTAGGCAAGCTCGCCCTCGCCAAGCAATAGTGAGGCGAGCTCGCCCGACCACCTCAATTTGGTGACGGTGAAGGCTAGCCAGTCGCCGGAGCCAAAGGAAAGAGGGAGGAGGAAGGAGGAGGGAGGGAAAAAAAGAGAAAAAAGGTAAAATTTTTTAAAAATTAATAAAAAAATTGAAAAAAAAATTATTATTAAAAAATTTGTTGTTGGTGGCCACGTCGGTGTTGGTTGACCAATTTTTGTTAGAAGGATTGAACTGACACAATTATAAAAGGTTAGGACTCAATTGGCCTAAAAAATAAGTTTAGGATTGAGTTGGCACTATTGTAAAAGGTTTAGGACTTTTTTAGTAATTCTCCCCAGGACTGTTGGTGTAATTTTCACTTATAAGAGCCTAAAACGAGAACTATTGTAGTGGATACAAAATATTCTTATATGGAAGTAACAAATTCAGATTACTGAGATAAAAATTATAATGTGATACACATCCTACATCGGAGAAGAACTCTGCTATTCACAGGCTCTTAATGCATCCTTTTTCTTTGTGGAACATGAAGTAAAATATTTCCTTACACATAGGAAGGTAGACATGTAAATTCATAAGCAATTTCATTGAAGATTTGAGATTGATGTCATTTTTTTTCCCTTGAATTTGCAGTCAAGAAAAGGCGGATTGCATGTACATGGTTCATATCATTTTCACAAGTTAAAGCATAAGTTGCGCATTATAATTTAGGAATGCATCGAATGTATTATACTGTGTCCCTCTTCAAATGATGCTGGGTCTAGTGAAAAGTGAGTTGTCTCTGTGTTTGACGCTGATACGTGATGAGAAAAAACGGAGATCCTTTGCCTTGTTCAACTAGAATTTAGGACACGATGCATGTGATCATGGGTCATTCTTTTCTTTTTCATAGCATAGATTTTGCTTCAGATTGTCTCGAGTTGGCATTGATTTGGCGATAGGACAGCAGACAACACCTCTTTCCTTCACTCATCGTCCCAACTGTTGGAGAAAACTTCATTGAGTGTTTTGAAGTTGACAAAACGTTTCCATTAGTCTAGTCTGAAGACTTGTAGACTCTTCCATCAAAGTCTGAAGACCTAAAGTCTATCTTCATTGACAGTTTCTAGACCATCGAAGAAGGCTTATCCAGAACTAAATGTTTTGTTAAGGATTTGATTCTATCGACTAGAGAAGATCTCTTGGCTAGATATAGCATGTCGAAATCCATTATTCAAATTAAGATTGATTCAGGGATTTTGGATTCGTTGATTGACTAAGTATACTTGGAAGGTTCTACTTATGGAAACCTAGATCATGATTGTATGGTCGAATAGAATTAGTGGGCTATCGTCATATTCCTTAAATAGCTCGAAATCTTCCTAATTGATTATGTCCAATGGGTAGATTGGAAGAATTCCTTTAATAAGTGCCAATGAGTGTGATGGCATGAAGGAGTATATAAGGAAGACGTTCAAGTTGTTTGAGGAAGTGCGCGATAGAAGAATTCCAAAGTCTAAAGCTCCTTGTTCTTAGTCAATTAAACTATTGAGCGAAATCTTGTACTCGAAAGAAAGTCTTTATTTTTGTGAAACCTTGAGGAAGTATAGTAGAGTCTCTACAATGTGGAATCAAGGAAGAGCTTTACTATAACAACTCTTTTGATTCATCGTGAAATCCAGTCAGTGGGTTGTCAGTGTGAAAGAGTATACGTAGGCTTGAATTAAGCCGAACCACTATAATCTCTGTGTTCTTATTCTCTTCTCTATGCTATTTTACTTTGATTGTAATTCATTTTGTCTGCAAAAGCCTAACTTCATTTTCATCATCTATTATTGATTGGAGTTGAACACTTATCTCGGAAATTTGTTTTTACACCTATTCACCTCCCTCTAGGTGTTCGTACTAGCTTTCATAATAGTATCAGAGCCTGTGTACTCACTTAAGTTGAAGTGTTTTACTTGAGAGTTAAAGATCCATGGCTAGTATGTTGGCTCCAGGACTGGTTGAAGGGCAAAGCAATACCAAATTGCCTTATTTTGATGGAAATGAATACAACATATGGAAAAACAAGATGAAGGCATTCCTAAGATCAAAGGATCCTCTGGAATGGGATGTGGTAGACAAATGAATCATTCCTAAAGCTACACCAGTCTCAGAAAGAGGAAAAGAAGCCGTTGAGTCTAGTGAAATGACTCAAGAAGAGATAACCAAGAAACAAACTATTGATGCAAAAGTAATTTATTCTTTATATTGTACATTATCTCCTACTGAATATAACAGAATATCTTCTTGTGAAACAACTAAAGAACTCTAGGATAAATTACACATCACCTATGAAGGAACTGATCGAGTGAAAGAAACCAGAATCAACATTATGCTCGGTCAATACGAAGCATTCAAAATGAAATCAAGAGAATCTATCACTGACATGTTTAGTCATTTTATAGAAATTGTGAATGTTCTTGAATATCAATGTCAACCAATTTCTAGACCCATGAAGGTAAACAAGTTACTGCATGGACTGTCCAAGGATTAGAATCAAATAAAGACCTCAATAAGGGAGACACAAATAATCATGCCACTCTCTATTGATGAATTGGTTGGGACTCTTTAGTCTTATGAAGTGGAGTAAATCAACGAAGATGAAGATGAAGATCCTAAAGGTAAGAAATCCATTGCATTGAAATCTAATGATGATTCTGATGTCACAGATTTTGAAGATGATATGGATAATGAAGAGGTTGTTCTTATGATAAGAAGATTTAGAAAACTAAATAGAATGGGGAGAAGATTCAATTCAAAGAAACAAAGTTTTCAAAAGCAACAGACTAAGTCAGTTGAGGATAATGAATCCAATAAAGATGTAGTCTGTTTTAAATGCAAGAAAAAAGGGACGCATCAGACCCAAATGTCCCATTCTGAGGAAAAAGAAAGGAAAAGCTGAGAAATATCGAAAGGGCACTTAAACCAAAAACTTGGAGTGATACAGAATATGAGGAAAGTGATGATGATTATGCCAATATTTGTCTCATGGCACATTCAAACTTCGAGACAGACTCGGATTCAAATAGTGAAATCGAGGTAAGTAATTTGAAAATCCCTACTAAAGTCTCTAGATACATTGATGAATTATGTCTTAGTCTCAAAACTTCTCTCAAAAGGATTTCCGAACTTAAAAAAGAAAATGCAGGCAATCTTTCAAAAGAAATTGCATTCTTGAAAAATAATATCTCAAGTATTTCTAAAAGATTTTCTATAGGATCTGAGAAACTTGAAAAAATTATTTCAGCACAAAGACTTTACTTCAACAAATCAGCTTAAGGAATGACTGCTGAAACCATTCCTATAATTGATTTTCCTAAAATAAAGGAAAGAATTAAGTAAAGACCTACAAGAGATTCTTACAAAATTCATTTCTAAAAAGTTTTTGTAAAACCAAAAGAGGCCATAGTGCTCTTAAATGTTTTAATTGCAATAGCTCAAATCATTTTGAAAAGAATGTCCTTTGGTTTGGAAACCTGTTAAGAAGGTATGGGCAAAAATTGTATATTACACTAACACCAATGGACCAAAGAAAATATGGGTACCAAAGAAAACTTGAGTCTCTTTTCTAAATGCAGGCCACTATCAAGAAAAATGTTAAATGGTACCTGGATAGTGGATGCTCAAGACATATGACAAGAGATTCAAATTGCTTCATAAAGCTTGTACAAGTTAATGGTGGAAAAGTTTCTTTTTGAGGAAATAGCAAAGGAAGAATTATGGGATATGAAACTGTAAAGATTGGAAATCTCATGATTAGTAATGTTTCTTTAGTAGAATGACTCAACTACAACTTGCTGAGCATCAATCAATTGTGTGACACTAGTTTCAAAATCAACTTTCAAGAAGGAATATGTTTAAGAACCAGTAAATATTCATCTTAGTCTTTCACGGGCGAAGATATGAGAATATTTACGTCTTGGATATAAAACCAGATAAAACCCAATGTTTAATCTCAATTCAAGAAGAAGCAAACTTTGGCACATAAAACTTGGGCACATCAACCTGAAGCAAATAGCCAAAGTCTCAGCAAAGAAGCTTGTTTGTGGACTACCCAATTTGAAATATCAAAAGTCTAATCTATGCACACCATGTGTGCTGGGAAAACAGGTAAGAAACTCATTCAAACCAATAAATCAAGTATCCACTAATCGTGTATTGCAATTCCTACACATGGATCTCTTTAGACCAACTAGAACTTAGAGCATTGGAGGTAAGAAATATTGCCTAATAATTATAGATGACTACTCTCGATTCACTTGGATATATTTCCTGTCAAATAAGTCTGAAACATTTTCCTATTTTATAAAGTTTCTAAAATGGTACAAAATGAGAAATGATATGTTATTTCAAGTATACGGATAGACCATGGAGGTGAATTTGAAAATCAAGACTTTACAAAATTTTGTGATGAATCTGGTTTTCAGCATGTGTTCTCTTCACTATATACTCCTAAGCAAAATGGAGTTATGGAAAGAAAGAATAGGTCGCTTTAGGAAATGACTAGAACTCTTTTAATTGAAAGTAACTCTTCTCATTTTTGGGTTGAAGCAGTTTCTACAGCGTGCTATATTATTAATAGAGTCTTTTTAAGACCTATTTTGGAAAAAACTCCCTATGAGTTATTCAAAGGAAAAAAGCCAATTGTTTCGTATGTTCATGTTTTTTGGATGTAAATGTTTTATATTGAAAAATGCAAATGATCGAGTTGGTAAGTTTGAAGAAAAATCAGATGAATGTATTTTTCTTAGATATTCTGTCATAAGCAAAGCTTACAGAGTTTACAACAAAAAGACTCAATCTGTGGAGGAATTGATGAATGTCAAATTTCAAGACTTTATGCAAAATCAATCGATTCACACTCATCTTAAAGAATCTGAACCTACACCAGACTCTACAAAGTCTAAATTTCCAGAACCAACTCAAACTTTAGAAGACAAGCAACAAATGATCAACGAAGATTCAAATGAGGAAAAAAATCAATAGTCTAACAAATCAACTAGCAACTGGAAGCATAAGTCCAATCATTCCAAAGATCTCATTATTGGTGATATTAATGAAGGAATTCACACAAGATCCAAAAGGCGTGAAGAGTCTAATGATGTGGCTCTTATTTCTGAAATAGAACCCAAAAGCATAAAATAAGCTTTATCTGATGAAAGTTGGATTGAAGCTATTCAAGAAGAACTTAGGCAATTCAGTATCAATGATGTTTGGGAATTAACTCTTAAACCAAAGGGAAAATTCATCATTAGAGCTAAATAGTTTTTCAAGAACAAGATGAATGAGAAAGGAAAAGTCATAAGAAACAAAGCAAGACTCGTGGCCAAGGGATATGCGTAAGAAGATGGGATAGGCTATGATGAGACTTACGCATCGATAGCAAGGTTAGGAGCAATTAGATTATTACTTGCTTTTGTTTGTCATAAGAATTCCAAGTTATTCCAAATGGACGTCAAAAGTGCTTTCCTAAATGTATTTATCCAAGAGGAAGTCTATGTGGAACAACCACCCGGTTTTGAAGACTCAAAGAAACCAGACTTTGTATTCAGACTAAAAAAGGCTTTATATGGTTTAAAGCAAGCACCTCAAGTTTGGTATGATAGACTAAGTTTTTAATTCAAGATGGCTTTATCAAAGGTAAAGTAGATACTACATTGTTTATCAAAAGAGAAAGAAAAAGTTTTCTACTTGTTTAAATTTATGTTGATGATATTATTTTTGGATCTTCTAATGAAAATCCTTGCAAGAAATTCTCTAAGTCTATGCAGGATGAATTTGAAATGAGTATGATGGGTGAACTAACCTTCTTTCTCAGGCTTCAAGTGAAACAATCAAAGGAGGGAACCTTTATTCATCAAGAAAAATATGCTAAAGAACTTGTCAAAAGGTTTGGACTAGAGAATTGTAAAAAGACCAATATACCATTGTCAAGTTCTTTGAAGTTGGACAAAGATGAAGGAAAAAAAGTTGACCAGAAGCTATACAAGAGTATTATTGGTTCACTTCTTTATTTAATTGCTTCTAGATCTAACATTTTGTTTAGTGTTTGTATATGTGCTAGATTTCAATCAAATCCTAAATAATCTCATCTAAGTGCTGCAAAGCGTGTTATTAAATACATTGTCTCAATTTCAAATTTTGGTCTCTAGTATCCTAAAGAAGGAGACTTCACTCTTTTGGATACTTAGACGCAGACTTAGTTGGATGCAGAGTTGATAGAAAGAGCACCTCGGACACTTGTCAACTACTTGGAAACATGACAGTGTCTTGGTTTTCAAGGAAGCAAAATACCGTAGCTTTTTCTACGGCAGAAGCATAATATGTAGCTCTTGGAAGTTGTTTACAAATTCTGTGGATAAAACAATAGCAAAACATATAAAGATTCGATATCATTTCATTAGAGATCATGTCCAAAATGGAGAAGTTTCGATTTAGTTTATTGATTCAAAGAATCAACTGGCGGATATATTTACAAAGCCTTTGGAGAAAAATCAACTTAAAGTTATTCATTCCAAACTCAACATCTTAAAGTTTGAGAAAAATCAATTTGAAGTCTTTGGACACTCGAAAAATCAAGATTTGAAGTTACTTTTATTTTAGAGAATTATCTCTCGGATCAAATCCCAACATCTCCATAAAATTGATTGGTGTTATTTTCAATTTCGTGATTATTGCAATCTTTCCTTTTCGAAAAAAAGCTATTTTTGAAATGACACTTATCTAATTTTTGAAAAGGCAATTTTTAAAAGATTTTTATATTTCCTTTTACGACGTTTTGTATGCCTACTTTTATTTTAGAGAATTATTCTTCTTCGTTTTATCAAAAAACCCTAAAAGATCTTCCACTTCTATCTTCTTCTCTTATTTAATTCTTGAAAAGTTTTCATCTTTCTTGGGAAACAAGCTTGGAATCTTTCAAAGACTGTGAAAGATGTCATCTCAAAGAAAATCTTTGAGAATTGCGAATAGGGGACCACAGCAAATGCGTGAGGGACCTACGCACTTTGATCTCACTAAGAAAAAAGAATCTCCTAAACAATAGCATAGCCCATAACATTCTCAGAACATCCATCTTCTCCATCTAGTCCTCCGAATGTTGCAAATCGAGAAGAGGAAGAAATCATCAAAGATGCAAAACTCGTAAGAACTCATAAGCCCGCTTTTACCTATAAGCTTTATCGTGCTTTGAAGAGGAGTGGTACTCCATTGAACTATATTGATAAATTTATGAAAGACAAAGGGTATAGAAATGAAACTTTCTTTTTATGCATGATGGAACGATTGGGAATTGCCCCTACGAGGTTGACGGAAGAAGCATTGGCAAATATCCAAAGTGATCCACGTGTTGGAGGGCTGAGTCAACCTGATGGGAATGATGATAATAGGATGTACAGTCAGTTTAAACCTAAAATGGGTGTTGCGGCAAAAATCTGAAGCAAAAGGACAGATTTGTTTCACTCAGAGGAACACACACAATTGTACTTTAAGTTGTTAAAGCGTGGTGTGATTAACCCTAGGAGTGTGGACTTTGATTTTCTTGATTCTCTGAATGTTAATCTGTAAGAGAAATTCAATCTTCCTCAACTCGAACGATTTTGGTCTGAAACAACAGAGGCTTATGCTGAACTTACTGCTTACTTCTATTTGAATCTTAGTTTCTTGGATGTGAATAGATTCTCTTTCGGTGTTTGAAATCAGGACTATGTGGTTGACATGAATACATTGGCTGATGTGATTGGGGTTGAAAGAGAGAGATATCAACCAATCAGTGTGTCTATTGGTCGAGCAATGATAGAGCTTGTTCATGATAGAACAATAGAAGGAAAGATTTCCTATTCAAAGATGAATGCATCCAATATTTTGCTTCACAAGATAGTGATTAACTGCCTTAGACCAAAATCAACTTCGAAAACCGATGTTTCAAACTCGGAGGCAAAGCTGATGTATGCCATTAACGCTGGCAAGAAGTTCTCTCTTCCACACACCATTATGTTCCACATGTACAAAACGATGATGAAGGACAAGGGTCAACTTCCTTACTCCGCACTTGTGACCAAGTTATTCAGACATTTGAACATTCAGCCTCCCCGTATTCTCTGTGTTCGATCATGCGATCAAATGGTGGTGGGACTGAATATGGTCTCTAAAATGCGTCTGAAGGAACTGAACAAGGCTTTGGAGAAATTCAAGGTGAAAAACCCTATCAAGACTCATCCAGTCTCTTCGGCTAGAAAGCAAAAAGGGAAGGAACCCATGGTTGCTCCATCGACGAAAAAAAGAGCACTCATTTTGGAAGATGAAGAGGATGAGGATGATATCGCTATTTCTGCACTTGCATTAAAGAACTTGAGTCGTTCTATTCCAGAGACAGGGGAAAGACAAGGATGAGATAGAACAGAGGATTGGAGAGAGAGAAGAATTGGAGAAAGAAGCAGAGGAGGAAAGGATTGAGGAAGAGGAAGAAGAGGGCAGAGGAGAACAAGCAAAAGCAGAGCATTGGGAATATTTTTCTCCACCTTAAGGCATTAAAATAGGGGGAGATCCTGAGAAACGAGGTACATCCTCATTTGCTGCCACTAGTGAAGGAGTAAGTTGTTCTCCAGCAGATCCAGAGGACATCTATGCCTCTCAATTTCCTGAGGAGGGACATGATGTTTCATCGCCCAATCTGTGTGATCATGCTGATTTGCCATCATCTGTCAATACACCATATGATCGAGTAGAAGCCAGTACTCAGATTGATAATTTAGCAGACTTTCGCAGAGTGCTTGATGTTTATTTGGAGATGCGAGGCCAAATTTATGGTCTGGGATGCGAAGTACAGAACTTGCAAAATGTAGGTCAAACCTCTTCAGTTTCTTTGCATGGTCAACTCCATGCCCTTGCTCTTCAAGTTCAAGCAAATGCTAAGGGTGAAGATGTGGCTCAACAGAAGGCGGATTTGAAAAAGCTGGAAGGGATTGTCCAGTCAATGGGAGATTTTCAGCTTGTTTATGTTCCCAAGCAATCATAATTTCATTCTCTTTTCATCTCTACATTTTCAATGCTGACAAAAATGGGGAGAGATGTGTGCAGATTTGAGATTTAAACTCTTGAATTCTTGACTTTTGTGTTTGATTGACTTTACTTCTGTGTTTGGCTGTGTTTGGTTGTTTGGATTTGGATTTGACTGTTTAAACGTTTGTTTATCTTAAGCGCTACTGGTATTTCATGACAAAGATAGTTGCTCATTTGCAGGACTAACCTACTTTCTGTGAATACAGATTTTAATGTTATCTTAACTAAGTCAATTATCTTTTGTGAGATATCATTGTTTGCTTGACTATTGTTTTGCAAGTCAAATTTATCCAAATTTGCAGGAAAGTTTTGTCACCATAAAAAAGGGGAAGATTGTTGGAGAAAACTTCCTTTAGTGTTTTGAAGTTGACAAAACGTTTCCTTCAATCTAGTCTGAAGGCTTGCAGACTCTTCCATCAAAGTTTGAAGACCTTCGAACTGCTAGACTCAAGACTTAAAGTCTATCCTCATTGATAGTTTCTAGACCGTCGAAGAAGGCTTATCCAGAACTGAATGTTTCATTAAGGATTTGATTCTATCGACTGGAAAAGATTTCTTGGCTGGATACAACATGACGGAATCCATTATTGAAATTAAGTTTGATTTAGGGATTTTGGATCCATTGATTGGTGAAGTATATTTGGAAGGTTCTACTTATGGAAACCTAGATTTTGATTGTATGGGCGAGCATGATTGGTGGGTTATCGTCATTTTCCTTAAATAGCTTGAAATCTTCCTAATTGATTATATCCAACGGGTAGATTGGAATAATTCCTTTAGTAAGTGCCAACGGGTGTGATGGCATGAAGGAGTATATAAGGAAGACGTTCAAGCTGTTCGAGGGAGTGCGCGATAGAAGAATTCCAAAGTCTAAAACTCCTTGTTCTTAGTCAATTAAACTATTGAGCAAAATCTTGTACTCAAAAGAGAGTCTATATTTTTGTGAAACATTGAGGAAGTGTAGCAGAGTCTCTACACTATGGAATCAAGGAAGAGCTTTACTATAATAACTCTTTTGTTTCATAGTGAAATCCAGCCAGTGGGCTGTCAGTGCGGAAGAGTGGATGTAGGCTTGGATTAAGCCGAACCACTATAATCTCTATGTTCTTATTTTCTTCTCTACGTTCTTTTACTTTGATCTTAATTCATTTTGTCTGCAAGAGCCTAACTTCCTTTTCATCATCTATTATTGATTAGAGTTGAACACTTATCTCGGAAATTTGTTTTTACACCTATTCACCCCCTCTAGGTGCTTGTACTAACTTTCACACCAACATCTGATGAAACCAGTCCCGACCGTCAAATCATATGACTACGTCCAGGGATCCATTAGGAGAGGAATTCTCGTTCAACAGTTGATTTCTAGTTGTGGTGCGTTGGAAAAGCTGAGACATGTCGGAGAAAGAATTTTTGAATTGATCTCTTGATTGATTCCCGAGTCAGATTCCAATCTCTTGATACAGTAGATCATAGATTTGGAATATTTTAGGGATATAATATTCTCTTCTGATTCTTCTGATTCTTATTTCATTTCTTGTAATATAAAATACAAATGCATACTAGTATATTGAACACAACAAGAAATACATAATAGCTTTCTCTCTATTGTTCTTCATTTCCTTTCATGGTATCAGAGCGATGTTTTTGATCCACCTTCCGCAAATATTTTCTGGATTGCCTTCAACTTTTTTTTTCTATTTTGTTGCTGCAACACATTACCTACAGAACAAAATTAACACATCAGAAAGGATTTCATTCTTCCATTCATTTTTTTGTTCAATGTGAAGAACCCAAATAGTGAAATTCAAGACCCGATCCTACCTACAGTAGAGAAATCGTCCAATCAAATCTTAAAGCAAGTCGAGCAAGTTGCTCAACATCCATATGCTCCAGTCGTAAACCAATTCCCTACTCCAATTCAATGGTCATATGCATCGTGGATTCCTGTTCAAGGCCCATGGGCTACCGGAGCAAATAAATGGGCCTCTAGGTCCTATCAACAATGGGCGAACTATGGCCCACAGCACCTAAGCGGAGATCTAGACCCAACTTCTCCGGGTCAAAGACCCGAATTGAACTTGGGTGGCTCGGGAGCGAATCCCTACCTGAGATTCCCACCCGAGTTCTTGCCGCTCATTTTTTTTATCATTGTCGGTCGCCCTGAGCCAGGCAAACCTCTTTATGTATCATTGGCCGACGGCCGGAATTATGATTGATTACTCTTCAACTCATTGGACCAAACCATTACTCAACTTGGGCAAGAGATTTCCGATGAGCCCTCGTCATGAAGGACAAGGACAGATTCCTTGATAGATCCGTCCCCTTCCCGACCGACGACCGCAAGAAACGCCATTAGCGCAAGTGCAACCCATTAGTTCGAACTTGGATCGGAAATTGCGTTGCACTAGAGGTTGTGGCTAGGCTTCCCTCGACTGAGGATGCAAAGAAAATGTGGGACAACATTAAGGAAATGTATGGCAAACTCAATCGGGCCAGAATTACGATTGATTACTTTTCAACTCACCGAAGGTTTTTTCTTGTCCTCTCAACGAATACTTCACGAGAGTACTTGTGCATATACACCCCAACAGAATGGAATTGTTGAACGCAAGCATCGACATCTTTTAGAAGTTGCACACACACTAAAATACCAAGCTTCTATTCCTGAATCTTTCTAAAGAGATTGTGTAGTCACGACTGCCTATTTAATAAATCTTATGCCAACTAGAATACTAGCAGAACGCACTCCAATTGAAATGCTCTTCGGAAAGCAACCAGTCATTAGTCATCTTTGAGTATTTGGCTGTCTTTGCTATGTAACAAATGTGCGACATTGACATAAATTGGATCCTTGTGCTATTTGACGTATTTTATGGGATATCTTACTCTACAAAAAGGTTATAGGGTTATAAAGATATCTATGGGACGGTTCTTTGTTAGTCGAGATGTCATGTTTCATGAAGATATATTCCCCTTCCAAGAAATGGCTTCTTTAGATGAGCCATCGATGCCGACATTGGATCATCAATAGTTCTTATTAGAGGAAGATCTTTCTATGAAGCCCTAGTACGTATTAATTGCATTGGATTAGCAAACCTCCAGCACGTGCCCTGCGACGACCTGTTCTGGATCATCAAACATATCAACTGAGACTCCGGATTCTCCCATTTCAACATCATAGCAAAGCAACAACGGGTCTCCATCATCATTACAGCAATATCATCTCGGCTCTCTATCACCAGCTGACGAACAATTACCAGCAAACAAGCCTCGACGTTTAAGGTAACAAGTCCGTGCTCCCACATGGACCAAGGACTATATCTATCCTACCTTGGAGAATACAAGTACACAATATCCGGTATCTTCCTATGTTTCCTTCAATCGATTGTCGCCGGAACACATGTGCTGCATCAATCGAATTTCTAAAAAATGGGAACCTTCTTCCTATGAGGAAGCAACGTGTGATATTCGATGGCAAAGGGCCATGAAGGAAGAACTAACTGCTCTTACAGAGAATCATACTTGGGAAATTGTTCCCTTGGCTTCTCATAGAAAGCCCATTGGCTACAAATGGGTATACAAAATAAAATATAAAGCGGATGGTTTGATTGAGCAATATAAGGCTCGACTCGTCGCTAAAGGATTCACACAACATGAAGGATTCGATTATAATGAGACCTTCTCCCCTGCTACTAAAGAAGTCATTGTTTGTTTTTTTCTATCTGTTGTTGCAATGCGAAATTGGGATCTTCACTAGATGAATGTCAACAATGCCTTTCTTCACGATGATCTCGACAAGGAAATTTATATGGAACTTCTACAGGGATTACATAGATAGGGGGAGTCTTGAGTATGTCATCTCTATAAATCCTTGTATGGACTTAAGCAAGCCTCTCGACAATGGTATGCGAAGTTTACTACGGCACTTACAAATGCAGGTTTTCAACATTCCAAGCATGATTATGCATTATTCATATTGACCAAAGGTACCTCATCGATCTACTTGTTAATTTATGTTGACGATATACTTATTATGGGAAATGATGATCGTGCAATTCAAAACTTTAAAAGATACTTGCATTGACCTTCCATATTAAAGACTTGGGACCTCCCAAATATTTTTTTGGGATCGAGATAGCTCGATCCAACGAGGGAATTTGTCTCAGTCAGCAAAAATTTGTCTTAGAAATCATATCAGAAGCAAGATTGTTGGGATGCAAACCAACTACTATACCTATTGAGCAGAATGTCAAATTGACAACATATAAAATATGATGCAAGTTCTTCTTCTGCAAATGAAGACCTATTGCTCAAGGATCCATCAAGATATCAGCGACTTGTTGGAAAATTGATTTATCTCACTATGACCAGACCTGATATATGTAATGCAGTACAAATACCTAGCTAGTTTATGTACAATCCAAAGCAATCACATATGAATGCAGCGCTAAAGGTGGTAATGTCACGCCCCAAACCCCGAGCGCGCGACAACTCCTGCCTCACGGTCAATAGAAAGCGACGTCCCAGGACTCATCGATGACCATTAATATTAATATTTCATTATGCGCAAGCGGAAAACAAATCATCCCTAGTCCAACAGACAATTAAATAGGGATAAAGGGATGAACAGTAAGAACAACAGCGACTACTCGTTTATCCAACTTTAATGGATTAACCTATAGAGGATCATTTCCAAAATTACAAGCCCACCAAAGGGGTTGATCCAACCTCTATGCCAGACCAAAAAGGAACTATGCTCAGCTAATCCATCTATACAAAAATGAACCCTCAAGTTTGGCACCCCTATTACTCGGATCCATCGGACTTAGGTTCTGTCGGGTCATTCAGTGGTGGAGCGAGGGCACAATTCTCCACTGCACCGACAGGTGCGCCATTCTAAGGGCTTGAAAATGGTTATACAATAACCAGTGAGATAAAATCTCAATGAGCTCTCCCCTTAAGCTCCGATTAAACAGCAACACAACACAGGGTATCTCTCCAGAAGCACCCCACAAGCAATCAACAACCAACAACCAACCAAAGATAATAGCTAGGGTCAACCAACAATCAAATAGTCAGTTTGCATGCAACCTTACCCGATATGCCATATCCTGCCATTATATCTCAGCACAATGCACGCAATGCACATGGCCATTAGATGATTCAATTCATCAATCACACGAGTTGCATCACAAACGATCTCACATAGCCATTGCCACACCTTACATGTTATTAATTCATGCATACATGCCATAAACAATGTGATCAGCTCATGCATAATTGGAACCGGTGATACAATGCTTCTCATACGCACTTGCATCCACACGTGGTCCGATTATTACTATCACCCCCGAACTCCTGCTGAGGTGGCAGGTATTGCACTATCACCCTCGAACTCTTGTCAAGGCGGCGGGTATTTCACTATCACCCCCCAGACTCCTGCTAGGGCGGTGGGTATTGCAATATCACCCCCCAGACTCCTATCGGAGTGGCGGGTATTTCACTATCACCCCTCGGACTCCTGCCGACGTGGCGGGTATTGCACTAACACCTCCCGAACTCCTATTAGGGTGGCGGGTATTTCACTATCACGCCGTAGACTCCTGATAGGGCGGCGGGTTCAACTTAGTGATCATGCAAGCATATCATCAAAACCCACTTATTATCTTTGCATTAGCCAATACACACATGCTAGCATATATAGTTTCAAATCATTTTCTCATAAAAGCAGTTCATTTTCGTGTCCCTCGAACAAATCATTTTCCTGGTTTTTGTGAAAACCATACGATTCAAGCGGATGTCCATGCAATGACACATCTCATTCACATCATAGGATCAACACAAATGAAATTAGATAATTTTTCACTCTCAGGTGAACAGTGCGCGTGAACAATACGGCGTGAAAAGGCACATGATCAGTAAATTGTGAACAGTGCACTATGAATAGTGAAATTTCCGAATTCAATAAATAATAATTTATATTAAGAGATTAAGCAAAACCTGAATTAAAATAAAAAATCAATTAATTAAGGCAAAACAAGCTTAATTAAACACAAACCACAATTAATTAGCAAAAAGCAAGATTAGCAAAAACTAATTTTAACCATCTTTCTAACAACCTATCTTAGGGCTAATACAACTTAATTAAACCCTTTAAACTAGCATTAGTCTTAACTAAGCCAAATTTAAGCAAGTTTAGGCATTAAACGAAGGTTTAGGAGCAAAACTTACCCGTTAAGCGGGCTGGAGACACAAACGCAAAAGTGATGACGAAGGCAACGCATGGGGACCTCTCTCATGATGATCCAAGGTGGTCCTGAGGCTGAAACAATAGCCACAAGCATTGCTTCCCTCTGCAACTTTTAAAACTGGTCGCTGAAGGAGGAGAAGGGGCTGAACGGTCTAGTCAGAGCTCTGGTGAGCGGATGGCTGGTGGGTAGCGGCACCTAGGGGTCAAAGGGGAGTGGCTGGTGGCTAGGCTAGGTGAAGGTAGAGTTGAAATGGGAAGAAAATTGTGAAAATCGCGAAATAGTGCAGGCGGGCGGGGCTCCAAGTGATCCGACGAGCGATGGCTTTAGGCCGGCCGACGGGTCACCTGTTGGCTTTGTTCGGAGAGCGGTGACCATCGTCCCTACGTCCGTACGGACTAGATCTCTTAAGAACGGTGGTGGGTGGCACGAGAGCTAATTCGCACGGGAATGCTACTTTTAACTCGGGTTTTTGGAGGAAGGTCAGCTAGAGCAGAAGTAGGAAGAAGGAGAAAATGTGAGGGAAAAGAGGTCGACGGTGGCGGCTTGGTTGGTCCGACGAGTGTGTGACAATCAGAGGGAGGGTTGGCCATTTCTTCTAGTTCTCTTAAGCTCTCAATCTCAACAACAATGGAGAAAAGAGGGAGGAAGAGGAAGAAGAAGGCTTCAGCTGAAGGGGGTCCTCAAAGGCTTCCAAGGCTTCAACACTTACCCAATCCACTCCTTGCTTGCCCCCACCACCTTCAACCTTCATCCTTAGCCACTTTCCACACCCAAGCTTCCCTAACAAGCTTCCTAAGGTGTCCCAAATGTTGCACCCTACAAGGCCTACGAATTTTGTACATTTTGGCCTCCAATTCATTCAATTCCCCTTCATTTCTCCTCCAATTGAATCTAAATTGATGTCCTTAAATCCCACCAAAGTGCCATCATCCCAATCAACATTTTTCCTCATCAATTAGTCCAACTTGAATTCCAAAAACGCAACAAAAAACGACCCTAAGATTTTCCCTGTCCAAAATACCCTTTTCCAAAAGACTCGGCTTAATTGACACTGTCAGCTATCGAAGTAATACCTTCCAAAAGTCTATCCCGGACGTTCCCAAAAATTCGAAGTCCATTCTTGGATTCTCATGCCATGTCAATTTTGCCCGGATGCCATTGTGGTACAACTCGAAATGACAGTCGGCTTCGAGGATTCACGCATAACCGACTCATGCCAAACCACGTTCAAGACATCTTGACACATGAATGTCCTTGACTACATGAAATTGCGGAAGATGGATTCTTATTTCAAAGTACACGATCACTGAGAATCGACATAGGGTCGTTCGTGGGCTCGATAACAGTAAACAGAATCATCCGTCGTCCCATTATGTTCAGCTCGCAAATCAACTTCTAGTCATTCCCTAAAATCAGCCTACCTATCTATAGGATCGTCCTCATGTAAGTCTCACGGTCAAGTCATTTTCCCATGTCAAAGTCTTTAATCACACGAGTTCTATCCTCATTAGCCTTTCCTCTCAAGATCAGTATCTCTAGAGTGATCAATTCCCAGTGAGATCAGCCAACAATGCATTGACGAAATTCACGTTCATTCATCTCTCAAAGGGCTCGAATTTCAAAATGTCACAATTCTTCCCCCTTACAAAAATTTCATCCTCAAAATTTGCAACTACAAGTAATTTCTCAAAAAGATGGGGGTGTTATTGCTTCATCGCTTCCTCACTTTCCCAAGTAGCTCCCTCTATCCCGTGATGCTGCCAAATCACCTTAACCAAGGGGATAGTCTTGTTTCAAAGCACTTGCTCTTTACGGTCCTCTATTTGTATCGGCCTCTCCACGTACAACACATTGTCACCAATGTCTAGCTCTTCAAAGTTCAATACATGAGTCAAGTTCGGTTCGTACTTTCTCAACATGGACACATGGAAAACATCATGTACTTGAGCAAGCTTCGGTGGCAACGCAAGACAATATGCCAAAACCCCGATCCTTTCCAGAATTTCAAAGGGTCCAACGTACCTCAAACTTAACTTTCCTTTCTTGCCGAACCTGGAAGTACCCCTCATTGGCGATACTTTCAAAAACACATGATCGCCCACCTTGACCTCCAACGGTCTACGACGCTTGTCTGCGTAGCTCTTTTGACGACTCTGAGTAGTCTTTTATTTGTCTCTGATAATCTGAACTGCCTCCAAAGATTGTTGTACTAACTTTGGCCCTGTGATTTTTCGCTCACCAACCTCGTCCCAACAAAGCGGAGTTCTGCAAGGTCTCCCATACAAAACCTCAAATGGTGCCATTTTAATGCTCTGTTGATAGCTATTATTGTAAGCAAACTCCACCAAGTGAAACTGCTCTTCCTAATTGCCTTTAAAATCTATGACACAGGCTTGTAACGTATCCTCAAGAGTTTGGATCGTTCTTTCTGATTGACCATCTGTTTGCGGATGGTACGCCGTACTATACTACAATTTCGTCCCCAAAGCGGATTGCAAACTTTTCCAAAAAGTTGCCGTAAACTTAGGATCATGATCAAACATGATCGTCACTGGAACTCCATGTATGCGTACAAGTGAGCTAACTTTGTCAATTTGTCAACCAACTACCCAAATCGAGTCATTTCCTCACTAACTTCTTGGCAACCCCATCACAAAATCCATGGTAATGTGTTCCCACTTTCACTCAAGAATCTCTAGAGGTTGCAGCAATCCACCAGGCTTACAATGCTGAGCCTTTACCTGCTGGCACGTCAAACACTTAGCCACATGCTTTGCAATGTCCAACTTCATACCATTCCACCAGAAGTGCCGCTTCAGGTTGTGATACATTCTCGTACTGCCAGGGTGGATGATATAATTACAACGATGAGCTTCTGACAAAACTGCTTCCTTAAATTCTGCATCATCTGGAACACACAATCTTCCCCAAAATCTCAATGTCCCATCCTCAGACACTTGAAAGTCCACTTTTCTCTTTGCCTGATCCATCTGCAGGATCTTAAGAACTTCAAGATTCGTCACTTGTGCACTTTTTATCCTACTTTGCACCTCGGGCTCCACCCTAAGAGTGGCCATTAGACTAGCAAGATGGCCAACCTCAATTTTGAAATATGAGTCCTTTACTCCTTCCAAAAGAATCCATTCTTGTACCATCATCTGAGCAATTGTCAACTTTCAATTAAGCGCATCCGCCACTTTATTCACTTTCCCCAGATGATATAGAATCTTGCAATCATATTCCTTAAGAAGTTCCATCCATCGCTGTTGCCTCATGTTCAACTCTTTTTGAGAGAACAAATACTTCAAACTTTGATGATTTGTGAAAATTGGAAACCTTTCCCCACACAAGTAATGTCTCCAAATCTTAAGTGCAAAGATGATCGCTTCTAATTCCTAATCATGCATTAGATAGTTAAGCTCGTGAGGCCTTAACTGTCGAGATGCGTATGCAACCACCTTGCCATGTTGCATCAACACGCAGCCTAGTCCTCTATACAATGCGTCATTGTAAATTTCGTACACATCAGGACCAATGGAATCATTAGCACATGTGCGGTAGTCAGCTTTTGCTTAAGCTCTTGAAAGCTACGCTCGCACTTATCTGTCCATTCAAACTTCTTTTGCTTCTTTAGCAATTGAGTCATCGGCATGGCTATTGCTGAAAATCCTCCCGCGAACCGTCTGTAGTAACCTACCAATCCCAAAAAGCTTCCAATCTCTATCACTATCGTAGGTCTCGACTAGTTCATGACCGCTTCGATCTTAGTGGGGTCAACGGAGATCCCTTCACCTATAATTACATGCCCTAAAAATGCCACACGAGATAACCAAAACTCGCACTTGTTGAACTTAGCGTAAAGTTCATGCTCTCTCAAGGTTTGCAATACTGATCTCAGATGTCTCTCATGATCCTTAGGAATCCTCGAGTATACCAGTATGTCGTTAATGAACACAATCATGAATTGGTCCAAATACTTATTGAACACCCAGTTCATCAAGTCCATAAAGGCTGCAGGGGCATTCGTCAATCCAAACGGCATTACCGTAAACTCGTAGTGACCATAGCATGTCTTAAACGCTGTTTTCGGTATATCCTCCATTCTCATCCTCAACTGATGATAGCCTATCCTTAGGTCTATCTTGAAAAATACCGAGGCTCCTTGAAGTTGATCGAACAAATCATCAATCCTTGGCAATGGATACTTGTTGTTGATGGTTACGTGATTAAGCTGTCAATAGTCAATGCAAAGACACAAAGACCAGTCCTTTTTCCTTACAAACAGTACCGGCGCTCCCTTTGGGGATGCACTAGGATGAATGAATCATTTATCCAGTAACTCTTGCATCTGCACCTTCAATTCCTTCAATTTTGACAAAGCCATCCTATAAGGCGCCTTGGAAATCGGTTCAGCCCTAGGGGCCAACTCAATCATAAAATCAATTTCTCTCTCAGGAGGTAATCCCGCCAATTCATCTAGAAATACATCCATGTACTCCTGTACCACTACAATGTCCTCCACCTTTGATCCTTCTACCAGCGTATCCACAAGTAATGCCAAATACCCTTGGCATCCAAATTCCAACAACCGAGTCACCTCAAGTGACAAAATTAGAGGAACGAAGGGTCCCCCTCGATTTCCTACAAAGTCAAATCTATCATCCATTACCGGGTTAAACTGAATTGTCTTCCCATGACAATACACCGTAGCTCATTGCTTGGTGTGCCAATCCATGACAATTATGACATCAAAGTCATACATTGCTATTACAATTAAATCAATGACTTCCTCATGACCTCCCACAACTAACTTACAACCAGAACAACTTAACTCAGATAATATCTTATCCTTAAACGGAGTAGAAATACTATAAACTACTCCTAATGGTTTGAGACTTAACTCTACTAGCTTAACAAAATGATCAGCAATAAAAGAATGCGTAGCACCAAGATCAAATAACGCATAAGTAGCATGATCGTGCAAGGATACCATACCTGTAACAATGGCAAGCAAATCCTCCGCCTCTCCTCGAGTAACGACATACACTTGCCCTTGCGCTAGGGGTCTAACTTGGTTGTTTGACGGCGCATTCCCAGCAAGTTGTCCTCCCTGCGACGGTGGCAAGATCGTCCTCACAAGCCTACTTGGACAATTTGCCACTTGGTGGTCTTGCTAACCACATCCGAAGTAGGCTCTTGTCATTGAAGGATAGGAAGATTTCCATGTTTCCTTCCACACACCCGACATACTCCTATGGCATTGGGTGTTGACTTCCCTATGTAATTCTTTATGTTGGGTGGGATGGGATTCCTTCTTCCCATCATTGGTCCCTTTCTAAGCCAATGATTATCTTAGTTAAGCACGAATCGTGAGCTAGATGTGGTCGCCCTCTCCATCATGTTCTTCTTTAACATTTGGGCCCTCTCATACATCTCATCAAAGCTCTTTAAGTTCACGAGCACTAGCTGGTCTTTCAACTCCAGCTTCAGGCCGTCTCTAAACCATCTCGCCCTATCCATAAGGTCCTTTACCATCCTCGGCGCATACTTGGCCAACTCGGTGAACTTTGCCTTATACTGATCCACGGACATCTGATTATGGCGAAGTCGTTGGAACTCTACCATCTTCAACTCTCTCGCACTGTCCAAGAAGTATTTCCCGTTGAAAGCTTCACAAAAGGCACCCCAAGTCTAAGCTGTGCCTTCAGGGAATCCTTGAGTGGCTTCCCACCACGTATTGGCGTTACCTTGAAGCTGATAAGCTGCCAGAAGCACTCTATCTTCCTCTAAACACCTTAACACTACGAAGGTCTTCTCGATATCCCTTATCCAAAGGGCCGCAGCCTCAAGGTCACCCACACCACTGAACCTTGGTGGCTGAAGTCTTAGGAACTGCTCTACCAGCTTATGCATTGCTCTCTCACATGCTTCACCTCTCACTAGGGGAACCTCAAGGACCACAGCATGGGCAACAGGAACAGCGGCAGCAGCAAAGGTAGTAGTAGCTGGAGTAGCAATAGCAGCAGCTCGATCTTCAGCTTGCTGTCCTAACAAGGTCTCTAACGCTAACAGGATCTTGTTAAACCCGGGGTCCTCTTGTGCTCTACCTTTACCATTAGTATGACTAGTCGCTGCCTTTCGCCTAGGAGCTCTCTACTCAAGATTGCTCATCACTTAGGACACTCATTGGTCCTACTTTCTAATTCCAACTGGAAATTAGAAATTATGAGCAACCCGCCACAACACCGTTGACACCTAAATTTTTTAGGTTAATTTTTTGCTAAATAAAAATAAATAAAAAATCATAATCACAGGCATATAGTTTAGGAAATTTTTTTTTTGTTATATTTCGTTAGGATTTTTCACATATTTAGGTAATATACACTGAGAGATGCATTTTTTGCGCAAAAAATATTGCACGGGTGAAATAATATATTCAATGGAATTTTACACGACCAAAATTGGCAATGAAATATACCACAAAGATACATTTTTTTGGTGTCTAAAAGAGTCGCATACGATGGGGAAAAGGGGGGTCCATTCTATCGGTAAAAAAAGAGCAAAAGGTGAAAAAGTGAGTGGAGAGTGGAAAAGTAGAAAAAAAAAAGAGAAAAAAGAAAAGAAAAGCCCCCCCTCTTTGCACGACTGCTCATCTTCCTCGCAGGGGGGCCTTCGCTGGCCCTGTTGCCGTCGAACCCTGCCATCGCCGTTGCCGATCTCCATCCGTGAGCGCTTGAGCCGCCGGTCTCTACTCGTAAGCCCCGACGACCTGCGCCGCCCCGACACTGAGCCCACGGAGCCTCGACGACACACCGCCGCCGCTTCCGCTGCGCGACGGCGCTCCGCCTTCGTTCCGCTCGCACCTGCAATAGGAACCCCTCAGACGCCGCGCCAATCCCTGCCATTGCGACCCTCCTCTGTAGATCTGTCTCCACCGTCAGATCCCAAGCCACCGGTAACTCGGAGCCGTAGCCGACCCAAGATCCAGCTGCCGAAGTCCCTCCGCCTGTAAATCCGAGGTCCCCAATGACAGAAGGCCCGGATCCAGCTCGATGCTTCCCTTTCGCCGGTGGCAAGCCTCGTTGAAGACCTAAATCTGACGCCGCCCTCGCTCCGCACCACGATGCTCGTGCCCTGATCCGATTCTCTCGCCAGACGCCGTGCCCAACAGCTCGATCCAGACGCCGGAGCTCCTCATCTTAGCTACCCGAGGCCCCCTGCCATCCCTGCAGCGCCTCGCTAGCTGAAGCCCGTGATCTGAGCGCCCCAACGCCTGCAGTAGCCACCTTCGCGATCCACCCCTCACCAAGCCACCTCCGGTGACCCTTCGCTTCGATGATCCGCCGGACCTCCGACTCCAGCATCCCTGGAGACCCACGAGCAGGAATTGTGCTTGAAAAGAAAAAAAAAGAATTTTTTTGGTAGTTCTTTATTTTTTTTACTTATTTACCTATTTGCCTTATTTTGTTTTTTTTTACTTAGTGGCGACTCCTAGTTAAAAATCAATTGCATGTTAAAAAACTTGAACCTAAAGTCGCGAATTGGTATGAGCTTGGGAGAGCCCGAGTTAAGTCTAGGCTTAACAATCCATTAGCCAAACTCTAGGTGGTTCGCACCCGAAAAATTTGGTCGCGACAGCTTGGCGACTCCTCTGGGGATCTGAGTTGAAATTCTTAGTGGACTTAGGCCAATTTTCTTTTTTGAGAAAATATTTTTGTTTGGCAGCAAGGATTCCAGGTACGTCCCTAACATTTAGGTGTTAAATGTTCTTGCAGATTGGGAGGCATAAGGGGAGTAGTGATTGCTAACATTTGTCTTGCAGGTTGGAGTTGAGAATGAATGTTTTAGATTCGAGTTGTTGAAGTGCTATTTGATTTAAACTGTCGTGTGTGCCTTGCATCTTGCACTACACTTTTGCACACATAAGCTATCGCCGGACCTGGGCCGCATAGGATCATTTAAGATGGTGTTGAGATGGATATCACTCCAACCGCATGCTCGTGGTACGAGTCGCCCAACTCAATCCCGAAGTTTCTTTCATGGTGTCAAGAGTACCCACCTCGGTCCGCATGCCTGCGACCCGGGTTGGCTCTTTGACCAAGCCAGAGTCATGAGGACCCGACATAGTCCACAAGCCCATGGTTAGTCTGATCATCCTTGTGGCTCCACCTTGATAAGCCTTATAGATTAGAAATCGAGCCACTTACCATGCGCATGTCTATGTGATTGCCCATCATCGGTAAAGTAAGTTCTGTAAATTTTTGGCCTTTGCAATTTACTTACTTTATCGCATTATTTTGTTGGTCCATGGCATTAGGATTGTCCTGAGTCTTGATCAATATACAATGGGGACACTGGACATTCGAATTATTCTCCCTCCAAAGGAAGAGCTTAGTGCTTGGTGGAGCAAGTTAGATCAAAATGGCCGTCAGTTCGTAAAGTCACATATTGGTCGACTGCTTCCATTGCTGCGTATCAACATCCATGGCGGCCTCATCCAAGCACTCGCCCATTGTTGGTGCCCTGAGACCTCTACCTTTATCTTCATCGGCAAGCATGAGCTCACTCCCACCTTGGAAGAGTATAGCATTGCCATAGGAAAGTCCTTGAAAGCTGAATTGATTAGTTCGCCTATCGGAATATATCATGTTATGGCTTTATCTGATTTTCTGAGAATTAAGGAAAATGATACAAGAAAGGTTTTAATGGCTCACCGCAATACATGTCCTTTATCCTTCTTAAAAGAATGTTTTGAGAAAGGCACTTTATCTCAAATGTGAAGGGTTTTCCTTTTAACTTTCTTTGGGTTTATAGTTTTTCCTTACTGCAAGAATGCTATTAACCCATTGATCGCTCAATTAGTTAAACAAGTGTTGGAAGGAAAGAATTTTGTAAACACTGCTCTAACTGAAAATTTCCTTTCCCTCACTCGGTTTAAAGGAGGTGGTGATAAGACCTTCCATTCCTCACCTGAACTTTTGCAAATTTGGTTTCTTTCACATATAAAAGGGTTTGGTGGTCTAATGACTATACATGATGTTAGTAATTCCAATCACCCTATTATGAGATTTGAGAACAACCAAAAACATGCATCGGATTATCATTATTCTAGGTGGCTAACTTTCAAGAAAAAACCAACTTCCAAGGGTTTCCTATGGCATGCTAAATGGTTCCAAGTTTGGGTAGCGAGACTCTCGTGTGGAGGAGTTGCCCCAATCCCTCTATTGGGATTCACCGAAGCATTGTATTACTATCTTACTAGAGTGACTCATTAGTATCAAGTCATGCAAGAGCTTCCCCTGGCGTTACAAGCAGAGCCACTCCAAGTCAGTTTTGTTGATGGAAGCCGAGGCCATGAAGATTCCATTCTCACTATTAAATCAATGTGGGACATGTGCCATCCACAAAAACTCAAATGGCCCGAGGAGGAGTTGAAAGGTAAGGAAATGAAGTACTATGCCTCGATTAAGTATATCCAACAACACAAGATTCCTGAGGAGCTGCTTCCGAAGATACCGAAGGCGCTGTTGAAGATCACCAATTGAGCTGAGAATAAACACCTCAAAAGATTTGCTGAAAAAGTTCAAGAGGAGAATAAATGATTGCGCCGAATGGTGTCCTGAGTATATATTGATCAAGCCAAATGAAATGCTTGAATCAATCTTGCTATTTTCACTTCTAGACTAATGTTTAGGAAGTTGAGTCATTTACTTTCCTAGTTTTTATTTTGTTAGGCTTGTCAAAAGCTCCATTGATGAATAAAAGTTCTAGATCATTGCCATGGACTAGCATATTTCATATGAGATACTTATTTTTGTTCATTTATTCAATATTAGGTTATAACGGATCCGTCACGTTCGCCCATCATCACGCGATTAAGAGCTAGAATGGCCGAACAAACCGAAATGTGTGATCGTGTCTCCGCTTTGGAAGGCCAACTCCAACAGTTAACTGCCTCTATGGAGCTTATAACAACTCAAATCCAATCCCTCCAAGTGAATCCGGCTCCTGCACCCACTCTCCCTGAGATAGTCGTCCCGAAGCCGGCAAACAAGGCCCAAATGGGTGAGGATGACATGCCCGAGCTGGAAGATGATCCATTCCCGATCAATGTGGAAAAGGCTAAGTTTATCAACATCCTTAAGACGGGGCAAGATGAACGCCTTACGAAATTCGAAGAAAAAATTGAAACAATTGCAGGAGTCACAGAGTTCACTCTCGTTCGACTTGTCCTTGTACGAGAAAGTCAAGATGCCAAAGAAATTCAAAATGCCGGATTTTGAGAAATACGATGGTACTTCTTGCCCAAAAGCTCATTTGCAGATGTACCACGTGCGCATGGCCCAATATGTCAAGAACAAGCCTCTCATGATCCAATCATTCCATGCAAGTTTGACTGGGCCTGCACTGAATTGGTATGTCATGAAGGATGTAAACCTTCTCAACACTTGGAATGAAGTAGCTGACGCATTTCTCAAGCAATACAAGTTCAACATGGATATTGCACCTTCCCGAGAGGATCTTGAGAGGATGGAGAAAAAGAAGAGCGAGTCGTTCAAAGAGTATGCCGTGAGATGGCGAAATCTGGCAGCTCAAATCACCCCCGAGCCTACTGACAAGGAATTGATGAAGTTTTTTATCAAAACTCTCCCATCTGAGTTCCATATCCGGATGGCCAGCACGTACGTTGAAAACTTCAATCAGCTTATTCCTGTGGAGGAACAAATCGAAATGGGGATAAGGGAAGGATGGTTTACTGAACCATCGAGTAGAAGATTCTCTGCCAAGAAAGAGAAGGAGGCTGCTGTAGACATAAATGTGGCTTATAGCCAGGAAAGTGCCAATCACGCCCTGGCTATCCAGATGAATCCAAGGCAACAGCAAGCTACCGGCTGTCAATCATTTGCCCAAGCAAGAAGGTAGTTCTCTCCTCTCCCTGGATCTCCATCCCAAGTGTTGGCAATCCTAAGAAAGAAAGGATTGCTTACTAGCGAACCGAAGTGCCCTAACCGCGAAAGCATTCATGGTTATGACTCGATGAAGAAGTGCGACTATCATAGCGGTGAATTGGGACATTCAACTGATGAATGTTTCACCTTGAAGCACAAGATCCAAAACCTCCTAGACACAAAGGCCTTCTCATTTCAAACTGCTCGACCGAACGTCCAAAAGAATCCACTGCTAGAGCATGAAGGTACGGTCAATGCTATCTTGGAGCCTGAAGTCAGTCGGATCAAGAACTCAAAGGTACACATAGCAGATACTTACAATGGGCTGGTAAGAGCTAGATATTATCCAGATTATGAGGATGTTCCTCTATCACTGATGAAGGAAAGAGTCACCAAGATGGTGGATGACGGAATCATCGTTTATGCTAACCATAATTGCATAGTTTCCACTATTTCCCCCATCATTATTTATTGGGAGGAGGAGCAAGCGGTGCTCAATGCTGATAAGGAGGAAGTTGATCCTTCATTTGTGGACATGCCCCCACTTGAAGATGCATCCGATGATGGAATAGTGATTGAAATGCCTCAACTATATGAATATGTCAACAATAAAGCGGTCCCTTGGTCCTATGATCTAGATGTTGACCTCGTTACAAGGTCTACTTGGACTTATTCTCAAGCCAATGCTCAACCCGCAAATCCTATCACCGATGAAGAGGCTAAGGAGTTTCTGGCTGTGATCAAAGCAAGCGAGTATAAGGTGGTCGAACAGTTACGAAAGATGCTTGCCCAGATTTCTTTGCTTGAACTCTTGCTTACATCCCCTATGCATCGAAAGTCGCTAAAGAAGGTGTTAAGTGAAATTCGTGTACCTGAAACGGTTGAGGCGGACAAGCTGGAAGATTTTGTGGGATCCATCCTTCTTAAGGACATGATTGCCTTTTCTGATGAGGAATTCCCTCTCAAGGGTAGGAGGCATAACAAGGCACTCTATGTATCTGTCAAGCATAAGGCTTCTCATGTGTCCCAAGTACTCATTGATAATGGGTCCCCCTGAACATATGTCCATTGGCCACTTTTTATCGCCTCAAGGTGGACCCATCCAAGATACATGCTACAAAGACTTCTATCCGAGCTTTAGATGGTACGAAGAAGGAGGTGCTTGGGGAGGTTCACCTTGATGTGCAGATAGGGCCGGTGGTTTTCAATGTTCCCTTCTAGGTAATGGATATCCCTACTGCCTTTAATTTCCTGCTGGGTCGTCCCTGGATTCATATTGCTGGGGCTGTACCATCAAGTCTACATCAAGCTGTAAAATTCGTAATCAAAGGGAAGCTGGTCACTATCTATGGCGAAGAAGATCACCGAATTTATCATGAGACAGCTATCCCCTATGCAGAGCCAGACTTTGAGTTCGAATCGAGCTACCACTCGTTTGAGTTGGTATCCACTATTCATGCTTCTCGAGACTCACCACCACCAACACCTGAAGTTTCAAATGCTACTCTCTTGGTGGGAAGGATGATGGTCAGGAATGGTTTTATTCCTGGTAATGGCCTTGGAAGAAATGGTCAAGGGATTCAAAACCCCATTGAAGCCCCTCAAAGGTCCCATGCTGCTGGATTAAGATACCATGGAAGAGGTGGGGAAAGTTCTGGAAGAAGAAGATAGGAAAGGCGGAACCCGCCACCTGACCACGGGCAAGGAAGGCAAAACCCATTACCCTCGAACATTCACGAGACATTCCCTGGTCCTTCGATAATGATGCAGGATGAAGCAGAAATAATGGACACTTTGGGGCAACCAAGCGGAAAATTTGACTATCTGGTAAAGTAATCGACTCCTCCCAGTTTTTACATTGATCCCCGCGACATTGTCCTAGATGGATGGGGTGGCATGGATGATATGACACCCCCGGAGACGAAAAACCCAGAAGATGCATTAGAAGGAATCTCTAGTCTCTTCGATGATGTCTTCATAGGGACCATTGACGAAGGACCTCCAGAGAAGATGGGCTCTACCTCACAAGAGGAACTCATTTATTGCTTTCTCACATTCCCCTGCACGGGAATTTTTATTGCTTTCTAGGGCTTGTTTTTGATTTCTTCTTTTTTGTTTTCTTTTAGGGCTTGAAAATCGCATTTCCATTCAATGAATGTAATTGATTGATGAATATCAACAAAATTACAAATTTTATTTTGAGGGCATGATGAGGTACACCAAACCAGCCCAATGATGATATCCGGCCGATAAAAGAAAAAGAAAATCCAAGGAGAATTCTGAGGCCTGGGCTTCATCATGCTTTCTCGTGTCAAAATATTTATAAAAAAAATGTTTTTGCTGAAATTCTTTTTAAAAGAAATAAAAAACAACAAAAAAAAAACAAAAAAACAAAAATATAGATTACTCTATTTGTCTTTCTAATTTATTTACTTCATGTTTCAGGAACAATCTTACGGCATACAAAAGTATGGAAATGGTCCAACCCAATGCAACAAATGCTGACATTGACAACCTCGAGGACTTGAATGAAGATTCCATTGAGGTGCAGCGAAGCTGGGAAGAACATGAAAAAGCCAAGGCTCTTACATCCGAACAGACTATCACTATTAATTTAGGTGACACTGAAGAAGTCAAGGAAGTTAAAATTGGGGCAAATCTCCCCAAAGACAAGGCCGAGCGCGTAACTCAGCTACTAAAGCAATATCAGGATGTCTTTGCATGGACCTATGCTGACATGCCTGGTTTAGACCCGTCGATCGTCAAGCATTGCTTGCTTACTAATCCGGACATACCACCTAAGAAGCAAAGGCTCCGGAGAACTAAGCCTGAGCTCTTGAAGAAGATAGAGGAAGAGGTGATGAAGCTTCTGAAGGTGGGATTCATTGAAGTCTCACAATACCTTGAATGGGTGGCTAATATCGTGCCGGTGATGAAGAAAGATGGTTGAGTTCGAGTTTGCGTCGACTATTGAGATCTGAACAAGGCTAGCGCAAAAGATGATTTCCCGCTACCTCACATAGATGTCCTCGTGGATAGTACTGCCAGATTTGAACTGTTCTCGTTTATGGATGGGTTTTCTGGGTACAATAAGAGGAAGACAAGGAGAAGACTGCATTTATCACCCCGCGGGGGACCTTTCATTACAAGGTTATGCCCTTTGGACTCAAGAATGTAGGGGCAACTTACCAATGGGCCATGGTAACACTATTCTATGATATGATGCATCAGTAGATTGAAGTCTATGTTGGTGATATGATTGCAAAGACTCGGCCCGGAAGAAGTCATGTGGAAACCCTGAAGAAGTTGTTTGATCGACTCCGTGAATTCAAGCTTCGTCTAAACCCTACTAAATGCGTATTCGGAGCAACATCCGATAAATTGCTTGGATTTATTGTCAGCAATAAAGGAATTGAGATCGACCCCTCTAAAGTTAAGGCCATATGCGAGTTGCAACCTCCAGCAATAGTGAAAGAAGTTCGGAGCCTTTTGGGAAGACTGAATTACATAGCTCGGTTCATTTCCCAACTCTCTGAAACTGCCAAGCCATTCTTCAAGCTCTTAAAGAAGAATGCCTGAGTCAACTGGAATGATGAGTGTCAGGAGGCGTTTGACAAGCTGAAGTAGTACTTGATGAACCCACTGGTACTCGTCCCACCATCACTGGGGCATCCCTCGATTCTCTATCTCACTATCCATAGTGAGTCGCTGGGTGCGATGTTGGCTCAAGAAAGTCCAGTTGATAAAAAAGAACGAGCCATTTACTATCTGAGTAAAAAGTTCACTATATCAGAGTTGAAGTATTCTAATGTTGAAAAGACTTGTGCCGCATTGGTGTGGGTATTGCATAGATTGCGACAATACACACTGCATTACCAGACGTTCATTGTGACTGAGAATGATCCCATCAAGTCCAGACGTTCATTGTGATTGAGAACGATCCCATCAAGTACTTACTTAATCAGCCAGCTCTGGTGGGAAAGTTAGCCAAATGGCAAATTTTGATTTCCGAATTTGATGTGCAATTCATGCCATAAAAGTTGGTTAAGGGTCAAGCGATCGCTGATCTACTGGCCGAAAATTCAGGAGTCTCTAATGATGATGACAGTTTCCTTGATGACCGTGTCTTGAGTGTAAATGAAGACTCATGGAAGATGTTCTTTGATGGAGCTATAAACTTGTTTGGTTCAGGTACTGAGGCAGTTCTGATATCCCCAAATGGACAGCACTATCTGGTGGCTGCAAAATTGATATTCCCATGCACTAACAATGTGGCCAAGTATGAGGCTTGCATTCTCGGACTTCAAGCCACAATCGAGATGGGTGTGCCCAAGCTAATGGTATTTGGAGATTCGGCACTGATCATACTTCAGACCATAAGTGAATGGAAGACTAAAGGCGCCAAATTGCTCCCGTACCATAAGTACTTAGAAGATCTAGTAAAGGAGTTCGAGGAAATTTCATTCGAACACTTGCCAAGGTCTCATAATCAATTTGCTGATGCACTCGCGACTTTGTCATCTATGTTACAAGTCACGAACGGGTTAGAAGTTGAGCCATTGAAAATAGAGGTTTTGCCAAAGCCGACTTATTGTATAATTGTGACTAAAGAACCTGATGGAAAACCATGGTATTACAATATCATGAATTACATTAAAAGACAGGAATTTCCCGAAGGAAGCACTCAGGCTGATAGAAAATACATCACGAAGATGGCTTCGAAATTTTTCATCAGTGGTGAGAATTTGTATAAGAGATCTTACGATTCTGTCTTGTTGCGATGTATAGATGCAGTCGAAGCCACTCAAATCATGCAAGAAGTGCATGAGGGAGTATGTGGCCCCCATATGAATGGACACATGTTAGCCAAGAAGATTATGAGATTAGACTACTACTGGCTCCCACTAGAAAATGACTGCATCCGGCATGTTCGGAGTTGTCACCGCCATCAGATTCATGGAAATAAGATCAATGTTCCTCCAACTGAGCTGCATCAGTTTTCCGAGCCATGACCTTTCTTGATGTGGAGTATTGACGTGATTGGCCCAATCAATCCCAAGGCTTCAAATGGGAATCAATTTATTTTGGTGGCGATAGACTATTTCTCCAAATGGATCGAAGCTACATCCTTTGCAAGTGTCACTACTCGTAATGTTGTGAAGTTTGTCAAAGGTGACATAATTGCTTGTTATGGTGTCCCTGAAGCAATCATCATTGATAATGGGACCAATTTGAATAACAAACTTATTGATGAGTTGTTTGGAGAGTTCAAAATCAAGCATCTAAATTCATCTCTTTACCGCCCTAAAATGAACGGGGCCGTTGAAGCGGCCAATAAGAACATTAAGAAGATTTTGGCTAAGACAACTGAAAATTATCGAGATTGGCATGACAGGTTACCTTTCACACTGATGGCGTACCGGACATTGATCTGCACTTTCACTGGGGCAACCCCGTTTGTTTTGGTGTACGGCATGGAGGCAGTTCTACCTGTAGAAGTGGAGATTTATTCTCTAAGAGTTTTATCCCAAGTGGAGTTGTCTGAGACTGAATGGGTGCAGCAAAGACTTGAGTAGTTAAACTTGATAGAGGAGAAAAGACTTAAGGCTCTTTGGCATAGCCAAACTTATCAGCAGAGAGTAGCCAAATCCTTCAACCGAAAGATACGACCGAGACATTTCGAGATAAATGATCTTGTTTTGAGAAAGCTGTTGCCGATTTTTCCAGATCCTGGGGGCAAGTTCACTCCAAATTACGGCAGCCCGTATGTGGTGAAGGTACTTCCTTGGGGTGCCTCGATCTTGGCAGAGATGGATGGTCGTGAGTTTTCTACTCCAGTCAATGCTAATGCTGTCAAGAAGTATTATCCATGATAGAATTTGCCATGTCTTGTCTTGAACTGCAAGTATTTTATGATGAATAAGATGCCTCAATTAGTTGAATCGTTCAATTTTGTTATGAATCTTGCATTTTTCTTCCTTGATGAATTGTGCGAGATAAATTGAATGTGTCAAATGAGATACCTTGGAATGATGAAATGCAAGCTTTATCCCATACATTATCCCATACATTAATCCTTGGTGAGTTGTGAGGAGAAATTCCATGCCAGCAAGGAAAAAGGTTATCTTGCAAAGGGTACACTAACCAAGGTGACGAAAGGCAGTTTCTTCTTCTACCCGAAACATTACAGGTATACCCATCGTTTAGCCCTTTGAGCCCATACACGTGAATTTTTTTTTATATCATCCCTGTCGAGGATCATCCCACATTTGGACAATATTTGAGATGAATGATAGGAATTTTCTTACTCACACTTACATCAAACTTTGAGTATTGCTTTCGAATTGTAACTTGTACAATAATTCAAAGTGCCCTAGGATGATGAAGAGCAGTTATTTCTCTATCTTATACACTTTTATCCATTGCATAGCCCACTTGAGCTTATGGATTCATTTCATATTAAACCCAGTTGATGATCATCCCCCACACTGGGGCAGGACAAAAACATTCAAGTGATATGAACTAGAATGTCGACAAAAATGGAGACTTTGTCCAAAGAAAATAAGTGCAAAAAATGGGGCGTGAAAAAAGTAGCGTGCCTGATAAAAGCAAAGCCAATGCCCATAAAAGAAAAAAAAAATCAAACTCTTGATATAATGAGTCGTATCCCCAACAAGGCGATACTAAAACTCAAAAGCTATTGCAATCAATGGAGATTTAATGAGAAAAAATCTTCGATAGTGGAGAAGGAAAGTGGTGAAAATGTCAAGATAATCATCAACTTTGACCCTCTAAACACTTTTTGAGCCTAATAATCCTTTCATTTCACAACCCGTGAACCAAGTCTACGTTACGTCCCTTGCAACGTCTCTTCAGATTAGGGCACTTGAATTAACGTAAGAGTTTAAAGGTTTGAAAGCATCGCTTGAAGAAGTGCGAGTAAGATAATTTCTGCCTCATTTCGTGTGTTTCTTGACTTGTAAATCCCAAGACAATTGCGAAATGTCATCTTTCAATAGATTCAACTCAAAGAGTCCCCTTTGTTAAGCCATTAACCAAGCCCACATTATGGTCCCTCTTAAAGACCTCTCAGATTGGTGAGATCGTACCACTTGCGAGATTGCTCAGACCCTTGTTTGGCATGATGATGGTGAGATAGAGTGATTGACAAAATTCTGCATTAAAGGTCAGGATGAAATGTCCATTTTAATGAGGATGAGAGAAAAGTCCTTTCAGACCAAAGGATCCCTCATTTGACACATTCATGACACTCATGTGTTCAAATTGGAAATTAGGAAATCATCATGAACCTCCATTAAATTGATGCATGTTTATGATTACAAATGCATGTTGCCTCTCCTATGACCATGTTTTGTAGGAGACGTATCCTCAAAGATCAAAGATGTTAACAGGTAAGTATATCTCTATCCATGCCTTGAATATTTGTCATTGCACAAGTATTCCCTTTTAAGCATACCGACACTCAATTGAGTTGTCCCTCAAAGATTTTTCTCCAGATTCAATCTAATTAAGGTGACCGAAGAATAGTTCGGGTCCTGGTCAAATGGTTTCTATCGCAAGGTTGGGCGACCGAAGAATGGTTCGAGTCCTAGCCAAGCAAAACCTCAATCTAGGCGACCGTAGAATGATACGGGTCCTAGACAACATTTATTGCTCTAACAGGCGACCGTAGAATGGTACGGGTCCTTGACAACACCTATTCCTTATTCAGGTAACCGTAGAATGGTACGGGTCTTAGACAAAACCTTTCTTTCGTACTGGGCGACCGTAGAATGGTACAGGTCGTGGGAAAGCAGTTCCTTACAAAACCTTTCTGCCGTACTGGGCGATTGTAGAATGGTACGTGTCTTGAGAAAGCAGCTCCTTTCTGCCATACTGGGCGACTATAGAATGGTACGAGTCCTAGGAAAGCAGCATCTTCACAAAGTCATGTTACTATTCTAGGCGACCATATAATGGTACGGGTCTTAGACAAGTAACACCCACTACCTCGAATTACTCTATCCTCCTTGAAGGTAAGTTATTCTAAGTAGGTTCATTTATCATTTGCATTACTATTTCCATGCATCATATAAATTGCACTAAAAAAATGGAATTCATTTTCCAACAAAAAATCATTCATTGCATGACCAAAATTTGGGTCTCAATTTGTCTATGTAGGCAACCTCTACGAGCTCACCTTCAAAGAGGGGCAGCTATTGACACCTAAATTTTTGGGGTTAATTTTTTGCTAAATAAAAAATAAATAAAAAATCATAATCACATGGCATATAGTTTAGGAAAATTTTATTTTTTTGTTATATTTCGTTAAGATTTTTCACATAGTTAGGTAATATACACTGAGAGATGCATTTTTTGTGCAAAAGGGAATTTTTTTTTGATCGAATATGCACAAAATATTGCACAAGGTGAAATGATATATTCAATGGAATTTTACATGAGCAAAATTGGCAATGAAATATACTACAAATATACATTTTTTTGGTGTATAAAAGAGTCGCGTACGGTGGGGAAAAGGGGGGGTCCATTCTGTCGGTAAAAAAAGAGCAAAATGTGAAAAAGTGAGTGGAGAGAGGAAAAGTAGAAAAAAAAGAAAAGAAAAGCCCCCCCCTCTTTGCGCGACTGTTCATCTTCCTCGCAGGGGGGACCTTCGCCGACCCTGTCGCCGTCGAGCCTCGCCATCGCCGTTGCCGATCTCCGTCCGCGAGTGCTCGAACTACCGGTCTCTACCCGCGAGCCCCAACAACCTGCGCCGCTCTGACACCGAGCCCCCAAAGCCTCGACGACACACTGCCGCCTGCTCTAGCCCACGACCCGCCGCCTCCACCTCGTCTCTACCCGCGCTTGCAACAGGAACCCCCCAGACGCCGTGCCAATCCCTATTGTTACGACCCTCCTCTATAGATCTATCTCCGCCGTCAAATCCCAAGCCACCCGTGACCCGGAGCCACAGCTGAGCCGAGATCCAGCCGCTGGAGTCCCTTCGCCTGCAAATCCAAGGTCCCCGACGACAAAAGGCTTGGACCCAGCTAGACGCTTCCCTTTCGCCGGTGCCGAGCCTCGTTGAAGACCAAGATCTGACGCCGCCCTCGCTCCGCATCACGACGCTCATGCCCCAATCCGATTCTCTCGCTGGATGTCGTGCCCAATAGCCCGATCCAAACGTCGGAGCTCCTCATCGCAGCTACTCAAGGCCCCCCGCCATCCCTGCAACGCCTCGCCGGCTGAAGCTCGTGATCTGAGCGCACTGACGCGTGCAGCAGCCACCTTCGCCATCCACCCCTCACCAAGCCACCTTCGATGACCCTTCGCCTCGGTGACCCGCCAAACCTCCGACTCGACATCCCCGGAGACCCACGAGCACGAATCGTGCTTGAAAAGAAAAAAACAAGAATTTTTTAGGTAGTTCTTTATTTTATTTTTTACTTATTTACCTATTTACCTATTTGCCTTATTTTGTTATTTTTGTTGTTTTATTGCTTTATTTTATTTGTTCTCTTGTAGTTTAATTATCCTTTTATGTGAAATTGAAATTCCATGATATGAAATTTCCTTGAAATTAGTGTTGTCAGTCCGATTTTTGCGCCCGAAATCCGACTCGCAATTACTTAAAAAAAATTGCCAATCCGATCTCCCACCCGAGATTCGATTTGTGATTTATGTGAAATTGGCCAACTCAATCTCATGCGCGAGATATGGTTTGTCAATTTGGGTATCAATATTGCTTGATTTGTTGTGGTGTTACTTAGATTAGTTTTCTTAAAAAAAAATAAAAAATATATGTAGTTTTAAGGTTTGCATGCTCACAATAGGAATTTTATTTCGAATTTTCAAAAATAAAAAAAATCAAATCAATTAATTTAGGTTGCTAGTTCTTTTTTAACTTGGATTGCATGTTCAATTATTAATTTCGAAATTAAAAAAAAAACAAAAACACAAAAAATCATCATGCATATATCATGTAGAGTTAGGGTACATTTTTTGCACGTCATTGCGTATTATAGTGAAATTGCATTTAGTTTAATTTTAGATGATGTTTTTTCTTAATTTATTATAAGTTTAGGTATTTTATCAAATAGATTGCATTTTAGGATTATTTAGGTTAAGATAATATTTTCGTTTAAATTGGGATTTGGCGCAACGTAATTCCTAATATAAATTAAATAGGATCTTAATCTCATTAGGTAATTTTCACATTTCATCAAATTTCGAGTTCCATGAAAAATACAATAAATGTCATTGGTTAAATTAGTTTTATTATTTAGGATAAAATGCATTCTTTTAGGAAAAAGAAAAAATGCCATATGCATGTCATTAGGGTTAGATTCATTGTGATGTATCTCATTTAGTATTTTTGCGAGGCCCATTTAATTAGAAATTACATGTCATTAGAATTAGGTCATTTAGTTAATATTGCATTGCATATTGCATGATTTTCATTAATTAAGTGAAAATAAAAAAAGTTGCGTGTTAATTAGAAGCCATATCTAGGATTGTTGATGTGGATTTTAATTTAACATTGCAGATGCTTTCGTTGCTTGGAGGTAAGTTTTTGCAATTTATTTATTGTTTATCTAGGTGTTAAATTGGTGGTTTGCGCACCCGTATGATCATCTTACATGTTAGGGAGATAGTTTAAAATCAATTCAAGCTACTTGCCAAACCTTTTTGTCAAAATAAAAAGAAATGGTACCGAAAGGGCGTTAGAGAAATCTAGCGTAACCAAGTCCTCGTACCCAAATCTCTGGTTCGTAGGAGTAAAGTAAATCTCCCGTTACTTTACTTGGGTTTCTAATCGACCCACCAAAAATAGATTAGTGGCGACTCCTAGTTAAAAATCAATTGCATGTTAAAAAACTTGAACCTAAAGTCACGAATTGGTATGGGCTTGGGAGAGTCTGAGTTAAGTCTAGGCTTAACAATCCATTAGCCAAACTCTAGGTGGTTCACACCCGAAAAATTTGGTCGCGACAAACACAAGATCACACAAGCAATCACAAGCACGTAGAATAAAAGTCATCCTTATCTCACTATCCCAAAGATCCCGCGCACCTTATCACTCAAAGTCTCTACCGACTCTGATACCAAAACTGACGGGGATGTCACACCCCGAACCCCGAGCGCACAACAACCCCTGCCTCATGGTCGATAGAAAGCGACGTCCCAAGACTCGTCGATGACCGTTCATTTTAATCATTCATTATGCTCAAGCAGAAAACGAATCTTCCTTGGTCAAATAGACAATCAAACAGGGATAGAGGGATGAATAGTAAGAACAACAATGACTACTCGCTTATACAACTTTAATGGATTAACCTACAGAAGATCGTTTCCAAAATTACAAACCCATTAGAGGGGCCTCGTATCCAAACTATTTCACAAACAGTTTTCGCCGTGGCTTAATATTCCGATTCAACTGATGATAATGAAACTATTGATTGCTTCTTTGTCTTCCATGAAATCAAGGATCTTCCCAATTTTATACAAAAGACAGTAATAGATCTTCTTATTGTTGGGCAGGTAGCATAATCCATGTCACAATAGGCCATCATCTTTATGTTGCATTCATGTGATAACAGAATTCCAAGTCCTAGACATTCCTTTAAATACTTTACTTGTGACGTCCTGAAATTCGAGCCCTTTGAGAGATGAATTGTGGCATCCCAGAAATTCAAAGCCAAGCCATAAGGTGTGTTAAAGTCTTTAATTAGGTGATAGAATTTCCATGGCCTATGTTTTAGCCATTAGTCTTTTAATTTGATGATTTGTGCTTGTGATTGTGGAAATTTAAATTTAATAGATTAATAATCTATGCTTGGCCATATGATTTAAATTTCAATGAGCAAAAATATCCTAAGACTTTGGCCAAGATTGAAAATTGAAATTTAGAAATATTTATAGAACGAATTTCAAAAAAGAGAAAAAGAGGGTTAAAATTCGAATGGGCCTTGGACCCATTGGCCTAAAGCTTGGTGGGCCAAGCTAGTCGGCCCATTGGAGCCCAAGAAGAGAATTCAACCAGCCCAAGGGGAGTGGCCGGATGGGCCCAAGCCCAAGCCCAAATCAAATTTAAAATAAAACCCAATGAGACAAGTGGCAAATGGCAAGAGCATGCATTGGTTAGTTTTTAGGCAAAGCAATGATTATCAATCATGAAGATTAGGGGGTATAAGAGGGGAGAAGAGAGAGAAGGTGGCCGGTTCTTTGCTCATTCGGCCGAGAGAGGGTGAGAGAGAGAGAGAGAGAGAGAGAGAGAGAGAAAGGGAGAGACCGAGAGGGAGAGGAGGCGGAGCCGAGGAGGAAATCGCCGTGTACGCCGCCGTTCGCCGTCGTTTGCTCATCTTAGAGGCAAGTGGAGTCCTTAACTTCTCTTGCATGTTTGTTTTGTTGGTTGCATGTCCGATTTTAGGTGTTATTTGTGCGAAAAACCGAGGTAAGAGTTGGTTATTTTCAAACCGTGTGACTGTTCTTGTTCGGTTTGTGGGAGTCAGTAGCTTGTTTGAGCTTGCATGTGTGTTTGGGGTCCGATTTTGGCTTCTATGTCTTCATGGAAGTTGTAGCTAACGTCTTTCACTATAACATACTGAAATTTCGTGGAAAATGATGGAGATATGAGGGGTTAAAGTTTTATTATACGGAGACCCTAGATCTGTGAAGTTTCCACTGACCTCTTGCTAGATTCTTGTTTGCATGTTGATTTCTGCTGAAGATTTGACTTGGATGTCTTCATGAAAGTTGTAGGTGACACCTTAAAATACAACATACTCCAATTTGAAGCGAACAGAACAAGTATAGCTTGGTGAATCGGCTAGATCTTGGAAACGATGATTCTGGTGAAGTATTTCGAGACACCCGAGACTTCATGGACTTAAATGGTGACCATACTCTGGTTACTTGACTTAGATCTCTGAATGAAACTTGTAAAGGACACCTTGGTACATAACATACTCAAATTTCAGAGGTAACGAAAGAGAATAGATGGGTGAAATCTAAAAATTTCGGAGATGTGTATTCTGGACGACGCGGTAGTAGTTCCAGAAGTTTCGTGGGGTTGTATAAATTAATATAAAAATAATTTGGCTTAGAGTTCTGCATGAAAAATGCACGAAAATGTATTGGCTATCACTCTGTAAAATTTCGTAATTTTTGAAGGCCATATGAGTATTTTAATCGAATTTATTTGGAAACTGTGCAATTCTAATAATTATCCGAATATCATGTGCTATTTTGTGGAAATTGTGAAATTATGAGAAATTCAATCTGGCCCGGAATTTTGTATGAAATTGTCATCCTATTGGTTTGTTTAGTGATTGTTTGAATATTATGATTTTTGGAAAATCATAGATATTACATTTAATATTTATTTATGAAAATAAATAAATATAATAATAAAATAATAAAATAATAAAAAAATAATAATAGAATAAAAAAGGGGATTATTTTATTGGCCATGAATTCCATTGAATTTATTATGCATTGTTATATGACATTGGTGTATGTATGATCATAAATTGTGATGCATGTGTGAATCATATGCCATGTAATAATAAGATTAAAAGGATGATGAATGTGGAAAATGATATGTGAGTAAGAGGTTGTGGTGGAGGATGAGGCCGGAATGTACAGAGATGCATTGCCAGAATTCCCTTGGAGATTCAGGATGCCCGAAATGTGGGGGGCCGGAAGCCTTGTCGGAGGTTTTTGCCCGAAAGGAATGCCTCGCGATGCCAGGATGTGGGTGCGGGATGCCTGGCTAGAAGGGTAAAGGCCGGAAGCCCTGTCAGAGGTTTCTGGCCGAAGGGAATGCCTCGTGATGCTAGTTGAGATGCGAGATGCTCGGAATGTGGGGGGTCGGAAGCCCGATGGCCATGGGATGGCTGGAATGCTGGGAACCCTGTCTGAGGTCTTTGCCCGAAGGGATGATGAAATTGATGATATGAGAAGTGGGTGATGTGGTGATCAAACTTAAAGTTAAAATATGAAAAATGATCATTCATGATATATGATACGCATGATGATATGCATGATGAAATGCATGATGATGATGATGATATGTGATGTGATATGAGGATCACCTATGATATGATATATGATATGCATGATAATATGCATGATGATGATGATGATGATGATGATGATCTGTGATGTGATATGATGATCACCTATGATATGATATATGATATGCATGATGATATGCATGATGATGATGATGATGATGATGATGATATGTGATGTGATATGATGATCACCTATGATATGATATATGATATGCATGATGATGATGATGATGATGATGATATGTGATGTGATATGATGATCACCTATGATATGATATATGACATGCATGATGATATGCATGATGATGATGATGATGATGATGATGATATGTGATGTGATATGATGATCACCTATCATATGATATGACATGCATGATAATATGCATGATGATGATGATATGATGATGCATGATAGTGTGTGCCTGGCTTCAAGGTAAGTAATGCCTACAATGCATGTGAAATTTGCATGATGCATTGAGTTGTTATTGGATTTCCCTATCTGCTGAGTGGTTGTACTCACCCCTTTTGGGGATAACATTTCAGATTAGCAAGTATGCCGCTACCTGCCGTCACGCGGGGTACATTTTACGGGATACCATCCGATGTAGAGGTCGAGTGTGTTGAGATAGACTGTCCCTCTGTTCCCGGACTAACTTTTATCCAAGTACGATGTCTAGTGATATATGAAGTGGGCCTAGCTGGGGGTCCTGTCATTCAGGAGTTCATTTCTTTGCATGTTCGTTGGGATGGAGCGATGCGAGGGATGTTGCCGCCACCACCGCCTGATGCACCGGGTTGGGTGTGAGATCCGCGCGCGATGAGTAGGAGCTGGATCTTTTTGATGTAGATAGTCGACACTTTCGATGGGGGTTCGTACTCGTATGATGTTGAGGGTCGAGAGTTTCTTTTTGAGGTTTTAGGTTGGACATGGCTGAGTCCTAGCTTTTCCTTTTGGATGTACCGACCCAAAAGAAATCCCATCTTGAAAATATATATGTAAGCAAAGTGTCGAAGTTGTTTATAAAATCCCGATGTTTAGCTGGTGTGTATTTGTATCATGGATTGGTAGGGGGATAGATGGTGATGTTTAATTTGCTTCCGCTATGAGTCGCGTTGGGACCAATCGTTTATAAAAAAAAAAATGCCTGTGAATAACGACGCTTGTTTTAAGTACAAGATAGCAAAATGGAATTAAAGTGTAACATCGGCGCTGGTGACGACCTGCGAAGGGTACGCGGTGTCATAGCCGCCCTTTTTGGTATCAGAGCGAATGGTTATAGGTGGAGTGATAAGGAGCCTCATTTGGAATTGAGGAAACATGATGACAATGCACACCATAGGATCTAAAATTAAATAATTGAATAACGGGTGATGAGTATTCACTCGTAGATCCCTAGTAGTTTATTTTGGATTGCCTTTAGGTGCCAGTAACATGTATATGTTACTTATGTAGTGATAGTAATTGCTTTGAGTGGAGGCAGTGAGTCTCAGATTATTCCTGAGGCAATGCTTGGAAATTGCAGGAAAGTCATGGTGCGAGCTGGAAGTGCTCATCTATCGAGGGTTGAAGCCTCTACTGCAAGGGCTGAACCCCGAATGGAAGATATCCTGTAGGCATTAGCCAATATTGGAAATCTGATGGAGAGGCAGGCACAGCAATAGCCCGGAGCAGAACGCCGTACTCAAGGACTAGTGGAGCAGTTTTTAAAGCTGAAGCCACTTAAGTTTAATGAAATGGGAAGTCCTGAGGAGGCAGAGCAATGGATTGATGGAATGGAACGAATTTTCCGGCTGTTGGACTGCACTGATGCTGAGAAAATAATCTTTCTCCAAGTACTGATGTGAGCTGGGAGGAGTTTGTTAGAGCTTTCAATAGGAAGCATTTCTCTGATTGTGCTAAGGATAGAAAGATTACTGAATTTGTTCAGTTAGAACAAAAGGGGTTAACTGTAGATCAGTATGAGGCTAGATTTTCTGAATTGTCTAGATATGCTCCTAAATTGATTGAGGATCAGGAGGAGAAGGCCAAGAGATTCCCGAAAGGGTTGAGGACTAACATTAGAAAGCAACTGGTGCCTTTGAATATAAGGGATTATAATGAGATTTATGAAAGGGCGCAGTTAGTGGAGCAGGAGCTGTTGAGAGAGCGGTCGGAGTTTAAGAAACCGTTGAATTTTAGTGATGTGAGAAAGGGGAAGAGGCCTTATTCTGGTCAAGGTCAGACCTGGAATGTGAAGAAGAAGAGTAATTTTGGGAATTTTGGAGGGGCAAGGAGTGGCCTGAATATAGGGAAAGCACCCTATCAGCCTGGTATTTGTCAGAGGTGTAATGGGAGACATGGCCCAGGACCTTGTACTGGACAGCAGAAATATTTTGGCTGTGGACAAGTAGGTCATCTTAGGAGGAATTGCCCACAAGAGAGGTCGCAAGTGAGTGTTGGCTCAGTGCGACAGGGATATCAGAGTGCTGTTAGGTCGAACCCGCAAGGAAATCCTCAGAGACCACCTGCACAAAGAAGGGTGTATGCGATTACCCAGGAGGAAGCGGAAGCTTCCAAAAATGTTATCTCAGGTACGATTCTTATTAATGGTGAAAGGGCATATGCATTGTTTGACACGGGTGCAACGCATTTGTTTGTGTCTAAAAGATATAAATGTTTGAATAAGATAGAAGTTATGCCTCTTGAGACGCCTCTTTGTGTTTCCATGCCTCTAAAGGATATGGTATTGTCTACATTGGTGTGTGGAAATTGTAAGATATCAATGGGAGGAAAGGACATGGAAATAGACTTGGTTGTAATGGCTATGTATGATTTTGATGTTATTATAGGAATGGAATGGCTTCGTAAGTATCGAGCTAGAATGAATTGTTATAGAAGAGTGATTCAATTCGTTTTACCTGATCAGTCTAGTTGTGAATTTTTAGGAGGCCAGACCCATTTTCCTGTATCTCTTATTTCGGCAGTAGAAGCATGTAAGTTACTTGACGAAGGATGTCAAGGGTACCTAGCTATAGTTAGAGATTATGCAAGGGAGGAGCCTAATCTCGAGGAAGTTCGTGTAGTTAACGAATTTCAAGATGTATTTCCTGAGGAATTGCCTGGATTGCCGCCAGAACGGGAAATTGAATTTGAAATTGAATTAATGCCTGGAATAGGACCAATATCAAAAGCCCCGTATAGAATGACCTTAGTTGAATTGAAGGAGTTGAAAGTGCAACTGCAAGAATTGCTTGACAAATGATTCATTAGACCAAGTGCTTCACCTTGGGGTGCACCGGTCTTGTTTGTGAAAAAGAAAGATGGATCGATGCGCCTGTGTATTGACTATAGGCAGTTGAATCAGGTGACCATTAAGAATAAGTATCCTTTGCCTAGAATTGATGATTTATTTGACCAACTCTAGGGATGTTCAGTTTTCTCTAAGATCGATTTGAGGTCGGGATACCATCAGTTGAGAATTAAAAAGGAGGACATTCCTAAGACTGCGTTTAGAACTCGTTATGGACACTATGAGTTCCTTGTTATGCCATTTGGATTGACTAACGCCCCGGCTGCATTTATGGATTTGATGAATAGAATATTTCAGCCTTATTTAGACCAGTTTGTGATTGTGTTTATTGATGATATTTTGGTATATTCAAAAGGACCTAAGGAGCATGAGCAGCATTTGAGGATAGTTTTGCAGACTCTGAGAGAGCATAAGTTGTATGCTAAGTTTAGTAAGTGTGAATTCTGGTTGGATTGGATAATATTTTTAGGACATGTGGTGTCAGGAAAAGGAATTGTAGTAGACCCGGCAAAAGTTGAAATGGTAGTAAATTGGCCGAGACCGATGACAACTACTGAGATACGAAGTTTCTTAGGATTGGCTGGTTATTATAGGAGATTCATTGAAGGATTTTCACGACTGGCAGGACCTTTAACTAAATTGACCCAAAAGAATGTGAAATTTGAATGGAATAGAGAATGTGAAATGAGTTTTCAGGAGCTCAAAAGGAAATTGACTTTGGCTCCAATTCTGACTATACCTACTGGACCTGATGGTTTCACGGTGTATAGTGATGCATCTCACAAAGGATTAGGATGTGTGTTGATGCATCATGGCAAGGTTGTAGCCTATGCATCCAGACAATTGAAACCCCATGAGCTAAATTACCTGACGCTTGATTTAGAGCTAGTAGCTATAGTGTTTGCCTTGAAGATATGGAGACACTATTTGTATGGGGAAAAGTTTGAGATCTACACGGATCATAAGAGTTTGAAGTATCTGTTCTCACAAAAGGAGTTGAATATGAGACAAAGGAGATGGATGGAATTATTAAAGGACTATGATTGTGAGATAAGATATCATCCAGGAAAAGCGAATAGAGTAGCAGATGCTCTTAGTCGAAAGTCGGCCGTAGAAATAGCTAGTTTGAGAATGGCGGAATGGAAATTGTTAGAATCTGTAGCAAATTCAGAGTTCAAATTGGAAGTGGATTGTCTTACTGGTATGCTTAATGCATTGAGGATTGAGCCAGAGATTATCCAGAAAATTAAAATTCTGCAAGAATCTGACCCAGAGATTTTGAAAGTGAAAGATGCTGTATCTTTAGGGAAAAGATCGGAATTTCAGATCTCTGATGATGGAATAGTGAGATGTCAAGGACGACCTTGTGTTCCCGACAATGAGGAATTAAGGAAGGAAATTCTATCGGAGGCACATAAAAGTAATTATAGTATCCACCCAGGCAGTACAAAGATGTACAGAAATTTACGTCAGCAATTTTGGTGGAATGGTATGAAGGCAGATACAGCTAAGTACGTTTCTCAATGTTTGACGTGCATCGTAAACCCGCAGGACTTTTGAGACCATTAGATATTCCTGAATGGAAATGGGAACATGTAACGATGGACTTTGTGCAAGGATTGCCAAGGACATCAAGTAGTCATGATTCAATTTGGGTTATAGTGGATCGTTTGACTAAGTCGGCACATTTCTTAGCGATTCGCATGGACTACCTAATGGATAAGTATGCGGACATGTATGTAAGTCAAGTGGTACGCTTACATGGTGTTCCAGTGACCATTACTTCAGATCGAGATTCGAAGTTTACTTCGAATTTTTGGAGGAGTCTTCAGGTTGCGTTAGGATCTAAGCTTCAGTTTAGTACTGCTTTTCATCCTCAGACAGATGGTCAATCGGAAAGAGTAATCCAGATATTAGAGGATATGTTAAGGGCTTGTGCAATCGATTTCAAAGGAAATTGGGATGAAAGGTTGCATTTGGTAGAGTTTGCCTATAATAATAGTTTTTCAGAAAAGTATAGGCTTGGCACCTTATGAAGCATTATATGGAAGGAGATGTAGAACTCCTGTCTGTTGGAGTGAAGTAGGTGAAAGGAAGTTGACAGGACCTGAATTGGTACAAGTTACCATTGAAGCTGTCGATATTATCAGAGAAAGACTTAGAGCAGCTCAGAGTAGACAGAAAGGTTATGCAGATAGACGTAGAAGACCCTTGGAATTTAGTGTAGGAGACCATGTGTTCCTTAAGGTATCTCCAATGAAAGGAATATCTCGATTCGGGATGAAGGGTAAGCTAAGACCTAGGTTTGTTGGACCTTTTGAAATTCTGGAGAGGATAGGTGATGTAGCTTATCGTTTAGCGTTACCTCCTAAGTTAGGAAATCTGCACGATGTGTTTCATGTATCGATGTTGAGGAAGTACCAGCCAGATCCTGGTCATATACTCGATCATGAAGCCATCAAAATGGATGAGAAAGTAAGGTATATTGAAGAGCCTGTGCAGATATTAGATCGAAAGGAGCAAATTCTTAGGACCAAAAAGATCCCATTAGTTGAGGTGTTATGGCGACATCATGATGTGGAGGAAGCCACATGGGAGAGTGAGGATCAGATAAAGGAAAAGTATCCCTATTTATTTCAAGAAGGCGCGAGTAGTGCTTGAATTTCGAGGACGAAATTCTCTAAGGAGGGGAGAATTGTGGCATCCCAGAAATTCAAAGCCAAGCCATAAGGTGTGTTAAAGTCTTTAATTAGGTGATAGAATTTCCATGGCCTATGTTTTAGCCATTAGAAGGAATTTCAAAAAAGAGAAAAAGAGGGTTAAAATTCGAATGGGCCTTGGACCCATTGGCCTAAAGCTTGGTGGGCCAAGCTAGTCGGCCCATTGGAGCCCAAGAAGAGAATTCAACCAGCCCAAGGGGAGTGGCCGGATGGGCCCAAGCCCAAGCCCAAATCAAATTTAAAATAAAACCCAATGAGACAAGTGGCAAATGGCAAGAGCATGCATTGGTTAGTTTTTAGGCAAAGCAATGATTATCAATCATGAAGATTAGGGGGTATAAGAGGGGAAAAGAGAGAGAAGGTGGCCGGTTCTTTGCTCATTCGGCCGAGAGAGGGTGAGAGAGAGAGAGAGAGAGAGAGAGAGAGAGAGAAAGGGAGAGACCGAGAGGGAGAGGAGGCGGAGCCGAGGAGGAAATCGCCGTGTACGCCGCCGTTCGCCGTCGTTTGCTCATCTTAGAGGCAAGTGGAGTCCTTAACTTCTCTTGCATGTTTGTTTTGTTGGTTGCATGTCCGATTTTAGGTGTTATTTGTGCGAAAAACCGAGGTAAGAGTTGGTTATTTTCAAACCGTGTGACTGTTCTTGTTCGGTTTGTGGGAGTCAGTAGCTTGTTTGAGCTTGCATGTGTGTTTGGGGTCCGATTTTGGCTTCTATGTCTTCATGGAAGTTGTAGCTAACGTCTTTCACTATAACATACTGAAATTTCGTGGAAAATGATGGAGATATGAGGGGTTAAAGTTCTATTCTACGGAGACCCTAGATCTGTGAAGTTTCCACTGACCTCTTGCTAGATTCTTGTTTGCATGTTGATTTATGTTGAAGATTTGACTTGGATGTCTTCATGAAAGTTGTAGGTAACTCCTTAAAATACAACATACTCGAATTTGAAGCGAAAATAACAAGTATAGCTTGGTGAATCAGCTAGATCTTGGAAACGATGATTCTGGTGAAGTATTCCGAGACACCCGAGACTTCATGGACTTAAATGGTGACCATACTCTGGTTATTTGACTTAGATCTCTGAATGAAACTTGTAAAGGACACTTTGGTACATAACATACTCAAATTTCAGAGGTAAAAAAAGAGAATAGATGGGTGAAATCTAAAAATTTCGGAGATGTGTATTCTGGACGACGCGGTAGTAGTTCCAGAAGTTTTGTGGGGTTGTATAAATTAATGTAAAAATAATTTGGCTTAGAGTTCTGCATGAAAAATGCACAAAAATGTCTTGCTTATCACCCTGTAAAATTTCGTAATTTTTGAAGGCCATATGAGTATTTTAATCGAATTTATTTGGAAACTGTGCAATTCTGGTCATTATCCGAATATCATGTGCTATTTTGTGGAAATTGTGAAATTATGAGAAATTCAATTTGGCCCTGAATTTTGTATGAAATTGTCATCCTATTGGTTTGTTTAGTGATTTTTTGAATATTATGATTTTGGGAAAATCATAGATATTAAATTTAATATTTATTTATGAAAATATAAAAATATAAAAATAAAATAAAAAGGGGATTATTTTATTGGCCATGAATTCCATTGAATTTATTATGCATTGTTATATGACATTGGTGTATGTATGATCATAAATTGTGATGCATGTGTGAATCATATGCCATGTAATAATAAGATTAAAAGGATGGTGAATGTGGAAAATGATATGTGAGTAAGAGGTTGTGGTGGAGGATGAGGCCGGAATGTACAGAGATGCATTGCCGGAATTCCCTGGGAGATTCAGGATGCTCGGAATGTGGGGGGCCGGAAGCCTTGTTGGAGGTCTTTGCCCGAAAGGAATGCCTCGCGATGCCAAGATGTGGGTGCGGGATGCCTGGCTAGAAGGGTAAAGGCCAGAAGCCCTGTCAGAGGTTTCTGCCCGAAGGGAATGCCTCATGATGCTAGTTGAGATGCGAGATGCCCGGACTGTGGGGGGCCGGAAGCCCGGTGCCCATGGGATGGCTGGAATGCTGGGAACCCTGTCGGAGGTCTTTGCCCGAAGGGATGATGAAATTGATGATATGAGAAATGGGTGATGTAGTGATCAAACTTAAAGTTAAAAGATGAAAAATGATCACCCATGATATATGATACGCATGATGATATGCATGATGAAATGCATGATGATGATGATGATATGTGATGTGATATGAGGATCACCTATGATATGATATATGATATGCATGATGATGATGATGATGATGATGATGATGATATGTGATGTGATATGATGATCACCTATGATATGATATATGATATGCACGATGATGATGATGATGATGATGATGATGATGATATGTGATGTGATATGATGATCACCTATAATATGATATGACATGCATGATAATATGCATGATGATGATGATATGATGATGATGATGATGATATGTGATGTGATATGATGATCACCTATAATATGATATGACATGCATGATAATATGCATGATGATGATGATATGATGATGCATGATAGTGTGTGCCTGGCTTCAAGGTAAGTAATGCCTGTAATGCATGTGAAATTTGCATGATGCATTGAGTTGTTATTGAATTTCCCTATCTGCTGAGTGGTTGTACTCACCCCTTTTGGGGATAACATTTCAGATTAACAAGTATGCCGCTACCTGCCGTCATGCGGGGTACATTTTACGGGATACCATCCGATGTAGAGGTCGAGTGTGTTGAGATAGACTGTCCCTCTGTTCCCGGACTGACTTTTATCCGAGTACGATGTCTAGTGATGTATGACGTGGGCTTGGCTGGGGGTCCTGTCATTCAGGAGTTCATTTCTGTGCACGTTCGTCGGGATGGAGCGATGCGAGGGATGTTGCCGCCGCCACCGCCTGATGCACCGGGTTGGGTGTGAGATCCGCACGCGATGAGTAGGAGCTGGATCTTTTTGATGTAGATAGTCGACACTTTCGATGGGGGTTCGTACTCGTATGATGTTGAGGGTCAAGAGTTTCTTTTTTAGGTTTTAGGCTGGACATGGCTGAGTCCTAGCTTTTCCTTTTGGATGTACCGACCCAAATGAAATCCCATCTTGAAAATATATATGTAAGCAAAGTGTCGAAGTTGTTTATAAAATCCTGATGTTTAGCTGGTGTGTATTTGTATCATGGATTGGTAGGGGGATAGATGGTGATGTTTAATTTGCTTCCGCTATGAGTCGCGTTGGGACCAATCATTTATAAAAAAAAAAAAAAAGCCTGTGAATAGCGATGCTTGTTTTAAGTACAAGATAGCAAAAAGGAATTAAAGTGTAACATCGGCACTGGTGACGACCTGTGAAGGGTTCGGGGTGTCACATGAATGAATGTGAATTTTGTCACTGCATTGTTGGTTGATCTTACTCATAATTGATCACTCTAGAGATATTGACCTTGAGAGGAAAGGCTAATGACGACATAACTCGTGCGACTAAAAAACTTAACCTAGGAAAACGACATGACCATGAGACTTGTGTGAGGACGATCCTATCGATAGGCATGCCGATTTCAGGGAACGACTAGAAGTCGATCCGTGGAAAGAGCATAATGGGAAGACGGATGATTCTGTTTACTGTTATCGAGCCTAAGAATGACCCTACGTTGATTTTCGGTGATCATGTACTTTGAAATAAGAATTTATCCTCAACAATTTCATGTAGTCAAGGACGTCGATGTGTCAAGATGTCTTGAACATGGTTTGGCACAAGTCGGTTACGTGTGAATCCTCGAAGCCGCCTATTAGTTTTAGTTGTACCACAATAGCATCCAGGCGAAATTGACATGGCATGAGAATCCAAGAATGGACTTTGAATTTTTAGGAACAACTGGGACAGACTTTTGGAAAGTACTACTTTGACAGCTGACAGTGTTGGTTAAGCCGAGTCTTTTAGAAAAGGGTATTTTGGATCGGGAAAATCCGAGGGCCATTTTTTGTCGCGTTTTTGAAATTCAAGTTAGACTAATTGATAAGGAAAAATGTTGATTGGGATGATCGTACCTTGGTGGGATTTAAGGACATCAAATTGGATCCAATTGGAGGAGAATTGAAGGGGAATTGAATGAATTGGAGGCCAAAATGTACAAAATTCGTAGGCCTTGTGGGGTGCAACATTTGGGACACCTTGGGAAGCTTGTTGGGGAAGCTTGGGTGTGGAAAGTGGCTGAGGATGAAGGCTGAAGGTGGTGGGGGCAAGCAATGAGTGGATTGGGCAAGTGTTGAAGCCTTGGAAACCTTTGAGGACCCCCCTTCAACTGAAGCCTTCTTCTTCTTCTTCCTCCTCCTCCCTCCTTTCTCCATTATTGTTGAGATTGAAAGCTTGAGAGAACCAGAAGAAACTAGCCAACCCTCCCCCTGATCGTCGCACGCTCGCCGGACCAGCCGAGCTGCCACCGTCAACCTTTTTTCCCCCCTGTTTTCTCCTTCTTCTTGCTTCTACTCCAGCTGACCTTCCTCTAAAAATCCGAGTTAAAAGTAGCCTTCTTATGTCACGCCCCGAACCCCGAGCGCACGCACATCCCACGACGGTCGATCAAATACGACATTTCCAGGTAGTGTCGCCGACCCATTCATTTATTAATGCGCAAGCGGAACGTATTATAAAATCCCTGACAATAAAATACGGGATAGAAAAGCAGGAAGCAAAACCACAACATAACACTTTCATAATTCAACATAATTACAAACAGAGGTCTATGGCCAACAATCTACAAAAGACCGGCTCTTAAAATAGAACTGTCCTACGACCCACAAGTCAGACACGTTCTCCAATCCTTAAGACTTCACTTCTGCAACTCCTCAAGGCCAACCAAAGCTATCTGGCCGCTCCGTCCACCAGGGACCTGAAATTTTAATCCCACAACCAGGATGAGACGATGTCTCAGCAAGTTCAACCCCCTAAACCCCTATTAGAAAGAAAATACGCCCCAGGTGGCCTAGCCACATCACACAGAAAACTTACCTCGCAATAGTCTTCATCTGCAGGTTAGCACAGTTTATATAATTCAACCACGTACAATTATGGTAACCAAACAACCATGGCACAATCACACCATCAGAACAATTCAACCACTTGGATCGTCTCAGCGAACAATCAACTTGGCCGATTACATGTCATTCTAGCAAATCAATCATTGCTCTCAATTATGGCCCTATACAATGGTTTAATAACCAGTGGCAATCACGGCCCCACTCGGCACGACCTGTAATCAGGTGGTAATTCACGGCCTCATCGGGCACGACCTCTATTAGGTGGTATTCACGGCCTCATCGGGCACGACCTCTATTGGGTGGTATTCACGGCCTCATCGGGCATGACCTCTAATAGGTGGTATTCACGGCCTCATCGGGCACGACCTCTATTAGGTGGTATTCACGGCCTCATCGGGCACGACCTCTATTAGGTGGTATTCACGGCCTCATCGGGCACGACCTCTAATAGGTGGTATTCACGGCCTCATCAGGCACGACCTCTAATAGGTGGTTAATCACGACCAACTCTTCCATAAATTTCGACACTTGGGACTTTAAAAAAAAGAATCCCCATTCATCACAATCACATTCAATTTGCCACAACCAATCATCAAATTCAAATTCTAAATGCACAGGAGCGATCGGCACGAAATTCTGAGAGTTTAGGGTCCCGACAAAATTTTCGAATTTTAATAAATAATTAAATTTATTCCGAAAATTAATTAAATAATAATATTCATATTTTCGCAATCCACATTCAATTTATGATATCCGACCATCAATTTCAAAATCCAAATACATAGCAGCGACCGGCACGAAATTCCGAGAATTTAGGGTCCCGACAAAATTTTCGGAATTTAATAAATAATTAAATTTATTCCGAAAATAATTAAATAATCATATTTTAATAATTTCGAATAATGATATATATTATTAAGTTATTAAATAATTTTGAAATGTTTAAATAAATCAAAAATAAATTCCTTTATGTCACATCAAGGCTTATATTAATATAAACCTCCATTTAGCCTTAAATTAAACTCACTTTAAGTTAATCAAGCACATTAATCTAATCTACACTTAAATAAATTAAACTAACCACCTAATCACAATTAACATAAACTAAGCACACCTAAAGCATAATTAACCTTCTAAGCGAGGTTTAGTGAGTTAAACTCACCGGATTAACGAACCGAGCGGACCAAAACGACGGGGACGCCGAGGAGAACAACTTTCCTCAAAGCGGGCCGAGCATCCGGGCTCGGGAAGGCGGCCAAAACGGGCCAAACATGGGCTGCCATACCCATTTTATGGGTTGCTGATCGGGGCCGAGAGGGAGTAGATCCAGCGCCGGTTCGGGCGGAGGGACGGCGGAGGAGGACTGGCGGGGCTTGGATGGGCCGGGCGGCGGCCAGGCGAGGCCTCATGGTGGCCGGAGGGAGCTTCAGCAGCTCCTGAAATATGCGAACAGGGGCAGACGGAGGCGGCGGTCCAGGCGAGGCGCATGCGAGGCGACGCACGAGCGCACAGGTGTGGGACGACACGGGCGGCGACGAGCTTCGGCGACGGGCGTGCGGCGTCGAGCTCGGCTGGTCCCGGTCAGCTGCTGCATGAGATCTCAGATCTGCTGGGGAGGAGCGACGAGCTGGCCGGTTGCACGGACGAGCGGGCGGACGGCGGCACAAGCGGTGGCGACGAGCGGCGGAGGGGGCGTGCGACGGCGGTGAACAGCGGGGGCGTGCGGCTTCTCCAACTTGCTGGTTGCTGGGTTTTCAAAGAAGAAGGAGATGAAGAAGATGGAGATGGAGGAGTCGCACGGTTGGGAGAGGAAGAAGAGAGGGAGGAGAGAGAAGAAGGGGGCCTTTTTTTCTTTTCTTTTTCTCTTTCTTTTATTCAACAAAAATGGCCCACCATGACCTAGGATGACATCACACTCCACTATCTCCCACAACCTCTTCCAATGGGTTCACTTGCAATTTCCGCCGGGGCATGAAACTTTGTACATCTATTTCTTTAATTCCATTCAATCATCTCCCAATTGAGTCCAATTGAAGTCCATAAAATTAATCCAATGTCACCACACTTTAATTCACATCTTCACTTGTCCATAGAACCAACTTAAGTCCCAAAAGCGTGACCAAAAGCGGCCTACTAATTTCTCGAGCCAAATTAGCCATTTCTTGATTATTTTGCTGAGAAGCTCGGCTTGCATGATAAATCTTCCGAAGATAAGTCAATGATCCTAAAATGATTTGTGACACACCCAGACTTCCAATTTCTGAATTCGATCTCAATTCCACGGTTAATTTCACTTTGGCACGATGCTAGCACGGCCCAACCTACCGGGTAGCCTTTAGAAATTTTCATGCATTTGACCTGTGGTTGATCATCTCAAGCCACAATGTACATCTTTGAAACATTGGCGACTTTTGGTTGTCGGGGTAATCTCAAGGTTTCAAATACGAACACAGGGTACCCAATCAATAGAAAAGTCGGTTTAGTGCCGATCGACAAGAATTGTGTAATCCGGTGGAATCACCCACATTCGATCACATGCCTTTGTCGAGTCGACCTATCTCCAGTCTCTAATCGATTTTTATTTGTGCCGTAATGACCCTTGCAGATTAACTCGGTCGAAAGGTCGCTTCCTGGCCAAATTCTCGAGTCTTATGCATTAGAATTTCTTAACGACTTCACCCGATAGACTAGTCTTCACATGAGTGGCCGACTCAAGGAAAAGAACTATATGCGTGCCAACGAAAATGCCCGTCTCAATTTATTGAAAATAGAATCGGAAAATCGGGATGTCACATCTTATGCGAACTAGCTCTCATGCCACCCACACTGTGCTTAGGACATCTAGTTCGTACGGACGGTGGTCCCCGCTTGCCGAATGGAGCCGCCAGCTAACGCGCTGGTCAGCCTAAAGCCGTCACTCGTCGGACTGCTTGGAGCCCCTCCTCCCCCACCCCCTCCCCCGCCTGAATTGTTTTGCAATTTTCCTCTCATTCTAACCCTTCCTTTGCCCAGCCCTCGGTGTCATCGGTCATCGGTCAACCACTCACCGGAGCTCCGGCCAACCCATTCAGCCCATTCTCCTCAGTCGGTGACTAGTTTTTCATAGTTGCAGAGGGAAGCAGAGGTTATGGCTATTGTTTCAGCCTCGGGACCGTATTGGATCATCGTGAGAGAGGTCCCCATGCATCGCCTTCGTTATCGCCGCTGCGTCCGTGTCTCTGGCCTGCTTAACGGGTGAGTTTAGCTCCTAAACCTCCGTTTAGTGCATAAACTTGCTTAGGGTTGGTTTAGTTAGGACTAATGCTAGTTTAAGGGGTTTAATTAAGTTGTATTAGCTCTAAGATAGGTGGTTAGAAAGATGATTAATATTAGTTTAGGCTAATCTTGCTTTTTGCTAATTAATTGTGCTTTGCGTTTGATTAAGCTTGTTTTGCCTTAATTAATTGATTGTTTTTTTAATTAAGGTTTTGCTTAATCTCTAAATATAAATTATTATTTATTGAATTCAAAATTTCACTATTCATAGTGCACTATTCACAATTTACTGCTCACGCGCACTGTTCACCCGAGAGTGAAAAATTATCTAATTTCATGTGTGTTGATCCTATGATATGAATGAGATTTGTCATTGCATGGACACATCCGCTTGAATCATATGGTTTTCACAGAAACTATGGTTTTCACAGAAACAGGAAAACGATTTTCCGAGGGACATGGAAATGGACCGCTTTTATGAGAAAATGATTTGAAGCTATATATGCAAGCATATATGCATTGGCTAATGCAAAGATAATAAGTGGGTTGTAATGATATGCTTGCATAATCACTAAGTTGAACCCGCCGCCTTGGCAGGAGTTTGAGGGGTGATAGTGAAATACCCACCGCCCCGACAAGAGTTTGGAGGGTGATAGTGCAATACTCACCGCCCTAACAAGAGTTTGAGGGGTGATGGTGCAATACCTGCCGTCCCAGCAGGAGTCCAGGGGGTGATAATGAAATACATGCCGCCCCGACAGGAGTTCGGGGGGTGACAGTGCAATACCCGCCGCCCTGGCAAGAGTCCAAGGGGTGATAGTAATAATCGGACCGTGTGGATGCAAGTGCGTATGAGAAGCATTACATCATTGGTTTCAATTATGCGTGAGCTGATCACATTATTTATGGCACGTACGCATGAATCCATAATGTGCAGGGTGTGGTAATGGCCAGGTGAGATCGCTTGTGACGCGACTTATGTGATTGATAAATTACAACATCTAATGGCCATGTTCATTACATGCATTGTGCTGAGATATAACATGCAGGGTATGGCATACCGGGTAAGGTTGCATGCGAACTGACTATTTGATTGTTGGTTGACCTTGGCTATTATCTTTGGTTGGTCGTTGGTTGTTGATTGCTTGTGGGGTGGTTCTGGAGAGATACCCCGAGTTGCATTAGTGTTCTAACCAGAGCTTAGGGGGAGAACTCGCTGAGATTTTATCTCACTAGTTATTGTATAACCATTTTTAGGCCCTTAAAATGGCGCACCTGCGGGTGCAGTGGGGAATTGTGCCCTTGCTCCACCAGTGAATGACCTGACGGAGCCTGAGTCCATTGGGTCCGAGTAAGAGGGGTGCCGAACCTGAGGGTTCGTTTTGTATAGATGGATTAGCCGAGGCTAGTTCTTTTTTGGTCTGGCTTAAAGGTTGGATTGTTCAAACTTGGGTGTGCAAGTGAACAACGCAAGTGAATTATTTTGCGATAATGATGCCGCACTTAAGTTAGTGGCAAATCCAGTTTTTCACGAAAGGACAAAGCATATTGAAGTTTATTGTCATTTTACTTGAGAGAAAATTCAAAAAGGGATAGCTACAACTCGAGGAATTGGCATTCTTGGACAGCCTGCAGATATTTTCCCTAAGCCCTTATGTCAAAGACAGCGCACATATTTATTGAGCAAGCTGAGCATCTTTGATATATATAAGCCGCCAGCTTGAGGGGAGTGTTGGAGAAAGAATTTGAATTGATCTCTTGATTGATTCCCGAGTCAGATTCCAATCTCGTGATTGATACAATAGATCATAGATTTGGAATATTTTAGGGATACGATATTCTCTTCTGATTCTTCTGATTTCATTTCTTGTAATAACAAATGCAAACGCATACTTGTATATTGAACACAACAAGAAATACATAATAGAGTTCTCTCCATTGTTCTTCATTTCCTTTAAAGACAGGGCAATGACTGATCAGAAATGGCATTGAAGGGACTCAGAAATGGTCGGCCAGAGAGATGCATTAGAATAAACCTGTAGATTAGCAGCAAAAATAGCATATTGGTAGTGAGGACAAATGTCACGCCCCAGATCCTGGGCATGCGCACACCCCTTGGTGGTCGATTAAATATGCGACATTCCTAGGAGGCGTCACCAACCCTTTTCATTTTATGCACATGCGGAAGCGAATTAAACAAACCCCGAACAACAATCAAATACATGGGATAGTAAAACACATGCCAACACCTTTCTCACAAAACACACTTTATAAACAAACCAAGTTAACCCTACAGGTTCATATATAAAAGGTCTGACTCAAAAAAAAAAAAAAAAACCATTAGGCCATCTGCACTCTGGACCCTTTAGCCTCAGGCTCTAGATCCTCTATGCTACATCCTTGAAAATAGTAACTGTGGCATCCCTCGACGGCCCCCAATCCGATTAGGGTCGCCACAGTTCACTTACTATTCACTTTTCCTAATAACATGTCACTTTGATACCATTTCAATTGTAGCAGGTCCATATAACCATGGGGGTTTACATTTTTTTTTTTGATAGGTCCCTTGTGCAATTCATATACGGAAGCACATCCAACAAACTCCCTTCCCTATATTTAGAAAATGATGCACACCTACTAAACATTTATAGGTAAAAGCCGTACACTTTTTATTTACTTAAATCAGATGGACAATCATTCATCGGTACATCAAAACGCCGCAGTCTTCTATACTCGGCTATACTTCAAAAGATGACCGACATCTCCTCTCTCAATCGAATACTTAAAGTCCATTGATCAGTGTCAGCGTCTAAAAGCTCCTTCCTTTGCTATCCTCCTCCTCACGATCATATCCAATCACTCGATCCGTCTACTAATCTGAAATGTTGGTCCCCAAAAGGGGTGAGTACAACCACTCAGCAGGTAAAGGAATCCAATCACCACTCAATGCATCATACAAGTCATACATGCGTTGCAGGCATTACTTACCTTGAAACCATGCACATACTATCATGCATAATCATATCATACATGTCATCTTCATCATGACATCATCACATTACACATGTTATCATGCCATATCATATATCATCATCATCATGCATATCATCATTCATATCATCATCATCATCATCACCATCGTGGCCTCATCACATCACGCATGTCATCATTATCATAGTATCATCATATCATACATGTCATCTTGCCATATCATATATCATCATCATCATGCATATCATCATATATCATCATCACCATACATATTATCATGCATATCATCATCATCATGCATATTATCATGCATATCATCATTTATCATCATCATGCATCATGTCATACATATATCACCATGCATGATTTAATTCCAATTTTCATCTTGGACCGTCACATTTCTCATTCCCGGGACCAATGTTTGCGTCCCACATGTATCCAAGATACAATTTAGATCATCCGGCTCCCTCACTCTCCGAGCATCTCATACCCCAACTGGCATCACGAGGACCCTCCGGGCATGCATCATGATATAACCGGGCATCCAACACAAACCTCCGAGCATGTATCATGACACAACCGGGCAACCGGCCGCATCCTTCAAGCCAAGCATCTCGCACCCAATCCGGCATCGCGAGGTATCCCTCGGCATAATTACCATGCCGAGCTTCCGGCTCCCCCACTCTCCAGGCATCTCGATACCACTCGGTCTCCCGAGGACCCTCCAGTATTCGGCCATTCATGACCACCGAGCAACCGGCTGTACCCTTCTAGCCAGGCATCCCGACACTCCCGGGGCATCGTCAGCTCACTCCTCCGATGGTATCATCATCATAATTTATATTCACATCATTATAATTCAATTTAACATGGCATGTGATGTGATGTCAATCAATATCATATTCATCATTGAATTCATACATGCATCTCAATTCACTATCATGCATGCAGTAAGATACAATTATTCATGGAATAAAATTCATGGAATTTGTACCAATTAAAATAATTCATGAATCATGCCATTTTTCATTTATTTAAATTCCAGCTCGTACCACTTTCAAAGATATTTAATTTAAATATCCATATCATTCCAAAAAAAATTATAAAAATTAAGGCAAGTGATAATCAAGATAATGGGACAATGATTTCGTGCAAAATGCATGGCCAAATAGAATTTCCACACAAATCCATAATTCACACAAAACAGCATATAATTTTCAGATGAAATCAGAATGCACAGTCTCCGAAGAAATTTGATTAAAATATCCATACGACCTCCAAAAATTACGAAACTTTACCGAGTCATAGCCAAGACATTTACGTACATCTTTCATGAAAATTTCCAAGTCAGATTATTTCTAGATTATTTTCTACAGTCACACGAAGCTTCTGGATCCAACACCGAATCGTCCAGTGCATGCTTCTCTGAAATACAGAGTTTTCACCTATCTATTCTTCTTCGTTTCCTCTGAAATTTAGATATGTTATACATAAAGATGTTCTATACAAGTTTCATGAAGAGATATAAGTCAAATAACCATAGTATAGTCGTCATTTAGGTCCATGAAGTCTCGGGTGTCCTGTAATACATCTCCAGAATTACCGTCTTCAAGATCTAGTCGATTTACTAGGTTATACTTGTTCATTTTACTTCAAATTTTAGTATGTTGTATTCTAAGATGTCCCCTACAACTTTCAAGAAGAAATTGAAGAAATATTCTTAGCACAAACCAACATGCAACCACAAATCCAACAAGATGTCAGTAAAATCGTTCTAGATCTGAGGTCTCCGTAGGATGAGAGTTTAACCCCTCAAATCTCCATCATTTTCCACCAAATTTCAGTATGTTGTAGTTCAAGATGTTAGCTACAACTTTTATGAAGAAATAGAAGTCAAAATCTGGCTCTAAACATGCATGCAAGCTCACACAACATTCTGACTCAAACCGTTCGAGCGAAAACAGCCATAGCATTCAAGAACAATCCATACTTCGGTTTTCTTCTCCTAATCACCCAAACTCGACACTATATCAACCATACATGTAACAAACCCACATGCAAGAGCAGCTAGAGGACTCCAACTTGCCTCTAGACCACACGAACGGCGGCACACTGGGGACGGACGAACGGCGTGCGGGCGGCGACGGCTCCATCTCCTCCTCTCTCAGCCTCCCTCTCTCTCGCATCTCACTCTCTCTCTCTCGCAACTCTCTTGGACGACAGCGCCCCATCATCAGCCACTCCGTCTCTCTCTTCCTTTTTGGTGGCTTATATATTGCATGCACCCCTCTTTGCATGGGGGACACTTGTCCCTAAGAAGGAGACAAGTGTCTCCTTTGTTGAAGACACTTGGAGGTCATGCAGCTGCTCCTCCTCCCCATCCATGAACCGACGGCCCAATGGGCTCTATGGGCCGGGCCTCTTGGCACACTTTAGGCTCATCTCACTTGGGCCTAAGGTCCAAACTTAAATGGCCCAAGTTTATTTTATTTTATTTTTATAATTTATCTTAATCATCATTTAAATAAATATCTAATTGCATAAATAATAAGGCCATTAAACATATAGTCACAAATCCATAAATTCCAATTTATGATGCACATGGCCAATGATAGAATTTTCTTTCCTATCACATAATTATCCCTTAAAAGTGGCCATATATCTTATTGCAAATTATGGATTAAATGGCCATAAAATAACTTGATGGTACTTCCATCACCTATTCATAGACTTTAATGTACCTAGAGGTCGTTATGAATTTTGGGATGCCACAGTAACCTAAGACAGGGTGAGATAAAAATCTCAGAGAGTCAACACCTTAAACCCCGATTAAGACGAGAATTCACTCAAAGGTAGCCTAAATATGTATCACACACAAACTTACCTTGTCTCGGTACCTTCTTGCACATTAGCTCATCACAAATATCATATGCATATAACAAATGTATTCAACAATTGAAACACCTTATATCATTCATCAAATATTTATAGGGGTCCCAATTATAAGGTAAAATCGTTATGATATGTCCCATTCCGTGCCATACAATTTTGCCCTATAATCAGGCATGGCTATTTCAATCACTCAAACATGTCTCGGTTATTATGACCTATTGGCCATATCCAACTCAATAATCGGTAGTCATCTGGCATAACCGAGTGTCGTCCCATTTCGTCGGGCACGACAACGTCTACATCTAGATGTCATTTCATAAAGGAGCATTGACCCAGCCTCCACTGCGACCAGCATCCGTTGTCAAGGGCATTCGAACTTAATCAGGCATCGGCCCAGCCTCCATTGCGACTGGCATCCATTGTCAAGGGCATTAGAATTTAATCAAGCATCGCCTCCCCGACTTTCATCGGGTGACGAGTTCCTATAATGATCACACACACATCCATGTTCAGCCAAAAACATCGTGCTTTGCACTCAAATATTTCCATTTCAAACAACGGACTTGGCCAATTTTCTTCATATTAAAAATACCCGGTAAAATGATTGTGTGTGGTCACACCTTTTAATCGAGCCAATAAACGTGGTACTCTCCCATTTCAAAATTCCATGATTTTATATAGTACATAAAATATTTTTTTGTTAAAAATCAACACCCAGTATTTTTCTATTTAAATACCATAAAATTCAGTTTTTGCAATAATAGTACATAATAACAACAAAGCACTCAATTATACAATTAAGCAATCAATTTCACATTTTATCAAACATAAGCTCTAAGCATTCCAAAAGTCAACTACATCACCAAATATACATTATCTATCAAGCTAGATACCGAAAACAACCACAAAACTACAATCGGCCCTAACTGACAGAAACCGGGACCACTCGCATGTCTCCAAATTTAATTTCAGAAACCTAATCAAAAAAGTTCAAACAATTCTCAAATTTGAATATGTTGTAAAGGACACATAAAGGAACACTTTTCATGTGACACATTGACCTCGAATCCTTCTAGAATAAGAGCAGTAAATCACTCAAACTGACACCAAAACTGTGTCCGGTTCCAGAATTCACGTTTTCCAAAACCAGCTTGGTTCAATATCCAAAACTTGTCTGTTTGATCTGAAATTTGAGTATGTTGAACTAAAAGATGTGATGAACAAATTTTGTGAAGGAACTCTTTTGGAAATCGAACAATAAGAGTTGATAAAAATCCTTTGAACACCAAAAGGTCACTGTTTCCAACATAATCCGAGATTCTATTTTTCAAATAACAAAGCTGAAATCTCATTCTTTTAAATCCATAAAATCTTGAGTAAAATACATGTCATAACTGAAAATGTCTAAAACATTTCTCAAGAAGAAAGCTACCTCAAAATCATAGCATATTTTTCCCCACAAAATGGCAAACGACGAGGGTCTAGTAACCGTATCCGAATTTAAGCTAATCATACTTAATTAAACACTAATTATTCTTAGCACTAATCTAACCATGCTACTTAACACTCATCTAACCCCCTTAGCGCATTTAACAACCTAATCAAAGATTATGGAGTTAACTCACCAGATTAGCGAGGTAATGGGTTAATGGCGATGGTGACGTGACGGCGGTGAAATCCTGTGACTACGGCATCTCCAACGAAGGGCCGGACGAGGCTGAAAAATAGCCAAGAAGCCTCACAGTTTGCTGTTGGATTTGGCTCTGAGCTGAGGCTGAACAGGCGGTTAGCAAGGGTCAGGCAGGTGTTGGTGGCGACGGGGATGAGCGATGAGGCACGGATGGTCGGCCAAGGGCGGCTGATGGCTCGAACGGGGATAGGCGAAGCTGCTGGTAGTTCGGTGGCTACTCGAGGACTGTGAGCTAGCTAAGGCGTGAGGGTTGACGGGTGGTGCAGTCAGAGCTAGCTGTTGTCGCTGGGCTAGTGGCAACGTTGAAGATGATGATGAGGAGGTGCTGGACGGCCGACTGTGTGCTGGTCGGTTCTATGTTGCAGCAAGGGAGGATGAAGAAGAAGAAGAAGAAGAAGTGAGGAAGAAGCAGTTGCGGCAGAGAGAGATAGTTCGGCTAGGGGGAGGGGGGGCGGGGGCTCACGCATAATGAGGGAGGAGAGAGGGAAGAAGAAGGAAGAGAGGGGGAACAAGGGGAAACAAGGGTCCAAGAAAGTCTTGCATGCAGTCAAAGGGATTTCAAGCAAAATATCAAGCCACTTGAGTGCCCATGCCTCAAAGTCTTCTAACCTCCAAGTCTTGGCAGTAACCAATGGCCAATTTCTTCCCATTTCCTCACCCAATTAAGCCAAATTGGTAGCCAAAAATGTCTCCCCTACTGTCCATACAAATTTTCATTGATTTTCCTTCAATTCCTCACCAAATTAAGTCATTTTGGTGGCCAATATTCCCATGGCAGCAGCCCATACGAATTTCCCTTCAACTCTTCACATAACAATTCCTTTAGGTGGCCAAATAACCTAGCAAAGCTATCCATCCGAATTTCCTCATATTTAATTTTTTTTTGGTAAAGTCCTATTTAATTTTTGCCGAATTGATTTTTCCGCAAAATTCCAGGCTCGATGAAATTTCTTCAAAAGATGAGACGAGGTCTTAAAAATAAATCATGACACGCTCAAATGTTCGATCCCCGAAACCGAATTCAATTTCGTGGTTAAAATTGACCGGACGCGATTTTAATACAACCTAACCTACCGAGTAGCTTTTAGGGATTTTATCGCGTTTGACCATGGCTAATAATTCTCAATCCACGTTTATGCATCTCCAACTTGTAGATGACTCTTGGTTGTTGTAAAAATCGCAAGGTTTCAATTATGGATACCGAGTACAAAATTGACAGAAAATCGGGTCAGTGTCGTTCAATGCGAATTTTGCAATCATGCGGAATCACTCACAATTCAATTACACCATTCCATTAAATCGATCTATATCCGATCACTTTTCAATTATAATGGTGTCGTATTGACCCTTGCCGGTTATCATAGTCGAGTAGTCGATTTCTGATTGAATTCTCAAGTCTGTCACATTTATATCCCTTAATGGCTTCACCTGATACATCAATTAACTCGTGAGTGGCGAACTCAAAGAAAAAGGACCATAGGCGCATCGATGGAAAGCCTATTTCATATAATCGAGACGGGGTCAAAAATTCAGGATGTCACAACAAATTTTCATGCCAACAAGCGCAATAAAAGTAAAAACGCGTGGAATAAGGTCGCTATTTTCAAGCCATGTCCATGTGATGGACACATGAAACTTCCCCTCAACTCCCTGTGAAATCCCCATGTAAACGCAAGGAAATTGAAAAAGCACAAGGACAAACACGCATGATTTTATGTCCTTCGTGTTTTTCCATAACTTAGTTTTTTTCTCTGAAAATTCAACTCAATTGTGAGTTGATGCATGAAGCGTACATAAAAGATAAAGACAGGAAAGAGACGCGAAGAGGATGAGACTTTTGCATCAAGGTCGAAACCTTTTGAGGCTTCTTAGATGCTTGGATATTAAGTTGAATTTTAGAGGAAATTGTGGGGGCAAGTAAATAGAATGAATGTGCAGTATTGTTGTATGTAAATGTTTCACATCTCTGGCATCGTTTTTGAATTTTCTAGAGGCTTCAATATTGATTCCACATGTTCTCAAACTCCAAAAGAACACTTGAGTCAATTATTTAGGATCACTCCTCAAAAAATATTCAGCATGATTGTGTTATTGAGGACAAAATAATCAAAGGCTAATAGTATCTACATTTGGAGGATTATGTTGATAAACCGTCAAATGTTTTGATGGACCTGTAAATTATAGAAGGTGAACAAACTACATGACACTATATTGTCATCAAAGAGTCTTGAATGTGGATGATCAATTTGTGAGGACCTTGGTACAAGCAGTGAACGGACAATAGGACAAAATGTCGACAAGAAATTTGAATAAAATTATAGGCGGAAAGTGGATTTCTACAACGCTTGGTGAAAAGACATCTTCAAAATTTAATTTGAATTAAAATTGGTATTTTACCGCTGGTTCAAAGCTTCAAAATATATGGAAAGCAGGTAGCTTAGAGAAGATAAATTATTCTGAATTTCAAGAAGTGTCCGGCGAGAAAATGTAAATTGCATTGAAATTGAGATTGCATTGAAAGGAAATACACCTACACATCCACATTATGCAAAATGCCATCTTCATTGACCCATGCTTCAAACATGTTTCATCATCACCTTAAAGGCTTGAAGTAGCCACAGCCCCCAATCATAACTCCCAACTTCCCTTAAAGAACTTCGTCTACCATGGCCATCAAGGAATTTTTGAGGTTGGGACACCTGGAGTGCCATAACTAGGCACGGAGGGACACTTAAGTGCCATAACTTTAAAATGGTACACTTGAGTGCCAATATCGGAGTAAAATGGGACACTTAAGTGCCACTTCAGCGAAAATCCAACCAAATGGCTGACGTGGCAATTTTCTGGCGAGTTTCGTCCAAAACGGCGTCGTTTTGCACGCTGACGTGGCGGAGAAAACACAAAAACGATGCCGTTTTGTGTCTACGTGTAAATAATAATATATAAAGTAATTAAATTAGATTTAAAATATTCAAGAAATTTAAAAAATAAGAAAATTTTAAAAATTTTGAAAAATTAAGAAAATTTAAAAATTTTAAAAAAATTAAGAAAAATTAAGAAAAAAGGGGGAGGTCGAACGGGGGCGGCTCCCTCGCCGCCGCCGCCTCCCCGCCGTCGCTAGGAAGGGCCGGCGACGGAAGGGGGGAGGGTCGGCCGGGGTTGCCAGCCCCCGGCCGACCGACGGCAAGGGCTGCGAGCCCTCGCTGGATCGCGGCGAGGGCCGCGACCCTCGCCAGATCGCAGGGAGGGCCGTGACCCTCGCCCCAGATCTAGGCGAGGGCTCGCAGGCCCTCGCTGCTGGTCAGCCGGCGAGGCTGGCCGACCCTCCCCACTCCATCATCGGCCCTTCTCGGCGGCGGCGGGGAGGCGGCAAGGGCCCGCGAGCCCTCGCCGGATCTGGGCGAGGGTCGTGGCCCGCACCTAGATCTAGGGCGAGGGTCGCGGCCCTCGCCTAGATCTGGCAAGGGCGAGGGTCGCGGTCCTCACCCAGATCTGGCGAGGGCTCGCGGGCCCTCGCCGCCTCCCCGCTGCCGCCGGGAAGGGCCGGCGATGAAGTGGGGAGGGTCGGTCGACCGGCGGGGAGGGCCCGCGAGCCCTCGCCCAGATCTAGGGTGAGGGTTGCGGCCCTCGCCACGATCCGGCGAGGGCTCGCAGCCCTCGCCGTCAGTCGGCCGAGGGCCAGCGACCCCGGCCGACCCTCCCCCCTCAGTCGCCGGCCCTTCCTAGCAACGGCGGGGAGGTGGCGGCGGCAAGGGAGCCGCCCCGTTCGACCTCCCCCCACCCCTTTTTTTCTTTTAAAAAAATAATTTTTCTTAATTTTTAAAATTTTTTAAAATTTTCTTAGTTTTTAAAATTTTTAAAATTTTTCTTAATTTTTTAAATTTTTTAAAATTTTCTTATTTTTAAATTTTTTTTGAATATTTTAAATTAAATTTAATTAATTTTTATATTATTATTTACACGTTGGTCCAAAACGGCGTCGTTTTGGCATTTTCTCTGCCACGTCAGCATGCAAAATGACGCTGTTTTGGACCAAGCTCGCCGGAAAGTCGCCACGTAAGCCATTTGGCCGGATGTTCGCCAGAGTGGCACTTAAGTGTCCCATTTAATTTCAAAATTGGCACTCAAGTGTACCATTTTAAAGTTATGGCACTTAAGTGTCCCTCGGTGCCAAGTTATGGCACTTGCGCTGCACTTCTGCCAAGAATTTTTAGTGATACATATCCAAAGTAAAATCCTCTTTGCCACAAAATGCCAAATGTCATCCAAGTTAGATCAATATTGATATAGTGTGTCAAAATTCATTTGACCCATCTTGGTCAAATACACACGTAACACAGTTAAGTCGGACACTCATTGACAGTCGAGCGTAACACAACGTAGCAACACATCAAAGCGCAAATAGAGAAAAGTGTCATTATTTGGAGGGTTAAACTGAATTTACTATGAATGATGAAATACTCATAAACCCAAGCGATGATCTAACTCCAAATAAAGAAACAAGAGAAAGGAGGAGATAAACTCTTACTCCACCACCTATGGGTTTTGAGGTTTACTCCACCAACTAAGTTTGGTTGAAGAAAAGAAAAGAATAAAATGGAATCTATATCTTTATGACTATTTTGTCCATTCAATTATTCATATATTAAATAAATAAACACAAGCGGCGTTAGCTATTCCAAGATTCAATATTAACAACTCTCTCCCCCTCCCTCCCTCCCCAAATCATGACACCATCCATGTACCGTCAATTGGGCCATCACTGCAACCGATACTCATCAAATAAAACACATGGAAAAGCCATGAGAATTTGTAGATAAAAAATCACCATTCATAGAAGTCTATAACTGCATAAAACTGATAAATTGTTCTTTTTTGAAAACTGATATTCATCAAATAATTTTTATCTATTTTTTATGTGCAGGCAATATCTTGAGATTAATCAAATATATAATTAGTTCACAAGCTAGATGACAAAATCAGTCTGTTTGATCTACACTTCTTCTTTTTTGGTCGAACTATGATCTACATTGAATAATCGTTAATATTTGTCTTTTTGTTGTTTCTACTTTTCCTTTTATCTAAATTGTTGAAAAATATTTATTTTGCTATTTAAATTTGTTTTTAGGTTTTTGACAACCAAACAGGATGCTAACTTAGGCTTTAACAACAACTTAGACCATGACTTCAACATACTCATTAAATTTTTACAACCATCATATCAATTACAGAGAAGTTATAGTTACTTGAAGATAAATTGAAGGGATAAGTGCACTGGAAGTCTTAAACTTGTTACGAAAATGTAATTGAGTTTTCAATTTCAAAAAATGTAATCAAGTCCTAAAACTTGTTACGAAAGTATAATTGAATTCTAAAACTTTTAAAAATGCAATCAAATTCTAAAACTTATCGCGAAAGTTCAATCGAGTAATAAAACTTTCAAAAAGAGTAATCAATGATAAGATTTAATTTGACTAAGTTGATAGATTTTAGAATTTAATTGCACTTTTTAAAAAATTTAGGACTTTTAATACACTTATTCCTAAATTAAATATGAGAAATTTTCAAACATAGGAGGAAAAAATGCGTCCTTTTTAGATTATATTAATAGCTGGAAAAAGTCATGAAAACTTAGGCTATGTTTGTTTTCATTTCTTTTTTTTTTTAAACAACCTTTTCGTTTTTTTTTATTCCTGGGAACAAAAAAGGAACAGAAACGCGTTTGTTTGTGTTTTTGTTCCAAAATTATTTTTTTGTTCTCATAAACACTTTTGGAACAGAAACAAGAAACAAAAAAAAAAAGTTGTTTCTTGTTTCTGGAACACATTTTAAGAACAAAAAAGGAACAAAAACATCTCCTCTCGTGTTTCTTTTCTGTTTCTTGCTCAGCCGTTCGAACACCGCCTCACCTCTTGCATCTTCTCCACCGTTGTCTTCTCCGGCGCTGATAGCTGCCTCTGTCTCGAGACCATTAGGCTTCTCCACCGTCATCCTCTCCGGCGCCGACGGCCACTGCTCCTTCACCAGGTGAACCTGCTCACTACTCCTTCTTCACCAATTGACGAGGGCTTTGGCGACAGCCACCCCTCGCAGATCTAGGCGATGGCTGCTTGGAGCTCGAGCGTGAGGGCTCGCTCGAGCCAATGCTTGCCCAGATCTAGGGCATCGTTGCTCGCTAGATTTGCGGCAGCGGCTCATTTGCTCACTCGAGATCTGGACCAGCACGATCGCCCAGATGAGCAGCTCGCTCGAGCGTTTGCTTGCAGCCGAGATCTAGACTAGCACGCTCGCCCAAATGAGTAGCTCGCTTGAGCGTTTGCTTGTAGTGAGCCTTGCTCTGCTCACAGTACTGATCTCCAGTCTCCTGTATCCAATCTCCCTTTCTCCTTCTCTCCCCACTTGCTCTAGCAGAGCGTCGCCGCCTTCGTCGGTTCTCTCGCCACCATCGCTGCTGTTCCGCTCTCCTGCTCGGCTATCGAAGCAATTCGCTACACTCCGCCCATCACTCCAGGTACTATCTCCTCGATCCGTTTGATTCTTCAAGGGGCAAGTGCTCAACCGGTTCTATAGCTCTAGAGATCGCTACCCGAGTAATGTCAAATTAGGGTTTCACGCACTTCTGCGCAGAGAAATTTGACGGTACTTCTAAGCATGTCCGCCGCCGCGGGAGGTTCCACGGCATCTGGCTATCTCTAAATAATTCCATCTATAACTGTTGGCGTATGATCATGCATTGGCGAGTTGATTGGTTTGCTATTGGTAGGAAGTTATTAGTGGACATCAGACGTGAAATTGCCAAATACTAAATGTTATCCCTACTCTGAAGCAACTACATCGAATCTTCAATAAATCTGCATTAAAAAGACTCAATAGTGCTTAAGTCAAGCATATTTGCATTCTCAGTGCTCTATGTTTTTGCTTGAGTTCTATGTGCACCATTTGGATTCCAATGGTCAATGCTAGCTCAAAGGTTAAATAGCGTGGCATGGGACATTGATTGAGACTGCTTTTTTAGTTCTTATCTTTGCCCCTTTGTCATGAGGATATGGGATTTCACCAAACCAAGATTCTTCATCTTGCACTCTTTCCTAAATTAGCCTCAATCTTGATTTTCTGTTAATGCACTGTTGTCTTAAATATTTGGACTTGTTATTTGCGGGGACAATTATACTGATCTGTTGCTTTCTACAGGTACCTTACTTTAGATGAGGCTGACAGATTGGTGGACTTGGGATTTGAAGATGATATAAGGGAGGTGTTCGACCACTTCAAAGCTCAACGTCAAACGCTCCTCTTTTCTGCCACTATGCCTACTAAAATTCAGAATTTTGCAAGAAGTGCTCTGGTGAAGCCTGTCACGGTCAATGTGGGAAGAGCAGGTGCTGCAAATCTTGATGTCATTCAGGAAGTCGAGTATGTCAAATAGGAGGCAAAAATTGTTTACCTTCTTGAGTGCCTTCAGAAAACTCCACCCCCTGTCCTTATATTCTGTGAGAACAAGGCCGATGTGGATGACATTCATGAGTATCTACTTTTGAAAGGAGTTGAAGCAGTGGCTATTCATGGTGGCAAAGACCAGGAAGAGAGAGAATATGCTATTTCATCGTTTAAGGCAAGCATGAAAGATGTCTTGGTTGCCACAGATGTTGCTTGAAAGGGGTTGGACTTTCCTGACATTCAACATGTGATCAACTATGACATGCCTACAGAAATTGAGAACTATCTTTGCCTCTTTGTTCTGAGGTTGCAGATGATACAATGCATGATGCACCTGGAATAAACATGCTTAGGACAGGGATTGCAAATAAAATGGTGAGGGATCATAATATGCCTGAGATTTCATGACTTTGTGTTTCCAACTTCTGTAATTTTGTTTTTAAATACTCACTTATCAAATTCAATGTGATGAAGTTGAACAATGAACTATATTACTTCATTATTGTGATGTTATGTATGAAAGGGTCTATGTAGAGATCTATAAGATATTTTTCTTTTAGCTAGCTCTTATTGTACAAATTTTACTTACGAAATTTTGTTCCAAGTATACACATGACCATGTTCAGAATGTTTGTCTTCACCCACCATGAAAAAAAATAAATTGATGAGCAATTCATTAGAGTGATAATCCAAAACCAAGTTTACGCTTTATTGAAAAAAAAGGCACGTGAGAAAATTTTGGTACAAAGTTTATTTATAAAATTTTCTTCAAAGTATGCACTTATAACCATGTTCAGAATGTTTGACTTTACTCACCATGAACAAAATTAAATTGATGAGTATTTTATGATAATGAGAATTCAAAACCAAGTTTACACTTTATTAAAAAAAAAAAAAGCAATTGGGAAAATTTTGGTACAAACTTAAAAAATATTCCTCCAAGTATGAAAATATGATCATTTTTAGAATGTTTGTTTTCACTTACTATGAACAAAATTAAATTGATGAGCATTTCATGAGAATGATAATTCAATACCAAGTTTACACTTTATTAAAAAAAAAAAACACTTGAAAAAGAATTGGAACAGAAATTTTGTACAGTTACCAAACGTGTTTCTGTTCTTTTTCTATTTCAGGAACAAAAATTTTGTGCAGTTACCAAACGTGTTTATGTTCTTTTTCTATTCTAGAAACAGAAATTTTATACAGTTACCAAATGCGTTTTTTTGTTAAAAAAGTATTCCCCAGAACAGAAACACTTTTTTCTATTTCTGTTTCCTGGAACAATTTTTAAACAGAAACGTTACCAAACGCACCCTTACTCTCTCTTCCAACTTCCAACCTACTCTAGTTGCAACCTCAACAAGAGCAGCTTTCCCACGCTTCACCTCATCGAAGCCATACTTCTCCTCATGCTTAGATGGGGCATTTCCATACAATTCAGTTTTGAGCTTGACATCCTCCGGCTTCACATTGAAGAAAAGGGGGAGGATCTCTTTCTTCCAATTCACCTTGAAAGTGCAATTTACCATACACACAACCTCACGGAGACACCACGCACTAGAAGCAAAGTCCTTAGAGAAGATGGGGATATAGATGTGAGAATTGTTGAGGGCTTGCAAAAGCTCCTCAATCTTCTCACCAACTTGGAATTCCTTATCATCTTTAAAGGCGTGGATTCCTCAACCATGTCATGATAGAGGTAAGTAGTAAAGTTGTCTCGAGTATCAAGACCTCTAAAACTCAGGAACACCTTGAACTTCATTCCTGATGTGCTCGTGGCTGATGCCATTGCACCTGACAAGCAAGACTTGAGACAGAATTGAGCTGAACGAAAATTGTCAATGAGCTTACTTGAGGCGAGACATCAACTGAAGGCAGCTTAAAGAAAAAACAACAGGCAAACTGCCAAAAAAATCGAACTCGCAACACATTAAAATCGAATCATTGGATGAAAAAATCGAAAACGAAAGCAGAGAGTACCTAGTGGGCTGATTGACGGTGGATTGACAAAGACAAGGCCGCGACCAGCGAGATTGAGAGAGAAACGAGACGAGACGGCGACTCAGGCAAGATTCGAATAGATCGAGGGGCACAGCTGTAGAGATAAGAGAGGGGAGCCCGATCTGAGAATGAGAACTAAAAAGTAGAGTGTTTTGACTTTAGGACACTTCAGTGTCTTTCTTTTCATATACTTCATTAATGCTATTGTTATTCAACATTTGAAAAATAGTACCATAAGTATGATTTCTTAATTTCTTTCCTAACTTCTTTGTAATTAACGATGCGACCTGCTTTTAATGGATTTAGTTTATTATCATATACCATAAAATAAAAAATTTCAACTTGTTTTCGTACAAACAATTATCAGAAAAAAGGTTGACTTTCTCTAAAATCGAATTTCCTTAAAAAAGAAACTTTCCAGCGAAAGGAAGTTATCAACGAAATAAACAAACTCTTACGTGTACTTTTGGAATAAATTTAACTCGAACTTTCACAAGTCAAAGTAAGAACGGTAATTTCTATGCTCGTAAGGAGAACTTGGTGTGAGAAATTGCTGCTGGTGTTTAGGGCAAATTTCCGGAGAGACATCTTTAACTGGAAACTCTCAATTTTGTGCTACTGTGTCCAAAAGATAATTTCAACGCCCTCTGCCGCTACACCCAAGAAGAGCCTCTATAATGGCTTTCTTGCTCATTTGTCTCCTAAATCTTATGGACAGAGCGACAAAAAGCTGCACTTGAGTCTCTTATACTTCAAGCCTAGTCCCAAAAGACGAGCTTCAGCTTATTCAGCCCTCTCTATCATTTGCTTATTGCTGCATTGCGCATCTGTTAGTGCATAACGGGTGCATAAGAAAGTCGGAAATCCGAACACTGAACATGAGAAAGATGGGACATAGGACAATGACATACACATTGGTCCACCAGGTTATTACCCAGATTACCATTTGAGTACATTACATGCAAGAAACGAAAAACCTGTGTTTTCTACGTCACCTATCAAAATAAACTTCGATAACTTCCTTGCTTGAACCACTTATTCCCTAGTACCAATTCTGACTAGAAATTATAAGTGGAAACCATGAAGAGGACATCTTTTTCATTACGAAAAGCCACGTCTTTAGTCCGCTCACTTCTTGATAAATGAAATGCCCTTCTGAGTACTCTCCGCCAGCTCTTTCTATACATTTTCCAAGCCAGCTCTACAGGTTAACAAAACAAAAGCCGAAATATAAAATTTCTTCATCCTTTGATATAATCGAAGCAGACCAAAAAATTTTAAGATTATTAAAACTCCAGACCTTTCGTTCTCATCCAGCGGGCCGAGGGGAAGAACCTCCTCAGCCCTAGTACAACTAAGGCGCACTTTGGATGCAAAGAAGGCAAGCTCAGTCACCTGAAAAATGGGGACAATAATAAAGATTACCATTGGTCGTTTTAGTTTGAATTTGAGAAACAAAAAGATTGGATCTTGATAATTTTTTAAAAAGCACCAAAGCCTTTGAAATGGGATAAAATGATGGCTATATATGTGCAAATATTCTAAAATCCTCTACAGAAAGGGAGAAATAATATAGTCAAAGGCTACATTTTCAGGAGGAACTAGCCCAGCTCATGATCACTCCCTTCAATCGGTCTACACCTCTGAGCAGAGGTAAAATCTTTCATTTTCCATAAGCTTGTTAAATCAACATAACATTCTTAAAAATCATGCTACCTGATTCATTAAATTATAGGTTCTTGTCAACTAAAATGAATAGGAAGATGAAGGACAGAAAAGAAAGTGCAGGCTTTGCTCATGGGCATTATAAGGAGAATAGACAAAGCAACGAACTCGGGGCAGTTCCGCTATCTCCAAACCCTCAAACAATCCTCACTGACGGATCTACTCTCTACGACTTTCATTTTTAATTTTCCTCTAGTTTTTGTCTTTTTATAGCTTTTCTCCATTTTTTAAAATTTCTTTGGTCTTTCTTAACTTTTTAATTTTCATGATGTGACACTACATTAGTGCCATATCAAAACCATGTATGCAAAAAGATAATACAAAATGCCACGTCAAATTTTGGAATCCATGTTATCAAATATGGTTATGAGCTTGCTGAAATGACTAAATTGCATTCAACAACAAATGTTTAGGACTTGATTGCACAAATTCAAATTTTAGGACTTGACTACATATGTGACATCCTGATTTTTCAACCCTGTCCCGACTTAATGAAATGGGCTTTTCATCGATGCACCTATAATTTTTTTCTCTGGGCTAATCACCCACGAGATAACTAATCTATCAGGTGAAGCCATTAAGGAATCTAAATGTGACCGACTTGAGAATTCGATTAGGAATCGACTACTCGACCGTGCTAATCTATAAAGGTCAATACGGTATCATTAAAACCGATTAGAGATCGAAGATAGATTGTTTCAATAGAGGCATGTGATTAAGTTGTGGGTGATTCCACGTGATTGCAAAATTCTCATCGAATGGCACTAGACCAATTTTTCTGTTGATTCTGTACCTTGTGCTCGTAATTGAAATCTTGAGATTTTCATGACAACCAAGAGTCACCAATGAGTCGAAGATGCACAATGTGGATCGAAAAAAATCAACCACGGGTTAAATGCGCTAAAAATTCCTAAAAGCTACCTAGTAAGTTAGGTTACGCTAAAATCATGTCCAGTTGAAATTAATCATGAAATTGAAGCTGGTTTCAATAATCGAAAGTTCCAACGTGTCACGATTTATTTTTAGGATGTCGAATCATCCTTTGAAGAATTTTCAATGAGCCTGAATTTTCGGTGAAAAATCAAAATTGGGCAATTTTAAACTGGAAAATTCGGAGGGCCATTTTTTTGTGCATTTTTGGCCTTCAAGTTAGATCAATTGATGAGGAAAATTGTAGATTTGGTGTGGGCACCTCAGCTGGTATTTTTGGGGACCAAATTGGATTAAATTGGAGAGGATTGTGAAGAAATTGAAGTTGGAAAGCTTGAAATTCGTAGGCCATGGGGGTTGCAACATTTGGGACGTCGTCCTTGGCTTATTGGAGAAGATTTGAAGGGAAAATGGTTGCTGGGTTGTGGCTAAAGCTAGTGGGGCCTTATACTTGAGTGTTTGAGATATTTTGAGTGGACTTTGTGGCCCTTTGTCCCCCTTGAGGCAGCATTTTCTTCTTCCTTAGCTTTTTCTCCATTTCCAGCAGCTGAAAACCTCCATTTCCAGAGAACCAGCTCTCCATCTCTACTGCTCGTCAACTGCCCAAGCCCGCCGAAGCCGCAGCAATCACTGGTGTCACCATCCGCCCGTCCACAAGCCTAGGCCAACCCGCGCGACTCCAGCTCGCTTGACTGTCTCCCATGCATGTCCTTGCCGTCTTCGAGCCGTCTCCGTCTGCGACCCTAGCCACTCACCGTTGTTCCAACCGTCCAAGCTGTCACCGTCTGGCCGTGCTAGTGCCGTCGTCCAGCCTTGCCTGTCCCCACGCAAATCCACCTCCAACAGCCTTTGATCCAGCCCAACTCATAACTAAACTCTTAACTTTGGGCTAAGAGCTTCGTGGGCCTTTTCCAGCCATTTCCCAGCCTCCCTTGGCATCACCCTAGGCCCGAGTCTCGCTCACCTCCACGTCGCCGTCACCATGAACTCTTCGGCTCATTAAACCAGTGAGTTTATTTTCAAAACCTTAATTAGGATGTCAATTGTGCTTAGGGTGGTTTAATTAGCCTAATGAGGGTTTAGTTAAGGTTAAGTGAGATTAGAGTAAATTAGTTTGTTTAGTAGTTAATTAGCTTAGGTAATTAGGCTAATTTAGCAATTACGTGGTTAGTGACTTTAGTTAATTATTTTGGTAATTAAGTCCAATTAGATGGTTAGATTAGCTTAGGTAGATTAATAAGTGATCTATTTAATTATTTTATTTATTTATTTATTTATTATATTAATTATTTATTTATTTCCGGAAATTATATCGAGATAGTTGGTTGTTAGAATTTCGTGCCGATCATCATGGTGTAATTAGTTTGTGCAATTGAGTGCTAATTTATGCAATTCGATGCTAAGTGTTGATTTTGCATTATTATTTCAAAATTTTGGAATTTTGGTATTTAATTAGAAAAATACCAGGTGCCGATTTTTTACGCTGAAAATATTTTTAAATACTATATAAATTCGTGAGATATTTAAAAGAAAAGATATCGCGTTTTATTATTCGATTTGACCATGTGTCCATGCACACCTATTTTACCCAATGTGTTTATAAAATGTGTTTTGTGAAAATTGATTGTCCTGCTTTTCTATCCCATGTTTGTTGATTGTTTGGGGATCGTTTATTTCACTTCCGCATGTGCATGATTCGATTGGGTCAACGACGCCACCTGGGAACGTCACAATTTAGTCGACCACCAAGGGATGTGTGCGCGCTCGAGGTTCGAGCGTGACAAATTCCAAATTTTTGAAATAATAATTCAAAATCAACATTTAGCATCAAATTGCACAAATTAGCAATCAATTGCACAAACTAATTGTACCACAACGATCAGCACGAAATTCTAACAACCGGCTATCCCGGTATAATTTCCGGAAATAAATTAATAATGAAATAAATTACAAAATAATTAAATAAATCACTAATTAATCTACCAAAGCTAATATAACCACATAATTGGACTTAATTAACTAATCTAACCTACAAAGCTAATTAATTAAAGTCACTAACCACCTAATTGCTAAATTAACCTAATTACCTAATCTAATAAACTACTAAACTAACTAATTTACTCTAATCTCACTTAAGCTTAACTAAACCCTCATTAGGCTAATTAAACCTCTTAAGCATAATTAACCTCCTAATTAAGGTTTAGAAAGTAGACTCACCAGTTTAACGAGCCAATGAGTTCATGGCGACGACGACACGGAGGCAAGCGAGACTCGGGCCTAGGGTGACGCCCAAAGCTAAGAGTTCAGTTCTGAGCTAGGCCGGATCGAAGGTTGCTGGAGGTGGATCCACACAAGGACGGGCAAGGCTGGACGACAATGCTAGCAGGGGCAGATGGCGACGGCTTGGATGGCTAGAACGACGGCAAACGGCCAGGGGCGTGGACAAAGACAGCAGGGACGCGCGCAGGAGACTGTCGAGCAAGCTAGAGTCACGCGGGCTAGCCTGGGCTTGTGGATGGTCGGACAACGACACCGGCGGCTACCGCGGCTTCGGCGGGCTCGGGTGGTCGATGGGCAGCAGGGATGGAGAGGCTAGTTCTTTGGAAATAAAGGTTTTCAGCTGCTGGAAATGGAGAAAAAGATGAGGATGAAGAAGATGCTACCTCAAGAGGGACAAAGGGCCACAAAGTCCACTCCAAATATCTCAAATACTCAAGTATAAGGCCCCGCCAGCTTCAGCCACAACCCAGAAGCCATTTTCCTCCAAATCTTCTCCAAGAAGCCAAGGATGATGTCCCACATGTTGTAGCTCCCATGTCCTACGAATTTCAAGCTTTCCAACTTCAATTTATTCACAATCCTCTCCAATTTAATCCAATTTGCTCCCAAAAATACTAGTTGAGGTGCCCACACCAAAAGCACAATTTTCCTCATCAATTGATCCAACTTGAAGGGAAAAATGCACACAAAAATGGCCCTCCAAATTTCCTGGTTTAAAATCGCCCAATTTGATTTTTCGCCGAAAATTCGAGCTCTTTAAAAAATTTTCAAAGGATGAGTCGATGTCCTAAAAATAAATCGTGACATGTTGGAACTTTTGATTCCTGAAACCGAGTTCAATTTTGTGGTTAATTTCAACCAGACGCGATTTTAACATGACCTAACCTACGGAGTAGTTTTTGGGAATTTTTAACGCATTTGACCTGTGGTCGATTATTTTCGATCCACATTGTGCATCTTCAACTCATTAGCGACTCTCGGTTGTCGTGAAAATCTCAAGATTTCAATTATGGGCACAGGGTATAGAATCGATAGAAAAATCGGTCTAGTGTCGTTTGACGAGAATTTTGCAATTAGGTGGAATCATCCACAACTTAATCATACGCCTCTATCGAAACGACATATCTCCAGTCTCTAATCGATTTTAACGGTGCCATATTGACCCTTGCAGATTAGCACGGTTGAGTAGTCGATTCTTGATCGAATTCTGAAGTCAGTCGCGTTTATATCCCTTAATGGCTTCACCTGATAGATTAGTTATCTCGTGAGTGATCAGCTTAGAGAAAAAGACTATAGATGCTGATGAAAAGCCTATTTCATTAAGTTGGGACAGGGTTGAAAAATTAGGATGTCACAACATACTTGGCCAAACATTCAGGACTATTGGTGTCACGCCCCGACCCTCAGGTGTGTGACAACCCCTCTTCAATGGTCATTTACTTGCAATGTCCCAAGACGCATCACCAACTCATTCATTTTATCTTTCAATTAAATGCAAGCAAAAGCATAATCAACTCCACCTAATCATACACACTAATAGGGATAGCAAGGAAAACACACAACCAAGCCTACACCATATAGACACATATTTGCATCATCAATCATCAGAAGTTTGTTAATTTACAAGCCCTATTACTTGGGCCTATTCCAATTACCACAATAACAAAAAGGATTGAGGATTTAGCCTAGCACCTTTATGCTACAAGGCGATCTCAAAAAGTGATACTTGTTTCCCTCTATCGGGAAGGGGTCATCTTCATGTTCTGGTTGACGGTTACCCCAAAATGCACGTGACAAAAATCCATAACCAAGGGTTTGAAAAATTTAAACAACAACAAGTGAGATAAATTTAGTAAGTGAACTCCCTAAGCCTTGCGTAAGAGAATATTTCACCTCGAAGTCACCCTATACATGTGGCTTAATTATCGATGGCAAATTAATAGCAAAGCCTAAGCTTTGCCCTCATTATAATAGAAAATGATCTAACTTCAAGCTAAATCTCTCAAGTCCTAATCAAAGGTATACAAATTCATAACATTATTCACACATTTATGACTCAAACATCAACCAGTAGGACATTCTCATGCCTCTCAATTCATAAATAGCATTGATCAAAGCATGCACTTGCCATATAAGTCACTAGAATAACTTGTAATTCATGCACGTGTCTCATGCAACTCATACAAATCCAAGCCATACATGTGCAAGCCATAACATCACTCTTAAAGTATGCATTTAGAACTCCTACACTTTGCATACATTGGGGTCTTGAGAATCGCTTGGCATTCCATACTACGATGTAATTCTCAAGATTATGCTTCTAGATTATTACGATTACTCTCGGCCATGACCGACACTCGGGTCGATGGTCTTCCAGCATAATCGAGCATCGTCCCACCCCATCAGGCATGGCAACATCTCAACCTCACTTGAAGACGGCATTTCATTTAAGACGCTTCGTTCTGAAATCCATTTGCAATAGCATCTCGTTGATGTGAGGGCATTAGAAATCCATCGGACATCATCCCTCATAATCATACCAGTATGGAACCATTTATGTGACCACACAAGTGCATCAACCACTCAAGTCAATTTTCATCTTTCAATTTAGTCCAAGTATGAATGCTTCAATGGTGTGCCAAATGGAGTGTGTCTCATGACCTATCAAATCTATATCAATAAAATATGCCGAGCACGAAACAAGAGTCTGTGGTTTGACCCGTCACGTTGAGCACCAGGCTAAATTGTGACATCCTGATTTTTTACCCTATTTCGATTAAATTAAATGGGCTTTTCATCGACGCACCTATAGTCATTTTCTCTGAGCTGATCACTCATAAGATAACTAATTTATCAGGTAAAGCCGTTAAGGGATATAAACGCGACAAACTTGAGAATTCAATTAGAAATCAACTGCTCGACCGTGCTAATCTACAAGGGTCAATATTGCATTGTTATAATCAATCAGAGACCGGAGATAGGTCAATTCAATAGAGGCACGTAATTAAAGTGTGGGTGACTTCACCTAATTGCAAAATTCGCGTCAAGCGGCACTAAACCAATTTTTTTGTCGATTTTGTACTATATGCCTGTAATTGAAACCTTGAGAATTTTACGACAACCGAGAGTCGCCGATGAATCAGAGATGCACAAACGTGGATTGAAAATTATCAACCACGGGTCAAAGGCGATAAAATTCCTAAAAACTACTTAGTAGGTTAGGTCACGCTAAAATCGTGTCCGATTGAAATTAACCATGAAATTGAACCCAGTTTCAATAATCAAAAGCTCAAGCATGTCACGATTTATTTTTGGAACGTCAACTCATCCTTTGAAGAATTTTCGGCAAGCCCGGATTTTTGGCAAAAAATCAAAATTGGGCAATTTAATTTCAAGGAAATTCGGATGGCAATTTTTGGATAGAATTTTGGTCTTCAAGATGGATCAAATGGTGAAAGGAATTGTGGAAATTGGTGTGGGCACCTTGGTTGGCATTTTTGGAGGCCAAATTAGAGTTAGTTGGTGTGAAATTGAAGATGGAAATTGGTGAAATTCGTAGGGATGTGGGGGCTGCAACATTTAGACTTCAAACTTAGCTTGTTTAAGAAGATTGGGAGGAAAAATGGTTGCTAGATAAGGCTGAGGCTTATTGGGCTTGCACTTGAGTATTTGGGATATTTAAGTTGGACTTTGGAGGCCTCTTGTCCCCCTTCCAGCAGCAGCTTCTTCTTCATTCTCTTCTCCTTCAACTTCCATTTTTCCAGCTGAACCTCAGAGCAATCAAACTAGTTAGCCACCACCCACATGCCGCCTCCTCCTTTGTGATCGAGCCAGCCGAAGCCGTGAGCCAACAGCCAATGACTCTAGCCCACTCGATCGCCTCATGCTGCCCGTGCTTTGTCCGCCTCGCATCTGTCGCATCCTACCAAGCCACGACACCTGGCCACATGTCGCTACCTTAGTCACTGCCAGCCGCCGTCCGAGCCACTGCCGTTTGCCCCTGCCCGCGCCACCAAGCCGTCCTACCATTCCCTCGCCATTCCAACCATCCGATCGAGCTAAGCCCATGACTAGCCCCCTGAGCAAAACCGAACTCACAGCTTGAGCTGTGAGCTTTGTGGGCCATTTTCAGGCCCTTGTAAGCCTCTTTTGGTGTCATCGTAGACCCGAGTTGTGGTCACCATCGCGCCACCGTCGCCATAAACCAGTTTATTCGCTAATCTAGTGAGTTTACCTCCTAATCTCTAATTAGGATGTTAATTATGCTTAAAGGTTGATTAGTGGCTAATTAATGGATTAGGTAGTCTTAAGTGAGGTCAGAGTAAATTAGTTAGCTTAGTAGTTAATTAGATTATGTAATTGGATTAATTAGCAATTAAGTGGTTAGTTATTTTAGTTAGTTAGCTTAGTAGGTAGATTAGTTTAATTAAGTCCAATTAGGTGGTTAGATTAGTGTAAGTAGATTAATTAGTGGTTTAATTTAATCATTTTTGCAATTTATTTAATTATTTATTAATTAGCAAAAATTATACCAGGATAACCATCGTCGAATTTTGTGCTAATCGTTATGGTGTTGTTGGTTTGTGCAATTGAGTGATAATTTATGCAATTGGATGCTGAGTGATGATATTTGAATTATTATTTCAAAAATATCAAATTTTGGTATTTAATTAAAAAAAATACCAGGTGTCGGTTTTTAACGCCAACAATATTTTAAGTACTATATAAAATAGTGAAATTTTGAAAAGAGAGTATGGCACATTTTATGGTCTGATTTAACTGTGTGTCCATGCACAACTATTTTACCGGGTGTTTTTAATATGAATAAAATATGCCAATTACATTATTTGAAATTGAGGCATTTGAGTGCAAAGCACAATGTCCTTGGCCTAGATTGGGTGTGCATGTGATCGCTATGAGAACCCGTCACCCGATAAAAGTCGAGTGGGCGATGCTTCTGTATGGAATGCCCCACATCAACGGATGTTGGATCATGGTAGAGGCCGAACCGATGCTCCTTCAGGAATGCTATCTAGATGTAGACATTGCCATGCTCAATGGGGCGAGATGATGCCCGATTATGCTAGAAGACTGCCGACTATTGAGTTGGATATGATCGATGGGTCTTAATAATTAGGACACGTGTGAATGAGTGAAATAGCCGCGCCTAATTATGAGATAAAATTGTGTGGCATGGAATGTGATGTCTCATAACGATTTAGCCTTATAATCGAACCCCTGTGAGTATTTGATGATTGATGTGCAATGTTCTAGTTGTTCAATATGTTTGTGGTATGCATATGTATATAAGCTGTACTAATGTGGGGGAGATACTGAGGCAAGGTAAGTCATATATAATGTGTGCTTAGGCTGCCTCTAGGTGAATTATCTTCCTAATCGGGGTTTAGGGTGTAGACTCGTTGAGATATCGTCTCACCCCGCCATGGTTTACAATTTTCAGGTCCCTAGATGGAGGTATAATAGGTACGATATGGGGTCCTGCAGGTGATGGATTTTGAGCACACCTACTTCCCAATTCCCGGGACCACCTTGACTCCTGAATTAGTGGAATCCACGGTATGGGTCAAAGAGAGCCTACCTCAATTGGTCCCTCACTGATTCATAGCATGGTTCATAAACTTTCCACAAGGGGGTTGGGAGGGTCCCCTACAAGGTTTTGACGGGCCTCCCATTGGGATTGGGGAGTGGGAAGTAGGGCATCCTATGGATCTCGACACTCCTGCTGGTGTCGTGGTGGACCTGGAGCTCATGGCTGTAGAGCCCGGAGTTTAGATAGCTCAGTAACTCCTTTTTTAGTTTATTCTCTTATGTATATAAACCCGGTTTGCTTATAAAATAAGTTTTGTGAAAATTGGTTGTCCTGTTTTTCTATCCCATGTTTGTTTGTTGTATAGAGATTGTTTAATTTGCTTCCACATGTACATACTCATTTGGGTCGGCAACACATCTTGGGAACGATGCAATTTAGCCCATGGCTGACCGACTGATGCATAAGCTCGTAAAGTAGTTTCTGAAGTTGAACCCGCCAAGGTTCACAGGAGCAGGCGATCCCGAGGTTGCAAGCCTCTGGATCCAAGAGTTGGAGAAAGCCTTCGCACTGCTGAGGTGCTCGGAGGAAGAAAAGGTGATTCTTGCAGTCTATCAGTTGCAAGAAAACGCAAATACCTAGTGGAGGGCCACTATAGGAAGTGTATTTCTAGAAGGCGTGATTCTAGTGTGGAATGCCTTCGTTAAAGCTTTCAATGGGAAGTATTTCTCTAGTTGTGCCAAGGAACAGAAAATGGCGGAGTTTCAATGCCTTCGTCAAGGTCTAATGTCTGTGGAACAATACGAGGCGAAATTTGCCGAGCTATCACAATACGCCCCTAGACTGATTGAGGATCCCGAGGACAAAGCGAGGAGGTTCAGGGATGGCCTCCAACTAGAGCTGAAAGATCCACTGGTGTTGTTTGATAGATTACAATGAGCTATATGGACGGGCCCAGCTAATAGAGAGGAACATGAACAAACAAGCCGCCACATTTGGGTCGCGGTTCAATAGGGATGGTAATCGATTTGGGAAGAAGCCAATGACCGAACGAAGATATCCTATTCCACCTATCAGGAAGGGTGGGATTGGAAAGTCAATGTCGAGTTAGAATTGAGTGTGTCGTTTCTGCGGAAGGCAACATGGATTAGCCCCGTGCCATTCTTGGATAGGTGCTTACTATGGATGTGGCCAGCAGGGTCACCTAGCCAGAAATTGTCTGCATAGGCAGATAGGACCACAGCAACTGCTGTTGCCTCCACCAATAGTATAAAATAGAGGTTATGCGCTACAGAATGCATCGCAAGGTGGTTTGAACTGGCCTCCAACACTGGGAAGGGTGTACGCCGTCACCTGATGATAGGCAAAAGACTCACCTGATGTTGTCACAGGTACGGTCTCACTGAACGACCATGCTACTAATGCTTTATTTGACCCTAGAGCTACGCATTCATTTATTGCTAAGCACTACGTTAAGTTGGTAAAGTTGAGTTATGATTTGTTGGGGTCAGTTGTTAGTATATCTACTGCGTTAAAGGATAAGGTGTAGTCTATAGTAGGCTGCTCTAGTTGCAAGTTGATTATTGGTGAGCGAGAGGAAATGATAAATTTGATAGTCCTAGTCATTTATGATTTCGATGTCATAATTGGCATGGATTGGCTCACCAAGCAATGAGCTACAATAGATTGTTATCGTAAAGTGATTCAATTTAACCCGTTAGCGGGTGAAAGTTTCGAGGTTGTTATCGTAAGGAGAACCCTCGATTACCTTAATTTTGTCGCTTGAGGCAACCCATTTGTTAGACAGAGGTTACCAAGGTTACTTAGCAACGGTCGTAAATACGACAGTTGAGAAACCGAAGATAGAAGATTGAGTTCGTGATTTAGTTGCCAAGGTTACAGGAGTTTGCTGATGTGTTTCCTAAGGAATTACCCGGTCTGCTGCTAGAAAGGGAGATCGAGTTTGTAATTGAGTTGGCCCCCAAGACGGAGCCAATCTCTAAGGCTCATTACCGGATGGCATTGTCAAAGTTGAAGGAACAGAAAGTACAAATGCAAAAGTTGTTGGATAAGGGATTCATACGTCCAGTGCCTCACCTTGGGGAGCACTAGTTCTAATCGTGGTTCGTTGTGTCTTTACATCAACTATCAACAACTCAACCAAGTGACGATCAAGAACAAGTACTCACTGCCGAGGATCGATGACTTGTTTGACCAGTTGTAGGTGTTAACACTTGATTTTTAGTCAACATATCATTAAAACATAAAAAAAAATCGAGATTTCGATTTTTGATTGCGACAGGACCCTATCTCTTGACCAAAAAGTGTCGTTTTCCATTTCTTTCTTCTGCATTGTCATTTTTAAGCAGTTTTTAGTTCATTTTCAAGAAAAACTCATAAAGTCAAATGGTTGATTTTCGGGTTGAAGTTTTGGTCTACCCTTTGACCAAAAGTCAACCCCAAGTCAAAAATTGACTTTTTACCCAAAAAAATTCCACTTAGCTTTAATTTCCCTTTTTTCAAATTAATTCCTTGAAAATTTAAAGATTTGACCAAAAATCAACATTTTAGAAAAAGTCAACTAAATGGTTGAATTTTGGTCAAACCTTTGACCCAAAGAAATTTAAAAAAAAATGTACAAATTGTGGCATCCCAAAATTTCATGGCAATTTCTAGAGGCATTATGACCTATGGAAAAGTAAATGGTTGTGTCCTTGGAGTATGTTGTAGCCTCTAGACCAAAGAATTGTAATAGATTAAGGCCGAACACTTTAATGGAAAGATATATTATGTTCTTGGGTTATCAAAGTTGGTTCTATAGGATAATTTGATAATGAGAATTTTGTTCTTGGCTATGCACCTTATGAATTTGATTTTTTATGGATTAATGTTGCAAGTTTTTGGCCATATTATTTTTGTAATTAGGTATTTATTTAAGTGGAAAATAATAGTGGATTATTAAAGGAGGGAGTGGGCTGATTTTTGGACCAAACCAGCCCACAATCCCCCACCTTTCGACCGGCAAAGGCCCGGCCCAAGAGGCCCAATGGGCCGTCGACCAAGGCTGACTCAAGCCCAGCCAGATGAAGCCACCTTCTTGCATGAAGAATGGCAAGTGGCGTGAAGGGTCTTCCAAGTGTCACTTTGCATGCAAAGCTAATGATGGTTAATCATTGAGGGGAAGAAATTAATGAAGGGAAGGGGCGGATTAGGAGAGGAGCATCTGAGAGAGATAGAGTGAAATCGAGAGAGGGAGAGTGCGAGAGAAGAAGGGGAAGAGGGAGGCCGTTTGCTGCCGTTCGTCACCGCCGTTGAGCCGCCGAGTCCCGCCTTGCCCCGCCGTCTTTGCTTGTTGTGTTGTGCTCGGATTAGAGGCAAGTAGAGTCCATTAATCTACCCTTTACATGCTGTGTTGTGTGTGTGATGAATGGTGGATTTCAGATGTGGATGAAGTGTGAAATTTCGAAATTATGAGTGTTGTGTTCTAGCCTAGTGTTCTGTTTTTGGAAAAACAGTCTGACCATTGATGATTTCAAGAGTTGCATGCGATGTTCTAGTGGGAATTTGACTTCAACTTCTTGATGAAAGTTGTGAAGGACTACTTGTAGAGTAACATATCAAAATCTCAGAAGAAATGAACAAGTATAGACTGGTGAAACTATTTTTCTTTGAAGAAGTTAGATCTGGAAATCGTAACGCTGACCTAGTGTGATTCTGTGAATTTTATAAAATTTTCCGGTTGAAATTTGATCTCGTGTTCTGAATAAAAGTTGATGATGACATGTTAGGGAGTAACATACTAAAATTTTAGAGGAAATGGATGAGTTTAGTTTGGTGAAACAATTTTATCCGAAACAGTTAGATTTGGAATTTGATGTCGAGGGTTATGGACGGTTATGGTTATTATAGTTTTTAATCTATCACAAATATGATTTCAAGTTCTGCATGAAATATTTACTTCTAGATTTTTTCTATAACATATAAAAATTTCAGAATTTTTGGAGTTGATTTAGATGTTTTACTGAATTTGTGAATGAAACTATGTATGGCAATATTCCGAAATTATAAAGACTGTGATGTGTTGACTGTACCGAATTGTATAATGTTCTTTTGATATGGTGTTGTTCATGGAATATTTTCCTCTAGATCTTGTATATAACATGTCGAATTTTTAGAATTTATTAAGGTTTTTTATTAATTTTTCAAGAATTATGATCAAAGGAGTGCAATCTGTTTTTATCAGAAATTTTGCTGTATTTTCAAAAAATAAAAATAAAAATTGCTCCATGTTATATAATGTCTTGAGTGGTTGATTATACTGCATATGTTGTGACATATGGCATTTTATATGATATCAAAAGTTGTTTGAGACCTTTAATATTGTTGCATCAAATGCCATGTTGAAATTGAGATACATGTGTGAAAACAAATTGAGATAATAACGAGACCGTTGAAGGTGTGAGCCGACGATGCCCCAGGAGTGTTGAGATGCCCGGAGTGTGGGTGCTGGATGCCCGGAGTGTGTGTGCCGGATGCCCCGGGAGTGTTGGGATGCCTGGAGGTGTGTGCCGGAAGCCCAGGAGGTGTATGCCAGAGGCATTCCTCGTGATGCTAGTTGGGGTACAAGATGCCCAGAGTGTGTGTGCCGGATGCCCGAAGGTGTGTGCCGGAGGCTCCTCGTGATGCCAAGTTAGATGTAAGCAATAAATTGTGGTATGCAAATATTGGTCCCTGGGAAGAAAAATGATGTGATCTAATTGAAAGATAAAGATTGAGAATGGAATCATGCACGTGGATATGTACATATGGCATGGGATGAACCTCATGGGAATGCAAGCATGGAGTGCATGGTGGTATATGCACGTTGCATGGTGATATACGCATGGCTGCTTGATGATACATGTATAAGTGTATGGTGGTATATGCATGTTGCATGGTGATATATGCATGGCTACTTGATGATATAAGTACAAGTGCATGGTGATTTATGCATGTTGTATGGTGATATATGCATGGTTGTAAGGTGAGGTATGCTTGATTGTTCTATTTAACGCATTGTATAGTTTGATGGATCTTTACTGTTGAGTGGTTGTACTCACCCCTTTGGGGATTAACATTTAAGATTAGAAAGATGCTTCTTTCACCAGTCGTGCGTGGTACCTTCTATGGCATACCTACTGACGGTGAGGTGGAGTGCATAGAGCATTCCTATATTAGTGTACCTGGTCTGGTGTATGTTCGAGTCCGTGTCATGGTGATGTACGACGTGGGTTTTGCTGATGACCATGTTATCCAAGAGTTTTTGTCTGTTCACATTCGACACAATGGGGTGATGCTAGGATGCTACCGCCGCCGCCATCTGATGCACCGGGTTGGGTGTGATGGCACGTATGGCTAGTGGGAGCTAACACTTTTTTGGTATAACCGACGCTTGTTGATGGAGGGGTGTACATGTCCAATGTAGGGTCAAGTTCTCTTTTGAGTTATAGCCAAGTATAGTTAAAAATCTTGGCCTTTTGCTGTACCGACCCCAGATGTCCATCGTGAAAATGTAAATAAAAGTAACTTGGCTTTGTCTTTTCTTTTGGTGCATAGTTGGTGTGCATTGCATTATTGTTATTTGAGTAAGGGATGGTGAGACTTGTTTATGCTTTCACTGATGAGCTGCACTGGGACCTTTTTAAAAAAAGGGGGAGAAGAATTTTATTAATCAACCCTATGAACTATGGTTCCACTTTAATTAAAAGGTTATTAGATTGGTATGTAGTAGGATAAGTGATAAGTATCTCGTGATGACCCTAATGGATTGGGGAGCGTGCCGAGGGGGTGCCACACAAATATATTTCATTTAATGCCAATTTGAATTTTGTGTCAAAAATTTCACAAAAATTTGATTAAGAACCTTGATTTCTAAATTTTTCAGTTTTAGGTTATAAATCGACCAAAAATAAAATTACTTTTATTCTAGTCATAATTAGATGTATTTAAGCATTCAATTTTGCAATTTACCAAGTCAAAATACGAATTGTTGTTTTGAGCCTTAATTAGGGGATCAAAATCGATCTTTCATAACTTGCGAACGGACAATTGTTTCCCACTCATTTTCTTAAGATAAGTCAAAATTCGAGATTAATTTTGTAAAATTCACACAAGAACTCATCAATTTGAAGAATTTTATCCTCCCAAGCACTAGAAAGTCAAGCAATTAAGTTTCAATTGACAAAATTCAGATTGACCCATTCATAGCTATGGTTTAATTTCATAAATCTAGGTCCAATTTTAATATTAGGCTTAGATCCATTTTTGACCTAAGCCCGAGCACTTCAATTCAAGGTCAATTTGAATGTGGTAAGTGATATTACCTATGGGTAGCTCATTAGATACGGTAATTGTGGTACCGATTGAGTTCAATTTTAGTTAATTTGCAATTTTGCCAATTGAATTGCAAATTTTACCATTTTAGCCCTTTAGGCCCAATTCAAAACACCCATGGTTTCGACACACTTTTTTCCACGACAATCATTCAATTAGGTCAATAAAAGACCCCTAGATCACATTCATAAGGTTTGATTAGCTTAATTGTATCTTAATTGGTCAATTTCTTCATAAAAAGAATAAAATTCCTTTTCAATTAGGTCCTTTAGGTGTCAAATTGCATATATTTTTGACCCATAAGGGTCCTAAGTGGAAAAAATGGTAGGAACTAGACCAAATCGGTCAAGAACCAGTCAAAATCCAGTTAAACCAGACCGAACTAGTTCGCCCGGTTCGATTGGCTGCCAGTGAGACTAGCCGATTTGGGCCCTTGCCAGTCGATTCTTGGCCTCCAGCCACCGGTTTTGGAACCCTCTCAATCCCAATTTCACTTCTACACCTTCAATTTCCCAAAGATTTACAAATTGGTCCTTGAATTTCGACAAATTGCAAATTGACCCTTAATTAGACATGTTGACGTAATTCCCGATTTTGTCTTGGTTTTTTGCAAATCAAACCCACTAGATCTATTACCCAACACCTCGAGATCATAATGGAGCCATCGAAATTGATTTTTGACTGTTGGATCGAGATTTTGGCCATAGGGTCGAACCGACGGCCAAAATCGCTTAATGTGAAAGTATATAAGCGAAATCTCTTCTATTTTCAACATAGAGGCTTCATTTGCACGAAATTTCCTCCCTCTTCAGACCTCTCTCTCTCTCATTTCTCCCTCCAAAAACCCTACCAAAACAGATCACTCTCTCTCTCTCTCTAAGTTTTGGTTCATCTCTTGGACCAATTCTTTTGATTGATCCCGATCTAAGCCGTAGTGACTTGATCTACATTCTTGGAGTCCTAATCATGATCTGGTGTTTTGATCCGACTAATCACGATAGAAACCAACGAAAATCGTGACAAAGATAACGATTCGAAACTTGAATCCGATGAAGCGGGATCAAGTTAGTCGATGGGGGCTAGGATTCAAGATTAGGAGCTTTTACATGCTTAATATTAATGAGTATGAATGCTGCAATGAGTTGTTGATGATTTGAATGATTATTGTGAGTTTAAGCATAATCTGTGATTTTCGTAGGCCTATATATAGGTTATTATTTTGGCAAAAATGGGGATAGGTCGCATGCCCAAAACGACCATCGTTTGGCCCCCCAAAAATACCTCCGAAGATTAACGATTATGCTATAGTTTAGGTTTTTTTTTTCCTGTTATGATCCGGTTCCACCTTCTAACTTTGTTATTTTTGTGCCAACTTTCATTATCATTTTTTGACAAAATTTTCTTCATGTCTTTTGTTCCAAATTATGTCATGCATTTACATAATTTTTTTTTTTTTAATGATTTTTGGAAGTGTTCAACTAGGTCAGATCTACTTAGATCTAGCCTTAGGTTAATCTGTTCCATATCGATCTCTGTTTTTGCTATTTTTGTGCTGATTTTTTTGTTGATTTCTAGAACAACTTTCCTGGATAAAATTTTCTCTTACAGGTGTTGTACATCTTCTGTATTTTTTTCAAATGTTTTAGACATTATTAGCTAGGCCAAAAGTGCTTAGATTTGGACATAGGTCAGTTTGTCTTGTATTAGTCCGAGATTTGTTTTAATGAATCTCTTTTTTTTTTCTATTTTTGTGCTGATTTTTGTGTTGATTTATAGAATAACTTTCCTTGATTAAAGTTGCTCAGACATGTGTTTTGCATCTTCTGTATGTTTTTAAAATGTTTTGGACATGATTAGCTAGGCCAAAAGTGCTTAGATCTGGACATAGGTTAGTTTGTCCTGTATTAGTCCAAGATTTGTTTTAATGAATCTCTGTTTTTTCTATTTTTGTACTGATTTTTTTGTTGAGTTCTGGAACAGATTTTTTTATGAAAGTTTCGCCTACAGGTGTTGTGCATCCTCTGTATTTGTTTCAAAATTTTTAGACATGTTTGGCTAGGTCAAAATTGCTTAGATCTGGACATTGGTCAGTCTGTCCTGCATTAGTCCGAGATTTGTTTTGATGAAATTGAGTTCATAAATGCACTTATTTGGTCTCAAATACTTCATGAAAGTTGAAACACATGATATATATGTTCAATTTATGCATGCTTTGCAAGGCTTTTACATTGGCAATGTGAATCAATTTCATGCATTAGAGTAAAAGGTATTGCAGCAACATGTGTTGGACATATAGTGTGATATGTTTGCCATTTTTGTCACGATTCATATGATCTTAATTGAGTTTTGATCTCTTAACGAGAAATCTTCATCACTGTATGCTCTATATGTGAGATTTTTGGTAGGATTTATGCATGTCTTGAGGATGGCTGAAATCATGCTTGTTCTGTAAACTTGTTCCTGAAATGAAACATTGTCATATGTGCACATTTCCATGCTTGTTTGAGTCATCTAGGAATCAAATCTTACAATCATGCCTCTTGATGATTGAACCGCATATTGTAAGGTTTGCATACATGTTTAGGTCATGTCATTTGAGTTTTATCTTGCAAATCAAATTGTCTCACAAAAAGTGTTTGTCACGTTTAGAATTCCCGAGCATATCATTAGGAATCATGAATCATCTCATAACATCATTTAAATTATATGGCATTTTGTATGCCGACTTAGGATTAGATGACTATCCAAACTTTCCGTCGCATCCAATCCTAAGTCCCATGTGATTTCTTCATGCCATTCGGGCATTATTTGAGTGATTTTAAGGTTTTCTAATGAATGCTTGTGTTCTATCTTCTTAATTACTAATGCGCGCACTTTTAGAGATCTCGATTTTAGGATACCAAATTGACCTAGTTTGGACTCAAGCTCTTCTAGGAAAATGTAGGAAACGCTTAAATGTTTCTAATGCTGCTAATTTCATGTCAATCACTCATCGTTTGGACTCTTTTCCATTTTTTCAAAGCCAGATCACAATCTAGACAATGGATCAAATTCGGACCTCTATTTTAACCCGTCTGGACAGACTTTTGATGTTTTTGTTCCATTTTTTCTATTTGGAATCTAAACTTGGCCTCTTAATGAAACTTGCTTTTCATTATGTTGGATATGTTGTGTATAAATTTGATGATTTTAGACATGTTTTAATAGGACAAATTCTCGTGACATTAGCTGAATGTCTTGTTGTTTTGACAAATTTCTAATGTGTTGTTGCTTGCTGTTTGATTTTTGTAAAATCATGTGTACATTGTTTGAGAAAAATCTCTTCACAAAAGTTGTTCATCATCATGTCATGCACGTTAGGGAATTTTTTCATTGCCCAATTATCATTAGGTATTGCCCAATTTTGCTGTCCTTGCATGTTTGTTCTGAAATTTCCTGATAAAAACATGATTGTGATTGTTTTGTTATATCTTTTAGGTTAGTTTGTGCGTGAAATTAGGACATGCCATCTTCATGAAAATTGTTCTAAATGCTTTGATCTTTGTTGTTAAACAATCAGCCTTTTCAAATTGCATCTTTCAAAAAAATGTTTTGGTATGTGATGTTTCTCAAAAACGATTCCTAAAAAGTTTATTCTCCAAAACTCGATTTGGCTTAAGGAAAAATCATGGTTTGGACCATATTCAAAATGCCCGCGACGTTTATGACTTCTAATGTGAGGCCCAGGCTAGCTTTGGCAATTGAATGTGTTCCATAGCCTAGATATTCCTTAATCCTAAATATTTTCAAACATTTTTAAAATCCTATTTTGACAATGTGAAAGTCACGGTTTGAATTGTATTCAAAATGCCTGTGACGCTTGTGACTTCTAATGCAAGGCCCGGGCTAGCCTTGGCAATTGAATGCCTTTCATAATTGAGACATCACCTTATCTCAAAACTTTTCATGAATGATGTTGAGATATATATATATATTGAAATATCACATGTACCCTTCATACATATCATCCTATCATGCATTAGAAATTGCTTGTGTTTGTGCTTGGTGCATGCCCTTGGTAATAAGTGACCCGCCAATGGTTCACTTTCTTACTTGATTGATTGAGAAACAAGATTTAAAAAACCTGCATGCATGTTTAAATTTTATGCAATGCATGTGACTTTTAGATGAATGGTAGGGTCGATGCATGATATCGAGGGGAAACCTTGGGATCACATAGATCACTTGATTAGAAGACTTATAAACGTTATTGGCCATGCGAGAATATAATTAGTCAATTATTGCTATAAGTCACAAAAAAAAAAAAGGATTAGGTAAGTGTCCTAGTGGGACCTTCGCATGAAAGACAAAGGCCGACCCCAAGGCCCCAGAACTTGACTTTCGTATTGCACTTCTTTTAAATGATTGATCTCAACAAGATGTATTGTTTTTGATTATTTTGATGTGTATGCTTGTTTCTTTCCATTGTATGCACCTAGTTATAAGTTTCTTAGATTAGATTTAGATTAGAACCCCAAAGATGGAGAAAGCGCGAAGACGGTGGAGGTCGATGTCCATTCTTACCATTATCATGTACTATTCATTTTCCCGACATATGTCTCGAGTTTCATTTGTTGTAAAAAAACTCGACGAGTTGCGGTCTTTCTCTCTTTCTCTCATCTTTTTCAATTGTATTTCTTTTTTTTATTTTTTAGGATTGCATGATAGATTTATTGCTTTCCTTGATTGTTTATTTGATGTCTTGCGATTTCAATTCCATTGATTGTTTTCTTTCCTTGTTTTTCTAGAAATAGAATAGAATGAAAATGACCAACCACGCATGATCACTTAGTTTAGGACAAATGATCCCGAAAATGTAAAAAGAAACGCATGAACATGCTGGCAAAACACAACATACTGTTTAGGTACCGAAAGAGCACTAATAGAAATATTAGCGTAACCCAAGTGCCCAAACTTAGATATTCGATTGCGTATAAATCAATGGAACACTCCCATTTTATTTTTAGTTTGTCATAAACAACTAGACTGTACAAATAACCCGTCGCGCGGGGTATGAGTTTCGATGAAACTCACGATGGTTTAACGTACTTGACATGTGAGTAACCCAAAGGATGAAGTGATGACATCCTCATAGGCGAGCCTGACGAGAGGGCTACCATGGTAAAGGTACCCTTAAATCCAATATCCACACCCGACCCATTTTTCTAAAGTGTGTCACTTGTGTGCGTATGGATCATGACACTCCGCTGTCACACAAGGTACGAGCTTGGAAGAGCTCGCGATCTCGTGGAGGGAACTCATGAGAGGCTTGGTCTAAAAGGCAAGGTGATGACGTTTTTTGGAAATGCAAGCCATGAGAGAACTCTCATGATCAAGTACCCCTAAACCCGACCTTTCCTCTTTTTTCTCTCCTCACGATGATAAGGGATTCGAGGGCAATGAGATCGGGTCCCGACAGCAGGGAGCGTCGATATTTTCTAAGATCGACATGAGGACACAATACCATCAGCTAAGGATCGGGAAAGAAGACATACCGAAGATGGCGTTTCATACCCATTAAGGCCATTATGAGTTCACTGTAATGCCATTTGGTTTGACTATCGCCCCAGCTACTTTCATGGATTTGATGAATCAAGTATTCAAGGAGTATCTGGATTAGTTCGTGATAATTTTCATCGACAACATCCTGGTGTACTCGAGAAGTCCTGAGGAGCATGAAAGACAATTGAGGATAGTGCTTCAGATCCTGCGAAATCATGGACTATACACCAAGTTCAGTAAATGCGAGTTTTAGCTAACTTGTGTGGCCTTCTTAGGTCATGTGATTTATGGTGAAGGAATTTCCATGGACCCGACCAAGATTGAAGTCGTGATCACCTGGCCAAGACCGACAACAGTGACGGAGATCAGAAGCTTCTTGGGGTTGGCAAGTTACTATAGACGGTTCGTGGAAGGGTTTTTAGCAATAGCCATGCCTCTTACTCAACTGTTGAAGAAGGAAAAGAAGTTTGTTTGGACAGATAAGTGCGAGCGTAGTTTTCAAGAGCTTAAACGAAAGCTAACTACCACACCAGTGCTAACAATTCCGTATGGTCCTGGAGGATATGAGATCTATAGTGATGCATCATTCAGAGGACTGTGTTGCGTGTTAATGCAACATGGAAGGGTTGTTACGTACGCGTCTCGCCAATTGAGACCTCATGAGTTGAATTATCTGACACATGACTTAGAACTTGCAACAATTATCTTTGCTTTGAAGATTTAGAGACATTACTTGTGTGGAGAAAGATTCTAGATCTTTACAAACTATCAAAGTCTCAAGTATTTATTCTCTTAGGAGTTGAACATGAGATAGCATCGTTGGATGAAATTTCTCAAGGACTATGACTGTGACATCATGTATCATCCTGGAAAAGCTAACAAGGTCACAGATGCGTTGAGTCGGAAGTCTTCAATTGTGCAAATGGTGATTCAAGAATGGATCTTGCTTAAAGGAGCTCGAGATTCGATTTTCAAATTTGAGGTAGGCCACCTTTCAAGTCTTATGGCCACCCTCAGAATTGAACCAGAAGTGCAGACAAAAGATCAAGACATTGCAGTTGACGTGTTAGCAAGTGAAAGCACAACATTGTAAGCCAGGAAGACTCTTGCAACCCCTCAAGATTCCCGAGTGGAAGTGGGAACACATCACAATGGATTTTGTGATGGGGTTACCAAGGAGTTAGCGAGATAATAATTCCATATGGGTTATGGTTGACAAATTGACGAAGTCTGCTGACTTCATCGCTGTACGAAAGGAGTTTGCATTGGATAGGTATGCAGAGTTGTACGTGCGTTAGATAGTTCAATTGCATGGAGTTCCAGTAATGATTACCTCTGATCGAGACTCGAAGTTCATAGCAGCCTTCTGGAAAAGTTTACAGACTACCTTGGGAACAAAGCTGTAATACAGCATGACCTATCATCCACAGATGGATGGTCAATCTGAGAGGATGATTCAAACTCTCGAGGACATGCTATGAGCTTCTGTGTTGGACTTCAAAAGAAGCTGGGAGGAACAGCTTCATCTAGTCAAGTTTGCCTACAACAACAATTATCAGCAGAGCATTCAGATAGCACCATTTGAAGCGCTGTATGGCAGAGCGTGCAGAACTCCAGTTTGTTAGGATGAAGTCGAAGAACATAAGATCACCGGCCTAGAGTTCGTTCAACAATCAGTGGATGCAGTCATAGTTATCCGAGAAAGACTAAAGACTACTCAGAGTCACCACAAAAGTTATGTTAATAAGCAGCGAAGACCATTGAAATTCCAAATTGGTGAACACATTTTTCTTAAGGTGTCACCGATGAGGGGTACTTCGCACTTCGTCGAGAAAAGGAAATTGAGTCCGAGGTACGTAGGTCCCTTTGAGATTCTAGAGAGAATAGGGACTTTGGCGTATCGTCTTGCATTGCCGCCAAGACTAGCGCAAGTGTATGATGTCTTCCACGTGTCGATGTTGAGAAAATATGAGCTCGACCCGACCCATGTGCTCAATTTTGAGGAATTAGACGTGGACGATAGAGTGTCGTATGTGGAGAGACCAGTTCAGATCATGCATCGGAAGGAGCAAGTTCTGCGCAACAAGATGATCTCTTTGGTCAAAGTGGTCTGGCAACACCATGGAATAGAATTAGCAATGTGGGAAAGTGAAGAATCAATGAGATGACCATACCCCCACCTTTTTGAAGAAGAATTGTAATGGTTTAAATTTCGATAACGAAATTTTTATAAGAGGGGAAGAGTTGTGACATCTTGATTTTCGACCCTGTTTCGATTAAAAGAAATGGGCTTTTCATCAATGCACCTATAGTATTTTTCTTTGAGTTTATCAATCATGAGATAATTAATTTATCAGGTGAAGCCATTAATAGATATAAACGCAACAAACTTGATAATTCGATCAGAATTTGACTGCTCAACCATGCTAATTTACAAGGGTCAATACAACACCATTATAATTAATCAAAGATCGAAGATCGGTCAATTGGACAGAGGCCATAATTAAAGTAATCACACCTAATTGCAAAATTCGTGTCGAACGACACTAAACCGATTTTTCTGTCAATTTTGTACACTATGCCTGTAATTGAAATCTTGAGATTTTTACAACAACTGAGAGTCGCGGATGAGTTGGAGATGCACAAACTTGAATTGAAAATTATCAACCACGAGTCAAATGCGATAAAATTCCTAAAAGTTAACCAGTAGGTTAGGTCACATTAAAATCGCATTCGGTTGAAATTAACCATGAAATTGAACCTGGTTTCAGGAATTGAAAGTTCGAGCGTGTCACGATTTATTTTTGGGATGTTGACTTATCCTTTGAAGAATTTTCGACGAGACCGGATTTTTGCCAAAAAATCAAAATTGGGCAATTTAATTTCAAGGAAATTCGGATGGCCATTTTTGGGTGGAATTTTGGCCTTCAAGATGGATCAAATGGCAAAAGGAATTGTGGAAATTGGTGTGGGGACCTTGGTTGGCATTTTTGAAGGCCAAAATAGAGTTAGTTGGTGTGAAATTGAAGATGGAAATTGGTGAAATTCGTAGGGCTATGGGGGCTGCAACATTTGGACTTCAAAATTGGCTTGTTTGAGAAGATTAGGAGGGGAAAATGGTTGCTAGATAAGGCTGAGGCTTATGGGGCTTGCACTTGAGTATTTGGGATATTTAAGTTGGACTTTGGAGGCCTCTTGTCCCCCTTCTAGCAACAGCTTCTTCTTCATTCTCTTCTCCTTCAACTTCCATTTTTCCAGTGAACCTCAAAGCAATCAAACCAATCAGCCACCACCCTCATGCCGCCTCCTCCTTCATGATTGAGCCAGCCGATGCCATGAGCCAACAGCCAACGACTCTAGCCCGCTCAAACACCTCATGTTGCCCGTGCTCCGTCCACCTCGCGTCCATCGCACGTCGCTGCCTCAGTCGTTGCCAGCCAACCGTCTGAGCCACTTATGGCACCCCTCGAACGGCCCTCGATCCGTTAGGGTCGCCACAATTTGCTTACCTTTCACTTTCCCTAATAACATGTCATTCTGATACCATTTCAATCGCAATGAGTCCATACAATCATGGGGTTTATATCTTTTAGATCAGTCCCTCGTGCAGTTCATATATGGAAGCATATCCAACAACTCCCTCCCTTATATTCAGAAAACGATGCACACCTACTAAACATTTTATAGGTAAAAGCCAAACACTTTTATTTACTTAAACCAGATGGACATCATTCATCGGTACATCTAAATGCCGTAGTCTTATACTCGGCTATACTTCAAAAGATGACCGACATCTCCTCCAACAGTCATATACTTAAAGTCCATCGATCAATGTTAGTGTCCAAAAGTTCATTCCTTTGCTATCCTCCTCCTCGCGGTCATATCCAACCATTCGATCCATCTACCGGTGGCAATGGCAACAAAGGTATCTTATCTAGTCTAAAATGTTAATCCCAAAAAGGGGTGAGTACAACTACTTAGCAGTAAAGATCCACCAAACTACTCAATGCATCAAATAGAACAATTAAGGTATCATGAACAAAACACATATCATTCATGCATTTAAGCATACCTTACCTTGCAGCCATGCACATATCACCATGCCATATGTGTATATACCACTATTCACTTATCATCAAGCATTCATACATATACCATCATGCCATAGGTGCATATACAACCATGCACTCATCATCATCATATCATACAGTCATGCATAAATGTCACCATACCATGCATGATTCAATTTCCACTGTTTATCTTTCAATTTGATCACTACATCTTTCTTTCGTGAGATCAGTAATTGCATCCCACATTTTATCACTTGCACCCCAACCTAGCATCGCGAGAAACCTCCGGCCCACCCTCACATTCCGGGCATCTCGTATCCCAACTGGCATCATGAGGCATCCCCCGGGCACAAACCTCCGAGGCTTCTGGCACCCAACCATTTCGGACATCTCGAAACTCCCGAGGACATCCGAGCATGTATCGTAATACAACCGGGCATCCGGCACCCCCCATCCCGGGCATCCTGACACTCCCAAGGCATTGTCGGCTCACCTCCAATAGTCTCCTCATTCATCATAATTCATTTTCACCAATTTATGTCTCACAATCAACATGGCATATGATGTAATGGCAACAAAGTCAAATTCAGCTTTTGATTCTATATGCAATGCCCAATATCATCACATATGCAGCAAGATTTAATCACTTACAACAATACAGTTTATGGGGCTCATGCAAAACAGAATAGTCAATGCATTGCAGCCTTTGAAGTCCTCACAATCCAGCTTACACAGTTTTAGAAAAAATTTCCATTTAATACTCAAATGACCTTTAAAAATTATGAAATTTGAACATGTGATAGTCAAGACATAAAGGCAGACATTTCATGAGGAACACTGCACCAAAAGACCCTCATATCATGTGGTATAGACCGAACATCACAGCACCATTATCATAACCACTTAACTTGCACAGTTTTCAAAATATTTTCAGTTAAATAGGCAAATGAACTTCAAAAATTACGAAATTTGAATATGTTGTAGGCAAGAGATAAATAAAGATATTTTATGCAGAACACTTTTTGTTGGGATTAACGGATTGCCAAAAACCGGATTCGACACTAAATCGAACCCCTAAAACGAATGCGGAAGACAAGCCTCGGAAAATCACGTATCACCGATCCTAAAGCACACCACGGAATCGAGCGTACCTTGTTAGCCACAGATTAAACATCAACGTCGATAAGAGGAAGAGAAAAACAATCTTGTTCGATCCGATGACGCCAATTCGCCTTGAAGGGAAGAAAAACGTCGCCTTGTGCTTTACTGTTTTTCTTTTTGGAGAGAGAGAGAGGGAGAGGGACGTACGTATGTTTATGATTCCAAAAGGTACGTCCTCCCTCTCTCTCCTCTTTTATATACGTTCCTAAAAAAATAGAAACGTACCCCTTCATCATATCCCTCCATCCATGGGCCCTAATCCTGTGAGCCGGGCTTTCAGGCCGAACATGGACGGACGGGCCTTAAGCCCATCACATAAAACCATCATCTCCCACTCACACATGGTGAGCCGAACAAGATTCTCTTTACCTCTCTTCAACATTCATACCGGTGAATAATCCGTGCGACTAGCATACTTTGAGAGCTCGTTGCTATACATCTGTTAGGAATATATAGCAGCTCATAATGGGCATCACACTCTGAGTAGATTTAGTATGCAGTACCCTAGATCGATCGATCACATTTATATCTCTCTCGATCTCTTTTAAACAATGATATATATTGTATTCACAATTATGATTATCACAAAGACAATCATAATTGGTCGACCAATGAATACACAACTACAATGTGATTCTCCAAAATCGATCTTCCTCTTTCCTTCAAACTCTCAATTTCAGTTCAGCTTGCTTTTCTAGAAATGTCCCATTAGATCAAATCAACTCATGACCCTTGGCAACATCCTAAGATAGCAAACACTAAATAGAAATCTTGAGAATAAGTAAGAGTCCTGAGAGCACTAAAATTGAGGAACTCTTTTCCTCAAGAGTCTCACACGGCATAAAAGTTGAGATCAAACTTTCGCCACTCTTATTGGTCGTCTCATGCATACGTAGTATGAAATACTTATTACGGTATTAACTCCTTTCCCATGGAGTGTATGTCTACACCTTTCAATATCGTACAGATGATAGTTCAGACATACCCAATGTCTAACTTGAGTTCACGTATCTACTCATTCACAAAATTCATCAGAACTCACATCTGACGTCTTAGACAGATAAAGTAAAATATGTGGGGTATTTTACTTTCGGACATAGTAAGTATTATGTCCTCATCTTAACACTCAGTTAAGGCGACACACGTATTTTAAGCTTGAGCTCTCAATTATCACCTAGATAATAAGCTTAAAAACAGTCTTATCTCTATTTATCACACAGTAAATAGAGGCGATTACTCGTGTGAGTGGGCCAATCTTATATCTGTCCAACATACTTTCTCAACTTAAAGTAATGCACTGAGCATTAAGATGCATAAAGATCAAACAAAGATTCATAGGTATTAATAATGAAAAAACACAAGTTCATTGATGTGAACAACTCAGGGAAATTACAATATCCAATACATCAGACTCTACGCAATCCTAGAGATTTTACATTACCACAAAACACATCTCTAAGTATTGGCTTTGTCATAGGATCTGCAACCATTCTATGCGTAGATATGTATTGTAAGTTCACATTCTTTCGTGCAACCATATCTTTGACAAAGTTATACTTGGTATCTATATGTTTGGTCTTGCCATGATATTTTGGATCTTTGGTGTACACTATAGCTGCTTGGCTATCACAGTTAACCAATAATGGATTTGCAGCTTTCTCAATAACACATAAATGATCCAAAAATCTCTTAAGCCAAACTCCTTCTTATACCATTGCTGATAATGCCATGAACTCAGCTTCCATCGTGGACAAGGCTATACACGTTTGCTTCTTACTGCTCCATGATATGGCGCCATTGTTCAACAAGAAAGCAAATCCAGAGGTAGATTTTCTTTCATCTAAATCTCCTCCCCAATCAGCATCTGAATAGCCTTCAAGTCGCAGATCCTTTCCTTGTTAATTCAACTTGTAATCAGTAGTTCCCTTCAGATACCCCAGTATTCTCTTAACGGCTTTCCAATGTATTGGACCTGGATTGGATTGGTATCTACTTACCATTCCAACTACAAAACATATGTCGAGTCTTGTACACATCATAACATACATCAAGCTTCCAACAGCACTAGCATAAGGAACATGTTTCATTTGTTCCTTCTCTTGTGGAGTCCCTGGACACAATCTATGGCTCAATCCTTCACCTTTTGCAATAGGAGTGTCTATGGGTTTACAATCTTGCATACGAAATCGTTCAAGAACCTTATTTATATATGTTTCTTGTGAAAGAGACAACGATCTCTTCAAACGATCTCTTGAAATCTTAACTCCAAGAATGTATGCAGCCTCACCCATATCTTTCATCTCAAAGTTGGAAGACAACCAACTCTTGACAGTATTAACAAACTCCATATTGCTTTCGGCAATCAGTATATCATCAACATATAATGATATGATCACAAATTGATCCTTGGATCTTTTGATATATACACAATGATCCTCATCAATCATTATAAAATCATATGCCATTATGGCATTATGAAAACATATATACTATTGTCTCGATGACTACTTGAAGCCATATATCGATCTCAAAAGTCGACATACATTTTCTTCTTGGCCTTTCACTATGAAACCAGCAGGTTGTTCCATATATATTTCTTCCTCTAATTCTCCATTGAGGAAAGCAGTCTTTACATCCATATGATGTAGCTCAAGATTCATACTAGCTACTATTGCTAGAATAATGCGAATCGAGGTAAATCTCACTACAGGAGAAAATGTATCTTCATAATCAATTCATTCCTATTGATTATACCCATTCACCACAAGGCGAGCCTTATGCCTTTCTATCGAGCCATCAGGCTTTTGCTTTATTTTGAGAACCCACTTGTTCCCAATAGCTCTGTGTCCTTTTGGAAGATCAACCAGTTCCCAGACTTGGTTTGATTTCATTGACTCAATTTCCTCTTCCATTGCATGAATCCATTTTTCCTTACTAGGGCAATTCAGAGTCTCATTAATATTTCTTGGCTCATCCTCATCTTGTGGAGCAACCATAAAAGTTTCCCCTTCCATGTCAAAATGTCGACGGGGAATACTTTGGCGACTTGTTCGCCGTATGGGAGATTGTACACTTTGCACATCATTCCCCATTATGCTCCCACTTGGATTAGATAATGATGATGTCGTCTCATCATGTGGTTGTAATTGAGAATGAGTTGAATTCAATTCATCACTTCTCATATTACTCCCACTTGGACGAACTCCACTAATATCATTATCTTGATCCAAGGTTTCAAATAGGGAGTAATCTTCCCCTATTTCGTCATTCTTAGGAAATTCATCCTCTAAAAATGTGACATCTCGTGATTCAAATTTAGTTACACTCCCACTTTCCTGCTCACCTATAAACACATACCCTTTCGAGTGCTCGGAGTATCTTATGAAAATACTCTTCTTTCCTCTGGGACCCAATTTCCCAAACTTGTGAGAGGACTCATGTGTATAGGTAGCACAACCCCATGGCTTAAGAAAACTTAAGTCCAGTTTTCTACCTGTCCATAACTCATATGGAGTGGAAGTAACTGATTTGGAAGGCACTCGGTTAAGTATATAGGTAGTAGTTAACAACACATCACTCCAAAAATTGATAGGTAAGTTAGCATGCGCCATCATGGACCTAACCATTTCCAGTAGGGTTCTGTTTCTTCTCTCTGCAACACCGTTTTGTTGAGGAGTATATGGAATAGACAACTGTCTTTCTATTCCTTTTTTCATCACATAATTTTCTGAACTCATCAGATAAATATTCTCTACCTCGATCGGATCTCAATACTTTTATTTTCTTGTCTAATTGATTTTCTACCAAGTTCATAAATCTTTTGAAACAACTCAATGCTTCAGATTTATGAGAAATCAAATAGACATATCCGAATCGAGTATAATCATCTATAAAAGTGATGAAATAAACAGCCCCATGCCTTCCTCTCACATTCATTGGACCACAGACATCAGAATGGATTAAATGCAGAGGAAATTCAGCTCTTTTACCTTTTCAAAATGGTTTCCTTGTCGTTTTCCCTTCTAAGCAATGTTTACATATGGGCAAATTGATTTTTTCAATGTTGCCCAACAAGCCCTCTTTGGCTAGTCTATTTATACGTTGTTAGCCAATGTGACCAAGTCTAGCATGCCACACATTCACATCATTATCATATGTATTAGGAGACGTGAGAAGGGAATAACAAACATTTACATTAACATAGTCAATATCTAATACAATGAAACCATGCATAAAATAACCACAACCATAGTAATTTGTATCCAAAAACAAATCCACACCTCTATTATAGAAGTTCATATTAAAACCTAGTTTAACCAACACTAAAACAGACATTAAATTCCGACGAATCTCCGAAGCATACAATACATCATGTAGGAACAAAGTGCGTCCACCATGCATATTCAGTTGGCATGTGCCAATTCCTTTCACTTCAACTTTGGAGTTGTTTCCCACATAGATCCACTTAGTTCCAGTTGGTATTTGTCGAAATTCCACGAAGGACCCTCTATCCTTCGCTACATGGTCTGTCGCTCCTGAATCAATAGTCCACAAAGGATTAGACTCAGTTAAGAACACATAACTCGACACAAAAGTAAAGTTCTGAAAAGCACAAGGGGTGTTTACCTTCTTCGGCTCACGACAGTCGCGAGCATAGTGACCCTTCTTGTCATAGTTGTAACACTTCACCTTTACAAGCTTCTTCATGTGAGGACACTTTACTCTTTCATGTTGGTTAAACTTGGGTTTCTTCCTTGAAGGACCTGCTTCCTTACCTTTCCCTTTATCAAACCAGTTAGGGCGTTTGTGCTTGGAGCTCGAAGCTCCATGTGAGCTAGAATTAGCATGATAGAGTTCAGCATCCGGCTTAGCCGCCAAGAGGCGCTCCTCTTCTAGCTCAAGATGGCGCATAGCATCCTCAAAGGTTTTGATATTATCATTATGGGTCAGGTGCACCTTCATATGCTCCCAACTCTAAGGCAAGGAACGAATCACTGCTTGCACTTGCTGCTCATCTGTCAAGACATGGCCAGCATCTTTCAGCTCATTTATCATGTTTGACATATTTCTAAGATGTTGCTTCATGGTCTGACCATGAGGCTTCTTATAAAAGTCAAACCTAATAGTGAGCTGCCTCAATATGGTCACCGAAGTAAGACTAAATCTTGCTGCCAATGCTTCCCACATTTCCTTGGCATTGTCAAAATGCCTAAACTCTCACATGACTTCATTTTCCATGCTGCTCAGCAACGTGATGCGAGCAAGAGAGTTCTTTCTTTTCCATGCAGCAAAAGCTTCCATATCTCTCTTGTGCTGTGCAGTGTTTCCTTCTTTAAGTTCTACCATGGTCAGGTTAAGAGCTTCTAGTGCCTCTTGCTCTTCCAGCACATATTGGATTTTCATGTGCCATATTTCATAGTTGTCACCATTGAGCTTTTCACCTTTGTTCAGCTCGGCAACTATGCTCTTTGTAGCTAAAGCCATTGATCTGAACACATCAGATATATATGCACGGATTATTAATGCCTATCATTCATGCATCCCTTTTGCACAAACCCATCATATTAATGAATAATTCCAAGTAAGGCTTCAGAATCAAAAGGTCACTATGTTTCCAATCATCCTCTAAAAAACCTAACTTAAAACTATCATTAATATAATTGTCTTATGCAAAATAAATTCTAAAGAAGCTACAAAAACTTCTATAACTACCCACAGCAACCAACAATAACAGAAAGCAAATAATAATTGACATCCAATAAAACAATAATGCTTTCACATAATACAACTAACATATCGGTTGCTACATCAACAACAATCAGGTAGTAAACATTACATAAGATGTCCACGAAGCACACTTAACAAAGATCAACCAATACATCTAACACCAAGTCAGCACACGAACTGGGAAAAATCCTCTTTTGTTCAATTTCTTGATCTTTTCCCTTGTGACAATCCAATAATATTCATCTACAAAATCCATCACAATTTTCTTATATGAAGCAGCTCTATTGACATCCCATATGCGATTCAACACTCCTTGCCATTCAGGTGGAAGGGTGTTCATGAAAAATCGCACCATCTCTGACTGTGGAATAGGACGACCATTCCATATGACCTTTTGAATTTTCTCATTGACTTCAAGGACGTGATCAATTAAGTCACCACTCTCCCATCGATGATCAGTAAGCTCAGCTATCAACTTAGAAAGGCTTTCCTTTTGTTCATCAGTAATTGCGCGAATAGGTGTGCGCAACTTGAGGGGAGGCATAATTCCTGCAACAAATGCAGAACAAATAAGGGATCACATATAATCCACATAGACTTCATTGAAAAAGAAACACATTCCTTTCCTCTTTTCCTTTTTTTGGGTCAACAGTCAACGGGTCAACGGTCGGGTCGCCGGTGGTTAGACCGGTCGGACTAGTCGGACCGGGTCGGACAAACCGATCGGCACGTGCCGAGCGCGTGCACGGGATGACGTCACGCAGACGTCAGTCGGCACATGCGCGGCATGCGCCAGGCTTCCATATGAGTCGAGTCGGGTCGGGTCGGGTCGGGTCGGGTCGGGTTGCCAGCTAGTGACCGACCGGCCAACGGTCGTCGGCGATGACTCATCAATGACGTCATCCCGGTGGTTATCATGACGTCACGGTGACGTCATCACGCGTCGGCTCGCCGACCGGCACATGCCGGTTCGCCACCGGCCGTGCGCGCCGCCGGCCGGCATGTGGCGCCCACGCGCAGTGGCTTCTGGCCGTGCGTGTGGGAGCATTCGGCGTCTCCCAGTAGCGCACGACCCGTCGACGGATTCATCTCGATGAGCCCTTTCATCCTATGCCTTCAGAAATCGATTTCGACTTATAGAAACTCGAAAAAATGGATGAACAGTGCTCGGGTGTTAGGATTTTGCGCCCCGATCCGTGTCAACCTATCATTTTCGCAAAAAATCAATCAAAAAACATGAAAGGGGTCGGGAAAACATGAATTAGGGCTCTGATACCAATGTTGGGATTAACGGATTCCCAAAAATCGGATTTGACACTAAATCGAACCACTAAAACGAATGCGGAAGACAAGCCCCGGAAAATCACGTATCACCGATCCTAAAGCACACCACGGAATCGAGCATACCTTGTTAGCCACAGATTAAACACCAACGCCGATAAGAGGAAGAGAAAAACAATCATGTTCGATCCGATGTCGCCAATTCGCCTTGAAGGGAAGAAAAAACGTTGCCTTATGCTTTACTGTTTCTCTTTTTGGAGAGAGAAAGAGGGAGAGGGATGTACGTACATTTATGATTCCAAAAGGTGCGTCCTCCCTCTCTCTCCTCCTTTATATACGTTCCTCAAAAAATAGAAACGTACCCCTTCATCGTGTCCCTCCATCCATGGGCCCTAATCCTGTGGGCCGGGCTTTTAGGCCCAAAATGGGCGGACAAAACGGGCCAACATTACCAAGCCCATCATTCCAATCTAACCATCTCTGAAGGACCACAATTTCACCTACTTATTCTTGTTTTTTGTCTCTAAATTTTTGATATGTTAAACCTCAGAAAGTACACTACAACCTTTGTTAAGAGATCAAAGTGAGATTTTCACAAGAAGGTTACTTTACAAACCATGAAACCACTGAAAGTCATCACGACGAATTCCAGATCTAGTCTCTCCAAAGAAAAATCATTTCACTAACCATTTCTTGTCCGTTTTGCCTCCAATTTTAGTATGTTGTTCTTCAAGGTGTTCTCTACAACTTTCATGAAGAAATTGAAACAAGATTCCAACTAAAAAGTCACATGCAACACACAAACTCAAAGATGGTCAAACTGGTCTTTCCAGAAACAGCATGCATGACCAATGAATCTCTCTCCATAGCTCCGAAATTTCATCCCCTCTACCACAACCAAGAATTACCATCTACTACACATACACACAGCAATGCAAAGAGTAGGTTTTAGGACTTCACTTGCCTTAAATTGAAGAAAAACACAGCAAGAACGACGGCGGGACTAGGCGGGCTCGACGACATCTCCTCTTCCTCTCTTCCTCTCTTCCTCTCTTCCTCTCTTTCTCTCTTCTTTCTTTGGACGCCCCTCCCCCTCTCAATCTCTCTATCCCTTTTCTTTCCTCCCCTTCAATGATTTTATTGCATGCAGCCGCCCAAAGGAGCCAATGGGGGCAGCCACACTTTGCTCAACCTCCATGCCACTTGTCAGCTCGCATGTAAGGCTTATGGGCTTCAAGTGTTGGGCCGGTCTTGGGCCTTCATGGGCCGGTTGACCAAGGGACTGGCGTGGGCTGGTTGGATGGTCTGTTGGCCCTAATGATCAGCCCACCCTCTCCTATTCCCATCCCATTTAACCCTTATTTAAATTAACACTTAATTTCAACTTATAAACTCACAAAACTTTATAATTTAAATCAATGAAATTCTACTTATAAAGTGCACCACCAAGAATAAGATTTCTATATCAATTTGCACTTTAATAAATCCTTGGGTCACTTGAAGACACACCTCCGTCCAAAAAAATCATCCATTACAATGCTCGGCCTTAAATTAATTGAAATTCATTAATTCAATGGCTAATACAAAATCAAACGGCACTTCCATCACCTATTGATGGTTCATAGCGTATCCAAGGGTTGTCATGAAATTTTAGGATGCCACACCACCATCGACTGCCCCTACTCGCGCCACTGAACCGTCCTGCCGTTCCCTCACCGTTCCAACCATCCATTCGAGCTAAGCCCATGACCAGCCCCCTGAGCAAAACCAAACTCACAGCTTGAGTTGTGAGCTTTGTGGGCCATTTTCGTCCCATCCGAGCCTCTTTTGATGTCATCGTAGACCCGAGTTGTGGTCATCGTCGCACTACCGTCGCCGTGAAACGATTTATTCGCTAATCCAGTGAGTTTACCTCCTAATCTCTAGTTAGGATGCTAATTACGCTTAAAGGTGGATTAGTGGCTAATTAGTGGATTAGTTAGTCTTAAGTCAAGTTAGAGTAAATTAGTTAGCTTAGTAGTTAATTTGATTATGCAATTAGATTAATTAGCAATTAAGTGGTTAGTTACTTTAGTTAGTTAGCTTAGTAGGTTAGATTAGTTCAATTAAGTCCAATTAGGTGGTTAGATTAGTGTAAGTATATTAATTAGTGGTTTAATTTAATTATTTTACAATTTATTTAATTATTTATTAGTTAACATAAATTATACCGGGATAGCCGGTCATTAGAATTTTGTGTTAATCGTCGTGGTGTAGTTGGTTTGTGTAATTGAATGCTAATTTATACAATTGCATGCTAAGTGATGATATTTGAATTATTATTTAAAAAATATCGAATTTTTATCTTTAATTAGAAAAATACTGGGTGTCGATTTTTTACGCCAAAAATATTTTAAGTACTATATAAATTAGTGGAATTTTGAAAAGAGAGTATGGCACATTTTATAGTCCAATTTAACTGTGTGTCCACGCACAACTATTTTACCGAGTGTTTTTAATATGAAGAAAATATGCCAATTACATTATTTGAAATTGAGGCATTTGAGTGCAAAGCACGATATCCTTGGCTGAGATTGGATATGTGTGTGATCACTATGAGAACCCGTCACCCGATGAAAGCCAGGTGGGCAATGCTCCTATATGGAATGGCCTACACCAACGGATGCCAGATTGCGGTAGAGGCCGGACCGATGCTCCTTCGAGAATGCCGTCTAGATGTAGACATTGCCATCCTCGATGGAGCGAGACGACACTTGATTATGCCGGCAGACTACCAACTATTGAATTGGATATGATCAATGGATCTTAATAACTGGGACACATGTGAATGAGTGAAATAGTTGCGCCTGATTATAGGACAAAATTGTGTGGCACGAAATGGGACGTGTCATAACTATTTGGCCTTATAATCGGGACCCCTGTGAGTATTTGATGATTGATGTGTAGTGTTCCAGTTGTTCAATATGTTTGTGGTATGCATATGTATATGAGTTGTACTAATTTGCAGGAAGGTGTTGAGGCAAGGTAAGTCTTATATGATTTGTGCTTAGGCTGCCTCTAGGTGAATTATCTTACTAATCAGGGTTTAGGGTATAGACTCACTGAGACATCGTCTTACCCCGTCATGGTTTACAATTTTTAGGTCCCTAGATGAAGGTACAACATGTATCATATGGGGTCCCGCAGGTGATGGATTTTGAGCACACCTACTTCCCAATTCCTAGGACCACCCTGACTCATGAGTTGGTGGAATCCACGATATGGGTTGAAGTTTAGATAACTCAGTAACTCCTTTTTGGTTTAAACTCATGTGTATATAAACTCGGTTTGCTTATAAAATAAGTTTTGTGAAAATCGGTTATCCTGCTTTCCTATCCCATGTTTATTTGTTGTCTGGAGATTGTTTAATTCGCTTCTGCATATGCATAATCATTTGGGTCAATGACGAGTCCTAGGAACGCCGTAATTTAGTCAACCACCGAGGATGTGTGCGTACCCGGGGTTCAAGGAGTGACATAAGTCCAATCTGGATCAGAAACGATACATCTCAATATCGCACTAAGACCAAAAAAGGATCAGCCTGTCATGACATGATCACCGATCTAGTACCGAATCTGGTTCGGCAATGCTACGTCTTAATATCGCACCGAAACCAAGAAAGGATTGACCCATCATAATATGATCAACGATCTAGTATCGAACTTGGTTCAGAAACAATATGCCTCAATATCACTGATCCCAACAAAGAGACTTGACCGAAGTGCTTCCACGCACATCCAAGAGGCATCGTATATCTTGTCTTAGAGGCTTGGCATGTTCTCATGCATCGATCATGGACAATGAACATAATATATGTGTAAAGACTACTTCCAATAAACATATATAAAACACTAATGCTAAATAAAATCACATAGAACAAGCAAATCTAATAACATCACAAGATTTCCAAATACCTCACCATGAATTTACTTATCAACTTAGCATATCACTCTTACTTATCACTATTTAAGATAAGTTATCACATTTGCTTATCACCTATCAAGATAAGCTATCACCCTTACTTATCATATATTAAGATAAGCTATCAATCTTACTTATGGCTTATCAAGGTAAGCTATCAACCTTACTTATCACTTATCAAGATAAGCTATCACATTGCTTATCACTTATCAATGATAACCTATCACCTTTTCTTATCACTTATCAAGATAAGCTATCATCTTTGCTTATTATTGGAGAAAACTTTATTATTTTGAAGTTGACAAAACATTTTCATCAGTCTATTCTGAAGACTTGTAAACTCAAGTGTTAAAGTCTGACGAACTCCAGACTCAAGACTCAAGTCTACCATTGCTGACAATTTCCAGACCGATGAAGAGAAGACTTATCCAGATGCGAGTTTATTTTCTAAGGATTTGGTTCATATGGTTTGTAGAAGATCTTATGGCTGAAAATAGCACCTCGTGATCAATTATTTGAATCAATTCAGATAATTAGATCTGTTGAATGTCGAAGTATACTTGAAAGGTTCTACTTATAGAAACCTAGATCCTGATTGTATGGGCGAGCAGGATTGGTGGGCTATCATCACATTCCTTTAATGACTCGAGATCTCCTTGATTGATTATGTCCAACGGGTAGATTGGAAGAACTCATTTGGTAAGTACCAACAGTTGAAAAGGCATGGAGGAATATATAAGAAAGACGCTCAAGTTATTCAAGTGTGTGTGTGAAAGAAGAATTCCAAAGTCTGAAGCTCTTAGTTCTTTGCTATTTCAATCACTGAGCTTAACTTGTACTCAAAAGAGAGATCAAACGCTTGTGAGACCTTGAGGAAGTGTAGTAGAAATTCTATATTGTGAAGACAAGGACATGAGACTGTAAAATCTCTTTTGGTTCTTAGTGAAATACAGCCAGTGGGCTGTCAATGCGGGAAAGTGGACGTAGGCTTGATCTAAGCCGAACCACTATAAACCTTGTGTTTCAATTCTCTTTCCCTAAAATCCTTACTTTAATTTGTAGCCTTATATAATTGCTTAGGGCCTGCTTGGCAACTTGCCAAACAGTGCCTGATTCTGATTTTTCGTTCCCAGAATTAGTTTGGGACGAGAATCGTGTTTGGTAAAAATTTTGTTCCCAGGAACATATTGGGAACAGAATTGAGAATAAAGAAAATATAATTCTTCATCCGAGAATCAAAAAAAGAATCAAAACAATGAAACTCTCATTCTTCTTTTCCATAATCCCGCAATTGTCGTCCGCCACCGCCCGCCCCCGTCCGCCGCCGCCGCCGCCACCTGCCACCTGCTGATCGCTAGTCCGGCGAGCTCGCTGGAGGCTCGCCAGACCAGGGTGAGGTTTAGCGAGCTTGCTGGAGGGAAGCCCCGCCACCAACGAGGTTGGCCTGGCCACCAGGCGGGCTGGGCAAGCCTCGTCGGTGGCCAGGTGAGCCTCACCGACAGCTGGGCGAGGCTCGCCTGGCCACCAACAAGGCTCGCCCAACCCTGCCAGTGGCTTGCCTAGCCTTGCCAAGGCTGGGCAAGGCCGGCCTCACCCGATTTGGCAAGGCCAAGCCTCGATGGGGCTGGGCGAGCCTCGCCTAACAGCCAGCAAGGCTCGGCCGACGAGGGCCGACCTTACCGAGGGCCGGTGAGCGTCTGTGGCACCTCGAACCCCCCTTAGGTCACCTCAGGCACCTAATGCTACACCTAACTACATCTCTTAGAAGAAGCATCGTAAATCATAGACATTTCTTTTTTTTGAAATCGGTCCCAGCGCGACTCATTTAGCGGAAGCAAAATATAACATCGCCATATCTCCCTCCATCAACCATAATACAATTGCACACCACTAAACATCATAATAAAAGACAAAGCCATGACATTTTATTTACATATTTTCCAAGATGGGTTTCCTTGGGTCGGTACATCAAAAGTAAGGCCAGGACATGTAGCCAGACTCAGCCATAAACCCAAAAAGAAACACATGACCCACTACGATTGACGTGTAAGATCCCTCATCACAAGTGTCGGCTAATCTTCCCAAAAAGTTTCAGCTCCTACTTCTCAAGCACGGGCCCTCACACCCATCCCAGTGCATCAAGCAGTGGCGGTGGCAACATCCCACGCATCACTCTGTCTCGACGAACATGGACGGATATAAACTCCTGAATGACGGGGCCCCCAACCAGGCCCACATCGTACATCACTAAGGCGCGCACTCGAATATACGTAAGACCAGGGACGGTGGGATAGTCAATCTCCACGCACTCGACCTCTACATCTGAAGGAAGGCCATAAAATATGCCCCGCGTGACAGCAGGGAGTGGCATTCTGCTAATTTAAAATGTTGGTCCCCGAAAGGGTGAGTACAACCACTTAATAGGTAAATGACCAATAAACCACTCAATACATCATACCATGCAATCATCACAATCATAGCATCACATAAGCATAAGCATCCATGCACAACATACCTTGGCATCTAGGGGTGAGCACGGTTCCCGGGGAGAACCGGGAACCGGAGAACCGAACCTGAGGGTCCGGTTCGGTTCCCGGTTCCTAAGAGACCGGTTCCGGTTCCCGGTTCCATTTTTCTAGGAACCGGCGTTCCCGGTTCCGGTTCCGGTTCCCATAGAAATCGGAACCGGAACCGGTCATAATTTAAAAAAAAAAAAAATAAACCTAATAGGTCACTTTCCCGTTTCCCCCCACATGATTTCCCCCCCTCCCGCAGATTCTTCCCCCTTCTCCTTTCTTTTCTCTCTCTCTTTCTTTTCTCCCCTTTTTCCTCCTCACGTCACTTCCTCCCCCCCTACTTTTTTCTTTTCTTCTTTCTCTCTCTTTCTCTTCTCTTTCCCTCTCTCTCGGCCGAACCCCCCCTCCTTCTCCTCCTCTTCTTCTTCTTCTTCCTTCTTCTTGCTGGCTGCTGCTTCACCCAGCACCACATCGCCGCCCCACGCCCTACTCACCACCGCCTCTTGGCCACCGAACCACCACCACCCACCGCTCGTTCGACGAGCTGTCTCGCCGTTGGGCTCGACGAGCTGTCGCGCCATCCGCATCGCCCCTCGCCGCCGTGAGCCACCGCTACCGTCCCCAAGCCACCGCGACCACCACTTGCCGCCGCTCGCTCGGCCGTCCGGGCCGTCGTTGCTCCGAACCACCACTGCCTCCTCCAGAACCAAGCCCTTCCCCCCTTAGCTGTGGGTTTCGCCGCGACCGCCGCCGTCTTCGCCGCGCCGTCCGTGCCGCTGTTGGTGCCGTGAGACTCTTGTCTTCGTCGCCGTCGCGCCGCCGTTGCCGTGTGCTTGCCCTTGACTTATTGACTACGAATTTATTCTCTTATTTTTGATACAGGAACCGTGGAAAACAAGTGTATTTGGTTTTTCCTGTTCGGGTTCCGATTCGGAGATAATGGGGGAGGTGAAAAGGGGGAAGAAGGAATCGATTCAGCTCCATCTCTCTTTGGCTCTTCCGCGGAAGATTATCGTTCCTCGCGAAACGATAACCACCCAATCGCGTCGAGAACGAGGCCGATCGTCTCCTTGCAGATCTGGGTCGATCTTCTCTTTCGTCCCCGAATCGTGTTCTGCAGGTGGGGAAGCGCGTCTTTGAGCCATGGGGAGGGGAAAGTTCAAGGGCAAGCCCACGGGTCGCCGCCAGTTCTTGACTCCCGACGGGATAAGTAAGCCGAGAGCGCAAAGATTTGATTTTTCTTGCGAATTTCGACGACCCTCTTTCGTTCGGCATCGCTTGTGATTGTTGGGAATAGCCCATTCGTTGAGGTCGGTTGGTTGTTTGTTTGGATGTGGTCGGGCTGAATTTGGGTGTGGTTCTGTTTTGTTGAATCTGTTTGGTTATCTGAGATCGCCATGTACAAATATGCCAAGATGTGAAGTTGTACCAGAGAGATAAGTGATAAGAAGACAAGAGAAAACAATGGACAATTGATTTTGTGCATGCTATTCCCTGTTTTATGTGTTGCTTCATGAATGAAGCTTCAATTAGTTCATAACCTTGCGGGTATCAAGAGTTTTCTGAGATCATGTTGTGGCGTTGTTTTAATTCTGTGAAAATGAAAAAAAAAGAACCTGTCGGAACCGAAACCGACCCTGGAACCTGTAACAGGGTAGGTTCTAGGTTCTTGATTTTGATGGGTAGGTTCCAGGTTCCAAAAATTGAGGAACCTGTACCTGAGGGTAGGTTCCAGGTTCCGGACGGAACCGAACCGGAACCGGGAACCGCTCACCCCTACGACTGAAGTGTAAGATCCCCCATCACAAGTGTCGGCTAATCTTCCCAAAAAGTTTCAGCTCCTACTTCTCAAGCACGGGCCCTCACACCCATCCCAGTGCATCAAGCAGTGGCGGTGGCAACATCCCATGCATCACTCTGTCTCGACGAACATGGACGGATATAAACTCCTGAATGACGGGGTCCCCAACCAGGCCCACATCGTACATCACTAAGGCGCGCACTCGAATATACGTAAGACCAGGGACGGTGGGACAGTCAATCTCCACGCACTCGACCTCTACATCCGAAGGTAGGCCGTAAAATACGCCCCGCGTGACAGCAGGGAGCGGCATTCTGCTAATATGAAATGTTGGTCCCCGAAGGGGTGAGTACAACCACTCAGTAGGTAAAGGACCAATAAACCACTCAATACATCATACCATGCAATCATCACAATCATAGCATCACATGTCACATAAGCATCCATGCACAACAAACCTTGGCATCATGCACATGTCATCATACCTCATGTACATACATCATCATATAGACCTCACCATCATATCATACACTTACCATCATCATATCGCATGTACCATCATCATTACCATGCATCCATGCATGTAACATCATCATCGTATCACATGTACCATCATCATTACCATGCATCCATGCATGTAACATCATCATCATATCACATGTACCATCATCATGTCATGCATATATCATCATGCATAATTTGATTTCAATTTTCATCTTTAGGTGTATTTACTAGCCCTATCAATTGGTATCAGAGCTTGTGTGCTCGTTGTATTGAAGTGTTTTACTTCTAAGCTAAAGATCTATGGCTAGTATTTTGGCTCTAGGTTTGGTCAAAGGCCAGAGCAACACCAGACCTCCTTACTTTGATGGAAAGGAATACAGCGTATGGAAAAACAAGATGAAGGCATTCATAAGATCGAAAGGTCCTCTGGAATGGGATGTGGTAGAAAAATGAATCATTCCTAAAGGTGCATCAGTTTCAGTAAGAGGAAAAGAAGTTGTAGATGCTGGCAAAATGGCACAAGAAGAAATAACCAAGAGACAAGCTCTTGATGTGAAAGCAATCTACTCTTTATATTGTGCTTTATCTCCTACTGAATATAACAGAATTTCATCTTGTGAAATAGCCAAAGAAGTCTAGGATAGGTTACATGTTACCTATTAATGAACAAATTGAGTTAAAAAAAACAAAGATCAATATCTTACTCGGACAGTTAGAAGCCTTCAAGATGAAATCAGGAGAATCCATTACTGACATGTTTGGTCGTTTTACATAAATTGTAAATGGTCTATCATATCAGGGACAATTAATCTCAGGACCAATGAAGGTCAATAAATTGCTGCATGGATTATTCAAAGATTGGAATCACGTGAATACTTCTATAAGAGAAACCCAAAGGATCATGCCTCTTACAGTTGATGAGTTTGTAGGCACACTTTAGTCATACGAAGTGGAGCAACTCAATGAGGAAGAAGATCCTAAAGGTGAGAAGTCAATTGCTTTGAAATCTAATGATGATTCTGATGCTACAGATTCTGAAGATGACATGAATGATGAAGAACTAGCACTCGTGATAAGGAGGTTCAGGAAACTGAATAGAAAGGGAAGAAGATTTAACTGAAGGAAGCAAGGCACTCCAAAATTCCAGAACAAATCAACTGAGGATGATGAAACCAACAAATAAATGATATGTTTTGAATGCAAGAAAAAGGGACACATTAGACCCAACTGTCCTCTATTGAAGAAAAAGAAGGGAAGAGATGAGAAATACAAAAAGGCTCTCAAAGCAAAGACATAGAGTGATATTAAATGTGAAGAAAGTGATGAAGATTATGCTAATATATGTCTTATGGCAAAATCAGAATCAGATTCAAACTTTGAGATAGATTTAGACTCTGACTCAAACAGTGAAATAGAGGTAAGCAATTTTAAAATTCCTACTAAAGTCTCGAAATACATTGATGAACCTTGGCTCAGTCTCAAAACCTCTCTTAAAAGGATTTCCAAGCTAAAAATGGAGAATTCTACACTTAAGCAACATGGAATTTATTGGAAAAAAATGTTTGAAAATCTAGACAAAAAATTTATTGTTTTAAAAGAAAATGCAGACTCTCTTTCAAAAGAAAATAATTTTTTAGAACAGGACATTTCAAATGTCTCAAAAAGGTTTTCAATAGGATCTGAGAAGTTGGAAAAGATTCTTTCAATACAAAGACCTTATTTCAACAAGTCAGGTTTGGGAATGACCCCAGAAACTATTCCTTTAATTGATTTTCTAAAAGTAAAGGAAAGAATTAAATAAAGACCTACAAAAACTTTTTACATAAATCATTTTCAAAAAATCTTTGTAAAACTCGTTGGCCAAAGTGCTCTCAAATGTTCAAAGTACAACAACTCAGAACCTTTTGAGAAATAATGTCCTATGGTTTGGAGACCTGTTAAGAAGGATTGGGGAGAGACTGTGTTTAAAACTAACTCCTCCAGACCCAAAAAAATCTGGGTACCAAAGAAAGCTTGAGTTCTTTTTGTAATTGCAAGTCACTATCAAGAAAAAAACCAAATGGTATTTGGATAGTGGCTGTTCGAGACACATGACTAGAGATTCAAGCTGCTTTATAAAACTTGTGCAAATAAATGGTGGAAAAGTCTCTTTTAGTGGAAATAGTAAATGAAGAATGTTGGGTGTAGAACTCTAAAGATTGGAAGTCTCACAATCAATAATGTCTCCTTGGTGGAAGGATTGAATTACAATCTACTCAACATTAACCAACTATGCGACATTGGATTCAAAGTCAATTTCCAAGAAGGAATTTGTTCAAGAACTAGTAAAGATCTTTCTCAATCTTTCACTGGACGAAGACATGGAAATATTTATCTTCTGGATATAAAACCAAAGAGTTCTCAATGTCTAATATCAATTCAAGATGAAAAAAACATTTGGCATAGAAAGCTTGGCCATATTAACATGAAGCAGATTGCTAAGATTTCCTCCAAGAAGCTTGTTCGTAGACTGCGCAACCTAAAGTACCAAAAATCTAACTTATGCACACCATGTGTTTTAGGAAAACAAGTTAAAAGTTCTTTTAAACCTATAAATCAAGTTTTTACTAATCGTGTTTTGCAGCTTCTGCATATGATGGACCGACCAGAACGCAAAGCATTGGTGGAAAGAGATACTGCCTAGTCATCGTGGATGATTATTCTCGATTTACTTGGGTTTACTTTCTGGCAAGTAAGTCTGAAACATTTTCTCACTTTTCAAAGTTTACCAAGAAAGTTCAGAATGAGAAAGGATATACTATTTCAAGCATACAAACAGATCATGAAGGTGAGTTTGAAAATCAAGACTTTGCCAAATTCTATGACGAATATGGTTTTCAGCATATTTTCTCTTCTCCATACACTCCAGAATAGAATGGAGTTGTGGAAAGAAAGAATAGATCTTTGCAGGAAATGGCAAGAACTCTTTTAATTGAAAGTAATATATCTTCTCATTTTTGGGATGAAGCAGTTTCTACAACTTGTTATATTATTAACAGAGTATTCTTAAGGCCTATTCTGGAGAAAACTCCTTATGAGTTATTCAAATGAAAGAAGCCAATTGTTTCTTATTTCCATGTGTTTGGTTGCAAATGTTTTATTTTAAAGAATGCAAATGATAGAACTAGTAAGTTTGAAGAAAAATCAGACGAAGGAATTTTCCTTGGATACTCAACCTCAAGCAAAGCCTACAAAGTATTCAATAAGAAGAGCCAGTCTATAGAAGAATCTATGAACGTCAAGTTTCAAGACTCAATACAGAATCAACTGAATCATGCTCAACTTGAAGAATCTGAACCTACTCCAAATCCTACAAAGTCTACTATCCCTGAAGTAGTTTAAACTCCTGAAGTTCAACAACAAGATGAACCAGAAGATTCAATTGAAACAGAGGATCAACAGACTCACAAACCAACTAGCAATTGGAAGCATAAATCAAGTCATCCTAAGGAACTCATCATTGACAACATCGATGAAGGAATTCAAACCAGATCCAAAAAGCATGAAGTGTCTAGTGTTTTAGCACTTTTTTTAAGATTAAACCCAAAATTGTAGAAGAAGCCTTGGCTGAAGGAAGTTGGATTGAAGCTATGCAAGAAGAGCTCAGACAATTCAGTATTAATGATGTTTGGGACCTTATTCCTAAACCTAAAGGTAAGTCTATTATTGGAATTAAATGAGATTTCAGGAACAAGGTGGACGAGAAAAGAAAAGTGGTCAAGAACAAAGCAAGACTCGTAGCCAAAGAATATACGCAAGAAGAAGGGATAGATTACGACGAGACATATGCACCAGTAGCGAGGTTAAAAGCAATTAGATTATTACTTGCTTTTACTTGCTATAAAAATTTCAGGTTATTTCAAATAGACGTGAAAAGTGCATTCCTAAATGAATTTATCCAAGAAGAAGTCTATGTGGAACAACCACCTAGTTTTGAAGATCCAAGAAAGCTAGACTTAGTCTTCAGACTGAAAAAGGCTTTTTATGGATTAAAGCAAGCATCTCGAGCTTGGTATGACAGGTTAAGTAAATTTCTAATTCAAAATGGTTTTGATAAAGGTAAAGTAGATACTACCTTATTCATTAAAAAAGAAGGTAAAGATTTTCTACTTGCTCAAATCTATGTTAATGATATCATTTTCGGATTACTTAATGAAAATCTGTGCAATAAATTTTCTAAGTCGATGCAGGATGAATTTGAGATGAGCATGATGGGTGAGTTAACTTTCTTTCTCGGATTACAAGTCAAACACTTGAAGAAGGGAATTTTCATTCACCAAGAGAAATATGGAAAAGATCTCATCAAAAAGTTTTGTTTGGAGAATTGCAAAAAGACTGAGATACCTATGTCAAGTTCTTCAAAGCTGGATAAAGATAAAGAAGGAAAAAGTGTAGACCAGAAGCTATATAGGAGCATAATTGGTTCACTTCTTTATCTTACTGCATCTAGACATGACATATTGTTTAGTGTTCATATCTGTGCTAGATTCCAATCAAATCCCAAAGAATCTCACTTAACTACTGCAAAGCATATCATCAAATACATTGCAACAACTTCAAAGCTAGGACTATGGTATCCAAAAGAATGAGACCTTACTCTCCTTGGATATTCAGATGCAAACTTAGCAGGTTGCAAAGTGGACAAGAAGAGTACTTCTGGTACATGTCAACTGCTTGGTAATAAGCTGGTATCATGGTTTTCAAGAAAATAGAGTACTATAGCTCTTTCCACAGCTAAAGCAAAATATGTTGCTCTTGGAAGTTGCTGCTCTCAAATCTTGTGGATACGATGTGGCATCCCAAAATTCAAGAAAACCTCTAGATGTATTAAAGCCCATGATTATGTAATGAAATTACCTATGGTTTATGCTTTAGCCATTGATTTTCTCTTAATACCAAGTGTTATATCTTTGTGTTCATAAGTTATTAAAAATTAGTATCATAGGATAAACTAATGAGAAGAATTTATTCTTGGCTGTGCACCTCATAGATTTAATCCCTATAGATTAAATGTTACAAGATTATGGCCATATGAAATTTAAAATTTGAAATCTATAAAAGAGAGAATTAAAGATGAATAATTGAAAGTAAAATTAGGGTTTAATTAGGCTTGGGCCTTAGGCCCAATAGTATGGACTTTTGATGGGCCAAAAGTCCGGCCCATGAAGCCCATGTAGAGGCCACCATCAACCAAGGAGAGGAGGAGTGGCTGGCCCACTTCCAAGCCCATCTTGCATGTGTCTTGCCAAGTGGCAAAAGGAAGGCTCCATGCATTGGCCATTGAGGGTGGCTTCTCATCATTGCTAATGATTGTGGCTTAGGGGAAATAAGAGGGAGAGAGTGGCCGGTTGAGGGGCTGTCGCCCAAGCCAAGAGAGAGAGAGAGAGAGAGAGTGAGTTGCGAGAGAAAGAGAGGAACCGAGAGAGGAGGAGGGAGATGCTCGCCTGCCCGTCGTCCGTCCATTCGCTCGTCCGTCGCCGTCCGTGTGCCGTTGTTTGTTCGATTTTGGAGGCAAGTTGGGATCCATATTCTGCTCTTGCATGTGTGATTGTTTGGTGGTAGATCTCGGATGATTAGAGTATGAGAAACCGAAGCTAGAGTGTGTTGTTCTTGAAATAGCTTGCTGTGTTCGTGTGTGCCGCCTAACCCCGAACGTTGTAGAGGCTTGCATGTGGATTTTGAGTTGGATTTTGGCTTCGAATTCTTCACAAAAGTTATAGAGAACATCCTGATGATTAACATACTCAAATTATAGGTAAAACGAACTAGTTTAGCCTAGTGAAACGTTTTTCTTTTGAAGACGGTAGATCTGGAAGTATGGTACTGGACTCTCGAGACTTCGTGGACTAAATGGTGACTATCTGTTGAGAATTTCACCTAGATACCTTAATGAAAGTTGTAGTGGACCTCTTGAAGCAAAACATATCAACATTTCAGAATAAATGAAGAAAGATAAGTAGGCGAAACCTCGATTTTTCGGAGACAGCTATACTGGACTGTTCGGTACTAGGAACAGTATCTTCGTCCGGCCATAGTAAATTATCCAGGACGAATATGACCTATATGTATTTATGACAAATATACCTTAGGGTCTTGAAAATAATCTGGTAAAATTTCATAATTTTTGGAGGTCATTCGGGTATTTTAATCGAAATATTTCAAGAACTGCGCAATCTGACTTTATCCGAATTTTGCATGCTGTATTGTGTGAGCTATATCTTCTTGTGTGAAGCTCTTTTGGGCATGTTTTCTTCATGGAATTGCTACCTTCATGTCTTTTCTATCTCATGTTCTGATTTCATGATTTTTGAAGATCATATGGATATTTAATTTATATGTTTTCCGAAATTGTGCAAGCTAGAATCTTGTTAAATCTCAAAAGTCATGATGTATGGATCATTCTAAGTTGTATGAACCCCGTGGACTGTATCGTCATGAATGATTGTGTCTTGCTGCATGTATGATGATGATTGGAAATGTATATAAGAATCAAATGATGAAAATGATCTTGTTTGCCATCACATCATACACCATGTTGAAATTGAGCTATAACTGAAAGTGAGAACTAAGATAAGTGAGAAGGCCATCGGAGGTGTGAACCAATGATGCCCCGGGAGTATCGGGATGCCTGGCTAGAAGGGTAAAGGCCAGTTGTCTGGTGGCCTTAAATGGCTGGATGCTGGAGGGTCCTCAGGAGTTTCGAGATGCCCTGAGAGTAGGGGAGCCGGAAGCTCGATAAGTATTGTGCCAGGGGATGCCTCGTGATGCCAGTTGGGGTACGAGATGCTTGGCAAGTATTGTGCCGGATGCCCGGCAGGTATTGTGCTGAAGGGTTCCTCGCGATGCCAGGTGGGGTGCGAGCGATAAATGTGGGATGCAAACATTGGTCTCGGAAAAGAGAAATGTGGCAGCCCAAAATGAAAGAATAAAATTGGGAAATTGAAATTGGAATATGCATGATATAGTACATGTGACATGATGATGATGAGTGCATGGATATATGTGCATGTATGGCATGATGGTACATGTGACATGATGATGATGAGTGCATGGATGTATGTGCACGTATGGCATGATGGTACATGTGATATGACATGTGATATGATGATGGTAAGTGCATGGATGTATGTGCACCTATGGCATGATGATACATGTGACATGATGATGATGAGTGCATGGATGTATGTGCACCTATGGCATGATGGTACATGTGACATGATGATGGTAAGTGCATGGATGTATGTGCATCTTTGACATGATGGTGTATGTGACATGATAAAGGTAAGTGTATGACATGATGGTGATGATTATATGAGGATGTATGTACATGCGGTATGATGACATATGCATGGTAATAAGGTAAATTAGGCATGGATGCTTGAATGACATGTATCATGCTATGATTGTATTGTGTGATGCATTGAGTGGTTTATTGGTCCTTTACCTGCTGAGTGGCTGTACTCACCCCTTCGGAGACCAACATTTCAGACTAGAAAGATGCCGCTTCCTACTGTCACACGGGGCGTCTTTTACAGCCTTCCTTCGGATGTGGAGGTCGAGTGTGCGGAGATAGACTGTCCCATCATTCCTGGTCTGACATTCATTCGGGTTCGCGCCTTAGTGATGTATGACGTGGGCTTGGCTGAGGGCCTTGTCATTCAGGAGTTCATATCCGTTCACGTTCGTCGAGACGGAGTGATGTGGGGGATGTTGCCGCCGCCACCGCCTGATGCACCGGGATGGGTGTGAGGGCCCGTGCGTGAGAAGTAGGAGCTGAAACTTTTTGGACAATAGCCGACACTAGTTGATGGAGGGATTTGCATGATTATCATAGAGGGTCGAGCTGTTTCTTTTTAGGGTTATGGCCGAGCATGGCTAAAAGTCTTGGCCTTTCTTTTGATGTACCGACCCAAGAAAAATCCATCATAAAAATATGTAAATAAAAGTGTTGTGGCTTTATCTTTTCTCATGGTTAGTGGTGTGCAATTGTATCATGGTTTTTGGAAGGAGAATTAGTAAGACTTGATTATGCTTCCGCAAATAAGATGCGCTATGACCGTTTAAAAAAAATGCCTAGGATCTAAGGTACTTCTTTGGTAAGATGTGGTGACCTTGTGCACTTTGGGGTGCCACATATGACAATAGCTAAGAGACTTTGGAATTGAAGAATCATGCACCAAGATCAAATGTGACAACACCAGTACCATAAATCTCACAATGAATCCAATTATGCATTCAAGAGCAAAGCATATAGAGATTCGTTATCACTTTATTAAAGATCATGTTCAGAATGGAGAAGTTATGATTCAATTTATAGACTCAGAGAATCAACTGGCAGACATATTCACATAGCCGCTGGAGAAAAGTCTATTTGAGTCTATTCGCACCAGACTGAACATCACATCTTTTATTGAGTAAAGTTTGGAAGTGTTCAAGACTCTGAGGTAAAGTCTGAAGGTATTCAAACTCAAAATGACTAAGAGTTAGGACCGTAAGTTATTTTGATTCCAGCATTTTAATTTTTAGATAAAAATTTGAAAAGGTACAGCTACTTTCTAATCGCTAATTGATTGATATATCTTTGGAAATTATCTTTTCTAAGTTTTCGAATTTTTAGCAGTTTTCTTCTTCAAAAAGACAGTTTTATCTTTCCTTTATGACGATTCATTTACCTCGCTTTACTTACTTTATATACTGTTGAGATTCATCTTCTCCGTGTTCACTCTCAAACCTTAGAATACAAAACTCCCACTTGTTTTCACTTTCACTCTCGTTTATTCCAAAAAAATTTCACCTTTTTCGAGCAAGTTTGAGAATTTCTCTATTAAAGTGACGATGTTTTCAAGAAAGTCTTCAAGAATCGCAAGCAGAGGACCACGACACATGCCTAAGGGTCCTACGCATTTCAATTTGACCGAGGAAGAAGACTCTTCTCAACTGCAGCAACCTACTCAGCAATAACCTTCTCAACAGTGTCAGTCTCCTCCACCGACTCAACCAGAAGAAGAAATTTTAGAAGAAGTTGAACTTGTAAGAATGCTGACACCTAAGATTGCTTTCAAGCTTTATTCTAAGTTGAAAGAATGAGGATTTGCTATATCTTTGATCGATGAATATCTGAACGAGAGAGGCTACAAAAATGAAGCTCTATTTTTGCACGATATGGAGAAAATGGGTATTGTAGAGAAAGCGTCGGCTGAAAAGACCTTTGCTAATTTTCCAAGTGAATCGCATTTTGGCACTGCTAATCAGCCACAAGGACAGGATGATGACAAACGAATGTTTACCCATTTTCAGCCTAGGATGAGAGTGGCTGTTAATGCTGGAGGTAATGGAGCAAGCATTTTCCGCTCTAAGGAGCATAAGAAAGTCTATTCAAAATTGCTGAAAAGAGGGGTGATGAACCCGAGTGTTGACTTTGATTTTCTCGATTCAATGAAAGTAAATCTATGAGAAAAGTTTGCACTTTTGCAATTGGAGCGTTTTTGTTCTGAATCTACAATTGCTTATCCAGAACTCACAGCCTACTTCTACTCGAATTTATCTTTCTTGGATGTAAATAGTTTCTCTTTCACAGTTAGGGATAAGGAGTTTTTGGTGGATATGAACACTTTGGCTGACCTAATTAGGGTGGAAAGAACGTGTTTCCAACCAATTAGTGTGTCTGTTGCTCATGCTACACTGACATTGGTAAAGGACAGGGATGCTGAAGGCAAGATCTCCTACTCTAGGATGAATGCCTCCAACATATTGCTGCACAAAATTATAATCAACCGCATCCCTCCAAAATCCACATCCAAGACTGATGTCTCTCGATCTGAAGCAAAATTGATGCATGCCATCAATGCTAGCTACAAATTCTCTCTGCCTCACACCATCCTATTTCATATGTATAGGACAGTAGTGAAAGACAAGGGACAACTCCCTTATTCTGCTCTTATCACGCACCTTTTCAAACATTTTAAAATTCACATCCCTGAACCTTTATGTTTGACAAACATTTCTCCAATGGTGATTGGATTTAAAATGGTCATCAAGATGCGTCTAAAAGAGCTTAACAAGGTGTTAGAGTGCATGAAGGAGAAGTCTCCCGTCAAGGCGAAACAAGACTCTACTGTAGCCAAAAGGAAAGGTAGGGAGCCCATGGATGCTCTAGTAAAGAGGGAAAAAATTCTCATCTTGCAGAATGAAGAGGATGAGGATGCAATGACTCTTTCAACCTTAAGAAACTTGAAGAGTTCTGTCAACTTTCAAGAGACAAGAAAAGAGCCAGAAGAAGGAGAAAAAGAGAGAGAAGAGACGGAGAAGGGAGATGAAGAACATAGGAGGACAGAGGAAGAAAGAAGAGAAGAAGAAGAAGAGGAAGAAAGAAGAGAAGAAGAAGAGGAGGAAGGAAGAAGAGAGAAAGAAGAGAAGCAGAAGAAAAATGAAGAGAAGATGAGAGAGAATAGGGTCAAGAAGACTCTTTTGAGCCAACTTTGGTTGTATCCTTATCAAGCGACTCTGAGATAGTTGGAACTGGAACTGTTGGAGCACATGACACAGACAAACATCACTCTGAAGTTGAAGTTGAACAAGAAGAAGAATTTACTACTCCACTTAAAGGCAAACAAACAAGGGGAGCTGTTGAACAACGAGGTATTTCTTCACCTGTCTTTACTATTGATGTGAGTCGTTCTATAGCAGATCCAGAGGATGTGTATGCCTCTCATTATCGAGAAGTATCCACTCCTAGTCATGGTGGACAAACTGATGAAGATCCATCCATTCTCAAAACTCCTAGAATAAAATCGGCTGGACCTAGTACTGCACCAGAACAAACAACAGACTTTTCGAGACTGCTAGACATCCCATTGGATGTAAAGAGACAACAATATGCTATGGAGTATGAGATGAAGGATCTCAATAAAGCTTTCATGGCCACTTCAGTGTCTTTGCAAGAATAGTTTCTCACCCTGAAGACTCAAGTGCAGACTAATGTGAAGGATGAAGATTTACAATCACTGAAGGAGCATTTTGCAAAGCTTGAGAAGATAGTGAATTCTATGGGAGAATTCTAACTTATTCGCCTTCCAAAACAGCAATGATTCTGACCTCACTTTTTTCAATCAACTATTTTTATTTGTTCTCCACTTTTTTGCTATTGACAAAAAGGGGGGAGAAGTTTGATGCAGATTTGACTTTGGATCATTTTACTTTTGAACTCATCTTATGTTTGATTGTGGATTTAACTTTTGACTTTGGACTGCTTGACTGCTAATGTGGCATCCTGATTTTTGAGTTTGATTTCAATGAGACGAGTTGAGCTTTTCATCAACATGCCTATATCATTTTTCTCTGAGTTGGCCACTCATGAGTTAACTAGCATATTAGGTGAAGTCGTTAAGGAATCTAAATGCAATAACCTTGAGAATTCGACCAGGAATCAACTGTTCAACCGTATTAATTTGCAATGGTCATTACGGCATCATCAAAATCGATCAGAGACCGGAGATCGGTTGATTCGATGGAGGTATGTGATTAGTGCGTGGGTGATTCCACCTAATTGTAAAATTTCTGTCTAACGGCACTAGACCGATTTTTCTATCATTTTCGTACCCGGTGTCTGTATTTGAAACCTCGAGATTTTCACGACAACCAAGAGTTGCCAATGTGTCGAAGATGTACATTGTGGCTCAAAAATAATCGATCACGGGTTAATTGCATTAAAAATTCCTAAAAGCTACCTAGTAGATTGGGATGCGCTAAAATCATGTCGGATTGAAATTAACTGTGAAATTGAACTCGATTTCAGAAATTAGAAGTTCTGTCGTGTCATGATTCATTTTAGGAATGTCGACTCACTTTCCGAAAATTTTTCTGAGATTTTGAGATTTTTACGGAAAATCGATTCGGAAAACGAACGGAAATTTGGTTTAGCTAATTTGAAGAAAATTTCGACTTCTAAGCCGAGCTATTGGGTGATGGGAATTTTTCGAAATGTGTGGGATTTTTCTTTGACAAAATTGGATGTTGATTTGGGAAATTTCATGAAGAAATTGAAGCCAAAACTTAAGTGAAATTCGGAACTAAGGTTGAGGGGCTATATTTTGGCATCAAAATGGCTAATTTTGGGTTTAATTTGTTAGAAAGAATTAGGGGACCAAACATTGATTGAGTAAGATATTTATCTTTAGCTTTTAAGGCTTTGTCTTCTCTCTCTCTCCCTCCTCTCGCATGTTTATTTCTTTTTCCCTTGTGGCTATCACTTTCCTTCTATCCTTATCCCTTAGCTGGCCAATTGTTGACTTTGAATTTTTCTCTTATCCCCTTCTCTCCTGCGCCAGCGCCTTAAACGAACAGCTTTGCAGCTTCCCTCCTTCGGATTCTCTCTCAATCTTTTCTCTTCTATTTTTATTTCTGTGGCATCCCAAAAAATTCAAGACAAGCTCTAAGGTGTATTAAAACCCCTAATTAGGTAACGAAATTTACCAAAGGTTTATGCTTTAGCCATTAGTCTCCTCTTAAAACTAGGTGATATGTGCTTGTGTTCATGAGTTTTTACATTAGTAATATAGGATAAATTAATAAGAATGATTTATCCTTGGCCATGTGAAATTTAAAATTTGAAATCTATAAAAGAAATAATTAAAGATGAATAATTGAAAATGAAATTGTGGATTTTTAATTAGGTTTGGGCCTTAGGCCCAAAAGTGGACTTTTGATGGGCCAAGGTGGTCGGCCCATTGAAGCCCACAAATGGGCTGTCGTCGGCCACAAGGGAGGCTGGCCCAATTTCTCCCAAGCCCACCATGCATGTGGCATGCCAAGTGGCAAAAAGGAAGATTGCATGCATTGGCTTGTGGAGAGGCAAATAATCATTGCCAATTATGAAGATTTGGGGAAATAAAAGGGGAAAGAGAGAGAGAGAGAGAGTGGGTAGTTAGTGACATTCGGCCAAGAAAAGTGAGAGAGAGAGAGGGAATCGCCGAGAGAGGGAGAGGAACCGAGGAGGAGGAGGAGCTCGCCCGTCGCCGCCCGCACACCGTCCGTCCGTCGCCAGTGTGCCATCTCTTTTGCTGTCGTTCTCTTGAGTTTAGAGGCAAGTTAGGATCCACTTTCTACTCTTGCATGTTTGTCTTGCATGTGTGGTTGAAATCTAGGATGTTTGGAGGCAAGGAACCGAAGCTAATGTGGTTTATTCTTGAAAATGCTTGCTGATTTCGTGTGAACCATCCGACCCAGAATCTTGTGGAGGCTTGCATGCATGTTTCGAGCTGGATTTTGACTTCGACTCCTTTATGAAAGTTGTAGCCAACATCTTAAACTACAACATACTAAAATTGGGGACAAAATGGTGGAGATTTAAGGTGGTCAAACCCTCATCCTACGAAGACACTAGATCTGGAACAGTTTTGCTGGCCTTTTGGTAGATTAGGGGTTGCATGTCGATTTTTACTAAGCATCTCTCTTCGACTTCTGCACAAAACTTGTAGAGAACATCCTAAAGACTAACATAATCAGATTTGAAGTAAAATGAGCAAGTTTAGCCTAGTGAATCGACTTACTCTTGGAGACGGTAACTCTGGAAACACGGTACTGGACACCCAAGACTTCATAGACCCATATGGTGACTATTATTTGGAATTTTGGCTTAGATCCCTTAATGAAAGTTGTAGGGGATCTCTTGAAGTGAAACATATCCAAATTTCAGAGGAAACTAAGAAGAATAACTGGGTGAAAACTTGATATTTCGGAGATAGTTATACTGGACGTTTCGGTGCTAGAATTAGGAGCTTCGTACGTCTATAGAAAATTATATAGAACGAATCTGGCCTAGATGTCTTCATGAAAAATCTACTTTAGTGTCTTAACTATAACCTGGTAAAATTGCATAATTTTCGGAGGTCATTCAGGTATTTTAATCGAATTATTTCAAAAACTACACATTCTGTTTCTATCCGAAATTGCATGCTGTATTTGTGAGAATTATATCTTCTTGTGTGGAACTTCATTGGGTATATGTTTCCATGAAATTATTATCTTATTGACTTGTCTATCACATGTCTTGATTTCATGATTTTTGAGAATCATATGGATAATTAATTTAAATGTTTTCTAAAATGGTACAAGCTGGAATTTCATAAACTTCAAGAAGGCATCATAAATAGAATATTCTAAATTGTATGGACTCCATGAATGGTATTGTTATGAATGATTGTGTTTTGCTGCATGTATGATAGGATTGGAGATGCATGTATGAATCAAAGGACGAAGGTGATCTTGTTTGCCATTGCATCATGTGCCATGCTGAGTTGAGACCTAAATTGGTGAACATGAATAATGATAAATGAGGAAACTGTCTGTGGCGGATGATAATGCCCTGGGAGTGTCAGGATGCCTGGGATGGGAGGTGCCGGATGCCGGTGGCCTTAAATGGCTGAATGTCGAAGGATCCTCGGGAGTTTCGAGATGCCCGGAGAGTGGGGGAGCCGGAAGCCCTGGAGGTTTGTGCCTAGGGGGATGCCTCGTGATGCCAGTTGAGGTGCGAGATGCCCAACCAGGGAGTGTAAACACCGGAAGCCTCGGAGGTTTTTGCTCGAGGGGATGCCTCGTGATGCCAGTTGGGATGCGAGATGCCCAGAATGTGAGGGTGCCGGATGCTCGGTGGTGTGTGCTAGAGGTTTATCTCGCGATGCTAGGATAGGGCGCGAGTGATAAAATATGGGATGAAATTATTGATCCCGGTAAAGAGAGATGTGGTGATCGAATCGAAAGATAAAAGTGAAAATTGAGACATGCACATATGACATTATGATGATCACTTATGGCATGATGATATATGTGTGACATGATGATGATCACTTATGGCATGATGATATATGTGTGATATGATGATAATCACATATGTGTGACATGATGATGATCACATATGGTATGATGATACATGTGTGTGACATGATGATGATCACTTATGACATGATGATACATGTGTGTGACATGATAATGATCACCTATGGCATGATGATATGTGTGAGACATGATGATGATGACCTATGGCATGATGACATGCATATATGATATGATGATGATCGCCTATGGCATGATGACATGTATGTGATATTATTGTGATGAGTATATGAAGATGTATGTACCCGTAGTATGTTTGTATATGCATGGCTGCAAGGTAAGTTATGCTTGGATGCATGAATGGTATGTACTATGTTATGATTGTATTGTGTGATGCATTGAGTGGTTATTGGATCTTTACATGCTGAGTAGTTGTACTCACCCCTTCGGGGACCAACATTTCAGATTAGAAAGATGCCGCTCCCTACTGTCACGCGAGGCACCTTCTATGGCCTCCCCTCAGATGTAGAAGTAGAATGTACGGAGATCGACTGCGTCACTATCCCTGGACTGACATATGTGCGAGTGCGAGTGCTGGTCATGTACGATGTGGGTCTGGCTGGGGGCCCAATCATCCAACAGTTTCTGTCAGTCCATGTCTGCCAAGATGGAGTGATTAGGGGGATGTTGCCGCCACCACCACCCGACGCGCCAGGATGGGTGTGATGGTTGCGTGAGGGGTAGAGAGCTGGTGTTTCTTTTTGGAAGTAGCCACCGCTGTTAGACGGAGGACGTCATGTGATCACTTTAGGGATCGTAGTATCTTTTTGGGTTGTGGCCGAGTGTAGTTGAAAATCTTGGCCTTCTTTTGTTGTATCGACCCGCGAAAAAAATCCATCACAAAAATATGTAAATAAAAGTGGCATGGCTCTATCTTTTCCTATGGTATTTAGTGGTGTGCAATTGCATCATGGTTGTTGGGGGGAGGAGATGGCGATATTATATTTTGCTTCTGCTAATGAATCGCACTTGGACCCTTTTCAAAAAAAAAAATGTGTCTATGATTTACAACGCTTCTTCAAAGAGATGTATTTAGTGTTCCTTTAGGTATGGCATTAGGTGCCTGTGGTGACCTAAGGCATTTCGAGGTGCCACAGCCACCACAATTTCCTTTTTGTTTCTCTTCCCTGCATCCACTTCCCTTCTCTCGTTGAACCCTCTCCTCTCACGCCAGCTGTAACCGAAGCCTACATTTCCTCTGCTCCACTCAAGCTCGTCCACTTTCAATCAACTAGCAACCCAAGTGTTGACCCATTTAATCCACGCTTGCAAGCCCAGTAGAGGGCCATCTTCGTGTTCTCTGAAGCCCACGCTCTTCATGTCTAAGCCGTCCCTCTCTCCATCGAATTCTCCTCTGCCAATTTGCCAACGCCAGCTTCGCTCAGTCCACCGAAGATCGAAGCCAGCCACGGATTCCAGCATACTCAGCCGAGTTCGTGAGTTTCTTTTGTGGTTTTTCAGCCAATCCGAGCTCCATTGGCCTTGCCATGAGCTTAGGTATCAGCCGCCATCACACCGCCATCGCCGGGAGCCGATTTTTGTGCTAATCGGTGAGTTGCATTCTAATACTTAATTAGTGGGCCAATGACACTTAGAGGTGTGTTAGTTAGCTAATTAGTGGATTAATTATGTTAATTAGGCTTAGGATGGCTTAATTAGATTAAGTGTATAGTTAGTATTTAGTTAGTTTAATTAGTTTAGTTAGGTGGATTAGTTAGGAATTAGTTAGTTTATTTAATTAGTGTACTCAGATTTAATTAAATAGAATGGTTAGATTTAATTGTTAGTTAGAGTAATTAGCCTAGTTAGTTTAGGTTAATTTAACTAAATGCTTTAAATTCATTTATTTTGTAATTTATTTAATTTTCGATAATTTATTTAATTATTAACTATTTTCCGAAAATTAGACCGGGATAGTCAGTATTCGGAATTTTGTGCTCATTGCAATGGCGTGTTCAATTTATGCAATTGGATGTTAATTTATGCAAATTGAGTGCTGATTGGAATTTTGAGTATTTAATTCCAAAATTTGTGAAATTCATTATTTATTCAAAAAATCCTGGGTGTTTGATTTTAACACCAAAAATAGTTTTATACACTATATAAACCAGTAGGATTTTAAATTGGAGGATATCAATTTTTCTAGTGTGAATTAACCATGTACTCACACATGACTATTTTACAGTGTATTTCTAATACGAAGAAAATAAGCCAGGTTCACTATTTTAATTGAGACAATTAAGTGCAATGCACAGTGTCCTGAGCTGAGATTGATTGGTCATGTGTTGGTTAAGAGAAACTATCCTAGGCTATTAAGCTGAACATTACCCATTCGTTGGGACTCGGGTCGCAGTAGATTATGGACCTACGCCCCTTCGGGAAAGCTGTCTAAGTAAGAGACGTCGCCATGCTCAAAGGAAGTGAGACAACGCCTAGCAATGCCAGAAGATCACCAAATTTAGAGTTGGTCGTACCCTTAAAGGGTGTAATTAACAATTGGAACACGTGATAGTTGAGTTGATGAGATGTTCCAGTTGTTATGTGCACTGATTATATACTTTGCAATATGAACTGTACTAACGTGCAAGAAGGAAACTGAGACGAGGTAAGTCCTCTATGCTAATTGAGTGATTGTGTGGTTAGGACACTTCTAGGTGTATTTCTCTCCCAATCGGGGCTTAGATCGTGAACTTGCTGAGATTTATATCTCACCCCGTTGTGGGCTTAAAATTTTCAGTGGTCGTAGAGGGAGAACTTAGAGCTGAGCTGAGGTGACCTGAAGAGTAGGTTAGATAGGACAGCCTCTTTTTGAGAACTAGTCTTTTGGTTATAGACTTGTGTAAATGACTCAATATATTTATAAAAGTGTGATTTGTTTGTAAATGTGATGTCCTGCTTTTCTATCCTGAGATAGTTACTGTTAGGGGATTTGTTATTTGCTTCCGCATGTGCAATAAAATAAAAGGGTTGGTGACTCGTCCTAGGAAGTCGCACAATTTTTATCGACCAGAGAGGGATGGGCATGCGCTCGATGATTGGGGCGTGACAGCTAAAGTACTTTGATTTGATCTTTTGATGCTTGTAGTAACTTAGGCTGTGATAATGATTATGGAAGGATAATTATCTTGCAGGACTAACATGTTTTCTATGATTGCATAATCGATATTACCCATGTCCTAATCTACTTATCTTTTATGAGATATATTGTATTGCTTAAGTCTTGTTTTGCAGGACAAAAGTTCTCAAATCTGCAGGAAAGTTTTGTCACCATCAAAAAGGGGGAGATTATTGGAGAAAACTTTCTTATCATTTTGAAGTTGACAAAACATTTCTATCAGTCTAGTCTAAAGACTTGTAGACTCAAGTGTTAAAGTCTGACGAACTCCAGACTTATGACTCAAGTCTACCCTTGTCGATAGTTTCGAGAACGACGAAGAGAAGACTTATCCAGATGCGAGTTTATTTTTTAAGGATTCGGTTCGTATGGTTTGTAGAAGATCTTACAGATGGAGATAACACATCGTGATCAATTATTTGAATCAATTCGAATAATTAGATCTGTTGAATGGCGAAGTATACTTGAAAGGTTTTACTTATGGAAACCTAGATCCTGATTGTATGGGCGAACATTATTTGTAGGCTATCATCACATTCCTTTAATGACTCGAGATCTCCTTGATTGATTATGTCCAATGGGTAGATTATAAGAACTCCCTTGGTAAATGCCAACGGTTGAAAAGGCATGGAGGAGTATATAAGGAAGACGCTCAAGTTATTCGAGTGTGTGTATGAAAGAAAAATTCTAAAGTCTGAAACTCTTAGTTTTTTGCTATTTCAATCACTAAGCTTAACTTGTACTCAAAAGAGAGATCATACACTTGTGAGATCTTGAGAAAGTGTAGTAGAAATTCTATACTATGGAGACGATGACGTGAGACTGTAAAATTTCTTTTGGTTCTTAGTGAAATCCAGCTAGTGGGTTGTCTATGTGGGAGAGTGAACGTAGGTTTCATCTAAGCCGAACCACTATAAATCTTGTGTTTCAATTCTTTTTCCCTAAACTCCTTACTTTAATTCGTAGCCTTATATAACTGCTTATAGTCTTTTACATCTTCAATCTATTATTCTCAAAAAACGAGTTAACTTGTTAAGTCTTGTGAAAAATCTCTTAAACACCGATTCACCCTCCTCTAGGTGTACTTACTAGCCCTATCACTTATCACTAATCACTTATCAATGATAACCTAATGCACTCATTACATAATCTAACTATCATTAACCCTAATCTAACCATAATCCTTAGCGTAACTACCACCCTAAACAAGAGTTAGGAAGTTAAGCACAAGACCGAATCTAGGCTTGGCATGTCACATCCCGATCCTTGAACGCGTGCCCATCCCTCACCTAGTTGATTAATAATGACATCACAGGACACATCGTCGACCCAATCTATTTTAATACGCATGAGGAAGCATATAAAATAAGTCCTTAGACAATAAAACATTTGGATAAAAAAGTAGGGCCATATTTTTCGAACATGAAAAACCATAACCACACTTTTATACAAGGCAAACCACCTAGTATATATTACAATACTATTTGCTAAAGGCTGAAACTATCACACGTCAGTTCTCAACCTAGGTTTACAAATAGGATGGGATCTTAGTCCTCATCCGGGTCATACTCTGGATCCTCCTCTGGATCATCCTCTTCTTCAAAATCTTCTTCATCTAGCTCCTCATCAGGGTCTTCCCACTCCTGATCCTCCTTAGGTTCCTCCTCCTAGTTCTCTTTGGGGTACACCTCTTCTTGATCTACCTCTCCTTCTGGCATGCTCCAGCTGGAGTCTACTGCTGATTGCTTGAGAGAGTCAGGGTCACTCTCGAGCTTAGGGTCCTTAGCATCGGTCACCGCTCTATCCTTGGGATCCGCAGTCCCTTCTCCAAACACTTCCTCTAAAACAAACTGAGGAACATCACCTTCTAGCATAAGACCCTCCCTTCGCCCATCATGATATTCATGATACCACGATCAATACTTGTGGGGCTTTAAGGCATCTTTACCCACATTAACCCAGACAGTCGACTGAACTAAAACATACTCTAGTCATTCCGGGTGAGGGTGTATCGAGAAGTGAGTTTCTATCTCAGTGACTTCCTCGGGTATACCAAAATGCATAGGAGGATGAGGAGGTGGAGGTGCAGCTATCTAAGGACCTAAAATGTTGTCCTACAACTGGGATGAGACTACATCTTAGCATATTCTACCCCTTAAGACTCGATTAGCAAACCAATATACTATGGGCTACCTATGCATACATGGGTCAGAGGACTCACCTTTGCCTCAAATTTCACCTGCATAATAACACAGTTCAAATAGGCACACAATCATAATACCACAGATCAATACATTGATCAATCGACCTAGTCAATTACATATCAACATGACCACTTCTCAGTCATCCTAATCCATACTATACAATCTCCAAGATACTATACTTAGTCACCGAGCCACATGCATTCTCTAAGGCGATATACTTAGTCACCGAGCCATGTGCATTCTCCGAGACGACATATCTAATCATCAAGCCTCGTGCATTCTCTAAGGTGACATATATGCCAAGGAGACATGCTAATCACCGAGCCACATGTATTCTCTAAGGTAATATACCAAATCACCGAGCCACGTGCATTTTCTAAGGCGACATATATGCCAAGGCGACGTACTAATCACCGAGCCATGTGCCTTTTTCCAGGTGATGTATGTAATCAACGATTCACGTGCATTCTCTAAGATGATGTATCTAATCACCGAGCCATATCATACAGCATTCTTTCTCATCTTTTATCATATCCGATAAAATATCATGTGTGGGTACACAGTCGGCCTTAGCCAAAATATAACAATTTCATTTCCATAAATCCCACCACTTTCTGTAGTCTACCAAAATATATTTTTGGCACTGTCAACCGATGCCCAGTTATTTTTCAATTCATTTCCAAAATTATTTAATTTAGGAAAATAATCATAAAATTATCAATAAATCAATTCAGCACAAATTAATACTCAAATAGATAAATGAACCGCACCACGGTAATCGGCATAAAATCTCGGTCACCAACCATCCCAATTGAAATTTCAAAAAATAAATAATTAATTAATTAATTTTGAAAATTAATTATTAAATAGCAATAAATCAAATTTAGGCCCGTAATGCCTAATTGGAAGCCGAGACGAACCTGGAAAATTTCTCGAGACTTGTTCGATAATTAATATGAATTGTCTACTTGATAAGTATACTAACCATTTGCCTTACATGTATAGGTAAATCCCTAATTTAATTATTCTAATATAATCTAACCACCTAATTGCACTTAATTCAATCTAATCAACCTCTAAGCATCATTAGCATACTAATAAGGGATTATTGAGCTAAACTCACCCGTTTAACAATCCGCTCGGATTGAAACGTCGGGAACGTCGTGGGAGACGTTTTTCTCCAAAGCGGGCCTAAGGTTCGAGGCCCGAAAACACCTCAAAAAGGGCTCCAAAGGCGGCTGGAAACCCATTTCTACACCTTCTGTTTTTGCTGCGAAAACAGAAGAAAACAAGACCAAGATGAGCGGCAAGGCTCGGGGAGGGTAGGCAGAGGTTCGACGGGGTGCACAGTGGCTTTGGCGGCTTCGGCGGCTTCCTCAGCTATTCATGATGGCTAGACAGAGGGATGAACGGCTAGGCAGGACTGCAAGGGGCCGAGATCACACAGTGGGGGTGGCGGCTCACGCAGCCTAGCACAAGTGAAGGCAGAGCGACAACCGGCGGTGGCGTGGCTGGCGATGGCGTGCGACGGGCTACTCCAGTTTCTTCTTTAGCTACTCGCATTGAGTATGGAGGGGGAAGGGGATGGTGTGGCTAGCCAAAGGGGGAGAGGGAGAGAAGATAGAGATAAGGAGGACCAAGGGATCCACTTGATCACCTATTTCACCAATTTGTCCCCTCCTTTACTTGTCCACCACACCAAGACTCCATGGCTACAAATGAGCGACACACACACTCCTCACAACTTATGAAATGGTCCATTTGGCTAAGGGGGAAGGGAAAGTTACGAATTGGGCACCATTCAACACCAAATGGACACTTGATTCACTTAAATACAACCTCATTTGGCCTTTACAATTTCAATTGGTACCTCAATCCTTCAACTGATAATTTTCCTCACCCATGAATCTATCATGCTTCCCAAATTTGAAATAAAAAATAATCCCAGCCTTTTTTCTGAACAAAAACGATCCTATGCCGACTTTTTCCCAAAAAGTCTCAAGTTGCAGAAAAATCTTCTAAAACTGACTCGATGTTCCTAGAATTTATTGTGACATGATAAAATCTTCAATTTCTGAAATTGGACTTGAATTTGCAGTTAATTTCCATTCGACGCGTTTTTAGTGTGACCTAGACTACCTAGTTTTCATATATTTTTAGTGCAAATGACCCATGGTTGATTTTCTTCGAGTCACAATGAACCCACTCGATACATTAGCGACTCTTGATTGTCATGGAAATCTTGAGGATTCAAATACGGACACGGCGTACCAAAACGATAGAAGAATCAGTTTAGGGTCGGTCGACGAGAATTTTCCAATTTAGTGGTGTTACCCACGATTAGCCACACATCTCGGTCGAATAAACCTATCTCTTATCTCAAATTGATTTTTAATTATGCCATAATGGCCTCTAAAGATGAGCACGGTCGAGAAGCCGATTCCTGGTCGAATTTTCAAATCTATTGCATTAAAATTCATTAATGGCTTTCCTGAATAGTCTAATTATCTCGAGAGTGATCAACTCTAAGAACAGTCCTATAGGCGCGTCAATAAAATGCTTGATTTATTAAGTAGAAAACAAGACTGAAAATCTGGGATGTCACATGGCAGCAAGCAACGGCGATGATAGTGACTCACGGTTCACGGTCTTGGATAGTAGGGACGGTGATGTGAGGTACGGCTCATTGTGAGTAGCGGTTTGGCACGGCAAGGGGACGGCAAGCTAGAGCATAAGGCATGTGACAAGAGGGATGGCGTCATGACAATGAGGCGGCACTAGCATGAGGACGGCAGCATGGCGAATGGCAAAGTAGCAACGACAACGGCAACAGCGAAGGAGTGGCAAATCGATAGAGAAAGAGAGAAAGCCAAGAGAGAGAGGCATGAGAGAGAGAGAGAGATGAGGGAAATGAGGGGTTCGGTAAGGGAAATGGGGAGAGAGAGAAATGAGGAAAAAGGAAGAACTTGGGGAAAAAGTTTGTCTTCACATTTAATGCCTAATGCATTGTCTTTCACCTCATCATGACTCCAAACTTGGAGAGTAAGAAGAGATATCATCCCTCCATCTTGCCAAGCTCATCAATGGCCAAAATCTCTTCTTCAATTCTCAATTATTGGATTCTAGAAGCTAGGTCACTATTCATGAGAGTTACTATTCACGTAGTTATTATTCACACGGGTTACTATTCACATACACTACTCACGCATATAGGGCTTGGGTTTAGGTTTGGGTTTGGGTTTGGGCTTGACAAACTTGGGGTTGAGCTTCACTCATCTAATTTAAGCCTTAACAAGCTTAATGGTAATTAATGAGCTTAATGGGGCTTTACTTGGGCTTGACAAACTTGGGCTTAACTCATCTAATTTGGTCTTTTAATTGGGCATAAGGCCCATAAGGCTTCCAATGGTTGATCCACTTTTCCAAAACCAAAGATTCAGGCCCCAAAACTTTTTGCAGGATTAAACGTTGGCTAAATCGATTACGAATGTTTCCCAATTATCCACAAAGGATACTTGTAACCAAACCGAGGTTTACGGCTAAATTTGATTGTAAATGGCTTTAATGGGACCTATATGAATTGGGGGAGTCTCTTGGGTATCACTTGCACAACCCATGGTTGATTCCAAACCAATCCATGCTTGAGCCTAATCAATCCATAGATGGTCATCGATTGTCATGTAACTGAGCGGGAATTGATTTACGATCGTTCAGGATTAGTACACTGACTGTGCAGAATCACCCGCGATCCCACTATATATCTACTTAAGTTGAATCGATCTATAATTGTTCATTCATTGATCCATGTCAGTATAAGGTTGTCTCACATCGATTCTTATGGTCGAGTACTCTAGTTGAGTGCATTTATCGATCCACAATTACCTTTTCGAATTGGATAGTTAACTTATAAATGATATTTAAATTAATTCATAGTCTATTCCTGTTAAAGGCACATTGAAGCTTTAGACCATTCCTTGAGTCAAGATAGGGCTCAAATTTGAGGATGTCACAATTGGTGTAATTTTCACCTATAAGAACGTAAAATGAGAACTAGTGTGGTGGATACTAAATATTCTTATAAGAAACTAACAAATATGGGTTACTCAAGTCAAAATTCTAATGTGATACCCATCCTATAGTGGTCTTTCCCATCAAGAATTCACGGGCTTCCCAATGCATCTCTTTTCTTTGTGGAACTTGAAGTGAAAAAATTTCATTAACATACAAGAAGATAGACATGTAAATTCATAGGCAATTTCACTAAAGAACTGAGACTGATGCCTTTTTTTTTTTTTTAACTAGATTCACACTAGAGAAATTTCTTCATCCTTCTCTACGTCAATCATATGACAAGAAAGGGCGGATTGCACATACATAGTACTTGTTATTTTCGCAAGATAAAGCATAAGTTTGCGCATTGTAATTTAGGATTGCATTGAGCGTATTATACCATGTCCCTCTTCAATTGATGGTGGGGCTAGGGAAAAGTGAGTTGTCTCTTTGTTTAATACCGATATGTTATGAGAAAAAAAGTAGGAGATCCTTTTTATTGTCTGACGAGAATGTAGGACACAATACATGTGATGGTGGGTCATTCATTTCTTTTTGGGATAAGTATATTGAAAGTCCTAAAAGTTATCATAAAAATGTAATTGAATCCTAAAATTTTCAAAAGGTGCAATTAAGTCCTAAAACTTATCATGAAAGTTTACTCAAGTCCTAAAACTTTCAAAAAGTGCAATCAAATCTTAAAACTTGTCAAATTGCTCCAATTTAAGTCCTTCCATTGATTACGCTTTTTAAAAAATTTAAAACTTGATTGTACTTTCGAGATAAGTTTTAGGATTTAATTATACTTTTTGAAAATTTTAGAACTCAATTGCATTTTCATGATAAATTTAGGACTTCCAATACACTTATTCCTTTTTTTTTTTTTCAGCATAGTTTCAATTCGAGTTGTCCCAAGCTGGCATTGATTTGGCGATAATGACAACAAACAGCACCTCTTTCCTCCATTTAGTGTCCCAACATCTGATGACACCGATCCCGACCTTTGAATTAGATGACTGTGTCTTGGGATCCATCGCGAGAGGAATTCGCGTTGAGCGGTTGATTTCTAGTTACAGTGCATTGGAAAAGCTAAGGCAAGGCAGCGCCGAATAAAAAAGGGCATTGTAGGGACTTGGAAATGGCCTGTGTTGAGTAATTATTGGGGGCACTAGTTGGATCAATTCAGTAAAATATTAGTCGGTAACATGTTGTGAAAGCTAGTATGAGCATCTAGAGGGGGGTGAATAGGTGTAAAAACAAATTTCCAAAATAAGTGTGCAGCACTAATCAACAATAGATTATGAAAAAGAAAATTTTCTCTTGTCAACAAAACGAGTTACGATCAAAGTAAAAGAGAGTAGGGAAGAGAATATGAACACAGAGTTTATAGTGGTTCGGCTTAATCTAAGCATACATCCACTCATCTGCACTAACAGCCCACCGGTTGGATTTCACTATGAAACAAAAGAATTGTTACAATAAAGCTCTTCCTTGATTCTACAGTGTAGAAACTCTACTACACTTCCTCAAGGTCTCTCAAAGATATAGACTCTCTTTTGAGTACAAGATTTCGCTCAACAGTTTAATTGACTAAGAACAAAGAGCTTCAGACTTTGGAATTCTTCTATCGAGCACACACTCGAACAATTGGAACGCCTTCCTTATATACTTATTCATGCCATCACACCCGTTGGCACTTACCAAAAAAATTCTTCCAATCTACACGTTGGACAGAATCAATTAGGAAGATTTTCGAGCTATTTAAGGAACATAACGATAGTCCATTAATCATGCTTGCCCATACAATCAGGATCTAGGTTTCCATAAGTAGAACTTTTCAAGTATACTTCGCCAATCAACGGATCCAAAATCCTGAATCAATCTTGATTTGAATAATGGATTCTGACATGCTATATCCAGCCAAGAGATCTTCTTTAGTTGACATAATCAAATCCTTAATGAAATATTTCGTTTCGGATAAGCCTTCTTCGACGAACTAGAAACTGTCAATGAGGATAGACTTTGAGTCTTGAGTCTAGCAGTCCGGAGGTCTTCGGACTTTGATGAAAGAGTCTGCAAATCTTCATACTAGACTGATGGAAACATTTTGTCAACTTCAAAATACTCAAGGAAGTTTTTTCCAACAATCTCCCCATTTTTTATGGTGACAAAACTTTCCTACAGATTTAAATAACTTTGGCCTGCAAAACATTACTCAAGCAAACAAGGATATCTCACAAAAGATAAATGGCTTAATACTGATAACATTAGAATCTGCATCCACAGAAAATATGTTAGTTCTGTAAATGAGCAAAGCCATGAGATATCAATAGTATTTAAGATAAACAAACATTCAAACAGTCAAATCCAGTCCAAATCCAAATAGCCAAACACAAGAGTCAAGTCAATCAAACATAATCGTCACAAAAGTTCAAAAAGTCAAGAGTTCAAAGTTCAAAATCAAATCTCAAATCTGCACCACATCTCTCCCCCTTTTTGTCATAATTAAAAAAATAGAGATGAAAAGAGAATGGCTTTAAGATTGCTTGAGAACACGAACAAGCTGGAAATCTCCCATTGACTGAACAATCCCTTTTAGCTTTTTCAAATCCTCTTTCAGTCTTAGCATTTGCTTGAACTTGAAAAGCAAGGGCATTGATCTAATCATGCAAAGAAACTGACGAGGCTTGTCCTGCATTCTGCAAGTTCTAAATTTTGTATCTTAAAGCATATATTTGACCTCGCATCTCCAAAAGAATATCAAATATTCTGTGAAAGTCTGCCGAATTGTCTGTCTGAGTACTGGCTTCTGCACGATCAGACGAAGTATTGGTAGATGATGGCAATTTAACATGATCGTGCAAATTGGGCAATGAAACCTCATGTCCCTTCTCAGGAAATTGAGAGGCAAATATGTCCTTTAGATCTGCTGGAGAACGACTTACTCCTTCATTGGTGGCAGGAAATGAGGACGTTCCTCTTTTCTTAGGATCTCCCCCTATTTCCATGCCTTTAGGTGGAGAAAAGTGTGCCTCATGCTCTGCTTCTGCTTGATCTCCTCTCTCCTCTTCTTCTTCTTCCTCAATTATTTTCTCCTCTGCTTCATTCTCCAAATCTTCTCTCTCTCCAGTCCTCTGTTCTATCTCATCCTTGTCTTTTTCCTGTCTCTCCGTTGTCTCTGGAACAAAACGACTCAAGTTCTTTAATGTCATCACAAAAATGGTGACATCATCTTCATCATCTTCATCCTTAATGATGAGAGCTCTTCTTTTCTTGGATGGAGCAACCATGGTCTCCTTTCCTTTTTCGCTTTGTAGCCGAAGAGATTAAATGAGTCTTGACAGGGGTTTTTACTTTGAATTGCTCCAAAGCCTTGTTGAGTTCCTTCATACGCATTTTAGAGACCATCTTCAGTCCCGCCACCATTTGATCGCATGTTCGAACACAAAGAATCCGAGGAGGCTGAACGTTCAAGTGTCTGAATAACTTAGTCACGAGAGCTATGTACGGTAGTTGACCCTTATCCTTCACCATTGTTCTATACATGTGGAACATAATAGTGTGTGGAAGAGAGAAGTTTTTGCCAGCATTGATGGCATACATCAGCTTTGTCAACCACATAGTCTTGATCTCGAACACTAAAAGAGAATCTATTCGTATCCAAGAAACTGAGATTCGAATAGAAATAAGCAGTAAGTTCAGCATGAGCTTCTGTTGTTTTGGAATAAAACTGTTCGAGTTGAAGAAGATTGAATTTTTCCCGCAAATTGACATTCACAGAATCAAGAAAATCAAAGTCCACACTTCTAAGGTTTATCACCCCCACGCTTTAGCAACTTAAAGTACAGTTGCTTGTGTTCCTCCGAACGAAACAAATCTGTCCTTTTATTTCGAATTTTTGTTGCAACACCCATTTTCAGTTTAAACTAACTGTACATCTTATCATCGTCATTCCCATCAGGTTGACTCAACCCTTCAACGCGTGAATCGCTTGGGATATTTGCCAATGCCTCTTCCGCTGACCCAGTAGGGGCAATTCCCAATCGTTTCATTGTGCATAAAAAGAAAGTTTCATTTCTATACCCTTTGTCTTTAAGAAATTCATCAATATAGTTCAACGAAGTACCACTCCTCTTCAAAGCACGATAAAGCTTATAGGTAAAAGCGGGCTTATGAGTTGTTACGGGTTCTACATCTTCGATGATTTCTTCATCTTCTCGATGTGCAACATCCTGAGGTCTAGATGGAGGAGATGGATGCTGCTGAGAATGTTGTGGGCTCTGCTGCTGTGTAGGAGATTCTTCTTCCTCGGTAAGATCAAAGTGTGTAGGCCCCTCACGCATTTGCTGTGGTCCCCTGTTCGCAATCCTTGAAGACTTTCTTTGAGGCGACATCTTTCACAGTCTTTGAAAGATTCCAAGCTTGTTTCCTAAGAAAGATGAAAACTTTTCGAAGATTAAACAAGAGAAGAAGACAGAAGTGGAAGATCGGTGCTATCTTAGAGTTTTTGTGAGTAAAATGAAGAAGAACCGATAGTATATAAGGCAGTCGAAGCGAGGCATACGGAACGCCGTAAAAAATGAAATATAAAAATGTATTTTTAAAAATAATTGCCTTTTCAAAAATTAGATAACTATCATTTCAAAAATAACTTCTTTTTCGAAATGGAAGGATTGCACTAATCATGAAAATTGGGAAAATAACACCAATTAATTTTGGATAGATGATCGTACATTTTCAAAATTTGATCTGAGAGATAAGTTTCTAAAATATAAATAACTTACAGTCATAGATCTTGATTGTCGAGTCTCGAGTACCTTTAGACTTTCAATCCTAAGTCTAAACTTCTTCGAGGCTTTAAGATATTGAGTTTGGAACAAATAATTTCAAATTGATTTTTCTCCAAAGGCTTTGTAAATATATCCGACAGTTGATTTCTTGAATCAATAAACTGAATCGAAACTTCTCCATTTTCAACATGATCTCTAATGAAATAATGTCAAATCTCTATATGTTTTACTCTTGAGTGAATAATCGGATTCTTTGTGAGATTGATTGCGCTGGTGTTGTCACATTTGATCTTAGTGCATGAATCTTTAATTCCAAAGTCTCTCAGCTGTTATTTTATCCATAAAATTTGTGAACAACAACTTCGAAGAACTACATATTCTGCTTCTGCCGTAGAAAGAGTTACTGTACTTTTGCTTCCTTGAAAACCAAGATACTGTCCTATTTCCAAGTAGTTAACAGGTGCCCAAGGTGCTTTTTCTATCAACTCTGCATCCAGCTAGGTCTGCATCTGAGTATCCAAGAAGAGTAAAGTCTCCTTCTTTATGATACCAAATACGCAAATTTGAAGTTGAAGCAATGTATTTGATAACACGCTTTGCAGCACTTAATGAGATTCTTTAGGGTCTGATTAAAATCTGGTACAAATACAAATACTAAACAAAATGTCCGGTTTAGAAGGAGTTAGATAAAGAAGTAAACCAATGATACTCATGTATAGCTTCTGGTCAACTTTCTTTCCTTCTTCATCCTTGTCCAACTTCAAAAAACTTGACATTGGTATATCAGTCTTTTTGCAATTTTCTAGTTCAAACTTTTTGACAAGCTTTTTAGCATATTTTTCTTGATGAATAAAAATACCCTCATTTAGTTGTTTCACTTGAAGCCCGAGAAAGAAGGTTAGTTCACCCATCATGCTCATTTCAAATTCATCTTGCATAGACTTAGAGAATTTCTTGCACAGACTTTCATTAGTGTTGGAGAAATCTTCTTGAAGTGTTTTGAAGTTGACAAAACGTTTCCATCAGTCTAGTTTGAAAGTTTGCAGACTCTACTATTTAAAGTCTGAAGACCTCCGGACAGCCAGACCCAAGACTCAAAGTCTATCCTCATTGACAGTCTCTAATCCATTGAAGAAAGGTTATCCAGAACTGGATGTTTCATTAAGGATATGACCTTATCGACTGGAGAAGATCTCTTGGCTGGATATGACATAACGGAATCCTTTAATTGATCGAGATTGTTTCGAAAATTAAGGATCCGATGATCGGCAAAATATTCTTGGAAGGTTCTACTTATGGAAACCAAGATCCTGATTGTATGGGCAAACAGGATTGATGGGCTATCGACATGTTCCTTTAATAGCTCGAATGATCTTCTTAATTGATTCCGTCCAACAGGTAGATTGGAGGAATTCCTTTGGTAAGTGCCAACGGGTATGATGGCATGAAGGAATATATAAGGAAGACGTTCTAAGTTTTTTGAGGTGTGCTCGATAGAAGAATTCCAAAGTCTGAAGCTCCTTGTTGTTTTAGCAAATCACTTTGAGCGAAATCTTGTACACAAAAGAGAGTCTATATTTGTGAGAAACCTTGAGGAAGTGTGGTAGAACATCTACACTGTGGAATCAAGAAAAAGCTGTACTGTAACTTCTCTTTTGTTCATAGTGAAATCCAGCCGATGGGCTGTTAGTGCGGAAGAGTGGACGTAGGCTTGGAATAAGCCGAACCACTATAAACCTCGTGTTCAATTTTCTCTTCCCTACTCTTTACTTTACTTTGATCGTACTTCATTTTGTTAATCAAAAGAGAACTCAATTTCTATCGTTTGCCTAAAATCGCTTTCGTATCTCGATAAATTATTCGTGCACTTATTCACCCCCCTCTAGGTGCGTATACTAGCTATCTCAATTAGAAGATCCAAAAATAATACCATCAACATAAATTTGAACAAGTAGAAAACTTTTGCTTTCTTTTTTGATAAACAATGTAGTATCTACTTTACCTTTGACAAAACCGTTCTGAATTAAAAACTTACTTAGTCTGTTGTACCAAGCTCAAGGTGCTTGCTTTAAACCATATAAAGCATTTTTCAGTCTGAATACAGAGTCTGGTTTCCTTGGGTCTTCAAAACCGAGTGGTTGTTCCACATAGACTTCCTCTTGGATAAATTCATTTAAGAAAGCACTTTTGACATCTATTTGAAATAACTTGAAATTCTTATGACAAACAAAAGCAAGTAATAATCTAATTGCTTCTAACCTTGCTACTGGTACGTAAGTCTCATCATAGTCTATTTCTTCTTCTTGCGTATATCCCTTGGCCACGAGTCTTGCTTTGTTTCTTACGACTTTTCCTTTCTCGTTCATCTTGTTCCTGAAAACCCATTTAGCTCCAATGATGGATTTACCTTTTGGTTTATAAGTTAATTCCCAGACATCATTGATGCTGAATTGCCTGAGTTCTTCTTGCATAGCTTCAATCCAGCTTTCATCAGTTAAAACTTCTTCTATGTTCTTGAATTCTATTTCAAAAATAAGAGCCACATCACTAAACTCTTCGCGCCTTTTGGATCTTGTGCGAATTCCCTCATTAATATCACCTATAATGAGATCTTTGGGATGACTGGACTTATGCTTCTAGTTGCCGGTTGATTTGTCAGACTGTTGATCTTTTTCCTCATTTGAATCTTCGTTGATCATTTGTTGCTCGTCTTCTGAAGGTTGAACTGCTTTTGGAGATTTAAACTTTGTAGAGTCTAGAGCAGGTTCAAATTCTTCAAGATGAGTGTGAATTGATTGGTTTTGCATAAAATCTTGAAATTTGACATTCATCGATTCCTCTATAGATTGAGTCTTTTTGTTGTAAACTCTATAAGCTTTGCTTGTGATAGAGTATCCAAGGAAAATACATTCATTTGATTTTTCTTCAAATTTACCAACTTGATTATTTGCATTTTTCAATATAAAACATTTACATCCAAACACATGAAAATATGAAACAATGGGCTTCTTTTCTTTGAATAACTCATAGGGAGTTTTCTCCAGAATATGCCTTAGAAAGACTCTATTAATAATATAACATGCTATAGAAACTGTTTCAACCCAAAAACGAGAAGATATGTTACTTTCAATTAAAAGAGTTCTAGTCATTTCTTGAAGTGACCTATTCTTTCTTTCCACGACTCCATTTTGCTTTGGAGTATATGGTGAAGAGAACACATGTTGAAAACCAGATTCATCACAAAATTTTGTAAAGTCTTGATTTTCAAATTCACATCTATGGTCTGTCCGTATACTTGAAATAACATACCCATTCTCATTTTAGACTTTTTTAGTAAACTTTGTAAAATAAAATAAAAAAAAAAGGTTTTAGACTTACTTGCCAAGAAATACACCCAAGTGAATCGTGAATAACCATCCACAATCACTAAATAGTATTTCTTACCTCTAATGCTCTGAGTTCTGGTTGGTCCAAATAGACCCATATGCAAGAGCCGCAGTACACGATTAATGGAAACTTAATTTATTGGTTTGAATGAGTTTTTTACATGTTTTCCCAACACGCATGGTGTGCATAGATCAGACTTTTGGTATGACCAATTGGGCAGCCCACGAACAAGCTTTTTTGCTGAAATTTTGGCTATTTGCTTCATGTTGATGTGCCCAAGTTTTCTGTGCCATAAGTTTGCTTCTTCTTGAATTGAGATTAGACATTGGGTTTCATCTGGTTTGACATCCAAGAAGTAAATATTTCCATGTTTTCAACCCATAAAAGACTAAGAGGAGTCTTTACTGGTTCCTGAACATATTCCTTCTTGAAAGTTGATTTTGAAACCAGTGTCGCACAACTGACTGATACTTAGCAAATTGTAGTTGAGTCATTTAACTAAGGAAACATTACTAATCGTGAGGCTTCCAATCTTTACAGTTCCGTATCCCACAATTCTTCCTTTGCTATTTCCTCCAAAAGAAACTTTTCCACCATTAACTTGAACAAGTTTTATGAAGCAATTTGAACCTCCTGTCATAAGCCTTGAGCATCCACTATCCGAGTACCATTTAACATTTTTCTTGATAGTAACCTGTATTTAGAAAAGAGACTCAAGCTTTCTTTGGTACCCATATTTTCTTGGGTCCATTGGTGTTAGTGCAATATACGGTCTTTGCCCATACCTTCTTAACAGGTTTCCAAACCATAGGACATTCTTTCTCAAAATGATCTGAGCTATTGCACTTAGAACATTTAAGAGCACTGCGACCTACTGGTTTTACAAAAAAAATTTGGAAATGATTTTTGTAAGTATCTCTTGTAGGTCTTTGTTTAATTATTTCCTTTAGTTTAGGAAAATCAATTAAATGAATGGTTTCAGTAGTCATTCATAAACCTGATTTGTTGAAGTAAGATCTTTATCTTTGAAAGAATTTTTTTCAAGTTTCTCAGATTCTATAGAAAATCTTTTAGAAATACTTGAGATATCATTTTTCAAGAATGCATTTTCTTTTGAAAAATTGTCTACATCTTCTTTCAAAGTAGTAACACTTTTGTTTAGACTTTTGACATTTTCTTTCCAAACATTTTCCTATTGTTTTTGTGCAGAATTTTCTCTTTTAAGTTCGGAAATCCTTTTGAGAGAAGTTTTGAGACTAAGACACAATTCACAATGTATCTAGAGACTCTAGTATGATATTCAAATTACTTACCTCGAATTCACTGTATGAATCTGAGTCTGTCTCGGAGTTTGAATTTGAGTCTGATTGTGCCATGAAATAAATATTGACATAATCATCACCACTTTTCTCACATTCTGTATTACTCCAAGTTTCTGCTTTAAGTGCCTTTCGATATTTCTTAGCTTTTTCTTTCTTTTTCCTCAGAAGGGGACAGTTGGATCTAATGTCTCCCTTTTTCTTACATTCAAAGCAGACTACATCTTTATTAGATTCATCATCCTCAACTGACTTAGACTATTACTTTTGAAAACTTTGTTTCTTTGGATTGAATCTTCTCTCCTTTCTATTTAGCTTTCTAAATTTTCTTATCATGAGAGCAAGCTCTTCATCATCCATATCGTCTTCAGAATCTGTAACATCATAATCATCATTAGATTTTAATGCAATGGATTTCTTACCTTTAGGATCTTCATCTTCGTTGATTCGCTCCACTTCATAAGAATGAAGAGTCCCAACCAACTCATCAACAGAAAGTGGCATAATTCTTTGTGTTTCCCTTATTGAGGTCTTTATGTGATTCCAATCCTTGGAGAGTCCACTCAGTAGCTTGTTTACTTTCATGGCATCAGAAATTGGTTGACTTTGATTTTGAAGACCATTCACGATTTTTGTAAAATGATTAAACATGTCAGTGATAGATTCTCCTAATTTCATGTTGAATGCTTCGTATTGACCGAGCAGAATGTTGATTCTGGTTTCTTTCACTCAATCAGTTCCTTCATAGGTGATGTGTAATCTATCTCAAACTTCTTTAGCTGTATCACAAGATGATATTATGTTATATTCAGTAGGTGATAATATACAATATAAAGAATAAATTGATTTTGCATCAAGAGCTTCTCTCTTGGTTAACTTGAGTCATTTCACTAGACTCAATAGCTTCTTTTCCTCTTTCTCAAATAGGTACAACTTTAGGAATGATTCATTTATCTACCACATCCCATTCTAGAGGATCCTTTAATTTTAGAAATGCATTCATCTTGTTTTTCCATATGTTGTATTCATTTTCATCAAAATAAGGCCGTCTGGTATTTCTTTGCCCTTCAACCAGTCCTAGAGCCAACATACTAGCCATGGATCTTTAACTCTAAAGTAAAACACTTCAACTTAAGTGAGTACACAAGCTCTAATACCAATTGTGAAAGTTAGTATGAGCACCTAGACGGGGGTGAATAGGTGTAAAAACAAATTTCCGAGATAAGTGTGTAGCACTAATCAATAATAGATTATGAAAAAGAAATTTGTCTTTTGTCAACAAAACGAGTTACGATCAAAGTAAAGGAGCGTAGGGAAGAGAATATGAACATAGAGTTTATAGTGGTTCGGTTTAATCCAAGCCTATGTCCACTCTTCCGCATTGACAATCCACCAGCTGGATTTCATTATGAAATAAAAGAGTTGTTACAGTAAAGCTCTTCCTTAATTCCACAGTGTAGAGACTCTATTACACTTCCTCAAGGTCTCTCAAAGATATAGACTCTCTTTTATGTACAAGATTTCGCTCAACAGTTTAATTAACTAAGAACAATGAGCTTTAAACTTTGGAATTCTTCTATCGCGCACACACTCGAACAACTGGAACGTCTTCCTTATATACTCCTTCATGCCATCACACCTATTAGCACTTATCAAAGGAATTCTTCCAATCTACCTATTGGACAGAATCAATTATGAAGATTTTCGAGCTATTTAAGGAACATGACGATAGCTTATCAATCATGCTCGCCCATACAATCAAGATCTAGGTTTCCATAAGTAGAACCTTCTAAGTATATTTTGTCAATCAACGGGTGCAAAATCCTGAATCAATCTTGATTTGAATAATGGATTCTGACATGCTATATCCAGCCAAGAGATCTTCTTTAGTCGATAGAATCAAATCCTTAATGAAATACTTCGTTTCGGATAAACCTTCTTCGGCGGACTAGAAACTGTCAATGAGAGTAGACTTTGAGTCTTGAGTCTGATAGTCCAAAGGTCATCAGACTTTAATGGAAGAGTCTGCAAGTCTTCAGACTAGACTGATGGAAATGTTTTGTCAACTTCAAAATACTCAATGAAGTTTTCTCCAACACATGTGTCACATCAAAACCACCTTTCGTAAATCTTCCTCTCTCCTCTTTCCGTTACTTTTCCATCTCTCTTCCTCCACCTCTATTTATCATTTGCTTTTTCCTTATCTTCTCCATTGCCTTTTCCCAAGGAGGATCCATAGCCACAGGAATGAAGCTCCAAGGGCCATGGCTTCTGCGAACTTGAGCTCAAGTGACACCACAGTGGCAAGATGTCAAAGCTTAGGTGGCCATGGTTGTAAGCTCGAGATATGGCAACCATGGTTGCAACCTCATGCTCAAGCCACCATGGTTACTGCTAGCTCGAGTTCAAGCTAGCAACTTAGGCTCAAGCTTAAACTTCATGGCCATGGAAGTTGGAGACAACAAATTGAGTGCTTGTGTCCTTGAGTGTCTCAATCTAGTAGCCATGGACGAGAGTTCAAAGCTCAAGCCACCATGATCACAAGCTTGAAGCTCAAGTGGCTGTTGCCACAAGCTTGAGGCCAAGCTTGAAATTTGAGCGGTCAAGGCTACCCCAAGCTTCAAGTTCGAGATCGAACTCCACGGCCAAAGCAGCTATGAGCCTTGAGCTCCAGCTCTAGCCATGGTGGACGCAAAAGGAAAGGAGAAAAGCAAGTGTTAAGCAGAGAAGATGAGAAGATGAGGGATGAAAAATATGAGGAAAAGACGAAAGTGTTAAGAGTGTGGGGGAGGGGGGGGGGACGGAGGAAAAAGTGATGGAAAAAGGAGAGAGAAAGATTTATGCAAGATGGGTCTACGTGACACTTGGTGCCTAATAAATGGACTAGTATTTTATTGAGCGGGTGTAATTAGTGTACCCAATATTTTCTTGCGTTGATCATTAGCTAAGTCATTAGTTTGGTAACTTTTAAATAAACAAATGTAACTCAGTAAGCACACTTAGCACATTTGCTTTTATCTTTAGAAAATTTGAAACCATCAAATTCATTTTTTATCCAAAATCAAATAGAACGTGGCCGGAAATATTTCCACAGCTTGAATGTCTAAACACACGGCATTTACCCTTACCAAAAAACACACGGCATTTTTCTTGTTCAACACGCCGTAGACGGCCACACGCAGCCCTCCGTACCTCCTCCTGCGGCACCGTAACGAGCAGAAACTAAATGCGCATCTTACAGAACCACTCTGTTGTGTCTCTCCCGGCTCTCTTTCCATCAACCTGAAGAATCCTTCTCTTTGCTCAATCCAAGAATGTCGGCTTTGAACACATGTACCGTCGGAGTCTCCACCCAATCGACGAAATCTTGCGTGAACGACGACACCGCGGAATCACTTTTGGCTCCCAAGTCTGCCTTTGAGATCGACTTCGCCCATCTGACCGAGATGGTTGCAATATTATACTATCTTTGAATTGAACAAGTATAATATATAGAAACTTTTATCTATTGATTAATATAAGAAAAATCTTAAATTCTATTATTATACTATAATGAAAAAAATATTTTTTTACGTATAAACGAGTTAGAATTAAATAGTAGAATAATGAAGGGAGAGGACGGTATGAAAGGTTTGTATCCGTGGGGACTAGCCAAACCGCAATATTTTATGACAAAAAAAAAACGCAATATTTGAATATCCCGTGTTATCTCAAAAAAAAAAAAAAGAGCGGCAATAAAGTAATGCGAATGTGTCTAGCGACGTTAGCACAAATAAAAAATTGATATGTTACACAAAAAGTTGCAGCCCTTTTTTTGGCACCTGTTAGTGAAAATTTGATAGTAATAGTAGAGTATTCTCTATTTTTTGTTACCCCCAGATTTAATTTTAACATAATAACTAGATTCAAGAAAAAAAACAAATGAACTTTTCATATTTGAGTTTTATTGCAAAAGGTCTATCAGCAAAACAAAATCATAGTTGTTGATACCCGGTGAATCGTAATGCAAGCTAAGGGCCTTTCTATCTTGGTATATAGCATTCTTGTTGTAAAATTTTTCAAAAAGAAAAAAAAAAGGAAAGAAAAAAATCAAACCGGACAATCTGTAAACCAAATGAAATTTTTTTTTTTCCCTTTTAGGATATCTCTCACTTGGGTTTGGCTTAGAGTAGCTTTCCGATTAATACTATTAGAAATCCCAAATTAGTACCTCATAAATTAATTTTTATCTAACTAAAAATTTAAGCCGGCAGCCCAATAACACATCAAACTAGTATCCCATGATACATTTATTCTAATCTAATTTTTGTCTTACAAAAAAAAATTCAAAATGGCACCCTTACCAAATTTCGCCTATTGTTGGCGTTCCGTTCAATATTCCATAAAAAAGGAATATTTGTCAATACGCAAGACAAACAGCTACAAGACGGATCTGACGTAGAGCATGACAGATCTGATATGAAACTTCGTGGGTGTTGACAAGTATGCATTTTAGAGGAGGGTAATTTTCGGTCAGGGATGTTAGTTTAGGGTTTTTTTTTGTAAGGTTAAGGTACATGTATCGTAAGGTACTAGTTTGGGATTTTAGGGATATTAACCTCTTTTTTTTTTTTTGAAAATCTCAAAACTAATTATTTTCTTTAGATGGAAATCAAAATTTAAAGGGAACTATGAACCTATGGAAGGGGATAAAGTATCTATGGACAACACCCAGTGATAGTGTCATGTCCCAAATCCTGGGCACGCACGCATCCCTCGGCGGTCGACTAAATTGTGATGTTCCCAAGACGCATCGCCAACCCTTTCTTTTTTATGCACATGCGGAAGCAAAACTTAAACATATACTATGACAACAATAAACATGAGATAGAAAAGCAGGACAACCAAATTTCACCAAACACACTATATATAAGCCAAGTTAGTCCTACAAGTCTATACATTAAAGGTCTACCCCAAAAGAACTACCAGACAACCTATACTCTGGATCCTCTACGACACCCTCCGGTATCTCCATATTAAGAACCTGAAAAATTATAAACCACAATGGTGTGATAATAAATCTCAGTGAGTCAACACCCTATACCTCGATTGGGACAAGAATTCACTCAGAGACGTCCTATATATGCACCACTTAGAACTTAACTTGCCTCAGCACGACCCTACACATTAGTGCATCACATATGCACTTATAAACACAATAAGCACAACCAATAATTGGAACACTTCATATCACTTATCAAATATTCACAGAGGTCTCGATTATAATGTCAAATCGTTATGACACGTCTCATTTTGTACCACACAATTTCGTCCCATAATCAGGCGCGGATATCTTATATCGGTGGTTCAATCCACACCTGATATTCACTCTTAATCAATCAAACTCAAAATCCAAACCCAATATCCAAACTCAATATTCAAACTCAAGACTCTAGAGGTGGCTCCCACGAAGTTACGTTATTGTGTAACACTTAGCCCTTCATCACGTAAGACAATAGTATAAAGTTCTAGAGGTGGCTCCCACTAAGTTACATTATCATGTAGCACTTAGTCCTTAACCATATAAAGCAATGGTACAAGGCTTTAGAGGTGGCTCTCACGAAATTACGTTATCGTGTAGCACTTAACCCTCGACTATGCCTGACAATAATGCAAAGCTCTAGAGATGGCTCCCATGTGATTCATGTCACCATATATCACTTAACCCTTGATTACAATAAGCAATAGTATAATGCTCTAGAGGTAGCTCATACGGAGTTTCGTTATCGTGTAACACTCAGTCCTTTACCTGCTCACAATCCAATTGGTTTCCTCAACACAACACAATCACCCTTTCTCTGGTCATCCTTTGCCATGACCATAGATCATCACCATAGCACAACCATTCACATATCGTCACACATAAGTTCCAAGCATGTCACAAGTCAACCACATCACTAAATATGCATTGTCCAGCCAACATAGCATCAAGAACAATCACAAAACCACTACCAGTCCTAACCAGCAAAAACGGTCCACTCGCGCATCTCCAAGTTTAAATTCAGAAACCTAATCAAATGAGTTCGGAAAATTCTTAAATTTACATATGTTGTAAAGAAATAATAAAAAAAATTCATGAAAATACCTTAACTCAGATCCTTCTGGATTAAGAGAAGTAAATCATTCAATTAAGTATAAAAACTAGGTTCATTTCCAGAAATCACATTTTCCAAAACAAGCTTGGTTCGAGATCCAAAACTTGTCCGTTTGAACTGCAATTTGAGTATGTTCAATTAGAAGATGTGAAAAAAAACTTTTGTGAAGAAACCATTTCGAAATTCAAATATTAAAAGTTGATAAAAATCCTTTGAACACCAAAACGTTATAGTTTCCAACACAAACAGAGGTTTTGTTTTACTTTTAACGAAGTTGAAATATTATTCTTTTGAATTCATAAAATCATAAATAAAATATATGTCATAGCTGAGGATATCTAAAATATTTTTCAAGAAGGAATCAACCTCAAAATCGTAGCCCATTTCGATCCACAAAAATAGCAAATGGCAAGGGTCCAGAAATCAGATTTGAGGAAAATCCACTGAATTGGGTTAAACCACCTTCATCGGTATTAATCTCACCAATTAGATTAACACTAATCCATATTAAGGCTAATTTCTCTTAGTACTAATTTAACTAATCTAATTAACACTAATATAACCCCTAAATGTAATTAACAACCTAATCAGGGATTAAGGAGTTAACTCATCGGATTAGCGAGAAAATGGGTTTATGGTGATGGCGGTGCGACAGCGATGAGATACCGTGCCTATGGCGTCTCCAATAGAGCTCAACTGGCAAAGGAAAAAGGCCCAACAAGGCTCATGGCCAAGGGGCTGTTCTGGTTCTGTTCCTATGGTTGCTGCTGGCCGATCTTGGCGGTGGCTGTTGGCGCGGCTGAACTGAGCTGGAATGAACTGAAGCGGTGGTTGGCGCGGGGGCTAGTCGGGTGAGGTTAGTGGCTGGAACAGGCTACTGTGTGGTGGCTGCTGGCGTTGGCAGCTGGTGGTGGTGGAACGCTGGTGTGTGGGCGCGAAGGGGGCTGGCTACTGGCCGTTGGACGTGGAGATGGAGACGTGCAAATGGAGTTGGACGTGGGGCAGCAAATAAAAGGGAAAGTGGAGGGGAAATGATGGGTTGCTCACTGCTGGTTGATGGAGGAAAGTGCGTGAGGGAAAGAAGCAGCTGTAGGAAGGAAATAAATAAATAAATAAATAAAAATGAAGCAGCGGCTGGTCTGTAGGAGGGGGCTCGCATGAAGAAGAAGGGAAGAGAGAGGAAAGGAGGGGGGACAAGGGGGAAAGACGGTCAAGCTGCTGGCCACTTGGATTTCAAGAGAAATATCCAAGTAATGAGTGGAGATGGCACAAAGTCTTCTGCCCATATTTGTCAAACCATGAATCAATGGCTATTTTCCCTTTTTTGTTCACCAATTAACTTCATTTTGGTGCCCAAAATTCCCCTGCACATAGCCCACACGAATTTCTTTACTTTTCTTCACATTTCAATCCAATTTGAAGGCCAAAAGCTCCTTAATTCTGCCCGCAAAGTCTATAGGTCCTCCAATGGTTGATTTCTTCTCATTTCTTCACAAAACAAAGTCTTTTTGGAGGCCAAATATATCCCTTGAGCAGCCCCTACGAATACATTTTTTCAAATTGTCTAAAATCGATTTTTCCGCAAAATTCCGGACTTGGCGAAAATTCTTCAAAGGATAAGATGGTGTCCTAAAAATCGACACGCTCGAACGTTCGATTCTCGAATTTGAAATCAATTTCATGGTTAAAATCAACCAGACATGATTTTAGTCTAATCCAACCTACCAGGTAGTTTTTAGAGATTTTACCGTGAGTATATCCCTTAATGGCTTTACCTAATAAGTTAGTTAACTTGTAAATGATCAGCTTAGAGAAAAATGATCATAGGCACATCGGTGAAAAGCCCATTTCATTTTATCAAGACGGGGTCAAAATTTCAAGATGTTATAGATAGAGCTAGAATTTTTGTGAGGGGGCGAAATATATATCGTGATTGATATTTGTTATCATACTAAATGTAGGAAAGAGAACCATTTTATATTTTATAAGAAAAATGTAAAACAATGAAAGATAGTTTGTTTTGGACTGAGATAAAAATGCTAAAGAGCCCAATTGAAATAATCGTAGTTAATGGTGTGTTTTAAGTTTATTCTTATTAAAATTCATCATTTTTAAGACACCAAAAAAGCTAAAAATAAGAAAATCAGTATCCATAAGAAAAATGCACGTGTTACCTGTGTGCAAGAGAAAACGACAATTAAAATCATGCTGTAAAATTATTTTGCTAATCCATTCATTCTAATGATTGCAGCACCTTATTTTCCATGTTGTACATAGAAAGGATCTAATATTAAGAAAATAAATTTCTTCATCAACTTCAGTACATAAACAATAATTCTGGAGAGGCTAAAATGAAAATGATGCTTTTATTTAGTTCTTATGTTTTTCTTTAGTTTTCTTTTTTGATTTTTTTAGTCAAAATGCCTGGTAACGAAGTTGAACGCGGTTGAGAAAGTGATTATCAAAATAAAGCTATTTTGATCGTTTAAAGGATGTGCAATATATTTAAAGTTAGATTTTATATAAGGGTGGTGTTTTTTCCACTCCTATTACTAATCCACTCCTTTTCACTCCTTTTCACCTTATTTTGTCATTTTATCTATTGTGGATCGCACTCCTCAATATTTACCTACGAGATTAAAACAAAAATTCCACTTTCTCTCTTCTTCATCCCTCTAGCCCTCTCTTGTTACTTTCTCAGTTCTCTCTCGTATCATTATACCTTGTGGGTATTGAGAAAAAGCCTCCAGAAAGTTTCTCATGGGGTCAAATTTCAAAATATATTCAGGTAGAGTTTCTGTCCATTCGCTCCTCTTTGATCGTTTTACCTTCTTCAAGGCACTGCAATTGGCCTGTCTTTGAAAGGGAATTAGGGATTTTCAACTCTAAAAAATTTTCCCCCGACTTCTTGCGTGTTCTGAATATGTGAATTCACTATGGCGGTGAAAGACGAAAAGATTGAATAATTTTCGACAATCGCAGCCAGGCCGATGCGTTCGCATCAACATTGAACTGAAGGTTGGGGACCATGGTTGGACGTTGGTGATGGTGATGTAGGCGCTGAAACACGGGTGCGGGAGCCGAGATCGAGGATGAGCCACAAATGCAAGGGTGGCTGTGGTTGGTGAGGATTAGGGGTATGCAAAGGAATTGGGACCTATCCAGACTATCTGAAACCAAACTGGACCTAGGGGTGAGGGGTTTCCGGCTCTAGTTCGATTCCGTCTAGAATCTGAAACCTACTCTCAAGTATAAGTTCTTCATTTTTTGGAACTTGGAACCTACCCGTCACAATAAAGAATCTGGAACCTACCGTTACGGGTTTCGGCCGATTCCAAGTGTTAAAGTTTTTTTTTTTTTTTTTTTTCATTTTCAGATTTGAAAAGCTCTTTTCAAACAATTGATAGTTAGGCTCACAAGATTAGAACAACATGACAACATGCATCATCAAGCACTATTCAGAAAACTCTAGGTTGATACCCGCAAATTTATGAATTAATTGAAGCTTCATTCATGAAGCATCACATAAAATAGGGAAAACAATTAAACTGGATCAGCAACATGTCGGCAAATTTGAAATGGAACGACAACAATTTTCCACAGAAAATGTAAAAGCAACGAATCTTCTATATATGACCACAAAAGGTCGAAGAGACATATATTACCTATAATTAACCAAACTACTGACGAGAAACCTAACAGCTCATCCCAAATGCTTCAATAAGGCGCAAGGTACCCAAGCATATTACAAGTTAGCTAGTTACTGCAGTGCAAGCTTGAATCTAGAGTGGACCTTCAAATAAAAGAACAGCCAAATTGCACGATCAAACAAAAGAGAACCCTTTCCAGATACTAGTACTGGAAAAACCAAAAAGCCCCCTTGGGAAGTTTCCATGGTACCATTGATTCTTGCCAGCCCAACGAAAGTGACATGTGTGGTGGAAAAATGGAGGGGCCCCTGCTAACAAAGAATTCCAATCTCAAGTGCATTTAAGAAACCAGATTCCAATTCCAAAATATCAAAAGAAATCAGACTGTCAAAAAGCAATTTGCCCAAAACTGGTACCACCCACGAGCCCAGCTATCTTCCACTTTAACAGCATGAACTTTCACGGTTCACCTAAAAAAACTACGAACGCCATGAACAACACTCCATTTGGTTTTGGTGTGGTGAAGACAGCACGGCGAAGACCGCGGCGGTCGCGGCTCAACCCATGGCCAAGGGGGGAAGAGCTCTGTGGCATCCCAAAATTCAAGTCATCCTCAAGAGAAATTAAAGCCTATAATTAGGTAATGAAATTACCTATGGTCTATGTGTTAGCCATTAGTTTTCTTAAGGCTAGGTGTTATTGTGCTTGTGTTTATGAATTTTGAATTTAGGACTATAGGATAAATTAATAATTTATGCTTGGCCATGTACTTTATAAATTAAATTTCAATGAACAAAATGTCCCAAGACTTTGGCCAAGATGAAAATTTAAATTTAAAAATAATTATAGAAAGGAATTCAAAAAAAAAAAGGGAAAAAGGGGTTAATTTTCGAATGGGCCTTAAGCCCATTTGGCCTAAGCTTTTAATGGGCCAAGTTGGCCGGCCCAATAGAGGCCCAAAAGGAGTGGTCGACCAGCTCATTTGCCGGCCCAATCCAAGCCCACAAGCCTTGCATGCGAGCTGCCAAGTGGCATGGGGGTTGTGCAAGGTGTGGCTGCCCCCATTGGCCATCTTGGGCGGCCACATGCAATATAAAAGCCACTAAAAAGAAAGAGAGAGAGAAAGGGAGAGAGAGGGAGTGGCTTGTTCGGCCAAGAGAGTGAGCCGAGAGATTGAGATGCGAGAGAGGAGGAGAAGGAACCGTCGCCGTGATCGTCGCCGGTGTGCCGTCCGCTCGTGCTGTTCGTGAGGTCTAGAGGCAAGTTGGGAATCCACTTTCTACTCTTGCACCAATGTTTTCGCATGAACTGTTTGGAGTCAGAAACTTGTTTGAGCTTGCATGTGTGTTTAGAGTCCGATTTTGGTTTCGATTTATTCATGAAAGTTGTAGCTAACATCTTGTACTACAACATACTAAAATTTCGTGGAAAATGATGGAGATTTGAGGGGTCAAACCCTCATCCTACGGAGATGCTAGATCTGGAATATTTTCGTATGAACTGTTTGAGTCAGAATGTTGTGAGAGCTTGCATGCATGTTTAGAGTTCGATTTTGACTGTGATATCTTCATGAGAGTTGTAGCTAACATCTTGAACTACAACATACTGAAATTTCGTGGAAAATGATGGAGATATGAGGGGTTAAAGTTCTATTACACGGAGACCCTAGATCTGTGAAGTTTCCACTGACCTCTTGCTGGATTCTTGTTTGCATGTTGATTTATGTTGAAGATTTGACTTCGATGTCTTCATGAAAGTTGTAGGTAACACTTTAAAATACAACATAATCAAATTTTAAGTGAAAAGAACAAGTATAGCTTGGTAAATCGACCTGATCTTGGAGACAATGATTCTGGTGAAGTATTCAGAGACACCCGAGAATTCATGGACTTAAATGGTGACCATAATTTGGTTATTTGACCTAGATCTCTTCATGAAACTTGTAAAGGACACCTTTTTACATAACATACTCAAATTTCAGAGGAAACGAAAGATAATAGATGGGTGAAATCTTAATATTTCGGAGATGTGTGTTCTGGACGACGCGGTCGTGGTTCCAGAAGCTTCGTAGGGTTGTAGAAATTAATCTAAAAAGAATTTGGCTTAGAGTTCTTCATGAAAAGTGCACGAAAATGTCTTGCATATCACCCTGTAAAATTGCGTAATTTTTGGAGACCGAATGGATATTTTAATTGAATTTATTCGGAAACTGTGCACTGGGTTTAAATCCGAGAATTTTAGTATGTTTTTGGAAGAAATTGTGAGATTAAGTAAAAATTTCAATTTGGCCATGAATTTTCCAAGTGATTATCATCTTATGGGTTGATTTAGTAATTTCTTGAATTTCGATCATTTTGGAAATTATTGATATTAAATTAAATAATAATAATAATAATAATAATAATAATAATAATAATAATAATAATAATAATAATAATAATAATAATAATAATAATAATAAAATAGATTTTTATTTGGCCATGGATTCAACTTCATTTGTGTGGCACTTGTGTGATGAGGTCTTTGTACATGTATTAAGTTGAAATGCATATGTGATAAAGCTTTGGCATGTGTATGACATGTGAATTGAAATGCAAGTGTGATTTGTGTTGATGCCATGCCAATTGCCATGTTAAATTGAGATAAAAGGATAAATGTGGATGAGGAAGAGGTTGTGGTGGAGGATGATGTTTGGTGGCCGAGTGGCATAATTCCAGAGATTCCCCGGGAGTGTCGGGATGCCCGGTGGTATACGGTACGTAATTCCAGGGGAGGCCTGGTGGTATATCGGTACATAATTCCGGAAGCCCTGTCGGAAGTCTTTGCCCGAAGGAAATGCCTTGCGATGCTAGGATTTGGGTGCGAGATGCCCGGCTAGAAGGGTAAAGGCCGGATGTCCGGTTGTATCTTGGATACATGCCCGGAGGTTCCTCGTGATGCTAGTTGGGATGCGAGATGCCCCGAATGTGGGGGGCCGGATGCCCGGTTGTATCTTGGATACATGCCCGGAGGTTTTTCTCGCATGGGATGCGAGTGTAAAATATGATATAAATTTGATGAATCGAGGAAGGGTGATGTGATGATCAAATTTAAAGATAAAGATGAAAATTAACCCATGGTATGATATACATGATGATATGCATGATGATGGTGATGATATGTGATATGATATGATGATCACCCATGGTATGATATGTATGATGATATGCATGATGATGATGATGATGATATGTGATGTGATATGATGATTACCCATGGTATGATATGCATGATGATGGTGATGATATGTGATATGATATGATGATCACCCATGGTATGATATGCATGATGATATGCATGATGATGATGATGATGTGTGATGTGATATGATGATCACCCATGGTATGATATGCATGATGATATGCATGATGATGATGATGATGATATGTGATGTGATATGATGATCACCCATGGTATGATATGCATGATGATATGCATGATGATGATGATAATATGTGATGTGATGATGTCATGATAAGGATGACATGTATGATATAATGATGCCATGATGATGATTATGATGATGACATATGATGATATGATATGCATGATGATAAGGCATAATGATGCATGATAGTATTACGCATGGCTGCAAGGTAAGTTACGCCTGCAATGCATGTATGATTTGTATGATGCATTGAGTGGTTATTGGATTCCTTTACCTGCTGAGTGGTTGTACTCACCCCTTTTGGGGGCCAACATTTCAGATTAGTAGATGGTTTGAGTGGTTGGATATGACCGCGGGGAGAAGGATAGCAAAGGAGGGAACCTTTGGACGCCGACACTGGTTGATGGACCTTAAGCATACGATTGTGGGAGGAGATGTCGGTCATCTTTTAAAGTATAGCCAAGTATAGAAACATTGGCATTTCGATGTACTGACTAAAGATGTCCATATGCTTTATGTAAATGAACGTGTCTGGCTTTTACTTATAAATATTTAGTAGGTGTGCATTGTTTTCTGAATATAGGGAAGGGAGTTGTTGGACGTGCTTCCGTATATGAATTACGTAAGGGACCTTTAGTTAAAAAGAAAAAAAAATGTGTAAACCCCCATGGTTGTATGGACCCGCTGCAACTAAAAATGGTATCAGAGTGACTTGTTATTTGGGAAAGAAAAAAAGAAAAGCGAACTGTGGTGACCCAAGCGGATCGAGGGCCGTCGAGGGGTGTCACAAGCTCGGTTTGGCAGATGCGGTGGCGGTTTGGAGCAACGACAACCTGGACGGCCAAGCGAGCGGCAGCAAGAGGTGGTGACGATGGCTTGGGGACGGCGGTGGTGGCTCACAAAGGCGAGGGGCGGTGCAGACGGTGTGATAGCTCGTTGGGCTCGACGGCGAGACGGCTCGTCGGACGAGTAGTGGGTGGTGGGGGTTCGATGGCCAAGAGGTGGTGGTGAGTAGGGCGTGGGGCGGCGGTGTAGTGGTGGGTGAAGCAATAGCCACCAAGAGGAAGGAAGGAAGGAAGGAAGGAAGAAGAAGAAGAAGAAGAAGAAGAAGAGAAGGGGTGGGGTTTCGACCGAGAGAGGGGGAAAGAGAAGAGAGAGAGAGAAGAAAAGAAAAAAGTGAGGGGGCAGGAAGTGATGTGAGGAGGAAAAAGGAGCGCAAAGAAAGAGAGAGAGGGAAAAAGAAAGGGGAATGGGGGGGGGGGGGAAATCATGTGGGGGTAAGTGCTAGGATTTTTTTCTTTAAATCCCGACCGGTTCCGGTTCCCATAGGAACCAAAATCGGAACCGGAATGCTGGTTCCTAGAAAAAGGGAACCGGTCTCGTAGAATCGGGAGGTGAACTAGACCCTCCAGTGTGGTTCTCCGATTCCCGGTTCTATCCAGGAACCATGCTCACCCCTAACTGGATTCACTCGGAACTGGTAGTTCTTAAAGGAAATGGTCCAGTTCTCCATTCCAATTTATAATAACCGGTGGTGCGATCCAGTTCCCGGTTTCATTGGCGGATCCACCCATCCGTCCATCCGGACTTAACCAGTTATATTATAATAATATATTAATTTTTAATATTAAAAAAATTTGGTAAGGAATTTTTAATATTAAAAAAAAAAAAATTGAAATGAGTAAATCTAAAATTTAGGGCTCACGTTATTCTGTCTTAGTTTTTCATTTGCTTTGACTTGAATAAAAGAGATGAGCTTGATTGGATTGTTATCTGGTTCAATCAAATCAAACAAGCAATTGCCTAAATTTATTCGCTATGCTTTTACTTTAGAGGGTTCCAAAGCTTTCTATCTCTAAATCAAAAACCTTCATCTTAATAAAAAAAAAAAATGTTGTTATGGGCAAACCATGAATAAGATATGAGGATGATTGTGCATTCTCATTCCGCTACTAGGGTGTCAAATTTGCCTACTTGTTCTTTGTAACATTATTAAGTGCACAAAACTTTTCCTCATTATCTTGCCAAGTTTGGTTTCCCTCATTCTAGTTGCATAAGTCTAGATTAGCAATATTTGGTTGATGTTTGGTAAGACTAGTTCCATGGATCCACTCAGGAATTGGATCAAACCGGTGTTCTGGTTCCCAAATGAATCCATACAACTAATGGACGGTTCCCAATTCCATTTTTTTGGAATCGGTCTTTAGTGAGCGATTCCCGATTCTAGAGTGGGAATTGCTTGCTCAAACCATACACACCCTAGTGAGGATTGGGGGAGAGGGCTCGCTTCGGGGTTAGAAAGGTGGGAATCGAGGAGTGGGGCCCGCGAGGAAAGAAAAGGAAGAAACCAAATAAAAGGAGGGGACGCCACATTTGACCAAGGAGAAGTATCATTTGGATGCCATAAACGTGAGATCAACAAAGGATAAATTGGTCAAAATATTGTGAAAGATAGTGTATTAATGATTGGGAGACTAGGAAAAACGTGAGATCCGGATGATGTAGACGCGAGACTTTTTTGTTTTTTTTTTATCTAAAATGGCAAATATATTACTATCGCAAACTAGAGGAAGTGTTCAGCATGATGTCGGAATACATAAGATCTTGCAGATAAAGAGGGGGATAAAACAACCAGTTAGAAGGAACAAAAGAGACCCCAGGGGCTTTCGCGACCCAGTCTGCCACTGCATTTGCTTCTCTTCTGCAATGTTGAATTTGCAGATTAGGGAACCGAAGCAACAGTGCCGTGCTGTCCTCGAAAAGGGCTCTGTTCTCCCAAGGCGTCGGATTAAGGTTTCGAATGGCTTCCACTAGAGCTAAGCAATCAGATTCCAGAACCATTTGATTTGTGGCTTTCCCTTGCTGCAGTAAAAATTGAAGAGTGAGATTAAGTGCGAGCACCTTTGATTGCAACCCGAGGAGGCAGTGACAGATCTTGCAAATCCATCGATCAGGATGTCGGAGGAGTCTTGGCACACGCAGGCCACCGAAGCTTCATTAAGAGTGGACTGGTAAGCAGCATCTATGTTAACTATGTTAACTTTCAGCGTGCTCTCTATCTGTAAGGGATAGCTTTTCTCTCTAGCTTTTGCAGAGTTTCTTTGAACTTTCATGGCACCTTAAACCCTTGTCTCTCTTTCCTTCATCTGTTCTTCCCCGATGGATTTTCTATTTCGTCATCACTTGTACGCCATCACTTCTTCTCTCCCCCCGTTACCTCGCCCCTTCTTATTCCTTTCATAACTCCTTCACTCTTGCTTTTACATCCTCTGTTCGTTTCATCAGCAGCTTGCATATTCGATTCTCAACTGAATTTTGCTCCTACAGTTGTTTTTCTGGTTCATCTCCCCTCTCACCACCTTCTCTAGTATCTGATTAACTTCCGATTGTCGGTGGTAGCTATGGTAGATGCAGATGATGCTCATTCCCCCCATTTGGCTGCCCTGTGTCAGCACTTGGGACGCTTGTGTTCTCCTCACGATTTGGAGGTCTGGAATGATGTACCTTCACCTGCGAAATTGGATGAGTGCCGATTAACCCTTATCAGTAAGATATTTGCTGACTCACCTGTAAACTTCTCAGCCTTTCATAGTTTTTTGCAACGTATTTGGCGAGCGGAACAGGTAGACATTTCTCAGAGAGAGGATGGTCTTTATGCGGCGAAATTCAAGTTACAGAAAGATAAACAGAGGATTTTAGATGGGGGACCTTGGGTTTTTTCTGGTCGGCTGGTTGTGTTTAAGGATTGGATTCCCAACACCCCACTTCATTGCTACGATTTCTCCTCATGTGCTATTTGGGTGCAAGTTTTCGGCCTTCCTCTGGAATATTGCACAGAACCACTAATTAGGAAAGTAGTTATGACTGTCGGTACAGTTTTAGAAGTTAGGGCAGATGGACACGATACTTTTACCATGCGGTCTGGTCGAGCAAGGGTTGAACTTGATTTTCAGCGTCCTCTACAGGCAGGGCGTTTGATTCGCATTCATAACAAAACATTTTGGCAGGATTTTAGGTATGAGCATCTTGCTCATTACTACTACTTCTGTGGGAAGCTTGGGCATTATGCCACCTCCTATCAAGATAGTTCCACTAATCTTAATGAGTTAACTGGGGATGAAAAACTACCATATGGACATTGGTTGGGTGCTAAAGTGAAGACACATAGCCCTTATTGGAAACTCTACTATGGATGGACAGAGAAGGAGGATATAGCAGATGAAAGCGTACCTGAAACTCCTCCTCCAGTTGCTCCTTATCTTGCTTTACTGTCGCCGATACCTCCATCAGAGGTCCCTCCCCTGCAGCAGCCCTTGGCTTCTTCTACTAATGTTACTTATAATTCTCCAGCCCCTCTAGTGACTGAGTTTTCTCCTCAGCGTAGCCATCCTCACATAGCTCTGATACCTGCATTGGCAAAACAGAAAGGGGTTCAGTTAAACCAGACTAAAAAACTTAAAAGTACTCGTCATACTACTAAATCAGGTCCTATCAAGAAGCTCAAGCGATATAACCCATATGATATGCAGAATTTTGTGCCAGACAATATTGATGTCTCTTTACTAACGGATGCTCCCATTGAGGAAGCTACTGGTGATAGGAATTGGGCATGGGTGGCGGCCCTCAGCCCCCGTTACAAATGAAAATGATTAGCTGGAATTGTCAAGGTTTGGGCACTACCCTGACAATTCAAGCTCTTCGGGCCCTGGTGGTTAAGGAAAAACATGACCTCCTTTTTTTGATGGAAACTGAAAATGGTGAAGTAGTGCTTTCTCGGCTACAACGTAGATTGCGTTTTTTGAATCTTCGTGTATATAATCCCGTTGGCTTGGCAGGAGGTTTAGCTATTTTTTGGAATGCTTCTGTCTCTCTGTCTTTTGTTCGTTTTTCAGCTGATTATTTTGATATGCTTTGTACGGATGAAGTAACCTGCAACATATTCCACCTTATATGTATTCACGCCCCTGCTGTTGCTCGTCTGAGACTTGAGGTTTGGCAGGATCTTATCACAATCAGCCATGTAAATACTCTTCCTTGGGTCTGTATTGGTGACTTTAATGAAATCCTCTATCACTGGGAAAAGCAAGGAGGTAGACCAGCAGATTTTAATCGGTTAGCTTTGTTTTGATCTGTTTTAAATGACTGTTCTTTAATGCCTATTGAAGCAAATGGGTGTGCGTTTACGTGGATTAATAATCGTCAAGGGGAGGATCTTATTAAGGAATGTCTTGATCGTGCTATTTGCTCTCTGGATTGGAGAATCTTGTTTCCTCGGGCTGAGGTTCAGGCTTTACCTGCTGTTGGTTCAGATCATAGCCCTCTCATTTTAAATACTCTACCAGCTATTGGCTCTAGACAACATTACTTTATGTACTAATCTTATTGGGACCAGGATGTAGAATGCCAGGAAGTAATTAATTCTTCTTGGAATGCTGTTCGTCGTAGGCAAGTCTCTTTACACACTAAGATTCAAGCTGTCTCAGCTACTTTACTGTCGTGGAGTCGCTCTAAATTTTCAAATAATAAACTCAGGGTTAATGCTCTGCAGCTACAGTTGCAAAACCTAACTAACCAACAGCAAGATTTTTATGATTTTTTTGAGGCAGCTAACTTGAAGAAAGAATTGCAGACAATGTGGAGTCATGAAGAACAGTGTTGGGCTATTCGTTCCAGACTTAATTGGCTTAAATGGGGTGATAAGAATACCCGATTTTTTTATGCTACAACTATTCAGCGTTGTCAATGAAATCGCATTACTATGCTAAAGGACGATGACGATATTTGGGTGCGAGATCCTACCCGACTCAAGGAGATGGCAACAGGGTTCTTTTCACGCCTATATAGTTCTGTTGGGAGGCGTGACTATGCGCCAATACTAGATCAGTGTACTCCTTTAGTTACTCATGACATGAATACTAGTTTAACTGCAACTCTTACTTTTGAAGAGGTGCAGCAAGCTACTTTTCAATTAGGAGCATCCAAGGCTCCGAGCCCAGATGGACTTAATGGCTTGTTCTATCAGACACATTAGGATATCATTAAATCTGATATTTTTCCAGTAGTCAGTAATTTCTTTACTACTGGTGTTATGCCCATAGCTCTAAACAAAACTCGGATAACTTTGATTCCAAAAGTGCCTCATCCAGAAAGTCTGGAACAGTATCGCCCAATCAGTTTGTGCATTATGCTTATAAGGTTATTTCTAAAGTTATTGCCAATTGGTTAAAACCTCTCCTACCGAATCTTATCTCTGAGGAACAATCTGCATTTGTGGGGGGCAGGCAGATTTAGGACAATATTTTACTTGTCCAGGAAGTTCTCCACCAGCTAAGAATAAAGAAAGGAAGGCGTACCTATCAAGTAGTTCTGAAAGTAGACATGAGAAAAGCATATGACAAGGTGGAATGGGATTTTCTTCAGAATTATCTTCTTAAATTGGGATTTCACTCTCTATGGGTTGGGTGGATTATGCAATGTATCTCAACTCAATCGTCCTATGTTAAACTGAATGGACAACATCTTCGCTATTTTCACCTTACCAGAGGTCTTAGACAGGGTGATCCTCTCTCCCCCTATCTTTTTATTCTGATGGCTAACCTTTTATCTACCCTTATTAAGAAAGCTGTTGAAATGGGACACCTTAAAGGAATTAAACTGAACAGGCGGTGCCCTTCTTTATCGCACCTGTTTTTTGCTGATGATGCCATTTTCTTTCTTGATGGTACTGTAAATGAATGTCAGAATCTCTCGAATATTTTACAGTAGTATTGTCTAGCAACAGGACAGGAAATTAATAGAAATAAATCTGGCATCTACTTTTGAAAAGATTGCCCAGTTATTTTGCAACAGAATTTGGCTTCTGAACTGCGTATTCCTATTCTGAATAAATCTGGGAGATATTTAGGGATACCATCTGATTGGGGACGTTCTAAGAAGGACATGTTCTCGTGGATAATGGGAAGAGTTCATTCCAAGTTGGAAAGCTGGAAAGCTAACTTGCTTTCAAAGGGGGGGGGGGAAGGAGATTCTTTTGAAAACTGTCATCCAGGCTATTCCTCAATATGCAATGTCTATCTTCAAGATACCTGTGTCTATTTGCAGGTCTATAGAGAAAAGTATAGCTAGATTTTGGTGGCAGAATGACAACAATAAAGCAGGAATTCATTGGCGGAAGTGGGACGTTTTGAAGACAAGCAAAGCAGATGGTGGTTTAGGTTTTCGAGACCTTTAGAATTTTAATAAAGCAATGCTGGCTAAGCAGGTTTGGCGTTTATTCAATCAGCCTTTATCTCTCTGGAGTAAGGTTTTTAAGGGTCTCTATTTCCATTCTCGATCTATTTTCCATGTAGACAGAGGCTCTCGACCCTCCTGGGGCTGGCAGAGTCTTCTGCTTGGTCAGGATGCCATCCTACCCAACATACGTTGGTCTGTAGGTGATGGACAATCTATTAGAATTCATGGCGATAAATGGCTCCCACTCGGTATCCTAGGTGGCCCTTCAGCCCGTGAAAAACCTGTTTGGGTGGCTGATCTTATTGATTCGTCCACCAATTCCTGGAATGTCAATCTCCTACATAGGTTCTTTGACAATCAGGTAATTGAATAGATCACTACTATCCCTTTGCGACCAAATTCCGCCACTGATCAGCTTGTTTGGATTGCTACCAAAAATGGCAATTTTTTAGTTAAATCTACTTATCATTCGTTCAAAGCAACAACAACACATCAGAATATAAGTACGACTTCCTCTTCTTATCAGAACCTAGGTTGGTTATGGAAAAAAATCTGGAAGATGCACTCTCCCCCAAAGATTAAAGTGTTTTTATGGTTGCTCTGTCAGAATGCTTTAGCTACAAGGTTTAATCTATATTAGCGACATATAATTGATAACCCCTGTTGTCTTCTTTGTGATCGAAATCAACCGGAAACCCTAGAGCATTTATTCCTATTATGTCCATGGACTACAAATATCTGGTTGCGCTTAAACATCAAGATTTCACCTATGCAGATTTTTAGAATAGATGACTGGATTGTACAGCAAGTTCAGGTTCGAAACTCCCTACTTGGTTTGGCGACTCTAGCCTCTGTTTTCTGGCAGATCTGGCGAGCTCACAACGGCTACATCTTTCGTCGTGAAAATCTTCAACCATCTCGGGTAGCAGAGGTTGCTCTGGCTGGAGCTCAAGTGGCTCACCTTACAATTTCTTCTCTGATGAGTAAAGGCTGCTCGCTTCAATGCAGGGGATCTCTTTGGTAGCCTCCCGATCCTGGTAAATTGAAAATCAATATAGATGGATCATACAGATTAGAATCCAGCGAAGGAACTATGGCGTGTGTATGCAGGGATCATCAAGGATGACTTACCGATGGTTTTTCGAAGCATTTTCCTGCAACTTTTGCACTACAAGCCGAGATCCAAGCAATATCTTTAACTCTACAACATCTGCAACGCCGTGGCTTAATAACAGCCCCGCTCCTTCTTGAATCAGACAGCCACCTAGTGGTCGACATACTGCATTGCCGTCGCAAGCTGCCATGGGAGGATCGGGCTCTTTTCCTCGAAGTCGCCTCCCTGCTTTCACATTTCCCTAATCTGTCACTAGGGCACTGTCGAAGGGAAGCCAACGCAGCTGCTGATTAGGCCGCCAAGGCCCACGACCGTTCTTCTTTATTTCAGAATTGGGCTGTTTTTCCCCCGTTTTACTTAGTTGATCTAATTTGTGCAGACGCTTTAGTTGCTGGTTGTACTGGTTTTTCTTCTCCAATATAGTTTATTGTTTTCTGACCAAAAAAAAAGCCCCATTTCGGCATCTTCCCATTGTAGCACCTACTGGACTTGGCATTTAGACGCGAGACTTTACACTGCCCTCAAGTATTCATCATAAAGGTTATAGTGTGGTAATTTCAATTGCCTCATTATCGATGCTTTCCGCACCTACTTTCTCCTCCCCACTACCCTTTTTGTCTCCTTTGATACAAAATTTTAATGAAAGCATAATTCTCCAAAAAAACTCTCAACTTTAGGTCAAATTTTATTTCATCCTTAACTTTTTTTTTTAAAAGAAAATTTCAAACTTTCACTCTAATTTCAATTCTGCCAACGAGTCCAAAAATTGCTCATTAGTTCTTCCAAAAATTTTAATATCAAAGTAGTTAGAAGTTCATTATTAAAAGATGCATTTTCATCAACACCCTAAAATAACAACAATTTCAACTCAAACGCACGGTGAGGAGAGGATGGAACTGAAAAAGTACACAAGGAAAATGTAGAGTGCGAGACAGACTGTTTAATAGTAGAGCAAAGCATCATGGGTTGGGCCGAAACTCCTTGGAACATGAAGACTATTATTGAGTAGTGCAAAGGAATATTAGCCCATTCCATAACAACGAAGCTGGCTTATTGCTCGCGAGAAGCCAATCAAGCTGCAGATTAGCTTGTGAAGGCGCACAGGACTAAATCACTCCCTCAAAATTGGAAGTCCTTTCCTCCTTTAACTCTTTCAAAAATTTTATGTTTGGAAATTTATTTATCGTCTTCTTGTGATTCTCGTCTTTTATTAATGAAAGTAACTATCATATCAGACTAAAAAAAAAATAAAATGAATGCACAGTGGCAATTTTTGGATGCATGAACTAATGTGGTGCTAAAGCGAAAGTTGGAAATTTAAAAAAAAAAAAAAAACTTAAAAGACAGTAAGTGAAATTAGAAATAAAATGTAGTTTATATATATAGGGAATTTGCCCTTATAATCAATTTATAATCCCCCTTCACTTTGCGGCTCTAACATCTTCCACTGGCGTTCGCGTTCAATCAACTTTTGATCTGGTATCCCAAGATCCAACTCCGGGAGGTGATTCACGTGAAGCGACAAATCTCTTCCAGTGGCATTATCGGTGAGCGAGAGAGGGAGGTGATGGCCCCCAACTCCTTCGTGATGCCTCGTTTGTATACACGCAAAAGGAAAAGACCGGTTAGTTTCGCGTCCCCGTGTTTGTGCGTTTCTTTCGGTTTTTTAGGGTTAATGTCTGTGAGGAATGTTGATTTAGCTGGTATATGCTCAGATCTGCATCTTCAGTGCAAATATCTTTTTTGGACCGCAATGAAGAGATCTTGATTTAGTCTTCAGATCGGCTTAGATTTCATCTCCTTTTGAGAACATCAATGAGCCTAGATCGAATGGAGTCAACTCTTTCTCTTTCCTTTCGTTTGTGTCTTGTTTTTTTTTTTTTAAGTAACTTTATTGTCTCAGATCGGAACATCCTAGTCAAGGGCTTATGCCTCCACTTTTTGCTGATGCGGAAATTATCGTTCGCCTCTTTCATTTTACAGGAGTTGGTCTCTTCCCTGCCTCGGCCGCCCGCACCGCCCCCACCTCCGCCACTGCCACTGCCTCCTCTGCCACCGCCGCCACCGCCTCCTCCACTGCCGTCACCACCCCCGCCTCCTTCATCATCACAGTCATCCTTGTATTTATCATCCATCTCTACCTCATCAGGAGCCAATTATGATGTGTTCTTGAGTTTTAGAGGTCCCGATACTCGACACGGATTTACAGATTGCCTTTACAACAGTCTGAGAAATGCAGGGATCATTGTGTTTAGAGACAATAATGATCTTCGTCCTGGAGAAAAGATCCATGATGCATTGGTTGAATCCATAAAGCAATCCAGGATATCAATACCTATTATCTCCAAGGATTATGCATCCAGTCAGAGTTGTCTCATGGAATTGGCACAAATGATTGAATGCAAAGAAGCTGACACTCAATGGATCGTGCCCATTTTCTATGATATTAAACCCACTGACTTAAAATACCAGCGTGGATGTGTTAAGCAGTCCTTCCGCAAGCACCGGAGCCGTGGAATTGACTGCAAGGACATTGCGAAATGGAAGCAGGCTCTCCGAGAGATTGCTGAGATGAAGGGTTATGATCTGCCAAATACAAACAATGGGTAATCAACTTTGTACTGTCCTTATAATGTTGTTAGCTTTAACTTTGTGTGAATTTTGCCAAGCACAATGCTTTTGAAATCATTAATTGGATGGGACTAGATTTGATTACATTGTAAATGTACTTCCCGTGCCTTTCTTGTTGCTCACTGCATCATCCTTGTTGGCTAATTTAGTACTGGTTAACTGGATTATTTCCTTTGTAATTTTCATAGGATGTTGTTAATTGTTTTATAATCTCATAATGATTCCTCATTCATCATTCACATTTGGTAGGTATCAAGGTGCACTCATAGAGACAGTTGTTTCACATATTCTAGAGTTGTTAAAGTATAACGATTTAGATGTAACTGACGATTTAGTGGATATTGAACCCCATGTACGGGAGGTTATGAAAAAGCTTGGCGTCAGTTATGTCAATGAGAAAGCAATGGAAGTATATGACAAAGGTGTACGTGTCCTTGGAATATGGGGCATGCCAGGGATTGGCAAGACTACCGTTGCAAAGGTTGTGTACAACAAAATGCATCATCTCTTTCAACGCTGCAGTTTTCTTTCAAATATTCGAGAAAATGTTAAATCCAATAGACTCATGGGCCTGCAAGAACAGTTAATCTCAGACCTCCGAAAGCAAACACGAAGAATGCTACGAACTTGTGATGAAGGTACCAAAGTCATAGCAAATTCATTTAGTAATATGAAAGTTCTCATTCTCCTTGATGATGTGCATTATTTTAACCAGATCAACCAATTAGTTGGGAAACTTAGCTGGTTTGGCCCAGGAAGCAGGATTCTCTTGACAGTTGGAAGAATTGATGTTCTTAAGGGTTACCCAGATGAAGTGGTTGATAAATATGAGGTTGGAGAAATGGAGTCTTATCAAGCTCTTCAACTTTTCCGCAAGCATGCTTTTAGTGGGTATCCTCAGGAGGAGGAGGATGAGTATGAGTATGATTCTCTGTCCAGAGACTTTGTTGATGCCATTGGAGGGCTTCCTTTGGCCATTGAAGTAACAGCTTCATACTTGGGTATGAATAAGGGGGAAATACAAATATGGCAAGAAACATTGGATATTTTAAGTACGAAGCCCGAAAATAGAGTCCAAAATGCGATTGAGGTAAGCTATGGCTCTTTAGATGAACAGACAAGAAAGATATTTCTTGACATAGCATGTTTTTTCATTGGAACGAATGAGAGAATTCCACTATACATGTGGCGTGCATGTGAATATTATCCTTCAAGAGGAATCAAGCTTCTCCGTGACATGAGTTTGGTCAAAATTGGAGGAAATAGTGAACTGTGGATGCATAATCAACTGAGGGAGTTTGGCAGGGAAATTGTTAGGTTGGAAGATCCCAATGAGCCTCGAAAGCGCAGTAGGTTATGGAAACACAGTGATGCACTTTCCACACTTAACGGAGAGGAGGTATACTTTTCAAGCATAAAATCTTTTAGTGTAAACACAGTTAGCAATCTTTGAAGATACTTCCTTTCCTTAATTTTTCTTTCCCAAAATGAAGTGTGAACGACTGTATTTCATTTCCCTTTCTATTTATTCAGTTCCTTCAATTTGCAGAGTGCAGAAAAGGTGGAAGCCCTTGGTCTCACATTTGATGAGGGACCAAGTGAATGTTTTAGATGTGGAGGATTAGGCCATCTACAGCGCTTGAGATTTTTGAAATTGGACCAGGCTACTGTTGGAGGGAGTTCTCAGAATGTTCTTTCAAATTTAAGGTGGCTTGATTGGCAAGGGTGCAGCCGGATCTCTGAACTACTTATTTTCAATTTGGAGAAACTAGTCATTCTTGATCTATCTCGCAGTTTGGTCACTGGAGATTCACTAGTATGGGGACAAATCCTAGAGGTAAAATGTACAGTTGCTTTTATATCCTGGGATTATTAGAATTGCTAGCAACAACTGAGCCTTTTCTGTCCTCTTTTCTTGCAGAAGACAAAGGAATTGAAAGTTTTGAACCTAAGTAGCTGTCCTAACTTGAAAGCATTTCCAGACTTCCATACTTCGATGTATTTAGAGAGACTAGTCCTGGAACATTGTTCCGTGTTATCCAAAATTGGTCGATTGGTAGGTAATCTAAAGAACTTAGTCTCCTTAAATATTAAATTCTGCAGATCCATTAGAGACTTGCCACGAGAACTGTGTGATATGAAAGCTTTGGAAGAACTTCTGATTGATGAAACTGCCATTAGTGAGATTGATTTCAAACCAGGCTCCATGAAGAAACTTAAGATTCTAAGCGCTTGCCAATGTAAAAATTTGGCTCATATAAGATGCTCTATTGGTCACTTAAAATCTCTTTCGCATCTTCGATTGGATGGTGCCACTATTGATAGCCTCCCAGATTCTATTGGATCCTTAGAGAAACTTCGGAGCCTCCTTCTAGGAAATTGTCAGAAATTATCTCGGCTTCCTTATTCCATTGGGAATCTTAAGTCGCTGGAAGTCATGGATATATCAAGCACCAAGATTGCTAGATTACCTAGGTCTGTCAAGCATTTGATAGACTTGAAAATGCTGAAGATGGAGAATACTCACTTAAGAGAATTCCCCAAAGAAATAAAAAATCTAGAAAAGCTGGAAGAGATAGATCTATCACAATGCTGGAATCTGAAGGGGCAGATTCACTGTGATACCAGAGGATTATCCTCTTTGAAGATCTTGAGATTATCATCTACCAAGATTTCTGGCCTACCCTGGAGTGATGGCAGGTTTTCTGATGAAGAAACCCTTTCGCTTCTCTCTCATCTCCAACAACTAGATTTAAGGGATTGTGACCGACTTCGGGCTTTGCAAAGACTTCCATCTAGTTTAAGCATTCTTCGCTGGGGATCCAAAAAAATGAGGACGGTGCCAGACCTTTCTTACTTGAGAAACTTGAAAGAGCTGTACTTGGGTGATAACTTGGGTGATTTTACTGATCCAATGCAAAATTCTTCCTCTGAGCCACCACAAATTGGATGGTTAACAAGACTAGTGAATCTAGAAATCTTGGAGTTGTGCCTCTCAAAGATTACCCAGCTACCTATAGATTTTAGTGAACTTCAACTTAGAAAACTTGTTTTGCACTATGCAAACTTGTGTGACCTCCGAGAGCTACCCTCTAGCTTATCGATATTGTGTCTTCAGCACTGCAAGATTCAAATTCCACAATTTTCTGCGGTGAGAGCTCTGTCTGAATTAGAACTCAAACACTGTCGCTTGGCAGAGATTGTCAGTCTTGAAGATTTGAGGCTATTGAAACTTCTGAAAATGTCCCACTGCAGTGTGCAAGCACTTGATGGGCTGGAAAATTTGCCTCGTCTTAGAAAGCTCACTTTATCCAAATGCCCTTTACTGACTGAATTACCAGATCCAACAAAGTGTAAATTCGAAATCGATATGTGCAATCGTTAAGGAGAACAATGATCGGCAGTTATGTTGCTGTCATCTGTGGTCAGAATATTGTTGAAGTTGCTCCAAGAATGATCCAGCTGGAACTTTTCTGTTGGTAGACCCGACCTTGTGGCCATGGACAGGCAAGTTTGTGCTTTTGAACTATTTTACTAGCTCTTCATTGTAATTCCTTAATATTTTTATTGCTTTAATCTTTTGGTGAAAGTGCATAGACTGGTAACTGGAACACAGAATCCAATGCAAGAACTAACAAAAAGAATTGAATATTCGATAATATCAATTTGCCATTACTCTCTGCATGAAATCATGAAACTTCCTTGGCATTTTAATTTCTTTATTGTTCGCTTGTTTTTGTCATTCAGTTAGTAGGTGGGGACAGATTTCCTAGCAATGTACCTGGGCTGGGTGGATACTCAGTGCCAGAATGATAAATGGGCAAGACTACTTGGTGAAGGAGGAGAGATGGCTGGCTCTTTTGTTTGAATGGAAGATTTGTAGCCTTGAAGTCCGGTGGACTCATGTTGAGAAGAAAAGCCGAAGGGACTTGAGTACGGACGTGGAGTCACATACTGTTCCTTCCTTTTTGGGCTGAGGCTTAACAGATTGACAGGGGAGTTGCAGTTGCAGTTTTGCAGAGTTTAACTCTCAATCTGGTTCGATGTCGATAACTTACAAGTAGTAACAACTAAGCATTTCCCCCAACCTTGTCAGTGTTGCAACTAGCATTAAATGGGTAATCACTGTCTCATTTCTGTTCTAATTGATACACCAAACCTGAGTCCATGTTATGCAACTTATCAGACACTGCAGTTTTCCATCATTGTTGTGCTTCATTATCTGCTGTGCTCGAGCTGTCTTATTTGAAGGCTTATTATGCGACAGTTATATGATGCTAGCACTTCCACTGGCCAAAATAATTCGTCAGTGTTTTCCAAAATGATTATCCACCATAAAAGCTTATTATACTACATTTGGGCCGGCCATGTGATAAGGAGAACCCACATGCTTGTGTTCTATGATGATCGTTTTCTCTCTTTCTTTTTTCTTATTTTATCTTAAATGCTATTGAGAATGGTGTTCCGTACGTAATTTTCCTGAGGAAGCCTCCAAGATGAAACTGGATTTCTTATTTTATTTTAAATGCTATTGAGAATGGTGTTCCGTGCATGATTTTCCTGAGGAATCCTCCTAGATGAAACTGGAACTAGAATACTTCATAGGGTCAACTTGTCATCTTAAACTTCTGCTCTCATGAGGACAGTACATGTAGCTATAACTATATATAGAGAAAGTGAGAAAACCATTGAACTCTTCTTGTAGGAGAGAGGAAAAACAGAGTGCTTTCAGGTATCCTTTAGAATATGTTTAATGTGGATTTCTAGTATGGATATATACCTTGTCACGAGAAATATTGGAGCATCTTGAATATTACTATCTGTCATTAGAGACTTTGGCCATGCAGATGACTTATATATTTTTGTGTTCCCTTCAGGCAACCGCCTTTGGCCGCAGTGAACACTGTCTATTATGACAGCCTTTGGCCATGCAAACTCCAAACTTTTTGAGTGACCACAATTTGGTTTTTGGCTATGGTCAGCGTGACACCCTAGAATTATGAATGGTCAAGTATAAGCTTATAACATTGGAAGTGGGCCAAATGATGAGCCCAGTGGGCTGTAAGGGAGACACGAATTAAGGGCTTAGTGGGCTGTGTGGAGGTCACAAGCGTGGGCTCAATGGGCCAAGTGATGAGCCGTTAGTTGATCTCGATATGAAATGGGCCAAGTAAAGGGCTTGGTGGGCCAAGATTTGGGCCCGGTGGACCATGATTAGGGCCAATAGAGCCAAGGATGTATGCACGAGGCCTTGGGCGAAAAAAGATTTTTGTTCGTTGACGGAAAGTTTTGATTGACCGTGTTTAATTTAATCTAGGAATGTATGTGCAAACACGAGATTAACCTTAAAACACTTTCTTATGATTCCTCTTAGTTACAATCTTAGACTCAATTTGCATTCTTGTAGGGCCGAATTCTAGAGAGGTAGAGATGGAATAGGTAGAAATATTAAGGGATTAATGATCAAGCGCAAGGGAAATCCCCAAATTAGCCCCCAAAATTTACACTAAGCATGTATGCAAGGGAATTGCATACAAGGAGCTACTCACTATGCCTTTCTTCTCTCCTCTTTTTCTCTCTTGGCTCAACAGGAGACTTCTTGTTCTTCCTCTGCGATTTTTCTGCGGTTTCAAGCTCGAGAGGCTCGGCATCTTTGAAGTGCCAGCAAGTGAGGAAGGCGAGGATCAACCGGGTAAGGAAACGGTGTGATCCTAAGCTGAGATTATCTGTGGGTTGCTGAGTGAGGTGCGAGACGTGCAGGTTTGGGGAAGAAATGGTCTTTGATGGTTCTGTTTTAAGGACTAGATTGCTAGTCGTGAGGTTAGATGGTCTTTTAGTGGCTTGCATGTGGGTTTCACGGTGGGTTTAAGAAGTATATGCATAGGAGAGGAGCTGTGGTTCGCTGTTGGTTCGGTAGGCAGTCAGGTGTGCTACAGTGAGGGTTGTGCATGTCGATCTAGGTAGGCGAGTAGTTCGTTCGTGGGTGGCAAGCTTTGTTCTGGTTTGGGAGGTCCTTTGGTGTTTGGTGTGGGTTTTAGTTGCTGCATTGTGTGCGCTTGAGGTTTGACAAGGCTAGTTTAAGGAGGTGGAGAGTAATAGGGGCTGAGTTGTGAGGATTCTAATGATATGGGTGGTCTGTCCAGAATTGAGTGTTTCTGGTCTTGAGATTTTGTGAATTTTGTACCGAAGAATCTGCCATGAATTTATGTTTATTTTCTTCATAGAAGTTGTGCCAAATTGTGTATACTTTTATCATATATTTTCCTTAGATTTTTCTGGAAGTAGTACAAGAAGTGAAAAGGTGATTTCTTTCTATGGTAGTAATCTGCGGTAGGTGAAAACAGGGGATATCAGTTTATTATTTGATTTTTCTGCCATTTTCAGGATAGAATCAAGTCTTGCTTTCTTCATGAAAGTTGTAGGGTTGGTTCATGTGTATAACATACTGAAATTTGGCGGTCATTGGTTTAGTTTTGAGTACCGAAATGCCTTCTCTTAAAGTGCTGTAGAGTCTGGAAAATTTTACAGGTTTTCAGGGTTAAGTCAATGACTTGCTGCTCTCTGTACAGTGAAAAATAGGACTAGAATCCTTCACGGAAAATGTTTATCAATGTCTTTTCTAAAACATATTAAATTTTCACAATTTTTCAAAGTGATTTACTATAGTTTTGATCCCAATGTTCCAAACTGCTCAAAACTGCCTACTTTCTGCTCTAATCCGAATTCTTCCAAATATTTTTAGACAACTTGTTTGAACTTTTTGGCGACTCCTTGGGAGTCTTGTGGTCTTTGATACATTGCCAAATGATATATATATATTGTGACAAGATGACTTTGAATTGTGAATAGTCGAGCCTCTTGTGTGTGATGAATGAAATACACCATGAGGTAGTGTGTGTAAACATTGAGTCTTGGATTTGGAATGGTTTTTGCACTAAATTGGTAAGCATGCTATTGTGGTGTGATTATTCTAAGGCGTGATACCGGTGATGGCCTGGGGAGTGGGATGTCCATGTTGTGTAATCTTAGATGCCATGGTTGTGTGATCTGGGATGCTACCCCTGCTATGTGATCAGGATGTCTCAATTGTGTGATGACTGGGATGCCTCAGTTATGTGATATTGAGATATCTTGGAGTGAATTGCCCATAGTAGGGATTCCATGGAAGTCTGTATGAGGGATTTTGGAAGTGACTCGATCGGACTGGCTTGTAATCTAATGAAAATTTGATTCGAGGGTGCATATTGAAATACATGATGAATTAAATACACTCGGCGTGTATTCGTGTGCGGTTTGCATCATATCTTTTCTTGGTTAGTTGCATAAGAACTCTGTGCCGATATTATTGTTCTTTGTTTGCGGTGCATATGAATGTGAATAAGTGTGATGTTGGAGTGGTCTTTGTGATAATTTGTCCTAGTCTATGTGTGCTGTTCATTGTTGAATCTTGTGTTTTCCTTGGCGACTAATGGATCACCTAGTTTAGGCCCTATTCCTTCATCTTTTTCAGATCGGTACAATGGATGTTCCACCTGTGGCACGGTGTGGGGTCATTGCTTATATCGACATGTCTTTCCACGATGTTTTGACTTGACCTACACCCAGTAGAAAGCCACACTATGGATGGATGATGGTCGTGTCGATTGAATCCCTATGCAGTTTGAGGCTTGGTTCATTAACCATGAAGGAGAGCTGTTCATACCTCTTCGGTTCGGTGATGATGGACCTAGAGCTAGAGCGGGTGATGCTTAGGGCGCGTTTGGTAACAATTCTGTTCCCGGGAGTAGATTCTGATCAGAAATTGTTCTTTTTAATTCTATTATCGGGAATTGATTTTAAGTATTGTAAATCATTTGGTAACTGTCCAAAATTTGTAATTCTGGAATAAAATTGTGTTTGGGACCGTACTCATTAATTTTGCTCCAAATCAATTTCTTTTAATTTTTAAATATTTTTTTTACTTTTTTTTTTCCCCTTTTTCTCCTATTCTTCTTCTTCTTCTTCTCGTGGCCGGTTGCCAAACCAGCAACCGGCCAGACGAGGGTCAACGACCTCACCGGAGCATCGCAGGCCCTCGTCAGCCGAGCCTCGCTGGCAGCTGGGCAAGGCTTGCCTGGCCACCGGTAGGGCTAGGTGAGCCTCGCTTGGCCACCAACGAGGCTGGGTGTCGCGAGGCTTGCCCAGCCCCGGCGAGGCTCGGCCTTGCCAGATCTGGCGAGACCGAGCCTCGTCGGTGTCTAGGCTTGCCTTTGGCAAGCTTGCCGGACCTTGCCCTGGCTTGGTGAGCTCATCGGACCAACAAACGGCGGTAGTGGACGACGGTCGTGAGATAGTCAAAGGGAAGAAGAAGAGTTGTTGGTTTTGATTCTCAAATTTGTGCTCGGAATAAGAATCAATTTTTTTTTTTTTTTTGTTCTTGATTCTACTCTCAATCTGTTTTCGAGAACAAAAATTTTACTAAACGCGATTTTAAGACAAAACTAATGCTGGGAACAAAGAATAAGAATTTCACCATGTTTGGATGGTTACCAAATAGGGCCTTAGAGCTCCTAGGTCGTGTGAAGGCTAAGGATGTTTTGTTTTTTTGAGCGACATGGGTTAGATTAAGGGGCAGTGAAGATAGGCTTCTTTTGACCTCATCCTAGGCTTAATGCATACACTTTTGATTGATGTCATGTAAATATCTCCCTATGTACGCGTGGTACATGTAAGCTCCCACGTTTATGTAAGTATGAAATAGGTGATGATCTTAAAAGAAAATGAGATGGTGCCTCTTTTATGATGACTCGTGTATGTTTATAGATGGATTGTTGATATTAACGATAGGACGAGATGACCATGCCTTAGAAGATTCCAAGACTTTTTTATATTTATGTTATACATGCTAATCATTTAGGTCAGAAAATCTTAGGGTGATTATTGATTAATACGTTTCCGCTTGCATTTAGTATGTAACACTATTGGGATGTCACATTCAAGGTGACATTTATCTGCATGGAAGTGCTGCATAGTTGAAATAACTAAGTAAGCCTTACTAGCAGTAGATTCATTTAATTGCGAACAACTCGTCAAGAAGATCTTGGCACTTGCATTTTTTCTTCATTAGTGAATGTACTGATTATACCTATACACGTAGATTATGCCAGTGTAACATCACTTTTGTCATGGACTGTTCTATCACAGTAGTACATGAAGATGAATCGGTCCTCTGCACTCAAGTTGACTTAGAAAGGATGAACCCTGCAGAACGAGTCTCTTGAATGAGGTTGGATCTCATTTTCCTCCTGATAGTATGCGTTCGGGAGTTCCGAAAAATATAATAGATTGCACGAAGCTGGTTTGACAATAATGGGTCAAAGGACCTTGTTAAACAAATCGGTTAGCAAATTTATGAAGTGACCTCATAGCCGAAGTCCCGTCCCTTGGTGTCAACTCTGCCATATAAGTAGAGGGTATGATCATGGAAGAAAATGAGGAAGACGTGGATCAACTCGTGGTAGATCAAAAAAACATCATCAGAAACGTAAGACATTTAATTCAAGAATAAAAAGGAAGATGAAGGAATGCTCAACTATGCCAAAACTTTATCAATTTTTTGTTTGATCTTTCCTTTGGGAATTTCCACAATATCTTTCAACTTTAGTCCTCACTCTTATGATAGGGTCGATTTCCTTCTAGGAAAAATTGTTTCTGGAAAATTAATTTTCAACTTTCTAGTGTTTGGATAACAAAAAACTAATTGATCTATAGAAAACATTTTATAATGTCAGAAAACAACAAGTTTAGATTGAGAGAAAACTACTGTCCCTTCTAACAAGAAGGAAATCATTTTCCCTAAGTCACTCAATATGTGAAAACTAACCATTTTCCTTGAAAATAAAAACTTCATAATAAAGGAAAACTAATCTTTCTACGAAAAAAATTTCCACGATTATCAGAAAACATTTTTCATGGATTGGAACAAAATTGTTTCACTAAAAACTTCATAATAAAATAAACATTTTCCATAGAAATCAATTTTAAGGAAAATGGTTAGTTTTAATTTGTTTGGTGATTCAGGGGTAGTCGTTCTTCCCAATCTAAACTTACTATTTTCAACCCATAGAAAACATTTTCATAGATAAATTGGTTTTCCATCATCAAAACATTGAAAAGTAAAAAAAGAAAAAATTCCCGATTTCTTTCAAATAAATGGACTTGTCAAATTTGATAAGAAAATCAACTCGCCGAGTTGATAATATTTACTAAGTAAATAAAGATGCTTTAAATTACCATATCAAATTATCATTGATTATATCTTCGTTACACCCCATTAATTTGTAAAGATCATTCTTATTTTTTCCGATCGAAACATAGTTTCTCATTCGTCAATTAACAAAAGGATAACATAGATAATGGGTTTCTGAACATAAAATATCCCAAAGAAGAGGGGTAGATTCACAATCAATTGGGCCGATGGGCCTTTCTACGGTGGGCGTTCACGATCTAGTCTATTGCTTGGTTTGATTCACATGGGCCGAGGACCAGAGCAACAGAAGTGGACCGGGCTAGCCATCCTCTGGACACATCAGGCACGTGCCTCAGCTCCCATGGACTCAGGTCGGGGCCTACAACCATTTGGACTACTGATAGGTTATCATTGCATATCAATACGCTCAGATCATGTCCCCTCTGTAGATTCGTATTGATTTCCAAGTACACTATTGTTGCTCTTAGAGTAAGAAGTTCAGTCTCTAAAGCCAAAGGGTTCGTATTCGTTGAACAATGTTGCTATCTTTTGCAACATTTAGTTGAATGCCACGAAAAAGCCTACGTTAACAGAAAAACAGACCAAAAATTCCTTCGTTATACCTTGACTAAGCAACTAAAACTGTTTAAATCATTCTTGTTTGTGGGGAAAGCGTTCCCTTGCAAATATCTTTCATCGAAGTGGCAAGTCTTCGGTTTTTTGTTATGTGGACTAGGTTCTGTGTAGTTTCAGAAAGGAAGAGACTAATTCTACTCTACGGATAATAAAGTGAAGGATAAATAGGAGATAAACACGTGTGAATGCGACATAAAGAAAAATATAGCCAAAAGACAAGTGTTCTTGCGATTGTTGATTTGTCAAAAGGTTTCTTTACAACTGCGTCTCTTTGGCTACTTATCGCCTAATTTACAAGTAACCGCTTATTAGTAGTTACTAATTTCAAATTCAAACTACTTCTGGAAATTTCAATACCACACCAATATTCATTCCATATTATCCTTGGTATTGTCGACACCAAGCTTTTGAAACTATCTCCATCCATAGCTTCTTGCTCTCGAGCAACTATTAATCCCGAATCCTTGATATCCCTGATAACCAGCGGCCTTATTAAACACTAGGCCTAATGGGCTCCTCTTTAGTTCTAAGCCCAATAAGCCAGTTTTTGGTGCCAACAAATGCCCATTTAAAAGAATTAAAATATATTTTAATTCTTTTAACTTGGCCGACATCTGTACTCACCAATACTTATCACCTGGGCTTCCGCAAGACGTTGTTTTGGATCCTAGTCTTTTGTCATGATCCAACACCTTTAAGGCTGTGTTTGGTCGTCCGGATTTCTAAACAGGATAAGACTGGATAGGATAGGATAAGAAATCTACGGATTTCTTCATATTTAATCAACTATTTGGTGAACTACGGATTTAAAGTCGGATATCCTTATATCCTATCCAATCTACTGTTTGGTGAACTATAGATTTAAAGTCGGATATCCTCATATCTTATTTAATTTATCGTTTGGTGAACTACGGATTTAAATTCGGATATTTTAAAAACAATAACATTAGACAAGTACAAATTTGTAGGTTTAATATTCACAAAATCATCCAAAACAATATATCTTTTTCAAATTAACAGATTCTCATTGAATTTCATAATAACGCATCGTAATAATCTTTTCCGTTCCTTTAAAATAATCTTTTGGATACCCCCTTCAACATCAAACGTTTTTAGAATAACCTCAATTTCAATATATCTTCCCTAGTTTTTTGTTTGTATTCAAGTTCATGGAATTGCTTTGCCACAAGAAACGATCTCTGTAGCTAAACCAAAATTAAAATGAATTTGTAGATGTCTCTCAAGTCATCATCTCAAACAATAACCCAACCGAAATAATATACATGAACCAAAATAAGCTTTCAATCTGTGTTATCACAAGAAGAGCAAAATGTACACTTGTTTTCAGTAACTTCTCAACAGATTACAATCGTTAAATATGGACAAGAAAAAATGGAAAAAATATGTTTGTAGCTACCCTAAAAGAAAGGCAAGAATTCTTTGCTTGCTGCTTCTTATTAGCCTCTTATCATGGACAAACAAAAAGCCACTCATGATGATGGAAGCGGAGTAGCTCGGGCACCAAATTCAAGAGCGTCTTCGTATCTCCTTGTAAGGAAAAATAAAGCAGTTGCACCATGCATTGCAACTTTTGAAGAGATCAACTTGAATCTCAAGTCCATGAACACATTGTGTGGAACATGTTCAGATGATGATAGTTTATCATTGTCGGCAATCAACTAGACACTTCACCGGAGTTCCTCCTGCTCGAGCCTTCTAAATCATCATAGTTAGGCTGCTCACAAAGGCACACCAGAGGATTTGCATGAAAGTAATCCTCCTCCTTGGGCTTATGACAATACTCTATGATGACTTGGCTTTGCCATGTTCTTCTCATGTGCCAAATGCACAACAACTTCAAAATTATTCTGTGAAAGTGTCCCATTTTGAATGCAAATCCAGTAAAAGCACAAGCCTTTGACAATCTAAGAGAAGGATTCTCTTAAATCCAAGATACTTGCAGAAAAATGTCACAATTTTTTTTTTTGGGTGAAAAAAAAAATGTCACAGTTTGTACACAACTTTTTGAAGGAAAATGGGATAGGCCTAATTAAATCGACTTGTTCTTCCAAGGGAAATAATGGAAGAACGTCAATCAAGTTAACACACAAACAAGCAATCTCGAAGGTCCTAAGGCAATCAACAAATAACCAATCAGTTAACTCCCCCTTCTCACATTCAATTGGGACAGATCCGCCGCAATCGACAATGACCATTTGTGATATCTCATAGTGTCTACTCAAAACAGGACAAACAAAAATCAATTCTTTGTCGCAACCCGCAAAAAGACGTACATGAATCATGTTGGTGACACGAACTAAAATCATCATTAGCAGCGTGTACTAATGAACTTGTAAGCTGTCAACATGAAGCCATAACTGAAATTCACCCACAATTTCAAATTTGATTACCACAGCAGCATAATAATAAAAAATGCAGACAGCACAAGCCGCAGACTGCGCAAACGGAGCCCCAATAAAAAGCAATCGAACATCAAATACCCAGAGCACAAGACACATGCCAACAATCAATGGCCAAGCATCTGGAATTAACGAAACAATGACAACTGCGAATAACCTGCGGCGACAACAGGCGTTGGGAGGAGCAGTAGTGGCGAGTTCGCCAGTAGAAAGTGCTTGGCCATTGCACCATCAGCTTGAAGTAATCGAATTCTCTCTAGTGGCCTCTGTCATCAGCCTCTCCAGCAATAATCACCGCTGCGATCCCCGTGACGAGAACCGCCAAACAAAGGGGGATGAAAAAGAAGCCATCGATGGAGAGAGAGACTGAGACAGAGAATCGAGCGGAGGTAGATCTAGGGCGAAAGAAGTGTAGAGTCGAGCGGAGAGCAAGTTGAGTGAAGAAGCGCTGTAGATCAAGGCTGCGTTTGGTGGGGGGAATCGATCAGGAGGGCGACCGACGAGCGATTGCTGGCGGACAGGGGGTCTTACCTAGGCGAAGGAAGAAGGCTTTCGTAAAATTTGGATGAGAATCGGAGAGCCATTGAGGAGAAGGCTTCAATGTTGATACTTTGGAAATAGAGAGTCATCTATAGGTGAATGACGGAGAAAGAAAAAAAGCATAGAGTTTTATGTTTCGGATAAAAAAAATCCTATCCGACCTTATCACACCCCCTCCCTCGGATTTTTTTATCTGGTTTATATCTAGTCTATATCTGACCCTATCCTATCCTATATCATATCTTAGTTTTTATCCGGTCAACCAAATGCAGCATAAGGGTTTTAAATCCCAGTATGCTTCGGATTCGGCTTTGTCTTCTCCTTAAAAGCCTTGACCTTTCATTCTTGTCTTGTTCTTTGATGCCATTGACATTTACTCCAAATTCGATTTTTATTCTTCTTCTCCATCATCCTCAATCTTGCATGCCCCACTCAGGTCCTACCATGTCTTCCACATATGATTCTACTAACTTTAAGGCCCGTCTGCAACAGCTTCAGTCACCTGAGTATGCGGACAATGTCTATTTGTCACTGCAAAACCGTATCGAGGATGGGAAGATTTTCCTCGGTCCATGTCTTCGAACACTTGATCCTTCTCCATTCCTTGCCTGTTGCTTCCCCCAACACGTGGAAGAGCCTCTTCCCTTCCAGAAGGAGCTTTTAGTAATATGCTTGGACCTCCTTGTCTCATCAGCTTAGGTCCTTTCCTTCTTTTGACCCTGTCTTTTTCGATTGGTACAACAGGCTGAAATCCGCCAAGCATGAGGTAAGGCGAAAGGCCAAAATCCATCGGGCTCTCGAGTTTTGTACCTTCGACTAGAGACTTAGCCTTAAACTTTTGGGTAACCTTGCCATTTTTGCTCCCATTCTACTAATTGTTTCTTTCTTTGATCGGGCCCCATGACGGTAACCCTATTGGATGTTTATGCCATTATTGGTCTGAGTTCCTCTTGTGACAGCCCTAGCTCTATCGATTCTTCAGCATGCCCTAACCTGGGAGAATGTGTTGACCTTTTGTATGTCCATTTTCCGAAGACTATGCTTATCAGACTAAGGATATTGAGGATGAACATATTGCTTTCCTCCTCTATTGGCTGTCCAAATTTGTTTCCCAGCACCCATTGCGTCAGGTGGCTAAGGAGTTGAGGGGATTGGCTTTTCACATTTCAAAGTGTTATAATATGTCATGAGTTTGAGTCTGTGAATGAAACCTAACCCAAGATAAATTAAAGGAAAGTGGATATTTGGTTTTCAAGTTGCTAATTTGTAGAGACCAAGCCATGAATTTGTAGATTACAGAAATCAAATTCCGTTTATATTGCTTGTTCAAGATAACAGAAGAAATAGGAGTCCAAGTTGGACTTGTCGACCGAATCGTCCGAGTTTCCTATTTTGAGTTGAAGTTGGCCGCGCCATGCATATTATATCATACATATTTGTTCTTTTTGCCATAAGTGCATGCGGTTGCCAGAGCGTTGTTAATGCAAGCAGAGCAACATGGTCTTCGCGCTATGGCAAACATGAAGATCTCTTGAAGCACCGTTTCTAAGCGAGTGCTTGACGTGGGTTTCTTCGTTGATTTTGTTTGTACAATTACATTCAAGAAGAATTAGTGTTCAAGCCAATTAAATCTAGTGGTAAGATTTGCGTGTAATTTTTTTGGGAGATTGAGAGACTATTTCGTAACAAATTTTGGGGGCTAAACACTGCGTGCATTATTGAATATAATTGGAGTTTGGGAAACACCAAGAGAGTATTTGAGTGTCTTGAGTGTGTAATCTTCTTGTATCGCTTGATCTATAGTGAAATTCGTCGATGCTCTCCTTGTGGACGTAGGTTTTTACGATCGAACCACGTAAATCGAGTGTCTGATTTATTTTATTTTTCTATCTATATTATTGTTTGATTGCTCGTTTTTCGCAACAATTGGTATCAGAGCCAGACTTGGCTAAGTTGAAGCAAATTGATGGCGACAGTAGAAGTAAAAGCGAGAATCGACAGATCTGATGAGAAGGATTTTACTTTCTAGAAGATGCATATTGAAGATTATCTTTATTAGATGAAACTGCACTTGCCCTTATCTGGGGAGAAACCAGAGTTGATGAAGTAAGTTGATTGGGATTTACTGGATAGACAAGCCATGGGTGTTATTCAGCTAACGTTGGCTTGTAATGTCGCGTTTAACATCTTGAAGGAGAAGACCATAATGTCGCATTTAACATCTTAAAGAAGAAGACCACTGCTGATTTGATGCAAGCCCAATCAGATATGTACGAGAAGCCCTTTGTGATCAACAAAGTCTATTTGATGCGACGTCTATTTAATTTGAAGAGGAGTGAAGGTGCGTCAGTTGCAGATCATATCAATGAATTCAATGTAATTGTTAGTCAATTGAGTTTAATTAAAATTGACTTTGAAGATGAGATACGTGTTTTGATTTTGTTATCCTCATTGCCTGATAGTTGGTATACTACTATCACTGCTGTTAGTAATTCCTCTGGATCAACAAGTGTGATGTTTGATGGGGTTCAAGATTTGATTTTGAGCGAGGACATCTGTAGAAGAGAATCTGCTGAACTTGTATATGCTGCTTTAGTAGGTGAAAATAGAGGAAGATCTAGAACACATATGGGTAATAGTAGTACTAATATGAACAGGCATAGTCAGTCTAGGAGTGGTGATATTGTCTGTTGGAGCTATGGCAAGAGGGAGCTTCTTAGAAGGAATTGCATTAAGATGAAGAATAAGAAGGGTAAGGGAATTATAGTTGATTCTGCAGATAATGTTACGTAGCAAATAATGCCGATTATGTCTTGTCTGTCACTGATTATTCACCGTTTGATGGATGGATTATAAATTATGGATTATGGTTGTTCTTTTCATGTTACACCAAATAAAAACTGGTTTACTACTTATCAATACATGGATAATAGTAAAGTATAGTTGGGGAATAATGTTGAATGCAAGGTCGTCAGTGTTGGGAATGTTAGAATCATAATGCATGATGGTATCGTGAGGACATTGACTGGAGTAAGGCATGTTCCAGAGTTGAAGAAAAACTTAATTTCCTTGAATGCCTTGGATTCAGTTGGGTATCGATATATTTCAGAATATGGAATTCTGAAAATTATTTGAGGCGCTTTGATAATAATGAAAGGAATCAAGCACAATGGCCTATAAGAGCTTCAAGGTGAGATAGTGACAAATTTTGCTATGGAGACGTTGGATACATCTGTTTGAGAGTCTTAATTGTGGCATATGCATTTGGGGCACATTGGTGAGAGAACCTTTAGGCTTTTAAGTGAAAGAAATCTGCTATGCAGTTATGTTTCTAATGAACTGAATGTATACAGGTGTTGTGATTTAGATCAATGGCGAAAAGTGCAGTTCAGTACGACTGTCAAAGAAACCATGGAAATTACAGAGTTAATTCACTTGAATGTTCGCAGGTTGTCACGGTTTCCTTTGAGAAAGAGTGCTGGATATATGTTAACAGTTGTTGATGACTACTCAATAAAGACGTGGGTATTTGTGCTTAGGCATAAGTTTGATGCTATTGTTAGGATCAAGCAGTTGATAGCTTTGATCGAAAAGGAGACTGGTAAGACGATCAAGCATGTGCAGACTGATAGTAGCATGGAGTTTTACTCAAAGTTGTTAAACAAATTTTGTATGAAAGAAGGCATAGTGAAACACCGCACTAATGCTGATGAACCATAATATGTTGCGGAATTGATAAGCAAAACGTTGTTAGAGACGGCTCATAAAATGCTCTCTAGTGCTGGTATGACTAGGAGAATCCTAGCGGATGCGCTAAGTACGATGTGTTACCTGATGAACAGATCCTCATCGACTGCGAATGGATATGGGACTCCTGAAGAAGTTTGGTCAGGTAATGTTGTTGATTATTATGTTCTTAGAATATTTGGTTGCCCATGTTATATTCGAGCGAGTGATGGTAAGCTCGATGGAAGGGTAAGAAAATGCATATTCCTAGGCTATGCACGAGGTGAGAGGGGTTATCGATTGTGGTGCCCGGAGTTAAATTCACATATTATTAACAGAGAAGTTACATTTGACAAGTTTCCAGTACTTCTAGTTAGGAGTGATTATAACAGTATTCAAATGGATCTGAACGGTGTTCAGCTTGAGGTAGAATTGCGATCAGAAACTCCTAAGGTAGCGAGTACGTGTACTAGCAAAGTAATCGACATATATGGTGCTTGTAGCGAGGTGGAACTTATATAGAGCCAACGGTTGCTATAATTGCTAATATTGACAAGGTACGTATTCGATCTCCTAATAGATATGGATTCAATAATTGTTTTGCTTTATCTATAGTTAATGAGGTTGCGTCGGAAAATCCATACGAGCAATTAAAGTGCATGCGGAGTTGGTATTCTGATGAGGTCCTCGGTTATGGCGAAGTTCAAGCGAAGCTTAGACTTGGATAATATTTGTGGCGGTTGAACCCATCGGGGGCTATGAGAAAGTAGCAGCAGAGTTTGAATTTTTGCGAAGCGATTGTAACATGGCTCCAACATTGAGCCAAGGTGGAGATTGTTATAATATGTCTTGAGTTTGAGTTTGTGAACGAAACCGAACCCAAGATAAATTAAAGGAAAGTGGATATTTGATTTTCAAGTTGCTAATTTGTAGAGACTAAGTCATGAATTTGTAGATTACGGAAATCAAATTTTGTATATATTGCTTGTTCAAGATAACAAAAGAAATAGGAAAGTCCAAGTTTCCTATTCTGAGTTGAAGTTGGCTGTGCCATGCATATTATATCATATATATATATATATATATATATGTTCTTTTTGCCATAAGCGCATGCGGTTGCTAGAGCGTTGTTAATGCAAGCAGAGCAATGTGGTCTTCGCACTGTGGCAAACGTGAAGATCTCTTGAAGCACCATTTCTAAGCGAGTGCTTGACGTGGGTTTCTTCATTGATTTTGTTTGTGCAATTACATCTGAGAAGAATTAGTGTTCAAGCCAATTAAATCTTGTGGTAAGATTTTCAGGTAATTCCTTCGGGAGATTGAGAGATTATTTCATGAGAAATTTTGGGGGCTAAATACTGCTTGCATTATTGAGTGTAATTGGGGTTTGGGAAACACCAAGAGAGTGTTTGAGTGTCTCGAGTGTGTAATCTTCTTGTATCACTTGATTTATAGTGAAATTCGTCGCTGCTTTTCCCGTGGATGTAGGTCTTTACGATCGAACCACATAAATCCGGTATTTGATTTATTTTCTTCTTCTATCTATATTATTGTTCGATCGCTCGCTTTCCACAACACAAAGGGTAGTCATATTGCTATTGGTCATCTTGTCCTAGCTGTGTTGTACCAAGGTCTAGGTTATGCATCTGTCTCCATGGGTGAATCAACTTCGGGAGTTTTTTATGGTCCTTTTTGGATCCTTCAAGTCTGGGTTAGACTATATTTTCCAGCCTCGTTTTATGACACCAAAGTGGCACTTCCTTCAGGACACAAGGCTGGGCCATACTTTCCTGAAGACCAAGGGGCTCACTGGCTGAGCTTCCGACTGCGCGACATCCCAACGGGGACTACAACTTTCCAGTATTATCTCCATTGGTTTTATCATGCTTCCTTCAATACTAATGACTTTTTTGTTCTCTCTTATCCTGACTTTCAACATGTCTTCCCTTTTTCCCGGACTAAAGACTCCCAAAGGTTCTGGCTCTCTGTGCCAGGGCATCAGACTTAACACTGAAGTTGTCTTTCAAAGGGAAATTGAATTCTGGCATCAAAGTATATCCTCCCCAGTACTGTGCTCGGCAGTTCGGTCTTACCCAGGGTATCCCAATTCTCGCTCCTTACTCCATGGACTACCCTTTTGACTAGAAACACTTATTCGCTGTCACCAAGGCATCCAATCCTTTTGCATGCTGCCAATTGATTACTAACAAAGTTTTTAGAGATCACACAATTAAATCACATTCTCCAGCACTTGATGTCCTTGCAAGTATCGTCAATTGGTGGGGAGGCTACCGAGACAGTCTCTTTGCTAATGACTTTGATGCGATTCTCGGCAAGATCACTTTCAAAAATCCCTTCCTTGAGGATGCCAAGCCTTCATCAGGACCGGTTTCTTTCTCCCCTCGCAAATCATCGAAAAGGGCTCTGGATCCAGGTACTTGTCTCTTGCTTCTTCATTAAAATCTTTTGCTTTCATTTTACCTTTGGTTTCTGAATTTGTCGTTCTTCAAATGATTCTGAGCGAGTGGTTGCTCCCCAAACAAGGATGCATTTAACCAAGCCTGTTTCCAAGATCTCGGCAACATCTCTCTCAATAGCTCGCGCGACTCCTGTCTCGCCTGTTCCTAATGCTACTAAGCCGACGTGGTCTCGCATTACAAGCCCTACTCCTGCTGACGACTTGGCATCCCTGCGTCCAAGTGATACCGAGGAACCTGCATTGTCCCTGCCTTTGGTGATCAGCCCTCTGTGGATGTTAGCTCTTCCACTTGTAGAGCTTACTCCTGTTGGGAAAATCCCTATGTTGCTTTGAAGATGACAAAAACAATTAAAGGCTACTAATGTGTATATTGATTGAGTAATACTAGGTGATATGTACACAAGTCGATATGCAGATGATGTCATAAACAACACAAAAGATTTTGATATAAGGAGTTGTCACAACCCGACCTCCTCAGCCCCTCAGCCAGTGTGGCGGAAAAGGTCGGGTTTAAGGATACCTAACTATGAAGGCTCCCTCACAATACGTGTCCCAAAAGATGTCATCACTTCGTCTTTCGGGATTGACCACATGAGTTCGCTCGATCACAATCGTGAGCTCTCCGAAGCTTGCACCTCACGTGACAATGAAATGTATCATGATTTGTATCCACACGAATGATACACCTTGGAAAAGAAGATCGGATGTGGATATCGAATTTAAGGATATCATTACCATAGTAGCCCTCCAAATGATACTAATCTATAAGGAGGACATCATTTCATCCTTTAGGAGATTTCTACATTGGGTATGTTAAACTATGAATCTCGTTGAGACCCATACCCCTCACGTTGAATTCATTTGTTATCTAGTTGTTTAGACAATCTAAATAAGAGTTAGGATTCACCACTAGCCTCGTTTTTAAGGGTTGGCTAAAAAACCCAATCGACGGTCAGGAGTGATCCCTCGATTTACACAACTAGAGATTATAGAGATCGGGGCCTAGGGTTACGCTAACATTTCTACTAGTACCCTTTCAGTACCTAACAGTTTGTTGTATTTCCTAAGGTGTTTGTATGTGTCTTTTTTTCCTTTTTTTATCAATAAAACTAACTAGGTGATCATGCGTGGATGGTTAATTTCATGCCATTCTACTTCTAATAAAAGAAAAAAAAGCAATCGATTGAAATTTAAAGACAACATAATAAGTAAACACTCTAGAAAATAGTTTAAGGAAAGTGGTAAATCTAACATGCAATCCTAATGAAAGTTAAATTGAAAGAAAGAAACCTACAACTCGTTGGGCATTTATACAACACAAGGCAACCTGAAACATATATAGGGGAACAAATAGTACAAAAACAAGATCGCATTGGACATTAACCACTCATCATCTTCACGTCTTGGGGAGCTGTCACCTCTATGGACCTATTCTAAATCTAATCTAAAACTAGGACTAGGTCTATATAATGAGAAAGAAACAATCAACATTACAAAAATAATCACAATCACAAAACAAATAGGGACGATCTGTGAACCAGAATGATATGCCTTATTGATCAAATTTGGTCTTAGGGTCAACCTTTATGATTCATGCAATGATCCCTCTAGGACACCTACCCCAATTCATTTTTTTTTATTTTATTTTAAGGTTCATAGGTATTGGCCACCATTTGTATTCTCGTGTGGCAACCAACGCTAAGAGACCCCTAAAACAAGTTCTAGGTGTATCCCAAGGGTATCCAACGAATTCATGCATCCGCAAAGGCTAATGCCATAAGACGAGCAGGACTAAAGAAATCATGTAGGCAGGCCCTTGGGCCTTTGTTCTTAATCAATCAAACAATTTTAGTGAGCTAACACTAGATCACTTATTCAGTCAACAAGCGCCAAGCACCATCACAAGCGTTTTGATGAAAGCAAACACATCAAAAGCTAATGGGTTCAAGTGATGCCCAAAAATCTTTTAAAGAACAATTAAACAATGAATAATAAGAAAAAAATATAAGGAAAATTTGTTCAAGGCATAGCAAAGTTGTATCATGGCTATGGAACATATTTAATCATCCAAGCTAACTCGGGTGCATCCTGTGCACTCTCATCAAGTTTCGCAGACACCCTAAATATGGTCCAAACCTTAGACAACATCATTGCCAAACCAAAACATGATTTGAAAATTTGGAACATAAAGGACAACATAAAAACTTGAAAATTTTGTGCATGAGCATCACTTGAACGAAAATCGAGTTCAAATGAACAAGAACATGAAATTTCATATGGTTTCATGACATTTGAAAGGTCTGAAAAGCATGGTTAATTGCTTTTTATTTTTCAAGAATTTCTGTATATGAAGTTCGGAAGATAAGGATCAAAATTCATGAGACTTGTTAATTCAATTTAGAAGAAAATCAAAGCAGTGAATTACAACAAAAAATCACAGAATAGGCAAAGTTATATCAAAGCAATTGAAAAGCGACCCATTGATAATCAGCTCCAAGAAAATTAAAACATCAAGCACATCATGAGGAACAACTTTCATGAAAGGAGTTTTCTAAGGTGAGCTATGTAGGTATTTATAAAATTCAATAACACATAGCATCACATCAGAAATATAGTAGGACAGCAAGGTCAACAATGATTTGTCCTAGTAAACAGAGTCTAAAATATCTAAAATTTTACGACGACACGGACAAGAGAGACGAACAAAATTTGTTAAGGACCTGATCTCAGAATCCTTAATGAGAAAATCATACAAAAATAACAAGAGGTCAGACTCACAAAAGCAAAGTGGCCATTCCGAATTTCACTAGAAACAGATTTCTAGGCTAACCTGACAAAAAGGAAAATGGGCCAAACAAAATGCAAATGATGCAAAATTAACGTCATTGGAAAGATTAAGATGTGCCCTACGACTTTCTAAGAGGTGTCAAATTCAATTAGGGTCAAATTCATGGTTGAATAGCGACAACCGCATAAACATGCAAATCAGCCATGAGCAAATCAGAAAATAATGCATGATTATTGGATTATGAGACCACCTAAATAATGCACGAACAATGTGAGATTCACACACGGCGCAAGGCTAAGTGCGAGGAAAGTTTGGTTAATATATTTAACCCTAAATCAAAATGCAAAAAGTCATATGGGTTCATTAATATTGAAAGGTGACTTATCATTAAGGACAAAATGCATGACATTTGCAATTATGATTTGCCAACTTGATACATGATTTTCACATGGTAAATGACTTTTAAATGAGGCATACCATACATGAATGCGAAACTTGCGATATGCTCTTAACATGTCTAGAAGACTTCAAGACCTAATTTGGCTCTTAAGGAGTTCGAACGAAGATGTTTTCACAGGTTCGCGATCAGCCTTAATCACAGCAAGTATAGCACAGAACATTAGTTGTTTTTGAAGGTTTAACAATATGCTAAAATCCTATGAAAAAAATCATATATGTAGAATGCAATGTCATGATTATTTTCTATGGAGACACATAAGTCTAATTTGATTCACACAAACCTACACAAACATGGCAAAATAGGGCAATGTAATGAACTTCACAAAGTACAGCAGCATTTACATGTCTTTGCACACATGATTAACCTAGTAGAGGACAATATTAGTTGTGAATTATACCTAGTTAGAAAGCTTGTAATGCATACTACAACTCTTATGAAGGATGGAAATCCAATTGAACTAATTTAAGACCTCATTTTCAGAGCAAACATAAGTCAGACTCAAAACATGATAGACTAACTAAGGACTATTTTTCAAGGTTTTGTCTGACCAAATCAACTCCAAAACTTCTATTAAAAAAAGACATGATATGACCAAGACATTTTCGTACAAATTCTATGAAGAAACCATCTCCAAAAATCTAAACACAAAATTCAATGGAAAAATAGCAAACATACAGCTTGTTCAAAGTTAGAACACCAAAAAAGTACACCAAAAATAGCAGAATCATCCAACTTCTGAGGCGTAATTCCCTCGGCATTCTCCACCGCCACATTACTCATCACCCCGCATTGTGTCATGTTGGTGGATCCTTGGCTGGCGTTTGGTCCCCTGGTGACATTCACTTCCTTCCCGATCTCCTCGACATCGATGCTACCCCAAGAGGACGCCAGAACCTCCTGTTTCGGTGTTTCTTCCTTCCTGGCTTCAAGTACGATGATCACGTCAGTAAGTGGTCTATGTCACGACTCGATCTTGCCACCCTCGATCCCTCACCATCATGAGAAGAGAAAAGGGGAAAATGTAGGATTTAGGGGTACTTGATTATTAGAGTTTCCTCATGGTTTGCGTTCCAAAAGACGTCATCACCTCGTCTTTCAGATCAAGCTTTTTGTGAGTCCCTTTGTGAGATCACGAGCTCTCCCAAGCTCATACCCCACATGATAGCAGAGTGTCATGATCCATATCCACATGGGCAACACACCTTGGGAGAAAAGATCGGATGTGGATATTTGATTTAAGTGTACCTTTACCATGGTAGCCCTCTTGATAGTACACTTCGCTTGTAAGAATGTCATCACTTCATCTTTTGGGGTACTCCCACATCAAGTATGCTAAACCATGTTGAGTTTCATCGAAACTCGTACCCCATGTGACAGGTTTATTTATATGGTCTAGTTGTTTATGACAACCTAAAGATATACGGGAGTTGCCACTACCCTCATTTTGGGGGTCAGCTAGAAAACCCAATCAAGGGTCGGGAGTGTTCTCTCGATTCCTATGCAACAAGTATCTATGTTTAGGGACTTGGGTTACGCTAATTTTTCTATTACCGTCATTTCGATACCAGAATAGTATGTTATGTTTTCCTAACGTGTCTCTGTGTTTCTTCTTACATTTTCAGGATCATTAGTCCTCAACTAACTGATCATGTGTGGTTGGTCATTTTCGTACTCTTTTGTTTTTGGAAAACAAGAAAAGAAAGCAATTAATGGAATTGAAATTACGAAATAGTAAGTAAACAATCAAGGAATGTAGTAAATCTACTATGCAATCCTAGAAAAATATAAAAGAGAAACACAATTGAAAAAAGATAAGAAGAAAAGAGAAAACCCGCAACTCATTGGCTTTTATACAATAAATGAAACCTGAGACATATGTCAAGGGAATAAATAATGCATGATAATGATCAGAATGGATATCGACCTCCACTGTCTTCGCACTTTCTCCATCTTTGAGGTCCTAATCTAAACCTAAACTAGAAATCTATAACTAGGTACATAAAATGGAATGAAATAAGCATACACATCAAAACAATCAAAAACACGACATCATATCAAAATTAATTATTTAAAGAAAATTCAATGCGATAGTCAAATTTTGGAGCATTGGGGTTGGCTTGTGTCTTTCATGCAAGGGTCCCACTAAGACACCCACCCAATCCATTTTTGTGGCTTATAATAATTATTGGCCAATTGTATTCTCGCAAGGCCAATAACGCTTATAAGTCTCTTAACTTAGTGATGTATGTGATCCTAGGGTTTTCCCTCAATATCATGCATCGACCCTACCATTCATCTAAAAGTCACGTGCGTTGTAGAAATTGAAACATGCATGCAGGTCTTTTGGACTTTGTTTCTCAACCAATTAAATAGATAAGTGAGCCATTGGTGGATCACTTATTACCAAAGTCATGTGCCAATCACAAATATAGGCAATTCTAAACGTATGACATAATTGTATGCTTGGACGGTACATGTGATGTTTTTAAGACATCTTTTGAAATCATTCACAATTTTTTTTTTTATAGACAAAGTGATGTCTCGGCTATGAAAGACATTCAATTGTCAAGGTTAGCCTAAGGCTTACATAAATGCACTCACAAGTATTGCAGGCATTTTAAATATAATTCAAATCATAACTTTCATAATATCAAATCAGGATTTTAAAGAGGTTCGAAAATATTTAGGATTAAGGAATATCTAAGTTATGGAATACATTCAATTGCCAAGGCTAGCCGAGACTCGCATAAATGCACTCGCAAGTATTACAGGCATTTAAAATATGGTTCAAACCATGATTTTTCTTTAAGTTAAATCGAGCTTTGGAAAAGATTTTTTTTTAAAATTGTTTTTGGGAAATATCACATGTACGAAAGTATTTTTTGAAAGATGCAATTTTGAAAAAAGTCAATTGTTTAACAACAAAGATCAAAGCATTTAGAACAACTTCCATGAAGATGGCATGGCCTATTTTCACTGACAAACTAACCTAAAATGTATAACTAAACAGTCGCAATCATTTTTATATTAGGAAATATCATAATAAGCATGTAAAGACAATAAAATTGAGTAATACCCATTGACAATCTAACTATGGAAAAATTTCCTAATATGTACGACATGATAATGAACAAATTTTGTGAATGAAGCTTTCCTAAACAAGCTACACATCATTTTATAAAAATCATATAACAAGCAACAGTATATTAGAAATTTGTCAAATCAGCAAGATACTCAGCCAATATCGCAATGATCTGTCCTATCAAAACAAGTCTCAAAATTACAAAATTTTCACACAACATAATCAATATGTTGACGAACAATTTTTGTTAAGAGACTAAGTACAAAATCCTAATAGAAAAAATAGAATAAAAATATCAAAAGCCTGTTCAAACAGGGGTTAGAACAGGTGTCCAAATTTGATCATATGTCCATATTCTGATCTAGTTTTGAAAAAATAGAAACTAGTCCAAACGATGAGCGATTGGCATGAAATTAGTGGCATTGGAAACTTATAAGTTGCTATTCGACTTCCTAGAAGGGCTCAAGTCCAAACTATGTCAATTAGATATTCTAAGATCAAGATTTCAAAAGGTATACATGTCCGTAACTAAAAATCAAAACACAGTCATCCATTAATAAATCTCAAAATCATTCAAGTAATGCACAAATGGCATGAAAAGATTGCATATGACTTAGAATTAAACGCGGCAAACAATTTAGGTGATCATCTAATCCTAAGTCGACATGAGAAATTGTCATACAATTCAATGACAATACAAAATGACTCAAAATTTATAATGAAATACTTGAGAGTTTCTTAATGAACATATACTCTTGCGGCACAAATTTAACATGTAAAATGACACTAAAATGCAATGACACGAACATGTATTCAAATCTTGTAACATGAGTTTAAGTGTCAAAAAGACATTATCTCAAAATTTGGTCTCTAGATGTCTCAAACAAGCATGGTAAAATGCATAAATGGCAAGACTTTATTTAAGCATTGATTTCACAAAACATACACAATTTCAGCCATCTCAAGACGTGCGAAAATCTTACGAAAAATCCTACATATAGAAGATGCAATGATGAACATTTCTTGTTTAGGATTCAAAACCTAAATGCGATTGCATGAGTCGTAAAAAAAATGACAAAACCGAGATGTACATTTAGACTATGTACCTATATAGCACGTTTTAACCTTAACTCATGCAATTGACTCACTTGCCAACGTCTAAATTTTGCAAAGCATGCATCAATTGAACATATGTATCATGTATTTTAACTCACGTAAAGGATTTGAGACCAAATAGGTGCATTTGTGGACTCAATTTCATCAAAACAGAATTCAGACCAATGTGGAATAAACTATCCTATGTTCAGATCTAAGCAATTTTGACCTAGTTAAACATGTCTAAAAATTTCAAAAAATAAAAAATAAAAAACATGCACAACACTAAAACGAGAAAATTTCATGAATGAAAGTCATATCAGAACTCAACAAAAAAATAGTACAAAAATAGCAAAATCAGATATCAATATGGAACAGATTGACCTAAATTTGGATCTGAGTAGATTTGACCTAGTTAAGCATGTCTAAAAATTTCGAAAAAAATATAGGACATGCACAACACTAATACGAGAAACTTTCATGAATGAAAGTCATATCAAAACTCAACAAAAAAATAGTACAAAAATAGCAAAATCAGCTATCAATATGGAACAAATTGACCTAAGTTTGGATTTGAGTAGATTTGACCTAGTTAAGCATGTCTAAAAATTTTAAAAAAAATATAGGACATGCACAACACTAATATGAGAAAATTTCATAAGGAAATTTATCCTAGAACTCAACACAAAAATCAGCACAAAAATAGAAAAATTAGAGATCAATACTGAACAGATTGACCTAGGTTTGGATCTTAGTAGATCTGACCTAGTTAAGTATATCCAAAAATCAAGAAAAAATTACAAGATGTGTACAAAAGGATTTGGAACAAAAATCATGAAGGAAAGATGTCCAAAAATTATCACGGAAAGCTACCCAAAAGTAATAAAATCTCATTTCAAAGCAAAAATAGAATCGGAAATCCAACTAAACTATAGCGGAATCACTCATCTTTGGAACTATTTTTTGAGGCTCAAATGATGCTTGATTAGGGTGTACTACCTACCGTTTCAAAGCTTGGGATGTTTATTATCTAATCTTAAGAAGACTTGAGTTGAAATGAGGTCGTTTTGGACCTCGTTTTGGTCAAAATAGTAAGTCAGTTCTAAGGCTACGAAATTGCATATTTAAGGCTAATCAAATACAATCATCCACACTCATTCAATCAATCACATTCAAATTTCAGCAAAATAATCTATGAGCATATATCATTAATATTGAACCCTAGCATCGGTCGGCTAATCCGACCCCGCTTCACGGGGTTCGAGACCAAGAAATTACCTTCATTGTGATTTTCGTCGATTTTGATCGAAATCAATTGAAGTTTTCACCAAAACTTTGATCAAACCTCTACAAACCACCAAGGACTAGATCCGGACAGCAAGGGATGGCTTTGAAAGGTAGCTGAACAGCTTGCAGTGAGAGAAAACAGAATCGGTCCAAAATTGGACTGGTTTAGATGCTGCCGGAGAAGATCTAACTTGGATGGACAGATCTGGCTCTTACCGAAACTTGATCTTACTCAAACCATTACTGGTAGCAAAGGACAAAGGGGCTGGACAGTGGTGCAAGGATGAAGATCGCCGGCGGGGGCTAAAACCGATGACAAAAGTTTGCCGGAGAGAGATCCGGCTGGACCGAACTAGAGAGAGGAAGAGATCTGGTTTTTGGTGGGAGAATTGAGAGAGAAAAGAGAGAGACACATTGAGGAGAGAGAATTTTCATGCAGAAATAATCTCCCATTAAAATGGACAGAAAACTTCACTTATATACTCTACAAATTAAGTGATTTCGGCCATCGGTTCGATCCAATGGTTGAAATTTCAATCCAACGGTCAAAAATTGATTTCAAAGGCTCTATCATGATCTCGAGGTGTTGGGTAATTGATCTAGTGGATTTGATTTGCAAAAACCTAAGGCAAAACCGAGAATTGCGTCGAAATGTCCGATTATGGGTTAATTTACAATTTGACGAAATTCGAGAATCAATCTGTAATTTTTTTTTTTTAAATTGAAGGTGTAAAAGTGAAATTAGCATTGAAAGGATTTCAAAAGTGGTCTCCAGAGGTCAGGAACCAACCAAAAAAGGCATGAACCGGCCACTCTCGTCGGTGGTTGATAAGATCAATTCGGTCCGGTTTGACCGGATTTTGACAAGTTCTTGATCAATTTGGTTTGGTTTTGGCTGTCTTGTCCACTTGGGACCCCTGTGGGCCTAAAATTTATGCAATTTGGTCCCTAAATGACCAAATTGAAAAAGAATTTTATCACTTTTAAGAAGAAATTGGCCAATTAAGATACAATTAAGTTAATCAAACCTTATGAACATGATATAAGGGTCTTTTATTAACCTAGTTGAATGATTATTGTGGAGAACAACGAGTTGAAACCATAGGTGCTTTGAATTGGGTCTAAAGGGCTAAAATGGTAAAATTTACAATTCAATGGGCAGAATTGCAAATTAATTAAAATTGAACTCAATTAATGTCACAATTGCCCTATCTAATGAGCTACCCATATGTAAGATCACTTATTGTATTCAAATTGACCTTGAATTGAAGCGCTTGAGCTTATGTCAAAAATAGATCTAAGTCTAATATTAAAATTGGACCTAGATTCACGAAATTAAACCATAATCATGAATGGGTCAATTCGAATTTTGTTGATTGAAGCTTAATTGCTTGATTTTCTAATGTCTCGGGAAGATAAAATTCTTCAAATTGATAAGTTATGATGTGAATTTCACAAAATCAATTTTGAATTTGGACTTATCTTAAGAAAATGATCGAGAAACAATTGTTCGTTCGCAAGTTATAAATGATCGATTTTTATCCCTTAATTAGGGCTCAAAATGACAATTCATATTTTGACTTGATAAATCGCAAAATTGAATATTAATGTCACAATTACCCTATCTAATTATGACTAGAATTAAAGTAATTTTATTTTTGGTTGATTTAGAACCTAAAATTGAAAAATTCAGAAATCAATGTTCTTAAACAAATTTTGTGAAATTTTTGACACAAAAGTCAAATTAACATTAAAAAAAAAAATTTATTGGTGCATTTTTGATTATTTTCATTTTTTTGGTCAAATGTTTGATTAAAAGTCAACCATTTAGTTGGCTTTTACTAAAAGGTCAATTTTTGGTCAAATCTTTGAATTTTCAAGAAATTGATTTGACAAAAATGAAATTAAAGCTAAATGGAATCTTTTTGGGTAAAAAGTCAATTTTTGACCTAGGGTTAACTTTTGGTTGAAAGGTTGACCAAAAAGTCAACTCGAAAGTCAACCGTTTGACTTTTTGGGTTTTTCTTGAAAATGAACTAGAAATTACTTAAAAACGACAATGCAAAAGAAAGGATTGAAGAATGAAACTTTTTGGTCAAGAGATGGGCCTCTATTGTGATTAGAAACCAAAATCTCGATGTTTTACCTTTTAATGACGCGTCGACTAAAAATCAGGTGTCAACATCCTGTTGATTTCTCTAGCCTTGATTGATACTCCGTCAACCTCTCAAGCACTTTCGATCATCCCAACGACATCCATCAGTGAATCCCCAATCTGGTGGTGGTTAGGGCTTGATTGGATAACCATCGGACGAGCTCCGGTGGTCGATCAATCTCCCTTTGGCGATTTTCTTTAGGCGTGAATCGAACCTATTCTTGACCCTGATCTCCTTATATCCTATGATCTAGCTATCCTCCGGTGCTCCCTCAACAGTCCTTGATTATTGTGGCGGTCCGGTGTGCATTTGATTGAGCTCGGTTCGCCAAAAATATCACAAAAGTAACTCTCTCTTCCTTGAGCTTGATGAAGTGAGGACACGATAGGCATCCAAGGCTAGAGCTCACCCTAAGGTTCTAGTTCTGCAATCTCAGCATGTTTAAGATGTTAGAACGGCCTTGGTATTGCTTAAGATTAGCTTGATTGGCTTAAGCATGCTTAATTGATTAGATGAGTTGATTCTGCAATTTTCGGATATTTGGATGACTGATCTAAGAAACCACTTGATATCAGCTTGTAAACATGCTTTTCTGTATTTGATGCCTTTATAAAAATCAAAGACGATTCGAATATCTTTCCAACGAACTATAGAACGCCCCGAACGAGCCTCGTTTGATATAGTTTGCGAATGCTCAAAGTTACGTCTAGAATCTGTCAAATGTTCTGTTGTTCTGTGGAGTTGCGGTCTACACTGTTTGTCAATTTTTTGCTAATTTTTATGGTCAGATTTTGAGGTCGATGTCTTATGAAAGTTGCTCGAAATTGCCTTCGTCATGACATATATTTTTTCCATATTTTTTAAAAGTAGATTTAATTAGGGAAATCCCAAAAAAATCGTCATCTATCTGCTTCATCTGAGCGACCCCTGCCTGTTCCATGATTTTTAGAAAATTATGTGTTGCAAATTTGGAAATATATCCATCATGAAGTTTTTTTTTTTTTGGTCAGTCCTACTCTATTTCTACTCTACACTTACTCTCAGATTTTTGCCCTGCCTTTTGCAGGGTGTGAGAGTCGAAACTCATTACTGAAACTTACGCGTCCTCACCCCATCCCTCCCTGAGAAGGTGGGGATTTGAACCCCTTACCTCCCCTTCCATGTTGGAAGGGTGGCCACTGAGGCCAATCCCAGTGGTTATCCATCATGAAGTTTACTCAGGACATATAAATTTATGACATACAAGTTTTCTAGAAAATAATAAGGACATCCAATAGGGTGTATTGCTCAAAGAACGTGCTATATCAATTATGTCCTCTTATAACTGCATTGTTTGTCAATTTTCTCCTGATTTTTGTGAACCTTATTAGACTTAGGTTCCTCCACGAGAAATGATCCATGAGTTCTCAGGATTTTTTATATTAGGTTAGTGAAAATCATTTACAATTCATGAAAATGCAGCTATGTTCTGGACTGATGCATATCTCTTTGTAATTGTCTTCAATTGAGCTTCTTAAGGGAAAAATTAGGGTAAGAACCCTTCTAGACATACTGAGGAGACTTCATAAGCTTTGTAATGATATATGATTCATGCCAATCAATGATCGTTTGCCCCATGAATGCACATTGCGAATTTGCTACCATTCTTAGTCTATTGCTAACATGTTTGCATTAGATGGTGTTAGTTTACCTATTGACGTTCATGAATTTGTGTGTTTTTTGCGCATCAATTAAGGGTTAAGTGTTGTAATCACTTTCATCCATTGCAATCAGCCCTATGTCATGACAAAATATTGTAATTTTTATGCATCATTTAGGTGGTTTAGTAAGCCTATTTTCATGCATCATGTTCTGCCACGCTTATTGCTGATTTGTGCACTTCTGCAATTGTTGTCATCTGAGCATGAATTAACCTTAATTGAACTTGATGCCTCTTAGAAAATCTTAGGAAACATCTTGAGCTTTCCAATGACATCAATTTTGTCTCATTTGCATATTGTTTGACCCATTTTCCATTTTTGTGAAGTTTGTCTCGAAATCTGCCTTGTGATAAATTCGGAAAGCTTGTTCTGCCCTTACTGAACTAGACCTTTTGTCATTTTTGTGTGAATTTTTTCTTAAGTTTCGAGATTAGGTCCTTCACGGAATTTGTTTGCCATTTAGAGGACCATGTTGTAGTAAATTTTGGGAATTTTTAGACATCGTTTGCTAAGACAAATTGCTATTAGCATGCATGAACATCCTGCTGCCCTATACTGTTCCTGATGCATTGTTCTATATTCTTGGATTTTTAGAAATTCATGTGCAGCTTATCTTAGAAAACTTCCTTCATGGAAGTTCCTTATTGAGTGCTTGATCTGCCATAATATTTTTAGGACCAATTATTCATGGGCTGTACTTCAATTTCTTAAGTCTTGTATGCCCTGTTTCGACATGCTCTGTTTTTCTTTTTATGACTTGTCCCTGTTGTAGCATTTTTAGGAAATTACACATGCTGAATTGGTTCCCAACGTCTTCATGAAATTTGATCCTCATGTTTAAAAATTCATATAGAAAAAATCTTAAAAAATAAATAGCGTTTTGACATGCATTTCAAACTCCTCAAGTGTTGCAAAACAATCTGAAAATTCGTATTTTGATTGATCCGAATCCAATTTTCATTCATTTGATGCCTATAGTTCTTTGCTTTTCAATTTGACATGACTTTATTGAATTCTTGATTCATGTTTAGGATGTTTGTGATGCTTGATTAGTTGTGCTCTCGATGCACCCGAGGTCACCTTAATGAATAGATGTGATTCTTCATTCGATAAAATCATGTCACTATCTAACATTTTCCATAAAAACTTTGATTTGACATGATGTCAAAGTTTGGATCATATTTAGAACATCTGCGACGCTTGATCAGTTGAGTCCTTTGATGTGCCCATGCTAGCTTTGATGACTTAATGTGCTCCATAGCATTGATGAAATCATGTCCCTTTTCATCGAATATTTTTCGAAATAATGCATCTTTTTGCCAATTGTTCACGGAATCTTTTTATGAATCACAAGTCGTACATTGATCGTTTCACTTAATATGAAATGCATGTGGATGTGTTTGGTGCATGATGGCTAAATAAGTGATCCGTTATCGGCTCACTAATTTGTTTGATTATTTGAGAACCAAGGCCCAATGGCTTCCATATATGAATTTTAGATGTATGCATAGGTGTAACGCATGTATTCATGGAGTATTTTGGGTGACACTTAGAACCCGAATGAAGGGTTTGTTAGTATTAGTCACTGTTTGTGAATACAAGTGATGGCTAATTAGTACAAACCATTAAAATGATTAGGCAGGAGTTTTAGAGTGGCTTGTTACATGAACAATCAAAGCCAACCCCGAGGCCATTCTTGATTGTTTGATTATTTTCTTTGGATATTTGATGTGAAATGACATACTTGTTGATTGTTATGAACTACTTGTTTAATTGCCATGAGTGTCTCTGAGATCATTTTTAATTCTTTTTTAGTTTAGTCATAGGATAGAATTAGAATAGGCCCATAGAAGGGGCAGTCTTGAAGACTTGAAGACGACAAATGGTCAATGTCAACCCTGTCTTTGTATTATGTTTCAGGTTGTTTTGGCATTATGTAAACGCTCGACGAGTTGTGGGCTCTTCTTTGCTTTGCTTTCTTTACTCTTATTTTAGGATTGCATGTTAGGCTTACTACTTTCCTTAAACTATCTTGGGTGTTTACTTACCGTACTGTATTTTAAATTCCCATTATCTACTTTATTTCTCTTCATTTAAGTGGAAGTAGAATGGTATGAAACTGACCATCCACACATGATCACCTTGTTAATTTCTTATTGCATAAAAAGGTAAAAAGACATGCATGGACACCTTAGGAAACACGCCAACTATTAGATATTGAAAGAGCGTCAATAGTTTTATTAACGTAACCCAAGTCCTCGAACTTTAGAATCTTTGGTTGCACAGATATTGAGGAATCATTCTTGACCCTTGATTGGGTTTTCCAACTAACCCCCAAAAACGAGGCTAGTGACGACTCTTAGAATTATATTTTAGATTGTCGAATAAAACTAATAATAAAAATGAACCCGTTGTGCAGGGTATAGGTGTCGTGGAGATTCACTGTGGTTTAGCAAACTCGATGTAGCAGTAGTCTAAAAGGATGAAATGATGCCATCATTTTGGGCAAAAGTATTATTGAGAGGGCTATTACAGTAATAGTACCCCTAAATTTGCTTTTCACACCCCATCTCCTTCTTCCTTCTTCGAGGTGTACCATATGTGTTGAAGCGAATCACGACACCATCTTGCTGCCGCGGGGGATATGGGTTTGGGAGAACCCACATTCATGTAGAAGTCAAACTCAATACCAAAGACGAGGTGATGATGTCTCTGGTGTATATGACCCCGAGTGCAAACTCGCAAGCAAATACCCCTAATTGATGTCCCTCTCCGAACAAGGCCTGTAGAGAGCGAGTCATGACACTTATTAATAACGGATCTGCCTTGATTATATGTCTGCTGGCCACCTCGCACTATTTGGGCATGAAAATGGAGAACGCGCTTCAAAGACCCCGTGAGAGCCTTCAATGGCATGAAGAGAGAGGCTCTTGGGGAGAATGAGTTAGAACTAATGATTGGACCTGTTTTGTTCACTCAAATTTTCCAAGTCTTGGACATCCCAAGTAACTTCAGTTTGTTATTAGGATGCCCCTGGATCCATACTACGAGTGCCTTACCCATGAGTCTACACCAAATGGTTTGTTTCGTGGTGGCTGGTAAACTCATGACGATTCATGGGGAGAGAGATTCTAAGGCATTTCACAATACCGCCATTCCTTATGTGGAACCCAAAGTCAAGGGAGAATCAAGTTACCACCCCTTCAAATTGGTCTTTGTAGCTCATGTGCTTGCTTGCATGATCATGAGAGAACCTCAAATCACTAAAGCCATGATTATGTCTAGTAAAGTGTTGCTAGGAAATGGATTCACCCTTGGCCAAGGTCTTGGGAAGCTAGCCTAAGGTATCCTAACTCCTATTGCAATCGTGAAGAGGAAGAAACGTGAAGCTTTAGATTACCAAGTCGACCAAGAAGGTCAAGGTAATCAAAAGAACCTGAACATCAAGGGAAAGATTATCAACGTCTTTTCCCGTCTGCTTTGAAAGACGTTTTTTCTGGGCCACCGAAGTTGCTCCAACAAGAGGAGGCTGATATTGACTGCATAGCCAAGTTGTTCGAGGGTGGTTTTGTCTTTGCCACTTTTAATCTTGAAGGCCCAAGATTCTTTGAGGGTGACGTACCCGCTGATTTAGCTGATCTCACCGTGTAATGGATGCTTCTTTCGTTAGTTCCATTGTATTCCATCAATTCTCTCCCGCGAGAGATTCTCCATTCATTTGTTCATTCAATTTGTTCTTTCGTTTATTGTAAGCTATTGGATCCAAAATTGTAAATCCAAGGTGAAGAACATTTAATACGGCTCTTTCGCTTCAATAAAGCTCATATTTTATTAAGGACGTGTGGAATTTTTTCAAACTAGACTTGTGATGATGTCTTGAGGCTTGGCCTTCCACACACTTCCTAGTTTTCAAATCAATTTAGGGAACAAGGATGTTTGAAAATATGAGGACAAGTTCCGTACCAATTTTCTTCGAAAAACATTATTCGGAAAGAGTTTTTATTCAAAATGGCATGTATTACATTTGTTGTTGATCATACTAACTTTATTCATTGCACCTCAAGCATGACATTTTGTATGATCATGATAGTCATTTGCACGGCTTGGATTCGTTCCAAGAAACTTCAGCTGATCTGGATTCTTATGAGTCAGATGATGAAAGTGATCTGAAGGTCATTGAACAAGAGTGGGTTCATCATGAAGAATCTAAACCTCTCACTGCCGAACAGACAATTACTGTGAGTCTAGGTGATTCCGAAAACTCCAAAGAAACGAAAGTTAGCGCAAATCTCTCCGAATTTAAATTCAAAAGGATGTTTGAACTCTTGAAAGAGTACCAATGTCACGACCCGATCCTCGAGCGCGCGCACATCCCTCAGTAGTCAACTAAATTGCGACGTCCCAGGACGCGTCGCCGACCCAATTGATGAATGCACATGCGGAAGCGAAACGACATTCCCCAGATAACAATCAACATGGGATAGAAAAGTAGGACAACCAAATATACAAAACATACTTCGGCTGCGTTTGGATTCAGCTTTTCCAAGCCACTTTAGGCTTCCAAAGCCCTTTGGGCTAAAAACGGGCATTTGGCAAAAAAATTTGTAAAGATCCTTAGCTTAAAGTTTGCCTTTTGAAGGATGAAAGCCCAAGGCAGGGATGACCCTACCTTGGGCATTTTAGCTTTCTCGGTAAGCTAGCTTGGGATTAATGAATTTTCGTTCGTTTTCCATTGTTGCCCTCATAACTTAACGAAATTCCAAGTTTAACCCTTTTGAAAACCCTAGATCTGCACCGTGATTCATCTTCCTTTCCTTACCCACTCACAAGTTATCGTCTTTTCTTCTTCTCTCTCAAATCCACGAGCCTGACCCACCTGCAAGCTCTCGTCTTCTTCTTCTCTCTCAAATCCACAAGCACGCACCAAGAATCATCATCAAACCGAGCTCCCCCATACAACCCGGAAGCCATCTTCTCACGCTCCTGTGGAATACGTCTCTGGTTTCGTTGCGCCTCTGGTTTTGCTGCTCTTTTGCTCAGCTATTTGGTCACCGCTTGGTCATCATCTTTTGTCTTCGCTCATCAATCGTCATCAAACTGAACTCCCCCATACAATTAGAAGGTGTTTGTGGTTCCTTGATCACACAAAGAGAGAGAACTCGAAGTAGGCTGGGTTTTGGTAAAGCCATCTTTGTTCTTCTCCACATACTTTGGAGCTCAACTTCAGGAGGTCTGGTCTTAAGGTGAGTTGAGAATTTCATCTTGTAGTGCCCAAGCATGTTCCCTTTTCCTTGTTCATGTGTTCATCGATTTGGGTTTCTTTCTCAGATGTGTTTTTTAGCTCGCTTGCAAGCTCTCTGTTTGGGTGTTGTGGGAAAATGTAGAGAAAACAAGGGAAGGTTTTTGGGTTTGGGCTACTCTGTTTTTTTTTTTTTTTAACTTGGTGTGTGGGGGAGAGGTTGAAGTCCTAGTGGGTTTCATTGAAACGTGTGCGAGGACTTGCTAGGTTGGCTTGCTTTGAGATTGTGGCAGGGATGGTTCGGTAAAGATGAAGAATTTTGGAAATTTAAAAGTGGTGTGCAACTGTAGGAACTTGAGATATTAGAAAAGAAGAGGCGAAATGAAAGCTGAGGTGAGAGACCTGGTTGGGTTATGATATCTCAAAAGCAGCTCCATCTTGGCGTGAGATTGGCGTGAGATTGAAGAAAATATTATGAGCTAGAGAGAGTGGGTTTGAGATGCTAGTGAGCGAGTTCAAGTAGTGAGATCTGAATATTGAGGGAGATTATGCGAGGCAAGCGAGATTTTCAATTTTCTTTTTATATTATCTTAAATTGTAGAAAATATGTGATTAGATTTTTTACAATTGAATGGATCTCTGAAAGATTTCTAATCCAACTTTATTATATCCAATCTTAATTCAAATTCGGATGATGAAGCGTAACCTTAAAGCTTTCTAATAATGATTGAATCATTAAAATTTATTGTCCGAGATTATGCTAAGATTGGCAAACATAACCATCAGTCTAGGTGAATGGGGCAGGTCTGATTTTTCACAAGGGTGTTGAGGACTCGGATTTATTTCTACTCTTGCTGAAAGTTGCTTGATTTGCGCCTTTTGATGCTCATTGATGACAAGGCGAACCTTGAATGGCTGGTTTGATATAACCTTGGGGATCTTGGGCCAATTTAGGGAGTAGTTCATTAGTCTTTAGACTCACTTAGGCATAGATTCCGTTTCATGCTTTAGTGAAGTTCCTTCGAATATCCAGTCATCTCACTTTAAATAAATGGATATGTTAAAGGTCAAGTATAGGATCTCTTTCATGTATCTCAATATGATTTAGAATAGTTTCTCTAGAGTAATTGGTAGGTTCATATGCAAGGAATATCCTTGGTTAGTCTAAAGTCAGGCAATAAAGAGAGAGAGAGAGAGAGATTTGGTACTCTCGGATACCCTCGGGTCTCTTCTCAAAATGGGGCACTGGTTAATTTGGAATTCATCACCGAACCATGGATGGACAGATTTCATCATCGATTCATGGCGGTTCTAGTTTTGGCGGATAAACGGGGAAATCTATCGCAAGGTCCCACATATCCCGATAGCCGTGAGAGTCTCTTAGAAGATTAGTACGAATCATATCCCCGGGCTCAAATAGCAAAAACATGTTCTTTACCAGGCTTGTATCGAGTTTACTTTCTCGTATCTCTCTTCTCATATTTTATATCGTTTGCTATGTCATTTTGATGTGTTCATTTCCTTATATCATTTGATGCATTGATCTATTTATCTTGATTTGCATGCCTTTGAATTATTATCAATTTGGCAAAACAACCATGCATGAACACAGAAGAGTGGAGTGTACATAGGGACTTAAAAATTTTGATTTTTTAGAATTTACGTGATTGTTTGATCGATCTATTGCAATCGCTTGTTCTGCATGGCCAAATTAAAGGCAATAGATTCTGCCTCTTCACCCGCCCTCTTAAGCTGCTCAATTTGTGCTTGGAGAAGAGCCTGGGTAGGCTTCACTGGTATCTCCATTATGGAGATTGTGCACTTGGGATCCACTGGACAGTTAATGTACTCTAGGGACACGTGGTGTTCATTTATCCTTGCAACTCTTCAATATATGTGGCACCTCTCGATGGCCTCTGATCCGTTAGGGTCGCCACAGCCTACCAATCGCTTTCTCTTATTAGATATCCGTTACTTGTCTTTTATAAAAAGGGGTTTAAAGAAGGACCGACGTCCTTAGGCATTTTTTTTTGAAAACGGTCTAGCACAACTTATTAGCGGAAGCATAATTGAGTCTCACCATCTCTCCCTCCAATAACCATAATGCAATGCACACCAACTACGCACCATAAGAAAAGATGAAGCCGAGCCACTTTTGTTTATATATTTTCATGATGGATTTCTTGGGTCGGTACAACCAAAAAGAAAAGCCAAGACTTTTAATTACACTTGGCCATAACCCAAAAGATATCTCGACTCCTATAACGATCACATGTCATCCTTCATTTATTAGTGTCAGCTACTCTAAAAAAGAAACGTATGCTCTCTACTCCTCATGCGGCCATCACACCCATCCTGGCGCGTCGGGCGGTGGTGGCGGCAACATCCCCCGAATCACTCCATCTCGGCGGACATAGGCCGACAAAAACTCCTATATTACCGAGCCCCCAGCCAAGCCCACATCGTACAAGACCAGCACGTGGACTCGCACAAACGTCAGACCAAGGATGGTAACATAATCAATCTCCGAACACTCTACCTCCACATCAGATGGGAGGCCACAAAAGGTACCTCGCGTGACCGGAGAGAGCGGCATCTTTCTAATATGAAATGTTGGTCCCCGAAACGATGAGTACAACCACTGAGCAGGTAAAAGATCCAATAAACTACTCAATGCATCACACAATACAATCACAACATCATAGCATAGTACATATCATCCATGCATTCAAGCATAACTTACCCTGCAGCCATGCATATGTCATCATACAATATGTGCATACATCCTCATGCACTCATCACCAAGCATTCATACATATACCATGTCTCATGTACACATACCATCATGCCATAGGTGCACATACAACCATGCACTCGTATACATCATATCATACAGCCATGCATACATGTCACCATACCATGCATGATTCAATTTCCACTTTTTATCTTTCTTTCCCGGGATCAGTAATTACATCTCACATTTTATCACTCGCACCCTAACCTGGCATCACGAGAAAACCTCCGACACACACACCATCGGGCATTCGGCACCCCCACATTCTGGGCATCTCATATCCCAACTGGCATCACGAGACATCCCCCTAGGCATAAACCTCCGAGGCTTCCGGCACCCAACCATTCTGGGCATCTCGAAACTCCCGAGGACATCCGGGCATGTATCACAATACAACCGGGCATCCGGCACCCCCCATCCCGGGCATCCTGACACTCCCAGGGCATTATCAGTTCACCCCCAACAGTTTTCCTCATTTATCATAATTCATATTCACCAATTTATGTCTCACAATCAACATGGCACATGATGTAACGGCAACAAAGTCAAATTCAACATTTGATTCTATATGCAATGCCAAATACCATCACATGTGCAGCAAGATTTAATCATTTAAATCAATATAATTCATGGTGCTCATCCAAAACAGAATAGTCATAAATTACAGCATTTGAAATTCGCACAATCCAGCTTGCACAGTTTTAGAAAATATTTCCATTAAATACCCAAATGACCCTTGAAAATTTTGAAATTCGAACATGTGATATTCAAGACATAATGGCAGATATTTCATGAAGGACACTGCACCAAAAGACCCTCATATCATGCAGTATAGAACAAACATCACAGCACCATTATCATGACCACTCAACTTGCACAGTTTTCGAACAATTTTCAGTTAAATAGGCAAATGAACTTCAAAAAATTATGAAATTTGAATATGTTGTAGGGTAGACATAAATAAAGATACTTCATGAAGAACACTTTGGCGAAAGAGCTTCATACAAAATGATATGACCCATGCATTGAAACTGACTAAATTCGAATGCGTCAGATTACACGGTTTTAGAAATATTTCCGATTAAATACCCTGATAATCTTCAAAATTCATGAAATTCGACTATGTTGTATCCAAGATCCTAGGGTAGATTTTTCATGAATAAAGCAAAGTCAAATTCATTCTAGGTGATTAAATATAGGCGGATAAAACTTCTGTTTCAATACCAAAATTTCCAGATCTGACTACTTCTGAAAAACCACGAGTTCACCTATCTATTCTCGTTATTTTTCTCTAAATTTTTGATATGTTAAACCTCAGGATTTCCTTTACATATTTTGTTAAGAAATAAAAGTGAAATTTCAACAAAAAGATAGGCTTACAGACCATGCATTCATCAAAGGTAGTTACCGAAATCTCCAGATTCAGTCTCTTCGAAAAATAAGGATTTCACCCACTTATAATTATTAGTTTTATCCCAAATTTGAGTATGTTATATTTCAAGAAGTCCTTAACAACTTTTGTTTAGAAGTCATGGCCAAAATCCAACTCAAACAACACATGCAAGCCAATAGAACATCCAAGGTCGAACTGTTTCCTCAAGAACAGTTTACTAGTCTCAAACATCCCTCTTAACACTTCAACTTTTAACACCCTAAACATCCGAAATTGTCACACCCCAAAAACACAAAGAATGGGGATGACACGGCCGTCCTTCCACACGAAGGACGCAGTCTCAACACAACCAACAACCTGATATCATCTTATATATATATATATATATATGTATATATATATATATATATATATATATATATATATATATATATCAACAGATTGGTTGTAACATCAGAGTTTCTATAATCCATCAAAAAGAAATATAAAAATAGAACTTAGACAATCCAACCATTAGCAAGGAATATGTACACCATTTCCTAGATCATACCCAAAAATAGAACTCCCCAAAAAGTTTCCCACCGACGGCGCACTCGCTCTATTCACCGCTAACCGAGGAACCTGGAAAGATTAAAGGAGGAGTGGAATGAGCAACAATAGCTCAGTGAGTAGTACATATCTTCTAAGCAGATCGAACAACCACTATGCATGTATACAAAGCAATACCAAACCTTATAATGCCAACTTAATATATAAAATACATATCAAATCATATAAAGGTTATTTAATATCACCAAAGCTTTATACTAATATGGAAAATTAATTTAAATCACCATCAAAAGTCAAGTATCTGGTTAAGTCCATTGAATAATCTCTCCATCAAATATCACATATAGAATCTCCATCAAATATTGCATATCAATGGTCCATCCATTGATTAATCTATTGCTCAATATTCCACCATGGTCACGACACTTGGCCTTGTGACAAGGCGACCAAGTTTTTCCCCTTGGCAAGGTCTCCACCTACAAAGCCAATGGCTGGGCCTAGAAGGATATCCTAAACCTGATATGCATACCCCAAAAACCCCTCACTGGGTTCACAGTCATATTGAGCATAAATAACCATCCTCCAATACTAGAAATCCAATTTAGAAATCAATATTTTAAACCAAATAAATAACATTTGCAGCATAACCCATCATCCATTTCATATCAATTTCTCAAATCATTATAAACCTTTCCATAAATCAATCGCAAAGCAATTTCATATATATATTTCTTCACTTACTTTGTATAACACGCTTTTCAAACATTTAAAATCAACTAAAGAGTAGCAATTGCTCGATCTGGCTTTTATGCATAAAAATGCTCTCCTCAATTCAATGTATATACATATATACCTCAAGACATGAATTTTTATAAAACCAAAGAAGATATAGTACCACTCACCTCGTCACCTACGACCAAACGACGAACGATACTCGTATCGTCGAACTCAAGGCCCTATCAAATAATCGATGAATGATGTTAAAATCTAATAAAACTCTTATCTTGATTATGAAATGACTAACTTATGCCTTAACTCTAACAAAAGGACTTTTACGCACTAACAAATCGCATAACCAAAATGATTGTTTAAGCAATTTGCAACGCGGAGATTAAACGCAAAACTTGATCACGCCTTAACTTCCTCCTCCGAACCCCGATCCAAAAGAATTTATAGTCAATAGAGAGCCCTTGACAAATATAGCAAGAATCCCAACTTCATCATCCCAAAATCAAGCCGAAAGATGACAAAATACGGCCCCAAAGCTACTGGACACGTACTGTTTACTGCACGTTTGAAACTTTGAAATTTTGTTTCAGACGAACCACAAGCTCAAATCATGATCCGTAAAATCCCACGGCCCCACAATACCCTAAAGTATCATTCCCACAAAAATGCACGGCTCAACGACTCCAAAATCGGACTTCGCCACTTGATTTTCCAACAATTTCGAATTTGAGCCCTAAACTCATAAATAACTTCAATTGGACGAACGAGGGGCCTAATCTCTTACCAGGTGCTGCGTTATGGAGTAGAGTCAGCTTGGCGAGGCATCCGTGGCGTGCACGTGCCAAAACCCTTTTCCTTTCTTCCCTTTTCTCTTCTTCTTCTTCTTCTTCTTTTCTTTCTGGTGCCCGAACGTGGGCTTTCTTCCTTTTTATCTCTTCCCTTTTCTTTTCTTTTTCTTCCTCTCTCTCTCTCTCTCTCTCTCTCTCTCTCTCTCTCGAAGACTCTCGATTCCTCTCTCTTTGCTGTAGCTTCTACCTTTTTCTTTTCTTCTTTGACTTTTCAACATTTCTTTCCTTCTTTTGGGGCCCACCAGCCTACTATTACAGAAATCTATCACCATTCAAGCACACATACTAGACACAACATGCAAGAGCAGATTAAGGATCCCAACTTGCCTCTAGACCGAGCAAACAGCAAGCACACGGTGACTGGACACAGCGGCGAACGACGAACGCACGGTGGACGGTCGACAGACGATCGGCTTCCTTCTTCTTCCACATGCTCACTCTCCCTTTCTCTCTCAATTTCTCTCTTTCTCTCGGTAATCCCCTCTCTCTCTCTCTCTCTCTCATTCTCGCTTAAACCGGCATCATCCCCCTTAATTTTCTTCCCCTCAATGATGAGCAATCATTGGATGTGCATGGGGAACACTTGGCAGCTAGGAGGGACAAATGGCCTTCTTCATGCAAGATGGGCCTCCATTTTTTAGCTAGGCTTGGGCTAGGCATGGGCCGATGGCAGCTCCCCTTCTTGGGCTTCATGGGCCGGTCGAGAATAGGGTGAGGCAATGGCCTGGTTTGGGCTTTCAATTGTCCAGCCCATCCTCATCCTATTAATTTACCTAATCCTTAATTTTATAAACACCTAATTGGAATTTATAATTCACCAAAACTTTGTGACCTATCTTAATAAATTCCAATCCATAATCCACATGGCCAAAAATAAAATTTTCCTATCAAATAATTATTCACCAAAAGCTTGGCCAAAGTCTTAATGCAAGACATGAATTAGAGCACCCCTAAAGATTGGCAAGGAATTCTAAGATGTCACAATATATGTTTCTTTAGTTGTAGAATTGCTCTCTAGGTTCATTTTCTTGGGCTGTTTGGGCTCACCTGATGTGTCGTTGGTTCAGTTAGTTTGAAGGAGTCTTTGTTTCTGCTTGTAAAGTCTGAATCTTGTGGAACACTTGCGTTTGAGATCATTGAGATTGCTGCAGTGACAGAGCTAGGCATGCTTAGCATTACATATCGTAATCAGAATTCTCTTGTTAACATCTCGGTTTGGTATCTGTGTTGTTTATCCCTCGCCGTGAAGCTTTTTTGTCTCTTTTTTTGTTTAATGCAATTAACAACCTTGATTCGGCCCCTTGTTGCAATGTTTTTCCTATCACCCATATGGTTTTTAGGTATGTGCTCAATAGATCGTGAATTTGCGAAATCTTATAGGAGACTAAATGCATCCGTAGTTGTAAGGATCCTTTCCGTCTAAAAGAGGAAATTAGCTAAAAATGGAGAATGAACGTCCTGAACTCAACCTTTTGTGCTATGCATAGTTCTATTTATATATGTGTTCATTTATCTATTAGGGAATTGGGTCGTAGTTAATCTCATTTGTTCTCATATTTCAAATGTGTTTGTGTTTATTCTATTGGAAGATAGCGAGTCAAAAGAAAAGACTTATTGGAGCCCGGAAGATGTAGAAACATTTTGTCGATTATGCATTGAACAAACTGAAAAAGGCAATCGTCCCGCGAGCAACAAAAGAGATGGATGGATAGCTATAATTACCAAGTTTGAAGAGTTGAGGGGCAAAAAATATGATAAAAATCAAATGAAGAGTAAGAGGGATAATTTGAAGGAAGAATGGAAAAAATGGAAGCAATTGATTCAAAAGGAAACAGGACTAGGATGGGATCCAATGAGGAAAACCATTTATGCGAGTGATGAATGGTGAGAGAGAAAGATTCAGGCGTCTATCTTTTTTTTTGCCACATTTTTTTATAAGTTCATCTTTTGTGATATAACTCATGAAAATATCTTATTATAACAGGCCAATCCTAAGCTTAAAGTCTTTCGAACGAAAGGCATACATTAGGATATGGAAGTTTTGTTGGACAGAATGTTTCAGGGTACGGTTGCCATTGGAAGTATTACTTGGAATCCTGCACAAGGTTTATGCAATACTGAAAATCTTGAGGCCACACATGCTGATATTGGTGATTGTGTATGATCTACTGATGATACTTTAGAGTGTGATGTAGGTGAAATTAATGCTCAACCAAGTCAAAGTAAGAGCCATAAAATAACGGTACAAAGTTCCATGAAGGAAGCTTGAGGAAAGAGGGAGAAAAAATTGTCCGGACCTACTAAGTTAGCATCGCAAATCGACAAACTTTGTTCGGCAGTTGAAAGTAGGAGCAATGCAACATCGATTGCAAGGGAATTTGACCCTTACAAAGAGATTATGCAAACATTGAAAGCCATTCCCGAGATTAAGGAAGACAAAAAGTTGTTCTTCTTTGCACTCTCTCATCTTTCTAAAAAGAAAGACGATAGGAAAATTTTTATAAACTTGGATGAAGATGAAGAGAAAGTCAAGTGGCTGAAGTATAAGATAGAGGAGCATAATAGTCGTTGCTAGGATGCTAGTTACTTGTTTGAGCTTTTCATATTAATCTATCTTGCAATGTGAAACTTATTTTGGATTGGTAATTTGCACTACTTATGAACTCTCTTTTTAATTATGTTTTTGAGACTTGTGTTTTTAGTTTGTGTTCTTTTGATTGGTTGGAGTTTGCATATATATTATGGATGATAATTGTTTCATTGATGGATGATTATCCATCACTTTTCTTATTTTTTTGTTACTTTAAACAGATATGGATGACTCTTCTGAAAGAGCAATTCATGAAAAAGAGGACGAGGAATATTGGCAACTTGTGGAAATTACTCAAACCGCAATCGCTTATCAGGCAATATACAGTGACAAAAAACCTTGTAGGACATCATCATATACAGGAAATGCATGGGTAGGAGAGTTGATGGACAAAGATCCTAATTCGATATGGTGTTATCAAATGTTTAGAATGTATAAGATTGTATTTAATAATTTAATGCATGATTTAGTAACACGTTATGGTCTTGAAAGAACTAGGAATATTGATGTTATAGAAATGCTTGGAATATTTCTTCATATTTTAAGACATGATATATGTAATAGGTTAACACAAGAGCGTTTCTTAGCATTCTGGGGAAACCATAAGCAGGTACTTTAGCTTAGTATTAGATAAAGTATGTGAAATGGGAAAAGATTTGATTCAACCAGTTGATTGGCAATTTAGGGATGTTCTAGAGAAGATAAAAAATAATCAAAGATTTTTTTCCATATTTTAAGGTATGTTTTGATTATACAATAGGAAGAAGGAATTAAAAGCAAATTTTGATTATACAATAATATTTGTGTTTTTGTTTTAGGATTGTATTGGAGCTATTTATGGTACTCAAATCCCAACGGTGATACTTGTAAAGGATCATATTTGTTTTATTGGTCGAAAAGGTACACCGACTCAAAATATCTTAGCGGTGTGTAATTTTAATATGGAATTCACTTATGTTTGGGCTGGTTGGGAGGGCTAAGCCCATGATACTTGTATTTTTCATGAAGCTTTAGGGAGACGTGATGTGCAATTTTCTCATCCTCCTCCAGGTTTGTTAATTAATGGTTTTTGTACATTAATATGTATTAATGTAGTCTATATTGATTAAATTTATATTATATTTGTGCAAGTAAATATTATTTAGTAGATGTTGGATATCCAAATCCGACGAGTTATTTGGGACCGTACAAAGAAGTTAGATATTATTTGCCAGAATTTCAACAAGGTCCTGCCCCTACAAGCTATCAAGAGGTATTCAATCGTGCTCATTCCTCATTGCGATTAGAAATTGAGCAAGCTTTTGGTGTCTTGAAGAAGAAGTAGAAGATTCTAAAGCATATGCCAAGCTTTCCATTTGAGATGCAAGTAAAAATTGTTATAGCAGCAATGACTTTGCATAATTATATATGATGAAACGCCATCAATGATAGATATTTTGCAAGAGTAGATTTGGATCCCAATTATGGATATTCAGTTAACCTTGATAAGACAAATGAGGGGGTCGGTACTTCAAATGACAATTTATCTTATGACATGGCGCGTTTATGTGATCAAATAGCAATGAGTTTAGTAAATACCTAAGGATGTTTGTAATTTTCAATGAAAACCTATTTCTTTTTTCGATGCATATGTAATCATGTTTATTATAATGAAATTACTCTTTATTTTTAATTGAGAAAAAGTCCACATTGATGTATTTTTTAACTTATGAATTTGTTAATGTATCTCTTATATATATATATAAAGTTATTGAATTTGTTAATATATCTATTTTATATATACATCTCAATGCCAAAAAAAAAAAGTCATTATTTTTGTTTTCAATTTAGAAAAAAAAATTAAAAACGTAAATTGATTTCGCTAAAGGACTTCCCAAATATGTGTTTAACAAATAGCATTTCCCCAAAGTTGCGTCTCAAGGCTTTCAATTATAGTTTACCAAACAGTTTTTGTATTTTATCAAAACCCTCATCTACGACCAGGTCAACCTACAGTTTATGGGGTAAGTACATTATCAGTGTTAAAAGTTGTGTACGGCGCTCATTTTGGTGCCAAAAATTTTCATCGGATCACTTAATTGCCAAATTGGAGAAAAGACAATTACTTTGGTGCCGCTAGCAAGAGATTCTGGCTAAAATTACATGGCTTTTATATATTTTTTAAAAAAAAGTCGATGTGGCTTAAGACTACCCACGGTGGATGGTATAAAACGATGCCGTTTTCCTTTCTTCATAAGAAATGACATCGTTTTGTACCATTCCACGTGGATTCACGTAAGAAACGACGCCGCATTGCTCTACAGCCAAAAATAGTGTCACTGAAGAGGGAGTAAAATAGGGTTCGGTTTGTATATGATTCTCGCTTGATGCTGACCGTAGTTCGCTCACCCATCGTCGTTCGGTCGCCTGCCGTCGCTCGGCCACTGCTGTAGTTGCGCTGTCGTTCATGGTCGTTCATTGGCTACGTCCCTAACTCTCGCTCACTTAGGTTTGTCATGTTCTCTACGTGGGTCAATTTAGTGAAAAATTTAGGGTTCCAACGGGCATTAGGGCACAGATGACCAATTAAGGGCTTGGCTCAAGGGGAAACTGGTGGGAAAAGTGGTGGGGATCTCACTTTTATGGGGACCAAATAGAAAAATTGAGGGTTCCGTCATTCATTTGCTTTCTTTTGTGGGGATCGAATAGAAAAATAGGGCATAGAGAGGAAAATGGGGGCTTGACTCGGAGGGAAACAATGGTGGGACCTTACTTTGTTTAATTAATTGGACTACTTCTGTGGGGGACCGAATGTGATTGAATTGAAAAATGGGTGGTGGGGACCTCATTTTATTTATTCAATTCGGTTTCCTTTGTTTCTGTAAAGGCATTGAATTTAATAAATTGGTCGCATTTGTTTCTGGACAACAAAACAACAAGGACCTGCATGTGAAGTTGTTGATTCTGTCACGTGGTCCCAAAAAGTAATGACTTTTTTTTTTCATTGGGTGCAGCATCGACATGGATGAAAATCAAGTAGGCGTCATTGTTTGCTATGGTGGAGAGTTTGTTGTGGGCACCAAGGATTGGTAATATATTGGTGGAAACAAAGGTACTATCTATGTCAATATTTGGAAGCCATCATATATTGATTTTTTTTAGGAATTTGGTGTATTATTTACGATGCAAAGTGCAAAAACTACATTACTGTGTTCCTGGGAAGGAATTGAATGATGGCTTGAGATTTTTTAATGATGATAATGGTATTAATAATATTGTTTACTATTATCTTCACGGTGAAGAAGTTAGGGTATATGTTGAGTATTATAGTATGGATGAGGATGAGGATGAGGATGAGGATGGGGATGGGGATGAGCAGACCACCACTGAAAGAGGAGAAGTGAGGGATCCTATTCAAGCAAATAATTAGGTCGGGGATGAGTTTAAGTTAGATGAAGAGCAAAAAGAGAGGGAGAGAAGTGATATTTATAGAGATGAACAAACAGGAAGATGTCCTAAAATCTTGGGTGAAGATGTGGCCGATGAAGACTTCATTGGATTAGAATGGGAAATTGCTATATCCAGTGAATCAGAAGATGATTATTTGGCTTCAGTAAGTTTCCAAAGTGACGAAGATGATGATGAACTCGCACAGTCAAGACAAAAGCAAAGGGAATTTCTCAGAAAAAAAAAAATTGTAACTTCAGCAAAGAGGCCCGAGCCAATAAATAGGGATGGAGCTCCAGCTGAAGGTAACAGAAGTGAAGATGAAAAAAGCTGCAGTGATGAAGTTGCTGGTTCAAAGAATGAGCTTGACAATAATGATGAAGAACTTGCTTGTGGAAGAAAAAGTAAGTACCCTTACTATGATCCGACTTTTGATAAACTTGTTTTATCTATGGGTATAAGATTTGATGATGCGAAATAGTTCAAGGAAGCTGTTATGAAGAACTTCATTGGTGAATAGATGAGCATTAAATTCATTAGAAACACGAAAGAATTTGTGAGAACAAAGTGTTCACAACCCAATTGTTCATGAAAGCTCTATGACGCGCTGAGTAAGAATGGGTCATTTCAGATTAGGTCATTCCAGGAGGAGCATAATTGTCCAATTATCTTTAACAATAAAATGGTAACAAGTGTGCAGTTATTGAAGCATTTTTTCAATACTATCAAAACAATACCCAGGATCAAGAGTCCTCAATTTTAACTATTAGTGAATAAGCAATTAGGGGTTAATGTGTCAAGGAATCAATGCAAGAGAGCTAAGATGAGGGTAATGAAAATATTGATGGGTGGGTATAAGGAAGAATATACACAGGTATGAGATTATGTTGCTGAATGCATATTTCAAAACCCATTTAATAGGGTATATGTAGAGGTTGTGGATAGGCCACTCTCTGATCTTTAGCCTAGATTTGATAGATTTTATGTTTGTTTTGATACATGCAAACGAGACTTCTTGGCTGGTTGTAGAAGAGTTATAGGATTGGATGGATGTTTCCTAAAGGGTTTATGCAAGGGGGAGTTGTTGGCTGCTGTGGGGAGAGATGCCAATAATCAAATGTTTTCGATAGTTTGGGCGGTGGTGAAGATAGAGAACAACAATATTTGGTCCTGGTTCATAAAAAATTTAATGGCTGACCTTGAGATAATCGATGGGGGAGGAGGTATATTCATGAGCGACCAACAAAAGGTAATTCCATTGTCAATTAATTCATTCCCTTTTAATATTAATGACTTGCATATTTTTCCTAACGTGTATTTAGTAGTTTGAATTTTTGTAGGGACTTATTCCTACATTGGCTGAGTTGATGTCACATGCTGAGCATAGAATGTGCGCAAGGCACATATATGCAAACTAGTTAAGGAACTTCAAAGAAGATAGGCTGCAAAAGCAATTCTGATAAATAGCGAAGAGTACCAACATGACTTATTTCAGATTAGCCTAATAAGGATTGTTGCAGCTGACAAAGGAAGGTTTTGATTCACTCCTCCAGACAGAAGCTAAGCACTGGTGTCGGACCTTTTTTAGTGAAGAGTTCAAGTGCAATATCATTGATAACAACTTCAGTAAAGTTTTCAATGCCATAATTTTTAAGGCTAAGTGCAAACCAATCATCAACATGCTTGATGATATTCAAGTTATGATTATGACTAGACTGCATAGGCGAAGAGATGAAGCTACCAAAAGAACTAGAGACTGTAGCCCTAGGATTATGAAGAGATTGGATGCAAACATTGTTGCTAGTAGGTTTTGCCATCCAGTTTGGAATGGAGATAATGGATATGAGATTATTCAAAATCAGGATAAATATGTTGTCAACCTAGATAGAAGAAAGTGTCCATGCCGAGCCTGGCAACCAATGGAATTTCTTGTGCCCATGCCATTTGTGCTATTCAGATGAAGGAAGAAAACCTAGATGGTTACCTACATGATTGGTACCAAAAAAAAAAACTCATACCTTGCTTCATACCAATTCACGATGCAGCCTATCAAAAGTAGCAAATTTTGAGAGCCAACAAATCATGAAAGCCCTCTACCTTTGCCACTGAATAAGCAAATAGGAAGGCCAAAAATGAGACGAAGAATGCATCAAGAAGAGGCATCAAGTCAGAGGATGAGTAGGACTGGGGCAAAGATGAAATGCTCCTATTGCCACAAGGAACATCAATATATAATGGCTAATTTAGTGCTAGGTACAAGACCTACTGAAGAGCTTCTTGTTGAGCCTATTAAAGGGAGGACAGAAGGCCCTGCTGTAATGCCTACTGAAGAGCAAACAGAAAGCCCTGCTGTAAGGTAAGTATTATCTTTGCCTCAGTAACTTTTTCATTCATATTCAATAGAGTTTGATAGTTGACTATGTGTATTGGCTTCTCTTGTGCTTTTCCTCTGTCATGCACTTGTAATTTGAAAAGTTTTCTCAATTTGTTTCCACCATAAAAATGAGTAGATGTCTAATTATTCATTGTATTTGGTCATAACCTTGATACAGTACATTGTTGTAAGGCCTACTAAAAGGCCAGAAAAAGGCCATGTTGTAAGCTCAAGTGCAAGGACAAGGACTGGAACGGGCAAGACAGCAACAACAACAATTGAGTCCACTATTGAGCAAATGAGAAAAAAAATATCCTATAAGTTGTATATCGCTGTATTTGTCTTTTATGGGCTGAAATTTAAATTTTTTATGTGTTTCTTAGGTGAGAAAACGAGTAATTGCACAAGTTACAGAGGTTGCTCCCCCATTTGTTGTCGCTGAAAATGGTGCATCACAACGAACAAGAAGGGCTCTTGGAAAAAAATTAAGACAATATGGTTATGGGATTTACACAGATGAACATACTGGAATGACTATTTTGAATGTAAGATTTGTAGGCCATTGTTCTACTTCAATTCATTTGGTTGACAATATAACTATGTTCTTGTAGCCTAGGATAATTTCGGAGGTACTTCTCTCTCAAGGTGGGCCAATTCAAGAATCAAGAGTGCAGCTAAAGAAGAGTGCTCTAAAGAAGAAGATAGCGAGTATAGTTGCAAAACAGCCATCCAAAAAGAACCCAGCACAAGTTCCATCTCAACCAACGATTGGGAGTAATAGTGATGATATAGACCAACGCATGACACGTGCTAGAACAAAAACAAGCCGCTGTCAAGAACAATGAAAATGAGGTGACAGAAAGCCCAATTAAAGAACATGCACATCTAGTTCGAAAGAGTGCTGGGATTATGAATAAATTCAAAGTTCCAAAGGGAAAATGAGATCGAGGTGTTATCCATATTGACTTATGAGAGGGTGCTGGACATGGCTTCTTTTTTATGTGGTGCTGGACGTGGTCTCTTTTCATGTTTTCTTTTTTTAGGAGGGTGCTGGATATTATATCATTAATAGTAGTTGCTGCCTGCATATTACCATTATTTTTATTGAAGTGGGTGTTGAACCTTTAGTGACTAGGGAGTGAAGTTAGACATGTTTTTCTTTTGTAAGCAATCAATCAATGTCAATGGCAATAGCTGTTTTTGTTATTTTCTCTTGTGTTGGTTTCGGCCAGTAATGTTAGTAAGAAAATTATCAGTTATGCTGTATATTTTTTTGTTGTTGGTGCAATGTTCTCATGAGATTGATATTATTTTTAGATGTGTGCATATACTGTTGCTGGTTGAAGTTATGGATGCTAATTAATTTGTGGGGTTCTAGTTGTATATGTTGGTGTAAGAACAAGATGTAATTTTAGGTGCTGGTGCATCTTGTTGCATCAACACTTGTATGGGCTGGTGCAAGAACAAGATGCACTAGCAAACCAACTAGTGCAACAAGATGCAAGATGCACCACAACTAGTGCAAGTCAAGTGACGTTTGAAACTAACATGTTCTTTTTTAAAGCACTTGTGCAACACAAGTGATCACTTTGTAATCGCGATTAGCACTTAAATGATCACTTTTATAAAAACTTGGCACTCAAGTGATCACTATTTACAAATTATGGCACTGAAATGGTCAATTGTGAATTTACCACCATCCCTTAATTTCGCCATGGTTTGCAGTTGTAGCAAACCAGCAAACCAGTAAACCATTACCAAATAAAAAATGCAACAAACCATTATATTTGAAACAAAAACTAACCAAAACAAACATTGACAATACACACCTAAACAATAAAACTTTAATGTGCTCACAACTAATGCATTCCAAAAGCACATTCCATTTCGTCATGGTTTGCAGTTACAACAAACCACCAAACCATTACCAAATAAAAAATGTAGCAAACCATTATATTTGAAGTAAAAACTAACCAAAATAAATTTTGACAATACACAACTAAACAATAAAATTTTTAAGTGCTCACAACTAATGTATTCCAACTCCAACCTTCCATTTCTACCATAAATTACAACAAAACCTTCTGCTCCATCCAAAAATTGCAGCAAACCAAAAACACATTTTATTTCCATTTCCACGTCTTCGACTATGGTAGACATACAAACTTCTTCTCATTACTCCACTTCATATTTGAATAAACTATACAAGAAAATAAAAACACAATCAACGCTTGATAAAAGTTTCTTTCAATTTTTAGCCTTAAAACCTCCCTCTTCAAATAGTCGACTAGAGATGTTAAGCCTTTAATTTAAGCTTGTATTGAGTTGACATCCTCCAATTCGTTCATTAATGTAGGTGGAGGTTTATGTCGGCCTTCAAGTAACTCCAAGATCACCTCTGTTACTCGATCAGATAATTTCCTATCAGCCCATTTGAAATATTTGCATTTCGAGCATTCTCTATATCCGCCGCACCCATGGAATCTTCTCATGGGATTCAACCGAGTCCAAGATGTTCTTCTCGGATAAAGTAACCCATAATAACAGTAACATTCACCATCTGATTCACTTTTTTCATAGGAATGTGAGCTTTTGCTAAAGCTTCTGCTATCCATTTGCAAGAGCAAGCTGATAACTTTGGGAGAAAATCGAAGTATGTACTCGAATTGGTCGAATTGGGGATTTAGGGTTTTCAACTTCCGGTTCTTGTTGAATTTAGGGATTTAGGGTTTCTTATTTGGGGGGAAAAGACACTAAATGGCGTCATTTTGTTGTTTGTATGATGATTATGCTCTCCGGCAATCCACGCCGGCTTCAAAAATTAATAAAAAATTGCCACGTCGGATTTTCGGCCAACCAGATCGGCGTTGGCAATGAAATGATCATTTTTCAAAATTTTTGGCATTTAAGTGATTTGACAAAACTTTTAGATCAAAAGTGAGCGCCATACACAACTTTTGGCACTGATAGTGTACTTACCCCACAATTTATACACATAAGCTCTATCTCTAAAAATAACTACTGAGCCACCTATGCTCCTGACCCTTTCGCCTCAAGCTCCGAGTTTGTGGCAACGCTCGACGGCCTCCGATCCGTTAGGGTCACCATAGGTATTTATCACTCATCCTACTATATACTAGTAAGGTAACTTTTTAATTAAAGTGAAACCATAGTTCATAGGGGTTGATCAATAGAATACTTTTCCATTATTTTTTTTTTGTAGAGGTCCTAGTGCAATTCATAAGCGGAAGCATAAACGTATCTCACCATACTTGGCTAGTATAAATTTCAACCGGAGAATTTTATAAAATTCACATAATCATACTAGGTCAGCATTTCGATTGCAGATCTGACTTCTCCAAAGAAAAATAGTTTTACAGGTCTATATTTATTCTTTTTTTTTGAAATTTTGATATGTTACTCTCCAAGAAGTTCTCTACAACTTTTATCAAGGAGTCAAAATAATATTCCAACTAAAAAGTCACATGTAGCTCACAATTTCATCAATAGTTGGATTGCCTTCCTAGAAAACAGAATGCAAGGCTACCCTATTTCTCCCTAGAGCTTCGAATTTTTCACTTCTACCACAACCAAAGTTAACCATCCTTTACAAAACATATCACATCAAGCAAAGGGTAGGATTTTGGACTCTACTTGCCTCAAATCCGTGCACAAACACCGCGACAAACGACGGGTAAGCCAGCGAACTCCTCCTCCTTCTTCCTCTTCTTCTCTCGCACGCTCGCTCACCTTCTCTCTTCCTTTCTTTTTTTTTAGACGACCACTCTCTCTCTCTTTCTCTTTCTCTCATGTGACCCCCCTCTCTTTCTCTCCCTTTCCTCGCTTATTCCGCCCCCTCTTCTTTCTTCCCCCTCATGATTCGCTTGTAATCATTTCTTTGCATGCAGGTTACACTTGGTAATTGCCATGCAAGATGGGCTTTATCCGGCTGGGCTTGGGTCAGCCTTGGTCGACGGCGGCTCCTCTCCCCTTTGGGCTTTGTGGGCTAGGCCGAAATGGCCGAATGGTGGGGCTAATCTTGGGCCAATAAAATTCAACCCACTCTTCTAATTTTTCCTTTTAATCATCACCTAATTACCCATCATATAAATACTTAATTTACCTTATTCTCTTGGCCATGAAACTTGAAATCATAAATCAATAAATTCCAACTTCTAAAACACATGGCCAATAATAGAATTTTCTTTCCTATCAAATAATTATCCGTTAAAAGCTTCGCCATAAATTTTATTGCAAATCATGGATCAAATGGCTATAATACAACTTGATGGTACTTCCATCACCTATTCATAGGCCTTAATGTATCTGGAGGTTGCCATGAATTTTGGAATGCCACAATTCTCCCCTCCTTAGAGAATTTCATCCTTGAAATTATACATCACTTATGCCTCTTTAAACAAGTAGGGGTACTTTTCCTTCATCAATTCCTCACTTTCCCATGTGGCTTCCTTCACATCATGATGTTGCCATAATATCTTTACCAACGGGATTTTCTTGGTCCTAAGAATTTGCTCTTTTCGATCCAGTACTTGCACAGGCTCTTCAATGTACCTCACTTTCTCGTCCACTTTAATGGCTTCATGATCGAGTATGTGACCAAGATCCGGCTGGTACTTTCTCAGCATCGACACATGAAACACATCATGCAAATTTCCCAATTTTGGAGGTACCGCCAAACGATAAGCTACTTCTCCTATCCTCTCAAGTATCTCAAAGGGTCCAACAAATCTAAGGCTTAACTTACCCTTCATTTCAAATTGAGATATTCTTTTCATAGGGGATACTTTAAGGAATACATGATCTTCCACATTAAACTCTAAAGACATTCTATGCCTATCCGCATAATTCTTTGTCAGTTCTAGGCTGTCTTAAGTATTTTCTTGATTATCTCGACCGCTTTTGTAGTAATTTGCACTAGCTCGGGTCCTGTCAGCTTTCCTTAACCTACTTCATTCTAATAAACAGAATCCTACACCTTCTTCCATATAATACTTCATATGGGCATGCCTATACTTTTCTAAAAACTATTGTTATAGGCAAACTCTATTAGGTGCAAATTTTTATCCCAATTTCCTTTAAAATCAATGACACGGGTTCTTAGCATATCTTCTAGAGTCTGGATCACTCTTTCTGTTTGTCCATCTGTTTGAGGATGAAAAGCAGTACTAAATTGAAGCTTTGTTCCTAAGGCATTTTGGATACTTCACCAAAAATTTGAAGTAAACCTAAAGTCTCGATTAGAGGTGATCGTTACAGGAATACCATGTAAGCGTATTACTTGGCTTACATACATCTCAACAAGTTTATTCATTGAATAGTTCATGCGAACAACTAGAAAATGAGCAGACTTAGTCAAATGATCGACTATCACCCAAATCGAATCATGACCATTTGACGTCCTTGGCAGTCGTTGCACAAAGTCCATCGTTACATGCTCCCATTTCCATTCTAATATGTCTAACGGTCTCAATAGTCCTACATGTTTGCAATGTTCCGCCTTCACTTGTTGGCACGTTAAACATTGAGAAACATGTTTAGCCATATCTACTTTCATGCCATTTCACCAAAATTGCTAACGCAAATTCTTGTACATTTTTGTACTACCCGGATGAACACTATAATTACTCCTATGTGCCTTCGACAGAATTTCTCTCTTCACTTCTTCATTGTCGGGAACATAAAGTCGTCCTTGGCATCTTACCACACCATCTTTAGAGACTTGAAATTCTGGTCTTTTTCCTAAAGACACAGCGTCTTGTATCTTCAAAATCTCCGGGTCAGATTTTTGTAAAATCTTAACTTTCTGAATGATTTCCGGCTCAATCCTTAATGCGGTAAGAATACCGGTAAGGTGGTCCATTTCCAACTTGAAGTTTGAATCTACAATAGACTTTAACAGATTCCACTATGTTATTCTTAGACTAGCCATGTCCGTAGTCGACTTTCGACTAAGGGCATCTGCCACCTTATTTGCCTTTCCTGGATGGTATCGTATCTCATAGTCATAATCTTTTAACAACTCCATCCATGTTCTTTGTCTCATGTTAAACTCTTTTTGCGAAAATAAACACTTCAAGCTCTTATAATCTGTATAGATTTCAAACCTCTCTCCATAAAGATAGTGTCTCCATATCTTTAAAGCAAACACTATAGCTGCCAATTCTAAATCATGTGTTGGGTAATTCAATTCATGGGGTTTCAATTGCCTCGATGCATAGGCTATGACCTTGCCATGTTGCATCAAAACACATCCCAATCCTTTGTAAGATGCATCATTATCTACCGTAAAACCATCAGACCCAGATGGTATAGTCAGGATTGGAGCCGTGGTCAATTTTCTTTTAAGTTCCTGAAAGCTCTTTTCACATTCTCCACTCCATTCAAACTTTACATTCTTCCGCTTAATTTTGTTAAGGGGCTTGCTAGTCGTGAAAACCCTTCAATAAATCTTCTATAATAACCAGCCAATCCTAAGAAACTTCGGATTTCAGTGGGTGTTGTTAGTCTCGACCAATTTATTACCATCTCAACTTTCGCCGGGTCCACTGCAATTCCTCCTCCTAACACTACGTGTCCCAAAAATATTATCTGGTCCAGCCAAAATTCACACTTGCTGAATTTGGCATACAACTTATGATCTCTTAGAGTTTGTAAAACTATGCTCAAGTGTTGCTTGTGCTCTTCAGGTCCTTTAGAATACACCAAAATATCATCGATGAAAACTATCACAAACTAATCCAAATAAGGCTTAAATATCCTATTCATCAGATCCATGAATGCTGCTGGTGCATTCGTCAATCCAAAAGGCATAACTAAGAACTCATAGTGTCCATAACGAGTCTTAAATGTAGTCTTGGGAATGTCTTCTTTCTTAATCCTTAACTGATGGTATCTCGATCTTAGGTCAATCCTAGAAAGGATCGAACTTCCTTGTAGTTGGTCGAATAGATCATCAATTCTAGGTAAATGATACTTATTCTTTATAGTCACTTGATTCAGCTGTCTATAATCAATACATAGACGCATCGACTCGTCTTTCTTTTTCGCGAATAGAACTGGTGCACCCCAAGGTGAAGCACTTGGCCTAATAAACCCTTTATCAAGCAACTCCTGTAGTTGCACCTTCAATTCCTTCAACTCGACTAAGGCCATCCTATACGGGGCTTTCGATATTGGTCCTGTTCCAGGCATTAGTTCAACTTCAAACTCAATTTCTCGCTTTGGTGGTAATCCAGGTAACTCCTCAAGAAACACATCCTAAAATTCCCTAATTACTTGAATCTCACCGATTTTAGCCTCTTTCTTAGTAAGGTCTCTTACCACTGCTAGGTATCCTTGGTATCCTTCGTCAAGTAGTTCACAAGCTTCTACTATCGAGATAATGGCTATAGAGGGGTTTGTCTGACCTCCGAAAAATTCGAAACTAAACTAATCAGGCAACATGAACTGGATCACCTTCCTATAGCAATCCACCTTAGCCCAATGCTTATGGAGCCAGTCCATTGCTACGATAACATCAAAGTCATACATAGCCATTACGACTAGGTCTATTTCCATATCCTTTGCTCCTATTGTTATCTTACATTTTGCACACATCATCATAGATAATACCATATTCTTTAAAGGTGTAGAAACACAAAGAGGCGTCTCAAGAGGCGTAGCTTCTATTTCACTCAATTGCCTATATCTTTCAGATATAAATGAATGCGTAGCACCTGTGTCAAACAATGCATATGCTTTCTTGCCAGTTATGAAAATCGTACATGATATAACATTTCTGGAAGTTTTCGCTTCCTCTTGGGTGACCGCATACACCCTTCCTTGTGCTGGTGGCCTCTAAGGATTCCTTGGTAAGTTTAGTCTAACAGCACTCTGCTGTGCCTGTCACACCGAGCCAACACTCATTTGCGACCTCTCTTGTGGGCAGTCTTTCTTAAGGTGACCTACTCGTCCACAACCATAACATCTAAGCCGTCCATTGCAAGATCCTGGGCCATGCCGCCCATCACACCTTCGACAAACATCAAGCTGATAGGGTGCTTTCCTTATATTCAGGCCACCCCTAGCTCTTCCAAAATTTCCAAAATTGCTCTTTTTCTTCGCATCCCACATCTGACCTTGACTAGGATAGGGTCTCTTACCCCTTATGATATCACTAAAGCTCAACTATCTTTTAGACTCTGATTGCTCTCTCACCAACTCTTGTTCCACTAACTATGCCCTTTCATAAATCTCATGATAGTCCCTTATATTCAAAGGCACCCGTTATTTCCTAATATCAGTCCTCAATCCTTTTAGAAATCTCTTAACTTTTTCCTCACGATCCTCAATCAATCTAGGAGCATACCTAGACAATTCAAAAAAATTTGCCTCCTACTGATCTACTGTCAACTCCCTTTGTTCCAACTAAACAAACTTAGTGATCTTCTTATCCTTAGCACAGTCAGAGAAATGCTTCCTATTAAAAGCTTTAACAAACTCATCCCAGTTCACATCAGTACCTGGTGGAAAGATAGTATCCCTCGAAGCTCTCCACCAAAATTTTGCATTTCCCTCTAGCTGGTACTCTGCCAAAACTATCTTCTCAGCATCACTGCAGTCCAACAATCGGAAAATCTGTTCTATCCCATCAATCCAATGTTCCGCCTCCTCAGGACTTCCCATTCCATTGAACTTAGGTGGCTTCAGCTTTAGAAATTGCTCCACCAGTCCTTGAGGGCGACGTTCCACTCCAGGTTGTTGCTGCGCTTGCCTTTCCATCAGATTTCCAATATTGGTCAATGCTTGCAGGATATCTTCCATTCAGGGTTCAGCCCTTGCAGTAGAGGCTTCAGCCCTCGATGGATGAGCACTTCCAGCTCGCACGATGACTTTCCTCCAATTTCCAAGCATTTTCCTCAAGGAAAATCTGCGACTCACTGTCTCCATTTAAAGGCAACTACTATTATATAAGTAATATATACATGTTATTGGCACCTAAAGACAACTCATGATAAACTACTAGGGATCTACGAGTGAATACCCATCACCCGTTATTCGAAGTTAACCAATTATTCCATGTAATACCCTATGGTGTGCATTGTCATCATATTCCTCAATTTCCAAATGAGGCTCCTTATCACTCCAACTATAACCATTGCTCTGATATCAATCGCTGTGGCACCCCTCGACGGCCCCTGATCCGTTAGGGTCACCACAGGTACTTGTCACTCATCCTACTACATACTAGTAATGTAACTTTTTAATTAAAGTGAAGCCATAGTTCATAGGGGTTGATCAATAGAATACTTTTCCATTTTTTTCCTGTAAAGGTCCCAGCACAGTTCATCAGCAGAAGCATAAACGTATCTCACCATTTCTCACTTCAATAACCATAATGCAATGTACACCACCTACACTTCAAATGAAAAGACAAAGCCGAGTCACTTTTATTTATATTTTCACGATGGATATTTCGGGTCAGTACAGCAAAATGCCAAGATTTTTAGCTATACTTAGCTATAACTCAAAAGAGAACTCGACCCTACATCAACATGTACACCTCCTCATCAACAAGCATCGGCTATCCCCAAAAAGTGTCAGCTCCCACCAGCTATACATGCCATCACACCCAACTCGATGCATTGAGCAGCGGCGGCGACAGCATCCCTAGCATCATTCCATCACGCCGGACATGAACAGACAAAAACTCTTGGATAACCGGGCCATCAGCAAGACTCACATCGTACATCACTAAGACACTGACTTGGACATACACTAGACTAGGCAATCTAACGCAAGAATGCTTTGGGCACTCCACCTTGACATGAGATGGCCATCCATAATAGGTACCGCGTGCAACTAGTAGCAATGGCATCTTTCTAATATGAAATGTTAATCCCCAAAAGGGGTGAGTACAACCACTTCGCAGTAAAGATCCACCAAATTACGCAATGCGTCAAACAGAACAATCAAGGTATCATGAATAAAACACATATCATTCATGCATTCAAACAGCCATACATATATCACCATACGACATGCATATATCACCATGCACTTGCACTTATATCATCGAACAACCATGCATATATCACCATGCAACGTGCACATACCACCATGCACTTATCATCAAACAGTCATGCATATATCACCATGCAACGTGCATATACCACCATGCACTTATCATGCTTGCATTCCCATGAGATTCATCCCATGCCATATGTACACATCCATGCGCATGATACAATCTCAATTTTTATCTTTCCAGGGACCAGTGTATGTGTCCCACAATTTATCGCTTGCATCCAACCTGGCTTTGGGAGGAGCCTCCAGCACACACCTCTGGGCATCCAGCACACACACTTCGGGCATCTCGTATCGCAACTAGCATCATGAGGAATCCGCCCCGACACACACCTCCAGGGCTTTCGGCACACACCTCTGAGCATCTCAACACTCCCGGGGCGTCCGGCATACACACTCCGGGCATCCCAACACTCCTGGGGCATCGTCGGCTCACGCCTCTGATGGTCTCGTTATTATCTCAATTTATATTCACACATGCGTTTCAATTTCAACATGGCATTTGATGCATCAATATCAAGAGTCTCAACCAGCTTTTGATGTCATATAACATGCTATATGACATCATATATGCAGCATAATCAACCACTCAAAACAGCATATCACATGGAGCAATTTCATTTATTTTTGAAAATATAACAAAATTTCGGATAAAAATAGATTGCGCTCCTTTGGTCATAATTCTTGAAAAATTAGTAAACAGTCTTATTAAATTCTATAAATTTGACATGTTATATACAAGATCTAGAGGAAAGTATTCTGTGAAGAATACCATAACAAAAGAACATCACATAAATCAGTACAATCACGCATCATAGTCCTTAAAATTTCGGAATATTGCCATACACAATTTCATTCACAAATTCGGTAAAAATTCTAAATCAGCTCTAAAAATTCTGAAATTTTTATATGTTATAGACAAGATCCAAAAGTAAATATTTCATGTAGAACTTGAAATCAGATTTGTGATAGATTAAAAACTATAATCACCGTAGCCGTCTCTAACCCTTGGCAAAAATTCCCAGATCTGACCATTTCAAATAAAATCATTTCACCAACCTAAACTCACCAATTTCCTCTAAAATTTTAGTATGTTACTCCTTAACATGTCATATTCAACTTTTATTCAAAACACAAGATCAAAGTTCAACCGGAGAATTTTATAAAATTCACAGAATCATACTAGGTCAGCATTTCGATTACAGATCTGACTTGTCCAAAGAAAAATAGTTTCACCGGTCTATACTTGTTCATTTATTCTAAAATTTTGATATGTTACTCCCCAAGTTCTCTAAAAATTTCATCAAGGAGTCGAAATAATATTCTAACTAAAAAGGTCGCATGTAGCTCACAATTTCATCAATGGTTGGACTACCTTCCTAGAAAATAGAATGCAAGGCTACCCTATTTCTCCCTAGAGCTTCGAATTTCTTCACTTCTACCACAACCAAAGTTAACCATCTCTTACAAAACATATCACAGCAAGTAAAGGGTAGGATTTTGGACTCTACTCGCCTAAAATCCGTGCACAAACACAGCAACAAACGGCAGGCAAGGCGGCGAACTCCTCCTCCTTCTTCATCTTCTTCTCTCGCACGCTCGCTCTCTTTCTCTCTTCCTTTCTTTCTCTCGAACGACCACTCTCTCTCTCTTTCTCTTTCTCTCGTGCGACCCCCTCTCTTTCTCTCCCTTTCCTCACTTAATCCCCCCCCCCCCTCTTCTTTCTTCCCCCTCATGATTAGCTTGCAATCATTTCTTTGCATGCAAGTTACACTTGGTAATTGCCATGCAAGATGGGCTTTAGCCGACTGGGCTTGGGCCAGCCTTGGTCGACAGCAGCTCCTCTCCCCTTTGGGCTTCGCGGGCCGGGCCCAAATGGCTAAATGGTGGGGCCAATCTTGGGCCGATAAAATTTAACCCACTCTTTTAATTTTTTCTTTTAATCATCACCTAATTACCCATCATATAAATACTTAATTTACCTTATTCTCTTGGCCATGAAACTTGAAATCATAAATCAATAAATTCCAACTTATAAAACACATGGCCAATAATAGAATTTTCTATTCTATCAAATAATTATCCATTAAAAGCTTGGCCATAAATCTTATTGATGGTACTTCCACCACCTATTCATAGGCCTTAATGTATCTGGAGGTTGCCATGAATTTTGGGATGCCACAGGGTTCTTCACACTAGGGACTTGGAAAGATTGAGCCCACGATGGGATGAAACTATGCCTTAGCGAGTTCACGCCTTAAACCTCGATTAGGAAGGAAATACACCTAGAGGCAGCCTATATAAACAATACAGAGGACTTACCTCGCTTCAGCTCCCTCCTACACATCAGTACAATTCATATACTATATACATATGCAGTAAATGCACTCATCAACTGGAACATCTCAATTCGCATCTCAATCAATCAGTCAATCACAAGGGTCCCGATTATAAGGTCAAATCATTATGACACGTTACATATCATGCCACACAATTTTGTCTCATAATCAGGTGCATCTAACGCAATCAATCATGCATTCCAATTGATTAGTGCCTACACATGCACGATCTACTGACACACATTGGTATTTTGGCATAGCCAAGCTTTGTCTCATTCCTTAAGCACGACAACATCCACCGACGCACATCGGGGACGATATTCTTGAAGGAGCATCGGTTCAGAATCTATTGCGACTGGCATCGTTGTCCAGGGGCATCTCATATAGAGGCAATGTCCATATAACGCACATCGGGGATGGTTTCTCATAATCATCACATGATCAATCAATCCCAGCCAAGGACATTGTGTTTTGCATTCAAATGCCTCAATTAAGATAATGAATTTGGCTTATTTTCTTCGTATTAAAAACACCCGGTAAAATAATCGTATGTGAGTACATGGTCAGATCGAGTTAGAAAAACTGATATCATTCCTTTTAAAATCCCACTATTTAATATGGTACCTAAAAAAAAAAATTTGGTGTCAAAACCCGACACTATACCAAAATTTCATAATTTTAAAATAATAAATGAAAATCACAATCATCACTCAATTGCACAATTTAGCATTCAGTTGCATAAACCGATCACACCACGACAATCATCATGAAATTCTAGCTACGACCTATCGCGGTATAATTTCTGAAAAATATTAAGTAATTAAATAAATTACAAAATTAATTAAATAAAACCAAATTAATTCAATTTTCGTGACCTACCCTCGGGGGGAGGGAACGGGTTTAGGGGTAATGCCTAAAGATAGAGTCACGGCCCATGACTAGGCGTGGGCTCTCCCAAGCCCATATCTCGCATGGCATTGGGATGTTTTTTAGGAATTTTGCATAAAAGGAGTCGCCACTAGCCTATTGGGGTCAGCTAGAAACCAAGTGAGACATGGGAGTGCAACTCACTTCCTATGCAACCAGAGAATCTAGGATCGAGGATTTGATTACACTAATTGATCAATTAGTGCCCTTTCGGTACCTAATCTTGTTCATTTTAACAAAATGATTTTTTGGCAAGCAGTTTGGATTGATTTTATACCCATCCACTAACATGTGAGGTGATCATGTTGGTACGTAATCATTAAAGTAACAACCATAGCTACCAAGATTCTAATTGCAGTCAAATTAACACATGCCACTAAGCAATTGCAAACATAGTTAAACAGGTAAATTAAACATGCAATATAATCAAAATACGAGCAATTAAAGGCCTAAATATACTATAAAGGCAACACATCGTCATTTCTAATCAAAACCAACATTTTTTTGATTTTCGAAATTTATATTCTTTTATATTTTTAAAAAAATTATTACTATTATTATTATTTTAAATATTATTTTAAAATTATAATAATATAATATACTTAAAATGAACCAGATCAAATCCTCGGGTCGGGTCCGACCCTGTTTGTTGAAAAGGGCCCAAGCTCGTGGAAACGTAGTCGAGCTGGGCCTGATGTGCAGGCCCAGTCCGATCTTTTTTCTTTCTTTTTTTAAAGGAAGCCCATATAAGCCCACAAGCCCATAAGCCCAGAAACCAACAAGCCCAAATGCAAAGATAGCCCAAATCTGGCTCGAGTTGCTCAAACACCCTACCTGATTCACAACCTACGCCCGACCTGCTTCGAAGACCAAACCCTACCTGGTTTGGAGGCTCGCCTGACCTGGCCATGACTTGATTTCGTGCCCTATTTTCAGGGCTTCTTTGCAGTGGCTCAACGAGGATCAGGGGGATGTCGATGACTCGACAACGATGGTGCGATGGGCGGCGAACAACGGCGGCTCGGACGGCGTCGGGCAAGAGGGTGGTAGTGGCTTGGACGGTGTCAGGTTAAGGTGGATTAGTGACGATGATTGGATGACAGCAGCGGCAGATGGTGCGGCGGAGGGGAATGACTCCCAGATCTGATCGAATGTGATCAGATCTCGGCCTTTAGCAAACCATTGGCGCGACGGGGTGGATTGATGCTAGCTGTAGGAGCGGCCGAGACTAGCAAAAGGTGTGGAAACAGTGACATCGGGGCAGAGCTATAGACGGTTGCTAGGCGGTGGTGTTACGGCGATCGGTTCAGATTTGTTAGCGCCCGGGGGGGGGGGGGTAGCGCAGCGCCAAGTGGGCAGAGGCAGGGATGCTGAAGGTGAGCTATTGCAGGAGTCGCTCAGAGGTGCTGCAGCAGCGGGTAGTGGAGTGGCAAGCACTGGATGGAGGTGGTGCTCGGGCGACGGGTGGCGCTTGGGCAAAGTGGGCGGCGAGCGCCTGGTGGAGGTGGCATGAGCGGCGGGCCGTCGCAGCTACAGTAGGGGGTCGCAGACACGCAGGCTGCAGGTGGGTCGGGGTGTGGCAGTGGTGGCGCAATGCTCATGGACGAGCAGCTCTGCCACGTGGCGGCTGGCGTAGCAAAGGCTTCAAGCGGCTGTGGGGCAGAGCCGCTCAGGCTCTCTTTTTCACTGCTCCCTCTCTCTTGAGCTCCCACCGTTCTCTTCAAGCTCCTCCTCCCCCTTCGAACTCTCTCTTTGTCTCCCTTTTCTCTCCGCTGCCTTCCGTTTCTCTCTCTTTTCTTCTTCGTCCCTTTCTTTTTTGTTGTTTTGTTATTTTTCTTTTTCTTTTCTTTTTCTCTTTTTCTCATTTTCTCTAATTTTTTGTTATGCATTTGAAAACAAAAATTAGGTGTCAACAGCTACTCCTCTTTGAATGTAGCCTCAAAGAGGTTGCATTCAAAGACAGAAGACACCTAAATTATTTTAGTGGTAGAGAGACCCTGGGTGCATAGCCACGTGTTAGGTCGATAGAAAAGACTCATAACTATGGAAGCACATCTTGTCAATAAGAGGAAGAAAGATCCCGGGATACAGAAGCATGCCATGTCATAGGAAGGACTCCGGGTTACAAAAGCTCTCCGGGCTATAAAGCTCTCCATGTCATAAGAAGGAATCTGGGCTACAAAGTACTTCGGGTTACAAAAGCTCTCCAGGCTACAAAGCTCTCTGTGTCATAGGAAGAAGGACTCCGAGTTACAAAGCACTCCGGGCTACAAAAGCTCTCCAAGCTACAATGCTCTCCATGTCATAGGAAGAAGGACTCCGGGCTACAAAAAATTTCGGGTTACAAAAGCTCTCTGGGTCATAAGAAGAGAGGAAGATTCCAAGCTACGGAAAGCCCACCGGATCATAAGAAGAGGGAGAAGGACTTCAGGCTACGGAAAGCCTACCGGGTCATAAGAAGAGGGAGAAGGACTCCAAGTTACGGAAAGCCCACTGAGTCATAAGGAGAGGGAGAAGGACTCCAGGCTACGGGAAGCCCAGCGGATCATAAGAAGGGGGATAAGGACTTCGGGCTACAGAAAACCCAACGGGTCATAAGAAGAGGGAGAAAGACTCTGGGCTATGGAAAGCCCACCGAGTCATAAGGAGGGGGAGAAGGACTCTAGGCTACGGAAAGCCCACTGGGTCATAAGGAGGGGCAGAAGGACTCCAGGCTACGGAAAGCCCACTGGGTCATAAGGAGTGGGAGAAGGAATCCGGGCTACGGAAAGCCCATTGGGTCATAAGAAGGGGGAGAAGGACTCCGGGCTACGGAAAGCCCACTTGGTCTCTCCGGGCTACAAAAAGCCCACCAGGTCATAATAAAGGGGAGGATTTCGGGCTACGGAAAGCCCATCGAATCATAAGAACGGGGAAAAAGATGAAGTCTCATTGTGTAACAACGGGTTTCGACCGGGCTGAATGCATGATTTGAGGACAACCAATAAACCTTTGTAGAAGACATGGTTTAAGGTTGACCATGAACCTTTGGAGAAGACATGGTTTAAGACTGAGCACGAACCTTTGGAGATAGAATGATTTAAGGCTGACCACGAACCTTTGGAGATGGCATGGTTTAAGGCTGACCATGAACCTTTGGAGATGGCATGGTTTAAGGCTGACCACGAACCTTTAAAGATGACATGGTTTAAGGCTGACCATGGAACTTTGGAGATGACATGGTTTAAAGCTGACCATGAACCTTTGGAGATGACATGGTTTAAGGCTGACCACGAACCTTTGGAGATAGCATGATTTAAGGCTGACCACGAACCTTTGGAGATGGCATGGTTTAAGGCTAACCACGAACCTTTGGAGATGGCATGGTTTAAGGCTGACCACAAACCTTTGGAGATGGCATGGTTTAAGGCTGACCACGAACCTTTGGAGATGACATGGTTTAAGGCTGACCACGAACCTTTGGAGATGCTATGGTTTAAGACTAACTATGAACCTTTGGAGATGGCATGGTTTAAGGCTGACCATAAACCTTTAGTTTTTAGGGAAGCACCTGCTAACCCCTTGAACACTGCATGGCTTCACTGAGGAATTTTGTCAAACTCAACTTGAGCAAATGTCATTAGAAACGTCATCAAAAGACTTATTGGCAATATTGTAGCATTAATTGAACAAGCTAATCAAGCTAAGTCTGACTGTTTTAGAAAAACATTCGATGTCAATCAACATCATGTGGCATAAAACTGTCATCTTTCTTGGGGATGTATCATTAATCATCAAATCCTCTGGGAGACGAGTTCTTATCAAAACGATTTTTATACGTGAAAAAGGCTCATTAAGCATGCTAAACTAGAGCTTTATTGGTCATAAAGGGTTTTTTCACACACTCTCGATGAAATGGCTGCTTAATCCCATCCATTCGCGTGGGAAGCAACTTATTGCTGAAGGTATCTCACATAACCTATGTCAAAGGCTTTCAGAAATATTCACGATGAGCACAATCTGATCAATCAAAAAGGTCTTTTGAAATGATCGCAATATGGGCTCGGTTAAGGCTCAAAGGGATCATTGCTTTGAGGATGATAAAGGAACATTTGTCACTGTCTTCATCGGGTTTACGAGTTGAGAACTTGGACAATAAGACAAGATAGAATTACTTCCACTCCTTCAAGCAATAGCTTCTTTGTGGTATTCTCATTTTCACTCAAACCATCCCAATCAGAAGAGACTTTGGAAGGGGGTTGTAATGTTGGCTTGGGAAAGGCTCGAAAGGCTTAAAATTTTCAAGAGGGTTTTTAAGAGTTGGTGATCATCATAGCATCGTGAACAGGTCACTTGACCTTTCGAAAGCATTTGGCTTTTAAAACACATCACATCTCGAAAGTCCCTTGATTAATCATTTATGCATGCGAGCTTTGCTCCTTTCTCTAATGTTATTTGCTCTTGCGATGAACTTTTTTGTGTAGGCACTTGGACTTTGATCATTTTTTCTTCTACATAAGATGCAGCATTTTGGCTTTTTTTTCTTAACGAGCATTGGCCTTGCTTTTACCAGGCACACTGCTTTTTCATGCCCTCTAGTTTGTCGAACTTTTTGCTCTTTGAACTTTTGTAGCTCTTATGACTTTCGAGATGCTTTTCACATTTTCTCATGACTGTCAATTATATTTGGTCAATTCTTATGCCTTGCCCCAGTGAAGGGAGATGATCACCACTTGAGGTTCAGAAATGAATAATCAGGCCTAAGTTGGTTAAAGCAATGGATATCGGTGCTTGGGTAGAGAAGAAAATGCTCTTCTTCACTTTGGGATAAGTAAAGATCTAATGAGAATTCCTTTGAAGCTATCATCAGAAGATTGATGCAAGTGAAAGTAGTAAAATCTTTCTCAATCTTTCACTTTACAACACAACCGCAACCTCCTATGTTGCCCCAATGTAAAGTCGTTCTCGATAACGGTACTTTGAAGGATCATTTTATTTCTGCCCAAAGGGGTAGTAAGAGATTAATGCAATGCTTGAGATTGATGAAGGAAACACCTTTGTCATTTTGATTTTTGCGCTCAATGCGAATGAATCCTTTGTCCTAAGAGAAGGTTGTTTTTCACTCAACTCTCAAAAGTGTTTGAAGGATGTGTTTGGAAATGGCTTGCCTTTCTTCATCCTAAGCACTTCTTGTTTGGCATGGTTAACATCTCCATATCACTCTGTTGAGATCATCTGAGTAGATCAATCTCCATAGGGAAATTTGATTCAAAATGAATAATCTACCAAACGAGAAAACAATTTTGGGATAAAAAGGATGCTCAAAAGGTTTGTAATTTTTTTTTCTTTTCTCAATTATTAATTTTTTTTCTTGCTTGTCTCTAGGAAAGCGCCGAAGGTTCTCTTATGTAATGGAAATTCTCTTTTTTTCTTAAAAAAAAAAAAGATTAAGAAGAAGGGTACTTACCTGCAGAATGGCGACCTGGTAACCATATAAGGAATGTAAAAGAATATGTTAGCGCAAAGATCTTTAGCGATTGAAATGTTGGAAATGATACATTATTACCCTTCACTCGCTTTTATCCTTTGAGCGTTAACATCTCTTGGATTCACCCTCGTGGATATTTGGTAACTTGGCATTACCCTTCACTTGCATTTGCCTTTAAGCATTTGATGTCTTCCCATCAAAGGAAAGAAAGAATCATGTTAGAGACGCTATCCAAAATGAGCAATTGGAATCGACACCATTTACCCTTCACGTGTTTTTGTTCTTCAGGTATGAACTTTGCCTAAAGTCGTTAGAATTGATTGAAAAATGGCTATGTGGCCCTGATTTATCCATAAAAGCACTTCTTTATTGTATACAACAATTCACAAAGTTCAATTCCTTTTTTTTTTCAAATGCTCTTTTTGAAGAGACGTTTAGTTGACAAGGAGCTTGAAAATTTTATATATGGATCATGAGATGTGTTTTTCAAGATATTGCTTTGAAAGGAGAGTGGGTGCTCCTTGTTTCCACATATAAGGATATTGTTCTTTAGATGCTTTGCCCATTTATTGCCTGCAAAGAAAATATTCGACATATTATTTCCTCGCTCGATTGGAAATCATTTAGGAACTATACACATCCATTTACGCCAAAATTGACAGTCGGATCTTAGCATGATTCCTTGATGGAAGGCGCTGCTTCTGTTGGAGAAATCTTTCCAGAGTATTTTGAAGCTGACAAAACGTTTCTTTCAGTCTAAGTCTGGATGTTCGGAGACCGTCAGTTTAAAGTCTGAAGACTTTGTTCTCTCGAGACTCAAGACCCAAGACCCAAGACTCAAGACTCAAGACTCAAGACTTAAGACTCAAGACTCAAGACTTAAGTCTATTCTCACTGACAATCTTTCTAATCCAGTGACGAAGGAAATCCAAAGCCGAGGTATATGGTTGAGGATTCGATCCTATCCTCTCGGAATAGATTCTTTGGTTGGATAATCATTTCGGATTCTTTAATTCTTATCTAAGATCGATTGAAGATCCGATGGTCAACGAAATAATCTTGGTATGTTCTATTCTTGGAAACCAAGATCCCGATTGTATGGGCGAACAGATTGATGGGCTATCATCGATTCCTTAAATAGCTCGGATGATCTTCTTGATTGATTCCGTCCAACGGGTAGATTGGAGGAATTCCTTTGGTAAGTGCCAACGGCTATGATGGCATAAAGGAGTATAAAAAGAAGACGTTCTAGTTGTTTTGAGTGTGTGATCGATAGAGAAATTCCGTAGTCTCGAAGAACCTTGATTGTTAGTCGAGACTTTCGAGCGAAATTGTATACACAGAGAGTGTTTGTACTTGGTGATACCTTGAGTGAGTGTGGCAGATCATCTATGCCGAGAAATCAAGGAAGATCAACACTGTAACATCTCTTTGTTCATAGTGGAATCCAGCCAATTGGCTGTCAGTGCAGAAGAGTGGACGTAGGCTTGAATCAAGCCGAACCACTATAAACCGAGTGTTCAATTCTCTCTTTCCCTTACTCAGTCTCACGATTGGTTTTTAATTATTGCAAATTCTTCAACTGTCTAAAGTATTGTGCGATTTTCAAGAAAAATCTTTGTATACCTATTCACCCCCCCTCTAGGTACTCATACTAGCAATATCAATTGGTATCAGAGCCCGTGTTCTTACTTTGTTTGAAGTGTTTTACTTCAGAGTAAAAGATCCATGGCTAGTATGCTAGCACCAGGGCTGATGGAAGGGCAAAGCAATACCCCGGACCACCCTACTTTGACGGAAAGGATTACAACATCTGGAAGAACAAGATGAAAGCTTTCCTACGATCCAAGGATCCTCCGGAATGGGATGTTGTGGAAAGAGGAATCACTCCTGCGCGTTGCATTAGTCTCGAAAGAGGAAAAGAAACTGTTGAAGCCAGCGGAATGCCTCGGAAGAAATAAACAAGAGACAAGCACTCGATGCAAAAGCAATTTACTCTTTATATTGTGCTTTGTCTCCAACTGAATATAACAGAATATCTTCTTGTGTTACAGCAAAAGAAGTATGGGATAGATTACATATCACCTATGAAGGAACAATCGAGTGAAGGAGACTAGAATCAATATTCTCCTCGGTCAATATGAAGCCTTCAAAATGAAATCGAGAATCAGAATCGACATGTTTAGTCGTTTTACGAGATATTGTCAATGGTCTTGAGAACCAAGGACAAAAAATTTCTGATCCCATGAAGGTGAACAAGCTTCTGCGTGGACTCTCCAAGGATTGGAATCATATAAAGACTTCAATAAGAGAGACGCAAAGAATCATGCCATTATCTGTAGACGAGCTAATTGGAACTCTTCGAGTCTTATGAAGTGGAACGAATTAATGAAGACGAAGATCCAAGAGGTAAGAAATCTATTGCACTAAAATCAAATGATGATTCGATGATGCAGATTCGAAGATGATATGGATGATGAGGAGCTCGCCCTTATGATAAGAAGATTCAAGAAACTGAATAGAAAATGCAGAAGGTTCAACCCAAAGAAACAAAGTTTTCGAGACAGCAGACCAAGTCTCGTGATGATGAAGAACCAAACAAAGATGTAGTTTGCTTCAAATGTAAAAAGAAGGGACACATCGAGACCCAACCGTCCCTCTTCGAAAAAGAAAAGAGGAAAAGCTGAGAAGTTTCGAAAGGCTCTCAAAGCCAAACCTGGAGTGATACGAATGTGAAGAAAGTGATAATGAATATGCCAACATATGTTTGATGGCACATTCGACTCGCACTCAGTCTGGATCGACTCGATAAAGAATTTGAGGTAAGTGATTTTAAAATTCCTGTCAAAGTCTCTAAATATATTGATGAACCGTGTTTCGGTCTTAAGACTTCTCTCAAAAGAATTTCTGAACTTAAAAAGGAAAACTCAATTCTGAAACAAAAGGAAGTTATTTTAGAAGAAAGAGTTAAAAGTCTAGACCTAAATGTTTCTGCTCTTAAAGAAAAAGAAAATGATCTTTTGAAAGAAAATGTTTTCTTAAAAACAGACTTATCAAATATTTCAAAGAAGTTTTCGATAGGATCCGAAAAGCTTGAAAAAGTGCTTTCGGTTCAAAGACCCTATTTCAATAAGTCTCGGGTTAGGCATGACAGCGGAGACAATTCCCTTGATTGATTTTCCTAAAGTTAAAGAAAGAATTAAGAAAAGACCGTCAAGAGAAGCTTACAAAAATCACTTCAAGAAAGTTTTCGTAAAAGCCCGTTGGTCGAAATGCTCTAAGGTGTTCAAAGTGTTACAATCCGATCATTTTGAAAAAGACTGTCCTATGGTTTGGAAACCTGTTAAGAAAGCATGGCCCAATAATGCTTATCCTACTAACTCCAAAGGACCCAAGAAAATTTGGGTACCAAAGAAAGCTTGAGACTCTCACTTGAATGCAAGTCTCCGTCAAGAAAAAGATAAAATGGTATCTTGACAGCGGATGCTCAAGACACATGACAGGAGACTCAAAATGCTTCGTAAAGCTTGTTCAAGTAAATGGCGGAAATGTTTCATTTGGAGGAAACGGCAAAGGAAGCATCGTGGGATTTGGAACTGTGAGAATTGGAAATCTCACAATAAGCAATGTTTCTCTAGTAGAAGGACTCAACTATAACCTTCTCAGCATTAGCCAACTGTGTGATACTGGTTTCAAGATCTCCTTTCAAGAAGGAATTTGCTATGGAATTAGTAAAGACTCTACTGAGTCTTTCATGGGTCGAAGACATGGAAACATCTACCTCTTAGACATGAAGATGAATGAATCTCAATGTCTAATTTCAATCCAAGATGAAGCAAGCTTATGGCATAGAAAGCTTGGCCATGTCAATATGAAGCAATTAGCCAAAATCTCATCAAAGCAGCTTGTTCGAGGTCTACCCAAATTACCATATCAAAAGTCCGATCCATGCACACCCTGTGCTCTGGGAAAACAGGTAAGAAATTCATTTAAACCAACAAATCATGTCTCTACTAATCATGTACTACAGTTGCTGCATATGGATCTCTTCGGACCAACCAGAACTCAGAGTATTGGAGGTAAGAAATATTGCCTAGTAATTGTGGATGATTTCTCTCGCTTTACTTGGGTATATTTTCTTGCAAATAAGTCGAAACCTTTTCATACTTTGAGAAGTTTGCTAAAAAGGTTCAAAATGAAAAAGGATGTGCTATTTCAAGTATAAGAACAGATCATGGAGGAGAATTTGAAAATCAAGATTTCACAAAATTGTGTGATGAATCTGGTTTTAATCATGTATTCTCTTCTCCATACACTCCTCAGCAAAATGGAGTTGTGGAAAGAAAGAATAGATCTCTTTAAGAAATGGCTAGAACTCTTTTAATTGAAAGCAAAATTTCTTCACGGTTTTGGGCTGAAGTCGTTTCAACAAAGATGCTATATTATAAATAGAGTCTTTCTAAGACCTATTCTTGAGAAAACCCCGTATGAATTATTCAAAGGTAAGAAGCCTATTGTTTCATACTTTCATGTATTTGGTTGCAAATGCTTTATTTTGAAAAATGCAAGTGATCGAGTTGGTAAGTTTGAAGAAAGATCGATGAAGGCATCTTCCTTGGATATTCTACATCAAGCAAAGCCTACGAGTCTATAACAAGAAAAGCCAACATGGAAGAATCAATGAATGTCAAATTCCAAGACTCGGCGCAAGATGAATCCAGCCAAACTCAATATGAAGATCTACGAACCCGCTCTAGACCTTCCAAAGTCTTCAACTCAAGAAGCATCTCGGACTCGGAAGTCAATCATCAAGATGCTCATGAAGATTCAAATAAAGAAAGAGATCATCAACCAATCAAATCAACCAAGAATCGGAAACACAAATCCAATCATCCTAAAGATCTCATTATTGGCGAAATCAATGAAGGAATCCGCACCGATCAAAAAGGCGTGAAGAGTCTAGTGTTGTTGCTCTCATCTCGAAATTGAACCAAAAAGCATAGAAGAAGCTTTATCTCGATGAAAGCTGGATCGAAGCTATGCAAGAAGAGCTCGATTTCAATATTAATGATGTCTGGGAATTGACATCTAAACCAAAAGGTAAAATTGTTATTGGAGCCAAATGGGTGTTCAGAAACAAGATGAACGAAGAAGGAAAAGTCGTACGCAATAAAGCAAGACTCGTGGCCAAGGGATACACGCAAGAAGAAGGAATAGACTATGACGAGACTTACGCACCAGTTGCAAGGTTAGAAGCTATTCGTCTATTACTTGCGTTTGCTTGTTACAAAAATTTCAGGTTATTCCAAATGGACGTCAAAAGTGCTTTCCTAAATGGATTTATCCAAGAGGAAGTTTATGTGGAACAACCGCCTGGATTTGAAGACCCAAAGAAGCCAGACTCAGTCTTCGATCAAAAAGGCTCAGTATGGTCTAAAGCAAGCACCTCGAGCTTGGTACGACAGACTAAGTAAGTTCTTATTACGTAACGGATTTGTCAAAGGTAAAGTAGACACTACTCTATTCATCAAAAAGGAAAACAAAAGCTTTTTACTCGTTCAAATATATGTTGATGACATTATTTTTGGATCCTCTAATGAAAGTCTTTGCAAGAAATTTTCTAAGTCTATGCGGGATGAGTTTGAAATGAGTATGATGGGAGAATTAACATTCTTTCTTGGCCTTCAAATAAAGCAATTGAAGGAAGGAACTTTTATCTTCCAAGAAAAATATGCTAATGATCTTGTCAAAAGATTTGGATTGGAAAATTGCAAGAAGACTCGACATACCAATGTCATGCTCTCGAAGATAGACAAGGATGAAGAAGGGAAGAAAGTAGATCAAAAGCTGTACAGAGCATGATCGGTTCACTTCTTTATCTTACGCTTCTAGACCTCGATATTTTGTTGAGTGTTTGCATCTGTGCTAGGTTTCAATCAGATCCTAGAGAATCACATCTCATTGCCGTGAAACGTATTATCAAATACGTTGCCTCTTCTTCAAGCATCGGTCTTTGGTATCCAAAGAGGGAGACTTTAATCTTCTAGGATACTCAGATGCAGATCTGGCCGGTTGCAGAGTCGATAGAAAGAGCACTTCTGGAACTTGTCAACTGCTTGAAAACAGGACAGTGTCTTGGTTCTCAAGGAAGCAAAGCACTATAGCTCTCTCAACGGCAGAAGCAGAGTATGTAGCTCTTGGAAGCTGCTGTTCGCAAATTCTCTGGATAAAACAACAGCTACAAGACTTTGGCATTGAAGACTCATGCACGTAAATCGATGTGACAACACCAAACGCGATCAATCTCACCAAAAATCCAATCCTTCATTCAAGAGCAAAGCATATTGAGATTCGACATCACTTCATTAGAGATCATATTCAAAATGGAGAAATCTCGATTCAATTTGTTGATTCAAAGAGTCAACTAGCGGATATTTTCACAAAGCCTTTGGAGAAAAATCAATTCGACTTCATCCGCTCAAGACTCAACATTTTGAAGCTTGAAGAAGTTAAAGTCTAGAGACTCACCAACTCTAAGACTCTAATTTCTTAGACTTTAAATCCTGAGACTCAATCATTCATGGCTAAAGACTGTAAGTTGTTATGTTATCTCGAAAAGGTACGTTCTTTCATTCAGATATAATTCGTGTGAAATTTGAAATCTTTTTAAAGAATTAATTTTGGCAGTTATTGATTTTGAAAAGAAGTGTTCGTACTCTTTCCTTATACCGATTAAACTTCTCTTTTCAAATCCAAGGTATATATATATATATACAGTTATTCTACGCCCAATTTTCAAAACCCTAAAAGGCACTCTTCTCCCGATACTGTTTCTTCTTCTTGTTCATCGTCGAGAAAGTGGTCATTCTTCTTGGGAAAAGCAAGTGAAGGAATCTTCCAATAGACAAAGAAAAGATGTCGTCTTCGAGGAAATCATCAAGAATCGCAAATAGGGGACCACAAAGAATGGAGAAGGGACCGACTCACTTCGATCTTACTGAGGAAGAAGACTTATCAAGTCAGCGACAAAGTCCGATTCGCTCTCCTCCACGTCATTCATCGTCTCCCCGCCCCACAAGGTGCAAGTCAACATCTCGGAAGAAGAGATAATCGAGGAAGCCGACCCAAGAAGAGTCCAAAGACCCTCCTTTATCTATAAGCTTTATCGTGCGTTGAAAAGCTCCGGTTCTTCGTTAAAATATATAGATGACTTCCTTAAGGACAAAAATTATGGGAATGAATATCTTTTTCTGCGGAGAATGGAGGAATTGGAAATTGCCCCTAAAGGAAGGGCGAGGAGGCTCTTGCGAACATTCCCGAGACCCTCGTTTGCCGGGACAAAATCTGATTGACGGAACGATGATGACAAAATGTTCCTTGAATTTAAACCCGAATGGGTGTGGCAAAAAGGTGAAAGGAAATCGGATGGATTTGTTTAAATCCAAGGATCAGGAAAAAGTGTATTTCAGGCTGTTGAAAAGAGGGGTGATAAACCCTAGAAGTGTCGATTTTGACTTCCTGGACACCATCAACGTGAACTTAAGAGAAAAGTTGAATTTGCTTCAACTTGAGACTTTCTGCTCTGACTCTACGGATGGGTATGCTCAACTGACCGCTTATTTCTATTCAAATCTTAGCTTTTTGGATGCAAATAGAATTTCGTTCAGTGTTCGAGACCAAGTCCACGTAGTAGATGTGAATATGTTGGCGGACATAGTTGGAGTTGAACGGGGACGCTATCTCCCAATCAAAGTCTCACCTGCTCGTACTACTCTGGATCTTGTCAAAGATAGGGACGTAGAGAAGAAAATTACCTATTCCAGGATGAATGCCATCAACATTGTGCTTCATAAGATTGTGATCAACTGTCTCAGACCGAAGTCTACGTCAAAGACTTCTGTGTCTCTTTCTGAAGCAAAGTTGATGTACGCGATCAACTCAGGACGGAAGTTTTCTCTCCCGCACACTATTCTCTTCCATATGTACGAGCAATGTCAAAAGACAAAGGACAATTGCCTTATCCTGGTCTCGTGACCAAGATCTTCGACATCGAACATTGATCTGCCACATACTTTTTGTGTTCGACCGTGTGATAAGATGGTGGTAGGGTTGAAAATGTTAATGAAGATGCGTCTGCAAGAACTCTCCAAGGCAATGGAGAAATTCAAAGTGAAATCTCCAGTCCAATCTGCTTCAAAAAGGAAAGGAAAGGAGGCCATGGGTGCTCCATCGAAAAAGAAGAAAAGAACTCTCATCCTTGAGGACGAAGATGAAGATGAAGATGATGAAGATCCCTCTATCCAAGCACTGACAAGAACCAAACGTTCTGTGTCTCATCCGACAGATCTTCAAAAGAGCAGAGAAGAAGGAGAGAAGAACAGAGAAGAGGAAGAACAGAGAGAGAAGGAAAAAGAAGATGAAGAAGAAGGAGAAGAAGAAAAAGAAAAATCTGCTAATGAATCTGGAGAGAAGGGAAATCTAGAGCATGATCATCACTCGTCTCCTTTCGATGTCCTAGAGACAGGGGGAGTTAGCGAGCAAGAGAGGTCTACACCTTATGCTGCTGCCGGTGAAGATCTAAGACAATCTCCGAAGACCCGGAAGAAGTTCAGTCTTTCAAATGCCCGAAGAAGGTGATACGTCGATTCCAAATCTGCCGAACATACGAAGCGCCATCGTCTCGCATACACACCATCTCGAGAAAATCAATGCCGCACACGACGGATGATTCTGCAGATTTTCGTAGCATCATGAATATTCTTCTCGGAAATGCGGAACCGGATATATGTTCGATCGTGAAATCCAAGCTTTGAAGAATGCTTTGGACAAGCATCTTCGCCTCTCCGGAGGATAGACTCAAAGACCTCGCTCCGCAACTTCAAGCCAATGCCAAGGGAGAAGAGGTAGCTCATCGAGAGAAGACCCGAAGAAGCTCGAAGGAGTAGTCCAGTCCATTGGGGATTTCCAGATCGTGCGCATTCCCAAGCAGACATGACTCCTTTCTCACCCTTTTCAATGCTGACAAAAAGGGGGAGAACCAATTTGAACAAACATCTTTTAAAAACTTTGACTTTTGTGGTTATGTTTATTTTTGAGTATGACTTGAGAACTTGAACTTGGATGTGAACTTGACTGAATTGACTGTGGATTGTGATGCTTGACTGGTTGCATTTATTCAAGTGTTGTTATATGGTGTTTCTCATGAAAGACTAACCAATTTTCTGTGGATGCAGAGTCTGGTTGTTTTATTAATCTTTATGAGTTAGCCATATTGCTTGAGAAATGTTTTGCAGGTCAAAGATGTTCAAATCTTCAAGAAAGTTTTTGTCACCATCAAAAAGGGGGAGATTGTTGGAGAAATCTTTCCAGAGTATTTTGAAGCTGACAAAACGTTTCTTTCAGTCTAAGTCTGGATGTTCGGAGACCGTCAGTTTAAAGTCTGAAGACTTTGTTCTCTCGAGACTCAAGACCCAAGACCCAAGACTCAAGACTCAAGACTCAAGACTTAAGACTCAAGACTCAAGACTTAAGTCTATTCTCACTGATAGTCTTTCTAATCCAGTGACGAAGGAAATCCAAAGCCGAGGTATATGGTTGAGGATTCGATTCTATCCTCTGGAATAGATTCTTTGGTTGGATAATCATTTCGGATTCTTTAATTCTTATCTAAGATCGATTGAAGATCCGATGGTCAACGAAATAATCTTGGTATGTTCTATTCTTGGAAACCAAGATCCCGATTGTATGGGCGAACAGATTGATGGGCTATCATCGATTCCTTAAATAGCTCGGATGATCTTCTTGATTGATTCCGTCCAACGGGTAGATTGGAGGAATTCCTTTGGTAAGTGCCAACGGCTATGATGGCATAAAGGAGTATAAAAAGAAGACGTTCTAGTTGTTTTGAGTGTGTGATCGATAGAAAAATTCCGAGTCGAAGAACCTTGATTGTTAGTCGAGACTGTTCGAGCGAAATTGTATACACGAGAGTGTTTGTACTTGGTGATACCTTGAGTGAGTGTGGTAGATCATCTACGCCGAGAAATCAAGGAAGATCAACACCGTAACATCTCTTTGTTCATAGTGGAATCTAGCCAATTGGCATCGGTGCGAAAGAGTGGACGTAGGCTTGAATCAAGCCGAACCACTATAAACCGAGTGTTCAATTCTCTCTTTCCCTTACTCGGTCTCACGATTGGTTTTTAATTATTGCAAATTCTTCAACTGTCTAAAGTATTGTGCGATTTTCAAGAAAAATCTTTGTATACCTATTCACCCCCCCTCTAGGTACTCATACTAGCAATATCAGCTTCTACGGTCAAGGTGCAACATTTTTCCCATTCATCACCCTGTAAGAAGGGGAGATGAAACGGGTTATCTCCATACTCAATTAGGTTAAATTTAGGAGCGATACATCCTTTCATGCTAAATTAGATGTCTTGTCATGTCTTATTGGAGAGAGACATTGCCCTTATAAGAATACTCCTTTGCTTTTGTTGGAATGGTATATAACTTGGCGCCCACGATGTATCCTTGGCAATGGAAAAGAAAAGCATGTCAGAAATGGTATCAGAAATGGATAATTGGAATCGATATAGTTTACTATTCCTCCAAATTCACCTTTTGGATGCTTGGCAACCTCTTTCATTTGTCTCATCATGCAAAGTGAATGAGATCGATGTGTTATTTCGACACCTAAGGCATCTCCAAATAAAGAAACTTCCTAGAACAGGATTCAACTTCGTTACGCCTCTATTGGAAGATTGGCACCGATGAAGCCTCAACGCATGCTTGCTTCTCAAGTTCGATGAGCCCAAGAAAATGACTACATGAAGAGAAGGCCTTAAGCAAAGTTTTCTTGAAATTCGTTTTGGAAGGTAAACGTAAAGGTTCACTTAAAACACTTCTAAATTTGTTTTTGTTTTGTTTTGTTTTTTTTTTAAAGATGATTTTCATGAAACTGAATTCCATCATTAAAAATGTGAGTTGCATGATTTATAAAAGCATCAATTGGATTTGCAATTAAAACTGAAAATGGAAAACATGATTCGTAACAAGAATAAGAACAATGATAAAATACAAGAAACTCTTGTATAGATAAGAGTAAAAATCAACTCTTGTCCTAATGTTAGTGGGCACCACGCATAACCTGCAAAAAGGCAACAATGTTAGTACATGAATGAGAAAAAAATGATATGTCAATGAGGTCCCTTCTTACAATAAAATCAAGGCGACGGTACATGCCCCACAGTTCTTATTACGGGATTTTAGTATTTCACTAAGATTTTATCATAAGAGAAGACATCATTAAGATAATCAATTCACGGCCATCGATCGAATGTCCGCTTATATTCCAAAAATTTTGTATGCAAAAGTCTAATTGATTTTTGAAATATTGACTTGTGATTTTACTCCTAGAAAAATGAAGTGACTTCTATTTTGAGAAATTTGTACACAAAATGATTTGCATTTTAGTCCCAAAATGTGAGAATGAGATAATTTGATAAAAATGCAATTTCAATTTTTATGCCCCAAGATGTCACAACTTGAAAGTTTTTTTTTTTTTTTCAAAATGATTTTGAGCCCATAACTAGAAATTTAAACAAAACCATGTGTTCAACAGGGCCAAATCAGAATATTGGGTAGCTGTCGTTAAACCAGGTCGAATACTTTATGAAATGGGCAGAGTAGCAGAAAATATAGCCAGAAAGGCTATTTCAATAGCGGCGTCCAAAATGCCTATATGAACTCAATTTATTAGTGTTTAGAACTTGCATTCAATGTTCACTTATCAAAAGCGATTGCCAATTTTTTCAATTATAAGCCTACAACACTAAGGGCAATCGATTGATGTTCACGACTTTTGATATGGAAGTTCAATACAAAATGAGCAAATAAAAAGGAAAATGATACTTACAATGGGTGCTGACCTTTGTCTTTGTTTTTTATTTTTTTTTATTACATAGACATGCACATGGGATGTGGTTCGATTTCTACCCTATCTGGCTCAAAATGGAGCCATAGGATCACAGGATTGAACCAACAAGCTCGTGGCTAGGTTGTGTTACCCATGACTTCGGCTTCGTCAAAGGACCGACCTATGTCGCATGCTCATAGACCAGGGTGGGGACCTCTGACATCAAGAAAGAAATTTTGGAGTTGAGATGGGCGACTCGTACTACACGCTTGTAGTAGGAGTGGTATGCACCTCAACACCATCTTAAGTGATCCTATGTGGCCCAGGTCCGGCAGCAGGTTGTGTGTGCTAAGATGTAGTGCAATGCAAAGGATACATGCATAACAATTTATAGGCAAACAACGCTTCGTATATAAAAAATAAACCATACATTTCTACACCTTCCATGCAAAACAAAGGTGAGCAAACACTTCCCTTTATACCTTCCATTCTATAAAAACATTTAACACCTATAATGTTAGGGGCGTACTTGGAATCCTCGCTGCCAAACAAAAATATTTTTGAACAAGATAATTTTGACTTAAGTCCTCTAAGGTTTAAAACCAAGTCCCTAGCGGAGTCACCAAACTGTCGCGACCTACCCTCAGAGGGAGGGAACAGGTTTAGGGGTATTGCCTAAAGACAGGTTCATGGCCCATGATTAGGCGTGGGCTCTCCCAAGCTCATACCTCGAGTGACATTGGGATATTTTTTAGGAATTTTGCATAAAATGAGTCCCCACTAGTCTATCATGGTTGGTTAGAAACCAAGTGAGGCATGGGAATGTGCCTCATTTCCTACACAACCAGAGAATCTAGGGTCGGGGACTTGATTACAATAATTGACCAATTAGTGCCATTTCGGTACCTAATCTTATTCATTTTAACAAAATGATTTTTTGGTAGGTAGTTTGGATTGATTTTATACCCATCCACTAACATGTAAGGTGATCATGCTGGTGCGTAATCATTAAAGTAACAACTATAGCTACCAAGATTCTAATTGTGGTCAAATTAACACATGCCATTAAGCAATTGAAAACATAGTTAAACAGGTAAATTAAACATGCAATATAATCAATATATGAGCAATTCAAGGCCTAAATATACTATAAAGGCAATACATGGTCATTTATAATCAAAACCTACATTTTTTGGATTTTCGAAATTTTTAATTTAAAATAAAATTATTATTTTTTTCTTTTTTAAATTATTGTTTTTAAATTATAATAATATAATATATTTCAAATGAACTGGATCGGATCCCTGGGTCGGGTCTGACCTGGTTTCTTGAAAAGGGCCCAAGCCCACGAAAACCTAGCCGGGCTGGGCCTGATGTGCAGGCCTAGTCTGGTCTAATTTTTTTTAAAAAAAAAAAGAAAGCCCATAAGCCCAGAAACCCACAAGCCCACATGCAAAGACAACCCAAATCCGGCTCGAATTGCTCAAACACCCTACCCGGTTCGCAACCTATGGTAGACCCACTTCGAAGACCAAACCCTACTCGGTTTGGAGGCTCGCCTGACCCAGCCATGACCTGATTTCGTGCCCTCCTTTCAGGGCTTCTTCACGGTGGCTCGGTGAGGATCAGGGGGACGCCGGTGACTCAACATCGGCGGAGCGGTGGGCAGCAGATGATGGCATCAGCAGCAGGAACGGCGACGGTGGCTCAGACGACGTCGGGTAGGAGGGTGGCAGCGACTCGGATGGTGTCGGGTTAAGGTGGATTGGCGGCGACAACTGAATGACAGCGGCGGCAAATGATGCGGCGGAGGGGAACGACTCCCAGATCTGATCGAGCATGATCGGATCTGGGCCTTTGGTAGACCCTCAGTGCGACAAGGCGGACTAGTGCTAGCTGCAAGAGCAGCCAAGACTGGAGAAGGGTGCAAAAATAGCGATAGCGGGGTGGAGCTTCAGACAGTTGCAGGGAGGCAGCAGCACAATGATTGGTTCAAATTTGCTAGCATCGGGGGGAGGGGTGGTAGCGAAGTGTCAAGTGGGTAAAGGTAGGGACGCTGGAGGTGAGCTACTATGAGAAGTCGCTCAGAGGTGCTACAGCGGCGGGTAGCGGAGCGACGAGCACTGGACGGAGGTGGCGCGAGGTCGATGAGCGGCGCTCGAGCGGAGAGGGCGTTGGGTGCCTAGTGGAGGTGGCGCGAGTGTTAGGTCATCGCAGCTACAGCAGGGGGTCGCGGACGCGCGGGCTGCAGGCGGGTTGAGGCGCAGCGGTGGTGGCGCGGTGCTCACGAACGAGCGGCTTCGCCGTGCGGTAGCTGGCATAGCGAAGGCTTTGAGCAACCATGGGGGCGGAGCCAGTCAAGCTCTCTTTTTCTCTCCGCTGCCTTCCATTTCTCTCTCTTTTCTTCTTCGTCCCTTTCTTTCCCCTAGGGTTTCACACGCCAAAAGGAAGAAGATAGATAGGATGGGCCATGAAGGAGAAGAGGATGCTGTGCTGGGCCTAGGGGAAATGGTCCTAGGCCGTGCAAGGGAAAAAGAGGCATTGTTTTCTTGTTCTTTTTCTTTTCTTTTCTTTTCTTTTTTGTTGTTTTGTTATTTTTCTTTTTCTTTTCTTTTTCTCTTTTTCTCTTTTTCTCTAAATTTTTTTTACGCATTTGGAAACAAAAATTAGGTGTCAACATCAATAAATACACACTTAAGCCTAAAACACTAATTTAGCCACCTAATTACATCTATAAAAATAATGTACCATACTAATTAAATACTACAATATAATTAACCCTTAACTAATCTAATTTAACCACCTAATTAGCCTAATTTACTAACTAAATCACTAATTAATCTAAACTAACTACATAAGCCATACTTAAGCTAATCTAATTACCTACTAAGCATAATTAACCTAATAAGCAAGGTTTAGCAAGTAAACTCACCGGTTTTGTGATCTAATGACTTCACGGCAATGGCAATGCCAAGGTGGGCAAGACTCAAGCCTGGAGCGACACATGATGAGGCTTGGAAGCGGCCAGAAACAGGCCACGAAGCTCACGGCTAAGCTATGAGGTTCGGTTTTTGTCCAAGGCTGAACCGAAGGGAATCGAGGCTGGAGTAGCGAGGAAACGGGTGGCAGATGGTAGCGGCGGACCAGGCGGGTGAGCAGCGGGGGTTTGGCGAATTGGGGGCAGCGAACGGCGGTTGGACAATGGCGCACGAGATGTGCGGTCGGCGAAGGACGTGCGGCCTAGAGCCGCGTGGGCAAGCAATTTCGGTGGCAGCTCGGACGGCACTCGACAACGTGAGGGGCAGTTGATGGTACAAAGGCTTGGCTAGTTGGTTCTCTGCTGGCTTCCTCTAGTTTTTGAGCTCACAAACTACAACAACAATGGAGAAAGTAGCAACAAGGAAGAGGAAGAAGAGCTCAACTGAAGGGGGGACTCAAAGGCCTTCAAAGTCCACAAATAATAACTCAAACAATTGAGTGTTTTGTCCCCATAGTCCACAGCCCTCACCTCACCCATTCCCCCCTCCAATCTTCCCCAACAAGCCTCCCAAGATGCTGAAATGTTGCACCCCTCCTTAGCCTATGAATTTTGTAACATTTCTACTCCAAATTCATTCAATTCCAACTTGTTGGGTTTGGTGGATTCCCAAAAACCTGATTCGACACTAAATCGAACCCCTAAACTTGTGCGGAAGACGATCCTGGGAAAAACACATGCATCATCGATCCTAAAGCACACCACGGAATCGAGCGTACCTTGTTAGCCACAGATTAAACACCGACGTCGATATGAGGAAGAGAAAACTGATCTCATTTGATCCGATGACGTCAATTGGCCTTGAAGGGAAGATGACGTCGCCTTTTTGCTTACTGTTTTTCTTTTGGAGGGAGAGAGGGAGGAGGAACATACGTTATGCCAAAAGGTGCGTTCCTCCCTCTCTTTTCTCCCTTATATACGTCCCCTCCAAAAAGAAACGTGCCCCTTCATCATATCCCTCCATCCATGGGCCCTAATCTTGTGGGTCGGGCTTTTAGGCCCAACATGGGTGGACGAGCCAACTTAGGCCCATCACTTTAATAAAACCATCATCTCCCACTCGCACATGGTGGGCCGAACATGATTCTCTTTACCTCTCTATAGCATTCATACCGGTGAATAATCCGTGCGACTAGCATACTTAGAGAGCTCGTTGCTATACATACGTTAGGAATATATAGCAGCTCATAATGGGCATCACACTCTGAGTAGATTTAGTATGCAGTACCCTAGATCGATCAATCACATTTATATCTCTCTTGATCTCTTTTAAACAATGATATATATATATATATATATATATATATATATATATATATTGTATTCACGATTATGATTATCCCAAAGACAATCATAATTGGTCGACCAGTGAATACAAAACTTCGAATTTGATTCTCCAAATTCGATCTTCCTCTTTCCTTCAAACTCTCAATTTTAGTTCAGCTTGCTTTTCTAGAAATGTCCCATTAGATCGAATCAACTCATGACCATTGGCAACATCCTAAGATAGCAAACACTAAATAGAAATCTTGAGAATAAGTAAAAGTCATAAGGGCACTAAAATTGAGGAACTCTTTTCCTTAAGAGTCTTACACGGCATAAAAGTTGAAATCAAACTTTTGCCACTCTTATTGGTCGTCTCATGCATACGTAGTATGTAATACATATTACGGTATTAACTCATTTCCCATGAAGCGTATGTCTACATATTTAATACTGTACAGATGATAGTTCAGACATACCCAATGTCTAATTGAGTTCACATATCTACTCATTTACAAAATTCATCAGAACTCACATCTGGCATCATAGACAAATAAAGTAAAATATGTTGGTTATTTTACTTTCAGACATAATAAGTATTATGTCCTCATCTTAACACTAAGTTAAGGCGACAAATATATTTTAAGCTTCAGCTCTTGATTATCACTTAAATAATAAATAGAGGCGATTACCCATGTGAGTGAGCCAATCTTATATTTGTCCGACATACTTTCTCAACTTAAAGTAATGCACTGAGCATTAAGATGCATAAAGATCAAACAAAGATTCATAGGCATTAATAATGAAAAACACTAGTTCATAAATGTGAACAACTCAGGAAAATTACAATCCAGTACATCAGACTCTACGCAATCCTAGAGATTTTACATGACCACAAAACACATCTCTAGGTATTGGCTTTGTCATAGGATCTGCTACCATTCTATGCGTAGATATGTACTATAAGTTCACATCCTTTTGTGCAACCATATCTTTAACAAAGTTATACTTGGTATCTATATGTTTGGTCTTGCCATGATATTTTGGATCTTTGATGTACGCTATAGCTGCTTGGCTATCACAGTTAACCAATAATGGATTTGCAGCTTTCTCAATGGCACCTAAATAATCCAAAAATCTCTTAAGCCAAACTCCTTCTTGTACCGCTGCTGATAATGACACGAACTCAGCTTCCATCGTGAACAAGGCTATACATGTTTGCTTCTTAATGCTCCATGATATAGCGCCATTTTTCAGTAAGAAAACAAAATCCAGAGGTAGATTTTCTTTCATCTAAATCTCCTCCCCAATCGGCATCTGAATAGCCTTCAAGTTGCAGATCCTTTCTTTGGTAATTCAACTTGTAATCATCAGTTCCTTTCAAATACCTTAGTATTCTCTTAACGGCATTCCAATGTGCTTGACCAGGGTTGGATTGGTATCTACTCACCATTCCAATTGTAAAACATATGTCAAGTCTTGTACATATCATAGCGTACATCAAGCTCCCAACAGCACTAGCATAAGGAACATATTTCATTTGTTCCTTCTCTTGTGGAGTCCTTAGACACAGTCTATGGCTCAATCCTTTACCTTTTGCAATAGGAATGTCTATGGGTTTATAATCTTGCATACGAAATCGTTCAAGAACCTTATTTATATATGTTTATTGTGAAAGAGATAACGATCTCTTCGAACGATCTCTTGAAATCTTAACTTCGAGAATGTATGCAGCCTCACTCATATCCTTCATCTCAAAATTGGAAGACAACCAACTCTTGACAGTATTAACAAACTCCATATTGCTTTCGGCAATTAGTATATCATCAACATATAACGATATGATCACAAATTGATCCTTGGATCTTTTGATATATACATAATGATCCTCATCAATCATTATAAAATCATATGCCATTATAGCATTATGAAAACGTATATACCATTGTCTCGATGACTGCTTAAGGCCATATATCGACCTCAAAAATTGACATACCTTTTCTTCTTGGCCTTTCATTATGAATCCAGCAGGTTGTTCTATATATATATTTCTTCCTCTAATTCTCCATTGAGGAAAGCAGTCTTTACATCTATTTGATGTAACTCAAGATCCATACTAGCAACTATTACTAGAATAATATGAATCGAGGTAAATCTCACTATAGGAAAAAATGTTTCTTCATAATCAATTCCTTCATGTTGGTTATACCCCTTCGCCAAAAGGCGAGCCTTATGCCTTTCTATCGAGCTATCATCTTTTCGCTTTATTTTGAGAACCCACTTGTTCCCAATAACTTTACGTCCCTTTGGAAGATCAACCAGTTCCCAAACTTGGTTTGACTTCATTAACTCAATCTCCTCTTCCATTGCATGAATCTATTTTTCCTTACTAGGGCAACTTAGAGCCTCATGTATATTTCTTGGCTCATCCTTATCTTGTGGAGCAATCATAAAAGTTTCCCCTTCAATGTCAAAACGTCGACGGGGAATGCTTTGGCGACTTATTCGCCGTATGGGAGATTGTACACTTTGCACATCATTCCTCATTATGCTCCCACTAGGATTAGATAATGATGACGTCGTCTTATCATGTGGTTGCAATTAAGAATGAGTTGAATTCAATTCATCACTTCTTATATTACTCCCACTTGGATGAACTCCACTAATATCATTATCTTGATCCAAGGTTTCAAATAGGGAGTAATCTTTCCCTATTTCGCCCTTCTTAGGAAATTCATCCTCTAAGAATGTGACATCTTGTGATTCAAATTCAGTTATACTCCCACTTTCCTGCTTACCAATGAACACATATCCTTTCGAGTGTTCGGAGTATCTTATGAAAATACTTTTCTTTCATCTAGGACCCAATTTCCCAAACTTGTGAGATGACTCATGAGTATAGGCAGCACAACCCCATGGCTTAAGAAAACTTAAGTCCGGTTTTCTACTTATCCATAACTCATATGGAGTGGAAGTAACTGATTTGGAAGGCACCCGGTTAAGTATATAGGCAGTAGTTAACAACGCATCACTCTAAAAAGTGATAGGTAAGTTAGCATGTGCCATCATGGACCTAACCATTTCTAGTAGGGTTCTGTTTCTTCTTTCCGTAACGCCATTTTGTTGAGGAGTATATGGAATAGACAACTGTCTTTCTATTCATTTTTCATCATATAATTTTCTAAAATTATCAAATAAATATTCTCGACCTCGATCGGATCTTAATACTTTTATTTTCCTGTCTAATTGATTTTCTACCAAATTCATAAACCTTTTGAAAAAACTTATTGCTTCAGATTTATGAGAAATCAAATAGACATATCCGAATCGAGTATAATCATCTATAAAAATGATGAAATAAGTAGCCCCATGCCTTCCTCTTATATTCATTGGACCACAGACATCATAATATATTAAATGCAAAGGAAATTTAGCTCTTTCACATTTTCCTAATGGTTTCTTTATCGTTTTCCCTACTAGGCAATGCTCACATATGGGCAAATCGACTTTTTCAATGTTGCACAACAAGCCCTCTTTGGCTAGTCTATTCATACGTTGTTGGCCAATATGACCAAGTCTAGCATGCCACACATTCACATCATTATCATATGAATTAGGAGACGTGAGAAGGGAATAACAAACATTTACATTAACATAGTCAATATCTAATACAATGAAACCATCCAGAAAATAACCACAACCATAGTAATTTGTATCCAAAAACAAATCCACACCTCTATTATGGAAGTTCATATTAAAACCTAACTTGACCAACACTAAAATAGACACTAAATTCCGACGAATCTTTGGAGCATACAATACATCATGTAGGAATAAAGTGCGTCCACCACGCATGTTCAGTTGACAGGTGCCAATTCCTTTTACTTCAGCTCTGGAGTTGTTTCCCACATAGACCCACTTAGTTCCAGTTGGTACTCGTCGAAATTCCACGAAGGATCCTCTATCCTTCGCTATATGGTCTGTCGCTCCTAAATCTACAGTCCACAAAGGATTAGACTCAGTCAAGAATATAGAACTCGACACAAAAGCAAAGTTCTGAAAAGTACAATGGGTGTATACCTTCTTTGGCTCATGACAGTCACGAGCATAGTGACCCTTCTTGTCATAATTGTAACACTTCACCCTTGTAAGCTTATTCATTCGAGGATGCTTTCCTCTTTCATGTTGGTTAAGCTTAGGTTTCTTCCCTAAAGGACCTGCTTCCTTGCCTTTCCCTTTATCAAACCAGTTAGGACGTTTGCGCTTAGAGCTCGAAGCTCTATGTGAGCTAGAACTAGCATGATAGATTTCAGCTTCTGGCTTAGCCGCCAAGAGGCGGTCCTCTTCCAGCTCAAGATGACGCACTGCATCCTCAAAGGTTTTGATATTTTCATTATGGGTCAGGTGCACCTTCATATGGTCCTAACTCTGAGGCAAGGAACGAATCACTGCTTGCACTTACTACTCATCAGTGAGGACATGGCCAGCATCTTTCATCTCATTAATCATGTTCGACATCATTCTAAGATGTTGCTTTATGGTCTGACCATGAGGCTTTTTATAAGAGTCAAACCTAATAGTGAGCTGCCTCAGTCTAGTCACCGAAGTATGACCAAATCTTGCTGTCAATGCTTCCCACATTTCCTTGGCATTCTCAAAACGCCTGAACTCTCGCATGACATCATTGTCCATGCTGCTCAGCAACGTAATGCGAGCAAGAGAGTTCTTTCTTTTCCATGCAGCAAATGCTTCCTTATCTCTCTTGTGCTGTGCAGTGTTTCCTTCTTCAGGTTCTACCATGGTCAAGTTAAGAGCTTCTAGTGCCTCTTGCTCTTTTAGCATATATTGAATTTTCATGTGCCAGATTTCATAGTTGTCGCCATTGAGCTTTTCACCTTTGTTCAGCTCGGCAACTATGTTCTTTGTGGCTGAAGCCATTGATCTAAATATATCAGACATATATGCACGAATTATTAATGCCTATCATTTATGCATCCATTTTGCACAAACCCATCATATTAATGAATAATTTCAAGTAAGGTTTCAGAATCAAAAGGTCACTATGTTTCCAATCATCCTCCAAAAATCCTAACTTAAAACTATCATTAATATAATTGTCTTATGCAAAATAAATTTTTATGAAGCTACAAAAACTTCTATGAACTACCCACAGCAAACAATAATAACATAAATCCAATAATATTTGACATCCTATAGAATAATAATGCTTTCATATAATACAACTAACATATCAGTTGCTACATCAACAACAATCAGGTAATAAACATTACATAAGATGTTCATAAAGCACACTTAGCAAAGGCCAGCCAATATATCTAACACAAAGTCAATACACGAACTAAAAAAGATCCTCCTTTGTTCAATTTCTTGATCTTTTCCCTTGTAACAATCTAGTAATATTTATCTATAAAATCCATCACAATTTTCCTATATGAAACGGCTATGTTGACATCCCATATGCGATTCAACACTCCTTGCCATTCTGGTGGAAGAATGTTCATGAAAAATCGCACAATCTCAGACTGTGGCATGGGACGACCATTCCTTATGACCTTTTGAATTTTCCTATTGACTTCAAGGACGTGATCAATTAAGTCACCATTCTCCCATCGATGATCAACCAGCTTAGCAATCAACTTAGAAAGCCTTTCCTTTTGTTCATCGATAATTGCACAAATAGGTGTGCGCAACCTAAAAGAAGGCATTGTTCCTGCAACAAATGCAGAACAAATAAGGGATCACATATAATCTACATAGACTTAATTGGAAAAAGAAACACATTCTTTTCCTCCTTTTTTTTTCCGGGTCAAGGTCAAAGTCAACGGTCAACGATCAATGCGGTCAGCCGAGTCGGGTCGTCGGACCAGTCGAGCCAGTTGGGCCGGGTCGGACCGATCGATCGACACGTGCGGCACGCGTGCAGCTGACGTCATCATGACGTCAGCTGGCGCGTGGGGGCATGTACGACGGCGTTTTGCCACTCGTCATGCTCATCTCGACGAGACCTTCCATCCAACGTCATCAGAAATTGATTTTGAGTTACAGAAACTCGAAAAAAATGGATGAACAGTGCTCGGGTGTTGAGATTTTTCCGCCCCGATCGGTGTCGGCCGATTAATTTCGTGAAAAATTAATAAGAAATCATCCATAAACATGAAAGGGGTCGGGAAAAAACATGGAAATGGATCGAGAAACAAGAATTACGGCTCTGATACCAATGTTGGGTTTGGCGGATTCCCAAAAATCGGATTCGACACTAAATCAAACCCCTAAACTTGTGCGGAAGACGAGCCCAGGAAAAACACATGCATCATCGAACCTAAAGCACACCACGGAATCGAGCGTACCTTGTTAGCCACAGATTAAACACCGACGCCAATATGAGGAAGAGAAAACTGATCCCATTCGACCCGATGACATCAATTGGCCTTGAAGGGAAGATGACGTCGCCTTTTTGCTTATTGTTTTTCTTTTGGAGGGAGAGAGGGAGGAGGAACGTACGTTATGCCAAAAGCTGTGTTCCTCTCTCTCTTTTCTCCCTTATATACGTCCCCTCCAAAAAGAAACGTGCCCCTTCATCATATCTCTCCATCCATGGGCCATAATCTTGTGGGCGGGGCTTTTAGGCCCAACATGGGCAGATGGGCCAATTGAGGCCCATCACTTTAATAAAACCATCACAACTCAAATCAACCCAAATTGGTGCCCATAAATTCTAGCTAAGGCACCCACATCCATTCCACAATTTTCCTTGCCAAAAGATCCAACTTGAACACCAAAAGCACACTAAAAAACGGCCCTCTTAATTTCCAAGTCCAAAAACGCCCATACTTGAATTTTCGCCAAAAACCCGTGTTTGCAAAAAAATCTTCGAAGGATGAGTGGACGTTCCTAAAATGAATTGTGACATGACAGAACTTTCAATTTTTGAAATCGGATTTAATTTCGTGGTTAATTTCAATCGGGCACGATTTTAGCGTGACCTAACCTACCGGGTAGTTTTTATGAATTTTTTAGCGCATTTCACCCGTGGTTGATTATTTTTGATCCACAATGTACATCTTTGATTCATTGGCGACTCTCGATTGTCGTAAAAATCCCAAGGTTTCAAATACGGATACAGGGAACAAAAATGAAAAAAAAAATTAGTTTAGTGCTGTTCGACGAGAATTTTGCAATTAGGTGGAATCACCCACACTTTAATCACATGCCTATGTCGAAATGACCTATCTCCAATCTCTGATCGATTTTGATGGTGACGTATTGCTCCTTGCAAATTCTCAAGGCCGTTGCGTTAAAATCCCTTAACGGCTTCACCTGATAGATTAGTTATCTTGTGATTGATCAGCTCAGAGAAAAGAACTAAGGCGCGTCGATGAAAAGCCCAACTCATTCAATCGAAAACAAAATCAGAAAATCGGGATGTCACAACCAAGACATATTTGCATGGTCCTATGCTAATATACCAGGTTTGGATCCTAAAATGGTGGAGCATGCACTGCCCCTCGACCCTAATATTCCGCCTAAGAAACAAAAACTTAGGAGGACAAAGCTAGAATTGTCCAAAAAGATTGGAGAAGAAGTCATGAAGCTACTAAAAGTGGATTTCATCGAAATTACTCATTATGCTGATTGGATTACTACTATCATCCCAGTCATGAAGAAGGACGGATGAGTTCAAGTATGCATAGACCATCGCAACTTCAACAAAGCAAGTCCAAAAAATGACTTCCCATTGCCACATATTGACGTCTTGGTTGATAGTATGGCAAGATTTGAACTATACTATTCTATGGATAGGTTTTCTGGTTATAACCAAATCTGAATAAAAGAAGAAGACATGAGTAAAACTTCATTTATTTCCCTATAGGGGACCTTTATTTATAAGGTGATGCCATTTGGCTTGAAGAATACTAGAGCAACTCATCAAAGAGCAATGGTTACCCTATTCCATGATATGATGCACAGGGGAATAGATGCTAATGACATGATTGCTAGGTCAATGCAAGGTGAAGACCACATCGAACTCTTGAGGAAATTATTTGATCGATTAAGAAAATTCAAGCTAAGGCTTAAACCTATGAAATACATATTTGGGGCAAAGTTTGGGAAACTGTTGGGATTTATGGTTAGTAATCAAGGTATTGAGTTCGAGCCATCAAATGTTAAGGCCATTTGTGATGTAAAACTTCCTTCTACTGCTAAAGAGGTTCAAAGTTTGTTGGGAAGATTGAATTACGTTGCTAGATTCATTTCCCAATTATTTGAAGGGGCGAAACCTTTCTTCAACCTCTTGAAGAAAAATGCCAAGGTTGAATGGACGAAGAGTGCCAGACTTCTTTCAAAGAACTGAAGCTTCATCTTTCTCATTCTCTAGTTTTGGTGCTACCAGTTCCTGGAGTGCCACTAATCTCAAATCTCACTATCCATGAGGAGTTGTCAGTAGCCATGTTGGTTCAAAAAAGACCAAGTGATGGGAAAGAACGCGCCATATACTACCTTAGCAAGAAGCTCTCCACTTTTGAGGCTCATTATTCTAAAGTTGAGAAGACTTGTGTAGCCTTGATTTGGGTATTACACAAGTTAACGCCAATACACTCTTCACCACCAAATTTTATTGGTGACTCAAAATGACTGTATCAAATATCTCTTGGAGAAGCCCGCATTGGTTGGAAGATTAGCCAAGTGGCAAATATTATTCTCTGAGTTTGATGTACAAAGTATGGCTCAAAAGTCTATCAAAGGCCGAGTCATTGCAAGCATGTTGGCTGAGAATCCCATGGAATCAGGTGAGTTGGATGAAGATGACGAAAGAATTCAATTGGTGTCCCATGACAAGTGGATCATGTATTTTGATGGTGCCTTAAACCTCTCTAGTTCTAGCACTAGGGCAATTGTGATGTCCCCTTGGTCAACATTACTACGGCTACAAAATTGATATTCCCTTTCACTGACAACATTTTTTAATATGAAGCCTGCATTATTGTCATACAATTAGCTATCAATACGAAAATTAAGAGATTGCAAGTATATGGCATCCTACTTTCATCATTCTTGAAATTGAAGGTGAATGGCAAACATGTGATCCCAAAATCAGTTTGCTAATTCGAAGACTTGGTGAAATAATTCAAATAAATCTCCTTTGAATATTTACCAAGATCTCAAAATTAGTTTGCTAATTCTTAGTGACTTTATCATTGATGTTACAAGTGACTTGTGACATCTTAGATTTTTTGACCTTATAATTATTAATGGATCAATATGGGCTTAGATGGTTGAAAGCGGGCCAAATGACAAGCCTAGTGAGCTGTAGGAAAAGCATGGGCTTAAGGAATTAATGGGCTATGTTAAGACAATGAGCGTGAGCTTGACAAGCCAAAGGATGGGCTATGAATTAGGCCTGTCATGGGACGGGCTAAGGCTTGGGCTCGATAGAGTTGGAGGTTAGGCCCGGTGGGATGTGAAATGAGCCTAGTGGACTAGTGACGTGTATTAAGGTCCAAGAATTTTAATTTTACAATTAAGATTTTAGATTTGTCATATTCAAAATTTAATTATGATACGATTAAAGTTTACGTGTGACTACAATTCCTTGGATGCTAACCTTAGTATTTTTCCTCGCGATTATTCTTCATTTTCAATTGTACACTAACATCGAGATATCAACGTATTAATTAGTCCACATGAGCCTTATCGACCCTAGTAGTTGTGAGGGGATAGAAAATTGGTGGGGTTCGGGACAAAATTAAGCATGTGATCTAATTACGAAAAGGATTAGGACTTAATCCCAACCTTTCCACAGATACCAAATGTCGTGCATGAAGGAGAATTCATGCAATGAAGCCGCATCCCCCATCTCCTCAAGGTTTCTTTCAGTCTGAAATCTTCATGGGAAACACCATCATTGCTTTTCATAATGATTACTCTTCATTGGGATCTAAAACAAAAATCCACACATAAATCTTACCCTCCTCAGCCTTCATGCCCCCTAACCGACCCATATACTCCCTTCTCTCCCTTCCATTCTCTCTTTTCCTTCCCTCGACTTGAGCAAAACAGAGCCTCGACGTCTTCAACCGCTTCTTCTTCTTTGAGCTCGAGCTGTGAGGGCTGTTTCTTGGAGAGGAGTGACAAGCAAGCGACGCCAAGCCACCAGGTAAGGAAATGCTGAGGTGCTAAACTCGATTTATCCATTGATTGCCGAGAAAATTCGCAAAGCAAGCTGGAAGTGGCGAGACCGGCTTGATGTCTCCATTTTGCGCATGTACAGGTTAGTCGAGAGTCCAGACGAGAGCCTGGTGAATTGCATGCAAGGATTGAGGTCGAAGGGATGTAGGACAGAGTGAAAGGAAGCTGTGGGTGTCGGGATTGATGCATAGGGTGTTGGTTAGGCTATAAAGTGAGTTGCATGTTCGTTTTGGGCGGCTGTGAGAAGATCTCGGTGCAGGTTGGGATGGTCGAGTCGTTTTAGGGAATAATGGGTAGTTAAGACCTGTTTCGGTACTGTGGTTGTGAGTTCGAGGTCCTAAACGTAGTCATAGATAAATTTAATAGCTTGAGGTAGCTAAAAATGGAGGTCAGAACTCGGGTGTGATCTATTCGGGGAAGAAAGGCACGGTAGTTGCTGGTTTATGTGTCTTTTTGGGTTCAAACGTGTTGTTGTTGGAACCAACTAATTTTCTTAAGAGTGCGCTAAAGATTTTAAGCTACGATGTATCATTTAATGGAGTTTTCTTATATAAATTAGCTGGTGCAAACCTCTTTTCCATTAGAACAGCAAGCTGTCTTGTGCGAACCAGAAAGACGTTAGGGCGTTCTGAAAATTTTCTGCATTTTCTGGGACTTAGTTAGGCCCTATTGCCTTCATGAAAGTTGTAGAACACATTCTTAGGGATAACATATCAAAATTTGAGAACAAATGACGGAATTTTGGATAGTGAAATGACTTATCTTCTGCAGGCGCTAATTCTAGAAAACTGCTGCAGATTTAGGGGTTAATTCAGCAAGTTGCTGCTCTTTGTACAGCAAGAAATAGGCTAAGGTACCTTCAGGAAAATGCCTATCTATGTCTCTTCTCAACATATTGATATTTCATAATTTTTTGACAAGGATTACTATGTTTTTTGCTTCTGTGTTACAAACTGCTCAACTAGTCTCTAATCTACTCTAGTCCGAATTTGTGCATTTGATAGGAGTCCTTTTGTCTAGTCTTTCGGGGACCTTTGTAAGTCTAATAACCTCTATCGTTAGTGATGCATGAAATGTCTCCCTTCCATATTTGAAATGAGATGACTTGAGTTGTTGCAAATTGTGTCTCATGAGAGCAATGAGTGAAGCATGCTTGGAGATAGTGTGTGCAAGCATTGAATCTTAGTTTGGAATGGTTTTGTGCATTTGAGTGGATATGCATGCTGCTGTGGTATTGTAATTCTGAGCCGTGATGCATGAAATGTGTGGAATAAACTGAGTTTAAGATATTTCCATCAGTCTTGTAATACCGGTAATGGATGCACATGCTGTGTTCTTAGATGCCTTGATTGAATGAGATACCGGGATGTCTTTGAGTGAGATGCCCCTATATGTGATTAGGGATGCCTCACTTGTGTGATCAGGGATGCCTCGCTCGTGTGATCAGGGATGTCTCGGAGTGAGATATCCATGGCGATGATATCAAGTCCATATGTGGGATTCAGAAGTGACTCGATTGGGCCGGCTTGTGATCCGAGGGAAAACTGATCGAGGTTGGATTTTAAATTATAATATTGTTGATGCCTAATTTTTAGTCGATACATTAAAAAAAGTAAAAAAATCGAGATCTAGATTTCGAATCGCGACAAAGCCTGTTTCTTGGCTAGAAAGAATTGTTTTTCATTTCTTTCCATTGTAATGTCACTTTTAAACGATGTCCAAGTCATTTTCAAGAAAAAATTGAAAAATCAAATGGTTGACTTTTAGGTTGACTTTTTAGTCAACCTTTTGACCAAAAGTCAACCCTAAGTCAAAAATTGGTTTTTTTCCTAAAAGATACTGTTTAGCTTTAATTTTACTTTTGTCAAATCAATTTCTTAAAAATTCAAAGATTTGACTAGGAAAAAAGTCAACTGAAAGGTTGACTCTTGGTCAAACCCTTGCCCAAAGATTGGAAAAATTGAAAATCCCTAGAAATACTTCTTTTAATGTGTCAAAAATTTCACAAAATTCAATTAAGAATATTGTGTTCTGAATTTTTCGGTTTTAGATTTTAAATCCCCCAAAAAACAAATTACTTTAATCGTAGTCATAACTAGGTGCATTTCCTTTTTCGACATTTGGCTTAGGGACTATTTTAAATCCGCTCATGCACTCAATTTCGCGAATTGCTAGGTCAAAATACAGATTGCCGTTTTAAGCCCTAATTAGGGGTCAAAATCAATTCTTCATGATTTACGAACGAACAATTGTTCTTCACTCATTTTCTAAATATAAGTCCAAATCTGAAATGAATTTTTTGAGAAATTCACATCAAAACTTCTCAATTTGAAAAAATTTATTCTTCCAATTATAAGAAAGTTAAGTAATTAAGCCTCAATTGATAAAATTCGAATTGACCTATTCAAGCCTATGGTTTAATTTCATAAATCTAAGTCCAATTTTGATATTAGACCTAGATTCATTTTTGACATAAGCTCAAGCACTTCAATTTGAGGCCAATTTAAACACAATAAGTGATCTTACATATGGGTGGTTAATTAGATAAGATAATTGTAGCATTAATTGAACTCAATTTCAATTTTTTTGCAATTTTTGCAATTTTACTCATTCAATTGCAAATTTGATCATTTTAGCCCTTTAGGCTCAATTCAAAGCACCAATGGTTTTGACTCATTGCCTTTCATAATAGTCATTCAATCAAGTCAATAAAAGACCCATAGATCACATTCATAAGGTTCGATTGGCCTAATTGAATCATGATCAAGCAATTTCCTCCCAAATAAGATAAATTTTCTTTCCAATTTGGTGGACCAAATTGCATAAATTTTGGACCCTAGGAATCTCAAGCGAGTGGAATACTTAGAACTAGACCAAACCGGTTATGAACCGGTCAAATCGGAGCGAACTGGTCTGACTAGTCTAATCGACTACCAGCAGGAATGGTCAATTCAGCAACTTACCGACTGATTCCAAACCTTTGGCAGCCGATTCCAAAATCCTTACAGTGTCAATTTCACTCATGCGCCCTCAATTTCCCAAAATTTCACAAATTGGCCCTTGGATTTCATAAAATTACATTTTGATCCCTGAATGAACAATTTAATGCAATTCTCGATTTTGGCTCGGGTTTTCGCAAATCAAAATTACTAGATCAATTACCCAACACCTCTAAATCATAATAGAGCCTTTGAAATTAATTTTTTACCATTGGATCAAAATTTCTACCATCAGATCAAATTGACGGCTGAAATTGCCCAACTTGGGAATGATATATACCCATTTTCTCTCCATTTTTTTGGGAGGTTCATTTACACAAATTTATAGAAAAAAATCTGTAACAAACTCTGTCTCCAACTCTCTCTCTCTCCCACCAACTCTTTTCCTCCTCAATCCACTATGTGCGTCCTCCGATAGCCAACATACACCCCCACACCAGTGACCTTGCCATCATTAATTAGCCTACCAGTCTTCCAACCCCATCCTTGACCTCCTAGTGGTCAGGGACCTTTAGATTAGCATTAGAATAGCTTTGGTGACCGAATCTACTTTGAGTGCTTAAACCGGTCTAAGTTTGGACTAGATTTGTTCATGGTTTGAACAGGCGGTTTAAATGGTTCAAAGGCGGTTTTAGCTTTCTAGATCCAATCCTTGGCAGTTCCTAAAGGTCTGACCTCTGATCACGCATCGAAATCAACAAAAAACACAAAAGGTAATCTCCTTAAACTTGAATCCCCTTATGCGAGACCGGATTAACCGATCGGGACTAGGATTCACCTTTACAATCATGAGATAGCCTTAGATTTGAAGATTGTATACTTATTGATGATTTGCTAAAGTTTGAGTCCTTATCTTAGTTTGAGTCCTTCCAAACTTTGAAAATACATGTCCCAAGCTTTGAATCAATAGATCGCATGCCCCAATTGAGCAATGTCTAATCCTCGAAAAACACCTCCAAAGTCACTCGATTTTGCAGCATTTTGAGTCCATTTTAGATTCTAATTTGGTTCCAACTTCAGCTTTTGATATTTTTGTGCTAATTTTTATGAAGATTTTTTTAACAAACTTGCCCTCATGAAAGTTGTTCATCATTTTGTGGAAATCTTTCAATAAGTTTTTTGGAATTTTTGGATGTGTTTAGCAAGGTTAAAATTGCCTAGGTCTGAGATAAGGTCAACCTGCCCCATTTTGGTCCGAGATGAATTTAGGTAGATTTGAATATGAAAATGACCTTGTTCAATCTTAAGTCCTCCATTGACAAATGAACAATATGTTGTATATGTTCTATAACATCCTCGATTCCGACCCCATGAAGATTGCCCATAAGGTCCTAAAAGGATCGATCATGGGCCTTTAGCCATGGATTGATTGGTTCAATTGACAAGAAATCACAGATCGGACATGACCAACCGACTGACCAACCGATCATGAATTGGTCGAGGTGTTGGCTGTGAATTTCTATTGACCATACCGATGGGGTTGAGGTAGCCTCGGGATGCCCTGGTTGAGCCAGGATACCTGGGTTGAGCCTGGATGCCTTGGTGAGCTAGTGCCAGGATGCCTCGGTTGAGCCGAGATGCCCTGGTTGAGCTAGGATGCCTAGCTTGAAGCTGAATGCCTCGATTCAGCCAAGAGGGCCTGGTTGAGCTAGGACGACGATAAATGAATCTGCATGAGTGCCGGTATATGCATAAATATGATATGTTGTTATGTTCATTGATATGCTGAAGGTAAGCATGCATTGAAGTATACGGTAATTGACATATGTATGTAGTCGAGGTGTAGCAATAGGTTTGCTAATGATCTACTGTCGACATTGCATTGCGAGTGTTGTACCTACTAGATTTTGATGTTGAGATGTCTTCCTAGTAGAGAATTAGGGGTTTTACTTATTGAGTTTCCCCAAAACTCACCCCTCATCCTTTTAGTCTTATAGGCATGGAAGTCTCACGTCAATTTTGGGAGTTGCAATCTTGCTAGGAGCTAAGGTTTACCCTAACCTTTTGAAGATGTTGTAGTTGTAAATATAATGGCTCATGACAAAGGGCTTGTAAATGTAGCTAATTTAATTGTGTGTCTGTAAATAGTTTTTTTTCTAGCTGCTTGTTGTTGTCTAGGTGTTATATGTACGCTTTCGCATGTGCTTAATGAAAAGATAAAAAGAAATGGGATGGCGACGCGCTTAGGACATCGCGAAAATAACCCTTGTTGCTCATGACCTAAGGATGGAGTTGGGGTAGTGATAGTTTTAGTATTAGAGCGGGGTTATATCTGGAGTGATAAGGTGTGTAGGGAGTCGTGGGATAGAAAATTAGGAAGATCACATCAATGATATGTGATTGTTTGCTTGATTGTTCTTTCTTCATGAAAGTGGTGATTACTAACATTGATTGCCTTGTAGTCAATTCCTCTAGAACTCTATAACTGTACTCCTTAACAGCCACTATGAGTTCCCCAGATCCAGTAATTGCCCATGGAAAATCAGCTTAAGACCCAGGTGCTTCGAAAGGAAAATCAAGACAGGACCCTCGACTTGATGGAATTCTGTAAGTTCTGACTAATGTTAGGAGCTTGATGGAACAACAGGTTCAACAGCAACGGGCTTCTGTTTCCACAAATGCCTCGATGTTTAGAAACAATAATAGAAATGGCAAACAGCCTATGCAAGAACTAGTTGAATAGTTCTTAAAGTTGCGACTCCTAAAGTTTCTGGGATGGGAGATCTCGAAGAAGTTGAAATCAGAGTGGCGCAGTGGACGTAGGGCGGAGCTGAAGTTTTCAACAGAGTTTTGGCATGGCTCCATTCGAGGCATTATATGGTTGAACTTGCAGAACTCCAACTTGTTGGAATGAGGTTATGGAAAAGAAGCTTACCAGTCCTGAGTTGATACAGCTTACCACTGGGGCAATGCAGGTAATTAGAAAGAGACTTAAAGCCACCCAAAGTAGGCAAAAGAGTTATGCAGACAAAAGACGAAAGCCTCTAGAATTCCAAGTAGGAGACCATGTATTTCTTAAGGTGTCTCCATTTAAAAAAGGTATGTCTTGTTTTGGTGAGAGAAAGGTAAGTTAAGTCCACGGTACATAGCGAAAGTGCTAGTATGAACACCTAAATGAGCAGACTTTAAAAGAGTTTAACTTTAACTACTGAATCGAAATACATATAAGGTAAAGGAGTTTAGGGAAGAGAAAAAGAACAAAAAATTTATAATGGTTCGGCTTAGATTAAGCCTACGTTCACTCTCCCACATTGACGGCCTTCTGGCTGGTTTCCACTAAGAATAAAAAAAAAAAATTACAATATTGTGATCTCGACTTCACAATGAAGAGTTTCTACTGCTCTCACAAAGTCTCACTTTGAGTCTTTCTCTCTTTTGAGTACAAATTTGAGCATAGTGTGTCACGCCTCGATCCTCGGGCATGTGCCCATCCCTTAGTGGTCGATAAATTTGCGACATCCCAAGACACGTCGCCAACCCATTCGTTTTAAAGCGCATGCGGAAGTGAAACAAATTCCCCTGACAACACCAACTCTCCACCAAAACATGCTTTCATAAACACACAAAGTTATATACAACAACAATCTATAGACAAAAGTCTGCTCAAACAGAAAAGTCTACCAGTCCTCTAGGCACACAAATCCCCAACTGAAAACTCTGAAGTCTCCTGGGGACTTGGGTCCACCATTACACCACCAGGAGGGTCAGTTGTACCATCACCAAAAGCAATTTCTAACACCGACATTGGGACCTCATAATCCTGCAGGGAACCTTCCCTGGGTCCATTTCACCTGCTATAATTCCATGCTCTGAATTGATGGGGTACCCTCTAAGGTAGACCTGCATCGACCCAGACGATGGTTCTCATGAGTTCATAGACTCAGGCTCCTTACCCCCCAGGGAGAGGAATCTCGGTGACCTGTTCGATGATCCTCTTAGATTGCCCAAAACGTTCCGGAGGAACCACCATCTAAGAACCTGAAAATATTTGAGCCCACGACGGGGTGAGACAATGTCTCAGCAAGTTCACCCCTAAACTCCGACTAGGAAGAAAATACGCCTAGAGGTGGTATATGCACACATTACAAAAGAATTACCTTGCATCTATTCCCTCCTGCATGTCAGCACAATTCATATATAGCATATGTGCAGTAATAACACATCTCCGTCAATCACCACATCTCAGTAAATCAATCCATCCATCAATCTATCATAGAGGTCTCGATTATAAAACCAAATCATTATGACACATCCCATACCGTGTCACACAATTTCGTCCCATAATCCGGCGCAGCTCAATCACTCATTCAATCAAGCATCCGATTGCTTAGGGTTACACAAGCACAATCTAACCATTACACAGTAGATCTATCTGTCATATAGCGGATCTAACTGTCACATAGCAGATCTATCCGTCACACAGTGGATCTATCCCTCACATAGCGGATTTATCCGTCACAGAGCTGGGCGTTGTCTCGCCCCATCGAGTACCACAACAACTATCTCAAGACGGCTTTCCACATAAGAGCATCATCCACCCGACATACAACGGGTGACAGATTCTCTCAATCAAGCACACGATCATCCAACCTCACCATTTAATAAAATACCTAACAACATTTTCGGTATCAAATCCCAACACTTGGTAATTTCTAATTAGATACCAAAATTTCACAATTCATCACTCAATTTCACAATTAACAATCAAATGTATAAACTATCCACACCACTGCACTCAAATTCTAACGATGACCATCCCTAAGGCATAATTTTCGGAAAATATTAAATAATTAAATAAATTCCAAAAATTATGTAATTAATTAATTATAAAATAATATAAATAAAGAATATTTAATTTAAATAAATATATATAATAACTAATTAAATTCCTAATTAAGTTTACACTAATCTAATTGCATAATGAGACTAATTAAACCATATACTAAACTAATCATTCATCTAATTTAATTAGCCTTTTATTAAACTAATCTAATCACCTAAATCATGCTTAGTCTAATCTAAACACCCCTTAAGCATCATTGACTCCATAAGCAGAGTTTAGTGAGTAAACTCACTGGATTTGTAAGCTAGTGAGTCCACGGCAACGGCAACGGCAACGGCAATGCTAAGGCGGGTAACAACCAAGCCTATGGTGACACTAACGGAGGTCCGAGTGGGCCTGAAAACGAGCCACAAAGCTTCAAAGCCCTTACTAGCTTTAGCTACTGACCAAGGATCGAAGGGTTGCTCAGCTTGGCTGAAACAAGCAAGGCGGGCAATGGCGGAGGTTGACAACAGCTGGACAGTGACATATGGTGGCTAGATGACAGCGGGGAGGCTCAGGACAACGAGCTAGGCTCGTTGGAACGTGAGCAAGAGGTGAGACAAGCAGGACGAGCAGGCGGGCTTGCAGGTGGCATGACGGCTTGCGAGTGGCGAGCAAAGATCCTGGCGGCTTTGGCGGTGCTGGACGGTAGCCAGAGGACTTCAACGTCGACCAAGGAAGCTCGGGGGATGGTGAGAAGGCACGAGATGAGCTGCTAGATGTGAGGACGGTAGACAGGCTAGCGCGGGCTCGCCGTTGGGTGCATAGGTGTGTGGCGACTCCAGTGGCCTGCGTGCAACGGGCTAAGGGGAGAGGATGGCCGGTTTCTTTAATTTCTCGAGCTCTCCAAAAGCCTCAACAATAAAGAAAGAAGGGAGGAAGAGGAAGAAGAAGCTTCAATTGAACGGGGGTCCCCAAATGGCCTCCAAGCCTTCAACACCTAGCCAACACACTCATTTCTTGTCCCCACCATGCTAGCCTTGTCTTCAGCCACTCGCTCTCTCCGAAAGCTTCCTCAAGAAGACATTCAAGTGTCCCAAATGCTGCACCCCACCATGGCATACGAATTTGCACATTTCCCTTTTCAATTTCATTCAATTCTACTTCAAATCAATCCAATTGAAGCCCAAACAATTCAGCTAAGGTGTCCACACTTAATCCATGATTTTTCCTTATCAATTGAACCAACTTGATGGCCAAGGGTGCGCTCAAAAACGGTCCCTTAAATTTCCTCGATCCAACATAACCTTACTTTGAAAATTTGCCGAAAATCTCGGTTTGCAGAAAAATCTTCGAAGGATGAGTTGAAGTTCATAAAATAAGTCATGATATGATAGAAATTTCAATTTCTGAATTCGGGTTCAATTTCATGGTTAGTTTCAATTTGGCGCGATTTTAGCGTGACCTAATCTACTGAGTAGCTTTTAGGAACTTTTAACGCTTTTGACCCATGGTCAATTATTTTCAAACCACAAAGTGCATCTCCGACACATTGGCGACTCTTAATTGTCATGAAAATCTCGAGGTTTCAAATATGGACACAGGGTACTAAAACGACAAAGAAATCGCTCTAGTGTCGATTGACAAAAATTGTGCAATTAGATAGAATCACCCACACTTAATCACATACCTCTGTTGAGTCGACCTATCTCCGGTCTTTGATCGGTCCATGCTGTAATGACCTTTGTAGATTAGCACAGTCGAGTGGTCGATTCCTAGTAGAATTCTCAAGTTTATTATGTTTAGCTTCCTTAAGGGCTTCACCTGATAGACTAGTTATCCCGTGAGTGATCAGCTTAGGGAAAAGAACTATAGGTGCATTGATGAAAAACCCAACTTATTCAATCGAAAACAGAACCTGAAATTCAAGATGTCATAAATCTTCCCTTTTTATAAAAATTTCGTCCTCGAAATTTAAACCATTACAAATCCTTAAACAAAAAGGTGGGGGTATAGTCGTCTCATCGACTCTTCACTTTCCTAGGTTGCTCCTTTTGGCCCGTGGTGTTGCTAGACCACTTTGACTAACGAGATCATCTTGGTGCACAAACTATGTTCTTTCTGATCCATAATCTAAACTGGGCTTTCCACACAAGACACTCTGTCGTCCACGTCTAATTCTTCAAAATTTAGCACGTGGGTCAGGTCAAGCTAATACTTCCTCAACATCGACACATGAAAGATGTCATACACTTACGCCAACCTCGGCAGTAATGCAAGATGATACACTAGGATCCAGATTCTTTCTAGAATCTCAAAGAGACCTACGTACCTTGAACTCAACTTTCCTTTCTTGCTGAACCATGAAGTACCCCTCATTGGTGACACCTTTAGAAAGACGTGATCACCAACTTGGAATTCCAATGGCCTTCGACGCTTATCGGCATAGCTTTTCTAGTGGCTCTAAGCGGTCTTCAATTTGTCTCTAATAACTACAACTGTATCCACTGACTGCTGGACTAACTCTGGGCCTATGATCTTTCGTTCTCCGACCTTATTCCAACACACTGACATTCTGCACGTTTTGCCAGACAACGCTTTAAAAGAAGCCATCTAAATGCTCTATTGGTAGATGATGTTGTAGGCAAACTCAACAAGATCAAGATATTTCCCCCAGCTTCCCTTGAAATCCAAAACGCAAGCTCGTATGATATCTTTGAGGGTTTGAATCGTCCTCTCGGACTGGCCATCCATCTGTGGATGATAGGCTGTACTGTACTGCAGCTTCGTTCCTAAAGCACTCTACAAACTTTTCCAAAAGGCAGCTGTAAACATCGGTTCTCGGTTTGATGTAATTGTCATCGGTACTCCATGCAGACGAACAATCGACGCACATACAACTCTGCGTGCCTGTCCAATCAAGATCCTTTCGTACTGCGATGAAGTGAGTCAACTTTGTCAGTCTTTTGACCACTACCCAAATGGAACCATTACCCATCTGACTCCTTGGTAAGCCCATCATAAAGTCCATTGTGACGTGTTTCCATTTCCACTTGGGAATCTCTAGAGTTTGCAGAAGTCCTCTCGGCTTACAGTGCTGTGCCTTTACTTGCTGACATGTCAAACACTTGGCGACATGCTTAGCAATGTCCGCCTTCATACCGGATCACCAATAATGTTGACACAGATTTTGATACATTTTCGTATTGCCTGGATGAATGTTGTAACTACTACGATGAGTTTTTGACAAAATCTCTTCCTTAAGAGCTACATCGTCAAGTACACACAATATTTTAATAACTCATGAACACAAATATATAACATTTGGTCTTAAAAGAAAACCAATGGCTAAAGCATGAACCATAGGTAATTTCATTACCTAATCATGGAAAAGATAAATTCAAGTAAAAGTAAGTGGCGAGTTCCGGATAGGCAAGTGTAGATTCAGAACAGAAGTGCTCCAATTGAAGACATGCTAACTTCTCTCGCAGATTGACTTTCACCGATTTGAGAAAATCAAAGTCAACACTTCTAGGGTTCATCACCCCTTTTCTTGTGTTATTTAGAGCGAAAAGTGCTCCCTCCATTTCCTCTAGCACTAACAGCCACTCCCATCCTCGGCTGAAAATGAGTAAACATCTGTTCATCATCATCCTGTGTCACACCCCGACTCTCAGTCTCGTGACCATCCTTCAAGCTTGGTCGATTTTCTAATGCGATATCCCAGGACTACATATCGCCAACCTTTTTCATTTTTTTTAATAGCACATGCGGAAGCAGTTATAAAATCCCCAGACAATAAAGCAATGAGATACACAAGTAGGACTTGGAAATTGAACCTGAAAACCAACACACTTATGTTCATATACAAGCCATACTAAATGATTGGTTTCTACTCAAATTGATTCTATAGCAAAAGTCATCAGGATCCTACTCTGGATCATCATCGGGATTCTCCTTCAACTACTCCTCTTCGAGTTCTTTCTCCTCAGGTTCTTCATCAGGGTCATGAAATGTTTTCCCCAAACCGGGATGAGACTATGTCTCAGCAAGTTCTATCACACTAAGACCCGATTAGTAAACTAATACACCTTAGGGTTGCCTATACACAACATGAGTTAGAGGGCTTACCTTAGCCTCAGATTCCACCTGCATATTAGCACAGATCAAATAGGCAACCAAGCAATCACATCACAGATCGAAGCATCGATCTAATTGACTTAGTCGATTACACACGAAGAAGACCACTCACGGTCATCTCCATTCAATCATTCAATCCACAACATCAAATCAAAGCGACGGTCAATCGACCTAATCGATTACGTACCAACAAGACCACTCACGCTCATTTCAATTATTCCAACTTAATTTCCAAATATAAATCACGGTCTTTAGGACACAACTTATCTATAGGTGGTAATCATGGTCCCACCAAGCAACTTTCTTAGCTTTAGTGGCTTTACGGTCCCACCCGACCTTTTTCCAAGATTCAGTGGCTTTATGGTCCTACCCGACCTTTCCAAGATTTAGTGGCTTTACGGTCCCATCCGACCCTTTCAAGATCTAGTGGCTTTATGGTCCCACCCGACCCTCTCAAGATCTAGTGGCTTTATGGTCCCACCCGACCCTCTCAAGATCTAGTGGCTTTATGGTCCCACCCGACCCACTTTACGATGCCATACTCTGTCACCGAGCCACGTGCATTCTCTAAGGCTACCTTTCACCAAGGTGACATATCCGATCACCAAGCCACGTGTCCTTCCCAGGTGACACTCCAATTCACCGGGTCACGGGCATTGTCCAGGTGATTTACCAACGCACTTTCGATACTAACAACCGATACTCGACCAATCCTCAATCACACAGCCAAAAGTCACATTATTTAAGAACATAACTTTAAAATGCACCATTAAATCAATTCGATATGAATTAAAGTTCAATTAAATAAAGGGACCACTCCACGACAATCAGCACAAAATTCTGATCACCGGCCATCCCGATTGAATTTCCGAAAAATAACTAATTAAATAATCAACTTCGAAAGTTAAATAAATAAATACAATAAATTCAATTTAGCACAATATAAAGCTCAATTAAATAAACGGACGGCGCCATGATCATTAGCATAAAATCCCAGTCACTAACCATCACAATTGAATTTTTGAGAAATAAATAATTAAATAATTAATTTCGAAAATTAATATTTAATTCTTAAAAGTTCCACCTAGGCCCGATTTGCTTAATTAACACCCGATAAGGGACAGGAAAAATCCCAAGAAGCTTCCAATAAATACTATAGGCAATTCTCTATCTAATTACACTAATCACACAACTAATATGCAAAGCAATTAACTAAAAATCACTAATCAATTCTAATCTAACAACCTAATTACACTTAATTAACATTAATCAACCTTTAAATATAATTAGCACACTAAGAAGGCATTAGTGAGTAAAACTCACTCAAAATGATGAGCTCGACACGAGGATCGACTTTCCTCAAAGCAGGCCGAGCATCCGGGCTCGAGAAGATGGCCAAAACGGGCCAAAACCTCACTGTCAAACCCATTTTCTGTCTTCTATGTTCGTGTCTAGAAGGGGCGGTTCCGGTGTCGATTGAGGCGGCCAAGTGCGGCTAAGGGCGAGGCGAAGCTCCAGCGAGGTCGACGGTGGCCGGAGATGGCCGAACCATGGCCTATGCTAGCCAAAACAGAGTTGGACAGTAGCTCTGGAATAGCGAGCTGGGCGAGAAGGAGATCGAGATGAGCAGAGCAGCGGCGGAGCCATGGTGTGAAGCACGGCAGTGAACGACGGAGGGCAGCGGCGTCGCGTACGACGCAGGCTGCTTCGGCGTCCGTCCCAGATCTAGTATCTCGAGCAGCAAATGGAGATGGAGGAGAGAAGGCTTCGACGGCAGCTAAGGAGGGGGAGGAAGGCGGAGGGCAAGTACACGCGGTCAAGGAGCAGTGACGGTGTGCGGCGTGAGGCGACGACGGTGAGCTGCTCCAGTCCTTTTCCCTCGCTAGTTACTGCTTCTGCTTCTGCCGGTTAGGACGCTGCACGAAGTAGAGGAAACAGAGAGAGAGAGAGGTGTCGGAAGAGAGGGGCTGAGGTGGAGTTGCGTGCAGCAGTAGGACGGCAGATGGCGGCGACAATTCTGGCTTCAGTGAGCGATAACGGCAGCGAGAGGACCTGCTGCTTCGGCTGCTCTAGTCTTCGCACATCCATGGCACGAGCAGCAAGAAGAGGGAGAGAGTGTCGGCGGGAAAGAGAAGGGGAGAAGAGAAAACCAATTTTCCTTTCTTTTGCTCTCACTCTCTCTCTCTTAGGTCAGCCATACGTGGGCCACCATGAGCTGTCATCCACCCACATTTCTAGCCCAAAAATGCCCCTCGTAGAAGCCTTTAGATAGGCCAAAATGTGGGGGTAAGTGTGGCATACGAATTTTGCTAGGTTTTCTTTCCAATTGGGCCTTAATTCCTCTTGAATTAAATCAAATTGACCCCCATTAATTTATTCAACACCTCATCATTCCAATTGGTATTTTTCCTGACCAATGTAGCCCACTTGCATCCCAATTTCACAATCCCTAGCTTCAATTGAACGAAAACGGCCCTATTTATCTAGTCGAAATTAAAACCCCGAAAATCTGGATGTCGCAACTCTTCCCTTCTTATAAAAATTCCGTCCTCGAAATTTAATCTTTTACCAATCCTTATATAAAAGGTGGGGGTATTCTCATCTCATCGAGCCTCACTTTTTCCCACACTAATCCTTCGGTCTTGTGGTGTTGTCTGACCACTTTGACTAAAGAGATCATCTTGGTATACAAACTCTGCTCTTTCTGAAGCAACAACTAAATTGAGCTTCTCACATATGAGACTCTGTCATTCACATCTGATCTCTTTTTCTCAACTCCCTAATAAACCTTTGAACCTCAACGATTCAAAATTTCTGACAGTTCTGAGCAGTCTTTACTCTGACACTGATCTGACAACTGCAAACACGAATTACTAAGCTGACTCTGGCCTGAAACCTTTATTCACTTTCTTTTCACCACTGAAATTATGTACCCTCTACTATACATTGCTTAATAAAGAACCCTCTGAAAACTTTGCCAAATTTATAATCTCTGATCTAGATTCGAAATATAATTCATCCCCAGCACTCCATGCCAGCAAATTATCTCATGCACGCACACTTCGTTATACCCACTCTGTGACAAGATAGAATCTTCAATTTCTGAAATTGAACTTAGATTGGCGGTTAATTTCACTTCGACACGCTTTTAGTGTGACCTAGGCTACTGGGTAGTTTTCAGAGCTTTTTAGGACAAATGACCCGTGGTCGATTTTCTTTGAGCCACAATGAACCCACTCGAACCATTGGTGACTCTCGATTGTCGTGAAAATCTCAAGGATTCAAATACGGACACAGGGTACCAAAATGATAGAAACATCAAATTAGTGTCAGTCGATAAGAATTTTCCAATTTAGTGGAGTCACCCACGATCGGTCATTCATCTCAGTCAAACCGATCTATCTCTGATTTCAAATCAATTTTATACTGTGCCGCAATGATCTCTAAAGATGAGCACGGTCAAGGAGTCGATCCCTAGTCGAATTCTCAAGTCTATTTGCCTTAAGGTCCTTAATAACTCACCCAACTAGTCTAGTTATCTCATGAGTGGTCAACTCTGAGAAAAATACTGTAATTGCATCGATGAAATGCCCAATTTATCTAATCGAAATCAGAACGCAAAATCTGGACGTCACACTCTCAAACAAGATCTATTCATAGTGTACCAAAGTGGACCGACTCCATCTATCAATCGACAACTATCCTCAAATGGTATCAATACTAAGCCTGTCATAATGTTCCATTGTGATATATTATCATTCTCACTTGGGACTCTCAAGTGATGGTAAAATCTTCCGGATTTGCATTACTGAACTTCCACTTACTGACACCTCTAACATTTGCAACCTGCTTGGCGATATTTATCTTCATATCAGTCTGCCAATCTAGTTGACTCCGATTCTACTCCATCTTGAATTGTTTCACCAAACACTGCAATACTTACAATGAATTTCTAACAAGGTCTTTTCCTTGAGTGCTGCACTTTCCAGTGCACTCAATTCCCCATGGAACCCGAACGTTCCATCCTCATAAGTTTTAACGTCAGTCTCTTTCTTACCAGTATCCTCTTATAAGATCTTCGGAACATCTTTGTCTATCAATTTGATGCCGATTCTAACTGGAACATATGGTTCAATTTTGAGAGCGGCTATAAAATTCAAAAGGTAGTCTACCTCAAATTTGAAAACCACATTTCGAACCCTTTTTAAGTAAAGTCTATACTTTAGCCAGTATATGCACCATTGAAGACTCTCGGCTCAACACATTAATGACTTGTCTCGTTTCCCCCAAGGTGATACCCGATATCACTATTATAGTTCTACCAAAATTCTGGTTCACGACACCGCTTCGTATTCCACTTATTTGGTCCCAATTGGCAGGACAGTTATGCAACAATCTTCTTATATTGTATCAATACATACCCAATCTTCAGCAAGATACATCACTAAAGATTTCAAGCTTTCCAGAGCCTAATGAAAAGTTTAGTACAAGTGCGATAGCCTGATCTTATTGAAGCTCTGGAACTGTCCTCGTACTTGTCTATACTGATGAATTTCTCTTCTTTCTTAAGAGGTCAAGCCAGCGATGATACTGATGCTGAAAATTCTTTCACGAACCTTCTATAATAATCTGTCCAATCCCCACGGCTCCTGATCTCTAACATTGTTGTCGGTTTCAGTCCATTAACAACTGATTCAACCTTAGCTGAGTCCATGAAGATTCCTTTATCTGTAATCACATGACCATTCTTAAGGGCTCTCGTGATCCTCAGCACTTAATGAACACCCTAGAATGTCGTTACACCACACGATCACCATTGATCTAAATATTCTTTGAACACTCGGTTTGTCAAGTCTATGACAGTGGTTGGAGCGTTTGTCAAATCAAATGGCTTTACATTATTCTCACAAGGGGTAACTCAAGTGCGAAGTGTTGTCTTTAGTATAACCTCCTTCTTGGTTCTCGATTGACGATAACCTGTCCTCAAGTCGATCCTTGAAGACATCAACACTCTTTATAACAAGTCACCCAATTAAGTTGATAATGGTTGATGCATGATTGCAATGAACCATCATCATTTCTCTTTCCACAAAACTGATGTTCCTTAAAGCGATGCACTAATATGTATGAATTCCTCATTCATCAATCTTCACATCCGTACGTTCGGTTCTATCAATTCAAACAACAATAACTGGTAAGAAGCCTTCAAGAGTGGCTTTATGCTGGTGCTAACTCGATTGTAATTTCTATCTCTTTCTCTGGCAACGGTCTGACATTTCTTATGACAACACATCTAGAAATTCTCGGACCACTGAGATGTCTTCTATCTCCAATTCTCCAATCTGTCTTAACTATAACCATCACCAAGTAACCTCGACAATCTCCATCGAACAAGTAGGTTGTCTTCAATCGACGAGATTAAAGAAATCGAAAATTCATTTCGACTCCCAATAAACTCGACACTTTCATGTGCTCCTAGACTAAGTTAAATTGCTCCACGACCATGATCTATTACTACAAGATGCTCCATGAGCCCATTCTACTCATGTAGTGTCGAAGTTACACCTCGGCAACTAGTCAAGCATGACTATTACTAGCGATTCCCTTTTCTTCCACTTATTTCAATAAACTAAAGTTCCCCAAACTTCATCAGAACTCTACTACGATACTTTGATAGAATTTTCCCCAAAACAGTCTTCCTCTGTCTAGTGCTAGGTCAGTTCCATTTCCGTTCTTCTCATCATATCTAGACACTGAATTCATCCATGTTTTCTTCCACAATTTTGACACCTATCTGGTGAGTCTTCTACCTCTTGTCAAGTGCTAGGATGCACTATTTCTTGTACTAGAGACCTATTACAGAAATTCCACAGTGCGTTCTATGGTGCACTTCTTCTTAACTATCTTATCGACGGTGACAGTAGTAATCATTGTTGAGATTCCATCTACTAATGCGAACAACCCATAAATCATTATCCGTATTGGCGACGTTTTACACAAACTCCTGTCCTCAGAATACACGAGACTGATCCATATCATCTTCCATGGAACAACATGTTCCATTTGTCTGAATGCTGACCTGACTATTCCACCATTCCTATTGAGTGGAACAAAATAATCTTCCCTCAACATCAGTCTTTTCCCCTGACCGAATTCCAAATCTGCTTCGCTGAATCTGGACTTAAATATCGAATTCTATTCTCTGATTATCCTTCCAGGTTGGACCTCAACAAAGGTAGCAACGACAACAACTTGATCCTGATCTTACCGACTCATTCAGATCCCAAGAAACACTCGCATCAAATCAATCTTATCGGGCTTAGGATCAATCAATGCTGCTACACTAGTACCAACCTGCGGTGGCACTCTTACGCTCAAGCTGGCCAGAGTCAATACTCTGCCTTTTGAATCCACAATAATTAAAAGCAAGCAATTCACACCCGATAAACAATTCTATCAATCAGCTATCAAAGACATGCACCAGCCATGAATTTAAAGGCCTTTCCTACTACTATCCCATAGGTCATCGCACCTTATCACTCCAATACCTAACCATTGCTCTGATACCACAAAAAGGGGATGTCACGCCCCGACTCTCAGTCTCGTGACCATCCTTCAAGCTTGGTCAATTTTCTAATGCGATATCCCAGGACTACATATCGTTGACCTTTTTTCATTTTTTTTTAATAGCACATGCAATGGGATATACAAGTAGGACTAGGAAATTGAACCTGAAAACCAACACCCTTATGTTCATATACAAGCCATACTAAACGATTGGTTTCTACTCAAATTGATTCTATAGCAAAAGTCATCAGGATCCTACTCTAGATCATCATCAGGGTTCTCCTTCAACTACTCCTCTTCGAGTTCTTTCTCCTCAGGTTCTTCATCAGGGTCCTGAAATGTTTTCCCCAAACTGGGATGAGACTATGTTTGAGCAAGTTTTACCACACTAAGACCTGATTAGTAAACTAATACATCTTAGGGTTGCCTATGCACAACATGAGTTAGAGGGCTTACCTTAACCTTAGATTCCACTTGCATATTAGCACAAATCAAATAGGCAACCAAGCAATCACATCACAGATCGAAGTATCGATCTAATCGACTTAGTGGATTACACACCAAGAAGACCACTCACGGTCATCTCCATTCAATCATTCAATCTACAACATCAAATCAAAGCGACGGTCAATCGACCTTATCGATTACGTACCAACAAGACCACTCACGGTCATTTCAATTATTCCAACTCAATTTCCAAATATAAATCACGGTTTTTAGGACACAACTTATCTATAGGTGGTAATCACGGCCCCACCAAGCAACTTTCTTAGATTTAGTCGCTTTACGGTCCCACTCGACCTTTTTCCAAGATTCAGTGGCTTTATGGTCCCACCGACCTTTCCAAGATTTAATGGCTTTACGGTCCCACTCGGCCCTTTCAAGATCTAGTGGCTTTACAGTCCCACCCAACCCTTTCAAGATCTAGTGGCTTTATGGTCTCACCCGACCCTCTCAAGATCTAGTGGCTTTATGGTCCCACCCGACCCTCTTTACGATGCCATACTCTGTCACCGAGCCACGTGCATTCTCCAGGAAGACATACTGAGTCTCCGAGCCACGTGCATTCTCTAAGGCTACCTTTTCACCAGGGTGACATATCCGATCACCGAGCCACATGTCCTTCCCAGGTGACACTCCAATTCACCGAGTCACGGGCATTCTCCAGGTGATTTACCAAGGCACTTTCAATACTGACAACCGATACTCGACCAATCCTCAATCACATAGCCAAAAATCGCATTATTTAAGAACATAACTTAAAAATGCACCATTAAATCAATTCGACACGAATTAAAGTTCAATTAAATAAACGGACCACTCCACGACAATCAGCACAAAATTTCGATCACCGGCCATCCCAATTGAATTTCCGAAAAATAACTAATTAAATAATCAATTTCGAAAGTTAAAATAAATAAATACAATAAATTCAATTTAGCACAATATAAAGCTCAATTAAATAAACAGACCGTGCCATGATCTTTAGCATAAAATCCCGCTCACCGACCATCCCGGTTGAATTTTCGGAAATAAATAATTAAATAATTAATTTTGAAAATTAATATTTAATTCTTAAAAGTTCCACCTAGGCCCAATTTACTTAATTAACACCCGATAAGGGACGGGAAAAATCCCAAGAAGATTCCATTAAATACTATAGGCAATTCTCTATCTAATTACACTAATCACACAACTAATATGCAAAGCAATTAACTAAAAATCACTAATCAATTCTAATCTAACAACCTAATTACACTTAATTAACATTAATCAACCTTTAAGTATAATTAGCACACTAAGAAGGCATTAGTGAGTAAAACTCACTCAAAACGATGAGCTCGACCCGAGGATCGACTTTCCTTAAAGTGGGCCGAGCATCTGGGCTTGAGAAGATGGCCAAAATAGGCCAAAACCTCACTGTCAAACCCATTTTCTGTCTTCTATGTTCGCTGTTGGAAGGGGCGATTCTGGCGTCGATTGAGGCGGCCAAGCTCTGCTAAGGGCAAGGTGGAGCTCCGGCGAGGTCAACAGTGGCCAGAGATGGCCGAACCGTGGCCTATGCTGGCCAAAACAGAGCTGGACAGTAGCTTTAGAATAGGGAGTTGGGCAAGAAGGAGACCGAGATGAGCGGAGCAACAGCGGAGCCATGGCATGAAGCACGGCGGTGAACGGCAGAGGGTAGCGACGTCGCGCACGGCGCAGGCTGCTTCGGTTTCCATCCCAGATCTGGGATCTCGAGTAGCAAACGGAGATAGAGGAAAGAAGGCTTCGATGGCAACTAAGGAGAGTGAGGAAGGCGGAGGGCAAGTGCGCGCGGTCAAGGAGCAACAACGGCGTGCGGCGTGAGGCGGCGACGGTGAGCTGCTCCGGTCCTCTTCCCTCGCTAGTTGCTGCTTCTGCTTCTGCCGGTTAGGGCGCTGCACGAACTAGGGGAAACAGAGAGAGAGAGGTGCCGGAAGAGAGGGGCTGAGGTGGAGTTGCGTGTGGCAGTAGGACGGCAGACGACGGCGACAATTCTAGCTTCAATGAGCGACGACTGCAGCGGGAGGACCTGCTACTTCAGCTGCTCTAGTCTTCGCACAGCCATGGCACAAGCAGCAAAAAGAGGGAGAGAGTGTCGACGGGAGAGAGAAGGGGAGAAGAGAAAACCAATTTTCCTTTCTTTTTCTCTCACTCTCTCTCTCTCTCTTAGGTCAGCCATACGTGGGCCACCATGAGCTGTCATCCACCCACATTTCTAGCCTAAAAATGCCCCTCCTAGAAGCCTTTAGATAGGCCAAAATGTGGGGGTAATGTGGCATACGAATTTTGCTAGGTTTTCTTTCCAATTGGGCCTTAATTCCTCTTGAATTAAATCAAATTGACCCCCATTAATTTATTCAATACCTCATCATTCCAATTGCTATTTTTCCTTCACAATCCCTGGCTTCCATTGAACGAAAAACGGCCCTATTTATCCAGTCGAAATTAGAACCCAAAAATCTGGATGTCACATCCTATCCTTGTGGTTGATTTGCAGTGCCATAGTGTGGGTCACTCGGAAAATTTGCGAAGGTCCTTTCAGCCGTCCTTTTCTCTACAACTCCTTACTTTTCCATCTCCCACAAAAATAAAGTTTCGTTCTTGAAACCTCTATCTCTTAAAAATTTGTTGATCAAAGACATTGATGTTCCTTCTTCCTTTAAATTAGAATAAAGCTTGAAAGCAACCTTAGGAGTTAGTGTTCTTACGGGTTCAACTTCTTTCAAAATTTCTTCTTCTGGTAGAATTGGTGGAGAAGACTGACGCTGCTGAGAAGGTTGTTGTTGACTTGGTCGCTGTGGTGCAGAAGAATCTTCTTCCTCAATTAGATCAAATGCGTAGGACCCTTAGGTATGTGTCGTGGTCCCCTGCTTACAATTCTCAATGACTTTCTTGAAGACAATGTCGCTTCAAGGGAGAAATTCACGAACTTGCTCGAAAAAGGTGAAAACTTTTTGGACAAATCGAGAGTGAAAGTGAAAGCAAGTGGGAGTTTTGTATTCTAGGGTTTGAGAGTGAAAATGGAGAAGACGAATCTCAACAGTATATAAAGCAAGTAAAATGGGGCAAATGAATCGTCATAAAGGAAAAATAAAACTGCCTTTTTGAAAATGAATAACTGCCTTTTTGAAAAAGAAAAACTGCTAAAAATTCAAAAACTCAGAGAAGATAATTTCTAAAAATATATCAATCAATTAGCGATTAAAAAAAATAGCCGTACATTTTCAAATTTTTATCTAAAATTAAAATAGTACAGTTAAAATAACTTACAATTATAACTTTTAGTCATTCTTAGTCTGAATGCCTTCAGACTTTACCTCAGAGTCTAGAACACTTCCAGACTTTACTCCATAAATGACGTGATGTTCAGTCTAGTGTGAATAAACTCAAATAGACTTTTCTCCAACGGCTTTGTGAATATGTATGCCAGTTGATTCTTTGAGTCTATAAATTGAATCATAACTTCTCCATTATGAGCATGGTCTCTAATAAAGTGATGTCGAATCTCTATGTGCTTTGCTCTTGAATGAAGAATTGGATTCTTTGTGAGATTAATTGCACTAGTGTTGTCACATTTAATCCCGGTGCATGAGTCTTCAATTCCAAAGTCTCTTAGTTGTTGTTTTATCCATAAGATTTGAGAATAGCAACTTCCAAGGGCCACATACTCTGCTGCTGCTATTGAAATAGCTATTGTACGTTGCTTCCTTGAGAACCATGATACTGTCCTGTTTCCCAGCAATTGACAAGTCTCGGAAGTACTCTTTCTATCAACTCTGCAACCTACTAAATCTGCGTCTAAATATCTAATGAGAGTAAAGTCTCCTTCTTTGGGATACCACAGGCCTAATTTTGAGGTAGTTATAACATATTTGATGATACGTTTTGCAGCACTTAGATGAGATTCTTTGGGATCATATTGAAATCTAGCACAAATACAAACACTAAACAAAATGTTAGATCTAGAAGCAGTAAGATAAAGAAGTGAACCAATAATACTCTTGTAGAGCTTCTGGTCAACTTTCTTTCCTCCTTCATCTTTGTTCAGCTTCGAAGAACTTGACATTGGTATCTTAGTCTTTTTGCAATTCTCCAATCTGAACTTTTTAATGAGTTCTTTTGTATATTTTTCTTGGTAAATGAAAATTCCTTCATTCAATTGTTTCACTTGTAATCCGAGAAAGAATGATAGTTCACCCATCATGCTCATCTCAAATTCATCCTACATAGACTTAGAACACTTCTTGCATAGGTTTTCGTTAGGTGATCCAAATATAATATCATCAACATAGATTTAAATAAGTAGAAAGTTTTTACCTTCTCTTTTAATAAACAAGGTAGTATCCACTTTTCCTTTGATAAAACCATTTTGAATTAAAAACTTACTTAACCCGTCATACCATACTTAAGGTGGTTGCTTTAATCTATATAGAGCCTTTTTCAGTCTGAAAACTGAGTCTGGTCTTTTTGGATCTTCAAATCCAGGTGGTTGTTCCACATAGACTTCTTCTTGGATTAATCCATTTAGGAATGCACTTTTGACGTTCATTTGGAATAACCTAAAATTTTTATAACATGTAAAAGCAAGTAATAATCTAATTGCTTCTAACCTTGCTACTGATGCATATGTCTTGTCATAATCTATCTCTTCTTCTTGTGTATATCATTTGCCTACGAGTCTTGCTTTGTTCCTAACCACTTTTCCTTTCTCGTCCATCTTGTTCTTGAAAGCCCATTTAGTTCCAATAATAGACTTACTATTAGGTTTAGGAATAAGTTCCCAAACATCATTAATGCTGAACTGTCTGAGCTCTTCTTGCATATCTTCAATCTAACTTCCTTCAACCAAGGCTTCTTCTTAATATTTGGGTTCAATCTCAGAAACAAGTGCTAAAGCACTAGACTCTTCATGCCTTTTGGATCTGATTTGAATTCCTTCATTGACGTTCCCAATGATGAGTTCCTTGGGATGACTTGATTTATGCTTCCAATTACGGGTTGGTTTGTGAGTCTGCTGATCTTCTATTTTAGTTTAATCTTCTATTTCATCTTGTCGTTGAACTTCAGGAGTCTGAACTACTTCAGGGATAGTAGACTTTGTAGGATTTGGAGTAGGTTCGAATTCTTCAAGTTGAGAGTGATTTAGTTGATTCCGTATTGAGTCTTGAAACTTAACGTTCATAAATTCTTCTACAGACTGACTCTTCTATTGAATACTCTGTAGGCTTTGCTTGAAGTTGAATATCCAAGGAAAATTCCTTCGTTTAATTTTTTTTCAAACTTACCAATTATATCATTTGCATTCTTTAAAATAAAACATTTGCAACCAAATACATGAAAATAAGAAAAAATTGACTTCTTTCCTTTGAATAACTCATGAAGAGTTTTTTCTATAATAGGCCTTAAGAATACTCTATTAATAATATAACAAGCTATAGAAACTGCTTCAGACCAAAAACGAGAAGTGATAGTACTTTCAATTAAAAGAGCTTTTGCCATTTCCTACAATGATCTATTCTTTCTTTCCACAACTCCATTCTGTTATGGAGTGTATGGAGAAGAAAAAACATGCTGAAAACCTTATTAATCCCAGAATTTGGCAAAATCCTAATTTTCAAACTCACCTCCATGGTCTGTCTATATGCTTGAAATAACATATCATTTCTCATTCTAAACTTTCTTGGCAAACTTTGAAAAGTGAGAGAAGGATTCAGACTTACTTGCCAGAAAATAAACCCAAGTAAATCAAGAATAATCATCTACGATTACTAGGCAGTATCTCTTCCCACCAATACTTTGCGTTCTAGTTGGTCCAAAGAGATCCATATGCAGAAGCTGCAAAACACGGTTAGTAGAAACTTGATTTATAGGTTTAAAAGAGCTTTTAACTTGTTTTCCAAAAACACATGGTGTGCATAAATCAGATTTTTGGTACTTCAAGTTGGGCAGTCCACAAACAAGCTTCTTGGAGGAGATCTTAGCAATCTGCTTCATGTTAATATGACCAAGCTTTATGTGCCAAAGGTTTACGTCATCTTGAATTGATATTAGACATTAAGAACTCTCTGGTTTTATGCCCAGAAGATAAATGTTCCCATGTCTTCGTCCAGTGAAAGATTGAGAAAGATCTTTACTGGTTCCCGAACATATTCCTTTTTGGAAATTGATTTTGAATCCAGTGTCGCACAGTTGACTAATGCTGAGTAGATTGTAATTTAATCATTCCACTAAAAAGACATTGTTGATTGTGAGACTTTCAATCTTTACAGTTCCACATCCAACAATTCTTCATTTGCTGTTTCTTCCAAAATAGACTTTTCCACCATTTATTTGCACAAGTTTTATAAAGCAGTTTGAATCTCCAGTCATGTGTCTTGAACAGCCACCATCCAAATACCATTTAACATTTTTCTTGATAGTGACCTATAATTAAAAAAGAGACTCAAGCTTTCCTTGGTACCTACATTTTCTTGAGTCCAGTGGAGTTAGTGCAATATACAGTCTTTGCCTATTCCTTTTTAACAGGTCTCCAAACCATAGGACATTCTTTCTCAAAGTGTTCTGAGCTATTACACTTTGAACATTTTTTTTTTTTGGTAAAGGTAAGAAAATTTGATAGCACTTCGGCCAACATGTTTTATAAAGACTTTTTGAAAATGATCTCTATAAAAAAAATTTGTTGGTCTTTGTTTGATTCTTTCCTTTAATTTTGGAAAATCAATTAGAGGGATGGTTTCTAAAGTCATTCCCAAGCCTGATTTGTTGAAATAAGGTCTTTGTACTGAAAGAATATTTTTCAACTTTTTAGATCCTATTGAAAACCTTTTTGAGATATTTTGTGACATCCCAGAAATTCAAAGCCGAGCCATAAGGTGTGTTAAAGTCTTTAATTAGGTGATAGAATTTCCATGGCTTATGTTTAAGCCATTAGTCTTTTAATTTGATGATTTGTGCTTGTGATTGTGGAAATTTAAATTTAATAAGATTAATAATCTATGCTTGGCCATATGATTTAAATTTCAATGAGCAAAAATATCCTAAGACTTTGGCCGAGATGAAAATTGGAATTCAAAAATATTTAAAGAAGAATTTCAAAAAAAAAAAAAAAAAAGAGAGAAAAAGGGGTTAAAATTCGAATGGGCCTTGGACCCATTGGCCTAAAGCTTGGTGGGCCAAGCTAGTCGGCCCATTAGAGCCCAAAGGAAGCTGTCGACCAGCCCAAGAGGAGTGGCCGGATGGCCCAACTCCAAAGCCCAAGCCCAAAATCAAAATTTAAAATCCAATGAGACAAGTGGCAAAGGGCAAGAGCATGCATTGGTTAGTTTTTAGGCAAAGCAATCATTATCAATCATGAAGATTAGGGAGTATAAGAGGGGAGAAGAGAGAGAAGGTGGCCGGTTCTTTGCTCATTCGGCCGAGAGAGGGTGAGAGAGAGAGAGAGAGAGAGAGAGAAAGGGAGAGACCGAGAGGGAGAGGAGGCAGAGCCGAGGAGGAAATCGCCGTGTCCCGCCGTCCGTACGCCGTCGTTTGCTCATCTTAGAGGCAAGTGGAGTCCTTAACTTCTCTTGCATGTTTGTTTTGTTGATTGCATGTTAGGTTTTAGGTGTTTTAGTGCGAAAAACCGAGGTAAGGGTGGCTTATTTTCAAACCGTGTGACTGTTCTTGTTCGGTTTGTGGGAGTCAGTAGATTGTTTGAGCTTGCATGTGTGTTTGGAGTTCGATTTTGGCTTCGATGTCTTCATAGAAGTTGTAGCTAACGTCTTGTAGTATAACATACTGAAATTTAGTGGAAAATGATGGAGATATGAGGGGTTAAAGTTCTATTATACGGAGACCCCAGATCTGTGAAGTTTCCACTGACCTCTTGCTAGATTCTTGTTTGCATGCTGATTTCTGTTGAAGATTTGACTTTGATGTCTCCATGAAAGTTGTAGGTAACACCTTAAACTACAACATACTCAAATTTAAAGCAAAACGAACAAGTATAGCTTGGTGAATCGGCTAGATCTTGGAAACGATGGTTCTGGTCAAGTATTCCGAGACACCCGAGACTTCATGTACTTAAATGGTGACCATAATTTGGTTATTTGACCTATATCTCTTCATGAAACTTGTAAAGGACACCTTGGTACATAACATACTCAAATTTCAGAGGAAACGAAAGAGAATAGATGGGTGAAATCTTAATATTTCGGAGATGTGTATTCTGGACGACGCGGTAGTGGTTCCAGAAGTTTCGTGGGGTTGTATAAATTAATCTAAAAATAATTTGGCTTGGAGTTCTTCATGAAAAATGCACGAAAATATCTTGGCTATCACCCTGTAAAATTTCGTAATTTTTTAATGCCATATGAGTATTTTAATCGAATTTATTTGGAAACTGTGCAATTCTGGTCATTGTCCGAATATCATGTGCTATTTTGTGGAAATTGTGAAATTATGTGAAATTCAATTTGGCCATGAATTTTGTATGAAATTGTCATCCTATTGGTTTTTTTTAATGATTGTTTGAATATTATGATTTTGGGAAAATCATAGATATTAAATCTAATATTTATTTATGAAAATAAATAAATATAATAATAAAATAATAATAAAATAAAAAGGGGATTATTTTATTGGCCATGAATTCCATTGAGTTTATTATGCATTGTTATATGACATTGGTGTATGTATGATCATAAATTGTGATGCATGTGTGAATCATATGCCATGTAATAATAAGATTAAAAGGATGGTGAATGTGGAAAATGATATGTGAGTAAGAGGTTGTGGTGGAGGATGAGGCCAGAATGTACAGAGATGCATTGCCGGAATTCCCTGGGAGATTCAGGATGCCCGGAATGTGGGGGACCGGAAGCCTTGTCGGAGGTCTTTGCCCGAAAGGAATACCTCGCGATGCCAGGATGTGGGTGCGGGATGCCTGGCTAGAAGGGTAAAGGCCGGAAGCCCTGTCGGAGGTTTCTGCATGAAGGGAATGCCTCGTGATGCTAGTTGAGATGCGAGATGCCCGAAATATGGGGGGCCGGAAGCCCGGTGGCCATGGGATGGCTGGAATGCTGGGAACCCTGTCGGAGGTCTTTGCCCGAAGGGATGATGAAATTGATGATATGAGAAGTGGGTGATGTGGTAATCAAACTTAAAGTTAAAAGATGAAAAATGAACCCATGATATATGATATGCATGATGATGATGATGATATGTGATGTGATATGATGATCACCTATGATATGATATGATATGCATGATGATATGCATGATGATGATGATGATATGTGATGTGATATGATGATCACCTATGATATGATATGATATGCATGATGATATGCATGATGATGATGATGATAACATGTGATGTGATATGATGATGCATGATAGTGTGTGCCTGGCTTCAAGGTAAGTAATGCCTGCAATGCATGTGAAATTGCATGATGCATTGAGTTGTTATTGGATTTCCCTATCTGCTGAGTGGTTGTACTCACCCCTTTTGGGAATAACATTTCAGATTAGCAAGTATGCCGCTACCTGCCGTCACGTGGGATACATTTTATGGGATACCATCCGATGTAGAGGTCGAGTGTGTTGAGATAGACTGTCCCTCTATTCCCGGACTGACTTTTATCCGAGTACGTTGTCTAGTGATGTATGACGTGGGCCTGGCTGGGGGTCCTGTTATTCAGGAGTGCATTTCTGTGCACGTTCGTCGGGATGGAGCAATGCAAGGGATGTTGCCGCCGTCGCCGCCTGATGCACCGGGTTGGGTGTGAGACCTGCGCGCGATGAGTAGGAGCTGGATCTCTTTTTGATGTAGATAATCGACACTTTCGATGGGGGTTCGTACTCGTATGATATTGAGGGTCGAGAGTTTCTTTTTGAGGTTTTAGGCTGGACGTGGCTGAGTCCTAGCTTTTCCTTTTTGATGTACTGACCCAAAAGAAATCCTATCTTGAAAATATATATGTAAGCAAAGTGTCGAAGTTGTTTATAAAATCCTGATGTTTAGCTGGTGTGTATTTGTATCATGGATTGGTAGGGGGATAGATGGTGATGTTTAATTTGCTTCCGCTATGAGTCGCGTTGGGACTGATCGTTTATAAAAAAAAAAAAATGCCTGTGATTGATGACGCTTGTTTTAAGTACAAGATAGCAAAAGGAAATAAAGTGTAACATCGGCGCTGGTGACAACCTACGAAGGGTTCGGGGTGTCACATATTTGAAATGCCCTCTTTCAATTGTATTTTCTTTTGAAAGAGAGTCTGCATTTTCTTTTAAAACAACAAAAATTTTGTCTAAATTTTCAAACTTTTCTTTCTAAGAATTTTCCTGTTGCTTAAGTTTGGAATTCTCCCTTTTTAGCTTGGAAATCCTTTTAAGAGAGGTTTTAAGACTAAGATAAAGTTCATCAATGTATTTTGAAACTTTAGTAGGAATATTTAAATTACTAACCTCGATTTCACTGTCTGAGTCTGAATCTGTTCCAAAATCTGAGTCTGGTTCAGAATTCACCTTAAGACATATGTTGGCATATTCTTCATCACTTTACATTTTGTATCACTCCATGTTTCTGCTTTAAAAGCCTTTTTGAACTTTTCAGTTCTTGCTTTCTTTTTCTTCAACAGAGGACAGTTGGGTCTGATGTGACATTTTTTCTTGCATTCAAAATAGACCACATCTATGTTGAACTTGTCATCCTCATTTGATTTGTTCTGGAATTTTTTAGAACTTTGCTTCTTTCAGTTAAATCTTCTTCCCTTTCTGTTCAGTTTCCTAAACTTCCTTATCATAAGTGCTAGCTCTTCATCATCCATGTCATCTTCAAAATCTGTATTATCAGAATCATCGTTAAATTTTAAAGCAATTGACTTCTTACCTTTGTGATCTTCTTCCTCATTGAGTTGTTCTACTTCGTATGACTGAAGTGTGCCCGCAAGCTCATCAACTGTAAGAGGCATGATCCTTTGAGTTTCTCTTATTGAAGTCTTCCTATGATTCCAATCTTTGGATAATCCACGCAGCAGTTTATTGACATTCATTGGTCCTGAGATTGGTTGTCCTTGATATGATAGACCGTTTACAATTTCTATAAAACGACTGAACATGTTAGTAATGGATTCTCCTGATTTCATCTTGAAGACTTCATATTGTCCGAGTAAAATATTGATCTTTGTTTCTTTAACTTGATCAATTCCTTCATAGGTAACGTGCAACCTATCCCAGACTTCTTTTGCTGTTTCACATGATAAAATTATGTTATATTCAGTAGGAGATAAAGCACAGTATAAAGAATAGATTGCTTTAGCATTAAGAGCTTGTCTCTTGTTTATTTCTTCTTGTGCCATATTGCCAACATCTACAACTTATTTCCATTTTTCTAAGACTGATGTGGCTTTGGGAATGATTCCATTTTCTACCACATCCCATTCCAAGGGATCTTTCGATCTTAGGAATGCCTTCATCTTGTTTTTCCAAACATTGTATTCATTTCCATCAAAATAAGGTAGCCTGGTGTTGCTTTGGTCTTCAACCGAACCTCGAGCCAAAATACTAGCCATGGATATTTAGCTCAAAAGTAAAACACTTTAATAAAATGAGCACACAAGCTTTGATACTAATTGATAGGGCTAATAAGTAGACCTAGAGCGGGTAAATAGGTGTTCTAAAAAATTTACGCTAGACTCTTAACAAGTTAACTCATCTTTCAAGAATAACAGATTAAATATGTAAAAGACTATTAGCAGTTAGATAAAGCTACGACTTAAAGTAAGGAGTATAGAGAAAGAGAATTGAAACACAACATTTATAGTAGTTCGGCTTAGACCAAGCCTACATCCACTCTCCCACATTGACAACCCACTAGCTAGATTTCACTAAGAACCAAAAGAGATTTTACAATCTCACGTCCTTGATTCCACAGTGTAGAAACTTTACCACACTTCCTCAAGGTCTTACAAGTATTTAATCTCTCTTTTGAATATAACTTAAGCTCAACGATTGAAATAGCAAAGAACTAAGAACTTTAGACTTTGGAATTTTTCTTTCACGCATACACTCGAATAACTTGAGTGTCTTCCTTTTATACTCCTTCGTGCCTACATAACCGTTGGCACTTTCTAAAGAAGTTCTTCCAATCTACCCATTGGATAGAATCCATTAGGGAGATCTCGAGTTATTTAAGGAATGTGATGATAGCCTACCAATCCTGCTCGTCCATACAATCAAGATCTAGGTTTCCATAAGTAGAACCTTCCAAGTATAATTTGCCAATCAAATGATCTAATTATCCGAAATACTTCAAATAATTGATTTCAAGGTGCTATCTCCAGCCGTAAGATCTTCAACAAACCAAACGAACTGAATCCTTAAAGATAAACTCGTTTCTGAATAAGTCTTCTCTTCATCGGTCTGGAAACTATCAGTGAGGGTAGACTTCAATCTGAGTCTTGAGTCTTGAGACTTTGACGACAGAGTCTAGAGTTCGTCAAACTTTAACACTTGAGTCTACAAGTCTTCAGACTAGACTGATGGAAATATTTTGTCAACTTCAAAACAATAAGAAAGTTTTCTCCAACAAGGCTAACGCTGAAAACCCTTCCACAAACCTTCTATAGTACCCTGCTAACTTCTGATCTCTATTACTGTCATCGGTCTTGGCCAGTTGATAACTGCTTCGATCTTGGCTGAGTCCACGGAGATTCCTTCTCCTAAAATCACGTGACCTAGGAAAGCAATACGAGTCAACCAAAACTCGCACTTCCTGAACTTAGCATACAGTCGAGGTTGGGACACCTAGAGTGCCATAACTTTAAAAGTGTACACTTAAGTGCCAATATCGGAGTAAAATGGAATACTTAAGTGCCACTCAGGTGAAAATCCGACAAAATGGCTGACGTGGCAATTTTCCGGCGAGTTTAGTCCAAAACAGCGTCGTTTTGCACGCTGACCTGGCGGAGAAAATGCAAAAATGACGCCATTTTATGTCGACGTGTAAATAATAATATAAATATTAATTAAATTAGATTTAAACTTAATTTTATTTAAAATATTCAAAAAATTAAAAAAAATTAAGAAAAAATTTAAAAACTTAAAAAAATTTTAAAAATTAAGAAAAAAAAGGGGTGGGGAGGTCGAACAGGGCGGGCCGAGTGCGAGCCCTCACCACCGCCGCCTTCCCGTCGTCGCCAGGAAGGGCCGGCGACGGAGGGGTGAGGGTCGGCCGAGGTCGCCGGCCCTCGGCCGATCGACAACGAGGGCTGCGAGCCCTCGCCCCAGATTTGGGCGAGGGCCCACGGGCCCAGCAACCCTAGCCAACCCTCCCCACTACGTCGCTAGCCCTTCTCGACGATGGCAGGGAGGCGGCGAAGGCCCGTGACCCTTGCCCCACGCAAGCCCCCCCCCCCCAAAAATATGGGGTGAGGGTCGCACCCCGCGCCCAGATCTGGGGCGAGGGTCGCAACCCTCGCCCAGATCCGACGAGGGCTCGCGGGCCCTTGCCACCTCCTCGTTGCCGCCGGGAAGGGCCAGTGACGAAGTGGGGAGGGTCGGCCAGGGTCGCCGGGCCTTGGCCAAGGGCCAGCGAGGCCGACCGACCGGTGGCGAGGGCCCGCGAGCCCTCGCCCAGATCTAGGGCGAGGGTCACGGCCCTCATTGCGATCTGGGGAGGGCTCGCAACCCTCGCCGTCCGTCGGCTGAGGGCCGGCAACCTCGGCCGACCCTTCCCCCTCCTTCGCCGGCCCTTCCCGGCGACGGCGGGGTGGCAGTGGCGGCAAGGGCTCAACCTTCAGCCACCCCATTCGACCTCCCCCTTTTTTAAAAATTTTTTTAAAATTTTCTTAATTTTTAAAATTTTTTTAAGTTTTTAAATTTTTCTTAATTTTTTAATTTTTTAAATATTTTAAATAAAATTAAGTTTAAATCTAATTTAATTAATTTTGATATTATTATTTACATGAAACGGCATTGTTTTTGCATTTTCTCCGTCACGTCAGCATGCAAAACGATGCCATTTTAGACCAAACTCGCCGGAAGGTTGCCACGTAAGCCAGTTGGCCGGAGTTTCGCCAAAGTGGCACTTAAGTGTTCCGTTTAACTTTGAAACTGGCACTCAAGTGTACCATTTTGAAGTTATTGCACTTAAGTGTCCTCCCGTGCCAAGTTATGGCACTTGGGCTGTTCTTCTGCCGCGTACAGTCCATGGTTTCGCAGAGTCTGAAGTACTAATCTCAACTATCTTTCGTGCTGCTGTAAACTTCTCGAGTACACCAAATTATCGTCGAAGAAAAATGATCACTATGATCCAGGTACTCATTTGAACGCACGACTCATTGCAAAAAGATGTTCCTTAACCCAAACCTTTTTATATAGGACATCAAAGTTATACATAAGCAAAATATTCAAGTACAACTCTAGCTAGTGATTCTCCTTTCCACAACTTGATTACAACAAACTGCAGTTCTACAAGTTTAACCAAAATTCAGCTGCACCACTTTGATAAAATCACCCCAAAAACATTCTTCCTCTGGTCGGTGCATGCTTCAATTCCTTATTTTCGCTTTTGCCATCCTAGTAGCACCCCATCTACGGTGCATTATGTAGCGCATTCCCTTTATTCTATCCCATTGGTTGCGGTAGCGGCGATAACTGAGATCCCATCGACTGATGCGGACAATCCTTGACTAGGTGGCCATTCTAGCGACACCCATAACAAATTCTAGTTCTAGAAAAACATAAGGCCGATCCATGTTGTTTCCCAAAAAAACGACATATTCCATTCTGATTTGGTGCTAACTTGCTTATCCCACCCTTCCTGTCGAGTGGAATAAAATACCTTCCTCCAGTCATAGGTTTCTTCCCAAACCTATTTCTATCCCTGCTCGAGTTGAACCTAGACCCTGATGTGACGACTTATTCGTTTTGGTCACTCTCTAACAACTGGGCCCGTTCATACAGGTCATTGTAGCCTTTCAAAGTGAATGGTGCCAACAGACTCTTCAGTTCCAGTCTAAGCCCATCTTTAAACCTTCTAGCTTAGTCTACTGGATTCTCGATCAGTCTGGGGGCATACTGCGACAGCTCAGCGAACTTTGCTTCATATTGATCTACCGTCATTATACCTTGGTGAAGGCACTGGAATTCCATAATCTTCAGTTCTCTAGCACCATCAAAAAAATATTTGCCATTGAAGACCACTCCGGGACCACACCTTCTAGGAACACTATTCCTCTGGTGGCCCTCCACCAAATGTTTGCAATTCCCTGCAGCTGATAGACTGCAAGGATGACCTTCTCTTCCTCTATGCACCTCAACAATGCAAATGCCTTCTCCAAGTCCTGGATCTAGAGCGCTATAGCCTTGGGATCTCCTGCACCTATGAACCTCGGTGGTTTCAACTTCAGAAACTGTTCTACCAGCTTATGCATCGGTCTCCCAATGACCACATTCCCAGGTGGAACCTCGGCAGGTGCGGCAGCAGCATCGACATTTGCAGCAGTAGTGGTGGCTACGGTAGTGGTGGCTGTTGCGACGGCATTTGCAGCTTGATTCATGGCCTACTGCTCCATCCAATTTCCAAGCATCTCTAGTGCTTGTATGATCCCATTGATCCTTGGATCACCATGGGCTGTTACCCTAGTACCAACTAGAGGCAGTGCTACTCTACTAGCGCTAGCTGAGATAGGTAGTATAAGCACCTAGAGGAGGGTGAATAGGTGTAAAAACAATTTCTCAAGATACGGAAGCGATACTAGGTAGACGATAGAAAGGGAGTTCTCTTTTGATTAACAAAATGAAATACAATCAAAGTAAAGCAAGGAGTAGGGAAGAGAAAATCGAACACAACATTTATAGTGGTTCGGCTTATTCCAAGCCTACGTCCACTCTTCCGCACTGACAGCCCACCGGCTGGATTTCACTATGAACAAAAGAGATGTTACAGCAAAGTTCTCCCTTGATTCCACAGTGTAAATACTCTATCACACTTCCTCAAGGATTCTCACGAATATGGACTCTCTTTTGTGTACAAGATTTCGCTCAACAAATGAATTGACTAAGAACAAGGAGCTTCAGACTTTGGAATTCTTTATCGCGCACACACTCCAACAACTGGAACGTCTACCTTATATACTCCTTCATGCCATCATACCCGTTGGCACTTACCAAAGGAATTCCTCTATTCTACCCGTTGGACGGAATCAATTAGGAAAATCATTCGAGCTATTAAAGGAACATGTCGATAGCCCATCAATCCTGTTCGCCCATACAATCAGGATCTCAGTTTCCATAAGTAGAATCTTCCAAGTATACTATGCCAATCATCGGATCCTTAATCTTCGAATCAATCATGGTCAAATAAAGGATTCCGTTATGTCATATCCAGCCAAGATATCTTCTCCAATTGATAAGGTTACATCCCTAATGGAACATCCAGTTCTGGATAGCCTTTCTTCAACGAATTAGAAACTGTCAATGAGGATAGACTTTGAGTCTTGAGTCTGGCTGTCCGGAGGTCTTCAGACTTTAAATAGCAGAGTCTGCAAATCTTCAGACTAGACTGATGGAAACATTTTGTCAGCTACAAAACACTTCACAAAGATTTCTCCAACAATCTCCCCATTTTTTATGGTGACAAAACTTTCCTGCAGATTTGGATAACTTTGACCTGCAAAATATTACTCAAACAAATATGGATGTCTTATAATGATAACGCTAGAATCTGCAACCACAGAAATTAGGTTAGTCTTGCATGTGATAAAGCCATCCATAAGATATCAATAGTTAATATAAGCAATCAAGTTCAAATCTAAATTCAGTCCACATCCATACGCAAAAGTAAAGTCAAACATCAAAACAATCTTCAAACATCAAAACAATCCAAAAGTTCAAAAGTTGTAAAGATTCAAAGTTTTCAAATCTCGCATCTCTCCCCCTTTTTGTCAGCATAAAAAAGGTTGAGATGAAAATGGAGTAGACTCAAGAATGCTTGGGAACATGAACAAGCTGGAAATCTCCCATTGACTGAACGATGCCTTCTAGCCTTTTCAAGTCTTCCTTTAGTTGTGCAACATCCTCACCCTTAGCATTAGCCTGAATCTGAAGAGAAAGGGCTTGGATCTGATCATTCAAGGAACCCGAAGAAGCTTGACTTGCATTCTGCAAATTCTGAACTTCGCATCCCAAAGCATATATTTGACCTCGTATTTCCAAGAGAACATCCAGAATTCTGCGAAAATCTGCTGAATTATCGGTCTGCGTACTAGCTTCGGCACGATCTAATGGAGTAAAGGCAGACGATGGCAGATCAGCATAATCACGCAAATTTGGCGAAGAAACATCATGTCCTTCCTCAGGAAATTGAGAGGCATAAATGTCCTCTGGATCTGCTGGAGAGCGACTAACTCCCTCACTGGTAGCAGGATATGAGAACATTCCTCTTCTCTCTTGATCTCCCCCTGTTTTCATGCCTTTAGGTCGAGAAGAGTGTTCCTCATGTTCTCCTTTCTCTTGATCTCTTTTCTCTTCTTCTTCTTTTTCAACTCTTTCCTTCTCAGCATCTCTTTCTTCTTCTTCTCTCTCCTCTGTTACTTTTTCTTCTGCTTCTTTCTTTTCTCTTTTTCTAGTCCTCTATTCTGAGTCTTTCTCTGGAACAGAACGACTCAGATTCTTCAATGCCATTGCAGAAATGGTAATGTTTTCCTCATCATCTTCATCCTCAACGATAAGAGCTCTTCTTTTCTTGGATGGAGCAACCATGGGCTCCTTCCCTTTTCTTTTTGCTGCAGAAGAGATTTGATGAGTTTTGACTGGAGTCTTCTCCTTGAATTTCTCCAACGCCTTGCTTAGTTCCTTCAGACGCATTTTAGTTACCATTTTCAGTCCTACCACCATATGATCACGCGATCGAGCACGGAGAATTTGTGGATGCTGAATATTCAGATGTTTGAACAACTTCGTCACAAGACCTGAATAAGGAAGTTGACCCCTGTCCTTCACCACTACTCTATACATGTGGAACATAACGGTGTGAGGAAGAGAAAACTTTTTCCCAGTGATGATGGCATACATTAGCTTTGCCTCTAAACTTGAAACATCAGTCTTGGAAGTTGATTTCAGTCTGAGGCAATTGATCACAATCTTGTGAAGCAGAATGTTGAATGCACTCATCCTCAAGTAGGAAATCTTTTCCTTTGTTTTTCTATCCTTAACAAGTTCCAATATAGCACGAGCAATACAAACATTGATATGTTAATATCTCCCTCTTTCAACCCCAATGACATCCACCAGCATATCCATATCCACCACAAAGTCCTGATCTCGGACACTAAAAGAGAATCTATTCGCATCTAGAAATTCGAATAGAAATAAGCAGTCAATTCAGCATGGGCTTTTGTGGTGTCAGAACAGAACTGCTCAAGTTGAAGAAAACTGAAATTTTCTCTCAAATTGATATTTACAACATCAAGGAAATCAAAATCCACACTCATAGGGTTTATCACCCCACGCTTTAACAATTTGGAGTATAGAACCTTATGTTCCTTCGATCTAAACAACTCTGTCCTTTTTCCTCGAATTTTCGCTGCAACACCTATTCTCGGTTGAAATTGGCTGTGCAATTTGTCATCATCATTCCCATCTATCGAATTAAATCCCCTAACACGCGGATCACTTGGGATATTTGCAAGGGTTTCTTCTGCCAACCCTTTAGGAGCAATTCCCAAACACTCCATTTTTCGTAAAAAGATGTACTCATTGCCATATCCTTTATCCTTAAGAAATTCATCTATGTAGTTCAATGGAGTACTAGTCCTCTTTAAATCACAATAAAGCTTATAAATAAAAGAGGGCCTTTGAACTCTTACAGGATCTGCGTCTTCAATGATTTCTTCCTCTTGTTGATGACTAACACCCTGTGGACTAGTTGTTGGAGAATAACGCTGCTGAGAATGTTGTGGGCTCTGCTACTAATTTGGAGACCCTTCTTCCTCGATGAGATCGAAGTGCGTAGGCCCCTCACTCATTCGTCGTGGTCCCCTACTTGCGATCCTAGAAGACTTTCTTGAAGACGACATCTTTTTCAAAAATTAAACAAGAGAAGAAAACTGGAATGGAAGATTGGTGCTTTTTAGGGTTTTGGAGTTAAGCGAAGAGAGACCGACTGTATATAGCTCAGTCGAAAGGAGGGAATACTAAACGTCGTAATGGAAAGTTAAAAGATGCCTTTTAAAAAATAACTGCATTTTTCGGGAAAATAGTCATTTCAAAATAACTCATTTTTCGAAAAGGAAACGTTGCAATAATCATGTCAATTAAAGATAGCAATAATCAAACATGGTTGATGATCGTACCTTTTCAAGATGTGATTCAAGAGAGAATAACTTACAGTCAAAGTCTTGTTTGTCTAAGTCTGAGAGCCTCCAGACTTTAACTTCTTCAAATCTCAAAATGTTGAGTCTGGAACAGATGATTTCAAATTGATTTTTCTCCAAAGGCTTTGTAAATATATCCACCAGTTGGTTCTTTGAGTCAACAAATTGAATCGAAATTTCTCCATTTTGAACATGATCTCTAATGAAGTGATGTCGAATCTCTATATGCTTTGCTCTTGAGTGTAGAATTGGATTTTTGGTAAGATTGATTGCACTGGTGTTGTCGCAGTTAATCTCCGTGCATGATTCTTCAATTCCAAATTCTCTTAGCTGTTGTTTTATCCACAGAATTTGTGAACAACAACTTCCAAGAGCTACATATTCTGCTTCTGCTGTAGAAAGAGCTATTGTACTTTGCTTTCTTGTAAACCAAGACACTGTCATGCCCCCAATTAGTTGACAGGTACCCGAGGTGCTCTTTCTATCAACTCTGCATCCGGCTAGGTCTGCGTCTGAGTATCCAAGAAGAGTAAAATCTCCCCTTTTAGGATACCAGAGACAAAAGCTTGAAGTTGATGCAATATATTTGATAATACGCTTTGCAGCGTTTAGATGAGATTTTTTAGGATCTGCTTGAAATTTGGCACAAATGCAAACACTAAACAAGATGTCAGGTCTAGAAGCTGTAAGATAAAGAAGTGAGCCAATGATACTCCTGTATAACTTCTGATCGACTTTCTTTCCTCCTTCATCTTTGTCTATCTTCAAGGAACTTGACATTAGTATATCAACCTTTTTGCAATTGTACAGTCTAAACTTTTTGACAAGATCTTTGGCATACTTTTCTTGATGAATAAAAGTTCATTCCTTCAGTTGTTTTACTTGAAGCCCGAGAAAGAATGTTAACTCACCCATCATTGATAACTCTATAAAAATAGAGTTATTTTACCTATTTTAGGCAACAATTAATGCATTATCTATGAGAAAATATTTGGATTTCCTTCTGATTATTTAAATTTTCCTTGTTTATGCAGAATAATGAGATATGGAGAAGATAAGGAAAAGAATGACAATTATCAGGAATTCAAATAAAAGCAGCAGTGGAAGATGGATATCAAATTAGGAAATTCTTGATTTTGTTCCCTAATATTATCTGCAAGCATTGAGAGATAGATATTTTAGATTTCCTATAAATAGGAAGAGAGAGCAGCTAGGGTTTTTTTAGTTAGATCGTTTTTCCATTGTTCTGAGAGTTCTTCAAGTATTTTGAAGAGAAGACAAAAGTGGTGACAGAATTCTTGTTTTTTTATTCAAGATGCTGGGTTTGATTTATATTTTTATTTTTTCTTCTACTATGTTCTAATTTTCTTTTGTTAGGGCTACGATGTAGCCTAATCATGATGATGTAAATTTTATGATTTTTATGTTCTACAAGTGATTTCATTCATGTGAGTTATATATTATTGCGTTTAATGCTTTTGAGTAACTGGCCACCACTTAAATGATCTGATGTGCATGTTTGAGACCGAGAGGTGATAATATGCAATTGTTCATTATAATATATAACCATGAATTAAACGTGGATAGAAATATACCGCGTTATTTGTGTAGCTTTCGGTGATAAGGTGATCCAAAAGACTCATTGTAAATCGGGAATATTCATAATTTTTAATGCACTCATGTTTATTTTAATTCACATAGAGATATAGTGGATTAATAAGCTGAGTAGGTTTGCTATACCTAGAGATAGGATAGTAAATAGATTAGGAAATTCCGCTATCACATGTTTGATATCGTTCTTGTATTCATAACAATATGAAATTCATATCTAGTGGTTACGGTGAAATCGGATGCTCTAACATATTTATCTGATTGATTTTACTGCATTTAGTCTTCAAGTTTTGTTTTTAATTTATTCTAAATTATATTTTGATTTGTTAGATAAATTTTAGAATTAGTCTATTTTAGTATTTAATTGGTTTATTAATCATCGATCTCCGTGGGACGATACTTTATCTCATCATTATATTACTTGTTCAATACATGCACTTGCATTTAGAATTTTACGAACAAGTTTTTGGCGCCGTTGCCGGGGATCGTTTGTTTAATACTAATTAATATTGATACCAGATAATTCTAAGTTTAATCTAGCTTTCGTTTTGTTTTTCAGGGTGTACATCGGTTTATGACACGTAGCCAACAAGGGGAACTTGTTGAACTTGATCCAGAAATTGAGCGTACATTCAAAAGGCGACTAAGAGAACAGAGAAATCACGCTAAGATGGCAGACGATGATAATGAAAATCCATGTAGACTTTTAAGAGATTATGCTGCGCCACCAGTTCAAGGCGCCACATCAAGTATCAGAAGACCTACAATTCAAGCAAACAACTTTGAGATTAAGCCGTCACTTATTCAGATGCTTCAACAATCGGTGCAATTCAGTGGGCTACCAAGCGATGATCCAAACGCTCACATCGATGCTTTTCTTGAAATCTGTGACACCATTAAATATAATGGAGTTACAGATGATGCTATTAGATTGAGATTATTTCCATTCTCTCTTAGAGATAAAGCTAAGAGTTGGCTTTCTTCTCTTCCTGTAGGATCAATTACTACATGGGATGATATGGCTCAGAAATTTCTTGGTAAGTTCTTTCCACCTGCAAAGTCTGCGAAGATGCGTAACGATATTACTAATTTTATGCAGATGGATAATGAATCATTATATGAAGCATGGGAAAGATTCAAAGAATTTCTTAGGAGATGCCCACATCATGGACTACCCGTATGGATGCAGGTACAAACTTTTTATAATGGCTCTAGTGCAAATCTTCGTTCTATGATTGATGCAGCTGCATGGGGGGACTTTAAATAATAAAACACCAGAAGAAGCCTACAATTTATTAGAAGAGATGGCGTCCAATAGTTATCAGTGGCTTACTGAGAGATTACCAATGCGAAAAGTTAGCGGAGTTCATGAAGTAGATGGTTTTGCTGCAATTGCTGCACAATTTGAAACAATCAACAAAAAGCTTGATAATATGAGTGTTTCAGCCATGAAAATTCACACTTTGACAGGTGATTTTTGTGGTGGGGGACATGTTAGCACAGAGTGTCAGGTAGGTAATACTTTTAAACAATCTCATGAAAATTCTAACTTTGTTGGGAATTTTAACACGTCGCAAAATAATCCCTACTCCAACACATACAATCCGGGATGGCGCAATCATCCAAATTTTTCATGGAACAATCAGAATGTGACGAGACCACCGGGATTCAAACAATCAGAAGAGACAAAGTCAAATTTGGAAGACATAGTCACCAAACTTGCTAACACAACTCATGACTTTATCAAAAGCACGGATGTGAGATTTCAAAACCAAGAGGCTTCAATCAGAAACCTGGAGATACAAGTGGGTCAGTTAGCAAGCATGATATCAGGAAGGCAACAGGGTTCTTTGCCAAGCAACACAGAGAAAAATCCAATTGAAAACATAAAGGCTATTACCCTGATAAGTGGTAAACAAGTAGGAGAAGAAGAGATTTCTAGAGACAAAGAAGAGGTGATCAATAAACAATCAAAGGAGACAAGTAAGAGTAAACTTTTTCTAGATAATCCCAAGCCATATGTGCTGCCAATTCCATTCCCTCAGCAACTCTAGCAGCACAAAATGGATAAGCAATTTTCTAAATTTCTTGATGTATTTAAAAAATTGCACATTAACATTCCTTTTGCAGATGCTTTAGCGCAAATGCCTAGTTATGCAAAGTTTTTGAAGGAGATTTTGGCAAACAAAAGGAAACTAGAGGATTATGAAACTGTGAAGTTAAACGAGGAGTGTTCAGCCATCCTACAAAACAAATTGCCTCCGAAATTAAAAGATCCAGGGAGTTTTACAATTCCTTGCACTATTGGGGATTCTTACTTTGAAAAAGCATTATGTGATTTAGGTGCAAGTATTAATCTGATGCCTTATTCTGTTTTCAAGAAATTAGGATTAGGCGAGGTAAAAGCAACCACAGTGTCACTTCAACTGGCTGATCGATCAATTAAATATCCGAGAGGTATTGTGGAAGATGTTTTGGTAAAAGTTGACAAATTTATCTTCCCTGCAAATTTTATAGTTCTTGACATGGAGGAAGATTTTGAGGTACCACTTATCTTAGGTCGACCTTTTCTAGCAACAGGAAGAGCTCTTATTGATGTACAATAGGGGAAGTTGATCCTTAGAGTTCAAGATGATCTTGTTTCATTTAATGTTTTTAAAGCAATGAAATATCCATCGATGATAATTCTTGTTTTAGAGTTGAGACAGTTGACAAGTTGGTGAATAAGGTTTTCCGGGGAAAATATTTTTGAAGATCCACTTGAAGCATGTCGATTCAACCAAGGGACAAAGATATTCATAATGAGGAGATAAAGGAGTACGCAAATTTCATGGAGGCAATTCCACCATATTCAAGGCAAAAGGCTAAACCATCAATTGAAGAGCCTCCAATTCTTGAACTCAAACCCTTACCTTCTCATTTGAAATATGCTTATTTAGATGGAGTTTCTTCTTTACCAGTAATTATATCTTCTTCTTTGACAAACATTTGATGGAGGAGAAATTGCTCAGAGTATTAAGAGAGCATAAATGTGCAATTGGATGGAAAATAGCTGATATCAAGGGAATTAGTCCTTCAATTTGCATGCACAAAATTTTGATGGAGAAGCAATATAAACCCACTATCCAACCTCGCAGGCGTTTGAACCCGAAGATGCAAGAAGTAGTGAAAGCTGAGGTAATTAAGCTACTTGATGCGGTATCATCTATCCTATCTCTCGATAGTTCTTGGGTAAGTCCTGTACAAGTTGTGCCAAAGAAAGGTGGTATGACTTGTTCGAAAAACGACAACAATGAATTGATTATAACTAGAACAATTATTGGGTGGCGTGTGTGTATGGATTATAAAATATTGAATGATGCCACTAGAAAAAATCAATTTCCTTTACCATTTATTGATCAGATGTTGGAAAGACTTGTGGGCATGAGTTTTATTGCTTTCTTGATGGATATTCGGGGTATAATCAGATTCCTATTTTACCAGAAGATCAAGAGAAAACTACTTTCACTTGTCCCTATGGTACTTTTGCTTTTAGAAGAATGCCATTTGGTCATTGTAATGCACCAGCTACTTTTCAAAGATGCATGATGGCTATTTTCTCTTATATGGTTGAAAAATATATTGAGATTTTCATGGATGATTTTTCCATTTTTGGCCTATCATTTGATTCTTGTTTAAATAATTTGGCTTTGGTCTTACAAAGATGTGAGGAGACTAACCTTGTTTTGAATTAGGAGAAGTGTCACTTTATGGTGCAGGAAGGAATAGTGCTCGGGCATAAAATTTCTCAAAACGGAATAGAAGTCGATCGAGCCAAAGTGGAAGTCATTGCAAAATTACCTTCGCCAACATCCGTGAAACTTGTTAGAGGATTTTTGGGGCATGCAGGATTTTACAGGCGATTTATAAAAGATTTTTCAAAAATTGCTAAACCTCTTTCTAATCTTTTGGAAAAAGATGCTCCTTTTAATTTTTCTATTGAATGCATGCAGGCTTTTAACACTTTAAAGGAGAAGTTAATATCAGCACCAATCATGGCAGCACCAAATTGGGATTTACCTTTTGAGCTGATGTGTGATGCTAGCGATTCTGCAGTAGGAGCTGTTTTGGGACAAAGGAAGAATAAAAATTTTCAAACCATATACTATGCCAGTCGAACCTTGTCAGGTGCACAACTGAATTATTCAACAACAGAAAATGAACTTTTGGCAGTAATATTTGCTTTTGATAAATTCCGTTCTTATTTAATTGGCTCAAAAGTTATAGTTTATTCTGACCACTCTGCTCTTAAGTATCTGCTTGAAAAGAAAGAATCAAAACCCAGGTTGATCAGGTGGATTCTATTACTGCAAGAATTTGATTTGGAAATCAAAGATAAGAAGGGGACTGAAAATCTAATTGCAAATCACTTATCAAGAATTCCAAATTCAAATGAAGAGGTAAGACCAATTTTGGAAGAGTTGCCTGATGAGAAATTTTTTTCCATCAAGTCAATTCCTTGGTATGCTGACTTTGTAAATTATTTGGTAAGTAATGTTCTTCCTCTTCAATTATCGTATCAACAGAAGAAAAAATTCTTTTATGATGTTAAAAATTATTTTTGGGAAGGACCTTTCTTGTTTAAAGTATGTGCAGATCAAGTCATAAGGAGATGTGTTCCAGATGAAGAGAAGGCAAACATTCTACATCATTGTCATGATGGAGAGGCAATTGGCCATTTTGGTGCCATAAAAACTGCAGCTAAGATTTTACAATCTGGATTTTATTGGCCTACACTTTTTAAAGATGCATACTCCTATGTAGCTTCATGTGATAGGTGTCGAGAGAACTGGAAATATTTCAAGAAAAAATGAGATGCCTTTAAACAACATTATTGTGTGTGAATTATTTGATGTTTGGGGTATTGATTTCATGGGACCCTTTACACCTTCTTATGGAAATTTATACATTTTAGTGGCTGCGGAGTATGTGTCTAAGTGGGTAAAAGCTATAGCATTACCAACAAATAATGCTAAAGTTGTGGTGAAATTTTTGAAGAAAAATATTTTTACCCGATTCGGCACTCCTAAGGCAATCATAAGTGATAGGGGGACACATTTTTACAACAAGCAATTTGAAGCACTTTTGAGTAAGTATGGAGTCACACATAAGGTTGCAACCCCTTATCATCCTCAGACTAGTGGTCAAGTAGAGATTTCAAATAGGAAAATCAAGAGAATTTTAGAAAAAACAGTGAATGCCTCTAGGAAAGATTGGTCAATAAAACTTGATGATACACTTTGGGCTTATAGGACAGCGTTCAAAACTCCAATTGGGATGTCTCCTTTTAGGCTAGTGTTTGGAAAGGCTTGTCACTTACCAGTGGAATTAGAGCATAAAGCATATTGGGCATTGAAATTTCTGAATTTTGATATGCGATGCAAGTGCGAAAGATTATTGCAACTAAATGAATTAGAGGAATTTCGCAATGAGGCCTATGAAAATTCTAATTTGTACAAGGAGCGTACAAAAAGATGGCATGACAAGAACATATTTAGAAGAGAGTTTAAAATTGGTCAAAAAGTCTTACTTTATAACTCTCGTCTTAAACTTTTTCCAGGAAAGTTGCGGTCTAGATGGTCTGGTCCTTTTACAGTTATACAGGTATTCCCATATGGAACAGTTGAAGTTGCGCATGACACTGAGGGCACATTCAAAGTGAACGGTCAACATTTGAAGCCCTACTTTGAAGGTGGTTACAACAAGTAAAAGACCACCATTGAACTTCATCCTTCAGAATAGCGACAATTGAGATAGTTTGGCTGAAAACTATAAAGCAAGCGCTTCTTGGGAGGCAACCCAAGCATTTTAATCATGTTTTTTTTATTTATTTTTAAGTTTATGTTTTGCAAAAAAAAAAAACAAAAAAAAAAGATTAACTTTTCTCTATTTTATTCAGGTTAATTTTTAGGGAGCACCTTTCAAGAGTTTATTCATCAAGATCATCTATGGACTTATCCTACAACCAGGGAAGTTTTCTTCTTCCTATTCTATTTTTCGCATTGAGGACACTGCTTCATTCAAGTTTGGGGGAAAGACAAATTTTTAGATAATTTTTTTTATCATTATTGCTTTCTTGGTTGTGAATTTTTGCGATTCTTAGGAAAATTTAAATTTTATTTAAACTTGCAGTTGAGGTGTGAGTTAATCTTAATTTTGAATATGTTGATCCACTTATTGAGCACTAAAAGTCCTTATTTTTTGTATTATGTGTAAATCTAGAGAACATTCATGTGAAATATGTGATTTTCTTATATTTCACCCAAATCTTAGAATTTGTTTGATTTTCTCTTGAGGCAAAATCCTAAGCTAAATCTAATTAAGAAAATGATATAGGCACTTTTTGGATCGATTGAGCCTTTCAAGCCAACCCTATTTATTTATCCCTAGTCACCCCGTTGAGCCTTAATTACTACCCAATGTTTCATTGGCACCCATATATGTTTAGCCTAGCCGTGATCAAATTATATCCTTATCCCATGTCCTATGAACACGTTGATTTTCTTTTGGGATAAAAAAAAAATTATTTGAGCTTGATAGAAATTTGGGAGGAATGATGGAGTAAAAAGAAGAAAAAAAAGTGATTGCAGTGGTTGTTTGGGGTGTATTGTCAAAAAAAAAATTTGCTCTTATGGTTCCCTATCCAACTTTCAATTGAGTGAGCCTTTTGGATACTCAATGGGTTGGAAATTTTTATGTTATATTTGGAGGGACTTTGGGAGAAACTCCACCATAAAGCAATTCAAAAAAAAAAAAAAAAAAGAAAAGAGAAAGAGAAAAGGAAAGAAAAAAAAAAGAATGATGATATATGGCGGCAGAAAAATTATCTTGAATGAGTGAAATTGGACAGTGACATTGGCTCTAATTAGATCCTCGAAATCAACATGTTGATGGGTTATTTGAGCTTAAAAATTCCCGTTATCTCACCTTTAGCCTAGCCTTACATTACAACCCGAGAAAAGTCCTATTGATTTTTGATTGGATAATTAGTTTACATTAATGGAGAGAGGAATGAAAAGCAAACCTATGAGATTTGGTCATAATTATTGAGAATTTTTTAGAGGTTGCATGTTAATGTGAATTTATTTGGATTGCATATAATTCGAAAAAGATGAGGACTCTCACACACACACTTGGATCATATAGTTAGAATTGGTGTTAACTTATAAATCGATTTCAATGTTTGGATAAAATTTGTGTTTTTCTTTGAATTGTGAATTTGAGCAATTATGGAAAGATGTCATGGAGGAGGTTGTTAGCTTGAGTATGTGTTATGTCTTGATTTTGCTCAAGGACTAGCAAAATGTTACGTTTAGGGGTTTGATAACTCTATAAAAAATAGAGTTATTTTACCTATTTTAGGCAACAATTAATGCATTATCTATGAGAAAATATTTGGATTTCCTTCTGATTATTTAAATTTTCCTTGTTTATGCAAAATAATGAGATATGGAGAAGATAAGGAAAAGAATGGCAATTATCAGGAATTCAAATAAAAGCAGCAGTGGAAGATGGATATCAAATCAGGAAATTCTTGATTTTGTTCCCTGATATTATATGCAAGCATTGAGAGATAGATATTTTAGATTTCCTATAAATAGGAAGAGAGAGCAGCTAGGGTTTTTTTAGTTAGATCGTTTTTCCTTTGTTCCGAGAGTTCTTCAAGTATTTTGAAGAGAAGACAAAAGTGGTGACAGAATTCTTGTTCTTTGATTCAAGATGCTGGGTTTGATTTATATTTTTATTTTTTCTTCTACTATGTTCTAATTTTCTTTTGTTAGGGCTACGATGTAGCCTAACCATGATGATGTGAATTTCATGATTTTTATGTTCTACAATTGATTTCATTCATGTGAGTTATATATTATTACGTTTAATGCTTTTGAGTGACTGGCCACCACTTGAATGATCTGATGTGCATATTTGAGACTGAGAGGTGATAATATGCAATTGTTCATTATAATATATAACCATGAATTAAACGTGGATAGAAATATACCGCGTTATTTGTGTAGCTTTCGGTGATAAGGTGATCCAAAAAACTCATTGTAAACTGGGAATATTCATAGTTTTTAATGCACTCATGTTTATTTTAATTCACATAGAGATATAGTGGATTAATAAGCTGAGTAGGTTTGCTATACCTAGAGATAGGATAGTAAATAGATTAGGAAATTCCGCTATCACATGTTTGATATCGTTCTTGTATTCATAACAATATGAAATTCATATCTAGTGGTTACGATGAAATCAGATGCTCTAACATATTTATATGATTGATTTTACTGCATTTAGTCTTCAAGTTTTGTTTTTAATTTATTCTAAATTATATTTTGATTTGTTAGATAAATTTTAGAATTAGTCTATTTTAGTATTTAATTGGTTTATTAATCATCGATCTCCGTGGGACGATACTTTATCTCATCATTATATTACTTGTTCGATACGTACACTTGCGTTTAGAATTTTACGAACAATCATGCTCATTTCAAATTCATCCTGCATAGTCTTAGAGAATTTCTTGCACAGACTTTCATTAGGGGATCCAAAAATAATATCATCGACATATATTTGAACAAGCAGAAAACTTTTGCTTTCTCTTTTAATAAACAGAGTAGTGTCTATTTTACCTTTTATAAAGTCTTTTTAAATTAAAAACTTACTCAGCCCGTCGTACCAAGCTCAAGGTGCTTGCTTTAAACCATACAAGGCCTTTTTCAATTTGAATACTGAGTCTGGTTTCCTTGGGTCTTCAAACCCAGGTGATTGTTCCACATAGACTTCCTCATGGATAAATCCATTCAGGAAAGCACTTTTGACATCTATTTAGAATAACCTGAAATTCTTATAACAAGCAAATGTAAGTAATAATCAAATTGCTTCTAACCTTACTATTGGTGCGTAAGTCTCGTCATAGTCTATCCCTTCTTCTTGCGTATATCCCTTGGCCACGAGTCTTGCTTTGTTTCTTATAACTTTTCCTTTCTCATCCATCTCGTTCCTGAAAACTCATTTAGCTCCAACAATAGATTTACCTTTTGGTTTAGGAGTCAACTCCCAAACATTATTAATTCTAAATTGTCTGAGTTCTTCTTGCATAGCTTCGATCCAGCTTTCATCAAATAAAGCTTCTTCTATACTTTTGGATTCTATTTCATAAATAAGAGCCACAACACTAGACTCTTCACGCCTTTTGGATCTTGTGCGAATTCCTTCATTAATGTTGCCAATAATAAGATCTTTGGGATGACTGGACTTATGCTTCCAGTTGCTGGTTAATTTGTCAGATTGATGATCTCTTCCTTCATTTGAATCTTCAATAACCATTTGATGCTGGTCTTTCAAAGTCTAAGCTACTTCTTGAGATTTAAACTTTGCAAAGTCTGGAGTAAGTTCAGATTCTTCAAGATGAGTTTGAATAGATTCATTTTGCATAGAATCTTAGAATTTAACATTCATTGATTCTTCCACAAATTGAGTCTTCTTGTTGTAGACTCTGTACGCTTTGCTTGAGGTTGAATATCCAAGAAATATGCATTCACCTAACTTTTCTTCAAACTTACCAACTCGATCATTTGCATTTTTCAAAATAAAACATTTGCATCCAAACACATGAAAATATGAAACAATAGGCTTATTTCCTTTGAATAACTCATAAGGGTTTTTTTCTAGAATAGGCCTTAGAAAAACTCTATTAATAATATAACATGCTGTAGAATTTGCTTCAGCCCAAAAACGTGAAGAGATATTGCTTTCTATTAAAAGAGTTCTAGCCATTTCTTGAAACGACCTATTCTTTCTTTCCACAACTCTGTTTTGCTCTATAGATAGGAGAACAAGTGCTGAAAACCAAATTCATCACAAAATTTTATAAAATCTTGATTTTCAAATTCACCTCCATGGTTTGTTCTTATACTTGAAATAACATACCCTTTTTTTCATTTTAAACCTTTTTAGCAAATTTTTCAAAGTAAGAGAAAGTTTCAGACTTACTTGCCAAGAAATACACCCAAGTAAATCGTGAGTAGTCATCCACAATTACTAGGCAATATTTCTTACCTCCAATGCTCTGTGTTCTGGTTGGTCCAAAGAGATCCATATGCAGAAGCTGCAGTACACGGTTAGTGGAAACTTGATTTATTGGTTTAAAGGAATTTCTTACTTGTTTTCCCAATATGCATGGTGTACAAGGATCAGACTTTTGGTATGATAGATTGGGTAGATCACGAACAAGTTTCTTTGCTGAAATTTTGGCTATCTGCTTCATATTGATGTGTCCAATCTTTCTATGCCATAAGCTTGCTTCGTCTTGGATTGAGATTAGACATTGCGATTCATCTGGTTTCACATCCAAGAGGTAGATATTTCCATGTCTTCGACTCATGAATGATTGAATAGAATCTTTACTAATTCCTGAACATATTCCCTCTTGAAAGTTGATTTTGAAACCGGTATCACACAGCTAACTGATACTTAGCAGATTGTAGTTGAGTCCTTCTACTAAAGAAACATTGCTTATTGTGAGATTTCTAATCTTTACAGTTCCAAATCCCACGATTTTTCCTTTGTTGTTTCCTCCAAATGAGACTTTTCCACCATTTACTCGAACAAGTTTTATGAAGCAATTTGAGTCTTCTGTCGTGTGTCTTGAGTATCCACTATCCGGATACCATTTTACCTTTTTCTTGATAGTGACTTGCATTTAAAAAAGAAACTCAAACTTTCTTTGGTACCCATATTTTCTTGGGTCCATTGATGTTAGTATGATATACAGTTTTTGCACATACTTTCTTGACAGGTTTCCAAACCATAGGACATTCTTTTTCAAAATGATCTGCACTATTGCACTTTGAATATCTGAGAGCATTGGGACCTACTAGTTTCACAAAGATCCTTTTAAAATGACTTTTGTAAGCATCTCGTGTGGGTCTTTGCTTAATTCTTTCTTTCACTTTTGGAAAATCAATTAAAGGAATGGTTTCATTAGTCATTCCCAAACCAGATTTATTGAAGTAAGGTCTTTGAACAGAAAGTATTTTTTCCAGTTTCACAGATCTTATCATGAGAGCAAGCTCCTCATCATCCATATCGTCTTCAGAATCTGTAACATCATAATCATCATTGGATTTTAATGCAATAGATTTCTTACCTTTAGGGTCTTCGTCTTCATTGATTCATTCCACTTCATAAGACTGAAGAGTCCCAACCAACTCATCAACAAATAGTGGCATGATTCTTTGGGTTTCTCTTATTGAGGTCTTTATGTGATTCCAATCCTTGGAGAGTCCACGCAGTAGCTTGTTTACCTTCATGGGATCAAAAATTGGTTGACCTTGATTTTCAAGACCATTCACGATTTCTGTAAAACGACTAAACATGTCAGTTATAGATTCTCCTGATTTCATTTTGAAGGATTCGTATTGACCGAGGAGAATGTTGATTCTTTTCTCTTTCACTCGATCGGTTCCTTCATAGGTAATATGTAATCTATCCCAGACTTCTTTAGCTGTAACACAAAAAGATATTCTGTTATATTCAGTAGGTGATAAAGCACAATATAAAGAATAAATTGCTTTTGCATCAAGAGCTTGTCTCTTGATTATCTCTTCCCGAGTCATTTCACTAGACTTAACAGTATCTTTTACTCTTTCCAAGACAGGTGCAGCTTTAGAAATGATTCATTTTTCTACAACGTCCCATTCCAGAGGATCCTTTGATCTTAGGAACGCCTTCATCTTGTTTTTCCATATGTTGTAATCATTTCCATCAAAGTAAGGTGGTCTGGTATTACTTTGCCCTTCTACCAACCCTGGAGCCAACATACTAGCCATGGATCTTTAACTCTGAAGTAAAACACTTCAAACAAAGTGAGTACACGGGCTCTGATACCAATTGAGATAGCTAGTATATGCACCTAAGGGGGGTGAATAGGTTTAAAAACAATTTCTCAAGATACAGAAGCGATACTAGGCAGACGATAGAAAGGGAGTTCTCTTTTGATTAACAAAATGAAATACGATCAAAGTAAAGCAAGGAGTAGGGAAGAGAAAATCAAACACAAGCTTTATAGTGGTTCGGCTTATTCAAAGCATACGTCCACTCTTCCATACTGACAGCCCACCGGCTGGATTTCACTATGAATAAAAGAGATGTTACAACAAAGTTCTCCATTGATTCCACAGTGTAGATACGCTATCACACTTCCCCAAGGATTCTCATGAATATGGACTCTCTTTTGTGTATAAGATTTCGCTCAACAAATGAATTGACTAAGAACAAAGAGCTTCAGACTTAGGAATTCTTCTATCGCGCACACACTCGAACAACTGGAACGTCTTCCTTATATACTCCTTTATGCCATCATACCCATTGGCACTTACGAAAGGAATTCCTCCAATTTACGCGTTGGACGGAATCAATTAGGAAGATCATTCGAGCTATTAAAGGAACATGTCGATAGCCCATCAATCCTGTTCGCCTATACAATCAGGATCTCAGTTTCCATAAGTAGAACCTTCCAAGTATACTATGCCAATCATCGAATCCTTAATCTTCGAAACAATCATGGTCAAATAAAGGATTTTGTTATGTCATATTCTCTAGTTGATAAGGTTACATCCTTAATGGAACATCCAGTTCTGGATAGCCTTTCTTCAACGAATTAGAAACTGTCAATGAGGATAGACTTTGAGTCTTGAGTCTGGCTGTCTGGAGGTCTTCAGACTTTAAATAGCAGAGTCTGCAAATCTTCAGATTAGACTGATGGAAACGTTTTGTCAGCTTCAAAACACTTCACGAAGATTTCTCCAACACTAGCCTCAGCCTACACTCTACCAAGACCCCCTCGGGTACCGACCCTTGTCGGTGTACTACCCCGAGTTACAGGTCCTACCGACCTCTTTCTAGGAGTCCTCTGATCCAAACCACTCATTCTACAAGATTTCGATAGAACCTACTTTCTAATTTCACACAGAATTAGGAAAACTGAGTGACTCTCATAAAACAAACTACCAATCAGCTATCAATCACATGCATCAGCATAAGAGAATGGCATTTCCTACTAACTATGCCATGACCCATCGCACCTTTCACGCCATACACAGACCAACTCTGATACCACTAAATGGCGGGGATGTCACACCCCGATCCTTGAGCGCATGCCCATCTCTCAGTGGTCGATAAATTTGCGACATCCCAGGACACGTCGTCGACCCATTCATTTTAAACGCATGCGGAAGCAAAACAAATTCCCCTAACAACAATAGCTTAGGATAGAAAAGTAGGGCAACAATTCTCCACCAAAACATGCTTTCACAAACACACAGAGTTATATACAATAGTAGTCTATAGACAAAAGTTTGCTCAAATAGAAAAGTCTACAAGTCCTCTAGGCACACAAATTCCCAACTGAAAATTCGGAAGTCTCCTCGGGACTTGGGTCCACCACTGCACCACCAGGAGGGTCAGCTATACCCGCACCAAAAGCAATTTCTAACACCGACGTTAGGACCTCAGAATCTTGCAGGGGACCTTCCCTGGGTCCATTTCGCCCGCTACGATACCACGCTCTAAATTGATAGGGTACCCTCTGAGGTAGACCCGCATTGACCTAGACGATGGTTCTCACCAGTTCATAGACCCAGGCTCCTTGGCCGCCGGGGAGAGGAATCTCGGTGACCTGTTCAGTGACCCTCTTGGACTGCCCAAAATGTTCCGGAGGAACCCCTATCTAAGGACCAGAAAATGTTTGAGCCCACGACGACGTGAGACAATATCTCAGCAAGTTCATCCCCTAAACTCCAACTAAGGAAATAACCCTAGAAGTGGTCTATGCACACATTATTGAAGACTTACCTCGCTTTTGTTCCCTCCTGCATGTTAGCACAATTCATATATAGCATATGTGCAGTAATAACACTTGCTTAGTTAGAGCATCTCAAAACACATCTTCGTCAATCACCACATCTTAATCAATCAATCCATCCATCAATCTACCACCAAGGTCCCAATTATAAGACCAAATCGTTATGACACGTTCCATACCGTGTCACACAATTTCATCCTATAATTTGGCGAAGCTCAATCACTCATTCAATCAAGCATCCAATTGCTTACGGCCACATAGGCACAATCTAACCTTCACACAGTGGATCTAACCGTCACATAATTGGGCGTCATCTCGCCCCATCGAGTACGACAACAACTACCTCAACATGGCTTTCCACATAAGGGCATCGTCCACTCAACACACAGCAGGTGACGAATTCTCTCAATCAGCACACGATCATCCAACCTCACCGTTTAATATAATACCTAACAACATTTTCGGTGTCAAATCTTGACACCCGATAATTTCTAATTAGATACCAAAATTTCACAATTCATCACTCAATTTCACAATTTAACGATCAAATGTATAAACAAACCACTTCACTTTATGATCGGCCACGACGAAATTCTAACGACCTGCCATCCCAAAGATAATTTTCGAAAAATATTACACAATTAAATAAATTCCGAAAATTGATTAATTAATTAATTAATTAATTAATTAATTATAAAACAATATAAATAAATAATATTTATTTTAAATAATTAATTAATTAATTAAATTCCTAATTAAGTTTACACTAATCTAATTGCATAATTAGACTAATTAAACCATCTACTAAACTAATCATTAATCTAATTAATTAGCCTTTAATTAAACTAATCTAACCACATAAATCATGCTTAGCCTAATCTAAACACCCCTTAAGCATCATTAACTCCCTAAGCAAAGTTTAGTGAGTAAACTCACCAGATTTGCCAGCCGGTGAGTCCATGGCGACGGCGACACCAAGGCAGGCAACAACCGAGCCTGCAGTGACACCAACGAAGGTCCAAGCGGGCCTGAAATTGGGCCACAAAGCCTCAAAGCCCTTACTAGCTTTGGCTACTGACTAAGGACCAAAGGGCTGCTCAACTTGGTTGAAACGAGCAAGGCAGGTTAATGGAAGTAGCGGTGGCCTAGGCAAGGGACGGCAGAGGCTGACGGCGGTTTGACAACAACGTATGGTGGTTGGACGATGGCGGGGAGGCTCGGGACAACGAGCTAGGCTCGCTAGAATGTGAGCAAGAGGTGAGACAAGCAAGACAAGCAAGCAGGGCTTGTGGGTGGCGCAACAACTTGGGAGTGCCGAGTGGTGGTCTTGGCGGCTCCGACGGTGTTGGATAGTGGCCAAGGGACTTCAACGTCAACCAAGGAAGCTTGGGGGATGGCGAGAAGGCACATGACGAGTTGCTGGACGCGAGGATGGTGGACAAGTTGGCGCAGGCTCGCTACTAGGCGCACGGCTATAAAGTGACTCCGATGGCCTAAGCGGGCGTGTGACGGGCTAGGTGGAGAGGCTGGTCAGTTTCTCTGGTTTCTCAAGCTCTCCAAAAGCCTCAACAATGGAGAAAAGAGAGATGAAGAGGAAGAAGAAGCTTCAGCTTAAGGGGGGTCCCCAAATGGCCTCCAAGCCTTCAACACCTAGCCAACACACTCATTTCTTGCCTCCATCATGTTAGCCTTGTCTTCAACCACTCCCTCTCTCCCAAAGCTTCCTCAAGAAGCCATTCAAGTGTCACAAACATTACACCCCACCATGGCCTACAAATTTGCACATTTCCCTCTTCAATTTCATTTAATTCTACTTCAAATCAATCCAATTGAAATCCAAACAATTCAGCCAAGGTGTCCACACTTAATCCATGATTTTTCCTTGTCACTTGAACCAACTTAACGGCCAAGGGTGCGCTAAAAAATGGCCCCTCGAATTTCCCCAATCCAAAATAACCTTACTTTGAAAGTTTGCCGTAAATCTCGGTTTGCAGAAAAATCTTCAAAGGATGAGTTGGCATTCCTAAAATAAGTTGTGACATGACAAAACTTTCAATTTTCTGAATTCAGGTTCAATTTCACAGTTAATTTCAATCTGGCGCAATTTTAGCGCGACCTAATCTACCGGGTAGCTCTTGGGAACTTTCAACGCTTTTGACCCGTGGTCGATTATTTTCGAATCGAAAAGTGAATCTCCAACACATTGGCGACTCTCAGTTGTCATGAAAATCTCAAGGTTTCAAATACAGACACAAAGTATCAAAACGACAGAGAAATTGGTCTAGTGCCGATCGACAAGAATTGTGCAATTAGATGGAATCACCCACACTTAATCACATACCTATGTCAAGTCAATCTATCTCCGGTCTCTAATTGGTCTGTGCCATAATGACCTTTGTAGATTAGCACAGTCGAAGGGTCGATTCCTGGTCAAATTCTCAAGTCTGTTGCGTTTAGCTTCCGTAACGGCTTTACGTGATAGACTAGTTATCTCGTGATTGATTAGCTCAAGGAAAAAAACTATAGGCGCTTTGATGAAAAGCCCAACTTATTCAATCGAAAACAAAACCTGAAATTCAGGATGTCACAAAGGAATAACAAGTAAATGGGAAGCTTCTTTGGAATTCTTGTTTCACACACTCTATCGAATGACTGGAGAGGCCTCCTTAAATGCTCCTTCATGCCTTCTTGACCATTGACACTTTCCAAAGGAATTCTTCTAATCAACCCATTAGACAGAATCAATCAAGGAGATCTCGAGCTATTTGAAGATTGTGATGAAAGCTCGTCAATCATGTTCGTCCATACAATTAGGATCTTTAGTTTCCATAGGTAGATTCTTTCCAAATTAACTTGCCTTTCAAAAGGATTTAATGTATCGAAATTAATTCCAATAAAGATAATCAATCTTGTAGGTGATATATCCAACTAGAAAGCCATATGTATCTTGTACGAACCGAACTCACGAAGAAAAAAAGATAGTCCCGTGTCCGGATAAGTCTTCATTCTTCACTTACGTTCAGTTTGGAATTTCGTCAAAGTGGGCAGGCTTTTATTGTAAGATAGACTTTGGCATAAAAGTCTGGCAATCTTCATAACAGAACTTAGATAAATTTTGTCAGCTTCAAAACATCATAGAAGTTTTCTCTAACAATCTCCCCATTTTTTAATGGTGACAAAACTTTCCTGCAAACTTAAAGACTTATATCCTGCAAAATAAAGCTTTAGCAGTACATGATAACTCATAAAAACATATTATTAAGGACCTGGATAACATTGATTCTGCAACCACAGAAAACACGTTAATCTTGAAAACAAAGACAATATTTAATCATCCACACCCAAAATCATAACCACAAGAGTTGCACTGCACTGCAAAATATGAGAATTCAACCTACAACCTCAACTAGTTTAAACAAATAAGTTCAAAACAGGGTAAAATTAAATCTGCTCATTCTCCCTCTTTTTGTCAGCAGCAAAAAGAAATAGAAATTCAAAAAGGAAGAGAGAATTGAAAAGATGAAATTAATCAGGTTCTTCTGGGTGCTCGAACTAGTCAGAAATCCTCAATCAACTGCACTACCTCTTCTACCTTGTCTATAGCCTGGGACGTTTGTTGACTCAAAGTCTCAACTTTAGTGTCAAGAGACTGTACCTTAACATGAAGTCCATCGACAGAGTTAGTAGAAGATTTTACAAAGGTGTAGAGCTTTTTGATCTCGTACTCCAATCCATATTGTTGAGCCTTAACCTCCAAGAAGAGCTCAACCAACCTTTGATAGTTGGGATCAACTTCAGTTTGAGCACTGGCTTCAACAAATTCAATGCATGGAGTATCAAGTGACGGAGGAACATCGACTTGGATACGAGCATCTTGTTGCTTGTCCTGATTAGGAGTCTCTTCTTTAATCTCATGCTTAGGGAAGTGAGATGCAAAAACTTCTTCTGGATTTGCAGGGGATCTGCTAATTCCTTCACTCACAGTAGGAATGCCATCACTAGCAGTGGGAGTTTTCTCAATATCTCCGCCTGACTTTTTGCCTTTAGGTTGAGATGAGTTTTCCCCTTTTGCAGCCTTTTCTTGTTCAACATTGGATCCCTTCCTTTGTTGATCTTCTTCATCTTTGGAAGCAGCATCTCTTCTTCCTTCTTTAGAAACTCCTCTCTCTGTCTCATCTGAAAGTGGTATGGCACCACTTGCTCCATCTGATTCCTTGTCTTCATGGTCCTTCTCCTCTTCTTCTTCTTCACGATTACCTTCTTCTTTTTCTTATTCTTCTTCTTCGGCCTATTCTTCCTCTTCCTCTGTTTCCTCATAATCAACAAATCCTTGAAGATTCCTTAAGGCAAGAGCAGAGATTGTCAGGTCATCCTCCTCATCTTCATGCACTAGGAGGGCAGACTTTTTCTTCTTCTTTGGAGTTGCTTGGGCAACACTCTTCCCTTTCCTTTTCTTTGTAGAAGTCGATTATGCCTTTGCTTTGCTTGTTGATTCCTTCTTCAGGCACTCAATTGCCATGTTCAGCTCCTTCAATCTCATCTTCGAGATCATCTTTAGTCCTATCACCATAGGACTAATGGTTTTTGTGCAGAGCAGAGAGGGGAATTGAATATTGAAGTGGCAAAACAGCTTGGTGATCAAAGTCATGTAAGGTAGTTGCCCTTTTCCTTTTAAAATTGTCTTGTACATATGTAGGAAAATAGTGTGCGGTAGAGAAAAAGCAATGCCATTGTAGATGGCCCACATGATCTTCGCCTCGAATCGGGACACATCAGTCTTGGATGCTGCCTTCGGTCTAATGCGGTTGATCACAATTTTGTGCAACAAAATGCTCGATGCAAGTAGTCGAGAGTATGTTATACTCTCACAAGGCACTATGTCCTTCACCAAGTAATAAGTTGCTTGACCAATTGAGATTTGGATTGGTTGAAAACCACTTCTTTCCACTCCTAGAATGTCAGCAAGAGTGTCAACATCCAAAACAAAAGCTTTTTCATAGACAGTGAACTGAATGTGAGTCTGGTCAAGAAAAGAAATATTCGAGTAAAAGTAAGCAGCCAACTCCGGGTAGGCCATAGCAATTTTAGAACAAAACTTATCAAGTTGAAGAGCAGCCAACTTTGCTCTTAAATCAACTTTGATCAAGTCTAGGAAGTCAAAATCAACTGTTCGAGGGTTTATTACCCCTCTGTTCAACATTTGGGTAAAAACCCTTTTGTGCTCCTTAGAACGAAACAGCCTCATTCTCTCGCTAGGGATACCAGCAGCCACACCCATCCTAGGTTGAAAATTTGAGTAAATCCGCTCATCATCATCCTTACTTTCAAGCTGATGCTCAGAATTGAACCTAGGGTCAGAAGGAAAATAAAGAAAAGCTTTGTCTACTGCTCCTTCTGATTCATCATAGAACTTCGCAAAGTCCTGATTTTCAAACTCACCTCTATGGTCAATTCGTATGCTCGAGATAACATAACGCTTTTCATTCTGAACCTTCTTGGCAAACTTCGAGAAATAAGAGAAGGTTTCAGACTTACTTGCCAGAAAGCATACCCAAGTGAACTGAGGGTAATCATCCACAATTACTAGGCAATATTTCTTTCCACCAATACTTTGAGTTCTGGTTGATCCAAAAAAGTCCATATGGATAAGCTACAAAACTCGATTGGTAGAAATTTGATTTACAGGTTTAAAGAAACTTCTGACCTATTTTCCTAAGACGTAAGGAGTGCATAACTCAAACTTTTGATAAGCCAGATTAGGAAGGCCTCAAACCAACTTCTTAGAAGAGACTTTAGCAATTTGTTTCATATTAACATGACCAAGCTTCTGATGCTACAAGCTTGCTTCGTCTTGTATAGAAATAAGGCACTGAGAGCTTTCTAGGTTTACATCCAGAAGGTAAATGTTTCCATGCCTTCGCCCAATAAAAGATTGAGAGAAGTCTCAACTCATTCCAGAACAAATGCCTTCTTGGAAGTTTATTTTAAAACTAGTATCACAAAGCTGACTTATACTAAGTAGATTGTAGTTCAAACCTGCCACCAAGGAAACATTGTTAATAATCAGGCTTCCAATCCTCACAGTTCCACAACCTATAATTTTTCATTTGCTGTTTCCACCAAATGAAACTTTTCCTCCATTCAATCTAACAAGCTTTATGAAGTAGCTTGAGTCTCCTGTCATATGCCTCGAACAGCCACTATCCAAATACCATTTGATCTTTCTTTTAATAGTGATCTGTAATCAAAAGAAAAACTCAAACTTTCTTTGGTACCTAGATTTTCTTGGGTCCAGAAGAGTTAGTATTAAAGACAATCTTTGCCTAGTCTTTCTTAACTAGTCTCCAAATCTTAGGACAATCTTTCTCAAAATGTTCTGAGCTATTGCACTTTGAACATCTAAGTGCACTTCGGCCAACATGTTTTACAAAAAAAATTTGAAAGTGATTTTTATAAAATGCCATTGTATGCCATTATTTAATTCTTTCTTTTACTTTGGGAAAATCAATCAATTGAATAGTTTCTGAAGTCATACCTAAACCAAATTTATTAAAATAGGGAATTTGTGCTAAAAGAATTTTCTCCATTTTTCCGGATCCTTTTGAAAATCTTTTTGTAATATCTAAAATATCTCTTTTCAAATTATCAAAACTTTTATTCGAGACTTTCAAATTTTTCTTTCCAAGAAATTTCCTGTTGTCTGAGCTTAGAATTCTCCCATTTTAGTTTGGAAATCCATTTAAAAGAGGATTTAAGACTGAAACAAAGTTCATCTATGTACTTAGAGACTTTGACAGGTAGTTTTGAGTCACTAACCTCAATTTTTTTGTCTGAGTCTAAATCAGAGTCTGTTTCTGAATCTGAGTCAGATTCTAAATGAGCCATCAGACCTATATTGGCATACTCTTCTTCACTTCCCTCACACCCGGTGTCACTCCAAGTTTCAGCTTTGAGAGCCTTTTTGTATTTCTCAATTCTTCCTTTCTTTTTCTTCAACAGAGGACAGTTAGGTCCGATATGCCCCTTTTTCTTGCACTCGAAGCATATAACATCCTTACTAGTTTCATTGTCTTTTGTTGGTCTCTTCTGAAAATTATGCATGCTCTGCTTCTTCCAATTGAATCTTCTTCCATTTCTATTCAACTTTCTGAACGTTTTAATCATAAGCGCCAGCTCCTCATCGTCCATATCATCATCTGAATCTGTATCATCAGAATCATCGTTAAATTTTAAAGCAATTGATTTCTTACCTTTATGATATTCCTCATCATTTATCGGCTCCACTTCATATGATTGAAGCGTGCCTATCAGTTCATCGACTGATAGAGGCATGATCCTCTAAGTTTCTCTAATTGAGATGATTCCAATCTTTTGAAAGTCCTCGCAGCAGTTTGTTGACTTTCATTGGTCTAGAAATTGGTTAACCTTGATAAGCCAAGCCATTTACAATCTCTGTAAAGTGACTAAACATATCGATAATAAATTATTTAGGCTTCATTCTGAAGGTTTTATGCTGTCCAAGTAGAATGTTTATTTTAGTTTTCTTCACATGGTCAATTCCTTCATAGGTAACATGTAATATGTCCCAAACTTTTTTTGTTGTTTCACAAGAAGAAATTCAGTTATATTCAGTGGGAGATAAGACACAGTATAGAGAGTAGATAGTTTTCGCATCAAGAGCTTGTCTCTTGGTAATTTCTGCTTGTGTAGCTTCGTCAACGTCAACAACTTCTTTCCCTCTCTCTGAAGTTGATGTAGCTTTAAGGTTGATCCCTTTTTTGGCAACATCCCACTCCAGGGGATCTCTCGATCTGAGAAATGCCTTCATCTTGTTCTTCCACATATTGTACTCATTTCCATCGAAGTAAGGAGGTCCGGTGTTGCTTTGACCTTCAATCAAACCTGGAGCCAAAATACTAGTCATAAAAGATCTTTAGCTTAGAAGTAAAACACTTCAATAAATAAGCACACAGGCTATGATATTAATTGAAAGTACTAGTATGAACACCTAAAAAGGGATGAATATGTGTGAAGAAAATTTTTGCAAAAAAGCAGTAAAATATTTTGCTTTTGAAACTAAGTCTGATGATTAGCAAACTTTAAAAGAGTTTTTAACTTTAACTAATAAATCGAAATACGTATAAGGTAAAGGAGTTCAGGGAAAAGAAAAATAACACAATTTATAGTAGTTCGTCATAGATTAAATTTATGTCCACTCTCCCACGCTAACAACCTTCTGGCTGCTTTCCACTAAGAATCAAAAGAGAATTTACAATCTTGTGATCTCGACTTCATAGTAAAGAGTCTCTACTTCTCTCACAAAGTCTCACTTTGTGTCTTTCTCTCTTTTGAATATAAATTTGAGCAAAGCGTAAGGAATAACAAGTAAATGGGAAGTTTCAAACTTTGGAATTCTTCTTTCACACACTCTATCGAATGACTGGAGAGGCCTCCTTAAATACTCCCCTTTATGCCTTCTCGACCGTTGGTACTTTCCAAAAAAATTCTTCTAATCAACCTGTTGAACAGAATCAATCAAGGAGATCTCAAGCCGTTTGAAGATTGTGATGAAAGCCTGTCAATCCTGTTCACCCATACAATCAGGATATTTAGTTTCCATAAGTAGATTCTTTCCAAATTAAATTGCCTTCCAAAAAGATTTGATGTATTGAAATTGATTCCAATAAAGATAATCAATCTCGTAGGTGATTATTTAACCAGAAAGCCATCTGTATCTTGTACAAACCGAACTCACGAAGAAACAAAGATAGTCTCGTGTCTAGATAATTCTTCATTCTTCACTTATGTTCAGTCTAGAATTTCGTCAAAGTGGGCAGACTTCTGTTGTAAGATAGACTTTGACATAAAAGTCTGGCAATCTTCAAAACAAAACTTAGATAAGTTTTGTCAACTTCAAAACATCATAGGAGTTTTCTCTAACACATAAGACCCTTTGAAATCCTAGAAATGATAAGGAATATGGCCTATCAGTTGGCCTTGCCACCAAAACTTGCTCAGGTACACGATGTATTCTACATGTCCATGTTAAGAAAGTATGAGTCAAATCCAACACATGTTCTCAACTTTGAAGAGATCAAGGTAGACAACCAAGGGTCGTATATTGAGGAGCCAATGCGGATCGTGGATAGACGCGAGCAAGTAATTAGAAACAAGGTCATTCTCTTAGTCAAGGTCCTATCAAAACACCATGGAATAGAGGAGACTACCTAGGAAAGTGAAGAAATCATGAGGCGCAAGTATCCTCACCTATTTGAATGCCCACGTATGTTATGAAATTTTGGGGACGAAAATTTTAAAGGGGGGAGAACTGTAACATCTTCAATTCCAACCCCATGAAGATCGGCCATAAGGTCCTAAAAAGATCGATCATGGGCCATTAGCCATGGATCGATCAGTTCAATCGGCAAGAAATCATGGATTGGACATGACCGACCAATCGATCGACCGACCGGTCACGAATTGGTCGACGTGTCGGCCGTGAATTTCTATCAACCATGCCAATAAGATAGGATCACTAGCTCATAAGATAACCTTTCGATCATGAGAATTGATCACGGGATGATTTTGGATCAGTGGATGATCATAGGTCAATCCAATCGATCGCAGTTTCTGGTCGCGGGTGATTCCGCTCGATTAAGCACCAATATATGGACGATTCGAATTGACCAAATGCAATTTCCTTCCAACCAAAAATGCATCATTCCCTATTTAATTCTTAGTGATCATAACAGAATCTTGAATTGGTGAAGTCTGATCATGGATTGGTAATGCACCAACCACGAACCCTACCGGTGGATCGGGTGCCAACCAAAATGAGCCCAAGGATAGACCTAGTTATTCCCTCACTAATTCTAAGGTGCATGGGTGCCTTGGCTTTGTGCTAGGCCATGGGTAGCCTTAGAATAGGTCTCGAACCACTTAAAGGACAACTGACCCTATTGGTTGACTGACCGTCCAAAGGAACAGTTTGGGCAAATATGGGACGTAAGGGCCGAACCTCAAGTGTACGTGATATGATTTTTCAAGGTGTACCTAATGATCCCTTCTCCAACCCTGAAACCAACTTGGATGATAGAATTCTCTAGACCGCCTTCTTGATGAAGAAAATGACAAAATAGAAGAAAATTCTAGAACTCCCTCATTTAATAAGAAGGATGACTCACCCCTTTAGATAGAAATTTCTAAATTTAGTAAATCATAACCAAACATTCGCCTTGAGAATTAAGTAAGGGACTCTTGGACAAATGGACCAATCTAGAGAAGACATATATGAAATCCTAGAACACCTCAGTAAATGCAAGGATGAGTAATCCCACCTAGGTGTCCATCCGAAGATTGGGTAATGATGGCATGAGGTTTGCCTTGGAGAAGAAGTTAGTGACTCATTGGCTTAGGTGTCCATGAAAGATATGATCATCATTACTATAAGATTTTCTTTAGAGAATAAGTAGACCAAGTTATGATGGCATTGTATAAATGGTCTAATAGGAATAAAACAAATAAGCCTCCAATCATTGCATTAGGCCATTAGGTGTGCCACCTTTTAAAATAGGCATGACACCTTGCAACTTAGGCTTGCCACCTAAGTATTCTAGGTGGGCCACTTGAAGAATTTGGAATGGACCGTTTGGCTCAATAATGATGACACCGAGTAGTATAAATAGAAGGAGCCCTTCCTCATTTTCCTCACCTTGTCATCCATTTCCTCTTCCACCTTCTTCCTTCTCTCAGCCTTGCTCGCCCATTGCCTCATCGAACGGCCCTCTATTGGTAAAATTACCTATAGTTCATCAAGATTCATCCCAGGTAAGTAGAATCTCTAACTCTTGGCTATGACAATAGCCTACATCATCGATTTTAGTGGTGTTCTCACCCGTGTAAGCCGTGTGTATGTTGTGATGTTCTTTTGTGTGGTTTACTCATGTTTGCACGCTTGAGTGGGTTCATGCCCCAGGACGAGGTCAAGGTTCGCTCGACTTGGAATCGATGTCAAGTCGCAATGGCCTAAGCATGCAACCCAAGCCACAAACCAAGAATCGATCCCGGCATATTTTATAATATGATGTTGAGGAACATGACACACTCACATGAATGAGCATGCCCTAAGGCCTTGCATACATTGGCTAAGATAAGAGATGAAAAAACCAGCTTGTGTGATGCACTCGTGTGTGCACTTAAAGAGGAAAAAGCGCCCATCGCCACATAGTGTTGGCAGCAATGCCTTGTTCATTGAACAGGATGCTCTGGTTAAGCCAGGATACCTAGGTTAAGCTTGGATGCCTCGGGTAAGCTAGCCCCAGGATGCCCTGGTTGAGCCAAGATGCCTAGGTTGAGCCTGGATGCCTTGGTGAGCTAGCACCAGGATGCCTCGGTTGAACTGGGATGCTCTGGTTGAGCTAGGATGCCTAGCTTGAAACCAGATGCCTCAGTTAAGTCGGGAGGGCCTAATTGAGCCATGACGATGGTAAATGAATCTACATGAGTGCCGGTATATGCATAAGTGTGATATGTTGATATGTTCATTGATATGCTGAAGGTAAGCATGCATTGAAGTATACATTAATGGACATCTACATGTAGTCGAGGTGTAGCAATAGGTTTGCTAATGATCTGCCATCGACATTGCATTACAAGTGTTGTACCTACTAGATTTTGATGATGAAATGTCCTCCTAGTAGAGAATTAAGGGTTTTACTTATTGAGTTTCCCCAAAACTCACCCCTCCTCCTTTCAGTCTTATAGGCGTGGAAGTCTCACGTCAATTTTGGGAGTTGCAATCTCACTAAAGGAGCTAAGGTTTACCTTGACCTTTTGAAGATGTGGTAGTTGTAAATATAATGGCCCATGATAAAGGGCTTGTAAAAGTAACTAATATAATTGTGTATTTGTAAATGGTGTTTTCCTAGCTACTTGTCGTTGTCCAGGTGTTGTATGTACGCTTCCACATGTGCTTAATGAAAAAATAAAAAGAAATGGGACGGCGACGCGTCTGCGACGTTTCGAAAATAACCCTTGCTACTCGTGACCCTGAGGATGGAGTTGGGGTCGTGACATGTTCAATTGATGTAAGATTTGTAAAGTCTTGATGTTGTTTAGTGCGTCAATTGCATGTATCAAATTAAAGGGGTATTGCAGCAAAATAAAACTTGATGGTGCGAGTCTATTTTGACATTTTTGTCACAACTCGCATGATCTCGATTTTTTTTCTAGTTCTCAACAAAAAATATTCATTGTCACATGTTCTGTATGTGAGATTTTTTTGTTAGATTTTTACATGTCCTTAAGTGACCGAAATCATGTTTATTCTGTGGTGCTACGGATAGGATGGGACCTTATCACATATGCACTTTACCATGCCCATTTAAGTCTATTAGAGACTAAATCTTGTATTGTTGTCTTCTTGACTTTTAAAATACACATAACAAGATTCATGTGCATATGTAAATTGTCATGATCAAGCATCGTTTACTATATGAACACTATGCCTCAATTAGGCTAGAAGCATTCCGAAATCATCGAGTATGTCATTTAGGTTTTAAGTCATTTGGCATTGACATTTACTTATATGATCCTTTTGCATATTGACTTAAGGTTAGTTGTTTACCAAAATCTTTTGTCGCATCAAATCTTTTATCATTTGTGAATTTCATATTGTTTGTGCATGACATGAGGGATTTCTAGACTTATTGATGCATGTTAATGATTTTGGTTTTCAATTACTAATATGCGTACTTTTGGAAATCCCGGTGTTAGAGCATCAAGTTGACCTCGTTTAGACCCAAACCTTTCTAGGAAGTTATAAAGCATGCCTGGAAATTTCTAATGCCATTGGTTTCATGTCAATTGCCCATCATTCAATCCATTTTCCATTTTTCCTAAAATAGGATAGAATTTGAACCTAGGGTCAAAATTTGGACTCCCGTTTTTACCCTTATTTGGATAGACCTTTGTCATTTATATATATATATATATATATATATATATATATATATATATATTCTATAGGGATTCTTAACTTGGTCCCTTAATGAAGTTTGTTTATCATCATATTGACTATGTTGTGTGAAAATTTCATGATTTTTAGACCTCTAATGATAGAACAAATCTTAGTTACAATGATGTGATGTTCTGCTGTTTTGACAATTTCCTGATGTATTGTTGTTTGTTTTCTATTTTTATAAAACCATGCTTAACTCATTTAGGAAAAATTTCTCACGAAATTGTTCGTTATCATATCATGCATGTTAGGGGATTTTTTTCATGAATAGATTGTCATTGGGTATCACCCAAATTTGCCGATTTATCATGCTTGGTCTAAAATTTCCTAACATGAAATTATTGTTGTGATTGTTTAGCTAAACCATTTGGGTTAGTTTGCGCATGAAATTAGGTCATGTCATCTTCACAGAAATTGCTCTAAATGCCTTGATTCTAATTGTTGAATAGCTTTTTAGTAAATTGGCCTTGCAAATCATATTTAGAAATACTTTGGTGCATGTGATGTTTCTGAAAATAATTTCCTAGAAACTCTTTTTCGAAGCTTGATTCGGCTTAAGGAAGAGTCGTAATTTGAATCATATTCAAAATGCCTACAACACTTACGAGTACATTTATATGAGCCTTGAGCTAACCTTAGCAATTAAATGTGTTCCATAACTTAGATATTCCTTAATTCAAAATATTTTTAGATGGTTTTGAATTCTAATTTGACGATTGTGAAGATCACGATTTTGACTGTATTTAAAATGCCTGTGATGTTTGTGAGTGCATTTATGTGACCCACAAGCTAGCCTTAATAATTAAATACGTTCTATAGCTGAGATATCACTATGTCTTAAAAGCTTCCACTCATTGATATCGATGATTTTAAAAATATTTTTGAAAAATCAGATGTACCCCCATGCATATAATCACATCATTCATTAGAAATGTATGTGCTTGAGATTGGCGTGTGCCCTTGGTAATAAGTGACTCGCCGACAGTTCACTTTCTTATTTGATTAATTGAGAAATAAGGTCCAAAAGACCTGCAATGCATGTGGTTTCTAGATGTATGTTAAGGTTGATGTATGATATCGAGGGTAGATCTTGGGAATCACATAAAAAGCTTTGTTAGGGATTTATAAGTGTTATTGGCCATACGAGAACACAATTGATCAATAATAATTGTAAGTCATAAAATGAATTGTGTAGGTGTCTTAAAAGGACCTACGCATGAATTACAAAGGCCGACCCCGAGGCCCAAATTCGATTTGTGAATCGAATTTCCTTTGAGTGATTTACCTTGGTATGATGTCATGTTTTTGGTTTTTTTTTATGTGTATGAATGTTTCTTTTCATTATATATACTTAGTTACAATTTTCTAGACTAAGTTTAGACTAGGATACCAAAGATAGAGATGACACGAAGATGGTGAAAGATCGATATCCATTACTATTATTTTGTACCATTCACCCCCGATATATGTCTCGCGTTTCTTATTGTCTGTATAAAAGCCCTACGAGTTGCAGGTTCTTTTCTTTTCTTTCTCTTTTAGTTGAATCTTTCTTGGGATAATATGATAAATTTATTGATTTCCTTGGTTATTTACTTACCGTCTCGTATTTTCAATTTAGTTGAGTGCTTTTTTTCTTCTTTCTTAGAAATAGAATAACATGAAAATGACCAACCACACATGCTCGCTTGGTTTAGTCTAAACGACCCTGAAAAAGTAAAAAGACATACATGATCGCCTCAGCTAAACGCGACATACTGTTAGGTATTGAAAGGGCGCTAATAAAAATATTAGTGTAACCCAAGTCTCCAAACCTAATTATTTAGTTATGTGGAAATCAAGGGACAACTCCCAACCCTCAATTGGGTTTTCAAGTTGACCCCCAAAAAACGAGACTAATGGCGACTCCCGCCTTATTTTCTAGGTTGTCCTAAATAACTAGATCAATTAAATGAATTCATCATGAAGGGTATGAGTCTTGATAAAGATCACCACAATTTAGCATACTCAATGTGGCAGTACCCCAAAGGATGAGTGCTGCTATCCTTATGGGCGAAGCGTACTATCGAGAAGACTATCATGGTAAAAATACCTTTAAATTCGATATCCACACTCGACCTCCTTTATCAAGGTGTGTCATCCATGTGGGTATGGATCGTGACACTCCGCTATCATACGAGGTACAAGTTTGGGAGAATTTGTGACCATGTATGAGGGAACTCACAAGAGGTCCAATCCGAAAGGCGAGGTGATGACACCTTTTAAAATGTGAATCGTGAGAGTACTCTTGTAGTCAAATACCCCTAAACCCGACCTTCCTGTGTGAGGTTGGGTCGCAACAGGCTTGGTGACTTGCTAGGGAGTAGTAACTAGATTAGGAGGGCTTGAAGCAGTAAACTATGGTTGTTGTCCTTAGCTAACGTGTCTTGTATAGGATCACCTATATGTCAAAGTCACGTGGAAAATCAAATTAGTCGCTAATAAAGTGTTAAATGTTTTTGTAGGTGGGAGTTATAAGGGGAGGCGTGCTTGTAAATCCTTTATTTTGCAGGTGGAGTAAGGATGTATGAATGTATGATGGAGTTATATTGATGTGCTGGATGTCTAATTTCAAATGCATGTTTACGAGCTTTAGTACGACACTGCATACACAGCCGCAATCTAAAATCGTGATCGCCCAATTTAAGACCTTAGGAAAGTTTATGGGTTGAACCCGTGAGTGAATGCTCATGGTAATCCATTACTTACATAAACCCGCGCATTCCAATCGATAAATATAGCATTGGCCAACAATAGTAGCGGTGGGTAAACTATTTTTATCCTTTAGGATGAGGACCTTGAGCCTTTAGTAACCTCACCTTAGGTGTTGAAAACTCAAAATTTTATGTGACGTGATTTGTGCTTGCCATGTGTTTGGTGAGTAAGACATTGTTCCTTTTTTATCATTGTTATCTTATTTCTATCCATGCTTTAATTACATGTTTTATATTCCAACAACAATACGTTTTAATCACGATTGCCCCTTTAGGTTTAGCTTTGATGGTTAAGCCTAAATTGGACGTTGGCTTAGTGCCAAGGAATCTCGAGGCTATATGGGAGAACCTCGACCCAAGACATCAAGATTACGTGGAGAAGCATATAGGTTTCCTCCCGACCTTACTAAAAGTCGAATCATGTATCACGATGGTGAAGGCATTTGCTCATTTTTAGAATCCCATGACCTCCACCTTCGTGTTTAATCAATATGAATTAACCCCTACAACCGAGGAGTTTCCGAAAGCTATTGGGTTAGGCAAAACTTCCTTAGGTTTCGTTACTCCTCCTATTAGTCAAGATCATCTCTCTCCTAAGTTAATTTCTTAATATCCTTACCAACAAAAGTAGGGTTATTCTTAAAAGAAATTCAAATTCCATGCCATATACATTCCTTTAACAACACCTTATTAGCCTAAAGCATAAATCTGGAAACCAAATTCCTCACATTTTCCTTCTCATATTCTTCGGCTTTGTGGTGTTCCCACGTACCTGAAAAACGATGGATTGTTTAGTCGCTCACATTGTCAATCAATTGTACACCTTTAGTTGTTTTACACACATGATCCTTACCGAAAATTTTGTGTCCCTTAATCATTTTGAAGCAAATGGCCGAGGAACTTAGGACTTCTCCAAATTTGGCTCTTTTTGCATATCAAAGAATCCACCCCTCATTTCTTTTGGTGTGCTTTGCCATATCATTTGGAAGAACATAAACAATATTCTCTTCAGAGGTGAGCCACTCTCTGTCCCGGCCATGAAGAAGCATCTTCTCAAAGTCGTCAAAGATAAGGCTGCCACCTTTAGAAATGTGGAGGACTCCACTAGGAATAGGAGGCCGCAACATAGTTGGGAAGTTGACTTGATCATTTTCTGCTCCGGAGATCTTCAACCGTCTGGCTAAGGCTCCTAGTCGCCATTGGTTTTGCTAGTCTTGCAACTAGTGTTAGGCTTTTGTTGCTTTGTGGAAGGTGGTTGTCTTCTTCCTTCCTTGCCCTGTCTATTGTAGTTGTTTGTTCTAGTTGGTGGCTGTTTGCCATGCTTGTTGTTTTGCTTCTGTTTTCTTGTTTTAGCCACTTGGCTTTTCATCCCAGCTTCCTTCCACTCATAATGATTTCCTCATCTTGAGTGCAAGTTTTTGAAGCCGTGTCGTTTGTACAGTTTGGCCTTTCCCCTTTATATTGATTACTTTTACCAAAAAAAAAAAAAATCGGCCCCTCAAATTAGGATTGTCGATGTCACAAAAATCATCTTATTCTTAGGTTTTACCAAAGAAATAAATTCTTTCCATCGTGGTCTTTCTCTATATGGTTCCATTTCCTCAAGAACCTTATCCTTAGTTTAACCCAATATCATGTTCGATGCCTTGGTGATCCTGAAGTGTGCCTTGTTAGTGGAGTTGATGACCCACTTCCCCTTGTGGGATTGATGAGTCTAACGTCGTATTACCCTCTAAGGGTACTCCACTAATATCACATGCCTCCAACGATCCCGCCAATCCTCAAGTTGGGGCTATATCGTATTGATTACCACCATGAGGTCATCATGGAAAATCAAATTGGCCATGTCAAAGCCGTGATTCAAGCACTATTGGCATTTAGTATTTCCATTCTTCACATTACATGGTCACCATCAACAAAGCCGATTTTGGAGGGAGAGATGAGGTTTCATCATTCCACTATCGATTATATCTACCGCCGAGTGGAGCATGAACTCAAGGTGGAGCTACATGATATTCACGAGCCTCAAGGTTTTCAACAAGCTCAAGTTGAGGAACATGAAGATGAAACCTTGATCAACGTGGAACTCTTGGCTCATGACAACAAGTGTCTCCGCACGACCCCAACTAGCTCTTAGGATTCTTCATTTCCTTGTAAAAGAACTTTCCTTGTATTTCCCTTTCCTCAAAAAGAGATTTCTTTTGTGATTCTTTCCTTTTGATTGAAATGTCCCTGTATTCATCTTCATATTACATGTTACATCAAACCATTTTTTAAGCCTCAAATACGCAAGGTTTTGTTTCCCTTGTAGTTGTTCGATGTAATCAATAAAAATTCATGAAATTTCTCATTATCATGTTATTTTAAGAAAAGGAGTGTCCAGATTAAATATTTGTCATCATCCTTTTCAATTATATAATTTCTTTTGAAGTTATTTTTGATGATTGGATGTTATATGATACGAGGGTCATATATGCTTCTTATCACAATTTCATCTTAAGAAAATATTAAATTAACAAGGTTTTGTATTTTCTTGATTTTTTCTTGACTCATGTATTGGTTGTGTCATGCCCTGACCCTCGGTCACGTGACCATCCTTAAACCTTGGTCAATTTTAAAATGCGATATCCCCAGGACTACATATCATCGACCCTTTCCTTTTTAATAGCACATGCGGAAGTAATTATAAAAATCTCCAGACAATAAAGCAATAGGATATACAAGTAGGACTAGAAACCTGAACCTGAAAACCACACCCTTATGTACATATATACAACTCAGTCATATATGTACATATATCAGCCATGCTAAAAAGGTTGGTTTCTACTCAAACAGATTCTACGGCAAAGGTCATCAAATAGGAGTGGAGTCTCAATCCTCATCAGGATCCTACTATGAATCATCCTCGGGGTTCTCCTTCTGGTACTCCTCTTCAGGTTCTTTCTCCTCAGGTTCTTCATCAGGGTCCTAAAATATTTTCTCCAAACCGGGATGAGATTACGTCTCAGCAAGTTCTACCCCCTAAGACCCGATTAGTAAACTAATACACCTTAGGGCTGCCTATGCACAACATGAGTTAGAGGACTTACCTTGGCCTCAGATTCCACCTGTATATTAGCACAGATCAAATAGGCACCCAAGCAATCACATCACAGATCAAAGCATCTATCTAATCGACTTAGTAGATTTTATATCAGTCGGACCATTTCTAGGTCATTCATCACACACCAAGTAATTCCTTAGATTTAGTGGCTTTACGGTCCCACTCGACCCTCTCAAGATCTAGTGGCTTTACGGTCCCACCCGACCTTTTCAAAATTTAGTGGCTTTATGGTCCCACCCGACCTTTCCAAGATTTAGTGGCTTAATGGTCCCACCCGACCTTCTCAAGATCTAGTGGCTTTACGGTCCCACCCGACCTTTTCAAGATCTAGTGGCTTTATGGTCCCACCCGACCTTTCCAAGATTTAGTGGTTTTATAGTCCCACCCGACCCCTTTTTACGATGCCATACTCTGTCACCAAGCCACGTGCATTCTCCAGGAAGACATACCGAGTCTCCGAGCCACGTGCATTCTCTAAGGCTACCTTTTCACCAAGATGACATATCTAATCACCGAGCCACGTGTCTTTCCCAAGTGACATTCCAATTCACCGGGCCACATGCATTCTCTAGGTGATTTATCAACTCAATTTTGATACCTGACAACCGATACCCGACCAATTCTCAATCACATAGCCAAAATTTCCTTTCCTTTTCTTTAAGAATATAACTTAAAAATGCACCATTAAATCAATTCAACACGAATTAAAGCTCAAATAAATAAACGGATTGCTCCATGACAATCGGCATGAAATTCCGGTCACCAGCCATCCCAGTTGCATTTCCATAAAATAAATAATTAAATAATTAATTTTGAAAATTAAATAAATACAATAAATTCAATTTAGCACAATATAAAGCTCAATTAAATAAACGGACTGGGCCATGATCATCAGCATAAAATGCCAGTCACTGGCCATCCCAATTGAATTTTCAAAAATAAATAATTAAATAATTAATTTCGAAAATTAATATTTAATTCCTAAAAATACCATTTAGGCCCGAATTGCCTAATTAACACCCGATAAGGGACGGAAAAAATCCCAAGAAGTATCCAATAAATAGTAAGACATTTTTACTAATTAAATGCACAATCAATTTAATTAACATGCATCAATGGGTCTTTAATTTAATTACTTTAATCTAATCTATCCACCTAATTGCAATTAATTAAATCTAATCAACATTTAAGTATAATTAGCAAACTAAGAATGCACTAGTGGGCAAAACTCACTTGCACTAAACGAAGGCTAGGACACCGAGACGACAACGCAACGGCGGCCAAACTTGGGCCGGGCCAAGAACTTCGCAAGCCCGAAGAAACTTTGGACTTCAAGATTGGGCTGACTTCTTTAATCACTTGGGCTTGAAAATACTGAATTGTGGGCTGCTTGCTGGGCCAGAATTAAACTGAAAATGGGCTCTCTCTTTGGGCTGAAATAAGCCAAATTCCTAGGCTTCAATTCTAATTGATGATGGGCTGAGTTTCCTTGGGCTGATGGGCCAACCAAGAGGCAACAAAAGCTGCCGATGGGCCTCTGGACTGCAAGGCCAATGTTGCTGAAATCTACGACAGCTAGACTCCACGAGCTGAGTTAGGCCAAATGTTAGACTGGGGAAGCTCGAGCGTGAAGATGGAAGAAACGGAAGCAACTTGCGTCTCTGTGGTGTCTCGGACGTGTGGAGGGAGAGATCTCTCGGTGGAGCTGGCCACGTGGATGAAGAGGGAGCAGCTTCAGTCTTCAATTCGGTGGAGAAGCAAAATCAAGATGGAGCAGCTTCGGCGTCGTTGGCAGCTTGCGAGAAGACACGAAGCAGCAATCCGTTGGACGTGTGGCAAGCTGGGAATTTTGGTGTTGCAGCTGGAGGAACACCGAAATTGTAGTGGTCCAAGACAAGGGGATGGCTTCAATCGAGTGTTGATCGAGTGGGGTTGAAGGCGCGCAAACCGGTGAAGCTGAAATCAAATTGCTGCCGACAAAGCCTAGTGGAGGATGCGGCTTTGATCTTCGGTGCAGCTGTTCTTTGGTCCAATCTTCAATGGACTCCTCTGGGCGTGCAAGGATGTGAAGATGGCCGTGTGGATGAAGGACAACACATTAATGAGTCAACAACTCAGCTTTGTTGGACTCTTTTGTGGACCGAATTTGGCAGAGAAATGGAGCTCTGTGGATGAAGATGGAGTCCTCGCTGGGTTGTTTCGAAGGAGCTCCGAGGAGTTGAAAAATAAAATGGAGACGTGCGCAGGAGGGGATAGGGACGGCAAGCAATTGGAGGGCAGCTGGATTTCTAGCTCAAGTAGACTAGAATAGAGCTTATAGTCCACATCTCTATCCACCCAATTTAATGCAATGTCCCCCTAATTCTTTCCATAACTTAAATTTCACAAAAATATCCAAATTGAAGTCCAATTTCTAGCCCCATTTCAAATTCCGAATTTCACCAATTAAATTCAATCTCCTCACTCAATTTCCCAAATTGAGGCCCGATTTCGACGAAGAAAAATCCCAAATGATTTTCTATAAATCCACGACACACAAAGGCTCGGCCTAAGAGTCCAATTTTCCATTAATTTAGCCAATCTGAATTTCCGTTGATTTTCCGCAACGTCCGAACCCATTTTCCATAAAAAATCTCGATACCTCCGAAAAATCTTCTGAGACTGAGTTGACGTTCCTAAAATAGCTTGTGACACCACCAAACTTTCGATTTCTGAAATCTGACTCAAATTGACGATTAATTTCACTCCGGCGCGCTTTTAGTGTGACCTAGACTACTAGGTAACTTTAAGATATTTTTAAGTGCAAATGACCCGTAGTCGATTTTCTTCGAACCACTATGAACCCACTCAACTCATTGGTGACTCTTGATTATCGTGAAAATCTTTAGGATTCAAATACAGACACAAGGTACCATAACAACAGTAAAAATCAAATTAGTGCCGGTCGACAAGAGTTTTCGAATTTAGTGGAGTAACCCACGATCGGTCATTCATCTCAGTCAAACCAACCTATCTCTGATTTCAAATCGATTTTATACTGTGTCGCAATGATCTCTAAAGATGAGCACTGTCGAGAAGTCAATTCCTGATCGAATTCTCAAGTCTATTTGCCTTAAAGTTCTTAATAACTCACCCAGCTAGTCTAATTATCTCGTGAGTGGCCAACTCAAAGAAAAATACTATAATCGTGTCGATGAAATGCCCAATTTATCTAATCGAAATCAGAGCCCGAAATCTGGATGTCACAAGTTGGAGTTCCTTTTTCAAAGGTACTAAATCATGACTGAGAGGCATTCCATTATACATACCCGCCACCAAACAAGAATGGAGAACAAAGACATTCAAGTCCAAGTAACTAATGTGGAAAATCGACTTGACAAAATAATCGCCACATTTCTCGATTTTGAAGCGTTCATAACTCCATTGCTTCCGACTAAAACTAAACCCATTCTTGAAGATCTGCAGAAGTAAATCAAATGCGTGGGATGATGATGCGTCTTACGAATCATAAAATGGCTATAGAATTATCAACCCTTTCTTTGCCGGAAACGATTGGCTTTTATTTGAAGGGTAAAGGAAAACGAGTTTATGAAGAACAAGTATCTGAAATTGAACTATCTTTCGAGACTGGGGAAGGTAATCAAAGTCATCGTGATAAAATGGACGTGGTTCCCGTTCAATTGCGTCATGATCTCAATACGAAGCCACAATTTGGGAAATTTGGGAAAAAAGTTTATTACACCCTTACCAAGACCACTCTCTCAATTATTGCCAATGTTGTTGGAAGAAAAATTGGTGGCTAAGGAAGTTCCAAGAGAAAAGCCCCCAAAGTTTACTAGATCTTGAACCGTTGATCCAAGATAGTATGCTTTGTAATACGGCCTTATCACTTTAGATTCAATAAAGCATATGCACGTGAATTTAGAACATTTAGAAAACCCTAAAGAAACCAAGATTGCAACAGGTCTTTCTCAAACGGATGCCGATAGATTAATTAGGCTTTTGAAAGAATACCAAGATGTCTTCGCTTGGTCTTATGCTGATATACCGGTTTTAGATCCCGAGATAGTAGTACATGCATTACCACTCGATCCTAATTGTTTGCCTAAGAAGCAGGAGCTCAGAAGGACAAAACTTGAGTTGTCTAAGAAAATTGAGGGGGAAGGCATGAAATTGTTGAATGTTGGCTTCATCCAAGTCACCCATTATATTGATTAAATTGCCAATATTGTCCTAGTCATGAAAAAGGATGGATGGGTTTAAGTATGCGTTGATTATCGTAACATGAATAAGGCAAATCCTAAGGATGACTATGTGACATCCAGATTTTCAACCCTGTCTTCTACTGAATAAATTGGGCATTTCATTGACACGTCTATAGGGCTATTCTCAGAACTGATCATTCTTGAGATAACTAGACTATCTGGGGAAATTATTAGGAATTTTAAGGCAATTAGACTTGAGAACTCGATCATGAATCGGCTTCTCGACCGTGTCCATCTTTAGAAGCCATTACGGCACAGTTAAAAATTGATTTGAGATTAGAGATAGGTCTGTTCGACTGAAATGTGTGGCCGATCGTGGGTGACTCCACTAAATTGGACAATTCTCGTCGACTGGCTCTAGACTGATTTTCTTATTGTTTTGGTACCCTGTGTCCGTATTTGGATCCTCGAGATTTTCATGACAAGCGAGAGTCGCCAATGAGTCGAGTGGGTTCATAGTGGTTCGAAGAAAATCGACCACGAGTCATTTGCACTTAAAAATATCTGAAAGTTACCCGGTAGTCTAGGTCACGCTAAAAATGCACCGAATGAAAATTAACCGTCAATTCAAGTCCGATTTTAGAAATTGAAGATTCTTTCGTGTCACAATAAATTTTAGGAATGTCGACTCAGCCTCAGAAGATTTTTCGGAGATTCAAGAATTTTTACGGAAAACCATTTCGGACGTCGCGGAGATTTGGCGGAAATTAAGACGGGCTAAATTGATAGAAAAATGGACTTCCAGACTGAGCCTTTGAGTGTCAAATTGGACATCGAATATGGGAAATTTTCAAAGAAATAGATGTCCCGAAAAATTGTGAAATTCGGATTTAGAGGGCAGCATTAATTTGGACTTTAAATTGATTTTTGGAGGCCATATGAGATGAAATTGAGATGTGATGAGTGTCCCATTTGAAGCCATGATTTTAAAAATTCGTAGCCCCCTTCCCCTAGCATTTTTTGGACCAATTGAGATGTGTTGGAGAGTGCATTGTTGGCCTAAGGTGAGCCAAGGAAGAAGACTTGGCTAGGAAGGGTTTGAGGGGATAATCATGTGGAAAAGGAAGGCTGGTGGGCTCCTCGACTTCATCTCTATCCATCTCTCTCTTCCCCCTCACTTAGCTGTCGTCCAAGACTTCTCCTCTTTGCTCCATTCCACACGCCTGCAGCAACGAAGAAGCCAGCCGAAGCAGAAGCAGCCAGCAACACCAGCTCAACCGTCGTTCATCTCCTTCGCGTGAACCTATGGCTTCGCTTTCATTTCCTCGGCTGTTCTTCTTCTTTTACTTCACCGAAGCTGCAGCGCCGCATGTCCACGATCATCTTCACATCCTTGCACACCCAGAGGAGTCCATTGAAGGTTGGACCGAAGAACAGTTGAACCGAAGATCAAAGCCGCGTCCTCCACTAGGCTTTGTCGGCAGCAATTTGATTTCAGCTTCACCGGTTTGCGCGCCTTCAACCCCACTCAGTCAACACTCGATTGAAGCCCTCCCCTCGTCTTGGACCACTGCAATTTCGGTGTTCCACCAGCTGCAACACCGAAATTCCCAGCTCGCCACCCGTCCAACAGACTGTTGCTCCGTGTCTTCTCGCAAGCTACCAGCGATGCCGAAGCTGCTCCATCTTGATTTTGCTTCTCTACCGAATTGAAGAATGAAGTTGCTCCCTCTTCATCCACGTGGCCAGCTCCACCGAGAGATCTCTCCCTCCACGCGTCTGAGACACCACAGAGACGCAAGCTACTTCTGTTTCTTCCATCTTCACGCTCGAGCTTCCCCAGTCCAACATTCGGCCCAACTCAGCTCGTAGAGTCCAGCTGCCGTAGATTTCAGCAACATTGGCCTTGCAGTCCAGAGGCCCATCGGCAGCTTTTGTTGCCTCTTGGTTGGCCCATCAGCCCAAGGAAACTCAGCCCATCATCAATTAGAATTTAAGCCTAGCAATTTGGCTTATTTCAGCCCAAAGAGAGAGCCTGGTTTCAGTTTAATTCTGGCCCAGCAAGCAGCCCACAATTCAGTATTTTCAAGCCAAGTGATTAAAGAAGTCAGGCCCAGCAAATTCAGCTCCGAAGCCCAACAAAGCCAGCAGTTTTCAGCCCAAAGAGAGCAACCCATTCTCAGTTCAATTTCAAGTCCAGCAAGCCGCAAGTCCAATTGAGTTCAGCCCAGTCTAAAGGAAGCCGAGTCTAGCGCAAGAACAAATCTCGTTTGGGCTGAGATTTGTTGAGCCAAGGTCAAGGCCTGGTCAAAGTCCGCCGGTGTTGTCGAAAGTCCGATTTCGGCCGCCGTCGCGTCGCTGTTGCAGTGATTTGGTCTCTGCTTTTAATCAAATGAGTTTTACTTACTAATGCTTTATTAGTTTGCTAATTATGCTTAGGGTTGGTTAGATTTAATTAAGTGCAATTAGGTGGTTAGATTAGGTTAGAACAATTAAATTAGTGACTTAATGATGCATGTTAGGTGGTTAGACTTAATCATTAGCAAGTAAAGAGCCTCTAATATTTATTGAATGTATCTCGGGATTTTTCCCGACCCGTTTTGGGCTCCAATCAGGCAATACAGGCCTTAATTGGATTTTTATTATTTATTTATTTAATTTTCGAAATTAATTATATTAATTAATTATGTTTCCGGAAATTCAACCGGGATGGCCGGTGACCGGAATTTCGTGCTGATTGTCGTGGTGCAGTCCGTTTATTTAATTGAGCTTCAATTTTTATGAAATTGATTTAAATTGTGAAATTTGAGGAATTGTCCTAAATTGTTTGTTATTGAATATTTGATTGGTAATGGCCAAGCATGGATATATAGCGCCAGTACGTTGATGGGCTATATAGTAGGGAGAATGGTGAGAGCTAACTGAGAACATTATTGGTTGAGACCAATCAGATACGATATTATTGGACATACGTGATTCGGTGATTGGAAGTATCACTGGCGAAAACGGCGCCTTAAAGAACACACGTGAATGACTTATAGACAAACGTGATTCGATGATTAAGGAAATATCACTGGTGAAAACGACGCCTTAAAGAACTCACGATGTTGTCTATTGCCGATGTCACCTTGGCGAAAACGGCGCCCTAGAAAGGACACGTGGTTCGGTGATCGAGGATATCACTAGTGAAAACGACGCCTTAAAGAACGTACGGTGTCGGTGATCGGTATGTCATTGGCAAAAACAACGCCCGAGAAACACATGTGATTTGATGAATGAGTACACCACTAGGAAATCGTGGTATGAGTGGGAATGACCTAAAGAGGGTCTGACTGACGTGTAATCGACTTAGTCGATTGACCAGTGCTTGATCGGATGTCATGAATTGTTTGAATATCTGTGTTTAACCTTGAATTGCAGGTTGGAACTGAGGCCAAGGTAAGTCCTCTGACTCGTGTTGTGCTTAGGCAACTGTATGGCGTATTAGTTTACTAATCGAGTCTTAGGGGGTAGGACTTGCTAAGACGTGGTCTCATTGGTTATTGAATAACCATTTCAGGACCCTGAGGAAAAGCTGAGGAGGAAGAACCTGAAGGGGAGAAAGTATTTTGAAGTAGAAGATGATCCAGATAGGGATCTTGAGTACAACCCAGATGTGGATTGAGATCTCATCCTTTTTGTGAACCCTGTCTTAGTATAGATAGGTGTGGGACTTGTTTGCTGTAAATAGTATTGTAAATATACTATAAGTTGTGCTGTTAATGAAAGTATGGTTGTGAATTTCAATATGAAAAATATGGCCTGCTTTTCTATCCCATTATTTTATTGTCTGGGGATTTATAATTGCTTCCGCATGCATAATAAATAAAAAAGGGTCGGTGATAATTAGTCTCGGGACATCGCACTTTAATAATTGACCAAATCTGAAGGATGGGGATCGGGGCGTGACAGACTATCTTTTCCCACATATCAATGTCTTGGTTGACAATACAGCTAGCTTTGAGCTATTCTCCTTCATGAATGGATTCTCCTACTACAACCAAATCCAAATGAAAGAGGAAGACAAGACTAAAATGTCTTTTATCACTTAATAGAAAAGTTTTGTTACAAAGTCATGTCATTTGGCTTGAAGAATGTTGGGGCAACTTGTGACACCCCGAACCCTTCGCAGGTCGTCACCAGCGCCGATGTTACACTTTCTTTCCTCTTTCTATCTTGTACTCAAAACAAGCGTCGTTAATCACAGGCATTTTTTTTTTTTAAAGCGGTCCCAGCGCGACTCATAGCGGAAGCAAAATTCACATCGTCATCTATCTCCCTTCTAACCCATGATACAAATACACACCAACTAACAGCACGATTTTATAAATAACGTTGACGCTTTGCTTACATACATACATATAGCGAGATGGGGTTTCCTTCAGGTCGGTACAAAAACCAGAAAGGTTAAGACTCTGCCATGTCCCACCTAAAATCTCAAAAAGGAACTCCGACCCCTAACATCATATGAACACAAAACCCTCCCATCACCAGCATCAACTATCTACATCAAAAAGTGATCTAGCTCCTACTCCTCGCGCACAGGTCTCACACCCAACCTGATGTGTCAGGTGGTGGCGGCGGCAGCATCCCTCGCATCGCTCCATCCCGTCGAACATGCACAGACAGGAACTCTTGTATGACAGGGCCCCCAGCCAGGCCGATATCATACATAACTAAGCATCGCACTCGGATAAACGTCAATCCGGGCACAGAGGGACAATCTATCTCCGTACACTCCACCTCAACATCAGACGGTAGACCGTAAAATACCCCACGCGAAACAGCAGGTAGCGGCATAGTGCTAATCTGAAATGTTATCCCCAAAAGGGGCGAGTACAACCACTCAGCAGATAGGGAAATCCAATAACAACTCAGTACACCATGCATACCATCATACAATGCAGGCATTGCTTACCTTTTTGATGTCAAGCGTATTCATGCATCATCATAGCATATATATCATCATCATGGCATCTCATATATCATTATCATCACATCATCATTAACCATGCATCACCATGCATATCACATCATCATTAGCCATGCATCACCATGCATATCACATCATCATTGGCCATGCATCACCATGCATATCACATCATCATTGGCCATGCATCACCATGCATATCACATCATCATTAGCCATGCATCACCATGCATATCACATCATAGATCAATTTCCACTTTTACTTATTAATTGATCCCCACATTATCTTTTCTCAAATCATCAAATTCACCATCATCACCATCTCTTCGGGCAGAAACCACCGACAGGGATCCCAGCATTCCAGCCATCTCATGGCCACTGGGCTTCCGGCCCCCCACATTCCGGGCATCTCGCATCTCAACTAGCATCACGAGGCATTCCCTTTGGGCAGAAACCTCCGACGGGCTTCCGGCCTTTACCCTTCTAGCCGGGGATCTCGCACCCCAATCCCGGCATCGCGAGTCCTCCCCTTCGGCGAAACCTCCGACAGGGCTTCCGGCCCCCACATTCCGGGCATCCCGAAACTCCCGGGGAATCTCGGAATTACGCCACCAGGCCACCAGACAACATCCTCCACCACAACCTCATTCTCATCCACATTTATCTTTTATCTCAATTTAACATGGAAATTTGGCATGGCATCAAACATATCACACTTGCATTTCAATTCACATGTCATGTACATGTCATAGCTTAATCACATAAGTATTTCAACTTAATGCATGTACAAAGACCTCATCACACAAGTGCCACACAAATGAAATTGAATCCATGGCCAAATAAAAATCTATTTTATTTTATTATTTCATTATTTTATTATTATTTTATTATTTTATTATATTTATTTATTTTCATAAATAAATATTTAATATTTATGATTTTCCCAAAATCATAATATTCAATAATCATTTATAGGATCACAATTTTATATAAAATTCGTGGCCAAGTTGTATTTTTCACAATTTCACAATTTCCTCCAAAAACATCCTAAAATTCTCGGATTTAAGCCCACTGCACAGTTTCCGAATAAATTAAATTAAAATACCCATTCGGTCTTCAAAAATTACGAAAATTTACAGGGTGATAGCCAACACATTTTCGTACCTTTTTTATTAAGGACTTTAAGCCAAATTATTTTTAGATTAATTTCCATAGCCCTACGAAGCTTCTGGAACCACTACCGCGACGTCCAGAACACACTTCTCCGTATTTCTTAGATATCACCCATCAAATCTCTTTAGTTCCTTCTGAAATTTAAGTATGTTATGTAAAAATGTGTCCTTTACATGAAGGGATCTAGGTCAAATAACCAGATTATGGCCACCATTTTAACCCATGAAGTCTCGGGTGTCTCGGTACACCTCACCAGAATCATCCATCTCCAAGATCTAACAGATTCACCAAGTTATACTTGTTATTTTTGCTTCAAATTTTAGTATGTTGTAGATTAAGGGGTTTGCTACAACTTTCAAGAAGACAACAAAGTGAGATCTCCAACAGAAATCAACATGCAACCAAGAAATCAACAAAAGGTCAGTGAAGATTTCGCAGATCTGAGGTCTCCGTATAACAAAGCTTTTGACCCCACATATCACCATCTTTTTCCATGAAATTCGAGTATGTAATACCTCAAGATGTTAGCTTCAACTTTCATGAAGACACTGAAGCCAAAATCACACTCCAAATACACATGCAAGCTCGACTAAGATACTGACTACCACAAACCAAACGAAACAGTCACATAGCTTGAACACATCCAACCCTTACCTCGGTTTTTCGCCCAAATCACACCTAAAACCGAACATGCAACCAACAAAACAGACATGCAAGAGAAGTTAAGGACCCCACTTGCCTCCAAGATGAACAAACAGCGATGAACGGCGGTGTACGGCGGTCGGACTAGGCGGACGTACGGCGGACGGGCGGCGGCAACTCTCGGCTCCACCTCCTCTCTCTCGGTTCCTCTCTTCCGCTCAAGCTCTCTCTCTCTCGCACACCTCTCTCTTTGGACGGAAATGAAGCAAGCAACCGGCCATTTCTCTCTCCTAACCCCTTTTATATCCCATCATTTGCAATGATTGATCCACCTAATGACCAACCAATGCATGCTCTTCCTTTGGCCACTTGTAATTTTTGTTTTTGAATTAATTGGGCTTGGGCTTAGGCCCAACCGGCCACTCACTTTGGGCTGGTCGACAGCCACCTATTGGGCCCTAATGGCCGACTAGCTTGGCCCACCAAGCTTTAGGCTAATGGGTCCAAGGCCCATTTCGAAAATAACCCTATTTTCTCTTTCTTTTTTTTCCTTTTTTGAATTCCTTTTCATAAATATTTCTAACTTCAAATTTCATCTTGGCCAAAACCTTGGGATATTTTAATTATTGAAATTTAAATCATATGGCCAAGCTTTTAAATTTAAATTTCCACAACACAAGCAAAATTCATCAAATTAAAAGACAAATTGGCTAAAGCATAAGCCATAAAATTCTATCACCTAATTAAAGACATTTAACACACCTTAAGGCTTGGCTTTGAATTTCCGGGATGCCACACAACTCATCAAATAGCTATGGTGGCATTGTTCCACAACATGATGAATAAAGAAATTGAGATTTATGTCAACGACATGATTACTAAGTCAAAATAAGATGAAGACCACGTTGAAGTGTTAAGAAAGCTGTTTGATCGATTGAGGAAGTTCAAATCGAAGCTTAACCCCACCACATATATATTTGGGGCAAAGTCTGGGAAGCCCATCGGATTCATGGTTAATAACAAGGGTATCGAGATAGATCCCTCCTAGGTGAAAGCCATATATAACTTAAAACCTCCTTCTACTAGCAAGAAAGTTCAAAGCTTTGGGAAGGTTGAATTATGTATCAAGGTTTATCTCTCAGCTATCAGAGACTGCAAAGCCATTCTTTAAGCTATTGAAAAAGAATGTCAAGGTCAATTGGGATGAAGAATACCAAAATTCTTTTGAAGAACTCAAATGATATCTTTTGCAACCACCTGTTTTGGTTCAGCATATTCAAGGTGTACCTCTAATTTTGTACCTCACCATCAATGAAGAGTCCTTGAGAGCTATGCTAGCACAAAAAGGATCAAAGGATGGGATAGAACATGTCATGTACTACCTTAGTAAGAAGTTCATCACCTTCAAGGTCTGATACCCTGAAGTGGAGAATACATATGTAGCCCTTATTTAGGTATTGCACCTCTTAAGGCAATATAATCTTCATTACCGTATCCTACTAGTGATTGAGAATGACCCGATCAAATATCTTTTGGAGAAGCCTGCATTGGTCAGAAGGCTCACCAAATGGCAAATACTACTATCAGTGTTCGATATCCGAAGTATGGCTTAAAAGTCCATCAAAGGTCGGGCCATAGCCGACATGTTGGTCAAAAATCCTGAGAAATCTGATGATTGGGAGGAAGTTGATGAACGGATCTACCTAGTCTCACATGCTAAGCGCATCATGTATTTTGATGGTGCTGTTAACCTTTTTGGCTCTGGTACTAGAGCAATTTTAATATCCCTAGAGGGCCAACATTACCCAATAGCTGTAAAGTTGGTATTTCCTTGTACCAATAATACTTATGAAGATTTTCCCATTTTCACCTTCTCGGATTACTGTTCATGCATCCTCTCCAAGCTAGTTCCCGATTTCCTATACACCCGAACTACTCTCCAGCTGATTCCGGGTGACCCGACCAACCATTGGCACTGATTTTGGGAGGCTGAAGTCATCCTGACCCACTCTCCATCCTCACCATAGCTTTTTGCCTAGTACGTCTTCTTTAAGAGTCGATGGACTGAGCTAGGGTTTTCTGGGTTTTCCATGGATTCGTCTGCTGTGAACCCTGCCCTCACGTTCTCTGCCTTCGAAAGCATTAAAGGCAAAGCCCAGCTAAGGGATAAGGATACTCGTGGGAGGAATCGTGCCAGTCCTTCCTCTCTTAGAGGCCCCTCATCAACTGATGAGGTGGCCCAGATGAAATTGCAGGCCTTGCGAGGTGCTTCTGTGCAAAGAGGGCGAAGCAAAGCTAGGCGTTCGCCTTTGCCCCCTCAGCCCCAAACTGATCCTAAAGGCTCGAAGCCTCCTACTGTTTGCACTTGGGCTAGTGTTGCGAATTCCGCAACAAAGGGATATGAGCTTTCTTTTACTCCTCCAGCTGTGGTTGGAACCAGGGCAGTAGTCAATCTCCTAGATGACATTCTTGAAGCAAGAAACCCAAAATGGCATGACTACCTAGTTGGGTATTTTGTGGGGAAAAAGCTCCCCTTTAAACTCACTGAAGAGACGTTGAAATATGCCTAGGGAGCCAAGCTTGTAGAAGTAATGGCGAATGATGATGGTTTTTTCTTCTGTCACATCCCTGATCAGGATTACCGAAGACAAATTCTGGATAGTGGACCCTTGACGGTAGCCAGGGTGCCCTTAATTTTGAAGCAATGGCACCCTATGCTAGACTTGAAGAAGGATGACCATACTTCGGTCCCAATTTGGGTAAGACTTCAAAACCTTCCCTATGCCTATTGGTCTACTCCTACTATTGGTTTTATCGCTAGTGCTATTGGGAAACCACTCTATGTGGACTTGCGTACAGAGCAAATGAAAGTGATGTCCTTTGCTAGAGTCTGTGTTGAAATCACTGCTGAGCAACCTCGAGTTGAATTCGTGGATGTCAATCTGAATGGGGAGCTGCGTTCGGTTAAGGTTGATTATGAATGGCGGCTTGTTGCTTGCCCATCTTGTGGCACTTTTGGCCATAGATGCTCAGCTCAACCTCCCCCCTGCTCCCATGAAGATCCGCAACCTTCTCTGGTCCGTGACTCTCCTGCCACACAGAGTTCTCCTCCCGCCTCCCGTTCAGCTGCGGCTGACGAGGAAGGTTGGAAACTGGCTCGTACAGCCAAAAAGAAACAGCCCTTTAAGCTAAATGGAGGAGCTCCACCATCCCCTATGTAGAGTGTTGATGTTGTTCTCTCTCCTGCTATGGATCAATAGATTCAAGTGTTACTAAGGATCCCTGATTCTCTGGCTTCATCCTCCTCTGTCCCGCCTATTCGCCTAGAAGACCTTTCTTCCCTCAATAGCTCGAATGAAGATGTTGTTGTGGAAGGTGTTGTTGATGGTTCAAGGAGTAGCTCAGATGAGGATATTCCTACCTTGGTTATACCGAGTGCCCATAATGATTCAAGTCCAAAGAAAAATGTGCCTGCTAGCCCTAAGTCGTCTTCTCATAATGCCTCTTTGCTGGATTCTGACCAAGATACAACTCCTCCTGCCTCTATGTCTTCTAGGAAACCTAAATCGGAAGCCAGTTGAGGGCGAGCGGCGAAGAGGTGGTAACCCCTGCCTCCTTTGTTTCTTATACTATATTTATAGTAGCCTCGTTTTTTTTTTTTTTTTTTTTTTTTTTTGGCCCCTCTCCTGTGTACATATGCTTATTGGTGCTTGGAATATAAGGAGTCTTGGTAACCCTCTTAAACAAGCAGAAATTAGATCCTTTGTGCGATCTAACAACCTTAGTTGTGTTGGCATCTTGGAAACAAAAGTTCCCCCTTCCATGTTCCCTTCGATTTCTGTTATCCTTCTTCCTAGATGGTCTTGGTTCTCGAATTATGAACACTTTCCTCGAGGCAGGATCTGGGTGGGGTGGAACCCGGTGGCTATGAACTTTGTCTTATCTTCTACTTCGGCTCAAGCAATTCATGATCGGCTGGATTGGCTTTCCTCTCGGAAGAGCTTTTGCCTCTCTATGATCTATGGGGAGCACACCTTTGTGCTACGGCACACTTTATGGGTAGACATCATCCGTTCTAGTCTTGCTTACTCGGATGTTCCCTAGGTTCTAGCTGGTGATTTTAACGCTATCTATGATTCCTCCTATAGGCTTGGGAGCTCTAATTCGTGGATCTCGGCTTTCGATGAGTTCGAGGATTGCTTAAACCAAGCTGGTTTGAATGACCTTAGATACATTGGTCACAGATTCACTTGGGCCACTTCCTCGGGAATCAACCGTAAGCAATGGAAAATTGATAGAGTTTTGGTTAATCCATGTTGGAATTCAGAATTTTCCTTCTCCGAAGCATCCTTTCTCGCTCCTGGTGTCTCGAATCATTCACCTATGGTGGCCAGGATCTTTGCTCATCCCAACACTCGGAAGCCATTTAAATTCTTCAATTTTTGGATGACTCATCCAACCTTTTCTTCTTTAGTTGCCCAAGTTTGGGACTCTCCCATTATTGGTACCCCAATGTATATCCTTTGTTGCAAACTTCGCCTTTTGAAGTGCAGGTTAAAACAACTCAACAGGGACTCTTTCTCAGATCTCTATATAAGGACTGCAGATGCCAGGCGTGTACTTCTTGACACTCAGGATGCCCTTCTGAGGGATCCTTTTAACCAGATGTTGTTTAACAATGAAAATGAGCTTCTTAGGACCTTTTCGGACCTCTGTCTTCAAGAGGAATCATTTTTCAAACAAAAATCCAGGATTTGTTGGTTGAAGGAGGGTGATCTCAATACCAAGTTCTTCCATCACTTCGTGAATAAAAGACATCTTCAAAACAGAGTCATCTTAGTTTTTGATGGATGAACTCTTGTCTCTGATCCTAATGAAGTGCAACGCCTCTTTGTCTTGCAATTCCAGAATTTATTGGCTGCCTCAGATGCTCTTGCTTTGCCATCCGCTGACGATCTCCGTGCGGTCTTGGGCCATGCTCTCAATGACGCCCATGTTAACCTCCTCTTGCGGCCTATCACTGATTCAAAAATTCAAGATACTTTATTCTCCCTTGCCACTGGCAAAGCTCCTGGTCCATATGGCTTCAATGTGGATTTTCTTGAACACTCATGGGAGATAGTGGGTCCTCTGGTGACTCTGGCTATTAAAGATTTCTTTGTTACGGGTAATCTTTTGAAAGAGATTAACTCCACTATCTTAGCCCTTATTTCCCAAGGTCCCCAATGCTACTAATATAGATGATTTTCAGCCTATAACTTGTTGTAATACCATCTATAAGTGCATTTCTAAGCTTTTGGCTAACCGTTTATCTGTTGTTATTCCTTCCTTGACAAGCTTGCCTCAAAACGCCTTTGTTAAAGGCAGGCGTATCAGTGACAACATCTTGTTAGCCCAGGAATTGTTTTGTGATTTCCACCATGAACCGTACCGGCCGAAGTGTCATCAAGGTGGATTTCCAAAAAGCTTACAACACTATGAACTAGAAGTTTATTGAGTTAACAATGCAAGCTTTTGGCTTTCCATCCGAGTTCATTGACCGTGTTATGGTGTGTATTCAATTACCCAAATTCTCCATTTCTTTAAATGGTGAACTCCATGGATTTTTCCACAGTGCCCGGGGTATTTGCCAAGGGGATCCAATCTCTCCCTATATCTTTATTCTTATTATGGAAGTGTTCTCGAGCATCCTCAACGCTCAAACTCATCATCCGGCTTTCAACTTCTTTTGGAGATGTAAGGCATCTAGACTTTCTCATCTCTTTTTTGCTTATGGCGTTCTCCTTTTTGCTGAAGCTAGTATGGCTTATATCAACCTTCTTAAGGATGGGATCGATAGATTCTCATCCTAGAGTGGACTTGTTCCAAATCAAAGGAAAAGTGAGATCTTTTTGTCAGGGGACTCCCCATCCCTACATGAAAGCATTTTGGGAGTCTTTGGTTTTCAGTTGGGCTCCTTGCCTTTTCGGTACCTTGGGGTGCCTATTGTATTCACCAGGTTAGGCAAGGCCGATTGCATTTCCCTCGTCAATGCTATTACGGCAAGAGCCAAGTCTTGGACTCAACGTTTCCTCTCATTTTCGAGTCGGCTACAACTCATTAGATTGGTGCTTCACTCTATTCAGGTATATTGGTCTAGTGTCTTTATCCTTCCTTATTTGGTTCTTAACCGAATTGAACAAATTCTTCGACAATTCTTTTGGAGAGGCCCGAATTTAGGTCTTGGGGGTGCCAAGCTTGCTTGGAATGATGTTTGTCTGCCAAAAAATGAAGGTGGCTTAGGGATTCGCACTCTGCGTGAGAATAACAAGGCGGCTATGCTCAAGCACATATGGCTCCTCTTTACCAATAAGGAGTCTCTTTGGTGCAAATGGATTCACTCAAATTTCTTGAAGTGGAAAAATTTTTGGGTGGTCCCTCATCCTACCTTTTGCTCTTGGGCTTGGAAAAAATTGCTTGATCTTCATGGAAGTTTTTAGCAATACTTTCGTTGGTGCATTGGGAATGGATTTTTGGCTTCATTTTGGTTTAACCCTTGGCACCCAAGGGGTCCTCTTAACGGTTTCTTTTCTGATCTAGAGATTCATCAATCTGGCATACCACGCATGGCTTCAGTGAAGGTTGGTCTCTCTTCTTTCGTAGCCACCTTCTTGGCAGATTGGGGAGACCCTCTCCCGATGCTCAACCAAGAAGATGACCGTCTCCTCTGGCTTGGTCATCCCTCGAGCAGCTTTTCTACTACTTCCGCCTGGAATCTAATCCACCCTAGAGGGCCTCTAGTGTCCTGGTCTTCCTTTGTTTAGAATCCCACATTACCTCCTCAACATTAGACTCTCCTATGGCTGATCACGCGCAACCGATTACCGACTCAGGTAGCACTTCTCTCTTATGGCCGTATCTCTTCTGCGATGTGCGCCTTCTACTCTTGCAGGCCTGACTTGACTGATCATTTTTTTTTTGGATGCTAAATTACTGGTACCCTTGCGCGTTATTGGGCAGCTAAGTCTAATTTAGCCTAGCAAAACAAATGCTGGGTTGATAATATTGCTTGGATTACCAAACATCTTGCTGACAATAGTTTCCACCAATCCATGATTCGATTTACTTTTGGAGCTTTATGCTATCTTATTTGGAAGGAACGAAATGAGATTATCTTTCACAACTGCTCCCTTTTTCCTTCCGGCGTTGAAGAAGTATCTTCATAAGGCGATTAAAGATAAAGCCTTGTCCTTCAATCACATCCCAAACACTCCCTGAAATAGAAGACTGGAACAAAGTTGGGAATTGCCATCGTCAATCTTTGATTGATTGTGTTCTTCCCCCTTCTTGTTGTTGTTTTCGCCTCCTAGTGGTTGTTTGCCTCTTTTGTTTTATTATGGCACCACGGCACCCCTACACTCTCTTGACTCCTTTGTCTTTTGAGTGTTTGTTTTGTTGGTGCTGGGCTTCCTCTCTTTGTATATTCGTTTGGTAAAATCTATATTATACTTACCTTTACCAAAATAATAATAATAATAATAATAATAATAATAATAATAATAATAATAATAATAATAATAATAATAATAATAATAATAATAATAATAATAATAATAATAATAATACTTATGAATATAAAATTTGTATCTTTGGTCTACAGCTGGCCATCAATATGAAGGTCAGAAAGCTTCAAGTTTATGGTGATCATGCGCTCATCATTCTCTAAATGGAAGGTGAATGACAAACACAACATGCGAAGTTGATTCTTTACCACGAATATCTCAAACACCTGGTCAAGGAATTTGATGAAGTATCTTTTGATTACCTACCAAGATCGCAAAATCAATTTGCTGATGCCCTAGCAATTTTATCTTCAATATTACAAGTAACTGATAGCTTGAGTATCAATCCCTTACAAATTGATATCTTGAGGCAGCCTACTTATTGCATGCATATCGAAGAAGAGCTAGATGGCCAACCCTGGTATTAAGATATTATGAATTACCTTCAAGAAGGTAAATTTCCCCGAGGAAGTCAAACCAATGATCAAAAGTACCTGATGAATTTGGTGTCCAAATTCTTCCTCAGAGGAGCTCTTTATAAAAGATCTTTCGATTCAGTCTTGCTAAAGCGTGTAGACACACAAGAAGCCAAATTATTGATGAAAGAAATACATGAAGGAAAGTATGGCCCTCATATGAACGGTCATCTCTTGACAAGAAAAATCATGAGGCTAGGTTGCTACTGATTGACCATAGAAGCCAATTATATCTAATACGTGAGGTGTTGTCACCCATATCAAGTCTATGAAGACAAAATCAACATTCCTCCTACCGAACTACATAAAATGTCTGAGTCATGGCCTTTTTCAATGTGGGGCATCGATGTTATTGGGTCAATTTATCCGAAAGCATCGAATGACACCATTTTATCCCGGTGGCTATCAATTGCTTTACCAAGTGGATTGAAGCCAATTCTTATGCCCACGTTACTATAAAGAGTGTGAAAAAGTTCATCCGTAGTGATATCATCGCTCGATATGGACCCAAAGCGATCATCACTGACAATGGATCCAACTTGAACAACAAGATAGTAGATGAATCAGTTAGTGAGTTCCATATTCGCTACTTGAATTTCTCTCCATACCACCCACAAATAAATGGAATTGTGGAAACGGCAAATAACAATATCAAGAAGATCTTGCCATATGCTTTGATGACTTACTAAACTTCAATTCGCACTTCAACTGGGGTAACGCCATTCTCATTGGTGTATGGAATGGAAGTTGTGCTACCCGTGAAAGTAGAAACCCTTTCACTAAGGATACTTTCTCAAGTCAAGCTTTCCGAAATTGAATGGGTTCAACAAAGGTTTGAACAACTTAATATGATTGATGAAAAGAGGGTAAAAGCTCTATGCTATGGACAAAGCTATCATAAACAAGTAGCAAATTCGTGGGGTAAGTACACTATAAGTTCCAAAAGTTGTGTACGGTACTCACTTTAGTGCCAAAAAAAATTTCCAAATCACTTAAGTGCTACTTAAAAATAAAGATAAAAACAATCATTTAAGTGTCAACTCCAATCCGGATTGCCAGAAATCTGACGTGGCTATATTTTATTAATTTCTCAATCCTACGTGGCTCACCGGCGTGCCTAGTCAGATATAACCCCTAAACGATGCCGTCCAAAAGTTATAAATAGTGATCATTTAAGTGCCAAATTTTATGATCATTTGAGTGCCAAATTTTATTTAAAGTGATCATTTCTATGCCAGTTGTTGTTAAAAAACAATCACTTCAGTGCCAAGCATGCCACGTGGACTGGATATTTTGAAAATTTTGCCAAGTCATATTAAAATTTTAATTATAAATGACACGTAATCAGTTTGGCCGGAATTTCTCACCGTTGACACTAAAGTGATCATTTTTCCTCCGATTTAGCACTTAAGTGAGCCAGCGAAAACTTTTGACACTAAAGTGAGTGCCGTATACAACTTTTGGCACTTCTAATGTACTTATCCCCAAAGTCGTTCAACTACAAGGTCTGACCAAGACATGTCGAGATCAATGATCTCGTCTTGAGGAAGGTTTTGCCTATCATTCCAGATCCTCGTGGGAAGTTCATTCCAAACTAAGGTCCATATGTTGTAAAGAATGTGCTACCTAGTGGAGCACTGATTCTTGTAGAAATGGATAGCCAAGAATTGCCAATGCCTTTAAATAATGATGCTCTCAAGAAGTATTATTCAAGAATAAAGTGAAAGGATTTTGAGCTGCTTTTGGGTTGAATCCAAACCACTTTATGATATTCGCATCATGCATCTCATGCATGCATATTACATCTGCATGTTTGTTCATTTTGCAAGTACCAAAAGACCTCCAAGGAAGACTCCATCTATCTCCAAGGGATCAATTCCAGAAATTTAAAACCTCCAAAAGTGACCATTTTCTTTAGAACTTAGAAGTGGCCCTATCATTTGGAGCGACGAAAGAGTCAGTCAGAACTCTAGAAGTGAACCCCCTGTCATAAACAAAACTTGTTTTGTTTACAAATCTCTTTCAACCTTGATTCCAAAAATCTCCCTAGTAGAGTCAAGGGAACATACTTTTGAAAAGCAATTCATATCATAATTCCCCATGGAGAGGAACTTATCCAATTGATGATTTGGAAAATCGGAAAATGATTGTTAAACATGCCAAGTGGTAGTGCTCAAGATGATGAGAGGCAAGCCTTTGACTAAACATGTCCTTGTACACACTTCAAGAGAGTTGAGTGAAAAGAATCTTGTCTTAGGGCATAAGATTCATTCACAGTGAATACATGGAATGAAATAATAAAGGCATTTTCTTCTCAATCCCAAACACAATTCATATCCCTTGCAAGCCACTTTGAGCCAAATAGGAAGTATTTCCAAGCTAACCCTATCAAGAACAATCCTACAATGGGGCAAAATAGGAGGTCTTGGTTGGAAAATATGGAGCAAAAAATTGAGAAAGATTTAATTGTTTTTATTTACATAAATCTTCTTGTGATAGCTTTAGGTAATTTCTTATGGAAGTTTAAAGCATCCCAAAGTGATGAAGAGCATTCCGTTCACAACCCAAACACAATTCTCCTTTGTTTAACCAATTTGAGCCTTATGCAATTTCTTCCGTAACCCCAAGTAATGATTATCTCCCCCACATTAGGACAAAGCATATGATTTACCAACAAAAATTGAGAACATTGGTTATTTTTGTAAATACCACTCGAGAGTCTTAGATACTCAAGAGAAAGTGAAAACTATGGGGCATGAAAAAGCAATGTGCCTAGTAAAAGTAAGGTTAGTGCCCATGAAAAATGTAAAGAAAGGCAAAATTCGAAGAAAAGAAAAACCAATTGTCATGCGAAAGACCACTTAAAAAAACAAAAAAAAATGCTTTGCAAAACATATATTGCAAGTAATATCATTATAAAAGAGAACGAAGCACTTATGTCTCAAGACAAATAGTCAAAATGACCAAAATGACTCTCGAGATAAGTTAAATTTTTGAAGAAGTTGTATGATGGCAATGATGCCGAGACAATCACTCACTTTTAAACTCTTGATATCTAAAAAATGAAGAAAAAGCCATCAAAAACCTCCAAATTTTGTCCAAAGTGACAAATGTACCCTAGACTTTTTTTTTAGACATAAAAAATCCCAAACTTTGCTAACCGTGATATATTTACCCCAAAAAAATTTTCATAACACAAAAAACCCTAAACTTCTATCCACATGACACATTTACCCTAAATATAGGGCATTTTGGTCTTTTTTTTAAAAAAATATTTTTTCTTTTTTTCTTTTTTTCTTCTTCTTCTCTCTTCCCTCCGCCAACCATGGCAAAGGGAAGCCGAACTCAGGGGAGGGGCTACCCTAATTGGCGTAACCGGCGTCGAGCAAAGGTTGCCCTTGCCTGAGTTGGTAGGGTCGCCCTTGCCGGCATTGGGCGAGGGCGGCCCTTGGCTAGGTCGAGTAAGGGCCTCCCTCGCTAAATCTGGCGAGAGCACCCCTCCCCCGACACAGGCGAGGGCAACCATTGCAAGCATTGGGCAACGGGCGCCAAATCTAGTGAAGGTGCCCTCCCTAGACCTGGCCCAGGCAAGGGCCACCCTCGCCAAATCTAGCGAGGGCAACACCCAAGCGAGGGTTGCCCTCCACCTGGGTCCAGCTTCCCTCCGCCATGGCCAATAGAAGGAAGAGAGAAGAAGAAAAAAGGAAAGAAAATGAAAAGAAAAAGGAAAAACATAATATAAAAAGATGAAAATGCCCTTGGTCAAACAGATTGAGGCAAATGTGTCACGATTATCAAAGTTTTGAGTTTTTCATGTCACAAGGAATGGAAGCAATCATATCTTATTTTTATTTTCAAGATTCTTGACTTGTAAACTCAACGAAAATATTGATTCAATATTTCTCTATTTAAACTCAAAGCACATACCCTTTGTGTAAGCCCATGACCAAGCCATCATTACGGTCCTTTCAAAAAGACTTTTTTGATCAATGAAATGTATTCACTACGAATGTTTCTGAAAACTTTAGGCATTTGTTATGTAAGAATTCTCCAATAAGAATTGAATAGCCTTCCCACATCCATGGTTGGTAACAAAATTATTTTTTAGAGCCAATGTAAAAGACCTTTTTGATTAGGTTATTTCCAATTCGGCATATTTGATTTAACCCTTAAAAGGTTAACCAAACTTCATTTTGTTAAAACCCACTTTGAAGGAATTTGATAATTGGTATCATTTACCAAGACGTGTTTGAATGATTTCGCAAGATTAGCTCTCGAGCAACTCAAAATCCATTTTCAAAATATGTGTTCCTTAATGAACCAGGTTTTTGGTCACCCTAAGAGCGCATTTGTTAAAAAGTGTTTCTATTCCCCGAAACAAAAATTTATATTCTTTTATTCCGGGAGCAAAAAAGAACATAAACATGTTTGGTAAAACTTTTGTTTCTGGGAACAAAAAATATATTTTTTTGTTCCGGGAACAGACTTGGAACGAGAAACAAAAAGTAGAAAAAAGTTGCTTCTTGTTCCCAAGAACAATTGTTATAAATAATTTTTCTCTCTCTTTTTTTTTCTTCTCTTTTCTTTTTCTCTTTCTTTTCTTCTTCTTCTTCTTCCTTTTGGCCAGTCACTAGCCATGGCCATGGCCAGTGCCGGCGACCGACCAGACAAGGGCCGGCGACCTCGCCGTAGTGTCACCGGCCCCCGGAGAGGCCGAGGCACGACAAAGCTCGTCGGCCCGAGCCTCGCCGTGGCCATGCGAGGCTCGACCTCACCTAGGCTGGGCGAGCTTGGCCTCGCCCAGCCAAGCTCGCCCAACCCAAGTGAGGCCGAGCCTCACGCAACCACGGCGAGGCTTGGCCTCCCCAGCCGACGCGAGGCCAAGCCTTGCTAGGCCAAGGCAAGGTCGACCTCGCACCTCCTAGGTGAGGCCAAGCCTCGCCGGGGCCAGGCTGGCCTCCGTCGAGCTCGTCGAATGTCACCCACCCGATCATTGGCCATAGCGGTGGCTGGCAACCAGCCAAAGAGAAAATGAAAAGGGGAAAAAAAGGGAAAAATAATAAAAATTAAAATTAAAATTAAAAGAAATTTAAAAATATGAGAATTTTACCAAACGTATTTCTATCCTAGGAATAGAAATTTTGTGCAATTACCAAACGTATTCTTTTGCTCAAAAATTGTTCCCGATAACAAAATAGAAAAAAACTATTTTTGTTCAAAAATTGTTCCCCGAAACAGAATAGTTACCAAATGCACCCTAAATCATACCTCCGTAGCTTTAAGTTTTAGGCTATCCTCAAAAACCTTGACTTTAGGTTCCAGGTTATCCTCAAAAATCTCGATTTTAGTTTCCAGGTTGTCCTTAGAATTCTAAACTTTAGGTTCTAGGTTGTCCTCAAAAACCTCGATTTTAGGTTTCAGGTTATCCTCATAAATCTCAACTTTAGGTTTTAGGTCGTCCTCATAAACCTTAGCTTTAGGTTCTAGGTTATCCTCAGAAACCTCAATTTTAAATTCTAGGTTGTCCTCAGAAACCTTGGCATTAGATTCTAGGTTGTCCTCAAAAACCTCGATTTTAGGTTCCAGTTTGTCCTCAAAAACCTCAGCTTTAGGTTCTAGGTTGTTCTCAAAAACCTGGACCTCAGAAACCTCGACTTTAGGTTCCAAGTTGCCCTAAAAAACCTCGGCTTTAAGTTCTAAGTTATCCTTAGAAACCTTGACTTTAGGTTCAAGGTCATCCTTAAACCTTGTTCTTAGATTAGTGATCATCCTTAAATCATTCTCCTTCCTCAACGATCTCTTTTCTTTCATTTCATCTCATGAGAGAAATAGAGACAAAGATCCCAAGGATGAATCTGAATACTTGATGAGTGAAGGTAAGTATCCAAGTATGTTCCTAACCAAATGTCATTTCCTCTATTACTTTCTTTTCCCCAAAGTAAAGCTAACTAAAAATTGCAAGTATCAATGTTGTCTTTAAGTGGAACCTCTTCGAACTCCCACTTAAAGAGGGGTAGTTGTTGATACCTAATTTTTAGTAGACACGTTGAAAAAAAAAATATAAAAAAATTCGAGATATGGGTTTCTAATCACGACAAAGCCCTTTTTTGGTAAAAAATGTTGTTTTCATTTTTTTTTTCTATTGCATTGTCACTTTGAAGCGATTTCTAAGTCACTTTCAGATTTACTATTTAGTCAACCTTTTGATCAAAAGTCAACCTTAAATAAAAAAATTGGCTTTTTGTCTAAAAGATGCCGTTTAGCTTCAATTTCACTTTTATAAATCGATTTCTCAAAAATTCAAAAATTTGACTAAGAAATCGATTTTTTAGAAAAAGTCAACTAAACTGTTGACTTTTAGTCAAATTTTTGTCCAAAAATTGGAAAAATCGAAAATCCCAAAAAACAATTCTTTTAATGTCGATTTGATTTGTGTGTCGAAAATTTCACAAAATTCGATTAAGAATTTTGTCTTTCCGAATTTTTCGGTTTTAAGTTCTAAATTCGCCAAGAATCAAATTACTTTTATTATAGTCATAATCGGTATAATTCCTTCTTTGACATTTGATTTAGAGACTATTTTAAATCCGATGGTGCATTCAATTTCACAAATTGCCGGGTCAAAATCAATTCTTCATAACTTACGAATAGACAATTGCTCTTCACTCATTTTCTTAAAATAAGTCCAAATCCGAAATCGATTTTGAGAAATTCACATCAAAACTTCTTGATTTGAAGAATTTTATTCTTCTAAACATAAGAAAGTCAAGCAATTAAACATCAATTGACAAAATTCGAATTGACCTATTCAAAGCCATGATTTAATTTCATAAATATAAGTCCAATTTTAATATTAGACCAAGATTCATATTTGACATAAACTCAAGCACTTCAATTTGAGACCAATTTGGATGCAATAAGTGATCTTACACATTGGTGGTTAATTAGATAAGATAATTTTACTCATTGAATTGTAAATTTAATCATTTTAGCCCTTGAGGCTCGATTCAAAGCACCCATGATTTTGACCCATTGCATTTCGTAATAATCATTTAATTAAGTCAATAAAAGACCCCTAGATTGCATTCATAAGGCTTGATTGGCTTAATTGAATCACAATTAGGCAATTTCCTCTGAAATAGGATAAATTTTCTTTCTAGGGACCAAATTGTATAAATTTTGGACCCACTGGGACCATAAGCGAGTGGATTAGCTAGAACTGGACCAAACTAGTCAATAATCAATTAAGCTGGAGCGAACTTGTGTGACTGATCTAACTGGCCACTAGCAGGGATGGTCAGTTGAGCCACTTGTTAGCGTGTTCCAAACCTCCGGTGACCAGTTTCAAAATCCTTATAGTCTCAATTTCACTCCTGCACCCTCAATTTCCCAAAATTTCGCAGATTTGTCCTTGAATTTCATAAAATTACATTTTGATCCCTAATCGAACATTTTAAGGTAATTCTCGATTTTGGCTCGAGTTTTCACAAATCAAACCCACTAAATCAATTACCCGACACCTCTAGATCATAATAGATCATTTGAAATCAATTTTTGACCGTTGGATCAAAATTTCGACCGTTAGATCAAACCGATGACCGAAATTGCTCAATTTGAGGATGGTACATATACCCATTTTCCCTCCATTTTTTGGGGGCTCATTTGCACGAATTTACAAAAAGAAAAATCTGTAACAAACTCTCTCGCCAGCTCTCTCTCTCTTGCCAACTCTCTTCCTCCTCCCTCCACCCGCGCACGTTTGCCGATCGCCAATGTACGCCCCCACACCGACGACCCTACCATCACCGACCAACCCACCGGTCTTCAGCTCCATGCCCGACCTCCTGGTGGTCGGGGACCTTCAGATCAGCCACCATAACAGCTCCGGTGACCAAATCTACTTTGGGCGCTCAAACCAATCCAAGTTTGGACCGGTTTTGTTCATGATCCGAATCGGCGGTTCAAACGGTTCGAAGGTCGTCCTGCCTTTGGAGATCCAATCCTTGGCAATTCATAGAGGTCCAATCAAAGTTCCAGTGAAAATTTTGTCCGATCACGCATTGAAATCAACAAAAAACACAAAAGGTAATCTCCCTAAACTTGAATCCCGTGAAGCGAGATTGGATTAGCCGGTCGGGGCTAAGATTCACCTTTAGATCTATGAGATAGCCCTATATCTGAAGATTATATGCTTATTGATGATTTGCTGAAGTTTGGATGTGATTGATTGAATGTTCATGGATAATTGAATGATTTTGGAGTTAATCTACATTTTCGCGGTTCTACAATAGGCTCGTTGTTTTAGCCAAAATGAGGACCGAAATGATCTCATCTAGACTTTGAAAATACATGTCACAAGCTTCAAATCAATAGATCGCATGTCCTAATTGAGCGACGTTTGATCCTCAGAAAACACCTCCAAAATTACTCAATTCTGCAACGTTTTGAGTCCAGTTTAGGTTCTGATTTGGTTTTGACTTTGGTTTTTGATAGTTTTTTGCTACTTTATGTGATGATTTGTGGACAAACTTGTCTTCATAAAAGTTATTCGTCATTCCGTGGACAGTGTCTTAGAATTTTTTCGGAATTTTTCGATATGTTTAGCTAAGTCAAAATCACCTAAATCTGAGCTAAGGTCAATCTGCCCTATTTTGGTCCGAGATGAATTTAACAAGATTTGACTATGAAAGTGACCTTGTTCAATCTTAAGTCCTCTTGATGAATGAATAACATGTTGTATGTGCTCAATTGATATAAGATTTGTAAAGTCTTGATGTTTTTTAGTGCATCAATTGCATGTATCAAATTAAAGGGGTATTGCAGCAAAATAAAACTTGATGATGCGAGTCTGTTTTGACATTTTTGTCACGACTTGCATGATCTCCATTGGGTTTCAAGTTCTAAACAAAAAGTTTTCATTGTTGTGTGTCCTGTATGTGAGATTTTTGGTTATATTTTTACATATCCTTAAGTGATCGAAATCATATTTGTTCTGTTGTGCTGAGGATAGGATGGGACCTTATCACGTATGCACTTTACCATGCCCTCTTTTATTAGAGACTAAATTTTGTGTTCTTGTCTCCTTGACTTTTAAAGTACGCATAACAAGGTTCGTGTGCATATGTAAATTGTCATGATCAAGCATCATTTACTATATGAACACTATGCCTCAATTAGGCTAGTCTCATTCCAAAATCATCGAGTATGTCATTTAGGTCTTTAAGTCATTTAGCATTGACATTGACTTACATGATCCTTTTTCATATCGACTTAGGGTTAGGGTTAGCTATTTACCCGAATCTTTTGTTGCATTAAACCCTTTGTCATTTGTGAATTTCATGCGTTTGTGCATTACATGAGTGATTTCTAGACTTATTGATGCATGTTTATGATTTTGGTTTTCAATTACTGATATGCATACTTTTGGAAATCTCAGTCTTAGAGCGCCAATTTGACTTCGTTTAGACCCGAACCCTTTGAGGAAGTTGTAAAGCATACCTAGAGCTTTCCAATGCTGTTGGATTTCTGTCAATTGCCCATTGTTAAGTCTATTTTCCATTTTTCCTAAGATAGGATAGAATCTGGATCTAGAGTCAAAATTCGAACCCCTATTTAGATAGACATTTGTCATTTTTGTACTATTTTTTCTGTAGGGATTCTTAACTGGTCCCTTAGCGAAGTTTGTTTGTCATCATGTTGACTATGTTGTGTGAAAACTCCATCATTTTTAGACCTCTTTTGATAGGACAAATCCTAGTTACGATGATGTGATGTCCTGATGTTTTGACAATTTCCTGATGTATTGTTGTTTGCTATCTGATTTTTATAAAATCATACTTAGCTCATTTAAGGAAATTTTCTTCACAAAAGTTGTTTGTTATCATGTCATGCATGTTATGAGATCTTTTCATGAATAGATTGTCAATGGATGTCACCCAAATTTGCTAATTTGTCATACTTGATCTGAAATTTCCTGACATGAAATCATTATTTTTTTTTTTTTGGTAAGACTGACATGAAATTATTGTTGTGATTGTTTAGCTAAACCACTTGGGTTAGTTTGCACATGAAATTAGGCCACGTCATCTTCATAGAAGTTGTTCTAAATGCCTTGATTCTCATTGTCAAATAGATTTTTAGTAAATTGGCCTTGCAAATCATATTTTGAAATCACTTTGGTACATGTAATGTTTCTAAAAATAATTTCTTAAAAATCTTTTTGGAAGCTAGATTTGGCTTAAGGAAGAATCATGGTTTGGACCATATTCAAAATACCTGTGACGCTTGCGAGTGCATTTATGCGAGCCCCGAGCTAACCTTGGCAATTAAATGCGTTTCATAACTTAGATATTCCTTAGTCCAAAATATTTTCAAATTGTTTTCAATTCTGAATTGACGATTGTGAATGTCACAGTTTGGACTATATTTAAAATGCTTGTGATGTTTATGAGTACATTTATGCGAACCCCAAGTTAATCTTGACAATTAAATACATTCTATAGCTGAGATATCACTGTCTTAAAAGTTTTCACTCCTTGATATCGATGATTTCAAAAATGTCTTTGAAATATCACACGTACCCTCATATATAGAATCACATCATTCATTAGAAATGTCTGTGCTTGAGATTGATGTGTGCCCTTGGTAATAAGTGACCCACTGATGGTTTACTTTCTTGTTTGATTGGTTGAAAAATAAGGTCCAAAAGACCTGTATGCATGTTTAATTCTTGCAATGCATGTGGTTTCTATATATATGTTAGGGTCAATGCATGATAGCAAGGGCAGATCTTGGGAATCACATAGAACGTTTTGTTAGGGACTTATAAGTGTTATTGGCCATACGAGAACATAGTTGGTCAATAATGGATGTAAGTCATAAAATGAATTGGGTATGTGTCTTAGAGGGACCTACACATGAATTACAATGGCCGACCCCAAGACCTATATCCGATTTGTATTTTGAATTTCCTTTGAGTAATTGACTTTCGTGTGATGTCGTGTTTTTGGTTATTTTGACGTGTATGACTGTTTATTTCCATTGTATGTACCTAGTTACAATTTTCTAGACTAGGTTTAGACTAGGATACCGAAGATGGAGACGACGCGAAGATGGTGAAAGGTCGATGTCCATTCCAACTATTATTTTGTACCATTTATCTCCGACATATGTCTCGGGTTTCTTATTATTTGTATAACAGCCCGACAAGTTGTAGGTTTTTTCTTTTCTTTCTCTTTTAGTTGAGTTTCTCTTTTATCTCTCTTAGGATTATATGATAGATTTACTGATTTCCTTGATTGTTTACTTACCGTATCGTATTTTCAATTAAATTGAGTGTTTTCTTTCGTCTTTTTTAGAAATAGAATAACACGAAAATGACCAACCATGCATGCTCGATTAGTTCAGGCTAAACGACCCCGAAAAAGTAAAAAGATATGTAGATCACCTTAGCTAAATACGACATACTATTAGGTACCAAAATGGCATTAATAGAAATATTAGCATAACCCAAGTCCTTGAATTTAGATATTTAGTTACGTAAAAATCAAGGGATAACTCTCAACCCCAAATTGGTTTTTCTAGCCGACCCCTAAAAACGAGGCTAGTGGCGACTCCTGTTTTATTTTTTAGGTTGTCCTAAACAACTAGATCAATTAAGGGGCTGCATGTTTTCACTTTTCAAATCTGTTTATAAATAGATTTTGTGTTTTTTTTTCCCAGGAACAAAAAAAGAACAGAAACGTGTTTGTTTGCATTTATGTTCTTTTTTTGTTTTTTCGTTTCTGGAACAAAATTGAAACAAAAAAGAGAAATAAAAAAAAAACTTGTTTTTGTTCTCCAGAAACACTTCTTGCAACCCCAAAAAGAACAAAAATAAAGAAACAAAATCGGAACACTTCTGGAGGTCCCTTCGTTCGTGCCCAATGCTTTCGTTCGTGCTCTCCCCCGGCGTCTCACCCTTCTCTTCGGCGCCTCCCACTCGGGCGGACTCTCCGGCGACTCCCCACTCCGGCGACTCTTCGGCGCCTCCCCACTCAGTTGACTTTCCGGTGCCGACAGGTGGTGCTCCTTCACCGGCTGAAGCTTCCGAATCCAGGTAAGTTTTTGCTGCTCCTCCATCTCTCTCCTTTCTTTCTCGACAAGGAAGGAAAATCGACTTGCAATTCCCATTCGATCATTCATCTCCTCGATAAAATTCAGTCCAGATAATTCATCGCGTCGTCGTCGCGGAGAAGAAGGGGGCCTTGGGGGAGATGGATTTCGAGCTGAGGAGGGCGCGGGAGAAGCTGGAGAAGGAGCAGAAGGAGTGGAAAGCATAGGCCAAGGCGAGGCTGGAGAGGGAGAGGAAGGCGAAGGGGGAGGCCAAGAAGCAGCGGGAGGCCATCGAGGCGGTCCAGCGATCCCGGAGGTTGGACGCTCTCGAAGCGCAGGAAAAGGTACCTTCGTTCGCTTCCTCCTCGTTCTGATGGAATGAGGTGATCGGAATTCCGGTCGGCCGTTGCAATTTCCTAGTCTGAGTAAATTCCTTTTTATCGAATTCGAATCGCTTTGGTTGCTCGACGCATGACTTGAGTTCGATTCCGGCTACCAGGTTGGGAAAGCTCGATTCTTTGGTGGGGTGGATATTTAGGTGCTTTGATTTAGGCACAATTTGTGGCCTTTAGAAGTGGGTGGTTCCTTATGAACGTGCTCAAGTAGGCTCCCAACTCAAATTTGCTATCAGTGAAAATGTCAATGGGTGATTCATTACCTATCAAAGCAAAATACTCATTGTATAATTAGTGTTTTTAGCTCTAGTTTTAGATCATTCTGCACAAAACTTCCACTGGAGGCATTGGCTTAAAGCTTGATATATTGCTTAGTCTGGTGGAGCGGAGAAAGTATTGCCCTCGACCTCATCTTATTGCAGCTGCCACTAATGCCATGCGTGTGCCGTATAGCCTTGATCGAAGTTCTTGCATGGACTGATGTTGCCATTGTCATGAGACCTCTGGTTGTGTTCTATAATTTTCCTCCTAATGAACCATGCTGGATATGTAGGTTGTGCAGTTTTCGGACTTGTGGTAATGCCTGTGGCTTGCTATTTTTCTACCCTTCTGCTTAGTGCTTATTAATATTAGCGGTTAAATGGATAGGGCTATTGTTAGAAAAGATCTGGAACATGTAAGTAGGATCTCGCTTTGAATGATATGCAATGTAGAGCTGAGTCCCAAGTCGATTATGTTCAGGTAACTAATTGAGTGAGGGGTGCAGATGTAGCCATTTTTGCTATAAGATGTCCCTTCTCATCTTAGGCAACTACTGATTATTATGCTGAATCTGGGTAAAGCAACTTTCAACTAGCCAGAACCATATTTAAGTTTATATTCTCATGTGAATGGTGTTATGGTGGTGATATCATGCATAGGAATTCCTGAGCTTTAAAGTTATGTATTTAATCAATCTAGTTGCTCGAAAACTTAAAAGGAAAAGAAATCAAATTTTACATGCTTTGTTCTTGACTAACATATGACACCCTGTATGTCAAGGTCAGGGCATGCTAGTAATGCTCAATTTAGATTTCAGATGATTGTCTGTACTAGCTAGTTTCACCTCCGGCCATTTTGGAATTTCTTTCAGGGGTAGAACATATATCTTATGCTTTCATTTAAGTGCATGAGCCACGCAAAGTGTTTAGCATTTGATGAAGTATGGAACTCTTTGAAAACTTTTAGGAGGTTTTCATGAACAACCTCCCAATTTCGTGAAATTTTTTTGATAATCACCATAAATCCATCCAAACCTGGTGCTTATCTCCATTGCAATACGAGAATGTCCTTCTAATCTCCTCCTCCTCGAAAGGTATTTGCCATTTCAGCCATATCAGGATCAAGAAGTAAAAGTCATCCCCTCCAATTCTGATCTCACGACACATCTCTCCCTATATAAACCAGCATGAATTCAGATAGTTGCATACTCATGGCATCCAATTTTCAACAACCTCTGCCAAAGAGTTCCAACTTATTGCGGAAGTTATATCTTGTACGAGCATTGGACATCTTATGAAAAAATTTGGTGTTTCTGTCACCCTCATCAAGCCAAATCTCCCGAGACTTCTGTTTCAGGAGGTTTCTTCCATTTTGAATCAACAAGGCGAGTTCTTTTTCCCATTCTATTCTCCTAAAGCTTTTCTCCAATAGCATTGATGGTTTTATAAATGATGGGCTTAAGGCCCATCCGTGATGGGCTTAAGGCCCGTCCGCCCATGTTGGGCCTAAAAGCCTGGCCCACAAGAGTAGGGCCCATGGATGAAGGGGCACGATTAATTATTTTTTGGAGGGACATATATAAGGGAGGAGAGAGAGGGAGAACGTAACTCTTGGCATAACAACGTACGTACGTCTCCCTCTCCTTTCAACGCTCTCTTTTCTTCCAAACGCTCAAGACGACGCCGTTTCCCTTTCAAGGCAAATTGACATCATCGAATCAGAATTTCTTCCTCGATCTTCGGCATTGGTGTTTAATCTGTGGCTAACAAGGTACGCTCAAATCCGTGGTGTGCCTTACGATCGGTGATACGTGTTATTCCTGGGCTTCGTCTTTCGCATTGATTTAGGGGTTCGATTTAGTGTTGAATCCGGTTTTCGGGGATCCGTCATTCCCAACATTGCTATCAGAGCCCTAGTTCACGTTTTCCTGATCAATTTGATGTTTTTGATTGATTTTTTCCGCAAAAGAACTTCGGCCGTACGGATCGGGGCAAAAATCCCGACACACGAGCGCTTTTCGGCCATTTTTCTGAGTTTTCGTAAGTCGAAATCGTTTTCTGAATACATGGGGAGAAAGGCGACGTCGAGACGAGTCCGGCGACATGTCGCACGCCGCCGTACGATGCCGTACGCGCCCACACGCGAGGCCAGAAGGCGCTGCACGTGGGCGCCACGCGCCCGGAGGCGTTGGATTGCCAAGCGCGTGCACGCCGAAGGCGCGCGAACCGGCACACGCTGGTCCGCGGACCGACGCGTGCTGACGTCACACGATGACGTCATCGTGACGTCATCCAACGGACGGTAACCGCTCGGATGACGTCACCGATGACGTCATCGCCGACGACGTTTCGCCGAGCGGTCACCGGCCGGCGACCCGACCCGACCGGCGACCCGACCCGACTCGCTGACGCAGGCACGCGCCCGGCACGTGCCGGATGACGTCTGCGTGACGTCATCACCCACACGCGCGAGGCACGTGCGGTCGGTCCGCACGAGCGGTCCGATCGGCCCGTCCGGTCCGACCGGTTTGACCGTCGCGACTGGTTCGACCGGTCCGACCCACGCGCCCGTTGACCCGACCCGTTGACCGTTGACCGACGACCGTTGACCGTTGACAGTGACTTTGACCGTTGACTTTGACTGTTGACCCAAAAAAAAAAAAAGGAATCTGTTTCTTTTTTCAGTCATGCCTATGTGGGTTATAAGTAATACATTTTTTTTTTAATTCTGAATTTGTTGCATGGATTTTGGAAAATTATATATTTTCCCTTATATTTATTTTGGATTATAAGTGATCCATTTTTTAGTTCTGTATTTGTTGCAGGAACTATGATGCGTTATGCAAGGATACCTGCAATCCCGAGAACGGACAAGGGAAATGCAAGACTTAAAAGGTTGATGTCAGAATTAGCTAATTATCGGTAGCATGATGGTGATTTAGTATCACATGTGGTTAGGGTCAATCAGATGATACAAGAAATCATCTGGAATGGTTATCTTATGCCGGATTTTGAGAAGGTGCCGGCTTTGATGAACACTCTTCAAACTGAATGGCAAGCAGTGTTAGATCGGCTATAGGAGGTCAACGTGGTCCCCGGTTATAGGAGGCTGGTGGAAGCTTTTGTAAGAGAGCACTACAAGATTGAGTTGACCAAAACCTCAACCCTTAGATTGAGCACCACATGGTGTAGAGTAAATACGCCTTGGTGGCGACATGAATGCTCTCCAAAAGTTTTTCCATGGTTGGCAAATGTGCCTTCAGTTTTCTCAGATGTTTTGACTGATAGATTAGAAAGGACATTCCCTATTTATTTCTTTGATTAATTATGTAATGTTTACTACCTGATTGTTGTTGATGTAGCAACCGATATATTAGTTGTATCATGTGAAAGCATTGTTATTTTATTGGATGTTAAAATTTTATTTGCTTTCTCGCTATTGCTGGTTTCTTTGTGGGTAATTAGCTATGGGTAGTAATAGAAGTTTTTGTAACTTCATAGAATTGATTTTGCATAAGACAATTATATTAATGATAATTTTAAGTTAGGATTTTTGGAGGATAATTGGAAACATAGTGACCTTTTGATTTCCGAAGCCTTACTTGAAATTATTCATTAATATGATGGGTCTATGCAAATAGGGATGCATAAATGATAAGCATTAATTATTCGTGCATGTATGTCTGATGTGTTCAGAACGATGGTTCAGCAACTAAGAATGTAATTGTTGATATGAATGCCAACAATTGTGAAATATTGAATAAGAAGATTCAATATGTGCTGAAAAAGCAAGAAGCACTAGAAGCTCTTGACCATGTTATGGAAGATCTTAAGGATGCCATGCGCCACCTTGAGCTAGTAGAGGACCGCTTGACGGCATTTGAGCCGAAAATAGATATTTTCAATGGTGGTTCTAGCTCATAAAGGGCTTTGAGCTCTAAGCGCAAACGTATTGATTCATTCAATATGTGGGAATGCAAAGGATCAAGTCTTTATTGCAAGAAATCAAGAATTAACCAACACAAGAGAGGAAAGCGTCCTCAAGTGAAGAAAATGTCAAGGGTGAGATGTTACAATTGTGACAAGAGAGGTCACTATGCTCGCGACTGTCGTGAGCCAAAGAAGTTATACACCTCTTGTACATTTGAGAACTTTGCTTATGTGTCAAGTTCTGCATTATAGGCTGAATCCAATCCTTTGTGGAATGTAGATTCAGGAGCGACAGACCATGTAGCAAAGGATAGAGGATCCTTCGTGGAATTCCGACGATACCAACTGGAACTAAGTGGTCTATATTGGAAATAACTCCAAAGCTGAAGTTAAAGGGATTGGCACCTGCCAATTGAACATGCATGGTGGACGCATCTTGATGTTTTACATGCTCTGGAGATTCGTCGCAATTTAGTGTCTGTCTTAAGTGTTGGTTAAGCTTGGTTTTGGTATGAACTTCCATAATAAAGGTGTAGATTTGTGTTTAGATACAAACTACTATGGTTGTGGTCACTTACTGAATGGTTTTATTGTACTAAATGTTGACTGTGATGATGTCAATATGTTATTCCCTTGTTTCACGTCTTCTACCTTATATGATAATTATGTGAATATGGTGGCATGCTAGACTTGGTCATATGGGCCAACAACATATGAATAGACTAGCCAAAGAGGGCTTATTGGGCAATATTAAAAAAGTTGATCTGTCCATATGTGAGCATTGCCTAGTAGGGAAAATGACAAGGAAACCATTTGGAAAAGGTAAAAGAGCTGAATTTCCACTGCATTTAATCCATTTGGACATCTGTGGTTCAATGAATGTGAGAGGAAGGCAATGGGCTGTTTATTTCATCACTTTTTATAGATGATTATACTCGAGTCGGATATGTCTATTTGATTTCTCATGAATCTGAAGCATAAGTTGTTTCAGAAGGTTTATGAACCTGGCAGAAAATCAATTAGACAAGAAAATAAAGGTATTTAGATCCGATCGAGGTTGAGAATATTTATCTGATAAGTTCAGAAAATTGTGTGATGAAAAAAGGAATAGAAAGATAGTTGTCTATTCTATATACTCCTCAACAAAATGGTGTTGCGGAGAGAAGAAATAGAACCCTACTGGAATGGTTAGGTCCATGATGGCGCATGCTAACTTATCTATCACTTTTTGGAGTGATGTGTTGTTAACTGCTGCCAATATACTTAACCGGATGCCTTCCAAATCAGTTATTTCCACTTCATGTGAATTATGGACAGTTAAAAAATCGGACTTAAGTTTTCTTAAGCCATGGGGTTGTGCTGCCCATATTCATGAGTCCTCTCACAAGTTTGGGAAATTGGGTCCCAAAGAAAATAAGAGTATTTTCATGAGATACTGCGAACACTAAAAAGGGTATGTGTTCATAGGTGAGCAGGAAAGTGGGAGTATAACTGAATTTGAATCACTGGATGTCACATTCTTAGTGGATGAATTTCCTAAGAGGGGCGAAATAAGGAAAAATAACTCCCTATTTGAAACCTTGGATCAAGATAATGATGTCAGTGGAGTTCGTCCAAATGGGAGTAATATGAGAAGTGTTAAATTGAATTCAACTCATTCTCAATTGCAACCACATGACGATATGACATCACCATTATCTAATTCAAGTGGGAGCATAATGGGGAATGATGTGCTAAGTGTGCAATCTCCCATACGGTGAACAAGTCGCCAAAGTATTCCCCGTCGACGTTTTGACATTGAAGGGGAAACTTTTATGGTTGCTCCACAAGATGAGGATGAGCTAAGAAATATTAATGAGGTTCTGAAATGCCCTAATAAGGAAAAATGGATTTATGCAATGAAAGAGGAGATAGAGTCAATGAAGTCAAACCAAGTCTGAGAACTGGTTGATCTTCCAAAAGGGACACAGAGCTATTGGGGACAAGTGGGTTCTCAAAATAAAGCGAAAGGCTAATGGCTCAATAGAAAGACATAAGGCTCGCCTTGTGGCGAAGGGGTATAATCAACATGAAGGAATTGATGATGAAATTACATTTTCTCCTGTAGTGAGATTTACCTTGATTCGTATTATTCTGGCAATAGTGACTAGTATGGATCTTGAGTTACATCAAATGGATGTAAAGACTGTTTTCCTCAATGGAGAATTAGAGGAAGGAACATATATGGAACAACCTGCTGGTTTCATAGTGAAAGGCCAAGAAGAAAAGGTATGTCGACTTTGGTGGTCGATATATGGTCTTAAGCAGTCATCAAGACAATGGTATATACGTTTTCATAATGCCATAATGGCATATGATTTTAAAATGATTGATGTGGATCATTGTGTATATATCAAAAGATCCAATGATCAATTTGTGATCATATCATTATATGTTGATGATATACAAATTGCCGGAAGTAATATGGAGTTTGTCAATACTGTCAAGAGATGGTTGTCTTCTAACTTTGAAATGAAGGATATGGGTGAGGCTGCATACATTCTTGGAGTTAAGATTTCGAGAGATCGTTCGAAGAGATCGTTGTCTCTTTTGCAAGAAACCTATATAAATAAGGTTCTTGAATGATTTTGTATGCAAGACTGTAAACCCATAGACACTCCTATTGCAAAAAGGTGAAGGATTGAGCCATAGTCTGTGTCCAAGGACTCCACAAGAGAACGAACAAATGAAACATGTTCCTTATGCTAGTGCTGTTGGGAGCTTGATGTATGCTATGATGTGTACAACACCCGACATATGCTTTGCAGTCGGAATGGTGAGCAGATACCTATCTAATCCAGGTTAAGCACATTGGAAAGCCGTTAAGAGAATACTGAGGTATCTGAAGGGAACTGCTGATTATACGATGAGTTATTAAGGAAAAGGATCTGCGACTCTAAGGCTATTCTAATACTGATTGGAGAGGAGATTTAAATGAAAGGAAATCTACCTCTGGGTTTGTTTTCTTACCGAATAATGGCACCATATGTTGGAGCAGTAAGAAACAAAAGTGTATAGCCTTGTCCACAATGTAAGTTGAGTTCATGGCATTATCAGCAGCAGTGTAAGAAAGTGTTTGGCTTAAGAGATTTTTTTGAATCATTTAGGTGTTATTGGAAGTGCTGCAGATTCATTGTTGGTTAACTGTAATAGCCAAGCAGCAAAAAGCGTATACCAAAGATCCAAAATATCATGGCAAGACCGAACATATAGATACCAAGTATAATCTTGTCAAGGGTATGGTTGCACGAAAAGATGTGAACTTAGAGTACATACTACGCATAGAATGGTAACAAATCCTATGACAAAGCCAATACCTAGAGATGTGTTTTGTGGCCATATGAAATCTCTAGGATTGCATAGAGACTGATGTACTGAATATTGTATTTTCCCTAAGTGTTCACAATTTGAATCATTAATGCCTATGAATCTTTGTTTGATCTTTATGCATCTTAATGCTTAGTGCATTACTTTAAGTTGAGAAGTATGTCGGACAGATATAAGATTAGCCCACTCACACGGGTAATCGCCTCTATTTACTGTGTGATAAATAGAGATGAGACTGTTTATAAGCTTATTATCTAGGTGATAATCGAGAGCTCAAGCTTAAAACACGTATGTCGCCTTAACTGAGTGTTAAGATGAGGACATAATACTTACTATGTCCGAAAGTAAAATACCCCACATATTTTACTTTATCTGTCTAAGATGCCAGATGTGAGTTCTGATGAATTTTGTGAATGAGTAGATACGTGAACTCAAGTTAGACATTTATATGTCTGAACTATCATCTGTACGGTATTGAAAGGTATAGACATACGCTCCATGGGAAAGGAGTTAATACCGTAATACGTATTTCATACTACGTATGCATAAGACGACCAATAAGAGTGGCAAAAGTTAGATCTCAACTTTTATGTCGTGTGAGACTCTTGAAGAAGAGAGTTCCTCAATTTCTTAGTCCCCTCATGACTCTTACTTATTCTCAAGATTTCTATTTAGTGTTTGCTATCTTAGGATGTTGCCAATGGTCATGAGTTTGATTCGATCTAATGGGACATTTCTAGAAAAGCAAGCTGAACTGAAATTGAGAGTTTGAAGGAAAGAGAAAGATCGAATTTGGAGAATCACATTGTAGTTTTGTATTCACCGGTTAACCAATTATGACTGTCTTTGTGATAATCATAATTGTGAATACAATATATATATTATTGTTTAAAAGAGATCAAGAGAGATATAAATGTGATCGATCGATCTAGGGTACTGCATACTAAATCTACTCAGGATGTGATGCCCATTATGAGCTGTTATATATTCCTAACAGATGTATGGCAACGAGCTCTCAAAGTATGCTGGTCGCACGGATTATTCACCGGTATGAATGTTGAAGAGAGGAAAAGAGGATTCTGTTCGGCCCATCATGTTAAGTGAGAGTCTATGATGGATTATTCTCTGATGGGGCTGAGTAGAGCTTGTCCACCCATGTTGGTTTTGGACCACCATGTGCGAGTGGGAGATGATGGTTTTATAAATGATGGGCTTAAGGCCCATCCGTGATGGGCTTAAGGCCCGTCCGCCCATGTTAGGCCTAAAAGCCTAGCCCACAAGAGTAGGGCCCATGGATGAAGGGGCACGATTAATTATTTTTTGGAGGGACATATATAAGGGAGGAGAGAGAGGGAGAACGTAACTCTTGGCATAATAATGTACGTACGTCTCCCTCTCCTTTCAACGCTCTCTTTTCTTCCAAACGCTCTAGGCGACGCCGTTTCCCTTTCAAGGCAAATTGACATCATCGAATCAGAATTTCTTTCTCGATCTTCGGCATTGGTGTTTAATCTGTGGCTAACAAGGTACGCTCGAATCCGTGGTGTGCTTTACGATCGGTGATACGTGTTATTCCTGGGCTTCGTCTTCCGCATTGATTTAGGGGTTCGATTTAGTGTCGAATCTGGTTTTCGGGGATCCGTCATTCCCAACAAGCATGGATGGTCTTCACATGATGTGGGTTCAAAGACACTGATTCTTAGCTTCAAGGATAAGGGTCTAGGAGCATGCACTTATAGCATTGGTGTGTATGGCTTCAAGGGAACAAGTAAATTTGTGGTATCAGTTAAAATTAATGATAATATCCAGAGGACAGTGGGTCAACAGGCTGGATCCTCATCTTCACCTGCAAAGATGGATACTGTGGAGTGTAGAAACTGCAAGCGTTTCATACCCAGTAGAACTATAGCACTGCATGAAGCATATTGTAGCAGACATAACGTAGTTTGTCAGCATGTGGGTTGTGGAATAGTTCTAAGAGTTGAGGAGGCTAAGAATCATGTGCATTGTGACAAATGTGGACAAGCATTTCAGCAAGTAGAAATGGAGAAGCATATGAAAGTGTTCCATGAGCCAATCCAATGTCCTTGCGGAGTTATCCTGGAAAAGGTGCAAATGGTAAGCTATGTGTTCTTGTATTTCTGCTCTTTAAGATATAAACAGCTTTTCCTCCTGCTAAAAATTGCTAAAACATCTTTCACATTAATGTCTTAGATTATTTCCAAGGGCTCTTGGGATTTTTGCTTTCTTTAGTACGTTATCTCGAATCATTGACTGTCATGAATTGGTCAGTGTGTCTGGATGTCCAACATGAATGCATGTCTCGAACATGTTGTCGAGATGTGCATATACTGAGTATACCCTAACGATAGGTTTGGGCTGCACGTTGTGGCAAAAATGCAATTAGATATTAGACATGACATTACATCTCTGGGATACTGAGCATTTTGAGGAGAGAGAAAATCGAGGCTAGAATACATCTACTTAATTATTGTACTTATGTTATGTCTTTGTTTGGCAGGTGGAGCACCAAGCTTTAGTTTGCCCCTTACGCTTGATCGCGTGTCATTTTTGCGGGGACATGGTCCATGCAGGAGACACTGCAGTGGACCTGAGAGACAAAATGCAAGGCCGTCTTCATCCTGATCATTGGTGAATGTATTGCATTTCTATGTGCCGAACGTCATTCGAGTTACTTTTGGATCCTCCCCATTTAGCAGCAGATTAAGAAGTGACTCTTCTGCCGGTGTATAGTACGTTTCTCGGGTCATACGCGAAGGATTACTCGGAGAGATCTTATCTATTGTATCTTCTTTTGATTTCTCATTGGTTTGGACCGACTGTTTGGAAGGCCTTTAAGTCTAATTATTAATCTTCTTGTTTAGTCTGTTCTTCAAATCTATGTATCTGTATGCATATGCGTATGTGTTGGGGAAATTTAATTAACTGTGATGAAGTCGAACAATGAACTATAATGCTTCATTATTGTGATGTCATGTATGGAAGGATTCATGTTGAGATGTATAAAATACTCTTCTTTTTGCTAGTTCTTATTGTACGAACTTTACTTACAAATTTTTTTTTTAAGTATGCACATGTGATTATGTTGGAAATATTTTTCTTCACTCACCATTATCAAAATTAAATTGATGAGAATTTCATGAGAATGAGAATTCAATCAAGTTTAAATGTTATAAAAATAAAAAATAAAAAAAGTACTTGAAAAAAATTTGATTCTAACTTTACTTACAAAATTTTCTACCAAGTATTACATATGATCATGTTCAAAATGTTTGTCTTCACTCACCATGAACAAAATAAAATTAATGAGCATTTCATGAGAATGACAATTCAATATCAAGTTTAAACTTTATTTAGAAAAAATCATTTTTTTTAAATTTAAAAATAGAAATTTTGTACGGTTTACCAAAAGTGTTTCTGTTCTTTTTCTATTCTAGGAACAGAAATTAACTGCAGCTACCAAACATGTTTCTGTTCTTTTTTTATTTCAAGAACAGTTTTTTTTTACACTTACCAAACGCGTTCTTTTGTTCAAAAACTGTTTCCGGAACAGAAACACTTTTTTTTATTTCTATTCCTTGAAACAATTTTTGAACAGAAACGTTACCAAACGCGCCCTAAATGTACCCACGACAGTTATGAGTCTTGATAAAAACTCATCACGATTTAGCATACTCAATATGACAATACCCCAAAGGATGAAGTGATGTCATCCTTATGGGCAAAGCATACTATCGAGAGAGCTATCGTAGTAAAGATACCCTTATATCCAATATCCATACTTGACCTCTTTTCTTAAGGTATGTCACATGTGTGGGTATGGATCGCGCCACTCCGCTATCATGCGGGATACGAGTTTGGGAGAACTCTCAACCGTGTATGAGAGAACTCATAAGAGATCCAATCCGAAAGGCGAGGTGATGACACCTTTTAGAACACGAACCATGAGGGAACTCTCATGGTCAAGTACCCCTAAACCCGACCTTCCAGTGTGGGGTCAAGTCGTGACAACTATGAAATAATTTCACTTGGCTTATCATTGTTGCATCACATCCTAGTTGTGACATCCCAAATTTCATTGACCTTCATTAGTGTAATTAGATCATTAGGAACTTAGATTTATGTAGAACGGGCCAGAAAGTGAAACCGATGGATCATGAGAAACGTGTGGGCTTGAGAAGTAAGTGGGCCATTGGATTTAGAAATCGAATGAGAGATTATGGGCTTGGACTTGGCTTGAAGCGGGCCAAGGTTCGAAATTATTAGATTTGTAGATTTATTTTAGTGGGCCCGGATTGTTATAGATTGAGCCTGTTAGGCCGAGAATGAATATTTAGGCCCGAATGATTTTATTTTATAGATTATAGTTATGATAACTTGATTAATGTTTATAATGCTAATATCAATTTCTAACTTTAGCATTCTTTTTGTGATGAATTCTTTATAGACTAACGTTGACTAGTCGATATGTTATATATATGTTATGACTTTGTATAATTGGGATTAAGTAGAAACAAAAGGCAATTAGATGAAAATATTAGAAGCTAATGAACTAACGAATGATATCAATAAACTGTTAATTAGCGACGATCAATTAGATGGCGAAAATCTTCATGCATGAAAGCCACGACATTTTTCTCTCTCGATTCTCTCATCAACACCCATGGTTTTTCTCAATCCATAGAACCGAAGATGGCAACTCCAAGGAAGCATAATCATTAGCCAAATCTAATCATTACACTAGCCTAGGGATTAGTCTCTAGACCTATTTCCCCCTTAAGCTCTGTACTCTCTTTCTCTCTCCATATAAAACCGAGCAACCCATCTTCATCTTCTTATTTCTTTTTCTCTTGGCTGAGCAGCGAAAAACCAGAAGCAAACCAGCGATTTCTCCTTCTTGCATGCTGATTTTGAGTGTTGATCTTGAAGCATCTCTGTGTTGTTTAGTAGCTGAAGCCAGGTAAGGAAAGATCTAACTCTAAATTGAAATTTATCCATTGTTTCATCAAGGGAGCTTGAGGATCTAACCAAACAGTGATGGATATAGTCTGTAGTTGCTGTTTTGTGATTGATCTAAGCTGAGTAAGTGTTAGATTAGAGTTAGAAGCCATTGCATGTTGTTTTTGAGGACTGCATGTTTCGAAATCCTTGTGTGAGTATGCTGTTTTGTTGAGCGAATGGATGAAATGGATGCTGAGTGTGTTGGTTTGGTAGAAATCATGATAAGTGGCTTACGGATGCAACGACACTTCGAGCCGAGCTGTGAAATTGATCATTTGTTAGAGAAAGATATGCTGAAGTTGATTTGAGTTGCTGTGAGTAAGCATTGGAGTATTTTAGAAGAGATTTGTAGATAGACAAGTTGTTTCGTTGAGTTAGAAGTGAGAAAATTTGTGTATCTATTATGTTCTAAGTGAAAACAGTTATGGAGTCTTCTGTTTGTGTTTAGTTTTCTTTATGTATGTTAATAGAAATAAGAAAGAAACTATTCTACATAATAGAACATCTATAAGATCAAGTTATAAATGTAGCTATAACCATATGACTATAAAAACATAGAGACAGAAGTGTACTTAGTAAAACCAATAAACTGTTCTTGTGAGAAACGGTTTGACCTTTACTGATTATACGAATTTTCTGTATTAACCTAGTTAGATTTGGACTTCGAATCCCTAATGAAAATTGTAGAACACATCTTAAGGAATGACGTGTCAAAATTTGAGATTAAATCAATGATATTTGGTTAGTGAAACAATTTTCTTTGTAAATACGAAATCTGGACGTCGGTACAGGGTACTAGTAAAGATTATGGCGACTGTTACTCTTAATACAGTGAGAATCAGACTTAAGTTTCTTCACGGGAATTGTTAGTCTATGTCTTAGATATAACATACTAAAATTTGGTAATATTTCAACACGAATTGGTATACCTTCCGTGTCTGAAACCAAAACTGTACATTTAGTTAGTAAACTGTCTAGACCCGAGAACATATATTAGATGAAGTGTCTTTTATATTAGGTCTTCGTGATGTACATAGAGCCTAATGAACCTCATAATATATGTTAGTCATATAAGAGTAAGTCTCATATATCATTTGAGGTATAAGTGCATATAGAATCATGTGTGTGCAATGAGTGCGGTGCATAGTGCTTGATTATGGGATAAATATCTGTTCGCCATGGAATGGGACATGACATAATGAGTTTTATCTTATAATTTGGACACGCACGTGTGCTAGGTTCATGAGAGTTAGTTAGATACTTTGGAGTCTTTTCTTTTGCATACGATAAATGCATTAATCAAAGATGTGGTGGTGTGAAACGTGTGCTTAAGATGAATGAACCCATCGGTACCGAGATACCGGTGATACCCCCAGAAGTTTGGGATGCCCTTGATGAGTGGTCTTGCATGCCTCGGTAGAGAGATACTGAGATGCCTCGGAGTGAGATGCCCTTGTGTGTGATCAAAGATGCCTCGGTTGTGTAATACTGAGATGTCTCGGAGTGAGATGCCCTTGTGTGTGATCAAGGAGGACCTCGGTTGTGTGATGTCGGGATGCCTCGGAGTGAGATGCCCACAATTAGAGGTATTGTGGAAGTCCGAATAACATACTTTCCGGAAGTGACTTGATCAGGCCGGTAGAGTCCCCGTTGTGACTGATTCGAGGGTGGATTTTATGCACACTAAATATAATTCTATCTGGGGAGTGAGTTCATTTATTATTGTTGCATTACATCTTTGTTGACACCTAAATTTTTGCACAATTTTTGGGTTAATTTTTACTAAAATAAAAATAAAAAACACATGGCATATAGTTTAGAAGCATTTTATTTTGATTTTTTTTTTTAGGCTGCCGGTGAAGGGAAGATTTTTCACATATTCCGTTCAAGCTTTTCATATTTTTAGGCAATATACACCAAAGGATGTATTTTCGAGCAAAAAGGAAAATTTTGGATAGAATATGTGAAAAATACAAAAGGGGAATATTGCCCGAGGTAGATATATTTCAACGATATATTTAGGGGTATCATGCGCGAACAAAAAGGAAAAAATATATACCATAGAGATACATTTTTTAGACCTATATAATACCTCGCGTGCAATTTGTTTGAGGAGGCCACACAAAAAACATACAGCCGGCTTTTCTCTCGGTTTCTAGGTTAAAAATTGAAAGCAAGAGAGAAAATGTTCTTCCTTCGTTTCTAGGGTTTTTGAGGGGTGAAACTTCGTTGAAAAGAAGAAAAGAAAAGTCAAAGGGAAAAGTAGAAAAAAAGCAGAGAGGAAAGGACGTGCGGCAGAGGAGAGAGAGAGGGAGAGAAAAAAAAAAAAAAAAGCTCCTATTCATCATCTTCTCCGAGTCTCCCCTCGCCGTTCCACCTGCCGACCTTCGCTGCGCCGGTTGTCGCCGCTGCTGCCTTGATGCCGAGACGCTGCCGCTGCTACCACCTTGCTAGCAAACCCACACCTGCTCCCGACGTCACAGAAGCTGGTCCTAGTCGCCGTCGCCTCCGTCGCAGCGCCTCTGCACGTGGCTGCTCCCGCCGCATCCGCATCTCGCCGTCGCTGCACAGCCCGCACCGCCGCTGCTCGCCTCCGCCATCGATCGACGCCGTCACCCGGAGTCATCTGCTTCAACGACCCAGATCTGCCCTGTCCCTGCCATCGATTCGCCTCAGCCGCCCGAGTCCACCGCCCGCGACGCTCGTGCCCAGCTCCGTCGTCCCTCCTCAACCCGTGACGCCGCCCTGTGCCGACGCGCTCACCACTCGCTCGCTACCGGTGCCTGCTGAGCCCCCGCCGGCAATTTCCCCCAAAACCAGCAGCCACGATTTTCCCTTTTCTTTTTCTAAAAAAAAAGAAAAAATTTTGTTAGGTATTTTTGCTTTACTTTTTTTAGGCAAGTTTAGGTTTTTCTCTAATTTTTTTTATTATCTCTTTATAAGTTGTTCTCTTTGGTTGAAATACCTATCTATGCATAATTGGAAATCCCAATATGTCACCTGATTCACAACCGCACCGTGATTTTTTATTTCATCTATAAGGCTTTAGATGAAATAATTAATCAAGTGGAAATAAAATTGATATTTTGATCTTTAAAGCTTAAGATCAATTTATCGATTTTACTAGCGAAATATTATCCCTTGATCTGAATAATGTGTGATATTTTGATTTTGAATGAGTTGTCTTGTCTTAATCGCTTTGTTTATCTTGAGATATGTTTGAGTTAGAATATTGCATGTTTCAGGGTTTACATGTTTAGAATAGGAATTTTATTTCAAATAAAAAAAATTCAAAAAAATCAATTTAGGTTGCTAGATTTTAAATTGAGTTGCATGTTTAATCATTTGGCAATTATTAATTTCGAAATTTTTTTTTTAAAAAAAAGAAAGAAAACAAAAACACAATAAAAAATCATCATACACTTGTCATGTAGAATTAGGGCATATTTTGCATGTCATTGCATATTAGGGTTAAATTGCATTTAGTTTAATTTAGATCATTTTTTTTAATTTATTATAAGTTTAGGCATTTTTAGATATATTGCATTTTAGGATTATTTAGGTTAAGATAATGTTTTAGTTTAAATTAGGATTTGGCTCAATCTAATTCCTAATATAAATTAAATAGGATCTTAATCTAGCTAGATAATTTTCACATTTAACCTAATTTCGAATTTCATGAAAAATACAAAAAATGCCATAGGTTGAATTAGTTTTATTTAGGATAAATTGCATTCTTTTAGAAAAAATGCCATATGTACGTCATTAGAGTTAGATTCATTGAAATGCATGCCATTTAGTGGTTGTTGCTAGGTCTAGTCAAATAGAAATTGCATGTCATTAGAATTAGGTCATTTAGTTAATATTGCATTGCATATTGCATGATTTTCATTAATTAAGTGAAAAAAAAGAGAAATTTCGTGTTAATTAGAAACCATATCTAGGGTTGTTGATGGTGATTTTGAATTAACATTGCAGATGCTTTCGTTGCTACGAGGTAAGTCTTGCATTTTCTATTTGCTTTCTTGGGTGTTAAATTGATGGATTCCATACCCGCATGATCGCCTCGCATGTTAGAGAATTAAATTTAAAATCAATTCAAGCCGCCTGCCAAACATTTTTTCAAAATAAAAGAGAAAGGTACCGAAAGGGCGTTAGAGAAATCTAGCGCAACCAAGTCCCCGAACTCATAAATCTCTGGTTCGTAGGAGTAAAGTGAATCTCCCGTTACTTTACTTAGGTTTCTAATCGACCCACCAAAAATAGATTAATGGCGACTCCTAATTGAAAAATCATTTGCATGTTATAAACTTGAACTTAAGTCGCGAATTGGTATGGGCTTGGGAGAGCCCGAGTTAAGTCTAGGCTTAACAATCCATTAGCCAAACCCTAGGTGGTTTAAACCCCTGAAAAATTGGTCGCGACAGCTTGGCGACTCCGCTGAGGACTTGTGTTAAAACACTTAGTAGACTTAAGCCAATTTTCTTTTTGAAAAAAAATTTTTGTTTAGCAGCGAGGATTCCAGGTACGCCCCTAACTTTTAAGGTGTTAAATGTTCTTACAGATTGTGAGGTATAAGGGGAGTAGTGATTGCTAACATTTGTCTTGCAAGTTGGAGTTGGGGATGAATGTTTTAAATTCAAGTTATTGAAGTGTTGCTTGATCTAAATTGTTGTGCATGTCTTGAATTCCACACTACAATATTTCACACACAACCTGCCGCCGGACCTGGGCCGCACTAGGACATTTAGGATGGTATTGAGTTGGATAAGACTTCGACCGCGAGGCCACGTAATAGAGGTTGCCCAACTCAATCCCGAAAGTTTTTCTTGGTGTTAAGAATGTTTACCTCTGCCCGCGAGGCTGCGTCGCATTGGGGTATCATTCTTGATTGAGCCGGAGTTAGGAGGACTTGACTTAGTATGCGAGGCTGCAACTAAGTCATCCCACCCTTTTAACTCCACCTTGTTTAGCCTTCCTAGTTAGAAATCGAACCTCACACTTCATGCGCATGTCTATGTGATTGCCGTCGTTTTACCTTGGTGAAGTAAGTTTTCTATCCTTATACCATGCAATTTATTTTGGTCCGTCCATGACAATGTAGGGTAGTCATTTGATCTTATTCCTTTGTCAATTAGAGATGAAATGAGGAAATTGCCATGCAATAAATCATTTGGAAAATAAAAAAAAACTTTAGAGAATTTGTTTTCAATTCATGTCTAGAAAATTTGATCTTACTAAGGTATCCACTTTTCTAGCTCTCTTTAGGAAATTCTCTTCTTGTAAGAACTTTTCATAAAAAAGAAAAAAAAGAAAAAAAGTTGATAGATCTTTGTCACAGATTGATTCGCTATTTGCACCTCATACTTATGCATTTTCATCCATTTAAATTAGGTGATAACGGATTCTCTACGCTTGCCTATTATCACGCGATTAAGAGCAAGAATGGCTGACCAAAGCGAGATGCGCGATCGCATGTCCTCCGTGGAAGGCCAACTCCAACAGTTAGCTGCCTCTATGGAGCTTATAACAGCTCAACTTCAATCCCTCCAAGTGAATCCGGCTCCTGCACCTGCTCTCCCTGAGATAGTAGTCCCAAGGCAAGCAAATAGGGCCCAAATGAATGATGATGAAATGCCTGGGTTGGAAGATGACGTGGTCCTTGTTGGAAAGGCCAAGCTAGACAATGTTCCCAAGACAGATCAGGATGAGCGCGTTGCAAAGCTGGAAGAGAAAGTAAAACAGCTACAGGAGTCTCAAAGCTCACTCCCGTTTGACCTCTCGGTCTATGAGAAGGTTAAAATGCCGAGCAAATTTAAAATGCCGGAGTTCGAGAAGTATGACGGGACATCTTGTCCAAAATCTCATTTGCAGATGTACCACATGCGCATGGCCCAACACGTCAAAAATGAGCCCCTTATGATCCAATCATTTCACGCAAGTTTGACCGGGCCCGCATTAAACTGGTACGTGATGAAGAACGTAAACCTCCTCTAAACCTAGAATGAAGTGGCTGACGCATTTCTCAAGCAATACAAGTTTAACATGGACATCGCGCCTTCCCGAGAAGACTTGGAGCGGATGGAAAAGAAAAGGAGTAAGTCATTTAAAGAGTATGCTGTGAGATGGAGAAACTTGGCAGCTCAAATTACTCCTGAGCCTACCAACAAGGAGTTGATGAAGTTGTTCGTGAAGACCCTTCCATCTGAATTCCGCAACCGGATGGCTAGCACGTATGTTGAGAACTTCAACCAACTTATCCCGGTGGGTGAATAGATCGAGATGTGGATAAGAGAAGGGTGGTTTACTGAGCCATCTAACAAGAGATTTTCTACCAAGAAGGAGAAGGATCCTGAAGTTGAGATTAATATGGCCTACTCTCAATCGAATCGTGATACATCCAATCACGCTCCGGTAATTAAGATTTCTACTGAGCAACAAGGTGGAGGACATCAATTCTCGGGTCGACGACGTAATGTTAGGAGACAGTTTACACCTCTTCCTGGACCTCTATCCAAAGTTTTGCTTTTTCTCCAAAAGAAGGGATTAATCTCTACTGAGCCAAAGCGACCAAATCCCGAGCATTATCCTGCATATAATCCCTCCGAAAAGTGTGACTATCACATGGGAGAGGTTGGTCACTCCACTGATGATTGCTATATTTTGAAGCATAAGGTCCAAGATCTCTTGGATACAAAGGCGTTCTCTTTCAGCAGTAATCAGAAAAATCCTCCACCCAACCATGATGGAGGCGCAAACGTTGTCGCTGAATGAAGAAGTTCTTATCTTCTAGGACTTCAAGTTTTTTAGAATTTCCTGCTTTCTGAGATTTCAATTATTGCTTTTGTTTCTAGGATTTGCTTGTTTGCATTTTCCATTTCAATAATGTAATTCATTTGATTACATTCAATGAAATTACAATTTTATTTCCAATTTTGAGGACATGATGGGGTATGCCAAAACAGCCCGATGACGATATCCAACAATGAAAAGAAAATATCATCCATGGAGAAATTCTGAGGACTGGGCTTCTTCATGTTTCCTCATCCAAAAAATTCAAAAAAAAGAATAAAAAGAATCATTTTTCAAGCCATTTCCAAAAGCATGCATTAGGTTAGCCCTGTTTAATTTTCTAACTCATTTACTTCATGTTCCGGAGCATTACTTTCATGACCTGATCGAAAGCATCTGAAAAAGGCACAACAAGTTGCAATTGGTTCAACTCTTACTCAACAAGTTTCTAAAGAATGACGAATTGGGGGGCACTATAGATTCTAGTAGTGACATGACTGAGACAAAATCTCTATCCGAGCCAAAATGGTTGTGCAATTTGAATTTATTTTGATATTGCATAGTATCCTATTCATGCACGTTCTCTTATGCAGGGGCAAAAGCTGATAGGGACAATCCAAAGACATCAACTGCCGAGGTAATCCCATTATAGATGAATCCTTGAATGAATGCTTAAAATCATTTTGCAGTGTGAAAAACTGTTTAGAGTTAATAATTTTTCATGCCTAAAGCTGTTGAGCTCTTTAAAAATAAAAAAAAAAGAGGATTTTGCATGATGACTTTTAGCCACCAATTCCACTAAAGAACATCAAGATGGACTAATTTAATGAATGATGTGGAATTGATTGAGCATACTAAATGAGACAAGTCAGGATGATGAAAGGCAAACCTTATCCTATACACAGTCCCTTACTTATACACTTTATACACTTGTGAGATGAATGTAGGAAGTTCCATATTTGTGAGGTAAAGAGTTCTCTCGCGAAAAGTACGATGACCGAAATGAGGGGCAATTCATTTCTCTATCCCAAACACAGCAGGTGATCCATTGTTTAACCATTTTGAGCCATATACACTTGTGAAGATTTTTTTCAAATTACCCCTGTCAAGAACCACCTTACATTAGGGCAAATTGGAGGGTAAGACAGCATCATAAGGTGAAGAAAATGGATTGAAATTTTCTTGCTCTTACTTGCATCAATCTTCTAGTCATGCTATTACATTGAATTCATGCGGTAATTTAAGTGCCCTAGGATGATGAAGAGCATTTCTTTCTATATCCTATACACTTATATCCTTTGCATAGCCCATTTGAGCCTATGAATTCATTTCACATTAAACCCAGTTGGTGATCATCCCCCACACTAGGGTAAGGCAAAAGACAGATGAAGACTCTTGAAAGTTCAAGTGTCATTGTTTGACGAATGCATAGAAATCAAAATAGAACTAAGGGGCATGAAAAAGCAGTGTGCCTGGTAAAAGCAAGGCTAATGCCCATATATATATATATATAAAAGGTGAAAAAAATGAATAAGAACTTGGGGCATGAAAAAGCAGTGTGCCTGGATGAAAAAAGAGTGACTGTCAATTACAAGAATTGAATCCCGATGAGGCAATACTCAAAGAGCTCAAATGCTGAGTTTTTACAATCAATGGGGAATTTCATGAAGACAATCTCTGGTGGTGAAAAAGAAAACCGGTAGCAATGCCAAGATGATCACCAACTCTCACCATTCACACACATTTTGAGCCTAATGATCATTTCATTTCTCAACCCATGAACCCAGCCTACGTTACCTCCTTTACAAAGTCTCTTCAGATTAGGGCACTTGAATTAACATAGGAGTTCATATGTTTATAAGCATCGCTCGAAGAAGTACGAGCAAAATTATTTCTTTCTCATTTTGCAGGGTTCTTGACTTGTAAACCCGGAGATGATTAAAGAGTTGTTCTTTCAATAGCCTTGACTCAAAGAGTCCCTTTGTTAAGCCGTTGACCGAGCCCACATTACGGTCCCTATTAAAGACCTCTCAGATTGGTAAGGTCGTACCGCTTGCGAGAAAACTCGGATCCTTATTAGTATGATGACAGTGAGATTGAGTGATTCTCATAAAATAGTCTCTAAATAAGAGCGAGTGAAAGTCATTTCTAACTGAAAGTCTCTCATTTGGTATTCTTAGGAAATCCATGTCATGAGTGAAGATTGTCTTGAATGATAATTCTCTCAAGTGGAAATTTGGGTGATGCAATGGTCACTATGCATGAACCCCGATTGAATTAATGAAAATCTCACTGAATTTTTAAATGTGCATTCTAGAGTAGCTCAAATTGTCTATCTCTTTGGTGAATGCATCTGACAGGTGATTCAAGTCCCTTTCAGAATGTTTCATGATAATAAGAGATGAGAAACCTCCACCATGAGGTGAAAGACCTCCACGGGATATCTAAATTACAAAAAACATTTTTCTCCAAGAATTAGAGATATCACCAGATAAGTATATCTCTACCATACTCTAAAATACTTGTCATTGTGCAGGTATTCTCTCTCAAGTACATAGACACTTGACTTGGTCAAGCTGCCCTCCTTATATTGACCTGGCGTGCTTTCGTAGCCCAGAGTTCCTCTTTATCGACTTGGCGTGCTTTCGTAGCCCAAAGCCCATCTTTATAGACTCGGCGTGCTTTCGTAGCCCGATGTCCATTTATATTGACCTGGCATGCTTTCGTAGCCCAGAGTCCTTTTATATTGAATCGGTGTGCTTCTGTAGCCCGATGTCCCTTTTAATAGACCCGGCGTGCTTTTGTAGCCCGATGTCCTTTATATCGACATGGCGTGCTTTCATAGCCCAGAGTCCCCTTCATCTACCTAGCGTGCTTTCGTAGCCCAAAGTCCATTTTATCAAACCGGCGTGCTTCCGTAGCCCGGATTTCTTTTATCAACTTGGTGTGCTTTCGTAGTCCAGAGTCCTTTTACACCCACACTCAATGGAGTTGTCCCCCAAATATTTTCTCCAGATTCAATTTGATTAAGGCGACCGAAGAATGGTTCGGGTCCTAGCCAAGCAAAACCTCAGTCTAGGCGACCGTAGAATGGTACGGGTCCTAGACAACATTTATTGCTCTAACAGGCGACCGTAGAATGGTACAGGTCCTGGAAAAGCAATTTCCCATTCAGGCGACCGTAGAATGGTACGGGTCCTGAAAAATCACTTTTCCGTCAAGGCGACTGTAAAATGGTACGGGTCCTCGACAACACCTATTCCTTATTCAGGCGACCGTAGAATGGTACGGGTCCTAGACAAAACCTTTCTACTGTACTGGGCAACCGTAGAATGGTATGGGTCCTGGGAAAGCAGTTCTTTACAAAACCTTTCTGCCGTATTGGGCGATCGTAGAATGGTACGGGTCCTGAGAAAGCAGCTCCTTTCTGCCATACTGGGCGACCGTAGAATGGTGTGGGTCCTAGACGAGTAACACCCACTACCTTGAATTACTCTATTCTCCTCGAAGGTAAGTTATTTAAGGTAGGTTCATCTATCATTTGCATTAGTATTTTCATACATCATATAATTTGCATTAAAAAAATGGAATTCATTTTCCAACAAAAAATCATTTATTGCATGTGCATGACCAAAATTTAGGTTTCAATTTGTCTTTGAAGGCAACCTCTTCGAGCTCACCTTCAAAGAGGGGTAGCTGTTGACACCTAAATTTTTGCACAATTTTTGGGTTAATTTTTACTAAAATAAAAATAAAAAACACATGGCATATAGTTTAGAAGCATTTTATTTTGATTTTTTTTTTAGGCTGCCGATGAAGGGAAGATTTTTTACATATTCCGTTCAAGCTTTTCATATTTTTAGGCAATATACACCAAAGGATGTATTTTCGAGCAAAAAGGAAAATTTTGGATAGAATATGTGAAAAATACAAAAGGGGATTTGCCCGAGGTAGATATATTTCAACGATATATTTAGGGGTATCATGCGCGAACAAAAAGGAAAAAATATATACCATAGAGATACATTTTTTAGACCTATATAATACCTCGCGTGCAATTTGTTTGAGGAGGCCACACAAAAAACATACAAAAAGGTTTCTAGGTTAAAAATTGAAAGCAAGAGAGAAAATGTTCTTCCTTCGTTTCTAGGGTTTTTGAGGGGTGAAGCTTCGTTGAAAAGAAGAAAAGAAAAGTCAAAGGGAAAAGTAGAAAAAAGCAGAGAGGAAAGGACGTGCGGCAGAGGAGAGAGAGAGGGAGAGAAAAAAAAAGAAAAAAGAAAAAAAAAAGCTCATGTTCATCATCTTCTCCGAGTCTCCCCTCGCCGTTCCACCTGCCGACCTTCGCTGCACCGGTTGCCGCCGCTGCTGCCTTGACACCGAGACGCTGCCGCTGCTACCACCTTGCCAGCAAACCCACACTTGCTCCCGACGTCACAGAAGCTGGTCCCAATCGCCGTCGCCTCCGTCGCAACGCCTCTACACGTGGCTGCTCCCGCCGCATCCGCATCTCGCCATCGCTGCACAGCCCGCACCGCCGCTGCTCACCTCCTCCATCGATCGACGCCGTCACCCGTCCTGCTTCAACGACCCGTCTACCCTCCCGCCATCGATCGCCTCGCCGCCCGAGTCCACCGCCCGCGACGCTCGCGCCCAGCTCCGTCGTCCCTCCTCAACCCGTGACGCCGCCCCATGCCGACGCGCTCACCGCTCGCTCGCTACGGTGCCTCGCGAGCCCCGCCGGCGATTTCCCGCAAAACCAGCAGCCACGATTTTCCCTTTTCTTTTTCTAAAAAAAAAAGAAAAAAATTTTGTTAGGTATTTTTGCTTTACTTTTTTTAGGCAAGTTTAGGTTTTTCTCTAATTTTTTTTATTATCTCTTTATAAGTTGTTCTCTTTGGTTGAAATACCTATCTATGCATAATTGGAAATCCCGATATGTCACCTGATTCACAACCGCACCGTGATTTTTTATTTCATCTATAAGGCTTTAGATGAAATAATTAATCAAGTGGAAATAAAATTGATATTTTGATCTTTAAAACTTAAGATCAATTTATCGATTTTACTAGCGAAATATTATCCCTTGATCTGAATAATGTGTGATATTTTGATTTTGAATGAGTTGTCTTGTCTTAATCGCTTTGTGTATCTTGAGATATGTTTGAGTTAGAATATTGCATGTTTCAGGGTTTACATGTTTAGAATAGGAATTTTATTTCAAATAAAAAAATTCAAAAAAATCAATTTAGGTTGCTAGATTTTAAATTGAGTTGCATGTTTAATCATTTGGCAATTATTAATTTCGAAATTTTTTTTTTAAAAAAAGAAAGAAAACAAAAACACAATAAAAAATCATCATACACTTGTCATGTAGAATTAGGGCATATTTTGCATGTCATTGCATATTAGGGTTAAATTGCATTTAGTTTAATTTAGATCATTTTTTTAATTTATTATAAGTTTAGGCATTTTTAGATATATTGCATTTTAGGATTATTTAGGTTAAGATAATGTTTTAGTTTAAATTAGGATTTTGCTCAATCTAATTCCTAATATAAATTAAATAGGATCTTAATCTAGCTAGATAATTTTCACATTTAACCTAATTTCGAATTTCATGAAAAATACAAAAAATGCCATAGGTGGAATTAGTTTTATTTAGGATAAATTGCATTCTTTTAGAAAAAATGCCATATGTACGTCATTAGAGTTAGATTCATGAAATGCATGCCATTTAGTGGTTGTTGCTAGGTCTAGTCAAATAGAAATTGCATGTCATTAGAATTAGGTCATTTAGTTAATATTGCATTGCATATTGCATGATTTTCATTAATTAAGTGGAAAAAAAAAAAGAGAAATTTCGTGTTAATTAGAAACCATATCTAGGGTTGTTGATGGTGATTTTGAATTAACATTGCAGATGATTTCGTTGCTTTGAGGTAAGTCATGCATTTTCTATTTGCTTTCTTGGGTGTTAAATTGATGGATTGCGCACCCGCATGATCGCCTCGCATGTTAGAGAATTAAATTTAAAATCAATTCAAGCTGCCTGCCAAACATTTTTTCAAAATAAAAGAGAAAGGTACCGAAAGGGCGTTAGAGAAATCTAGCGTAACCAAGTCCCCGAACTCATAAATCTCTGGTTCGTAGGAGTAAAGTGAATCTCCCGTTACTTTACTTAGGTTTCTAATCGACCCACCAAAAATAGATTAGTGGCGACTCCTAATTGAAAAATCATTTGCATGTTATAAACTTGAACTTAAGTCGCGAATTGGTATGGGCTTGGGAGAGCTTGAGTTAAGTCTAGGCTTAACAATCCATTAGCCAAACCCTAGGTGGTTTAAACCCCTGAAAAATTGGTCGCGACAATCTTGATATGAGATTGAGTTTGAGAAAGGTAAGCATAGAAATGGATGCTCATAAGGTGATTATGTACATATTGTGTTATTATCCAATTGTTTATGCTGGTAATATACTTCCTTTAGCATCCTAAATTGTTTGATGATTCACTTGTAACTTTGATGAATGTGGATTGTTTAAGTTAGAGTTTTATCATTCTTTACTGGGCAAGGTTGTTTGCTCATACCTTACATTTTCAGATTGATAGCATGGATGTACCGCCAGTAGCTCGATACAAAGTGGTAGTGCATCTTGATGTTTCTCTTCATGACGTGTATGATCCCGACATTGACATGATTTTCTCCAAGTATGAGGCAACTTAATGGTTGGATGACAGTAGAGCCGACTTGACATCAATGACGTTCGTTGCATGGTTTCTCAACCATGAAGGAGAGATGTTCAGACCTTTACCCTTTGGAGCAGGAGGACCTAGAGCGGGGATGGACGGCACCTAGACGCCTTGGATCGTGTAGAGGCTGACTAACTTTTGTTTTTTTGTTAGATGTGGGCTAGTGTGGGAACTCGTGGAGTAGACACCCTCACCCTTTATCCCTGGCTTTTGTTATGCCTTACTTTTGCTTTGTATATGATGTAAATATATAGGCGAAGAACATGGAACGAGTCCAGGTCGATAATTTTGTATGCCCCAATGATGATAAAATGAAAGGAAGCCTTTTATGATCTTGTTTATGTGCATTGCAGGATAACCTTATAATATAAACTTGAGATTTTAAAATAATCCATGTTATACATGCTAACCTTCAATGGTAAACGCTATGGGTTATCTAAAGGAGATTACTAGTTAGGAAGATAATAATAATAATAATTATAATTATGCTTGCGCTTAGTACGTGACACCCTAGGACGTGACACTAGTACTGGTCAGTGGCATAAAACGCGTGTGTTGATAATGTGTGCCTTGCATGCGGTGGATAAGCATGCAAGTTAGGGTGTCGATACAGTGAACCATGTGAAAGTTTTGCCCTGGCTTGTATATGATGTTTGGTTATGCATCTTGCATTCTTTGGTAACTTCTGGATTATCTAGTTTAGGACCCTATTATTTCTTTACTAGGCATTGCCCATTCATTTCTCTTTTTTAAATCGTTAGAATGGATGTACCACCAGTGGCACGATTCTGTGTTATAGCTTATATATATTTAATATATATATATATCCTTCCATGAGGTGTACGACCCTGATATCGAGATGACGTATATGCAATACGAAACCACACTTTGGATGGATGACAGGCAAGTTAACTGGATTCCGATGAGGTTCAAAGCTTGGTTCATAAACCATGAAGAGGTGCTGTTTGACCTTCTTCGATTCGAAAATGGAGGACCTTGAGCTGGGGTAATTGGTGCTCAGTGCACCAAGTACGTGTTGAAGCTGAAGAGAACTTCTTTTATTTTTTGACTAACGCGGGCTAATTTAAGGGGTGGCAAAGCTAGGCTCCCTTTTGACCCTTTCCTAGGCCTCATAGTTACATTTTTGGGCGTTAACTTGTAAATATTCTCTGTATACATGCGCACTACATGTAAGTATTCCAGGTCGTTGTAAGTAAAGCCCGTGATGGCTCCAACAAAAAGTGAAATGAAGCTCTTTCATGATCCTTTGTATGTGTTTTTATAATTGGAATGGCTAATAGTAAATGACAGGATGATCATGTCTTAGAATAGTTAAAGATCATGTAATATTCATGTTATACATGCTAACCAATCGAGTCGAAATACCTAAGTGCGATTATAGAATACCACAGGTCCTGTCATGATACTAATCTATATAGCTTCCGTTTGCATTTAGTATGTGACACTACCAAGATGTCACATGACCGACGGCATGGACATTGACCCTTTGAAGATCAATATACTGGAAAGAATTGCCTATTGTATGGTCATTGAAGAAGAGCCTAATGGTCAATCATGGTATTACGATATTATGATGTATCTCCAATAAGGAAAATTTCTTCAAGGAAGTCAAGCGGCCAATAGGAAATATCTCACGAAATTAGCATCGAAGTTCTTTGTTAGCAGAGATGCTCTTTACAAAACATCCTTGGATTCAGTCTTACTAAAGTGCATAGAGGCTAAAGAGGCCAATCAACTTATGAGGGAAATTCATGAGGGAGAATGTGGACCCCACATGAATGGACATCTCTTGACTAGGAAAATTATGAGGCTAGGTTACTATTGGATAACCATTGAAGTTGTATTCAACATGTGCGTTGCTACCACCAATGTCATATGGATGGAGACAAGATCAACACTTCTCCAAATGAACTCTATCAAATGTCTAAACCATAGCCTTTTTCCATGTGGAGCATCAACATCATCGAACCAATTAATCTAAAAGCATCAAATGGATATCATTTCATCTTGGTGGCTATTGATTACTTCACCAAATTAATTGAAGCTAATCATATGCTCATGTCGCTGCCAAAAGTGCGGCTAAATTCATCCATTGTGATATTTTTGCTCAATACGGTGTTCTTGAGGCAATCATCACTAACAATGGATCAAACCCAAATAATAAAGTGGTCAATGAATTACTCAATGAGTTTGACATTTTTATATGTAAATTCTTCTCCTTATCGCCCACAAAGGAATTACACACAAATCTTGTGAGTTCAAGATTTGTGTGTGATCCCATTATGAAATTGAAAGATTATTTAGAGAGAAATTATGGGGTTAAACACTGCGTGAGTTATTTGGTGTAATTAGGGCTTGGAAAGCACTAAGAATATTTGAGTGACTCGAGTGTGGTTGTAATTTCCGTATATCACTTGATTTTACTACTCTTCCCATGGACGTAGGTCACTTCGATCAAACCATGTAAATCTAGTATCCCATTTATTTTCTTGTTATGTCTATTTTTTTATTTGATCGCTTGCTTTCTGCTTTCCGCCACACATCTCAAGCAAAGGTGAATTAGCCCATGTCTTAAGTAAACGAAGATTCTGTGTTGGGACTGTGGGATGGGCTAACATCTAATTTACAAGCTATTGTAGCTCGAGATTGACCCAATGGGACCCCTAAAAGAATTGTTGGTGTTTGCCATGCTCAAACAGGAAGCGACGGCTTTGCTCGTGTGCTCCTCGTTAGGTTTTTCTCTTTCAAGTATTGTGTACACTGCGTGTTGTGGTTGCCGACTGGTTATTATATTTCCTTGGGCTGTGTTATGTAATGTAGCTCCTGTTGTGGGCAACACATTCGATGGTCTCCGAACGATCTCCAACCAGATTTGATTCCCGTCCTCCTCCAACTCTGAGGTGTTGTCGTTCCCGCTAGGATTCCTCGATTGTAAGGAGACTGACCGCACGTGTTCAAAGCCAACATTCTTATAGTGTGCAAGAGAAGGCGAAGGTCAAGCAGAGAAGGATTCTCCAGATCAATGGAAAGAGAGCCAGGAGAGAAACGACAGAATGGTTCTGGAAGACGCACATTTATTTTCTGCTTGTTACGGTGCCGGAGAAGGAGGTACCAAGGACTGCTTGCGGTCATCTGCGCCGTGTTTGACAAAAAAAAAAAGGCACGGTATGGTGTATCGGCCTCTTAACACCATTAAAGACGGTTTATTTAGACATGCAAGTTATGGAGAGTAGGGGTGAGTATGATTCGGGTGAGCAATTCCCACCCTAGATTCAGGAACCGGTCTTTAAACCGTCCATTAAAGACAGGTTCCGAAAAATTGAAACCGGGAACCACCCCTAATTCCATGAATTCACTCGAGAACAGGACCACCAACCCGGTCCAATTTCCGAGTGGGTCCATAGAGATGGTCCCTTTAAGCTTCACATGTTAGCATCATAATATGCAACAATCACATCATTAAAAACACTCTCAGTTAGAACCAATGAACCAACAATTTTAGTATATTATGAAGTGTATAAACAAAAAAGCTCACTCACCAAACTTGTTATAAGTGGGCAAAAGTTGATAGTTATTTAACATAAAAACTAGTAAGTAGCCTAGGGATTTAGGATTTTTTATTTTTTATTAAAAATTATATATATATATATGTGTGTGTGTGTGTGTGTGTGTGTGTGTGTGTGTGTGTGTGTGTATATCATATATATTATTGGTTCGTTCGGGTTGGGCGGTTCCACATCTAGAACCGAGAACCAAACTAGTTCCTTCAAAGGGTGAATGATAACAACTATGTTCCAGAAATAGGTTCTAAAAGAGAAATATATTTTTCTATTTCTATTTTTAGAAGAGTTTTTAAGAAAAATAACCGCTTGATAACGACACAAAATTTCTATTCTAAAAATTGAAATTCGTTTGATAACGACACAAAAAATTTTCTTTTCGAAAGGCGGTGGACTGACGACCGGTGGCGGTGGACCAAGAAATCGCGCAATGGATGGGCAGCAAGAATGGCAACCAACGAACGGTGATCGCCGGCGACGGATGAAAGACTGTTTGACGAACGATGAAAAGAATTTTTATTTCTCATTTCTATTCCAGAAATAGAGAAGTATAAAATTTTTATTTCTGATTTATATTCCAAACTTATTTATGGAACAAGAATCTATTTCAAAAATAAAAAAATAAAATAGGTTTATCAAACGAATTTCTATTCTAGTGGAATAAAAAAATTGTTTATGGAACAGAAATTGTAGTTTGTCATGCACCTCCTTAAAAACCATCGATTCTTGGGCAATCTGATCCGGTTTCAGGTGGTTCAACCAATTTTCGATTCCTTTACGAACCCTTAGCGCCACGCCTTTTTTTCGCTCCCCCTTCAACTAAAACACTCCTCTATTTAGTACTCTAACTACGTTTCCCTTTGTCGGTCCTATTTTTTAGCATTTCTCGGCCACTGTTCTAGGAAAGTTTTCCCCTTTTTTGTCATTTCCCTTTTTTATTGATTTTCTATCTTTTTTCCTTGTGGATCCCACATCTCCTTTCCTTAAAATATCCGGTGGTTTGCAAAGCGTTGCGTCAACGGCTGACGAGGCGTACGTTTATTAATAAATCCCTTAATAATTTAACCGTCTCCTCTGCCCATTCGTCAATTCCAAATTCTGCGGCAAGGGACTAGATATGGTCACGAGAGAAGGCATGGCTGAAGCTGATCTCTCTCCTTCCACCACTCAACAGAGATTCCATGGACAGGAACCGTTGGCCATGGCTCCAGATCTAGAGCCTTGGCCGCGAGCCCATTTCCCTGCTTCTCCAAATCTACCGCTGAGCCGCCTGGACGACAGAGAGGGCGGACGCGGAGGTCGATTGTCGCTCACGGCTATGGCTCCAGATCTGGAGTCTTGGCCACGAGCCCACTGCTGTGCGTCCTCAATCTGCCGCCGGGACGACGGAGAGGGTGGACGCCGAGGTCATCGTCGCTCACGGCCATGGACGCGGAACCCACTGCTACGCATCTCCTAATCTGCCGCTTAGCCGCCGGGACGACAAAGAGGGTGAGCACTCATATCTGTGGACGAGAAGCTGTCCATGGCCGACCGCTACTCTGCATCTCCAGATCTGGTTTGCTGCTCAACAGCTTTGAGCTCGAGTCTTGGCTCGTCCATGGTTGCTGGCAACGAGCTCAACAGCTTTGCGGCAGACCGTGGTGGCCACGGTGGGGCGGTGGTTCAAGGACGGAGGCGGCGGCGCCTTGGGCAGTGGAGATAGCCGAGCCTAGGCGGGGCGGAGGTTGAAGATGGAGGGGAAAAGAGAAAAATATAATTTTTTAAATTTCCAAGTCAATCCACGTATCAAAATATAATTAGCAATCATTAAATTAGTGCATGCCACGTCGTCAGGAATATTTTCTCCTTCATCATCCTTCTCTCCGATCTCTCTCAAGGGGCAGAGAAATGGAAAATAAAGGATCATGACCTTGTGGACGCATATCAGGGCCACATCAACCCGCCACCGGGACATGGACGGAGCCCTCCGCCTCCTTGACCACCTCCAACTCTGCAGCTATCGACCCAAGCTGCTCAACTTCAGTATCGTGAATTTGTGCTCTCAGCGACATGAAACTGTTCGAGCAGGCCCATCGTCGGTTTACCTCCTTCGTCTTATTTGGTTAATGTCGTTTGCGGATGGGCATACCTACAACATGATTGTTGCTAGATTGCTCGATTCTCGCAGGCCACATGGCCTGTTGCGGGTCATCAAGCGCTTGGCTGATGTCAACCTAGGTACGTGTCTTCCTCGACTAATTTTAGCCGCTTGATTGTGGTGCTATATTTCGATGGGCATCGGGTGTTTCTGACATGAGGAGCAGGGAGCATGGCGTGAGCTGAGTTTCTTACACTACTTTGATCGATGGATACAGTAAGGTGGGCGATGTGAGGGCTGCACCGGAAGCTGCTTGATGAAATGGTTGAAGACGATATAAAGATCATTCTTTCACATATAGCGCATTGGACGATGGACTTTTTCAACAACAAAATGGGGAGAAGGCGAGAGAATTGATTCTCAGGCTCTGGGAGGTAATGAAATGCCAAGAGGACTTGCTTGTGAGCAACCCTGCTTTTGCGGATCCCGTTGATTCTCAGCCTCTTCATAACCCTTTACCAGTTCGTCGTCCTCATTGACGCGAAGGACTCCACCTCTGCCGGGCTCAGGAGATGCGAAGTGCACAGCCTCCACGCCCCAATCGGAATGATTTTTTTTTTCTTAGCAATCGGAATGAATTATGAGGAAGGAGAATGGACATTGATTTGAAAATTTTTCGGTATTGAGTGACATGGAAATTGGAATATCGCTGCAAATCGGCTAAGTGTGCCTTTTTTTGCTGACAACGTTTGGTTAACAATGTAATCCTTGCCTTTTTTGTTGACTTGTCATTGTTTATTTTCGACAAACTTATCCAACTAGTTATAAAATTTATTGGGGACATTACTAAAAACGTCATTAACTTATTGTACTTGTACCAATTTGATTCTAAACATTTCAATTTGGCTAATTTAATTATAAAATTTTATTATTATTTATTAGTGTAGTCCATTTGACCACTTTTGGCAAAAAATTATTAACGTAGACGCCAATTATCCTACGTGGCAACACTAGTACTAACATGGACAATTATTACAATTTAAAAAAAAAATCCAAAATTTTTATTATTTTTATTATTTTTAAAATTTTATTTATTATTTTCTTTTCTTTTCTTTTTCCTTTATGAGGCTAATAACGGTCACCACCCTTGCCCGAATTTGAAAGGCCAACCTTGCCAATAGCTAGGGTCGTCAAATGGTGGATTGAGTTAGGTATTGGCTTCAATTAAAAATAATTTGACTCAAATTGACCTATTTAATCCATGTCAACTCATTACTTAATACATATTTAGTAACCTAAATCGACTTGACATGACACATCAACATTTAACTAAATCTATGAAAAATCGTACCCAATCATTAAAGGCACATTAAAAATATTTATGATGCATATATATGCACGTACTTAATTTTTTTTCCTATATTTGCTTTCCTCGTTCTAATTTTCTTTACGTTTCTTTTTGATACTTTTATGAGGCAAAGGATGATGGATCTTGCTCAATAACAATTAATACCCTCACTCATGTGAACTGGTGCGCTTCCAAGCATTAGTTGTCCACAGTTGTCAGGTTGGATATGGGCCATGTTCGACCCAATCCGAACCCAATATATACCCAATCATTCTCAATTTAGCTATACTGATTTCCTTTCTTTTTTGGATAATTTTGGCCGTATTGATAAAATAGAATAGCTCACGGGTGGTTTTTAAATTTTTGGGCTTAGAAACGGGGATCGAGACAATTTGGATCTTCAAGTAACGTGCTACTTCTTTAATGCTCAATAATTCGACTTCATCTCTCTCTCTCTCTCTCTCTCTCTCTCTCTCTCTCTCTCTCTCTCTCTCAACATGATACAGAGATTCAGGAGTGAAGGAAGTCCGACCAAAAAAAAAAAGAAGTGAAGGAAGATCTAGAAGTGCAAAGTCTGCAGAGCAAAGGAGCAGATCTAGAAGCACAGGGAAGGGAGAGAATAAAGTTGACGTTATTCAAATTGATCGCGGCCCTGACCATCAATCAGTTGCTGTGCTCAGAGAAGGAAGATTCGTGCTCGAACCCACAACGTCGCATGTCCATTTCAGCCAAGACAGTCTCACCTCCGTTCGAGCCACACAACGCCGCTGTCAAGCCCCCAAACCTTGTTGTCATGCGTCCCGACTCTCTCTCCCTATTGCGACTCCGGGTCTGAGGTCGCAAGCTCAGTTCTGACATCGATAGTCACTGTGGTCACGGCCTCACAATCACTTGGAACCTCTCTATCTTTGATGACAGAATGCATAACGGAGATTTTGGCAGAGTCGAGGTTCCACGATTCAAAGGCAACAGACAACGGAGGGCCAGACTCGACGGTGGGCGAGATGACTGCGTACCTCAATGGTGAGATTTGTTGAGTATCACGACAAAGAACTGGTCTGAAACTGAAAGTTCATACCTTATGAATTAAATTAGTCATATGGCCCTTGAAAGTATGAACCATCTATGACCCACTCCTAAAAAGTTGAGTCAATGACCCATTTTGACAACTCTACTTGTGGCTCTACTTGTGATTGGTGAGGGCAACCCTCACCCAACCCTTGCTAGCCATCTATGTAGTATCAACACGGACACATAACATGACATAGCACGACACGTCGACACGTCATTTCTCAAAAAATAAAAAATTTCAATACATTCCAACACGTTATATATAAATGAAAAAATAAATAATAAAAAGAGTATATATAATCCATTATTTTAATTTGACTAAGATTGAATAAAAAATTCAAAAATTGCAAACGCAAAAAAGTAAATTTGAAGAAACATGCCATGTTTTCTTACACTTATCAAAAATTAGTGAGATTTCTTATAATCGCAGACAAAGTTCGAGGTTCATGATATAGATTAACTTGGAGCTCCTTTGCAAAACAAGGTTTGAGAAAAGTGAAAATCTAAGACAAGAACTCTAGGAAATAACTAAATTCGCCATGCAAAATGTAAGAGATAAGTCACCAACTAATAACATAGACCAAAAGAAATAACTCACAAATGACGCCTGCGAGAGGTAGAAAGAAGCAAAAAAAAAAATCACAACTTAAAATCTGTGGGGGCGACGGAACGACCCCAGCAAGAAGAGGGGCATTTCATTATCACTCACGAAAATGTCAAAACTTAAAATTAAGAAACTTGAAAATAAGAATTTTCTTCTTTCCCCTTTATTTTTGTTATTTTCATCATTTTTTCATATATTTATACTTGACCCCTTAAGTATTGAAAATTTTTAAAATTGACCACATGCGTGTCGAAATCGCGTGTCGGAATTTTGGAATTGTGTATCGAAGCGTGTCGGGAAAAGTTGACCACGTGTCGAATTTCTCGACACCCGTTGACCACGTGTCAGAACGTGTCAGAGCATGTCGGAACGTGTTGAACACATATCGAAGTGTCGAACATGACACGAAGGCTTCCAGAAAGTATCGATACTTCTTAGATAGCCATTGCTTGAGACAAGGAAACAAAAATAAAAAAGGAAAAAAGAGAGAAAAAGAGGTAAAAATAATTTGTTTTGTCAATGCTAACCAAATTACATAGAATGGTTGGCGCTGATTGAACCACCATATTAGTGCTTTCGATCAAAAATTGGATAGAAAAGCTACATTTGCAAATGGTCAATAGGTTAAAAACTGAATTGGTATATTAAAATGTTTTAAGACTAAATTAATACAAATGCAATATAATTATAACTTTTTTGGTACTTTCCCCAAATCTATTACATATATGCTAATTTTATCATAAATTTTAAATTTTGTCAATATAATCTTAAACTTCTATTCCAAATTCTAATGTAATTCTTCCAATCAATTGCCATAAAAAATTATCAAAATATGGTAATCCGCAATTTGTCCATGTCAATGTGCTATTTAGGACAAACAGTGATAATTGAAATCATGTTAACAATTCTCGACGACAATTGACTGAAATGATTATATCGAAATTTTTTAGCAAAATTTAGGGCTACATTGGGAAATTTTAAATTTAAGATTAAGCATATGCAAAATAAGTTTTCATATAAATTGTTGTTAGTACAAGCGATACAAATGATCAATTATAAAAAAATATTTTCCAAAATATTTACTTTCTGTAAAATAAACGGAGGCCATATATGTTAAAGACATTCAATTTTTGTGTATTTCCGCGATAATTTTGAAAGCATGGGGAGAACTTCAAAATCCAAGTTTTAACCATTAAATAAGGCTTATCTTATGGTGTCACGACTCTCGCTTTGCCCACCGCGCCCAGTGAAGACTTACGCGACAAAGTTCCATCTCCACATGTTTCTACATAAAACATTGACCTATAACGCTGGTTCCAGCATATGTTGATAGGCTGCTGCTTAATGCCGAAGCTTCTTCCCTGATAACAGGCGAGAAGCTGCTGATGATTACATGCTTATTCTTGTTTCCCCAGCACAAACCAGGGAGATCTTCCGATCACAAACTTTCATTCACATTTGGTCTGTTCTGAATTACCTGTCGAGTATCCGCAGGCCAAACTTAATCCAACAAGCTCTTCCTTTCGTAGAACACCTTTCTCTCACAGGCTCAATGCACACTTCCCTCACTGAACCTGGATACTGGAATTCTTTGTTCTCCGATTCACTCTCCATTCACATTTACTTGTGGAGTCGAATTACAAAAGATACTGCAAAAAACAGCCAGCATTCAGAAATGATTGGATTGGGTTAAGCTGTATTAGCTTCAAAGGGGAGGTGCAGACCAAGGATCAAAAGAATTGCGCACCAATGTCCAATACCAACTCAGAAAGCTCAAACTGAACAACGAAAACCTAAAACAACCTATTTGTGATCTTAAACCAAGATGAGTTAAGACGTAGAAGTTAATAACCACTTACAATCATTACTAGATCCTTGGTAACTAGCTCCCCTCTTGGCCATCCGTGTTTTGAGATCAATTTCCTCTTGGTAGTTACAGCGAGGATGCTTTCATTTGAGTATAGGGGCAGTCACCTGGAGCGTGTCATTTGCATTTAATCAGCAAAAGCACAATTGTAATGTTCCTAATACAGATGCAAGTCCCAGTACAATGCAACTTATAACTTCGAGTTCTCAAAAATGTAACTCACATTCTGTGCTAGTTTAAAGACTATAATCTGCATAGTGTTTTCCGTCTCAGATTAATATGAACCCAAGAAACATCATTCCATGAGGAAGAGTCTGCATCAATCATACAAGGCTCATAAGTCTTTCTTCACAGGTAATGAGTAACAGAACACTGGAAAATAGGTGCATTTCATAACTACTCACTGAGCTTGAGCAAACGAGGTGAATTTGTTACGGTCAATCAAATCATAAATTTTGGGTACTATGAACAACTATTTATGATGATAAGAGGAAGAAATAATTTGGTATTATTACCTTGCCTGAGCATGTTTTGCACTAAACGTAGTATCTCTATCTACATCTCCTGCATGACATTCCAGACAACCAGCTGCATTGGAGAGGAAAAAGGGGAAAAGAGGAAGAGAGTGGCCGCCGGGGGTTGCTCTGTTCACATGTGAGAACTACCAACTGTGCCCCTACATTTTGTTTACGTATACTGTCTACGAATTGGAGAGGCCTCTGAGACAAGAAAATTCCTTGCAGTGCCTCCAATTTGACAGATCTCTTTGGAGTTGGACCATTTTGAACAGGAAATGATATGTCACCAATCAAAAGAGAGAAACCAGATGGAAAGATGGTTTGGTGAGTAAGAAAAGAATATGAAGGATCTGATGACCTGTGAGGTTGTGCAACGGTGCTTGTTTATGGCACTAGGTTCACTTTTCATAGATGGAGGACTTGAAAACCTTTTGGTGCCAGATTTCAATTGCAATGCCTGCAATTGTGGTGCCAGTTTGCCAACTCAATTTCGAATTGGACTTCAATGACGTTGCCATCCACAGCTGTATGCTTTTGATTGTCTGAAGAGCCATCTGAATTACTGAATGTCCATTCCAGAATCACAGAAAATCAAGAGTTCATTAATCGTGCCATCATGAGCTTTAATGCATCCTGTACTTGCTGTGCGTTTTCTGCCTTGCATTCACTAACATGCAGCACTTCTAAGGAGGTTAACTTCATGATGCCTTCAATATCATGGATCTTCCTGCATCTTTGGACTTCTAGGACATTCAATGTCTTCAAGTTTGATATATCTGGTAATTTATCAAGTGCATCACAGTCTGACAAAATCAAACTTCGTAAAGCTCTTAATTGGCCAAGCCCATTGAGATTTCGTATTTCACAATACGATATATTCAGGACTTCCAGAGCAATTAGTCCTTCAAGCCCCTTGATCTCTTCTACTGATGATTGGATAAGATTTAGTTCTGAAAGTGTCCTCAAATGGCCAATTGCTGGCAATCCTTTCAAAGACAAACAACATTGAATAGATAAAACAGACAATGACGAGGGAAGTTCCGACACTTCTTGAAGATTAACCCCAGATAGAACTAGTTTCTTAAGACGTTTACATGATAGGGAACTCTGCCTAAATGGAAGTTTAATGATTTTAGAATGAGACAACTCTAATATCTTCAGTTTTGGAAGTCCTATGGGCACAACTAAGGGATTTCTCAAACTGGATCTTGGCTTCTTCCATGTTGAGGCACATATGAGCTCCTTAGGATCTGTATCACCCAGGCATATCTCCTCCAACTTCACTAAACCCTTAAGATCTGGCAAGGCCTTCATCCTTTCAGAACTCACACGCAGACAAGTCAAACTGGACGGAAGCTCAGGCAGTGCTTGAATCCTGTTGCACCAGAGTAAATCAAGAGTCTGAAGACAAGAAAGATTTGTAATTTCTGAAGGTAGACCAGAAATACTGGAATGTCCCAATCTCAGTACCCTCAGATGATCCAGACTCTTAATAGCAGTGGGAACGGCTCCCTTTAAACTCCTACAGTGGGAAGCATGTAATTCTTCAAGGTTGGCAAGATTTCCAATTTCTCTAGGCAATTCTCTAATGAAACAAGAATCCATTTTTAACACTTTTAAATGCCTCAAACAAGTAATAGAATTGGGCAATTTAGATATGCCTGTCCCTGTTATGTCCAACAGCTCTAACCTTTCCAAATTGCGGATTGAATCCAGAAGTCTTCCTATCCAACGACAATCCTTCAGAGACAAGTGTCGAAGTTTCACCAGCTTTCCAACTGAGTCAGGGATTCCAGTGATTTTTGCATTTTCTAGCAAGAGTACTGAAAGACCTGTCAAGCTACAAAGCGAATCAGGCAGGTGACTTAATTGGAGACAGTTGGAGGCACTAAAAATCTCAAGTCGGTTCATGCAACCCATTGATTCAGGGACTTCTTGTATAGAAGTCCCATCAATATGGAGCTCCTTAAGAGCTTCCAGGTAACCCAGTTCAACTGGCAGCATATTGAGTTCATTGCAGAACCTCAAATTTAAGGAAGTTAAGCATTTTAGATGTCGGATGGAAGGATCTAACTTCAGTAGTTGAGAACATCGTTCAAGAATCAATATCTCCAAGTCTGGGAAAGAGGAAAAGTCAGGGCTTATCAATAGGTCAGCACAACCTGTAAGATTCAAGACTTTCAACTGTGGCATCTGCAAAAATATCACAGAAAGATTAATTCGTACATTGAACAAATCTTCAGAGCAAACAAGGCTCTGTTTGTCTGCAGAAATATGATTTTTGAAATCTAATCTTCCAATCATGGCATAGCTTATGAAGCAATGGAAAATGTTTTCATGGTAAAAAAATATGCTCATTTAGATTTTGAAGATTTTGGAGAATGACTTACCCTTTCAACTACCAGAATATCGCTTCCCATAACTACCTCAACCTAAGATTCCACTACCACCATCGTCCAAACATGCTTTCATTGTTGTTGGCAGGCAACAAAATATTACCTTTAAGTATTTTAAGAATAATATTCAGGTCCATACATGCCAAATGCCGGAAAGCATCATATCTTAAATCAATCTTCAAGCCTTCTGATGAAATCTTTCTCATCAGGAAAACAGTTTTACTGAAATAAACAAAGCTCAATCTACCTTGATTTCTCTCCAACCTCCCCAGTCTTCAGTGACTTTGCTCCATGAAAGATCAAGAATGACTAATTTCTCGACATGGAAATTGGTAGCTTCAAAAATTCTGGCGCATCCTTGCCATTGGAGCCACTTTAAATTCGGAAAAACATTGGCAAAATCACCAGCAACGTTTGCACAATCCAAAATAAGAAATTTTATGTTTGGCATGCTCTTAAAATCTGCCGCCACAAAGTTGAGTTGGTCTGTCCCCTATAATGGAAAAGGTATTAAGTGGAAAAAAATGAAAAAGAGATAAAGAAGTCAACATTAAGAAATCGGACAATTTGTCAACACTATGAGACTCAAGAACAGGGTAAGACACACATTCCACTATAGAATTACACAAGATACTGTACCTCCATCTTTTCTGAATTCCAGGCTAGTTCCATATTGCATAACCTACCACGCCTTCCTGGATCTAGATCATCCTCTTTCTGTATAATTTGTTGGCCAAACTCCCTTAAAAGCCTGTGCATCCATAGTTCATTATTTTGTCCAATTTTTACCAGGGACATGACACGGAGTGCATCAATTCCATGAGAGGGTAGAAAATAGAGATTATGCCACATAAATGAAGCAATTCGACAATCCACATCAGCAGGGAGGCATGCAATATCCAGAATTACCTCTCTTTGCACTTCGCTCAATTCCTCATAACTAACCATCAAAATCTCTTGAATGGGCAGGCCAAATTGCAAACTTGGCTCCACTCTTGCAATCAATTTTTCTCCCAATTTTCTGCCCAAGAGTGAACCAATCACTTCAATAAGTAATGGGATCCCATTCACGGAGTTGACTATACCTTTTGCAGCTTCATCAAAACCAGGAATTGGAAGATTTCTTCGCAGTACTTGGTTTCTGAAAAGCTCAAGAGCTTGATCATTATTCATCGTTTTGATTTCGTAAGTATGAGCTGCCCCTCGAGATATGAACTTTGGAAGAATGGATACGATACTAGTGGTGACAATTATCCTACTTCCATAACCAAACCCATCAAGCTTTTCTCCAAGAATTTGGTGGAGATGCAACTGTACCTCCACATCATCAAGAACAATTAAGACTTTCATATTCTGTAATATTTCTTTAAAAAAATTTATTCCTTTTGCAAGATGATCAACCTCATACTCTTGCTTTAGGATATCAGACATCAACTTGCGTTGCAAAAACCGAACACCTCCAAGTTGTTTCGTTGTTTCTGCAATATCTGGAAGGAAACTACAATAATCAAACTGAGAGGAGATTTGCTCGTAAATGATCTTGGCAAGAGTTGTCTTGCCAACCCCACCCATCCCCCAGATTCCAACTATTCGTACATCATTGACTTCTAAATCAAGTAAGTCCATCATATCCTCCACTTGTTTGTCAATTCCCAAAAGATATTCAATAGAGTCATGTGGGCTCTTCCTACATGAGTCGCCAATGAGCACCACTGCTTCTTTTGCTCCATCCTTCATCTGAACCAATGATTCTATTTCCCTGATAGAGTTCGGAAGCTCATCTAGATTCTTGCATTTAGATAAATCCAAACATTTGAAATTATTTAACCTTCCAATGGAATCAGAGAGACCGGAGATCTCTGAGGTTTCTAAATTAAACTCAATCAATTGTTCTTGTCTCCCAATTGAGTTCGGAAGCTCACTTATATTCTCGCGATTAGATAAACACAAATGCTTCAAATTATTTGACCTTCCAACGGAATCAAGGAGAATGGTGCTGCCCAAGGATTTTGAATCGAACTCAACAAATGATTTTTGTCCTATGATAAAGTCCGGAAGCTCATGCAAATTCTTGCATTTAGAGAAACACAAACGCTTGAGATTCGTTAACTTTTTAATGGAATAAGGGAGAACACTGACCCCCGAGAGTTTTAAATCCAATTCGACTAACGATTCTAGTTCCCCAATAGAGTCTGGAAGCTCAAGTAGATCCTTGCATTCAATTAAGCGCAAATACTTGAGATTCATTAACCTTCCAATGGAATTAGGGAGAACAATGACCCCCGAGAGTTTTAAATCTAATTCGACTAATGATTCTAGTTCTCCAATAGAATTTGGAAGCTCAAGTAAATTCTTGCATTCAATTAAGCGCAAATACTTGAGATTCTTTAACCTTCCAATGGAATAAGACAGAACAACGACCCTTGGGAGTTTTAAATCCAATTCGACTAATGATTCTAGTTCCCCAATAGAGTCTGGAAGCCCAAATAGATACTTGCATTCAATTAAGCGCAAATACTTGAGATTTTTTAACCTTCCAACGGAATCAGGAAGAAAGGCAATTCCCGAGAGTTTAATATCCAATTCAACCAATGAGTGTAGCTCCCCGATAGAATATGGAAGCTCATATAGATTCTTGCTTTCGAGATAAAAGCAAATACTTAAGATTCTTTAACCTTCCAATGGAATTAGGAAGAACAATGACCCCGAGAGTTTTAAATCCAATTTGACTAATGATTCTAGTTCCCCAATAGAGTCTGGAAGCTCAACTACATACTCGCATTCAATTAAGTGCAAATACTTGAGATTCTTTAACCTTCCAATGGAATCAGGGAGAAAGACAATTCCCGAGAGTTTAATATCCAATTCAACTAGTGAGTGTAGCTCCCCAATAGAATATGGAAGCTCATGTAGATTCTTGCATTCAAATAAAAGCAAATACTTAAGATTCTTTAACTTTCCAATGGAATCAGGAAGAACGGAGACCTCCAAAAATCTTAAACTCAAGTGGATCAGTGATTTTAGTTCTCCAATAGAGTTGAGAAGCATATGTAGATAATTGCAAGAAGATAAAACCAAATGCGTAAAATTCAACCTTCCAATAGAGTGAGGAAGTTGGATAATACGGCAATGATATGGAATTTCAAACTTCGTCAAAGATTTTAGATTGCCTAGTGTCTCAGGAAGCTTGAACAGTTTGTCCTCGTGGGGCATAATAATCTCCGACAAGCATTCTAAAAACCCAATTTCTTCAGGCAATTCTTCGAGGGATCTACATCCCTTGATATTCAAAGTAGTTAGCAGTTTTAGTTTACCTATTGAGCTATCGACCGTAGACAATTTCCAACAACTTTCAAGAATCAATTTCTCCAACTTACCAAATTCTAAGAAATTAGGTGTCTTAGTTAACTCACAGCACCGCGTCAAATTTAGAGTTTTCAACTTTCTCGCCATCTGCGATGGAAAAATAAGATGGATTACATGCTGACAAAAAGTATGAGAATATGAAGGTCAATCGATAGAATTTGAAGTGAATATGAATGAGGATGTGTTTGTACCTCGATTTGTCTCCATCCACCCCAATCATCAGTGATCTTGCTCTCTGAAAGGTTGAGCACGACCAAATTCACTAGGTGAAAATTTGTTGCTGAAAAATCCAGCGGGCAATGATGCCAAGAAAGCCATCTGAGATTACGAAGAAGATTTTTGAAGTTGCCTACAAAATTTAGTCTTTCCCCTCCAAGGAACCTCAGCATTGGCAAATGGGCTAATTCTCCAGGTGTTAAGTCATGACTAATACTCAAACTGAGTGCTTGTACAGTTCCTTTTTCCTGCCAGCAGCAACAAAAAATAAAGATGAGTGTGCAACATAGGAAGTAAAAAATCAATGCGAGTAGTCAACAATATCAGTAGTCCTTCTTTGACCCCAAACTAATTAAATGAAATGCAAGTAACAAATTATTACTGTTCTAGAAAATAAGACAAACCAATGTCTACAATGTCCATTCGGTGCTGATTCCTCTGTTTTTTCAGACTTAACACCTTTTCATATTAACAAAGAACTCATTTTCATTCTCACCAATACAAGAAATGAAGAATTTCAACTAACCAAACGGCCTGTCAGCTTTCTTCTCGTTTCACATTAGTAAGGCATGAAAACATATACTTTTGTTGTTTAGATACAGTTGCGTTCTATTTCTCTATAAATTAGATAAACAAAGCAGGCCATCAACCAATATTCTCAATTTTAAAGCACATGACGAAAGATTTTGCTGGATCGACTATATCTTCTACTCTAAATAACTTTTACCTCATTGCTCCTCAATATGTTTAAAGAATTCTCGCCAATTTCCACCCAACGGCGCTTTCCAGCATCTTCGATATTCCTTCCCTCGATGATGTACCTTCCTAGATCTCTAACTTCTTTATGCATCCAGAAAGTATTGTCCTCATTGATCCTTATCAATGACATGAGGAGAAGCTTGTCAATTGCGCTATGTGGAGAATATCCGCAATCATCCCACATGTAATACACATTCATCTTATCCTCCCCAAAGCAAAAACACGCTATGTCTAGGAATAATTCTTTTTCCAAGAGGTCCAATTTGTTGAAACTTATCATTAGTGTTTCTTGGACTCCCTTGCATAGGACTTGCTCAAAGTCCTTCAGTGTCTCCTCCCACTTCGGTCTGTCCGTGTTGGCGAAAAGAGAACCCACAACTTCCAGAATCAAAGGAAGCCTTCCTATGCTCGAAATGACCTTTTCCGAGAAATTGTACAAATCTTTCGGAGGAGTATTGCTTCTAAAGGCATGCTTGCTGAAAAGCTGAATAGCTTGATCCAAACGCATCTCCTTTACTTGGTACTCTATGTAATAGCTAGGTCGCATTTGCTTGTCCTTATCTAGTGTTGTCCTATCTAATATAGTCCTTTTGTCCCTAACTGTGACTATGATCCTACTTCCAGAACCGAACCATGTGTAGCTCCCTGCAAGGTTTTCAAGTTGCTTCTTCTCATTTACATTATCGACAACAACCAGAACTTTTTTATTGCTAAGTCCTTTTTTTATGCGATTGATCCCGTCGTTGGTGTCATGGATTCCATCAATCGAGGCTGAGCCCAATGTGTCGGATAATAGTTTCTTTTGCACGTGTAAAAGACCATAACGTTGCGACAAGTCTTGGACATCTTCAAGGAAACTAGAGCAATTGAATTCAGACTGGAATTGGTTGAAGATAATGCTAGCAAGAGTAGTTTTACCAATACCGCCCGTCCCATGGATTATAACAAAACATATATGGTCAGCATATTCATCTTTTAACAATTCCTCTATATCTTCTACATCATCCATTTCAACTAGATTGTCAGTAAGAGATCTGTTCATCACCTTCAACTTAAGCAGAACCTCTCGAACAATCAATTTTATAAGTTTCCCATACCTGCCAGCCAGCGATGGTGGACAAATTTAGATTGAGAAAATGATGACAGTGTACTATTCCTAACTTGAAGAATATGCCATTGAATAAGATAAGCTAAACAAGCTAAGACCGCCTTACAAACTGCAGCAGCTTTTCATATAACAAATCTGAATCCATTTCAACATAACAATCTCAAGTTACAGTGAAAAATTTTCAGATTATAAAGGGCCCAAATTAGCTACGGTGGCCACTGGCCAGACTCCCATTGGTTGGGTTAAACACTATCACTCAGTTTGGATGCTGCCCAGACTCTCATTGATTGGGTTTTACAACCAACCCTTAGATTGGATGCAGTGAGTAAGAGGATGGAAATGATTTGGATAATGGCCACAGGAGAGAAAACAAAGAAAAGAATGATTGGACTTTAGTGTTGTTTGTATGCTTACAAAGAAAAGAAATGAAATGAAGGAACTTAGGTGATTTCATGTTTCGTTGAAGAAAAGAAAAGTGGAAAGGAATCTAACTATATCTTTATGACTATTTTGTCCTTTCACTTATTCATGTATTGAATAGATGAACATAAGTGGCATTGGCTAGTCAAAGATTAAATATTAGCAAAGATTAACTCATGTAATAGAATTCTCAGTAAAAGAATATAAGTGACATAGAAAGTTCACTTTATGCTGCGTCTCCAAGTCCTCCCTCTCTCTCTCTCTATCTCTCTCTCTCTCTCTCTCTTCAAATCTTGATGAGATTTGGGAGACACCATCGATATAACGTCAATCTGGCCATTACTGCAACTAAAAGTGCTATTAACTTTTTGCTTTTTTTTTTTTTGACCAAGAAGCACCATTGGAACACATGGATAAGCCATGAGAATTTATAGCAGTCTATATAGGTCCTTCATTGATAGTAGAGAAGATGTGATCTGATTTGGGTGCTTCCTTATTGTTCTTTTTTGAAAACTGATATTCATCAAATAAATTGTAGTTATTTTTAATGTGCAGGCAATGTTATAAGATTAATCAAATAAACAATTAGTTCATATGCTAGTAGTACAAAATCAGTCTGTTTGATCTACACTGAATAAGCATTAATATTTGTCTTTTTGTTGTTTCTACTTTTCCTTTTTTCTAAACTGTTGAAAAAAAATTATTTTGCTATTTAAATTTGTTTTAAGGTTTTTGACAACCAAACAGGATGCTTACTTAGCATTTAAAAACAACTTGACAATAACTTCAACATTGGCATTAAATTTTTTCAACTATGATTATACATAGAAATTATAGTTACTCCAAGATAAATTGAATATGAGATGTTTTCAAATGCATAACATTCTTGATAAGATTCACACTCTACAGATAATATTAAAACTAAAAACTAGAAAAAGTTTTGTAAAACTTACCATTGTCCTTCCAGCTTCCATCCTACTCTAGTTGGAACCTGAACAAGAGCATCTTCCCAGCGCTTCACTTCGTCGGGTCCAAACTTCTCCAAATGCTTAGACAGGGCATCTCTGTACAACTCGGTTTTAAGCTTCACATCGTCTATCTCCACATCGAAAAAAATGGGAAGGATTTGCTTCTTGTCATCCGACCTTGAAGTGCAATCTATCATATGTGCAACCTCATGGAGACACCAAGGACTAGAAGCAAAGCCCTTAGAGAAGATGGGGATATAGATTTGAGAGTCGTTAAGGGCTCGCAAAAGGTTTTCACCAATCTTTTGACCAACTCGGAGATCCTCGTCGTCTTTGAAGATACGGATTCCTTTCTCCATCATGTCATGATAGAGGCGACTAGTGAAGTTGTCTCGAGTATCCGGTCCCCTGAAACTCAAGAACACCTCGAACTCCGTTCCTGAAGTATCAGCGGGTGGTGCCATCGCACGAAGCAATCGAAACTTGAGACAGAATTGGCCTGAACGAAAATTGCTAATGGGCTTGCTTGAGGTGAGATCAATTCGAGCGCAGTTTAGACATAGGACAAAGGGGAAAAAAAAAACAGGTGGTGGGTTTGGTTAGTCATTGACTCACAGCAATCTATTAACAATGGCATTCGACCAAGAAATCGAAAAGGAAACCGATTTAACGAGAGCGTACCTAGGGCGCTGATCTACGGCCGACCGAGATGAGACAGCGACTGAGAGAGAGACAGTGATCGAAGGGCGCCGCCGGAGAAGAGAGAGAGAGCCCAGATCTGAGAGCGAGAACAAGAAAGTAGAAAGCGTTCGAAAGTCAAGAACAGACCTTACAAGGCCGGAGAGGCGTACTCTTCAAGCATTATTTGTATACTTCTGAGTTGGCCGCGTCAGGGGGGTATTTCCGCAGATGCCCAAATACGAAAGGTGAACAAAAGAGATACTTTTAATTCTATTTTTTTATTTCTCGAAATTAAAACAAAGAGAATAAAAATTTATTTGATAAATTTTTTATTCCCAATAACAATTCTATTTGAGGAAACAATTTTTTATTAGGAACAATTTTTTATGATTTTGTTCTTAAAAACAATTTCTAAGCGAAAAGAAGGTTGATAACTCTACAAAATTTCTATTTCCAAGATAGATATATGTTCGGTAAGATTCTTAAATTTTTTTATTTTTAAAATTTTTTTAATGCCTTTACTATATTTTCTTTTTTTTTTTCTCTTTTTTTTTCTTTTTCTTTTTGTCTTCTCCTTCCTCCTTTTTGGTTGCCTCACCAAGCATAGGAGCCTCGCTATGGCTCGACATTGCTAGGGTCGGCAATGCTCCAACAACCGCCCAAAAGGAAGAAGAAGAAAAGGAAAGAAGAAGAGAGAGAAGAAAAGAAAAAAATAAATAAATTTTAAAATCGTTTCCAAGATAAGAAGCTACTTTTTTCTATTTCTTAATTATATTCTAAATATATTCCTAAAAACAAAAAATTTATCAAACGGTTTCTATTCTTTTTTTTTCCCGATAACAAAAAATAGAATCAATTGTTTTCAAGAGTGAAAACAAACAAGCCCTTATTATTCTCGAGAATAATTCCAAAATCAATCCAAATTTTCTTTTTGTTTCTCCTTTCTTTTTCTTCTTTTCCTTTTATTTCCTTTCTCTTCTTCTTCCTTCGCCATGGCCAACAACCGACTGGGCAAGGGCAAGCCTTTGCCAGGCGCCAAAAGTTACACTAAGCTCGAGAGGCTCTAGTAAGGTTGTTGGCCCTTGCCTAGCTAATCACTGAACATTGTTGTGCCTTGCAACCAGTTAAAGAAGAAGAAGAGGGATGGAAAAAAGAAAAATAAGAAAGGAGAAAAAAGAGAAAAATATAATAAAAGTATTTAAAAAATTTAAAAAAAAAAATAATTCACAAATAAATTTAAGATTTTACCAAACGCATTTCTATTATATCCCAATAACAGAAATTTTGGACGATTCAAAATATCTTTAAATGTTCATAAACCCATTCAAGGAACAAATTAGAAAAAATCATTTGTAATAAAAAATTCTTCTCGAGAATAGAATAATTATCAAACACATCCTTACTTTCATAGTCAAAATAAATTTTACTTGAACTTTCACAGGTCAAAGAAAAAAGACCCAACCTAACCTTTGGAAAAACACTGAAGTCGGTAATCGTTTACTCTGAATGCTCCAAGTAAGGAGAACTTTGTGCGAGAAATTGCTGCTGGTGATTAGGGCTAGGGGGAATCAGTCGAGAGGCATCTCCAATTGAAAATTCTCAATTGTGCCTTCTTGTGTTCAAATGATAATTTCAACTCCCTCTGCCCACTACCCAAGAAGAGCCATTGGAATGGCTATCTTTGCTCATTTGAGACTCTCAAGAACACTGGACAAAGCCAGAAAAAGCTGCACTTGAATCTCTTAAAACCTCAAGCCTAGTGCCAAAAACGAGCCTCCGCTTATTTGCATTCTCTGTCTATCATTTGCTTATGGCGGCATTGCACAATTGAAGTGCAATTTGGAGGCGACACTACAGGTGCATAAGAAAGCCGAAGACGCGGATGCAAACACGAAGACAAAAAACATGGACATAGAACTATAATATCCAGACATCCGTCCACCCTGTTATTACACAAATTACCATTCGAGTACGTTACATTCAAGAAAAGAAAAGCCTCTGTGCTTTTCCTACGTCAGCTATGCAGAATAAACTTTGACATCTTCCCAGGTCTGAACCACTTATTCCCAAGAACCAATTTTGGAGTAGAAAATAACCGCAAACTACGAAGAGGCCATCTCTTTCGTTCTGAAAAGCAACGTCCTTAACCCACTCACTTCTTGATGAATGAAACGCCATTTTGGATACTCTCTGCTAACTCTCTCTTTGCCTTTTCCAAGCCAGCTCTACAGGTTAACAAACAAACGCGAAATTAAAAGACTTCTTCCTTCGATATAATCAAAAGATACATAAAAATTATAAGATTATTAGAACTCCAGACCTTTCATACTCATTAAGGGAGCCAAGGGGAAGAACCTCCTCCACCCCAGTACGACCAAGTTGCACTTTGGATGCAAAGAACAGAAGCTCAGTCACCTGAAATATGAGGACAACGATGAAGAAAATCATTGGTGGTTTCATTTTGGATTTGAGAGAAATACAAATGCACACTCAACAATTCCAGCATCGCCCCTCAACCCACGCAGGCATGCATCAGCAAACTTCACAGCAGCATATGCCTGCATATTTCATTTTCACATTAGTTGACCATGAGAAAAGAGTCCGCATATCAAAGAGCCATCAAATTTCCTGTTTGTGAAAGAGATCAGACTACATCTCAAGGCCCAAGAGAAGGACTGACCATTGAGAGTTGCTGAGCCAGCTCCAGCTTTAGCCTGAAAGTTGTCAAGGCACAGACATACACAATTCAGTTGGCTTCACGATAAAAAATGTAAGGAAGCAGAAAACAAAGCCTAAAATGTCATGTTATAATTTCATTGTGGAAATAGATGCAAAACATACAGTTTCGGTTAGACATCAACAATCACTTTTAGAAAATCTGATGTATCTAACAATCCTGTCACTACATGGACCTCTCCTCTTAGGGTCAAACCAAGTCATTCTCTTAGCCATAACAACAAAAGATGTATACGGTGCTCTGTTTCTACATTCTTTCTGTTACCTTCCTTTTGTTTTCCTTGATGAGGACCAGACAAAATAATCAGAAACTAACATACACCCCCACAACTGCTTGCTTCTACCAATAGCCCAAGACAAAGTGATCACCTTCTACATACTTTCACAAGCAAGGAGTCCCGATAATTCGGACAAAAATATTTAAATTAACACACTTTTTTGGGTAGCAGTAATGGCTACCTTCTAGTAGAAATAATATCAAGCTATCTTCTGTTCATCACAGTGCATAAGCAAAGGCTTCATGCCATAAAGTTGACTTGAGAAAGATAAATGCCCACATGGACCTACAATGTGGTTCTTGCAAAAATCTCGTCCTTCTCATAAAGAAAGTTCTTGGCAGAGTATATCTTCGAAATGGCCGGTAAATTTAAAGAATATAGAGTTCTAACATGATCAAAGATGCAGTCATTTGTCTGGGGAAAAAACGGTTGCTTGTAACAGTGCACTCCTTAGCAGCTTCAAAACTTCGAAGCTTGCCACAAGCCCTTAGGAAAATGAACATCACAAGAACAGCTAAAGTACTAATTTACAACCTGAAAATGCAAAACTGAAGAGACTAATGGAATATGATATGACGGTACCACTGCCTAATTTGACATCCAAATCCATAACAAATTGAAATTTATATACCTCGACAACTTCTGTGCCGCCATTTTGGATGTGTGATGTCAGGTAATCAATTTCTTGAGGAGTGAAAGAACAAGGTGGTTTAACCTACAGATTTTGAAAATGCCAATTGCCATTTAGCATTTATAGAGGAAAGTTGTAATTTCTTACAGCATCCCTGTCAAACATACAATAAGTTCTCATCAGGAAGAATACATCACAAACCTGAGATAAAAGAGGTAAAATTGTCACTCCTGCCTGACCCCCAACAACTGGAACATCGACTTCTCTAGGATCAAGACCCAGTACCTCTGCCTGCAAGACACAATGGAAAGGAATAAAGTTGCTGGCTTTCATAGCATTGTCTCGAAACTGGTATCTACAGAATTTTGCCGCCTGAGCATTAATACCAAGTATCTGCGACCCCAACTACACTGGGCTACTGGACTCTACTGCTAGACTTGCAAATAGCCTGGTTTTATTAACTTGCTTTTAAACCACTGCACGTGATCCCATAGATGGGCGTTAACCTATTTAATAAAATTCAACTAAGTTGTCTTTTCGCAAGCCAGGAAAAGGTTGATGCCCTTGGAGCAAGTTATTAATTGTAGGTACACAAGATATAACATTTAAGTCAAAAGAGCGTGCTACACAAGGTAAGATGTGCTTCCAACTTTGTAGGCTTATACAAAGTGACGACCTGATAGTCTGAACATAAAGATACTCCATGCTTCTCAATAGTATCAGCAAGACAGTAGAAGCACGAGTGACACCTACCACAAAAGTATTTGCTCTAACCGCATTGAGCATGGTCACACCCAACAGTCTCTTAGGATCATAAGTGCCAGCTCTCTCGAAAACTTCGGCTGCAATGGGAACTGTGTAGTTATCAGGGTTGCTAATCAGGTTGACGATAGCTTTTGGGCATGATTTGGCAATTCCTTCACAAAGGGTTCTGACGATTCCAGCATTTATGTTGAACAGGTCATCTCTTGTCATGCCTGGTTTCCTAGGAACTCCGGCAGGGATGATAACAAGGTCCATTCCTACAAGGGCTTCCTCCAGTTGTTGCTGTCCCAGAAATCCACGGACCTGATTATATTAAGAAACAAATTAGTTTGATGTAGTAAAAGATCCATATACAATGATGATATCAAGCTCACTCATCTGAAAAGGTAATCCCAACAATATCCCCAGAAAAAACGATCAACAATAACAATTTCCATCTTCATATAGAGACCAACAATTCTGTTCACCCCAAATTCAGCAAACAGCAATCTAATTGATGAGGGGAGGGGAAACTCACCACGGCACCAGTGTCCATGTGGCTGATATCAGCGGTGACGCCAGGAGTATTCACAACATCATACAGATGAAGAACAGAGACAAGCGGGTTGATCTTCATCAACAATGCCAGAGGCTGCCCGATCCCTCCAGCCGCTCCCAGGATTGCGACTTTGAATCCTGGCGCTGCACCCTTTGCCCAGCAATTCGCACGCCTTAGCCCTGCGCTCTCCTCCATCTAAGAGTCACCCACAACGCACGATCACTCCCCATTAGCTCTTCAACCAAGAAACTAAGCATCATAATAATAAAGTATCGCCAGCTTCGATAGTCGCAGCTCACGATTCAATTAAAGTTCACCAATTGCCTAACCTTTCAGGAAATTAACAAGTACCCATTTCAATTTAGCGATTTTTGAGTAACGGAGACGACTCATCCATAGAAAAACTACATCGAACGCCACGCCACCACCAAGAAAGTGAGCGGCTAATAAGAAAACGGGCACGACCCACAATCGAGGAAGAGCTCAATTTCAATGGGGATACCTGGAAATTACGCGGGTGAAGGTGAGCAGAGATTCTCGCGATGCGTTGGTCGGCCTTGGAAGCGGGCTGCATCCTGAATTCCACTCGAAGAGGCTCGCGATGATAGCAAAGAGCAAGCTTAGAATGGTGTACCCAGAGAGAGAGAGAAAGAGAAGGGTAAGGGAGCGAATAAATACAGAAAGCAAAGAAGCAGAGGCTGAGATTGGGATTGGAGATTGGAGACAAATTCACACAATCAGCGAGAATCAATTTCTTCAACTCGCCAAACTCAGAAAAATCAGGTGTCTTGGTTAACATTTTGCAGCACGTCAAATCTATAATTTTCAACTTTTTCACCTGTGATGGAAAAAAAGGCCAAGTACATGCAAACGAAAAGTATTGAAAACAGTAGCATACAACTAAATAGCAAAGGTCAATTGAGAGAATTTGAAGCAAAAGCGAACAAGCGAGATGTGGGTGATGTTGCTCCTTGAAAGGTCAAGCACAACTAAATTCACCAGATGGAGATTTGTCGCTGGAAGATGAACATGAGCAATCATACCAAGAAAGCCATCTCAAACAACAAAGAAGATTTTGGAATTAGCCTACAAAATTTATTCTTTCCCCTTTAAGGAACTTCAACATCGGCAAACGGGCTAATTCTTCAGGGATTAAGTCATGACTAATACCCAAACTGAGTGCTCGTACATTTCGTTTTTCCTGCCAGTAATAGCAAAGGACAAAGATGAATGCGCACCATAGGAGCAATAAACTAAGGAAGTAGCATCAATATCAGTAGTTCTTCTTCGACCCCGCATTATTGTAACAAAATTACCTTTTCTTTTTTGTCAATTTGAAAATAAGACAAAACCAAGGATGTTTTAAATGTTAAATTCGGTGTTGATTTTTCTGTCCTTTCACAGACTAGATATCTTTTCAAGGAAACAAAGAACTCATTTCATTCTCACCGAAACAAGAAATGAAAAATTTCAACTAACCAAACTGCTCCTTAGCTTTCTCCGCGTTTCACATGGGTGAGGCATGAAATAAACTATTGTAGTTTATAGAGTCGCTTTCCATGTCTCTATAAATTAGTAAACAAAGCATGCTGATATTCTCGATTTTAAAGCACGCAACAAAAGAATTTGCTGAATTAACTACATATTCTGCTCTTAAAAACTTTCACCTCACTGCTCCTCAGTATGTCTAACGTGTTCTCATCAATCCATACCTAACGACGCTTTCCAAGCATTTTCAAATTCTCTTCCTTGACTATGTACCTTCCTAGATCTTTAAGTTCTTCATGCATCCAGAACTTATTGTTCTCATTGATTTTTATCAATGACATAAGGAGAAGATCATCAATTGCTCCACGAGGAGAATATCTGCAATCATCCCACATGTAATACACATGCATCTTATCATCCCCAATGCAAAAACATGCAATGTCTAGAAATATTTCTTTTCTTCTACAGTTCAATTTGTTAAAACTTATCATCAATGTGTCTCGGACTTTATCACATAGGACTTGCTTTAAGTCCTTCAATGTCTCGCCCCACTCTGATCTCACCGTGCGGGCAAAAAGAGGACCCACGACTTCTAGGGTCAAAAGAAGCCTTCCTATGCTTGACACGACTTCTATCGAGAAATCGTGCCAATCTTTTGGAGAAGCATCACTTCTAAAGGCATGCTTGCTAAAAAGCTGAATCGCTCGATCCAAAGACATCTCCTTTATTGGGTAGTCCATGTAATAGCTAGATCCCATTTGGTTGTAGTCATCGACATTGTCCTATCTAATTTTGTTCTTCTATCCCGGACCGTGATGATAATCCTACTTCCGCAAGCCGAACCATTTGTCGCTCCTAACAAGGTGCTCAAGTTGCTTCTCATTCACATTGTCGACAACCACCATAACCTTTTTGTTGCTAAGTCCTTTTCTTATTCGATTGATCCCATCATTAGTATCATGGATTCCATCAATAGAGTTTGAGCCTAGTGTGTCGGATAATAGTTTTCTTTGCACGTGTAAAAGATCATAATGTTGTGACAAGTCTTGGACATCTTCAAGGAAACTAGAGTAATCAAATTTGAGCAAGAATTGATTGAAGATAATCTTAGCAAGAGTTAATTTACCAATACCACCCATCCCATGGATTATGACAAATCGTACGGCATCAAAATCAAAATCCAACAATTCCTCTATAGCTTCTTCGTCATCCATTCTAACTAGATGGTCGGGAAGAGATCTATTCTTCACCTTCAACTTAAGTTGAACCTCTTGAACAATCGATTTTATAAGTTCCCCATACCTGCGTATAGAGACGGTGGACAAATTCAGATTGAGAAAATGATGACACTGTACTAGTCCTTGCTTTCAGGCATATACGATTTGAATAAGATAATCCACATATATTAAGAACGTTTTGCAAGCAGTGGCAGCTTTTTAAATAACAAATTTGATTTCATTTAAACATAAGAACCCCAAGCTACTGTGGCTGCTGGCCAGATTTCCATTGGTTGGGTTTAAATGCTAACGCTGCTGCCCAAACTCATTAACTCGGTTCAAACTAGCACTCAGTTTGGATGCAGCGATTAAGAGAAAAAAAGGAAAGAATTCGGATAATAACAAAAAGAAAAAAATGGTTGATTTTACGGTTCTTCGTGCGTTCACGAAAAAAAAAAAAAATGAAGGAAATTAGGTCATTTTATATTCGGTTGAAGCACAGAAGAGTGGAAGAGAATCTAATTATATCTTTGTGACTATTTTTTCCTTCTACTTATTCATAGATTAAATAAATGAGAATTAACTTTAGTAACGAGGCCTTTGGCTTGTTAAAAATTCAATATCAGCAACAATTAACTCACGTCATAGAATGCTCATGAGAGAAAATATAATCGGCATAGAAGGTTCACTTTGTGCCGCGTCTCCAAGTCTCTCTATCTAAATCCTGATGAGATCTGGAGACACTATCAGATGCCGTTGATAAACAAAAAAGGGATCCATCCAGAATCAAAACGATTTCTCCTTTCTTTTCTACTCTACCATCTTTCTTGAGGCAATATCGAGATACTGTCAATCTAGCCATTACCATGGAGATCTTAGCAAGATATATCGATTAAAACGTCGATTTAGTGAAGCTACCTCTCTTGAGGAGAAATTAAAGAATGGTGACGAGCCAAGCTTGGGTCCTGCGTCAAGCGGTGTGACAAGGGAGAGACGTGGAGCTTTTTGTGGGAAAATTATTCTTAAGTTAAGTGCACATGTGAGCAACCAAAGAGCCAATTAATGCGTGCTAAGTGTCCACGTGGCAGCGTAGACGTTGTCAATACATATTATCCCATCTCAATTAGTTACGACGAAAGTGGGGGAGTGATACCAGATTACTACTCCTCGTGACCATCTATGTTATAGTTATTATGTTGAAAGTTTAAAAAAGTTTCAATAAATCTTTTACCCTGTTTGGTTTTGTGAACAACATGTATAATAAAGGAGGACTACTACCAGAATTCCCGAAGTACTCCTAAAATCAGAATTACAAATCTGTGATGTGATATCCATTACTGCAACTAAACGTGCGTTAATGTTTTGTGTTTTTCTTTTTTTGGCAAAAGCACCATTGAAACATGAGGGGAAGCGTTGAGATTTTATAGAAAGAATTCACCATCTATAACGGTCTATAGAACTCCTTTCATAATAGCAGAGAAAATGACAGTCGACCCGATTGCTTCCTTATCTACATAAAACTAATAAATTGTTCCTTGTTGAAATCTTATTTTCATTGACCGATTTTTATTACTTCTATTGTGTTGGCAGTTTTTTGAGATTGATCAAATATATAATTAGTTCATATGCTACTGGTATGTTTGACCTAAGATGAATTAGCATTTTGTCTTTTTGTTGTCTTCACTTTTCTTTTTCTTTTTTAAATTGTTGAAAATTATTTATATTGCCATTTATATCTGTTTTAAGATTTTGACGACCGAAACAGACTGCTAACTTGGCATTAAAACAACTTGATGATGACATCAACATTGGCAATAACCTTTTTCAACTTACATATTTTTGAATGTATAACATGCTGGAAAGAACGCGTCCTCAGATTATATTAAAATTAAAAACTCAGAAAAAGTTATGAAAAACTTACCCTTGTCCTTCCAGCTTCCAACCTACTTTAGTCAGAACCTCAACAAGAGCTTCTCCCCAGCGCTTCACTTCATGGGAGCTATACCTCTTCTCATGCTTAGATAGAGCATCTCTGTACAATTTGATTCTAAGCTTGACATCATCCGGCTCCACGTCAAAGAAAATTGGGAGGATCTCCTTCTTCCCATCTGACTTTAAAGTACAATCTACCATATGCACAACCTCACGGAGACAACATGGACTTGAAGCAAAGCCCTTAGAGAAGATGGGATATAGATTTGAGTGTTTCCAAGGGCTTGCAAAAGATTTCCAATCTTCTCACCGACTCAAAGCTCTTCGTTGTCTTTAAAGATGTGGATTCCTTTCTCCATCATGTTAAGATAGAGACAACTAGTAAAGTTGTCCCGAGTATCCGGTCCCCTAAAACTCAGGAATACCTCGAACTCCATTCCTGATTCATTAGTGGCTGGTGCCATCCCACGTAGCTAACGAGACTTGAGACAGAATCGAGCTGGATGAAAATTGTGAATGAGCTTGCTTGAGGCGGGACATCAACTGGGGAAGTTTAAAAACAAAAGAAAAAATATGGGTATGGTTAGTCACGAGCTCCCAGCCATTGATTGGCTACGGCAAACCACCAAAGAAATTGAAAACGAAACTGATATTAAAGAGAGAGTACTTGATGCGCTGATGGATGGCCAACAGAAATGAGACAGCGACTAAATCGAGACTAGAGAGGGGAAGATCGCCGTCGGGAAAGAGAGAGAGAGCCCAGATCTGAGAGCAATAACTAGAAAGTCTTTGAAAGTCAAGACACTGTAGGGTTTGGTTCCGGTTCCCGGAGAGGCGTACTCTTTTAGCATTATTTTATTGGATGTGAGTTGTCCTGTGGAGGGTGCAGCCTGAAGTCTTTGCCGATGCCCAAATACGAAAATAGAAGAAAAGAGTACCTCACTTTCGTTGTTGGTATCAGAGCCCATGTCAACAAATTTGAACTCAACCGTTACACATGAAAGAGTTACGGATTGTTATAACTCTGATGAAGAGCCTAATGTATGAGAGAAAATTGTTAAAATTGTCTCACATTAGTTGTGAAAGGAATTAATGATCGGTTTATAAGTATAAAAAATCCTTATTTTTTGAGCTTATTTTTGGAGAAAGAGAGATCTAAAACTCAATGGTTGCATATTTCATTTTCACGTTATTTGAGCATGTGAAAAGAGTCCGCATATCAGAAAGCCATCGAATTTCTAGTTCGTGAAAGAGATGAGACTACATCTCAAGGGCCAAAAGTACTGACCATTGAGAGAGTTGCCAAGCTTGCTCTAGCTTAGCCTGAAAGTTGTCAAGGCATAGACGTACACAATTCAGTTGGGCCCCACTCCAAAAATGTAAGGAAGCAGAGAAGCGAAGCCTAAGATGTCACGTCATAATTTCATTGTGGAAATAGATGCAAAAAAATACAGTTCTGGTTAGACATCAACAATCATTTTTAGAAAAGAGGTACACAATTCTGTCACTGCTCGAACTTTATAATCAAATTTTGAGTAATTCTCTTAGCGATATCAACAAGGGATGTATGGTGCTCTGTCTCTACATTCTTCGTACACAATTCAGTTGGGCTCCACTACAAAAATGTAAGGAAGTTGAGAAGCAAAGCCCAAGATGTCATGTCATAATTTTATTGTGGAAATAGATGCCAAAAAAAAAAAAAAAATACAGTTATGGTTAGACATCAACAATCAATTTTAGAAAAGAGGTACACAATTCTATCACTGCTTGAACTTTATCATCAAAATTTAAGTAATTCTCTTAGCCGTAACAACAGAGATATATCGTGCTTTGTCTCTACATTCTTTCTGTTACCTTCCTTTGTTTCCATTAATGAGGACCAGACTAAATAATCAGAAACTAGATATTCTCCACAACTGCTTGCTTCTGCCTCTAGCCAAAGACAGAGTAATCACCCGGTACATACTTTCAAACGCGAGGTGTCCCGTTAAAATCCACAAAGATCTTTATGAACACTTTTTCTTGGGTAGTGGCAGTGGATAGGTTTCCAAGGTGGCATTGGTAAATCGAATTCCATGACCTCCACAATTAGAGATAATAACGAGCTCTCTTATGTTCATTACGATGCATAGGCAGAGGCTTCACACCAGAAGAGTTGACTTGCAAAAGATACATGCCCACATCTTCAAAATGGCTTATTAATTTAAAGAGTTTAGAGACTCTAACATTATTAAATACAGAGTCATTCGTCTCGCGAAAAAAATGCTTGCATGTAACAGCGTACTCCTTAGGTGGCCTCAATACTCCGAAGCTTGTCACGAACGCTTAACAAAATGAAAATCACTACAACAGCTTACGCCCTATTTCTGTTCGATTTGTGCATTGAAAGTACTCAATCTGCAGTAAAGGCTATGATTCACTTGGTCAATGATCAAAGAATTTGCTGAACTGATCTTTGACTGAGATGTTGCTCTCCCTATTTGAATTTAAGGTACGTATTTCTGCTAAACTTTCTTCCTTGTTCAGGCCTGTTTTCTGTTTTTTTTCTTTGACACTTAGAAAATTCATTCTCGATCACAGCCCAAAAGTAAAGCTTATTACAGCTTGCCCAGCGCATGAATTATGTGACAGTCCACCCAATAGGCCTAAACCACCAAGGTAATAATATGTTTAAAATTTTAAGAACGTGCTATCAAGGGCATATGCATATGATCCGCCTAGTAATTTCTATGCATAGGGTAGCTAGCTCGATGGGCCAACCATTATCAGGCAGAGTAGTTCGAGGTGAAGTCGAGAAGGAAAATAATGCAATTGAAAAGGGTGAAAATAAGAAACAAGGACCCCCCCCGGCGCATGTGCATATTTTATGTAAGCAAAGCAATGGTTAAAAAGAAGTTAAATAGAGTCATTAAGGGCGCGTTTGTTTGTGTTTCTATTCAAAAAGTGTTCCAAGGAACAGAAATAGAAAAAACTATTTCTGTTCCGGGAAACAATTTTTTACCAGAAAGATGTGTTTGGTAAACTTGTTTCGGGAATAAAAAAATGAATAGAAACACGTTTAGTAAATTTATATTCTTTTTTTTGTTTCTTTTAATTTTCAGATATTTTTATTTTATTTTTCCTTTTTCCTTTCTTTTTTCTTTTTTTTTTTTTCTTTTTTGGCGGGTCGCGCGAGCCGGCCGGACCGGACGGGGCCCCGACAACCTCGCCCGATCCGGAGGAGCATCGGCGAGGCCGGCCTCGTTGGATCAGGGCGAGCTCAAGCATCGCCGCCGGGCGAGGCTCGCCCCGAGCTCGAGCATTTGACGAGGCCGGCCCTTGGCGTCGGCCTCGCCGGATCTAGGCGAGCTCGAGCAAGGCTTGGCCTCGCCGGATCTGGGTGAGCTCGAGCTAGCCCACCCATGGCAAGGCCGAGCGTGGCCGGCGCAGGCAAGGCTCGGCCCCACCTTGGTTAGGTGAGCTTGGCCTTGCCTAGATCTGAGGAGGTCGAGTGTCACCGGCCCCTAGTGAGGCTCAGCCTCGTCGAATCTGGGCGAGCTTAAGCGAGCCTCGCCAGGGGCCGGCGACGCTCCGGCGAGGTTGCTGACCCTCAATGACGTCACCGGCCCTCAACGGCCGGTCGTCAGCCATGGCCGAGGCCGGCGACCGGCCAAAGAAAAAAGAAGAAGAAAAGAGAAGAAAAGAAAGGAGAGAGAAAAAATGTTCTTCAAAAGTGATTTTGGAACAAAAAAATAACTTTTTTTTTGTTTCTTATTTCCATTCCAATTTTGTTCCGGGAACAAAAAAAACATATTTTGAACAAAAACAAACAAAGCGTTTCTGTTCTTTTTTTGTTCCCGGGAACAAAAAAATAGAAAATTTGTTCATGAACAGAAAAAAAAGAACATAAACATGCACGCCCTAAGTTTCTCAAAAAATGCCAAACAATTTTATAGAAACTGGGTCGGAAGGTACCTTTGCTTGTCCTAAAATAAATAAAATAAGCAATCGACCTGCCTTTTGGGTCAAGCAAATGAAATTCTCTTGTGGGTTGTCTCATTTGTCAACTTTAACCGTGATAATGGGCATCCTGAAAACAAAAAGATAATTAATGGAGGTGGCACAAAAGTAGATTTAGATGGGATTATATCATGAATCATGAAACTGATTGGATGCTCTCAAATACTCAATCCTCAATACCAAACAACATACAACATATTTTTGTATATATGTCTGCACATTTAGCTCTATCCATTTTCCGGTAAAAGCTGATCTCTTTGAAAGGGGATAAAATGATGACTATATATGTACAAATATTCCAGAATCCTGAGAGAAAGGGAGGGAGAAAATAGTCAAAGGCTTCATTTTCAAAAGAAACAAGCCTAGCTCGTGATTACCCTTTAATCGGCCTATATCTCTTACTATAGATAAAATCTCTCATTTTCCATAAGCTATCTGATTCAATATTTTACAGGTTCAGGCCAACTAAAATGTTACAGGAGGATGAAGAACAAAGAAAAGGAAGTATAGGCTCTGCTCGTGGGCATTATAAGGAGAATAGAGAAAGTGACTAAAGACATGGGCTTAAAATTTCTTCGCAGATGAAACCAAAGAGTATCATAGAAAAAGTGCCGCTTTAGTATGATGAGGTAAGGAAACCGCCTGCCAAACCAGTTGCTTCTCAAAGTACCGGGGCTGCGAGTTGGCCGGTGAACTAGATCAGTGCAATGACACTATGGATTTGCAAAGGATGGAGATATTTCTTAGATTATTAATCCATCAATCTTGGACATTTGTAATCTTTTCAAATGAAGGGGACTCAATCTTTCATATCTAATATTCGATAAAAGTACCTCCGAAATAGAATATCCAGGAAATCCATATCTCCCAAGAAATTGTTAAACCCTGAAGTGGACGATATCGATGATGACTCGGTAGGATTTGGGGAGGGCATCAATTTGCCTAGAGAAAGAAGGAGGGAATTAAAGTCGCCATCGTACTTGGCTTCACCAGATAAGCTAACGATGGAATCCGGTCTTGCTAGCAAAGATCAGAATAATTGCCGTGCCCGTTTGCCGACGCCACATTCTCATTCTCGGGATAGAAGGCATTCGTATTGTTCTGGGATGATTTATTTCCCACTTAAATATAAATTATTTCCTCTTTGAATTGTTCAATAATTAAATAGGTCTGTGGGTTCACTTTTTTACTTTGAAATGTGGCTGGCAGGATCAAGGAGTCTTAAAAATTGAAGCAGATTTATCTTAGACTATAGATTTCCAAGCCCTCCTAATGCTATAGCCACAGTGCTGGCATAAAATTTGATGCCCATAGGGATAGAATCAAACTGACACGGTTGGAATTCTTAAATCAGAATCTTTAGAAAATTTATTAGGAGTTGTTATTATTAAATATTAAGCCTCTTCAACCCCCACTCTACCCCAACCCCACCACTTCCTTTGATGAAAATCCCTATTAATAGCAACATAACGATCAAGATTAACAATTATACAATAGTTATTACCAAACTAGTTGAAGTATCATGTGTTGCGCAGACCTGAAATTGATTTATTGAAATATTTGTTTTGAAGTTATAGAGTATGATAGTATGAGTAAGCATTGATATATACTCGGTAAGATCTGTGTTTAGATTAGTTATATTGTACATTTAATAGGATTTTATCCAATTAGTTTTGGGACCTAATTAAGAATACATTTTGAGGAGAATTTTCTTAGATCTAAGCCCTTCTGATGCTCCGAAAATGGCCAAGGAAATTCAAGTCGGAGCATCCTTGACTGTCAATGAGCTTGCTTGAGGCGAGATATGTTGAGGTTACTATATTACTTGTCCAGCTGTACAAGACTGACTGAAAGCATGTCCTGTTGCTCATGCGTTCGGCCGGAGTTGCTGGTACCAAGAAACATTTATAATCGTGTAAATTAGTGCAACAGAAGTAAAAGTGGATTCGAATTCCTATATGATGCACATGGGACCGACCTCGAATTTCCTAAACAATGAGGCCCTTCAGATAAGTTATTATTAATTATTATGATAGAGTTATTAAGCGTCTTCAAGCCCAACTTTGTCCCAACCCTACCACTACCTTCTATGAAACTTCGTCCAGATACTAACTTAATGATCAGTATAAAAAAAAAAAAAAAAAAACTGCAGGTGCTGAATTAACATGGTTACGAAAATCTAATGTCAAATAACGAGGCAACAGACCTTTACCATCAAACTAGTTGAAGTCCCATGCGCTGCATAGACCAGAAGTTGATTTATTGAAATATTTGTTTTGGAGATATATGATGTAACTTTACGAAGTGAGCATTCATTTATCAACCGAACAACAAAATTCTGCTAGGAACATATGAATCATTAGTTTAGTCCTTCTTCCTGTATTATGCCACTTTATTTTATCTTTTTCATTTGAATGTAGTTTTCTAAATAAGCAAAAACTGTAGTTTATTGTGGGATCTTGATCTTTGTTGATTTCCAGTAATATAAACTCAGTCAGACTTGTGTACAGATTAGTTATATTCTATAATTAACAGGGTCTTGTGCAATTGGTTATTGTACCTACAGATAAACCACAGGTAGTAATATTGAAGTTAAGCAATCGAATCATTGTCACGGCTTTCTATTTGTAACTTAGTATTGGTGTCCCATATCTTCGTGAAAACTCAATAGTTGTTCATTTTAATGTCGCGATTGAGTTAAAAAAATCTTGCCAACGCAAAGCTGAGCCTACTACAGAATCCTCTAACTTTGAAAGTAGGGTGCTGCTCAAATTGAGCCTTGCCCATCACTCCCTTCCCCGGAATAATACCTTCCCACGAGGAGCACTTTCCATAGTTGTCCTCGTCTATCTCGTGAAAGAGTCTCCTTGCTCCTCCTCTAACAACACCTTCCATTGCCGTCCTTGTCAATTTCAGCACAAGCGAAAGGTCGCCTTGCTCCACCTCCTTATCATCGTGCCAAACAGTCAATAGTCTCGTCCAGTTGCAGCTCCATTCCATGTGAACATGATGGATGTATCCTCCTCTTTTTCCTTGGCCTCTATTACTTTTTTTCTTGAAGGAACTCTAATCCCTAGTGCACATTGTGCACTACAATAACTTTTGCCTCCAAAAATTAAATTGACACGATCAGTTAACTCATCAACAGTAGTAAAAACACTAGGTCGAGTTTTTTTACCCGCACGTTGTGCCCTACCACATAGAGAGCTATTTTTTTTTATGCATTTTTGAATTTTTTCTTATGAATTTCTTTATAATTTTACTAAAATTTTGAATTTTTAAAAAATTTCTGAATTTTTTAAATGTTTTGCATGCATTTTTGAATTGTGTTTATAAAATAATTTTTTTTTCTAGATTTTTAAAATTTTCTCTTTTTAAATTTTTAGAATATTATTTTTCTAAAAAATTATTTTTTGTTTTAATAAAATAAAAAAAAAATAAGGACATCGGCATGGACTATCAAGCGCGGTCAGGCTCGGGCCCGCCGAGCAGGACCAATTCGTGGGGGGACTCCCACATTGAGACCAATTCGACCTAGACATTGAAACAAACCTGAACTAAACTCAAAAGCCCAACTCATCTAAAACGTCCAGCCCAAACCAAAGCAAACTAGACAAGTCCAAATAATCTCAAACGAATTAAACCCAAACTCCACAAGACCAATTCGGTCCAAACCAAACAAGTCCAGACTCGATCAACTTAAGCCCAATCCAGATTTACTAAAGTTCAACCCAAGTTCATTTCCCATTTTCTTCTCTCTCTAAAAAGTATGGTCGATCTCCCCCATTGCTCTCTGGATTCTCCTTATCCTCCCCAGAACACGAGCCCTTCAATCTTCAATATCAAAACTCAAGTCACCAACACAAAAGGTCTACTATGGATCACAGTCACTGTACCACGGCCCATCTTCGATTATGACTCCACAACGATGCGTAACATATAAAATGAACGATAATAGTAAAGCTCAGTCAAGCATCGTGAGAAATCAGTGTTCGTCAAGATCCCTGGTTCATTTCCCCGCCAGTATTCACATCCACTATGAGAACAACACAGAGGCAAAACCGCACGAGACTCGAAAAAGAGAAAAGAAAACGCATGTTCAACTGTGGTGACAAAAAACGGATTTTGAGGTTATAGAGATCACCATCAAGCGTACCCCATAGCTACAAGTTCAAGCGACTCAAAATCGGAAGAAAATATGAACGGCCTTGGTGCAGACATTTTGTCAAACGTGTTGTGGGCGTCAAATGAAAGTAAAACCCGGACAAGAACAAGACTCAAAACCGGATCAAAGCTCAACACGAATCAGCCGGGAATGCTCGACATCAACCGAGGACAGCGTAAGCGAACCCGAAACGCACGCCCGGCTCAGTAGCTCGTGCAAAAACATGAGAGAACTGGGCAAAAGCAAGGCATAAAAATGGGGTCGGCCGAGGGTCTCTACCCGGCTCGGGGGCGGCGAGTCGTGGGTGAGCTCGATAGATCGGACTACGTCCAGTCGCCCCGCACGCCTCCGAACAGGGATCCCCGGGAAATCGACGCAACTCAACACAACTAAAAAAGATACGCACAAGACCCAGTGGGAGAAGCACGCGTCAGCGAGGGTCGGCGGCCGAGGTCCAAGCGCAGTGGCTCGCTCTCCCCTCCCTTTTAAGTTGCCCGGCGCGCATGGCCTCTTGCGACGCCAGCTGCCCCTGCCGGCCTGACCCCCGACCGGACGCAACCAATGCTCCCCATCGTACCAGCGTCCTCGTCGCGTTGCAGAGGGCGTGAAGGAAAGAGAGGGAAAGAAGTGGCAAGGGCCGGGCCAAGGAAAAGGGGCAAAAAGAGAGCCGCTCTCCTCCCCCAACCCCCAACCCCAACCCCAACCCCCCCCCCCCCTCCACTCATTTTACAACTCTTTTAGCATTTTTCTCCATAACAATGTCCTATTTTGGAATCTATAGATGGTGTTATACATTTGCATTATCTGCTATCAAGTGCGCATGGAAACACTTCTCGCTTTTTTTTTATTCCTAAAACAAAATAAAAAAAAGTGTTTGTTCTAAACGCTTTTTGAACAAAAGAACGCGTTTGGTAAGTGTAAAAAAAAAATGTTTTGGAATAAAAAAAAACAAAACATGTTTGGTAGAATCGCAATCAATTTCTTCCTAAAATAGAAAAAAACATAAACACGTTTGGTAAACGACAAAAAAATTTCTGTTTTTTATTTATTATTTATTTTTTTTTAAAATATTTTTTTTAAAGTTTAAAATTGATATTGAATTCTCATTCTTATAAAATGCTCATTAATTTTATTTTGTTCATGGTTAGTGAAGACAAACATTTTTAGCACATTGCTTTTGTTTTGCCGTGATTTATTTTTTTTCCTCTTTTTGCTAAGCTTAAGAAATGAGATCCTTGTGTCTTTTGGAAAAATAGTGCTGCTAATTAATTTATTTAACGCTACAAATAGAATGGTGAGATTTATATCCCTTTTAAAGCCTATTTCAATTACCCCGCAATTTTTTTACCAAAAAAAAAAAAAAAAAAGATACCCTACATTATTAAAGTATAAGAGGACAAAGTTTTCAAAGCAGAAATTATCAATTCACACTTCTCTTACAAACTTGCTATTTCATCCTCTTATGCGCCACCCATTTTCTTTTTTTATACAATGCTAGAGTAGCTATTCAAATATTTTACAATTAAACTCATGATTCTAAATATCGATATTTTATCCCTGTGATTCTTGTTTATATTATGTAATTTGGTCACTGGTTGTTATCATCAATATCAATTATCATGTGATTATGATGTTATGATTCGGTTCAGTCACGAGTAAGATTCGCCGACTTGGTTACATGTAGATGAGGATCAATCATAAATTGAGAAAAAAAGAAGTCTAGAGAAAATTAAACCAAAACTCAAGGCTCCATCAGATGGGAAAATGATAATAACAAATTCATGCCGCAGTAAATGATATCAAATTGATTGTCATTTGAGAGTGATCACAAGGCAATCACGCATGCCTTGTCGCCTTTTCGCGTGCATCCAACACGACAACGGTAAAACAGCTGGGGAATCATACTGACTTTCTAAAGCAACATGCGAGGATCATGCGCGAAATGTGAATCGCGTGCGCACGCCCCTGGGAAGCTTTTCCAGAGCTTGGACGGGAACCATCCCAGGTCAACACCAAGTTAGTTCTCCATGACGTGAAAAGTTTCTTCTTCCATCAGTTTTTCTCACATTCACCCGCGACGCTCTAGAATCAAAATAGCAGCAACTTTCATTCTCAGCGTTTCCATCGGAATCACAAACCTGATCGGGCTGTCTTGATGTTATGGTACGAGATTGTCGACTCCTGCAGAGGTGGAATGTTTTCAGCAGCTAAAGAACACCAACTGTGGCAGTCTCTTGTTCCCGTGATCGTAATGGAGGGGTTTGTGGTGAAGGTCAAGAGAGCAGCTGCGGGTGGAGAATCACGTCACAGTCCCGTAGATGTCGAAATCAAAATCCCCCATTCGTATAACACAGTTTAAATTACTCCGACTTCTACGCAAGCTCCATTGTGGTCATTTGGGATGTCCCCCCTTTCTTGATGATACAAGGACATTTCCTGAATCCTAGCAACCTCCAGAGCAATCACAATCATCGCCAGGGTGGGTCGGAACCATTCAGGATAGATACCGCCGGTGTTATGTAGTTAAATGGTGGGCTTCTCATCGTTGATAGTGTCTACAGCCGATTAGGAATTAGATCTTTACCTTGTGAAATATCTTCTGAACAGAGATGCACCTGCACTCCACACTAGTTCCACTGCTTTGCTAACAAGGTCTAGGTGGCCAGGAATCCGATCCAAACGAACTTGAGTATGAGGACGCCGTGTGGGCTCTTTTCCTGCCCCAGATATAGTCATATATATATATATAACCCCCCATCTATGTTCTTGCATCGGCAGAGTCAGATTCTGTTCTCTCTCTCATCTCCCAGAACACCCTCACAGATTCCTTGCAGATATGCTGTTCTTCAGAGCAAGGTTACCTTGCAAGATTGAAAGATAACTTGCCATCATCCTATCCTTGATCTTTAAAGATAGCTAAAAGAAAATCATAAAGGCGATAGCATGCTGCCCTTTATGGCTAGCTTTCCCCTGCTTTTCAATTGATGAAACCCAATATGAAGTCTGAAGTCGGAACTTTCTTGACTGGAGCAAAATTCACAGTACAAAGCCAGACTCCATTCGCACACGTACAGCACATAACAAGGTGCAGATTGCCAAAAAAATACGTCATGATCCCCCAAACGAATGGGGATCGTATCAGCATTCGTAGCGCGAATCAGCGAATCAGACCTGGAACAAAGCCATTTGCAAAGACTTGCTCCTCCTGATTTCTTGAGCCCTAACCGACATATGTCGAGTTTCCATTCATCCCTAAAAAATCTCCAATCGATCCATGCGCTTTGGGCGTAAAGTTCGACAGCGATACTTCACCCCGACGTACATAAACCCACAAAAACTTTCAAAATGAAAATTCAATATGAAGGTACTGGCACATCATCGAATCGATCAAAGAAAACATCGGAACAGGGGAAAGAAGAATGAACAGAGTAGGAGAACGAATGTGCACGCCTGAGAGTGGACGAAAGGAAGCAATTGCTCGAGCGAGCTGCTGCTGCTGGAGCTGCTGCTCGAGCCTCGCTCGAGATGCTGCTCGAGCAGCTGCAGATCGAGCTGCAGCTCGCTCTCGAGCGAGCGTTGCTCCCCCTTCGGTGCGGCAGATCTGGGCGAGCAATCCGAGCGAGCCGTCCCAGATCTGTTGCGCCGAAGGGGGAGCAGTGCTGACCGGAGAAGGAGCGCCAAAGGGGGAGCGACGCTGACCGGAGGAGGAGCGCCGAACGGGGAGCAACGCTGACCGGAGAAGAAGGAGCACCAGAAACGTACCTGGAGTCGCCGGAGTGAGGAGTCGCCGGAGAGTCAGCCGAGTGGGAGCCGCCGGAGAGATGGGAGAGACGCCGGAAAAGGAAGAACGAAGCTTCAGCCGACGAGAGGAGCGACGAGCACGCACGAAGGAGAAGAGCTTCGCCTTTGTTCCGATTTTGTTCTTTTGGTTTTTGTTCTTTTGTGCCTTTCAAGAAGTGTTTCTTTTTAAAAAAGAAACAACTTTTTTACGTTTCTTTTTTCTGTTCTTATTTTGTTCTAAACAAAAAAACAAAAAAAAAGAATAAAACGCAACCAAACGCGTTTCTGTTCTTTTTTGTTCTAACACTTTCCGTACGTGTGTTCCGGAAACGTTTCTTCCATGCACGCCCTAAAAGAGTCTAGTAACTACAAGCATTAATTGATTTTTGAAATATAAAAATATCTAATTCAAAATTTTGCTTGAATATTAATTAGTTGAAGGGAGACAAGAAGTTGTCTCCATAACGAAGCCATTGGATGCAACATTTTATGGCACAGAGGAAAGGAAGTGCAGGCACTGCTCATGGACATTATCACATTTATCAGGAGAAGCTGCAAGTGATGATTTGTTGGGATTGTTATAGGAATCAAGCATGCCTTATGACGAGCTTAGAACTTGGCGCCCTCGTATCCTTGACTTTTGTTATGATCAGGTTCGCGAGAAACACTATACATGATGGAAAAACCTATAACTACAATGTAATCAGTATTTTCTGCCCAGATACTTAATAATGTCTGATGAATATTGCTCTGATACCAATCGATGAAGAGCAAATCTAGACGGAGAAGAAGAATAATGAGTAGAAGAATAGAGAAGGTGCAACTCCACGATGTGAATAAAATGGTAGGCCTAGTTTTAATATTGCCTTCTCTTTGACTAGAGTTACGAACCGGGGACCACCCAAATATCGAACACTCTCTAATTAATGTCTTGATGACATTGTCAAAAATGTTACGCTCCCTCGCAAGCATCCTTTTCCTATGTTTCTTGTTTAACATATGAACTGAAATTCAACTATGGGCGGATAAAACTTCACATATGTGAAAACCGCAACATGTGTAAAATATGACCTTTTTATGGATTAATTTATACCTTATTAACAGAAAGAATCGAATTTCTTCAGTGCACGTTACATGTTTATTCACACCCCCCCCCCCCCCAAAAAAATAATTAGTATGCCAACATATGGAGTTCTCTCATATTTATCCATGTCATCTATATATTATCAAAGCTATTGTTAATAGATTATATTTAGAGTTTTGATGGCTCATTTTGTCATTTTTTTTTTGGAGATAATGCCTATGTGACGGTCGGATACTTTTTCAAAGAATGATGGTGCCTTCTGCATGGCTACTTTCCCTTAAGGCAACTGGTTAACAAATTTAATTGGTTCTCAAAGCATTCAGATTTTTAGGAGGTAAAAAAGAAAGCAAAAGAGAGGAGAATAGGGGACAAATCTCGTTGGCTTATACACAGTAAAAGTCATTCCAGAATTCTTATTCTCTCCCTTTGAGTCGATTTTTTCCGTGAAATATGTCGCTAGAGAATATTTTTAGAGAAAATAATATAAAGAAAGATGATTTAGTTTTCCTGTATCCTCAACCCTCATCGAATCCTCTATAATTTTGGAATTTGGGACCTCAATGCGAGCCTTGAGATCTCAATACTCGTATAGGGGTCTTAATTCTCGGATCAAGACACTAGCACCTAGACCTAATGTACCGGGTGTCGGGCACGAACCCTAACCCACGATGTTGGACTCGGGACTCAAGGGGCCAGGTCCCCGAGTCAGGTTGTTGAGGTCTCAGGTTTGAGAGTTCCAGGCAAAAGTTAATATACATGCATGGAAGGACTAGAGGGGTGTTGGTGATGGCCACAAGCTCCTTTGGGCCTTCTATATTTAGTACAATTTGATGGACCTAACTAAGTGCAAGTAGTGAGTTGACCATGGGACATGGTACTGTCCAGATAATTGGATAGTCTTGTAGGCAAAAGTGAACAATCTACCAGACTTGGTGGATAGCTCTGTTGCTAAATTTGGAGCATCTATAGACTTGGTGAGAAGACTAGGCTATAAAATTAATTGGAATTGAAGCTTTAAAATCCCTAAAAATTAGGTTTAAGGCTCTGAAATTTTTTGCCTTTTTCACGTAAGTGTCGCGACAGTTGAGGTCAAAAGGAAAAAAATAAGGAAAAACTACTTTGGAAATCCGTTTGTGAAGATTTTCAGGAAGATATTATATTGGAAGCGAGAGAATAGAGCCAATACAAATTTGAGGTTTACACTGTTAATTAGAATTCATGACGAATTCCAAGGTTGAGACATGAGTTGGATTTAAGAGAATACAAACAAGGTATGCTCTTCCTTTCATTGACCTCCATGAACCTCGCTATAGAGAGGGTTGTGACAATCGAAAGAAAGTTTCTCACCGCATCTTAATCCTCCCCAAACCAAGAGATTCTCAATTCCACCCTTCCATCTACTCTTTGACTTAACTTGAAGGAGTTAGGTATTCACTATGATCTTTTGTGTTAAATAACCTTCAAAAGGCCCTTGCCTTGTACGCCCTTCGTATAAGGATATAAGCACGTATTGATTATTATCAATCCAATAAAACATCTGCCTGTCAATACATTTTGCATCTTACACCGTATCGAAACTAAAGAAACTTCAGGCAAAATTCATGAAATAATCTGAATTGGTAGGTCGTTAGGGTATCTCCCCCACCATAGCGATTCATTTTGCAGTTGCTCTTCCTGCAAAATTCATAAGATAATTTAATTGGTGAATTACAAGGTGTGGACATGATTATGTGGGTGAGTTATAAGTAATGGACGTAATGCACTGGCAAACTTAACTAAATATAATATGGGTGATGTTTATGTTTGTATTCACCAATCAAAAGACTAACTAGAGAAAGTTTCCTTTAATCAGGTATGAAAAAAAAAGATATGTCAATCATAAAAATAAAATAAAGTAAATTAGTGAAAATCTTGAAAAATTATCACGTTTTGTGCTAGTGATGATCTCATAACCAATGAACCATATATACATACTTTTTAGTGAGAAAACTCTCAAAATCTCGTGTGTTTCTTCTCCCACCCATGGGTCCGAATACGAGACCAAAAACTCTTTGCTTCTTGATCCTAAGCATTCTCAGTTCCACCCTTTTATCTACATTTTGACTAATTTGAATAAGCCAGGAATTCTATCTTCTCAAGTCCACTCTAAAATAGCTTAGCCAAATGCCTTAGAAAATGAGACAAAAGAAGAAAACAAATGAAACATTAAATTGGAAAACATGATATCCAAATAGAATCTGTGTAAGCTATATTTTGTGTCAAGTGATAGGGATTCCTTTCCACCTCAATACTGTAGCTTGAGAATAACTAGTCAGATGCAAATCTCATTTAATAGCTGTAAAGTTTAGCGTTATTCATCGCATGAAAACTACATGCACGGTGTGCACATTTATAGAAGTTCCAATCAGCCATCCTCAAGATCTTTCATGCAAAAAATACAAAAAAAATAAGAAGAAGAGAGAATCTCTTCATAATTTGATACAATCTAAACTCATATATTGGAAAAGGCGAAAGGGGGGAGACATGCGTGTGTCACGGGCCGATCGATCTAGCATCTCCTTTGCTCATGCGGCTTTAGGATTTTTCCCAAGCAGCTTTTCTCACACTCGACTCACAAGGATCTTTAAAGAGAGAAACTCTAGAGAGAGAAGCTCTAGATTGTATCACTTGTGAATGAGATTAGTACAATGGGGGGGAGGAGACCCCTATATATACAAATACAAGGCAAACCGTATCCGTAGATCTCTCCTCGATCTAATGGTGGAAATCACATTTCCCCAACTACCAACTACCCGCATTTATTACATATGAATACAATTACCGTATTGCCTATCCCCTAGGAGCATTCTAGAAGACTCGAGAAAACCCTAGGACTTAGGGATACAAGCCGAGGGTCGCTTGATCCACGGATGTGTCACGGCCATCCCTTAGAACCCTCTTGGATCGACTTTCTTTCGGGTTGTGACTGTAGCACCCTGAACCCTTCGGCAGTCGCCATAAGCACCAATGTTACACCTTAATACCCTCTTGCACTTATACTTAGAAGAAGCGTCGTTATTCACAGGCATTTTTTTTTTTTAAAGCGGTCCCAGCGCGACTCATTAGCGGAAGCAAAATAAAGCATCACCATCTATCCCCCTACTAATCCATGATACCAATACATACAACTACTCACCATGATTCTATAAACAAGCCACGACACCTTATTTACATATACTTTCAAGAGGGACTCCTTTTTGGGTCGATACATAAAAAGGAAAAGCTAGGACTCTGCCATGTCCAGCCTAAAATCCCAAAAAGAACCCTCGACCCTCTACATCACACGTGTGCAATCCCCCATCATAGGTGTCGGCTAACGATCCCCGAAAAGATCCAGCTCCTACTCGTCACGTACGACCCTCACACCCATCCCGGTGCATCAGGCGGTGGCGGCAGTAGCATCCCACGCATCACCCCGTCGCGTCGAACATGGACAGATATAAACTCTTGGACAACAGGGCCCCCAGCCAGACCCACGTCGTACATAACTAGACATCGCACTCGAATATACACAAGACCAGGAACTGAAGGACAATCAAATTCCTCGCATTCGACCTCTACATCCGAAGGTATGCCGTAAAATACGCCCCGCGTAATGGCAGGAAGCGGCATGCTGCTAATCTAAAATGTTGGTCCCCAAAAGGGGTGAGTACAACCACTCAGCAGGTAAAGAAATCCAATAACAACCCAATGCATCATGCAAATCATACATGCATTGCAGGTGTTACTTACCTTGAAGCCATGCGCATACTATCATGCATCATCATATCATACATGTCATCATCATCATAACATCATCATATCACTCATGTCATCATCATCATGACATCATCACATTACACATGTTATCATGCCATATCATATATCATCATCATTATCATCATCATTCATATCATCATGCATATCATGCCATGGGTGATCATCATTATTTCACATCACATATCATCATCATCACCATCATCATCATGCATATCATCATGCATATCATGCCATGGGTGATCATCATTATTTCACATCACATATCATCATCATCACCATCATCATCATCATGCATATCATCATGCATATCATCATGCATATCATGCCATGGGTGATCATCATTATTTCACATCACATATCATCATCATCACCTTCATCATCATGCATATCATCATCATCATGCATATCATCATGCATATCATCATGCATATCATGCCATGGGTGATCATCATTATTTCACATCACATATCATCATCATCACCTTCATCATCATGCATATCATCATGCATATCATCATGCATATCATGCCATGGTTTAATTTCCACTTTTAGCTTTCAATTTGATCACCACATCACCCATTCCTCAAATCATCAATTCCATCATATCCTCCGGCAAAGACCTCCGAGGCTTTCGGCATTCAGCCATCCCAAGCCACTGGGCATCCGGCCTCCCACATTCTGGGCATCTCGCATCCCAACTGGCATCACGAGGGCCCCCCCACATTCCGGGCATCTCGCATCCCAATTAGCATCACGAGGCATTCCCTTCGGGCAGAAACATCCGATAGGGCTTCCGGCATTTACACTCCCTGGCCGGGCATCCTGCACCCCAAATCCTGGCATCGCGAGGTATTCCTTTCGGGCAGAAACCTCCGACAGGGCTTCCGGCACCCCCACGTTCGGGTATCTTGAATCTCCCAGGGTAATCCGGCAATGCATCTCTATACATTCCGGGCATCATCCTCCACCACAACCACCTCCTCACTTATCATTATCCACATTTACCCATTTTGGTCTTAATTTTAGCATGGCACATGGTGTGACATCAAACAAGACATACTTGGCATGAAATTCACACATGCATCTCGATTCAATGTCATACATATACCAAGATTTTATCACACATGCATCTCGATTTAATGTCATACATATACCAAGACTTTATCACACATGCATCTCGATTCAATGTCATACATATATGAAGACTTTATCACACACGCAACATAAATTAATTAAATGGAATCTATGGCCAAAATAATCTATTTTATTTATTTATTTATTTATTATTATTATTTTTTAATATCTATAAATTCCCAAGATTATAAAAATTCAAGAAATCATTAAATAAACCAATAGGATGATAATTAAATGCAAAATTCATGGCCAAATTGAATTTTACACAATCTCACAATTTTCACAAAACATCCTATGATTCTCGGATGAAACCAGAATGCACGGTTTCCGAAGAAATTTGATTAAAATATTCATACGGCCTCCAAAAATTACGAAATTTTACCGAGTTATATCCAAGACATTTTCGTACAACTTTCATGAAGACTTCTAAGCCAAATTATTTTTATATTATTTTATACAATCTCACGAAGCTTCTAGATCCATTACCGCATCGTCCAGTGCATGCTTCTCCGAAATACTGAGATTTCACCTACCTATTCTCTTTCGTTTCCTATGAAATTTGGATATGTTATACATCAAGATGTCCTTTACAAGTTTTATGAAGAAATCCAAGTCAAATAACCACAGTATAGTCATCATTTAAGTCCATGAAGTCTCGGGTGTCCCAAAATTCATCTCCAGAATTACCATCTTCAAGATCTAGTCGATTTACTAGGCTATACTTGTTCATTTCACTTAAAATTTGAGTATGTTGTAGTTTAAGATGTCCCCTACAACTTTAATGAAGAAATAGAAGTGAGATTCTCATCACAAACCAACATGCAATCACGAATCCAGCAAGAGGTCAATAAAAACTCTCCAGATCTGAGGTCTTCGTAGGATGAGACTTTAACCCCTCAAATCTCCATAATTGTCCACAAAATTTTAGTATGTTGTAGTAAAAGATGTTAGCTACAACTTTCATGAAGAAATAGAAGCCAAAATCGGACTCTAAACACACATACAAGCTCAAATAACTTTCTGACTCACATGATCTGAGCAAGAACAGTCATGCGATTCAAGAATAAGCCAACCACACCTCAGCTTTTCTCACTTAAACACCCAAAAATTTAACATGCAAACAACATACAAGCATGCAAGAGAAGCTAGAGGACTCCCACTTGCCTCTAGACCGGTCGGTCGACGGCGTAGGGCGGCGAACACGGCGGCTCCTCCTCCTCCTCCTCTCTCTCTCGGCCTCTTCCTCTCTCTCAGAATCTCTCTCTCTCTCTCACCCTCTCTCTCGGCCGAATGGGAATCCGGCTACCCTCTCTCTCTCTTCCCTCTTATACCCCCAAACTCTCATCATTGATAATCATTACTTGCCTTAACCATGGCCAATGCATGGCCTTCTTCCCTAAGCCAATTCATGAGAGTCTTGTGCCACTTGTCCTATTGCATGCATCATGGGCCTTGGAGTTGGGCTTGGGCTTCCTTGTGGCCGGTCGACCACTCCTTCTTGGGCCTCTATTGGGTCGGCCAACTTGGCCCATTAAAAGCTTAGGCCAATGGGCCTAAGGCCCATCCTAAAAATTGACATTTTCCTCTTCTTCTTTTTTTTGAAATTCCTTTCTATAAATATTTTCAATTTTCAATTTTCAATTTTCATCTTGGCCAAAGTCTTGGGATATCTTGTTTATTGAAATTTAATTTATAAAGTTCATGGCCAAGCATAGGTTATTAATCTATCAAATTTAAATTCTCACAATCACATGCACAAATCATCTAATTAAAAGACTAATGGCTAAAGCATAAGCAATGGAAAATTTTATCACCTAATTAGAGACTTTAACACACCTTATGGCTTGGCTCTAAATTTTTGGGATGCCACAGTGACATTCTCCCCCACCTAATTAGGCGACGCCCTTGTCGCGTCTTTGGCATGAAAAGCGTTGATCTCTTTCTTGAATTGCCAAAGACCTTCCGCATCCTCCCAACTTGCTTCGCTCTTCGGAAGACCCTTCCATTGAACCAAGTATTCTCGCTTCAACATGCATAGTATGCTTCCATATGACTCGATCTGCCATGATGCTCTCTACTTCTCGATCATATGAGATTTTTGCCCTGAGTGGCGATCATTGTGACTTCCCTCGGTCTGATCTTCCTCATCAACCTAAAAAGGCTTAAGCATACTTACATGGAAAACCGGATGTACCTTAAGCTTTGGCAATAAATCCAGCTTGTATGCAACCTTTCCAACCCATTGTAGCACATGAAAAGGCCCCTCGTAGCGACGGATCAATCCCTTGTGCATGTCCTTGTATCGAAGAATCGCGTGTAGCTTGGCCAACACTTAGTCTTTGACTTGGAACTCCACAAGCCATCGCTTCTTGTCGGCCCACTTCTTCATGTGCTTGGAGGCCTTATGTAGACATGCTCGTGCCAATTCCGTTTGCTCCTACCAATCCTTGGCGAACTTGTATGCAAATAGGCTACTCTCCCGACAACCTGAAGCAATGGCGCTTAGGGTTTGTGGTTGCTGCCCGTTTGCGATCTCGAATGGTTTTTAGCCAATCAACTCACTCCACTGCAAATTGTAAAGAACTGGACTACATCAATCAACTTCACCCAATTTGCTTGTGTTGTACTCACATAAAGTTGGAGGTAAATCTCCAAGAGTGCATTGACCCACTTCGTTTAATCGTTAGTTTGGGGATGCAAACTTGTCGACATATTCAGCTCCGATCCTAGTAGCTTGAACAACTCAGACTAGAAATGCCCCGTGAAGCAAGGATCACGATCGCTCACAATCGTTTGTGCACTCCCAATACTTGACCACGTTCTTCATGAACAGCTTGGCCACCTCCTCGGCCGGGCAATCCTTTGTTGTAGGCATGAAGGTTGCATACTTGAGAATCGATCCACTATGACCATGAGAATCCAACACCCTTGGGACTTTGGCAGGTTAACGATGAAGTCCATGAAAACACTTTCCCATGGATGAGTTGGAACAGGAAGCGGCTCCAATTGGCTCGGCGAAGAATATTGCTCCAGCTTGTCTTGTTGGCACACCAAACAAGTCTTCACATAAACTTCCACGTTGTCCCGCATTTGAGGCTAGTAGTACCATCTTTAACAAGGGCCAATGTGCGGTTGATCCCTAGATGGCCTACCCACTTTGAATCGTGGCGCTCATGCAAGATCTCCTTCGTTAGCTTCCCATGGAAAGGCACGTACAGTCGTCTTCCTTTGGTGTACAGGAGGTCCTTCTCACATCAAAACTGTCGGGTCTTACCTTCCTTCGCGTACCCGATGAGAGCTTGAGCTCTTGGATCGTGCTTCAACCCCTCCTTGATGCGGTCGATCCAAGGACAACTCAACCAACTAACTATGTTTGCCAGCTCCATCTTTCGACTTAGTGCATCCACCACGGAGTTAGCATTCCCTGGCTTATACTCTAGCACATAGTCAAACTCCTCAAGGAAATCCTGCCATCGAGCTTGCTTTAGACTCAACTTCTTTTGCGTCTAGAAGCAACTTATGGCCACATTGTCCGTCCTTATGATGAACTTCAATCCTAAGAAATAATGCCTCCACATCCAAAGGCAGTGGACCACCGCGGTCATCTTCTTTTCTTGAACGGTATATCGATACTCAGTATCATTCAACTTATGAGACTTGTATGCCACTGGATGTCCATCCTACATAAGAACGCCACCAATAGCAAAATCCGATGCATTAGTCTCTACCTCATAAGGCTTCGTGTGGTCAAGCAACATCAACACTGGCTCCTTGGTCATGGCCTTCTTCAATCAATCGAATGCCCCTTAGCATCGATCCATCCACTCCCACAGCTTCTCCTTCTTTAGTAGGTTCGTGAGCGGCATGGTGATGCTTGAGTAGCTTTGGATGAAGTGCCGATAGTAGTTGGTGAGGTCATGGAATGACTCAACCCCATCACCTTCGTCGACGGCTCCCATTCGATGATTGATTGAATCTTTGCCTTGTCCATTCGCATTCGCCCACCCCCGACAATGTGCCCTAAGAATGGAACTTCCTCTTGGGCAAATGCACACTTCTTGTGCTTTACATACAACTCGTTCTCATGCAAGACTTGAAAGACCTACCTTAGGTGCTCAATATGCTCCTTGAGCGTCCGACTATATACTACAACATCATCAAGGTATACCACTACAAATCGATCTAGGAAATGGTGGAGTACCTTGTTCATTAGCTTACAAAACATAGCTGGAGCATTGGTCAGGCTGAACGGCATGATAAGGAACTCATAAGATCCATACCGCGTCACGCAGGCAGTCTTCGACTCGTCCCCTTTAGCGATCCGAACTTGATAGTAGCCCAATCGAAGATCCAACTTGGTGAACCATTGAGCACCTCCAAGTTGATCGAAGAGATCCGTGATGAGCGGGATCATGTACTTGTTCTTCACAGTCAGCTTGTTCAGCGCCCGGTAGTCGATGCACATTTGGAGTGACCCATCGTGCTTCTTTTGGAATTGGATCGGTGCATCGAATGGAGCCTTGGATGGTCGAATATACCCCACATCAAGCAGCTCCTTCAATTACTTCCTTAGTTCTTCCAATTTCGGGGGTGCCATGCGATAAGGCACCATGGTGGGTGATCGAGCGTTAGGCACCAGCTCGATCCAATGATCCACCTGTCTTTGAGGTGGTAGCTTCTTTGGCAACTCAAGGGGCATCACATCCTTGAATGAGTCGAGAACGTGGGTTACTTTGGTTGGGACTCCTACCCTTTCACCCCAGTTGTCCTCCGTCTTCAAGGTCGCTAGAAATGTCACCTCACCCTTCCTTGCTCCCTTGGTGAGTTGCATCGCCGAGATCAACTTTTGACCACGGTCTAACTCACGATGGACCGGGATCACGCATTGACACCATTTGTCCAATACACATATACATTTGGCAAAAGGCAATATAACAACATGGATCTTATCTAGGAACTTAATCCCAATGATAAAGTCATAGTCATCAAGAGGAATTACCTTTAGAGTCTCCTTGCTTTTCCACTACCCAAGTTGTAGCTCCATGTCCCTTGCGACACCTATTGTAGGGACCTTCTTAGAGTTTACCATCTTGAGCCACCTAGCTCCCTTCTCAACCCGTAGGTTTAGTTTCTTCGTGGCCTCATCCGAGATGAATAGATTGGATGCTTCCATATCCACGAGTGCACTCATCGTAGTCTCTCCATCCTTAGGTCTACGAATATCAATCCTTTAGGCTCCTTCACCTTCTTGGACTTGATTGTGCTAAGAAGTCATAATGAACCCAACCGCGATTCTTCCTTAGGCTCATCCTCCTTGCAAATGGGGTTAGCTTGGCCTTATTCGGGTAATCCCACGCCATATGTGAACTATTGACACCTAATTTTTGTTTTCAAGTACATAAAAAAAAGAAAAGAAAAAGAAAAATAAAAAGGCCTCTTTTTCCCTTTGCGTGGCCCAAGCCTGTTTCCCCTTTGGCCTAGCCCACGCCATCCTTCTCCCTCCTCCATCTTTGCACAAGAAATCCTAGGAAAAAAAAAAAACCAAAGAGGGAGTGGAGAGAGAGCTCGGTAGAGGGAGAAGGAGAGAGAAAGGAAGGAAGAGCAACAGCAGAGGGTAGCGGCGGCGCTGCCGGCGCCGTCCGAGCCGCTACCCTCTGAACGCCCTCTCCAGCAGCCCAATCAGTGACACCATTCAACCCACCGCCTATAACTCAACGCTAGCAGCCGAGCCAGCGAGCCTCACCACCGCGTCGCGCCCCCCTGAAGTTGCGACGCCACCTCTGCCGGCCCCGCTCTACCTAGCTTTGCCACATCGACGATGCTGTCACAACTTGCAACAATCCACGAGCACTACCGCACCCCCAATGACGCCACAGCAACCCGCGAGCTCACTTGCAGCCTCTACCATGCCTCCACCTGCAGAACTCGATGCATGTACCTTTGCACCGTTGCTGCCGAAGTGCCGAAAATCTGCGAGCATCGCCAGTAGCTCACCGCCAGTTCGAGCGCTGCCCACCTCCGCCCGTGACGACCACCGTGTTTTCCCTGCAGCCCTGACACTGCTGACCTCGACACTAGCAGATTCCGGGCTGGCCGCCGTGTCTCCACCGTCGCAGCACCAGTCCGGCCCCGTCGTAGCACCAGCACTACACTATCACCACCTAAGCCGCCGCCATCACCTGCCGCATCGTTGTGCCTCGCCACATTGCTACCGCTATCAAGCCCATTGTCGCCGCCAAGAAACCCTAGGGAGTGGAGGTATGAGTCGGGTCGTGGCCACCAAACTAGGTAGGGTTTTGATCCGTTCGGGCTGGGCCTACGTGAATGGCTTGACACATCCCTTGGTTGGGCCCATCCTTTTTAAGGAAATAGGGCTCCAGTCGTAATGGACCAAGTCGGTGGGCTCAGTTATTTATTTATTTTTAAAAAAAAGGAAAAGAATCCTAGGGCCGAACCTGCATTACAGGCCCGTCTGAGTCTTCGGCAAATGACCCGGGTCGATCCCACCGGGGAAGAGAACCCGGGTCCTTTTTAAATATATTATATTGATATAATAATAAAAAGCATAAAAAATAAATAAAAATTATAAAAATTATATTTTAAAAATATTATAAAAATTATATAATTTTCAAAAAAAAAATAAAAATTATATTAAAAATAAAAATATAAAAAAAAATAATAATTTAAAAAATCTAAAAATTGCAGGGTTTGTTTAGAAATTGCAATGTCTTGCTTTCTTAGTATAAGTAGCCATTTATTTGCTCGTATATTGACTATATTGCATGATTAATTTACATGTTTAACTATATTTGCAATTACTTAATGGCACGTGTTTAATTTTACTGCAATTAGGATCTTGGTAGTTATGATTAGGATCTTGGTAGATATGATTGTTACTTTAATGATTGCGCATCCACATGATTACCTCACATGTTAGTGGATAGGTATAAAATCAATACAAACTACTTGACAAAAATCATTTCTTTTAAAATGAATAAGATTAGGTACCGAAATGACACTAATTGGTCAACTAGTATAATTAAGTCACTGACCCTAGATTCTTTGGTTGCCTAGAAAGTGAGGTACACTCTCATGCCTCACTTGGTTTCTAGCGACTCCATTTTTGGGAAATTTTCTTAAGAATATTCCAATGTTAGGTGGGGTATGGGCTTGGGAGAGCCCGCGCCTAATCATGGGCCTTAGGCTCGTCTTTTAGACAATACCCCTAAACTTACTCCCTCCCCCAAGGATAGGTTGCAACAGCTTGGCGACTCCGCCGGGGACTTGGTTTTAAACCGTAAAGGACTTAGGCCAAAATTAATCTTGTTCAAAAATATTTTTGTTTGGCAGCGAGGATATCAGGTACGTCCCTAACATGTTAGGTGTTAAATGTTTTTTTCAGTTGGGAGTTATAAGGGGATGAGTGATTGTTAACCCCTTGTCTTGTAGGTGTGGAGTTGGGAATTGATGTTTATGTTTTGAATTTATGAAGTGTTGCTTACTTATAAATTATTATGGTTGCATCTCCTACATCGCACTACACCATGGCACACACTACCTACCGTTGGACCTAAGCTACATAGGATTACTTAAAATGGTGTTGAGGTGGATACCACTCCAACTATGACCATATAGTACGAGTCACCCATCTCAACCCTCGAAATTTTTTTCTTGATGTCAAAGGTGCCCACGCCGGTTTGCAACTACGCGACATGGGTTGATTCTTTGACGAAGCCGGAGTCATGGGTAACCCGACCCAGCCGTGACCTTGTGGGTTCGGTTTGGTGATCCCATGGCTCCATTTTGAGCCGTATAGAGTAGAAATCGGACCACATCTCATGTGCATGTCTATGTAATTGAAAAAAAAAAAAAAAAGACAAAGGTCGGCACCCATTGTAAGTATCATTTTCCTTCTTATTTGCTCATTTCGTATTGCATTTTCATCTTGAAATTCGTGAAAATCAATCGAATCCCCTCGATGATATAGGCTTATGATTGAAAAATTGGCAATCACTCTTGAGAAAAGTGAACATTGAATACAAGTTCTAAACACTTTGATTTGGCCCTGCTAAACATGACTTTGTTTAAATTTTTAATTATGGGCTCAAAACCACTTTTTGTTTAGAAGATTCTTTCAAGACAGGATTATAATTTGTGGCATAAAAATTGAAATTGCATTTTTAATCAAATTCTCCCATTCTCACATTTTGGGATTGAAATGCAAATCACATTTGGTGTACAAATTTCTCAAAATAGAAGTCACTTCTTTCAAAAATCAATGTCACTTTTGCATATGAAACTTTTAGAGTAGAGTGGACATTCGATTGATAGCCGTCGACCAATCTTCTAATGATGCCCCTTCTCTTATAACTAATCTTGGTGAAATACTAAAACCCCATAATAAAGATTTTGGAGCATGTACTGTCGCCTCGATTTTGTTGTAAGAAGCGACCTCATTAAGAGATCATTTTCTCATTCACACATTAACATTGTCTTCTTCTCACAGGTCATGCGTGATGACTTCGCTCGCTTGATCATGCCAAGAAGTTCACTTTAGAATTAGGATGAGAATGGATTTATACTTTCATCTGTGCAAGAGTTTTTTGTATTTTATCATTGTTTTTATTCTTGTTAGGGACTATGTTTTCCATTTTGGATTTTGATTACGAATCCAATTGATGCTTTTATAAATCATGTGACTCACATTTTTAATGATGGAATTCAATTTCGCGAAAATCATCTTTAAAAAAAAACAAAAAACAAAAACAAAAAACTGAGAAGTGCTTCAAACGAACCTTTACGAGTTTGGGCATCACCATCACCAGATTCTTTTTTTATGAGTTTTATCAAGAGCCGCATCATATGTTACTAAAAGGCTAGCATTAGGGCTCTTGTGCATTTTGGCAATTAAAACATTTGAACATTTGGCTGCAAGAGCTTTCTGCAATCAACATTAGAGATTTGTGTCGCAAAATGCTACTTTGTTATATGCTTTATCGCAAGGAAATGACACAAATGGCTTAGGTGCCAAAAAAGCCCTCACTTTGCATGACGAGACAAATGAAGGAGGTTGCCAAGCATCCAAAAGGTGAATTAGAAGGAAGAGTAAACTGTATCGATTCCAATTATCCATTTAAGAAACCGTTTTTGACATGATTTTCTTTTCCATTGCCAAGGATACATCGTGGGCACCAAGTTATATACCGTTCCAACAAAAGCGAAGGAGTATTCTTATAAGGGCAATATGTCTCTCTAATAAGACATGACAAGACATCCAATTTAGCACAAAAGGATGTATCATTCCTAAATTGAACCTAACTAAGAATGGAGATAATTTGTTTCATCTCCCCTTCTTACAAGGTGATAAATAAATAAAAAGTTGTGCATTAACCATAGAAGCGGCGCCTCCTACCAAGGAATTAGGAAAACATCAAACACTTAAAGGCGAATGCAAGGGGAGGGTATTGTCGAGTTATCAAATATCCACGAAGGTGAATCCAAGAGATGTTAGCGCCCAAAGGATGAAAGCGAATGAAGGGTAATAATGTATCGTTTCCAACATTTCAATCCCTAAAGATTTTTGCACTAACATATTCTTCTACATTCTTTACAAGGTTACTGGGTCACCATGCCGTAGGTAAGTACCTTTCTTCTCAATTTTTTTTAAGTAAAAAAAAAAGAAAAAAAAGAGAGAATTTCCATTAGAAAAGAGAACCTCTGGCACTTTCCTAGATGGAAATGTTAACCATGCAAAATAAGTAAGTGCTTAGGATGAAGAAATGTAAGCCATTTCCAAACACGTCCTTCACACACTTTTGAGAGTTGAGTGAAAAGCGACATTCTCTTAGGGCAAAGGATTCATTCGCATTGAGCACAAAGATTGAAATGATAAAGGCGCTTCCTTTATCAATCTCAAGCATTGCACTAATATCTTACTATCCCTTTGGGCAGTATAAAGATGACCCTTCAAAATACCCTTATTGAGAACGACCCTACATTGGGGCAGCGTATGAGGTTACGGTTATGTTGTAAAGCAAAAGGTTGAGAAAGATTCTATGACTTTCACTTGCATCAATCTTCTGGTGATAGCTTCAAAGGAATTCTCATTAGATCTTGACTCATCCCAATGTGAAGAAGAGCATTTCATTCTCTACCCAAACACTAATATCCATTGCTTTAACCAATTTGGGCCTAATTATTCATTTCTAAACCCCGAGTGGTGATCATCTCCCTTCATTGAGGCAAGGCATAAGAATTAACCTAATATAATTGACAGTCACGAGAAAATGTGAAAAGCATCTCGAAAGTCATAAGAGCTATAAAACTTTAAAGAGCAAAAAGTTCGACAAACTATAGGGCATGAAAAAACAGTGTGCCTAGTAAAAGCAAGGCCAATGCTCGTTAAAAAAAAAAAAAATCATCACAAGAGCAAAAGACATTAGAAAAAGGAGCAAAGCTCCCATGCAGAAATGATTAGCCAAGGGACTTTCGAGATGTGATGTGTTCACAAGCCAAATAGTTTTGAAAGATCAGGTGACCTGGTCACAAAGCCATGATGATCATCGACTCTTAAAAACCCTCTAGAAACTTTTAAACCTTTTGAGCCTTCTCTCGAGCCAACATTACAACCTTCTTCCGAAGTCTCTTCTGATTGGGATGGTTTGAGTAAAAATGAGAATGCCAAAAAAAGCTATTGCTTGAAGGAGTGGAGGTAATTCTATCTTGTCTTATCTTCCAAGTTCTCGACTTGTAAACCTGATGAAGATAGCAACAGATGTTCCATTATTGGCCTCAAAGTAATAATCCCTTTGTGTAAGTCCTTGACCAACCTATATTGCGGTCCTTTCAAAAGACCTTTTTGATCGATTAGATTGTGCTCATTGCGAATGTTTCTAAAGCCTTTGACATGAGTTATGTGATATACCCTCATCAATTAGTTACTTCCCACGCAAATGGATGAGATCAAGCAACCATTTTATTGAGAGTGCGTGAGAAACCCTTTTTGACTAAGAAGCTTCATTTTGGCATGCTTAATGAGCATTTTTCACGAGTCGTAGCCATTTTGATAAGAACTTGACTTCTAGAGAATTTGATGATTAATGATACATCCCCGAACAAGATGACAGTTTTGCACCACATTGTACTGATTGACATTGAATGTTTTTTAAAACAGTTGGACCTAACTTGATTAGCTTGTTCAGTTAATACTGCAATGCTGCCAATACATCTCTTGATGCTATCCCTAATGACATTTGTTCAAGTTGAGTATGACAGGATTCATTTGTGAAGCCATGCAATTTTCAAGGGGTTAACGGGTGCTTCCCTTAAAGCATGTCATCTCCAAAGGTTCATGATTAACCTTAAACCATGCCATTTCCAAGGTTGATGGGTTTATCCTTAAACCACGGGTTTGGTGGCTTTTCCTAAACCACATGGCTTGTGGTTTCATCCATAAACCATGTTTGTCTGCTCCCAATCGAAATCCATTCGTACATGGTGAGATTATCATACTTGGTCGAAACCCGTTGTTACATGGTAAGACCGCATTTCTCTATTCTTATGACTAAAGAGCTTTGTAGCCTGGAGTCTTCTCTCTTCTTATGACCTAAAGAGCTTTGTATCTTGGAGTCTTCTCTCTTCTTATGACCTGGTGGGCTTCTATAGCCTAGGAGTCTTTTCTCTTCTTATAACTTGGAGAGCTTTGTATCCTAGAGTCTTCTATCTTCTTATGACCCGGTGGGCTTTTGTAGCCCAGAGTCTTCTCTCTCTTCTTATGATCCGGAGAGCTTTGTATCCTGGAGTCTTCTCTCTTCTTATGACTTAGAGAGCTTTGTATCTTGTAATCTTCTCTCTTCTTATGACCCAGTGGGTTTTCTGTAACCCGGAGTCTTATCTCTTTTTATGACCCGGAGAGCTTCTGTAGCCCGGAGTCTTCTCTAATTTCTTATGACCCGGAGAGTTTGTATCCTGGAGTCTTCTCTCTTTTTATGACCCGGAGATCTTTATATCCTGGAGTCTTCTCTTTTTATGATCCAATGGGCTTTTGTAGCCCAAAGTCTTCTCTCTTCTTATGAGTCGGAGAGTTTTGTATCTTAGAGTCTTCTCTCTTCTTATGACCCGTGGACTTCTGTAGCTCGGAGTCTTCTCTCTTTTCTTATGACCGGAGAGCTTTGTATCTTGGAGTCCTCTCTCTTCTTATGACCCGATGGATTTCTATAGCCCGGAGTCTTCTCTCTTCTTATGACACGATGGGCTTCTGTAGCTCGAAGTCTCCTCTCTCTTCTTATGACTCGGTGGGCTTCTGTAGACCGAAGTCTTTTCTCTTCTTATGATCTAGAGAGCTTTATAACTCGGAGTCTTCACTCTCTTTTTATGACCCTGAGAGTTTTGTATCCTTGAGTCTTCTCTCTTCTTATGACTCAAAGAGCTTTATATCCTGGAGTTTTTCTTCCTATAGCCCAAGAAGCTTTGTAGCCCGGCGTTCTTCTTCCTTTTATCAACAAGACGTGCTTCCATAGTTATGAGTCATTTCCATTAACCTAACGTGTGCCTATGCACCCAGGGTCTCTCTACCATCAAAATAATTTAGATGTCTTCTGTCTTTGAATGCAATTTCTTTGAGGTTACATTCAAAGAGAGGTAGCTATTGACACCTAATTTTTGTTTTCAAGTACATAAAAAAAAATTTAATTAGAGAAAAAGAGAAAAAGAAAAAAAAAAAAAAGAAAAAGAAAAATAACAAAACAACAAAAAAATAAAAGAAAAAGAAAAAGAAAAAAGGCCATCTTTTTTCCCTTGCACGGCCCAAGCCCATTTCCCCTTTGGCCTGGCCCATGCTAGCCTTCTCCCTCCTCCATCTTCGCGCAAGAAACCCTAGAAAAAAAAAAAAAAACCAGAGAGGGAGTGGGAGAGAGAGCTCGGCAAAGGGAGAGGGAAAGGGAGAGAGAAAGGAAGGAAGAGCAACAGTAGAGGGCAGGGGCGGCGCTGCCCCACGTCATCGAGCCGTTGCCCTCCGAACACCGTTTCCTGCAGCCCGAAGCTATAATGCCATCCGACCCACCGCCTACAACTCAACACTAGCAGCCAAGCCAGTGAGCCTCACCATTGCTTCGTGCCCCCCCGAAGTCGCGATGCCGCCTTTGCCGGCCCCACTCTGCCCAACTCTGCCACATCAACGCTGTTGCCGCGACTTGCAACAACCCACGAGCACCGTTGCACCCCCCTCAACGCCGTAGCAACCCACGAGCTCGCTTGCAATGCCTCCGCTGTGCCTCCACCTATAGAACCCAATGCCTGCACCTTTGCACCGTTGCTGCTGAACATTTGTGAGCATCGATAGCAGCTCGCCGCCGGTTCGAGCGCTACCTGCCTCCACCCGTGACGACCCACTGTGCTCTACTTGAAGCCCAACACTACTGCCCCTGACGCTAGTAGATTCCAGGCCAGCCGCTGCGTCTCCGACTTTGCTTTGCCGTCGCAACACCATTCCGGCCCCGTCACAGCACCAGCACTGCACCGTCGCCACCCGAGCCGCTGCCACCCGTCGCGTCTTTATGCCTCGCCACGTCACCACCACCGCCAAGAAACCCTAGGGAGTGGAGGTACGAGTCAAGTTGTGGCCATCGAACTGGGTAGGGTTTTGATCCATCCAGGTTGACCTGCGCGAATGGATTGACACATTCCTAGGCCGGGTCCATCCTTTTGAAGGAAATAGGGCTCCAGTCATAATGGGCCAAGTCGGTGGGCTCAATTTATTTATTTGTTTTTTTTTTTAAATGGAAAAGAATCTCGAGCCGGCCTGCATTGCAAGCCCGTCGGGTCTTCGGCGGATGACCGAGTTGATCCCACCCGGGAACCCGAACCCAAGTCCTTTTTAAATATATTATATTAATATAATAATAAAAATAATTTAAAATATATATAAAAATATATTTTTAAAAAATAATAATATTAAAATATTAAAAAAATAATAAAAAATTTAAAAAATCTAAAAATTGTAGGTTTGTTTAGAAATTGCAATATCTTGCAGCCATTTAGTTGCTCGTATATTAACTATATTGCATGATTAATTTACCTGTTTAACTATGTTTGCAATTGCTTAGTGGCACATGTCTAATTTTACTGCAATTAGGACTTGGTAGCTATGATTGTTACTTTAATGATTGTGCATCCACATGATTTCACCTCACATGTTAGTGGATAGGTATAAAATCAATCCAAATTGATTGACAAAAATCATTTCTTTTAAAATGAACAAGATTAGGTGCCAAAATGGCACTAATTGGTCAATTAGTGTAATTAAGTCCCCGACCTTAAATTCTTTGATTGCGTAGGAAGTGAGGTACACTTCCATGCTTCACTTGGTTTCTAGCCGACCCCAATAAGTTAGTGGTGACTCCATTTTTGTGAAATTTTCTTAAGAATATCTCAATGTCACGCGAGGTATGGGCTTAGAAGAGCTCGCACCTAATCATGAGCCTTAGGCCCATCCTTTAGGCAATACCCCTAAACATGTTCCCTCCCCCGGAGGGAAGGTCGCGACATGAACCATCACAGAAGAAACACTTATAAGAGCGTACCTTCCTTTGTCCTCATCCGCTCGACTTCGCATGAGCCTTGTGAGAACCGGCCGATGGTCTACCTTCAGTCAGGCGGTTGTATCTCCCCCGATCTCCCCCACCAGTGGCTTTATTCTTCGGATGAGAGTCCGATTGGGATGTGGAAGGCGCTTTATACTCCATGAACAATTCGGCCACTATCATGGTCGTCATGAGATCTCCCACATTGAATCACTTCAGCTCCTGCTTAGTCCATGGCTTGAGACTACTCATGAACTAGTGGTATGCTTCGGTCTCGTTTATCGAAGGGATTTTGAGTAGCAACTTCGAAAACTAATTGATGTAGTCACATACATCACCCCTTTGCTTGAGATGCTTAAGCTCGTCATGAGCTTTCTTTGTCCGCATAAGCAGATAGTAGTTCCGTTGGAACTCCTCGACGAATCTACCCCGTGTCGTGATAGGATCCCCACACCTTATCATCCTATTGACGACACCACCACAACAATGCATTATCGGCTAAGTATATAGATGCAGTGTTTACCCGTGATTGGTCATTGTTGATCCTCATGGCTTGGAAGTACCGCTCCATATACCATAGGAAATTGTTCACATCTTTGGCCACCCGCGAACCTGTGAATTCTTTCAACTTGGGTGCGTTCATTCGTGTACTTTGCATGGTGATCATCTTGTTCACATGTGCAGTTTTTGATTCGATAAGCTTCCCCTTTAGTTCAGCTATCTCCGCGCGCATAGCCGCCATCATGGCCTCCAGGTATTCATCCCGTTGTGCGAGTTCTTCCCTTAGGGTTCCCAACAACTCGTGTCGAGTTCTTCCATGTCGATCTTGAGCTTTTGCACCTCAACTACGAGCTCCTCCCTTCCGACATCCACTCCATCCACGATCTGGGTCAGGTCATCAACCGATCCTTGGACATCAGTGACAAACAACTCTAGATTTGTCATTCGATTCGCAAGGTCCCCCGTTGGATCCCTTGAACTCAAACCACCATGGCTCTTCTTTCCCTTGGTAGTGCCCTTCTCGGCGTTCCTCCCACGATCAACGCAGTCACCACCCATGGTGAGCGCCTCATTGGATTGTGGATCAGCCATTGCGCTTGAAACGAACTTGGCTCTAATACCACTTGTCATGAGCCGATCGATCTAGCGTTCCCTTTGCCCGTGCGGCCTTAGGATTTCTCCCAAGCAGCCTTTCTCACACTCAACTCACAAGAATCTTTAGAGAGAGAAGCTATGGATTGTATTACTTATGAATGAGATTAGAACAATTGGGGGGGGGGGGGAGACCCCTATATATACAAATACAAGGCAAACCATATCCGTAGATCTCTCCTCGATCTAACGGTGGAGATCATATCTCCCTAACTACCAACTACCCGTATTTATTACATACGAATACAATTACCGTATTGCCCGCCCCCAGGAGTATTCTAGAAGACTCGAGAAAACCCTAGGACTCGGGGATACAAGCCAAGGGTCGCTTGATCCATGGATGTGTCACGACCATCCCTTAGAACCCTCTTGGAATGGCTTTTTTCGAGCCGTGACATGTGACTCTACCTTTCATGTTTTTCCACAACTTCTTTGAGTAAGTGGGCGAGCATACATAAAATATGAGAGAGGAAAGAGAAATGAAGAGGACAAGAGGAGAAACTTTTTTTGGCGTTTTAGTCGCTTGGATATTTTAGGATGAAGTTGAAATTGAGACAAAATTGTGGGGGCAGGTAGATATCATGAATTTGCATTCTCTTTTGCAACCAATCATGACCTAAGTCTTTCAGTTATTTATATCCAAGACAATCTTTAAAAAGTATTCAATTGCTTGATCCAGAATGTGTGATGGGTATGTCTTTTGGAATTAACTTATTTAGATGATTCAGTTCCTTCTTCAAAAGTAAGAGAATTATGTGTATCTAGCTTGTAAGTAACATGCAATCATGTAATTATTAATTAATACATCTAAATATAGGTAATTAAAATAGGTATTTAGATATTTTATCGCATTTGGCATTGTATTCATTACGGAGCATCTAAAACCATAGGACTATTGCTTTGAATGATGTTTATTTTTTTATTTATATAAATGGTCTAATACTACTTTAACATTTGAAATCTCTAAGTTGATAATCCGAACCATCCCACCGCACACTCTACACACAAGATCAGTGCCTCCTTCTCTAAAAAAGCGTAATTCCAATTACAACCACATCAAGTTACAATTGTGGGGTTGGAGTTATTATATTTGTAATCTTCTAATTCACTCACATGCAGATTACTTTAAAATCGTTGCTTGATGCTTTGTACTATTTATAGACAACAACCGAAACAAGTATTTCAATAATACCAAGTATTTCTAATATAATTAAATGCTACTAATGTGTGTATTGGTTGAGTAATACCAAGTACATATGCACAAGCTGACATGCAAATTATATCAATAACAACACAGAGATTTAATATTAGGAGTGCCCTACCACTGTCTTGAGTACTCTGTTAGAGTGGATAAGATATTGGACGTTGAAGATGTCTACAAGCTACAAGGATCTTGAGATAAGCTAAACATATGGAAGAACCTTGATCAATGATGAACAAATCGAGAAGAATAGGGATGTTCATGATAGTTTGGAAGGACCAAGATAAGGTGAACAGTTAGATGGACCTAATAAACAAGCCTAGAACGAGAATGTTTGGTAAAACTTGAAAGGAACATGAAGGAGAATAGCTTTGTAGAATAGAATCAATCAATATACTTATAAGGACCAGAAGAAAGATCAGTATTGTTATCAGGAGCAACGGATTGTTATTAGAGCAGCTTTCTCTATCATATGAAGTGGAAGACTATGATGACATGATGACTTGTGAGTTTAGTGAAAATCTAATGAAGATCTCGACAAGAGGAGAAAAAGTGTGATCTAATGAGGATTTGATGAAGACTTGGAGGTATTGTTGTCAATCTCTCATCAATTAGAATTCTTTGGAAGTTGACATAGTTACAAGGATCATTGAATGATTGATTGCAAGTCATTCCATATAGTTTGTTAGTGGATAGCATCAATAATGTCATGCCTCGATCCACATACGGTCGCGTGACGTCCCTCGCTCAACACACTTTATTTATCCTTTGGTCATTTGATTGTGATGTCCTAAGAGGCGTCGCCAACCCAATTCGTAATAGCAATAAATGCACAAGCATAAACATAAAAAAATGTCTAACCATCATTCAATAGGGATAATTAAAAACATAATCATTTATTTATGCATCATAAGTCAACATTTCATACACATTAAGTTTAAAAGTTTAACAGCTAGCTTCATCACATCTAACACGTCTGATAGTGCTGCCACAACCTTCTACAAAAGGGACCGTGGTACGCCTACGTCTTCAATACTACAAGGATGGTCCAAAAAGTGTTAGCAACCTCCGGGATCCATGGCTCCAGCTCAGTGATCTACTCGGGGTCAAGCTTGGGGCTAGACACTTCCCTATCGGGAATGTTCCCATTCTTGGCATCTCAACTGATGCCTCCCCCTAAACCTTTGACACTCGGCGGACTGTCGAAGCTGTGGATGGGACCCTGGCTCTCGTTGCCCACCCAAAAGTATCAGGCCATGAATTGGTGTGGCACGAGGTTAGATAGACCTTCATTGACCCAGATGATTGTGACGTAACACGTGTAATGTGCGTTAAGCCCTGCTGATATAGGATACTCCATCACCTCCTGACTATACTCAATGGGGAGGCCAAAACATATATGACAGAACGGCTCAGCCATTCTTAGGGCCTGTAAACATTTCAACAAACAAATATGAGATAGACTCAATGAGTGAACTTCCTAAACCTCGCATAAAGAAGTTGTTCACCTTAAAAGCGCTCTAAACAAGCAATTATCTATTAATGACAAAATATGGCAACACTCCTCTAGCTTTACCCTCACTATTCTCATAATAACGAGTCTACTATTCAAAGCCATCAATATAGACACATAGGCAATACCAGAACACATTGTCCATGCTCTTGAACCAAACATATGAATGCGCATTATGGTTCAAATCATATGCTCATGCCATGCAATAATCCGAACATGAACACATACGAATCTCATGCACTTTCCATACAAGTATGTCCAGATTATTACAGTCATTCAGGACCTAAGGCTAACCCGAAGGTTCGCAATCATCCAACGTAACCAGGCATTGTCTCACCCCATCAAGCACAACATTGTCCTGTGTAAAATGCATTAGGACGGTCATTCCTATAAGGAGTTTTGTTCTAAAATCCATTCGCAAATGGCATCCTGTTGACTTGGGAGCATCCGAACATAATCAGATATCATCTCGTGTAAAATGCATCAAGATAGGTTCACACTCCGCGTAAAACACATCAGAATCTTAGGTGATCACGCGAACATACCCTAACACAATCCATTTCTTATCTTTCTTATTTAATCAATGTGATGCCTATGCGATATGCAACTTCATTTGCCATATGCCATTATATCATACACATGCATCACATTATATCATACACATATGCACCATTTACTTCATAAACTCATGGCATATAAACTACTTATCAAAGTAGAATAAAATCATCATAATTGACAATACATTCACATCATTTATAACGTGCTATCAAATCCATCACATAATCCATCTTTTATTTATATAACATATCACCCTACCATAACGTATTCTAATAACATGCCACATTACAACGTCACGTCGTATAGAACACATGTGACACGTACATCACATAATACATGACTCACATAACACATATAACTCATAATCCATATAACATGCTTAACATATAATCCGTACCCCAGATAAACCTATATCACATAATAACATTTCATCATATTATGGCATAATAAACAACATATCAATTTCACTTATCATAAACCGATAACACCGATAACTTATTGCCTTAAACGTGATAGCCTATCACCAAAACCTGATCACTTATCATCAACAATCCTGTTGTCATTTAAAATCTGATAACCTATTGCCCTAGGCTCGATAGCTTATCACCCATGATAACCTATCGCTAAAAGTCTGATAACGTATCACTTTGAAGCTTGATAACCTATCGCTAAACATTTGATAACCTATCTAGGCCTAATAATCACATATCACACAACATTCACTTATCACACTAAAAAATCATCATTTAACCACAATCAAGCCCTAAACTACTCCTAAAGTGTAACGATAACCTTAATCAAGAGTTAGAAAACCACTCACAAACTATTCGAGCTTTGAAACATGCTGGGGGAAGGAACAACAAGATCGGACAACAATTGGTCTCACGTCCACAGCGTGCGGGTGAGCTGGACAGCGGCTGAATGGCAATCGGCGGTCGCACAATGGTGGTCTGGCCGCCATTCAACATTGGCACAACCTCTGGGCTTCGCAAAGGACTAAACTGGAGAAGAAACGAGGGAGAAGGAGCATGGGCAAGGGCTGCACAGCATCGAACAGCCCTTAAGGAGGCTGGTCAGTCAACTTTGAGCGGCAATTTGGCGACACGAATGGTAGTAGGTTCAAAGGACGGTTGCTGGTGAGGTAAAATAAGAGGAAACAAATGAAGAACAAGCTTGCAAAGAGAGCAATGGAGGTGTCGGTGGTGGTGAGAGAAGAGAGATAGAGAGCTTGAAACCAAAACAAGTGAGGAAATAAGAGAGAATGAGGGTGAGAGAGAGGGAATCGGCGGTGAGGGGGAGAGGGAAGAGAGAGAGTGTGATGTCAAATCCCAATTAATGCCCATCAAATCCCTTGAGCTCATGTCAATCAAGATTGCTTATGGAAGAAGCAAAATCCTTGCATTAAATGAGATATAGATTACACTCGAATGACTAAGTTAGAGCTAGATTAGGCTAGGTAGGCTTGATACCCTCTTCCCAATCCTCTTTGCCACCCAAATTCAAGTGCTGCCCCCTTCACTTGTCAATTTCCATCTTTGCCCTTTTGTCCTTAGTCCAATGTAAGGGGATTTTGATCATTTCACAAAGATCTCGCACTATTCATGCATTATTTATGTCCTTGCATGCATCTAATGTCAAGATCATGTCAAAAGAGGGCTTGATGGACTTGAAGGGCCCATGGGCCTCCCTTGGCTGCCCACCCCTTGGGTGTGTGGGCCTTGGGCCACCCACTTGGGCATGGGCCCATTGGGTCCCCCCATGGCCCATTTCCATTTTTCCGCACTTGTACGTCCTTATCAATGAAAAATTGAATTTTCGCTCTAAAGTGACCTTTTTCCGATACTCTTGTGGTTTATTGATCCTCAAGGTCATCTCATCCAACAATCGCTTGTCGAGACAATTCCATTCTGAAAAACTATGTCGAAACAAGGATATCACAAATAAACTAGTAATAATCTAGATCGTGCAAATATTTGGTCTTGGAATGTACTAGTCACTTGATCATTTGATTATAACATTAATCAAATGAATATAGCGGTTAACAAAGTTTGAAATCTAGAAATGACCACCAAAGTTGATTAGGAGTTGTTTGGGCAATTATGAGCAAGACACATACTAATAGAAGTACACTAAAACTATTCTAATAGACCACTAATATCAAGGAGACGTTGCTGATGTTAGAGAGTTATTTTGATGACTTCTAGCAAGGTTTTGCTATTGGCAATGGTAGAATGATGCGTGATGGGGTGAGTGATTCTACAACGGATTTTTTGAGAGGGGATTTTTGTGGTTAAGTGGATGGAGTAGTGTATATGAAGAAGAAACGAAAAGGAATAATAAAAGATAAAACGATCTCCTCCTAAGGTATAAAGGTAGCGCCACCAACCAAGGATGAGGATCGAGATCTACGAAGTTCACCACCAAGGCCTAAAGCTTTCACCAGCCAAGGATAAAGGACTTCAGGATAGGAGAAGCTCACCACCAAGGCCTAAAGATTCCACCAGCTAAGGATAAAGGGCTTCTTGGCTCACCACCAAGGAGTGATCTACGCTCCAAGGATAAAGAAACCGAAAGAAGTTATCCGCTCTCCAAAGGAGTTCACTCAAGTTGAGGAAATCTCACCATTCTCATTCATGAAATTTGTATTTCTTACATTGGATAGTTTTTGATATGGTTAGTATAAGTACCTAGAGTGGGGTGAATAGGTATAAAGAGTAATTTCTAGTGATAATCGCACAATACTAGACAGTTGATAGAATTGAGACAATTTTTTCTCGTCAATAAACAAACAACAATCAAAATAAGACTGAGTAGGGAAGAGAAAATTGAACGCAAGGTTTATAGTGGTTAGGCTTATTTCAAGCCTACGTCCACTCTTTTGCACTGACAGCCCACTGACTGGATTCCACTATGAACAAAGAGATGTTACAGCACTATTCCCTTGATTTCACAGTGTAGAAGATCTACCACACTTCCTCAAGGTATCACTAAGTATAGCTCTCTTTTGTGAATATAGTTTTGCTCAATATGAATCGACTAATAATCAATGAGCTTCAGACTCTAGAATTTCTCTATCGTGCATTCCCTAAAACAACTGGAACGTCTTCCTTTTATACTCCTTTATGCCATCATACCCGTTGGCACTTACCAAAGGGATTCTTCCAATCTTCTCGTTGGACAAAATCAATTAAAAAGATCATTCGAGCTATTAAAGGAACATGTTGATAGCCCATCAATCCTGTTCACCCATACAATCAGGATCTTGGTTTCCAAGAATAGAACATTCAAAGAATATTTCGTCAATCATCGGATCTTCAAATGATTTTGATTTTGAATAAAAGAATCCGTTATATCATATCCAGCCAAAAGATCTTCTACAGTGAATAAGACCAAATCCTCAACCAAACACTTTAGCTCTAGATCGCCTTCATCGCTGGATTAGAAATTGTCAATGAGAATAGTCTTGAGTCTTGAATCTTGTGTGCTGAGTTTGGTGATCTGAAGGTCTTTAGACTCTAAATAGAAGGGTCTGCAATGCTCCAGACTAGACTGATAGAAACGTTTTGTCAGCTTCAAAATATTCTGGAAAGATTTCTCCAACAATCTCCCCCTTTTTGATGGTGACAAAACTTTCCTATAGATTTGAACAACTTTGACCTGCAAAACATTACTCAAGCAATATTGATATCTCATAAAGATTAACAACTCAACTAGACTCTGTATCCACAGAAAATAGGTTAGTCTTTCATGAGTAAAGCCATACAATAACACTTGATATAAATGCAACAGTCAATTTCAAATTCACACCCAAGTCATACTCAAAACAAATATCCAAACAAACTAAAGTAAAAAAATTTAAAGTCAAAGTAAGTCAAAGTTCAAAGATTGCAATGCTCCCCCTTTTTGTCATCATTAAAAAGGTGAGAAAAAAGTCAAGTCTGCTTGGAAACGCGCACAAGCTGGAAATCTCCAATCGATTGTACGATGCCTTCCAGTCTCTTCAAGTCTTCCCGTAGATGTGCCACCTCTTCCCCTTTGGCATTTGCTTGAATTTGAAGAGCGAGGTCGTGCATTTGATCCGACAGGGTAACAGAAGACGCTTGTCCAGCATTCTTCAAGACTTGAAGTTCACATTCCAAAGCATGCATTTGACCCTGCATTTCCAGAAGAAGATCAAGGATGCGACGAAAATCTGCTATAGTGTCCGTCTGCGTGCTGGCATTTGCTCTATCGGATGGAGTAAAGGCAGACGATGGAACTTTGGTGTAATCGCGCAGATTTGGCATTGAGGTATCATGTCCTTCCTCAGGCATTTGAGAAGCCTAAAAATCTTCTGGATTTGCTGGTGAGCGACTCACACCTTCATTATTGACAGGATATGGTGTAGTCCTTCCTTGCTCGCCATCTCCCCCTGTTTCTAAGGCCTCAATTGGGGAAGAGTGATGGTCATGCTCGTCAGCGTCTTGATTGCCTTTCTCTCTGGCTTCATCTGTAGACTTTTCTTTGACTGCTTCTTCTTCTTCTTCTTCAACTTCCTTCTCCTCTTCTTCTTTTTCTTTCTCTTCTTTCTCCTCTGCTTCTCTGTTCTCTTCTTTTCCCTCTTCTTCTCTCTGTTCTTTTTCCTTTGCTTCTTTTCCTTTTTCCTGTCGTTCCGTTGATTCGGGTACAGAACGACTGAGCCTTTTCAATGCCAAGGCAGAGATAGTGAGTTCATCCTCTTCATCTTCATCCTCTAAGATAAGAGCTCTTTTCTTTTTGGATGGAGCACCCATGGGCTCATTCCCTTTCCTTTTTGATGCAGAAGATACTGGATGAGATTTGACTGGAGTTTTCACTTTGAACTTCTCCATTGCCTTATCAAGCTCTTTCAAACGCATTTTTGTCAGCATTTTTAAACCCACCACCATTTTGTCACATGGTTGAACACAAAAAGTTTGTGGAGGTTCAACGTTCAAGTATCTGAAGATCTTAGTCACAAGACTTGAGTAAGGCAATTGGCCCTTGTCCTTCACCATCGCTCTGTACATGTGGAAGAGAATGGTGTGAGGGAGAGAGAACTTTCTCCCTGAATTGATCGCGTACATCAATTTCGCCTCAGAGTTAGACACGTCAGTCTTGGATGTTGATTTTGGCCTGAGACAGTTGATCACAATTTTGTGAAGCAAGATGTTGATGGCACGCATTCTTGTGTAGGTAATTATCCCTTTTGTATTCATGTCTTTGACGAGCTCCAGTGTGGTACGAGCAATTGAAACCTTGACCAATTGATATCGTCATCTTTCAACCCCAATTATATCTGCCAACATGTCCACATCTACCACATAGTCTTAGTCTCGAACACTGAAGGATATTCTATTTACATCTAAAAAGCTGAGATTTGAATAGAAATATGCTGTCAATTGTGCATAGCCGTCTGTGGTGTCGGAGCAAAATTGCTCAAGTTGAAGCAGATTGAACTTCTCCCTCAAGTTCACATTGATGGCATCCAGAAAGTTGAAATCAACGCTCTTGGGGTTTATCACCCCACGTTTCAATAGTTTGAAGAACAAATCCTCCTATTCCTTCGATTTGAACAACTCCGTTCTTTTTCCCTTAACCTTCGCAGCAACACCCATCCTAGGTTGGAATTCACTAAACAGTTTATCATCATCGTTCCTGTCAGTGGGATTCAATCCTCCTACACGAGAGTCACTTGGAATGTTTGCAAGTGCTTCCTCAACCTTTCCTTTGGGAGCAATTCCCAAATCCTCCATTCGTCGCAAAAAGACATACTCATTTCCATAACCCTTGTCTTTAAGGAAATCATCTACATAGTTCAGCGGAGTACTAGTGCTCTTCAAAGCACGATAGAGCTTGTAAATAAAAGAGGGTTTTTGAACTCTTACAGGGTCTACTTCCTCAATTATTTCTTCCTCCGGTTGTTGACCCACACCCTATGGGGTAGATGGTGGAGAGTGATGTGGTTGAGAGTGAATCGGGCTCTGTCGCTGTCTCGGTAACTCTTCCTCCTCGGTGAGATCGAAATGGGTAGGACCCTCCCTCATTCTCTATGGTCCCCTGCTCGCGATTCTTGAAGACTTTCTCGAAGAAGACATCGTTCCTTGTCGTTGAAAGATTCCTTGACTCGTTTTCCCAAGAAAAGATGACAACTTTCTCGAAGATGAACACGGAGTCGAGACAGGATTGGGAGGAGAATGCTTTTTAGGGTTTTGGAGTTAAGCGAAGAAAACAACTGACTATATATATATATATATATATATAACCCAATTTTAAAAAGGAAAAAGCCAATCGACATAAAGGAAAGTGAACAGTCGTCTCTTTTTAAAAACGATAACCGCCCTTTTTAAAGAAAACTGCCATTTTAAATAGAAGTTATCTTTTTGAAAAGTCAAAATTCCATTTTTAAAGATAATATAAATCAATTATAATTGAACGAATGATCGTACCTTTTCGAGATTGAATATTAAAACAACTTACAGTCTATAGCCATGAATGTCTGAGTCTGAGGGTCTGAGAGTCTCTAGACTTTAACTTCCTCAAGCTTCAAAATGTTGAGTCTGGAACGGATAATATTGAATTGATTTTTCTCTAAAGACTTTGTGAATATATCCGCTAGTTGGCTCTTTGAATCAACAAATTGAATCGAGATTTCTCCATTTTGAACATAATCTCTAATGAAGTGATGTCGAATCTCTATATGCTTTGCCCTTGAGTGAAGGATTGGATTTTTAATGAGATTGATTGCGCTGGTGTTGTCATATCTAATCTCAGTGCATGAGTCTTCAATTACAAAGTCTTGTAGCTGTTGTTTTTATCCATAGAATTTGCGAACAACAACTTCCAAGAGCTACATACTATGCTTCTGTTGTAGAGAGAGCCATAGTATTTTGTTTTCTTGAAAACCAAGACACTGTCCTGCTTCCAAGCAACTGGTAAGTTCCCGAGATGCTCTTTCTATCAACTCTGTAATCGGCTAGATCTGCATCTAAATATCCAAGAAGATTAAAGTCTCCCTTCTTAGGATACCAAAGACCAATGCTTGAAGATGAAGCAACGTATTTAATAATACGTTTCGCAGCACTGAGATGAGATTCTCTAGGATCTGATTGAAACCTAACACAGATGCAAACACTCAACAAAATGTCAGGTTTAGAGGCAGTAAGATAAAGAAGTGAACCGATGATACTCCTGTACAGCTTTTGATCAATTTTCTTCCCTTCTTCATCTTTGTCTATCTTCAAAGAACTTGACATCGGTATGTCGGTCTTTTTGCACTTTTCCAGTCTTAACTTTTTGATAAGATCATTAACATATTTTTCTTGATGAATAAAAGTTCATTCCTTCAATTGTTTTACTTAGAGTCCAAGAAAGAATGTTAACTCTCCCATCATACTCATTTCAAACTCATCCTGCATAAACTTAGAGAATTTATTGCATAGACTTTTATTAGAGGATCCAAAAATAATATCATCCACATATATTTGAACAAGTAAAAAGCTTTTGTTTTCCTTTTTGATAAATAGAGTAGTATCTACTTTACCTTCGACAAAACCATTATGTATAAAGAACTTACTTAGTCTGTCGTACCAAGTTCGAGGTGCTTGCTTTAAACCATATAAGACATTTTTCAGTCTGAAGATTGAGTCTGGCTTCTTTGGGTCTTCAAACCCTGGTGATTGTTCCACATAAACTTCCTCATGGATAAATCCATTTAGGAAGGCACTTTTGATGTCCATTTGGAATAACCTGAAATTTTTATAACAAGCAAACGCAAGTAATAATCAAATAGTTTCTAACCTTGCTACTGGTGCGTAAGTCTCATCATAGTCTATTCCTTCTTCTTGCGTATAACCCTTGACCACGAGTCTTGCTTTGTTTTTTACGACTTTTCCTTTCTCATTCATCTTGTTCCTGAACACCTATTTAGCTCTAATAACAATTTTACCTTTTGGTTTAGATGTCAATTCCCAGACATCATTAATGTTGAACTGTCTGAGCTCTTCTTGCATAGCTTCAATCCAACTTTCATCAGATAAAGCTTCTTCTATGCTTTTTTGTTCAATTTCAAAAATGAGAGCCACAGCACTAGACTCTTCGCGCCTTTTGGATCTTGTGCGAATTCCTTCATTAATGTTGCCAATAATAAGATCTTTGGGATGACTGGACTTATGCTTCCAGTTACTGGTTGATTCGTCAAGTTGATGATCTCTTTCTTTACTTGAATTTTCACGAACAACTTGATGCTTGTCTTCCAGAATTTGAGATGCTTCTTGAGTTGTAAGCTTTGGAGAGTCTGGAGCAGGTTCAGATTCTTCATGATGAGTCTGACTAAATTCATTTTGCATAGAATCTTGAAATTTGACATTCATTGATTCCTCCACAAATTGACTCTTCTTGTTGTAGACTCTGTAGGTTTTGCTTGATGTAGAATATCCAAGGAAGATGCCTTCATTTGATCTTTCTTCAAACTTACCAACTTGATCTTTTGCATTTTTCAGTATAAAGCATTTGCAACCGAACACATGAAAGTACGAAACAATATGCTTTTTACCTTTGAATAACTCATAAGGGGTTTTCTCTAGAATATGTCTTAAAAAGACTCTATTGATGATATAGCATGCTGTTGAAACAGCTTCAACCCAAAATCGTGAAGAAATCTTATTTTCAATTAAAAGAGTTCTAGTCATTTTTTGAAGAGATCTATTTTTTCTTTCCACAACTCCATTTTGCTGAGGAGTATATGGAGATGAGAACACATGCTTAAAACCAGATTTATCACAAAATTTTGTAAAATCTTGATTTTCAAATTCACCTCCATTATCTGTTCTTATACTTGAGATAACACATCCTTTTTCATTTTGAACATTTTTAGCAAATTTTTCAAAATACGAGAAGGTTTCGGACTTACTTGCAAGGAAATATACCCAAGTAAATCAAGAGTAATCGTCCACAATTACTAAGCAATATTTCTTACCTCCAGTGCTCTGGGTTCTGGTTGGTCCGAACAAATCCATATGCAGCAGCTGCAGTACATGATTAGTAGAGACATGATTTATTGGCTTAAATGAATTTCTTACCTGCTTTCCCAATATACATGGAGTGCATAGATCAGACTTTTGGTATGATAAATTGGGTAGACCACGAACAAGCTCCTTTGTTGAGATTTTGGCTAATTGCTTCATATTGATGTGACCAAGCTTTCTGTGCCATAAGCTTGCTTCGTCTTGAATTGAGATTAAGCATTGCGATTCATTCGGTTTCACATCCAAGAGATAGATATTTCCATGCCTTCGACCCATGAAAGACTGAATAGAGTCTTTACTGGTTCCAGAACATATTCCTTCTTGAAAGAAGATCTTAAAACCAGTATCACACAGTTGGTTGATGCTGAGAAGATTGTAATTGAGTCCTTCCACTAGGGAAACATTACTTATTGTGAGATTTCCAATTTTCACAGTTCCAAATCCCACAATTCTTCCTTTGCTGTTTCCTCCAAATGAGACTTTTCCACTATTTACTTGAACGATTTTTATAAAGCAATTTGAGTCTCCTGTCATATGTCTTGAGCATCCACTGTCCAAATACCAATTTACCTTTTTCTTGATGGAGATCTACATTTAAAAGAGAGTCTCAAGCTTTCTTTGGTACCCATATTTTCTTGGGTCCATTGGTGTTAGTAAGAATAACAGTATTAGCCCATGCTTTCTTAACAGGTTTCCAAACCATAGAACACTCCTTTTCAAAGTGATTCGGGCTATTGCACTTTGAACACCTGAGGGCATTTCGACTTACAGACTTTATAAAAGCCTTCTTAAAATGATTTTTGTAAGCCTCTCTCGAGGGTATTTGCTTAATTCTTTCTTTTACTTTAGGAAAATCAATCAAGGGAATAGTTTCTGCTGTCATACCTAGACTAGACTTATTGAAGTAGGGTCTTTGAGTTAAAAGAATTTTTTCAAGTTTCTCGGACCCTATTGAAAATTTCTTTGAGATATTTGATAAGTCAGTTTTTAAAAGAGCATTTTCTTTCAAAAGACTATCTTCATTTTCTTTAAGAGTGGAAACATTAATGTCTAAACATTTAACTCTTTCTTTTAAAACGTTATCCTGTTGTTTTAGAGCAGAGTTTTCCTTTTTAAGTTCGGAAATCCTTTTGAGAGAAGTGTTAAGACTAAAACACAGCTCATCAATATACTTAGAAACCTTGACAGGAATTTTAAAATTACTTACCTCAAATTCACTGTCTGAGTCTGATTCAGAGTTTGAGTCTGAGTCTGATTGCGCCATCAGAAATAAGTTGGCATATTCATCATCACTTTCTTCACACTCTGTATCACTCCAGGTTTCGGCTTTGAGAGCCTTTTGAGACTTTTCAGTTTTTCCTTTCTTCTTCTTCAGAGAGGACAGTTGGGTCTGATGTGTCCATTTTTCTTACATTCAAAGCAAACTAGATCTTTGTTTGATTCATCATCATCAACGACTTGATGTCATTTGTCTTTGAAAACTTTGTTTCTTTGAGTTGAACCTTCTTCCTTTTCTATTCAGTTTTCAATCTTCTTATCATGAGAGCAAGCTCCTCATTGTCCATATCATCTTCAGAATTTGTAACATCAGAATCATCATTTGATTTTAATGCAATGGATTTCTTACCTTTTGGATCTTCGTCTTCATTAATTTGTTCCACTTCATAAGACTGAAGAGTTCCAACCAGCTCGTCGACAGATAGTGGCATGATTCTTTGCGTCTCTCTTATTGAAGTCTTTATGTGATCCCAATCCTTGGAGAGTCCACACAGTAGCTTGTTTACCTTCATGGGATCAGAAATTGGCTGTCCTTGATTTTCAAGACCATTTACAATTTCTGTAAAACGGCTAAACATGTCAATTATAGATTCTCCAGGTTTCATTTTGAATGCTTCATATTGACCGAGAAGGATGTTGATTCTGGTTTCTTTCACTCGATCAGTTCCTTCATAGGTGATATGTAACCTATTCTAGACTTCTTTTGCTGTAACACAAGAAGATATTATGTTATATTCAATAGGTGACAAGGCACAATATAAATAATAAATAGCTTTTGCATCAAGAGTTTGTCTCTTGATTATCTATTCCTGAGTCATTCCGCTGGTCTCAACAGTTTCTTTCCCTCTTTCTGAGACAGATGCAACTTTAGGAGTGATTCTTTTTTCTACAACGTCCCATTCCAGAGGATCCTTTGATCGAAGAAATGCTTTCATTTTGTTTTTCCAGATATTGTAGTCATTTCCATTAAAGTAAGGAGGTCTGGTATTGCTTTGCCCTTCCACCAGCCCTGGAGCTAGCATACTAGCCATGGATCTTTTACTCTGAAGTAAAACACTTCAAATAAAGTGAGTACACGAGCTCTGATACCAATTGATATGGTTAGTATAAGTACCTAGAGGGGGGTGAATAGGTATAAAGAGTAATTTTTCACGATAATCGCACAATACTAGATAGTTGATAGAATTGAGACAATTTTTTCTCGTCAATAAACAAACAACAATCAAAATAAGACTGAGAGTAGGGAAGAGAAAATTGAACGCAAGGTTTATAGTGGTTCGGCTTATTTCAAGCCTACGTCCACTCTTCTGCACTGACAGCCCATTGGCTGGATTCCACTATGAACAAAGAGATGTTACAAAAGATCACTTGTTCTCCTTGATTTCACGGTGTAGAAAATCTACCACACTTACTCAAGGTATCACTAAGTATAGACTCTCTTTTGTGAACACAGTTTTGTTCAATATGAATTGACTAATAATCAATGAGCTTTAGACTCTGGAATTTCTCTATCGTGCATTCCCTAAAACAACTGGAACGTCTTCCTTTTATACTCCTTTATGCCATCATACCCATTGGCACTTACCAAAGAGATTCTTCCAATCTTTCCGTTTGACGGAATCAATTAAGAAGATCATTCGAGCTATTAAAGGAATATGTTGATAGCCCATCAATCATGTTCGCCCGTACAATCAGGATCTTGGTTTCCAAGAATAGAACCTTCCAAGAATATTTCGTCAATCATCGGATCTTCAAATGATTTTGATTTTGAATAAAATAATCCGTTATATCATATCCAGCCAAGAGATCTTCTCCAGTGGATAAGACCAAATCCTCAACCAAATACTTTAGCTCTGGATCGCCTTCGTTGCTGGATTAGAAACTGTCAATGAGAATAGTCTTGAGTCTTGAGTCTTGTGTGCTGAGTCTGGTGATCTGAAGGTCTTCAGACTCTAAATAAAAGGGTCTGCAATGCTCCAGACTAGACTGATAGAAATGTTTTGTCAGCTTCAAAATATTCTGGAAAGATTTCTCCAACAGTTTTCCCCTATTTATAGGAGGATTTTAGCCTTAGGAAATATTAAAAACAAACTTTAATGACCTAGAGATTGAAACGTTCGACTCTTGAGCTACATAAAAATAAAAACGGCTAGGAACTTAATAAAAAGCATTTACAATCACGGGAACTAAATGCTATAATAAAAAGCTAAAATCCTAAGGCTAAATTACGGACGGGAACTAAATGTGGAAGGCCGAAGATTAAATGGCATTTACTTCCCATGATAGTAAAGGCTTTTTATTATGGCATTTAGTTCCCGTGATAGTAAAGGCTTTTTAATCTTCAGCCTTCCACATTCTCGAACCGTTAGCTTTCCGTGTTCTTGAACCTCTAGCCTTCCCAAAATTCGAGCTCCTCCCTTGACCAGAAAATAATCCTTCTGAAGCTTCATCAATTGGTCATACAAGACATCTAAAATGGCCTCCCATTGATACCTATTGATATACCACAAAATAATTAACATTATTCATTCAAAATGATCCATCGAAGCACATAATGCCCAACTTCTTTATTAGCTTGGATAAGCATCAATGGTTCTGAGTTGGTCCATGGAGCTACGTTGGATGCTCCCGCATCATAGAACCAATGGCTACTTAAGGATTTCAATTAGGAGTGGTCATTTGAGGATGGATGGTTATATATTAAGTATAAGAGAAGGTGAGTCATGTGTTTTAAGTGTTCTTCTTTGCTTTGTTTATGATGATATTAACTGTGTACTCTTGATGTCAATGTTTGGGTCATGCCACTATTTGCAATAAGTGACAAGAGCAAGTGTACAAAAGTGATAACAATATGTGAGTCCTAATAGTTTAACCTATTGGAAAGACAGTACTTGCTGATTATAACTTTTCTTAAAGATTGCTAGTGGATTCTAGTTTTGCCGTGGCTGTTAGTGTTGAGAGTGGACGTAAACTTGAGGATAAAGCTGAAATATTATATATTTGCTTGCAATATCGTCTATCTCTTCACTAATAGCATCACAATTTATTTATGCTGATATTTGAAATTTAATTTGTTATATTCTGAAAAAAATTTCATAGTTCTAAACCAACCTATTCACTCTTTTTAGGTAGTACTGTTAGCTCCAACACTTAGATCCTCTTAATCTTTCATAATGGGGTGGAGGATTGGGGATGGAGCAATAAGACTCAATCCTCAATTTTTATTTTGTAATTAATGCATTTAAAGTCCTAAAATTTAATGCGAAAGTATGACTGAATTTTAAAATTCTTATATAATGCAATGCATCACAAGAATTCCATTTAAAAACGAAAACATCATCTTAACATAGTCAAGAAGAAAGATAATATATGGCTCAAGAAGTGACATTACATGAGGCCATTGGATCATTTCATGTCGGTGGTGAATGCGCGTTGCAAATGTGGCTTTGTTCCACGTGCCAGGCCGCAGAATTGGGTCTAATCCACATGCAGGGCATGGAAACTCTGAATACTCACCGCGAACACCTTCTTTGTCCTTTATCCAAGCCAGCTCTACAAGTTAGCAAACACAAGCAGAAAAGAGAACTTCTGTTATGCCTTGATTAATCAAATCACGCCCAAGAATTTCGACAAGGCAACCGAGGCGCCCTTTGGATCGAAGGACAATCTGGAAGGAGTGCAGGCACGGTGGACTGAATGATGTTTTCCCCAGCTTTTGGCGGCATTCAACATTTTTCTAACTTGGTGAATGCTGACAATTCAGGCAAACTATCCATAGATGTGCAAAAAACAATTTCTGCCTTCTTCAAAATATTCAACTCTTTCAAGCCTTCGACGGCTCTTAACTTTTGACAAGACCAAATAGAGAGATGCTGTAGATTTTTCAACTTCGACAGGTTAGGCAATTTTTCAATTGCATAACAAAAACTAATTTTTAGAGACTTCAGAGATTCCACTTCCCCCAAACCTGGAATCTCTGCCAGTTTGGTTAAACGATGGAGATATAATGTTTGTAGCCTCTTCAAGCATGATAGATCGGGTGTGCTGTCGATGAATTCGCACCAAGATATCTTCAATTCCCTTAAGCCCTCCAAGTATTTAAGTATGGGCAAGTGTGGCATCGGATAGTTACTGATTTGGAGAACTGACAAGCTTTTGAAGCCAAAAAAATCAGGCAATTGCGGGATGCAGCTAAGTTTCAAGGTTGATAAGCCACGTGGAAGCCGATGGATGGACTGCGCGTCCTTCCAAAGCGAGATAATCTTGTTCGCTTCAGAGAAAAACACTTCTTTTTCACTCCCGTAGTCAATACGTATAAAATCTTTGCTCACTTCGAGATGATCTAAATGAACCAGGCTCGAGAGGTCAGGAAGAACAGGGATATCAGCAGCTTCAACCACTAGACATTTCAAGCTCAAGGGAAGCTTTGGCAACGGGAGAAGCCGGCGACCTGAAATTGTCAGCGTTTGGAGACAGAAGAAATCACCGATCTTTCTCGGCACAGTAGAGATTGGGCTCCCATTTAAGTCCAGGATCCTCAGACGGTTTAGGCTCCACATTTCCCATGGGATTTCATCCTTGAGGCGCCAACAATACGAGGCATTGAGCTCTTCGAGTGTCTCCACCCTTCCGAGCACACAAGGTATCGTGTGTATCTCTATGGATGCCACGTTTAAGACTTTTAGTCTCTTTAGATTTCCAATGGAATCAGGGAGAACACTGATGTTTGAATTCCTTATATTTAACTCAACCAATGATTCTAATTCTCCAATAGAGTCTGGAAGCTCTATTAGATTATAGCAATCAGTCAACCATAAACACGTAAGATTTGTTAACTTTCCAATAGAGTAAGGAAGTTGGTGGATACTATAGTTATTCAAAGTTTGAAACCTCATCAAAGATTTTAGATTGCCCAATGTCTCAGGAAGCTTGAACAATTTGGATAAGGATGACTCGGTAGTTTGGGGCACGATAATCTCCGACAAGCATTCTAGAGAATCGATTTCCTTGGGCAACCCTTGAAGGGAATGGCACCCCTTGATATCTAAAGTCCTTAGTTGTCTTAGCTTATTGATTGACTTGTCAATCGTAGCCAATCTCACACACCAAGTGAGAATCAATTTCTCCAACTTGCCAAACTTGGAAAAATTGGGTGTCTTGGTTAACCTCTTGCATCCCGTTAAATCTAGAACTTTCAACTTTTTCGCCTTCTACAATGGATATAAAAGGCAATTACATGCCCAAGAAAAGCATGAGAATACAATAGCATACAACTACCTAACAAATGTGAATTGATAGAATTTTAAGCATACATGAGCGAGGTGTGTCAGTACCTTGATTTGCCTCCATCCACCCCAATTGTGGGTGATGTTGCTTCTCGAAAGGTCAAGCACGACCAAATTCACCAGGTGAAGATTCATGGCTGAAAGATTGAATGGGCAATGATGCCAAGACAGCCATCTCAGATTACGAAGAAGATTATTGAAGTTGCCTACGAAATTCATTCTCCGCCCTCCAAGGAACCTCAGCTGTGGCAGACGGGATAATTCTCCAGGTGTTAAGTCATGACTAATACCTATACTGAGTGCTCGTACAACTTGTTTTCCTACCAGCAGCAGCAAAGAATAAAGATGAGCATACAACGATATTAGTAGTTCTTCTCCGTCACCAAATAATTTAATCAAACGCAAGGTTGTAACAAAACAATATTCATTTTTTCTATCAATTTAAAAATAAGAAAAACGAAGCATGTTTAAAATGTTCATTCGGGGTTGATTTTTGTCACGCCCCGATCCTCAGGCACGCGCACATCCTTCACACTTGGTCGATTTTATAATGTGATATCCCAGGACTATGTATCGCCGACCCTTTCATTTATTAAGCACATGCGGAAGCAGTTAAAATCCCCAGACAATAAAACGATGGGATAGAAAAGCAGGGCCATATTTTTCATATTGAAAATTATAACCAAACTTTTATACAAAACACAAACCAGAACACTTCACAACTTTTTATTCTAAACTCTATTCACATCAAAATGGAGATCTCAAAAGAAGACAGAAACTTAGACGAACTGGGCCGTACTCAAGGCCCCTCTCAGAATTGTCTTCTTCTTCCAAAAATCTTTCTCCTGAAGATTCGCCTCCGAGTTCTCCTTCTCGGATTCGTCCTCCTCGGCTCTTCAGCGGGGTCCTAAAATGGTTTTCCCAAACTGGGATGAGACTATGTCTCAGCGAGTTCTACCCCACTAAGCCCAATTAGTAAACCATTATACTAAAGGTTGCCTAAATACGCACAGGGCAGAGGACTTACCTTGGCCTCAGATCCCACCTGCAAGTCAGTACAATTCACAATATACACTCATTTACTCAACACAAATCGAACCAGTCAATTACATGTCATACGAATCAATCCCCACTATGGGATATTTAAAAGCTAGGCCACGTGCATTCTCCAGGACGACCTTCCAAGTCTCCGAGTCCACATGCCTCGAACCTTGGGCCCACGTGCATTCACTAAGGCGACCTCTTCGCCAAAGTGATACATCAAGTCACCGAGCCACGTGCCCTTTTAGATGTTATTTCCAAATACTGGACCCACGTGCATTCTCTAAGGCACTCATTTGCCAAGGTGACGCATCAAATCACCGAGCCACGTGTCCTTTTTACGATGCCCGGGCCCACGTGCATTCTCTTAGGTGCTATCTCACCAAAGTGATGCATCAATTCACCGAGCCCACGTGCCCTTTTAGATGCCTTGGCCCACGTGCATTCTCTTAGGTGCTATCTCACCAAAGTGATGCATCAATTCACCGAGCCCACGTGTCCTTTTAGATGCCAAACTCTGTCACCGAGCCACGTGCATTCTCTAGGACGACATTCCGAGTCTCTGAGCCACATGCATTCTCTTAGGCGACCTTTTCGCCAAGGTGACATATTCAACCACTGAACTCACGTGCATTCTCCAGGTGACATTCCAATTCACCGAGCCCACATGTCCTCTTTCAAGTGATTACCAATCTACTTTCAATAACGACACCCAATGTCCAACGATTTCTCAATCAAATAATTAAATCAACTCAACATAGCATTATAAATGCTGAATAACACACTTGGCCATTTACCAATCAACAATTCAATATCAATCAATTTCAACCAATTTAGGGTAAATCCCTAAAATATCACAATTTATTCAATTCCATACAACGTGAGCTCAAATAAATAAACAGACTGCGCCACGATGATCAGCACGAGATTTCGATCGTCGGCCAACAAAATCTTAATTTCCGAAAAATAAATAAATAATTTATTAATTTCGAAAATTAAATAATTAATATTAAAAATTCAATTTAGCTCAAAATAAAGCCCGATTAAATAAACGGACTTCACCACGGTCATCAGCATAATTTTCCGGTCCCGAACCATCTCAGTTGAATTTTCGGAAAATAAATAATTATTTAATTTAATTCCGAAAATTAATATTTAAATACTAAAAATTCCACTTAGGCCCGAAAAGCCTAATTGGAGCCCACTAAGGGTCGGGAAAAATCCCGAGACACTTCCAATAAATAGTAGACCACGTCTACTTGCTAATTACACATTCAATTTATCTAAATCGCATCACAATTGGCTAATAATTGCTAATTTATTCTAATCTAACAACCTAAACATAATTAATTAAATCTAAACCAACATTAAGCATAATTAGCCAACTAATCTTGGATTAGTGAGATTACTTACCAAATCGCGCGCAATCGGATCAATCCGACGCGGCGATCGAAACTTTCCAAATCGAAATGATTTTGTCTATCTTTTTACAGACTAAACACCTTCAAGGCAACACAAAAATCTTCAATCTTGCACCGGAACAAGAAACAGATAATTTTAACTAATCAAACCGCGCCCCAGCTTTCTACTCGTCTCACATGGCTTAGGCATGAAAACATATACTTCTATTGCTTATAAAGTTGCTTTCTGTTTCTTTATAAATTAGTAAACAAAGAAGGCCATCAACTAATAATGCCGATTTTAAAGCACACAAAAAGATATTTTGCTTGGATTGACTATATCTTCTACTCTTAATAAGTTTTACCTCATTGCTTCTCAGTATGTCTAAAGTATTCTCATCAATCGACACCCAAATGCGCTTTCCAGCATCTTCAACATTGTCTTTTTTGACAATGTACCTTCCTAGATCTCGAACTTCATCATGCATCCAAAATCTATTGTCCTCATCAATCTTTATCAATGACATGAGCAGAAGAACATCAATCACGCTGCGTGAAGAATAGCCACTATTACGCCACATGTAGTCTGCATAAGTCTTTTTCTCCCCGATGCAAAAACATGCTATGTCTAGAAATATGGCTTTTTCTATATCATCCAATTTGTTGATACTTATCATCAATGTTTGTTGAACATCTGTACATGGGGCTTGCTTTAAGTCCTCCAATGTCTCATCCCATTCCGATCTGGCTGTGGAGGCGAAAAGGGAACCTACGACTTCCAAAGTCAAAGGAAGCCTTCCTACGCTTGAAACGACTTTTTCTAAGAATTTGTAGCAATCTTCTGGAGGAGTATCACTTCTAAAAGCATGCTTACTAAAAAGCTGAATCGCTAAATCAAAGGGCATCTCCTTTACTGAGTAATCCATGTAATAGCTAGGTTGCCTTTGGTTGTTTTATTTCGTATTATCCTTATGTCCCTAAGTGTGACAATGATCCTACTTCCACTCCCAAACCAATCATAGCTTCCTACCAAGTTCTCAAGTTGCTTCTTCTCATCCACATTGTCGACAACAACCAGAAATTTTGCTTTGCCAAGTCCTCTTGTTATGCGATCGATCCCGTCGTTGGTGTCATACATTTCTTGAGTAGAGTTCGAGCCCAATGTTTCAGACAGTAGTTTCTTTTGCATGTCTAAAAGACGATGACTTTGGACATCTTCAAGGAAACTACAATAATCAAATTTAGACCAGAGTCGGTTGAAGATAACACTAGCAAGAGTTGATTTGCCAATACCACCCGTCCCATGGATTATAATGAAACGTACATGGTCATCAAAGTTAATATCCAGCAGTTCCTCTATATATTCTAGATCATTCATTTCAACTAGATGGTCAGGAAGAGTTCTATTCTTCCCCTTCAGCTTAAGCAGAACCTCTCGAACAATTAGTTTTATAAGTTCACCATACCTGCCAATATAAGCTAAATATATTAAGAAAGATTTATGACGGCAGCAATTTTTCAAATAGCATATTTGAATCCATTTAAATGTAAACATCTCAAGTTACAATGAAAATTATCTAAATTATAAAGGACTCGAATTAATTGATGTGGCTGGCCAGATTCCCATTGGTTGGATTGAAACACCAACTACTGCCTAGACTTTCTTAGGAACTGGAAAGGATTAGGATATTGATCAAGAGAAAGGAATGATTGGATTTTGAGATTGTTTCTATGCTTACAAAAAATGTGAAACGAAGGAATTTAGTCCATTTCATATATGATTGAAGAAGAAAAAAGAGTAGAAAGCAATGTAATTATATCTTTATGACTATTTTATCCGTCTACTTATTCATAGAATATATAAATGAAATTTAAGTTTAGCAACTTTGGCATGTTTAAGATTCAATATGAGCAACAATTAACTCATGTTATAGATGAGAACTGGGAGACTTCATCGAGATACCGTCAATCTAGCCATTACCGTCGAGATCTTAGCTTAGACACATCTAGGGATGCTGCCTCCAGATCTTGAGGAGACGTTAAAGAATGGTGACTAGCCAAGCTTGGGTTTTATTTTTTGGAAAGTTTAGTGCACACGTGAGCAATTAAAGAGCCGATCAATTTGTGACAAGTGTCTGAGCGGCAGCGTCGACATTGTCACTAAACTTCTCCCATTTTCAAATCAGTTATGAGCCAAGTAAGGGTGTGATGCGAGATTATTGCTTCTAGGAACCATCTATATAATACTTGTTATTTTGAAATTTAATAGAGTTTTACTAACAATTACTCTATCGGATTTTATTTTTTTGGCCAAAACTCTGTTGGGTTTAAAAATATTAATCTGTTACATTGTTTGGTTTCATGAATAACATATGTTATAAATGTGGAATACCATCAGAATTTCTGAAATACTCCTAAAACCAAAATTATGAAACCTATGGCTGTTACTGCAACTAAACGTGCTGTTAATGTTTCGCGAGTTTTTTTTTTTTCTTTCGCAAGAAGCACCATCAAAACGCTAGGGAGAGCCGTCATATTTTGTAGATAAAATTCACCACCACAGCAATCTATATAGTTCCCTTAATAATAGTAGAGAAGATGTGACTAGACCTGAGTTTCCTTTTTCTTCATGAAACTAATAATTTAATGTGCTGGCAACATTTGGAGATTGATCAAACATTCATATGCTAGTAGTACAAAATCAGGATGTTTGATCTCCAATGAATAAGCATTAATATTTGTCTGTTTGTTGCTTCCGTTTTCTTTCTCCTAATTTGTTGAAAATTATTTATTTTGCGGTCTTTGACAACCAAACAAGATGCTAACTCAACATTCAACAACGTGACCATGACATAGCATACGCATGAACCTTCTTTCAACTTACATATCAATTATAGAGAAATTAATAACTTGAAGAGTAGATTGAATATGATATAAAAGTTGATATATATCCTTAAATGTATAACTTGACTAATTAAGTCCTACCTTACAAAAATAAATGCTTCTCATGTTATATTAAAAATATAGCTAAAAAAAAAAAGTTGTGAAAAATTTACCCTTTTCCTTCAAGCTTCCAACCTACTCTTGTCGGAACCTCAACGAGAGCATCTCCCCAGCGTTTTACTTCATGCGAGTCGTACTTCTTCTCATGCTCGGAGAGGGCAGCTTTGTACAATTTGGTTTTAAGTTTTACATCATCTATCTCCACGTCAAAGAAGATAGGGAGGATCTCCTTTTTCCATCTGATTTTAAAGTGCAATCTACCATATGCGCAACCTCACGAAGACACCATGGACTGGAAGCAAGCCCTTGGAGAAGATGGGGATATAGATTTGAGAGTCGTTAAGGGCTCGCAAAAGCCCTCCCTCAATCTTTTGACTGACCGAGAGCTCTTTATCATCTTTGAAGACACGGATTCCTTTCTCCACCATGTCATAATAGAGGCAACTAGTAAAGTTATCTCGAGTATCTGGTCCCCTGAAACTCAGGAATACCTCAAACTCCATTCTTGAGGTGTTAGTGGCTAGAGCCATCACACGTTGCAAACGAGACTTGAGACAGGATCTAGCTGAATGAAAATTGTCAATGAGCTTGCTTTAGGCAGGATATCAATCGGGGAAGGTTTAAAAACAAAAGAAAAAAATACAGGCGGTATTTATGATTAGCCAGGATTTACAGCTATCAATTGGTGATGGCAAACTCTGTAAGAAATCGAAAATACAGCACCCCAAAATCGAAACATTGGACCAAGAAATTGAAAACGAGACAAGAGAGTACCTAGTGGGTTGATTGAAGGCCGATCAACCAAGGCAAGGGCTCGACCTGCGAGATCGAGGGAGAAAGGAGACGAGACGGCGACGTAGGCAAGACTGGAGAGAATCGGAGGCGCAGCTGAAGACTAGCGAGAGAGGGAGATGGAGAGGGGTCAAAATCCGAGAATGAGAACTAAAAGGACAATAATGCAATTGAAAAGGTGAAAAGAAAAAACAAAGCAATAGTTAAAGAAAAGGGCAATGCTTATGTAACGGTACTGTTATCCTTTCAAAATAGCGGTGCACTCTTGGCCACAAATTGCTGACTGTATTACAAGAAGATTTTTCAAGCTAGTCTCCTCATTTTTCTCATTTCTTCCAATACTTTCTTTTGAGAAGAAAAATGAAAGATGTGGCCTTCTAGTGAATGACCACTTTCCACACTGCTCCTTGATACATTTGATCATTCAAAGAGTAAAAACAAAAGACTTCTCCGTTATCTAACTAAAGTAACTCCAGTGAACCCTTTCTATGAAGCTTCTCCGTGAGATGCAACTCAGCCATATGCCCAAAAAAAAAAAAAAAACAAAACCATCTTTGTTATCTTACAATATTGCTGGTTGTAGACATATGTATAAAATTAATAAATTCAATTTGTTATGATTTTGATAGAAATATGACACATATTGTTCTTTAAAATTTTCATTATGACATCTCGTATCGTAAAATGTGAGTCACATTTTAGAATATTCCACATTTGGTTAGACTAAAAAAGTTAGAATTCATAAAATTAGAAAGAATTGCATCTTAAAATATCTTGCACTTGGGGAAGACAAAATGTCTTAACGATCATAAAATATAAGAGATTGCTTCATGAAGTTTTACACTTGATTACAATCAATGTTTCAAAATTTGGTTTAGCCAATTCAATCAAGAACTTGCCCTTAGTCATGTCCGATGATCACTAAGACTTCAATTGGTCCAAATCTAGATCAAACTGGCTTGAATAATGTTCAACAATGGAACTGACAAACTAAAAAAATATTCAATCGCATTGGCTAATCTTGCAGGTTGACTTTCCAAAATATTCAACAAGGAATGAAAAGAATGTTCTCCTTATAAGTCTGTCAGCAATTTGTGGCCGAGAACGCACCACTGCTTTGAAGAAATAATAGCACCGTTAGATAAGTATTTCCAAAAAAAAAAAAAAAAATTGAAGGAAGGCATGAAGTTTCTCAAAAATGGCGAACAAATTTTTAGAAATTGGATCGGAAGGTACCTTTGCTTGTCCTAAAATAAGTAAATAACAATGAACCTGCCTTTGGGGTCAAGCACATAAAATTTTCCGGTGGGTTGTCCCATTTATCAACTTTTTTAACCATGAAAAAGGGCATCCTGATAACACAGAGATTATTAACGGAGGTTCCACATGTTGAAGAAAACTTCCAAATGTGTTTTGAAGATTGACAAAACCTTCCTCAATTGTTTTATAATTCTGATGATAACATTTCTAAGTAACATTATCAGAACAAATTAATAAATTCGTATTCATCAGATTAGAGTCTTGCTAGAGATCTATCTTGATCTTGATAATCAGGAACGACATATGAGTTGTACAAGGATTATTGTAAGATGTTACAAATGATCTTGAATCTTCGCGCAAGGCTAGGAAATTGGTAAGGATTTTTTGTTTTATTTATTGATTTTCCAGGAGAGACTAATATCCCAATAATCTTTTTGATTAGAGATTCGTAGTATATGTGGAAATCATTTTGAGACAAGACAGACTTTCCATATGAAGAACTCAACTTATGTAAACCTAATTTATTGCATGGGCAACAAAATCAAAGGGAGACTTTATTCTTAGCATTCTTAGAGCAATTAGATCTTCCATATTATTCAGGTCTAACAGGTTGAATTGATGAATGACTCTTAGAGTTTCCGTCCAACGGTCAACTTGGATATTGAAGAGTATTAAAGGAAGTAGTCATGCTGAAGGAAGAAGAGACAACTAATTTTAAAATTCCAAAGTTCAAAGAAATGAGAAGTGTAAACAGTATCAGAAGTGTGTGCTTTGGTGTCAAATAGTGAGTCCTATCAATTTAGGTAAGCAACACCAACTTTTGGTAGAATAAGGATGGCAAAATGGGTCCATAATGCACTTTTTAATTATATTTTGTACTAATGGATTTCGTGTGAGTTATAAAGATATAAAAGCTTACTTAAAATGGGTTTAAAAGGTTTTAAGCTGAATTCATATGGGTCGAAAATGGGTTAAAATGTTTGACCCATTTTCGAATTAAGTGGGTAACCTAAAAAACACAACTTTCTTGGCTACTCAACCGTAACCCTTTGTCACCTGCCTCCGCCCTTGCCTCAGCGGCTTGCCTCTGAGCAACCTTTGCGGCTCGCCTCTAACACTCGCCTCCAAGCCGGCTCCACTGATCCCCCATGGTCGATGAGCTTCAACCTTACCCCATGAAAATCCAGCTCCTGAGTGTCGATTTTTGCCTCAACAGCACTCCTCGATAACGTGAGTCCATACCGTACCCTTCTACCTTCGCGGGTTTCTCCTGCCATTAGCCTTGTTGACGCGTGCTTCGTTTCACGCGTTTGAATCACTGGATCGACGGATAGGCTTTGAGTGATTTGCTACTCCTGTTCTCTCTTGCTTTGCTTGACAATTTTTGTTTGATAATATTTTTTGATGTTCGTGTCGTCCTTTGTTGAAGTTTTCTTTCGGCCCAGTGGTGTTGTTAGTTAAGTAGGATGCAATCGGTTTCTGGGGCTCCGCCTACCGAGTCGACACCATTCCCCGGCTCGCCCATTGGAGGATCGACAACCTCGCTTCATGCACCTACCGCAAGTCTGATCCTTTCAGTATCAGTCCCTGGAATTGGTGAGTGGGATCGACTGAGCGTCTCACTTTCTTGATATCTCTATGTTGTTCTTGTCTCTCTCTATCTAGAGGACACTCTGTTTCTTGTCTTGCACGGGGTCGATTCTAATTGTTTCAGACTATGGGTGATTGATGATTTGATTATCCTTGAACCATAAAGATAATTGAATTAGTCTTTGTGTGAAAGTTATCATTCATAGGTTTTTTATATTTTTTTTATTTTATTTACTATTTTTAATTGTTTAATTTGCCTTTTTTTTTTTGATTTGAAGTTTTTATCTAATTAGCATAGAGTTTAAATATTAATGAGTTTTCCTAAAATATTAATGAGTTTTAGCAATACGAGTCGGGTAGGGTATAAGTTGGGTCAGATATGAGTAACTAGATTTATAGTACATGAATATAGATCAAAATAGGTTAAATGAGTCAATATAGATTGGACCATTTTCGACCCAACCCGACCCAACCCATCCATTTAACAGATCTAGGTAGAAGTACTTAGATATAAACGGCACAATTTGATTGTAACCTCTGATTGATTTGCTAGTGAAATCCAACTAATAAGCTGTCAACATAGGAGAGTAAATATAGACTTATCATAAGCTAAATCACTATAATTGTTATGTGCAATTTTCTCTATTCTTTAGTCACTCATTTATTATATTTATTGCACGCAGTAAAGATTTGATCACTGCATAGTTCTTCAACAAACGTAATAGAATATTTGATCACTACGAAGTCTTACTTTAGACTTTCTTTTTTCGTGATATTGAACTTTGTTGTTTTTAATTTGGCATTAATTGTTTATAATCATCTATTCATCTCCTCTAGGTGATAGTTTTAACCCTAACAACACAAACAAATCATAAAATTGGTTGGATTCTCTTAAATAATCAGTACTCATACTCGATACTAAACACCAAACAACATACAGCATATTTTTTATATGTCATGCGTGCATATAATTTGATTCACGTTTAGCTCTATCCATTTTCCAATAAAAATTGATATGTTTGTAAGGGGAAAAAATGATGATTAAAATTTTCAGAGGAACAAGCCCAGCTCATGATTACTCCCTTCAATTGATCTCTCATTTTCCATAACTCGTGAATCAACATAACATTCAAAAAATCAAGCTATCTGTGCCAACTAAAATGAATGGAAGAATGAGGGACGAAGTAAAGGAAGTGCAGGCGAAGTGGGGTAGTTCCGCCGTCTCCCAACCCTCAAACAACCGTCACCTAAGGTTCCACTTTCCACGACTTTCATTTTTCATTTTTCTTTAATTTTGTCTTTTTTCTCCATTTTTTAAAATTTCTTTGGTCTTTCTTAACTTTTTAAATTTTTAATTTTCGAGATGTGATGTCACATTAGTATCATATCAGAGCCATGTATGCAAAAACAAACTATAGAATGCCAAGTCAAATTTTGAAATCCATGTTATCAAATCTAGTTGTGAGCTTACTAGAAGGATTAAATTGCACTCAACAAAAAAACATTTAGAACTTGACTGCATAAATTCAAAATTTAGGATTTGACCGCATACTTGGCCAAATATTCAGGACATTTGGTGTAATTTTACTTATAAGAGTCTAAAACGAGAACTAGTGTAGTGGATACCCAATATTCTTATAAGATAATAACAAATAGGGGATATCAAAATAAAAATTCCAGTTTGATTCCCATCCTACATCAGTCTCCCCCACTGAGAAGAACTCTGCTATTGACAGGTTCATCTCTTTTCTTGATTTGGCCTATCCTTCCACAGCTGCAGAATAAACGTGTAGATCAGCAGCAAAAATAGCATATGAGCTGTGAGGACAAATTTACACACCGACAAGCGCAAGGAATGTGAGAACATGTGGAACAAGGTCACTATTTTCAGGCCATGTCCATGTATTGATCACATGAAGCTTCCGCTTAACTCCTTGTGAAATCCCCATGTAAACGCAAGAAAACTGAAAACACGTGGCCTGACTCCATTAAATGTTGAGCAAAAGCAGGATAGACACGTCCATGACTTTATATCTTTCGTGTTTTTCCACAACTGTTTTTTTTCCCTGACATTTCAACTCAATTGTGAGTAAATGCATGAAGCATGTGTAGGAGATAAAGAAGTAAGAGACATGAAAAGGACAGGAGACTTTTGCATGGGGACAAATTTTTTCAAGCTTCTTAGTTGCTTGGATGTCAAGTTGAGAAAGACAGGAAATTGTGGGGACAAGTAAATACAATGAATTTGCATTCTCATTGTATGTAAATGTTTCACATCTCTAGCAATGTTTTTGAATTGTTTGTAGGCTTCATAATTGATTCCACAAGTTCTCAAGCTCCAAAAGAGTACTTGAGTCAATTATGTAGGATCACTACTCAAAAAATTATTCAACATGGCTGTGTTATGAATTTTCCAGCTACTACTATAACGATGATAAAATAATCAAAGGTTAATAATATCTACATTTGAAGGATTATGGTGAGAAAATGTCAAATGTTTTGATGGACCTCTAAATTATAGAAGGTGAACAAAGCACAAGACACTATTTCGTTGTCAAAGAGTTTTGAATGTGGACGATCAATTCGGTAGGACCTTGGTACAAGCAGTGAATGGATAATAGGACAAAATATTAACAAGAAACCTGGATGAAATTACAGGCAAAAAGTGGATGATAAAAAAGACATGGTGGATTTCTACAACACTTGGTGAAAAGACTCATCTTCAACATTTTATTAGAATTCAAATTGGTGTTTTATAACTAGTTCAATTGTTTAATATATGTGGAAAGTAGGTAAGTTAGAAAAAAAAAATAGATTACTTTAAATTTCAAGAAATGTCCGATGAGAAAATCTAAATTGCATTGAAATTGAGATTACATTGAAAGGAAAGGCACCTACACGTCCACATTATGCACCATACCATCTTCATTGACCAATGCTTCATGCGTGACTCATCATCACCTTGAAGTAGCCACAGGTCCACAATCATAAATCCCAACTTTCCTTAAAGAACTTCATCTAGCATGGCCATCAAGAAATTTTTAGTGATACATATCCAAAGTAAAATTCTCATTTCTTTTTTTAATAATAAAATTCTTTTTTTTTTTTTTGCTTTTTCTGTTTTCTTCTCTTTTTACTCTTTTCTTTTTTTTAAGAATATTTTAATTTTATTCTAATATTACACTTCGATTACATTTTGTATTATTTTATTTTTCTCTTAAAAAATATCTTTACTTGCCTTCTGTACCATAACAGCTTGCATTTCCCTTTCTAACAAGTTGGCTTCCCTTTCCATTTCTGTAACTCGTCCGTCGGGAGAGAGATGTGGAGCCCATCGGTTGCCGGTTGCACACAAGTGGGCCCCACGTACCAGAATAGACAAACGAGAGTGCAGAATTACAAATACAGCCCCCACGAAAGCCAGATAAGCAAAATACCAATATGTGCGGGACCCACTACATCTCGCCGCAGGAACGACGTTTCACAAATGTCCTTAATTCAAAGGAAGTCTACTCAATATATTAGCAAAAAAATACAGAAAAATAAGAAATTAACTACAATAGAATACTCAATCAATATGGAATAAGTACAGATAATACTTTAATTTTAAAATTATATCTAAGAGTATAGCAATTGCTGAAAATAGAAAAAAAATTATCAAGGGTAAGTAAATGTGAAATATATAATTCTATAAAAATAACTAATAATATCTTAATTCATTGATGGCTGTTGAATAATTAGGAGAATGAAATTGAAGAAAAAAATCTTTGATTATACTCTATTAACACTATTTTTGAGTAAAATAAGGGGACAAAAAGTATTTTTAAATAATTAATTCAGTTTTCTAAAGTTTGCTATTTTTTTGAAAGACACCTAAAGATAATTACTATAATAGTATCCACCTCTACATTATATCTCAAAAAATTTTAGAAGAACAAAAAATGACAAAAATCGATCGACACTCCGTTTCTTACAAAGGGTGTTTAGGCACTTTTGAGTTTTTTTTAGGGGTGGGTCCGTTAGACTCAACCCTCAAATTTTATTTAAATATAAGTGCATCTATAATCTTAAAATTTATCGCAACATGTGATCAAGTTATGAAACTTTCAAATAGTGCAATCAGATACTGAAATTTGTCAAATTGATGTAATCGAATTCCTTAGTTATCTTCTTCCAATTTGGCTAATGGAAGATACAATATGACCTTTTTTTTCTTGAAGATGGGTGGCATCAGTGTAGCACCAACAATGACCATATCATAACCCATAGAGTCCATGTATTGAAGGGGGAGGAATCGGTGAGAGGATTGCTAACCCTCGCCCGCAGTGTCGGAGACAAAGATCTTCATCTTCCTTGTGTACATCGCATGGTTTTTGGGCCACCACTACCGCATTGTGTAAGGGTAGGACAACCCTCGTGCAGTGGTGTGGATGGTGGCGCTAGCAATGCATGAGCAGGAGGTTTGTTAGCTCTCCCTCAAAGTGCTTTGGGGTGGTGGGGTGATCACAAAGCTGGCTTTGTGCCAAAAAGTCTGTTTAATTGTTTGGGAATATTGGGTATCGTGTATGTCTCTCTTCCACCATTACATATATCAAATTTATTACATTGATAGATAAGTCTCTCACAAGCTCAAATTAGTACAAAACATTTTAACATGGGATAAGTGCATTGAAAGTCCCATAATTTGTCAATGAAGTGTAATTTAGTCTTAAACTTTTAAAAATTACAATTAAGTCCTAAGACTTATTACGGAAATATAATTGAGTCATAAAATTTTCAGAAAGTACAATCAAGTCCTAAAACTTATTAAACTAATCAAATCAAATCATTCATTTGATAGTATTTTTTGAAAGTTTTAAGACTTGATTACATTTTTATGATAAGTTTTAGGACTTAATTGCACTTTTTGAAAATTACAGTTTTGCACTTTTGTGATTTTAGAACTTAATTACACATTTTGAATTTTAGTAATAAAGTTTTAAGATTTATGATGCACTTATCTCTTGTAACATTGTGCAAGGAAAGCAAGCTGTTATCAAAACAGATAATATCACCAGCATCATCCGAAGGCTCCCTATAAGTCCAAATTGAATTTTTATCCCTCTCAAAGCAAGATAAAATTAGATCTATTCAAGAGATGACACAGGTTGGATCTAGTCAAAACATGGCACAATTCTTACATATTTCATTAAAACGTAAGACTAAAGTTTAAGAAAAAATTAGCAATTTCATTGGGGACACCACATTGCATCCAAGGCTTCCGAATCCCGTAGAAGAACACTAATACTCCAAAAAGGGACCTGAAATGCAAGGCATAAAAAAATTAATAATAGTTGACTTAGTCGAGATGAGGTGGATTCAACCACTAGAGTTGTATATTTTATGTGCGTATTTGTCTCTTCATGTAGATAGAAAAGATAGACGGTGGGTCGCTATAATCAAGCCATGTCCAAAAAATGAACAAATGATGCTTCCAATCAACTCCTTGCGAAAGCCCCATGTAAGCACAAGGAAGGTGAACAAATTATGCTTCCAATCAACTCCTTGTGGCATGATGACTCTGGTATTTTGGTCAAGAAGCCACTCGAGGCTCCACCTCCTCCCATCCAAACAATCGAATCATCCTTCTTGAATTATATACTTATTTAATTTCAATCAATTGAACTATTTCTCTACTAATATCTAATTTCAAAGAAATATATTAAAGAAAGAGATTTGCACAAGATGCACGCCCAACTCTACCATAGAGACACAAATCACAAGCCGAAATGGGAAGTTCTTGTGGACAAGCAACTTATTATGCTAGCTTTGTACTGAATAGCTTGTGTGATCGACCCCATGATTCATTGCTTGGTATGCTATTTCCATTGGGGCAATCGTCAAAATTGTAACAAGCTTATGATGCAATAAGTGTCCTCTCAAATGGATTCCGAAGTACCTTAGAATTTCAGAAAAAAGAAAACTATAAATGAAAAATTGAATTAGAAAAAACGTGTCATCCAAATGGCATCTTTTTAACTTATAACTTGAGCCAAGTGAGAGGGACTCCTCCCTACCTAAATACTATAGCTAAGAATGGCTATACATAGATGCATATGTCACTCAAGATCCTTCATACAAAAGTGTAAAATTAGAGAGAGGTTCTCTTCATAATTCACGGGTACAACTTGAAGTGACGTGTTGGAAAAAATCAAAGGGGGAGACACATGCATGGCTCCCTTCCGTGTTGGTTTCAATCGTCAAAATCCTCGCAGATGCGATAAGTGCCCCCGCAAATGGCTTTGTCCCGAGTGCCTTAGAAATGGAAAGAAATAGAAGAAAATAAATGAAAGATTAAATTAAAAATTCTCATTTAGTTAGTTGTTTAGCAGCATGATTCATTGCCTTTAGCATGATTCATTGCTGATTCATTGCCTGGAAACTACGTGCACTGCATGTCCATTTGCAGAAGTTTCAATCATCCATCCTCAAGATATTTTATGAGAGAGAGAGAGAGAGAGATTGAAGCGAAGGCGAGAGGGGGAGCAAATGGACCACTCTACTTTTCGTGTATTTATTTATTTATTTATTTATTTTGTCAATTCAACTCAATTGCGAGGAACTGGGGAGGCATTCATAAAAGATAAGAGAGAAAAAGAGAGATGAAGAGTACAAGAGACTTTTGTTGCCGCCCATGACCTAAGCCCACCATTTGCTGTTTTTTTTTTAGGTTAGTGACCTAACCTCACTTTAATCAGTTATTTATATTTTTCCAGACAAACTAAATATCATTTAGTTGCTGGAAATAAGAGCTTTTTACTTGATGTACATGTCATTTTGAAGTGATCTAGTTACAACTATTTTATTTATCCAAAAAAAAGATTCAAAATATTACAAGATAAGCTCATATTTTCTTTTGTCTGTGATTTGAGAAAACTTTCTTCAATTACACCTTTGATTGGTAAGTTACACATTATAAACTTTCTCCAACTATTTCCGTAATTGTAGGCAAGGACGCTTAGATCCATCCCTAGCACCATGTGTGAGGCAGCAAATTGGGCATTACTCCATCCCTCAAAACTCACCAATTTACTCAAGGTAATGTGCTCCTCCATTGTTGGTTAGAGAAATTTTCCTTTGAGTAGCCTTTCGATTGATGGGTAGCAAATATGGATATCACATATTCTTAGTCAAATTTGCATGTAGATGATGTTTACAGAATGTAACCCACTAATTAAAGGAGTGATTGGAGGAAATATTCTCAAGCTACGGATGCAGGAAAATATTGGTCATTTACCCATTAATCGGAGGCGACATTATTCAGGCATTCTCTAGGGCGGTTAAGTGCCTTCCCGGAGCAAGCTCTTCTCAACAGACCGGAAATGAAGTTCGAGAGCACAGAGATGGTTCATTTAAAATTCTATAGAGAATTTATTGGGCTTGGATTTCGGGTCCATTAATGCAACAACTTTACTACATCACGTAATTATCTCCCATTGATTTCTTCGGCTTCGGCCCATTTTATTAACACAAAAGAAAAGGACAAAAAAGGGCCAAGAAGTGAAGAAAATACAATCGCCGGGAGGGTCTTAAAGCTACACACACTTCCTCTCTTGTATCTAAAGTAAAACGGAATAACGGCATCAAACCGTATCCCTAATTTGTCTTAAGTTCGATTGATATTTCCAAATTTGAACTATTCAATTATCTCCTAGAGATGTCAACGGCTGATTTGAAGCGATTGATTGAGTCCTTTATCACATTCGAATCCGCATAACATAATCCAATCGACACCCGAGCCTTATGCCCCAAGAAACCAGCCTCTTGTCCTACGGGGCTGGACGAGCACGCACCAACTCGGATTAATTCCCCCGTGAAAGCAATTCCCAGGTTATCCCTAGAAGCCCCGCTTATATCTGATTTCATGCAGTCACTGTAAGAATGGCTCTGCCGCCTCTAATTATTCGATCAAATCGTCCGGAAGAAGACTGTAAAAACCTTCGTCCGCGTATCTTGAATTTCAATGCTCGCCAACACTGAAGTACTACGGCCTTCACTCGGCCCCTTCTGTCTACCATTTGCTTGTTGCAGCGTCACACAGGATAGGGTCACTTGGAGGAGACTCTAAAGGTGCATCAGAAAGTCGGGAGACGCGAACATGAACACAGCCGAGATGCACAGTACAATGATGCACAAACATCTGTCAATTACACAAACGACCATTTCAGAACGTTGCGCGCAGGAAAAGAAAAACTGCTTATGTGCTTTTTTTACGTGGACCACGCGAAAGGAAACTTTCACATCTTCCCAGTTCCAGTGATGAACGACTTACCCATTAGCGCAAGGAACCAATTTTGAGTAGAGAGAAGAGTAGAAACTTATGTAGAATACATCTTTTTTCACGCGAAAAATCCACATCTTCATCTTCAATCCACGCGCTCACTTTTTGATGAGCGAAATTCCCTTCGAATACCTGCTGCCAACTCTTTCTTTGCCAGGTCAGTTCAACAGGTTAGCAAACAAAAGCCAAAATGAAAACCTCTGTTTTACTTTGATGTAATCAGAACGCACCTGCAGATTATGACCAGGCTACACTTCCACACCTTTTGTGCTTGTCCAACTGGCCAAGGGGAAAAACCTAACCTCTTCAGCCCCAGTACGACCGAGGCACACTTTCATTGCTGGGAAAATCTAGGAGTTCAAAGTCACTAACCTTATAAAGCACGAGCTCAAATCCGTACACGATGTGCTTTCATTGGAAGTCCCTGCATTTTCAAGATGATGCATTCTGCTTCAGGCTTATTTGTCCTGCAACACTGTAAATCGCAATTGCCAGCCAGCACATCAAGCAAGCTTTTCAGGGGGTAGGCAATGTGCGATCTCCACCTTCTTCAATAAATTCAACTCTTTTCAAGCCTTTGACAGCTATCATCTTTTCACAACCATCTAGCTTAAGGATGCTGTAGATTTTGAACTTTGACAGGTTAGGCAATCGTTTGATTGCATTATACCTGGAAATGTGTAGAAACTTCAGTAATTCCAGTTCCCCCAAACCTGGAATCTCTGCCAGTTTGGGTAAGTCACTGAGCTGTAATTTTTGTAGCCTCTTCAAGCAAGATAGATCACATGTGCTCTCCAGGAATTCGCACCACGATATCTCCAATTCCCTTAAACTCTCCAAGTATATAAGGATGGGTAAGTGTGGCAATGGCCATCTGCTGACAGAGAGGACCGACAAGCTTTTGAAGTAGCAAAAATCTGGCAATTGCAGGATCCAGCCAAGTTTCAAGGCTGATAAGATACATGGAAGCCGATGGATGGACTGCCTGTCCTTCCAAGGCAAAATAATGTCATTCACACACCAAAATGCAATAGTTGGATGTCTTCCACACACTTTGAACTAGGCTTGACAGGTTGGGAAGAATGGGGAATCCAACAGCTTCAACCAGTGGATATTTCAAACTTGAAGGAAGCTCTTTGGCTTGTAATTTTAAGCATTTGCAGACTAGAGAAACCACTGACCTATGATAGCATTGTGGAGATTAGGGCCCCATCTAAGTCCAAGATCCTCAGAATGAGGCATTGAGCACTTCAAGCGTCTCCACCCCCAAAAAGCACAAGGTATCGTGTGTATCTTTGTGTGTGGCACCCTAATGACCTTTTAGTCTCATGAGATTTCCAATAGAATTGGGCTAAATCCAACTGGACCAATGATTCTAGTTCTCCAATAGAGTTCGAAAGCTTATATAACCTGGCATGCAAGCAAAAGCAAATGCATGAGATCCATTAACCTTCCAATAAAGTGAGGAATTTGGCTGCTACTAGAATCAAATTTCATCAAAGAATTTAGATTTCCTAGTGTCTCATGAAGCTTGAACAGTTTGTCTGTCGAGCACACAATAAAATCTAACAAGTATACTAGAGAAACAATTTCTTCATACAACGCTTGGAGGGAAATTCCTCCCTCGATATTCAACCTACTTAGAAGCTTTAGCTTATCGATTGGGCTATCAACCGTAGACAATTTCACACATCAAGTGAAAATCAATTTCTCCAAATTGCTCAACTCAGAAAAATCAGTTGTCTTGGTTAACACGCTGCACCATGTAAAATTTAGAACTATCAACTTTTTCACCATCTGTAGTGAAAAAGAAAAGGCTGATTACATTCTGACGAAAAGTACGACAATACATTACCATACAACTAGCTAGCAAAGGTCAATTGACAGAATTTGAAGCAAACATGAGCAAGGTGTGTCCATACCTCAATTTGCCCCTATCCACCTCAGTCAGTCGGTGATGTTGCTTTGCGAAAAGTCGAGCACGACCAAATACACCAGGTGAAGATTTCAAAGCTAAAAGATGCTGCAGGCAATGCAAAGCAAACCATCTCAAAGTACGACGAAGATTTTTAAAGTTGCCTATGGAATTAATTCTTCCCCCTTCAAGAAAATTAAGCTTTGGCAAACAGGCCAATTCTTCAAGTGTTAAGTCATTACTAGTACCCACACAGAGTGCTCGAACCGCTTGTTTTTTTACTGTCAACAACAGCAGAGAATGAAGGTGAGTGCGCAACATAGAAAGCAATAAACCAAGCAAGTAGTCATCAATATCAGGAATTCTTCTTCGATCGCAAACAAATTAAATCAAAGGCAACCCGAGCATGTATAAAGTGTTCACTCAGCGTTGGTTTTTCTGTCTATTGATAGACTAAACACCTTTACAAGGAAACAAAGGACTCATTTTTATTCTCACCGAAACAAGAAACGAAGAATTTCAACAAACCAAATGGCCCCTTCCCTTTCTTCTCGTTCCAAGGAAGACTAGATTATTTAAGAGCCAAAAATGCAGAGATCATTGTTAACTTTATATGAAATGATTGATGAAATTTTAGCCTAAAAAAAAATGCGTCACAGATTATGTTAAAATTAAATAATTTGAAAAAGTAGCGGAAAAACAAAACTTAGCCTTTCGTATCTACTGGGAAGATACAGGAGTGACAGGATCTGATTTTAAGCTTGACATCATCCATCTCCAGATCCAAAATTCAACTTGGAGGCGGATGATGTCAAGCTCAAAACCAAATTGTATAGTGATGCTCCCCCGTCTGACTTTGAAGTGCGATCTACCATATGCTCAAACCACGCATTGTAAGAGAATCCTTATGGATGTCAGTGTCGTTTCCACCAATCTTCTGACCAACTCGGACCTCTTCGTGGTCTTTGACATGGATTTCTTTCTCCACCATTGCACTGCGGAAGCAACCAGTATAAGTTGTCCGAGCGTCGGTCCCCTGAAACTCAGGAATGCCTCGAACTCCCGATGTGGTGGCGGCTGGTGCCATTGCAAGTAGCAAAAGAGACTTGAAACAGAATCAAGATTGAAGTGAGACATCAAATTGAGGGCAGTTCAAAAAACAAAATGAAAAGAAATCAGAAACGAACAAACCAAAATCGCAGCACACCGAAATCGTAACATTCGATGAAGAAATCGAAAACGAAAACAGAGAGTACTATTGGGCTGGTTGATGACCGACCGACAAAGGCGAGGCCGCAATCCGAGAGATAGAGAAAGAGAGAGAGAGAGAGAGAGAGAGGAGAAAAGGACGTCATTATGGGGTTTGGATTGAGTTTACCTGAGAACCGATTTCGAAACCGGTTCCAAACCAGTTAAACCGGTTTTACTTCTCTTGGCAATACGTTACGGATGCGAGTTGTCCTCTCCATGGGTGTAAAAATTTGGCGTGAGGATTGCTGCTGGCGATAGACGCATCTACAGATTGAAAAATTCTCAAATTCCCCCCTGCCCGACACCGAAGAAGAGCCTCTATGATGGCTCTCTTGCTCATTTGTCCCGTCACAGCTTCTGTATAAAGCCACAAGAAGCTGCGATCGAGTCCCTTAAACTGCAAAGCCCAACGCAGCACCTTCCGTCTACCATTTGCTTACTGCAGCATTGCACAACTGATAGTGCTACTTGGAGGCGACATTACGGGTGCATCTCAAAGTTGGAAACACGAGAAAGATGGACATAGTACAATGATATACACCAACATCAGTCCACCAGGTTATTACACAGACCAACATTTGAGTACATTAAATGCGAGAAAAGAAAAACCTTTGTGTTTTCTATGCCACGTAGGCAAAATAAACTTGGATATCTTGTTTGGTTTGAACCATTTATTCCCAAGTCACCAATTTTGAGTAGAAAATAGCCAGAAACTATGAAAGCAGAGACGTCTTTTTCCTTGGTAAAGCCACCTCCTTAACCTGCTCACTTCTTGATTAATGAAATGCCCTTCTGAATGCTGGCCGCTAGCTCTTTCTTTGCCCTTTTAAAGCCATCTCTACAGGTTAACAAACAATGGCTGAAATTAGAAAACTTAATCTTTCTTTGATGTAATCAAAGCAGACCTAAAACTTCCAGATTTTTAAAAGTCTAAGATGTTTTCTACTCATTCAGCAAGCCAATGAGAAGAACCTCCTTGGCCCCAGTACAGCCGGGGCGACTTTAGATGCAAAGAATGGAAGCTCTTTCCCCCGAAAAAATACGGATAACAATAAAGAAAATCATTGGTCATTTTAGTTTGTATTCGAGAGAAGTAAAAGGATAGGATCTCGGTAAGTTTTTTTAAGGCACCAAACCTGAGAAGCAAAGTGCACACTCTGACAATGCCAGCACGTTGGCAAACTTCACAGCGGCATGTGCCTGCTATTTCATTTTCACATTATTTGAGCTTGTGAAAGAGTTCTTATATCAAGGAGCCATCAGATTTCCTGTTCATGAAAGAGATCAGACTACAACTCAAGGGCCAAAAAGAGGACACACAGTTGAGAGAATTGCAGAGCCAGCTCCAGCTTTGGCCTGAAAGTTATCAAAGCACAGATGTACACAATTCAGTTGGCTTCACGACACAATCTAAGGAAGCAGGGAAGCCAAGACTAAGAGCATCATGTCATAATTTCTTTGTGGAAATAGATGCAGAAAACATTTAGTTTCAAGTAGACACCAACAATCACTTTCAAGAAAAGCTGATATATTTAACGATGGTGTCACTGCACGGGCTACTGTACTTATCATCAAAATGCAAGTCATTCTCTTAGCTGCGACAACAAAAGATGTATGGTGCTCTGTTTCTACATTCTTTCTGTTTCCTTCCTTTGTTTTCCTAATGAGGACCAGACAAGATAATCAGAAACTGAGATATTCTCCACAGCGGTTGCTTTTGCCCATAGCCCTAGACAAAGTAATCACCTTGTACATACTTCCACACGCGAGGTGTCCTATTAATTTAGACAAAGATCTTTATTAAGGCTTTTTCTCGGGTAGTGGTAGTGAATAGGTTTTCCAAGCTGCCATTAATAAATTAAATACCTTGACCTCTGCAAGTAGAATTACAAGCTCTCTTATGTTCATTTCAGTGCATAGACAACGCCATAAAGTTGACCGGCAAAAGTTATATGCCCACATGGACCTAAGATGTGATTCTTGCAGAAATCTCATCATTCTCATTAAAAAAGTTCTCAGCACAGTAAATCTTCAAAATGGCTTGTGAATTTATAGAATTCAGACACTCTAACATGATTAAACATGCAGTCGTGTGGAAAATGAATTACTTGCTTGTAACTGTATCCTCCTTAGTCATGTACTCCAAAATGAAAAAGACTTGCACAAGTTGTAACTGTATCCTCCTTAGGTGGCCTCGGTACTCCGAAGCTTGTCAAAACCTATTTCAAAATTAGCATAACTAGAACAGCTAAAGCATTATTTTGCGACCTGGAAACCCAAAACTGGAGAAACTAACCGGAATGTGATATTAATGCATAAATCCATAGAAAATAGAAACGTATTTACTTTTACAGTTACTGTCCCATCATTTTGGATGAAAGATGTCACTGTAGGTGATCAATTTCTTGAGAAGCGAAGAAAAGGTGGTTTGATTTATAAATTGTGAATGCCAACCGACATTTATCATCTTATAGAAAAGTGCAATTTTAACAACATCCCTGTCAGACATATAAGTTCTTATTAGGAAGAATGCACCACAAACCTGAGAGAAAAGAGGTAAAGACTGAAGTCATCGCTTCTACAGGACCCGCGACAAATGGAACATTGATTTCTTCAGGATCAAGACTCAATACTTCTGCCTGCAAGGAACATACTAGATCAGAAATCTGATGAGATACTTTAGCAAACATCTAGGTTATCCAGGGAAAGGACAACAGTCACCGGCTTTCATGGCATTGTCTCGAAACTGGTTTCTTGCACAGTTTTTCTGCCGAAGCATTGCTACCGAGTATTATGACCATAAACGACCTCATGATCATGAGAAGAGAACCAACAACACTCCCTAATACATACTAGCAGTTACGTGATTATTTCAGCCAAAACAATCAATTATATGGGGCTTGCGGACTCTTTTGCTAGACTTGCTGATAGCCTGACTTTATTAAGCTTCTAGACCTTGCACATGATCCCATACAAGGTGCCCTTGGAGCAAGTTATTGATTGCAGTTACACATGATCTGGCGTTTGCGACAACAAAGCGTGCTATACAAGGTGAAATACGCTTATGTAGATTAGGAGAGGCAGAATCTTAATATTGAACTGCCGGACAAGAGGATAACAAAAAACATGCGAACTTGGAGTTCAAGGTCATACTCCAACAAAACCGTCCACGGTCTAACCTTATTACTTTTCAGACATCTGCCAATTTCACAATACTCTTTGCAAAGGCCTTTTTGTTTTTGTCGGCGCTGGTCATGTAACATTTTGAATATGTTTTTGCGCGGCAAACTAATTTTTTCTCTCCAATATAACGAGACTCAACAGGGCGATCATGCATATAGGTGATCATCGGCTTTGTGACCTGGCCCACCTAAATCTAGTTCGCCATCAGCTCAAGTGGCAAATATGTTCGGATCGGGGCAAGCAATTACTTTTTTTTTTACTTTGACCTTTTCATAAGCTTATCAATTTCACATTGATGATTTACTATTTTCTTTAATCATTAGCGGACTCAAACAAACAATTTTTGCTTTGATAGTAAACATGTCATCTCAGCCCGATCAATTCTGAGTAACTAAATTATCACTTCAAAGTAAATCATCAATATGTGTTGTTTTGAACATTAAATGTAAAATAAGTCCTTAATAGCTGATTCAACTCGTTGGTCATGTGGAATCACAAATTCAATAAGTGGATTTGGTAATTGCAGAAGTACCTGTTGTTGTTCAGCAAATGTGTGATGGATGACAAGTTGGAATAGTTTTAGTCTTTCATTGGTAAAGCCACAAACACTAAGACATGACGTGGTGGCTAATGCGCCTGACGTCACAGAAATTGGTATTGAATACTTGTAAAGCCATACATAATTATCCATTCTTCAAGCACAACTTCATGCATCACGATAATTCAATATGAGAAAGCAAACATCACTTTAACATCATCAAGAAATATAATAGATGGCACAAGAAGTGACATGAGGACACCTGGATTAGTTCATGTCGGTGGTGAATGGGTGATGCAAATTTGGCTTTATTCCACATGCGAGGCCGCAAATTTGGTTCTTATTCCACGTGCAGGGCTTCAAAACTCTGAATACTCGCGGCCAACTCTTTCCTAGCCTTTATTCCAAGCCAGCTCTGCAGGTTAGCAAATGAGAGCTGATATGAAAACTTCTGTTTTTCTTCACTGTAATCAAAAGGAACCTGAGAATTTCAACAAGGCTATAATTGCCCACCTTTCATACTAGTCCAACGAAAGTCGCGATCGCTTGGCCGCCCGAATGGTGTGTTCTGTAGGTTCTGGCGGCATCCAATCTGTCTCCAGTTTGGTGGATGTCGGCATATTAGGTAACATTTCCAGGGACATGCAATTTCTAATCTCTGCATACTCCAAAAAATTCAACTCTTTCAAGCCTTCAACGGCTCTTAACTTTGCACAGTGTTTTAGCTCAAGACGCCATAGATTTTTCAACTTTGACAGGTTAGGCAATTGTTTGATCACATCACACATGGAAATGTGTAAAATCTTTAGTGTTTCCAGCTCTCCCAAACCTGGAATCTCTGCCAGTTCGGGGAAGTCATTGAGCCGTAACTCTTGTAGCCTCTTCAAGTGCAAAACATTGGGCAAGCATGGCGTTAAACATTCACTAATAGAGAGAATCGACAAGCTTTGCAAGTCAGAAATATACGATAGAATGAAGTTTCAGGTTGATAAGCTAAATTGATTAATGGACATGTCCTTCCAGGTGAAATATACAAAGTGTCATACATCCTTCTTTACGAACTTTGAGATGATGTAAATGAATTAGGCTCGAGAGGTCGGGAGGAATAGGGAATTGAGCAATTACAACCGCAAGGAATTTCAAACTCGAGGGAAGTTATGGCAAAGTAGAAAGCCGGTGGCTTGCAATTTTAAGTGTTTCGAGACTAGAGAAACCATTGATCCTTCTCGGCACTATAGAGATTGGACTCCCATCTATGTCCAAGATCCTCAAATGAGTGAGGCTCCACATTTCCCACGGGATTTCATCCCTAAGATGTGGACAAAACGAGGCATCGAGCTCTTCAAATGTCCCCACCCCTCTAAGAGCACAAGGTATCGTGCATATCTTTGTGTATGCCACCTTTAAGACTTTTAGTCTCTTTAGGTTTCCAATAGAATCAGGGAGAAAGGAGATCCTAGAGAATTTTAAATCCAACTCGACCAATAATTCCATTTGCCCAATAGAGTTTGGAAGCTCATGTAGATAAATGCATCTTGAAAAAGACAAATGCGTTAAATTTGTAAACTTTTCAATGGAAGCAAGGAGAACGGAGATTTGTGGAAGTTTTAAATCCAACTTGACCAATGATTTTGGTTCTCCAATAGAGCACACAAGCTCAATTATACTATCGCCTAAAGAAAAAGACATATGCATCAAATTCGTTAACCTTTTATTGGAATCAAGGAAAATGGACCCCGAGAGTTTTAAATCCAACTCAACCAATGATTTAGGTTCCCCCGTGAAGTCCGAAAACTCATGTGGATTCTTGCATTCAAATAAAAGCAAGTGTTTAAGATTCTTTAACCTTCCAATGGAATTAGGGAGAATGGAGCTCTCCAAGTGTTTTAAATCCAACTCCTCTAACTTCTCAAGAGAGTTTGGAAGTTCAAGTAGATTCTCGCATCGTGAAAAAAACAAATGCGTGAAATTCATTAACCTTCCAATGGAATCAAGGAAATTGAAGATTCCTGAGCATTTTAAATCCAATTTGACCAATGATTCTAGTTCCCAAATAGAGTCTGATAGCTCTTGTAAATTCTTACATTCAGGTAGTATCAAATTCTTGAGATTCTTTAATTTTCCAATGGAATCAGGGAGAATGGAGATCCCTTAGAGTTTTAAATCTAACTCAACCAATGCTTCCAGTTCTCCAATAGAGTCTAGTAGTTTAACTAGATTCTTGCATCCAGATAAAATAAATGCATGAAATTCATTAACCTTCCAATGGAATTAGGGAGAATAAAGATCTTTGAGAATTTTAAATCCAACTCAATCAATGATTCTAGTTCCCTGATAGAGTCCGGAAGCTCATGTAGATTCTTGCATTCAGATAAATGCAAATGCACAAGATTCTTTAATCTTCCAATGGAATTAGGGAGAACAGATATCCCTGAAAATTTTAAATCCAACTCAACCAATGATTCTAGTTACCCAATAGAGTTCCGAAGCTGAAGTAAATTTTCGCATCCATAAAAAGACAAATACTTGAAACACGTTAACCTTGCAATAGAATTAGGGAGCATAGAGATTCCCGAGAAATCTAAATCCAACTCAATCAATGAGTCTAGTTCCTCGATAGAGTTCGGAAGCTCACGTAGATTCTTACAATCAAATAAATGCAAATGCTCAAGATTCTTTAATCTTCCAATGGAATCAGGGAGAATAGATATTCCTGAAAATTTTAAATCCAACTCAACCAATGATTCTAGTTCCCCAATAGAGTCCGAAAGCTCAAGTAGATTTTTGCATCCATAAAAAGAAAAATACGTGAAACTCGTTAATTTTCCAATGGAATTAGAGAGAATAGAGATCCCCGAGAATTTTAAATCCAACTCAATCAATGATTCTAGTTCCTCGATAGAGTCCGGAAGCTCATGTAGATTCTTGCATTTAAATAAATGCAAACGCTCAAGATTCTTTAATCTTCCAATGGAATCATGGAGAATAGATATTCCTGAAAGTTTTAAATCCAACTCAACCAATGATTCTAGCTCCCCAATAGAGTCCGGAAGTTCAAGTAGATTTTCGCATCCGTAAAAAGACAAATACATTAAACTCGTTAACCTTCCAATAGAATTAGGGAGAATAGAGATCCCCAAGAATTTTAAATCCAATTTAATCAATGATTCTAGTTCCTCAAACTCATGTTTTTTGCAACCTTCCAATGGATTAGGGAGAATAGAGATCCAACTCAGAATTTTAAATCCAACTTTTCGCAATCAATGGAATTAGGGAGAATAGAGATCCTAAAGAATTTTAAATCCAACCCAATCAATGATTCTAATTCCCCGATAGAGTCCGGAAGCTCATGTAGATTCTTGCATTTTAATAAATGCAAATGCTCAAGATTCTTTAATTTTCCAATGGAATCGTCTTTAATCTTCCAATGAATTAGGGAGAATAGAGATCCGGAAGTTCAAGTAAATTTTTGCATCCATAAAAAGACAAATGCGTGAAACTCGTTAACCTTCCAATGGAATTAGGGAGAATAGAGATCCCCGAGAATTTTAAATCCAACTTAATCAATGATTCTAATTCCCCGATAGAGTCCGGAAGCTCATGTAGATTCTTGCATTTAATAAATGCAAACGCTTAAAAGTCTTTAATCTTCCAATGGAATTAGGGAGAATAGATATCCCTGAAAGTTTTAAATCCAACTCAACCAATGATTCTAGCTCCCCAATAGAGTCCGGAAGCTCAAGTAGATTTTCGCATCCATAAAAAGACAAATACGTGAAACTTGTTAACCTTCCAATGGAATTAGGGAGAATAGAGATCCCCAAAATTTTAAATCCAACTCAATCAATGATTCTAGTTCCCCAATAGAGTCCGGAAGCTCATGTAAATTCTTGCATTCATATAAATGCAAACGCTCAAGATTCTTTAATCTTCCAATGGAATTAGGGAGAATAGATATCCCTAAAAAGTTTAAATTCAACTCAACCAATGATTCTAGTTCCCCAATAGAGTCCGGAAGTTCAAGTAGATTTTTGCATCCATAAAAAGACAAATACGTGAAACTCGTTAACCTTCCAATAGAATTAGGGAGAATAGAGGTCCTCGAGAATTTTAAATTCAACTCAGTCAATAATTCTAATTCCCCGATAGAGTCCGGAAGCTGATGTAAGTTCTTGCATCCATATAAATGCAAATGCTCAAGATTCTTTGATCTTTCAATGAAATCAGGAAGAACAAATATCCCAGAATTTTGTAAATCCAACTTAACCAATGATTCTAGTTCCCCAATAGAGTCCGGAAGTTCATGTAAATTCTTACACCCCAACAAAAGCAAATGCTTGAGATTCTTTAACCTTCCAATGGAATCAGGAAGAACGGTTATCCTCAAAAATTTTAAATCCAACTTAACCAATGATTCTATTTCCCCAATAGAGTTCGGAAGCTCATGTAGATTATTGCAATGAGATAAAAACAAATTCTTGAGATTCTTTAACCTTCCAATGGAATTAGGGAGAACTGAAATTTTCAAATAGTTTAAATTCAACTCGACCAATGATTTTAGTTCGCCTATAGAGTTTGGAAGCTCATGTAGATTGAAGCAATAACACAAAACCAAATGCGTGATATTCAACCTTCCAATAGAGTAAGGAATTTGGCTAATTTTAGAAGATATAATTTCAAACTTGTTCAAAGATTTTAGATTGCCTAGTGTCTTGGGAAGCTTGGATAGTTGGCTGCAATAGGGCATAATAATCTCTGACAAGCATTCTAGAGAACCGATTTCTTCGGGCAACTTTTCAAGGGATGTACAGTGTTTGATATTCAAAGTATTTAGCAGTTTTAGGTTACCGATTGAGCTATCAATCATAGACAACTCAAAACAGTTTCTGAGAATCAATTTTTCCAATTGGCCAAACTCTAAAAAATTAGGTGTTTTGGTTAAAAAATGGCACCTCGTCAAATCTAGAACTTTCAATTTTTTTGCCATCTGCAATGGAAAAACAAGGCAGATTACATGCTGACAAAAAATATTGAGATTATGAAGATCAATTGATAGAATTTGAAGCGAACATGAGCGAGTTGTGTTGGTACCTTGATTTGCCTCCATCCACCCCAGTCGTGAGTGATATTGCTCATCGAAAGGTTGAGCACGACCAAATTCCCTAGATGAAGATTTGTCGCTAAAAAATTTGACGAGCATGAACGCCAAGAAAGCCATCTCATATTAGGACGAACATTTTTGAAGTCGCCCACGAATTTCAAATTTTTCCCTCCAAGGAACCTTAGCTTTGGCAAATATGCTATTTCTTCAGGTGTGAAGTCATGACTGATATCCAAACTTAGTGCTCGTATAGCTCCTTTTTCCTACCAGCAGCAGCAGAGAATAAAGATTAGTATGAAACAATATCAAAAGTTCTTCGACCCCAAACTAATTAAATCAAACGCATGTTGTAACAAGATAATTAGTGTTCTTCTTCTTAACTTGAAAATAAGACAAACCAAGCATGTTCAAAATGTCTATTTTGTGTTGATTCCTTTGTCTTTCCATAGACTAAACACCTCTTCAAGGAAGCAAAGAACTCATTTTATTTTTACCAAAACAAGAAATGAAAAATTCCAACTAACCAAATGGAGCATTAACTTTCTTCTCGTTTCACATGGGTAAGGCTGAAAACATATACCTTAGATGTTTATATAGAGTTACTTTGTACCTCTATAAGTTAGAAAACAAAGCAGGCCATCAACCGACATTCTCAATTTAAGGAACATGAAGAGAGATTTTGCTGGATTTATTATATCTTCTACTCTAAATAAATTTCACCTCTTTCCTGCTCAGTATGACTTGAGTATTCTTATCAATTTGCACCCAGCGGCGCTTTTCAGCATCTTCAAAATTCTCTGCCATGACAATGTACCTTCCTAGATCTCGAACTTCATCATGCATCCAGAAAGAATTGTGCTCATCGATCTTTATCAATGACATGAGGAGAAGAACATCAATTGCACTGCGTGGAGAATAGCCGCTACTACGCCACATGTAGTCTGCATAAGTCTTATCCTCCTTGATGCAAAAACATGCTATGTCTAGGAATATGGCTTTTTCTTTGGCGTCCAATTTGTTGATACTTAGCATTAGTGATTTTTGGACTTTACTGGATGGGACTTGCTTTAAGTCCTTCAATTTCTCGTCCCACTCTGATTTGTTCATGCGGGCAAAAAGAGAACCCATGACTTCTAGAGTCAAAGGAAGCCTTCCTATGCTTGAAACAACTTCTTTTGAGAAATTGTAGCAATTCTTAGGAGGGGTATCACTTCTAAATGCATGTCTATTGAAAAGCAGAATCGCTCGATCCAAAGGCATCTCATTTACTGGGTGAATCAAGTAATTGTTTGGTCGGGTTTGTTTGTCCTCATTTAGCACTACGCTTATGTCCCTAACTGTGACCATGATCCTACTTCCAGAACCAAACCAATCACAGCTCCCCGCGAGGGTCTCGAGTTGTCCCTTTTCGTCCACATTATCAATGACAACCAAAACTCTCTTGTTGCTGAGTCCTCTTCTTATGCGATTGATCCCTTCGTTGGTGTCATGGATTCCATCATTAGAGCTTGAGCCTAGTATATCGGCTAACAGTTTCTTTTGCACTTCTAAAAGACCATGATATTGGACATCTTCAAGGAAGCTAGAGTATTTGAATTCAGACAAGAATCGGTTGAAGATAACCTTAGCAAGAGTTGATTTACCAATGCCACCAATCCCATGTATTATAACAAAACGCACACCATCAGAGTGGGCATCCAACAATTCTTCTATAACCCGTTGATCATCCACTTCAACTAGATGGTTAGGAAGAGATCTGTTCTTCACTTTTAGCTTAAGTTGAACCTCTCGAACAATTAATTCTATAAGTTCCCCATACCTGCCAGACATTTTAAATTGAGAAAATAATGACAACGTATTATTCCTAAATTCAAGCATATACAATTTGAATAAGATAAGGTAAACATATTACGACCGGTTTACAAACAGCGACAGTTACTCAAATAACAAATTTGAATCTATTAAAAAGCAACAATCTCAAGTTACAATGATAATTATCTAAAACATAGAGTGCTCAAATTAGCTGCTATGGCTGCTGCCTAGAATCAGTTCGATGCAGTGATTAAGAGGAAGTGGAAATGATATGGATGCTGACGGCAGGAGGGTAAACAACAGAAAGGAATGATTGGGTTTTAACGTTGTTTGTATGCTTACAAAGGAAAGCAAGGCCATTTCATGTTTGATTGAGGAAGAGAAAAGGATGAAAAGGATTCTAAAATATTTTTATGACTATTTTGTCCTTCTTCTTTTTTTTTCTTATGACTGAGGACTCCACCACAGGCCTCCCTTGCCCGAACGGCACCGAAGGGCCGGGCCCCTATACCTCAGGGGAGACTAGCACATGACCCCATCACCATGGCCTCTCACTTAAGATGTGTTAGCAGCTGCAAAGTTGACCCTGGAACCTCTGCGATGAAGTGCTCAAAGCCGAACCAACCTAGCTTCTACTTATTCATAGACTAAATAAACAAAAAAATAAAATCTTTAGTAACTTGACCTTTAGCTCGTTGAAGATTCAATATCAGCATCATTTAACTCGTGTTATCTAATAGAAAGTTCACTTTAGGCCGTGTCTCCAGGTCCTCCCTCTCTCTCTCTCCCTGTCTCTCTCTCTATAGATTAAGTAGCAGTGGAGGTCACACTGCTTGACGCAGCTGCTGAGTTTGGCTCGTCACCATTCTTTAACGTCTCCACATCTTGTGTAGAGAGAGAGAGAGAGAGAGAGAGAATTGGACCTCTTTTTGTGGGAAAATTATTATTATGTTAAGTGCCCATGAGTGCAAGCAAAGAGCCAATTAATGCGTGATAAATGTCCAAGTGACAGCATAGACGTTGTCAATATACTTCCACCATTTTCAGATTAGTTATGAAGAAAGTGAGGGCGTGATGAAAGATTGCGGCTTCTAATAACCATCTATGTGCTAGTCAATGTCTAGAGATTTAACAGAGTTTTAATCACTATTACGCTATTTGATTTATAACTGCAAATCTTCTACACTGTTTGGTTTCATGAATAACATATGTTTTAAAGGAGCAATATCATCAGAATTTCCAAATACTCCAAAAATTGGACTTATAAAAAATGTAATGTAATGACACTGTAACTGAAACTAAATATGATGGAAATGTTCTGCTTTTTTTTTCCCTCCTTTTGCAAAAAGCACCATTGAAACACATGGATTAACCGTGAGAATTTATAGATAAAAGTCACCGTCCATAGAAGTCTATATAGGTTCTCTAATGATGGTGGAGAAGATGTAACCGGATCCAGCTGCTTCCTTATCTACATAAAATTGATAAATCGTCCTTTGTTGAAAACTGTTATTCATTAAATAAGTTTTAGTTTTTTAATGTGCAGGCAATATTTAGAGAATGATCAAATATATAATTAGTTGGTATGCTAGTAGGACAAAATCAGTCTGTTTGATCTACACAGAGTAAGCGTTAATATCTGTCTTTTTGTCGTTCCTACTTTACCTTTTTCTAAAATGTTGAAAGATATTTATTTTGCTATTTAAATTTGTTTTTAGGTGTTTGACAACCAAACAGGATGCTAACTTAGCATTTAACAATAAATTGACAATGACTTCCACATTCGGATTAGATTTTTTCAACTATGGTATAAATAATATGGAGAAATTATAGTTACTGCAAGATAAATTGAATATGAGATATGTTAAAATCTACAAGAAAAATTGCCTCCCTTTCGGATTACATTAAAATTAATAGCTGGAATAAGTTGTGAAAACTTACTCTTTCCCTTCCCGCTTCCAACCTAGTCTAGTTGCAACCTCACGAAGAGCAGCCTTCCAGCGCTTCACCTCATCGGGTTCATACTTCTTCTCATGCTCAAACAAGGCATTACTGTACAATTTAGTTCTAAGCTTGACATCATCCGGCTTCACATCAAAGAAAAGGGGAAGGATCTCTTTCTTCCCATTCGACTTTGAAGTGCAATCTACCATATGCGCAACCTCACGGAGGCACCATACACTCGAAGCAAAACCCTTAGAGAAGATGGGAATATAAATTTGAGTGTCGTCAATGGCTTGCAAAAGGTTTCCACCAATCTGCTGACCGATTCGGAGCTCTTCATCGTCTTTGAAGACGCGGATTCCTTTCTCGACCATGTCATGATAGAGGCAACTAGTAAAGTTGTCCCGAGTATCCGGTCCCCTGAAACTTAGGAACACCTCGAACTCCATTCCCAATGTGTTGTTGGGTGGTGCCATCGCAAGAAGCAATCGAGACTAGAGATAGAATCGAGCGGGACGAAAATTGTCAATGTGCTTAGTCGAGGGGAGACATCAATTGGGGGAAGTTTAAAAATAAAGGAAAGAAAAACGGTGGTGGGCGTGTTCACTGTTCAGTCGCGATCGCAGCCATTGATTGGCTATGGCAGACCACCGAAGAAATCGAAAAGGAAACCGATATAAAGAGAGAATACCTTATGCGCTGATGGACGGCCGACCGAGATGAGACAGCGACTGAGTCGAGACTAGAGAGGGGAAGATCGAAAGGCACCAAGGCACCACTGGAGAAAAGAGAGAGCCCGATCTGAGAGTGAGAACTCGAAAGTTGAAAGTGTTTGGTCAAGACATTGTAGGGTTTGGCTCTAGCTCCCAAGAACAGACCTTACAAGGCCAGAGAGGCGTACTCTTTTAGCTATATATCTGAGTTGTCCCCTTCAGATAGGGGTGAGCAGCGGTCTAGGGTCGACCCTGGACCGACCCTGGACCGACCCTGGACCGGCCCAACCCTGCCGGTCCTGGTCCGGTTCCCAAGGGGACTGGGTCGGTCCTTGGTCCTGAAATTTCAGGACCAACACTGTGCGGGTTGGTCCTCGGTCCTAAGAGTTTTGGGTCGGTCCAACCCTAGACCAACCCTGTATATTATATTATATTATATTATATTATTTATAATTCTTTTATATATTCAAATCTAAGTAAAATGTTTGTTATATTATATTATATTATATTATATTATATTATATTATATTATATTATATTATATTGAGATGTTCTATCAATAGCACTAATAGTAATTTCAATTTAAAACTTTTGTTGAGTATTAATTATGTGTCGTTTGTTTTGTTTTCAGGTGTTTAGAAGTTCAAGTGAATTAACAAGATGTGAAGTTATATATTCATGGTTTATATTAAGTATTTTGAATTTTTTATGATTTAATTGTATTTTACTAATGAATTTCAGCTGCATTTTGCTTTTCAATTTGTGTCAAATGGTAGAAGTTTTTGAAGAGTAGAGTAGTACTGCATTTGTTACGGTGATTTGCTAGTCAAGTGGTGTGAAGTTCATTTTTTGGTTGAGTGGACTCTACATGATCAAATGCAGGATAACGCTTTTGCATATGATATTATGAATATTAAAGATAGATGATTACAAGAACTTTCCATCTTGTTCCATATCTCGATGAGCGATTAGTAGGTACGAAATTTATATTATTGTGTCATCTTAAATTTGCTAAATATGTATTGGTATTTCTAGTTTAGTTGCACAATGTCGCATTGTCGATGGATGTGTAATTTGTATTTGTAGGTTTGCTTTTTTAGGGAGTATAAAAAATAAGATGAAAAAAATTATCGATCGGTCTCGGGTTGACCCTAAAACCGGACCGAATCCATTGGGTCGGTCCGGTCTTTGGTCCTAAGCTCAATAGGGTCGGTCCTCGGTCCTAAAAATTGAGGACCGACACTGTACGGGTTGGTCCTAGGGTTAGGGGGTGGCCCGGACCATGCTCACCCCTACCTTCAGGGGCTAAGGTTACTTTCACTGTGGGAACGAATTTTACTTGAACTTTCAAAAGTGAAAAGAAAAAATTCGAACCAAAAAAAAGAAGAAGAAAGACACCTCCTCAAAACTTCTGAGAAAATATTAAAATTTTGTTTCTTTTGCAAAAAATAAGTAATTTAAAATATTTTCTTAAAAATAGTTATTTGTATCATTTATCAAAATGAATTAATAGAAAAAATCTTCATTGTCCATGATCATATTTATATATAAATTATTATCGACAATAAAAATATTATTTATTAACTAATTATTTCAATCTATACAATCAATAATTTTTAGGAAAATATTTTTCAGATCATTTATTTTTCATGAAAGAAAGCAAATCGTAATCTTTTACTATGGGTAATCTTTTACTATAAATGCTCCACGTAGAGAGAACTCGGTGCGAGAAATTGCTAATGGTGATCAGGGAGAATCGGTGGAGATTCATCATTCTCAAACTTCTGCTCGTGTTCTAGTGATAATTTTAACTCCCTCTGGCCATAACCAAGAAGAGCCTCTGTAAAGGCTCTCTTTGCTCATTTGTCCCTTAAATCATCTGGACAAAGTCACAAAAAGCTGCACTTGAGTCTCTCAGACTTCAAGCCTAGTGCCAAAGACAAGCTTCTGCTTATTCAGCTCCCTCTGTCTATCATCTGCTTATACCAGCATTGCCCAATTGAAGTGCAACTTGGAGGCAACCCTACAGGTGCATGTGCATGAGAAAGTAGAAAAAGGCGAATGCAAACACGAAGACAAGAAAGATAGACATCAGAACTATAATGTACAAACATCCGTCCACCTTGTTATTACGCAAATTACCATTTGAGAACCTTACATTTAAGAAAAGAAAAAACTGTACAAACATCCGTCCACTTTGTTATTACGCAAATTACCATTTGAGAACCTTACATTTAAGAAAAGAAAAACCTGTGTTTTTCCTACGTCAGCTATGCAGGATAAATTTCGATATCTTCTCAGGTCTGGACCACTTTATTCCCACGAACCAATTCTGAGTAGAAAATAAGCGGAAACTATGAAGAGGTCATCTCTTCTGTTCCAAAAAGAAATGTCTTTAACCTGCTCACTTCTTGATAAATGAAACGCCTTCCTGAATACTCTCTGCTATCTCTTTCTTTGCCTTTCCCAAGCCAGCTCTACAGGTTAACAAACAAAGGCCGAAATTAGAAAAATCCATCTTCCTTTGATGTAATAAAATTATTAAAACTCCTGGCCAAGGGGAAGAACCTCCTCGGCCCCAGTACGACCGAGGCGCATTTTGGATGCAAATAGAAATGGGCACACATCGGCAAACTTTACAGCAGCATATGCCTGCATTTTTCACTTACACATTATTTGAGCATGTGAAAAGAGTGCGCATATCAAATAGCCATCAAATTTCCTGTTCGTGAAAGAGATCAGACTACATCTCAAGGGCCCAAAAAAGGGACTTACCATTGAGAGAGTCGCTGAGCCAGCTCCAGCTTTAACCTGAAAGTTGTCAAGGCACGGACGTACACGATTCAGTTGGCTTCACGACGAAAATTTAAGGAAGCAGAGAAGCGAAGACTAAGATCTCATGACATAATTTCATTGAGGAAATAGATGCAAAAAAAAATACAGTTTTGTTTAGACATCAACAATCAGTTTTAGAAAATCTGATGTATTTAACAATTCTGTCACTGCATGAAACTTCATTTTTCATCAAAATGCAAGTCAGTCTCTAAGCCATAGCTACAAGAGATGTATGGTGCTCTGTTTCTGCATTCTTTCTGTTCATTTCCATTGTTTTCCTTAATGAGGACCAGACAAAATAATCAGAAACGAAGATATTCTCCACAACTGCTTGCTCCTGCCTATAGCCCTAGACAGAGTAACCACCTTGTACATACTTTCACAGGCGAGGTGTCCCATTAATTCCCACAAAGATCTTTATTAACACTTTTTCTTGGGTAGTGGTAGTGGATAAGTTACCGAGGTGGCATTTGGTAAATCGAGTTCCTTGACCTTCACAAGTAGAAATAATAACGAGCTCTCTTATGTTCATTAGGATGCTTTGGCAGAGGCTTCACGCCATAAACTTGGCTTGCAAACGACATAATTTAAAGAATTTAGAAACTCTAACATGATAAACATGTCATGTGTTTGGGAAAGAATATGCTTGCTTGAAGCAGTGTGTTCAATCCTTTTCGACAGGCCAAAAGTGAAGATTGACACAGCTTTTGCAGCACAGGAATTATGTGATGGTCCACCTGATAGGCTTAAACCGCCAAGATAATTATAACGAGCTCAAAATTTTAATAACGTGCTATCAGGGGCATATGCATATGATCCACCTAGTAATTCTATGCATAGAGTAGCACATAAAATTCTCTGGTGGGTTGTCCCATTTTTCAACTTTAACCATGAGAAAGGGCATCTTGAAAACACAAACATAATTTAAGGAGGTGGCACGAAAGTAGACTTACGCAGTTGGACTATAACACAAATTATGAAATTGGTTGGTTACTCTCAAATACTCAATAGGCGATATCAATATCAAACAACATACAACATATTTTGTATTTATCTCCGTGTGTACATATAATTCTGATTCACGTTAAGCTCAATCCATTTTTCAGTACAAGCTGATATCTTTGAAAGGGGAAAAAATGATAACTGTGTGTAGACATCCTAAGATTCTTCAAGAGAAAGGGAGAAAGAAAATAATCAAAGGCTACATTTTCAGGAGGAACAAACTCAGCTCGTGATTACTTCCTTTAATCGGTCTCCATTTCTGATTGGAGGTAAAATCTCCCATTTTCCATAAGCTCACATTCTAAAAAATAAAGCTATCCGATTCAATATTTTGTAGGTTCATGCCAACTAAAATGTTATATAATAATGAAGAACAAAAAAAAGAAGAAGGAAGTACAAGCTCTGCCGATGTCATGTGCATTATAAGCAGGGGCAGTTTTGCCGCTCCAAACTCTCAAATAACCCTCACCAACAGTTCCACTCTCTACGATTTTCACTTTTATTTTTTCTTTAGTTTTTGTCCTTTTTTTAAAAAAAAAAAAATTCTTTGGTCTTTCTTCGCTACATTAACACCATATCAGAGCTATATACAGAAAAAGAAATTACAAAGAACCACGTCAAATTTTGGAATCCATGTTAGCAAATCTAGTTGCGAGTTTGTTGGAGGGATTAAATTGCAGCCAACAAAAAAAATATTTAGAATTTGATTGCACAAATTCAAAATTTTGGAATCCATGTTAGCAGAAAACATTTAGGACTTAATTGCACAAATTCAAATTTTAGGACTTGACTGCATATTCAGCCAAACATTCAAGACTATTGGTGTAATTTTCACTTATAAGAGCCTAAAACGAGAAGTAGTGTGGTGGATACCAAATTCTAAAAATTCTAATGTGATACCCATCATATATTGTTCTCTCCCACCAAGAAGAACTTTGCTATTCTTTGCACAAGTCTTTGAACCAAAGGTTATTGGGTGGCAGACGGTTCAGAGACTTGTGTGAGGCACAACCAACCTAGTAGGTGCTTTTTCGAGCACCACCTCTTCACCCTAAGTGTGGAAAGCTATTATATAACTTCCTATTCGGTGGTGGCCATCTCCGAAGAGATGACATGGTTTATACCTTCACCACCGAAGGCCCCTTTTGTTCCTAGGTGGATTTTTTTCTTACCCACCTAGGAGGGAATACAGGAGGTGGCGTTGTGGAGTCCCCACCCCTCAGGGGTTCTTTCTGATGTTTTTTCTTCCTTAAATCTTATAAGGACCTAACTCTTTTTTTTGTGGAACATGAAGTAAAAAACTTTCATTACATACAAGAAGATAGGCATGCAAATTCATAGACAATTTCATTGAAGAACTAAGATTGATGTCATTTTGTTTTCCCGGGTTTGCACTTGAGAAATTTCTTCATCCTTCTCTACAACAATCATATGACAATAAAAGGCGGATCACACACACATGGTTCATGTTATTTTTGCAAGATAAAGCATAAGTTGCACATTATAATTTAGGATTGCATCGATTGTATTATACCATGTCCCTCTTCAAATGATGCCGTGTCTAGTGAAAAGTGAGTTGTCTCTTTGTTTGATACCGATATGTGATGAGAAAAAGCAGAGATCCTTTTCCTTGTCCGACCAGAATATAGGACACGATGCATGTGATCGTGGCTCATCATGTCTTTTTCGTAGTCTAGCGATTGGTTCGAATTGTCTCCGGCTGGCATTGATTTGGTGATGGGACAGCAGACAGCACCTCTTTCCTTCATTCATCTCCCAACATTTGATGAAACCGATCGCAACCGTCGAATCGGATGACCGTGTCTCGGGATCCATCGGGAGGGGAATTCGCGTTGAACGGTTGATTTCTAGTTGCGGTGCGTTGGAAAAGCTGAGACAGGGCAGTACCGAAGGGACTCGGAAATGGCCGTCCAAAGAGATGCATTAGAATAAACTTGTAGATTAGCAGCCAAAAAAGCATATGGGCCGCGGACAAGTTTTCACGCCAACAAACGCAAGGAAAGTGATAACGCGTGGAATAGGGTGGCTATTTTCAAGCCATGTCCATGTGATAGACACATGAAACTTCCCCTCAACTCCTTACGATACTCCCACGTAAACGCAAGGAAACTGAAAAAGCGGAAGGACAGACGTGTGCATGACTTTATGTCTTTCGTGTTTCTCCACAATTTTGTTTTTCTCTCTGACAAGTTGCGACTTGATGCATGAAGCATACATAAAAGATAAAGAGAGGAAAGAAACATACATAAAAGATAAAGAGAGGAAAGAGACACGAAGAGGACTGGAAACTTTTGCAATGGGGTCGAAACTTTTTTAGGCTTCTTAGTTGCTTGGATGTTAAGTTAAAAATGAGAGGACATTGTGGGGTCAACTCAATTGCGAATTGATGCATGAAGCATACATAAAAGATAAAGAGAGGAAAGAGACACGAAGAGGACGGGAAACTTTTGCAATGGGGTCGAAAAATTTTTAGGCTTCTTAGTTGCTTGGATGTTAAGTTAAAAATGAGAGGACATTGTGAGGTCAATTTAATTGCGAGTTGATGCATGAAGCAAACATAAAATATAAAGAGAGGAAAGAGACACAAAGAGGACGGAAAACTTTTGCAATGGGGTCGAAACTTTTTGAGGCTTCTTAGTTGCTTGGATGTTAAGTTAAAAATGAGAGGACATTGTGGGGTCAACTCAATTGCGAATTGATGCATGAAGCATACATAAAAGATAAAGAAGGGAAAGAGACACGAAGAGGACAGGAAACTTTTGCAATGGGATTGAAAATTTTTTAGGCTTCTTAGTTGCTTGGATGTTAAGTTAAAAATGAGAGGACATTGTGGGGTCAATTCAGTTGCGAGTTGATGCATGAAGCATACATAAAAGATAAAGAGAGGAAAGAGACACGAAGAGGACAGGAAACTTTTGCAATGGGGTTGAAACTTTTTTAGGCTTCTTAGTTGCTTCGATATTAGTTGAAAATGAGAGGAAATTGTGGGGCAAGTAAATACAATGAATTTGCATTTTCGTTGTATGTAAATGTTTCACATCTCTGGCGACGTTTTTGAATTTTCTATAGGCTTCATTACTAATTCCACATGTTCGCAAGCTCCAGAAGAGCAATTGAGTCAAATATCTACGAATTTCCTTACGACTATTTTAGTGATGACAGAATAATCAAAAGCTAATAATATGCACATTTGGCGTGTTATGTTGATAAAATGTTAATTGTTTTGATGGACCTATAAATTATAAAAGGTGAACAAATTAGATGACACTTATCATCGTCAAAGAGTTTTGAATGTGCATGATCGATTTGGATGGACCTTGGTACAAGCATTGAATGGACAATAGAAAAATATTGACAAGAAATCTGCATGAAATTACAGGCAAAGAGTGGATAATAAACAAGACATGGTGGATTTCTACAACACTTGGTGAGAAGATATCTTCAACATTTGATTTGAATTCAAATTGGTATTTTATAGCGGGTTCAATGCTTTGAAGTAAATGGAAAACGGGTAAGTCCGAGAAAATAGATTATTTTAATTTCATAAGCATCCTGCGAGAAAATGTAAATTACATAGAAAGGAAATGCACCTACACGTCCACATTGTGCACCATGCCATCTTCACTGACCCATGTTTCATGCGTGTCTCATCATCACCTTGAAGTAGCCACAGGCCCACAATCATAAATCCCAACTTCCCTTAAAGAATTTCATCTAGCATGGCCATCAAGGAATTTTTAGTGATGCATATCCAAAGTAAAATTCTCATTGCCACAAAATGCCAAAATATCATCCAAGTTAGTAGAATATTGACGTAGTGTGTCAAAATTCATTCAACCTGGCTTGGTTGAATACATACATCACAGATAAAATAAACACTCGATAATAGTTGAACATAACACAAATGTGAAAACACATCAAAGCGCAATTAGAGAAAGGTATCATTATATAGAGGGTTAAACAAATCTTATGATGAAAGCTGAAATATTCATAAACCCAAGCGATGATCCAAACCAAATAAATAAATTAGGAAACAGAGAGAAATTGTTATTCCACCGACTATTGGTTGTGATTGGTTTATAAGTTATGAACATCATGCATGAGTAAATTTAACAAAATATAATGTGGGTGATGTTGATGTTTGTAAACCCACCAATTAAAAGACTGACTAAAGATAGTTTCCTCTTACTAGGAATGGGATAAAAAACATGGGCCTCCTAAAAATAAAGGAAAAATAAATGAGGTAAAAAATCTTGAAATTATCACTTCTTGTGTTAGCAATAATCTCATAGATATATCATATATACGGTGAGACCCTTTAATATCTCATGTTTCTTTTACCAATTATGGATCCGGATACAAGTCCATAAGCTCTTTGCTTATAGATCAAAATGTAAACTGGGCCAATAATGCTTCTCACGTCTTAAGTTTGCAATTGTCTCATGGATTAGGTTGGCCTGCTTGAGCTTGAGTTTGGTCTCTTGCAGTTGGTAGGTCATACTCGTCTTGGTTGCGTTGGCAACGTTCCCGATTTTGATGTGGTCCAGGTTGCTGCGATCTTGAATTTGTGTTTCCATTAACGATGTGAAGGCCTTGGCTTAATTGTATGAATTTAGCACCAACACCGCATGATGCTTAATCTCATTGACGATGTTGTTGAGCTTGTTTTGGGCTACATTTATGGAAACTTAAATTTGGCAACTCTTTTAATCATCCCTTTTTTTTTATCAAATTTTTAATCATCCTTTAATTGCATTGAAAGTTGAGGGTTAATTTTGAGCCACTAAAACAAATCATCATTAAAATTGCATAGAATATTATATAGATATTAGGAATATTTACATAGAATTTATTAAGATTTATATAAAGAAGTTATACAAAATGGTTTTTAAAAAGAGCACAAAAGAAAAAAAGGGCAAGAATGGGCTAGGTTCAGACCGGCCCAGCCTCTTTTCGTTTTCCTCTTCTTTTTCCCGCCGGGGCGGCCCATTTTCCCTTTTCCCCGGCCCAGCCCGCGCTCCTCTCCCTTCCTCCTTCCTTCCCCACGCATCTCTGTAGCAACAGAGACGTACACGGGCAGAAAGCAGAAGCAGCCGTGGTCCACGGGTTGGGATCAGGTCGGCCGGCAAGTTGGCAGTGGCAGAAGCCATGCACGCTTTCCGGTTGCTTTTAAAAGGGAGAGAGGGAGCGTGAGGGGGGGCGCTTGGGCGGAGTAGGTTCGGAGAGAGAGAACGAGATTGAGAGTGAGAGAGAGCGAGAAGCAGAGAGCGAAGAGTGAGGCCGTGAGTGAAGGGCCTCTTCTGGTAGCCGCCGCGTCTGGACTGTTAAGCATATAGGAACAAAGTTTCATTCAGCCACTATAAATTCAGCAAATAACATTGATGCTAGAAGAGAAAGAACTATGGAGAGAAAGAGTTATACGGAGCAGCAAAGCAAAGAACACGTGGGAAAAACAAAACAGGATAGTAACAATGAGCTGATGATCAACGGTGAAGAGCTCATGATAAAGGCAGACATGGATTGCTATCAATGATTGAGAAAGTCTGGAATAAAGAAGATGTGGATCGCCAAGTCATGTAGATCTTAAGCTACACATGTGCTGTTATTCGGTTTAGAGTGGTGAAACAAATTAAGAAACAGTTAGTTATATTCTGTTGGTGATTCGTTTCTGATATAAGTAGTCTTCTTCTTCTTCACATTGAGAGGTAAGCGAAGAGAGAAGAAATATAGAGAGAGAAAGCTTAGAGAGCAATCATCAATGGATGCTCTACATTGCACAGCTGATACGTGCTGTGATAGAGAGATAAAAACAGGGGATGTAAAACAGAGGATTTTGTATTCAAAAGCTGTCATTGATACATAGAAGCTTTGTACTACAATCATATTGATATAGAGTGATTTGAAGTATTTTCTTTGCTGATTCCGCTGTATCTTGATTCATTTCTTCATCTTCATCTTCATCTTCACATGGACCTCGGCCACCGATCCTGACCGACTCGTTCTTCTCCCCCACAGTAGGCCTCGGTGTGTTTCTCTTTGATTTGTGTGGGGTTGTGTGGATATCCCGAGGATCTCGGCTTGGAGGTGTGCAAGACGATCGGGCGTGGCCCAATCGGTCAAGCTTGTCCTCCATTTGCCGCCGCCGAGTCGAGTAGGGCCGCTGTGCAACCGCCCCGTTTTTCCCTTTACCGCGAGTCCTCAGTTTTGCCCCGTTTTGAGTGACGTTGTGCCGGCGCTCGCGGCTGTTCAGCTCGTGCGAGCTCCGGGCCTCGTTGCCCTTGCATTTTGTTTCCATAGTCCCCATACGTCGTGCGTCGAGATCTCCAGCATGCATCCGAGTCCCGGTTGAGCCAGAAACATTATGATTCGGTAGCACACGTCAACTGTTTGTGAAAATGCCCCAGTTAGTGCTACTATAAAATGAGACCAAGACGGCCCTTCGACGGGCTGGGTTATGCCGTGCTTTGTTGATGTTGATTATTCCCTCGCCGATTCGTGCTGCCCTGAATGTTTCTGCCCACATTCTCCTCTTCTTTTTATGAGCCGCGTGCATGCTAGTGGTTAAACAATGGGGTGTGTCGGTGAAGCAATGGCCTTGTGACGGTTCCTGAATGAGTGCTCGCCGGTTTGTTTATTGAGTTCCTTTCAAAGTCCTGTTTGCTCCAGTCACTTGCGAACGTAAGTTTGCGAAATCTTGAATGGTTGATGAACAACGATGGCGGCTTGGTGATGGAAGGTTAAAAAGGAAGTAAAGGGTGAAGGGATTAGTATGGGCTTTATGGGATTAGTGGGGGTTTTAGGTTAGAATATGGACTTAGTGTGGACTCACTAAGATTATGGTGGACCATAGGCCTAGGCAACTTGGAGGAGCTTGGGGTTCCATTTAGTCTCAGTAGATTGGGTTCGGCATGAGTGGGCTTGAGCGTTGACGTTGGGTTTGATTTAGTTTTATAAAGCTTGCGCTAGGCTTCGCTGAGATAGTTCGGATTGGGCTAATTTTTTAGTGGGTTTGGTTCATTAGAAGAGGGCCTGATGTATTGGCCCAGTTTTGATGTTCATAGCCCCGCCCCGCGAAACTATATGTGTCGATGTTCGAATTGGGCCCTAGGGCCCAGTCCGATACATATTCTCGGATTAAAAAATTTTAAAAATATTTTTTATTAAAAATTTCCAAAAACATTTGTTTCTAAAAGTTATGAAAAAGCTTGAGTAGTTTTCTCTTAAAATATGTATAAATCTTTGATAATAATTGTGCTTAAAATTAAACAAGCTCTTAAGACTTTACAATTGGGTTTGAATGTTCTTAAATATATCGTCATTTGTGCAAATCCATTTTGATTATCAATTGATTGCATACTTTTGACACGTTGATTGTGTTTTCCCTTTAGCATATTAGAAATGACATTTTCTTATTTCTTAACATTAAATTTTTGTTTTTGTAGATTGTCATTATAATAAATTCACACCTGCATAATTAATTCACATGTTAGTGCATTGAAATGAATTAGATTAGGTACAAGGGCACTAATTGATTAATTAGTATAATCAAGTCTCTAACCCGAGATTATCTAATTACATAGGAAGTAAGATATACTTCCGTGCCTCATTTGATTTCCAACCAACCTCAATAGGTTAGCAGTGACTCTTCATGAAAAATTCTTATAGCGTTAATTTGAATACCTTAATGATAGGCTTGAGAGAGCCCGAGTGTAAAATGAGGGCAGTAGTCTTGCCTTTTAAGTACTAACCCCAAACCTAATGTCTTTTCCCTCCGGATAGGAAAGGTAGGTGCAATAGACTACGATGCGATTCTCATGAAAATCTCTTCCTTTACTTAAATAAACTTTTCAATAGAGTAAATCTTTGAGATAACTTGCCAATTAAAAGAATTTGGAGACTCTAACATGATTAAAAGATTGACATCTACATCCATAAAAGATTGAAATTTATTTCCTTGACAACTTCTTTCCCACTACTTTGGATGGATGATATCATTTAATCAAATGGGACCATTCGACGAAGAAATCGAAAACGAAACCAAAGAGCACCTATAGTGGGCCGTCAAAGGCAAGGCCGCAATCCGCAAGATCGAGAGAGAGGGAGATACGAGACTAGATGGGGACTCAGGCGATACAATAGAAGGCGTGAGTAAAAATACAACTTCTAAGACATTTCAGGGTTTTGTTTGAACCGGTTAAACCGGTGTTACCAGAGAACCGATTTAGAAATCGGTTCAAAAGCGAGTTTATCCAAGAAATTCACAAGGCCAGAGAGGCTTCCTCTTTTAGCAATTCGTTATGGATGCGAGTTGTCCTCTTCGTGGGTGTAAAAACTTGGTGTGAGAATTGCTGCCGGTGATTAGGGCGAACCTCCCAAGAGGCATCTACAAATTGAAAATTTCTCAAAACTCCCCCTGCCCACCACCGAAGAAGAGCCTCCATGAGGGCTCTCTTGCTCGTTTGTCCGTCACGTCTTCTGTCTACCGTTTGCTTGCCCCAGCATTGCTCAGCTGATAGTGCTACCTGGAGGCGACATTACGGGTGAATATCAAAGTTGGAAACGCAAGAAAGATGGACATAGGACAATGATCTACAAACATCCATCCCCCATGTTATTACGCAGACCACCATTCGAGTACATTATATGCAAGAAAAGAAAAACCTCTATGTTTTCTGCGCCAGGTACGCGAAATAAACTTGGGCATCTTCTTAGGTCTGAACCACTTATTCCCAAGTGCCAATTTTGAGTAGAAAATGGCCGGAAATTTTGCAGGGGACATCTTTTTCCTTGGAAAAGTCACGTCCTTAACCTGCTCACTTCTTGATAAATGAAGTGCCATTCTGAATGCTCGCCGCTAGCTCTTTCATTGCCTTTTCCAAGCCATCTCTATAGGTTAACAAATAGAGGCCGAAATTGGAGAACTTCATCTTCCTCTGATGTAATCAAAGTAGACCTAAAAAATGTCAGGATTATTAAAATTCCAGACCTTTCGTACCAATTCAGCGGGCCTAAGGGAAGAACCTCCTCGCCCTAGTACAATCGAGGTGACTTTGGATGCAGAGAACAGAAGCTCTTTCCCCTGAAAAAATTGGGACAACAATAAAGAAAATCATTGGTCATTTTAGTTTGTATTCAAGAGAAGTAAAGAGATTGGATCTCGATAAATTTTTTCAAGGGCCAAACCTGAGAAGCAGCAAATGCACACTATGACAATGCCAGCGTCGCCCCTCAACCCACGCAGGCACGCACCGGCAAACTTCACAGCAACATATGCCTGCATAATTCATTTTCACATTATTTGAGCATATGAAAAGAGTCCAGTCCACATAGCGAATAACCATCAGATTTCCTGTTCATGAAAGAGATCACACTACATCTCAAGGGCCCAAAAAAGGACTGACCATGGAGAGAGATGCAGAGCCAGCTCCAGCTTTAGCCTGAAAGTTGTGCAAGCACAGAGGTACATAATTCAGTTGGCTTCCCGATATAAGGTAAGGAAGCAGGAAAGTGAAGACAAAGACGTCATGTCATAATTTCTCTGTGGAAATAGATGCAGAAAGAATTTAGTTTCAAGTAGGCATCAACAATCACTTTCAAGAAAATCTGACAGATTTAATGATGATGTCACTCCATGGACTACTCCGCTCATCATCAAAATGCAAGTCAATCTCTTAACTGTAACAACAAAAGATGTATGGTGCTCTGTTTCTACATTCTTTCTGTTACCTTCCTTTGTTTTCCTTAAATGAGGACCATACAAGATAATCAGAAACTAAGATATTTTCCACAATGCTTGCTTCTGCCCATAGCCCAAGACAAAGTAATCACCTTGTACATACTTTCATATGCAAGATGTCCTATTAATTCAGACAAAGATCTTCGTTAGGACTTTTTTTTGGGTAGTGGTAGTTGATAGTTTTTCCAAGCTTCCATTGATACATGGGTTAATATCCTAAAAAACTCTAAACCGGTACATCTGTAATAATTTATCCAAAACTAATTTTTTTACTCTTAAAAACCTCAAACTAGTACACTTTTTGACAAATTTACCCCAAACTGGTACTTTTATGTCAAATTTACTCTATGTTAGTTTCTATTCAATTTTACTGTCCAATTACTAAGTTGGATGACATGTGACAGTTGACCGGTATACCAATTTAGGATTTTACTCTCTATTTGTCATAATTGTACATTTTTTTAATGATTTTTGTGGTATTAATCCAATTTAATGGGAGCTATATTTATAAAAAATATACTAGTTTGAGATTTTTGACGAGTTGAACAAATTAGTTTGAGATAAATCTGTTACATGTACCAATTTGTGACTTTTTGTGATCATTTGAAATAAATTTATCATAAATATATCAATTTGGAGTTTTTCATAATCAAAAAATTAATTTTAGGTAAATTTGATCATAGATGTATTGGTTGGGGGTTTTTCAGGGTATTAATTCTTAATGAATTAAATTCCTTGACCTCTAAAGTTGACTTGCAAAAGATATATGGCTCATGGACCTAAGATGTGATTCTTGCGAAAATCTCATCACTCATAAGAAAGTTCTTAACAGAGTAGATCTTCTAAATGGCTTGTGAATTTGAACAATTCAGAGACTAACATGATTAAGCATGCAGTCATGTGTCGAAAATGAGTTGCTTGCTTGTAACAGTATACCACTCAGGCGACCTTTGTATTGCAAAACTTGACAAAACCTGTTTCAAAATTAACATCAGTAGAACAGCTAAAGCACTATTTTACGACCTGAAAACCCGAATCTGAAGAAACTAACCGGAATGTGATATTAAAAGCTAAATCCATAGAAAATGGAAACTTATTTACTTCAACAATTATTGTCCCACCATTTTTTATGCGAAATGTCATTTATCATTTTATAGAAAAGTGCAATGCCTAACAACATCCCTGTCATACATATAAGTTCTTTTTAGGAAGAATGGATCGCAAACCTGAGATAAAAGAGGTAAAGCGTAAAGTTGTCGCTCCTAGAGGACCCCCAACAACTAGAACATCGATTTCTCTAGGATCAAGACCCCATACTTCTGCCTGCAAGGAACATACTAGATCAGAAATCTGACAAGATACTTAAGCAAACATCTAGGATATCCAGGGAAAGGAAAACGGTTGTCAGCTTTTATGGCATTGCCTCGAAACTCGTTTCTTGCACAATTTTGCTACCTAAGTGTTAGTGCCGAGTATCTATGACCATAAACGACCTCATGATCATGAGAAGAGAACCAACAACACTCCCCAATACATACCAGCAGTTATATGATTATTTCAGCCAAAACAATCAAATATACAGGGCGGTTTCCGGACTCTATTGCTAGACTTGCGAGTAGCCTGATTTTATTAACTTAGCTTCTACACCTTGCACATAATCCCATACAAAGATGTCCTTGGAACAATTTATTGATTGCAGTTACGCATAATATGGCGTCTTAGACAACAGAGCATGCTAAACAAGGTAAAACACGCTTATGTAGATTAGGAGAGGCAACAGCCGAACGAGAGTATAACGAAAAACATGCGCACTTGGAGTTTAAAGTCATACTCTCAGAAATCTGTCCACGGACTAAACTTGTAACTATTGAGACACCTCCCAATTTCACAATACTCCTTGCAAAAGCTTTTGTTTTTTTGGGCGCTGGTCATGTAACATTTTGAATATGTTTTTGCACAACAAACTAATTTACCTCTCCAATATATCGGGATTCAACAGGGCAATCATGCATATAGGTGATCATCGGCCTTGTGGCCTGGCCCACCTAAATTTAGTTCGCCATGAGCCAAAATGGCAAATATGTTTGGATTAGGGCAAGCAATTCCTTTTCTTGAGTTTGACCTTTTCAGAATCTGATCGATTTCGCATCGATGATTTACAATTTTGTTTAATCATGAGCAGACTCAAGCAAACAATGTTTGCTCTGATAGTAAACACGTCATCCCAGCTTGATCAATTCTGGGTAATTACATTACTATTTCAATGTAAATCATCAATATGTGTTGTTTTGAACATTAAATGTAAAACAAGTCCTTGATAGCTGATCCAACTCATTGGCTATGTGGAATCACGATTTCAATAAGCAGATTTGGTAATTGCAGAAGTATCCATTGTTGTTTCAGCAAATGTGTGATGGATGACAAGTTGGAATAATTTAGTCTTTCATTGGCTAAACCACAAATGCTATGAGATGCCGTTGTGCCTAATGCAACCCATATCATAGTTATTAGCAATGAATATTTGTTAAGCCTATCATAACTAATAAAATCATACTTTAGAGATAATTAAAATGAATAAAACATAATAACTTCATGCAGCCCAAGAATTCAATTTGGAAAAGAATACATTATGTTAACATCATCAAGTAATATAGTATATGGCTCAAGAATTGACATGAGGACACTTATGGTGCATTTATTTTGGGAAAAATGAATAATTGAAAAAAAAATTCTAAAAATAATTGCTTGCAAAAATATACGAGCAAAAAATTAATTTAATCGTCTAAGAAAAGTTTAGACATAAATTGTTATTGATAATGAAAATATTTTTCATTGACTACTTATTTCAATTCATACAATTAGAAAATATTTTTCAAATCATTCATTTTCTACGAAACAAATGAAGCAGAGTAGTTCAAGTGGGTGTCGAATGTACTGCATTATTATATTATTATTTTTATGGTAAGCATGTAATGTGCACTATTGACAAAGAGGCGCGGGGGTATAATTTTGACAATCCATTTTTTTAAAAAAGAAAAAAGACAAAATAGAAGGGGGCAAGAAATAAAGGGGAAAAAAAGAGCAGGCGAGGCCAAATGGAACCTCTTAATTAAGTGATGTTTCACGAGCACTAGTTCATTAATCAATTCACAATAGACTCGCGCCTCTTATATTACAAGTCAAATGCTTAAGGATTTAAGTGCAAAGGTTTTTATTTATTTATTTATTTATTATTATTATTATTTTTTTGTGTATCTCGAGTTGATTTATTCGCCTATTGAACCACATGTAAACACAAAATTTGTGAGCAATGTTAGCAACAACATTAAAAAAAAAAAAAAAAAAAAGGAGATTTTAGTGTAGGTATTTTTAACTGTTGATTGGTCCTCGCAGTACATAGCCCATCGTTCAGCGCACAGTCCATGAAGGATAAGTAATATGCGCTGCATCGCATCCATCCTAGTTGTCCCACCCTACCTTCATCTCAAAACTAACCTCAGTTGAAGAAATTTACTGAAAAACAGAAAGAATGTGACCCATATAGGTTTTTCACAACGGTCATTGTATGTAAATGTTTTATATCTAAAGCAGCATTTACGAATTTTCTATTAGATTAAATGTTGAGTCTATTCATTCTCTGAATTTAGGGTATTTAAATTATTGGTCAATATAAACCATCAATATGTGCTGATCTGGACGCTAAATGCAAACCTAGTCCTTGATGTGACGTACAAATTGGAAATTGGAAATTGCCATAATCCCCACAATTGTTTCATCAAATGGGGGATGGAAGACAAATTGGAAATAATTTTAGTTTTTCCAATGGCAAAATCATGAATACTAATACTCCGTTCGTTTATGGAAAATAACTTTCGGAAAAACATTTTCCATATTTTTCGGTGTTTATTTCACGGAAAATGAACTAGTCGGTGAAAGCATTTTCTATCAAGGAAAGCAAGTCTTAAAATAGGGGAAATATTTTCTACTTTTCAAGTTGAGGAAAATATTTTCTTTACTCACTCTCTCTTATCTCATATCCTACTAGCCACTCTTCTTTCTTTTTTAAAAATTCAAAATTTTAATTATTTTTTCTTTTTCTTTTTTTCCTTTTATTTTTTTTCACTTTCTTCTTGACCAATCGCCAACCATGACTACAGCTAGTGATTGGTCATAGGTAAGCCTTGAGCTCGCTAGCCTTGAGCAAGCTCAAGGCATGTTGATGCCAACCTTGGGCCTCGCCAAATTGGCAAGCTAGAGGCTCCCGCTTAGTGCCACAAGCACGAACCTCTAGCGAGGTCTAAGGTTGGTGAGCTAAAGGCTTGCCCTCGCGAGTGGCGAGTAACGAGCGGCAAGCTAGAGACTCATTGACCTCTACCAAGCTCGAGTTCACCACTTTGCGCTCACCAATTTGGTGAGGCTTGAGGCCAACGAGCTTGAGCTCTAGCCAAAGAAGAAGATAAAAATAAAAATAAAAAAATTAAAAATCGATATTTTTTAAAAAATAAAAAAGAAAAATTTGAAAAATTGATTAAAAAATAAAAATAATAAAAAAATTATTGAAAAAAAGTGTATGGAGAAAAAGATTTTCCTTACCAAATAACGAAAAATATTTTCCACTTCATTTTTAGGTTTCAGTTGAATATCATAAAATAATTACATTTTCTTGAAAAATGATTTCTTAGAAATTATTTTCCATAAATGCTACTCTACGAACAGAGTCGATGTGCCATCGTGCCTAATGCAACGATTATCGTAGATATTTGTAATGAATATTTGTTAAGCCTAGTCATACATAATAATCCATACATGAGAGATAATTAAAATGAATAAAGCATAACAACTTCATGCATCACGAGAATTCAATTTGAGAAAGCAAACATCATCTTAACAACATCAAGAAATATGATATATGGTTCAAGAAGTGACATGAGGACACCTGGACTAGTTCATGTCGGTGGTGAATGAGGGTTGCAAATTGGGCTTTCTTCCACAGGCAAGGCCATAAATTTGGTTTTTATTCCGCATGCAGGGCTTCAAAACTCTGAATACTCACGGCCATTTCTTTCTTAGCCTTTATCCAAACCAGGTTAGCAAAAATAACCGATATGAAAATTTCTGTTTTCCTTCATCGTAATCAAAAGGAACCTGACAATTTCAACAAGGCTTGCCTGCCTGTCATGCTATTCCAACGAAAGTCGCAATCGCTTCGCCGGCTGAATGACGTCCTCTTCAGGTTTTGGCGGTGTCCAATTTGTCTCCAACTTGGTGGACAAGGGCACATCCGGCAACCTTTCCAAGGACATGCACCATTTGATCTTCACATTCTTCAAAATTTTCAATTCTTTTAAGCCTTCGACAGCTCTCAACTTTGCACAATGTTTTAGCTCGAGACACAGTAAATTTTTCAACCTCGACAGGTTAGGCAACTTTCTGATCACATCACACATAGTAATGTATAGAAACTTCAGTGATTCCAGTTCCCCAAGACCAAGAATCTCCGCTAGTTCAGGGAAGTTACTAAGCCATAACTCTTGTAGCCTCTTCAAGCACGATAGATCAGGCAAGCATGGCATCAAACATTCGCTAATAGACAGAACTGACAAGCTTTGGAAGTAAAAAATATCTGGCAATTGCAAGATGGAGTGGAGTTTCAAGGTTGATAAGCCAAGTGGAAGCCGATTGATGGACTGCACGTCCTTCCAAGGTGAGGTAACCTCATTCGGGATCCAAAATGTCATGCGTTCTTTACGCACTTCAAGATGATGTAAATGAACTAGACTTGAGAGCTCGGGAAGAACAGGGAATTCGGCAGCTATAACCACTAGGAATTTCAAATTCGAGGGAAGCTCTGGTAGCAGGGAAAGCCGGTGACTTGCAATTTTAAGCATTTGGAGACTAGAGAAACCATTAATCTTTCTCGGCACCGTAGAGATTGGGCTCCTACTTAAGTCCAAGATCCTTAGATGGGTCAAGCTCCACATTTCCCATGGGATTTCATCTATGAGATGCGGACAAAATGAGGCATCAAGTTCTTCAAGCATCTCCAACCCTCCAAGAGCACTAGGCATCGTGTGGATCTTTGTGTATGCTACATTTAAGACTTTTAGCCTCTTCAGATTTCCAATGGAATTAGGGAGAATGGAGATTCCCGATGATTTTAAATCCAACTCGACCAATAATTCCATTTGTCCAATAGAATCCGGAAGCTCTTGTAGATTCTTGCATCCAGAAAAAGATAAATGTGTGAAATTTGTTAACCTTCTAATGGAATCAAGGAGAATAAAGATCCCTGAGAGTTTTAAATCCAACTTGATCAATGATTTTGGTTCTCCAACAGAACGCTCAAGGCTTAGTACATTTCCACAATTGGAAAAAGATAAATGCGTGGAATTCATTAACCTTCCAATGAAATTGGGGAGAATAGAGATCCCTGATAGTTTTAAATCCAACTCCATTAATGATTCTAAATTCCCAATAGTGTTTGGAAGTTCATGTAGATTATTGCATCCGGATATAAGTAAATGCTTGAGATTCTTCAACCTTCCAATGGAATTAGGGATAACGGAGATCCCTGAGTGATTTAAATCCAACTCGACCAATGATTTTAGTTCTCCAATAGAGTCTGGAAGCTCAAGTAGATTATCGCATCCAGAAAAAGACAAATTCATCAAATTCATTAACCTTCCAATGGAATTAGGAAGAATGGAGACACCAGAAAATTTTAAATTCAACTTGACCAATGATTCTAGTTCCCCTATAGAGTCCGGAAGCTCATATAAATTCTTGCATTCAGCTAAAAGCAAATGTTGCAGATTCTTTAACCTTCCAATAGAATTAGGAACAACGGAGATCCCTAAATGATTTAAATCCAACTTGACCAATGATTTTAGTTCTCCGATAGAGTCTGGAAGCTCAACTAGATTATCGCATCCAGAAAAAGACAAATTTGTCAAATTTATTAACCTTCCAATGGAATTAGGGAGAATGGAGACCCCAGAAAGTTTTAAATTCAACTCGACCAATGATTCTAGTTCCCCTATAGAGTCCGGAAGCCCATATAGATTTTTGCATTCAGCTAAAAGCAAATGTTGCGGATTCTTTAACCTTCCAATAGAATTAGGAACAACGAAGATCCCTGAGTGATTTAAATCCAACCTGACCAATGATTTTAGTTCTCCGATAGAGTCTGGAAGCTCAACTAGATTATCGCATCCAGAAAAAGACAAATTTGTCAAATTCATTAACCTTCCAATGGAATTAGGGAGAATGGAGACCCCAGAAAGTTTTAAATTCAACTCGACCAATGATTCTAGTTCCCCTATAGAGTCTGGAAGCCTATATAGATTTTTGCATTCAGCTAAAAGCAAATGTTGCAGATTCTTTAACCTTCCAATAGAATTAGGAACAACGGAGATCCCTGAGTGATTTAAATCCAACTTGACCAATGATTTTAGTTCTCCAATAGAGTCCGGAAGCTCAACTAGATTATCGCATCCAGAAAAGACAAATTCGTCAAATTCATTAACCTTCCAATGGAATTAGGGAGAATGGAGACCCCATAAAGTTTTAAATTCAACTCGACCAATGATTCTAGTTCCCCTATAGAGTCTGGAAGCCCATATAGATTTTTGCATTCAGCTAAAAGCAAATGTTGCAGATTCTTTAACCTTCCAATAGAATTAGGAATAACGGAGATCCCTGAGTAATTTAAATCCAACTCAACCAATGATTTTAGTTCTCCGATAGAGTCTGGAAGCTCAAGTAGATTATCGCATCTAGAAAAAGACAAATTCGTCAAATTCATTAACCTTCCAATGGAATTAGGGAGAATGGAGACCTTAAGAAGTTCTAAATTCAACTTAGCCAATGATTTTAGTTCCCCTATAGAGTCCGGAAGCTCATATAGATTCTTGCATTCAGCTAAAAACAAATGCTGCAGATTCTTTAACCTTCCAATAGAATTAGGAACAACGGAGATCCCTAAGTGATTTAAATCCAACTCGACCAATGATTTTAGTTCTCCGATGGAGTCTGGAAGCTCAAGTAGATTATTGCATCCAGAAAAAGACAAATTCGTCAAATTCATTAACCTTCCAATGGAATTAGGGAGAATGGAAACCCTAGAAAGATGTAAATTTAACTCGACCAATGATTCTAGTTCCCCTATAGAGTCCGGAAGCTCATATAGATTCTTGCATTCAGCTAAAAGCAAATGCTGTAGATTTTTTAACCTTCCAATAGAATTAGGAACAACGGAGATCCCTGAGCGATTTAAATCCAATTCGACCAATGATTTTAGTTCTCCGACAGAGTCTGGAAGCTCAAATAGATTATCGCATCCAGAAAAAGACAAATTCGCCAAATTTATTAACCTTCCAATGGAATTAGGGATAACGGAGACCCCTGAAAATTTTAAATTCAACTTCACCAATGATTCTAGTTCCCTTATAGAGTCCGGAAGCTCATATAGATCCTTGCATTCGGCTAAAAGCAAATATCGCAGATTCTTTAACCTTCCAATGGAATCAGGGAGAATGGAGATTGTCAAGGCAGTTAAATCCAACTTGATTAACGCATCTAGACACCCGATAGAGTCTGGAAGCTCATTTAGATTGTTGCATCTCCTTAAAAGCAAATGCTTGAGATTCTTTAACCTTCCAATGGAATAAGGGAGAACGGAGATCCCTAAGTTATATAAATCTAACTCGACCAATGATTCTAATTCTCCAATAGAGTCTGGAAGCTCATGTAAATTCTCGCAAGACAAAGTCAAATTTGTAAGATTCAACCTTCCAATAGAGTGAGGAACTTGGTTGAAACCAGATAGAACTTTAAGCTTTGTCAAAAATTTTAGATTGCCTAGTGCCTCGGGAAGTTTGATTGGATTGTTGAAGTAGGGCAAGATAATCTCCGACAAGTATTCTAGAGAACCGATTTCTTCGGGCAACCCTTCAAGGAAAGAACAATTTCCGATATTCAAAGTACGTAGCAGTTTTAGCTTACCGATTGAGCTATCAATGGTAGACAAATTGCGACAACCACAAAGAACCAATTTCTCCAACTTGCTAAACTCAGAAAAATCAGGTGTCTTGGTTAACTTGAAGCAGCATGTCAAGTCTAGAACTTTTAACTTTTCTGCCATCTACAATGAAAAAAAAAGGCCAATTCCATGCCAATGAAAAGTATGAGAATACGATAGAATACACCTAGCTAGCAAAGTCAATTAAAAAAATATGAAGTGAACATAAGCGAGGTGTGTTAGTACCTTGATTTGTCTCCATCCAACCCAGTCGTGGGTGATACTGCTATGCGAAAGGTCAAGCACGACCAAATTCACCAGGTGAAGATTCGTTGCTGAAAAATATAGTGGGCAATCACGCCAAGAAAGCCATCTCAAATTATGAAGAAGATTCTTGAAGTTGCCAATGAAATTCAGTCTTTCCCCTCCAAGGAACCTCAGCATTGGCAAATAGGCTAGTTCTTCAGGTGTCAAGTCATGACTAATACCCAAATTGAGTGCTTGTACAGCTCCTTTTTCCTGCTAGCAATAGGAGAATAAAGATGAGTGTGCAATGCAGGAGGTGAAAAACCAATGTAAGTAGTCAATAATATCAATAGTTCTTCAACTCAAAATAAATTAAATCAAGAGCACGTTGTAACAAAAAAATTACTGCACTTCTCTCAACTACAAAATAAGACAAACCAAGCTGTTTAAAATGCCCATTCGGTGTTGATGCCTTTGTCTTTTCACAAACTAAACACCTTTTCAACGAAGGAAAGAACTCATTTGCATTCTCACTAAAACAAGATATGAAAAATTCAAACTAACCAAATGATGCGTTATCTTTCTTCTCAGTTTACTTGGGTAAGGCATGAAAATATATACTTTTGTTGTGTAAGAGTTCCTTTCTATTTTCTCTATATGTTAGAAAACAAAGCAAGCCATCAATTGATATTCTCATTTTAAGGCACAAGACCAAAGATTTTTCTGAATTGATCATATCTTCAAGTTGTAATAACTTTCACCTTTTTGCTCCTCAGTATGTCTAGAGTATTCTCATCAATTTGTACCCAACGGCGTGCTGCAACATCTTCAAAATTCTCTTCCTTCACGATATACCTTCCTAGATCTCGAACTTCATGCATCCAAAATGTGTTATCGTCCTCTTCAATCTTTATCAATGACATGAGGAGAAGAACATCAATTGCGCTACGTGGAGAATAGTCACTACTACGCCACATGTACTCCGCATAAGTCTCATCCTCTTTGATACAAAAACATGCTATGTCTAGGAATATGGCTTTTTCTATTCTGTCCAATTTGTTGATGCTTATCATCAATGTTTGTCGAACGTCCTTATATGGGGCTCGCTTTAATTCCTCCAATCTCTCACCCCACTTAGATCTAATTGTGTTGGCGAAAAGAGAACCCACGACTTCCAAAGTCAAAGGAAGCTTTCCTACACTTGAAACAACTTCTTTTGAGAATTTGTAGCAATCTTTCAAAGGAGTATTGCTTCTAAAAGCATGCTTGCTGAAAAGCTGAATGGCTTGATCAAAAGGCATCTCCTCTACTGAGTAGTCCATGTAATTGCTAGGTCGCCTAAGGTTGTCTTTATTTCGTATTGTCCTTAGGTCCCTGAGTGTGACAATGATCCTACTTCCACAACCAAACCAATCGCAGCTCCCTGCGAGGTTCTCAAGTTGCTTCTTCTCATCCACATTATCGACAACAACTAGAACTTTCTTCTTGCCAAGTCCTCTCATTATGTGATCAATCCCATCATTGGTGTCATAGATTTCTTGAGCAGAGTTCGACCCCATTGTTTCAGACAATAGTTTCTTTTGCATGTCTAAAAGACCATGACTTTGGACATCTCCAAGGAAACTACTGCAATTGAATTTAGACCGAAATCGGTTGAAGATAACACTAGCAAGAGTTGATTTACCAATACCACCTGTCCCATGGAGTATGACAAAACGTACGTGATCATCCGAGCCAACATCCAACAATTTCTCTATATGCTCTAGATCATCCGTTTCAACTAGATGGTCAGGAAGAGGCCTGTTCTTCCCCTTCAACTTAAGTAGAACCTCTCGAACGATCAATTTTATAAGTTCCCCATACCTGATAGACAGAGATAGTGGACGAACTTAGACTAAAAAAATAATGACAACTTGCTATATCAAGACCGATTTACAAATGGTGGCAATAATTCAAATGACAAATTCAATCCATTTAAACATACAATCTCAAATTACAATGTAAGTTATCTTAATTCGGATTTAAACACTAGTTGCTACCCAGATTCACACTAATTCGGAGTAAACACTAATGCTTAGTTTTAATGCAATGATTAAGAGGAAATTAAGGAAATTAGGTGATTTCATATTTGGGTAAAGAAGAGAAACGAGCAGAAAAGAATCTAATTATAATTTTTATAACTATTTTGACCTTCTACTTATTCATAAATTAAATAAATGAAAATTAAGTGTAGCAATGAGGAGGACGTTGGCTCGTTAAAGATTCAATATCAATAACAATCAACTCATATCATACGATAGGATCAGACCCAAAAAAAAAAAAAAAATCCTCATGTTATAGAATCCTCATTATGATAAATTCACTCCATACCGCGTCTCCAAGTCCCCCCCCCCCCCCTCTCTCTCTCTCTCGTGCGGAAATCTCGATGGGGAAACTCCATTGAGACACTATCAATCTCCAAGCTTTGGGTGCTGCATCAAGCGGTGGGAGCTCCACCGCTACAATAGAAAGACAGACAGAGAGGAGCGGCAGCAAATACATTGTCCCTAAACTTTTCCCATTTCCAAATTAGTTATTAAGAAACTGAGGTGGTGATGTAAGATTATTGTTTCTAGTAATCATCCATGTTATAATTACTACGCTGAAACTTAATAACTATCGCTCTGTTTTTCTTTAAAAATATAAGTCTTTTTGCACACCCATATGTAGCAAAGGAGGACTATTCTCAGAATTTCCAAAATACCCCTAAAATAAAATGTATAAAACATATGGTTGTAATCGGAACTAAACATATTGTTAATGTGTCACGTGTCTTCCTTTTTTTGCAAGAAGCACCGTGAAAACACGAGGGAGAGCCGTGGGATTTTGTAGATAAAACTCACCATCCATAACAGTCTGCATAGTTCCTTTAATAATAGTAGAGAATATGTCACATGATCCGGGCGTTTCCTCATCAACATCAAACTAATAAATTATTCATTGTTGAAAACTGATTTTCATCACATAACTTTAGTTATTTATTATGTGTAGGCAACATTTGGAGGTTGATCAAACATATAATTTTGTCAGCAATACAAAATCAATACGTTTGATCTGAATGAATAAGGATTAATATTGGTTTGTCGTTTACACTTTTCCTTTTTCTAAATTTGTTCAAAATTATTAATTTTTCTGTTTAAATTTGTTTTACGGTTTTTGACAACCAAATACGATGCTAACTTAGCATTCAGAAACAACTTGACAACGACCTAACATCTAGGTCAATTTTTTTAAAATTGCAGAGAAATTAATAGCTCGAAGACTAGATTGAATATGAGGTAAAAGTCCTAGAGATCATTGACATCGTTAAATGTATAGCACGACGAATAATATTTTTGTTGAGTTCTCGATAAATTATGTTAAGATTAATAACTCTGAAAAAGTAGTGGAAAACCTACCCTTTCCCTTCCAGCTTCCAACCTACTCTGGTTGGAACCTCAACCAGAGCATCTCCCCAGCTCTTGACTTCACGGGAGCTGTACTTCTTCTCATGTTCAAATAGGGCATCTCTGTACAAATTGGTTTTAAGCTTAACATCATCTGGCTCCACATCAAAAAAAATGGGGAGGATCTCCTTCTTCCCATCCGACTTTGAAGTGCAATCTACCATATGCGCAACCTCACGAAGGCACCACACACTGGAAGCGAAGCCCTTAGAGAAGATGGGGATATAAATTTGAGTGTCGTCAAGGGCTCGCAAAAGGTTTCCACCAATCTGCTGACCGATTCGGAGCTCCTCATCGTCTTTGAAGACGCGGATTCCTTTCTCAAACATGTCATAATAGAGGCAACTAGTAAAGTTGTTCCGAGTATCTGGTCCCCTGAAACTCAGGAACACCTCGAACTCCATTCCCGATGTGTTAGCGGCAGATGCCATCGCACTTAGCAAACGAGATTCGAGACAGAATCGAGTTGGATGAAAGTTGTGAATGAGCTTGCTTGAGGCAGGACATCAGTTGGGGGAAGATCAAAAACGAAAGAAAAAAACAATACAGATGATGGTTATGGTTAGGGACAAACCAACAGCCATCGATTGGCTATGGCAAACCACCGAAGAAATCGAAAACGAAACCGATATAAAGAGAGAATACCTGATGCGCCGATGGACGGCCGATCGAGATGAGACAGCGACTGAGTCGAGACTAGAGAGGGGAAGATCAAAAGGCGCCGCCAGAGAAAAGAGAGAGCCCGATCGAAAGTAGAAAGTGTTTGAAAGTCAAGACATTGTAGGGTTTGGTTCTGGCTCCCGAGAACAGACCTTACAAGGCTGGAGAGGTTTACTCTTTTAGCCTTATTTTTATATGTCTGAGTTGTCCCCTTTAGGGGCTAAAGTTATATTCATTGCTGGAACAAATTTTACTTGAACTTTCAAAAGTGAAAAGAAAAACTTAGACCCAAAAAGAAGAAGAAGAAGAAGAAGAAGGAGAAGAAGAAGAAGAAAGACACCTCCTCAAAACTTCTGAAAAAATATTAAAATTTTATTTGTTTCGCTAAAAATAAATAATTTTAAAATATGTTCTTAAAAAGAATTATTTGTATCGTTTATCAAAATGAATTAATATAAAAAATCTTCATTGCCCACGATCATGTTTATATATAAATTGTTATCGACAATAAAAATATTATTCATTAACTAATTATTTCAATCTATTTTAATTTATACGATCAATAATTTTTAGGAAAATATTTTATAGATCATTTATTTTTCATAAAAGAAAGTGAATCTAAAGCGCACAGTCTTTTACTATGGGCAATCTTTTACCATAAATGCTCCACGTAGAGAGAACTTGGTGCGAGAAATCATTCTCAAACTTCTGCTCGTGTCCAGCTGATAATTTCAACTCCCTCTGGCCACTAACCAAGAAGAGCCTCTGTAACTGTAATGGCTCTCTTTGTTCATTTGTCCCTTTAATCATCTGGATAAAGCCACAAAAAGCTGCTCGAGTCTCTCAGACTTCAAGCCTAGTGTCAAAGACGAGCTTCAGCTTATTCAGCTCCCTCTGTCTATCATTTGCTTACAGCAGCATTGCCGAGGTGCAAGTGCATAAGAAAGTCGAAAAAGGCGGACGCAAACACCAAGGCGAGAGAGATGGACATAGAACTATAATATACAAACATCCGTCCAGCTTGTTATTACACAAATCGCCATTTGAGTACCTTACATTTAAGAAAAGAAAAACCTGTGTTTTTACTATGTCAGCTATGCAGAATAATTTTCGATATCTTCCCACGTCTGGACCACTTTATTCCCAAGAACCAATTCTGAGTAGAAAATAACCGGAAACCATGAAGAGGCCACCCGCTCACTTCTTGATAAATGAAACGCCCTCTGAATACTCTCTTTTAACTCTTTCTTTGCCTCTTCCAACCCAGCTTTACAGGCTAACAAACCAAGGCTGAAATTAAAAACTTTCATCTTCCTCTGGTGTAATTTCAGCAGACCTAAAGAATTTCAAGATTATCTAAACTCCGAACCTTTCGAACTCATTCAGCGGGCCAAGTGAAAGAACGTCTTGGACCCCAGTATGACCGAGGCGCACTTTGCACGCAAAGAACGGAAGCTCAGTCACCTGAAAAACGGTGGCAACGATAAATTTTCTATGATATGAACTAAAATTCGGAAAAGAATTTGATGGCTAATAGACAGTCCCTATTCTAAGGCCAAGAGTGCCGTGTATGTGGGATAGCATGCTTGCTCCAAGTTCTGGTTTATATCATAATCCAATTTTCTAGTTCAAAAGTTTTTGTGATGCGATTAATTTGATATAAATGGGTATATCATTTCAAGATGCTTTTATGATACAAACTCTATTCTATTCCATAAATTTTTGCAAAAGTTGCCTTAAAATGTGACGTTTACTAATTTTGCTGTTTGCTGGAAATCTGAAGAGCGATAGCAGGGGCAACCACGTTTCAGATAATGACCGTGAGCTTGATTGAGGCAAGACATGTTGAGGTTATTATATTGCTCATCCCGCTGCACGAGAAAGACAGTAAAAGCATGTAGAGTTGCTTTTGCGTCCGCCTGGAGTTGGTGGAATCGGGAAAAAACAAAACAAAAGAACAATAATGGATCCGGTAAGCGGTCCTTTTCCTTTGTCTAATTTATTTATCATCAATGGATCCCGATCTAATGAAATGATTCACGCATATTAAATGCAAATCTATCACGATATTAACGTCATATGTGCTCCACATAGTGACGGAATCAAACACACAAGGACAAACTTTTTAAACTGAGGCCCTTTAAGAAAAATTCACGATTAGATAATATTATCAAAGGTATTAAACCTCTCGAAGCCCAAGTCCCTCCCGGTCCTACCGCTCCCTTCTATGAAACTTCCTCTTTATGTAACATAACGATCAAGATAAACAATTTTTTAAAAAAAAAATAATAATAATCTGCGGGTGATGAATTTGTGTAGCAACAAAAGTATGATGCATAACATCGAGACAATAATCCATTATTATCAAACTAGTTGAAATCCCTGCGTTGCAACAGGCTGAAGTTGAGTTCTTTGAGTATTTGTTTTAGAGATACATGGTGTAATTTTGCGAAGTGAGCATTCATCTATCAACAAAAAACACAATGTTCTTATGAATATAGAATCATTAGTTTAGCTTTTCTTCTTACAATGTCATTTTTCATTTGCTAACAATGAAAATGATGCTTTAACTACAGCCGAGCCCCCTTTAACTACCTTGAGCTATACTCTATATATATAGTAGCACTTCCTCGTATTCAAATGAATTCTATAACATAGAATAAGCAAATAGAATAAGTAATAGACCTTTGATCTCATAGCTGAATTTACCTTAATATAGTCAAATACGGTAGGGAAGACCTTAACAAATACTTAAGAGACTTTAAAATTTGATTCGTCCTTTTCAGCAACTCTCAAGTCTTTCAATTTTATAAAATCTCTTGCCACGTGAATGCAGACCTTGAATTGGTAGATATTGGTCCTTCAAGGCCTTTGCTAACTACTAGCTTCGTGTCTTGATTTCACCTTCTCTTTTCCTTGCATTTACTTAATCATGAAGGAGCCTACAAATATCCTCTTTCCTGGCCACTAACATGGGGGCAAAACTTGCAATAGAAGAATTCGTAAAACTAAAAGAATTATTGACTTCAGTTGACTAATCATAACAGCGATAAGACAGGTCAATGGAAGAGGATTCACGAGGAAATATATAAAACGTTTGATCAAGCACTAAGAAAGGTACAGGAACTTCATTGGCTATGTGATTCTAAGAGTCTAGGTATTATAATCTGGATTGTTAATTATCTTACCTAATGAGTAATGATCAAGAAAAGGAACTTGAGAATTGATCTTGAGTACTCCCAATGCAATGTCATCAAGATTCAAGGAAGATGAAATGGATATGGCAATTGCGAAAAATGATATAAAGAGGAGGAGGAGGAGGAGGAGGAGGAGGAGGAGGAGGAGGAAAATTAAAAGGAAAGAAAGGGCTGACGGGGATTAAAATTAGCATCCTCGTATTAAGAAATCAGATCAATTACTCAATACCAAAGCAAAATAAAACTTATTTTTTTACATATGTCCATACGTGCAAGCAATTTGGTTCACGTATAAGTTAATATCTTTGAAAGGGGATATAATGATGATTACATATGTATAAATATTCTAGAACCCTGAAGAGAGAGGGGAAAAGAAGAAAATAATAAAGGTTACATTTTCATGAGAAACTAGACTATCTCGTGATAAAGCAACGAAGTGGGGGCGGTTCCACCCTCTCCAAACCCTCAAACAACTTTTACCGAGGGTTGCACTCTCTATGGCTCTCATTTTCCTTTTTCTTTATATTTAATTATCATCTATTCATTAATTTTTCTCCATTTTTTTTTGTTTTTCTTAAATTTTTATTTTTATTTTTTGTGGCGCCGTAACTGCATGACGCAAGCAAGGGCCAGCAACCCTAGCCATTTGTAGTGCAAGGGTCACTAGCCATTGTTAACAAAGCTTGGGGGTGGTAGTGTGATCACAAAACTAGCTTTGTACCAATTAGTTTCGTTTTAAGTGTGATCACAAAGATAGCTATTTGGGATGTTGGGTATCAAATAGGTCTCTCACTCATGATTGTCCATGCGTAAGCCAATTATCTTGATAGATAAGTCTCCCATAAGCTCAAATTAGTATAAAGAATTTTAAAAAACTGTGCAAGGAGAGCGAGCGGCCATCAAAGTGGACAGTATCACTACCATTAGCCGAATGGGACTGCTTATAAGTCCATATCGAATTTTTATCTCTCTAAGCAAGATCAAATTGGATTCATTCAAGAGATGGCATAGTTCTTACACGCTTGATTAAAACGTAAGAGCGATGTTAAGGTGGAATCCCACCACAAGAAAGCCAATCCTCCCCATAAGACTTTAATTGCAAGGGATTAAAAAAATGCCGATGAAATTGGCAGTGAGTAATAGTAGGCGACTTGAGTCAAGATAAGGTGGAATCAACTACAGCCAAATATTTTATGCGCTTAATTGTCCTTTGTTCGTAGGCATAAAAGATAGAAGGCGAGTCGCTATATTTAAGTCATGCTCAAATAATGAACACACGAAGCTTCCATTCAATTCCTTGCGAAAGCCCCATCTAAACGCACGGAAAGTGAGAACGCGTGGCCCGACACCATTATATGTTGGAAGAAGCAAAAGGGAGAAACGCATGGATAACTTTACCTTCCGTGTCTGTCCACAACTTTTTCTTTTTGACAATTTAACTCAATTGCGAGTAAGTGGACGAAAAGGAAGGAAAGAGACAAGAAGAGGTCGAGAATCTTGCAACGGGGTCGAAAATTGTTTAGGCCTCTTAATTGCTAGGATATTTAATTTGTAACTGAGAGGAAGTTGTGGGGGCAGGTAAACGCAATGATTTTGCATTCTCTTTTGGTATGAGTACTATATTACTCGTTCAGCTGTACGAGACTAAATGAAAGCATGTGCCGTAGTTTATGCGTTCGGCCGGAGTTGCTGGTACCAAGAAAGATTTATAATCGTGTAAAAAGTGGATCCAAATTCATATGCGATGCACATGGGACGGGACCTCGAATTTCCTAAACAATGAGGCCTTTTGGATAAAGTTATAATTAAGTTATTAAGCGTCCTCAAGCTAAACTCTGTCCCAACCCTACCACTAACCTTCTATGATACTTCCTCGTGATATTAACCTAATGATCAATATAAACAAATATAAAATAGTCTGCAGGTGCTGAATTAACATAGTTACAAAAATCTAATGTCAAATGATGAGGCAACAAACCTTTATCATCAAACTAGTTGAAGTCCCATGTGTTGCATGGACTAGAAGTTGATTAATTGAAATAGGGTTAATATCCTAAAAAACCCTAAACCGGTATACTTGTGACAAATTTATCCAAAATTAATTTTTTGATCATGAAAAACCCCAAACTAGTACATCTGTAACAAATTTACCCCGACTGACCATAAAAGAACCTTAAACTGGTACATTTATGATAAATTTATCCCAAACTAATTTATTCAACCGCAAAAAATCATAAACTGATAAATTTGTGACAAATATACACTCGCTAAATTGGATTGATACCACAAAAAAATTACAAAAATTGTAAATTGTGACAAATGGAGCGTAAAATCTTAAATTGGTATACCAATCAACTATCACGTATAATTTAACTTAGTCAAAATTTAACGAAAATTAACAGAAGATAAATTTGTCACAAGTGCATCAGTTTGGGGTAAATTTGTCAAAGGTATACCAGTTTAGACTTTTGATAGTCAAAAAAAATAATTTTGGATAAATTTGTCACAAGTGTATTAGTTTAGGGTTTTTTAGAGTATTAACCCATTAGAATATTTACTTTACCAAAAAAAAAAACCCATTGGAATATTTATTTTAGAGATATATAGTGTCACGCCTCAAACCTTAAACACATGAGCATTCCTCAACGGTTGATTAAATTGCGACATCTCAGGACTTATCGCTGACCTAGTCTTTAATCTTTTGATTAAACGCAAGTGGAAGCATTTAATATAAATAATATCTAGTCAAACAATGAACAATAGGGATACTAAAAACACAATGAACATTCCCAAAAACAACACTTTCATTTATAAATTGTTAATCTTAGAAAGTTTAATAATTACAAGCCTTTTTATGGCCATTTCCTCCCTACCATCTCAAAAACCTGTAGGGTTAGGGTTAACATAAACTTCACTAACGACAAGACCAACCAAAAATGACGTTAGGTATGCCCGCGTCTTGGTCCATCAGGACCCCAAACTGCACGTGATAGTACTCCATACAATGAACATGAAAATATTTAATAACAATGAGGTGAAATAAAAATCTTAACGAGTTAATAGCCTAGGTGTCGACTAAAACGCAAATTCGTCTCGAAGGCAACCTAAACGTAGACGATATACAACTTACCTTGCCTTGGGTACATCACATATAGTAATATCGATGCAACAAACATAAACAATAATCAAAACACAATCCACAACAATTAAGCGCACGGTCAAACGTGCGTGTTCCAATTATTACGACCCTTTGGATCATAGCCAACACACAAGTCGATAGTCTTTCCAAGAAGCCTCAGACATTGGTGACAATCGGTGACAGAGCAAAATCAAGTTCAATTTCTGCTCTCAATAGATTTTGGTCAAGCTATTGCCCTCCTCTACCACCTTTTCATTGGCAAATCTATTGATCTCCATGAGACCGTAACAAATAGAGGTTTCGAAAAATCTGATCGGAAATTATTCTGGATGATATGAATAGTGACTATGGACAGTGATTTCCCTAACTTATTGCTACAGCACTTTGCTATGTCATTTTTAGATTTGCCACAAGGTTTATAGGAAGCCTCAAACATTTGTTGCAATCGGTGATAGAGCAAGATCAAGTTCAATTTCTGCTCTTAGCAGATTTTGGCCAAGCTATTGCTCTCTGAACATCATCCTGCTCCATTGAGCACGATATCGTCTAGAACCCCCCTAGACAGCATTCCATAAAGAACATCGGTCTGACCTCAATTGCGAGGCGGCATCCGAACCTCTACTGGGCATTCAATAAATATCGAGTATCGCCTCTAAACTCTCATTGGGTGACAGGTTCGATTAAATGATTACTCGAGCATGCCAACAATCAAGCCAGTATACTTTGCCTTTAATTAGCCTAGTACAAAAGAGTTCGTGTTCCTTCGACAAATTTTTACACTTAAAATTCTAGTAAAATATTTGCACGTGGGCATGTACTAAAAATTTATCTGTCAAATTTTGCACAATTTCACTCTAAAACCCCATTGCCCCGTTTAACACATAAAACTTGACATCCAGACCAAACACCGCAAAAATTACTTTTTTTTCTTTTGCCCATCAAACCTTCTTTTGAAATAGTAAATAAAGCCTATCATTGAGCAATCAATAACATGGCATCATAAGCTTAAACAATTGGAATTATGCACAAACTCATCTAGAAAAACGAGCATAAAATTATATTTAACGACTAATCCGTTATTAGCGTGCACTAATCACTATTAATTAAGCTCATTGAGATTAATTAAGACTAACAATCATTAATTAATATAAATATAATTAATTAAAATTAATTGTTGTCAATTAAAACAATCACGATTAATTAAACAATTGTCCTTATTTAAGCCTAATTTTAATTAGCCTTAATCTAACTCATCCTTAAACTCATCCTTAACCATGGTTAGTACTAAACCAACATTAAATATCACTAACCACCATTAGCATAAACTAAACCTATCTTTAAACGCAATTAACTACCTAAACAAGGATTATGAGTTAACTCACGGGTTTTCTGACTGCAACAGACTTAGGGCGACGACGACACAATGGTGACATAGCGGCCACGGCACAATGAGCTTTAAGGCTCATGGCCACCTTGCTTGAGAGCTTGGTGGTGGTGGTGGCAACTTGAGGTGAGCACAACAGTGGTGGTTTGCAATAGTGGAAAAGGACAGGTGTTGACACCTAATTTGCCTTTTCAAATACACATTTTTCTTTTAAAAAAAAATCTTAATTTTTTTTAAAAATTAAAATTAAAAAATTAAAAGGGGGGGGGCGAGAGAGGCCGGGTTGGGCTGGATTCGACCTTGGCGTGGCCCGCCTCTCTTTCCTTTCCCCCTGTGCAGCCCAATTCCTTCCGTCTTCAGCCCGGTCACGCCCTAGCCAGTCTTCCTCTTCCTGCCTATCCTTCGCATGTAGGACTTGTAAAAAAGGAAAAGGGAGGAATGCAGCAAGAAGACAGAGGGAACAGGGACAAAGGCAGAGCGTCGATCGGGAGCTGGTGGTCGAGGTCAGGCTAGTAGTGGCAGCTGGCATCGCAGAAGGGTTGCGTGTACCAGCCGAGCAGAAGAAAATGGGGGAGAATAGACAAAACCGAGGGGAGGCAGAACACGGCAGAGAGAAGAAGGGAGGAACCGAGGGGAAAAAAAAAGGAGAACAGGGAGGGAAGGAGGCTCGTGGAGGTTAGCCAAGGAGTCGAGGACTCCCAGGGACGCCCTACCGCCGTCAGTGAGTTGCCGACCGCCGCCGACCACCGCCATTTCTCTCGAAACGCAGGTAGGCATTTCGTCGAGCACCTTGCATCTATCTTTGGAACCAAGCCAACCGAAGCTCATCCCAACCAATTCAGGCAAGCTCTGGCCACCACCTATCCTCCATTGCTTTCCTTGATGTTTTGGCATGTTTTTATGGAGTTCTGGCTCCATGCTCGGGCCTCAGCTGAGCCAAAATTCCTTAGTTTTGTTAGCGCCTGCCACCCGTTCGCTAAAATACCCAGCCAAACCCTCCTTTCCGACTCCTCTGCGTAGAGCCCTACTTAGGATGTTTGGCCATCGGTGAGGCACCGCCTTCTAGCTGGAGGCCACTCGCATCACTTGCCGTTGCTGTCTTCTTTGTTGCAACCAAGTAGATCGTGAAGCAAGGATTGTGGGCTGGCAGAATGCCATCCTTGGCCAACGCCCTGTCGCCGAGACCCTCGACCTCAAGGGTCGAGTCACCCCCTTGCCTAACTAGGACAGTACGGCTCCTCTGGTGACAACTAAACAGTCACTGACCAGAGAGTGTAGGCCAGGTTGGGCTAAATTTCTCTGGCTCGCTCGGCCCCTTTCTTCCATGGGCCAACAACCCAAAGTTGGTCTAGGCTGTGGGCCTGCGGGAAGCCTTTTTTGGGGGGATTGGGCCCATTATTTAAGGCCCAATCTAAACACAGCAAAGGCCTGACCAGCCTTGGTCGGGCTTTACCTGCTTGAGCGGGTTGATCGGCCCTTCCCCAACCGGGCTAAACCCGAGCAGGTTTGACTGACTCGCCCTGACCGGGTCTCAACCTAGCTTGCCCTAAAAAAAATTAAAAAATTAAAATTGAAAAATGTAGGGCATGGTTGGAAATTGTCATGTCTTGCTTTCTTAGTATAATTAGGCATTTATTTATTCGCACATTAATTATGTTGTAGATTTAATTTACATATTTAATTACGTTTGGGATTGTTTAGTTGCATGCGCTAATTTTACTGCAATTAAGAGCTTGGTTGCTAGTTGTCACTTTAATGATTGCGTACTCACATGTTCACATCATATGTTAGTGGATAGATATAAAATCAATCTAAACTACCTGACAAAAACTTTTTAAAAATGAACAAAATTAGGTACCGAAATGGCACTAATTGATTAATTAGTATAATCAAATCCCTGACCCTAAATTATCTAGTTACATAGGAAGAGAGGTACACTCCCATGCTTCACTTGGTTTCTAGCTGACCCCAATAGACTAGTGGTGACTCCTTATTGCAAAATTCTTAAAAACACCCAAATATCGCGTAAGGTATGGGCTTGGGAGAGTTCGTGCCTAATCATAGACCTTAGGTCTGTCATTTAGGCAATATCCCTAAACTTATTCCCTCCCCTCGAGGGGTAGGTCACAACGGCTTAGCGACTCCACTAGGGAAGAATTTTGACCTTAGAGAACTTAGGCCGAAATTGATATTGTTCAAAAAATATTTTTGTTTGGTAGCAAGGATCCAATGTGACATCCTGATTTTTAGGTTATGTTTTCAATTGAATAAGTTAGGCTTTTCATCGACATGCCTATAGTTCTTTTCCCTGAAATGATCACTCACGGAATAACTAGTCTATCATGTGAAGTCGTTAAGGGATTTTAAATACAATAGATTTGAGAATTCGACCAGGAATCAACTGCTCGACCGTGCTAATCTGCAAGAGTCATTACGACACTGTCAAAATCGATCAAAGATCAAAGATAGATGGATTCAACAGAGCTATGTGATTAATGTGTGAGTGATTCCATCTAATTGCAAAATTTCTGTCGATCGGTACTAGACCGATTTTTCTGTCATTTCTATACCCTGTGTCTCTATTTGAAACATCGAGATTTTCACGACAATTGAGAGTCGCCAATGTGTCAAAGATATACATTGTGGCTTGAAAATAATCAACCACGGGTCAAATGCGCTAAAAATTTCTAAACGCTACCCCGTAGATTAGGTCACGCTAAAATCGTGCCAGATTGAAATAAACTGTGAATTTGAACCCGATTTCAAAAATTGAAAGTTCCGTCATGTCACGAGTCATTTTAGGAACGTTGACTCATCCTCCGAAGATTTTTCTGCAAACTGGGATTTTCGGTGAAAAATTCAAAGTAAGGGTATTTTGGACCGAAAAAATCGAGGGCCGTTTTTGGTTGCATTTTTGGATTGAAGTTGATTCAATTGGTAAGAAAAAATGTTGAATGGGATGATGGCACCTTCGCTAGATTTCTAGACATCAAATTGGATCCAATTGAATGGGAATTGATTAAATTTTGGGGGAAAATGTTCCAAAATTCGTAGGTCCCTTGGGGTGCAACCTTTGGACCACTTGGTGAAGCTTCTAGGAGGATTTTTTTGCAACAAATTGGCTTGGACGACAGCTAAGACAAGTGGGACCTTTGCAATGAGTGAATAAGGATAGAAGAGAAGACTTTGGGCCAAGATGGGCCCCCTCCAATCTTCAGTTGTCTTCTTCCTCTTCAAGTGACTTACTTTCCCCATTGTTGAGCATTTTAGAAGCTCAAATTTACAGAGAAACCAACCAACCCTTCCCCCTTACCATTGACAGTCGCCTGGAGCTACTGGACCGCTGAACACCACCGCTTGCGCTCGCCAGCCCGTTGCGCATCGTCCCATTCGCCTGTGCCTTTGTCAGGCTCGTCCGCCTACACCGGAGCCTCCTCACCATCCCACAATCATCCCTGGTCGCCGTTAAAGTCCCGCCGTCGCCGTCTAGTTGTCGTCTACGTCCGCTTGGCCCGATGCAGCTGCCCGTCCGCCCGCCTTGCCATTTCAACCACTAGTTTCAGCTTGCTCAGCCCAAAGTAGAAGCCAAAGGCCAGCAAGGGCTGTGACGCTTCAAGGCCCATTTTAGGTCTCTTCCGGGCCTTGGTTAGTGTCACCGCAAGGTTGTTTGTCGCCCGTCTCCATGTCGCCGACGTCGGGGACTCACCGAACTACTAAATCGATGAGTTTACTCACTAAACTCTGCTTATGGAGTTAATGATGCTTAAGGGGTGATTAGCTTAAGTTAATTAGGGTTTAGGTTGTTAGTTAGAATGGATTAACGATTTAATTATTCATTTGTGCATGTTAGGTGGTTAGAGTAGCCTAATTAAGGACTAGATAAGTTGTAATATTTATCTAGATAGGTTCGAAAAATTTTTCGGCCCGTTCGGGTAGTTAATTAAGCGTTTCCGGCCTAAGTTTGCATTTTTGGTAATTAATTATATTTATTTATTTATTTATTCTCCGGAAATTATACCGGGATAACCGGTGACCGGAATTTCGTGCTGATTGCAATGGAGCATTTAGTTTTTATAATTGAATGCTATATTGTGCAAATTGAGTGGAAATTGTAATTTTAGGTATTTATCCCAAAATTGAGTAATTTTGGTATTTTGTTTAGAAAACGCCAAGCGTCGGTTTTTAATGCCAAAAATATTTTTAAGCACTATAATAAATAGTGGGATTTTTTAAGAGAAATATATGGCGTTTTTGGTTCAGATCGATTGTGTATCCACACACGATTATTTTTATCGGGTATTTTTAATACGATGAAAATAGGTCAAGCTTATTATTTAAATGAAAATAGGCCTCGTGCCGGCTGGTGAGGCTAAGTCTCATCGTGGTTGGGCGAGGCTTAGGTCGACAAGCCTCACCGTGGCTTAATGTCGCCGGGGGTCGACAACACTGGCAAGGTCACCGGCCCTCGTCAGCGATCGGGCCGGCCATAGCCAAGGCTAGCGACCGGCCAAAGGGAAGAAGAAGAAAGAAGAAGAGAAGAAGAGAAAAAAAAATAGAAGAAAAGAAAAAAATAGGAACTGATTTTAGAAATTGTTCTTGGGAACAAGAAGTTACTGTTTTCTACTTCTTAATTCTGTTCCAAATTTATTCCCGGGAACAAAAAAAAAATAGATTTTTGTTCCCAGGAATAAAAATTTTACAAAATGAATTTCTGTTCTTTTTTTTTTCTCCGTGGAATAAAAGAACAGAATTAGACACTATTTGGAGTAAAAACAAACAGGCTCTTACTCTTCCCCTTTCCACTCCCAACCTGCTCTAGTTGCAAGCTCACGAAGAGCCAACTTTCCACAGTGTCATCTCAGCGGGGCCATACTTCTTCTCATACTCAGGCAGAGCATTACTGTACAATTCGGTTACGAGCTTGACATTATATGGTTTCACGTCGAAGAAAAGGGGGAGGATATCCTTCTTCCCGTCTGACTTTAAAGTACAATCTACCATATGTGCAACCTCACAGACGCACCACACACTAGAAGCGAAGCCCTTAGAGAAAATGGGGATATAAATTTGAGTGTTATCAAGGGCTTGCAAAAGGTTCCCACCATTCTTTTGACCGACTCAGAGCTCTTCGTTGTCTTTGAAGACGCGGATTCCTTTCTTGACCATGTCATGATAGAGGCAACTAGTAAAGTCGTCCCGAGTATCTAGTCCCCTGAACTCAAGAACACCTCGAACTCCATTCTTGAAGTGTCAGTGGATGTTGCCATTGTACGAAGCAATTGAGACTTGAGTCAGAATCAAGCTGAACAAAAATTATCAATCGGCTTGCTTGAGGCGAGACATCAATCGAGCGTAATTTAGAAACAAAAAAAAGAAGAGAAAAATAAAACAGGTGGTGGGTTAGGTTGGTCACTGAATCACAGCCATTAACTGGCGATGACATTAGACCAAGAAATCGAAAATGAAACCCATATAGAGTACCTAGTGCGCTGATTGATGGACGGTCGACTGAGATGAAACAGCGACTGAGTCGAGATCGATAGAGAGAAAGGTCAAAGGGTGCCGCCAGAGAAAAGAAAGAGAGAGCTAGATTTGAGAGTGAGAACAAGAAGGTAGAAGGTAGAAAGTGCTTGAGGTTCAAGATATTTTAGGCTGTGGATCGAGTTCTCCTCAAGATATTTTAGGCTGTGGATCGAGTTCTCCTCAAGATATTTTAGGGTGTGGATCTGGTTCCGAAGAACAGACCTTTCAAGACTAGAGAGGCGTACTCTTTTAGCATTATTTTTAGGGATAATTACATTAAAAATCTTAAAACTTATCATGAAAATATAATTGAATTGTAAAACTTTTAAAATGTACAATTAAATCTTCAAACTTATAGTAAAAGTTGAATTGAGTTCTTAAACTTTCAAGGAGTGTAATCAAATCTTAGAACTTGTCAAAATAATTAAATCAAATCCTTGAGTTAGATTATACTTTTTGAATATTATAGGACTTAATTGCACTTTGACAAATTTTAAGACTCAATTACATTTTTTGAAAATTTTAAGACTCGAATTCACTTTCGTAACAAGTTTTAGAACTTAATTGTAATTTCTAAAAGTTTTAAAATTCAATCGTTTTTTCATGATAAGTTTTGAAACTTCCAATACACTTATACATTTTTTTTCATATATCTTTGTTGTCCTCTTCAAGGGTGTAATTTGAAGTTGTCGCTGATGCCTAAATACGAAAAGAGAACAAAAGAAATACTTTACTTTCATTGTCGGAACAAATTTTTCTTGAAATTTCACTGGTAAAAAAAAAAAAAAAAAAAAAAAAAAAAACAGACGTTCTTACGCTGCTGGGACAAACACTAAAGTCGGTAACCTCTTACTCTGAATGCTCAAAGTAAGGAGAACTTGGTGTGAAGAATTGCTGCGGGTAATTATGGGGATCAGTGGAGAGGCATCTCCCATTGGATATTCTCAATTGTGCCTTTCTGTGTTCCACTGAAAATTTCTGCTCCCTCTGCCCACTCCCCAAGAAGAGCCTCTAGAATGGCTATCTTTGGTCATTCGAGACTCTTAAAAGACTGGACAAGGCCACAAAAAGCTGCACTTGAAAAAAAATCTCTTGAACTTCAAGCCTAGTGCCAAAAACGAGCTTCCGCCTATTTGCAGTCACTGTCTGTCGGGGGGAAGAACCTCCTCGGCCCCAGTACAAACAAGGCGAACTTTGAATGCAGACAGAAGCTCAGTCACCTGAGGAATGGGGACAACATTAAAGATAGCCATTGTGGTTCCATATATGAATTTGAGAGAGTTATAATTTTCGATCTCAATAAGTTCTTTCAAGGCACCAAACCTGAGAAACAACAAATGCACACTCGACATGACAATGCCAGCATCGCCCCTCAACGCACGCAGGCACGCGTCGGCGAACTTCACAGCAGCATATGCCCGCATATTTCATTTACACATTATATGAGCATGTGAAAAGAGTTCGCATATCAAATAGCCATCAAATTTCCTGCTCGTGAAAGAGATCAGACTACATCTCAAGGGCCCAAAAAAAGGATCACTATTGGGAGAGTCGCCGAGCTAGCGCCAGCTTTAACCTGAAAGTTGTCGAGGCACAGACGTACTCAATTCAGCTGGCTTCAAGAAAAAAATTTAAGCAGAGAAGCAAAGACTAAGATGTCATGACATAATTTCATTGTGAAAGTAGATGCAAAAAAATCCAGTTTTGATTAGACATCAACATTTAGAAAATCCGATGCGTATAACAATTCTCTCATTGCATGAAACTTGTCCACTAAATTCAAGTAATTCTCTGAGCCGTAACTACAAGAGATGTATGGTGCTCTGTTTATACATTCTCTCTGTCAATTTCCATTGTTTTTCTTAACGAGTAGCAGAAAAAATAATCATAAACGAAGATATTCTCCACAACTGCTTGCTTCTGCCTATAGCCCAAGACAGTCATCACCTTGTACATACTTTCACAGGCGAGGTGTCCCGTTAATTCCCACAAAGATCTTGGGTGGTAGTAGTGGATGTCGAGCTCTCTTAAGTTCATCACGGTGCATCGTCAGAGGCTTCACGCCATAAAATTGACTTGCAAAAGACATCTTCGAAATGGCTCGTTAATTTAAAGAATGTAGAGACTCTAAAAAGGTTAAACATGTAGTCATGTGTCTGGGAAAAAAATATACTTGCTTGAAGCAGTGGATTCAATCCTTTTCGATAGGCCAAAAGTAAAGATTGACACAGCTTTCGTAGCACATGAATTATGTGATAATCCACCTACAGGCCTAAACCACCAAGAAAATTATAAGAAGCTTAAAATTTTAATAACGTGCTATCAAGGGCATATGCATATGATCCACCTCGTAATTTCTATGCATAGAGTAGCATGCTTGATGCGTCAACCATCATCAAGCAGGGTAGTTTGATGTGAACGTGATAAGGACAATAATGCAATCGAAAAGGGTGACAAGAAATAGAAAGGAAACCCTCGCATGTGCATATTTTATGGAAGCAAAGCAATAGTCGAAAAAAAGTTGAAGGGAGGCATGAAGTTTCTCAAAAATGCCGAACAACTTTATGGAAAAGGTGCCTTTGCTTTTCCTAAAATAAATAAATAAAAATTAAAATCAACCTGCTTTTTGGGGTCTAGCACATAAAATTCTCTGGTGGCTTGTCCCATTTTTCAACTCTAACCATGAGAAAGGGCATCCTGAAAACTCAATCATAATTCAAGGAGGTGGCACGAAGGTAGACTTAGGCAGTGGGATTATATCAGGAATCATGAAATTGGTTGGATAACGTCAAATACTCAATACGCGATTCCAATACCAAACAACATACAACATATTTTGCATATATCTTTGTGTGTGCATATAATATTGATTCACATTTAGCTCTCTCCATTTTCTGGTACAAGCTGATCTTTTTAAAGGGGATAAAATGATGACTGTATATGTGCAAACATTCTAGAATCTTCAAGAGAAAGGGAGAAAGAAAATAGTCAAAGGCTACATCTTCAAGAGTAACAAGCTCAGCTCGTGATTATTCCCTGTAATTGGTCTACATCTCTGATTGGAGGTAAAATCTCTCATTTTCTATAAGCTCATCGAACCAACACAGTATTCTATAAAATCAAGCTATCTGATTCAATGTTTCATAGGTTTGCGCCAACTAAAATGTCATAGGAGAATGAAGGACAAAAATAAAGGAAGTGCAGGCCCTGCTGATGTCATGTCCATTGTAAGTGGGGTAGTTCCGCTGTTTCCAAACTCTCAAACAACCCTCGTCGACAAATTTGCACACCGACGAGTGTAAGGAAAGCGAAAACGCGTGGAATAGGATCGCTCCGTTTAAGCCATGTCCATGTAATGAACACATGAAGCTTCCCCTCGCTTCCTGTGAAATCCCCGTGTAAACGCAAGGAAACTGAAAAAGCAAAAGGACAGACGTGCATGACTTTATAACTTTCGTGTTTTTCCACAACTCTTTTTCTTTCTCTGACAATTCAACTCAATTGCGATGAGGCATGAAGCATACATAAAATAGAGGAAGGAGACACGAAGAGGACAAGAGACTTTTGCAATGGGGTCGAATCAGATGACCGCATCTCGGGATCCACCAGGAGGGGAATTCGCATGGAATGGTTGATTTCTAGTTGCGGTCTGGGCCAGAAAGACACGTTAGAATAAAATTGTAGATTGGCAGCAAAAATAGCATATTCGTTGGGAGGACAAATTTTCACGCCAACAAGCCATGTCCATGTGATGAACACAAGAAACTTCCCCTCACCTCCCTGCGAAATCCCCATGTAAACGCAAGAAAACTGAAAAAGCAGAAGGACAGGCGCGCATTACTTTATCGCTTTCGCGTTTTTCCACAACTTTGTTTTTTTCTCTCAGAATTCAACTCAATTACGAGTTGTACGAGTTGATGCGTGAAGCGTACGTAAAAGATAAGAGAGGAAAGAGACACGAAGAGGACGAGACTTTCGCAACGGGGTGGAAACTTTTTGAGGCTTCTTAGTTGCTTGGATGTTAAGTTGAAAATGAGAGGAAATTGTGGGGGCAATTAAATAGAATGAATATGCGTTCTTGTTCTATGTAAATGTTTGGCATCTCTAGCAACGATTTTGAATTTTCTAAAGGCTTCAATATTGATTCCACATGTTCTCGAGCTCCAAAGTGGTGGGTTAGAGAAAATGGATTATTTTTTATTTCACGAAATGTCCGGCGAGAAAGACTAAATTGCATTGGAAGGAAATGCACCTACACGTCCACATTATGCACCAGGCCATCTTCATGGACCTATGCTTCATGCGTCTCATCATCACCTTGAAGTAGCCACAGGCCCACAATCATAAATACCAACTTCCCTTAAAGAACTTCATCTAGCATGGCCATCAAGGAATTTTTAGTGATACATATCCGAAGTAAAACTGTCGCTGCCACAAAATGCCAAAATGTCATCCAAATTAGTTAAATATTGATATAGTGTGTCAAAATTCATTTGGCCCAGCTTGGTTGCATACATACATGACACGGTTAAAATGGACCCTTGTTAATAGTCGAACATAACACAATTGTGAAAACAAATCAAAGCGCAACTAGTAAAAAGTATCATTATCCAGTGGGAAAATCTGATCTTACAATGAAAGATGAAATATTCATAAACCCAAGCAATGATCTAACTCCAAATAAAAAAACTAGCAAATGGAGAGAAACTCTTATTTCATTGACTATTGGCTGTGATCGTTTTACAAGTTATGAACGTCGTGCACAAGTAAATTTAACAAAATATAATGTGGGTGATGTTAATGTTTGTAAACCCACCAATTAAAAGATCAACTAAAGAAAGTTTCCTCTTACTAGGAATGGGAGAAAAAACATGGCCATCCTAGAAATAAAGGAAAAATAAATCAGGTAAAAAATCTTGAAATTATCTCTTCTTGTGTTAGCAATAATCTCATAGACGGATCATATATATGGTAAGAAAACCTTCAATATCTTTTGCATTTCTTTTACTACTCATGGATCCAGATATGAGCCCAGAAGTTCTTTGCTCCTCAATCAAATTGTAAACCGGGCCGATAATGCTTCTCACAACTTGTGTTAGCAATAATCTCATGTATTAGGTTGGCTTGCTTGAGCCTGAGTGTGGCCTCTTGCAACCTGCAGGTCATACTCGTCTTAGTTGCGTTGGCATCGTTCTCGATTTTGATGTGGTCAAGGTTGCCGCAATCTTGAATTTGGGTTTCCATTAACGATGTGAAGGCCTTGGATTAATTTAGTGAATTTAGCAGCAAAACCTCATGCAGCTTTATTTCATTGACGGTCTCGTTGAGCTTGTTTCGTGCTATATTTGTCGACACTTAAATTTTGGCATTAATTGAGTAGAAAATTAAAGGTTAATTTTTAGCCTCTAAAAAATATTCATCATTAAAATCGCATAGTACATTATGTAGATATTAGGAATATTTGCATAGAATTTATTAAGATTTATATAAAAAAATTAAATAAAGGGTTAAAAAAAAAAAGGCAAGACTAGGCCGGGTTCACGCTGGCCCAGCCTCTTTTCTTTTTCCTGTTCTTTCCCGCCGGGTCGGCCCATTTTCCCTTTTCCCCGGCCCGGCCCGCGCGCCTATCTCTTCCTCCTTCCATCTCTGTAGCACCACAGACGTACCCGAGCAGAAAGCAGGAGCAGCCGTGATCCGGGGGCGGGTTCAGGCCGAGATTGAGAGTGGGAGAGAGCGAGAAGCAGAGAGCGAAGAGTGAGGCGGTGAGTGAAGGGCCTCCTCCAGTAGCCACTGCGTCTGGACCTCGGCCGCCAACCCTCACCAACGCGTGCCTCTCCCTCACGGTAGGTCTCGGTGTGTTTCTTTTTGATTGGTTTCGGGTTGTGTCGATTTCCTGAAGGTCTCGGCTCCGAGGCGTGTCAAGCTCGTCCTCCATTCACCGCCGCCGAGCCGGGTAGGGCCGCTGCCGCGACCGCCCCTGTTTTTCTCTGTCCTGCGAGTCCTCTGTTTTGCTCCGTTTTGGGTGACATCGGGCCGGCGCTCGCGGCCGTTCGGCTCGCGCGAGCTCCAGCCCTCGTCGCCCTTGCATTTTGTTTCCATGTTTCCATAGTCCCCATACGGCGCGCGTCTCTCCGGCGCGCGTTCGAGTCCCGGTTGAGCCAGAAACCTTACGATTCGGCAGCGCGCATCAACCGTTTGTGAAAATGCCCCAGTTAGTGTTAATATAAAATGAGACGAAGACCGTCCTTCGACGGGCTGGCTTATGCCGTCCTTTGTTGATGTTGATTATTCCCTCGCAGATTCGTGCAGCCCTGAATGTTTCTGCCCTCATTATCCTCTTCTTTTTTATGAGCCGTATGCATGCTAGCGGTTAAATCGTGGGATGAGTCGGTGAAGCGAAGGCCTTGTGAGGATTCCTGAATGAATCCTCGCCTCACGGCCATCAACTGGCGATGGCAAACTGCCAAAGAAATCAAAATGACAGTACAATCGAATCGAAGCATTACATGAAGTGATCGAAAACGAAACCGACATAAAGAGAGAGTACCAAGTGGGCTGATTGACGGGCCAACAGACAAAGGGGAGGCCGCAATCCGCGAGATCAAGAGAGAGACTGGACGAGACGGCGACTCAGGCGAGACCAGAGAGGGAAAAAAAAACGAAGGGCGCCGTTGGAGAGAGGAGAGAGAGGCCAGATCTGAGAGCGTGAAGCCGAGAGTAGAAGGTGTTCTAAATTTAAGACATTTAAGGGTTTTGCTTGAATCTATTAAACCGGTTTTAACTGAGAACCGGTTTTGAAATCTGTTCCAAACCGGTTTCACCCAAGAACTAATTTTACTAGGCCGGGGAGGCGTGCTGTGTTAGCATCTTATTTCGAAAGCGAGTTGTCCTCTTCATGGGCGAAATTGGAAGATTTTACGGATGATCCCGCCATTCGACTAATTATTTTTTCTTGACAAAAGATATATGAACTTGATAATCTTATAGTCTGAATTTTCCATGTAAGGAGAACTTGGTATCAGAAATTGCTGCTGAATCCGGAGAGGCATCTCCGAATGAAAATTGTCAATCTCGAGGGGGGACATGAGTTTTTTTATAGGAGGGATACTTGTCTAAAAATCCGTTCTAAACTTTGAAAATTTGTCATTTTAGTCATAAACTATTTCACAATTTGTTAATTTAGTTTTAAATATTTTAATGATTTATCAATATAATTCTTATGGTAATTTTAACCAAAAATCACTGAAAAAACCCGTGTCCACGTTAGTGGTTTCTCACCAAAATTAGTCAAAAAAGATTATATTAACAAACCGTCAAAAGAGTTAGGATTTAATTAGCAAAATTAAGAAGTTTGGAACTAAATCTACCTCCATACAATAGGTTCAAGATTTTTTGCAACATTTGGCCATTACGTGGGCAATTGGAGTTGGTGGTTTTAGGAAACATATTTAATTGAGTAAATTAGTCCAACAAAACCAGAAAAAAGAAAAAAGTCCGGTAATAAGTCTTTTTACTTTGTCAAATTGTCATTGAGTTCTAATCATGCAGAAATTCGTGTAATTGTTGAATACAAGTCTAACATGAAAATTAATATGAAATTAATATAAATTGTGCTGCCCAGAGATGTAATCGAACGGACTACGTCGAACTTTTAAAACAATGAGGACCCGTTAGAAAAATTTATTATGATTTATTGTCACTAAGTTGTTTAGTCTCTTCAAGCCCGTCTAGCTCCATCTCCGCCACTCCCACTGCCTCCTCTTGATAGTAATGATCAAGCAACCGAATATAAATAATCTGCAGATGTTTAAATTTCGTAGCGACAATAATCTATTGGTAGCTTCCTCTTGGGACCTAGCGGATAAGAATTTGTCTATTCTGAAAATTGGAAACTTTTACTTTTTTGGTATTGACTATTGAAATATTTGGTAGGTCTTGAGGACTAAATTCTTAAGTTATATAAATTTAATCCTAAATATTTTTCACATCAGTTTTAACTGAATTCATTGGGCAAATTTAGGCTAGAAATTGCTAATTGGATTCCGATTGTCCTACATGATATAGCTTACGCTAACGTGAATATGTTTTTTTTACAATTTTTAATTATTTTACAATTTTACAATTTTTTCTTTTACTTTTCCTTTTTTCTTCTCTTTTCCTTCTTTTTTTTTTTTTTTTCATCCCTTATTTTCCTTCACCAATCGCCAGCCGCCAACAAGGGTGATGGCCAGGACGCCAGGGCGAGGCCTCTCTCTCTCTCTCTCTCTCTGCAGTTCAAATCGAATCATTTCCTCGTTCATTTGGCACCCGTAAGTTTACATTCAATCCTTTTTCTTGGCTTCCGTTTTTCTTTTGAATTTCGTTTTCTCGCCCTTTTTAATTGCCTAACCAAAATTAAAAAGAAGTGTGCTCTGCTCCTTCTCGAGCGGTGATCTTGTGCCCACAACCAACTACAGCTTCCTCGGTTAAACCCCCCACCCAACCTGAGGTCCTCTCGTTTGTGTCGTCTCTGATCAGCCGAAAAAGTTCCTCCTTTTTTCTTCTCTCTTTCAGTCTCTTTGTTTTCTGGATTCGATTCGTCGGCTTGCTTGAATTTTGGTGGTAAAATTTCTTGCTTGTTGAATTGCGGATGTTCCACACCGATCTAGAAATCTTAAACCCTTTGAGCAAGACACCGTTGTTCACGGAAGCTGATTTAGCGGTCTTTGCTTTGAGGTTTTTTTTTTTTTTTTTGCATTTCCAAATTCTGCTTTTGGGTATTGCCACTTGCCAGTCATGACCATGCCGGCCTTTGGCGAGGGGCGGCCTTGCCTAGCCTTCACTCCCCCTCACCAATGGCATCCTGGCCCTCGCCCTCGCTAATGGCCAAAGGAGATTGCAAGGTTGGCAACTAGAGGGAATAAGGATAAAAGAAAAAAAAAAGAAAAAATTCCAAATAAAGACCAAAGTGTTATTATTTTCTCAAATTAATGTATGAAATAGATATTATTTCAAATAAAGGCCCTAATGTCCTTAATTTCTCAAATAAGAGCCTGAACTCACCAAATGTGAAGGACAATTTTGTCTTTTTAATTTTTTTTAAATTTTATTTTTTCGTAATTTTTTTTGCTTTTTTCTTTAAAAAAACTAAAAAAGAAAAAAAAAAAAAAAGAAAACAAAGGCAGGAGCGCCTGCCCCAGGCATTGGTGACCCCGCCGGCCTTTGTCACTGCTCCACTTGCAATGACGGGGCAATTTTTTTTTTTTAAATTTATAATATAAATTAATTGTGTTTGGACGAAATGCCCTTGATCGACCTAAATTAGTTGCCGTCGCAAGGCTAGGCCCTTATTTGAAATGATTATAATCATAGGCCTTTATTTGAGAAAATGAGGATACTTCGGTTCCTTATTTGGAATTTTCCCAAGAAAAGATGAAAAAAGAAAGAAAACAGGAATATAAAAAATAATAAATAAAATTCACGTTAGCATTAATCGTATCATGTGGGACGATCAACAATTTTTGGCTTCGAATGGGCTCAATCAGTATCAATGTGAAAATATTTAGGACTAAACCAATCTAATTAAAAAAGCTTATGACTAAAATGTTAATCATACAATAAATTTATGACTTTTTTGGTACTTTTCTATTTGAGAACAGTAAAATATGCCTTTTCTGCTCTTGATAGTTAATAACCCAATCTAGGTAATGAAGGATGTAAAAATAATTAGAGGAGGTAAACGTTCCAAATGTTACTTTCTTTCCTCTTTCCACGACCATATAATGCCCTGGCGTTGTATGCCGAGTACTAATGGAAAAAGTGTCACTAGCACAAAATTTTAAAAAATTCATATGAGTATCCTTCATGTCTAACTAATTTTCGTGTTATGAAAAATTCCTCGCTGGTTGACCCACCTCACAATACTGCAAGCTAATTTTTGCATAATAGAGAAATTCCAAGATGATAATTTCATGTTATATTTATCATAAACTAATTCTATGTCACAAGAAATTAGTTTAAAATAAATATGATGCGGGTGTACCAATTTTTTGTGACATAATTAGTTTGAGATAAAATAATAAGAATATACCAATTTGAGAATTTGTATGGTATTAACTCTATTCTGGTGCATTTTACCGAAAAAAAAAATGAAACTCTATTCTGGTGCATAAATTTTAGCAAAATTTGCCTCTGGATGTGTCATCCACTAATACTTGTCCTAGTTGCAGGAAATCTGAAGATCGATAGCAGGGGCAAGCCGTTTCACTATGATAATGAGGCAAGACATGTTGAGGTTATTGTATTCCTCGTCCAGCTGTGCGAGAAAGACTAAAAAGCATGTACTGTTCCTTTTTATGCGTCCAACCGGAATTGTTGGAATCAAGAGAGAAACAAAACAAAACAAAAGAACAAAGAAGGATCTGGTAAGTAAAACTTTTCCACCAACCAAAAAAAAAAAAAAAAATTAGCCTGTTCCTTTGTCAATTTATATATCGTCACTTAATCCCGATTTAATGAAATGATTCACGCATTTGTTAAAAGCAAATACATCTCGAAATTAACATCAAATGTGATGCACATAGCATCATCTGAGGCAAGATGTGTTACGATTATTCGATTACTCGTTCAGCTGTACGAGACTAATTAAAAGCACGTGTAAATTAGCACAGCAAAGATAAAAGTGGATTCGAATTCCAATGTAATGCACATGGGACAGGACCTCAAATTTCCTAAACAGTGAGGCCCTTCAGATAAAGTTATTGTTAATTATTATGATTGACTTGTTAAGTGTCTTCAAGCCCAACTCTCTCACAACCCTGCCACTACCTTCTATGAAACTTCCTCATGATATTAACTTAATGATCAATATAAACAAACATAAAATAGTCTGCAGTTGCTAAATTGACATAGTTACAAAAATCTAGTGTCAAATGGCGAGGCAACAAATCATTATCCTCATGATTTGGAAGTTTGGGATGATGAGCCGACTCCTGCGAAATTGAATGAATGCCGGTTAACTCTAATTGGCAAGGTATTTGCTGACTCTCCTGTTAACTTTCAGGCTTTTCAGAGTATTATGAAAAAGGTGTGGCGTACAGAACAGGTGGATATATCTCAGCGGGAAGATGGTTTATATGCAGCGAAATTTAAATTACTTACTGATAAACAACGGGTTTCGGAGGGGGGACCCTGGGTCTTCTCTAGTCGTTTGGTCGTATTTAAGTCTTGGATTCCTAACACTCCGCTGCAGTGCTACGATTTCTCCACCTGTACATTTTGGGTGCAAGTCTTTGGCCTGCCCCTGGAATTGTGTTCAGAGATGATTATTAGAAAAGCAGTTATGACAGTTGGGAAAGTCTTAGAAGTCAGAGCTGATGGTCAAGATACATTTACCATGAGATCAGGCCGTGCTCGAATTGAGGTTGACTTTCGGCATCCTCTGCAGATAGGTCGTCTAATTAGGATAAATGATAAGACTATTTGGCTCGACTTTAGATATGAACGTCTTGCTCAATATTGCTATCTATGTGGCAAGCTGGGACATTATACTACCTCCTGTTCCGACAAATCTGCTACTGCTGATGTTTTAACAGGGGAGGATAAGTTACCGTATGGACAGTGGTTGAGAGCCGAGCTTAAGGAACATAGTCCGTATTGGAAACTTTATTATGAGACCAAAGTGGTGGAAGAGTTTGTGGAAGAAGTGATACCTGAGACTCCCCCGACAGTTGCTCCACCCTTCCCTTTGCTTCTGCCTGTTCCTTCCTCTGGTGCATCTCCACCCCTGCAGCCTTGTCCAACTGAATTTCCCCCTGTATCGCAAATGGCTACAGGTTTACATACTGCCTTGATTCCAGCATCAGCCAAGCAGAAAGGGGTTCAGATTAACACTTCTTTTCAACAGGATAAGAGTTTAAAAAATTCGCGACCCTTCTCAAGAGCTGGCCCTGTTAAAAAACTGAAGCGATATAATCCATATGATATACCAAGAGTTGTACCTGATGATCTGGATGAATCTTTATTACTGGACACTCCAATTGTGCAAGCTCCTGGAGATGGAAGTTGGGCATGGGTGGCTGGCCCTCAACAGCCCCCTACTCACAAATGAAACTGATCAGTTGGAACTGCCAGGGGTTGGGCAATACCCTGACAGTTCGGCATTTAAAGGCCCTGGTTCTTAAGGAACGTCCTGACTTTGTATTTTTGATGGAAACTAAAAACGGTGAAGCTGTCCTATCTAAGTTGCAGGTTAAGTTGCGCTTTTCTCACCTTTCTGTCTATAATCCAGTTGGTTTAGCAGGGGGATTAGCAGTTCTTTGGAATGATTCGGTTTCTCTTTCTTTTGAGCGGTCGACACCGAATTATTTTGACTTGTTATGTACAGAAGTAGCAGGAAATATTACCTGGCGCCTCACGTGTCTTCACGCCCCTGCTGGTGCTCGTCTACGTCAAGATATGTGGCAGGATCTCATCAACATCAGCTTTGCTAATACTCTTCCTTGGGCCTGCATTGGTGATTTTAATGAGATTCTTTTTCACTGGGAAAAGTTTGGAGGTAGACCAGTAGATTTTACTAGGTTGGCATCTTTTCAGTCTGTTCTTAATGATTGTTCGTTAATGTCAATTGAAGCAAAGGGTTGCGCGTTTACATGGACAAATAATCGTCAAGGAAATGAGTTAATCAAGGAGTGTCTTGATCGCCTATTATGCTCACTGGAATGGCGACTTCGATTTCCTAGTGCTGAGGTTTTTGCTTTACCTGCTGTTGGTTCTGACCACACCCCTCTGATCCTTGACACTTTCCCAGTAAGAGGCTCTAGACGATACTACTTTAAGTATGAGTCCTATTGGAATCAAGATGAGGAATGTAGGGACATTATCACCACTTCTTGGCACTCTAACCATAGCAACACAGTTCCTTTTAATAGAAGAATTCAAGCAGTTACGAATGCTTTAACGAAATGGAGCCGTTCCAAATTTTCTCATAACAGAATGAAGGCTGATGAGTTGCAGCTGCAGCTACAGCATCTTATGAATCAACGACATCTTTTATCTGACCAGACAGAAGTTAAAGCTTTGAAAGATGAACTGCGGAAGGTATGGAGTCGAGAAGAACAATATTGGGCTATCCGTTCGAGATTAAACTGGCTAAAATGGGGAGACAGGAACACCAGATTTTTTCATGCAACAACTGTTCAGAGACGTCAGCGCAACCGGATTACTATGCTTAAGAATGATGACAACTTATGGGAGCAGGATCCTACCCGAATTAAAGAAATGGTAACGACTTTCTTTTCTTCTTTATATACTTCCGTAGGAAGTCGCCATTATGCTCCCATCCTCGATCAATGTGATCCTTTGGTAAATCAGGATATGAATGCTCAGTTAATAGCTGCTCTTACCCTGGAAGAGGTAAAGCGAGCTACTTTTCAATTAGGAGCAGCCAAAGCTCCAGGTCCTGATGGTCTTAATGGTTTATTTTATCAGACGCATTGGGATATCATTAAATCTGATCTTTTTGCAGTTGCTCATGAGTTCTTTATTACTGGTATTATGCCTCCGTACTTAAACAGAACTTTGATAACCCTTATTCCTAAAGTTCCTCACCCGGAAAGTCTTGATCAGTATCGTCCTATCAGTTTGTGCAATTTTGCCTACAAGGTCATTTCAAAAATTATTGCAAATCGATTAAAACCTATCCTTCCAGACCTTATCTCAGAGGAACAATCGGCTTTTGTGGGGGGCAGACAAATTCAGGATAACGTCCTACTGGTTCAAGAAGTTCTACACCAGCTTCGAATTAAGAAAGGAAGGTCTACTTATCCAGCTGTTTTGAAAGTGGACATGAGGAAAGCGTATGACAGGGTGGAATGGGATTTTCTCCAAGATTACTTATTAAAATTGGGTTTTCATCCTATTTGGGTGAATTGGGCTATGCAATGCATTTCCACCCAATCGTCCTGTGTTAAATTGAATGGAGAACATTTTCGTTATTTCCACCCTTCTCGAGGACTAAGACAAGGGGATCCTCTTTCCCCTTACCTGTTTATCCTGTTGGCTAATCTCCTTTCTACACTTATTAAGAAAGCTGTTACTCTTGATCATATCACAGGAATCAAACTTAATAGGTGGTGCCCTTCCTTAACGCATTTGTTTTTTGCGGATGATGCCATTTTCTTTCTTCATGGTACTATTACTGAATGTCAAAATCTATCCAATATACTACAGCAGTATTGTCTTGCAACAGGGCAGGAGATTAACCGAAATAAATCAGGTCTCTACTATGCAAAAGATTGCCCCTTCAGTTTGCAGCAGAATTTGGCTTCAGAGCTAAGGGTTCCTATTCTAAACAAATGTGGGAAGTACTTAGGGATACCGTCGATTGGGGACGTTCGAAAAGGATATGTTCTCCTGGATATTGAGCGAGTTCATTCTAAGTTGGAGAGCTGGAAAACCAATTTGATCTCAAAGGGCGGGAAAGAAATCCTACTCAAAACTCGTTATTCAAGCTATTCCTCGACGCAATGTCTACTTTCAAGTTGCCTATGTCTATTTGTAGATCTATTGAAAGAAGCATAGCTAGATTCTGGTGGCAAAATGACAAGGAAAAATCGGGAATTCATTGGAGAAGTTGGGATGTTCTGAAAAACGGAAAGCGAGATGGAGGTTTAGGATTCCGAGATCTTATTCAGTTTAATAGAGCTTTGTTGGCCAAGCAGGCTTGGCGTTTACTTAATCAACCTTTATCTCTTTGGAGCAAAGTTTTTAAAGGTTTATATTTTCATTCCAAATCTTTTATGTATGCTGACAAAGGCTCTCGCCCATCTTGGGGCTGGCAGAGCCTCCTCACTGGTCGGGATGCCATACTACCCAACACACGTTGGTCTGTAGGTGATGGTACATCAATTAGGATACGTGGTGATCCGTGGCTCTCAATTGGCATATTACCTGGCCCTTCGAACCGTGAAGAACCCTCTTTGGTGGCTGATCTTATTGATCAACCCACTGCCACCTGGAATGCCACCCTGCTACACAGGTATTATGACACTCCGGTTATAGAGCAAATCACTAATATCCCTCTTCGACCGTCATCTACTGTTGATCAACTAATCTGGACTGCCACTACAGATGGCCTTTTTTCTGTTAAATCTGCCTACCATGTTTTCACATCATCAGCAACTCAACAGCCAGCAAATACCTCTTCCTCTTCCTATCAGAATCCTAGCTGGTTATGGAACAAAATATGGAAAATGCGCTCCCCCCCAAAAATTCGAGCATTTCTATGGTCGATCTGTCAAAATGCCATTGCTACAAGGGCTAATTTATTTCAGAGACATATTATCACTAACCCCTGCTGTCTCCTCTGTGATCAAGATGCTTCGGAAACCCTTGAACATTTATTTTTGTTATGTCCATGGACTAAGCAGGTATGGATGCACCCTAGTATTCAGATTCACATATCTTCTTTGCAAATTCACAGAATTGATGACTGGATAGTTCAGCAAGTAAAATCTCGAGATTTTGTACCTGGTTTGGAGACTTTGGCTTCGGTTCTTTGGCAGATTTGGCGAGCCCGGAATGGTTTCATCTTCCGACAAGAACGCATTCGGCCGACTTGGGTGGCTGAGGCTGCTCTTGCGGATTCCCATGTTACTCGTTTGTTTTCTTCGTCGCTAACGCCCAAGGGTCGCTCCTTACTGAACAGGGGATCTCTTTGGAGGCCTCCAGATTCAGGTTCCTTGAAGGTTAATGTAGATGGGTCATATCAGATTGGATCAAGAGAATGTACAATGGCCTGTATATGCAGAGATCATCAAGGAAGACTTACAGATGGCTTTTCTAGGTGCTTCCCTGCTTCGTCTGCCCTTCAAGCTGAGATCCAAGCGGTGTCCTTCTCCCTTCAACATCTCCAGCGCCAGGCCTTCTCAGATGCTCGGATTGTTCTTGAATCTGATAGCCAAATTGTGGTTGAGGTCCTCCAATCTCGCCGCAAGCCGCCATGGGAAGCTCGGTCCCTCTTCCTCGAAGCCGCCTCTCTACTCTCCAATTTCCCAAATCTCTCGCTAGGGCACTGCCGGAGGGAGGCCAATGTTGCTGCTGATTGGGCTGCAAAGGCCCATGATCGTATTTCCTCTGTCCAATGTTGGACTGTTTTTCCCCCTTTTCAGTTGGTAGACCTTATTTGCGCGGATGCTATTGCCGCTGGATGTAATGGTTTCTCCTCGTTAATCTAGTTTCCTTCGTTTCTGACCAAAAAAAAAAAAAAACTAGTTAAAGTCCCATGCGTTGCACGGACCAGAAATTGATTAATTGAAATATTTGTTTTGGAGATATATGGTGTAACTTTACGAAGTGAGCATTGATTCATCAATCAATAACAAAATTCTACTAGAAACATATGAATAATTAGTTTAGTCTTTCTTCCTATAATATGCAATTTTCTTTTTAATTTGAATGTTGTTTTGTAGATAAGCAAAAACTGTAGTACATTGTGGGATCTTCTTGATCTTTGTTGATTTCATGTGATATATATTCGGTCAGACTTATGCATAGATTACTTATATTCTATATTTAACAGGATCTTTTGTAATCGGTTATTGGACCTACAAATAAACCACGCATTGTAACATTGAAGTTAAGCAATTGAATCATTGTTAGTGCTATTCTAGTTGTAACTTGGTATTAGTGCCGCGTCTCTTTGTGAAAACTAATTAGCTGTTCATTTTATCGCTGCGATTCAGTTCACAAATTTCGCTGGCGTACGGCAAAGTCTACTCCCACTGGATCCTCTAACTTTGAAACTAGGGTGCTACTCAAATTGAGTTTAGCCTATCACTCCCTTCCCAGAAATCACACCTTCCCACAAGCAGCACTTTCCATTGTCGTCGACATCTGTCTGGCGAAAGAGTCTCCTTGCGCCTCCTCTAACAACACCTTGCTCCGCCTCCTTATCATCGGGCCACGTAGTCAATAGTCCCGTCCAATTGCAGCTCCATTCCGTCGGAATTTTAATCCCTAGTCCAGATTATTGTGCACTACAGTAACTTTTGCCTCCAAAAACTGAATTGACATAATCAGTTAACTTATTAGCCGCCGTAAAAGCGCTCGGTAGAATTTCTTTACCCGCAGATCACGCCCTACCACATCAGAGAGCTATGTTAGTAGGCCAAGTCACGGACCATGTTAGTAGGAGACTTCAGCAGCCCAATAACATTATTGACAGAACAGGCTCAATACTTCGACTGATCGATTTAATGTGTTTTTCTTGTTCTAGTTGGAGGTGAGTTTTACTCTCAACCTTTTAGTACACCACAAAGATTAGTAAGAGGTCTTCCAACCCGTCCGAACCATTGACGATGGTTCTAATTATTATTTGTGGGTTAAGCCATGCCTAGTTTTTTGAAGGGGAGAAAAAGATGGCTACATGTGACAGGAAAGACATCCGTGGAACCTACATGAGCATCTAATGAAATTGTAGAATAAAATACGTTGAAAGACTAAAAGATAGATCAGTGAAAACCACCAAATCTTGAGAGCTGGTAGAAAGGAAAACAGAGTGTCGAGCGATCAATGAGATACCACTCTTAAATAGCTAGAATTCGAACCTCATGGGATCTGCAGCAATAACCACTGCTCTACAGTTTAGTAGGCTTGAGAATGTTAAATGGGTGTGAGATTTACTTGCTCAATGTTATGATAATGGTGATATGGCTCACCAATATATTGGAATCGGGGCAGTTTATTGCCCATTTTTTCAATTGGATGTAGTCGACTCGAGATCAGTTTGCACTCTCCGAATCTACATGAGAGTGTAAGATTGATAAGAACCTGTATGGTAGCTATCGAGATCGTATGTGCTTCATTCAATTTTTGACGGTGTTGGTTGACGAATATGGGCCAATTCGTGCATCATTCCTCCATCGCACTTCTCCGCCCACACTGCAAAGTATTGCTGCAGAGCAACTCTAAGAAAACCGTATGAAGGGATCCAAAGCTTTGGGGCGACATTGCTCTTGCTACACCGCACTCCTACCTCTGCCGTCCTGCCGAATACTGTCATTATTGCCAAAGTCTCTTCCAAATTGTAATTACAACGTAGAATAATTTCAGGAATAATAGGGCCAGACTTGCAAGACGTATTTTAATTGTCTTTTAACATCAAGCAATAGTCATTCGTCATCAGCCGGTGATGCAAAACAAGCCACTAACTACCCAAATAAAGCAGCAAATTTTGTGAGGCTGATCCAACTCCAAAATAATGTTCTAAAGCTTCTTTTGATTTTAATTTTTATTTTGGGCAAATTAGTTGTTTTTTCATGGAACAAAAAATAAACTCGGTAATCTATCAGTCTAAATGCTCCTGAGAACTTGGTGTGAGAAATTGATGCTGGTGATTGTGGATTTGTGTCCAAATGATAATTTCGACTCCCGCTGCCAGTTACCAAGAAGAGACTTTGTAATGGTCCTCTTGCTCCTTTTGGTCTCTTAAATCTTCTGGACAAAGCCATAAAAAGCTGCGTTTGAGCCTGTTAAACTTCAAGCCTGGTGCCAAAGACGAGCTTCAACTTATTCAGCACTCTCTGTCTATCATTTGCTCATTGCGGCATTGCACATCTGATGGTGCGTGAAGGCGACATTAGGGGTGCATAAGAAAGTCGGAAATTCAAACGCACATTGTCACGCCCCGAACCTCGAGCACGCCAACATCCCACCATGGTCATGCAAATGCGACATTCCTAGGTAGTGTCGCCGACCCCATTCATTTATTATTGCACAAGCGGAACGTATTATAAAACCCCTGATAATAAAGTACGGGATAGAAAAGCAGGAAACAATTTCACAACCAATCATTTACATAAACCAACGGAGTTACAGACGAAGGCCTAGAGCCAAAAAAATCTACAAAAGATTGGCTCTTAAAAAGAGGTTATCCTACGACCTACAAGTCGTACACGATCTCCAATCCTTGTGACTTCACCTCTCCAGCTCCTCAAGGCCAACCAAAGCTATCTGGCCGCTCCGTCCACCAAGAATTTGAAATGGTTATTCAATAACCACTGAGACAACGTCTGAGCAAGTTCAACCCCCTAAACCCCTATGAGAAAGAAAATACGCCCAAGGGTGGCCTGACCACATCACACAGAGAACTTACCTCACCTCAATTCCTTCCTGCAGGTTAGCACAATTTGTATCACACAATTTCAGGTAGTAATAATAATTCAAACAATTGAAACGTCATCACTTTCATATAAATCACGATCGCACTTAGCACGCATCCCAATTATTATTCACTTCCACACAATAGCATAGCCTACTCGCAGGTCAGATATCTACTAACATTACGGCATTTCTAGAAGAATAAAGGTCCAGTCGGTCTCGCCACTACTACGACCAAGCCACGTCATTCTCTTGACGGCATTCCTAGAAGAATAAAGGTCCAGTCGATCTCGTCACTACTGCGACCAAGCCACGTCGTTCTATCGACGGCATTTCTAGAAGAATAAAGGTCCAGTCGGTCTCGCCACTATCACGACCAAGCCACGTCATTCTCTTGACGGCATTTCTAGAAGAATAAAGGTCCAAATCGGTCTCGCCACTATCACGACCAAGCCACGTCGTTCTATCGACGGCATTTCTAGAAGAATAAAGGTCCAGTCGGTCTCGCCACTACTGCGAGGAAGCGACGTCATTCTCTTGACGGCATTCTAGAAGAATAATGATCCAAGTCGGCTACCACCATCTTTGCGACCGAGCCTTTCAACTAGCACACCACAATTCAATACCGATCCTTGGATATTTTACATTTCACTCATATAATCCAATTACGATATTAGTCATTAACAATCCAATTTTAATGTTTGAACTCGACACTTGGGATTTTATGAATAAAATCCATATTTATCACAATCAACACTCAATTTGCCACAATCAATCATTAAATTCAAATTCTAGATACACAAAGAACGATCGCACGAAATTCGAGTTTAGGGTCCCGACGAAATTTTTGAATTTTAATAAATAATTAAATTTATTCCGAAAATTAATTAAATAATAATATTCATATTTTTCATCATCCACGTTCAATTTATAATATCCAACCATCAATTTCAAAATCCGAACACACAGCAGCGATTGGCACGAAATTCTGAACAACCGGGGTCAAAAATAAATTTTCCATTTTTTTAAAAATAAATAATAATATTTTAATAATTTCGAAATATAATATAATATTATAATTTCCAGAATTTCGAAACATTTAAATAAATCAAAAATAAAACCTATTATGTCACATCAATGTTTATTATTAAATGAACTCTCTTAGCATTTAATTAAACATGCTTTAAATTAAACAAACCTCTTAATCTAAGTCACAATTAAATAAACAAAACTAACCACCTAAGCTTAATTAACTTAAGCTAATCACACCTAAAGCATAATTAACCCTCTAAGCGAGGTTTAGTGAGTTAAACTCACCGGATTAGCGAGCCGAGCGGACCAAAACGACGAGGACGACGCGAGGATTAACTTTCCTCAAAGCGGGCCGAGCATCCGGGCTCGGGAAGGCGGCCAAAACGGGCCAAACGTCCGCTGCATACCCATTTTTTTTAGCTGCTGTTCATGGCGGTTTGAGGCCGAGGAAGGGTAGATCCGGCGCCGAAATGGGCGGAGGAATGGCGGAGGAGCTGAACCGGACTTAGGCGAGGCTTCACGGTGGCCGGAGGTGGGCTAGACGGCTCCAACGGAGTTCCACCAGATCTGAAAATGGCTGCTGGAACTTGGCTGAAGCAGGGACGACAACAGCACGGGGCGGGGACGTGCGAGCGGCGCGGGGCAGACGTGCGGCAGCGGCGACGGCGACGACGGCGTGCGGGCAGTGACGGCGACGAGAGGCCGAGCAAATGGCGAAGGGGCGGCGGCGTGTGGCTGGCGCGGCGAGGCCGGGTCGAGCGGGACGGCGAGGCGAGGTGCGCGCGCGGGCGCGGGGCGTCGCACAGTCGCGCGAGGCGGCGACGGCATCGGCGGCGACGAGCAACGGAGGGGCGGCGGCTTCTTCCAGCTTGCTGGTTGCTGGGTTTTCAAAGAAGAAGGAGATGAAGAAGATGGAGATGGAGGAGTCGCACGGTTGGGAGGAAGAAGAGAGGGAGGAGAGAGAAGAAGGGGGCTTTTTCTTTTCTTTTTGCCTTTCTTTAATCTAACAAATTGGCCACCATGACATCATCATGATGTCATGTTCCACTAACTTCAAATCTCTCCCCACAACAATCTTCAACGGCCCATTTTATTTTTCCGCCGGCGATAAAACTTTTTCGCAACAATTTCTTTAATTCCACTTAATTCTCATCTTAATCCCACTTGAATTAAATCAAATTGACCCCCATTAATTCATTCAACACCTCATCAATCAAATTGGTATTTTTCCTTACCACCGCGCGTACTTGCATCCCAATTTCACAATCTCTGGCTTCAATTGAACGAAGACGGCCCTATTTATCCAGTCGAAATTAAAACCCGAAAATCCGGATGTCACACACATGAGAAAGACGGGACGAGGATAATAATATACAAGCATCCGTCCACCAGGTTATACAGAGATTACCATTTGACTACGTTACATGCAATAAAAGAAAAATCATTGGCCGAAGTCTGAAGTTCGACGTTTGGCATCCGGCGCCAAGTCCGGTGACCGATGGTGGGAGGCCAAAGTCCAGAGTCTGACACTGGAGTCTAGCGACCGGCAACCGGCAACCGGCAACCGGTGTCCAACGTCCGGAGTTCGACGTCTGACGTTCAACATCCGGAGTTCGGCGACAGGAGGCCGATGGCAGGTGGCCAATGGCCAGAGTCCGACGACAGGCGGCCAGTGGCCAACATCTGGCGGCCAGTGGCGAGCGGCGAACGGTCACTAGCGAACATCCAGTGATTGGTGATGAGCCTCCAGCATCCAATGATTGGCGATGAGCAACTAACGACCGATGGGCGTCCAACGATTGCCGACGGGCAGTTGGAGTGCGATGGTTAGTGGCCGATGTCTGGTGGCCGACAGTCGGTGGCTAGTGGCTAGGGCCAATGGTGGGCGGTCGACAACCGGCGGCGAGCATCCGGCATCCCACTGGCGGCAAGTGGGTGACAGGTGGTGACAAGAGTGAATGATGAGAAAAATTTTGATTTCTCATTTTTGTTCCAGAAATAGAAAAAACTAAAAATTTTAACTTTTGATTTCTGCTCCAAATCTATTTTTGGAAAAGAAATTTGTTTTAGAAATAGAAAAATAAAATTGTGTTGTCAAACGAATTTTTATTACAAACCTATTCCGGGAAACAGAAAAACAGAAAAATAGAGAAACATAAATTTTGTCATGCGTACTAAGTCACCTATGTAAAACGAACTTCGATTTCTTCCTAGGTCTGAACCACTTATTCCCAAGTAACAATTTTTTAATAGAAAAATATGCCGAAACCCAAGAAGATGACATCTTTTTCCTAGCAAAAAGGCCACATTTTTAATCTTCTCACTTCTTGATAAATGAAATGCCCTTCTACTAGCTCTTTCTTCGCCTTTTCCAAGCTAGCTCTACGTGTTAATAAACAAAGCCGAAATTTTTAAAAAAATAATTTTCCTTTGATGTAGTCAAAGTAGAAATAAAATTTTGAGAGTAATAAAACTTGAGACCTTTTGTACTCATTCAGTAGGCCAAGGGGAAGAACCTCCTTAGCCCCAATACGACTGAGGCGCACTTTGAAAGCAAAGAACGGAAGCTCAGTCATCCGAAAGATGGGGACAACAATAAAGAAAATCATTGATCGTTTCGACTCCGTTTGTTTCATGGAATACAAATTCTGCAAAAACATTTTCCTCATTTTCCAGTGTTCGGTTCGCTGAGAAAAATGAGTCAACAGAAAGGAAATGATTTCCCTCTTTGAAAATAGAAAACGTTTTGCAAAATATGATTAAGTATCGACACTTGGACTTGAAACTTTACACTTGGCCATGAAAACTCTAACGGTGGTCTTGGGTCATGATGTTCAAGACCAAGTCTCCAATGATTGGGCTTGAGGCCTCGGCACCCACAAACCCCTAGTGCCCATGAACAATTCTCGGCACCTAAGCCTCGGTCCATAAAGGATGTGCTCAAATCTCGGATACTCAAGCTCTAGTCCACAAAGATCATGTATGGGTCCTTGGTGCTCGGGTCATTATTTAATCAAAAGTTCATTCTTATAAAAATATTTTAAAAACGAAATTTTAATTATTATTATTTATTTTATTTTTAATTACTTATTTTATTTTTCTTTTTTTTTTCCTAGAAAAGAAAAAGAGGAAAGAAAAAAAAAGAAAAAGAGAATATAAGAGAAGAAAAATAAAACAAATAAAAAAATTGATTTTTTGGTGATTTTTCTCTGGAAAATCTAATTAACCTACCAAACGGCGGAAAGGAGCCCTGCATATTTCATTTACACATTATTTGAGCATGTGAAAAGAGTCCGCATATCAAATAGCCATCAAATTTCCAGTTCATGACAGATATCAGACTACAATTCAAAGGGCCCAAAAAAGGACTCACCATTGAGAGAGTTGGAGAGCCAGCTCCAACTTCAGCTTGAAAGTAGTCGAAACACAGAGTACACAATTCAGTCGGCTTCACGACATACTGAAGGAAGCAGACAGATGAAGATTAAGACATCATGCCATAATTTCGTTGTGGAAATAGATGCAGAAAAATCCAGTTTTGAGTTGACATCAACAATCACTTCTAGAAAATTTGATATATTTGACAATTCTATCACTGTATGAACTTTTCCACTTATCGTTAAAATGAAAGTCATTCTCTTCGCCGTAACAACAAAAGATGTATGGGGCTCTGCTTCTACATCCTTTCTTTTACCTTCCTTTGTTTTCCTTAATGAGGACCGGACAAATTAATCAAACGCTAAAGACATTCTCACAGCTGCTTGCTTCTGACTATAGCATCATACAAAGTAATCACCTCTTACATACTTCTACACGTGAGGTGTCCCATCAATCCTGAAAAAGATCTATCCTGAAAAAGATCTATAGTAACACTTTTTTCTTGGATAGTGGGAGTGGATAGGTTTCCGAGGCGGCATTTGGTAAATCATGTTCCTTGACCTCTACGAGGAGTGATAAAAGAAGCTCTCTTATGTTCACTACAGTGCACAGGCAAAAGCTTCATGCCATAAAGTTGACTTGCAAAAGATATATGCCCACATGGATCTAAGATGTGATTCTCATGAAAATATCATCATTCTCTTAAAGAAAGTTCTCAATAGAGTAGATCTTCGAAATAGCTTGTGAATCAAAAGAATTCAGAGACTCTAACATGATTAAGCATGCTGTAATGTGTCTGGGAATAAAAAAAATACTTGCTTATAACGATGTACTCTTTACTCTTTAGGCCACCTCAGTTCACCGAAGCTTGTCACAAGCCCTGGACAAAATGAACATCACTAGAACAGCTACGGCAATATTTTATGATCTGAAAACACAAAACTGAAGAGACCATTGGAATGTGATATGACAGCAACACTGCCTAAATTGACATCTAAATCCGTAAAAGATAAAAATTTATACCTCCACAACTTCTGTCCGCCATTTTGGATGCGTGATGTCAGGTAGTCAATTTCTTGACGAGTGAGTGGTTTAAACTACAGATTTTGAAAATGCCACCTGACAATTAGCATTCTACAAAAAAAGTGCAATTTCTAACAGCATCACTGTCAAACATATGTTCTCATTAGAAAGAATACATCACAAACCTGAAATAAAAGAGGTAAAATCGTCACTTCTAAATGACCTTCAACAATTGGAACGTCGACTTCTCTAGGATCAAGGCCCTGTACTTCTGCCTGCAAGGAGCACAATAGATCAGAAGTCAACCTGGGAAATAAAAAAGTTATTCTCTTTATAGAATTCTCTCGAAACTGGTGTCTTTCCCAATTTTGCTGAGTGTTAGTACCAAGTATCTATGACCATAGACACCCTCATCATCATCATGAGGAGAGAACAAATAACATTCACTATTACATAACAGCAGTTACATGATTATTTTACCCAAAACAATCAAATACACGGGCTTATGGACTCTACTGCTAGACTTGCAAATAGGCTGATTTTATTAACTTGCTTCTAAGCCATGCCCATGATCCTACAGATGGGCGTCAGCCTATTTAATAAAATTCAACTTCGTGGTCTTTTCACAAGATGCCCTTGGAGTAAGGTCTTAATTGCGGATTCGCAAGATATAACGTTTGAAACAAAATAGCATGCTAAACAAGGTAACATACGCTTCTTACTTTTTAGCCTCATACAAAGTGATGACCTGATTGATAATCTGAACATAAAGATACTCAATGCTTCTCAATAGAATCAGCAGGAGAGATACCTACCACAAAGGTATTTGCTCTAGCTACATCGAGCATGGTCACGCCCAACGGTCTCTTTGGGTCATAAGTGCCAGCTTTCTTGAAATCTTCGGCTGCAATGGGAACTGTGGAGTTAAAAGTGTTGCTAATCGGGTCATCTCTTGTCACTCTCGGTTTCCTGGGCACACCGCCAGGGATGATGACAAGGCCCATTCCTACAAGGCCTTCCTCCAGTTGTTGCTGTCCCAGTAATCCACGGACCTGATTATAGAAGCAACAAATTGGTCTGACATATTGAAATGATCCATAATGCAATGATGATATCGATTGGAAATAAAACATTATAAGAATTCGACTTGACAAAGAAAACATTGTCTTAACATCATCACGAAATATAACACAATGCTCAAGTGTGACATGTCGGTGGTGAATGTGTGTTGCCAATTTGGCTTTTATTCCACATGCAGGGTCGCTAATTCGTCTTTGTTAAACGCGCAGGGCCTCAAAACTCTGAAAACTCGCGGCCAACTCTTTCTAAGAAAGTTTTCCGAGCCAGTTCTACATGTAAGCAAACAAAAGCCGAAATGAAAACTTCTGTCTTCCTCTGATGTAATCAAGACGCGCCTGAGAATTTCGATGCCAATATTCAAACCTATATCTATGGTGCAAAGAAAATCTGGAAGGAGTTCAAAGCTACCTCACATTAGTACTGCACTGGCTCAAACCCCGGACATGATGTGCTTTAATCAGAAGTTCCTGCACTTTTGGGATGATGCATTCTCCTTCAAAGCACATTCGTCCTCCAAACCCCAAAGTTGCAATCGCTTCCCCAGCACGGTAGAACGAATGGTGCGTCCTTCAGCTTCTGGCGCCATACTGTCAGTCTTTAACTCGGTGAATTCTGGCACATCGGGCAACTTTTCCAAGGACATGCAATATTTGATCTCCGCTTTTGTCAAAGAATTCAATTCTTTCAAGCCTTCGACAGCTCTCAATTTTGCACAATGTTTTAGCTCAAGATTCCGTAAATTTTTCAACTTTGATAGGTTAGGCAATAGTTTGATCACATTACACATGGAAATGTGCAGAAACATAAGTGATTCTAGTTCCCCCAAACCTGGAATCTCCGCTAGTTCGGGAAAGTCACCGAGTCGTAACTCTTGTAGCCTTTTCAAGCGCAATAGATCAGGCATGCGTGGTGTGAGACATCCATTTATTGAGAGAACCAACAAGCTTTGGAAGTCACAGAAATCTGGCAATTGTAGGATAGTGTGAAGTTTCAAGGTTGATAAGCTAGGTGGAAGCCGATTGATGGAGTGCACATCCTTCCAAGGCGAGGTAACCTCGTTTGGCATCCGAAATGTCATACATTGTTCTTTACGCACTTCGAGATGATGTAAATGAATTAGGCTGGAGAGATCGGGAAGAATAGGAAATTCAGCAGCTTCAACCACCAGGCATTTCAAACGTGAGGGAAGTTCTGGCAACGGGGAAAGCCGATGGCTTGCAATTTTAAGCGTTTGGAGACTAGAGAAATCATTGATGTTTCTTGGAATTATAGAGATTGGGCTCCTATATAAGTTCAAGATTCTCAGACGGGTCAAGCTCAACGTTTCCCATGGGATTTCATCCTTGAGATGTAGACAAAATGAGGCATCAAGCTCTTCTAGCGTCTCCACCCCTCCAAGAGCTTTAGGTATTGTGCGAATCTTAGTGTATGCCACCTTTAAGACTTTTAGTATCTTCATTTGCCCAATAGAGTCCGGAAGCTCATATAGATTCTTGCATCTAGAAAGAGACAAATGTGTGAAACTCGTAAAACTTCTAATGGACTTTAGGAAAGTGGAGATCTCCAAGAGTTTAAAATCCAACTTGACTAATGTTTCTTGTTCCCCAGAGTGCACAAGTTCAAGTAGATTTCCGCATTCAGAAAAAGACAAATGTGTAAAATTCATTAACTGTCCAATGGAATCACGAATAATGGAGCACGGGGAGAGTTTTAAATCCAACTTGATTGATGATTCTAGCTCCCAAATAGAGTCTGGAAGTTCATATAGATTCTTGCATTTAGATAAAAACAAATGCTTGAGGTTCTTTAACCTTTTAATGGAATCAGGAAGAACGGAGATCCCTGGAAAATCTAAATCCAAGTTCACCAATGATTCTAGCTCCCCAATAGAGTTTGGAAGCTCACATAGATTCTTGCATCCAGATAAAAGCAAATACTTGAGTTTCTTTAACGTTCCAATGGAATTGGGAAGAATGGAGATCTTCGAGTTATTTAAACTCAACTGGACCAATGATTCTAGTTTGCCAATGGAGTTTGGAAGCTCGTGTAGATCACTACATGAACTTAAATCCCACTCGAACAATGATTCTAGTTCTCCAATAGAATTCGGAAGATTCTGTAGATTCTCACATTTATGTAAAAACAAATACTTGAGATTCTTTAACCTTCCAATGGAATTAGGAAGAACAAAAATCCTTGACAAATTTAAATTTAACTTAACCAATGATTCTAGCTCCCCAATAGAGTCCGGAAGCTCATTTAGATTATTGCATCTAGATAAAAGCAAATACTCAAGCTTCTTTAACCTTTTAATGGAATCAGGAAGAATGGAGATCCTTGAAAAATCTAAATCCAAGTTCATCAACGATTCTAGCTCCCCAATAGAGTTCGGAAGCTCACATAGATTCTTGCATCTAGATAAACGTAAATGCTTGAGTTTCTTTAATGTTCCAATGGAATTGGGAAGAATGGAGATCTCCAAGTTATTTAAACTCAATCGGACCAATGATTCTAGTTTGCCAATGGAGTTCGGAAGCTCGTGTAGATCACCACATGAACTTAAATCCAACTCGACCAATGATTCTAGTTCTCCAATAGAATTCAGAAACTTCTGTAGATTCTTGCATCTAAAAATAGTCGAATGCGTGAGATTCAACCTTTCACTAGAGTGAGGAAGTTGGTTGATATTACATCGAACTATTAACTTCATTAAAGATTTTAGATTGCCTAGTGTCTCTGGAAGCTGAAATTGGATCGGATCCCTGATGTCAGCAATGACAATCTCCGACAAGCGTTCTAGAGAACCGATTTCCTTGGGCAACCCTTCGAGGGATTGGCATCCCTCGATATCCAAAGTATTTAGCAGTTTTACCTTACCGATTGAGCTATCAATCGTATGCAAATTCAGACAATTCTTAAGAATCAATTTCTCCAACTTGCCAAACTCAGAAATGTTGGGCGTCTTGGTTAAGAAAAAGCAGCATGACAAATCTAGTACTTTCAACTTTTTTCCCATCTGCAATGGGAAAAAAAGGACAATTCCATGGCAAAGAAAGTACGTGAATACAATAGCATACAACTAGCTCATGAAGGTCAATTAATAAAATTTGAAGCCAACATAAGTGAGGTGGGTTAGTACCTCAATATGCCTCCATCCACCCCACTTGTGGGTGACGTTGCTCCGTGAGAGGTTAAGCACGACCAAATTCACCAAGTGAAGATTCGTTGCTAAAAAATCCAATGGGCAAGATTGCCAAGAAAGCCATCTCAGATTATGAAGACGATTTTTGAAGTCACCTACAAAATTTATTTTGTCCCCTCTAAGGAACCTCAGCTTTGGCAAATAGGCTATGTCTTCAGGTGTTAAGTCATGAGGATCACCAAAGTGAGTGCTCGTACATCTCCTTTTTCCTGACAGCAGCAGCAAAGAATGAAGATGAGTGGGCAGCACAGGAAGTAAAAAACCAATGTAAGTAGTCAATAATATCAGTGTTACTTTGAGCCCAAACTAATTACTTTTGTGCTTCTCAGCTTGAAAATAAGACAAACCGAGTATGTTTAAAAGGTCCATTCGGTGTTGATTGCTCTGTCACAGACTAAACACTTTCAATGAAACAGAGCTCATTTTCATTATCACTGGACAAAAAAGGAAGAATTTCACCAGAGCAAACGGCGCATTAGCTTTCTTCTCGTTTTACATGGGTATGGCGTGCAAACATATACTTTGGTTGTTTATATAGAGTCAGCATTCTATGTCTCTATAAATTACAAAATAGCGCAGGCCATCAACCAATACTCGTTTTTAAAACACACGAGGAAAGATTTTGTTGGATTGATTATATGTTCTACTCTTGATAACTTTACCTCGTCCCTCCTCAGTATGTCTAAATTATTCTCGTCAATCACCAGACAATGGCAATTTCCAGCATCTTCGAGATTCTCTTTGTTGGCAATGTACCTTCCTAGATCTCGAACTTCATCATGCATCCATAATGTATTATTGTGCTCATTGATCTTTATCAACGACATGAGGAGAAGGTCATTAATTGCGCTGTGTGGATAAAATTTGCAATCATCCCACATGTAATACGCATATTTCTCATTCTCCCCAATGCAAAAACATGCTATGTCTAGGAATATTTGTTTTTCCCGGACGTCCAATTTGTTGACACTTATCATCAGTGTTTCTCGGACTTCCTTACATGGGACTTGCTTTAAGTCCTTCAATGTCTCGTCCCACTTCGATTTGACAGTGTTGGCGAAAAGAGAACCCACGACTCCCAAAGTCAAAGGTAGCCTTCCAATGTGTGAAACGACTTCAAATGAGAAATTGCACCAATCTTCCGGAGGAGTATCTCTTCTAAAGGCATGCTTGCTGAAAAGCTTAATAGCTTGCTCCATAGGCATCTCCTTTACTGGGTACTCTATGTAACAACTAGGTTGCGTTTGCTTGTCATTTTCTAGTCTTGTCCAATTTAATATGGTCCTTCTGTCCCTAAGTGTGACTATGATCCTGCTTCCAGGACCGAACCATTTGTAGCTCCCAGCAAGTTTATTGAGTTGCTCCTCCTTGTTCACATTATCGACAACAACCAACACTTTTTTGTTGTGAAGTCCTCTGCTTATTCGATCAATCCCCTCGTTGGTGTCTTGGATTCCGTCAGCAGAGGTTGAGCCCAATGTATCGGATAACAGTTTCTTTTGCTTGTGTAGAAGATGTTGACCTTGCGACGAGTCTTGGACATCATCAAGGAAACTATAGTAATCAAATTTAGACCAGAATCGGTTGAAGATAACGCTAGCAAGAGTGGTTTTACCAATACCTCCCGTCCCATAGATTATAACAAAACGTACATCATCAACTGAGTCCACTTTCAACAATTCCTCTATATCATTTTCATCATCCATTTCAACTAGATTGTCAGGAAGATATCTGTCCTTTGCCTTCAGCTTAAGTAGAACCTCTTGAACAATCAATTTTATGAGTTCCCCATACCTGCCAGACAGCGATGGTGGACAAATTCAGACTGAGAAAATGACGACAACATACTATTCCTAACTTTAAGCATATGCTATTTGAATAAGATAAGCTAAACATGTTAAGACCACTTTACAAACTGTGGCAGTTTTTCAAATAACAAATCTGAATTGATTTAAACATAACAATCTCAAGTTATAGTGAAAATTATCTAGATTATTAAGTGATCGAATTAGCTACCGTGGCTGGTGCCCTGACTCCATTGATTGGGTTAAACACTATCACTCAGTTCGGATACTGCCCAGACTCTCGTTAATTGGGTTCAAAACCAACACTTAGATTGGATGCAGTGAGCAAGAGGAAATGGAAATGATTCGGAAGGATACCGCAGGAGAAAAAACAAGAGAAAAGAATGAATGGATATCTTTGTCGTTTGAATGAAGGATACCGCAGGAGAAAAATAAGTTTTAGTTATTTTTAATGTACAGGAAATATTTTGAGATTGATCAGATATATAATTATTTCCTACGCTTGTAGTACAAAATCAGTCTGTTTGATCTACACTTAATAAGCAATAATACTTGTCTTTTTGTTGTTTCTACTTTACCTTTTTTTCTAAATTGTTCAAAAATATTTATTTTGCTATATAAATTTGTTTTAAGGTTTTTGACGACCAAACAGGATGCCAGCTTATCATTCAGCAGCAACTTGACGATGACATAACATTTACCCCAACTTTTATCAACTTACAGAGAAATTAATTTTTCAGAGGACGAAGATTGAACATAAGGTAAAAGCACAGAGACTATTGATATCTTTAGATGTATAACGTGATCGATTAGAGTTTATCCTAAATAAAAAATTCTTTGACAGATTATATTAAAATTAATTACACGAAAAAGTTGTGGAAACTTACTCTAGTCCTTCCAGCTTCCAACCAACTCTAGATGCAACCTCACGAAGAGCATCTCTCCAGCTCTTCACCTCATCGGGGTCATACTTCAACTTCTCCTCCTCATCGCCATACTTCGCCTTCTCCTTCTCAAGCTTAGACAGGGCATTACTGTACGATCCAGTACTGCTCTTGACATCCTCCGGCTTCACTAAGAAAATGGGAAGGATCTCCTTCTTCCCATTTGAATTTTTAGCACAATCTATCATTTGAACAACCTCACAGAGACACCATGGACTGGAAGCAAATTCCTCAGAGAAGATGGGGATGTAGATTTGAGAGTCGTTGAGGGCTTTGAAAAGCTCCTCAATCTTCTCACCGACGTTGAGCTCTTTGTCATCTCTAAAGACACGGATTCCTTTCTCAACCATATCATGATAGAGGAAACTAGTAAAGCCAATCCGAGTGTCAGGACCCCTAAAACTCAGGAACACCTCGAATTCCATTCCTGATGTGTCAGTGGAGGACGCCATCGCACGTAGCTAACTGGACTTGAGACAGAATTGAGCTGAACGAAAATTGTCAATAACCTTGCTTGAGGCAAGACATCAACAAAAGAAAAAAAAAAAAAAACGGGGGTGGGTGCGGTTAGTCACGACTCACAGCCATCAATCGGTGATGGCGAACTGCTGAAGAAATCAAAATTAGAGCACGCCGGAATCAAAACATTGCATGAAGTAATCGAAAACGAAACTGACATAAAGAGAGAGTACCTAGTGGGCTGATTGACGGCAGGCCGACAAGGGTGAGGCCGCGGTCCGTGAGATCGAGAGAGAGACTAGACGAGGCGGCGACGCAGGCGAGACCAGAGAGAGATAAAAACGAGGGGCGCCGCTGGAGGGACGAGAGAGAGGCCAAATCTGGGAGCGTGAAGCAGAAAGTAGAAGGTGTTCTAAATTCAAGACATTTTAGTGCTTTGCTTGAACTTATTAAACCGGTTTTAATTGAGAACCGGTTTTCAAATCTGTCCCAAACCGGTTTCACCCAAGAACGGATTTTATAAGGCCGGGGAGGCGTGCTCTTTTTAGCATTTTGTTACGGATGCGATTTTTCCTCTACATGGGCGTAATTGGGAGATTTTACAGGTGATCCCATCATTCAGTTAATGGTTTTTTTTCTTCTTCTTTTTCCACGGAATAAGATGTGTAAACTTGGTAATCTTTTAGTCTGAACGCTCCACGTAAGAGAACTTGGTGCGAGAAATTGCTGCCGGTGATTATGGCGTATCTCCGGAGAGGCATCTCCAATCGAATATTCTCAATCTTGAGGCGAGACATGATCGTCCTCTTTTAGCTGTGCAAGAAAGATTAAAAACATGTACCGTTGCTTATGCGTTCAGCTCCAATCTCCAGAAAATTGGGGCGGGTGGTTGTTTCCTTACTGAGCCTTTGGATTTTGGAGATTGTCCTCCAGCTCAGCTCCACAACCACTCGAGAGGGGTCTAGCCCCTCCAGCCTGGCTTCCCCAGTGCCTGTCCACTTGATAGACAATGGTGGCAGCCTGCCTGTATTCTCCTGATACAATGCCTTGGGGAACATGGCACCAGACTCCCCATGCATCTTCCCAAGTTTTTCTTCCCGAGAAGAGGGGAATACGAGCCAAAGCCAGAGGGGTCTCCCACCTCAGAGCAGTTCTCCCTTCAGTCCGACTCTTAGACCTTTTAAGGTCTTGCTCAGAATAGAGAGTTGGTTGTATCGAGTAAAAACCAAAACGAAAGAACAAAAATGGATCTGGTAATTAGTCATTTTCTTTTATAAAATTGTTATTACAATTGAATTCTAGCATCCATTCATTTTGTAGAAAATAACTTCCAAAACGATATTTTCAAAATTTTTCAATATTCGTTCAATAAAAAATGAATTAGTTAGGGAAAATATTTTCCATTGACATAAAAAGTCTTCTAAATAGGGAAAAAATATTTTCCGCTTTTCAAATAAGGGAAAACATTTTCCTTACTCAGTCTCTTTTATCTCATATGTGTAGCTAGCTAGCCCTCTCTTCTTTCTTTCTTTTTTTTTTTCTTATTTTTCTTTTCTAAAAAGTTCAAATTATTTCTTTTTCTTTTTTTTATATTTCCTTTTATTTTCTTTCTTCTTCGGCAATGGCCAACTATTAGTCATAGGAAAGCTGAAGCTTGCCACTTACTAGATCAACGAGTGCAGGAGCTCGCCTTTGGCCATTAGCAGTCGCTATGGTCAGTGTCACGACTCGATCCCCCGAGCACGTGCCCATCTCTCACCTTGGTCGATTAATAGCGACGTCCCAGGACTTATTGCCGATCCTTTTTATTTTAATACGCATGCGGAAACATATAACCCAGACAATAAAATAATGTGATAGGAAAGTAGGACCAATTTTTCGCAAAAGACCTTTTTATAAACACACAGGTTTATACACAGAAGCCTATAAAAAGGAATCGGCTTTCAACATAAGAGAAATGTCATAGGACTAGCTAGTCAGATATGCTCGCCGATTCTCCGGGCTTTACCTTCTAAACTTCGGGCCTCGGTCCCCCACCGCCGTCAACTAGGGGCCTGAAAATAGTTATACAATAACCAATGAGACAATGTCTCAGCGAGTTCTACCTCCTAAGACCCGATTAGGAAGACAATATACTCTAGAGGCTGCCTAAGCATAACACGAATCAGAGAACTTACCTTGGCCTCAGTTCCACCCTGCAAATTAATATCATTTACAGATACCTCAAATCACATCACATTACCCAATCAGATCGAATTATTGATCAATTGACTTAGTCAATTACATGTTACCGCGACCTTTCCTTGGTCGATATATTCAATACTATCTATAAAGTCCAACCTTAGTCTAGGACTGCTCACCCAAAGCTGAAAGTAGACAGTATAGCTTGCCCAAAGTTGATAATATAGTATACTATATATATGCTCGCCAAAGCTGATGGATTAGAGCCCCCAGACCAATCTAGTATACTATACATGTTCACCCAAAGCTGATAATATGGTATACTATCTATATGCTCGCCTAAAGCTAATAAATTAGGGCCCCCAGGCCAAGATAGTATATCATTATCACCATATAACAATTCATCATTTTTATCATACCCGATAAAAATAGCAATGTATTAGTACACGATTGGCCTTAGCTAAAATATAGTATTTTCACCCTTGAAAATCCCACCACTTATATGGTCCACCAAAATATTTTTGGCGTTGTAAACCGATGCTCGATAATTTCCAATCAATTACCAAAATTGATTAATTTAGGAATAAAATCCTAAAAACACAATTAAATCAATTCAATACAAATTAGAGCTCAAATAAATAAATAGATTGCACCACAATAATTAGCATAAAATTTCGGTCGTCAACTATCCCAGCCTAATTTCTTAAAAATATATAATTAATTAAATAATTACGGAAAACATTTAAAAAAATACAATAAATCCAATTTAGGCTTGTAATGCCTAATTGGAAGCCAAAATGGACCCGGAAAATTTTCGAGGTTCGTTCAATAAATACAAGAACCTATTTCCTTACTAATTACACTAACCATTTGTCGCAACCTAATTTTCGGTTGCGAACTACCTAGGGTTTGGCTAATGGATTGTTAAGCCTAGACTTAACTCGGGCTCTCCTAAACCTATACTAATTCGCGAATTAAGTTCAAATTTCTTAACATACAAATGGATTTTATCTAGGAGTTGTCACTAATCAGTTTACTGTAGGTCGATTAGACACATAAGTAAAATAATGTGAGGATTATTTTACTTTTACAAACTAGAGACTTTGGGTATGGAGACTTGGTTACACTAGACTTTTCTAATGCCCTTTCAATACCTTTCTCTTTTTATTTTCAAAAAGGTTTTTGCAGGCAGCTTAGATTGATTTTAAATTTATTTTCCTAACATGTAAGATGATTATACGGGTGCGCAAATCACCAATTTAACACCGAAGAAAGCAATAAATAAATTATGAGACTTACCTCGTAGCAACGAAAACATCTGCGTCGTTAGATCAGAATTCACATAATCAACCCTAGATATGATTTCTAATTAACACGCAATTTCTTTTTGTTTTCACTTAATTCAATGAGAACCTAATCCATATGCAATGCGATGTTACTAATCTAACAGAAATGACATGGCATAAAAATATGACTTAAACTATATGACATGAGTAAAGTAATTTCTAAAGAAATGCAATAATTAAATGTGCAATCTAAATTAACCAAATGATTTTATTCTAATGACAGGCAATTTCTAATTAAATGAACCTAACAAAAATCACTAGATGAGGGGAATTTCATGAACCTAATCGTACATGACATCTGCATGATTTCTATTGTAAAAATGCAATCTTTCCTAGAAATTGAAACTAATCTATCCTAAGACATTTTATTTTTTATTTTTCATGAAATTCGAAATTAAGAAAAATGCAAAAAATTGACTATCTAGATTAAGATTCTATCCAAATGATATTAAGGATCGGGTCAGACTAAATCCTAATTTAAACTAAGATATTATCTTAACCTAACAGTCTCTAACATAAGATGCAATCTATCTAAAATACATTGAATGCAAAATGCAATTTTTTTGTGTGTGTATTTTTGGGATAAATAAAGTGATTAAAAGATAAGCACCAAATTATTCACGATCACCAAACATATTATCTATCATTCAAATTTGGAAATGATATCCAATCAAACTTGATTATTTTCCTAATAAAATCGATAAATTAATCTTAAGCCTTAAAGATCAAAATATCAATTTCATTCCTGCATAATTAATTATTTCATCTAAAGCCTTATAGACAGAATTAAAAATCGGAGTACGGTTGCGTCTATCATTTAGATATGCACGTCAGATATTGAAAAAACATATATTAGGTAATAAAATATCCAAATCAAATTTAGATAAGATAATTACCTAATTCCGCAAATAATATTGCCAAATTTGAACCGAACGGAATCTGCTCAACGGGTGACTAGTGGTGTGTGGTGGTGCTTGGCGGCGTCGACGGTGATGGTTCACGGATGATCAGCGATATCACGTAGAGACTCATCGCTCGACAGTCTCGGAGTGGTTCGTCGATGATTGATAACCTGCAAAACAGAAGAACAACTCCACAACCTGGCAAAAGATTGACAACTGCAACGACAGATCGACAAGTGATGTAAGCTGGGAGCCGCAGGTTCTCGGTGGTGGCAACATCTCGACAAGGAAGCGTGACTATTTATTTTCCAAAATTTGTACGACGCCACGGACCAAACTCTTCACGTTATCCTCGCCTAAGAAATATCCCTTTGCTTGCATGAAATAAACTCATAAAAATCCACACGTCAATCTCACTTTTGGACAACACCCAGAAGAAGACAAATTCCCCTCTTTTACTTATTTCACCAAAATTTCAACAACCCTTTTGACCGTGGACTCTAGGTTTGGTGGGACTGGCTTGGTGATTCTCGCCCGTGGGTGTGCTCGGCGTCACTTACCTGCAAAAAACAAATTGAACTTTTTTGCAGCTTGGCGAAGAATAGCGATGGCGGTAATAGATTGTCATCGTGGTGCAGCCTCTGAGCAATAGGTGGATCGGTGACACAACTGGGTCGTCGAGTTGCATCGTCAACGCAAAGGTCGCACAGCCGAGGGTGCTCGGCCATGAGGCTCCTCTCTCTCTTCTCAACGTGTTTTCTCTCAATATGCTTTGAGATTTCTGATTTGCCTACCCTCACCATGGAGAAAGTGAGTTCTCTTTTTTTGTGGCCATGTGTTTCTATTGTGTGGCTCTCCCAAAACCCTACGCGAACAACGTTTTTATAGGCTAAGGATTAGGATTTCAATTTCCTTTTCAAATCAACATCAGTGAAGATTTCTTTTCTGCATGCAATATTACTTTTTAAAAAATGAATATTCTCTACCGATTTTTTTTCAAAATTGCAATATGATTTTTTTCAAATTCAAAATCTCGCAAAGATGAGTCCATAATACGGGCTTGACCAATTTGTTCTTGTCGTGGGCTTAGTCCGACCTGTCCATTTAAAGCTCAGAACCACCAAATCTAATCCATCTGTCATCAATCCAATGCAAATGCAAATTAAAAATAAATGCACCTAAATTTATATGCTATACAATTTAATTTAATTTTTTTATGGGTTAAAAATTAATCCCTAATTTTTTAATGCAATAAATAACTGGGTCGCCAAAATTTAGGTGTCAACACCATTTGTCTAACATGTACCGATAATGCACTAAATTAATTGCTCTACTCTAATCTATCCACCTAATTACACTTAATTAAATCTAAACAACATATAAGCATAATTAACTGACTAAGCAGGGATTAGTGAGCTAAACTCACTTGTTTAACGGACGGTTCGGTGTAAAACGACGGGAACGTCGCGGGGCTTGACTTTTCTCAAAGCGGGCCTAGCAACTGAGGCTCAAGACCACCTCAAAACGGGTCTTGAAGCCGCTGGAAAACCCACTGTTTTTCCCTCCGTTTTGAGCTGTAAGACAGAGAAACAAAGCTGGTTATGGCAAAGCAAGACCGGTGGAGATGGCTAGGGTGCTCGGTGGGTTGAACGGCGGCTTCAGAGGGCTTCCTCAACCACTCACGGTGGCTGGACAATCACCCGGGATGCACAAACAGAAGGTTGGGATAGCGTGAGGGCAAGACGGAGGCAGTGGCATGGCAAGGCAGCGGCATGGGCGTGGTTGCACGCGGACGGCATTCCGGCGACGGTGGTGACATGCGAGCAACTCTGGTGGCTACTAGATGCTTACGGCGACTTCCTCTGGCTCCTAGGGGTTTGAACAGCAAGGATGGAGGGGAAGCAAGACTGGCCGGTTGGCTTGGAGAGGAAGAGAGAGAGATGGAGGGGGCCACAAGCCTTGATCTTCCACATGCTTGTCTCCTTGACCCATGCACAGCCAAGCATGGCTTCCTTGACCCTCAATGAGCCACCAATGCTCTCTCTTACAACCTTGAAATGGTCCAAAAACCATAGGGAATTGAAGGCATACGAATTTGACACAATCTCTCCCAATTGGACACCCGTTCGTGCTTAATTCAATCCAATTCGGCCTCAACAAATCCAATTCATACCTCACCGATCCATTTGGCATTTTCCCCACCCGTACAATTCACTTGCTTCCCAAATTTGCGATAAAAAACGATCCCTATCTTTTTTTGAACAAAAACGGTCCTATGCCGACTTTTTCCCAAAAAGTCTTGGGTTGCATAAAAATCTTCTAAGACTAAGTTGACGTTCTTAGAATTTATTGTGACATAACAGAACCTTCAATTTCTGAAATCGGATTCAAATTCGCAGTTAATTTCATTTAGGCGTGTTTTTAGCGTGACCTAGGCTACCGAGTAGTTTTCAGAAATTTTTAGTGCAAATAACCCGTGGTCGATTTTCTTCGAGCCACAATAAACCCACTTCATGTGACATCCTGAAATTTGACCCCGTTTCGATAAAGTGAAATGTGCATATCGTCGGCGCGCCTATGGTCCTTTTTCTCTGAGCTGATCACTCACGAGTTAGCTAACCTACTGGGTGAAGCCGTTAAGGGATATAACCGCGGTAAAATCCCTAAAAGCTACCTAATTGGTTGGATTGGACTAAAATCGTGTCCGGTCGATTTTAATCATGAAATTTAATTCGGTTTTGGGAATCAAATATTCGGGCGTGTCACAATTCAATTTTAGGATCCTGTCTCATCGCACGTCAATTTATTGACGAGTCCGAAATTTCAATAAAGAAATTATCGGAGGAAAAATCGAAGGCCGAAAGAAAATAGAAAGGGAAAGGGAAAGAGAAAAGGAAAAGTGGAAGAATGGTATTATTTATTTCTTTTTCTCTCTCTCCCTTTTTCTCTCTTTTTCTCTCTCTCTCTCTTCTCTCTCCTCTCCCCCTCCCTCCCCCTCGTGCGATTTCCCCCACCGAACACCCCTTCTCCAATTTCAATTTGGCTTCTCCTTCCCCGTTTTGACCATTCAACCCTATCTCTTTTCTCTCTTATCTCTTCTTCTCTCTCCTCTCTCTTCTCCCCATCCCCTCGTGAACGAACCGCCCCCCTCTTTCTTCTTCTTCTTCTTTCTTCTTCGTGGAAACGCGGAACCAGAAGTGGCAGCTCATCGTTTGCTCCGTCACCGCCCATCCCGCCGCCGCACCGCCGCGGCCCGCGCCGCGCCGTGCGCCGCCGCCGCGCCCGCCGTCCGCCGCCGCGCCCTCCTCCCTCTCCCGCCCGCCCGATTCAGCTCTGTCCCAGCCCCTGTTCCGCACCGACCAGCCACCGTCCGGCCACCTCCGGCCACCGCCCAGCTCCGCCGGACCTCCCCCGCGACCCCCTCGCCCTCCGCCGGCCTTCCCCTCGCCGTTTTGGCCGCCGGAGCAGTCCCGATCAGCCGCGACCAGCATACCCACGAAGTGGGTTTCCAGCACTTCGGGCCCGCTTTTGGGCCGTTTCCCGGCCCCAAACCCGAGCCGTGCTTTGGGAACAATCGTTCCTCGCGTCGCCGCCGTCGGATTAATCCGATTTGCGCGCGATTTGGTGAGTAATCTCACTAATCCAGGATTAGTGGCTAATTTATGCTTAAGGTTGGTTTAGATTTAATTAATTATGTTTAGGTTGTTAGATTAGAATAAATTAGCAATTATTAGTTAATTGTGATGTGATTTAGATAAATTGATTGCGCAATTAGCAAGTAGACGTGGTCTACTAATTATTGGAAGTGCCTCGGGATTTTTCCGACCCTTAGTGGGCTTCAATTTGGTGATTCGGGCCTAAGTGGGATTTTTGGCATTTAAATATTAATTTTCGGAATTAAATTAAATAATTATTTATTTTCCGAAAATTCAAGGGAGATGGTCTGGAACCGGAAAATTATGCTGATGACCGTGGTGAAGTCCGTTTATTTAATCGGGCTTTAATTTGAGCTAAATTGAATTTTAATGTTAATTGTTTAATTTTCTTTATTATTTAATTATTTATTTTTCGGAAATTAAGGTTGAGATGGCCAGAGACCGGAATATTATGATGATTAAATTTAAATTGAGCTAAATGGAATTTTTAATAATTAATAATTAATTTTCGAAATTAATTAATTAATTATTTATTTTTCGGAAATTAAGATTTTGTGGCCGACCCTAAATTTTATTTATTTGATTTGGGAATTGTGATATTTTAGGGATTTACCCTAAATTGATTGGAATTGATTGAGATTGAATTATTGATTGGTAAGTGGCCAAGTATGTTTATTCAGCATTTATAATGCTTTGTTGAGTTGTAAAGTGAGTAGAATTGTGAGAGTGATTTGAATATACTCTTGGCTAAGACTCATCAGGTATGTTAATACCGTGTGAAAATTGAGTGAGTTGATGAGTATGTGGGGATTCATCCCAAGATTGACCAGTGTCGGCATTCAATTAGAATTTGGCTGTGAGAGGTTGTGAGTTAAACCTCGGAAGCCGCCGAAGTATGGCTATGCTAGTTGGGCCGAGATTTGCCACCGAATTTGGAGTCGGTCGCGCCTGAGAAGGCCGTAATCTGCCACCCGATACGGGTCGCGCCTGAGAAGGCCGTAATTTGCCACCCGATATGGGTCGCGCCTGAGAAGGCCGTAATTTGCCACCCGATATGGGTCGCGCCTGAGAAGGCCGTAATTTGCCACCCGATACGGGTCGCGCCTGATAAGGCCATAATCCGCCACCTGATAAAGGTCGCGCCCATTGGGCCGTAATTTGCTACCTAAAGGTAGGTCGTGTCCTTCGGGATTAATTTGTTGCCAAGAAATTTGGTAGTCTAAGCTTGCGAAAAGTTGTGAGTACGATTTGAGAATTTGAATAAGGGAAATGATCTGGGGAATGATCCAATGCCTATGTAATCGACTAGGTCGATTGATCATTGCTTTGATTTGATGTCGTGAATTGATTTGATTGAATGGAAATGATTGTGAGTGGTCTTGTTGGCTTGTGTCGACTAGGTCGATTTGATCGATGTTTCGATCGGTGATATGATTGCTTGAGTGTCTATTGTAAATTGTACTTGACTTGCATGCTTCGGTGGGATCTGATGCTAAGGTACGTCTTCGACCTATGCGTGTTTAGGCAGCCTTTAGTATAATAGTTTACTAATCGGGCTTAGTGGGGTAGAACTCGCGGAGACATAGTCTCATCCCAGTTTGGGGAAAACATTTCAGGAATCCGATGAGGAGCTGAGGAGGAGGAATTTGTGAATGAGAACTCGCAGGTGAAATTGAGGAAGAGAATGATCTGAGTGAAGAGGAATCGAGAGAGGATCGGGATGATCTCGAGTATGACTTAGATGAGGATTTAAATCCCATCTCTTTATGAACCCTTTTGTATATGTGTAGATAGAGTGAGACTCTGAAGTTGCGAATAGTTTGTGAAGTGCTCTGTCTAATGCCATGTATAAAGGTTTGGTTGTAAATTTCAATATGAAAGATATAGCCTGCTTTTCTATCCCATTGTTTTATTGTCTGGGGATTTTAACTGCTTCCGCATGTGCTTAAAAAAAGAAAGGGTCGGCGATACATTGTCCTGGGATATCGCATTAAAAAAAAAAAAATCGACCAAGTGAGACGGATGTGTGCGTGCCTGAGGATCGGGGCGTGACATCCAGTTTAAGTGGTATCAGAGCGAGGTTGAAGATTAGAGTGATAAGGAGCGTTGACCATGGGATAGTTTGTAGAAAAGGCCTTTAAATTCATGCCGGTGCATGTCTGTGTTAGCTGTGTGCTAGAATTGTTTGTTGTGTGAGGATCACTCATCTTCAAATCCAGTGTGGATGTGGAAGACGGGTTTCAGTGTAAAGACTGAACCATGAGCGAGTAGGAGTTGAGAACTCCTAGTAAGAGGGCAATGTCCTCTGTGACTCGGGATAATGCACTGACAAAGGTCAGTACCCGAGGTGGTTGTGGCAGAGTGTCGGCTCTGGCCAGCTCGTGTGTAAGAGTACCACTGTAGGTTGGTACTAGTGTAGTAGCGTCGAATGATCCTAAGTTCGATAGGATCGTTTTGATGCTAGTGTTCCTTGGGAATTGGATGAGCCAGGAGGCTCGGGATCGAACCGCCGTCAGTGTTGCTACCGCTGTTGTCGCTTCACCTGCTGAGATCTAGAGTGGAGATGTGATCCGAGAGCGAGTCATTGCATTCGAGCCGAGGTATAGATCCAGTTCAGGCAGAAATGGAAATCGATCAGGGAAAAGATCGAGGTCGAGAGTGGTCCTAGTAGACTGATGGGGACGACCAGAAAGATGTGTGCTATCACTTGGCAGGAGATAGAAGACTCACGTGATAGGTGTCAGAATTGTAGAAGGAAGCATGGATAAATCCAGTGTCCGAATATGACTAGAACATGTTGTGATGATGACTAGCATGGCCATCAGATGAAGGATTGTCAGTGGAAGTCTAAGGTAGCATAGACATTGCTACTGCGGCTAGAACGCCACTAGGATGGCGAAAGGAATGGGAGTAGAATTGATCTTGCACCGATCAAAGAAGAATGTGTTGGAGGTGATCTTATCAGAGTAACATAGCAGAGTTTTGTGTTGAGTTGGTATAACTTAAATTGTTGAAGTAAAAGTGACAGAGGGGAAATCATTAGCAATAGTTGTGCTTGATTAGTTGCTGAAGTGTGAATTTGATGCCACATGAGTAGTGTGGGCTCATGGAGCATCTAGTGATAATGAGTCACGATCTTGGAACAATCCAGTTTAGTCCATTAGCATGTGAAAGTGTCAAGATGATTAAGAGTCGAAAAGAATTTTCGATTTTATTAATCTCGTTGGCTAAAGATAATCCGTTTGTTAGACGGAGGTTGCCAAGATTGATTTGACAACTGTAGTGGATGTGTCAGTTGAGAAATAGAATGTGAAGAAGGTGGCCGTGATACAGAAAATTCCTAAAATGCTTCCAAAGGAATTGCTTGGGTTATCGCCAGAAAGAGATAGAAAGTGCAATCGAGCTAGCACCAGGATAGAGCCACTCTTGAAGGCTTCTTACCAGCTGTTGTTGTCTGAATTGGTAGAATTGAAGATGCAGATGTGAAGATTGATGAATGAGGAATTCGTGCATATCAGTGCATCACTTTTGGGGAACATCAGTTTTGTTTGTGAGAAAAAAAAAATTGGTTTGTTGCGAGTGTGCCTCGACCATCGTCAACTCAATTAGGTGAAGATCAAGGACAAGCGTTCTTTGCCAAAGATCGATGAATGGTGTGACTAGTTATAAAGAGTATTGATGTTTTAAAGATCGGCTTGAGATTATGAAGTCGTCAGTTACGAACCAGGATGGAGGTTGTACGAAAGTCAGCTGTTCGTACGTGATATGGTCTTTACTAAAGTATTATAAGATTGTTTGGCCTGATGAACACTCCAGTTGCTGTCATGGATTTGACAACCCGAGTGTGCAAGAAATATTTAGATTGGTTGTGCTCGCGTCTTTTAATGGCATTCTGGTGCATTCTAAGAATGCTAAGGAGCATAAGAGACATCTAAGAATGGTGAAAGAATTTCCGTGGACTCGATGAAGACCAAAATAGTTATTAGTGAAGTGAGATCTATAGTGAGGTGTTGTGCGGAGGACTGGGTGCGTACTGATGCAACATGATGAGATCATTGCATATGCGTTCCGCCAGTTGAGACCTAATGGGTTGAATATAAGATGGTGTCGTGAACCAGAACCTTGGCAGGACTAGGATGGTGCTATTTGGTATCACCCTGGGGGAAAGAAAGAAGTCACTGATGAAGTCGACTCACTGTATCACCGTATGGAAGGATCTTGATTGGAATAGACATGCAGAAGTGTATGTGTGTCAGATAGTTTGTCTACGTGGGTACCGGTGACGAACCTATATCAGATTTAGAATTAAGGATTCCCGGTTTCAACAGATCAATCAGATAGTTCCTTTTGAGGCAGAACAGAGCAGAGTGTACAGAACTTCGGTTTGTTGAGATGAGATCAGAGAAAGAAAGATCACAGGCCGAGGCTCAATTCAGCAGTCAATGATTGCAGTTGTCATGATCAGAATCAGATTATAGACTGCTCAGTGCCGCCGGAAAAATTGTATTATTGAGCATTGAAGGCCCATAAAGTTCCAAATTGGTGATTACATCTTTTTGGAGGTGTCACCAATGAGGGATACCTTGCACTTCAGCAAGGAGGGGAGAAATCTAGAATCAAGGTACGTAGTCTCCTTTGAGATTCTAAAAAGAATCGGGATCCTAACGTATTGTCTTGCGTTGCTGTCGGGGTAGGCACAAATGCATGACGTCTTTCACATGTTGAGGTTGAGGACGTACGAACCTGACTCGACTCATGTGCTAAATCTTGAAGAATTAGACGTGGACGACAGAGTGTCGTATGTGAGAAGTCGGTTTAGTTGTTGATTTAGAAAGATCGGATTTAGTGAACCAAGATAGTCCCCTTGGTCAAAGTGGTTTGACAACGCCACGGGACTGAAGAAGAAACCGAGGAAAGTGAGATTAGATGAGACGACGATACCCCCACCTTTTTGTTTAAAGATTGGTAAAGGTTTAAATTTCGAGGACGAAATTTTTATAAGAGGGGAAGAGTTGTGACATCCCGAATTTCGACCCCGTCCCGAACATATGAAATGTGCATATCGTCGGCGTGCCTATGGTCCTTTTTCTCTGAGCTGATCACTCACGAGTTAACTAACTTATTGGGTGAAGCCGTTAAGGGATATATCCGCGGTAAAATCCCTAAAAGCTACCTTATTTGTTGGATTGGACTAAAATCACGTTCGGTCGATTTTAATCATGAAATTTAATTCGGTTTTGGGAATCAAATATTCGGGCGTGTCACAATTCAATTTTAGGATCCCGTCTCATCGCTCGTCAATTTATCGACGAGTCCGAAATTTCAATAAAGAAATTATCGGAGGAAAAAGTGAAGACCGAAAGAAAATAGAAAGGGAAAGGAAAGAAAAAAATGAAAAGTAAGAATGGTATTATTTTTTCTTTTTCTCTCTCTCTCCTTTTTCTCTCTTTTCTCTCTCTCTCTTCTCTCTCTCTCTCCCCTCCCCTCTCTCTTTCCCCCCCCCCACCCCTTGGCCAATTTCAATTTGGCTTCTCCTTCCCCGTTTTGACCATTCAACCCTATCTCTTTTCTCTCTTATCTCTTCTCTCTCCTCTCTCTTCTCCCCATCCCCACGTGACCGAACCGCCCCCTCCCCTTTCTTCTTCTTCTTCTTTCTTCTTCGTGGAAACGAAGCGAAACCAGAAGCGCAGCTCACCGCACAGCTCCGTCGCCGCTCGTCCCGCCGCCGCACCGGAGCCCGCGCTCGCGCCCGTGCCCGCCGCCGCCGCCGCCCCGCCCCGCCCGTCCGCTCCGCTGCGCCTCTCCCCGCCCGATTCAGCTCTGTCCAGCCCCGACCAGCACCGACCAGCCACCTCCGGCCACCTCCGGCCACCGCCCGCCTCCGCCGGACCTCCCCGCGACCCCCTCGCCCTCCGCCGGCCTTCCCCTCGCCGCCCTAGCCGCCGGAGCAGTCCCGTCAGCCCGACCAGCATACCCACGAATGGGTTTCAGCACTGGTTCGGGCCCGCTTTTGGGCCGTTTCCCGGCCCCAAACCCGAGCCGTGCTTTGGGAACAATCGTTCCTCGCGTCGCCGCCGTCGGATTGATCCGATTTGCGCGCGATTTGGTGAGTAATCTCACTAATCCAGGATTAGTGGCTAATTTATGCTTAAGGTTGGTTTAGATTTAATTAATTATGTTTAGGTTGTTAGATTAGAATAAATTAGCAATTATTAGTTAATTGTTATGTGATTTAGATAAATTGATTGTGCAATTAGCAAGTAGACGTGGTCTACTATTTATTGGAAGTGTCTCGGGAATTTTCCGACCCCCAACCGGGCTTCAATTTGGCGATTCGGGCCTAAGTGGGATTTTTGGCATTTTAATATTAATTTTCGGAATTAAATTAAATAATTATTTATTTTCCGAAAATTCAAGGGAGATGGTCCTGGAACCGGAAAATTATGCTGATGACCGTGGTGAAGTCCGTTTATTTAATCGAGCTTTAATTTGAGCTAAATTGAATTTTAATGTTAATGTTTAATTTTCGAATTAAATTTAATTATTTATTTTTCGTTAAGATATTTATTATGGATGATTTACCTTTATTTTGAGCTAAATGGAATTTTTAATAATTAATAATTAATTTTCGAAATTAATTAATTATTTATTTATTTTTTCGGAATTAAGATTTTGAGATCTGAATTATTGATTGGAATAAGTTGAATTATTGATTGGTAAGTGGCCAAGTATGTTTATTCAGCATTTATAATGCTTTGTTAAGTTGTAAAGTGAGTAGAATTGTGAGAGTGATTTGAATATACTCTTGGCTAAGACTCATCAGGTATGTTAATACCGTGTGAAAATTGAGTGAGTTGATGAGTATGTGGGGATTCATCCCAAGATTGACCAGTGTCGGCATTCAATTAGAATTTGGCTATGAGAGGTTGTGAGTTAAACCTCGGAAGCCGCCGAAGTATGGCTATGCTAGTTGGGCCGAGATTTGCCACCAAATTTGGAGTCGGTCGCGCCTGTTAAGACCGTAATTTGCCACCTGATATGGGTCGCGCCTGAGAAGGCCGTAATTTGCCACCCGATATGGGTCGCGCCTGAGAAGGCCGTAATTTGCCACCCGATATGGGTCGCACCTGAGAAGGCCGTAATTTGCCACCCGATACGGGTCGCGCTTGATAAGGCCGTAATCTGCCACCTGATATGGGTCGCGCCTGATAAGGCCGTAATTTGCTACCTAAAGGTAGGTCGTGTCCTTCGGGACTGTAATTTGTTGCCAAGAAATTTGGTAGTCTAAGCTGCAAGCGAAATTGTTGTGAGTAGATTGTGCACAACGTGGCTGTATTTACGATTTGAGGAAAGTGGAATGCCTACGAATAAGTGGAATCACCTTGCGAATCTTAATGATCCAATCGATTATGTAATCGACTAGGTCGATTGATCATTGCTTTGATTTGATGTCGTGAATTGATTGACTGGATGGAAATGACCGTGAGTGGTCTTGTTGGCTTGTAATCGACTAGGTCGATTTGATCGATGTTTCGATCGGTGATATGATTGCTTGAGTGTCTATTGTAAATTGTACTGACTTGCAGGTGGGATCTGATGCTAAGGTACGTCTTCTGACCTATGCGTGTTTAGGCAGCCTTTAGTATAATAGTTTACTAATCGGGCTTAGTGGGGTAGAACTCGCTGAGACATAGTCTCATCCCAGTTTGGGGAAAACATTTCAGGAATCCGATGAGGAGCTGAGGAGGAGGAATTTGTGAATGAGAACTCGCAGGTGAAATTGAGGAAGAGAATGATCTGAGTGAAGAGGAATCAGAAGAGGATCAGGATGATCTCGAGTATGACTTAGACGAGGATTTAAATCCCATCTCTTTATGAACCCTTTTGTATATGTGTAGATAGAGTGAGACTCTGAAGTTTCGAATAGTTTGTGAAGTGCTCTGTCTAATGCCATGTATAAAGGTTTGGTTGTAAATTTCAATATGAAAGATATAGCCTGCTTTTCTATCCCATTGTTTTATTGTCTGGGGATTTTAACTGCTTCCGCATGTGCTTAAAAAAAGAAAGGGTCGGCGATACATTGTCCTGGGATATCGCATTAAAAAAAAAAAAAATCGACCAAGTGAGACGGATGTGTGCGTGCCTGAGGATCGGGGCGTGACACTTGACACATTGACGACTCTTGGTTGTCGTGAAAATGTCGAGAATTTAAATACGGACATAGGGTATCAAAAAGATAGATAAATCAGTTTAGTGCCGGCCGACGAGAATTTTTCAACTTAATGGTATCACCCATGATTAGCCACACATCTCAGTTGAACCGATCTATCTCTGATTTCAAATCGATTTAATACTTGCCGTAATGGCCTTTAAAGATGAGCACGGTCGAGAAGCCGATTCCTGATCAAATTCTCATGTCTATTGCATTAAAATTCCTCAATGGCTTCCTTGGATAGTCTAGTTATCTTGAGAATGATCAACTCTAAGAATAGCCCTATAAGCGCATCGACGAAATGCCCGATTTATTCAATAGAAAATATGATTGAAAATTTGGGATGTCACAGTCAGCGACCGACCGAAAAAGGAGGAGGAAAGGAAAAAATTAAAAAAAAAAATTCAATTTTTTATATTATTAAAAGGAGTGCACGGAGGAAAATTAAATGAAATTTTCTATAACAAATGGCAAAAAATATTTTCTAATTTATTTTTAGGATTCAATTAAACGCTGGAAAATATTATCATTTTTCTGAAAAATGGCTTCCTTCAAAACATTTTCTAGAAACGTCATATTTTCTGCGAAACGAATAGAGCCCTTAATCTTATAAAAAGATTCATGCTTTTGTTCAATGCAAATCTAGCATGAAATTAACATCAAATGTGATGCATATTATCTGCACATCAGATTGTCTCGATCAATCATGTCGATCTTCGACGTAGTGAGTTCAAATTTTGAGACACCGTCCATAGGCGCAACATGATTATGGGCATGCTATGGGCATGCTAACCACCTTGGCCTCATGCCCGGACCTTTCAGATAAAAATGAGTGTATTTTCTTTCTAGTGAGTGTGGATAGCATGTAGATCTTATTTATTTTTGAGTTTCTATCTTGTACTACGTACAGATGAAACACGTCCGGGGGTAGATTAATCTACAGTCATAAAGGAGCAAACCCAACTTGGAAGGAGTATTTTGGCCTGGCACGTAAATGCAAATAATTGAGTAGAAGAAGAGAGAAAGGGCAAGTTCACGATGCTGGTAAAATGGCCGGCCTGGTATCGAAGTTGCTTCTTCCCTTCGACAAGAGTCACGAACCTAGGACCACCCTAACGTGTCGCGCATTCTAGTTAATTACGTGATCATCGAATATTCGCCTCCCTCATATTTATCCTTCTTTCTTTTGTTTCTCCATTCACATTACCGGAAATTCGACCACTGCCGAATGAACCTTCCCATATGTCAAACCACAACATGGGCCATCCACATAAAGAACAATTTATATTTTATTAGGGGGAAAATTGGAATTTATATCAAGTATAAAGTTCTTTAGTGCCCTGAGAGCTCCTTCATGTTTTGAAAATCTGTCAAAATCCTCTTTGGCCCAATTTGTCCTAAGATTTAGGTAAAAATGACTGTTGGCTTTTTAGATGTGACGTGGTTTTAATATTTTGCAATTAGTTGTTGTGATATCCTGAAATTTGATCCATTTCTAAATATAAGAAATGATTATTTTATTAATGCACTAATGGTTAATTTACTTTGAACTAATTACTCATGAGTTAATTAATCTATTGGGCGAGGCCGTAACGGGTTAAAACACAAAAGACCGGAGAATTCAATCAAGGATCGGCTACTCGACCATAAGGATTAGCAATGGTCAATCCTATACTATTACAATTAACAAACGGATGTAAGTTCATTCGACAGAAGTACATTGCCGTTTCGTGGGTGGTTCCACATGATTATGATACTTGTGTTGAACGACAATAAACCGATTCCCTATGTGTAAGGGTAGGACAACCCTCGTGTAGTGGTGTGGATGGTGGCGCTAGCAATGCATGAGCAGGGAGGTTTGTCGGCCCTCCCTCAAAGCGCTTTCGGGTGGTGGGGTGATCACAAAGCTGGCTTTGTGCCAAAAAAGTCTGTTTAACTATTTGGGAATATTGGATATCGTATATGTCTCTCTTCCACCATTACATATATCAAATTATTACATTGATAGACAAGTCTCTCACAAGCTCAAATTAGTACAGAACATTTTAACATGGGATAAGAGCATTGAAAGTCCTATAATTTGTCAATGAAGTGCAATTTAGTCCTAAAATTTTCAAAAAGTATAATTAAGTCCTAAGACTTATTATGGCAGTATAATTGAGTCATAAAATTTTCAAAAAGTGCAATTAAATCCTAAAACTTATCAAATTAATCAAATCAAGTCATTCCTTGATAGTATTTTTTGAAATTTTTAAGACTCGATTACACTTTTATGATAAGTTTTAAGATTTAATTGCACTTTTTGAAAGTTTTAGAACTCGATTGCACTTTCGTGACAAGTTTTAGAACTTAATTACACATTTTGAAAGTTTTAGGACTCAAGTAAATTTTCGTGACAAGTTTTAGGATTTCTAAAGCACTTATCTCTTGTAACATTGTGCAGGGAAAGCAAGCTGTTATCGAAACAGATAATATCACCAGCATCAGCCGAACGAGGCTCCCTATAAGTCCAAATCAAATTTTATCCCTCTCAAAGCAAGATAAAATTGGATCTATTCGAGAGATGGCACAGGTTGGATCCATTCAAAACATGGCACAATTCTTACACATTTCATTAAAACGTAAGACTGAAGTTTAAGAAAAAACTAGCAATTTCAGTGGGGACACCACATTGCATCCAAGGCTTCCGAATCCCGCTAGAAGAACATTAATACTCCAAAAAGAGACCTGAAATGAAAGGCATAAAAAAATTAATAATAGTTGACTTTAGTCGAGATGTGGTGGATTCAACCACTAGAGTTATATATTTTATGTGCGCATTTGTCTCTTCATGTAGATAGAAAAGATAGACAGTGGGTCGCTATAATCAAGCCATGTCCAAATAATGAACAAATTATGCTTCCAATCAACTCCTTGCAAAAGCCCCATGTAAGCGCAAGGAAGGTGAAAGCCTGTGGCACGACGACTCTGGTATTTTGGTCAAGAAGCCCACTCGAGGCTCCACCTCGTCCCATCCAAACAATCAAACCCTCCTTCTTGAATTATATATTTATTTAATTTCAATCAATTGAACTATTTCTCTACTAATATCTAACTTCAAAGAAATATATTAAAGAAAGAGATTTGCACAAGATGCACGCCCAACTCTACCACAGAGACACAAATCACAAGCCGAAATGGGAAGTTCTTGTGGACAAGTAACTTATTATGCTAGCTTTGTACCGAATAGCCTGTGTGATCGACCCCATGATTCATTGCTTGGTATGCTATTTCCACTGGGGCAATCGTCAAAATTGTAACAAGCTTATGATGCAATAAGTGTCCTCTCAAATGGATTCCGAAGTACCTTAGAAATTCAGAAAAAAGAAGACTATGAATGAAAAATTGAATTAGAAAAAACATGTCTTCCAAATAGCATCTTTCTAACTTATAACCTGAGCCAAGTGAGAGGGACTCCTTCCTACCTAAATACTATAGCTAAGGAATGGCTAGACATAGATGCAAATGTCACTTAATTAGTTGGAAAATTTAGCATGAGTAAATTGCATGAAAACTAAATGCACTAGCCTGTACATTTACAGAAGTCTTAGTCGTCCACACTCAAGATCCTTCATACAAAAGTGTAAAATTAGAGAGAGGTTCTCTTCATAAGTCGCGGGTACAACTTGAAGTGACGTGTTGGAAAAAATCAAAGGGGCAGACACATGCATGGCTCCCTTCCGTGTTGGTTTCTGATCGCCCAAATCGTCAAAATCCTCGCAGATGCGATAAGTGCCCCCGCAAATGGCTTTTCCCCGAGTGCCTTAAAAATTGAAAGAAATAGAAGAAAGTAAATGAAAGATTAAATTAAAAATTCTCATTTAGTTAGTTGCAAAGTTTAGCATGATTCATTACCTGGAAATTACGTGCACTGCATGTCCATTTGCAGAAGTTCAATCATCCATCCTCAAGATCTTTTAGCATGTTTCATTGCCTGGAAACTACGTGCACTGTATGTCCATTTGCAGAAGTTTCAATCATCCATCCTCAAGATCTTCTATGAGAGAGAGAGAGAGAGAGAGATTGAAGTGAAGGCGAGAGGGGGAGACAGATGGACGACTCTACCTTTCGTGTATTTTCACATCTTTTTATTTATTTATTTATTTATTTATTTTTGTCAATTCAACTCAATTGCGAGGAACTGGGGGAGGCATTCATAAAAGATAAGAGAGGAAAGAGAGATGAAGAGGACAAGAGACTTTTGCTGCCGCCCATGAGCTAAGCCCACCATTTGCTTTTTTTATTTTTATTTTTGGTTAGTGACCTAAGCCCACTTTAATCAGTTATTTATATTTTGCCGGACAAACTTTATATCATTTAGTTGCTGGAAATAAGAGCTTTTTACTTGATGTACACGTCATTTCGAAATGATCTAGTTACAACTGTTTTATTTATCCAAAAAAGAGATTCAAGATATTACAAGATAAGCTCATATTTTCTTTTTTGTGATTTGAGAAAACTTTCTTCAATTACAACTTTGATTGGTAAGTTACATATTATAAACTTTCTCCAACTATTTCCGTAATTGTAGGCAAGGATGCTTAGATCCATCCCTAGCACCACGTGCAAGGCAGCAAATTGGGCATTACTCCATGCCTCAAAACTCGCCAATTTACTCAAGGTAATGTGCTCATCCATCGTTGGTTAGAGAAATTTTCCTTTGAGTAGCCTTTCGATTGATGGGTGGCAAATATGGATATCACATATTCTTAGTCAAATTTACATGTAGATGATGTCTACGGTATGTAACCCACTAATTAAAGGAATGATTGGAGGAAATATTCTCGAGCTACGGATGCAGGAAAATATTGGTCATTTGCCCATTAATCGAAGGTGACATTATTCAGGCATTCTCTAGGGTGGTTAAGTGCCTTCCTGGAGCAAGCTCTTCTCGACGGATCGGAAATGAAGTTCGAGAGCACAAAGATGGTTCATTTATTTATTTATTTATTTTTGTCAATTCAACTCAAATGCGAGGAACTAGGGGAGGCATTCATAAAAGATAAAGAGAGGAAAGAGAGATGAAGAGGACAAGAGACTTTAGCTACCGCCCATGACCTAAGCCCACTATTTGCTTTTTTTTTGGTTAGTGACCTAAGCCCACTTTAATCAATTATTTATATTTTTCCCAACAAACTTTACATCATTTAATTGCTGGAAATAAGAGCTTTTTACTTGATATACACGTCATTTTGAAGTGATCTAATTACAACTGCTTTATTTATCCATAAAAGATATTCAAGATATTACAGGATAAGCTCATATTTTTATTTAATTACACCTTTGATTGGTAAGTTACATATTATTAACTTTCTCCAACTATTTCTATAATTGTAGGCAAGGACGCTTAGATCCATCCCTAGCACCATGTGTGAGGCAGCAAATTGGGCATTACTCCATGCCTCAAAACTCACGGATTTACTCAAGGTAATGCAACGACTTTACTGCATCACGTAATTATCTCCCATTGATTTCTTTGGCTTCGGCCCATTTCATTAACACAAAAGAAAAGGACAAAAAAGGGCCAAGAAGTGAAGAAAATACAATCACCGGGAGGGTCTTAAAGCTACACACACTTCCTCTCTTGTATCTAAAGTAAAACGGAATAACGGGATCAGACCGTACCCCTAATTCGTCTTAAGTTCGATTGAGATTTCCAAATTTGAACTATTCAATTGTCTCCTAGAGATGTCAACGGCTGATTTGGAGTGATTGATTGAGTCCTTTATCACATTTGAATCCACATAAGATAATCCAATCGACACCCGAGCCTCTTGTCCTACAAGGCTGGACGAGCATGCACCAACTCGGATTAATTCCCCCGTGAAAGCAAATCCAAGGTTATCCCTAGAAGACCCGCTTATATCTGATTTTACGTGGTCACTGTAAGAATGGCTCTGCCGCCTCTCTAATTATTCGATCAAATCGTCCGGAAGAAGACTGTAAAAACCTTCGTCCGCGTATCTTGCGTATCTTGAATTTCAATGCTCGCCAACACTTAAGTACTATGGCCTTCACTCGGCCCCTTCTGTCTACCATTTGCTTGTTGCAGCGTCACACAATATTGGGTCCCTTGGAGGAGACTCTACAGGTGCATCAGAAAGTTGGGAGATGCGAACATGAACACAGCCGAGATACACAGTACAATGATGCACAAACATCTGTCAATTACACGAATGACCATTTCAGAACGTCGCGCACAGGAAAAGAAAAACTGCTTATGTGCTTTTTTCACTTGGACTACGTGAAAGGAAACTTTCATATCTTCCTAGTTCCGGTGCTGAACGACTTACTCCTTAGCGCAAGGAACCAATTTTGAGTAGAGAGATGAGTAGAAACTTATGAAGAATACATCTTTTTTTCACGCGAAAAATCCACGTCTTCATCTTCAATCCACGTACTCACTTTTTGATGAGCGAAATGCCCTTCTGAATACCTGCTGCCAACTCTTTCTTTGCCTCTTTTCCAGGTCAGTTCAATAGGTTAGCAAACAAAAGCCGAAATGAAAACCTCTGTTTTACTTTGAAGTAATCAGAACGCACCCGCAGATTTTGACCAGGCCACACTTCCACACTTCCACACTTCCTCCGACTGGGGAAAAACCTAACCTCTTCGGCCCCATGACCGACTGAGGCACACTTTGAATGCTGGGAAAATCTAGGAGTTCAAAGCCACTTACCTTATAAAGCACGAGCTCAATTCCGTACATGATGTGCTTTCATTGGAAGTCCCTGCAATTTCAAGATGATGCATTCTGCTTCAGGCTTGTTTGTCCTGCAATGATGCAAATCGCAATTGCCAGCCGGCACATTGAGCAAACTTTTCAGGGGTATGCAATGTGCGATCTCCACCTTCTTCAATAAATTCAACTCTTTTCAAGCCTTTCACAGCTATCATCTTTTCACAACCATCTAGCTTGGGATGCTGTAGATTTTGAACTTTGACAGGTTAGGCAATCGTTTGATTGTATTATACCTGGAAATATGTAGAAACTTCAGTAATTCCAGTTCCACCAAACCTAAAATCTCTGCCAGTTTGGGTAAGTCACTGAGCTGTAATTTTTGTAGACTCTTCAAGCAAGATAGATCACATGTGCTCTCCAGGAATTCGCACCACGATATCTCCAATTACCTTAAATCTCCACGTATATAAGGATGGGCAAGTGTGGTGACGGCCATCTGCTGATAGAGAGGACCGACAAGCTTTTGAAGTTGCAAAAATCCGGCTATTGCAGTATCCAGCCAAGTTTCAAGGTTGATAAGATACATGGAAGCCGATGGATGGACTGCCTGTCCTTCCAAGGCGAAATAACGTCATTCACACACCAAAATGCAATAGTTGGATGTCTTCCACACACTTTGAACTAGGCTTGACAGGTTGGGAAGAACGGGGAATCCAACAGCTTCAACCAGTAGACATTTCAAACTTGGGGGAAGCTCTTTGGCTTGTAATTTAAAGAATTTGCAGACTAGAAAAACCACTGACCTATGATAACATTGTAGAGATTGGGGTCCCATCTAAGTCCAAGATCCTCAGAAGGCTCAGCCTCCACATTTACCATGGGATTTCATGCATGAGATAGTAACAGAAAGAGGCATTGAGCACTTCAAGCGTCTCCACCCCCAAAAAGCACAAGGTATCGTGTGTATCTTTGTGTGTGGCACCCTAATGACCTTTTATTCTCGTAAGATTTCCAATAGAATTGGGCTACATCCAATTGGACCAATGATTCTAGTTCCCCAATAGAGTTTGAAAGCTTATATGGGCATGCAAGCAAACGCAAATGCACTAGATCCATTAACCTTACAATAAAGTGAGAAAGTTGGCTGCTACTAGAATAAAATTTCGTTAAAGATTTTAGATTTCCTAGTGTCTCATGAAGCTTGAACAGTTTGTTTGTCGAGCACACAATAATCTCTAACAAGTATACTAGAGAACTGATTTCTTCATACAACACTTGGAGGGAAATGCCTCCCTCGATATTCAACTTACTCAGCAGTTTTAGCTTATTGATTGGGCTATCAACCGCAGATAATTTCACACAGCAAGTGAAAATCAATTTCTCCAAATTGCTTAACTCAGAAAAATCAGTTGTCTTGGTTAACACTCTGCACCATGTATAATTTAGAACTGTCAACTTTTTCACCATCGGCAGTGAAAATGAAAAGGCCGATTACATTCCAACGAAAAGTATGACAATACAGTACCATACAACTAGCTAGCAAAAAGGTCAATTGATAGAATTTGAAGCAAACATGAGCAAGGTGTGTCCATACCTCAATTTGCCTCTCTCCACTTCAGTTAGTTGGTGATGTTGCTTTGCGAAAAGTCGAGCATGACCAAATACACCAGGTAAATATTTCATTGCTTAAAGATGCCGTGGGCAATTATGCCAAGAAAGCCATATCAAAGTATGAAGAAGATTTTTTAAGTTGCCTATGGAGTTAATTCTCCCCCCTTCAAGAAACCTAAGCTTTGGCAAACAGGCTAATTCTTCAAGTGTCAAGTCATTACTAATACCCACACAGAGTGCTCCTACTGCTTGTTTTTTACTGTCAACAACAGCAGAGAATGAAGATGAGTGCGCAACATAGAAAGCAATAGACCAAGCAAGTAGTCATCAATATCAGTAGTTCTCCTTCGATCGCCAACAAATTAAATCAAAGGCATGTTGTCACAAAATAATTACCTTTTTCTTCTATCAATTTGAAAATAAGACAACCCAAGCATGTTTAAAGTGTTCACTCTGCCTTGGTTTTTCTGTCTATTCATAGACTAAACACCTCTACAAGGAAACAAAGGACTCTTTATTTTTTTGGTATCCAGGGAACTCAAGCTGGTAAATCAAAGAACTCATTTTTATTTCTCACTGAAACAAGAAACGAAGAATTTCAACAAACCAAATGGCCCCTTCCCTTTCTTCTCGTTCCAAGGAACACTAGATTATATAAGAGCCAAAAGTGCAGAGATCATTGTTAACTTTATATGTACAACATGATTGATGAAATTTTAGCCTAAAAAAAATGCGTCACAGATTATGTTAAGATTAAATAATTCGAAAAAGTTGCTGAAAAACAAAACTTACCTTTTCGTATCTACTGGGAAGAGAGAGGAGCGACGGGATTTGTATTTTAAGCTTGACATCATCCGTCTCCAGATCCAAAATTCAACATGGAGACGGATGATGTCAAGCTCAAAACCAAATTGTATATTGATGCTCTCCCGTCTGACTTTCAAGTACAATATACCATATGCGCAAACCACGCATAATAAGAGAAGCCTTATGGATGTCAGTGTCGTTTCCACCACTCTTCTGACCAACTCGGACCTCTTCGTGGTCTTTGACACGGATTTCTTTCTCCACCATTGCACTGCGGAAGCAACCAGTACAAGTTGTCCGAGCGTCGGTCCCCTGAAACTCAGGAACGCCTCGAACTCCCGATGTGGTGGCGGCTGGTGCCATCGCACGTAGTAAACGAGACTTGAAACAGAATCAACTTGAAGTGAGACATCAAATTGAGGGCAGTTCAAAAAGCAAAAGAAAAAAGAAAGGGGCGGTGGGTAAGGGGTCTTCACGACTCACAGCCATCAAATAGCGATGGCAAGCCGCCGAAGAAATCAGAAACGAAAAAACCGAAATCGTAACATTCGACGAAGGAATCGAAAACGAAAGCAGAGAGTACCTAGTGGGCTGGTTGATGGCCGATCGACATAGGCGAGGCCGCAATCCGCCAAAGAGAGAGAGAGAGAGAGAGAGAGAGAAGAAGACAAGGAGGTCATTATTGGGTTTGGTTTAAACCGGTTAAACCGGTTTTACCTAAGAACAGATTTTGAAATCGGTTCAAACCCGAGTTTACCCGAGAAACTGATTTCACGAGGCAGGAGAGGCTTACTCCCTTAGCAATTCGTTATGAATGCGAGCTGTCCTCTTCAGGAGTGTAAAAACTTGGCGTGAGAATTGCTAATGGTGATAGACGCATCTACAGATAGAAAAATTCTCAAACTCCCCCCTGCCCAACACCGAAGAAGAGCCTCTATGATGGCTCTCTTGCTCATTTGTCCGTCACAGCTTCTGGATAAAGCCAAAAGAAGCTGCGATCGAGTCTCTTAAACTCCAAGCCCAGCGCAGCACCCTCTGTCTACCATTTGCTTACTGCGGCATTGCACAGCTGATAGTGCTACTTGGAGGCGACATTATGGGTGCATCTCAAAGTTGGAAACACGAGAAAGATGGACAAAGTATAATGATATACACCAACATCAGTCCATGTTATTACACAGACCAACATTTGAGTACATTGCATGTGAGAAAAGAAAAACCTTTATGTTTTCTATGCCACGTAGGCAAAATAAACTTGGATATCTTGTTTGGTTTGAACCACTTATTCCCAAGTACCTATTTTGAGTAGAAAATAGCGGGAAACTATGCAGGGGACACCTTTTTCCTTGGACAAGCCACGTCCTTAACCAGCTTAATTCTTGTTAAATGAAATGCCCTTCTGAATGCTCGCCGTTAACTCTTTCTTTGCCTTTCCCAACCATCTCTACAGGTTAACAAACAAAGGCCGAAATTAGAAAACTTCATCTTCCTCTGATGTAATCAAAGCAGACCTAAAAATTTCAAGAATATTAAAACTCTAGACCTTTTGCACTCCTTCAGCAGGCCAAGGGAAGAACCTCATCAGCCCCAGTATGACCGAGGCGATTTTGGATGCAAAGAATGGAAGCTCTTTCCCCCAAAAAAAAGGGGACAACAATAAAGAAAATCATCGGTCATTTCAGTGTGAATTAAGAAGAAAAAAGATTGGACCTCAATATGTTTTTTCAAGGCACCAAACCTGAGAAGCAACAAATGCACACTTCGACAATGCCAGCATTGCCCTTCAACCCACGCAGGCATGCATTTGTAAACTTCACAACAGCATAAGCCTGCCTGCATATTTCATTTTCACATTATTTGAGCATATGAAAAGAGTCCAGTCCGCATAGCAAATAGCCATCAGATTTCCTATTCATGAAAGAGATCAGACTACATCTTGAGGGCCAAAAAGAGGACTGACCATAGAGAGAGTTGCAGAGCTAGCTTCAGCTTTAGCCTGAAAGTTGTCAAAGCACAGACATACACAATTCTGTTGGCTTCCCGACATAATGTAAGGAAGCAGGGAGGTGAAGGCTAATACGTCATGTCATAATTTCTCTGAGGAAATAGATGCAGAAAGTTTTAGTTTCAAGTGGACATCAACAATCGCTTTCAAGATCTTTACCCAAAAAAAAAAAAAAAACAATCACTTTCAAGAAAATCTGATATACTTAACAATGGTGTCACTGCATGGACTACTCCACTTATCATTAAAATGCAAGTGATTCTCTTAGCTGTAACAACAAAAGATGTATGGTAATCTGTCCACAACTGCTTGCTTCTACCCATAGCCCGAGACAAGTAGTCACCTTCTACATATTTTCACAAGTGAGGTGTCCTACTAATTCAGAAAAAGATCTTTCTTAAGACTTTTTCTTGGGTAGTGGTAGTGGATAGGGTTTCCAAGCTGCCGTTAAATTCCTTGACCTCTGCAGGTAGAAATAATAACAAGCTCTCTTTTGTTCATTTCAGTGCATAAACAACGCCATAAAGTTGACTTGCAAAAGATATATGCCTACATGGACCTAAGATGTGATCCTTGCGAAAATCTCATCATTCTCATGAGGAAGTTCTCAGTAGAGCACATCTTCAAAAATGCTTGTGAATTTAAAGAATTTAGAGACTCTAACATGATTAAGCATGTCAGTATTCTCCTTAAGCGGCCTCAATACTACGAAGCTTGTCAAAACCCATTTCAATAATAGCATCACTAGAACAGCAAGAGCACTATTTTACGACCAGGAAATCCAAAACTAAAGAAACTGACCAGAACGGTGATATAAGTGGATAAATCCATAGAAAATGGAAACTTATTTACTTCAACAGTACCGTCCCACCATTTTGGATGTGAGATGTTACTGTCAGGTGATCAATTTCTTGAGGAGTGAAAGAACAAGGTGGTTTAACCTATAGATTGTGAATGCCAACCGACATTTGTCATTTTATAGAAAACTGCAACGTCTAACAACATCCTTGTCGGACATATGAGTTCTTATTAGGAAGAATGCGACACAAACCTGGGATTAAAGAGGTAAAGAGTAAAGTTGTCGCTTTTACAGGACCCCCAACAAATGGAACATCGATTTCTCCAGGATCGAGACCCAATACTTCTGCCTGCAAGGAACGTAATAGATCAGAAATCCGATGAAATACTTCGGCACACATCGAGGATATCCAGGGAAAGGAAAACAGTCATCGGCTTTCATGGCATTGTCCTGAAACTGGTTTGTTGCATAGTTTTGGTGCCTAAGCATTAGTACCAAGTATCTATGACCATAAACGACCTCGTGATCATGAGAAGAGAACCAACAACACTCCCTAATACATACCAGCAGTTACATGATTATTTCAGCCAAAACAATCCAATACACGGGGCTTCCGGACTCTATTGCTAGGCTTGCAGATAGCCTGATTTTATTAACTCAGCTTCTACATAGTGCACATGATCCATACAAGATGCCCTTGGAGCAAGTTATTGACTGCAGTTATGCATAATATGGCGTTGGAGACGACAGAGCATGCTAAAAAAGGTAAAATACGCTTTTGTAGATTAGGAGAGGCAGAATCTTAATGCTGAACAGCCGGACGAGAGGAACAAGAAAACATGCACACTTGGAAAAGTCATACTCTCACGGAACCGTCCACATTCTAAACTCATAACTTATCTCCCAATTACACAATACTCTTTGCAAAGGCCTTTGTTTTTTCCAGCGCTGGACATGTAACATTTTCGAATATGTTTTTGTGCAACAAGCTAATTTTACCTCTCCAATAAATTGAGACTCAACATGGCCACCATGCATATAGGATGGGGAAGCATACATGTCCCACGAGTGATGTTTCTCGAGAACTTGTTAATTAATCATTTTACAAGTGAAATGCGTAAGGATTTAAGTGCAAAGGTTTTTATTTTTATTTTTCTTTTGTCTATCTCGAGTTGATTTATTTGCCTATAGAACCACATAAAAACACAAAATTTGCGAACTATGTTAGCCAAAAAAAAAAAGAGGAGTTTCTAGCGTAGTTATTTTAAACTGTTGATTGGTCCTCGCAGCACATAGTTCATCATTCAGCGCATGGTCCATGAAAGACAAGTAATATGCGCTGCATCGCACCCTTGTGGGACATGTATGCTTCCCCATCCTAGTTGTGCCACGCCACATTCATCTCAAAACTAACATCTGCTGAAGAAATTTACTGGGGAAAAAAAAAAAAGAGAGTATGAGACCCATACAGGTTTTTCATAAGAGTCATTGTGTGTAGATGTTTCATATTTACAGCAACATTTTCAATTTTCCAATGGGATTCAATGTGGAGTCAATTCACTCTCTGATTTTAGGGTACTTAAATTATTACTTCAATGTAAACCATCACTATGTGCTCTTTCGGACGCTAAATGCAAACCTTGTCCTTGATGTGTCATAAAATCTGGAAATTGGTAAGTGCAGTACTCCGCATTATTGTTTCATCGAATGTGTGACGGATGACAAATTGGAAATAATTTTAGTCTTTCATTGGCAAAACCACAAACACTAAAACATGCCATAGCGGCTAAGGCACCCGACATCATAGATATTGGTAATGAGTACTTGTTAAGCCATACAAAATAATCCATACTTCACACATTCAATGACCCTCGAGAGAGAATCTGATGTGAGGATGATTTGAAGTGAGAAGTTGTTAACGTTCATTTTTTTTTTTTTTAGTGTGAAATCGTTAGTATTTCCTCGTAGTGGGGAAGAAAAATATTCACTTCTAACAAGGGGAGAGTGAGATTTGCGAGCACCGGCAAGTAAAAATAAGAAACGCAGTCACGCTAGGCACCCCACTAGGGGACTACGGGGGAGGCCTCACTGATGGAAACACCCCTTGACTACCACCTACGGCCTACATAGGCGGGGGCAGAGATAATTGAAATGAATAAAGCATAACGACTTCATGCATCACGATAATTCAATTTGAGAAAGCAAACATCATCTTAACATCATCGACAATTATAATAGATGGCTCAAGAAGTGACATGAGGACACCTGGATTAGTTCATGTCGGTGGTGAACGGGTGTTGCAAATTTGGCTTTTATTCCACGGCAGGGCTTCAAAACTCTGAATACTCGCAGCCAACTCTTCCTTGGCCTTTATTCCAAGCCAGCTCTGCAGGGCTAGCAAATAAAAGCCGATATAAAAACTTCTATTTTTCTTCATTGTAATCGAAAGGAACCTGAGGATTTCAACAAGGCTACAATTACCCACCTTTCATACTAGTCCAACGAAAGTCGCAATCGCTTTGCTGGCTGAATGGTGTGCTCTGCAGGTTTTGGTGGCGTCCAATCTGTCTCCAACTTGGTGGATGCCGACACATCGGGCAACTTTTCCAAGGACACGCAATTTCTGATCTCCACATTCTTCAGAATTTTCAACTCTGTCAAGTCTTCGACTGCTCTCAACTTTGCACAATGTTTTACCTCCAGACGCAGAAGATTTTTTAACTTCAACAGGTTAGGCAATTGTTTGATCACATCACCCATGGCAATGTGCAGAAACATCAGTAATTCCAATTCCCCCAAACCTGGAATCTCCACCAGTTCGGGGAAGTCACTGAGCCGTAACTCTTGTAGCCCCTTCAAGTGCGATAGATCGGGCAAGTGTGCTATCAGACATTTGCTGATAGATAGAATCGACAAGCTTTGGAAGTTAAAATTATCTGGCAATTGCGGGATAGAGTGAAGTTTCAATGTTGATAAACTAAGTGGAAGCCGATTGATGGATTGCACGTCCTCCCAAGGCGAGGTAATGTCTGCCGGAGACCAAAATGTCATATGAAGTCTACGCACTTCGAGATGACGCACTTCGAGATGATGTAAATGAACTAGGTTGGAGAGATCGGGAAGAACAGGGAATTCAGCAGCTGCAACCACTAGGCATTTCAAACTTGAGGGAAGCATTGGCAATGGGGAAAGCTGGCAACTAGCAATTTTAAGAGTTTGAAGACTAGAGAAACCATTGATCATTCTCGGCACTGTAGAGATTGGGCTCCCATCTAAGTCCAAGATCCTTAGACGGGTTAGGCTCCACATTTTCTGTGGGATTTCATCCATGAGATATGGACAAAACGAGGCATCGAGCTCTTCCAGTGTCTCCACCCCTCCAAGAGTACAAGGTATCGTGTGTATCTCTGTGTATGCCACCTTTAAGACTTTTAGTCTTTTTAGATTTCCAATGAAATCAGGGAGGAGGGAGATCCCTGAGGATTCTAAATTCAACTCGACCAATAATTCCATTTGTCCAATAAATTCCGGAAGCTTATGCAGATTCTTGCATCCAGAAAAAGACAAATGCGTGATACTTGTTAACCTTCCAATGGAATCAAGGAGAATGCAAATCCCGTAGAGATTTAAATCCAACTTAATCTCTGATTTTGGTTCCCCAACAAAGGACTTAAGGCCAAGTGCATTTCCATAATCAAAAAAAGATAAATGCATGAAATTCATTAATATTCCAATGGAATCAGGGAGAACCAATAACCTTGAAAATGCTAAATCCAATATGACCAGTGATTCTAATTCCCCGATAAAGTTCGGAAGCTCAACAAGATTCTTGCATCCACATAAAAGCAAATGCTTGAGATTCTTTAACTTTCTAATGGAATCAGGGAGAATGAAGATCCCCGAGCTGTCTAAATTCAACTCGACCAATGATTTTAGTTCTCCTATAGAGTCTGGAAGCTCATGTAGATTATTCCAATAAGCTAAAAGCAAATATTCAAGATTTTTTAACCTTCCAATGGAATAAGGGAGAATGGAAATCCCTGAGAATTTTAAATTAAACTTGACCAATAATTCCATTTGTCCAATAAATTCCGAAAGCTTATGCAGATTCTTGCATCCAGAAAAAGACAAATGCGTGATACTTGTTAACCTTCCAATAGAATCAATGCAAATCCCGCGGAGATTTAAATCCAACTTAATCTCTGATTTTGGTTCCCCAACAAAGGACTTAAGGCCAAGTGCATTTCCATAATCAAAAAAAGATAAATGCTTGAAATTCATTAATATTCCAATGGAATCAGGGAGAACCAATAACCCTGAAAATGCTAAATCCAATATGACCAATGATTCTAATTCCCCGATAAAGTTCGGAAGCTGAACGAGATTCTTGCATCCACATAAAAGCAAATGCTTGAGATTCTTTAACCTTCCAATGGAATCAGGGAGAATGAAGATCCCCGAGCTGTCTAAATTCAACTCGACCAATGATTTTAGTTCTCCTATAGAGTCTGGAAGCTCATATAGATTATTGCAGTAAGCTAAAAGCAAATATCCAAGATTTTTTAACCTTCCAATGGAATAAGGGAGAATGGAAATCCCTGAGAATTTTAAATTCAACTCAACCAATAATTCCATTTGTCCAATAAATTCTGGAAGCTCATGCAGATTCTTGCATCCAAAAAGAGACAAATGCGTGATACTTGTTAATCTTCCAATAGAATCAATGCAAATCCCGCGGAGATTTAAATCCAAACTTAATCTATGATTTTGGTTCCCCAACAAAGGACTTAAGGCCAAGTGCATTTCCATAATCAAAAAGAAGATAAATGCATGAAATTCATTAATATTCCAATGGAATCAGGGAGAACCAATAACCCTGAAAATGCTAAATCCAATATGACCAATGATTCTAATTCCCCGATAAAGTTCGGAAGCTCAACGAGATTATTGCATCCACATAAAAGCAAATGCTTGAGATTCTTTAACCTTCCAATGGAATCAGGGAGAATGAAGATCCCCGAGCTGTCTAAATTCAACTCAACCAATGATTTTAGTTCTCCTATAGAGTCCGGAAGCTCATGTAGATTATAGCAGTAAGCTAAAAGCAAATATCCAAGATTTTTTAACCTTCCAATGGAATAAGGGAGAATGGAAATCCCTAAGAATTTTAAATTCAACTCGACCAATAATTCCATTTGTCCAATAAATTCTGGAAGCTTATGCAGATTCTTGCATTCAGAAAAAGACAGATGCGTGATACTTGTTAACCTTCCAATGGAATCAAGGAGAATGCAAATCCCGCAAAGATTTAAATGCAACTTAATCTCTGATTTTGGTTCCCCACCAAAGGACTTAAGGCAAGTGCATTTCCATAATCAAAAAAAGAAGATAAATGCATGAAATTCATTAATATTCCAATGGAATCAGGGAGAACGAATAACCCTGAAAATGCTAAATTCAATATGACCAATGATTCTAATTCCCCAATAAAGTTCGGAAGCTCAACAAGATTCTTGCATTCACATAAAAGCAAATGCTTGAGATTCTTTAACCTTCCAATGGAATCAGGGAGAATGAAGATCCCCGAGCTGTCTAAATTCAACTCGACCAATGATTTTAGTTCTCCTATAGAGTCCGGAAGCTCATGTAGATTATTGCAACAAGCTAAAAGCAAATATTCAAGATTTTTTAACCTTCCAATGGAATAAGGGAGAATGGAGATCCCCGAGTTACATAAATCCAACTTAACCAATGATTCTAGTTTTCCAATAGAGTCCGGAAGCTCATGTAAATTATTGCACTCATTTAAATTCAATATGACCAATGATTCTAATTCCCCAATAAAGTTCGGAAGCTCAACAGATTCTCGCATTCACATAAAAGCAAATGCTTGAGATTCTTTAACCTTCCAATGGAATCAGGGAGAATGAAGATCCCCGAGCATTCTAAATCCAACTTGACCAATGATTTTAGTTCTCCTATAGAGTCCGGAAGCTCATGTAGATTATCACAGCAAACTAAACGCAAATATTCAAGATTTTTTAACCTTCCAATGGAATAAGGGAGAATGGAGATCCCCGAGTTACATAAATCCAACTTAACCAATGATTCTAGTTTTCCAATAGAGTCCGGAAGCTCATGTAAATTATTGCACTCCTTTAAAACCAAATCTGTGAGATTCAACTCTCCAATAGAGTGAGGAACTTGGTTGATATCAGCTTCAATTTCAAACTTCAACAAAGATTTTAGATTGCCTAGTGTCTTAGGAAGCTTGATCGGATGGTTGAAATAGGGTAAGATAATCTCCGATAAGCATTCTAGAGAACCAATTTCTTCGGGCAAACCTTGGAGGTAATTGCATCCCTCAATATTCAAAGTACTTAGCAATTTTAGCTTACCAATTGAGCTATCAATCATAGACAATGCCCTACAATCATAAAGAATTAATTTCTCCAACTTGCCAAACTCAGAAAAATCAGGTGTCTTGGTTAACTCAAGGCAGCATGTCAAATCTAGAACTTTCAACTTTTTCGCCATCTACATTGAAAAAAAAAGGGCCAATTTCATGCCAATGAATAGTATAAGAATGCAATAACATATAACTAGCTAGTTGATAGAATTTGAAGTGAACATAAGCGAGGTGTTAGTACCTCAATTTGCCTCCATCCACCCCAATCGTGGGTGATTTTGCTCATTGAAAGGTCAAGCACAACCAAATTCACCAAGTGAAGATTCATCGCTAAAAAATCCGCTGGGCAACAACGCCAAGAGAGCCATCTCAAATTACGAAGAAGATTTTCAAAGTTGCCAATGAAATTCAGTCTTATCCCTCCAAGGAACTTCAGCATTGGCAAACAAGCTAATTCTTCAGGTGTTAAGTTATGACTAACACTTAAATTCAGTGCTCATACGGCTCGCTTTTCCTACCAGCAGTAGTAGAGAATAAAGATGAGTGTGCAACGTAGGAAGTAAAAAACCAATGCAAGTAGTCAACAATATCAATAGTTCTTCTTCAACCCCAAACTAATTAAATTAAACGTATTTTGTAATAAAAAAATTACTGCTCCTCTCAACTTGAAAATAAGACAAACAAAGCATGTTTAAAATGTCCATTCATAGAATAAACACATTTTCAAGGAAACAAAGGACTCATGTTCGTTCTAGCTGAAACAAGAAATGAAAAATTCCAACTAACCAAATGGTGCGTTAGCTTTCTTCTCATTTCACATGGGTAAGGCATAAAAGTAAATACTTTTGTTGTTTAAGAGTTGCCTTCTATTTTCTCTTTATGTTAGAAAACAAAGCAGGCCATCAACTTATATTCTCATTTTAAAGCACTTGACCAAAGATTTTTCTGAATTGATCATATCTTCTACTTGTAATAACTTCCACCTTGTTGCTTCTTAGTATGTCGAGAGTATCGTCATCAATCCGTACCCAACGGCACGCTCCAGCATTATCAAAATTCTCTTGCTTGACAATGTACCTTCCTAGATCTCGAACTTCATCATGCATCCAAAATTTATTATAGTACTCTTGAATCTTTATCAAAGACATGAGGAGAAGAACATCAATAGCACTGCGTGGAGAATAGTCACTACTACGCCACATGTAGTTTGCATAAGTCTTATCTTCCCCAATGCAAAAACATGCTATGTCTAGGAATATGGCTTTTTCTATGTCATCCAATTTGTTGATACTTATCATTAGTGTTTGTCGAATGTCCTTATATGGGGTACGCTTTAATTCCTCCAATCTCTCCTCCCACTCGGATCTAACCATGTTGACAAAAAGAGAACCCACGACTTCCAAAGTCAAAGGAAGCTTTCCTATGCTTGAAACGACTTCTTTTGAGAATTTGTAGCAATCTTTTGGAGGAGTATTGCTTCTAAAAGCATGCTTGCTGAAAAGCTGAATCGCTTGACCAAAAGGCATCTCCTTTACCGAGTAGTCCATATAATTACTACGTCGTGTTTGGTTGTCTTTATTTCGTATTGTCCTTAGGTCCCTGAGTGTGACAATGATCCTACTTCCACAACCAAACCAATCGCAGCTCCCTGCGAGGTTCTCTTATTGCTTCTTCTCATCCACATTATCGACAACAACTATAACTTGCTTTGTGACATCCCGATTTTCCAATTCTTATTTCAATAAATTGAGACGGGCATTTCGTTGGCACGCATATAGTTCTTTTCCTTGAGTCGGCCACTCAAGTGAAAACTAGTCTATCGGGTGAAGCTGTTAAGAGTTTCTAATGCATCAGACTCGAGAATTTGACCAGGAAGCGACCTTTCGACCGAGCTAGTCTGCAAGGGTCATTACGGCACAATTAAAATCGATTAGAGATCGGAGATAGGTCGACTCGACAGAGGCATGTGATCGAGTGTGGGTGATTCCACCGGATCGCATAATCCTTGTCGATCGACACTGGACCGACTTTTCTATCGATTGGGTACCCTGTGTTCATATTTGAAACCTTGAGATTACCCCGACAACCGAAAGTCGCCAATGTTTCAAAGATGTACATTGTGGCTTGAGATGATCAACCACAGGTCAAATGCATGAAAATTTCTAAAGGCTACCCGGTAGGTTGGGCCGGCTAGTATCGTGCCAAAGTGAAATTAACCGTGGAATTGAGATCGAATTCAGAAATTGGAAGTCTGGGTGTGTCACAAATCATTTCAAGATCATCGAATCATCTTTGGGAAAATTTTTCATGCAAGCCGAACTTTTAAGCAAAATAATCAAGAAATAGCTAATTTGGCTCGAGAGATTAGTAAGCTCACTTTTGGTCGTACTTTTGGGACTCAAGTTGATTTTATAGACAAGTGAAGATGTGAATTGAAGTGTGGTGACATTGAATTTATTTTACGGACTTTAATTTGATTCAATTGGAAGAGAATTTATGAGAATTGAAGAAATGGGACGTACAAGAATTGGACCCCGGCGGAAAAATAAAATGGACCCATTGGAAGAGGTTGTGAAGGATTGGGTGAGTGGAGTGTAATGTCACCCATGATGTCATGGTGGTGGGCCATTTTTGTGGATTAAAAAAAAAAAAAAAAAAAAAAGCCCCCCATCTTCTCTCTCCTCCTTCTCTCTCCTCCCTCTCTTCTTCCCCCTCAACCGTGCGATTTCTTCAGCTCTCTCCATCTTCTTCTCCTTCTTTGCACGCCCAGCAATGGAGGAAACCGAATGCAGCAGCCCTAGCTCCGTCCGTCGCCTACCGGAGCTCCTCGCCCGTCGCCGAAGCTCGCCGCTGCCGCCGTCGTCCACGCGAAGCCCTCATGCTCGCACGCCGCTCCGCCCGCTCCGCCTCAGCCCGTTTCCGCATCAGATCTGAGCACGCCGAAGAAGCTGCAGCCATGGCCGTCGCTCGTCTCCCGTTCGTTGGAGCTATCGCGGTCGCCGTTCGTCCGTGTACCCACGCACGGCTCGCCCGCTCGCCTCTCCGTCGTTTCTCCCTTTGTTCGCCGTCCCAAAGGCTCGTCCGAACAGCTCGGGCCTTCGCGGAGCTCCCTCCGCCGCCGTGCCTCCCCCCCGCCTTAGCCCGCCGAAGCTTCGCCTTGCCTCCGCCGCCCTTGGCCGCCCGAACCGACGCCGGATCAGCCCTCCTCCGCCGTGAACAGCAGCTGGAAGAAAATGGGTATGCAGCGGACGTTTGGCCCGTTTTGGCCGCCTTCCCGAGCCCGGATGCTCGGCCCGCTTTGAGGAAAGTCGATCCTCGCGTCGTCCTCGTCGTTTTGGTCCGCTCGGCTCGCTAATCCGGTGAGTTTAGCTCACTAAACCTCGCTTAGAGGGTTAATTATGCTTAGAGAGGTTTAGTTTATGTTAAGTATTATTAGGTTGTTAGTTTAGGTTAATTAAGAGTAGATTTGATTAAGGTGGTGGTTTAATTTAAAGTGTGCTTAATTAAGGGTAAGTAGGTTTATTTAAAATAAGCCTTGATTTGACATAAATGAATTTACTTTTGATTTATTTAAATGTCTCGAAATTATTAAATAATTTAATAATATATTTTATTCGAAATTAATAAAATATTATTATTATTTAATTATTTTCGGAATAAATTTAATTATTTATTAAATTCCGAAAATTTTGTCAAGACCCTAAATTCTCGTAATTTCAAATGCCGGTCATTCTTTGTGTAGACAGATTTTGAAATTGATGATTGGATATTATAAATCGAGTGTGGATTGTGAAAGTTAGGGACATTATTAATTAATTAATTTTCGAAATAAATTTAATTATTAAATAAATTCCGAAAATTAAGTTGGGACCCTAAATTCTCGTAAATTTGTGCTGATCGCTGCTGTGTATTCAGATTATAAATTTGATGATTAGATATTACAAATTGAGTGATGATTTGTGCAAATAATTATTGAATTGTTGTGTGCTGGTTGAAAGACTCGGGTCGCAGTAGTGGCTAGGCCGACTGGATCCTTATTCTGCTAGAAATGCCGTCAGGAGAGTGACGTGGCTCGGGTCGCAGTAGTGGCTAGGCCGACTGGATCCTTATTCTGCTAGAAATGCCGTCAGGAGAGTGACGTGGCTCGGGTCGCAGTAGTGGCTAGGCCGACTGGACCTTTGTTCTTCTAAAGATGCCGTCAGGAGAGTGACGTGGCTCGGGTCGCAGTAGTGGCTAGGCCGACTGGACCTTTGTTCTTCTAAAGATGCCGTCAGGAGAGTGACGTGGCTCGGGTCGCAGTAGAGGCTAGGCCGACTGGACCCATGCTTCTTCGGGAATGCTGTCGATGTACTAACGAAGCCGCGCTCCAAGGTGGGGAGGCGATGCCTGGTTATATGCCAGTAGATAGCCGAACTGCGAGTAAGCTATGCCCTTGTTTGGCCGTGAATGACAATTGGAATGCATGTTGAGTTTTGTTGATGGGTCGGATTATGGGACGGAATTGTGCGGCATGGAATGGGACGTGTCATAACAATTTAGTCTTATAATCAGAACCCCCGTGGTTGTTGGTTACATGAAAGTGAATCCGTTTTGGTTGTTTAAGTTCCTATTACTATCTGTGATTGAGCGATTTGAATTGTGCGACTGCGGGAAGGAATAGAGGCGAGGTAAGTTCTCGTGTGATGTGGCTAGGCCACCCTTGGGCGTATTTTCTTTCTAATAGGGGTTTAGGGGTTGAACTTGCGAGACGTTGTCTCGGTGGTTATTGAATAACCATTTCGGGTCCCCTGGTGGACGGAGCGGCCAGATAGCCTTGAGGAGTTGCAGAGGTGAAGTCATGAGGATTGGAGAGCGTGTCCGACTTGTAGGTCGTAGGACAGTTCATTTTTAAGAGTCGATCTTTTGTAGACTTTTGGCTGTAGGCCTTCGTCTGTAACTTCGTTGGTTTGTGTAAGTGATTGATTGTGAAATTGTTTCTTGCTTTTCTATCTCGTATTTCATTGTCAGGGGTTTTATAATACGTTCCGCTTGCGCATTAATAAATGAATGGGGTCGGCGACACTGCCTGGGAATGTCGCATTTGATCGACCGCAGTGGGATGTGCGAGCGCTCGAGGTTCGGGGCGTGACATGCTTCTTGCCAAGTCCTCTCATTATGTGATCAATCCCATCATTGGTGTCATAGATTTCTTGAGCAGAGTTCAACCCCAGTGTTTCAGACAATAGTTTCTTTTGCATGTCTAAAAGACCATGACTTTGGACATCGCCAAGGAAACTACTGCAATTGAATTTAGACCGAAATCGGTTGAAGATAACACTAGCAAGAGTTGATTTACCAATACCACCTGTCCCATGGAGTATGACAAAACGTACATGATCATCAGAGCCAACATCCAACAATATCTCTATATGCTTTAGATCATCCGTTTCAACTAGATGGTCAGGAAGAGGCCTGTTCTCCCCCTTCAGCTTAAGTAGAACCTCTCAAACAATCAATTTTATAAGTTCCCCATACCTAATAGACAGAGATGGTGGACGAACTTAGACTAAGAAAATAATGACAACTTGCTATATCAAGACCGATTTACAAATGGTGGCAATCATTCAAATGACAAATATTATCCATTTAAACATACACTCTCAAATTACAATGAAAGTTATGTTAATTGTAAAGGGCCTAAATTAGTTGCTTTCGTTGCCCTGATTCCCATTAATTGGATTTAAACACTAGCTGCTACCCAAATTCACACTGATTGGGAGTAAGCACTAATGCTTAGTTTTAATGCAATGATTAAGAGGAAATTAAGGAAATTAGCTGATTTCATATTTGGGTAAAGAAGAGAAACGAGCGGAAAAGAATCTAATTATAATTTTTATAACTATTTTGACCTTCTACTTATTCATAAATTAAATAAATGAAAATTAAGTGTAGCAATGAGGAGGACTTTGGCTCGTTAAAGATTCAATATCAATAACAATCAACTCATGTCGTAGGATAGGATCAGACCCAAAAAAAAAAAAAAATCCTCATGTTATAGAATCCTCATTAAAATAAATTCACTCCATACCGCGTCTCCAAGTCCTCTCTCTCTCTCTCTCTCTCTCTCTCTCTCTCTCTCTCTCTCTCGTGCGGAAATCTCGATGGGGAAACTCCATTGAGACACTATCAATCTCCAAGCTTTGGGTGCTGCATCAAGCGGTGTGAGCTCCACCGCTACAATAGAAAGACAGACAGAGAGGAGCGGCAGCAAAGACATTGTCACTAAACTTTTCCCATTTCCAAATTAGTTATTAAGAAAGTGAGGTGGTGATGCAAGATTATTGTTCCTAGTAATCATCTATGTTATAATTACACGCTGAAACTTAATACTATCGCTTTGTTTTTCTTTAAAAATATAAGTCTTTTGCACACCCATATGTAACAAAGGAGGACTATTCTTAGAATTTCTAAAATACCCCTAAAATCAAATGTATAAAACATATGGTTGTTATCGGAACTAAACATATTGTTAATGTTTCACGTGTCTTTCTTTTTTTGCAAGAAGCACCATTAAAACACGAGGGAGAGCCGTGGGATTTTGTAGATAAAACTCACCATCCATAACAGTCTGTAGAGTTCCTTTAATAATAGTAGAGAATATGTCACATGATCCAGGCGTTTCCTCATCAACATAAAACTAATAAATTTTCATTGTTGAAAACTGATTTTCATCAAATAACTTTAGCTATTTATTATGTGTAGGCTGGAGATTGATCAAACATATAATTTTGCTAGCAATACAAAATCAATATGTTTGATCTAAATGAATAAGCATTAATATTGGTCTGTTGTTTCCACTTTTCCTTTTTCTAAATTTGTTGAAAATTATTAATTTTTCTATTTAAATTTGTTTTACGGTTTTTGACAACCAAATAGGATGCTAGCTTAGCATTAAGAAACAACTTGACGATGACCTAACATCTAGGCCAACTTTTTTTAAAATTGCAGAGAAATTAATAACTCGAAGACTAGATTGAATATGAGGTAAAAGTCCTAGAGATGATTGACATCGTTAAGTGAATAGCACGACAAATAATATTTTAGTTGAATTCTCGATAGATTATGTTAAAATTAATAACTCATAAAAGGTAGTGGAAAACCTACCCTTTCCCTTCCCGCTTCCAACCTAGTCTAGTTGCAACCTCACGAAGAGCAGCCTTCCAGCGCTTCACCTCATCAGGGCCATACTTCTTATCATGCTCAGACAAGGCATTACTGTACAATTCAGTTCTGAGCTTGACATCATCCGGCTTCACATCAAAAAAAAAAAAAATGGGGAGGATCTCTTTCTTCCCATTCGACTTTGAAGTGCAATCTACCATATATGCGACCTCACGGAGACACCATACACTGGAAGCAAAGCCCTTAGAGAAGATGGGAATATAGATTTGAGTGTCATCAAGGGCTCGCAAAAGGTTTCCACCAATCTGCTCACCGACTTGGAGCTCTTCGTCGTCTTGGAAGACGCGGATTCCTTTCTCGACCATGTCATGATAGAGGCAACTAGTAGAGTTGTCCCGAGTATCCGGTCCCCTGAAACTCAGGAACACCTCGAACTCCATTCCCGATGTGTTGTTGGGTGGTGCCATCGCACGAAGCAATCGAGACTAGAGATAGAATCAAGCGGGATGAAAATTGTCAATGTGCTTGGTTGAGGGGAGACATCAATTGGGGGAAGTTTATTTAAAGGAAAGAAAAACGGTGGTGGGCATGTTCAGTCGCGACTCGCAGCCATTGATTGGCTATGGCAAACCACCGAAGAAATCGAAAACCAAACCGATATAAAGAGAGAATACCTGATCCGCTGATGGACGGCCGACCGAGAAGACAGCGACTGAGTCGAGACTAGAGAGGGGAAGATCGAAAGGCACAGCTGGAGAAAAGAGAGAGCCCGATCTGAGAGTGAGAACTCGAAAGTTGAAAGTGTTTGAAACTCAAGCACTGTAGGGTTTGGCTCTGGCTCCCAAGAAAACACCTTACAAGGCCGGAGAGGCGTACTCTTTTAGCCTTTTTCTAATATATCTGAGTTGTCCCCTTCAGGGGCGAAGGTTACTTTCATTGTGGGAACAAATTTTACTTGAACTTTCAAAAGTGAAAAGAAAAAATTCGACCCAAAAAAAAAAAAAAAGAAGAAGAAGAAGAAGAAGAAGAAAGACACCTCCTCGAAACTTCTGAGAAAATATTAAAATTTTGTTTGTTTCGTAAAAAATAAATAATTTAAAAAATATTTTCTTAAAAATAATTATTTGCATCGTTTATCAAAATGAATTAACAGAAAAAATCTTCATTGTCCACGATCATGTTCATATATAAATTGTTATTGACAATAAAAATATTATTCATTAACTACTTATTTCAATCTATACAATCAATAATTTTAAGGATATATTTCAGATCATTTATTTTTCACAAAAGAAAACAAATCCAAAGCCGGTAATCTTTTTACTATGGGTAATCTTTTACTATAAATGCTCCACGTAGAGAGAACTCGGTGCGAGAAATTGCTAATGGTGATCAGGGAGAATCGGTAGAGATTCATCATTCTCAAACTTCTGCTCGGGTTCAACTGATAATTTCAACTCCCTCTGGCCATAACCAAGAAGAGTCTCTGTAAAGGCTCTCTTTGCTCATTTGTCCCTTAAATCATCTGCACAAAGTCACAAAAAGCTGCACTTGAGTCTCTCAGACTTCAAGCCTAGTGCCAAAGACAAGCTTCAGCTTATTCAGTTCCGTCTGTCTATCATCTGCTTATAGCAGCATTGCCCAATTGAAGTGCAACTTGGAGGCAACCCTACAGGTACAGGTGCATGAGAAAGTAGAAAAATGCGGATGCAAACACGAAGACAAGAAAGATAGACATTAGAACTATAATATACAAACATCCGTCCACCTTGTTATTACGCAAATTACCATTTGAGAATCTTACATTTAAGAAAAGAAAAACCTGGATTTTTCCTACGTCAGCTATGTAGGATAAATTTCGATATCTTCTCAGGTCTGGACCACTTTATTCCCAAGAACCAATTCTGAGTAGAAAATAAGCGGAAACCATGAAGAGGTCATCTCTTCCATTCCAAAAAGAAATGTCTTTAACCTGCTCACTTCTTGATAAATGAAACGCCCTTCTGAATACTCTCTGCTATCTCTTTCTTTGCCTTTCCCAAGTCAGCTCTACAGGTTAACAAACAAAGGCCGAAATTAGAAAAATCCATCTTCCTTTGATGTAATAAAATTATTAAAACTCCTGGCCAAGGGGAAGAACCTCCTCGGCCCCAGTACGACTGAGGCGCACTTTGGATGCAAATAGAAATGGGCACACATCGGCAAACTCTACAGCAGCATATGCCTGCATATTTCACTTACACATTATTTGAGCATGTGAAGAGAGTCCGCATATCAAGTAGCCATCAAATTTCCTGTTCGTGAAAGAGATCAGACTACATCTCAAGGGCCCAAAAAAGGGACTTACCATTGAGAGAGTCGCTGAGCCAGCTCCAGCTTTAACCTGAAAGTTGTCAAGGCACGGACATACACAATTCAGTTGGCTTCACAACGAAAATTTAAGGAAGCAGAGAAGCTAAGACTAAGATCTCATGACATAATTTCATCGTGGAAATAGATGCAAAAAAATCCAGTTTCGTTTAGACATCAACAATCAGTTTTAGAAAATCTGATGTATTTAACAATTCTGTCACTGCATGAAACTTCACTTATCATCGAAATGCAAGTCAGTCTCTAAGCCATAACTACAAAAGATGTATGGTGCTCTGTTTCTGCATTCTTTCTGTTCATTTCCATTGTTTTCCTTAATGAGGACCAGACAAAATAATCAGAAACGAAGATATTCTCCACAACTGCTTGCTTCTGCCTATATTCCTAGACAGAGTAACCACCTTGTACATACTTTCACAGGCAAGGTGTCCCATTAATTCCCACAAAGATCTTTATCAACACTTTTTCTTGGGTAGTGGTAGTGGATAAGTTTCCGATGTGGCATTTGGTAAATCGAGTTCCTTGACCTTCACAAGTAGAAATAATAACGAGCTCTCTTATGTTCATTAGGATGCTTCGGCAGAGGCTTCACGCCATAAACTTGGCTTGCAAACGACATATGCCCACATCGTCGAAATGGCTGGTTAATTTAAAGAATTTAGAAACTCTAACATGATTAAACATGTAGTCATGTGTCTGGGAAAATTTATGCTTGCTTGAAGTAGTGTATTCAATCCTTTTCAACAGGCCAAAAGTGAAGATCGACACAGCTTTCGCAGCACAGGAATTATGTGACGGTCCACCTGATAGGCTCAAACCACCAAGATAATTATAACAAGCTTAAAATTTTAATAACATGCTATCAGGGGCATATGCATATGATCCACCTAGTAATTCTATGCTTAGAGTAGCACATAAAATTCTCTGGTGGGTTGTCCCATTTTTCAACTTTAACCATGAGAAAGGGTATCTTGAAAACACAAACATAATTTAAGGAGGTGGCACGAAAGTAGACTTATGCAGTTGGATTATAACATGAATCATGAAATTGGTTATGCAGTTGGATTATAACATGAATCATGAAATTGGTTATGCAGTTGGATTATAACATGAATCATGAAATTGGTTGGATACTCTCAAATACTCAATAGGTGATATCAATATCAAACAACATACAACATATTTTGTATTTATCTCCGTCTGCACATATAATTCTGAATCACGTTTAGCTCAATCCATTTTTCAGTACAAGCTGATATCTTTGAAAGGGGAAAAAATGATAACTGCGTGCAGACATCCTAAGATTCTTCAAGAAAAAGGGAGAAAGAAAATAGTCAAAGGCTACATTTTCAGGAGGAATAAGCTCAGCTCGTGATTACTTCCTTTAATCGGTCTCCATTTCTGATTGGAGGTAAAATCTCCCATTTTCCATAAGCTCACATTCTAAAAAATAAAGCTATCCGATTCAATATTTTGTAGGTTCATGCCAACTAAAATGTTATATAATAATGAAGAACAAAAAAAAAAAGAAAAAAAAAAGAAGAAAGTACAAGCTCTGCCGATGTCATGTGCATTATAAGCAGGGGCAGTTTTGCCGCTCCAAACTCTCAAATAACCCTCACCGACAGTTCCACTCTCTACGATTTTCACTTTTATTTTTTCTTTAGCTTTTGTCCTTTTTAAAAAAAAATTGTCTATTTTTTTTTTTTTTAAATTTCTTTGGTCTTTCTTCGCTACATTAACACCATATCAGAGCTATATACGGAAAAAGAAATTACAAAGCACCACGTCAAATTTTGGAATCCATATTAGCAAATCTAGTTGCGAGTTTGTTGGAGGGATTAAATTGCAGCCAACAAAAAAATATTTAGAATTTGATTGCACAAATTCTAAATTTAGAACTTGGCCGCATGTTCGGCCAAACATTCGGGACTTTTTCTGTAATTTTCACTTATAAGAACCGTGTAATGAGAACTAGCATAGTGGATAGCAAATATTCTTATAAGATAAGAACAAATAAGGGTTACTCAGATAAAAATTTCTAGTTTGATTATTATCTTACAATGATCTCTCCCACCAAGAAGAACTCTTCTATGTATGGGTTTTCCAATGCATCTCTTATCTTGATTTGGCCTATCCTTCCACGGTTGTAGAATAAACTTGTAGATTAGCAGCAAAAATAGCATATTGGTTGTGAGGAAAAAATTTCACGCCAAAAAGCGGAAAAGAAAGTGAAGCTGCGTGGAATAGGCTCGCTATTTTCAAGCCATGTCCATGTGATGAAACATGAAGCTTCCCCTCAACTCCCTGCGAAACTCCCCATGTAAACGCAAATAAACTGAAAAATAAAAAAGACAGACGTGCATGACTATGTCTTTCGTGTTTTTCCACAACTTTGTTGTTTTCTCCAACAACGCAACTCAATTGCGAGTTGATGCATCAAGCGTACATAAAAGATAAAGAAAGGAAAGAGACACAAAGAGGACAGAAGACTTTTGCAATGGGGTCAAAACTTTTTGAGGTTTCTTAGTTAGAGAAAATAGATTATTTTTAATTTCAAGAAATGTCCGGCGAGAAAACGTAAATTGCATTGAAATTGAGATTACATTGAAAGGAAATGCAGCTACACGTCCACATTATGCACCATGCTATCCATGCTTCATGCGTGTCTGATCATCACCTTGAAGTAGCCATAGGCCCACAATCATAAATCCCAACTTCCCTCAAAGAACTTCATGTAGCATGGCCTTCAAGGAATTTTTAGTGATACATGTCCATTGTAAAATTGTCATTGCCACAAAATGCCATATTTCATTCAAGTTAGATCGATATTGATATAGTTTGTCAAAATTCATTCCACCTAGCTTGGTGAATATATACATGACATGGTTAAAATGAACATTCGTTAATAGTCTAACATAACACAATGTTGCAACACATTAAATCGCAAATAGAGAATAGTATCATTATTCAGAGGGTTAAGCCGATTTTATGATGAAAGATGAAATATTCTTCAAAAACCCGAGTAACAATCTAACTCCAAATAAAGAAGCTAGGAAAAGAAGAGAAACTCTACCCACCAATTAAAAGACTGACTAAAGGAAGTTTTCCCTAATCAGGAACGGAAGAAAATTCATGGCCCTCCTAAAAATAAAGGAAAAATAAATTAGCTAAAAAATATTGAAATTATCCCAAGTCCCCCTTAGTCCTACCACCCCTTTCTATGGAACTTCCTCCAGATGGTGACTTAGGGCATGCAGACAACCATTTTATTTTGTTCTAAAACAATTTTTCTATTCTAGTTTGGTGATGCAATTTTATTTTTATTTAGAACAATTTTTAGCCCAAAAATAGATTTGGAATAGAATGAGAAGTAATTTTTTTTTTATTTTTCTATTTCTATAACAAAAATAAGAAATAAAAACTCTTCTTATCGCCCGTCCTCTCTACTAGTTAGGCACTTACCTATTGTTGCAGCTTGATGTCTACCGTCAGTCACCATCCACCGGTTGCTGTCCACTAGTCACTAGCTGCCAATCGCCACCGCAGCCATCTGTCGTCCCTCGGGAAGGAGAAATTTTGTGTCATTATCAAACAACATTGTATTCCAAAAAATGAATGACAAAGAAAAGAAAGTGCAGATTTTGCTCACGAGCATCATAAGAAAAGAAAGTGCAGATTTTGCTCACGAGCATTATAAGGAGAATCGAGAAAGCGACGAAGTCGGGGCATTCCCGTGGTCTCTCCAAACCCTCAAACAATCCTCACCGACCGTTCCACTCTCTAGGACTTTCATTTTTAGTTTTCCTCTAGTTTTTGTCCTTTTTTTTCTAAGTTTTCTCCATTTTTTGAAAATTTCTTTGGCCTTTCTTAACTTTTTAATTAATAAATTTTCATGACTTGACACTACATTAGCACCATATCAAAGCCATGTATGCAAAAAGATAATACAAAATGCCACAACAGATTTTGGAATCCATGTTAGCAAAAAACATTTAGGATGTAATTGCACAAATTCAAATTTTAGGACTTGACTGCATATTTAGCCAAATATTCAGGATTGTTGGTGTACTTTTCACTTATAAGAGCCTAAAACGAGAAGTAGTGTGGTGGATACCAAATATTTTTATAAGAAAGTGACAAATACATGTTTCTTATATAAAAATTATAATGTGATACCCATCATATATTGTTCTCTCCCACCAAGAAGAACTTTGCTATTCTTTGCACAAGTCTTTGAACCAAGGGTTATTAGGCTAGCAGTCAGTTCAGGGACTTGTGTGAGGCACAACCAACCTAGTAGGTGCTTTTTTGAGCACCACCTCTTCACCCTAGGTATGGAAGGCTATTATATAACTTCTTATCTGGCGGCAGCCATCTCCGAAGAGATGACATGGTGTATACCTTCATCACTGAAGGCCCTTTTCGTTCCTAGGTGGATCTTTTTCTTCCTAGGAGAGAATACATGAGGTGGCGTTGTGGAGTCCCACCCCTCAGGGGTTCTTTGCCATGTTCTTCTTCTTTAAACCTTATAAGGACCTAACTTTTTTCTTTGTGGAACATGAAGGAAAAAACTTTCATTATGTACAAGAAGATAGGCATGTAAATTCATAGGCAATTTCATTGAAGAACTGAGATTGATGTCATTTTTTTTTCCCTGGTTTGCACTTGAGAAATTTCTTCATCCTTCTCTACAACAATCATATGACAAGAAAAGGCGGATCATACACACATTGTTCATGTTATTTTCGCAAGATAAAGCATAAGTTGCACATTATAATTTAGGATTGCATCGATTGTATGATACCATGTCCCTCTTCAATTGATGCTGTGTCTAGTGAAAAGTGAGTTGTCTCTTTGTTTGATACCAATACGTGATGAGAAAAAGCAGAGATCCTTTTCCTTGTCCGACCATAATATAGGACACGATGCATGTGATAGTGTCTCATCATGTCTTTTTCGTAGTCTAGCGTTTGGTTCGAATCGTCTCCGGCTGGCATTGATTTGGCAAAGGGACAGCAGACAGCACCTCTTTCCTTCATTCATCATCCCAACATCTGATGAAACCGATCCCAACCGTCGAATCAGATGACCGCGTCTTGGGATCCATCGGGAGGGGAATTCGCGTTGAACGGTTGATTTCTAGTTGCGGTGCGTTGGAAAAGCCGAGACAGGGCAGTACCGAAGGGACTGGGAAATGGTCGTCCAAAGAGATGCGTTAGAATAAACTTGTAGATTAGCAGCCAAAAAAGCATATGGGCCGCGGACAAGTTTTCACGCCAACAATCGCAAGGAAAGTGATGACGCATGGAATAGGGTGGCTATTTTCAAGCCATGTCCATGTGATAAACACATGAAACTTCCCCTCAACTCCTTGCGATATTCCCATGTAAACGCAAGGAAACTGAAAAAGCGGAAGGACAGACGCGTGCATGACTTTATGTCATTTGTGTTTCTCCACAATTTTGTTTTTTTCTCTGACAAGTCAAGTCAATTGCGAGTTGATGCATGAAGCATACACAAAAGATAAAGAGAGGAAAGAGACACGAAGAGGACGGGAAACTTTTGCAATGGGGTCGAAACTTTTTGAGGCTCTTAGTTGCTTGGATGTTAAGTTGAAAATGAGAGGACACTGTGGGGTCAACTCAATTGCGAGTTGATGCATGAACCATACATAAAAGATAAAGAGAGGAAGGAGACACGAAGAGGATGGGAAACTTTTGTAATAGGCTCGAAACTTTTTGAGGCTTCTTCGTTGCTTGGATGTTAAGTTGAAAATGAGAGGAAATTGTGGAGCAAGTAAATACAATGAATTTGCATTTTCGTTGTAAGTAAATGTTTCATATCTCTGGTGATGTTTTTGAACTTTCTATAGGCTTCATTACAAATTCCACATGTTCGCAACTCCTAAAGAGCAATTGAGTCAAATATTTATGAATTTCCTTATGATTATTTTAGTGATGACAGAATAATCAAAAGCTAATAATATGCACATTTTGTGTGTTATGTTGATAAAACGTTAATTGTTTTGATGGACCTCTAAATTATAAAAGGTGAACAAATTAGATGACACTTATCGTCGTCAAAGAGTTTTGAATGTGGATGATCGATTTGGATGGACCTTGGTACACGCAGTGAATGGACAATAGGGCAAAATATTGACAAGAAATCTGCATGAAATTACAGGCAAAAAGTGTATAATAAACAAGACATGGTGGATTTCTACAACACTTGGTGAGAAGATATCTTCAACATTTGATTTGAATTCAAATTGGTATTTTATAGCGGGTTCAATGCTTTGAAGTAAATGGAAAACAGGCAAGTCCGAGAAAATAGATTATTTTTAATTTCAATAAGCATCCAGCAAGAAAATGTAAATTACATTGAAATTGAGATTACATTGAAAGGAAATGCACCTACATGTCCACATTGTGCATCATGCCATCTTCACTGACCCATGTTTCATGTGTCTCATCATCACCTTGAAGTAGCCACAGGCCCACAATCATAAATCCCAACTTCCCTTCAAGAATTTCGTCTAGCATGGCCATCAAGGAGTTTTTAGTGATACATATCCAAAGTAAAATTCTCATTGCCGCAAAATAGCAAAATATCATCCAAGTTAGTTGAATATTGACGTAGTGTGTCAAAATTCATTCAACCTAGCTTGGTTGAATACATACATGACAGATAAAATGGACACTCATTAATAGTTGAACATAACACAATTGTGAAAACACATCAAAGCGCAATTAGAGAAAAGTATCATTATACAAAGGGTTAAACCGATCTTACGATGAAAGCTGAAATATTCATAAACCCAAGCGATGATCCAAACCCAAATAAAGAAATTAAGAAGCAGAGAGAAACTCTTATTCCACCAACTATTGGTTGTGATTGGTTTATAAGTTATGAACATCATGCATAAGTAAATTTAATAAAAAAATAATATGGGTGATGTTGATGTTTGTAGACCCACCAATTAAAAGACCGACTAAAGAAAGTTTCCTCTTACTAGGAATGGGATAAAAAACATGGCCCTCCTAAAAATAAAGGAAAAATAAATGAGGTAAAAAGTCTTGAAATTATCACTTCTCGTGTTAGCAATAATCTCATAGGTAGATCATATATACACGGTGAGACCCTTTAATATCTCATGTTTCTTTTACCACTCATGGATCCGAATACAAGTCCAGAAGCTCTTTGCTTATAGATCAAAATGTAAACCGGGCCAATAATGCTTCTCACGTCTTAAGTTAGCAATTATCTCATGGATTAGTCGGTTTGCTTGAGCCTGAGTCTGGTCTCTTGCAGTTGGTAGGTCATACTCGTCTTGGTTGCGTTGGCAATGTTCCCGATTTTGATGTGGTCTAGGTTGCTGCGATCTTGAATTTGTGTTTCCATTAACGATGTGAAGGCCTTGCCTTAATTGTATAAATTTAGCACCAACACCCCCATGCAGCTTAATCTCATTGACGATCTTGTTGAGCTTGTTTTGGGCCACATTTATGGACACTTAAATTTTGGCAACTCTTTTAATCATCATTTAATTGCATTGAAAGTTGAGGGTTAATTTTGAGCCACTAAAACAAATCATCATTAAAATCACATAGGATGTTATATAGATATTAGGAATATTTAAATATAATTTATTAAGATATATATATATATAAAGAAGTTATACAAAATGGTTTTTAAAAAGAGCAAAAAAGAAAAAAAGGGCAAGACTGGACCAGGTTCAGGCCGGCCCAGCCTCTTTTCGTTTTCCTCTTCTTTTCCGGCCGGGGCGGCCCATTTTCCCTTTTCCCCGGCCCGGCCCGCGCTCCTCTCTCTTCCTCCTTCCCTCCCTACGCATCTCTGTAGCAACAGAGACGTACACGGGCAGAAAGCAGAAGCAGCCGTGGTCCGCCGGTCCGGATCAGGCCGGCCGGCAAGTTGGCAGTGGCAGAAGCCATGCGCGCTTGCCGGTTGCTTTTAAAAGGGAGAGAGGGATCGTGAGGGGGGAGGGGGGGGGGACTTGGGCGGAGTAGGTTCAGAGAGAGAGAGAGAACGAGATTGAGAGCGAGAAGCAGAGAGCGAAGAGTGAGGCCGTGAACGAAGGCCCCCTCCGGTAGCCGCCGCGTCTGGACCTCGGCCACCGATCCTCACCGACTCGTTCTTCTCCCCCGCAGTAGGCCTCGGTGTGTTTCTCTTTGATTTGTGTGGGGTTGTGTGGATATCCCAAGGATCTCGGCTTGGAGGTGTGCAGGACGATCGGGCGTGGCCCAATCTGTCAAGCTTGTCCTCCTTTCGCCGCCGCCGAGCCGAGTAGGGCCGCTGCGGGACCGCCCCTGTTTTTCCCTTTACTGCGAGTCCTGAGTTTTGCCCCGTTTTGAGTGACGTTGCGCCGGCGCTCGCGGCTGTTCAGCTCGTGCGAGCTCCGGGCCTCGTTGCACTTGCATTTTGTTTCGGTAGTCCCCATACGTCGTGGGTCGAGATCTCCAGCGCGCATCCGAGTCCCGGTTGAGCCCGAAACCTTATGATTCGGTAGCACACGTCAACTGTTTGCGAAAATGCCCCAGTTAGTGATACTATAAAATGAGACCGAGACGGTCCTCCGACGGGCTGGCTTATGCCGTCCTTTGTTGATGTTGATTATTCCCTCGCCGGATTCGTGCTGCCTTGAATGTTTCTGCCCACATTCTCCTCTTCTTTTTATGAGCCGCATGCATGCTAGTGGTTAAACAATGGGGTGTGTCGGTGAAGCGAAGGCCTTGTGACGGTTCCTGAAGGAGTGCTCGCCGGTTTGTTTATGGAGTTCCTTTTAATGCCCTGTTTGCGCCAGTCACTTGCGAACGTAATTTTGCGAAATCTTGAATGGTTGAAGAACAACGATGGCGGCTTGGTGGTGGAAGGTGAAAAAGGAAGTAAAGGGTAAAGGGATTAGTATGGGCTTTATGGGATTAGTGGGGTTTTAGGTTAGAATAAGGACTTAGTGTGGACTCACTAAGATTATGGTGGACCGTAGGCTTAGGCAAGTTGAAAGAGCTTAGGGTTCCATTTAGTCTCATTGGATTGGGTTCGGCATAAGTGGGCTTGAGTGTTGACGTTGGGTTTGATTTAGTTTTTTAAAGCTTGCGCGTGGCTTAGCTTAGATAGTTCGGATTGGGCTAATTTTTTAGTGGGTTTGGTTCATTGGAGGGGGGCCTGATGTACTGGCCCAATTTCGATGTCCATAGCTCGGCCCCGCAAAACTATACGTGTCGATGTTCGAATTGGGCCCTAGGGCCCAGTCCGAATCCATATTTTCGGATTTAAAAATTTTAAAAATATTTGTTTCTAAAAGGTGTGAAAAAGCTTGAGTAGTTTTCTCTTAAAATATGTATAAATCTTTGATAAAATTTGTGCTTAAAATTAAACAAATTCTTAAGACTTTACTATACGGTTTGAATGTTCTTAAAGATATTGTTATTTGCGCAAATCCATTTTGATTATCAATTGATTGCATACTTCTGACATGTTGATTGTGGTTTCCCTTTAGCATAGTTAGAAATGACATTTTTCTTATTTCTTAGCATTAAATTTTTGTTTTTGTAGATTGTTATTTTAATGGTTTCACACATGCATAATTAATTCACATGTTAGTGCATCGAAATGAATTAGATTAGGTACAAAAGCACTTGTTGATTAATTAGTATAATCTAGATTATCAAATTACGTAGGAAGTAAGATATACTTTCGTACTTCATTTGATTTCCAACCGACTTCAATAGGCTAGTAGTGACTCTTATTAAAAAAATTATTATAGCGTCAATTTGAATTCCTTAATAATAGGCTTGGGAGAGGGCAGTAGACTTGCCTTTTAAATAATACCCCTAAACCTAACATCTTTTCCCCTCCAAATAGGAAAGGTAGGTCGTGATAGACCTACAATGCAATTCTCATGAAAATCTCTTCCTTTACTTAAAGAAACTTTTCAATAGAGTAAATCTTTAAGATAGCTTGTGAATTAAAAGAATTCGGAGACTCTAACATGATTAAAAGATTGGCGTCTACATCCAGAAAAGATTGAAATTAATTTCCTTGACAACTTCTTTCCCACTATTTTGGATGTATGCTGTCATTTAATCAAATAAATCCATTTGACGAAGAATTCAAAAACGAAACCAAAGAGCACCTAGTGGGCCGTCAAAGGCAAGGCCACAATCCGCAAGATTGAGAGAGAAAGATACGAGACTAGATGGGGACTCAGGTGATAGAAGAGAGAGCGTGAGAAAAAATACAACTTCAACAAATTGTTTTGTTTGAACTGGTTAAACCGGTGTCACCAGAGAACCGATTTCAAAAGCGAGTTTATCCAAGAAACTGATTTCACAAGGCCAGAGAGGCTTACTCTTTTAGCAGTTCGTTATGGATGCGAGTTGTCCTCTTCGTGGATGTAAAAACTTGGTGTGAGAATTGCTGCCGGTGATTAGGGCGAACCTCCTAAGAGGCATCTACAAATTGAAAAATTCTCAAAACTCCCCCTGCCCACCACCGAAGAAGAGCCTCCATGAGGGCTCTCTCGCTCGTTTGTCCGTCACGTCCTCTGTCTACCGTTTGCTTGCCGCAGCATTGTACAGCTGATAGTGCTACTTGGAGGCGACATTACGGGAGAATATTAAAGTTGGAAACAAAAGAAAGACGGACATAGGACAATGATCCACAAACATCCATCCACCATGTTATTACGCAGACCACCGTTCGAGTACATAACATGCAAGAAAAGAAAAACCTCTATGTTTTCTGCGTCAGGTACGCAAAATAAACTTGGGTATCTTCTTAGGTATGAACCACTTATTCCCAAGTGCCAATTTTGAGTAGAAAATGGCCGGAAATTATGCAGGGGACATCTTTTTCCTTGAAAAAGCCACGTCCTTAACCTGATCACTTCTTGAGAAATGAAATGCCATTCTGAATGCTCGCCGCTGGCTCTTTCTTTGCCCTTTCCAAGCCATCTCTTCAGGTTAACAAATAGAGGCCGAAATTGGAAAACTTCATCTTTCTCTAATGTAATCAAAGTAGACCTAAAAAATGTTAGGATTATTAAAATTCCAGACCTTTCGTACTAATTCAGCAGGCCAAAGGGAAGAACCTCCTCACCCTAGTACGATTGAGGTGACTTTTGGATGCTGAGAACGGAAGCTCTTTCCCCTGAAAAAACGGGGACAACAATAAAGAAAATCATTGGTCATTTTAGTTTGTATTCGAGAGAAGTAAAGAGATTGGATCTCGATAAGTTTTTTCAAGGGCCAAACCTGAGAAGCAGCAAATGCACACTATGACAATGCCAGCATCGCCCCTTAACCCACGCAGGCATGCACTGGCAAACTTCCCAGCACATATGCTTGCATAATTCATTTTCACATTATTTGAGCATATGAAAAGAGTCCAGTCCACATAGCGAATAAAAAATCAGATTTCCTGATCATGAAAGAGATCACACTACATCTCAAGGGCCAAAAAAGGACTAACCATAGAGAGAAATGCAGAGCCAGCTCCAACTTTAGCCTGAAAGTTGTGCAAGCACAGAGGTACATAATTTAGTTGGCTTCCCGATATAAGGCAAGGGAGCAAGAAAGTGAAGACTAAGACGTCATGTCATATTTTCTCTGTGGAAATAGACGCAGAAAACATTTAGTTTCAAATAGGCATCAACAATCACTTTCAAGAAAATCTGACAGATTTAACGATGATGTGGCTGCATGGGCTACTCCACTTATCATCAAAATACAAGTCAGTCTCTTAGCTGTAACAACAAAAGATGTATGGTGCTCTGTTTCTACATTCTTTCTGTTACCTTCCTTTGTTTTCCTTAAATGAGGACCAGACAAGATAATCAGAAACTAAGATATTTTCCACAGTGCTTGCTTCTGCCCATACCCCAAGACAAAGTAATCACCTTGTACATACTTTCATACGCAAGATGTCCTATTAATTCAGACAAAGATCTCCGCTAGGACTTTTTCTTGGGTAGTGGTAGTTGATAGTTTTTCCAAGCTTCCATTGATAAATGGGTTAATATCCTGAAAAACACCAAATTGACACACTTGTAATAAATTTACCCAAAAACCCAAAATGGTACACTTTTGATAAATTTACCAAAAACTAGTACTTTTATAACAAATATACTCTCTGTTAGTTTTCGTTAAATTTTACCGTCAAATTGTTAAATTGGATGACACGTGACAGTTGACTAATATACCAATTTAGGATTTTACTCTCTATTCGTCATAGTCGTATCATTTTTGTGACTTTTTATGATATTAATCCAATTTAACAAAGGTTATATTTGTCACAAATATACTAGTTTGTGGTTTTTGACGGTCAAACAAATTAGTTTTTGGGTAAATTTATCATAAGTGTATCAGTTTGGGGTTTTTTCATGGTCATTTAAGATAAATTTGTCACAAATGTATTAGTTCAGAGTTATTTGTAAATTTACCCTTGATAAATTAAATTCCTTGACCTCTAAAGGTAGAAATCATAACAAGCTCCCATATGTTCATTTCAGTGCATAGACAACGCTATAAAGTTGACTTGCAAAAGATATATACCCCTATCGACCTAAGATGTGATTCTTGCGAAAATCTCATCATTCTCATAAGAAAGTTATTAACATAGTACATCTTCTAAATGGCTTGTGAATTTGAAGAATTCAGAGACTAACATGATTAAGCATGCAGTCATGTGCGGAAAATGAGTTGCTTGCAACACTGTACTACTCAAGCGGCCTTTGTATTGCAAAGCTTGACAATCACCAGCAAAAATCCTCCAGGATACAACAAAGTCTCGGATGAGAATACTAGATAGCAATTGGCTACAGTTTTTCAAAAAGAAGACTCGAAAAAATGACCACTCTCTTCTTCCGAAAATTGACAAGTATATATATATATGAAACAGTCTTGCAACTATTCGTGAAAAACTGCCAAATAATGAACAAACACGACCTTTAGAAAATTGTTCGTATAAACAAACGCGACTTTTCGGAAGAAGTAAAAAACCGAACAATTGCAATCTTTTGGAAAAAATTGCAAAACCAAATAAGTAATTTTTTCAAAAGTTGTCTTGAAAAGACACAAATAAAATTCGGAATAATATTTTTTTTAAATAGAATTTCGAATTTTCATTTTATATTTCATTTCCGAAAATTCTCAAATTAAAAGGCAACCTTTGAATTAAAAATAAAAAAAATAAAAAATAAAAATAAATAAATAGCAAGGGATTAATGCTAATTAAACCGCGGGCAGGCGTGCAAAGTGCTAAGTGCGCCAAATAATCACGCACCCGTACACGGGTATGGTGGGGTCTAGCCCCACCCAATCATTCCTTTAACTACAAAAAGGAAAACCCATATTTTTAAACCGACTTACTTGCTCTCACCTTTTCCATGTGGGACAAAGTAAAAAGCACTCATTTTGTTTTAACAAACAAAATTCCAACAAGTAGAACAGCTAAAGCACTATTTTAAGACCTAAAAACCCGAATCTGAAGGAATAAACCGGAATGTGATATTAACAGCTAAATCCATAGAAAATGAAAACTTATTTACTTCAACAATTACTGTCCCACCATTTTGGATGCGAGATGCCAAGTGATCAATTTCTTGAGGAGTGAAAGAACTAGGTGGTTTAACCTCTAGATTGCGAATGCCAACTGACATTTATCATTTTATAGAAAAGTGCAATGTCTAACAACATCCCTGTCATACATACAAGTTCTTAGTAGGAAGAATGGATCGCAAACCTGAGATAAAAGAGGTAAAGCGTAAAGTTGTCGCTCCTACAGGAGCCCAACAACTAGAACATCCATTTCTCTAGGATCAAGACCCCATACTTCTACCTGCAAGGAACATACTAGATCAGAAATCTGACAAGATACTTTAGCAAACATCTAGGATATCCAGGGAAGGGAAAACAGTCGTCAGCTTTCGTGGCATTGTCTCGAAACTCGTTTCTTGCACAATAGTGCCGAGTATCTATGACCATAAACGACCTCATGATCATGAGAAGAGAACCAACAACACTCCCCAATACATACCAGCAGTTATATGATTATTTCAGCCAGAACAATCAAATATACAGGGCGGTTTCCGGACTCTATTGCTAGGCTTGCGAGTAGCTTGATTTTATTTACTTAGCTTCTACGCCTTGCACATGATCCCATACAAAGATGTCCTTGGAGCAATTTATTGATTGCAGTTACGCATAATATGGCGTCTTAGACAACAGAGCATGCTAAACAAGGTAAAACACGCTTATGTAGATTAGGAGAGGCAACAGCCGAACGAGAGTATAACGAAAAACATGCGCACTTGGAGTTTAAAGTCATACTCTCAGAAATCTGTCCACGGACTAAACTTGTAACTATTGAGACACCTCCCAATTTCACAATACTCCTTGCAAAAGCTTTTGTTTTTTTGGGCGCTGGTCATGTAACATTTTGAATATGTTTTTGCACAACAAACTAATTTACCTCTCCAATATATCGGGATTCAACAGGGCAATCGTGCATATAGGTGATCATCGGCCTTGTGGCCTGGCCCACCTAAATTTAGTTCGCCATGAGCCAAAATGGCAAATATGTTTGGATTAGGGCAAGCAATTCCTTTTCTTGAGTTTGACCTTTTCAGAATCTGATCGATTTCGCATCGATGATTTACAATTTTGTTTAATCATGAGCAGACTCAAGCAAACAATGTTTGCTCTGATAGTAAACACGTCATCCCAGCTTGATCAATTCTGGGTAATTACATTAATATTTCAAAGTAAATCATCAATATGTGTTGTTTTGAACATTAAATGTAAAACAAGTCCTTGATAGCTGATCCAACTCATTGGCTATGTGGAATCACGATTTCAATAAGCGATTTGGTAATTGCAGAAGTATGCATTGTTGTTTCAGCAAATGTGTGATGGATGACAAGTTGGAATAATTTAGTCTTTCATTGGCTAAATCACAAATGCTATGAGATGCCGTTGTGCCTAATGCAACCCATATCATAGTTATTAGCAATGATATTTGTTAAGCCTTATCATAACTAATAAAATCATACTTTAGAGATAATTAAAATGAATAAAACATAATAACTTCATGCAGCCCAAGAATTCAATTTGGAAAAGAGTACATTACGTTAACATCATCAAGTAATATAGTATATGGCTCAAGAATTGACATGAGGACACTTACGGTGCATTTATTTTGCGAAAAATGAATGATTGAAAAAAAAATTCTAAAAATAATTGCTTGCAAAAATATCACGAGCAAAAAATTAATTTAATCGTCTAAGAAAAGTTTAGACATAAATTGTTATTGATAATGAAAATATTTTTCATTGACTACTTATTTCAATTCATACAATTAGAAAATATTTTTCAAATCATTCATTTTCTACGAAACAAATGGAGCGAGTAGTTCAAGTGGGTGTCGAATGTACTGCATTATTATATTATTATTTTTATGGTAAGCATGTAATGTGCACTATTGACAAAGAGGCGCGGGGGTATAATTTTGACAATCCATTTTTTTAAAAAAAGAAAAAAGACAAAATAGAAGGGGGCAAGAAATAAAGGGAAAAAAAGAGCAGGCGAGGCCAAATGGAACCTCTTAATTAAGTGATGTTTCACGAGCACTAGTTCATTAATCAATTCACAATAGACTCGCGCCTCTTATATTACAAGTCAAATGCTTAAGGATTTAAGTGCAAAGGTTTTTATTTATTTATTTATTTATTTATTATTATTATTATTATTTTTTTGTGTATCTCGAGTTGATTTATTCGCCTATTGAACCACATGTAAACACAAAATTTGTGAGCAATGTTAGCAACAACATTAAAAAAAAAAAAAAAAAAGGAGATTTTAGTGTAGGTATTTTTAACTGTTGATTGGTCCTCGCAGTACATAGCCCATCGTTCAGCGCACAGTCCATGAAGGATAAGTAATATGCGCTGCATCGCATCCATCCTAGTTGTCCCACCCTACCTTCATCTCAAAACTAACCTCAGTTGAAGAAATTTACTGAAAAACAGAAAGAATGTGACCCATATAGGTTTTTCACAACGGTCATTGTATGTAAATGTTTTATATCTAAAGCAGCATTTACGAATTTTCTATTAGATTAAATGTTGAGTCAATTCATTCTCTGAATTTAGGGTATTTAAATTATTGGTCAATATAAACCATCAATATGTGCTGATCTGGACGCTAAATGCAAACCTAGTCCTTGATGTGACGTACAAATTGGAAATTGGAAATTGCCATAATCCCCACAATTGTTTCATCAAATGGGGGATGGAAGACAAATTGGAAATAATTTTAGTTTTTCCAAGGCAAAATCATGAATACTAATACTCCGTTAGTTTCGCGGAAAATAACTTTCGGAAAAACATTTTCCATATTTTTCGGTGTTTATTTCATGGAAAATGAACTAGTCAGGGAAAGCATTTTCTATCAAGGAAAGCAAGTCTTAAAATAGGGGAAATATTTTCTACTTTTCAAGTGGAGGAAAATATTTTCTTTACTCACTCTCTCTTATCTCATATCCTACTAGCCACTCTTCTTTCTTTTTTAAAAATTCAAAATTTTAATTATTTTTTCTTTTTCTTTTTTTCCTTTTATTTTTTTTTCACCTTCTTCTTGACCAATCGCCAACCATGACTATAGCTAATGATTGGTCAGTGGTAAGCCTTGAGCTCGCTGGCCTTTAGCAAGCTCAAGGCATGTTGATGCCAACCTCGGGCCTCGCCAAATTGGCAAGCTAGAGGCTCCCACTTAGTGCCACAAGCACGAACCTCTAGCGAGGTCTAAGGTTGTGAGCTAAAAGGCTTGCCTTCGCGAGTGGCGAGTAACGAGCGGCAAGCTAGAGACCCATTGACCTCTACCGACCTCGAGTTCACCACTTTGCGCTCACCAATCTGGTGAGGCTTGAGGCCAACGAGCTTCAGCTCTAGCCAAAGAAGAAGATAAAAATAAAAATAAAATAAATTAAAAATCGATATTTTTTATTAAAAAAAAAAATTGAAAATTTGATTTAAAAATAAAATAATAAAATTATTGAAAAAAAAGTGTATGGAGAAAAAGATTTTCCTTACCAAATAACGAAAAATATTTTCCACTTCATTTTTAGGTTTCAATTGAATATCATAAAATAATTAAATTTTCTTGAAAAATGATTTCTTAGAAATTATTTTCCATAAATGCTACTCTGACAGTCGGATGTGCCATCGTGCCTAATGCAACTGATTATCGTAGATATTTGTAATGAATATTTGTTAAGCCTAGTGATACATAATAATCCATACATGAGAGATAATTAAAATGAATAAAGCATAACAACTTCATGCATCACGAGAATTCAATTTGAGAAAGCAAACATCATCTTAACAACATCAAGAAATATGATATATGGCTCAAGAAGTGATGTGAGGACACCTGGACTAGTTCATGTCGGTGGTGAATGAGGGTTGCAAATTGGGCTTTCTTCCACAGGCAAGGCCATAAATTTGGTTTTTATTCCGCATGCAGGGCTTCAAAACTCTGAATACTCGCGGCCATTTCTTTCTTAGCCTTTATCCAAACCAGGTTAGCAAAAATAACCGATATGAAAACTTCTGTTTTCCTTCATCGTAATCAAAAGGAACCTGACAATTTCAACAAGGCTTGCCTGCCTGTCATGCTATTCCAACGAAAGTCGCAATCGCTTCGCCGGCTGAATGACGTCCTCTTCAGGTTTTGGCGGTGTCCAATTTGTCTCCAACTTGGTGGACAAGGGCACATCCGGCAACCTTTCCAAGGACATGCACCATTTCATCTTCACATTCTTCAAAATTTTCAATTCTTTTAAGCCTTAGACAGCTCTCAACTTTGCACAATGTTTTAGCTCGAGACACAGTAAATTTTTCAACCTCGACAGGTTAGGCAACTTTCTGATCACATCACACATAGTAATGTATAGAAACTTCAGTGATTCCAGTTCCCCAAGACCGAGAATCTCCGCTAGTTCAGGGAAGTTACTAAGCCATAACTCTTGTAGCCTCTTCAAGCACGATAGATCGTGGCAAGCATGGCATCAAACATTCGCTAATAGACAGGCCGACAAGCTTTGGAAGTAAAAAATATCTGGCAATTGCAAGATGGAGTGGAGTTTCAAGCTTGATAAGCTACGTGGAAGCCGATTGATGGACTGCGCGTCCTCCCAAGGTGAGGTAACCTCATTCGGGATCCAAAATGTCATGCGTTGTTTACGCACTTCAAGATGATGTAAATGAACTAGGCTTGAGAGATGAGGAAGAACTGGGAATTCAGCAGCTAAAATCATTAGGAATTTCAAATTCGAATTCGAGGGAGCTCCGTGCTTGAGGCAAAGCCGATGACTTGGTTGATATCAAATTTAATGTCAAGCTTTGTCAAAGATTTTAGATTGTCTAGTGCCTCATGAAGCTTGATTGGATTTTTGGAGTAGGGCGAGATAATCTCCGACAAGCATTCTAGAGAATTGATTTCTTCGGGCAACCTTTTGAGGGAAACACATCCACCGATATTCAAAGTAGTAAGTAGTTTTAGCTTACCGATTGAGCTATCAATGGTAGACAAATTGAAACAATCCTTAAGAATCAATTTCTCCAACTTGCTAAACTCAGAAAAATTAGGTGTCTTGGTTAACCACAAGCAGTATGTCAAGTCTAGAACTTTCAACTTTTTTGCCATCTACAATGAAAAAAAAAGAGGCCAATTCCATACCAACGAAAAGTATGAGAATACGATAGTATACACCTAGCTAGCAAAGTCAATTAGAAAAATATGAAGTGAACATAAGCCAAGTGTGTTAGTACCTTGATTTGTCTCCATCCACCCCAGTCATGGGTGATTCTGCTCCTCGAAAGGTCGAGCACGACCAAATTCACCAGGTGAAGATTTGTTGCTGAAAAATATAGCGGGCAAAGATGCCAAGAAAGCCATCTCAAATTACAAAGAAGATTCTCAAAGTTGCCAATAAAATTCAGTGTTACCCCTCCAAGGAACCTCAGCATTGGCAGATAGGCTAGTTCTTCAGGTGTCAAGTCATGACTAATACCCAAATTGAGTGCTCGTATGGCTCTTTTTTCCTGCCAGCAACAGGAGAATAAAGATGAGCATGCAACACGAGAGGTGAAAAACCAATGTAAGTAGTCAATAATATCAATAGTTCTTCTTCAACTCAAGACAAATTAAATCAAGCGCACGTTGTAACAAAAAAGTTATTGCACTTCTCTCAACTACAAAATAAGACAAACCAAGCTGTTTAAAATGTCCATTTGGTGTTGATGCCTCTGTCTTTTCACAAACTAAACACCTTTTCAACGAAGGAAAGAACTCATTTTCATTCTCCCTAAAACAAGAAATGAAAAATTCCAAACGATGCAATATCTTTCTTCTCGTTTTACTTGGGTAAGGCATGAAAATATATACTTTTGTTGTTTAAGAGTTGCTTTCTATTTTCTCTATATGTTAGAAAACAAAGCAAGCCGTCAACTGATATTCATGACCAAAGATTTTTCTGGATTGATCATATCTTCAAGTTGTAATAACTTTCACCTCTTTGCTTCTCAATATATCTAGAGTATTCTCATCAATTCGAACCCAACGGCGCGCTGCAGCATATTCAAAATTCTCTTCCTTCACGATATACCTTCCTAGATCTCGAACTTCATCATGCATCCAAAATTTGTTATTGTCCTCTTCAATCTTTATCAATGACATGAGGAGAAGAACATCAATTGCGCTATGTGGAGAATAGTCACTACTACGCCACATGTAGTCCACATAAGTCTTATCCTCTCCAACACAAAAACATGCTATGTCTAGGAATATGTCCTTCTCTATTTTTTCCAATTTGTTGATGCTTTTCATCAATGCTTGTCGAACATCCTTATATGGGGCTCGCTTTAATTCCTCCAATCTCTTGTCCCACTCAGATCTAATCGTGTTGGCGAAAAGAGAACCCACAACTTCCAAAGTCAAAGGAAGCTTTCCTACACTTGAAACAACTTCTTTTGAGAAGTTGTAGCAATCTTTTAAAGGAGTCTTGCTTCTAAAAGCATGCTTGCTGAAAAGCTGAATCGCTTGATCAAAAGGCATCTCCTTTACCGAGTAGTCCATGTAATTGCTAGGTCGCATTAGGTTGTCTTTATTTCGAATTGTCCTTAGGTCCCTGACTGTGACAATGATCCTACTTCCACAACCAAACCAGTCACAGCTCCCTGCGAGGTTCTCGAGTTGCTTCTTCTCATCCACATTATCGACAACAACTAGAACTTTCTTTTTGCCAAGTCCTCTCATTATGTGATCAATCCCGCCGTTGGTATCATAGATCTCTTGAGCAGAGTTTGACCCCAATGTTTCAGATAATAGTTTCTTTTGCATGTCTAAAAGACCATGACTTTGGACATCTCCAAGGAAACTACTGCAATTGAATTTAGACCGGAATCGGTTGAAGATAATACTAGCAAGAGTTGATTTACCAATACCACCTGTCCCATGGAGTATGACGAAACGTACGTGATCATCAGAGCCAACATCCAACAATTTCTCTATATGCTTTAGATCATATGTTTCAACTAGATGGTCAGGAAGAGGCCTGTTCTTCCCCTTCAGCTTAAGTAGAACCTCTCGAACAATCAATTTTATAAGTTCCCCATACCTGACAGACAAAGATGGTGGATGAACTTAGATTGAGAAAATAATGACAACTTGCTATATCAAGACCGATTTACAAATGGTGGCAATCATTCAAATGACAAATTTCATCCATTTAAACATACAATCTCAAATTACAATGAAAGTCATCTTAATTGTAAAGGGCTTGAATTAGCTGCTTTCGTTGCCCAGATTCCCATTAATTGGATTTAAACACTAGCTACTACCCAGATTCACACTGATTGGGAGTAAACACTAATGCTTAGTTTTAATGCAATAATTAAGTGGAAATGAAGGAAATTAGGTGATTTCATATTTGGTTAAAGAAGAGAAAAGAGTGGCAAAGAATCTAATTCTATTTTTTATAACTATTTTGACCTTCTACTTATTCATAAATTAAATAAATGAAAATTAAGTGTAGCAATGAGGAGGACTTTGGCTCGTTAAAGATTCAATATCAATAACAATCAACTCATGTCATAGGATAGGATCAGACCCAAAAAAAAAAAAAAAATTCCTCATGTTATAGAATCCTCATTAAAATAAATTCACTCCATACCGCGTCTCCAAGTCCTCTCTCTCTCTCTCTCTCTCTCTCTCTCTCTCTCTCTCGTGCGGAAATCTCGACGGGGAAACTCCATAGAGACACTATCAATCTCCAAGCTTTGGGTGCTGCATCAAGCGGTGTGAGCTCCACATTTCCAAATTAGTTATTAAGAAAGTGAGGTGGTGATGTAAGATTATTGTTTCTAGTAATCATCTATGTTATAATTACTACGCTGAAACTTAATATTATCGCTCTGTTTTTCTTTAAAAATATAAATCTTTTATTCACCCATACGTAATAAAGGAGGACTATTCTCAGAATTTATAAAAATACCCCTAAAATCAAAGTTATAGAACATATGGCTATTACCCCAACAAAACATGTTAAAGTTGCACATGTTTTTCCTTTTTTGCAGGAAGCACCATTAAACACGATGGAGAGCCTTGAGATTTTGTAGATAATATTCACCATCCATAGCAGTTTATATAGTTCCTTTATTAATGGTAGAAAAGATGTGACCTGATCCGGGCTTTTACTCATCAACATAAAACTAATAAATTCTTCATTGTTGAATACTGATTTTCATCAAATAATTTGAGTTATTTATTATGTGTAGGCAATATTTGGAGATTGATCAAACATAAAATGTTGCTACTAATACAAATCAATATGTTTGATCTACAATGAATAAGCATTAATATTGGTCCGTTGTTTCCACTTTTCCTTTTTCTAATTTTTTTGGAATTTATTAATTTTTCTATTTAAATTTGTTTCACGGTTTTTGACAACCAAACAAGATGCTAACTTAGCATTCAGCAACAACTCGACAATAACATAACAATTACGTCAACTTTTTTCAACTTACAGCGAAATTAATAACTCATAAGACTAGATTGAATATGAGGTAGAAAGTCCTAAAGATGATTGATATCGTTAAGTGAATAGCACGACGAGTAATATTTTAGTTGAGTTCTCGATAGATTATGTTAAAATTAATAACTCAGAAAAAGTAGTGGAAAACCTACCCTTTCCTTTCCCGCTTCCAACCTATTCTAGTTGCAACCTCACGAAGAGCAGCCTTCCAGCGCTTCACCTCATCGGGGCCATACTTCTTCTCATGCTCAGACAAGGCATTACTGTACAATTCAGTTCTGAGCTTGACATCATCCGGCTTCACATCAAAAAAAATGGGGAGGATCTCTTTTTTCCCATTCGACTTTGAAGTGCAATCTACCATATATGCAACCTCACGGAGACACCATACACTGGAAGCGAAGCCCTTAGAGAAGATGGGAATATAGATTTGAGTGTCATCAAGGGCTCGCAAAAGGTTTCCACCAATTTGCTCACCGATTTGGAGCTCTTCGTCGTCTTGGAAGACGCGGATTCCTTTCTCGACCATGTCATGATAGAGGCAACTAGTAAAGTTGTCCCGAGTATCCGGTCCCCTGAAACTCAGGAACACCTCGAACTCCATTCCCGATGTGTTGTTGGGTGGTGCCATCGCACGAAGCAATTGAGACTAAACACAGAATCGAGCGGGACGAAAATTGTCAATGTGCTTGTTGAGGGGAGACATCAATTGGGGGAAGTTTAAGAATAAGGAAAGAAAAACGGTGGTGGGCATGTTCAGTCGCGATCACAGCCATTGATTGGCTATGGCAAACCACCGACGAAATTGAAAATGAAACCGATATAAAGAGAGAATACCTGATGCGCTGATGGACGGCCGACCGAGATGAGACAGCGATTGAGTTGAGACTAGAGAGGGGAAGATCGAAAGGCGCCGCCGGAGAAAAGAGAGAGCCCGATCTGAGAGTGAGAACTCGAAAGTAGAAAGCGTTTGATAGTCAAGACATCGTTGGGTTTGGCCCTGGCTTCCAGGAACATACCTTAAAAGGCCCGAGAGGCGTACTCTTTTAGCCTTATTTTATATATCTGAGTTGTCCCCTTCAGGGGCTAGGGTTACTTTCATTGTGGGAACAAATTTTACTTGAACTTTCAAAAGTGAAAAGAAAAAATTCGACCCAAGAAAAGAAAGAAAGACACCTCCTCGAAACTTCTGAGAAAATATTAAAATTTTGTTTCTTTCGCAAAAAATAAATAATTAAAAATATTTTTTTAAAAATAATTATTTGTATCATTTATCAAAATGAATTAATAGAAAAAATCTTCATTGTCCACGATCATATTTATATATAAATTGTTATCGACAATAAAAATATTATTAATTAACTAATTATTTCAGTCTATTTTAATCTATAAGATCAATAATTTTTAGGAAAATATTTTTTAAATTATTTATTTTTCACAAAAGAAAGCAAATATAAAGCAAACAATCTTTTACTATGGGCAATCTTTCACCATAAACGCTCCACGTAGAGAGAAGTTGGGGCAAGAAATTGCTGCTAGTGATTGGGGAGAATCGGTGGAAAGGCATCATTCTCAAACTTCTGCTCGTGTTCAACTGATAATTTCAACTCCCTCTGGCCACTAACCAAGAAGAGCCTCTGTAATGGTTCTCTCTGCTCGTTTGTCCCTTTAATCATCTGGATAAAGCCACGAAAAGCTGCACTTGAGTCTCTCAGACTTCAAGCCTAGTGCCAGAGACGAGCTTCAGCCTATTCATCTCCCTCTGTCCATCATTTGCAACTTCGTGGCAACACTACAGGTGCAGGTGCAAAAGGCCGATGCAAACACGAAGACGAGAAAGATGGACATAGAACTTTAATATACAAACATCCGTCCACCTTGTTATTACACAAATTACCATTTGAGTACCTTACATTTAAGAAAAGAAAAACTTTTTCTTTCCTACGTCAGCTATGCAGAATAAATATCGATATCTTCCCACGTCTGGACCACTTTATTCCCAAGAACCAATTCTGAGTAGAAAATAGCCGGAAACTATGAAGAGGCCACCCGCTCACTTCTTGATAAATGAAACGCCCTTCTGAATACTCTCTGCTAACTCTTTCTTTGCCTCTTCCAACCCAGCTTTACAGGTTAACAAACCAAGGCTGAAATTAAAAACTTTCATCTTCCTCTGGTGTAATTTCAGCAGACTTAAAGAATTTCAAGATTATCAAAACTCCAAACCTTTCGAGCTCATTCAGCGGGCCAAGTAAAAGAACGTCTTGGACCCCAGTATGACTGAGGTGCACTTTGCATGCAAAGAACGGAAGCTCAGTCACCTGAAAAACGGTGACAACAATAAATTTTCTATGATATGAACTAAAATTCAGAAAAGAATTTGATGGCTAAAGATAGTCCCTATTCCAAGGCCAAGAGTGCCGTGTATGTGGGATAGTATGCTTGCCCCAAGTTCTGGTTTATATCATAATCAAATTTTGTAGTTCAAAAGTTTTTGTGACGAGATTAATTTGATATAAATGGGTATATCATTTCGAGATGCTTTTATGATACAAACTCTATTCTATTCCATAATTTTTTGCAAAAGTTGCCTTCAAAAGTGACGTTGACTAATTTTGCTGTTTGCTGGAAATCTGAAGAGCGATAGCAGGGGCAACCCCGTTTCAGATAATGACAATAAGCTTGATAGAGGCAAGACATGTTGAGGTTATCATATTCCCCATCCGGTTGTACGAGAAAGACAGTAAAAGCATGTAGAGTTGCTTTTGCGTCCGCCTGGAGTTGGTGGAATCGGGAAAAAACAAAACAAAAGAACAATAATGGATCCGATAAGCGGTCCTTTTCCTTTGTCAAATTTATTTATCATCAATGGATCCCGATCTAATGAAATGATTCACGCATATTAAATGCAAATCTATCACGATATTAACGTCATATGTGCTCCACATAGTGACGGAATCAAACACACAAGGACAAACTTTTTAAACTATGAGGCCCTTTAAGAAAAATTCACGGTGAGATAATATTATCAAAGCCATTAAACCTCTCGAAGCCCAAGTTCCTCCCGTTCCTACCGCTCCCTTCTATGATACTTCCTCTTTATGTAACATAACGATCAAGATAAACAATTTATAATAATAATAATAATAATAATAATAATAATAATAATAATAATAATAATAATAATAATAATAATAATAATAATAATAATAATAATAATAATAATAATAATAATAATAATAATAATAATAATAATAATAATAATAATAATCATGATGATGATGATGATGATGATGATGATGATGATGATGATAATCTGCGGGTGATGAATTTGTGTAGCAACAAAAGTATGATGCATAACATCGAGACAATAATCCATTATCAAACTAGTTGAAATCCCTGCATTGCAACAGGCTGAAGTTGAGTTCTTTGAGTATTTGTTTTGGAGATACATGGTGTAATTTTGCGAAGTGAGCATTCATTTATCAACGAAAAACACAATTTTCTTATGAATATAGAATCATTAGTTTAGATTTTCTTCTTAAAATGTCATTTTTCATTTGCTAACAATGAAAATGATGCTTCAACTACAGCCGAGCCCCCTTTAACTACCTTGAGCTATACTCTATATATATAGTAGCACTTCCTCGTATTCAAATGAATTCTATAACATAGAATAAGCAAATAGAATAAGTAAAAGACCTTTGATTTCATAGCTGAATTTACCTTAATATAGTCAAATACGGTAGGGAAGACCTTAACAAATACTTACGAGACTTCAAAATTTGATTCGTCCTTTTCAGCAACTCTCAACTCTTTCAATTTTATAAAATCTCTTGCCACGTGAATGCAGACCTTGAATTGGTAGATATTGGTCCTTCAAGGCCTTTGCTAACTACTAGCTTCGTGTCTTGATTTCACCTTCTCATTTCCTTGCATTTACTTCATCATGAAGGAGCCTACAAATATCCTCTTTCCTGGCCACTAAGGGCGCGTGATAAAATTTCTGTTTCCGATTTCTGTTTCTCTGTTTCCCGAGCAGTTTGGAAACAATCCGTTTGGTAACGTAATTTGATTTCTCTATTTTCTGAAACAGATTTCTATTCCGAAATAGAGAAATCAAAAATCGTTTGAAATTTTTAGCTTCTCGGTTTACGAAATAGAAATAGAAATAGAAATTTTTTTTTCTCAACTTTTCAATTTAGTCCAAAATATTTTAGATCACTAATATTGAAATAGAAATAGAAATAGTTAATTTAGTCCAAAATATTTTAATGATTTTTTAATATAATCATTCTAATCAATATTGATTGAAAATCTTAACCATTGGGCTAGATGGTGAGAATTGAATGAACAAGGCTTCATTTGTTGCACGTAAGAGCTTTTATGCATGGTAATAGTCAATTGGTCATATTCATATCTAATGAGTCTTTCTTCACCTACTTTCTTAGTGTATCCCAAATACGACTCTATTTGGCTAACTATTTTTTTAATCATAAACTTCATATTAAGGCGGTAAAAATGGGTCAAATCATTAGGGTTTCATCCGATTTTTCTTTTATAAGGAAAAGAGATCTAATAAGAAATATGTTGTTCTTGTAAGAGTGTTGATGAAAATATAGATTTTGATAATAAATTTTTAAATAATCCTAGTGTTGATAATTTTGAAAAAATTGGTGACGATTTTTGAACACGGTGAGGATATTTTTAACAAAATTTGGAAAGAAATTGGAATTAGACTTGAAGTTAGGATTTTTTTAGGAGATTAGACTATTATAATCATGGCTATCATTAGACTTATTTGATTAATGTGAAATCAATTTCGGCAAAAACACAACGACATATTCACTACAATTGAATTTCAATTTTTTTTGCCACGTTTATTTTTCGAAAGAAAATATTACGTAATAGGAAAGCGTAAGCACATGTAATATAAATTCCATGAAATTGTATTTTCAACTTTTCTAATGTATTAGTATTATTTCGATTATTTTTTGTATTTGAGGATTTTCTATATTATTTTAGTATTATTTCGGCTATTATTTTATATTTGAGAATTTTCTATGTTGTTATCTAATCAATTTCTATTCCTAGAAATAGAAATTTTTTTCTGTTATCAAACGGTTTACATTTGAAAATAGAAATTTTAGATCGTTATCAAACGGGTTTTAACAACTTCCGAAACTTGTCAGGGGAATAGAAATTGAAAAAATTGATTTCTGGCCAGAAATCAATTTCTGTTTCAGAAATTTTACCATGCGCGCCCTAACATGCTGGCAAAACTTGCAATAGAAGAATCCGTAAAACTAAAAGAATTATTGACTTCAGTTGACTAATCATAACAGCGATAAGACAGGTCAATAGAAGAGGATTCACGAGGAAATATATAAAACGTTTGATCAAGCACTAAGAAAGGTACAGGAACTTCATTGGCTCTGTGATTCTAAGAGTCTAGGTATTATAATCGGGATTGTTATTTATCTTACCTAATGAGTAATGATCAAGAAAAGGAACTTGAGAATTGATCTTGAGTACTCCCAATGCAATGTCATGAAGATTCAAGGAAGATGAAATGGATATGGCAATTGCGAAAAATGATATAAAGAGGAGGAGGAGGAAAATTAAAAGTAAAGAAAGGGATGACGGGGATTAAAATTAGCATCCTCGTATTAAGAAATCAGATCAAATACTCAATACCAAAGAAAAATAAAACTTATTTTTTTTTACATATCTCCATACGTGCAAGCAATTTGGTTCACGTTTAGCCCTCTCCATTTTTCAGTATAAGTTACTATCTTTGAAAGGGGATAAAATGATGATTATATATGTATAAATATTCTAGAACCCTGAAGAGAGAGGGGAAAAGAAGAAAATAATAAAGCTTACATTTTCATGAGAAACTAGACTAGCTCGCGATTTCTCCCTTCAATCGGTCTACCTCCCTAACAAGAGGTAAAATATTTTATCTTCAATAAGCTCATTAAACCGACATAAAATTCTAAATATCAAACTCTTTGATTCAATATTTTTCAAGTTCAATCCAACTTAAATGTTAGGAGGATGAAGGACAGAAAACAAAAAACAAAAAAAAAGAATTGCAAGCTCTGCTCATGGACATTATAAGGAGAAGAGATAAAGCAACGAAGTGGGGGCAGTTCCACCCTCTCCAAACCCTCAAACAACTTTTACCGAGGGTTGCACTCTCTATGGCTCTCATTTTTCTTTTTCTTTTTTCTTTAATTATCATCTATTCATTAGTTTTTCTCCAATTTTTTTCTTAAATTTTTATTTTTCTTTTGTGTGGTGCCATAACTACATGACGCAAGCAAGGGCCAGCAACCCTAGCCATGTATAGTGCAAGGGTCACTAGCCATTGTTAACAAAGCTTGGGGTGGTAGCGTGATCACAAAACTAGCTTTGTACCAATTAGTTTCATTTTAAGTGTGATCACAAAGATAACTATTTGCGATGTTGGGTATCAAATAGGTCTCTCACTCATGATTGTCCATGCGTAGGCCTATTATCTTGATAGATAAGTCTCCCATAAGCTCAAATTAGTATAAAGCATTTTAAAAAACTGTGCAAGGAGAGCGAGCGGCCATCAAAGTGGACAGTATCAGTACCATTAGCCGAATGGGACTGCTTATAAGTCCATATCGAATTTTTATCTCTCTAAGCAAGATCAAATTGGATTCATTCAAGAGATGGCATAGTTCTTACACGCTTGATTAAAATGTAAGAGCGAAGTTAAGGTGGAATCCCACCACAAGAAAGCCAATCCTCCCCATAAGACTTTAATTGCAAGGGATTAAAAAATGCCGATGAAATTGGCAGTGAGTAATAGTAGACGACTTGAGTCAAGATATGGTGGAATCAACTACAGCCAAATATTTTATGCGCTTAATTGTCCTTTTATCGTAGGCATAAAAGATAGAAGGCGAGTCGCTATATTTAAGTCATGCTCAACTAATGAACACACGAAGCTTCCATTCAATTCCTTGCGAAAGCCCCATCTAAACGCACGGAAAGTGAGAACGCGTGGCCCGACACCATTATATGTTGGAAGAAGCAAAAGCGAGAGACGCATGGATAACTTTACCTTTCGTGTCTGTCCACAACTTTTTCTTTTTGACAATTTAACTCAATTGCGAGTAAGTGGATGAAAAGGAAGGAAAGAGACAACAAGAGGTCGAGAATCTTGCAACGGGGTCGAAACTTGTTCAGGCCTCTTAATTGCTAGGATATTTAATTTGTAAATGAGAGGAAGTTGTGGGGAGCAGGTAAACGCAATGATTTTGCATTCTCTTTTGGTATGAGTACTATATTACTCGTTCAGCTGTACGAGACTAAATTAAAGCATGTGCCGTTGCTTATGCGTTCGGCCGGAGTTGCTGGTACCAAGAAACATTTATAATCGTGTAAAAAGTGGATCCAAGTTCATATGCGATGCACATGGGACGGGACCTCGAATTTCCTAAACAATGAGGCCTGTTGGATAAAGTTATAATTAAGTTATTAAGCGTCCTCAAGCTAAACTCTGTCCCAACCCTACCACTAACCTTCTATGATACTTCCTCTTGATATTAACTTAATGATCAATATAAACAAATATAAAATAGTCTGCAGGTGCTGAATTAACATAGTTACAAAAATCTAATGTCAAATGACGAGGCAACAAACCTTTATCATCAAACCAGTTGAAGTCCCATGCGTTGCATGGACTAGAAGTTTATTAATTGAAATAGGGTTAATATCCTGAAAAACCCTAAATCGGTACACTTGTGACAAATTTATCAAAAATTATTTTTTTGACCATGAAAAACCCCAAACTAGTACATCTGTGAAAAATTTACCTTGACTAACCATAAAAAAAAAACCTTAAACTAGTACATATATGATAAATTTATCCCAAACTAATTTATTCGACCGCAAAAAATCATAAACTGATAAATTTATGACAATATATACTCCTCTAAATTGAATTGATACCACAAAAAAATTACAAAAATTGTAAATTGTGAGAAACGGAGCGTAAAATCTTAAATCGGTATACCAATTAACTATTACGTGTAATTTAACTTAGTCAAAATTTAACGAAAATTAATAGAGGGTAAATTTGTCACAAGTGTACCAGTTTGGGGTAAATTTGTCAAATGTATACTAGTTTGGACTTTTGATGGTCAAAAAAATAGTTTTTGGTAAATTTGTCACAGGTGTATCAGTTTAGGGTTTTTCAGGGTATTAACCTATTGGAATATTTATTTTAGAGATATATAGTGTCACGCCTCGAACCTTGAACGCGTGAGCATTCCTCAACGGTTGATTAAACTGCGACGTCTTAGGACTTATCGCTGACCTAGTCTTTAATCTTTTGATTAAACGCAAGTGGAAGCATTTAATATAAATAATATCTAGTCAAACAACGAACAATAGGGATAGTAAAAACACAATGAACATTCCCAAAAAGAACACTTTCATTTATAAATTGTTAATCTTAGAAAGTTTAATAATTACAAGCCTTTTTATGGCCATTTCCTCCCTACCATCTCAACCTGTAGGGTCAGGGTTAACATAAACTTCACTAACGACAAGACCAACCAAAAATGACGTCAGGTATGCCCGAATCTTGGTCCATCGGGACCCCAAACTGCACGTGACAGTACTCCATACAACGAACATGAAAACATTTAATAACAATGAGGTGAAATAAAAATCTTAACGAGTTAATAGCCTAGGTGTTGACTAAAACGCAAATTTGTCTCGAGGGCAACCTCAACGTAGACGATATACAACTTACCTCGCCTTGGGTACATCACATATAGTAATATCAATGCAACAAACATAAACAATAATCAGAACACAATCCACAACAATTAAGCGCACGGTCAAATGTGCATGTTCCAATTATTACGACCCTTTGGATCATAGCCAACACACAAGTTGATAGTCTTTCCAAGAAGCCTCAAACATTGGTGACAATTGGTGACAGAGCAAAATCAAGTTCAATTTATGCTCTCAGTAGATTTTGGTCAAGCTATTGCCCTCCTCTACCACCTTTTCATTAGCAAACCTACTGATCTCCATGGGTCCGTAACAAATAGAGGTTTCGAAAAATCCAATTGGAAATTATTCTGGATGATATGAATAGTGACTGTGGACAGTGATTTCCTTAACTTATTGCTACAGCACTTTGCTATGTCATTTTTAGATTTGCCACAAGGTTTACAGGAAGCCTCAAACATTTGTTGCAGTCGATGATAGAGCAAGATCAAGTTCAATTTCTACTCTTATCGGATTTTGGCCAAGCTGTTGCTCTCTGAACATCATGCCGCTCCATCGAGCACGATATCGTCTAGAACCCCCCTAGACAGCATTCCATAAAGAAGCATCGGTCCGACCTCAATCGCGAGGCGGCATCCAAACCTCTACTGGGCATTCGATAAATATTGGGTATCGCCTCTAAACTCTCATTGGGTGACGGGTTCGATTAAATGATTACTCGAGCATGCCAACAGTCCAAGATACTTTGCCGTTAATTGGCCTAGTATACTTTGCCGTTAATTTTTACACTTAAAATTCTAGTAAAATATTCGCACGTGGGCACATACTAAAAATTTATCTATCAACTTTTGCACAATTTCACTCTAAAACCCCATTGCCCCATTTAACACATAAAACTGGACATCCAGACCAGACACCACAAAAATTACTTTTTTTTTTCTTTTGTCCATCAAACCTTCTTTTGAAATAGTAAATAAAGCCTATCATTGAGCAATCAATAACATGGCATCATAAGCTTAAACAATTGGAATTATGCACAAACTCATCTAGAAAAACGAGTATAAAATTATACTTAACGACTAATCCGTTATTAACGTGCACTAATCTCTATTAATTAAGCTCATTGAGATTAATTAAGACTAACTATCATTAATTAATATAAGTATAATTAATTAAAATTAATTGTTGTTAATTAAAATAATCACGATTAATTAAACAATTGTCCTTAATTAAGCCTAATTTTAATTAGCCTTAATCTAACTCATCCTTAACCATGGTTAGTACTAAACCAACATTAAATATCACTAACCACCATTAGCATAAACTAAACCTATCTTTAAAAGCAATTAACTACCTAATCAAGGATTATGAGTTAACTCACGAGTTTTCTGACTGCGATGGACTCAGGGCAACGGCGATGCAATGGTGACACAGCGGCCATGGCACAATGAGCTTTGAGGCTCATGGCCACCTTGCTTGAGAGCTTGGTGGTGGTGGTGGCAACTTGAGGTGAGCACAATAGTAGTGGTTTGCAATAGTGGAAAAGGATAGGTGTTGACACCTAATTTGCCTTTTCAAATACACATTTTTCTTTAAAAAATAATCTTAATTTTTTTTAAATTTAAATTAAAAAATAAATAACTAAATAATTAAAAAAAAAAAAAAAAAAAAAAGGGGGGCAAGAGAGGCCGAGTTGGGCTGGAATCGACCTTGGCGCAACCCGCCTCTCTTTCCTTTCCTCCCATGCAGCCCAGTTCCCTCCCTCTTCAGCTCGACCACACCCTAGCCAGTCTTCCTCTTCTTGCCTGTCTTTCGCACGCAGGACCTGTAAAAAAGGAAAAGGGAGGAATGCAGCAAGAAGACAGAAGGAACAGGGACAAAGGCAGAGCGTCGACCAGGAGCTGGTGGTCGAGGTCAGGCCAGTAGTGGCAGCTAGCATCGCAGGGGGGTTGCGTGTACCAGCCGAGCAGAAGAAAAGGGGGGAGAATAGACAAAACCAAGGGGAGGCAGAACACGGCAGAGAGAAGAAGGGAGGAACCGAGGGGAAAAAAAGGGAGAACGGGGAGGGAAGGAGGCTCATGGAGGTCAGCCAAGGAGCCGAGGACTCCCAGGGACGCCCTACCGCCGTCGACCACCGCCATTTCTCCCGAAACGCAGGTAGGCATTTTGTCGAGCACCTTGCGTCCATCTTTGGAACTAAGCCAGCTGAAGCTCATCCCGACCAATTCAGGCAAGCTCTAGCCACCACCTATCCTCCATTGCTTTCCTTGATGTTTTGGCATGTTTTTATGGAGTTCCGACTCTGTGCTCGGGCCTCAGCTGAGCAAAAATACACAACCGAACCCTCCTTTCTGACTCCTCTATGTAGAGCCCTAGTTAGGATGTTTGGCCATCGGTGAGGCACTGCCGTCTAGCTAGAGGCCACCTGCGTCACTTGCCGTTGCCATCTTCTTTATCGCAACCAAGTAGATCGCGGAGCAGGAGTTGTGGGCTGGTGGAACGCCGTCCTTGGCCAATGCCCCGCCACCGAGACCCTTGACCTTGAGGGTCGAGTCACCCCTTGCCTAACTGGGACAATACAACTCCTCTGGTGATGACTAAACAGTCACCGACCAGAGAGTGTAGGCCGGGTTGGGCCAAATTTCTCTGGCCCGCTTGGCCCCTTTCTTCCATAGGCCAACAACCCAAAGTTGGTCTGAGCTGTGGGCCTGCGGGCAACCTTTTTTGGGGGGATTGGGCCCATTATTTAAGGCCCAATCTAAACATAGCAAAGGCCTGACTAGCCTTGGTCGGGCTTTACCTGCTCGGGCGAGTTGACCGGCCCACCCCCAACCAGGCTAAACCCGGGCAAGTTTGACCGGCCCGCCCTGACCAAGTCTCGACCCAGCTTGCCCTAAAAAAAATTAAAAAATTAAAATTGAAAAAACGTAGGGTTTGGTTGGAAATTGTCATGTCTTGCCTTCTTAGTATAATTAGGCATTTATTTATTCGTACATTGATTATGTTGTAGGTTTAATTTACATATTTAATTACGTTTGAGATTGTTTAGTTGCATGCGCTAATTTTATTGCAATTAAGAGCTTGGTTGCTAGTTGTCACTTTAATGATTGCGTACTCGCGTGATCACATTATATGTTAGTGGATAGATATAAAATCAATCCAAATTACTTGACAAAAACTTTTTAAAAATGAACAAGATTAGGTACCGAAAGGACACTAATTAATTAATTAGTATAATCAAGTCCCTAACAATAAATTATTTGGTTACGTAGGAAGAGAGGTACACTCCCATGCCTCACTTGGTTTCTAACCGATCTCAATAGACTAGTGATGACTCCTTATTGCAAAATTCTTAAAAACACCCAAATATCGTGCGAGGTATGGGCTTAGGAGAGTTCGTGCCTAATCATAGACCTTAGGTCCGTCCTTTACGCAATATCCCTAAACCTATTCCCTCCCCTCCAGGGGTAGGTCACAACAGCTTGGCAACTCCACTAGGGAAGAATTTTGACCTTAGAGAACTTAGGCCGAAATTGATATTGTTCAAAAAATATTTTTGTTTGGTAGCAATGATCTAATGTGACATCCTGATTTTTAGGTTATGTTTTTGATTGAATAAGTTGGGCTTTTCATTGATGCACCTATGATTCTTTTCCCTGAAATGATCACTCATGGGATAACTATTCTATCATGTGAAGTCGTTAAGGAATTTTAAACGTAATAGACTTGAGAATTCGATCAAGAATCAACTGCTCGACCGTGCTAATTTGCAAGGGTCATTACGATACTGTCAAAATCGATCAGAGATCGGAGATAGGTCGATTCAACAAAGGTATGTGATTAGTGTCTGGATGATTTCACCTAATTGCAAAATTTTTGTCTATTGGTACTAGACCGATTTTTCTGTCATTTCTGTACCCTATGTCCGTATTTGAAATATCGAGATTTTCACGACAACCGAGAGTCGCCAATGTATTGAAGATGTACGTTGTGGCTTGAAAATAATCAACCATGGGTCAAATGCGCTAAAAATTCCTAAAAGCTACTTGGTAGATTAGGTCACGCTAAAATCGCACCAAATTGAAATAAACTGCGAATTTGAACTCAATTTCAGAAATTGAAAGTTCTATCATGTCACGAGTCATTTTAAGAATGTTGACTCATCCTCCAAAGATTTTTCTGTAAACCGGGATTTTTGGTGAAAAATTCAAAGTAAGGGTATTTTGGACCAGAAAAATCCGAGGGCCGTTTTTGGTCGCGTTTTTGGGATTGAAGTTGATTCAATTGGTAAGAAAAAATGTCGAATAGGATGATGGCATCTTCGCTATATTTCTAGAAATCAAATTGGATCCAATTGAATGGGAATTGATTCAATTTTGGGGGAAAATGTTCCAAAATTCGTAGGTCCCTTGGGGTGCAACCTTTGGACCACTTGGTGAAGCTTCCAGGAGGATTTTTTTGTAGCAAATTAGCTTGGATGACAGCTAAGATAAGTGGGACCTTTGCAATGAGTGAATAAGTATAGAAGAGAAGACTTTGGGCCAAGATGGGCCCCCTCCAATCTTCAGCTGTCTTCTTCCTCTTCAAGTGACTTACTTTCCCCATTGTTGAGCATTTTAGAAGCTTAAATTTACAGAGAAACCAACCAACCCTTCCCCCTTACCATCGACAGTAGCCTAGAGCTACTGGACCGTCGCACACCACCGCTCACGCTCGCCAACCCGTTGCGCATCGTCCCATTCGCTCGTGCCTCTGTCAGGCCCGTTCGCCTGCACATGAGCCTCCTTGCCATCCCGCAATCGTCCCCGGTCGCCATCAAAGTCCCGCCGTCGCAGTCTAGTTGCCATCTGCCTCCCGCCCGGCCCGATGCGTGGGCCGCCTTCCTGCCCGCCTTGCCATTTCAGCCATTAGTTTCAGCTTGCTTGGCCCAAAGTAGAAGCCGAAGACCAGCAAGGGCTGTGACGCTTCAAGGCCCATTTTAGGTCTCTTCCGGGCCTTGGTTGGTGTCACCGCAAGGTTGTTTGTCCCCCGTCTCCATGTCGCTGACGTTGTGAACTCACAGGACTATTAAACCGGTGAGTTTACTCACTAAACTCTGCTTATGGAGTTAATGATGCTTAAGGGATGATTAGCTTAAGTTAATTAGGGTTTAGGTTGTTAGTTAGAATGGATTAGTGATTTAATTATTCATTTGTGCATGTTAGGTGGTTAGAGTAGCCTAATTAGGGACTAGATAAGTTGTACTATTTATTTAGATAGGTTCGGAAATTTTTTCGGCCCGTTTGGGCGTTAATTAAGCATTTCGGCCTAAGTTTGCATTTTTGGTAATTAATTGTACTTATTTAATTATTTTTTGTATTTATTTATTTATTTATTTGTTCTCCGGAAATTATACCGTGATAGCCGATGATCGGAATTTCGTGCTGATTGCAATGGAGCGTTTAGTTTCTATAATTGAATGCTATATTGTGCAAATTGAGTGGAAATTGTAATTTTGGGTATTTATCCCAAAATTGAGTAATTTTGGTATTTTGTTAAGAAAATACGAAGCGTCGGTTTTTAACGCCAAAAATATTTTTAAGTACTATAATAAATAGTGGGATTTTTGAAAAGAAATATATGGCGTTTTTGGTTCGTAATCCGATTGTGTATCCACACACGATTATTTTTATCGGATATTTTTAATACGATGAAAATAAGCCAAACTTATTATTTAAATGAAAATAGGCCTCGTGCTGGCCGGGTGAGGCCGAGTCTCACCATGGTTGGGCGAGGCTTAGGTCGACGAGCCTCACCGTGGCTCAATGTCGTCGGGAGCTGACAATGCTCCAGAAAGGTCGCCGGCCCTCATTTGGCCAGTCGTCGGCCATAGCCAAGGCAGGCGACAGGCCAAAGGGAAGAAGAAGAAAGAAGAAGAGAAGAAGAGGAAAAAAAAATAGAAGAAAAGAAAAAAATATGAATTGATTTTAGAAATTGTTTTAAGGAACAAGAAGTTACTGTTTTCTACTTATTGATTCTGTTCCAAATCTATTTCCGGGAACAAAGAAAAAATAGATTTTTGTTTCCAGGAATAAAAATTTTACAAAATGAATTTCTGTTCTTTTTTTGTTCTGTGGAACAAAAGAACAGCTTAGACACTATTTGGAGTAAAAACAAACATGCTCTTACTCTTCCCCTTTCCACTCCCAACTTGCTCTAGTTGCAACCTCACAAAGAGCAACTTTCCACAGTGTCACCTTAGTGGGGCCATACTTCTTCTCATACTCAGACAGAGCATTACTGTACAATTCGGTTATGAGCTTGACATTATATGGTTTCACGTCGAAGAAAAGGGGGAGGATCTCCTTCTTCCCGTCCTACTTTAAAGTACAATCTACCATATGCGCAACCTCACAAAGGCACCACACACTAGAAGCGAAGCCCTTAGAGAAAATGGGGATATAAATTTGAGTGTTATCAATGGCTTGCAAAAGGTTCCCACCATTCTTCTGACCAACTCGGAGCTCTCCGTTGTCTTTGAAGATGCAGATTCCTTTCTCGACCATGTCATGATAGAGGCAACTAGTAAAGTCGTCTCGAGTATATGGTCCTTTGAAACTCAAGAACACCTCAAACTCCATTCTTGAAGTGTTAGTGGATGTTGCCATTGCACGAAGCAATTGAGACTTGAGTCAGAATCGAGCTAAACGAAAATGATCAATCGGCTTACTTGAGGCAAGACATCAATCGAGCGTAATTTAGAAACAAAAAAAGAAGAGAAAAATAAAACAGGCGGTGGGTTAGGTTGGTCACTGAATCACAGCCATCAACTGGTGATGACATTAGACCAAGAAATCGAAAATGAAACCCATATAGAGTACCTAGTGCTTTGATTGATGGACGGCCGACCGAGATGAAACATCGACTGAGTCGAGATCGATAGAGAGAAAGGTCAAAGGGCGCCGCCGGAGAAAAGAAAGAGAGAGCCAGATTTGAGAGTGAGAACAAGAAGGTAGAAGGTAGAAAGTGCATGAGGTTCAAGATAATTTAGGGTGTGGATCCGGTTGCGAAGAACAGACCTTTCAAGACTACAGAGGCATACTCTTTTAGCATTATTTTTAGGGATAATTACATTAAAAATCCTAAAACTTGTCACGAAAATATAATTGAATCGTAAAAATTTTAAAATGTTCAATTAAATCTTCAAACTTATAGTAAAAGTTGAATTGAGTTCTTAAACTTTCAAGTAGTGTAATCAAATCTTAGAACTTGTCAAAATAATTCAATCAAATCCTTGAATTAGATTATACTTTTTGAATATTATAGGACTTAATTACACTTTTGTGACAAATTTTAAAACTCAATTACATTTTTGAAAATTTTAAGACTCGAATACACTTTCGTAACAAGTTTTAGAACTTAATTGTAATTTCTAAAAGTTTTAAAATCCAATCGTTTTTTTATGATAAGTTTTGAAACTTCCAATACACTTATACCTTTTTTTCATATATCTTTGTTGTCCTCTTCAAGGGTGTAATTTGAAGTTGTCACCGATGCCCAAATTCGAAAAGAGAACAAAAGAAATACTTTACTTTCATTGTCGGAACAAATTTTTCTTGAAATTTCACTGGTAAAAAAAAAAAAAAAAAAGACGTTCTTACGCTGCTGGGACAAACACTAAAGTCGGTAACCTCTTACTCTGAATGCTCAAAGTAAGGAGAACTTGGTGTGAAGAATTGCTGCGGGTAATTATGGGGATCAGTGGAGTGGCATCTCCCATTGGATATTCTCAATTGTGCCTTTCTGTATTCCACTGAAAATTTCTGCTCCCTCCGCCCACTACCCAAGAAGAGCCTCTAGAATGGCTATCTTTGGTCATTCGAGACTCTTAAAAGACTGGACAAGGCCACAAAAAGCTGCACTTGAAAAAAAATCCCTTGAATTTCAAGCCTAGTGCCAAAAACGAGCTTCCGCCTATTTGCAGTCACTGTCTGTCGGGGGGAAGAACCTCCTCGGCCCCAGTACAACCAAGGCGAACTTTGAATGCAGACAGAAGCTCAGTCACCTGAGAAATGGGGACAACATTAAAGATAATCATTGTGGTTCCGTATATGAATTTAAGAGAGTTATAAAGAATTTTCGATCTCAACAAGTTCTTTCAAGGCACTAAACCTGAGAAACAACAAATGCACACTCGACATGACAATGCCAGCATCGCCCCACAACCCACGCAGGCACGCGTCGGCGAACTTCGCAGCAGCATATGCCCGCATATTTCATTTACCCATCATATGAGCTTGTGAAAAGAGTTCACATATCAAATAACCATCAAATTTCCTGTTCGTAAAAGAGATCAGACTACATCTCAAGGGCCCAAAAAAGGACTCACCATTGAGAGAGTCGCTGAGCTAGCTCCAGCTTTAACCTGAAAGTTGTCGAGGTACAGACGTACACAATTCAGCTGGCTTCACGAAAAAAATTTAAGCAGAGAAGCGAAGACTAAGATGTCATGACATAATTTCATTGTGAAAGTAGATGCAAAAAAATCCAGTTTTGATTAGACATCGACAATTACTTTTAGAAAATCCAATGCTTATAACAATTCTGTCATTGCTTGAAACTTCTCCAGTAAATTCAAGTAATTCTCTGAGCCGTAACTACAAGAGATGTATGGTGCTCTGTTTCTACATTCTCTCTGTTAATTTCCGTTGTTTTTCTTAACGAGTAGCAGAAAAAATAATCATAAACGAAGATATTCTGCACAACTGCTTGCTTCTGCCTATATAGCCCAAGACAGTCATCACCTTGTACGTACTTTCACAGGCGAGGTGTCCCGTTAATTCCCACAAAGATCTTGGTTAATGCTAGTGGATGTCGAGCTCTCTTATGTTCATAACGGTGCATCGGCAGAGGCTTCACGCCATAAAGTTGACTTGCAAAAGACATCTTCAAAATGGCTCGTTAATTTAAAGAATTTAGAGACTCTAAAATGATTAAACATGTAGTCATGTGTCTGGGAAAAAATATACTTGCTTGAAGCAGTGTATTCAATCCTTTTCGATAGGCCAAAAGTAAAGATTTGACATAGCTTTCGTAGCACATGAATGATGTGACGGTCCACCTACAGGCCTAAACCACCAAGAAAATTATAAGGAGCTTAAAATTTTAATAAAGTGCTATCAAGGGCATATGCATATGATCCATCTAGTAATTTCTACGCATAGAGTAGCATGCTTGATGTGTCATCCATCATCAAGCAGAGTAGTTTGATGTGAACGTGATAACGACAATAATGCAATCGAAAAGGGTGAAAAGAAATAGCAAGGAAACCCTCGCATGTGCATATTTTATGGAAGCAAAGCAATAGTTGGTAAAAAGTTGAAGGGAGGCATGAAGTTTCTCAAAAATGCCAAACAACTTTATGGAAACTGGGTCGGAAATAAATACATAAAAATTAAAATCAACCTGCCTTTTGGGTCAAGCACATAAAATTCTCTGGTGACTTGTCCCATTTTTCAACTCTAATCACGAGAAAGGGCATCCTGAAAACTCAAACATAATTCAAAGAGGTGGCAGGAAAGTAGACTTAGGCAGTGGGATTATATCATGAATCATGAAATTAGTTGGATAACATCAAATACTCAATGCGCGATTCCAATACCAAACAACATACAACATATTTTGTATATATCTTTGTGTGTGCATATAATATTGATTTACATTTAGCTCTCTCCATTTTTTGGTACAAGCTGATCTTTTTGAAAGGGGATAAAATGATGACTGTATATGTGCAAACATTCTAGAATCTTCCAGAGAAAGGGAGAAAGAAAATCGTCAAAGGCTACATCTTCAAGAGTAACAAGCTCAGCTCGTGTTTACTCCTTTTAATTGGTCTATATCTCTGATTAGAGGTAAAATCTCTCATTTTTTGTAAGCTCATCGAACCAACACAGTATTCTATAAAATCAAGCTATCTGATTCAAGGTTTCATAGGTTCGTGGCAACTAAAATGTCATAGGATGATGAAGGACAAAAATAAAGGAAGTGCAGGCCCTGCTGATGTCATGGCCATTGTAAGTGGGGGTAGTTCCGCCGTTTCCAAACTCTCAAACAACCCTCGTCGACAAATTTGCACACCGACGAGCGTAAGGAAAGTGAAAACGCGTGGAATAGGATCGCTCCGTTTAAGCCATGGCCATGTAATGAACACATGAAGCTTCCCTAACTCCCTATGAAATCCCCGTGTAAACGCAAGGAAACTGAAAAGGCAAAAGGACAAACGTGCATGAGTTTTTAACTTTTGTGTTTTTCCACACCTCTTTTTCTTTCTCTAACAATTCAACTCAATTGCGATGAGGCATGAAGCATACATAAAATAGAGGAAGGAGACACGAAGACTACATGAGACTTTTGCAATGGGGTCGAAACTTTTGAGGCTTCTTAGTTGCTTTCATAGCACATGTGGTGGGGCGGTCCACCCAACAGGCCTTAACCACCAAGATAATCATAACGAGCTTAAAATTTTAAGAACCTGCCTTTTTGATCAAGCACATACAATTCTCTGGTCGGAAAGTACCTGTGCTTATCCCATTTTCGACTTTGACCATGAAAAAACGTCTTGAAAACACAAACATAAATTGCTGGAGTTGGTGCAAGAGTAGATTTAGGCAGTGGGATTATATCACAAATCATGAAATTGGTTGGATGCTCTCAGATACTCGATACCAATACTAAACAACATACAAAATATCTTGTACATATATCCGTGCGTGTGTATAATTTGATTAGTGTTTAGCTTTGCCCATTTTTCCAGTATAAATTTATTTCTTTGAAAGGGGATAAAATGAAGCCTATATACATGCAAATCTTCTTAATTTCCTCAATAGAGAAGGAGAAATAAAAAATTCAAAGGCTACATTTTCAGGAGAAACAAGCCCAATTTGTGATTACTCCCTTCAATCGGTCTACATCTCTGACTAGAGGCATATGTGGTGGGATCGGCGAGAGGATCACTAACCCTTGCCCAAAGTGTCGGAGACAAAGACCTTCATCTATCCCTGCCAACATCGCATGGTTTTTGGGCCACCATTGCCACATTGTGTGAGGGTTAGACATCCCTTGTGTAGTGGTGTGGAGGTCACATAGGAAAAGTACCAAAAAAGTCACAAAGTTATTATATTTGTACTAATTCAGTCATAAATCTTTCAATTGAACTAATTTAATCCTAAACCTTTCACATTAGTATCAATTCAATTGTAAACATTTTACTTGGATTAATTTAGTCCTAAACATTTTTACATTGATACCAATTTAATCCATCCATCAATTTTGGTTGGCTAGCACTGACATGGACGTCAATCGGTGGCCAAATGTTAATGTGGCAATTTTTAATTTTTTTCATTTTTTTAATAATTTTTCTTTTTATTTTTATTTTTCCTTTATTTTTCCTTCTTCTTTCTCCTTGGACTCTCCTCGCAGTGGCTAGCAAGCCTCCGACGAGAGCCACGAAGCCCTCGCCAACTGTTAGCGAGGGTCATGGCCCTTGTTCGCAGCCCTAGGCGGCCATTGCGAGGAGAGTCCAAGGAGGAAGAAGAAGGAAAAGAAAAGGAAAAAGGAAAATAGGAAAAATAATTCAAAAAAATTATTTAAAAATTGCCATGTCAACATATGGCCATCGACTAGCGTCCACGTTAGCACCAGCCGACCAAAATTAGCCATATAGACTCAATTGATAGCAATGTGAAAATGTTTAAGACTCAATTGGTCAAATTGAAAGGTATACGATTGAATTGGTATTAACATGAAAAAGTTTAGAACTAAATTGGTCCAATTAAATAGTTTATGATTAAATTGATACCAATACAATATGTTTAAAACTTTTTTAGTACTTTTCTTATGGTGAAGCCAGCAATGCATGACGAGTGAGGTTTGCTGGCTGGCCCTCACTCAAAGCGCTTTGGGGTGGTGGTATGATCACAAAGCTAGCTTTGTACCAAAAAGTCTCTTTTAATTGTTTGGGAATATTCGGTATCATATTTTTCTTTCTTCCACCATTACCTATATCAAACTTATTACATTGATAGATTAGTCTCTCACAAGCTCAAATTAGTATAAAAAATTTCAACATTGTTCAAGGAAAGCAAGACGTTATCAAAATGGACAATATCACCAACATCAGCCGAATGGGGCTGCCTATAAGTCCAAATCGAATTTTTATCCCTCTCAAAGCAAGATAAAATTGGATCTATTCCAAAGATGGCACAAGTTGGATCCATTCAAAACATGGCACAGTCCTTACACATTTCATTAAAACATAAGACCGAAGTTTAAGAAAAAATTAGCAATTTCCGCGAGGATGCTGCATTGCATCCAAGACTTTCAAGTCCCACTAGAAGAAAGTTAATCCTCCAAGAAGAGACTTGAAATGCAAGACATCAAAAATTATAATAGGTGACTTCAGTCAAGATGAGGTGGATTCAACCACTAGAGCTGTATATTTTATGTGCATATTTGTCTTTTCATGTAGACTGAAAAGATAGACGGTAGGTTGCTTTATTCAAGCCATCTCCAAATAATGAACAAATGAAGCTTCCAATCAACTCCTTGCAAAAGCCCCAAGTTAGCGCAAGGAAGGTGAAAGCCTGTGGCAGGACGACTCTGTTATTTTGGTCAAGAAGCCCACTCGAGGCTCCACCTCGTCCCATTCAAACAATCGAACCATCCTTCTTGAATAATATATTTATTAAATTTCAATCAATCGAACTATTTCTCTACTCATATCTAATTTCAAAGAAATACAATAAAGAAAGAGATTTGCACGAGATGCACACCCAACTCTACCACAAAGAGACAAATCACAAGCCAAAGTGGGTACTTCTTGTGGACAAGCAACTTATTATGCTAGCTTTGTACCAAATAGTCTGTGTTTAACGATACTCAGCACCATTGATGTTAGTGTTCTCCCTTGCTGACATAAGCCTATATGATCGACACTATGATTCATTGCTTGATATGCTATTTCCATTGGTGCAATTGTCAAAATTGTAACAAGCTTATGATGCGATAAGTGTCCTCTCAAATGGATTCCGAAGTTCCTTAGAAATTCAGAAAAAAAAAAAAAGAAGAAGACTAAAAGTGAAAAATTGAAGTAGAAAACACGTCATCGAAATGAAATCTTTATAACTTATAATCTGAACCAAGTGAGAGAGACTCCTCCCTACCTAAATACTATAGCTAAGGAATGGCTAGACATAGGTGCAAATTTCATTTAATTAGTTACAAAGTTCAGCATCAGTGAATTGCATGAAAACTAAATGCACTAGCCTGTACATTTACAGAAGTCGCAGTCATTCCATCCTCAAGATCCTTCGTACAAAAATGCAAAATTAGAGAGAGGTTCTCTATTCGCAGGTACAACTTGAAGTGACATGTTGGAAAAAGTCAAAGGGTGAGACGACTGTACCTTCCATGTTGTTCCACAACCTGGATTCGCAAATGCAATTCAATTGCAAGTGGGTGGGGGAGATATACATAAAATATAAGATAGGAAAGAGAAATGAATAGGACAAGAGACTTTTTGCCACGGGATCGACACTTTTTGAGGCTTTGGAGTTGCTCGGTGATTTCAGGATAAAGTTGAAATTGAGAGGAAATCGTGGGAGCAGGTGAATGTAATTGCTGGAAAGCAGATTTTAGCAAGACAAACTTTAAAGTATTCAGTTATTTATATTAGCTAGACAAACTTTAAAGGATTTAATTGCTGTAAAGCAGATTTTAGCAAGACAAACTTTAAAGTATTCGGTTATTTATATTAGCTAGACAAACTTTAAAGGATTTAATTGCTGGAAAGCAGATTTTTGCAAGACAAACTTTAAAGTATTCGGTTATTTATATTTGCAAGACAAACTTTAAAGTATTTAATTGCTGTAAAGCAGATCTTTTACCTAACCAGAAATGAGTGATGTATATGTTATTTCAAAGTGACCTGGTTGCATCTATTCATTCATTTAAAAATGAGAACCAAATTATTACAAGATAAGAGTCGTATTTTTCTTGGAGGAAACTTTCTCTAGCTATGCCTTTGATTGTTAGGTTACAAGTCTTGGCCATTATTTATTTGTAAACTAAACTAAATTTGAAAATAGGATGAAATTGAATCAATTCAAGAGATGGCATAAATTAGATCCATTCAAGACATTGACACAATTCTTACACACTTTATTAAATTTCGACCAAAAAAAAAAGTTAAAAAAAATCGAAATTTCCGTGAAAAAACGCTGGACAACATGCAAGACGTCCGAATCCCACTAGAAGAAAGTTAATCCTCCAAAAAAAGGACTTGAGAAGCAAGGATAAAATCAATTATATGCAACTTTAGTCAAGATTAGGTGGATTCAATCACCAAAGCTGCCACTCGAACTCCTTGCGAAAGCCCCATGTAAACGCAAGGAAAGTGAAAATACGTGGCCCTACTCTATAATTTGGTCTTTAGAATCCACATCATCCCATCTTGATGTTGGACCATCCTTCTTGAATTTAATACTTATTGAGTTTCGATCAGAACTATTTCTTGACTCATATCTAAATTTTCAAACAAACGAAAAAATTTCACAATAAACACGCCCTTCCACCAAAAAAAAAAAAAAAAAAAAAAAAAAAAAAAAATTCCAACTCTACCACAAAGAGACAAATCACAAGCCCGAGAGAGAAATTTTTTCGTTTCTGATGGCCTAAATCGTCAAAATTCTCGTAGATGCAATAAGTGCACCCGCAAATGGCTTTTTCCCAAGTGCTTTAGAAATTGAAAGAAATAGAAGACACTAACTGAAAGATTATAATTAAAATTCTCATTTAGTTAGTTGCAAAGTTTAGCATGATTCATTGCATGGAATCTACGTGCACTGCATGTCCATTTGCAGAAGTTTCAATCATCCATCCTCAATATCTTTTATGCGTGCGGAGAGAGAGATTGACGTGAAAGCAAAAGGGGGAGACAAATGGACGACTCTACCTTTCGCGTATTTCCACATCTTTTTATTTATTTATTTGTCAATTCAACTCAATTGCTAGGAACTGGTTGAGGCATTCATAAACGGTAAGAGAGGTAAGAGAAATGAAGAGGACAAGAGACTTTTGCTGCCACCCACGACCTAGGCCCACCTTTTTTTTCTTTTTCTTTTTTTCAGTGACCTAAGCCCACTTTAATCGGTTATTTAAACGAAATAAATCTTCCGCTTGACGGGTAGCAAGTATGAATATCACCTATTTTAAATTAAATTTGCACGTAAATGATATCTACAATTTATAACCCACTAATTACAGGAATGATTGGAGGAAATATTATCGAGCTACGGATGCAGGAAAATTAGTCATTTACCCATTTCGGAGGTGGCATGATTCAGGCTTTCTCTGGGGCGGTTAATTGCCTTTCCGGAGCAAGCTCTTATGGAGGGCCCAAAATAAAGTTTGAGAGCACAAAGATGGTCCATTTAATATTCTATATAGAATTTATTGGGCTTGGATTTCAGGTCCATTAATGCAATGACTTTACTGCATCATCTAATTATTTCCAATTAATTTCTTCGGCCTTGGTCCATTTTATAAACACATAAAAAAAAAGGAAAAAAAAGGCCAATAAATTAGTTAACTCATGAGTGATTAGTTCATAGTAAATTCACCATTAGTGCATTGATGAAATAACTATTTCGTATATTTCAAAAGTGGCCAACTTTCGAGATATCAGATATGGTGTGACTTTACGAAGTGAGCATTCATTCATCAACCAACAATGAAATTCTACTAGGAACATAGGAATCATTAGTTTAGTCTTTCTTCCTATAATATGCCATTTTCTTTTCCATTTGAATGTTGTCAAGCAGAAAAGCAAAAACTGTAGTACATTATGGGATCTTGACCTTTGTTGATCTCCTGGGATATATACTCGGTCAAGCTTGTGTATAGATTAGTTGTATTCTACATTTAGCAGGATCTTTTGCAATTGGTTATTGTTCCTACAGATAAACCACACGTTGTAACATTGAAGTTAAGCAATTGAACCATTGTCATTGCTACTACTCAGGATCAATGCCCCGTCTCTTCGTGAAAACCCGATAGTTATTCATTTTACTGTCGCGATTCAGTTCAGAAATCTCGCTGGCGTAAAGCTGAGCCTACTACCACAAAATCCTTTAACTTTGAAACTAGTCTGCTGCTCAAATTGAGCTTTGCCCATCAATCCCTTCCCCGGAATAACACCTTCCCATGAGCAGCACATTCCACGGTCTGTCGTCTATTTAGCGAAAGAGTCTCCTTGCTCCTCCTCTAACAACACAATCCACTATTGTCCTCATCAATTCAGCACAAGCGAATGGTCACCTTGCTCCACCTCCTTATCATCGTGACATATAGTCAATAGTCCAGTCCAGTTGCAGCTCTATTCCATGTCAACATGATGGACATATCCTCTTCCTTTTCCTTGGCCTCTTTTACTTTTTCTTGAAGGTACTCTAATCCCTAGTCCACATTGTGCACTGAAGTAACTTTTACCTCCAAAAATTGAATTGACACGATCAATTAACCCATCAACCGCCATAAAAGCGCGAGGTTGAGTTTCTTTACCCATAGGTCACGCTCTACCACATTAGAGAGGTATTTTTTGTGCATTTTTAATTTTTTTTCTTATAAATTTATTAAAATTGTGAATTTTTTGAATTTTTGAATTTTTTTAAATTTTTAAAAAAAATTTGAATATTTTTTTTATGCATTTTTAATTGTGTTTTTAAAAAGCCAAAATAATTTTTATTTCGAGATTTTTAAAATTTTCTCGTTTTTAAATTTTTAGAGTATTCTTTTTCTAAAAATAAAAAACCGAAAATAAGGACATCGGCTTGGACTATCAAGCATCAAGTGCAGTCAGGCTCGAGCCCGCCGAGCAGGACTAATTCGCGGGCGGATTCCCATTATTGAGCCCAGTTAGATATAGACCTTGAAACAAACTTGAACTAAACTCAAAAGCCCAACTCACCTAAAACGTCCAGCCCAAACTAAACTAAACTATACAAGTCCAAAAAATCTCAAACGAATTAAACCCAAATTCCACAAGACCAATTAGGCCCAAACAAAACAAGTCCAGACTCGATTAACTTAAGCCCAATCTAGATTTACTAAAGTTCAACCCAAGCTCATTTCCCATTTTCTTCTCTCTCTAAAATATGGTCGATCTCCCCCACTGCTCTCTGGATTCTCCTTATCCTTCACAGCAAACGAGCCCTTCAATCTTCAACATTAAAAGTTAAGTCACCAACACAAAGCGTCTGTTATAAATCAGAGTCATTGGACCACGGCCCATCCTCAATTATGACTCCACAGCGATGGGTAACATATAAAATGGAAGACAATAGTAAAGCTCAGTCAAGCATCCTGAGAAATCAGTGTTCGTCAAGATCCCCGGTTCAGTTCCTCGCAAGTATTCACATCCACTATGAGAACAATGCACAGGATCAAACAACACAGAGGCACCACCGAAAGAGACTCGAAAAAGAGAAAAGGAAACGCATGTTGAGCCGCGGCGACAAAAAAAAACGTATTTTGAGGTTAGAGAGAGATCACCATCAAGCGTACCCCATGGCTACACGTTCAAGCGACTCAAAATCGGAAGAAAATATTTACGGCCTTGGTGCAAACATTTTGTCAAACGTGTGGTGGGCGAATTGAAAGGAAAACCCGAACGAGAACAAGACTCGAAACCGGATCAAAACTCAACACGAGTCAGCGGGGAATGCTCAGCAGCAACGAAGGACAGCATAAACGAACCCGAAACGCACGCCCCGGCTCAGTAACTCGTGCAAAAACATGAGAGAACAGGGCAAAAGCAAGGCATAAAAGGGGGTCGGCCGAGGGTCTCTACCCGGCTCGGGGGCGGCGAACGGTGGGCAAGCTCCATAGACCGGACACCGTTCGGTCGCCCCACACGCCTCCGAGCCGGGATCCCGGGGAAATCGACGCAACTCGACACAACTCAAAAAGATACGCACGATACCTACCGTGGGAGAAGCACGCGTCCGCAAGGGTCGGCGGCCGGGGTCCAAGCGCGGTGGCTCGCTCAACTCTCTTTCTTTTAAGTTGCCCAGCGCGCATGGCCTCCTGCGACGCCAGCTGCCCCTGCCGACCGGACGCTCCTGCGGTCGTGCCGTTCCCCATCGTACCAGTGTTCTCGTCGCGTTGAGGGCGCGAGGGAAAGAGAGGGAAAGATGTGGCAAGGGCCGGGCCAAGGAAAACGGGCAAAAAAAAAAGGAAAAGAAGAGAGCCGGGCCCAAAGAGGGGAAGGGAAAAGAAAAAGGGGCTGGGCAGGCCCAGCCCTAGCCCTGGCCCACTAAGTTTTTTAAATTAATTTTTTAATTTTTAAAAAAATTAAAATTCTAAAAATTTTAATAATTAATGGTAGCAACGCAAATGTTCCTATGTTCATATGTAACTCAATTTAATGAAAACTATTTTTGTTAGGGGTTAAGAATTAATTATTAACTTTCTATGTAATTAATAAACGATTAATAAATCGTCAAAACGTAGGTGTCAACATTCGTGATGGGCATTGAAACTCTAACAATATTCCGTAAAGTGCCTACAACAACATTTGTGCCTCCAAAAACTCAATCCACAATACAAGTCAACTCATCAATCGCCATAGAAGTTGGTCGTCCAATTTCAGGGCAAACAAAGCTTCCACGCACTTACAAGCGCCAAGTCAAGTTTCGCACCGATGAGTTACACCCTATGACGTCAGCAAGCTATGTTAGTGGGCCAAGTCACAGGCCATGTTAGCAGGAGGCTTTAGAAGCCCAATACCATTATTGACCGAACCGGCTTATTACTTTGACTAATCGATTTGAGGTATAGATTGATTCATTGCCTATTCAAACTAGCCACAACTTTCTTTAATGTGTCCTATTCAAGTTTGAGGTAGCTTTACTTTCGACCTTTTAGTACGCTACAAAGATTAGTCATAGGTCTCATAGCCCATTTGAGCCATCCAAGATGGCTCCAATAATTATTTGCGGGTTAAGCCATGCCTACTTGAACATATGATGAAACTGTGAAAAAATAATGCTGAAAGACCTGAAGATTAGATCTGTGAAAATCACCAAATCACCATGTAGATCTATAGCAATATCCACTGGTATATAATTTAGTAGGTTTGAGACTTATCAAAAAGTTATAAGGTTTACTGGCTCAATGTTATGGTAATAGCGATTTGGTCAACCAAGATATAGGAATTGGGGCAGTCTATCGCCAATTTTTTTTTCAATTGGATGTAGTTGACTTGGGATCAGTTTGCACTCTCCGAACCCACATGAGAGTGTAAGATTGGTAAGAATCTGCATGCTGACTTATCGAGATCGTATGTGCTTCACTCAACTTTTGATGGTGTTAGTGGACGAATATGGGCCAATTCGTGCATCATTCCTCCATCGCCCTTCTCCACCCACACTGCAGTGTTGCAGTCTTGCTGAGCATCTCTAAGGGAACCGTGTGAAGGGATCCAAAGCTCGGGAGTGACATTGCTCTTGCTACACTGCACTCCTACTTCTGTCGTTCTGCCAAATACTGTCATTATTGCCAGTGTCTCTTCCAAGTTGTCATTACAATGTAGAGTAATTCCGGCGCTAATAAAGCCAGACTTGCAAAACATATTTCGAATTATCTTTGAACTTCAAGCAATATTCATTCCTGATCAGTCGGTGATGAGAAACTAGCCACTACCCAAATAAAGCCGCAAATTTTTTAGGCTCGTCCAACTTCGAGATAATCTTCTAAAGCTCTCTCTTTTTTTTTGCCAAATTAATGGTTTTTTCATGGAAGAAAAAAAAAAATAAACTCAGTAATTTTTTAGTCTAAATGTTCCACTCAAGGAGAACTTGGCGTGAGAAATTAATGCTGGCGATTGTGGCTCTGGGTCCCTCTGCCAAGTACCAAGAAGAGACTCTAGCGGCTCTCTTGCTCCTTTTGGTCTCTTAAATCTTCTGGACAAAGCCATAAAATGCTGCTCTTGAGTCTCTTAAACTTCAAGCCTGGTGCCAAAGACGAGTTTCAACTTACTCAGCACTCTCTGTCTATCATTTGCTTATAGCGGCATTGCACATCTGATAGTGCGTAGAGGCGACATTAGGGGTGCAAAAGAAGTCGGAAATCCGAACACGAACATGAGAAAGATGGGACAAGGACAATGATACACACACATGCGTCCGCCAGGTTATACACAGATTACCATTTGAGTACCTCACATGCAAGAAAAAAAATCCTCTGTTTTCTAAGGTATCTATGTAAAATAAACTTTGATATCTTCCTAGGTCTGAACCACTTGTTCCCACGCACTGATTCTGAGTATAAAAATAAGTAGAAATTATGAAGAGGATATCTTTTTCCTTGCCAAAAGCCACATCTTTAACCCGCCCACTTTTTGATAAATAAAATGCCCATCTGAATACTCGCCACCAGCTCTTTCTTTGCCTTTTCCAAGCCAGCTCTACAGATTAATAAACAAAGGCCAAAAAAAAGAAAAGAAAAAAACTCACACATTCCTTTGATGTAATCAAAGCAGATCTAAAAATTTTAAGATTATCAAAACTCCAGACCTTTCATACTCATTCAGCGGACCAAAGGGAAGAGCCTCCTCAGCCCAGCACGACCGAGGTGCACTTTAGATGCGAAGAACGGAAGTTCAGTCACCTGAAAGATGGGGACAACTATAAAGAAAATCATTAGTCATTTCAGTTGGAATTTGAGAGAAGTAAAAAAATTGGATCTTGATAAATTTTTTCAAGGCTCCAAACCTGGGAAGCAGCAAATGCACACTTGACAATTCCAGCTTCACCCTAAAAACCACGCAGGCATGCATCGGCAAACGTGACAGCAACATATGCCTTCGTATTTCATTTTCACATTATTTAAGCATGTGAAAAGAGTCTGCATATTAAAGAGCCATCAAAGTTCCCATTCATGAAAGAGATCGGACTACATCTCAAGGGCGAATAAAAGGAATGACCATTGACAGTGTTGCCAAGCCAGCTCCAGCTTTAGCCTGAATGTTGTCAAAGCACAGATGCACACAATTCAGTTGGCTTCAAGACATTATATAGGGAAGAAATAACTAGTTATAGTAAGCATGAAGATGAAGGAGCTTGTTTCTGCTAGACCAACATATTTCCCCGGGGAAATAGATGTTATGTCATAATTTCACCATGGAAATAGATGCAGAAAAATCCAGTTTCGAGTAGATATCAACGATCGCTTCAAAATGCAAGTCATTCTCTTTGCCGCAACAACAAAAGATGTGTGGTGCTCTGTCTCTACATTCTTTATGTTACTTTCATTGGTTTTCCTTAATGAGGACCAGACAAAAAAATCAGAAGCCAAGATATTCTCCCCAACTGCTTGCTTCTGCCTATGGTCGAAGACAAAGTAATCACCTTGTACATATACTTTCACACACGAGGTGTCCCACTAATTCCAACAGATATTTGTCAATACCTTTCTCGTGTAGTGGTAGTGGATAGGTTGCCAAATTAGCATTGGTAGATCGAATCCCTTGGCCTCTACAAGTAAGATGATAACAAGCTCTTGAATGTTCGGTACAGGATTTTATGCCCATATGGACTCAAGTGATTCTTGCAAAAATATCATCCTTCTCACAAAGAAACTTCTCGCAGAGTATATCTTCAAAATGGCTTGTGAATTTAACGAATTTACAAACTCTAACATGACTAAGCATGCAGTCATGTGTTTGGGTGACATGATTGCTTGCTTGTAATTGTGTATTCCTTAGGTAGCGTAAGTACTTTGTGTTGGCCATCTAAACGGCTTCCCAAGATCAACATATCTAGAAAATCGAACATTTTGAAGGGGAAGACGAAGATTTGTGTACCTGATTTTGAATTCATAGTTCTCGGAGCAAAACGACAGCAATCCAAGCCTTTAAAGCTAAAGATCTTCCCCTCTATGACCCTCGGTTCCTGGCTCGATGAGACCGCCACTCACAGATTGCCTTATGTGAGGTGATAGAGTTTTTCGGAAGAATGAGGGCTAGAGGAGGGACCTTAGCGCTATTTATAAAGTTTTGGACGAATCCTTTTATCACGGGCCAGGCCCAACTCGGCCCACACAATGCCAGGCCCAAATTGACCATTAAGAAAACCTTATGCCTTGCCTTATTAGACCAACGCCGTAAAACGCTAATTACAATCTCAATTAATGTAGCTCACATAAAGAAAACTCTTACATGATCTCACTTGGGCTATGTTAATTAAGACTGTACTTTATGTGCGCACTTTTATGTTGGTCTAGTGACAATTCTTAATAGTCAATCCTATCCCATAAAGTCTCCAACACCAAATCATGGCGGTAACTGCATGTATTCATACAAAGCCTTCCATGGTCACGAATGCTTTCAACTTTATTGATATGGATTCAATATGGTTTCAATATGGTTGTGTGGCAAACGGATAACACTTCATAATAAGTTTTACCTTATGTGTTATCTCCCTTGTCGGTCACTATTCTCTTACATTTAAATGTCACAGAAAACCGGATGTGGCACTAGAGAATATCTTTATAGTTTTAATGAACCCACATATGTCATATATTTATGGTTAACATTTCTTTATGTGTAAGTGAGACATATGTATAAGGCTAATAACTGGATGCCCCTAGCCTTTACTCAAGATTTACACAATACCTTGAGATTTTCCTTAGATAAAAAGGGAAGGGGAGCCGAAAACAACAAACGGAGAGATGGGAGGAGAGACCGAGAGCGAGATAGAACAGAGATTGAGGCTAAGAGCGAGAGGGTTTTCTCCGGTAGCGGCCATGCCGTGCACACGGTAAATTTCAACTTGATTCCAAGAACTTTGAGGGTAGCTTTGTTTAATTGCAAGAGCTTTTTACGAACTAATTTTCCAGATTTCCCCTTTTAAATATAAAAATCATTTCTTCAAACGTAGTAAGTATCTTAATAAATGCTCACTTTTTCATCTTATTTAATATTTATTATTTCAAATGAGATCCAATATGCAAAAATGTTTTCAATCGTACCTTTTCAATATACCACATAATAAGTAAAAACTAACTACTTTCTTTAAAAATAATTTTCGTGTTTCACATTAAATAAACACATCCTTGTTGTTGGAGCAAATTCAACTAAGAACTTTCACAAGTTAAAAAGAAAAGACTTGCAAAATGGATTTAAAATGATCTTTAACTTGAAGCAATACTCATTCGTCGTGAGTTGGTAACGAGCGGCTAGCCACTACCCAACAAAAGCAGAAAATGTTACGAGGCCCATCCAACCTCAGGATAACGTTCTAAAGCCTTTTGTTTTTCTTTTTTCAGCAAATCAATTGCTTTTTCATGCAAAAAAAAAAAAAAAAGAGACTCGATAATCTCTCAGTCTGAATGTTCCACGTAAGGAGAACTTAGTGTGAGAAATTGCTGCTGGTGAATAGGGAAAATTTAGCTTGGCGAAAAAAATAGGGAGAATTTAGCGGAGAGATGTCTCCAATTGAAAATTCTGAATCTCGTGCTATGGTGTCGAAAAGATAATTTCAACTCCCTCTCTGCCAACTTACCCAAGAAGAGATTCTATAATGGCTCTCTTGCTCATTCTCTTAAATCTTCTGGACAGAGCCCTAAAAAGCTGCACTTGAATCTCTTAAAACTTCAAACCTGGTGGCAATGACTGAGCTTCAGCTCATTCTGGACCCTCTGTCCATCATTTGCTTATTGCGGTATTGCATAACTGAACTGACAGTGCTCCTTGGAGGCGACACTACAGGTGCATAGGAAAGTCGGCAATGTAAACGCGAAACTAGAAAGACGGACATAAAACGATGACATGCAAACATCCGTCCACCTTGTTGTTACGCAAATTACCATTGAGTAAGTTACATGCAAGAAAAGAAAAACCCCGGTGTTTGGTCTACGTCAGCTATGCAGAATAAACTTTGATATCTGCCTAGGTCCGACCACTTATTCCCAAGAACCCATATTGAGTACCGACTAACCAGAAACTATTTTCGTTGCTGCTAACTCTTTCTTTGCCCTTTCCAAGCCAGCTCCACAGGTTAACAAACAAAGGCCGAAATTAAAAGAACTTCCATCTTCCTTTGTTGTCATCTGAGCAGACCTAAAAATCTCAAGATTAATTAAAATTCCAGACCTGTCGTACTCATTCAGTGGGCCAAGAGGAAGAAGCTCCTCCGCCCAAGTACGATTGAGGCGCACTTTGGACGAAAAGAACAGAAGATCAGTCACCTGAAAAAAAGGGGCAACATTAGAGAAAATCATTGGTCATTTTAGTTTGAATTCAAGAGAAGTAAGAGGATTGGATCTTGACAAGTTTTATTTAAGGCACCAAACCCGAGAAGCAACAAATGCACACTGAACAATGCCAGCGTAGCCCCTCAACCTACACAGGCACGCGTCGGCGAACTTCATAGCAGCATATGCCTGCATATTTCATTTTCACATTATGTGACCATGTGAAATGAGTCCACATATAAAAGAGCCATCAAATTTCCCATTCATGAAAGAGATCAGATCACAACTCAAAAGGCCGAAGAAGGACTCGCCATTGAGAGAGTTGCCAAGCCAGCCCCAGCTTTTAGCCTAAAGTCATCAAACACAGAGTACACGATTCAGTCGGCTTCATGACATAACAAAGGAGGCAGACAAATGAAGACTAAGACGTGATGTCATCATTTCACTGTAGAAATAGATGCAAAAAAATCCAGTTTTGAGTTGACCTCAAAAATCACTTCAAGAGAACTTTATATATTCAACAATTCTGTCACTGCACGAAACTTCTCCACTTATCATCAAAATTCAAGTAATCCTCCTAGCCGTAACAACAAGAGATGCATGCTGCTCTGTTTTACATACTTTCTGATAATTTCCGTTGGTTTCCTTTATAAGGACCAGACAAAATAATCAGAAACTAAGATATTCTCCATAACTGCTTGCTTCTGCCTATAGCCCAAGACAAAGCAATCATCACCTTGTGCATACTTTCACACGTGAGGTGTCCCATTTATTCCAACAAAGATCTTTATTAACGCTTTTCTTGTGTAGTGGTAGTGGATAGGTTGGCAAGGCAGCATTGGTAAATCGAATGTAGAGATGATAACAAGCTCTGATGTTCGTTGCAGGACATATGCCCACATGGACCTAAGAAGTGATTCTTGCGAAGGTCTCATTCTTCTTATAAAGAAACTTCTCAGCAGAGTACATCTTCGAAATGGCTCGTGAATTTAAAGATTACAGACTCTAATATGATTAGGCATGCAGTTGAGTGTCTGGGAAACAAAATGCTTGGTGGTAACAGTGTATTCCTCAGGGAGTCTTGGTATTCCGGAGCTTGTCACAAGCCCTAAGCAAATTGAACATCACTAGAATAGCTAAAGCACTATTATACGACCTGAAACCCAAAACTGAAGAGACTAACGGAATGTGATATGACGTCAACACTGCCAAAATTGACGTCTACAGATTTTGAAAATGCCAACTGACATTTAGCATTCTACAGAAAGTGCAATTTCTAATAGGCTCGCTGTTGAACATATAAGAAGTTCTTATTAGGAAGAATACATCACAAACCTGAGATAAAAGAGGTAATATTGTCACCCCTGCGTGACCTCGAACAACTGGAACATCAACTTCTCTGGGATCAAGACCTAGTACTTCTGCCTTCATGGAACATAATAGATCAGAAATCTGATGAGATATATCAGCAAACACCTACAATGTATTGGCGGGAAGGAAAGAAGGGGGTAGGAAAGAAGTTGTTGGCTTTCATGGCATTGTCTCAAAACTGCTATCCTGTACAGATTTTGCTGCCTGAGTGTTAGTATCAAGTATCTCTGATCATAAACAACCTTCTGATCATGTGAAGAGAACCAATAACACTCACTAGCACATAACAGCAGTTACATTAATATTTACCCCCAAACAGTCAAATAAATGGGGTTTCTGGACTCTGCTGCTAGACTTGGAAATAGCCCAATTTTATAAACTTCACTTCTACACCTCCCACATGATCCATACGTGAGGCATTAGCCTATTTAATAAAATACCAAGTCCACATAGATATCTTTTTGAAAGCTGGGAAAAGGTTAAATGCCCTTGGAGCAAGTTATCAATTGCAGGTACGCAAGACATGACGTTTGAGACAAAATAGGGCAATAAACAGGAGAAACACGCTTCTATCTTTCTAGGCTTATACAAACCAGACAACCTGATACTCTGTACTCCTATAAACATATTCGATTCTTCTTGATAGTACCAGCAGTAGAACCAGGAGGGATACGTACCACAAATTAGTTAAGTCGAGCATGGTCACACCCAACAGTTTCTTTGGATCATAAGGGCAAGCTCTCTTGAAAACTTTGGCTGCGACGGAAGCTGTGGAGTTAACAGGGTTGCTAATCAGGTTGACAATAGCTTTCGGGCAACATTCGGTAATTCCATCACAAAGGCTTCTGACCATTCCGGCATTTATGTTGACAATTCCTCCACTTGTTGCTGTCCCAGAAATCCACGGACCTGATAATAGAAGCAACAAATTAGTTTGATGCATGAAACGATGCATCTATTCAAGGATGATATCGAGCTCACTCGTCTGAATAGGTCATCCAAACAATATCCCCAAGAAAACAATCAACAACATGAAATTCCATCTTCATATAGAGCCTAGCAATTCCATTCATCCTAAATTCAGCAAACAGCAGGCGAATTAGAGATGGGAAGGGAAACTCACCACGGCACCGGTGTCCATGGGGCTAATATCCGCGGTGACACCAGCAGTATTCTCGACATCATACAGATGAAGAACAAAGACAGGCGGGTTGATCTTCGTCAAAACTGCCAGAGGCCGCCCAGTCCCTCCAAGAGCACAACTTTGAAAGACACCTAACGTTGATTATTATAATCACATCCACCACTACAAAAGAAAAGATATTATCATTACAAGTGATAAATTGAAGAATCAGACCCTTTAATTCTTTTTCTTTTTTTGGGGGAGGGGGATTGGGGATGCGGAGAAAAAAGACTCAACTCTTACTTTTTATCTTGGGATTGGTGCATTTAAAGTTCTAAAACTTATTAGTATAATTGATTTTTTGATATTTTTAGATAACACAATTAAATTTTAAAACTTGTTAAATTTATGCAATCAAAAGTTAGGATGGCTAAATCATTACTTCAATGTAAACCATCAGTATCTGCTGTTTTGAACGCCAAATGCAAAACATAGTCCTTGATGTGTGACATAATTCATTGGCCGTGTAAAATCACGTGGGCAACATTTTAATAAGTGGATTACGTAATTACAATAGTCCCATTTATTGTTCCATCAAAAGTGTGATGGATGACAAATTGAAAATAATTTGAGTCTTTGATTGGCAAAATCACAAACACTAGGAAATGCCATCGTGGCTAATGCAGCCGACATCATAGATATAGGTAATGATATTTGTTAAGCCTACTCAAATATAATACATTGATACTTTAGAGATGATTGAAATGAATAGAGCAAAACACTTAATACATCAGGAGAATTCAATTTGAAAATTGAAAACATCGTTCTAACACTATCAAGAAATTTAATAGATGGCGCAAGAAGTGACATGAAGACACCTGGATTAATTCACGTCGGTTATACCGTGCGTTGTAAATTTGGCTTTATTCCACGTGCAAGGCCGCAAATTTGGTTTTTATTCCACGTGCAGGGCATTAAAACTCTGAATACTCGCCGCCAACTCTTTCTTGGCCTTTATTCCAAGCCAACTCTACAGGTTAGCCTAAGGACCTTAAACAAAGGCCGTGGTTATCGGAGCCCCCGCTCCACATAAATAAAACGGAAGGGTTAACTGCAGGGGTATTTGTAACCAAATTTGGAAACACCCCCCAGCCTGATCCTAGCTCTGCTGCACTGGCCTATCGATGACTGTCAGTCCAGTATCTTGTAAATGATAGAAGCCCTCATGAAAACTTCTGTTTCCCTCGTTATAATAACAACGAACTTGAGAAGTTAAACGAGGCAATAATTGCCCACCTGTCGTACTAGTCCACTGAAAGTCGCAATCGCTTCGCTGGCTGCATGGTGTGTTCAACAGGTTCTAGTGGCGCCTGATCTGTCTCCAATTTGGTGGATATCGGCACATCGGGCAACCTTTCCAAGGACTTGCAATATCTGATCTCTGCATACTCCAAAAAATTCAACTCTTTCAAGCCTTCAACGGCTCTCAACTTTATGCAATGTATTAGCTTGAGATGCAATAAATTTTTCAACTTCGATAGGTTAGGCAATTGTTTGATCACATCACACATGATAATGTGCAGAAACTTCAGTGATTCCAATTCCCCCAAACCTGGAATCTCCGCCAGTTCGGGGAAGTCATTGAGCTGTAACTCTTGTAGCCTCTTCAAGTGTGATAGATCAGGCAAGCATGGCGTCAAACATTCGCTGATAGAGAGAACCGACAAATTTTGCAAGTCAGAAATGTATGGCAATTGCGGGATAGAATGAATTTTCAAAGTTGATAAGCTAAGTGGAAGCCGATTGATGGATAGCACGTCCTTCCAAGGTGAGGTAACCTTGTGTGGGATCCAAAGTGTCATACGTTGTTCTTTACGCACTTCGAGATGATGTAAATGAACTAGGGTTGAGAGGTCATGTAGAACAGGAAATTGAGCAGCTACAACAACAAGGCATTTCAAACTCGAGGGAAGCTCTGGCAAAGGGGAAAGTCGGTGGCTTGCAATTTTAAGCGTCTGGAGACTAGAGAAACCATTGATCTTTCTCGGCACTGTAGAGATTGGGCTCCCATCTAAATCCAGGATCCTCAAATGAGTCAGGCTCCACAATTCCCATGGGATTTCATCCTTGAGATGCGGACAAAACGAGGCATCAAGCTCTTCAAGCGACTCCACCCCTCCAAGAGAACAAGGTATCGTGTGTATCTTTGTGTATGCCACCTTTAAGACTTTTAGTCTCTTCAAATTTCCAATAGAATCGGGGAGAAAGGGGATCCTCGAGAATTTTAAATCCAACTCGATCAATAATTCCATTTTTCCAATAGAGTTCGGAAGCTCATGTAGATACATGCATCTTGAAAAAGACAAATGTGTTAGATTTGTGAACTTTTCAATGGAATCAAGGAGAACGGAGATCTCTAAGAATTTTAAATTCAACTTGACCAATGACTTTGGTTCCCAAATAGTGCGCACAAGCTCAAGTATACTATCGCCTATACCAAAAGAGACACGTGTCAAATTTGTTAATCTTTCAATGGAATCAGGGAAAACAGACCCAAAGAGTTTTAAATCCAACTCGACCAATGCTTCTGCATCTCCAAAAAAATCTGAAAGCTCATGTGAGAATTCAAATAAAAGCAAATGTTTAAGATTCTTTAACCTTTCAATAGAATCGAATCGGGAGAACGAAGTTCCCCGAGAGTTTTAAATCCAACTCATCCAATGCTTTTAGTTTCCCAATAGAATTTGGAAGCTCAAGTAGATTCTCGGATCCAGAAAAAGACAAATGTGTGAAGTTCGTTAACCATCCAATGGAATAAGGGGAAATAGAGATTCCTGAGAGTTTTAAATCCAACTCGACCAATGATTTTAGTTCCCAAATAGAGTCCGATAGCTCATGTAAATTCTTGCATTCAGATGAAAGCAAATGCTTGAGATTGTTTAACCTTCCAATGGAATAAGGGAGAACAGAGATTCCTGAGAGTTGTAAATCCAACTCGAACAATGCTTTTAGTTCCCCAATAGAGACTGGAAGCTCAAGTAAATTCTCACATCCAGAAAAAGACAAATGCGTCAAATTCGTTAACCTTCCAATGGAATTAGGGAGAATGGCAATCCCTGAGAGCTCTAAGTCCAACTCAACCAATGATTTTAGTTCCCCAATAGAGTTCGGAAGCTCATGTAAATTTTTGCATTCACATAAACACAAATACTTGAGATTCTCTAATCTTTCAATAGAATCGGGAGAGCGGATATTCTCGAGAGTTTTAATTCCAACTCGAACAATGATTGCAGTTCCCTGATAGAGTCTGGAAACTCAAGTAGATTCTCACATCTGGAAAAAGACAAACGCGTCAAATTCGTTAACCTTCCAATGGAATTAGGGAGAATGGTGATCCCTGAGCGTTCTAAATCCAATTTGACCAATAATTTTAGTTCCCCAATAGAGTTCGGAAGCTTAAGTAGATTCTCACATCCAGAAAAAGACAAACGCGTGAAATTCGTTAACCTTCCAATGGAATTAGGGAGAATGGCAATCCCTGAGAGTTCTAAGTCCAACTCAACCAATGATTTTAGTTCTCCAATAGAGTCCGAAAGCTCATGTAAATTTTTGCATTCACGTAAAAGCAAATGCTTGAGATTCTTTAATCTTCCAATGGAATCAGGGAGAGCAGATATCCCCGAGGGATTTAAATCCAACTTGAACAATGACTGTAGTTCCCCAATAGAGTCCAGAAGCTCAAGTAGATTCTCACATCCAGAAAAAGACAAATGTGTGAAATTCGTTAACCTTCCAATGGAATTAGGGAGAATGGCAATCCCTGAGAGTTCTAAGTCCAACTCGACCAATGATTTTAGTTTCCCAACAGAGTCCGGAAGCTTATGTAAATTTTTGCATTCACGTAAACACAAATGCGTGAGATTCTCTAATCCTTCAATAGAATCAGGGAGAGCAAATATCCCCGAGAGATTTAAATCCAACTCGCACAATGATTGCAGTTGCCCGATAGAGTCCGGAAGCTCAAGTAGATTCTTACATCCATAAAAAGACAAACGGGTGAAATTCGTTAACCTTCCAATGGAATTAGGGAGAATGGTGATCCCTGAGAGTTTTAAGTCCAACTCAACTAATGATTTTAGTTCCCCAATAGAGTCCGGAAGCTCATGTAAATTTTTGCATTCACATAAACACAAATACTTGAGATTCTCTAATCTTCCAATGGAATTAGGGAGAACAAAGATCCCTGAGAGGTATAAAACCAACCTAACCAATGCTTTTAGTTTCCCGATAGAGTTTGAAAGATTTAGTAGATTCTTGCATCTTGATAAAAGCAAATAGTTGAGATTCTTTAACCCTCAAATGGAATTAGGGAGAACAGAGATCTTCAACAAACTTAAATCCAACTCCACCAATGATTCCGGAAGTTGCAGCATATTCATGCAATTACATAAAAGCAAATGGTCGATATTCTTTAACTTTCCAATGGAATAAGGGAGAACGAAGATCCCCGAAAATTTTAAATCTAACATCACCAATGATTCTAGCTCCCCGATAGATTCCGGAAGCTGTAGCATTGTTGACACCTAAATTTTAGCGACTCGATTAGTCATTTGTCGCATTAAGAAATTAGGGGTTAATTTAATTCCTGAAAAAAATATTAATTGCATAGCATTTAGTTATAGGTGCATTTATTTTGTTATTCGCATATTTTGGACCGGTGGCAGATGAATTCGAATTAGATGGATCAAGCCCACGAAACGAGCAAGTTGGCCAAAGCCCATGTTTTTTATTGATTGAAAATTATCTCGTGGAAAATTGAGATATTGCAATCTTATCTTTAGTCTTTTGGTGGTAAAATCGTTGGGAATATTAAGGAGGATAAGGAATAATCTAAAAAAATTTGTTGCAGATAAGATCTCGAAAGATTTTAAAGTCAGTTAATGGAGCTTTATCTTGAGTTAATTATCTGGAAAATCTTCAAAAAATTTTGGATTATCTTCAATCGCTGAGTCAGTATATAAAATCTTCAATGGTCGAGTGAGTCAGCTTGGAAGATTTTAACAGATGATTTTAGATTTTGGAACCTCTTTTTGGTTGAGCATATTTCGTCTTTTCGAAGGGTAATCTTCAGCGATTGGGTTGTTATGCAAATCTTCGTAGGTAGAGCAGACTAGGTTTTTACTCTATAAATAGGGGTGGCCTTCTCTTCGTCCAGAGGGGCGCTTCTGGGCAGTGAAAAAAAAAAAAACACAAAAAAGGCAAAAAAGGAAGCCGTCCGTGGGAGCTTCTTTTTGGAAAAAATTGAGGAAAAAGTGAAAGAAGGGAGAGAAGCCATCCGTGGAGTTTGAAAGTAAAAAAGAGAGAGAGTACGAAGGAAGAGGGAGAGTGACGTGAGAGAGAGAGAGAGAGAGGGAGAGGTGAAAAGTAAAGAGTGATTTGACCCTTACTATTCACCATCTTCCCCAAATTGCTGCCCCTCCTCTGCAACCTCCATCCGCGAAGCTTCCGCCACCGTCCTTCCTCGACGCCGCGCCGCGCCTTAACACCCTGCCCCGACGACCCGAAGCCTCGACGCTCCACTCTCCACGAGCAAGCTAGCCACGGCCGCCGTCGAAGCTAGCCACGGCCGCCGCGCCTGAGCCCCGCTCCGACGGCTCGTTTCATCCAACGCCGCGCCTCCACCTCGGCGTCCCCGTAGCCGAAGTCCGCCTCGGCTGCCCGCTGCGACACCAGCAACCCGTGAAACCGTCCAAGCCGTGCTTCTCACTGCCTTGAAGTCCACGGTCAAAAAGTTGAGGAATCAGTAAAGCTTGTTATTGGTCAAAGCAAGAAGACCATAGGAAATTTTCTTTGGATTGTAGGGCGGGTTTTCCTTCAGGAAGTTGCGGCTATTCCTTGCGCCGCTGCACCAGTCACTACACCTCTGCAGCCGCACCCAAAGCCCGCTGCAGTCAAGCCCGAGCGCCGCTGCCGCCGCTTGAAGCCACCGCCGCGCCGCCTCTGGTCCGACGCCTAGCGTTCCCCTCCATCCGGAGCAAGACCCGAATAGATCTGTAACCGCACAGACCCGAGTCCTCCGCCCCGGTGCCCTTGCTCCACGGGTCCTTGCTGCCCGAGCGCCGCTGCTGCTCCTGCGACGAGCCGCGCCTCCTGGTCCGAGCTGCTGCTTCGACCGTGCCTTCCCTTCGCCGGAGCTACCCCCGCCGGACCGACGCCAGTTGCCGTAGGTGACCTGCCACGAGCAATCCGTGGAAAGGAAAAAGAAAACAGAAAAAACAAAAGAAAACGAAAAGGGAAAACTAGGTAGTTTTTACTTATTTATTTACTTACTGTTTTCTTTTTCTTTCCTTTTTATTTTATCCTTTTAGTGAAATTGTTCCCTTTAAATATGTGATTGAGATCCCTATATGAAATAGTCCCTCAAATAATAAGAGATTGACAGTCCGATTTTCGCGCCCGAATCCGACTCGCATCTTCTTACAAAATCGACAATCTAATCTCGCCCCTTTATTCGATTGATTTAATTTAAAATTAGCCAACCCGATCTCACGCGCGAGATATAGTTCGCCAATTTTTGATATCAATCTTATCTTGTTTGATTTCTATCGTCAAGTTGGTTGAAATCAATCTTATTTTCGTAAAAGAAAAATAAAAAAAATGTTGAATTAGGATTAGGTTTTTATCTTTTATATTTAGAATAATAATTTTATTTTGAATCAAGGAAAAGAAAACCAAAAAAGAAAGAACAATCATTTAGGATGTTAGTTTTATCATCATTTAATTGCATGTGAAATTTTAATTTTGAAATTAATAAAAGCACAAAATGTCATTATGCATATATCATGTTGAATTAGGGCATTTTTGCACGTCATCGCATAATAGATAAATTGCATGTTAGATTAAGATAATATCTTAGTTTAAATTGAAATTTAATGTGACTTGATCCTTAGTTTAAATTAGATAGAATTTTAATCTAGCTAGATCATTTTTGCATTTTTAAAAATAGAAATATCAAATGCACGTCATCTAGTTTTTTATTAGAACTTCCTCATCATTAGACTAAGTCATCTAATAAATGTCGCATGACATATAACTCGCATACTAAATTATATGCTGCATGTCATTTTAGTTTAAATAATTTTGTATGTCATTGCATCACATTGGATGTCATTAAAATTAGGTCATTTAAATTGCATTTAATTATTGCATTTCTTCATGTCATATAGTTTATGCCATGCTGCCATGTCATATTAGATTATTAGTATGCATCGCATGATTTTCATTAAATAAAGTGAAAACAAAAATAAAAAATCGAAATTGCGTGTTAACTAGAAATCATATCTAGGGTTGCTGATGTGAATTCTGATTTAACAATGCAGATGCTTTCGTTGCTTCTAAGTATGTTTTGCAATGTTTAATTGCTTTATTGAGTGTTAAATTGGTGGTATGCGCACATGTATGATCACCTCACATGTTAGGGAGATAGTTTAAAATCAATTCAAGCTGCCTGCCAAATTTTTTTTAAAAATAAAAGAAAGGTACCGAAAGAGCGTTAGAGAATTCTAGCGTAATTAAGTCCCCGTACCCATAATCTCTGGTTCGTAGGAATAAGGTAAAATCTCCCGTTACTTTACTTGGGTTTCTAATCGACCCACCAAAAAATAGATTAGTGGCGACTCCTAATTAAAAATTAATTGCATGTTAAAAATTTGAACTTAAGTCGCGAATTGGTATGGGCTTGGGAGAGCCCGAGTTAAGTCTAGGCTTAACAATCCATTAGCCAAACCCTAGGTGGTCCAAACCCCGAAAAATTTGGTCGCGACAAGCATATTCTTGCAATAAGATAAAAGCAAATGGTTGAGATTTTTTAACTTTCCAATGGAATAAGGGAGAACGGAGATCTCCAAGGATTTTAAATCCAAGTTCACCAATGATTCTAGCTTCCCGATAGATTCTGGAAGTTGTAGCATATTCTTGCATCCAGATAAAGACAAACGGTTGAGAATCTTTAACTTTCCAATTGAATAAGGAAGAATAGAAATCCCTGAGAAGTTTAAATCCAACTCTACCAATGATTCTAGCTCCCCGATAGATTCCGGAAGTTGCAGCAGATTCTCACATGTCGATAAAAGCAAACGGTTAAGATTCTTTAATGCTCCAATAGAATCAGGGAGAACAGAAATCTTCAAGTGTTCTAAATTTAATTTGACCAATGATTCTAGCTTCCCGATAGATTCTGGAAGCTGTAGCATTTTCTCGCATCTAGATAAAGACAAACAGTTGAGATTCTTTAACTTTCCAATGGAATTAGGGAGAATGGAAATCCCCAAGCCTTTTAAATCCAAATTCACCAATGATTCTAATTTCCCGATAGAATCCGGAAGCTCATGAAGATTTTTGCAATTAGACAAAACCAAATGCGTGAGATTCAACCTTCCAATAGAGTGAGGAATTTGGTTGATATTAGAATGACCTTGAACTGCAAACTCCGTCAAATATTTTAGATTGCCTAGTGTCTCGGGAAGCTTGAACAGTTTGCTGTTGCATGGCATATTAATTTTGGACAAGCATTCTAGAGAGCCAATTTCTTCGGGCAACTCTTTAAGGGATATATATCCTTTAATATTCAAAGTACTTAGTAGTTTTAGCTTACCAATTGAGCTATCAATGGTAGACAAATGCTTACAACTTTCTAGAATCAATTTCTCCAACTTGCCAAACTCGAAAAGTCGGGTGTTTTAGTTAAATAATAGCAGCCCATCAAATCTAGAATTTTCAAATTTTTAACCATCTGCAATTGGAAAAACAAGGCAGATTACATGCCGGCAAAAAGTATTGAGACGATGAAGATCAATTGATAGAATTTGGAGCAAACATGAATGAGGTGTGTTGGTACCTTGATTTGCCTCCATCCACCCCAGTCATAGGTGATGTCACTCCTTGAAAGGTCGAGTACAACCAAATTCTCTAGGTAAAGATTCGTAGCCGAAAAATCCCGCGGGCAATCATGCCAAGAAAGCCATCTCAAATTAGGACGAACATTTTTGAAGTCGCCTACAAAATTGAATCCTTGCCCTCCAAGGAACCTCAATTTTGGCAAATATGCTATTTCTTTAGATGTTAAGTCATGACTAATACCCAAATTGAGAGCACGTACAACTCCTTTTTCCTGCCAGTAGCAGTAGGGAACGAAGATGAGTATGCAACATAGGAAGCGAAAAACTAATGCAAAGTAGTCAACAATATCAATAGTTTTTCTTTGAACCCAAACTAATTAAATCAAAGGCATGTAGTAACAAGATAATTAATGTTCTTCTCAACTCGAAAATAAGACAAACCAGGCATGTTCGAAATGTATATTTGGTGTTGATTCCTCTGTCTTTTCACAGACTAAACACCTTCTTGAGGAAGCAAAGAATTCATTTTCATTCTCACTGAAACAAGAAATGTAGAATTCCAACTAACCAACTAGAGCATGCACTTTCTTCTCGTTTCACATGAGTAAGGCATAAAAACATGTACTTTTATTGTTTATATAGAGTTGCTTTTTATTTCCCTATAAGTTAGAAAACAAAGCAGGCCATCAATCGACATTCTCAATTTAAGGAACACAACTATAGATTTTGCTGGATTGACCATATCTTCTACACTCTTAATAACTTTCACCTCGTTGCTCCTCAGTATGTCTAGAGTATTTTCATCAATCCGCATCCAACGGCGCTTTCCAGCATCTTCAAAATTCTCCTCCTTGACGATGTACCTTCCTAGATCTCGAACTTCATCATGCATCCAAAAACAATTGTACCCATCGATCTTTATCAACGACATGAGTTGAAGAACATCAATTGCACTGCGTGGAGAATGGTTGCTACTATGCCACATGTAGTCCACATAAGTCTTATCCTCCCCGATGCAAAAACATGCTATGTCTAGGAATATGGCTTTTTCTATTCTGTTCAATTTGTTGATGCTTATCATCAGTGATTCTCGGACATTATTAGGCGGGCCTTGCTTTAAGTCCTCTAATGTCTCATCCCACTTTAATCTGTCAATTCTGGCAAAAAGAGAACCCACAACTTCTAGAGTCAAAGGAAGCTTTCCTATGCTTAAAACAAGTTCTTTCGAGAAATCGTAGCAATTCTCAGGAGGAGTATCGCTTTGAAATGCGTGTTTACTAAAAAGCTGAATTGCTCGATAGAAAGGCATCTCATTTACTGAGTGGGCCAGGTAATTGCTAGGTCGCATCTGTTTGTCCTCATTTAGTACTGTGCGTATGTCCCTAACTGTGACCATGATCCTACTTCCAGAACCGAACCAATCATAGCTACCTGCAAGGCTCTCGAGTTGCCTCTTCTCATCCACATTATCGACAACAACCAGAACTTTCTTGCCATTGAGTCCATTTCTTATGCGATGGATCCCGTCGTGGGTGTTATGGATTCCGTCAGCAGAGGTCAAGCCCAGTGTGTCACATAAGAGTTGCTTTTGCAGTTCTAAAAGATCTTGATGTTGGACAACTTCAAGGAAACTAGAGTAACTAAATTTAGGCAAGAATCGGTTGAAGATAACCTTAGCAAGAGTTGATTTACCAATTCCACCTGTCCCATGGATAATAACAAAACGTACGCCATCAGAGTCAACATCCAACAATTTTTCTATGTCTTTTTGATCATCCACTTCAACTAGATGGTAGGGAAGATCTCTGCTCTTCACCTTCAGCTTAAGCAGAACTTCTTGAACAATCAATTTTATAAGCTCCCCGTACCTGCCAGACATTTTAGATTAAGAAAATGTTGACAACGTACTATTCCTAACTATCAAGCATGTACAATTTAAATAAGATAAGCTAAATACGTTACAACAGGTTTACAAACGGTGGCAGTTATTCAAATAACAAATTTTAACCCATTAGAAAGTAACAATCTCAAGTTACAATGATAATTATCTAAAAACATGAAGTGCTCAAATTAGCTGTTGCGGCTGCTGCCCAGACGCCCATTGGTTGGGTTTAAACACTAACACTCAGTTTCAATGCAGTGATTTAAGAGGAAGGGGAAATAAGATGGATACTGACCGCAGAGAGTTAACAAAATAAAGGAATAATTGGATGGTAACGTTGTTTGTATGCTTACAAAGAAAAGAATGGAAATAGAGGAAATTAGGTCATTTCATGTTTGATGGAGGAAGGGAAAAGAATGAATAGGAATCTAAAATATTTTTATGACTATTTTGTCCTACTACTTATTCATAGACTAAATAAATGAAAAATAAAAACTGTAGTAACTTGGCCTTTAGCTCGTTAAAGATTCAATATCAGCATCAATTAATTCATGTCATGGAATACATACATACTTACATACATACATATAAAGTGGGATAGAAAGTTCACTTTAGGCCGTGTCTCCAAGTAACCTCTCTCTCTCTCTCTCTCTCAATGTCATTGAGATCTGGGAGACACCATCGAGTATACCGTTAATCTGGCCATGACTGTTCACATCTCAGCGAGATACATAGATAAAAATGTCTTAAGACGTTGTCAATACACTTCCCCCATTTTCGGATTTGTTATGAATAAAGTGAGGGCGTGATGCAAGATTGCTGCTTCTAGTACCAAGCTATGTACTAGTTACTATCTTGAGATTTAACAAGGCTTTAATCACTATCACGCTATTTGGTTTGTAACTGTAAATCTTCTACACTATTTGGTTTCATGAATAACATGTTATAGAGGAGCAATATTATCAGAATTTCCAAGATACTCCTAAAATTGGAATTATATAACACGTAATGTAATAACACTATTACTGCGACTAAATATGATGCAAATGTTTTGCATTTTTCTTTTCTCTGCTCTTTTTTGCAAAAAGCACCGTTGAAACGCTAGCTGTCTAGATAGGTCCTTTAGTGATAGTAGAGAAGAAGTGACCGGATTCCGATGCTTGCTTATCTACGTAAAATTGATAAAGTGTTCTTTGTTGAAAACTGATATTCGTCAAATAAGTCATAGTTGGTTTTAATGCGCAGGCAATATTTTAGACTGATCAAACACATAATCAGTCTGTTTGATCATCACTGAATAAGCGTTAATATCTGTCTTTTTGTTGTTTCTACTTTACCTTTTTTTCTAAAATGTTGAAAGATATTTATGTCGCTATTTGATTTAATTTTTTTTTTTTTTAGGTTTTTGACAAACGAACAGGATGCTAACTTGGCATTTAACTGTAACTAGACAATGATTTCCACATTCGCATTAAATTTTTTCCAACTATCGTATCAACTATAGGGAGAAATTATAGTTATTGAAGATAAAAAAAAAAAAAAAAATTATCGGACTAGAAGATAAATTGAATATGAGATATTTTCAAATCTATAAGAAAAAAATGCGTTTCTTTCAGATTATATTAAAATTAATAGCTAGAATAAGTTGCGGAAACTTACTGTTTCCCTTCCCGGTTCCAACCTAGTCTAGTTGCAACCTCACGAAGAGCGGCTTTCCAGTGCTTCACCTCATCGGGGCCATACCTCTTCTCATGCTCAGACAAGGCATTACTGTACAATTCCGTTCTAAGCTTGACATCATCCGGCTTCACGTCAAAGAAAAGGGGGAGGATCTCCTTCTTCCCATTCGACTTTGAAGTGCAATCTACCATATGCGCAACCTCACGGAGGCACCATACACTACAAGCGAAACCCTTAGAGAAGATGGGAATATAGATTTGACTGTCATCAAGGGCTCGCAAGAGGTTTCCACCAATCTGCTGACCGATTCGGAGCTCTTCGTTGTCTTTGAAGACACGGATTCCTTTCTCAACCATGTCATGATAGAGGCAACTAGTAAAGTTGTCTCGAGTATCCGGCCCCCTAAAACTTAGGAACACCTCGAACTCCATTCTTGAAGTGTTAGTTGGTGTTGCCATTGCACGAAGCAATCGAGACTTGAGTTAGAATCGAGCTGAACGAAAATTATCAATCAGCTTGCTTGAGGCGAGAAATCAATCGAGCGCAATTTAAAAACAAAAAAGAAGAAGAGAAAAATAAAACGGGTGGTGGGTTAGGTTGGTCACTGAATCACAGCCATCGATTGGCGATGACATTCGACCAAGAAATCAAAAATGAAACCCATATAGAGTACCTAGTGTGCTGATTGACGGACGGCCAACCAAGATGAAACAGCGACTGAGTCAAGATCGAGAGAGAGAGAGAGAGAAAGGTCGAAGGGCGCCGCCGGAGAAATGAAAGGGAGAGCCTAGATCTGAGAGTGAGAACAAGAAGGTAGAATGGACTTGAGGTTAGACCTGAGCAGGTCTTTAAACTACTCCACCCTGAACCATCCCAGGGTGTCTTCTCCCCACGAGCCATTTACAGGCAAATGAGGGGAAGAAACACGGGATAATGGCGCCCACTGGGCTCTCTGGCCGAGGTACTACTAGCACCTGGATCCCAACTATAGAGCAGGCTCTACCTTATCCTAGTAGACTAGGCTGGCATCCTGCAATGAAACAGACCTAGGAGGTAGCAAACCTCCTAGAAGAAGAGAAAAATAAAACAGGTGGTGGGTTAGGTTGGTCACTAAATCACAGCCATCGATTGGCGATGACATTCAACTAAGAAATCGAAAATGAAACCCATATAGAGTACCTAGTGTGCTGATTGACGGACGGCCGACCGAGATGAAACAGCGACTGAGTCAAGATCGAGAGAGATAGAAAGGTCGAAGGGCGCCACTGGAGAAATGAAAGGGAGAGCCCAGATCTGAGAGTGAGAACAAGAAGGTAGAATGGGCTTGAGGTTCAAGATATTTTAGGGTGTGGATCCGGTTCCCAAGAACAGACCTTACAAGACAGGAGAGGCGTACTCTTTTAGCATTATTTTTAAAAATAATTACATTAAAAATCATAAAATTTATCACGAAAATATAATTAAATTTTAAAATTTTAAATATATATATATATATATATATATATATATATATAATTAAATCGTCAAACTTATTATAAAAATTGAATCGAGTCCTTAAATTTTCAATGAATATAATCAAATCTTAAAACTTGTCAAAATGATTCAATTAAATTCTCGAGTTGAATTATAATTTTTGAAAATTTTAGGATTTAATTGCATTTTCGTGATAAGTTTCAAAACTCAGTTACACTTTTTAAAAGTTTTAAAACTTGAATGTACTTTCGTAATAAGTTTTATGACTTAATTGTAATTTATAAAAAAGTTTTAAAACCTAATAGAACTTCCAATATACTTATACCTTATTTTTATACATCTTTGTTGTCCTCTTTAGGGGTGTAATTTGAAGATTTCAAAAGAAGTACTTTACTTTCATTGTCGGAACAAATTTTACTTGAACTTTCACTGGTTAAAAAAAAAAGACACGTTCTTACGCTGGTGGGACAAACACTAAAGTCGGTAACCTCTTGCTCTGTCAGCTCCAAGTAAGAAGAACTTGGTGTGAAAAATTGCTGCTGGTGATTATGGGGATAAGTGGAGAGACATCTCCCATTGGATATTCTCAATTGTGCCTTTCTGTATTCCACTGAAAATTTCTACTCCCTCTGCCCACTACCCTAGAAGAGCCTTCAGAATGTCTATCTTTGCTCATTCGAGACTCTTAAAAGACTGGACAAGGCCACAAAAAGCTGCACTCGAAAAAAAATCCCTTGAACTTCATGCCTAGTGCCAAAAACGAGCTTCCGCCTATTTGCAGTCACTGTCTGTCAAGGGAAAGAAACTCCTCGGCCCCAGTACAACCAAGGCGAACTTTGAATGCAGACAGAAGCTCAGTCACCTGAGAAATGGGGACAACGTTGAAGATAATCATTGTGGTTCCATATATGAATTTGAGAGAGTTATAAAGAATTTTTGATCTCAATAAGTTCTTTCAAGGCACCAAACCTGAGAAAAAACAAATGCACACTCGACATGACAATGCGAGCATCGCCCCTCAACCCACGCAGGCACGCGTCGGCGAACTTCACAGCAGCATATGCCCGCATATTTCATTTACACATTATTTGAGCATGTGAAAAGAGTTCGCATATCAAATAACCATCAAATTTCCTGTTCGTGAAAGAGATCAGACTACATCTCAAGGGCCCCAGAAAAGGACTCACCATTGAGAGAGTCGCTGAGCTAGCGCCAGCTTTAACCTGAAAGTTGTCGAGGCACAGACGTACACAACAGTTGGCTTCACGACAAAAATTTAAGCAGAGAAGCGAAGAGTAAGATGTCATGACATAATTTGATTGTGAAAGTAGATGCAAAAAAAAATCCAGTTTTGATTAGACATCAACAATTACTTTTAGAAAATCCGATGCCTATAACAATTCTGTCATTGCATGAAACTTCTCCACTAAATTCAAGTAATTCTCCGAGCCGTAACTACAAGAGACGTATGGTGCTCTGTTTCTATATTCTCTCTGTTATTTTCCGTTGTTTTTCTTACCGAGTAGCAGAAAAAATAATCATAAACGAAGATATTCTCCACAACTGCTTGCTTCTACCTATAGCCCAAGACAGTCATCACCTTGTACATGCTTTCACAGGCGAGGTGTCCCGTCAATTCCCACAAAGATCTTTGGTGGTGGTAATGGATGTCGAGCTCTCTTAAGTTCATTACAATGCATCGGCAGAGGCTTCACGCCATAAAGTTGACTTGCAAAAGACATCTTCGAAATGGCTCGTTAATTTAAAGAATTTAGAGACTCTAAAATTATTAAAAATGTAGTCATGTGTTTGGGAAAAAATATACTTGCTTGAAGCAGTGTATTCAACCCTTTTCGATAGGCCAAAAGTAAATATTGACATAGCTTTCATGGCACATGAATTATGTGACGGTCCACCTACAGGCCTAAACCACCAAGATAATTATAAGGAGCCTAAAATTTTAATAACATGCTATCAAGGGCATGTGCATATGATCCACCTAGTAATTTCTATGCATAGAGTAGCATGCTTGATGTGTCAACCGTTTGATGTGAACGTGATAAGGACAATAATGCAATCGAAAAGGGTGAAAAGAAATAGCAAGGAAACCCTCGCATGTGCATATTTTATGGAAGCAAAGCAATAGTCGAAAAAAAGTTGAAGGGAGGCATGAAGTTTCTCAAAAATGCCAAACAACTTTATGGAAACTGGGTCGGAAAGTACCTTTGCTTTTCCTAAAATAAATATAAAAAAATTAAAGTCAACCTGCTTTTTGGGTCAAGCACATAAAACTCTCTGGTGGCTTGTCCCATTTTTCAACTCTAACCATGAGAAAGGGCATCCTAAAAACTCAAACATAATTCAAGGAGGTGGCACGAAAGTAGACTTAGGCAGTGGGATTATATCATGAATCATAAAATTGGTTGGATAATGTCAAATACTCAATACACATTTCCAATACCAAACAACATACAACATATTTTGTATATATCTTTGTGTGTGCATATAATATTGATTCACATTCACCTCTCTCCATTCTTCGGTACAAGCTGATCTTTTTTAAAGGGGATAAAATGATGACTGTATATGTGCAAACATTCTAGAATTTTCAAGAGAAAGGGAGAAAGAAAATAGTCAAAGGCTACATATTCAAGAGTAACAAGCTCAACTCGTGATTACTCCCTTTAATTGGTCTGCATCTTTGGTTGGAGGTAAAATCACTCATTTTGTATAAGCTCATTGAACCAACACAGTATTCTAAAAATCAAGCTATTTGATTCGATATTTCATAGGTTCTTGCCAACTAAAGTGTCATGGGAGGATGAAGGACAAAAATAAAGAAAGTGCAAGCCCTGCTGATGTCATGGCCACTGTAAGTGGGGGGTAGTTCCGTTGTTTCCAAACTCTCAAAAAATCCTCATCGACATATTTGCACACCGACGAGCGCAAGGAAAGTGAAAACGCGTGGAATAGGATCGCTACGTGTGAGCCATGTCCTTGTAATGAACACATGAAGCTTCCCCTCACTCCTTGTGAAATCCCCGTGTAAACGCAAGGAAACTGAAAAGGCAAAAGGACAGACACGTGCATGACTTTATAACTTTCGTGTTTTTCCACGACTCTTTTTTTTTTCTCCGACAATTCGACTCAATTGCGATGAGGCATGAAGCATACATAAGATAGAGGAAGGAGACAAAAAGAGGACAGGAGACTTCTGCAACGGGGTCAAAACTTTTTTAGGCTTATTAGTTGCTTTCGTAGCACATGTGGTGTGGCAGTCCACCCAACAGGCCTCAACCACCAATATAATAATAACGAGCTTAAAATTTTAAGAACCTGCCTTTCCGGTCAAGCACATAAAATTCTCGGGTCGAAAAGCACCCGTGCTTATCCCGTTTTCGACTTTGACCATGAAAAAACATCCTGAAAACACAAACATAAATTGTTGGAGTTGGTACGAAAGTAGATTTAGGCAGTGGGATTATATCACAAATCATGAAATTGGTTGGATGCTCTCAAATACTCAATACTCAATGCTAAACAACATACAAAATATCTTGTACAGATATCCGTGCGTGTGTATAATTTGATTAGTGTTTAGCTTTCCCATTTTTCCAGTGTGAATTTGTCTCTTTGAAAGGGGATAAAATAAAGACTATATACGTGTAAATATTGTTAATTTCCTCAACAGAATGGGAGAAATAAAAAAGTCAAAAGCCACATTGTCAGGAGGAGCAAGCCCAGTTTGTGATTACTCCCTTCAATCGGTCTACATCTCTTGACTAGAGGTAAAATCTCTCATTTTCCATAAACTTGTTAATCCAACATAACATTCTTAAAAATCATGCCACTTGATTCATTAATTTACAGGTTCGTGCCAACTAAAATGAATAGGAAGATGAAGGACAATGGAAAGAAAGTGCAGGCTTTGCTCATGGGCATCTTAAGGAGAATAGAGAAGGCCACGAACTCGGGGTAGTTCTCCAGTCTCCAACCCCTCAAACAATCCTTATTGATTATGCACAACAAGAGTCCGATATCTTCACTTGGGGAGATTTCCAAGAAGAAACCCAAGTTTGAATCCATTAACATATTTAGTTGGACCCATGTTAAACCAATGAGTTATATGCCAATTAAAATATATTAATTACTCAACATTATATCAATTCTACAATATGAGATTTCTCTAACACACACACACACACATGTGTATCCTAACAATCTCCTCCTCACGAGTGAGTTCTAGTTTTAGATTTGCTCCCCCATAATTCGGTTGTCTTTTTGTATAAACTTACCTCAACTTGAATTTCCAATGCCCAATTTCATCCTTAGTCTCTTTTTCGGACTTATCCATGAAGTCTGTCATCGGGCCCGCATTGTTACACCACAATGCCCATTTGCCCGAAAACCACGTTGATCAATAGATTCCTAGTTGAGATATTCACTAAACAGTGATACACATTGAGAGTGGGCCACCAATCAACCATCGGCTCTAATACCATTAGTTAAGCGTGCGTAGTGAAAGTTCAATACCTTCACTTGGGGAGATCTCCAAGAGAGAACCTAAGTCCTAGCCCATTATCATATCCAATTGGATCCACTTTAACTTAAAATATTAAGCCAATGAGTTATGGGTTAACAATGATATATTAATTGCTTCACATAACATCAATTCTCTAATGTGGGACTTCTCTAACACAACTTACACGCGTATCCTAACATCAATTGTTCCACATTGGATTTTGGAATCTATGTTATTAGATCTATTTTTGAGCTTGCTCAAAGGATTAAATTGCACTCAACAAAAAATACTTAGGACTTGATTGCACAAATTTAAAATTTAGGACTTGACTACATATTCAGCCAAACATTCAGGATTGTTGGTGTAATTTTCACTTATAAAAGCCTAAAACAAGAAGTAGTGTGGTGGATGCCAAATATTCATATGAGAATGTAACAAATACCAATTACTCAGATAAAAATTCTAATGTGATACCCATCCTACATCGGTCTCTCCCACTAAGAAGAACTCTACTATTCACAGGTTTTCCAATTCCTCTCTCTCTCTCTCTCTCTCTCTCTCTCTCTCTCTAATTTTTTTTTTTTTTTTTTGGTAGAACACGAAGTAAAAAATTTCATTACATATAGGAAGATAGGTGTGTAAATTCATAAGCAATTTCATTGAAGAACTGAGATTGATGTCTTTTTTTTTCCCCCTCGAGTTTGCACTCGAGAAATTTCTTTGTCCTTCATGACAACAGTCATATGACAAGAAAGGGCAGATTGCATATGGTTCGTGTTATTTTTGCAAGAGAAAGCATAAGTTACACATTATAATTTATTATTGCGTTGGGTATATTATGTCATGTCCTTCTTCAAATGATGCTGGGTCCAGTGAAAAGCGAGTTGTCTCTTTGTTTGATACCGATATGTGATGAGAAAAAGCAAGAATCCTTTGCCTTGTCCGACCACACTATTGGACGCGATGCATGTGATCGTGGGTCATTCATTTATTTTTTGTAGCGTAGCTTTTGGGTCGGGTTATCTCGGGCTGTCATTGATTTGGCGATGGGACAGCAGACAGCACCTCTTTCCTTCATTCATTGTCCCAACATCTAATGAAACCGATCCCGACCGTCGAATCAGATGACTGCTTCTCAGGATTTATCAGCAAGGGAATTCGCGTGGAATGGTTGATTTCTAGTTGCGGTGCGTTGGAAAAGCTAAGACAAGGCAGTAGCCAAGGGACTCGGAAATGGCCGGGCAAAAAGATGCGTTAGAATATACTTGTAGATTGGCAGCAAAAATAGCATATTCATTGGGAGGACAAATTTTCACGCCAACAAGCGATGTCCATGTGATGAACACAAGAAACTTCCCCTCAACTCCCTGCAAAATCCCCATGTAAACGCAAGGAAACTGAAAAAGCAGAAGGACAGACAGCAGACAGCACCTCTTTATCGCTTCGTGTTTTTCCACAACTTTGTTTTTTTCTCTGACAATTCAACTCAATTGCGAGTTGACGCGTGAAGCGTACGTAAAAAATAAGAGAGGAAAGAGACATGAAGAGGACGAGACTTTTGCCATGGGGTGAAAACTTTTTCAGGCTTCTTATTTGCTTGGATGTTAAGTTGAAAATGAGAGGAAATTGTGAGGGCAAGTAAATAGAATGAATATGCATTCTTGTTCTATGTAAATGTTTGGCATCTCTAGCAACGATTTTGAATTTTCTAAAGGCTCCAATATTGATTCCACATGTTCTTGAGCTCCAATGAATTATTTTTAATTTCAAGAAATGTCCGGGGAGAAAGACTAAATTGCATTGGAAGGAAATGCACCTATACGTCCACATTATGCACCGTGCCATCTTCATGGACCCATGCTTCATGCGTCTCATCATCACCTTGAAGTAGCCACAGGCCCACAATCATAAATACCAACTTCCCTTAAAGAACTTCATCTAGCATGGCCATTAAGGAATTTTTAGTGATACATATCCAAAGTAAAACTCTCGTTGCCACAAAATGCCAAAATGTCATCCAAGTTAGTTAAATATTGATATAGTGTGTCAAAATTTTTTTGGCCCAGCTTGGTTGCATACATACTTGACACGGTTAAAATGGACCCTTGTTAATAGTCGAACATAACACAATTGTGAAAACAAATCAAAGCGCAACTAGAGAAAAGTATCATTATTCAGCCGGAAAAACTAATCTTACAATGAAAGATGAGATATTCATAAATCCAAATGATGATCTAACTCCAAATAAAAAAGCTAGCAAATGGAGAGAAACTCTTATTCCATCGACAATTGGTTGTGATTGGTTTACAAGTTATGAACGTAGTGCGCAAGTAAATTTAACGAAATATAATGTGGGTGATGTTAATGTTTGTAAACCCACCAATTAAAAGATCAACTAAAGAAAGTTTCCTCTTACTAGGAATGGGAGAAAAAAACATGGCCATCCTAAAAATAAAGGAAAAATAAATTAGGTAAAAAATCTTGAAATTAGCTCTTTTCGTGTTAGCAATAATCTCATAGACGGATCATATATACAGTAAGAAAACCTTCAATATCTTCTGCGTTTCTTTTACTACTCATGGATCCAGATATGAGCCCAGAAGTTCTTTGCTCCTCAATCAAATTGTAAACTGGGCCGATAATGCTTCTCACAACTTGTGTTAGCAATAATCTCATGGATTAGGTTGGCCTGCTTGAGCCTGAGTGTGGCCTCTTGCAATTGGCAAGTCATACTCGTCTTAGTTGCGTTGGCATCGATCCCAATTTTGATGTGGTCAAGGTTGCCGCAATCTTGAATTTGCGTTTCCATTAACGATGTGAAGGCCTTCGCTTAATTTAGTGAATTTAGCAGCAAAACCTCATGCAGCTTTATTTCATTGACGGTCTCATTGAGCTTGTTTTGAGCTATATTTGTCGATACTTAAATTTTGGAATTAATTGAGTAGAAAATTAAAGTTTAATTTTTAGCCTCTAAAAAGTATTCATCATTAAAATCGCATAGTACATTATTTAGATATTAGGAATATTTGCATAGAATTTATTAAGATTTATAAAAAAAAAATTAAATAAAGGGTTTTTAAAAAAAAAAGAAAGAAAAAAAAAAGGGCAAGGCTGGGCCGGGTTCACGCTGGCCCAGCCTCTTTTCTTTTTCCTCTTCTTTCCCCCCGGGTCGGCCCATTTTCCCTTTTCCCCGGCCCGGCCCGGCCCGGCCCGCGCGCCTATCTCTTCCTCCTTCCATCTCTGTAGCACCACGGATGTACCCGAGCAGAAAGCAGGAGCAGTCGTGATCCGGGGGTCTGGTTCAGGCCAAGATTGAGAGTGGGAGAGAGCGAGAGGCAGAGAGCGAAGAGTGAGGCGGTGAGTGAAGGGCCTCCTCCGCCGGTAGCCGCTGCGTCTGGACCTCGGCCACCAACCCTCACCGACGCGTGCCTCTCCCTCACGGTAGGTCTCGGTGTGTTTCTTTTTGATTGGTTTCGGGTTGTGTCGATTTCCTGAAGATCTCGGCTCCGAGGCGTGCAAGACGATCGGGCATGGCCCGATCTGTCAAGCTCGTCCTCCATTCACCGCCGCCGAGCCGGGTAGGGCCGCTGCTGCGACCGCCCCTGTTTTTCTCTGTCCTGCGAGTCCTCTGTTTTGCCCCGTTTTGCGTGACATCGGGCCGGCGCTCGCGGCCGTTCGGCTCGCGCGAGCTCCAGCCCTCTTCGCCCTTGCATTTTGTTTCCATGTTTCCATTGTCCCCGTACGGCGCGCGTCTCTCCGGCGCGCGTTCGAGTCCCGGTTGAGCCAGAAACCTTACGATTCGGCAGCGCACATCAACTGTTTGTGAAAATGCCCCAGTTAGTGTTAATATAAAATGAGAACAAGGCCGTCCTTCGACGGGCTGGCTTATGCCGTCCTTTGTTGATGTTGATCATTCCCTTGCAGATTCGTGCAGCCCTGAATGTTTCTGCCCTCATTATCCTCTTCTTTTGATGAGCCGTATGCATGTTAGCGGTTAAATCGTGGGATGTGTCGGTGAAGCGAAGGCCTTGTGAGGATTCCTGAATGAGTCCTCGCCTCACGGCCATCAACTGGCGATGGCAAACTGCCAAAGAAATCAAAACGACAGCACAATCGAATCGAAGCATTACATGAGGTGATCGAAAACGAAACCGACATAAAGAGAGAGTACCAAGTGGGCTGATGGACGGCCAACAGACAAAGGCGAGGCCGCAATCCGCGAGATCAAAAGAGAGACTGGACGAGATGGCGACTCAGGCGAGACCAGGGAGGGAAAAAAACGAAGGGCGCCGTTGGAGAGACGAGAGAGAGGCCAGATCTGAGAGCGTGAAGCAGAAAGTAGAAGGTGTTCTAAATTTAAGACATTTTAGGGTTTTGCTTGAATCTATTAAACCGGTTTTAACCGAGAACCGGTTTTGAAATCTGTTCCAAACCGGTTCCACCCAAGAACTAATTTTACTAGGCCGGGGAGGCGTGCTGTGTTAGCATCTTATTTCGAAAGTGAGTTGTCCTCTTCATGGGTGAGATTGGAAGATTTTACGGATGATCCCGTCATTCGACAAATTATTTTTTCTTGACAAAAGATATATGAACTCGATAATCTTATAGTCTGAATTTTCCATGTAAGGAGAACTTGGTATCAGAAATTGCTGCCGAATCCGGAGAGGCATCTCCGAATGAAAATTGTCAATCTCGAGGGGGACATGAGTTTTTTTATAGGAGGGATACTTGTCCAAAAATCCGGTTCTAAACTTTGAAAATTTGTCATTTTAGTCATAAACTATTTCATGATTTGTTAATTTAGTTTTAAATATTATAATGATTTGTCAATATAATCCTTATGGTAATTTTAACCAGAAATCACTCAAACAGCCCACGTCAACGTTAGCAGTTTCTCACTAAAATTGATCAAAAGACATTATTTTAACAATCTGTCAAAAGATTTAGGATTTAATTAGCAAAATTAAGAAGTTTAGAACTAAATTTCCTTCCCTACAATAGGTTCAAGATTTTTTGCAACATTCGGCCATTTTGTGGGCAATTGGAGTTGGTGGTTTTAGGAAACATATTTAATTGGGTAAATTAGTGCAACAAAACCGGAAAAAAGAAAAAGAAAAAGAAAAAACATCCGGTAATAAGTCTTTTTACTTTGTCAAATTGTCATTGAGTTCTAATCATGCAGAAGCATTCGTGTAATTGTTGAATACAAGTCTAACATAAAAATTAATATGAAATTAATATAAATTGTGCTGCCCAGAGATGTAATCGAACGGACTACGTCGAACTTTTAAAACAATGAGGACCCTTTAGAAAAAAATTATTATGATTTATTGTCACTAAGTTGTTTGGTCTCTTCAAGCCCATCTAGCTCCATCTCCGCCACTCCCACTTATGAAACCCCCTCTTGATAGTAATGGTCAAGCAACCAAATATAAATAATCAGCAGATGTGGCTCCACTGGATAAGACTCTACTGATCCTCAACGAAGAGGTGAAGGGTTCAAAACTCAGGGGAGGCGCTAGGTGTATTAAGTGTGACTCAGGGGTGGTGGGTCCTCCTGCTTAAGTGTCACTTGGGGGTTTACGGCGCGGCTGTCGGCTGTAAGCCGGTTCCTCCAATACAAAAAAAAAAATAATAATAATAATAATCAGCAAATGTTGAAATTTTGTAGCGACAATAATCTATTGGTAGCTTCCTCTTGGGACCTAGCGGACAAGAATTTGTCTATTCTGAAAATTGGAAACTTTTATTTTTTTGGTATTGACTATTGGAATATTTTCTAGGTCTTGAGGAGGGAAAAGTACAAAAAAAAAAAAAAAATTCTAAATATATTGCATTAGCACCAATTTAATTCTAAATTCTTAAGTTATATAAATTTAATCCTAATAATTTTTTAACATCGGTACTAATTGAATTCATTGGGCAAATTTAGGCTAGAAATTACCAATTGGATTCCGATTGTCCTACATGATATAGCTTATGCTAATGTGAATATGTTTTTTACAATTTTTAATTATTTTACAAATTTTTAATTTTTTTCTTTTACTTTTCCTCTTTTCTTCTCTTTTCCTTCTTTTTTTTTTTATCCCTTAATTTCCTTCACCAATCGCCAGCCGCCAACAAGAGTGATGGCTAGGACGCCAGGGCGAGGCCTCTCTCTCTCTCTCTCTCTCTGCAGCAGTTCAAATCGAATCATTTCCTCATTCATTCGGCACCCGTAAGTTCACACTCAATCCTTGTTCTTGGCTTCCGTTTTTCTTTCGGATTTCGTTTTCTCGCCCTTTTTAACTGCCTAACCAAAATTAAAAAAAGTGTGCTCTGCTCCTTCTCGAGCCGTGATCTTGTGCCCACAACCAACTACAGCTTCCTCGGTTAAACCCCCCACCCAACCTAAAGTCCTCTCGTTTGTGTCGTCTCTGATCAGCCGAAAAAGTTACTCCCTTTTTCTTCTCTCTCTCAGTCTCTTTGTTTTCAGGATTCGATTCGCCGGCTTGCTTGAATTTTGGCGGTAAAATTTCTTGCTTGTTGAATTGCGGATGTTCCACACCGATCTAGAAATCTTCAACCCTTTGAGCAAGACAGCGTTGTTCACGGTAGCTGGTTTAGCGGTCTTTGCTTTGAGGGTTTTTTTTTTATGTTGCATTTCCAAATTCTGCTTCTGGGTATTGCCGCTCGCCAGTCATGACCATATGCCAGCGAGGGGTGGCCTTTCCTAGCCTTCGCTCGCTCTCACCAAAGATTGGTCAGGGCATCCTAGCCCTCACCCTCGCTAATGGCCAAAGGAGATTGCGAAGGTTGGCAACCGGAGGGAATAAGGATAAAAGATATATAAAAAAAAAAGAGAAAATTTCAAGTAAAGATCTAAAGTTCTCTTATTTTCTCGTATAAATATATGAAATGGATATTATTTCAAATAAAAACTCGGAATGTCCTTATTTCTCAAATAAGGGCCTGAACTCACCAAATGTGAAGGGCAATTTTGTCCTTTTAATTTCTTTTAAAATTTTCTTTTTTCGTTATTTTTTTTCTGCTTTTTCCTTTTAAAAAAAACTAAAAAAACTTAAAAGAAAAGAAAAGAAAAGAAAACACAAGTGGGAGGGCATGCCTGAGGCATCGGTGACCCTGCCGGCCTTCGTTGCTGCCCCGCTTGCAATGAGGTGGCAATTCTTTTTTATCTTTTTTTTTTTAAGTTTATAATATAAATTAATTGTGTTTGGACGAAAATGCCCTTGATCGACCTTAATTTTTTGCCGGTCGGCGAGGCTAGGCCCTTATTTGAAATGGTTATAATCATAGACCTTTATTTGAGAAAATGAGGTTGCTTTGGTCCCTTATTTGGAATTTTGCCAAAAAAAAAATGAAAAAAAGAAAGAAAGAAAGAAAGAAAAAAGGAATATAAAAAATAATAAACAAAAGTCACGTTAGCATTAGCCGTATCACGTGGGACAATTAGCAATTTTCAGCTTTGGATGGACTCAATTAGTATCAACATGAAAATATTTAGGACTAAACCGGTCTAATTAAAAAAGTTTATGACTAAAATGTTAGTAATACAATAAATTTATGACTTTTTTGGTACTTTTCTATTTGAGAACAGTAAAATATGCCTTTTCTTTTCTTGATAGTTAATAACCTAATCTAGGTAACGAAGGACGTAAAAATAATTAGAGGAGGTAAACGTTCCAAATGTTACTTTCTTTCCTCTTTCCACGACCATATAATGTCCTGGCGTCGTATGCCAAGCACTAATGGAAAAAGCGTCACTAGCACAAAAATTTAAAAAAATTCATATGAGTATCCTTCATGTCTAACTAATTTTCGTGTTGTGAAAAATTCCTGACTGGTTGACCCACCTCACAATACTGCAAGCTAATTTTTGCATAACAGAGAAATTCCAAGCTGATAAATTCGTGTTATATTTATCCTAAACTAATTCTGTCACAGGAAATTAGTTTAGAATAAATATGATGCGGATGTACCAATTTTTTGTGAAATAATTAGTTTAAGGTAAAATGATAAGAATATACTAATTTGAGAATTTGTATGGTATTCACTCTATTATGGTGGATAACTTTTAGCAAAATTTGCCTCTGGATGTGTCATCCACTAATACTTATCCTAGTTGCAGGAAATCTGAAGATCGATAGCAGGGGCAAGCCGTTTCACTATGACAATGAGGCAAGACATGTTGCGGTTTTTGTATTCCTCGTCCAGCTGTGCGAGAAGGACTAAAGAGCATATAGTGTTCCTTTTTATGCGTCCAACCGGAATTGGTGGAATCAAGAAAGTAACAAAACAAAACGAAAGAACAAAGATGGATCTGGTAAGTAAAACTTTTCCACCAACCAAAAAGAAAAAAAGTTAACCTGTTCCTTTGTCAATTTATATATTGTCACTTAATCCTGATTTAATGAAATGATTCATGCATTTGTTAAAAGCAAATACATCTCGAAATTAAAATAGAATGTGATGCACAAAGTAAAATCTAAGACGAGATATGATACGATTATTCGATTACTCGTTCAGCTGTATGAGACTGATTGAAAGCACGTGTAAATTAGTACAACAAAGGTAAAAGTGGATTCAAATTCCAATGTAATGCACATGGGACGGGACCTCAAATATCCCAAATGGTAAGGCCCTTCAGATAAAGTTATTGTTAATTAGTATGATTAAATTGTTAAGCGTCTTCAAGCCCAACTCTCTCACAGCCACTACCTTCTATGAAACTTCCTCATGATATTAACTTAATGATCAATATAAACAAACATAAAACAGTCTGCAGTTGCTAAATTGACATAGTTACAAAAATATAATGTCAAATGGCGAGGCAACAAATCATTATCATCAAACTAGTTAAAGTCCCATGCGTTGCACGGACCAGAAATTGATTAATTGAAATATTTGTTTTGGAGATATATGGTATAACTTTACGAATTGAGCATTGATTCATCAATCAATAACAAAATTCTACTAGAAACATATGAATCATTAGTTTAGTCTTTCTTCCTATAATATGCAATTTTCTTTTTTATTTGAATGTTGTTTTGTAGATAAGCAAAAACTGTAGTACATTGTGGGATCTTCTTGATCTTTGTTGATTTCATGTAATATATATTCGGTGAGACTTGTGTATAGATTACTTGTATTCTATATTTAACAGGATCTTTTGCAATTGGTTATTGGACCTACAGATAAACCACGCATTTTAACATTGAAGTTAAGCAACTGAATCATTGTTCGTGCTAATCTAGTTTTAACTTAGTATCAGTGCCGCATCTCTTTGTGAAAACTAATTAGTTGTTCATTTTATCGCTGCGATTCAGTTTACAAATCTCGCTGGCGTACGGCAAAGTCTACTGCCACTGGATCCTCTAACTTTGAAACTAGGGTGCTACTCAAATTGAGTTTAGCCCATCACTCCCTTCCCAGAAATCACACCTTCCCACAAGCAGAACTTTCCATTGTCGTCGACGTCTGTCTGGCGAAAGAGTCTCCTTGCGCCTCCTCTAACCACACCTTGCTCCGCCTCCTTATCATCGGGCCACGTAGTCAATAGTCCCGTCCAATTGCAGCCCCATTCCATGTGAACGTGATGGTCGTCAGAATTTTAATCCCTAGTCCAGATTATTGTGCACTACAGTAACTTTTGCCTCCAAAAACTGAATTGACATAATCAGTCAACTTATTAGCCGCCGTAAAAGCACTTGGTTGAATTTCTTTACCCGCAGATCACGCCCTACCACATCGGAGAGCTATGTTACCAGGCCAAGTCGCAGACCATGTTAGTAGGAGACTTCAGCAGCTCAATAACATTATTGACCAAACAGGCTCAATACTTCGACTGATCGATTCGAAGTCTTCTAAACCAATTCAAACTAGCCTTGAGTTTCTTTAATGTGTTTTTCCTGTTCAAGTTCGAGGTGAGTTTTACTCTCAACCTTTTAGTACCACAAAGATTAGTCAGAGGTCTTCCAACCCGTCCGAATCATCGAAGATGGTTCTAATTATTATTTGTGGGTTAAGCCATGCCTAGTTTTTTGAAGGGGAGAAAAAGATGGCTACATGTGACAGGAAAGACATCCGTGGAACCTATATGAGCATCTGATGAAATTGTAGAATAAAATACGTTGAAAGACTAAAAGATAGATCAGTGAAAACCACCAAATCTTGAGAGCTGGTAGAAAGAAAAACAGAGTGTCGAGCCATCAATGAGGTACCACTCTTAAATAGCTAGAATTCTAACCTCATGGGATCTGAAGCAATATCCACTGCTCTACAGTTTAGTAGGCTTGAGACTGTTAAACAGGTGTGAGATTTACTTGCTCAATGTTATGGTAATAGTGATATGGCTCACCAATATATTGGAATCGGGGCAGTTTATTGCCCATTTTTTCAATTGGATGTAGTCGACTCGAGATCAGTTTGCACTTTCCGAATCTACATGAGAGTGTAAGATTGATAAGAACCTGTATGGTAGCTATCGAGATCGTATGTGCTTCATTCAATTTTTGACGGTGTTAGTTGACGAATATGGGCCAATTCATGCATCATTCCTCCATCGCACTTCTCCGCCCACACTGCAAAGTATTGCTGCAGAGCAACTCTAAGGAAACCGTATGAAGGGATCCAAAGCTTTGGGGCGACATTGCTCTTGCGACACCGCACTCCTACCTCTGCCGTCCTGCCGAATACTGTCATTATTGCCAAAGTCTCTTCCAAATTGTCATCACAACGTAGAATAATTTCAGGACTAATAGGGCCAGACTTGGAAGACGTATTTTGAATTATCTTTTAACATCGAGCAATAGTCATTCGTCATCAGCCGGTGATGCGAAACAAGCCACTAACTACCCAAATAAAGCAGCAAATTTTGTGACGCTGATCCAACTCCAAGATAATGTTCTAAAAGCTTCTTTTGATTTTTTTTTTTTTTTTGGGGGAAATTAGTTGTTTTTTCATGGAACAAAAAATAAACTCGGTAATCTATCAGTCTAAATGCTCCTGAGAACTTGGTGTGAGAAATTGATGCTGGTGATTGTGGATTTGTGTCCAAATGATAATTTCGGCTCCCGCTGCCAGTTACCAAGAAGACTTTGTAATGGTTCTCTTGCTCCTTTTGGTCTCTTAAATCTTCTGGACAAAGCCATAAAAAGCTGCATTGAGCCTGTTACACTTCAAGCCTGGTGCCAAAGACGAGCTTCAACTTATTCAGCACTCTCTGTCTATCATTTGCTCATTGCGGCATTGCACATCTGATGGTGCGTGACGGCGACATTAGGGGTGCATAAGAAAGTCGGAAATTCAAACACACATGAGAAAGACGGGACGAGTATAATAATATACAAGCATCCGTCCACCAGGTTATACACGGATTACCATTTGACTACGTTACATGCAAGAAAAGAAAAACCTCCGTGGTTTCTAAGTCACCTATGTAAGACAAACTTCGATATCTTCCTAGGTCTGAACCACTTATTCCCAATCCCAAGTAACAATTTTTGAGTAAAAAAATAAGCTGAAACCCAAGAAAATGACATCTCTTTCCTAGCGAAAAGGCCACAATTTTAATCTTCTCACTTCTTGATAAATGAAATGCCCTTCTTCTACTAGCTCTTTCTTTGCCTTTTCCAAGCTAGCTCTACATGTTAATAAACAAAGGTCGAAATTTTAAAAAAATAATTTTCCTTTGATGTAGTCAAAGTAGAAATAAAATTATGAGAGTAATAAAACTGGAGACCTTTCGTACTCATTCAGTAGGCCAAGGGGAAGAACCTCCTTAGCCCCAGTACGACTGAGGCGCACTTTGAATGCAAAGAACGGAGACTGAGTCATATGAAAGATGGGGACAACAATAAAGAAAATCATTGGTCGTTTTCAATCCATTTGTTTCGTGGAAAAAAAATTCTGAAAAAACATTTTCCTCAGTTTTCAGCGTTTAGTTCACGTAAAAAAATAAGTCAATAGAAAGAAAATGATTTCCCTCTTTGAAAATAGAAAACATTTTGCAAAATATAATTAAGTATTGACACTTGGACTCGAAACTCTATACTTGGCCATGAAAACTCTAATGTTGGTCTTGGGTCACGATGTTCAAGACCAAGTCTCCAATGATTAGGCCCGAGCCCTCGGCACCCACAAACCCCTGGTGCCCATGAACAATTCTCGGCACCTGAGCCTCGGTCCATAAAGGATGTGCTCAAATCTCGGATACTCAAGCTCTAGTCCACAAAGACCATGCATGGGTCCTTGACACTCGGGTCATTAATTAATCAAATGTTCATTCTTTTAAAATATTTTTAAAACGAATTTTTAATTATTATTATTTATTTTATTTTTAATTATTATTTATTTATTTTTCTTTTCTTTGTTTTTTTTTCCTAAAAAAGAAAAAGAGGAAGGAAAAAAAGAAAAAGAGAATATAAGAGAAGAAAAAAAATTTGACTTTTAGGTGATTTTTCTCCGGAAAATCTAATCAACCTACCAAACGGCGGAAAAGAGCCCTGAATATTTCATTTACACATTATTTGAGCATGTGAAAAGAGTCCGCATATCAGATAGCCATCAAATTTCCAGTTCATGACAGATATCAGACTACAATTCAAAGGGCCCAAAAAAGGACTCACCATTGAGAGAGTTGCAGAGCCAGCTCCAACTTCAGCCTGAAAGTAGTCGAAACACAGAGTACACAATTCAGTCGGCTTCACGACATACTGAAGCAGACAAATGAAGATTAAGACATCATGCCATAATTTCGTTGTGGAAATAGATGCAGAAAAATCCAGTTTCGAGTTGACATCAACAATCACTTCTAGAAAATTTGATATATTTGACAATTCTATCACTGCATGAACTTTTCCACTTATCATCAAAATGAAAGTCATTCTCTTCGCCGTAACAACAAAAGATGTATGGTGCTCTGCTTCTACATTCTTTCTTTTACCTTCCTTTGTTTTCCTTAATGAGGACCAGACAAATTAATCAAACGCTAAAGACATTCTCACAGCTGCTTGCTTCTGACTATAGCATCATACAAAGTAATCACCTCTTACATACTTTTACACGTGAGGTGTCCCATCAATCCTGAGAAAGATCTTTAGTAACACTTTTTTCTTGGATAGTGGTAGCGGATAGGTTTCCGAGGTGGCATTTGGTAAATCTTGTTCCTTGACCTCTACAAGGGGTGATAAAAGAGGCTCTCTTATGTTCACTACAGTGCACAGGCAAAGGCTTCATGCCATAAAGTTGAATAGCAAAAGATATATGCCCACATGGACCTAAGATGTGATTCTCCTGAAAATATCATCCTTCTCTTAAATAAAGTTCTCAATAGAGTAGATCTTCGAAATAGCTTGTGAATTAAAAGAATAAAGAGACTCTAACATGATTAAGCATATGGTAATGTGTCTGGGAATAAAAAAATACTTGCTTATAACGATGTACTCTTTAGGCCACCTCAGTACGCCGAAGCTTGTCACAAGCCCTGGACAAAATGAACATCACTAGAACAGCTACGGCAATATTTTTTGATCTGAAAACACAAAACTGAAGAGACTATTGGAATGTGATATGACAGCAACACTGCCTAAATTGACGTCTAAATCCGTAAAAGATAAAAATTTATTTACCTGCACAACTTCTGTCCGCCATTTTGGATGCGTGATGTCAGGTAATCAATTTCTTGACGAGTGAGTGGTTTAAACTACAGATTTTGAAAATGCCACCTGACAATTAGCATTCTACAAAAAAAAGGTGCAATTTCTAACAGCATCCCTGTCAAACATATGTTCTCATTAGAAAGAATACATCACAAACCTGAGATAAAAGAGGTAAAATCGTCACTTCTGCATGACCTTCAACAATTGGAACGTCGACTTCTCTAGGATTAAGACCCTGTACTTCTGCCTGCAAGGAGCACAATAGATCATAAGTCAACCTGGGAAATAAAAAAGTTGTTCTATTTATAGAATTCTCTCGAAACTGGTGTCTTTCCCAATTTTGCTGAGTGTTAGTACTACCAAGTATCTATGACCATAGACACTCTCATCAATGTCATCATCATCATGAGAAGAGAACAAATAACATTCACTATTACATATTAGCAGTCACATGATTATTTTACCCAAAACAATCAAATACACGGGCTTATGGACTGCACTGCTAGACTTGCAAATAGGCTGATTTTATTAACTTGCTTCTATGCCCTGCCCATGATCCCACAGATGAGCGTCAGCCTATTTAATAAAATTCAACTTAGTGTTCTTTTCACAAGATGCCCTTGGAGTAAGGTCTTAATTGCGGATTCACAAGATATAACGTTTGAAACAAAATAGCATGCTAAACAAGGTAACATACGCTTCTTACTTTGTAGCCTCATACAAAGTGACGACCTGATTGATACTCAGAACATAAAGATACTCAATGCTTCTCGATAGAATCAGCAGGAGAGATACCTACCACAAAGGTATTTGCTCTAGCTACATCGAGCATGGTCACGCCCAACGGTCTCTTTGGGTCATAAGTGTCAGCTTTCTTGAAATCTTCGGCTGCAATGGGAACTGTGGAGTTAAAAGTGTTGCTAATCGGGTCATCTCTTGTCATTCTCGGTTTCCTGGGCACACCGCCAGGGATGATGACAAGGCCCATTCCTACAAGGCCTTCCTCCAGTTGTTGCTGTCCCAGTAATCCACGGACCTGATTATAGAAGCAACAAATTGGTCTGACATATTGAAATGATCCATAATGCAATGATGATATCGATTGGAAATAAAACATTATAAGAATTCGACTTGACAAAGAAAACATTGTCTTAACATCATCACGAAATATAACACAATGCTCAAGTGTGACATGTCGGTGGTGAATGTGTGTTGCCAATTTGGCTTTTATTCCACATGCAGGGTCGCTAATTCGTCTTTGTTAAACGCGCAGGGCCTCAAAACTCTGAAAACTCGCGGCCAACTCTTTCTAAGCCAGTTTTCCGAGCCAGTTCTACATGTAAGCAAACAAAAGCCGAAATGAAAACTTCTGTCTTCCTCTGATGTAATCAAGACGCGCCTGAGAATTTCGATGCCAATATTCAAACCTATATCTATGGTGCAAAGAAAATCTGGAAGGAGTTCAAAGCTACCTCACATTAGTACTGCACTGGCTCAAACCCCGGACATGATGTGCTTTAATCAGAAGTTCCTGCACTTTTGGGATGATGCATTCTCCTTCAAAGCACATTCGTCCTCCAAACCCCAAAGTTGCAATCGCTTCCCCAGCACGGTAGAACGAATGGTGCGTCCTTCAGCTTCTGGCGCCATACTGTCAGTCTTTAACTCGGTGAGTTCTGGCACATCGGGCAACTTTTCCAAGGACATGCAATATTTGATCTCCGCTTTTGTCAACGAATTCAATTCTTTCAAGCCTTCGACAGCTCTCAATTTTGCACAATGTTTTAGCTCAAGATTCCGTAAATTTGTCAACTTCGACAGGTTAGGCAATAGTTCGATCACATTACACATGGAAATGTGCAGAAACATAAGTGATTCTAGTTCCCCCAAACCTGGAATCTCCGCTAGTTTGGGAAAGTCACTGAGTCGCAACTCTTGTAGCCTTTTCAAGTGCAATAGATCGGGCACGCGTGGCGTTAGACATCCAGTTATTGAGAGAACCAACAAGCTTTGGAAGTCGGAGAAACCTGGCAATTGCGGGATAGTGTGAAGTTTCAAGGTTGATAAGCTAAGCGGAAGCCGATTGATGGAGTGCACGTCCTTCCAAGGCAAGGTAACCTCGTTTGGCATCCGAAATGTCATAGATTGTTCTTTACGCACTTCGAGATGATGTAAATGAACTAGGCTCGAAAGCTCGGGAAGAATAGGAAATTCAGCAGCTTCAACCACCAGGCATTCCAAACCTGAGGGAAGCTTGGGCAATGGGGAAAGCCGGTGGCTTGCAATTTTAAGCGTTTGGAGACTAGAGAAATCATTGATGTTTCTCGGAATTATAGAGATTGGGCTCCTATATAAGTTCAAGATTCTCAGACGAGTCAGGCTCAACGTTTCCCATGGGATTTCATCCTTGAGATCCGGACAAAATGAGGCATTGAGCTCTTCTAGCGTCTCCACCCCTCCAAGAGCTTTAGGTATTGTGCGTATCTTAGTGTATGCCACCTTTAAGGTTATTAGTCTCTTCATTTGCCCAATAGAGTCCGGAAGCTCATATAGATTCTTGCATCCAAAAAGAGACAAATGTGTGAAATTCGTAAACATTCTAATGGGCTTTAGGAGAGTGGAGATCTCCAAGAGTTTAAAATCGAACTTGATTAATGAATTTTGTTCCCCATAGTGCGCAAGTTCAAATAGATTTCCACATTCAGATAAAGACAAATGTGTGAAATTCATTAACCGTCTAATGGAATCATGAATAATGTAGCTTGAGGAGAAATTTAAATCCAACTCAATCGATGAATCTAGCTCCCAAATAAAGTTCGGAAGCTCATATAGATTCTTGCATTTAGATAAAGACAAATGCTTGAGGCTCTTTAACCTTCCAATAGAATCCGCAAGGACAGAGATCCTTGAAAAATTTAAATCCAACTCGACCAATGATTCTAGCTCCCCAATAAAGTCCGGAAGCTTATTTAGATTATTGCATTCAAATAAAAGCAAATGCTCGAGCTTCTTTAATCTTTCAATGGAATCAGGAAGAACGGAGATTCCTGAAAAATTTATATCTAACTTCACCAATGATTCTAGCTTCCCAATAGAATTCGGAAGCTCACATAGATTCTTGCATCCAAATAAAATCAAATGCTTGAGTTTCTTTAACGTTCCAATGGAATTGGGAAGAACGGAGATCTCCAAGTGTTTTAAACTCAACTTGACCAATGATTCTAGTTTGCCAATGGAGTTCGGAAGCTCGTGTAGATCATTGCATGAATGCAATTTTAACTTGACCAATGATTCTAGTTCTCCAATAGAATTCGGAAGCTTCTGTAGATTCTTGCATTTAGATAAACACAAATGCTCGAGCTTCTTTAACCTTTTAATGGAATCAGGAAGAACTGAGATCCCTAAAAATTTTAAATCCAACTTCATCAATGATTCTAGCTCCCCAATAGAGTTCGGAAGCTCACATAGATTCTTGCATTCATATAAAATCAACTACTTGAGTTTCTTTAACATTCCAATAGAATTGGGAAGAATGGAGATCTCCCAGGAATTTAAACTCAACTTGACCAATGATTCTAGTTTGCCAATGGAGTTTGGAAGCTCGTGTAGATTACAGCAACCATATAAATCCAATTGGACCAATGATTCTAGTCCTCCAATAGAATTTGGAAGCTTATGTAGATTCTTGCATTGAAACAAAGTCAAATGCGTGAGATTCAACCTTCCAATAGAGTGAGGAAGTTGGTTGATATTACATGGAACTATTAACTTCATTAAAGATTTTAGATTGCCTAGTGTCTCTGGAAGCTGAAACTGGATCGGATCCTTGATGTAGGAAATGATAATCTCCGACAAGCGTTCTAGAGAACCGATTTCTTTGGGCAACCCTTCGAGGGATTCGCATCCCTCGATATCCAAAGTATTTAGTAGTTTTACCTTACCGACTATCAATCGTATGCAAATTCATACAACTCTTAAGAATTAATTTCTCCAACTTGCCAAACTCAGAAATGTTGGGCGTCTTGGTTAAGAACTAGCACCACGACAAATTTAGTACTTTCAACTTTTTTTCCATCTACAATGGGAAAAAAGGACAATTCCATGTCAAAGAAAGTACGTGAATACAATAGCATACAACTAGCTCATGAAGGTCAATTAATAAAATTTGAAGCCAACATAAGTGAGGTGGGTTAGTACCTCAATATGCCTCCATCCACCCCACTTGTGGGTGATGGCGCTCCGTGAGAGGTCAAGCACGACCAAATTCACTAGGTGAAGATTCGTTGCTAAAAAATTCAATGAGCAGGATTGCCAAGAAAGCCATCTCAAATTACGAAGATGATTTTTGAAGTCACCTACAAAATTTATTTTGTCCCCTTTAAGGAACCTCAGCTTTGGCAAATAGGCTACGTCTTCAGGTGTTAAGTCATGAGGGATCGCCCAAGTGAGTGCTCGTACATCTCCTTTTTCCTGCCAGCAGCAGCAGAGAATGAAGATGAGTGGGCAGCACAGGAAGCAAAAAACCAATGTAAGTAGTCAATAATATCAGTGTTACTTCGAGCCCAAACTAATTACTTTTGTGCTTCTCAGCTTGAAAATAAGACAAACCAAGCATGTTTAAAAGGTCCATTCGGTGTTGATTGCTCTGTATTTTCACAGACTAAACACTTTCAATGAAACAGAGCTCATTTTCATTCTCACTGGACAAAAAAGGAAGAATTTCAACTGAGCAAACGACGCATTAGCTTTCTTCTCGTTTCACATGGGTATGGCGTGCAAACATATACGTTTGTTGTTTATATAGAGTTAGCATTCTATTTCTCTATAAATTACAAAATAGCGCAGGCCATCAACCGATACTCGTTTTTAAAACACACGAGGAAAGATTTTGTTGGATTGATTATATATTCTACTCTTGATAACTTTACCTCGTCCCTCCTCAGTATGTCCAAATTATTCTCGTCAATCACCAGACAATGACAATTTCCAGCATCTTCGAGATTCTCTTTATTGGCAATGTACCTTCCTAGATCTCGAACTTCATCATGCATCCAGAATGTATTATTGTGCTCATTGATCTTTATCAACGACATGAGGAGAAGGTCATTAATTGTGCTGTGTGGATAAAATTTGCAATCATCCCACATGTAATACGCATATTTCTCATTCTCCCCAATGCAAAAACATGCTATGTCTAGGAATATTTGTTTTTCCCTGGCATCCAATTTGTTGACACTTATCATCAGTGTTTCTCGGACTTCCTTACATGGGACTTGCTTTAAGTCCTTCAATGTCTCGTCCCACTTCGATTTGACCGTGTTGGCGAAAAGAGAACCCACGACTCCCAAAGTCAAAGGTAGCCTTCCAATGTGTGAAACGACTTCAAACGAGAAATTGCACCAATCTTCCGGAGGAGTATCTCTTCTAAAGGCATGCTTGCTGAAAAGCTGAACAGCTCGCTTTATAGGCATCTCCTTTATTGGATACAATTTGTAACGACTAGGTTGCATTTGCTTGTCATTTTCTAGTCTTGTCCAATTTAATATGGACCTTCTGTCCCTAAGTGTGACTGATCCTGCTTACAAAACCGAACCAGCTGTAGCTCCCTGCAATTTTATCGAGTTGCTCCTTCTTGTTCACATTATCAACAACAACCAACACTTTTTTGTTGTGAAGTCTTTTACTTATTCGATCAATCCCCTCGTTGGTGTCATGGATTCCGTCAGCAGAGGTTGAGCCCAATGTATCGGATAACAGTTTCTTTTGCATGTGTAGAAGACGTTGATCTTGCCGCAAGTCTTGGACATCATTAACATCATTAAGGAAACTACAGTAATCAAATTTAGACCGGAGTCGGTTGATGATAACACTAGCAAGAGTGGTTTTACCAATACCACCCGTCCCATAAATTATAACAAAATGTACATCGTCAACAGAGTCCACTTTCAACAATTCCTCTATATCCTTTTCATCATCCATTTCAACTAGATCGTCGGGAAGATATCTGTTCTGCACCTTCAGCTTAAGTAGAACCGTTTGAATAATTAATTTTATGAGTTCCCCACCCCTGCCAGACAGCGATGGTGGACGAATTCAGACAGAGAAAATGACGACAAAATACTATTCCTAACTTTAAGCATATGCTGTTGGAATAAGATAAGCTAAACATGTTAAGACCACTTTACAAACTGTGGCGGTTTTTCAAATAACAAATCTGAATTGATTTAAATATAACAATCTCAAGTTATAGAGATTGGGCTCCTATATAAGTTCAAGATTCTCAGACGAGTCAGGCTCAACGTTTCCCATGGGATTTCATCCTTGAGATCCGGACAAAATGAGGCATCGAGCTCTTCTAGCGTCTCCACCCCTCCAAGAGCTTTAGGTATTGTGCGTATCTTAGTGTATGCCACCTTTAAGACTTTTAGTCTCTTCATTTGCACAATAGAGTCCGGAAGCTCATATAGATTCTTGCATCCAGAAAAAAAACAAATGTGTTAAATTCGTAAACATTCTAGTGGACTTTAGGAGAGTGGAGATCTCCAAGAGGTTAAAATCCAACTTGACTAATGATTCTTGTTCCCCAGAGGGCTCAAGTTCAATTTGATTTCCGCAGTTAGAAAAAGACAATTTTGTGAAATTCCTTGACCATCCAATGGAATCAAGAATAATGTAGAACGGAGAGAGTTTTAAATCCAACTCGATCGATGATTCTAGCTCCCAAATAGAGTCCGGAAGCTCATATAGATTCTTGCATTTAGATAAAAACAACTGCTTGAGGTTCTCTAACCTTCCAATGGAATCAGGAAGACCAGAGATCCTTGAAAAATTTAAATTCAACTTGACCAATGATTTTAGCTCCCCAACAGAGTCCGGAAGTTCATTTAGATTATTGCATTCAGATAAAAGCAAATACTTGAGCTTCTTTAACCTTTGAATGGAATCGGGAAGAACGGAGATCCCTGAAAAATCTAAATCCAACTTCACCAATGATTTTAGCTCCCCAATAGAGTTCGGAAGCTCACTTAGTTTCTTGCATCCCGATAAAAGCAAATGCTCGAGTTTCTTTAACGTTCCAATGGAATTGGGAATAATGGAGATCTCCAAGTTTTTTAAACTCAATTTGACCAATGATTCTAGGTTCCCAATAGAGTTCGGAAGCTCACATAGATTCTTACATCCAGATAAAAGCAAATGCTCAAGTTTCTTTAACGTTCCAATGGAATTGGGAAGAATGAAGACCTTCAAGTGTTTTAAACTCAACTTGATCAATGATTCTAGTTTGCCAATGGAGTTCGGAAGCTCTCGTAGATTCTCGCATTTAGATAAAAACAAATACTTGAGTTTCTTTAACCTTCCAATGGAATCAGGAAGAACGGAGATACTTGAAGAATCTAAATCCAGCTTGACTAATGATTCTAGCTTCCCAATAGAGTCCGAAAGCTTATTTAGATTATTGCATTCAGATAAAAGCAAATGCTCGAGCTTCTTTAACCGTTCAATGGAATTAGGAAGAACGGAGATACTTGAAGAATCTAAATCCAGCTCGATTAATGATTCTAACTCCCCAACGAGTCCGGAAGCTTATTTAGATTATTGCATTCAGATAAAAACAAATGCTCGAGCTTCTTTAACCTTTCAATGGAATCAGGAAGAATGGAGATCCCTGAAAAATCTAAATCCAACTTCACCAATGATTCTAGGTTTCCAATAGAGTTCGGAAGCTTACATAGATTCTTGCATCCAGATAAAAACAAATGCTTTAGTTTCTTTAATGTTCCAATGGAATCGGGAAGAATGGAGATCTGCAAGTGTTTTAAACTCAACTTGACCAATGATTCTAGGTTGCCAATGGAGTCCGGAAGCTTGTGTAGATCATTGCATAAATTTAAATCCAACTCGACCAATGATTCTAGATCTCCAATAGAATTCGGAAGCTTTTGTAGATTTTTGCATCCATGCAAAACCAATTGTGTGAGATTCAACCTTCCAATAGAGTGAGGAAGTTGGTTGATATTACATTGAACTGTTAACTTCGTTAAAGATTTTAGATCGCCTAGTGTCTCTGGAATCTGGATCGGATTCTTGATGCTGGGCATGATAATCTCTGACAACCATTCTAGAGAATATATTTCTTCAGGCAACCCTTTGAGGGATTCACAGCCCTCAATATCCAAAGTTTTTAGCTGTTTTACGTTACCGATTGATCTATCAATTGTATGCAAATTCCAACAACTCTTAAGAATCAATATCTCCAACTCGCCAAACTCAGAAATGTCAGGAGTCTTGTATAAGAAAAAGCAGCACGACAAATTTAGTACTTTCAACTTTTTTGCCTTCTGCAATAGGAAAAAAGGACAATTCCATGTCAATGAAAGTATGTGAATACAATAGCATACAACAAGCTCATGAAGGTCAATTAATAGAATTTGAAGCCAACATAAGTGAGGTGGGTTAGTACCTCAATATGCCTCCATCCACCCCACTTGTGGGTGACCTCGCTCCATGAGAGGTCGAGCACGACCAAATTCACTGGGTGAAGATTCATTGCTAAAAAATCCAACGGGCAAAATTGCCAAGAAAGCCATCTCAAATTATAAAGACGATTTTTGAAATCACCTACGAAATTTATTTTGTCCCCTCTAAGGAACCTTAGCTTTGGCAAATGGGCTATTTCTTCAGGTGTTAAGTCATGAGGGATCGCCAAATTGAGTGCTCGTACATCTCCTTTTTCCTGCCAGCAGCAGCAGTGAATAAAGATGAATGGGCAGCCCAGGAAGCAAAAAACCAATGCAAGTAGTCAATAATATCAGTATTCCTTCGAGCCCAAACTAATTACTTTTGTGCTTCTCAGCTTGAAAATAAGACAAACCAAGCATGTTTAAAAGGTCCATTCGGTGTTGATTGCTCTGTATTTTCAAAGACTAAACACTTTCGATGAAACAGAGCTCATTTTCATCCTCACTGGACAAAAAAGGAAGAATTTCAACTGAGCAAACGGCGCATTAGCTTTCTTCTTGTTTCACAAGGGTATGGCGTGCAAACATATACTTTTGTTGTTTATATAGAGTTAGCATTCTATTTCTCTATAAATTACAAAATAGCGCAGGCCATCAACTGATACTCGTTTTTAAAACACACGAGGAAAGATTTTGTTGGATTGATTATATATTATACTCTAGATAACTTTACCTTGTCCCTCCTCAGTATGTCTAAATTATCCCCGTCAATCACAAAACAACGGCAATTTCCAGCATCTTCGAGATTCTTTTTATTGGCAATGGACCTTCCTAGATCTCGAATTTCATCATGCATCCAGAATGTATTATTGTGCTCATCGATCTTTATCAACGACATGAGGAGAAGTTCATTAATTGCGCTGTGTGGACAAAAGTTGTAATCATCCCACATGTAATGCGCATATGTCTTATTCTCCCCAATGCAAAAACATGCTATGTCTAGGAATATTTGTTTTTCCTGGTCGTACAATTTGTTTACACTTATCATCAGTCTTTCTTGGACTTCCTTAGGTTGGACTTGCCTTAAGTCCTTCAATGTCTCGTGCCACTTCGAATTGACTGTGTTGGCGAAAAGAGAACCCACGACTTCCAAAGTCAAAGGTAGCCTTCCGATGCTTGAAACAACTTCAAACGAGAATTTGCGCCAATCTTTTGGAGGAGTATCACTTCTAAAGGCATGCTTGCTGAAAAGCTGAACAGCTCGCTCTATAGGCATCTCCTTTACTGGGTACTCTCTATAACGACTCGGTTGCATTTGCTTGTCATTTCCTATTCTTGTCCAATTTAATATGGCCCTTCTATTCCTAAGTGTGACTATGATCCTGCTTCCAGAACCGAACCAGTCGTAGCTCCCTGCAAGTTTATCGAGTTGCTCCTTCTCGTTCACATTATCGACAACAATCAACACTTTTTTCTTGTGAAGTCCTTTTTTTATTCGATTAATCCCCTCGTTGGTGTCTCGGATTCCGTCAGCCGATTTTGAGTCCACTGTATCGGTTAACAGTTTCTTTTGCATCTTTCGAAGTTGGCCATCATTAACATTATTAAGGAAACTACAGCGCTCAAATTTAGTCTGGAATCGGTTGAAGATAATGCTAGCAAGAGTTGTTTTACCAATACCACCCGTCCCATAAATCGTCATTAGAGTCCACTTTCAACAATTCCTCTATATCCTTTTCATCATCCATTTCAACTAGATCGTCGGGAAGATATCTGTTCTTCACCTTCAGCTTAAGTAGAACCGCTTGAACGATCAATTTTATGAGTTCCCCACCCCTGCCAGACAGCGATGGTGGACGAATTCAGACAGAGAAAATGATGACAAATTACTATTCCTAACTTTAAGCATATGCTGTGGGAATAAGATAAGCTAAACATGTTAAGACCACTTTACAAACTGTGGCAGTTTTTCAAATAACAAATCTGAATCGATTTAAACATAACAATCTCAAGTTATAGTGAAAATTATCTAGATTATAAAGTGATCGAATTAGCTACCGTGGCTGCTGCCCTGACTCCATTGATTGGGTTAAACACTATCATACAGTTCGGATACTGCCCAGACTCTCGTTAATTGGGTTCAAAACCAACACTTAGATTGGATGCAGTGAGCAAGAGGAAATGGAAATGATTCGGGAGGATACCGCAGGAGAAAAATAAGTTTTAGTTATTTTTAATGTACAGAAAATATTTTGAGATTGATCAGATATATGATTAGTTCCTTCGCTTGTAATACAAAATCAGTCTGTTTGATCTACACTTAATAAGCATTAATACTTGCCTTTTTGTTGTTTCTACTTTACCTTTTTTATTCTAAATTGTTCAAAAATATTTATTTCGCTATTTAAATTTGTTTTAAGGTTTTTGACAACCAAACAGGATGCTAACTTATCATTCAGCAGCAACTTGACGATGACATAACATTTACCCCAACTTTTATCAACTTACAGAGAAATTAATTTCTCAGAGGACAAAGATTGAACATAAGGTAAAAGCACAGAGATGATCGATATCTTTAGATGTATAATGCATCGATTAGAGTTTATCTTAAATAAATAATTCCTTGATAATTTATATTAAAATTAATAACCCAGGAAAAGTTGTGGAAACTTACTCTTTTCCTTCCCGCTTCCAACCAGTTCTAGATGCAACCTCACGAAGAGCGTCTCTCCAGCTCTTCACCTCATCGGGGTCATACTTCAAGGTCTCCTCCTCATCGCCATACTTCGCCTTCTCCTCCTTAAGCAAAGATAGGGCATTACTGTACAATCCGGTACTGCTCTTGACATCCTCTGGCTTCACGTCTAAGAAAATGGGAAGGATCTCCTTCTTCCCATTTGAATTTTTAGCACTTTCTACCATTCGAACAACCTCACGGAGACACCACGCACTGGAAGCAAAGTCCTTAGAGAAGATGGGGATGTAAATTTGAGAGTCGTTGAGGGCTTTGAAAATCTTGTCAATCTTCTCACCGACGTCGAGCTCTTTGTCATCTTTAAAGACGCGGATTCCTTTCTTGACCATGTCATGATAGAGGAAACTAGTAAAGTCAACCCAAGTATCAAGACCCCTAAAACTCAGGAACACCTCGAATTCCATTCCTGATGTGTCAGTGGAGGGCGCCATCGCACGTAGCTAACTGGACTCTGTTGGACGCAAATTGCGTAACCCCAAGATCTCCATAACTAGAACAAGAACATGCATAATTGAGTAGAAAGATTAACGTACCTGTTTTGGGATCCATTGTTCTTGAAGCGGAATAGGAAACACAATGTTCCATGCACAAGTCCTTCTCCTCTATTGCCCTCCGTATCACTGGCTCAATGAGGCGGCCCCCTCACGTGTAGCATTAGGTAAACGCCCCTTAGGTGAGGATACATGTGAGAATTAGGGTTAGAGGAGAGACTTGAGCACTATTTATAGAGTTTCCAGCCAGTCCCCCTCATTACGGGCCAGGCTCAACTTGGCCCACACTAGCCAGCCCATATTAGACTAATTAAGAAACCTTCTATCTCACCTTAGACCAAATCCCGTAAAACGGTAAACGTTAAACGGTAAATTACAATATCAATTAATGTAGTCCACAATTAGAAAAAACTCTTACATTCTCCCACTTGGACTATATTAATTGAAATCGTACTGTATGTGCGCACATTTGGTCCAGAGATAATTCTTAATAGTCAATCCTATCCCATAAAGTCTTAAACACCGAATCATGGCGATAACTGCATGTATACACACAGAGCCTTCCATGGTCACGAATGTTCTCAACTTTATTGATATGGATTCAATATGGTAGTGTGTCAAATGGATAACATCTCTCATAGAGAGATCCCATTTGTTAGTCACCATTCTCTTACTTTAGGTGTCACAAAAACTTGTGCCACTAGAGAATGCTTTATGGTTCCAATGAACCCACATATGTCTTGTCCTTATGGTTAACCTTTCTTTATGTATCACAAGACATATGCACAAGGCTAATAACCGGATGCCCGGATGCCCTTAGCCTTCACTCAAGGTTTATACAATCCCTTGAGACTTTATCAATATGTATTCAACATAATAATAACATATTCAAAATATTTTATTGAATGTAAAAGTTGATACATATCAAATCGTTACAAAGTGTAACGAACACAGATGAAACCTTTATCAGAGTAAAGCCAAAATAACTCCCACTAAACAATAGTATCTGAAGATACTCCTAGGCCCATGCTAATAACATGTCACTCAAATACACATGGGCGTAAGCCTTTAGTTAGTGGATCTACAATCACATCATCTGTGAAAATATGTTATATTATAAGTCACATTTCTATACCATTTCTTTATGATAAAAAATATTTGACCACCATATATTTAGACCCCTTGAGACCTCTGTAGTAAATAAATAATACTACAAATGTGTTATCTCAATACAACCGTATGGGTCTATTCATCAAGTTAAAACGATCAACTCCATCATGAGGTTCTGGAGCCTAATAGCCCAAGTAACAACCTAAAAGAATGTTACTAACACTGCTTACATAGTAGAAGAAGACATAGAACTTTATTTATTGCACTTACTGCTAACATAAATATGTATTATGTTATTGATTGCATGTCATTAGAACAGCCAGCAAAGTTTACATCTAAATACCTTACTAACTGTAAGAATTGAACATGTCTATAAATTACCATATAATCTCTTGTCTTCTTTAAGTACCTTAAAACCTTCTTGACAGCAACCTAGTGATCATGTCCTGGATTTGACCGATATCTGCCTAGAAGTCCCGTCACAAAGACAACATTTAGTCTAGTGCAAATTCGAGTATACATTATACTTTTAAGTGCACTGACACAAGGTACTTCCTTTAATTAGATTTTCTCAATATCTAAATAAGGACAATGTGATAGATTCAGTCCATCACCCTTAACAACAGGAGTAATTCCTGACTTGCAATAATGTATATTGAATATTTACAATATACAATCAGCAAATGTCCTTCGAGAAAATCTAATATAATATGGCAAAAACAATCCTTACAGACCTCAGTACAAAGGATATAAGATGCCTCAAGGTCACAACTTGTAAGCAAAATATTATGTACATAAAGTATGAGAAATAATAAATTTCCTCCCACTGACTTTGCAGTATATTGAATTACTTTGTTCCCAATTAAACAAAATAATAACACTACGAAACTTTAATAATATTGTCTGGAAACTTACTTAAGACTATAAATAAGACTTTTAGTCTACACACAAGTTTACTTGAAACTGCTGTAAAATCATTCAGTTGCACTTATAGATTTTGTATCTATTTAACGTAACTCCAAATAAAAAAGAGTTATTAATGCCACATTCACTCTAAAAGAATCTTTTAAAGAAATAATTATTTCTTCACTATAAACAATCTACCCCACTTTCAGAGTGAAAACTTTAGCTACCAGTTTGGCTTTAAATGTCCTCTATCTTTCTTTGAAATCTTTTAGTTTTGTACGCCAATTTGCAACTAATAAACTTGTGATTTTTAGACAAGTCAGTAAGTTTCCAAACATGTTTCATAGATTGTATATCGCCTTTTATGGCATCTAATCACATACTTAATTGAGGATAAGAAATAACATTTATTTATATCGATAAATCAACCATGTAGTGGATATTGTGGTCATGCTCTCACGAATAGACTATATAGTCTAATGGAATAACTGATTGCCTTTCCCTAACAAATCTCCTCAGTAAAGCTATAACCACTTCATTCTAGACTTGAGAGGTTTGAAATTTTTTTATCATAAATTATATCAAGAATAGTATCTTGAACCTCAACAAGTTTAGTCTATGGTACAGGAGATTCCATAATTATTTATATTGCAATTATCTATTTAGGCAAAGACAAAGACACAGTGATTTTCCATTGTACTATTATCCTTAATAGCCTGAGAGCAGCTAGCAGCTATCATCGTTAAACTGTAGAAACTTTACAGTATGTGATACCATAATTCTTGTATCTTCTTTAGGGTCATAAAATCAATACCCCTTTAACAATCTTTGCAGATGTGTACTACTTTCAAAATCAGACAAGACATAATTTCAAGCAACTAAGGCTTCCATCATCTTATAGCAATGCAGTTCGCAGGCAAACCTCTTTTCAAGTGTTCCAGAATGGAACGCTTCATGGACAGTAAGCAAATTCAATTGCTCTTTTCTCAAGCAACTAATAATATGTTCACAACTTAAAATTTGAAGCAGTAAAAACCTCAATAATAATGAAGTTATTAATTATAGAAAAGGTGACTGAAAACCAATCAATATATATAATTAGCACCATGTGAGTATTGTGTAACTTCACGTACAAGTACACATCCAGAGAGTTACATGCAAAATCACATAATCACCTTTGGGCAGAATACATGACATGCAATTGTATACTCCCCACATGATAAGGGTTATGAGAATATATTCCAATTTTCGTGAATTCATCACCTTTGGGCATATGAACCATTAGGATCGGTCACTCCTCCACCACACTATCATGTATCCCTCCATGAACTAATACACAATCACCTCCTTTGAGAGTATGACTACGCATTAGACCAGGAGACATCCCAATCATCATACGAGACCGAAATTTCTCAAACTCAATCAAGCGTGCCACTAAGGCGGTCACTACTCAATTGAATCATTGAAATTCTCTCATACCAGGGATATAAACTTTACTTCTCACATACACCATATACATGTGATTTTAACTTTAGTGATATGTGCAGCATATCACTAAAATCACATATCATGCTAATTACATTGCCTTATTCATTAACAAAATACAATAAAGTTTTAATTTTTATTAATGAATCACACTTTTATAATGTTTATGTGATAACATACCAGTAATCCAACACATGTATTTTCAAGAACACAGAAAATACAAGAAAATACGCGAAAATACACTAAAAATTCACGTATTTAGGGCTTTGTATGTATTTTCACATTCATAAAATCATCAAATATATAAAATAAATATACCATGACGTAGGGAATCACCATACGAGTCCAACGCCGCCAGCCACGCGCCGATCAAAGCCTCCACGCGCCCACACGCGCCACCTGAGTGCGCGGCGCATGGAGCTCACGCGCGGGCATATCTTGACTGGTCAAAACCAGTCCAACCTATAGCAGTCGAACTGGTTCCCGGCTCAACCATCCATTCCGGTCAACAGTTGACCGAGTTGGGTTAGGTCAACGGTTCGGGTCGGGTCGGCCACCACCACCACGTCCCAGGTAATTTTCCATCTTCCCATCATGATCCACACATACAAAACACAATACAAGTTCGAAATTGCAGCATATAGAATTGAAGTTCCTCACTACCCATCGACATGTCTACTGGTCCTAGACCCGTTAAACGGGTGGGTCGGGTCGGGTTTGGGTCGGGTCATAAATGGTCCGACCCAAATCGATCCATTTAACCCATTTATGACCCGTTTATTGCAATGCAAAAATTTTGACCCATACTCGACCCGACCCATACCCAACCCATACCCGACCCATTTAATTAAACTTAATTTATTATATAAATATATATATATATATATATATATGTATTTAAAAAATGGTATTTCTAAAATAATTTTATACAACACAAATTTAATGGACAATTTTTTTAATTTTTAAAATAATTATTTTAAAAAATGGAATTTTAATTATTTTTTTAAAATAAAATTTTAATTATTTTAATTTTTTAAATATAACTTTTCTTTTTTCTTTCTTCTTCTTCTTCTTTTTCTTTGGCCGGCCGCCGCCACGACGACGGCCGGCGGCCGGCCACAGGCGAGCCTCGAGCTTGCCTGGCTCGCCGACACCGGCGAGCTCGAGCCTCGCCGGACGTTGGGGAGGCCGTTGCCTCGCCAGATCTGGCGTCGGGCGAGCTCGAGTCTCGCTAGATGTCGGCGAGGCCTCTGCCTCCCCAGATCCGGCAAGCTCGAGGCTCGCCGGCGTTGGGCGAGGCTCGAGCCTCGCCGATTTGGCGAGCCTCGAGGTCACCTGGCCGGTCGCTGGCCATCGCCGTGCCGGCGACCGGAGGAAGAGGAAAGAAAAAAAGAAGAAAGAAAAGAAAAATAAATGGGTTGCACAACCCATCTTTAGACTTTAATGGGTTTGTAAATGGGTCTTAAATGGGTACCCATTTAAGACCCATTTATTTTAGTTCTTTTATTTTTAAAACCCATCAGGGCACCTTATTTCTCAAGGCCTGACCCATTAACGACCCATTTATGCTTAAATGGGTCAATAAATGGGTTGTACAACCCATTTAACACATCTAACTGGTCCTTTATGGGTAATAACAGCTCATCACATGCCCACCTAAAAGCCTACAAATTACTCTTTGTCCATATTTACAGTAGGTACACATATTGAGTGCCCAACTAAGAATTAGAAAATTGAAAAAATCCACCATCCCAGATAAATAACAATCAAGCAAACACCGCGTTCTCGCAGCTGTTCCATTAAAATAGCGCAACTCGTTCTGCTCGGACATCATGTGTGGCCAATAGGAGATACCATCCCACGTAAGTTAATTCACTTTCATGAAAAAGATCCAATATAGTACAAAATTACGTGGATCATCTTTCATAATCTATTTCAAGCACCGAAAATTCGATGGACCCACCAAAACGACTTGAAATCTCACAACAACGATAAACCCAAGCACGTAACTATATGCACGCGGAACCAATAACAGCACCCACGGAATCCAAACCAAATCAGGCAAAATCAGGGCAGCCAGCTAAATCAACTATCCCCAATCCATAACAACCAAATCGGCTATCGGGAAACGCGGGAGGAATCCCTCGTCGGGTCAATGACGTCAGCCTCGCGCACGCCGCGCGTGAGGATGCGTGACCGCGCGTGGGGCCTCCCTCGGTGACGCGCCACCCACGGTCTTGCTCATCTCGACGAGCCCAGTGCAAATTTGTAATTTAATTTGATTTTTCTTATTGAACAAAAAAAAAAAAATCACGAAAATCACAAAATTAGGGCAAAAATTATATGCGTTCAAGTTCTAGGGTTATGGTTGCTCTGAAACCACATGTTGGACGCAAATTGCGTAACCCCAAGATCTCCATAACTAGAAGAAGAACATGCATAATTGAGTAGAAAGATTAACGCACCTGTTTTGGAATCCGTTGTTCTTGAAGCGGAAGGGGAAACACAATGTTCCACGCACAAGTCCTTTTCCTCTATTGCCCTCCGTATCACTGGCTCAATGAGGCGGTCCCCTCACGTGTAGCGTTAGGTAAACGCCCCTTAGGTGAGGATACATGTGAGAATTAGGGTTAGAGGAGAGACTTGAGCACTATTTATAGAGTTTCCAGTCAGTCCCCCTCATTACGGGCCAAGCTCAACTCTGTGACATCCTGAAATTCGAGTCCTCTGAGGAATGAATAGATGTGAATTTCATCAATGCATTGTTGGTTGATCTCACTCGGAATTGATCACTCCTGAGATACTGACCTTGAGGGGAAAGGCTAATGAGGACAGAACTCGTACGACTAAAGGACTCGACCTGGGAAAACGACTTGACCGTGAGATTTACGTGAGGACGATCCTGTAGATAGGCAGGCCGATTCTGAGGACGACTAAAAGTCGATTCGCGGACAGAACATAATGGAACGACGGGTGATTCCGTTTACTGTTATCGAATCCACGAACGACCCTATGTCGATCCTCAGTAATCGTGTACTTTAAAATAAGAATCTATCCCCCGTAATTTCATACAGTCAAGGACGTCCATGCGTCGAGATGTCTTGAACGTGATTTGATATGAGTCGGTCACGCGTGAATCCTCAAAGCCACCCGTCAGTCTGAGTTGTTACCAAAATGGCATTGGGCGAAATTGACATGGCAAGAGAACTTATGATTGGACTTCGAATTATTGGGAATGTCCGGGACGGACTTTGGATGAAGCTACTTGATACGATCGGCAGCCCGGTTAAGCCGAGCAATTGGAAAAAAATGGATTTTCGGACCGAGGAAGCAAGCCCGTGAGGAAGTGGGCCGAGCCAAGTCAGTGTGGGCCTTAGGCCCAAGTTGGGACAGCCACCAAATGGGCCTAAGTCAAGCAAATGAGCCCATTGGGCCAAACCAACTATTCATCTTCTAAGCCCATGGGCCAATTCTTGGCCATTTCAAGCCCATCCAATTCCCAAGCCCATTCCTATTCATGGCCAAGCCCAATCCTTAGGCCCATCCACCAATTTCAGCCCAAGGTCAGATGTGTAATTTGTGCAAGGTGGAATGACCTAAATGCCCCTAAAAGCATGTGGATAAGGCAAAGGAAGAGAGAGAAGATGATGTCACTTCGTATGGGGAATTGAAGTGGCCATTTAATGGCCTTAATGAGGTGTGACACCAGCCCTCACATCTGTCTCTCTCCCCCATTCGGCCTCCAAGCGGACGAGCTCCTCTCTTCCTCGTTTTCCCTCTCCTTCAGTTTCTGCTCCAGCTGACCCTTCGTCAAAGAATCGAGTCAAAAGTGGTCTTCCCGGATGAATCAGCCAACGATCCACCTATCACCGTGACCGGGAGAGACAGACCGTTCCAACGAGCCCAGTTTCGTCCCGAACGGAGCTGTCGGTCGTCCTGTACGGCCGTCTCAAGACGCCGGTCGCCGGACCGCCTGGTTCCGCCCTGCTTCGCCTGTTTCGACTTTGCAGCCCGTTTTCTTCCATTCCAGCCGTTCCTTTGCTCATCCCAACCTCCAACAAGACTCCCAAGACCCCCGGGTGTCACCAGTTGCCAGCCACCCTCCTCGCCGGAGCTCCGGCCAAGCCGTTCAACTTGTTTTCTTCTCCGGCAGGGCTGTTTTTCAGAAGTTTCAGTGGGAGTCCGAGCTGTGGTTGCTGTGTTGAGCTTGGGACCACCTTGGATCGTCGTGGTAGAGGTCCCGGAGCGTCACCTCCGTCGTCGCCGCCGCGTCGGTGTCTCCGGCCCGCTTAACGGGTGAGTTTAGCTTCTAATCCTTCGATTAGTGCCTAAACTTGCTTAGGGTTGGTTTAGTTAGATTTAATTATAGTTTAAGTGATTTAATTAATTTGTATTAGCCCTAAGATAGGTGGTTATATGGATGAATTAGATTAGTCTAGCTTAATCTTGCTTTATTTTCTTAATGTGGTTTATGTGGTTAATTAAGTATGCTTGGCTTTAATTAATTGATGATTGCTTTAATTAATGCTTTTAATGATTTATGAATTTAATTTATAGTTTATTAAATTCTGGAATTTTACTGTTCATGCGACACTATTCACGATGTACTGTTCACCGAGTACTGTTCACATGCACTGTTCATCCAGAATGCGAAAAGTGTCTAAAATTCATGTGTGTTGATTCTATGAAGTGATTGGATGTGTTATTGCATAAACATCCGCATGAAATGTATGTTTTCCATAAAAAAGGGGAAAACGGTTTGTTCGAGGGACACCGAAATGAGTCACTTTTAGGAGAAGATGATTTAAAAATGTAAATGCAAGTGTGTGTGGAGTGGCTAAGTGCCCAAAGATAAAAAGGGAGTTGTGGTGGTGCGGTTGTGTGATCATTAAGTTGAATCCGTTCCCCACTGTGTGTCTGGTGGGCGATACTCCTTTGTGAAATGCCTGTGTGGCGTGGAACTTGCCTGTGTGGCGGTAATCGAGCCTGTGTGGCGTGGAACTTGCCTGTGTGGCGTAGAATGTGCCTGTGTGGCGGTAATCGAGCCTGTGTGGCGGTAATCATGCCTGTGTGGCATGGGACTTACCTGTGGAACTTGCCTGTGTGGCGTAGAATGTGCTTGTGTGGCGGTAATCGAGCCTGTGTGGCGGTGATCAATTAGAACATGCCTATGTGGCGATAATCATGCCTGTATGGCAGTGATCAATTGGAATGCATGAGTGAACCACATTGTTTATGGCACGCACGCATGAATCGATAACATGCAGGGTGTGGCAATGGCCAGGTGAGATCGCTTGTGATGCGACTCGTATGTGATTGATGAAATGTATCATCTAATGGCCATGTGCATTGCGTGTATCGTGCTGAATTATAACGTGCAGGGTATGGCATACCAGGTAAGGTTGTATGCGAATCGACTGTTGGTTGTTGCTTGTGGTGGGGTATTCTGGATAGATACCCTGAGTTGAGTTGGTGTACTAACCGGAGCTTAGGGGTGGAACTCACTGAGATTTATATCTCACTGGTTATTGAATAACCATTTTCAGGTCCTTAGTGTGAAGAGCCAGGAGCTTGAAGCGGAAGGGTCGGGAGCATAGGTGGCTCAGTAGTTCTTTATGACATAGACCTTCTGTATAAGCTTGAAGTGTTTATAAAAGTGTATTTGATTTGAAGTTGGTTGTCCTGCTTTTCTATCCCATGTATATCGTTGTCAGGGGATTAGTTAATTCGCTTCCGCATGTGCAATAAAATAAAAAGGGTCGGCGACGAATCTTGGGAACGTCGCAAAATTCTATCGACCACCGAGGGTTGTGCGCGCGCTCGAGGTTCAGGGCGTGACAAACTCGGCTCACACTAGCCAGCCCATATTAGACTAATTAAGAAACCTTCTATCTCACCTTAGACCAAATCCCATAAAACGGTAAACGTTAAACGGTAAATTACAATATCAATTAATGTAGTCCACAATTAGAAAAAACTCTTACAGACTCGAGACAGAATCGAGCTGAACGAAAATTGTCAATGACCTTGCTTGAGGCAAGACATCAACAAAAGAAAAGAAAATAAAATAAAACGAGGGTGGGTGCGGTTAGTCACGATTCACAGCCATCAATCAGTGATGGTGAACTGCTGAAGAAATCAAAATTAGAGCACGCCGGAATCAAAACATTCCATGAAGTAATCGAAAACGAAACTGACATAAAGAGAGAGTACCTAGTGGGCTGATTGACGGCAGGCCGACAAAGGTGAGGCCACAGTCCGCGAGATCGAGAGAGAGACTAGACGAGACGGCGACGCAGGCGAGACCAGAGAGATAAAAACGAAGGGCGCCACTGGAGAGACGAGAGAGGCCAAATCTGGGAGCGTGAAGCAGAAAGTAGAAGGTGTTCTAAATTCAAGACATTTTAGAGTTTTGCTTGAACTTATTAAGCCGGTTTTAATTGAGAACCGGTTTTCAAATTTGTCCCAAACCGGTTTCACCCAAGAACTGATTTTATAAGGCCGGGGAGGCGTGCTCTTTTTAGCATTTTGTTGCGGATGCGAGTTGTCCTCTACATGGGCGTAATTGCAAGATTTTACAGGTGATCCCATCATTCAATTAATTTTTTTTTTTAAACCGGAAGAAGATATGTAAACTTGGTAATCTTTTAGTCTGAACGCTCCACGTAGCTGTACAAGAAAGATTAAAAACATGTATCGTTGCATATGCGTCTAGCTGGAGTTGGTGATGTCAGGGAAAAACCAAAACGAAAGAACAAAAATGGACCTGGTAATTAGTCATTTTCTTTTATAGAATTGTTATTACAATTGAATTCTAGCATCCATTCATTTTGTAGAAAATAACTTCCAAGAAGATATTTTCCGAATTTTTCGGTATTCATTCAATAAAAAATAAATTAGTTAGGGAAAATATTTTCCATCGACAAAAAATGTCTTCTAAATTGGGAAAAAATATTTTCCACTTTTAAAAAAGAAAACATTTTTTCTTACTTAGTCTCTCTTATCTCACATGTGTAGCTAGCTACCCCTCTCTTGTTGCTTTATTTTTTTTTTCTCTTTTTTCTTTTCTAAAAAGTTCAAATTATTTCTCTTTCTTTTTTCTATATTTCCTTTTATTTTCTTTCTTCTTCGGCAATGGCCAACTACTAGTCATTGGAAAGCTCGAGCTTGCCACTTGCTACATCAGTGAGTGCGGGAGCTCACCTTTGGCCATTTGCAGTCACTATGGCCGGCAACTGATCAAAAAAGGAGGAAAAAATAAAAACAATTAAAAATTCATTTTTTTAAAAAATAAAAAAATTATTAGGAGTTCATGGAGGAAAATTAAATGAAATTGTCTATAACAAACGGAAAAAAAAATATTTTATAATTTATTTTTGCATTTAGTTAAACGTTGGAAAATATTATCAATTTTTCTGGAAAATGGCTTCCTAGAAATCATTTTTTATAAAAACTTCATATTTTCCACAAAACGAATAGAGTCCCTAATCTTTTAAAAAGATTCATGCTTTAGTTCAATGCAAATCTAGCACAAAATTAACATCAAATGCGATGCATATAGTAATGCAATCAAACACAAGGACAAATTTCCTAAACAATGAGGCCCCTTTAGAAAGATTCACTATGAAATTGGATCCATTCAAGAGATGGCACAAATTGGATCCACACTCAAGACATGGCACAATTCTTACACACATAATTAAAATGTAAGACTGTAGTTAAAGAAAAATAACAATTTTCGTGAAAACACTGGATTGCATCTGAGACTTCCAACTCTCACAAGAAGAAAGTTAATCCTCCTTAAAAAAGTTAAAATGCAAGGGTTAAAAATATTTTCCAAAATCAATGACTATGAAAGTAATAATAGGCGACTCAAGTCAAAATGCCGAAAAGATCAAGCCATGTCCAAATGATGAACACATGAAGCTTCCACGTAGCTCCTTTTGAAAGTTCCATGTAAACGCAGGGAAAATGAAATCGCGCTCAAACAGTTGAGCGGCAGCCTGCCATAGAAATTGAGAGGAAAAAAAACAACAAATGAAAGATTCAATTACAAGAAAAAATGTCATCCAAATGGAATCTGTATGACTTATAATCTGATCCAAGTAATAGGGATTTCTCCCTGCCAAAATACTATAACAGAAGAATGACTGGAAATAGATGCAAAATCTCATTTAATTAGTTGCAACGTTCGGCAAAATTCATCGCAGATGTTTCAATCATCCATCCTCAAGGTCTTTCATACAGAAAGAAAAAAAAGAGAGAATCTCTTCAAAATGTGGAGGTACGATAGAGCAAAGGGGGAGACACTTGCATGACTTTACATTTGGTCTTTTCCACAACTTTTCTTTCTCTTTTGACAATTCAACTCAATTGCGAGTGAGTGGACGAAGCATTCATAAAAAGTGAGAGAGGAAGGAGAAATGAAGAAGACAAGACGCTTTTGTAATGGGGTCGAAACTTTTTGAGGATTTTTAGTTGCTTGGAGATTAATTAAGTCTTCTTTAACAAGACGATGAATACGCAGACTTTATGAACCCCGACTAAACTCTTCGTGCGTGTCAAAGATTGGTCAGTCCCTCAATCCACGCATAGTTTATCTTTTAATAAGTGTAAGCATACATGCTTTCGCAAGTATAAAAGGAAAATCCACCCCCCCCTTTCAATTTACGACTCTTTATAGTACTCTTCTCCGTAACATTTCTACCACTACAAACATAATATACTCTCTTATTTTTATTTTTTTTGTATTATTAATGAATAAAGAAAAAGAAGTTGATTCTTAATCAACCAAGCACAAAAAAAAAAAGAAAAAAAAAAAAAAGAACAGGAAATCCCATTGAAAGAACGGTCGCTTTGTACTAGTTCTTAAATAATTTTTTAACGGGCTTTTCTTCATGCATAATATACTAATTCTATCAACTTTGTAATTTCTACCCATAGAGTAGCTTGATGCAGCAACCGTAAGAAGGCAGAGTAGTTCGAATGTGAACCTGAGAAGGAAAAACAAGGAAATCCTCGTAAATGGAGCGTAACCTCAAGAGTTTTTCAAATCAAGTAGTAAAAGTTCGTAAACTTGTAGAGCTTTGTACTACAAAAAATTTAGACCTTCCTAGAAAAATGTAATATTGACTATTCTATGGAGACTACCCACTTTATATTTTCATGTTCTTAATTATATTTGCAATGTTGAGAAATGCCGCAAAGCTTTTGTGCGTCATTTTATGCCAATAACATTCGGACTTCATGTGCTTATTTTATGGAAGCAAAGCAAAAGTTAAAAGCTGAAGCGAGACATCAAGCTTTCTTAAAAACGCCAAGCAACTTTTACACAAATTGGGCGGGAAGGTACCCTGTGCCTCTCCTAAGAGGGGGAAAAAAGACATTAAAGTATCCTTTCGCTCAGGTACATAAAAATTTCTTGGGGGTTGTCCCATTTTTCAACTTTTACCATGGGCATCCTGAAAACACAAACATAATCGTTGAGAGGTGCCGCAAAAGTAATTTAGGGTATTGGGACTGTATCATGACTCGTTGAATTGGTTGAATGCTCAAAGAATCAAATATTCATTAAAAAACAACTCAAAACTTCTTTTTCTATATATCTCCGTGCATGCGTATAATTTGCTTCATGTTTAGCTCTCTTTATTTTCCAGTATAAGCTAAGCCCACGAATCACAAAATATGAATGAAGTTTACAGCTTATAGTTTAATATAGCTGAGCCTGACGATAAAGTAAATAAAAATGCCAAGGTCAGACACACTCGTCATCCATGTAAAGAGAGGACAAGAACGTAAACCAATTTGATGGAAAATTTCAATGCAATATAATTGTTTTTTTTTTTTTTTTTGGCTCTAATACCAAATGATTCGAGACAATAAGGAGAAGAAGTGAAGCAGAAGCGGAAAGGGGATGCCAAGATCAACAATTGATAACAAAGAGGGGAAAGAAACGATTCATGAAATTGGTTGATGCTCTCAAAAAAATCATACACTCAATACCAAATAACATAAAACTTATTATTATTATTATTATTATTATTATTATTATTATTATTATTATTATTATTATTATTATTATTATTATTATTTTTATATATCCATGCATGCATATGATTTGGTTCAAGTTTAGCTCTGTCCATTTTCCTGTATAAGCTGACCTCTTTGAAAGGGGATAACACACCGACTATATCTGTATAAATATTTTTGAATTATCAAGAGAGAGGGAGAGAGAAAATAGTTTAAAACCACATCTTCAGGAGGATCAAGCTGAGCTTGTGATTACTCCCTTCAGTCGGTCTACATCCAAGATTGGAGGTAAAATATTTCATTTTTCGTAAGCCCATTGAATCGACATAACATCCTAACAAAACAAGCTATTTGATTCAATATTTTACAAGTTTGTGCCGACTAAATTGAATAGGAGGATGAAGGACAAAGAAAAAGAAGTGCAGGCTTTAAGCATTGAGAATAAAGAAAGCGACGAAGTGGGGGAAATTCTATCGTCTCTGATCCCTCAAACTGCCCTTACGACGGTTTCGCTCTCTATGACTTTCAATTTTATCTAGTCTTTGGATTTTTATATTTTTTTAGCTTTTCTTCATTTTTTAATCTTTTAAATGTTTGAATTTTCCTGATGTGGGGCCACATTAGCGCCACATCAGAGCCATGTAGGTTAAAAAATTATAAAATGCCAAGTCATATTTTGGCATCCATGTTATCAAATTTGACCATGAGTTTGCTAACAAGATTAAATTGCACTCAATGGAAACCATTTAGGACTTGAATGCATAAGTTCAAAATTTAGGACATGACTGGATATACGATGAAATGTTATAAACTTTTGGTGTTTCACTTATAATAAGAACCTAAAACGAGAATCTAGTATGATAAGAAAATTTTACTTATAGGTACTAGTTACTCATATAAAAATTCTAATTTGATTACTATTTTACATTGGTCTCGCCCATTGAGAAGAACTCTACTATTCACAGGCTCCCTAATGCATCACTTTTCTTCATTTGGCCTATCCTTCCACAGCTCTAGAATGAACTTGTAGATTAGCAGATAAAATAGCACATTGGTTGCGAGGACAAATTTTCACACCGACTAGCAGCTGGCACAATAATTAAATGGTACGATACGTGCTCTTGATTGTAGTGTTCCGTCGGTTAAGTGAGATCGACACTTTCCTAGTTGATTTTTGACTTACCAACTCTTGCGACACTTGAACATGGTGCACTCAGGTCTTCGTCCTTTTGTCATCATAAGAGTCACTGGAACCATAGTTTAGATGATAAAACCTTCAATTTAAGGCAATCATTACTTTCAGATTTAATATTAAATAATGCGGGAAGAATATTATTCTAATCCCAATAGATGAAAACAGATCTAGAAAGTGAAGAGTAACGAGAAGACATCAAGATTGGTAATAGATAGAAGAGAATAAATACGATAGGAGAGGGCTTAATATCAGTCTAATATCTGATCATTACAAAAAAGCTGATAATAATAAAGCACAAACTCCTTTTCTTAGTAAGCTAAAACAAGAATTCCAACAAAATAAGGAAATTACATATCCCAATCATATAATATCTAACATACCGATAGATCTCACCCTAAATAAAAACTATTCAAATAAAAATTCCAGTAGAAAGCCATTCTATCGTGCATCGACAAGTATTTGGGCTTGTAAGGGTGCATTTGCTAACAATTTAAATAGTAACTTATTTTATTCTTTTGTTCTCGGGAACAAATTTGGAATAGAAATTCGTTTGGGAAATAAAAATCCATTTTTGTTTTTGTTTCGGAGAATATATTTTGAACCGAATTAAGAAGTAGAAAAAAGTTGCTTCTTTATTCACAGGAAGAATTCCAGAATCAAGTCTAATTTTTCTTCTATTCTCCTCTTTTCTTCTCTTTCCTTTTCTTCTTCTTCTTCCTTTTGGCTGGTTGCTGTTTTCGGCCATGACCGGCTACTGGCCAGATGAGGGCCAGTGACCTCGCCAAAGCGTCACCGGCCCCTAGCGACGCCGAGCCATGGCAAGGCTTGACGGCCCAAGCCTCATCGTCACCTGGGCGAGGCTCAACCTCTCCTTGGCTTAGTGAGGCAAGGTCGACTTTGCCTAGATTTGGTGAGGTCGAGCCTTGCCTAGCCACTGACAAGGCTCGGCCTCGCCTTGGCTGGGCCAACTCACAACAAGTGACGCTTCTACGAGGTCACCAGCCCTCGGCTATCCAGTGTTGGCGATCAGAGTAAGGAGAAGATGAAAAGGGAAAAAGAAAAAAAGAAAAAAATTATTAAAAGATTAAAAGAAAATATTTTGGACTATAAATTTTAAGAGTTTTACCAAACGCATTTATATTTTGGGAGAAAAAATATTGGGTAGTTACCAAATGTTTTTAAATGCCTAGAAATTGTTTGTGAGAATGGAATAAAAATGAATCATTTATTAGTAGAAATTGTTCTCAAAAACACAATAATTACCAAACGCAACCTAAAAGAGATGCCTTCATTTCTGCTTCTTTTGTTGCCATAAGTAAAAAAGTAAAGAAAAGAAATAGATGAGCAAAAGAACAGCGTATGTCCATAAAGAAAGAAAAGGAGAAAAATGAGCAATACTGGAGATGATGGGGATGGAGAAAATGGGTCAATATCCACATACTATTATTGCCTCTATATTGGCGAGCGGGATTATTGTACCATTGATTTTGTAAAATTATCTAGCGAAATTTAATGAAAAAGTGGCATATTGTAGTAAGGATTTTGGCACCGATGTGGCGGCCAACAAATTTCACATTAAAAAAAAAAAAAAGCTTACAATTTTTTTAGAAAAAAAGATAATAAATTTTAAAAGGACATAGTTCTTGATATCGAAGGGGGTGCTGGGGACGCCCTATACTTTGTCGGCGAGAGCGTCATCGACCCTCGTCGGGGTGTTGGCAAGGGCCAAAGATAGTCTCCTACGCTTGCCTATTTCATCCAGTGGTGGCGCCTCGGTCAACCCTTATGCTGCGGTGACAATCCCACTACGTGACGCCGGTGAGGGCTGTGGCCCTAGCCAATCATTAAGTGAGGGCTGCCGGCCCTTGGTAACAAAGCTTAGGGTGGGAGTATGAGCACAAAGTTAGCTTTGCACCAAAGAGTCCGTTTTTAAATGTGATCGCAAAGCTAGCTGTTTGAGATAGGTATCAGATACGTCCCGTATCCATGATTGCCCATGTTTAGATCTATTATGTGCAGGGTGAGCGAGCCACCATTAAAATTGACAGTATCCCTACCATCAGCCGAATGGGGCTGCCCATAAGTCCATATCGAAATTTTATCCGTCTCAAAGCCGGATCAAATCAGGACACGGCACAACTCTTGCACATAATCTTAATGTAAGGCTGCAGTTGAAAAAAAAAATAGCAATTCCCATGAAAACACTAAGATCGCATCCAAGTTCTCCCGATCCCACCAGAAGAAAGTTAATCCTCCTCAAAAGACATGAAATGCAAGGGATAAATGAATTTCCCATTTCATTGGCTGTGAAAGTAATAATAGGCGACTTGAGTCAAAAAGCCAAAAAGATAAAGACGGGGGTGGCTTCGACTCACCTCCTCCTTGTGAAAGCCCCATGAAAACACTAAGATTGCATCCAAGATTTCCCAGTCCCACCAGAAGAAAGTTAATCCTCCTCAAAAGACATGAAATGCAAGGGATAAAAGAATTTCCCATTTCATTGGCTGTGAAAGTAATAATAGGCGACTTGAGTCAAAAAGCCAAAAAGATAAAGGCGGGGGGTGGCTTCGACTCACCTCCTCCTTGTGAAAGCCCCATGTAAACGCAGTGAAAGTGAAAACGCGTGGCCCGACTCTATAACTTGGTCTAGAATCCCACTCAAGACTCCACCTCCTCCCATCCCAACAATAATCCATCCTTCTTGAATTTAACACTTACTGAATTTCAATCAATTGAACTAGTCTCGACTCATGTCTAATACTAATAAAAGGATTTTAGAAAGCTCTTTTCACAATATAACATGCCGCTCCGCATATGAAACCCAACTCTACAGCAGATAGCCAAATCATAAGCCCGAGTGGGGAGTTTTTGTGGACAAGCAACTTATTATCCCAGCTTTGTACCAAATGGTCTATTTTTAAATGTACTCAGCGCCATTAGTATCAGTGCTCTCTAGCTGACATAGGCATGTATGGTCGACACTAATACTCATCGATTAATTTGCTGGTTCCATTTGGCGCAATCGTCCAAATACTAGCGGGCTTATGATCAATGTGTCCTCACAAATGGCTTTCCGAAGTGCCTTAGAAAGTGAGAGAAAATAAGACAACAAATGGGGAAGACACGTGCATGACTTTACCTTCCGTGTTTTACCACAACCTTTTTTTCTTTTGACAATTCGACTCAATTGCGAGTAATCCGGTCGAAGCTTTCGAGTCTTTTTAGGTGTTTGGACATTAAGTCTTCTTTTTTTTTTTGGTCGGTAAAGCATATATATTAACTTGAAAAGGAAGTACAGCCTGAAATAAGGGCGTCATTACAGAGTAAATCAGAAAATGCAGGCGGTGGGTTGAGAGCCCAGTTAAGGGGGAGGAGGCCTCTTCCGTGGGCCTTGGCGGCCCAGTCAGCTAGGGCATTGCTCTCTCGACGACAGTGATGCAGAGAGAGATGAGGAAAACAGGGCAGTAGGGAATCGATTTCGGCGAAGAGGGCTCGACAGCTCCATGGAGGCGAACGGCTTCTGTTCATTGTGTCAACGAGGATTGAACTGTCTGATTCGAGGTGTAGGTGAGTATCGATTTGCTGTTGATGGATGAGGTGCTTGAGCGTCTGCAGAAGTGCTTGAGTTTCTGCTTCGGTTGCGGTGGATGCTGGAACAGTGCGTGTGAATCCGTCGAGCATCTTGCCTGTGTGATCTCGAAATATACTAGCAATTGCACCTGTATGATTAGGACTGATGAAAGCTGCATCCATATTGATCTTTATGGTACCTTGTTTTGGAGGTTGCCAGGAAGGGTGTCGTCTTTGGGGGGTCGGACCGGATGAAGAAGAGATCTGCTTTGCACTGAGACAGAGGTCGGCCATATGCAGAGCAGTGTCAATGAGGAGATTGGGATTTGTTCGGTTATTACGGAAGATAAGGTGATTACGGGCCCTCCACATGTGCCATAGCAGAGCTGCAATGGTCTCAAAGCTAGGTACGTTCCCCTTCTGGTCTATAATATATGCAAGCCATTGATCAATGCTGGTTGTTGATGAATTGGGAAAGGTTAGGTTGACCTTCGGGTGACTCCAAATCGATCTAGCTGATGGACAAAGTAGGAATAGATGTTCTGTGGTTTCGGGAATACTGGCTGAGCATAGATTGCAAGAAGGATCAGTGATAATACGGCGATGAAACAGATTGGCTTTAGTTGGCAATGCTTTATGACATAGAGACCATAGGAATGTGCGAATTTTGGGTGCTGTGTTTGTTTTCCATATTTGCTTCCAGACTTTTGATGGAGGTGTGTAAGAGGTAGAGGGTTGGGGATGAACCTTTGGAGATGCTGATTGGGAGATATAATGGTAAGCACTTTTAACAGAGTAGTTTCCATCATGTGAGGCGGTCCAGCAGAGTCTGTCTTGAGTGTTGACTGTCCATAATTGAATTTTTAGAATTTCATCCACTATTTGAGGTAGAAAATACTGATGGAGGAGGGATGTGTTCTAGGCATTCTGTGCCGGAAGGATGTAGTCCGCAACCATTTTAGGCTCTTCTCTCTTTGCTGGTCCCCCTAGTATGCCAATGTGTAGCCATTTGTCTTCTCTAGCATTAATAGAGGATCCATTTCCAACTGACCATTGAAATCCCTCAGAAATAGAATCTCGGCCAAGGAGTATGCTCTTCCAACCCCAAGAGGGTCGATAGCCCTGATCTGCTTTCCAGAAAGAAGTAGATTGAAAGTATAAAGCTTTAAAAACAGTGGCTAATAATGAGGTATTGTTGTGAAAAATCCGCAAGGCTTGCTTTCCCAATAAAGCTTTATTGAAAGAGATGAGATCTCGGAAGCCCATTCCTCCTTTTTCCTTGCTAGTTGTTAGGAGGTCCCAACTTTTCCAATGAATAGCAGATCTGTTACTGCTGCTGTTCCACCAATATCTAGCTATTTTTTTCTCAATAGATCTACAAATAGAAACAGGAACCTTGAATGTCATCATAGCATATTGAGGCAAAGCCTGAACCACAGATTTCAGCAGGATTTCTTTCCCCCCTTTGGAAATTAGATGTTCTTTCCAACCCTCCAGCTTAGAATTAACTCTACTTAATATCCAGGCAAACATATCCTTTTTAGAGGATCCCCAGTCAGATGGAAGGCCAAGATACTTACCAGTTTTTTCCAGCAAAGGAACTCGTAATGTGTGAGCTAAATTAGTCTTGAGGATGTGAGGGCAGAATTTAGAAAGATATAATCCTAACTTGTTCCGATTGATCGCTTGACCTGTAGCTAGGCAATATTCATTTAAGATGCTTGATAGATTCTGACATTCAGTGATTGTTCCATTGAGAAAAAAGATGGCATCATCGGCAAAGAACGGGTGAGATAAAGTTGGACAGCTTCTATTAAAAGTTATACCTCGAAGAGTGCCCATATCAATTGCTTGAGAGATGAGGGTGGAGAGTAGATTGGCCAAGAGTATAAATAGGTATGGAGAGAGGGGGTCGCCTTGTCGGAGTCCCCGGGTCGGTTGGAAATAGGATAGTAAGTCACCATTGAATTTAACACTGAGAGAAGAAGTGGTAACACATTGCATCAGCCACATAACCCATCGGTGATGAAAACCCAATTTGCAGAGATAAGCTTGTAAAAAGTCCCATTCTACCCTATCAAAAGCTTTCTGCATGTCCAATTTGAGAATAGCTTGGAAATGTTTCTTTCTTTTACGTGTTTTCAGCTGATGTATAACCTCCTGAACAATAAGGACGTTATCTTGGATTTGTCTACCCGGTATAAAAGCACTCTGTTCTTTAGAAATGAGATTAGGCAGCCAGGGTTTTAATAAGACGATAATTACGCAACTTTATCAACCCTACTAAACTCTTTGTGCGCGTCCAAGATTGGTCAGTCCTCCCCCTCACTTCATATGCTCGGTAACTTCCTATGTTTCCATGGGCATAACTTGCTCGAGTCAATACTTGATAACTTCTAGCAACTTCCCACTCTTCGATCAAATGCACCAACACGTCTACATGATGCACCATGCCATCTTCGTTGGCCCATGCTTCAAATGGTCTCATCATCACCTCGTAGGAGCCACAATCATATATCCCAACCTCCCTTAAAGAACTTCATCTAGCATTGCCATGTAGGGATTTTTAGCGATACATGCCTATTGTCAAATTCTCATTGTCAAAAAATACCAAAATATCATCAAAGTTGGATGAATATTGATGCAATGTGTCGAAATTCATTCGATCTGGCTTGTTCTAATACATTCGTGACACGTTTAAAATGGACACTCATTAACAGTCACACATAGCATGAGGTTAGAACACACTCAAACATAGAGAAAAGTGTAAGAGTTTTCCTAATGTGGACTAAATTAATTGATATTGTAATTTACTGTTTTTATAGTTACCGTAAAATAGGGTTGGTCTAAGGTGAGATAAAAGGTTTCTTAATTAGTCTAATATGGGCTGGCTAGTGTGGGCCGAGTTGAGCCTGGCCTGTAATGGACTGGCTGGAAACTCTATAAATAGTACTCAAATCTCTCCTTTAACTCTAATTCTCATATGTATCCTTACCTAAGGGGCGTTTACCTAACGCTAAACGTGAGGGAGGCCACCTCATTGAGCCAGTGATATGGAGGGCAATAGAGGAGGACTTGATGCGTGGATCCCCTCGATGAGTGAGTAATCCATTTTCTGCTTCCGCTTTATGTTCGATGGATCCCAAAACAAGTGCGTTGATCTTTCTACTCAATTATGCATATTCTTGTTCTCGTTATGGAGATCTTGGGGTTATGCAATTTGCATCCCACATGTGGTATCAGAGCAATCATAACCCTAGAACTCAAACACATAAGATTTTTGTCATAATTTGTGATTTTCGTGATTTTTCACTATATAAAAATAAAATTAAATCACAAATTTGAACTGGGGTTGATGAGACGAGAAGAACCGTAAGCGGTGCGTCGCCGAGGGAGGCCGCACGCGCCCCCACGCGTAGCCACTTGCTGGTGGGGCGTCGAAGATGCGCCCCATGTGCCTCCACGTGCGAGGTGAGGCTCGCACGTGCGATACACGCGGGTGCTGACGTCATCATGACGTCAGCAACTCGGATCTGATCCTCGTGCATGCGCCGCACGCGGGGTGCTGACGTCACGATGACGTCAACGACCCGGATTTGATCCTCGCTCGTGCGCCGCACGCAGGGTGCTGACGTCACGATGACGTCAACGATTTAGACTGGACCTGATTGGCGGCCAACCCGACCCAACCCGTTGACCTGACCCGACCTGGTCAACTTTTAACCGGACCGGTCAACCGGTCGGACCGACCGACTGGATAGAGAGGTCGGATCGGGAACCGGTCGGACTGCTGCCGTTCGGACCGGTTTTAATCGGTCAGTTACGTACGTGCATGGGCTCCACGCGCCGCGCACTCAGGCGGCGCATGCGGGCGCGTGGATGGTGGCGTTAGGTTCGTATGATCATCCTTTACGTCGTGGTGTATTTATTTTACATGTTTGATAATTTTATAGATGTGAAGATACATACGGAACCCTAAATACGTGTATTTTTAGTGTATTTTTGCGTATTTTTCTTATATTTTTTGTGATTTTGGAAATATAAGTGCTGGGGTTACAGATATGTTATCACATAAACATTATAATGGTGTGATTCATTAATAAAATCAAACTTTATTATAAATTGAAGCTAGCTTAATGAGATACAAACAGTATGGGATAGTATTTGAACTATGTATTGAGGTGATGAGAAATAATAAAGGTTATGAAACTTTTGTTGCTCAAGCATACTCCTCGACACGTTGGTAATCTTTGAACTTAAGAACTCGTGACCAAACTAATTGTATACATCTGCTGAATATGGGTAATGCATGCTAGTTAAGTTATTGCATATTGTACCTAAACTCATCTGGTCGCTGGTTAATGTCCATCAAGTTGAATATTTTTGTGGTTGAGAAGTATGATAGCATTTACATAGAGCAATAGTATTTACTGTTATAGTTTAGATATTTGGTTCTATGTTTTGACTCAATTAATAGGCCACTGGTTAATTACAATGATAATTTGTTATTTAAAAAAATTGGTTAATAAATCAATTGTTGGCCTTTGAGTCATTTTTGCCTTATGAAACCCATGAGTGATAATGGATCATTGATGTTAATTTGTGAGAGATCTTCTAGATCAGCATTCTTTTTATGTTGTTCTGGTAATCTATAATCGGGGTGCATAAGAGATGCTTTCTTCTCTGTTATGAGAAGTTTCTTGTGTTTCTATGATCGGTGATCTCATTGGAGTCTGTCTTTCAGATTCTTTATATATATACAAATGATTGTTTTTTATTAATGAATAAAACAATGTAATTAGTATGATATGTGATTCTAGTGATTTACTGCCCCTATCACTAAAGTTAAAATCACATGTATATGGTGTATATGAGAAGTAATGTTTATATCTCTAGTATGAGAGAGTTTCAAAGATTCAATTGAGTAGTGACTACCAAAGTGGCACACTTGATTGGATTTGAGAAATTTTGGTCTCGTATGATGATTGGGATGTCTCCTGATCTAATGCGTAGTCATACTCCCAAAGGAGGTGATTGTGTATTAGTTCATGGAGGGATATATGATAGTGTGGTGGAGGAGTGACTGATTCTAGTGATAAATATGCCCAAAGGTGATAAATTCACGAAGAATTGGAATATATGGGCATATATCATGTGAGAAGTGTACAATTGCATGTCATGTATTCTGCCCAAAGGTGATTATATGATTATGCGTGTAACTCTCTGGATGTGTACTTGTACATCATGTTACATGGTGCTCACATGATGCTAATTATATACATTACTTATTTTTTCAGTCACATTTTCTGTAATTAATAATTTCACTATTATTGAGGTTTTTACTGTTTCAAATTTTAAGTTGTGGACATATGATTTGTTACTTGAGAAAAGAGCAATTAAATTTGCTCACTGTCTATGAAACGTTCCATTCTGAAACACTTGAAAAGAGGTTTGCCTGCAGATTACACTGCTATAAGATGATAGAAGCCTTAATTGCTTGAAATTATGTCTTGTCTGATATTGAAATTAGGACACATTTGCAAAGATTGTGTTTAAGTCCTAATAACATATACATCTCGTATATGGTTAAAAAGTTGTTTCAGAAAGTTTTCTATATAAAGAATAAAACAATTACAATTAGTCTCAAAATGTTGTCAGGCTTAACAATGGCCGTAAGTATTTTGGCAAGTATAATAATGCGAAATAGCTTAAATAGTCATTTGTCAAATATTTGGTAGATTCTAGGGTAGTAACTTAATTACTATGCTTGAAAATCCTGACAAAAATATTTGGCCGAAAGGCATAAATGCACCATATTGAACATGATGATGAGTATGATTAGTAAGACTAATTTATCCAGTCTTCTATGGGCTGATATTTTGAAAGCAACTTTTTCACATACAAAAGTTGTATCATAAACTTCTTTTGAGTTATAGACTTGACATAAATTACTTGAATTATATGAAATTTAGAGGTGTCATGCAGAAGTGAGGTTATCTAATCCAATATTAAGTGCATTGGAATTTAAATCCACTCGAAATTATTTTGTATCTTATCCAGATTGTTAAAATGGGTATCAATTTTATGACCCTAAAGAAAGTACAAATATTATGGAATTACATATCATAAAGTTTCTACAGTTCGACGTAATTGTATAACTGTTCTCAGACTATTAATGATAATAATACGATGGAAAATCATTGTGTCTTTATCTTTGCCTATAAAGATAATTGTGGTACAGACAATTATGGAATCTCCTGTACCATAGACTAAACTTGTTGAGATTTAAGGTACTATTCTTGATGTAGTTTATGATGAAATTTTTTTAAACCTTTCAAGTATAGAATGAAGTGGTTATAGTTTTACTCGGGAGATTTATTAGGGAAAGATAATCAGTTATTCCATAATACTATATAGTCTATTTGTGATAGCATGATTGCATTATTCACTACATGGTTGATTTAGTGACATAAATAAATGTCGTTTCTTATTCTCAATTAAGTATGTGATTAGATGACATAAAAGGCAATATACAATCTATGAAACATCATAGGGTTTGGAAACTTACTGACTTGCCTGAAGATCACAAGTTCATTAGTTGCAAATTGGTGTACAAAACTAAAATGATTTCAAATAAAGATTGTGGAATTTAAAACCAAATTGGTAGCTAAAGTTTTCAATATGAAAGAGGGGTGGATAGTTAATTGTAAAGAAATAAATATTTCTTTCTAGTATTTTTAAAGATTCTTTCAGAGTGAACGTGATATTAATAATTAATTTTGATATGGAGTTATGCCAAATAGATACAAAATCTATATAGTGCAACTGGAGGATTTTGCAATAGATGTTTCAAGTAAACTTGTGTGTAGATTGAAAAGTCTTATTAATAGTTTTAAGCAAGTTTCCAGATAATATTATTAAGGTTTCATAGTGTTGTTATTTTGTTCAATTAGGAACAAAGTAATTCAATATACAGCAAGGTCAGTGGAAGGAAATTTATTTTCTCATACTCAGTGAACATGATATTTTTCTTACAAATAGTAACCTTAAGGTATCTTTTGTCCTTTACACTGAGGGTTGTAAGGATGGTTCGCATCATATTTTATTAGATTTATCTTAGAGAACATTTGCTGATTGTATTTTGGAAATATACAATATACATCATTGCAAGCTAGGAATTGCTTCTGTTGTTAAGGGTGATGGACTGAATCTATCACATTGTCCTTATTTAGATGTTGAGAAAATCTAATTAAATGGTGTACCTTGTGTCAGTGCACTTAAAAGTATAATGTATGCTCGAATTTGCACTAGACGAAATATCGTCTTTGTGACGGGACTTCTAGGCAGATATCAGTCAAATCTAGGACGTGATCACTGGGTTGCTACCAAGAAGGTTTTAAGGTACTTAAAGAGGACAAGGGATTATATGCTAATTTACAGACATGTTCAAATTCTTGCAGTTAGTAAGGTATTTAGATGTAAACTTTGCTGGTTGTTATGATGACATGAGATCAATAACAGAATACATATTTATGTTAGTAGGAAGTGCAGTAAATAAAGTTCTATGTCATTTTCTATTATGTAAGCAGATTTTGTAACATTCTTTTAGGCTGTTACTTGGGCCATTAGACTCCAGAACCTCATGAATGAGGAGTTGACTGTTTTTAATTTTATGGATAGACCCATACAGTTGTATTGAGACAATAAGTTTGTAGTATTATTTATTTACTACAAAAGTCTCAAGGGGTCTAAACATATGGCGGTCAAAATTTTTGACCAAAAGAAAAGGTACAGAAATGTGACGTAATAATATAACATATTTTCACAGATAATATGGTTGCAGATCCACTAATTAAAGGCCTATGCCCATGTGTATTTAAGCTGTCATTAGCATGGGCCTAGGAGCATTATGAGATGTTGTTGTTTAGTGGGAGCTTTTTTTACTTTACTTTGATAAAAGTTTCATCTGTGTTCGTTACACTTTGTAACAGTTTGATATGTATCAACTTTTACATTCAATAAAATATTTTTGAATGTGTTGTTATTATGTTGAATACATATTGATAAAGTCTCAAGGGATTGTATAAACCTTAAGTGAAGGCTAGGGGCATCTGGGCATCCGGTTATTAGCCTTGTGCATATGTCTTGTGATATATAAAGAAATGTTAACCATAAGGACAAGACATATGTGGGTTCATTAAAACCATAAAGCATTCTTTAGTGGCACAAGTTTTTGTGACACCTAAGGTAAGAGAATGGTGACTGACAAATGTGATCTATCTATGAGAAATGTTATCCATTTGACACACTATCATATTAAATCAATATCAATAAAGTTAAAAGCATTCGTGACCATGGAAGACTCTGTGTGTATACATGCAGTTACCGCCATGATTCGGTGTTTAAGATTTTATGGGATAGGATTGACTATTAAAAATTATCTCTGGATCAAATGTGCACACATAGAGTACGATTTCAATTAATATAGTCCAAGTGGGAGAATGTAAGAGTTTTCTTAATGTTGACTAAATTAATTCATATTCTAATTTACTGTTTTTATGGTTACCGTAAAACAAGGTTGATCTAAAATGAGATAGAAGGTTTCTTAATTAGTCTAATATGGGTTGGCTAGTATGGGCCGAGTTGAGCCTAGCCTGTAATGAGAGGGACTGGCTGGAGACTCTATAAATAGTGCTCAAGTCTATCCTCTAACCCTAATTCTCATATGTATCCTCACCTAAGGGGCGTTTACCTAACGCTACATGAGGGGGGCCGCCTCATTGAGCCAGTGATATAGAGAGCAATAGAGGAGAAGGACTTGATGCGTGGATCCCCCTGATGAGTGGGTAATCCCTTTTCTGCTTTCGCTTTATGTTCGATGGATCCCAAAACAGGTGCGTTGATCTTTTTACTCAATTATGCATATTCTTGTTCTTGTTATGGAAATCTTGGGGTTGCACAATTTGCGTCCCACAAAAAGTACCAATTTCCATATGTTAAACTGATCTTACAATGAAAAGATGAGATAAACCCAAGCAATGATTTAACTTTGACCAAAGGAACTATAAAAAAGGAGATAAACTCTTATTCCACCAACTACGGTTTTGATTGATGAGTTATAAGTAACAGACGTCACGCATTAGTAAATTTGACGAAATATAATGTGGGTGATGTTGATGTTTTGTAAAATACCAATTAAAAGATCGACTAGAGGAAGTTTCCTCTAATTGGGGATGGGAAAAAAACACATGGCCAACAAAGGAAAAATAAATCAAGTGAAAAACCTTGAAAATTATCACATCATATGTTAGTAATAATCTCATAGACGGATGACCATACACACAATTCTCGATGAGAAAACCCTGAAAATCTGTCACGTTTCTAAAATCGCTCATGGGTCCGGATACGAGTCCAGAAGCTCTTTTCTTTTTGATTGAAGTGTAAATTGGGCCAATAATGCTACAAATTTATATCCTTATTCGGGAGTTCCGGACTTTGTTTGATTCGAACTGGGAGTCATTCGAACACCCTATGCCATCGATCTTCGACGTAGTGAGTTCAAATTTTGTGACACCGTCCATAGGCCGAGCGTATGTCACACAGGGAAGGCGCAACATAATTACGGGCATGCTAACCACCTTGGCCTCATGCCCGGACCTTTCAGATAAAAATGAGCATATTTTCTTTCTAGTGAGTGTGGATAGCATGTAGATCTTATTTATTTTTGAGTTTTTATCTTGTACTACGTACAGATGAAACGCGTCAAGGGGTAGATTAATCTACAGTCATAAAGGAGCAAACACAACTTGGAAGGAGGATTTTGGCCTGGCACGTAAATGCAAATAATTGAGTAGAAGAGGAGAGAAAGGGTAAGTTCACGATGCTGGTAAAATGGCAGGCCTGGTATCGAAGTTGTTTCTTCCCTTCGACAAGAGTCACGAACCTTGGACTACCCTAACGTGTCGTGCATTCTAGTTAATCACATCAACATCGAATATTCGCCTCTCATATTTATCCTTTTTTCTTTTGTTTCTCCATTCACATTACCGGAAATTCGACCACTGCCGATTGATTCTTCCCATGTGTCAAACCACAACATGGGCCATCCACATAAAGAACAATTTATATTTTATTAGGGGGAAAATTGGAATTTATATCATGTACCTAATTCGTTTTGCCAAAGTATAAAGTTCTTTAGTGCCCTGAGAGCTCCTTCATGTTTTGAAAATCTGCCAAAATCCTCAAATTTGGCCCAATTTGTCCTAAGATTTAGATAAAAATGACTGTTGGCTTTTTAGATGTGATGTTGTTTTAGTATTATGCAATTAGTTGGTTTGATATCTTCAAATTTGACTCATTTTTAAATATAAGAAATTGTTATTTTATCAATGCACTGATGATTAATTTACTTTGAACTAATTACTCACGAGTTAATTAATCTATTGGGCGAGGCCATAATGGGTTAAAATACGAAAGACCAGAGAATTCAATCAGGGATCGGCTGCTCGACCAAAAGGATTGGCAAGGGTCAATTTTATATTGTTATAAGTCAATTAGTGAACATATTTAAGTTGATTCGACAGAAGTACATTGTCGGTTTGTGGGTGGTTCTGCATGATTATGATACTCGAGTCAAACGACGATAAACCGATTCCCTATGTGTAAGGTTAGGACAACCCTTGTGCAGTGGTGTGGATGGCGGCGCTAGCAATGCATGATCAAGGAGGTTTGTCGGCTCTCCCTCAAAGCGCTTTGGGGTGGTGGGGTGATCACAAAGCTGGCTTTGTGCCAAAAAAGCCTGTTTAATTGTTTGGGAATATTGGGTATCGTGTATGTCTCTCTTCCACCATTACATATATCAAATTTATTACATTGATAGATAAGTCTCTCACAAGCTCAAATTTAGTACAAAACATTTTAACATGAGATAAGAGCATTGAAAGTCCTATAATTTGTCAATGAAGATCAATTTAGTCTTAATTTTTTTTTAACAAAGTACAATTAAGTCATAAGACTTGTTACAAAAAATATAATTGAGCCGTAAAATTTTCAGAAAGTGCAATTAAGTCCTAAAACTGATCAAATTAATCAAATCAAGTCATTCCTTGATAATATTTTTTGAAAGTTTTAAGACTTGATTACACTTTTATGATAAGTTTTAGGACTTAATTGCACTTTTTGAAAGTTTTAGAACTCGATTGCACTTTCGTAACAAGTTTTAAAACTTAATTACATGTTTTGAAAGTTTTAGGACTCAAGTGAATTTTCGTAACAAGTTTTAGGACTTCTAATGCACTTATCTTTTATAACATTGTGCAAGGAAAGCAAGCTGTCATCAAAATAGATAATATCACCAGCATCAACCGAATGGGGCTGCCTATAAGTCCAAATCGAATTTTTATCCCTCTCCAAGCAAGATAAAATTGGATCTATTCGAGAGATGGCATAGGTTGGATCCATTCAAAACATGGCTCAATTCTTATGCATTTCATTAAACCGTAAGACTGAAGTTCAAGAAAAAATTAGCAATTTCCGTGGGGACATCACATTGCATCCAAGGCTTCCGAATCCCCCTAGAAGAACATTAATACTCCAAAAGGAGACCTGAAATGCAAGGCATAAAAAAGAATAATAGGTGACTTTAGTCGAGATGAGGTGGATTCAACCACTAGAGCTGTATTTTTTATGTGCGTATTTGTCTCTTCATGTAGACAGAAAAGATAGATGGTGGGTCGCTATAATCAAGCCATGTCCAAATAATGAACAAATTATGCTTCCAATCAACTCCTTGCGAAAGCCCCATGTAAGCGCAAGGAAGGTGAAAGCCTGTGGCACGACGACTCTAGTATTTTGGTCAAGAAGCTCACTCGAGGCTCCACCTCATCCCATCCAAACAATCAAACCGTCCTTCTTGAATTATATACTTATTTAATTTCAATCAATTGAACTATTTCTCTACTAATATCGAATTTCAAAGAAATATATTAAAGAAAGAGATTTGCACAAGATGCAAGCCCAACTCTACCACAGAGACACAAATCACAAGCCGAAATGGGAAGTTCTTGTGGACAAGCAACTTATTATGCTAGCTTTGTAATGAATAGCCTGTGTGATCGACCCCATGATTCATTGCTTGATATGCTATTTCCATTGGGGCAATCATCAAAATTGTAACAAGTTTATGATGCAATAAGTGTCCTCTCAAATGGATTCTGAAGTGCCTTATAAATTCAGAAAAAAGAAGACTAAATGAAAAATTGAATTAGAAAAAACGTGTCATCCAAATGGCATCTTTATAACTTATAATCTGAGCCAAGTGAGAGGGACTCCTCCCTACCTAAAAAGTATAGCTAAGGAATGGCTAGACATTGAAGCAAATGTGACTTAATTAGTTGCAAAATTTAGCATGAGTAACTTGCATGAAAACTAAATGCACTAACCTGTACATTTACAGAAGTCTCAGTCGTCCACAATCAAGATCCTTCATACAACAATGTAAAATTAGAGAGAGGTTCTCTTCATAATTCGAGGGTACAACTTGAAGTGACGTGCTGGAAAAAATCAAAGGGGGAGACACATGCATGGCTCCCTTCCGTGTTGTTCCACAACCTAAATTCGCAAACGCAATTCAATTGCAAGTAGGTGGGTGAGATATACGTAAAATATAAGAGAGGAAAGAGAAATGAATAGGACAAGAGACTTTTTGCAAGGGGGTTGAAACTTTTTAGGGCTTTGAAGTTGCTTGGTGACTTCGGGATAAAATTAACAATGAGAGGAAATCATGGGAGCAGATCTTTTACCTAACCAGAAATGTGTGATGTATATGTTATTTTAAAGTGATCTGATTGTATCTATTCATCCATTTGGGAAGGAGAACCAAATTATTACAAGATAAGAATCGTATTTTCCTTGGAGGAAACTTTTTCTAGCTATGCCTTTGATTGTTAGGTTACAAGTCATGGGCCCATGGCCATTATTTATATGTAAACTAAACTAAATTTGAAAAGAGGATGAAATTGAATCAATTCAAGAGATGGCATAAATTAAATCCATTCAAGACATTGACATAATTCTAACACACTTCATTAAAAACATACGATCGAAGTTATGAAAAAAAATAGAAATTTCCGTGAAAATGCTAGATAGCATCCAAGACTTCCGAATCCTACCAGAAGAAAGTTAATCCTCCAAGAAAAAAAAAAGGACTTCAAATGCAAGGGATAAAAATAATTATATGCAACTTTAGTCAAGATTAGGTGGATTCAATCACTAAAGCTGCCACTCAAACTCCTTGCGAAAGAAGTAGTCAAAGAAATAGCATCCAAGATTGGTGAAGTTATAGACGTGAAACTGGAAGCTGAAGGTAACAGCACCTATAAGGTTGGCAAACCCAGGGTTATTCTCAACCTGGGTACCCCCCTAAAAACAAGTGTAGTTATTAACCTGGGAAGTAAAAAGTTGTGGATATAATTCAAATATAAGTGACTCCTGCACTATTGCTACTCTTGTGGAAGAATTGGGCATTATGCCACGGTATGCAAAGAAATTCCATATGAAACCACAAGGCTGGAGGAGGACTTACCAGGTAACTTTGGGAATTGGCTTCGTGCGAAAGTTAGGGAACTCAGCCCTTATGGAAATTTTTTTTATGGGAAACAAGTTGCACTCCTTGAAGATCTAGATATCGTACCAGAATCTTCTCTAGCTGCAAAAACTAGTGCAGTTCAGCATGTGGAAAATGAGAATGACTAGCATATTCTACCATTACAAAGTTAGCACTCTCCGAAGGAAGTTACGAAACAAAATGCCGATTCTCGCCACAATTCTCTAGCCATAACTATAAGGGAAGGAAAACGTACGCAGAAGAGAGATAGCAGTTACCTTGATGAGGAATCTATGATGATTATTTATAATGAACAGTCCAAAGAACGAGAACAAGAGCAACAACACCAGAAAGTAACTGACCGACCCCAAAACAGGGGGAAAATCAGAAACACCAAACTTCCTACATTGAAAAAAGGGAAAAGATTTTGTCCCTATGGAGCGCAACCCTTGAAGACTCCAGCAACCAACAAGCTACAACTAGTCAATATCCCTATTTCTGAGGAGGAGCATTCCACTCACTAGGCTTTGGTGGCTAGCCCTAATAAGCCACTCAGGAATCCATGAAACTTCTTAGTTTGGAATTGTTAGGGTTTGGGTTCACCCTTGACAATTCAAGCTCTTAGGGTCCTCGTGACTCAGGAAAAGCCCAATGTTATCTTTCTAATGGAGACCAAAAACCAAGAGCAGATGGTGCGGCGTTTGAGAAGAAGATTGAAGCATCCAAACAGCTTTTTGGTGAATCCTGAAGGTATCCCAGGAGGTTTGGCTATTTTCTTGGGATAACTTAGGGTTTGCATGCAAACGCTTCTGTTTCTCATGGTTTCTATTCCTTTGTTCCCCGGAACAAAAAAAGAACAGAAACCTGTTTGGTAATGCCACATTGTTTTTTTGTTTTCGGGAATAAAAACTTAGCCCAGGAATGGTTTGGGAACAGAAACAAGAAGCAAAAAAAAGTTGCTTCTTGTTCCCGGGAACAATTTCTAGAAATAAACTGATTTTCTCTTTTAATTTTCTTTTATTTCCTTTTCTTGCCGTGACCACCGTCAACCGCCCCCGAAACCACCGCCACTGCCGCCACCGCCGCCACCGCCGCCGCCCGCCGCCCATGGCCGTACTCTGCGCCCTTGATCGCCGCCCGCCGGGCCGCTAGTTGCTGCCGCGTCGCTGGGTCGCCGCCCCGCCCGGTCGCCGGCTGCGGCCGCCGGTCGCCGGCGGCCCGTCGTCGCCGCCCGCCGATCGCCGCCACCGTTGCCGCCCTCTCCGGCCGCCTCCGGTGGTTGGCGACCGACGGCGGCAGTGGCGGCTACCGGTTGTCAGCTGCTATCGACCGCTACCCGTCGGTCGCCGCCCTTTTCGGCCGCCGATCGTCGGTGGCCGATGGGCTTCCGGCGGCGCCTGGCGGTGACGGTTGAAGGCCGGCGGTCGTGCGGTGGCGCGGCGGCGGGCGGCGACCGGCGGCGGTGGCCGAAGGTGGCGGCAATCCGTTGGCAAGATTAAAAAATGAATAAATACAAAAAAGAAATTGTTGCGTTACCAAATGCATTTCTATTCTTTTTCTATTCCAAGAGTAGAAATTTTGTGTCGTTAACAAACGGGTTCTTTTACTCAGAAATTGTTCCCGAAGCAGAAATAGAAAAGAACCATTTCTGAAAAAAAAAAACTCTTCCCCGGAACAGAAGCATTTGCATGCGCAGCCTTAGTTACCATAACAGTGAATTCGTCTTCGGCGTCCCTTATAAACGCGCAGTGCCTACTTCTCAATAACAGGCAAATTATGAGACTCACTTTCCTTCATGCCCCAACAGATTTTAATGAAAGAATTCTTTTATGGGAGAAATTACGAAGAGTAAGAGTCTTAAATCATCTACCCTGGCTGTGTATAGGTGATTTTAATGAAGTATTGTATCATTGGGAAAAGATGGGAAAGAGGTTGGTAGAAAATTATCGTCTTACAGCATTCCGGGATTTTTTACATGCGTGCTCTTTAATGGATTTAGAAAGCAAAGGGTGCGCATTCACTTGGACAAATAGAAGGGATGGAGAAGAAAACGTCAAGAAAAGGCTGGATAGAGCTTTATGTACCATGGAGTGGAGAATAGCATATCCATCTGCAAAAGTCGTCGCCCTGCCAGCCATCGAATCGGATCATAGTCCACTTATTCTATCACTTTTTCCTACAACAGGTTGCATACGTCGAGATTTTAGATATGAAGCTTACTGGACAAAAGATGCGGAATGTAGGAGTATTGTGAAACGAGCTTGGGAAGAGTCCAAAAGTAAAAATATGGCCAATAAATTACATATAGTGGCTGTTTAGCTTACTGCGTGGAGTAAAAAACGATTTCCCAATGCACAAAAAAGGATAAATGGGCTGAAATGCGAGCTCCTAGCTTTGATGAACAGCCAAGACATATAGGGCACGCATAACAAAATTTCCGTTTCTTGATTTCTCTGTTTCTCTGTTACCCGGAATAGGTTTGGAACAGAAATCCGTTTGGTAAAACTATTTGATTTCTCTATTTCTGAAACAGATTTCTTTTTTAGAAATAGAGAAATTGAAGAAATCAGAAGTTGAAATTTTTAACTTCTCAATTTCTGAAATAGAAAACAGAAACTGAAATCAAACCATATAAAAGAACATTGCACTTTCTTGCTAACTTAATTTACTTATAACCACAACTTCACAAATTATTGCTAATTTTCTTTTTCTTATTTTGCTCGTGTTTTTTTTTTCTTTTGCATTTTTTTTGCATTTTTTTTAATAATTTCCTCTTTATGATGAAAGCCAATCGAATGGGTCCCCAATTTTAAAAAATGACCAAAGTTCTTAAATGCTTACTTAAAAACAATGGGGCTCTTTCCTCCTAGAAAAGGCACGTGCATGGCCAGTTGAAGAAAAAGTTCTTACGTAATAGATGAATAAAAAATGTGCCTAGAAATTTAACCTTATTTTTTTACGGATTCAAAATTCTTGCAAAATCAAAATAATTAGATTGTTACACAATCTTGAATTTTAATTCAAAGGCAAGAGATTCAAGAGAATCTCTCTCTTTGCTATGCAAAGGCCATTAAAGGTTCATTGGGCAACAATAAAGAAATTAGGGATGAGCAACTAGACTGATTCAATTCGAGAATCAAAATAAACCGACCTTCCCTCGATTGGTTCCTAACCATAAATGTTACTTTAAGGTAGAATTTTCATATATTCATTTACACCATTAATTTTATTTTGTTGATAATCTTGTATAATACTAGTTTTTGATAAAATGACAAGGTTGTATAGGCGCCATTGATGGCACCCATATTCATGCTTCTGCAATACTTATCTCGAACCTACGCGGATAAGCTTGCAAATGATAAGCTTGCAAATGATACATTGATCGAGGAGGGAAACCAAATAAATACGCTTAGGAAAACAATTGCTAATAAAATGGCAAGGGAAAATAATATGCCGGAAATTCCATGAAATTGTATTTTCAACTTTTGTAATGTATTAGTATTATTTTGACTATTATTTTGTATTTGAGGATTTTCTATGTTGTTTTAGTATTATTTCGATTATTATTTTGTATTTGAGGATTTCCTATGTTGTTATCTAATTAATTTCTATTCCTAGAAATAGAAATTTTGTTATGTTATCAAACAGATTTACATTTGAAATAGAAATTTTGAGTCGTTATCAAACGGGTTTCTTTGCTCAGAAACTTGTCCGGGAAATAGAAATTAAGAAATTGATTTTTGGCCAGAAATCAATTTCTGTTTCAGAAATTTTGTCATGCACAGCCATAGTACGATCATCACAGAATTCAACATATCAACAAAGAGATTGAATCATTATGGCGACAAGAGGAAATGTTCTGGGGTATGAGATCAATAATCAAATGGTTGAAATGGGGGAATAGAAATACAAAGTTTTTCCATGCAAAAACTATTCAACGGAGAAGTAGAAACAGAATATCCATGCTTTTGAATGATCAGGGAGAGTGGGTTAGGAATAAAGAAACTCTTAAGGACATGATGGTGAATTTCTTCAAAAATCTTTATACTTTAGAAGATCCTAGGAATTTTCAGCCCATTCTAGATCATATCTCAACCTTGGTGGATGCAACTATGAACCAATCATTAATGGCACCTATCACCATGGAAGAAATTAAAGAAGCTACTAATCAATTGGGACCAACTAAAGCTCCCGGGCCGAATGAGCTACATGGCTTATTCTTTCAACATCATTGGAGCGGCATTGGAGGTGATATATGTCAAGAGGTCCAGCACTTCTTCGAAACAGGAATCCTAGACCCAATCCTGAATAAAGCACAAATCACTCTCATCCCCAAAATCCAAAACCCAGAAAAGTTAGGGCAATATCGGCCTATTAGCCTGTGCAATTTTGCCTACAAAATCATATCCAAAATCCTCACAAACAGATTGAAACCCCTATTACCAAACCTAATTGAAGTAGACCAAAGCGCCTTTGTGGGGAATCGGCAAATTCAGGATAATATTATGATTGTATAGGAAGTGCTACATTGGTTAAGAACCCGAGATCGACACCGCAAATTCCAAGCTATCCTGAAGCTCGATATGCAAAAGGCGTATGATCGAATAGAGTGTGACTTCCTTCAAGAATGTCTAAGAAAGATGGGATTCTGTGAAGAATGGATTAAATGGACCAAGTAGTGTGTCACAACAGTTTCTTACAATAGCAAGTTCAATGGTATATCCTTGCCATATTTCAAGCCGACTAGGGGTATTTACCAGGGAGATCCTTTATCCTTTTATCTTTCATCGTAGTAGCTAATGTCCTCTCTCTTATGATGAAGCAAGCCCTTAAAGCGGGCACACTTCGTGGGATCCATCTGAATAGAAATTGTCCCATCCTTTCCCACTTACTATTTGCAGATAACTCAATATTTTTCATAAATGGAACAATCTTGGAATGTCAAAATCTGGTGACTATCCTTCACCAATATTGCTATGCGTAAGGTCAAGCTATAAATTTAAATAAATCAGGGATACTTTTTAGCAGAGGGTGTCCAGAACAACTATGGAGAAACATGGCGTCAGAGCTACGAGTTCTCGAAATTGTTAAAATAGGGAAATATTTAGGAATTCCTACGGACTGGGGTGCCTCCAAGCAAGAAGTGTTCGCCTGGATTCTCGCTAGTGTAAATATGAAGCTGGAGAGTTGGAAGGAAAATCTGCTATCCAAAGCCGGTAAGGAAATACTTCTTAAAGCATTAGTGTAGGCTTTACCCTAGTATGTGATGTCACTTTTTAAAATCCCCATATCTATTCTCAAAGCTATTGAAAAGAAAATTGCTAACTTTTGGTGGAGAAACAACAACAAAGAGGTAGGGCTAAATTGGAGAAAATGGGAGATTCTTAAGCTTCGAAAAGAGGAGGGTGGGCTTGGCTTTAAGGATGTACTCACTTTTAACATAGCCATGCTAGGAAAACAAGCATGGCGTCTCTCTCAATATCCTGATACTCTATGGAGCCAAATTATGAAATGGTTATATGTTCCCAATGGTGAATTCTGGCAAGCATGAAGAGGCTCGCGCCCTTCATGGGGTTGGCAGAGTTTACTAGCAGGTAGAGAAGCGATTGCACCTCAGGTTAGGTGGGTAGTGGGCAATGGACAGAGAATTTCTATAAGGGAGAATAAATGGCTAAACAGGAGACCAATCGGAGGACCGGCAAGAAGAAATGAACCTTGCAAAGTGGCGGAGCTGATAGATTTTGATACTGCTAAGTGGAAAGAAGATCTCTTGAGGTCAATGTTTGATCATCAGACGGTATCGAAAATTCTCACTATCCCTATTGGCCTCCCTACTTCAGAAGATAAACTAGTCCGGATAAGCAATAAGTCTGGAAATTACATGATGAAGAGTGGATACTTGTTGAACAGGAAATGTACAATGCCTTCAAGAGATCACACGCCAACAACATCCCACCAGATTAACCTAGATCTATGGAAACAAATCTGGAATGCATCCATACAACTGAAAATAAAATTCTTCTTATGGAGTGCTTGTTAGAATGCCTTACCTACATTGGATAACCTATACAAAAGGAGAGTTGTACCTGCACCTGTGTGTCCAATATGTAATATTGAACCAGAGACTATCTAGCATACACTTCTCCTCTACCCATGGACAACACAGCTATGGAATGACCCATCCTTGCAAGTCAAAGTGAATCGAGTGGGTTTAACATGTTTTGACGATTGATTATATAAAGCTCACACAAGGTCAAGAAACTCGCAATGCTTTGACCTGATTGCGACTGCTCTATGGTGCATATGGAAGGATAAAAACCATTTTATATTCAGGAAGAGCCCCCTTAACTCTCATCACACCCTGTTTAAAGCCAGAACATTACAAGAAAGCTTTGCTACATGGAATCCTAATCCAAGAAGGCAAAAGCATGGCGGCAACTTATAGAGCAAATGGCAACCCCCAAGCCCGGGCGTACTCAAAATCAACATAGATGCATCATTTGGATATGCCTCCACAGCCTGCACATCAGCAGACTCAGGCCAAGAAAACCCACTTCCAAGTAATGGACTTAATTCAGCGTTACCTCAGGCACTAGTTAGGCCTAGCAACCCCTCATCCACCATTCCCATAACTCCTGATATAACCTGTGCAGCAAAGCAAATTAGTTCAGAAACCACGAGAGGTCCACAAAGGATTGCAGAAAAGGTTAGTTACGCCTCAAGTACAAACAATGACCCCCATATCTTGAACACCAGTGAGGGAATGGTTCGACCTGAACCAAATCATAAAACTCTAAAAGCTCGAACCTGTGAATGGCACCCCAGCACCCAACCAGTGGAACAGACCAAACCACCCATATTAGACAGGGATTAATTCTTCCTTTGTTAACTTGCATATTAGCCATTGATTACAGGGGATCAAGGGCTCTGGCGAGCGAATCGGCTGGTGTTACCTTTCAACTACCCATTCACTATGAGATTACTCGTAAGATGGTTCAGAATCGAGAAGTGGGTGCTATTTGCTTCGAACCATATAGCAGCACCTCTGATTCTGGACAACTCCCCTGTCCACACAACAGCTCAGACGCAAAGCACAGGGGAAAGAAAGTTTTGAGGAAAATACAGTGTTATTAGCAATAGCCATCGTACGAGCCCAGATCAGATAGGGGAAGAAGGCGGTGGTCTCTTCGAAAAAATGCAGCAAAATCCCCTCTCCAATGCTAGACCCACATTCAATAGCCAAGCTACAGCCACCCCGTCTCTGGCCTTCGTTGGGGACAACGAGCAAAGTCACAGAACAATTCGGGGAAAAGCAATAGCTGACGGTGGTATCCGATTCAGTTGTGGGTCGAATGAGATATGCAAAAGTGGAGAATGCTGCAGTTTCATCGCTAGCTGCAAGAGATGGATGGATCTGACCCAAATTGAAGCTGCAGCCGGGTGTGAGCAACCCATGAGCCCAAATCTGGACTTTGATGAAGATGGTTGTGCGTCAGACTCCCAACAGCGTCTCCCCCCCTCATTTGCAGCTGTGGCTTGCATTTGCAGGACGCTCTTGGAAGGATCATTGATGGGTTTACTAAATCTATAGAAGCAAAATCAGCAGAACTTGCAGAGGCACAAGCGTTGATTGAAACCCTAGACTTTATTTCCTCAAAAATTGCCCCGAATAGACCAAAACGAGAGATACACGTACACTCTGACTGTAGTACGCTGGTGGATGCGGTTCTCTCTTCAAACGCCCTAAGTTGGGAGATACAGCCTCTAGTGGACCGGGCCAAGTGCAAACTGGAAGACTCTCTAGGTATTATTTTAGCCCATTGCAATCGAGATGCGAACAAGGTCGCTGACTGGTTAGCCAAAGCCCAACGAATGGGATGCCTTCTTTGGAATTGGGTTAATAGTCCCCCGTTTGCTCTTTTGGATTTATTATGTGTTGATGCTAGAGATGTTTGTACTAAAAATCTTTCTCTTTAATACATCTCGGCTTGTTGTTCAAAAAAAAAAAACTCCTTGCGAAAGCCCCATGTAAACGCAAGGAAAGTGAAAACGCGTGGCCCGACTCCATTATTTGGTCTTTAGAATCCACCTCGTCCCATCCCGACAATGAACCGTCCTTCTTGAATTTAACATTTATTTAATTTCAATCAATCAAACTATTTCTTGACTCATCTATTTTCTTTTCATAAAAACAAAGAAAGGGCTTTCACAAGGAACACGCCCCTCCGCGTGAAAAATCCAACTCTGCCACGGAGAGACAAATCGCAAGCCCAAGTTGGAAGTTCTAGTTGACAAAGTCCTGTACGATCGACATTACTACTCAACGCTTCGCTGTTTCTGATCGCCCAAATTGTCAAAATCCTCGCAGATGCGATAAGTGCCCCCGCAAATGGCTTCTTACCTGAGTGCCTTAGAAATTGAAAGAAATAGAAGAAAATAAATGAAAGATTAAATTAAAAATTCTCATTTAGTTGCAAAGTTTAGCATGATTCATTGCCTGGAAACTACGTGCACTGCATGTCCATTTGCAGACGTTCAATCATCCATCCTCAAGATCTTTTAGCATGCTTCATTGCCTGGAAACTACGTGCATTGCATGTCCATTTGCAGAAGTTTCAATCATCCATCCTCAAGATCTTTTATGAGAGAGAGAGAAAGAGAGAGAGAGAGAGAGAGAGAGATTGAAGCGAAGGCGAGAGGTGGAGACAAATGGACGACTCTACCTTTCGGGTATTGCCACATTTATTTATTTATTTATTTTGTCATTTCAACTCAATTGCGAGGAACTGGGGAGGCATTCATAAAAGATAAGAGAGGAAAGAGAGATGATGAGGACAAGAGACTTTTGCTGCCGCCCATGACCTAAGCCCACCATTTGCTTTTTTTTTTTTTTTTTTTTTGGTTAGTGACCTAAGCCCACTTTAATCAGTTATTTATATTTTGCCGGACAAATTTTATATCATTTAGTTACTGGAAATAATAGCTTTTTACTTGATGTACATGTCATTTGGAAGTGATCTAGTTACAACTGTTTTGTTTATCCAAAAAAGAGATTTAAGATATTACAAGATAACCTCATATTTTCTTTTGTCTGTAATTTGAGAAAACTTTCTTCAATTACACCTTTGATTGGTAAGTTACATATTATAAACTTTCTCCAACTATTTCTGTAATTGTAGGCAAGGACGCATAGATCCATCCCTAGCACCATGTGCGAGGCAGCAAATTGGGCATTACTCCATGCCTCAAAACTCACCAATTTACTCAAGGTAATGCAGCTTTACCGCATCACGTAATTATCTCCCATTGATTTCTTCGGCTTCGGCCCATTTCATTAACACAAAAGAAAAGGACAAAAAAGGGCCAATAAGTGAAGAAAATACAATTACCGGGAGGGTCTTAAAGCTACACACACTTCCTCTCTTGTATCTAAAGTAAAATGGAATAACGGGATCAAACCGCACCCCTAATTCGTCTTAAGTTCGATTCAGATTTCCAAATTTGAACTATTCAATTATCTCCTAGAGATGTCAATGGCTGATTTGGAGCGATTGATTGAGTCCTTTATCACATTTGAATCCCCATAGGATAATCCAATCGACACCCAAGCCTTATGCCCCAAGAAACCAGCCTCTTGTCCTACTGGGCTGGACGAGCACGCACCAACTCGGATTAAGTCCCCCGTGAAAGCAAATCCTAGGTTTTACCTAGAAGCCCCGCTTATATCTGATTTCACGCAGTAATTGTAAGAATGACTTTGCCGCCTCTCTAATTATTCGATCAAATCGTCTGGAAGAAGACTGTAAAAACCTCCGTCCGCGTACCTTGCATATCTTGAATTTCAATGCTCGCCAACACTGAAGTACTACGGCCTTCACTCGGCTCCTTCTGTCTACCATTTGCTTGTTGCAGCGTGACACAGGATAGGGTCACTTGGAGGAGACTCTACCGGTGCATCAGAAAGTCGGGAGATGCGAACATGAACACGGCTGAGATACACAGTACAATGATGCACAAACAGACCATGTCAGAACGTCCCGCGCAGGGAAAAAAAACTGATTATGTGCTTTTTTTACGTGGACTACACGAAAGGAAGCTTTCATATCTTCCTAGTTCCTGTGCTGAACGACTTACTCATTAGCACAAGGAACCAATTTTGAGTAGAGAGATGAGTAGAAACTTATGTAGAGTACATCTTTTTTCTCGCGAAAAATCCACGTCTTTGTCTTCAGTCCACGCGTTCACTTTTTGATGAACGAAATGCCCTTCTGAATACTTGCTGCCAACTCTTTCTTTGCCTCTTTTCCAGGTCAGTTCAACAGGTTAGCAAACAAAGGCCGAAATGAAAACCTCTGTGTTACTTTGATGTAATCAGAACACGCCTGCAGATTTTAACCATGCTACACTTCCACACCTTTTGTGCTCGTCCAACTGGCCAAGGGTAAAAACCTAACCTCTTCGGGCCCAGTACGACTTAGGCATACTTCAAATGCTAGGAAAATCTAGGAGTTCAAAGCCACGCACCTTATAAAGCATGAGCTCAAATCCGTACATGATGTGCTTTCATTGGAAGTCCCTGCATTTTCAAGATGATGCATTCGGCTTCAGGCTTATTTGTCCTACGCTACAAATCGCAATTGCCAGCTGGCACATTGCGCAAACTTTTCAGGGGCATGCAATGCGCGATCTCCACCTTCTTCAATAAATTCAACTCTTTTCAAGCCTTTCACAGCTATCATCTTTTCACAACCATCTAGCTTGGGATGCTGTAGATTTTGAACTTTGATAGGTTAGGCAATTGTTTGATTGCATTATACCTGGAAATGTGTAGAAACTTCAGTAATTCCAGTTCCCCCAAAACTAGAATCTCCGCCAGTTTGGGCAAGTCACTGAGCTGTAATTTTTGTAGCCTCTTCAAGCAAGATAGATCACGTGCTCTCCACGAATTCGCACCACGATATCTCCAATTCCCTTAAACTCTCCAAGTATATAAGGATGGGCAAGTGTGGCAACGGCCATCTGCCGATACAGAGGACTGACAAGCTTTTGAAGTTGCAAAAATCTGGCAATTGCAGGATCCAGCCAAGTTTCAAGGTTGATAAGATACATGGAAGCCAATGGATGGACTGCCTGTCCTTCCAAGGCAAAATAACGCCATTCCCACACCAAAATGCAATAGTTGGATGTCTTCCACACACTTTGAACTAGGCTTGACAGGTTGGGAAGAACAGGGAATCCAACAACTTCAGCCAGTACACATTTCAAACTTGAGGGAAGCTCTTTGGCTTGTAATTTTAAGCATTTGCAGCCTAGGGAAACCACTGACCTATGATAACATTGTAGAGATTGGGGTCCCGTCTAAGTCCAAGATCCTCAGAAGGCTCAGCCTCCACATTTACCATGGGATTTCATGCATGAGATAGTAACAAAATGAGGCATTGAGCACTTCAAGCGTCTCCACCCCCATAAAGCACAAGGTATCGTGTGTATCTTTGTGTGTGGGACCCTAATACCTTTTAGTGTCACGCCCCCAACCCTGAGCATGTGCCCATCCCTCTCTAGTCGATAAAATTTTGCGACTTCCCAGGACGAGTCGCCGACCCATTGATTTTTAAGCACATGCGGAAGCGAAAATAAATCCCCTGACAATAACCATCTCGGAATAGAAAAGCAGGATACGAATTCACAAAACAAACATGCTTTTATATATACACTGAGTCATGTACAAAAGTCTATGGCCAAAAGATTACAAAAGACTAGCCTTCCAAAAGAAGCGGCCCTAACTGACCTACACTTCCGATCACCTCCTCATAGCTCCAGGTCCTCCACTTCCGACCTTGAAAATATTGTCCCACAATGGGGTGAGATAAAATCTCAGCGAGTCTAAGCTCTAAACCCCAATTAGGAGGGAAATACGCCCAGAAGCGTCCTAACCACACAACCACTCAATTGGCTCGGAGGACTTACCTTGCCTTAGTTCTATCCTGCAGGTCAGCACAGTTCATATACATTATGTATAGAATTGATACATCCAGCAATTGAAACGCATCACTCAACTCAATAAATCACAGGGGTCCAAATTATAGTGCCAAATCGTCATAACACGTCCCATACCATGTCACACAATTTTGTCCCATAATCTGGCGCATCAAACTCAACCATCATGTGTTCCAATTGTTAATTACACCCCTCAAAGGTACGGCCAACTCTATTTGTGGTCTTCTGGCATTGCCAGGGCGTCGTCTCACCCCCTTTGAGCACGGCAATGTCTCTCAATTAGACGGCTTCCTCGAAGGGGCGTAGGTCCAGAATCTACTGCGACCCGAGTCCCAATGAATGGGTAACATTCGGCTTAACAGTCCAGGATGGTTTCTCTTAACCAACACACGACCAATCAATCTCGACCTAGGACACTGTGCATTGCACTCAAATGCCTCCATTAAAATAGTGAACCTGGCCTATTTTCTTCGTATTAAAAATATCTCGAAAATAGCCATGTGTGGACACACGGTCAATTCGAACCAGAAGACTAATACCTATCTTTTTCAAACCCCACTATTTGATATAATACTTAAAATCCATTTTCGGTGTTAAAACCCGACACTCGAGATTTTTTGAATAAATATTGGAAATTCACAATTTTTGGAATTAAATAACAAAATCCAATCGGCACTCAATTTGCATAATTTAACACTCAATTGCATAATTTATCCACATCATTGCAATCGGCACAAAATTCTGGTCATCGGCTATCCCGGCCTAAATTCCGGAAAAATAATTAATAAATAATTAATTTCGAAAATTAATTAATTAATTCAATTTAATTTCTAAAAATACTAACCTTGGCCAAAATTATTAAATTAAATACTAATACGGACCGAAAAATTCCCGAACCCTTCTAGATAAATAGTACAATTTATTTAGGCCTTAGCTAAACCATGCTAACCACCTAACATGCTCAATTAAATAATTACATTTCTAATTTAATCTAACTAACCACCTAATTCCTAATAAAATAAATCTAAACACCCCTTAAATGTAATTAGCATACTAAGCAGAGTTTAGAGGATAAACTCACCGGTTATTTGCGGAAACCGGTTCACCGCGACGACGACGTGACGGCGGCCGAAATCCGAATTTTCGGCAGCGTCGGTGGACTTGGACCAGGCCTAAAACGGGCCCAACAAATCTCAGCGCAAATCTGAGATTTGCTTTTGAATTGGACCGGGCCCGAAGGGGGCTAACTTTGCGGGCTTGGGCTGCTGAATTGGGCTTGGCTTCATGGGCTTCGAATGGGCTGAGCTTGATGGACTTTGCTGGGCTGAATTCTTGGGCTGAAACTTACGGCCACAGCTGGGCTTGAAGATGCAGACTGGGCTTCAAGTGGGCTGCTTGCTTCGGTGATGCTGGGCCCGTGAAATTTTGTGGGCTGAACTGCTGCAAACCGAAGCAGTAACGGAGGAAGGAGTCAGCTTCGTGGCTTGCTCGGTGGACGCTGGATTTCGATGGAGTGAGAAGCAGACGAAGAGCAGCCAGTTGCGTGGGATCGCTCGAGCGTGGGAGTCTTCGGGGCAAAATCACGGCTTCGCTGGCTGCCGAGGGATACGCAACTGAGGAGCGGCTTTGGTCGACAATCCAACTGAGGAAACAGCAAGATTGACCGAAGGAGACACGCGGCTGAAGACACGGATGGATGCAGCTTCGCTGGCGATGATTCGAAATGGGTAGCAGCTTCGGTGGTCAACTGGCTTCGTTGGACGTTGAAGCTTGGCCGAAGACATTGGACTACTCGGTGGAAGAAGGAGCGGAGATGAAGTTGTAGGCGTTGAAGAATTGGTCAACAAAAAATGGCCTTCTGCTGGGCCTTGACCGAAGGAAATGGATGCTTGGACGAGTGGCGTGCAGAGGAGAATCCAATGGAGTTGTGGACGTGTGAGTGGATGAAGATGGAGAAGAAATATGAGTAGCTGCTGGCCTGTGTTGATCCGTGAGAGAGAGAGAAAGAGAGAAGAAGTGGCGTGCGGTCTTCAGCTGGGACAAGAGACGCACGAAGATGGAGGTGGAGGCGGTGGTCTTGGCGTGCGGGAGAAGTAGTCGGTGGAGGGTCCCAAAGTAAAGCAATTCAATCCATTATATTGATTGCATGTCCCCCATTTCTTTCCACTTAATAATTTCATGAATTAACAAATTGTAAAGCCAAAATTGCTGCCCCTTTATAAAGATCCGAATTTCACTTAAATTCTCTTGAATTTCTTCATCGATTCTCCAAATCGAGGTCCAATTTCATCGAAGAAAAATCCCGAACAATTTTCTATAAATCCCCGACACTCACAGGCTTAGTTTAGAAGTCCCAATTTCCATCGATTTAGCCCATCTGAATTTTCGCTGATTTTCCGCAACGTTCGTATCAATTTTCTGCAAAAATCTTGGAATCTCTGAAAATTCCTCGGAGGGTGAGTTGACATTCCTAAAATAGATCGTGACACCTCAGAACTTTCAATTTCTTAAATCGGGTTCAAATTCGCGGTTATTTTCAATCCGGCGCGCTTTTAGTGTGACCTAGTCTACCGGGTAACTTTTAGGAACTTTTGGTGTAATTGACCTATGATCGATTTATCTCGAGTCACATTGTACATCTTCGACACATTGGCGACTCTCGATTGTCATGAAAATCTCGAGGTATCATACAGGCACCGGGTACCAAAACGATAGAAAAATCGGTCTAGTGCCGATCGACGAGTATTTTGCAGTCAGGTGGAATCACTCACACTCTGATCACACATCTCAGTCAAGTCGACCTGTCTCCGGTCTTTGATCGATTTCGACAGTGCCGTAATGACCCTTGCAGATCAACACAATTGAGCAGTCAATTCCTGGTCGGATTCTCAAGTCTATTGCATTTAGATTTCTTAATTGCTTTCCCAAATAATCTAGTTATCTCATGAGTGATCAACTCAAAGAATAGCACTATCGGCGCGTCGACGAAATGCCCGATTTATTTAATCGAAAACGAATTCTGAAAATTCAGGATGTCACATTTAGTCTCGTCAGATTTCCAATAGAATTGGGCTAATCCAATTGGACCAATGATTCTAGTTCCCCAATAGAGTTCGAAAGCTTATATAATTGGGCATGCAAGCAAACGCAAATGCACAGGATCCATTAACCTTCCAATAAAGCGAGGAAGTTGGCTGCTACTGGAATCAAATTTCGTCATAGATTTTAGATTTCCTAGTGTCTCACGAAGCTTGAACGTATGTGGAGCACACAATAAGCTCTAACAAGTATACTAGAGAACTGATTACTTCATACAACACTTGGAGGGAAATGCCTCCCTCGATATTCAACTTGCTTAGCAGTTTTAGCTTATCGATTGGGCTATCAACCATAGACAATTTCACACACCAAGTGAAAATCAATTTCTCCAAATTGCTAAACTCAGAAAAATCAGTTGTCTTGATTAACACTCTGCACCACTTAAAATTAGAACTTTTAACTTTTTCACCATCTGCAGGAAAAAGAAAAGGCCGATTACATTCCGATGAAAAGTATGAGAATACAGTACCATACAACTAGCTAGCAAAGGTCAATTGATAGAATTTGAAGCAAACATGAGTGAGGTGTGTCCATACCTCAATTTGCCTCTATCCACCTCAGTCAGTCGTGATGTTGCTTTGCGAAAAGTCAAGCATGACCAAATACATCAGGTGAAGATTTCATTGCTAAAAGATGCTGCATGCAATGATGCCAAGCAAGCCATCTCAAAGTACGAGGAAGATTTTTAAAGTTGGCTTGTTGGCTTTGGAATTAATTCTTCCCACTTCAAGAAACCTAAGCTTTGGCAAACAGGCCAATTCTTCAAGTGTTAAGTCATTACTAATACTCACACAGAGTGCTTGAACCGCTTGTTTTTTTACTGTCAACAACAGTAGAGAATGAAGGCGAGTGCGCAACATAGAAAGCAATAAACCAAGCAAGTAGTCTTCAATATCAGGAATTCTTCTTCGATCACAAATAAATTAAACCAAAGGCAACCCGAGCATGTATAAAGTGTTCACTCAGTGTTGGTTTTTCTATCTATTGATAGACTAAACACCTTTACAAGGAAACAAAGGACTCATTTTTATTCTCGTCGAAACAAGAAACGAAGAATTTCAACAAACCACTCCCACCCCATTGATGGTCGTGTGGTTTGCCCTCAATCCCTCTTCTGGAAGGGAGAAAGTTCAAATCCCCGTGGTCACTTGTGCGACTCACACTCGGTCTGAGGGAGGTGGGTCCCCTTAGGTTACCCCGGGTTTACGCCGCCGCCTGCTGGCTGTATGGCGGTTCCCGAGTCATAAAAAAAAAAAGAATTTCAACAAACCAAATGGCCCCTTCCCTTTCTTTTTGTTCCAAGGAAGACTACATTATATAAGAGCCCAAAGTGCAGAGATCATTGTTAACTTTATATGTATAACATGATTGATGAAATTTTATCCTAAAAAATGCATCACAGAATGTTAGAATTAAATAATTCAAAAAAGTTGCTGAAAAACAAAACTTTTTTTTGGTCAAAAACATAGGCTTTTTATTATATATTAACCAAAGGTGCCACTATAGGGCAGAATGTCAATACAAAGCAAGTCCAACAGGGGTGGGGGAGGAGAAAAGGCCCAATTCAAGTGTAGACTTCGGTGCCCATGAGCTTTGGCAACCCAATCGGCAATTTGGTTTGCTTCCCTCCTACAATACACGATCTCTAACCTAGGGAAACAGGGGAGTAGCGCCGCAACTTCGGAGATGAGTGGACGAGCTTCCCATGGTGCCAAACATGGATTTTGCACAGCTTTGACAAGCACCCAACAATCAGATTCCACGGTGAGTTGCTTCTTTTCCATTCTTTTGTGCAGCATGTTTTGTAAGGTGAGTGTAAGGGCTTGAGCTTATGTCTGCAGCGCCGTAGTTGCTAAAATGGTGTGTGTAAACCCGTCAATAAGTCGGCCAGAATGATCACGACAAATATACGCCATAGATCCCTCATTTGGTGCAGTGGGAAAAGCTCCATCTATATTGATCTTGAGCGCTTCAGGATCTAGAGGCTTCCACACCCGATTTGAGTTTGGGGGACTGGGTCGAGAGCTTGTCCACATGCCTTGGCAGCAACAAGCAGATTGGGCAGATGCAAAGGCCGCTGTGAGTACTTGTGCTGGGTCGAGAGCAAACCTATGAAATACAAAATGATTTCTAGATTTCCAGATCCGCTAGAGGATATGCGCCAAGGTTTCCAGATCAGGTATGGCATCTTTTTTGCATAACAACTCTGCTAACCAAGCATCTATACGATTTATATTATAATTTTGGTTTGATTCGTACCGCTGTATGAGACCAAACTCTGCGCATCCATGGACAGTGCAAAAAGATGTGTTCCGTTGTTTCTAGGCTGTGGTTTTGACATATTTGACACATAGGATCTGTAGTGATTTTTCTGTAATATAGATTGTCCCTTGTAGATAGGGCATTCAGGCATAAGGACCACATAAGGATGCATATCTTCGGGAGGGGGGGGTTTCATATTCCAAATCTTGCACCAAAGTTGTCGGGGTGGTTGGTATGAGGATGAGGCATAATTTTGTGCATGGGTTGTTTCAGCAGATCGCATAGAATTGTATCCATTCTTAATAGCATAAACACCATTCTAAGTTCCCTTCCATATAAGTCGATCCTCTGTACAATGAGTCCGGAGCTAGATTATAAGTATTTCCTCCACTGTTTGATCATCAAAGCTTATGCGCATAAGGGGTTCATTCCAGTTGTTGCTACCTGAAATAATAAAATCAGCAACCCTTGGTGGTTCTCCTCTTGGTGCAGGTCCGCCAATGGGGCCACGATTCAACCATTTATCTTCACGGATTGAGATCCGTTTCCCATCTTCGACCGACCATTGTAAGTGGTTTAGAATTGAATCTCTGCCAATTAGTATACTTTGCCAGCCCCAAGAGGGTCTTGGCCCTCTATCGGCATGCCAAAACTCTATTGCGTGATGATAAAGACTCTTAAAGAGTTGACTCCATAAAGAGGATGGGTTTTGTAGGAGGCGCCACGCCTGTTTGCCTAGTAAGGCTTTATTAAAATTTATCAGGTCACGAAAGCCAAGTCCTCCAAAGTCTTTCCTATTCTTAAGTACATCCCAACGTTTCCATTAGATACCAGATTTGTGTTGATTGCTCTGCCACCAACATCTGGCAACTTTCTTCTCAATAGTTGCACATAAAGACATAGGGATCTTGAAAATATACATGGCATACTGAGGAATTGCTAGTATTATCGTTTTGATTAGTGTCTCCTTACCACCTTTAGAGAGGAACTGTTCTTTCCAGCTTTCAAGTTTTGAATTGACTAGACTCAGAATCCAGGCGAACCTCTCCCTTTTTTATTTTCCCTAATCCGATGGAATCCCAAGGTATTTACTGGTCTTATTTAGCACGGGAATCCTAAGTTCTTGGGCTAGGTTTTCCTGTAGACGAGCAGGACAGGTCTTATTAAAGTAGATGCTAGATTTATTCTTGTTAACTGCCTAACCCGTTGTTAGGCAATATTGGTTAAGGATGTTGGCTAAATTCTGACATTCCTAAATTTTCCTGTCAAGGAAAAAGATAGTATCATCAGCAAAAAATAGATGGGAGAGAGTAGGACACCACCTGTTTAATTTAATGCCTTTGAGATTGTTTATGTCCACTGCTCGATGAAAAGATAAGGAGAAATTGGGTCCCCCTGTCTGAGACCCTTTGATGGGTTAAAATAAGGTAGATTATCACCATTAAGTTTAACACTGAGAGATGCAGTGGTGATGCATTTTGTAGTATCCACTTAACCCATTGAGAGTGAAAGCCCAGATGGAGTAGATAGTCGTGAAGGAAGTCCCATTCAACTCGGTCGTATGCCTTTTACATGTCCAATTTCAGAACAGCCTGAAAGGTTTTCTTTCGCTTTCTTATTCAAAGCTGATGTAAAACCTCTTGAACTTCTAAGATGTTGTCCTGAATCTGTCGGCCATTGACAAAGGTAGATTGCTCAATAGAGATCATTTTAGGTAGGAAAGGTTTAAGGCGATTTGCTAGAACCTTGGAGATGATTTTGTATACGAAGTTACAATGACTAATTGGGCGGAATTGATCTAGTCATTCTAGGTTGGGTGTTTTAGGAATCAAGGATATAGTAGTTCGGTTAAGCTTAGGTCACATGACACCAGAGATAAAAAAAAATCTTGCACCAATATAAAAAGGTCTTCCTGAAGAATATCCCAATGGTGTTGGCAGAATATCCCATTCAAGCCATCTGGGCCTGGTGCTTTTGTCGCACCCAATTGAAAGGCATCTTGTTTTACTTCTTCTCGGGTAACATAAGCTATAAGGGCCATATTAATTTCCTCTGATACCTTTTGTGGACATTGCATCAGGATTGGTCTATAGTCTCTATGGCTTGTTGAGGTATATAACTTTTGGAAGAAAAGGCTTGTCATTTCCTTCAATCGTTGTTGATCTCGAACCCGATCTTCATCCTGTAGCATAGTGATACGATTGTGTTGTCTCCATTGAATACTAGTGCTATGGAAGAATTTTGTGTTCTTGTCCCCCCATTTTAACCAACTAACTCGTGATCTCATCGCCCAATATTGCTCTTCTTGCTGCCACAGATTCTGGATTTTTGTTTTAATGTGTGTAACCTCTGCTGTATTATGGTTGCCGCTAGGTTGATTAGAGAGGAATTGGAGTTTCTGAGTCAATAGGTTGATCTGATGGTGGCCCTTAGCAAATTTTTGATGACTCCAAGTTTGTAGAGCTACTAAAATAGATTTAAGTTTAGAGGAAAGAGAGTGGGCTAACCTTGGTAAAGAAAGCCAAGAATCAGCAATGACTCATCTGCATTCTTGATCATGTGTCCAAAAAGCCTCAAAGATAAAATTACTCTTCCGCTTAATGACTTTGGCGTCAGTGTGTAATAAGATTGGGCTGTGGTCAGATCCCATCACAGGTAAAGCATAAACTTTAGCTTCGGGAAAGGTCAGATGCCAAGCAATTGTACATACAACTCAAGCTAGTCTTTCTTTAACTAATTCCTCCCCATCCTGATTATTCATCCAAGTAAAATCATAGCCCTTACTATCAACATCCATAAGGCGGCAAGTGTTTAGAAAGTCTCGAAAGGATTGCATTTGATAGTGGTCTGGCGGTCGCTTTCCATTCTTCTCCCAATGGTTGAGGATTTCATTGAAATCCCCAATGTAAGCCCATGGTAAACTATTGTGAAGGCTGATCTGACACAATTCTTCCTAAAGATGTTGTCTTAGAGAATATACAGCTGGCGCATGAAGACACGTTAGACGCATAGATAGCCCGTTCTCCACATTTGTGCATATCATATCCATATAGTTTGATGTATGGTTTTCCATAGTTAAAGAGACCCTCGTAGTCCAAAAAACTACCAAACCACCTGCTAGGCCAATAGGATCTTGAATGAGACAATTAGGGAACTTCAGTCGTTGTTGGATTCTTTTAAGTACTACACTCTAATTCTTTGTTTCCATTAAGAATACTAAATGGGGCTTCTCCTGGACCACAAGGGCCCTTAGAGCTTGAACTGTCAGGGGATTGCATAAGCCCTGACAGTTCCAACTTATAATCTTTATTTGTCACTTGGAGTCTTTTTAGGGCCAGCCACTACATCCCATTTTCCGGGTTTGTCTACCGCTATTATCAATGTGTCCATCATATGCATTTCCTCCAAGTCGTCTTGTGCATTCAATTTTACCGCATATGGGTTGTACCTTTTGACTTTCTTAGCGGGACTTGCTTTGGTAGATAAGTAAGTGCTCTTTGATTTCTTAAGCTTGGAAGAGTCAGCTACTACATATTTACCATCTTCATCATGTGCTGTTGCAGGAACCTGCGTAGCTGCTGCGTGTTCAATTCCAGAGCTACTAGCTTGATGGTGCCATTCCAATGGTGCAGCAAAGGTGACTAAAGCACGGTTAACAGGAACCTCAACTGGTTCTTTATTTTTGTTGCTTGGTTTGTCCACTGCTATGATTTGGTTTGATTGCTAAGGAGTTTCTGGAATAACATCTTCAGTCTCATCGGTGTTACTATATGTCTCATAAAAAGTAACCCAAAAGGGGCTGTGTTAGCGCACCTCCGCTTTAAGCCATTGTCCATAATACATGTCCTGCTTGCTATCCATTTTATCAATATCAAAAGGAAAATCTTTGCAATGCATTGCATAATGACCAAGCTTTCCGCATGAGTAACAATAATGCGATAGTTGCTCATAACGGAAGTCGAGCCAAATATTATTTCCTTCTAACCTGAGTAGTTGGCCAGGTTTTAGTGGTTCTTGGAGATTAATCTCCACTTTGGCATGCCCTGCTCTAAAAGTAGTACCATCTTTGTTTTCTACTTTAATATTGAGCACCTTCCCATATGACACACTGCCTTTTGTATCATGCTTTCGGTGCATCTTTCTAGAGGAAGGCCAAAAATTTGAACCCAGAAAGCACATGTTGTGAAATCATAATAGTGGAGGGGGTGTTCGGCATCCAAGGTTTTAATATAACTAAATGGTTTGAGAAAAGCCATGGCCCATTGTCTAGTATATGCTGTTTTTCTGCTTCAATAGGAAATTTGAATACATATAACCCTGCCTCCAGTTGGAAAAATTCCACTGTTTTAGTGCGCCGGGTGCACTTCATTGTATTTTGAAAAACCTGAAAATTAACAGATAGGTTTGAAAGTATTTTTGTGACATCCCGATTTTCCAATTCTATTTTCAATAAATTGAGACGGGCATTTCGTTGGCACGCATATAGTTCTTTTCCTTCAGTCGAACACTCATGTGAAAACTAGTCTATCGGGTGAAGCCGTTAAGAGTTTCTAATACATTAGACTCGAGAATTTGACCAGGTTGCGACCTTTCGACCGAGCTAATCTGCAAGGGTCATTATGGCACAATTAAAAATCGATTAGAGATCGGAGATAGGTTGACTCGACAGAGGCATGTGATCAGGTGTGGGTGATTCCACTAGATCGCACAATTCTTGTCGATCGGCACTTGACCGACTTTCTGTCGATTTGGTACCCTGTGTCCGTATTTAAAACCTTGAGATTACCCCGACAATCGAGAGTCGCCGATATATCAAAGATGTACATTGTGGCTTGATCAACCACAGGTCAAATGCACGAAAATTTCTAAAAGCTATCCTGTAGATTAGGACGCACTAATATCGTGCCAGAGTGAAATCAACCTTGAAATTGAGACCGAATTCAGAAATTGGAAGTCTGGGTGTGTCACAAATCATTTTAGAAATATTGATTCATCCTCGAAAGATTTTTTTCATGCAATCGAGTTTTTCAGCAAAATAATCAGAGAATGGCTAATTTGGCTCGAGAAATTAGTAGGCCCGCCTTTGGTCGCACTTTTGGGACTTAAGTTGGTTCTATAGATAAGTGAATATGTGAATTGAAGTGTGGTGACATTAAATTAATTTTATGGACTTCAATTTGATTCAATTGGAAGATAATTGAGTAGAATTGAAGAATTTGATGTACAAGAATTTATGCCTTAGCAGAAAAGGAAATTGCAACCATTAGAAGAGGTTGTGGAGGATTGGTATAGTGGAAGATGACACCATATGATGTCATGGTGGTTGGGGCCAAATGGAGAAGAATTTGACAAGTGGAGGGTGGAGATTTGCCCTCAAAAGTGTGACCCATCAACATCATCTTCTTCATTTGAACTTGGAGGAGAGAGAGGGGGGAGGAGCGACTGTTCGGACTAGGCTAGCCTGACGCCGCCCCCTTCGTCGCTTGGTTGCTTGCTCGCCGCCGCACGTCGCCGTCGCCAGCGCCACTCGTTCGCTCATTTGCTCGTCGACTTGTGCCGCTGCCTCGGCCACACCTTCGTCCGCCCGCACGACCAAGCCCCATCAACCAGCCATTGCCCTTGGTCGTTCGCTGTCGTCGGAGCCTCTTTCGTTGTTGTTGTCGCCGTCAGACACCACCCTGAGCAACCGCCATCTTTTCCCCACCGTTCCTCCGCTCGAACCGCTGCCGAACCATCTCCGTTCGACCCCAACCAACAGCAAGCAAAAATGGGTTTCTCAACCCAGTCTTGGCCCGTTTTGGCCGCCTTCCCGAGCCCAGATGCTCCGCCCACCTTGAGAAAATTCGATCCTCGCGTTGTCCTCGTCATTTTGGTCCGCCCGGCACGCTAATCGGGTGAGTTTAACTCACTAAACCTCGCTTATAGGATTAATTATGCTTAGGGAGGTTTAGTTTATGTTAAGTATTATTAGGTTGTTAGTTTAGGTTAGTTTAGGTTATTTAAGAGTAGATTAGATTAAGGTGGTATTTTAATTTAAAGTGTGCTTAATTAAGGGGTAAGTAGGTTTATTTAGAATAAGTCTTGATTTGACATTATGAATTTACTTTTGATTTATTTAAATGTCTCGAAATTATTAAATAATTTAATAATATATTATTATTCGAAATTATTAAAATATTATTATTTAATTATTTTCGGAATAAATTTAATTATTTATTAAATTCCAATAATTTTATCGGGACCCTAAATTCTCGAATTTCATGATGGTTGCTGTTGTATTGTTAGATTTTGAAATTGATGATTAGATATTATAAATTGAGTGTGGATCGTGAAAAATATGGATATTATTATTTAATTAATTTTTGGAATAAATTTAATTATTTAATAAATTTCGAAAATTATTTTGGGACCTTATTTTCTTAGAATTTCGTGCTGATTGCTGCTGTGCATTTAGAATTTGAATTTGATGAATGGATGTGGCAAATGGAGTGTGATTGTGATAAATAGGAATTCTTTTTATAAAATCCCAAGTGTAAAAATTTATGGAAGAACGACTGTATTTGATTGACCACCTATTAAAGGTTGTGCCCAGTAGAGCCGTGATTGACCACCTATTAAAGGTTGTACCCAGTGAGGCCGTGATTGATCACATATTAAAGGTTGTACCCAGTGAGGCCGTAAATGACCACCTATTAGAGGTCGTGCCCAATAGGGCCGTGATTGACCATCTATTAAAGGTTGTGCCTAATGGAGCCATGATTGATCACTTATTAAAGGTTGTGCCCAATGGGGCCGTGATTGACCACCTATTAGAGGTCGTGCCCATTGGGCCGATATCTACCACCTGATTAAAAGTCGTGCCAAGTGGGGCCGTGATTGTCATTGGTTGTTAAACCTTCCTATAGGGTCATGATTTGAAGCAGTGATCGATTTGCTAGAATGACATGTAATCGGCCGAGTTGATTAATCGCTGAGATGATCCAAGTGGTTGAATTATTCTAATAATGTGAATGTGCCTCAGTCATTTGGTTATTATAATTGCATGTAGTTGAATTATATAAACTGTGCTAACCTGCAGATGAAGACTAATGCGAGGTAAGTCATCTGTGTGATGTGGCTAAGTCATCCGGAGCGTATTTTCTTTCTAATAGGGGTTTAGGGGGTTGAACTTGCTGAGACATTGTCTCATCCCAGTTGTGGGATTAAAATTTCAGGTCCCTTGTGGACGGAGCGAGCAGATAACTTTGGTTGGCCTTGAGGAGTTGCCGAGGTGAAGTCATAAGGATTTGAGAACGTGTCCGACTTGTAGGTCGTAGGACCATTCCTTTTTAAGAACCGGTCTTTTGCAAACTTTTGGCCGTAGACCTCTGTTTGTAATTCTGTTGAATTATGAAAGTGTTATGTTGTGGTTTTGCTTCCTGCTTTTCTATCCCGTATTTCATTGTCAGGGGTTTTATAATACGTTCCGCTTGCGCAATAATACATGAATGGGGTCGGCGACACTACCTGGGAATGTCGCATTTGCATGACCATGGTGGGATGTTGACGCGCTCGAGATTCGGGGTGTGACAATTTTACCAACCAAAATCAGCTTGCATTCCTCTATTTTCTCTACAGGCGCAACCTCATCCCAGACCTCGATCTCCTGGGCTGACCAAATGCGACCCATTCTATTGTAGAGAGCAGCAAGGTGAGTGTCATCTTCCGTATTGGTGAACTCCATAGGTGGCTAGAAAGGAAGGAGTGACCTCAGTATAGACTGATTAAGCGGAACAGGGGATCATCGAAGCTGGAGGTTCCTTGGTGACAATCTGGTCAAGGATGATAACTTGTTCAAAACTACAATCGTTTGATCTCAGACGTGGTTGTTAGAAGGAAGGGAGAGAACAGGAAATCTTAGACATGCAGGGGCAGATTGTAAAGGGAATGCGGAGATCGGACATGAGCGAGCGAACAGGGAGGGAAATTGGTAGAATCAGGAGGGGAGATGGTTAGGTTTGAAGAAAGCTTGGACCAAACAACAGAGAGGAAATTTGGGCGCGATGGATAGATGTTAAGCTCGACATCATCCATCTCAAGATCCAAAATTCAACGTTGAGACGGATGATGTCAAGCTCAAAACCAAATTGTATAGTGATGCTCTCCTGTCTGACTTTGAAGTGCAATCTACCATATGCGCAATCCACACATTGTAAGAGAATCCTTATGGATGTCAGTGTCAATTTCCACCAATCTTCTGACCAACTCGGACCTCTTCGTTGTCTTTGACACGGATTTCTTTCTCCACCATTGCACTGCAGAAGCAACCAGTATAAGTTGTCCAAGCCTGCTGGTTCCCTAAAACTCAGGAACACCTCGAACTCCCGATGTGGTGGCGGCTGGTGCCATGGCAACTGGCAAGTAGCAAGAGAGACTTGAAACATAATCAAGCTTGAAGTGAGACATCAAATTGAGGGCAATTTAAAAACAAAAGAAAAAAGAAACGGGGCGGTGGGTAAGGGGTAGTCACGACTCGCAGCCATCAAATGGCAATGACAAGCCGCCGAAGAAATCAGAAACGAACAAACCGAAATCGCAGCACACCGAAATTGTAACACTCGACGAAGAAATCTGAAACAAAAGCAGAAAGTACTAGTGGGTTGGTTGATGGCTGACTGACATAAGCGAGGCCGCAATCCGCGAGATCGAGAGAGATTGAGAGACGAGACCAGACAGCGACTCGAGCAAAGACGCGCGCGCGCGAGAGAGAGAGAGAGAGAGAGAGAGTGAGTGAAACGAAAAGGGTGTCATTATGGGGTTTGGTTTGAACCGGTTAAATCGGTTTCACCTGAGAACCGATTTTGAAATCGGTTCGAAACCGAGTTTACCCAAGAAACTGATTTCACGAGGCAGGAGAGGCTTACTTCATTAGCAATTTGTTACGGATGCGAGTTGTGCTCTTCATGGGTGTAAAAACTTGGGGTGAGAATTGCTATTGGTGATTAGGGCCGATCTCCTAAGAAGCATTTGGAAAATGAAAAATTCTAAAACTCTCCCCCGCCCACCCTCGAAGAAGAACCTCCATGAGGGCTCTCTTGCTCGTTTGTCCGTCACATCTTCTGGACAAAGCCACAGGGAGCTGTGATCGAGTCTCTTATATTGTAAATCGGCGTCGCAGCGGAAGCGGATCGCGTATTTTGCAATTATGTCCGGAGCTATAGAAATCGATCGAAATAAAACGAGGAACAATAAAAGAAAATAACACCAGAGATTTACGTGGTTCGGTCCGAATGTCGGAACCTACGTCCACGGGGAGAGCCAGCAAATCAATCCACTATAAATCGGAGAATTACAGGATTACAATCACACATGCACTCAAGTGTTTCCTAGCCCTACTTTATACCCGATACCCACGGTGTTTAACAACTCAACTCACTGGACTCGTATCCGCACAACCTCTCGGAGCTCAAGCCTCTCACTCTCTCTCGAGCTCTTTTCTCTTGCTCTCTGCCGAGCTCTTTTTCTTTCGCTGCATTATAGAGCTCTAGACGTCTTCTCCTTTTTATCGGTGGAATGGAAGGAAAACAAATCAATATTGTACTCCAGAGTTGTCAGAATGGCGCCGATCTGCAAAGCATGCGCCTCCATGCAATTAATGAGATGTGTGCGCGTGTAACCATGGGAAGGGAATAGCTTCTGCCATCTCTCTTTCTTTATTCTGACATCCCTCTTTCTTTATTAATAAAAACAAGAGAAACCCACAAAAGAGAAACCGTGAAAGAGGGAATTCGGCGCCTACAAGTGCTGACGAACTTTATTCTTCTACAAGCATGCATGCACATGGCCATGTGCATGCATTTAATGACGTAGAAGAATTTGGACGATCACCCCTTCAGATTTCATGCTGACAAATGAGAAGAATCCCATGAATTGTCTCTCTTCATTTCCAACGCGAAGCGCAGATCATGGGCGGGATCCCTTTGGCTCCTATCCTGCGCCATTTTTCATCAAATGCTCCGCGCACGTTCTTTCTTGTTTCAGCATGTAAATATTTTGTACGGATCGGGTATCATACACGGACTCAAACTCGAGACATAATTTTAACAATTCTCCACCTTGGCTCAACGTTTGAGGCCAAGTTATAGTGATTATTTTTCATGCTCGGCTCTCCCAACGCCCCGATGGGCGCTCATACTCTACAGACGCCAATCGAGCTCATACAGAGCTCGAGCTTTGCTGAAGGAACATGCTTCGTTATCATATCTGCTGGGTTCTCCGCTGTTGCTATTTTCTTCACAACATTTTTACCCTTCGCTATGACATCTCGGATGAAATGGTACCTGATGTCAATATGTTTTGTTCGCTCGTGATATATTGGATTGTAAGCCAAATATATCGCACCTTGATTGTCACAGTGTATGGTGACACTTTTCTGCTCCAATCCAAGGTCCGAGAGCAAACCCCTTAGCCATATCGATTCCTTTGCAACAAAGGTTAGTGCCATGTACTCCGCCTCAGTCGAAGACAATGCAACATCATCTTGCAAAGACGCTTTCCAACTTATTGCACCACCTGCTAGCGTAAACACGTACCCTGCTAACGATCTGCGATCATCCAAGTTACCGGCGTGATCTGAATCCACGTACCCTGTGGTCTCATTGCCATTGACGTTCCTCCGATACATAATGCCGACGTCTGCTGTCCCCTTTAGATATCTGAGGATCCATTTCACGGCTTCCCAATGAGCCTTGCCTGGGTGCTTCATGTAACGGCTAACAACACTTACAGCCTGTGAAATGTCAGGTCTAGTACATACCATGGCATACATGTGACATCCAGATTTTTTGAGTTCTAATTTCGATTTGGATAAATAGGACCGTTTTTGTTCAGTTGAAGCTAGGGATTGTGAAATTGGGATGCAAATGGGCTACTTTGGTAAAGAAAAGTATCAATTTGATTGACGATGTGTTGAATGAATTTATGGGGGTCAATTTGATTCGAATCAAGAGGGATTAAGGTCCAATTAGGAGGAAAACCTAGCAAAAATTCGAATGCCTAATGGACTATGTATTTTGAACTACCTAAAGGCTTCTAGAAGGGGAATTTTGTCTAGAAAAGGTGGGTAGTGGACAGCTGGTGGTGGGCCATGAGAGAGAGTGAGAGAACCGGTTCCTTCTCCGCTTCTCTTCTCCTCTCTCGTGACCGACTCTCTCTCCCCCATCTCTCCTTGCTGCACGAAGAACCAGCAAACCGAAGAAGACCTCAACAACTGCTGAAGATCTACTGAAGTCAGAATCGTCGCCGCCGACGCAGCAAGCAGCCGGAGTCGGAGTCGTCACCGCTGCATGCCGCCGTTGCTCCACCTCCCTCTTTCCCTTCTGCTACCGGTCGACCAGCCCCTTTCTCCCTCTTGTTTATGCTTTTCAAACCCAGAAACCGCAGAGGAGGAACAGCACGCCTCCTGGAGCCGTCGCACGCCGCCGTTCACTGCCGAGCTACCGTTCTCCTGCGCTGCTGCTGGCCGTGTGCCGTTGGCCTTTGCTCGTGCGCCTGAGGAGCTGTTCGACCAGCTCAGGCTGCGGATCGGCCACCTACGGCCGCTGCCCGACCACCTCCGGCCACCGTCGAGCTCGCCGGAGCTCCGCCTCGCCCTCAGCCGCCCTTGGCCGCCTCAACCAGCCTCGAATCTGCCCCGACCAGCAGCGATCAGAGGGTTGTAGAAAATGGGTATGACAGTGGGTTTTGGCCCGTTTTGGCCGCCTTCCCGAGCTCGGATGCTCGGCCCGCTTTGAGGAAAGTCGATCCTCGTGTCGAGCTCGTCGTTTTGAGTGAGTTTTACTCACTAATGCCTTCTTAGTGTGCTAATTACACTTAAAGGTTGATTAGTGTTAATTAAGTGTAATTAGGTTGTTAGATTAGAATTGATTAGTAATTATTAGTTAATTGCTTTGCATATTAGTTGTGTGATTAGTGTAATTAGATAGAGAATTGCCTGTAGTATTTATTGGATGCTTCTTGGGATTTTTCCCGTCCCTTATCGGGTGTTAATTAGGCGATTCGGGCTTAATTAGAATTTTTAGGAATTAATTATTAATTTTCGAAATTAATTATTTAATTATTTATTTTCCGGAAATTCAACTGGGATGGCCAGTGACCGGGATTTTATGCTGATGATGGTGGCGTAGACCGTTTATTTAATTGAGCTTCATATTGTGCTAAATTGGAATTATTGTGTTTATTTATCTATTTTTCGGAATTAAATTAATTAATTAATTATTTTCCGAAAATTCAACTCGGATGGCCAGTGATCGGAATATTATGCTGATGACCGTGGTGAAGTCCGTTTATTTAATTGGGCTTTATTTTGTGCTAAATTGAATTTTTAATATTTATTAATTAATTATTTTTCAGAAATTAAGATTGAGATGGCCGACGACCGAAATCTTGTGCTGATTGTCGTGGCGCAGTTTGTTTATTTAGTTGAGCTCTACGTTGCATGGAATTAAATAAATTGTGATTTTTTAGGGATTTACCCTAATTTGATTTGGAATTGATTGAGATTAAATGATTGATTGGTCGATGGCCGAATATGTTTATTTAGCATTTATAATGCTTTGATGAGTTGTAAAGTGGATGGAATCATGAGAGTGGTCTGGAAATACTCTGAGCTATAACTGATCAGACACCGTGTACGGGCCTACGTGGTTCGGTGACTAAGGATGTCACTGGCGAAAACAGCGCCTTAAAGAATGCACGTACCAGTCTAGTACATATCCCATCATAGACATACGTGGTTCGGTGATGTGGGATATCACTGGCGAAAACGGCGCCTTAAAGAACGCACGTAGCTGTCTATTGAATACATGATTATAGGCATGTGTGGTTCGGTGATTTGGGATATCACTGGCGAAAACGGCGCCTTAAAGAACGCACGCAATTGTCTATTGATCAAATCATTGTAGGCATGTGTGGTTCGGTGATTTGGGATATCACTGGCGAAAACGGCGCCTTAAAGAACGCACGCAATTGTCTATTGATCAAATTATTGTAGGCATGTGTGGTTCGGTGATTTGGGATATCACTGTCGAAAACGACGCCTTAAAGAACGCACGCAATTGTCTAGTGGATACGTCACCTTGGCGAACTCGACGCCCGAGAGTATTGATGGAGCTCTGTGACTAAGTGTACTATTGAAGGTTATGTGGGATGGAGTGAATGACCTAGAAATGATTCGACTTACTTGTAATCAACTAGGTCGATTGATCGATGATTCGATCTGAGTATGATTTAATGTGATTGATCATTGCCTTGATTTGATGTTGTGACTTGATTGATTTAATGGAAATGACGTTGAGTGGTCTTCTTGGTGTGTAATTGAACTAGGTCGATTAGATCGATGCTTCGATCTATATTGTGATTGCTTGGATGCCTATTTGATATGTGCTAGCATGCAGGTGGAATCTGAGGCCAAGGTAAGTCCTCTGTCTTATGTTGTGCATAGGCAGCCCTAAGGTGTATTAGTTTACTAATCGGGTCTTAGGGAGTAGAACTTGCTGAGACGTTATCTCAGTGGTTATTGAATAACCATTTCAGGACCCGGATGACGAGCTTAAGGAGGAGGAACTTGATGAGGAAAACCCTGATGAGGAACCCGAAGAGGAGTATCAGAAAGAGAACACCGAGAATGATCCAAAGTAGGATCCTGATGACGTTTGCTATAAAATCAATTTGAATAGAAACCAATTGTTTTAGTATGGCTTGTATATGATCATAAGGGTGTTGGTTTTCAGGTTCAATTTCCTAGTCCTACTTGTATATCCCATTGCTTTATTGTCTGGGGATTTTTTATAATTGCTTCCGCATGTGCATATATAAAGGAAAGGGTCGGCGATATGTAGTCCTGGGGATATCACATTTTAAAAGCGACCAAAGGTAAGGGATGTGTGCGTACCTGAGGATCGGGACGTGACAATACATAATACTACCCACTGCGCTAGAATAAGGAACACGGGACATATGTTCCTCCTCCTCCTCAGTTTGCGGTGATAGCTTGTCAGAAAGTTTAAAATGTGCAGCTAAAGGAGTACTTACAGATTTTGCTGACTGCATATTAAAACGTGCCACGATCTTCTCAATGTATTTCTTTTGAGACAGACACAACGTTCCTGCAACTTTGTCACGCAAAATTTCCATACCCAATATTTTCTTAGCAGCACCTAATTCTTTCATTTCAAACTCAGCACTCAACTGTCGCTTCAACACATCAATATCAGACATATGTTTAGCTGCTATTAACATATCGTCAACATATAATAGCAAATAAATCAAAGACCCATCCTCCAATCTCCTAAAATAAACACAACTATCAAACTGACTTTTCGAATAATCTTGACTAGTCATGAAAGCATCAAAACGCTTATACCACTGTCTAGGAGATTGTTTCAATCCATACAAGGATTTCTTCAATAAGCAAACATGGTCTTCCTTACCTGGAATAGCAAATCCCTCAGGCTGCTTCATGTAAATTTGTTCCTCCAATTCACCATGAAGAAATGCCGTTTTCACATCTAGCTGCTCCAGCTCAAGATCCTGTGCAACAACTAAGGCAAGTAATACACAAATAGAGGTATGACTTACCACAGGAGAGAACACTTCATTGTAGTCGATGCCCTCTCATTGAGTATACCCCCTCGCAACAAGTCTCACCTTGAACCTGGCTGCCTCTACACCGGGAATGCCCTCTTTCCATTTGTAGACCCATTTGCATCCGACAATTTTCTGACTTTTGGGTACTTTGACCAACTCCCATGTCTGATTTCGATTGAGTGATTCTATTTCTTCACTCATAGCCTCTAGCCACTGTGATGACTCAGCACTAGCCATCGCCTCAGAATAGGATGAAGGCTCATCTATCTCCACCTCATCACCTACAGTTAATGCATAGGCAATATCAGAATAACCATAACGTACCGGTGGTTTAATTTGCCTTCTTTGTCTACTCGTGGCTATGTTGTGTTGTGGCTCTGCTGGTTGTTTAGTATCACCGTCTTCAGGAATTGTGGCTTCATCTGCAATCTCTTCCTGTGTTACCTCTGAGGTCTTTGGAGACTCCGCCTGAATCTCCACCTCACTTCTGACACCATGATCCGTTTGCTCTGCTGGTTGAGTCTCAAGATTCCTCTTTTGAAGCATTGCAGTCTCGTCGAAGATCACATCTCTGCTGATTAGAAAACCGGGTGATCTGGGATCAGTGCACCACAGCTGGTAGCCTTTCACCCCTTGTGCACAACCCAGAAATATGCACTTCTTCGCCCTCGGCTCAGGCTTACCATCTCTTGCATGAGCATACGCAGGACATCCGAATATTCGTAATCCGGAGTAATCAACAGGTTTCCCCGACCATACTTCTTCAGGAGTCTTCCACTCGATAGCAGAAGATGGAGATCGATTAACCAGGTAACACGCCATATTTATTGCTTCGGCCCAAAATTCCTTGCCCAATCCTGCATGCGAAAGCATGCACCGAGCTCGCTCGAGTAGAGTTCTGTTCTTCCGTTCTGCTACGCCATTATCTTTGTGGTGTCCCGGAACCGTGCGGTGTCTCACAATCCCTTCCTTTTGGCAGAACTCGGTAAAGTCCTTACCACAGAACTCCATGCCATTATCAGTTCTCAGGCACTTGATTTGTTTACTTGACTGCTTCTCAATCAATGCCTTAAAATTCTTGAACTGATCAAATACCTCAGATTTGTGCTTCAGGAAGTACACCCATACCTTCCTTGAGTAATCGTTGATGAATGTCAGCATATATCTGGCACCTCCTTTCGATGGAACTGGAGACGGTCCCCAAACATCTGAATGAATGTATTCAACTGGTTGCTTGGTCGAATGTAGAGCTGTACCAAATTTAACACGACACTGCTTCCCGAAGATGCAGTGCTCACACAGGTCCAGCTTTCCTGTCTTCTGACCTTTCAGCAACCCCTTTTCACTCAGCATTGTCATACCTGCCTCACTCATGTATCCCAATCGCATATGCTATAACTGAGTCAAATTTGAGTCTGACTCACCTGATGAAACTGTAGCAACTCCGGTCACGGTTTCTCCCATTAAATGATAGAGAGAATTCACCTTCTTCCCTTTCATCACTATCAGGGCACCTCGAGAGATCTTTAGCACTCCACCTTCAGTTGTGTATTTGCACCCGAGGTCATCGAGTGTTCCCAAAGAAATAAGGTTCTTCTTGAGCTTCGGTACGTGCCTTACGTCTGTCAACGTCCATTCTACGCCATCATGCATTCGGATCCGAACTGTTCCTATCCCTACAACCTCACAGGCTGCATTATTCCCCAAAAGAACCCTACCACCATCTGCAGTCTGGTAGGTAGTGAACCAGTTCTTGTGAGGAGTCATGTGATAGGAACATCCAGAATCTAGCACCCATTCGTCTTCTGATGAACTCGTAGATACACATAGGACAGCCTCGGCATCACTGGTACTCTCCTCGGCAACATTCGCCACACTGCTTGTGGCATTTTGCCAAACGCCTTTATTTCTTAGCTTTGGACAATCTCTCCTTATGTGCCCCTCCTCATGACATTCGAAGCACTTCACGCGACCTTTTGATTTTCTATGTCGCGACTTCGACCTGCTCTTACTTTGGCTTCTGTTGCTAGGCCTTCGATGTTGGTCTCTACCTCGAATCACCAGTCCACGCGCTACATCTTGCGCTAGACTGTCATCACTCAACTTTCTCTGCCACTCCTTTGAAAACAGGGCAGATTTTACCTCCTCAGAGGTAATCGTAGTACGCCCCTGTAACAAGGAGTCGGTAAAGTGCTCCCATGACTCCGGTAGAGACGCCAACAACATCATGCCTTGTTCTTCATCATCTAAAATCTTGCCAACATTCTTCAAGTCCATCATGAGTTTATTAAACTCATCTAGGTGGGATCTAATGGACATACCTTCAGTGTATCGGAACTGGAACATTCTCTTTAGCATACATAAGCGATTGTTCAAACCCTTCTTTACATAGAGGGCTTGAAGTTTAGCCCATAACGCTGCGGCATCCTCCTCCTCGGCCACCTCTATTAGCACTTCATCCGATAATTTCAACAGGATGATGCTTTTGGCCTTCTCCATTAGCTCGTCCTTTTCAACATCTCGCATTGTTTCGGGCAACTGAGCCTTACCCTCCAATGCCTTGGCTAATCCTTGAGTTGTTAATAGCGCCTTCATCTTGACGCTCCACAACCCGAAGTTGTTCCTCCCGTTTAATTTCTCAATTTCTACTTTTGCTCCAGACATAATTGCAAAGCCTTAGCTCTGATACCAATTATTATAAATCGGCGTCGCAGCGGAAGCGGATCGCGTATTTTGCAATTATGTCGGGAACTATAGAAATCGATCGAAATAAAATGAGGAACAATAAAAGAAAATAACACCAGAGATTTACGTGGTTCGGTCCGAATGTCGGAACCTACGTCCACGGGGAGAGCCAGTAAATCAATCCACTATAAATCGGAGAATTACAGGATTACAATCACACATGCACTCAAGTGTTTCCCAGCCCTACTTTATACCCGATACCCACGGTGTTTAACAACTCAACTCACTGGACTCGTATCCGCACAACCTCTCGGAGCTCAAGCCTCTCACTCTCTCTCGAGCTCTTTTCTCTCGCTCTCTGCCGAGCTCTTTTTCTTTCGCTGCATTATAGAGCTCCAGACGTCTTCTCCTTTTTATCGGTGGAACGGAAGGAAAACAAATCAATATTGTACTCCAGAGTTGTCAGAATGGCGCCGATCTGCAAAGCATGCGCCTCCATGCAATTAATGAGATGTGTGCGCGTGTGACCATGGGAAGGGAATAGCTTCTGCCATCTCTCTTTCTTTATTCTGACATCCCTCTTTCTTTATCAATAAACAAAACAAGAGAAGCTCACAAAAGAGAAACCGTGAGAGAGGGAATTTGGCGCCTACAAGTGCTGACCAACTTTATTCTTCTACAAGCATGCATGCACATGGCCATGTGCATGCATTTAATGACGTAGAAGAATTGGACGATCACCCCTTCAGATTTCATGCTGACAAATGAGAAGAATCCCATGAATTGTCTCTCTTCATTTCCAACGCGAAGCGCAGATCATGGGCGGGATCCCTTCGGCTCCTATCCTGCGCCATTTTTCATCAAATGCTCCGCGCACGTTCTTTCTTGTTTCAGCATGTAAATATTTTGTACGGATCGGGTATCGTACACGGACTCAAACTCGAGACATAATTTTAACATCTTAGACTTCAAGCATCGTGCCGAAGACCAACTTCGGCTTATTCAGCACCCTCTGTCTTGCACAACTGATAGTTCTACTTGGAGACAATATTATGGGTGCATATCAAAGTTGGAAACACGAGAAAGACGGAAATAGGACAACGATATACACAAACATCAGTCCGCCATTCGATTAAATTACATGCAAGAAGAGAAAATCCTTTATGTTATCTAGGCCATGGATGCAAAATAAACTTGGATATCTTCCTAGGTCTGAACCACTTATTCCCAGGTATCAATTTTGAGTAGAAAATAGACGGAAACTATGAAGATGACATCTTTTTCCTTGGAAAAGCCACGTCCTTAACCTGCTCACTTCTGGATAAATGAAATGCCCTTCTAAATGCTTGCCGCCAACTCTTTCTTTGCCTTTTCCCAGCCAGCTCTACAGGTTAACAAACAAAGGCCGAAATTAGAAAACTTCATCTTGTTGGATTATAATGTCTCAATGCTGCTGTTTTCTGTTTTATTTTCTGCTCTGTTTTACTCTTTTTTTTTATCAAAAAACAGCCAAGTTCATTTAGTTATGCATTTAGTGTTTTTTGTTATTTTCTAGGAAGTTAATAGCACGTTTGTGTGCAGTTATGTGTTGCACGTACGTGAGCAGTTTTTGCTTTTGTATTTAGTGGTTGTACTCGACAGTTTTTTTTTCTTAAGAAAACTGACATACACAAGTTTGTGCTCTGTTTTCTTTGTGCTTCTCTTCCTCATTCGAAATCTATAGCTTCTGGTTTTCTGTTTCTAGTTTACTGTTTTGATCAGTAACAACACATCTTCATGTGATGTAATCAAAGCAGACCTAAAAAATTTCAAGATTTTTAAAACTCTAGACATTTCGTACTCATTCAGCAGCCAAGGGGAAGAACATGCTCAGCCCCAGCACAGCCGAGGCAACTTTGGATGTAAAGAATGGAAGCTCTTTCCCCTGAAAATAATGGGGACACCAATAGAGAAAATCATTGGTCATTTTAGTTTGTATTCGAGAGAAGTAAAGGGAATGGATCTTTGTAAGTTTTTTTGAGGCACCAAACCTGAGAAGCAACAAATGCACACTTTGACAATGGCAGCATCGCCCCTCAACCCATGCAGGCACGCATCGGCAAACTTCACAGCGGCATATGCCTGCATATTTCATTTTCAGATTATTTGAGCAAATGAAAAGAGTCCAGTCCGCATAGCGAATAGACATCAGGTTTCTTGTTCAGGAAAGAGATCAGACTACATCCCAAGGACCAAAAAAGGGACTGACCATTGAGAGAGTTGTAGAGCCAGCTCCAGCTTTAGCCCGAAAGCTGTCAAAGCACAAAGGTACACAATTCAGTTGGCTTCACGACATAATGTTAGGAAGCAGGGAAGTGAAGACTAATACATCATGTCATAATTTCTATGGAAATTGATGCTGAAATTTTTTTAGCTCAAATAGACATCAACAATCACTTAAGAAAATCTGATATATTTGACGATGGTATCACTGCATGGACCATTCCACTGATCATAAAAATGCAAGTCATTCTCTTAGCTGTAACAATAGAAGATGTATGGTGCTCTATTTCTACATTCTTTCTGTTACCTTCCTTTGTTTTCCTTAATAAGGACCAGAGAAGATAATCAGAAACTAAGATATTCTCCACAGCGCTTGCTTCTGCCATAGCCCAAGACAAAGTAATCACCTTGTACATACTTTCACACGCGAGGTGTCCTATTAATTCAGACAAAGATCTTTATTAAGACTTTTTCTTGGGTAGTGGCAGCGAATAGGTTTTCCAAGATGCCATTAAAAAAATTAAATACCTTGACCTCTGCAAGCAGAAACAATAACAACCTCTCTTATGTTTATTTCAGTGCATAGACACAGCCATAAAGTTGACCGGCAAAAGTTATATGCCCACATGGACCTAAGATGTGATTTTTGCAGAAATCTCATCATTCTCATAAAAAAAGTTCTCAGCACAGTATATCTTCAAAATGGCTTGTGAATTTATAGAATTCAGACACTCTAACATGATTAAGCATGCAGTCATGTGTGGAAAGTGAATTACTTGCTTGTAACTGTATCCTCCTTAGGTGGCCTCAGTACTCCGAAGCTTGTCAAAACCTGTTTCAAAATTAGCATCCTCCTTAGGTGGCCTCAGTACTCTGAAGCTTGTCAAAACCTGTTTCAAAATTAGCATAACTAGAACAGCTAAAGCACTATTTTACGACCTGGAAACCCAAAACTGGAGAAACTAACTGGAACGTGATATTAATGCATAAATCCATAGAAAATATAAACTTATTTACTTCAACAGTTACTGTCCCATCATTTTGGATGCGAGATGTCACTGTAGGTGATCAATTTCTTAAGAAGCGAAGAAAAGGTGGTTTGATTTGTAAATTGCGAATGCCAACCGACATTTATCATCTTATAGAAAAGTGCAATGTCTAACAACATCCTTGTTAGACATATAAGTTCTTATTAGGAAGAATGCACCACAAACCTGAGATAAAAGAGGTAAAGAGTAAAGTCATCGCTCCTACAGGACCCGCAACAAATGGAGCATTGATTTCTTCAGCATCAAGACTCAATACTTCTGCCTGCAAGGAACATACTAGATCAGAAATCTGATGAGATACTAGCAAACATCTAGGTTATCCAGGGAAAGGACAACAGTCGCCGGCTTTCATGGCATTGTCTCAAAATTGGTTTCTTGTACAGTTTTTCTGCCTAAGCATTAGTACCGAGTATTATGACCATAAATGACCTCATGATCATGAGAAGAGAACCGACAACACTCCCTAATACATACTAGCAGTTACGTGATTATTTCAGCCAAAACAATCAATTATATGGGGCTTCCGGACTCTATTGCTAGACTTGCAGATAGCCTGATTTTATTAACTCAGCTTCTAGACCTTGCACATGATCCCATACAAGGTGCCCTTGGAGCAACTTATTGATTGCAGCTACGCATGATCTGGCGTTTGAGACAACAGAGTGTGCTATACAAGGTGAAATACGCTTATGTAGATTAGGAGAGGCAGAATCTTAATACTGAACTGCCGGACAAGAGGATAACAAAAAACATGCGCACTTGAAGTTTAATGAAATGCCCTTCTGAATGCTGGCAGCTAGCTCTTTCTTTGCCCTTTTAAAGCCATCTCTACAGGTTAACAAACAATGGCTGAAATTAGAAAACTTAATCTTTCTTTGATGTAATCAAAGCAAACCTAAAAAATTTCTAGATTATTAAAACTCTAGATATTTCGTACTCATCCAGCAAGCCAATGAGAAGAACCTCCTTGGCCCCAGTACGCCTGAGGCGACTTTAGATGCAAAGAATGGAAGTTCTTTCCCCTGAAAAAATAGGGATAACAATAAAGAAAATCATTTGGTCATTTTAGTTTGTATTCGAGAGAAGTAAAAGGATAGGATCTCGGTAAGTTTTTTTAAGGCACCAAACCTGAGAAGCAAAGTGCACACTGACAATGCCAACACGTCAGCAAACTTCACAGTGGCATATGCCTGCTATTTCATTTTCACATTATTTGAGCTTGTGAAAGAGTTCGCATATCAAAGAGCCATCAGATTTCCTGTTCATGAAAGAGATCAGACTACAACTCAAGGGCCAAAAAAAAAAAAAAAAAAAACACACGGTTGAGAGAGTTGCAGAACCAGCTCCAGCTTTGGCCTGAAAGTTATCAAAGCACAGATGTACACAATTCAGTTGGCTTCACGACACAATCTAAGGAAGCAGGGAAGTGAAGACTAAGAGCATCATGTCATAATTTCTTTGTGGAAATAGATGCAGAAAACATTTCGTTTCAAGTAGACACCAACAATCACTTTCAAGAAAAGCTGATATATTTAACGATGGTGTCACTGCACGGACTACTTTCCTTATCATCAAAATGCAAGTCATTCTCTTAGCTGTAACAACAAAAGATGTGCGGTGCTTTGTTTCTACATTCTTTCTGTTTCCTTCCTTTGTTTTCCTAATGAGGACCAGACAAGATAATCAGAAACTGAGATATTCTCCACAGTGCTTGTTTTTGCCCATAGCCCAAGACAAAGTAATCACCTTGTACATACTTTCACATGCGAGGTGTACTATTAATTCAGACAAAGATCTTTATAAAGACTTTTTCTTGGGTAGTGGTAGTCAATAGGTTTTCCAAGCTGCCATTAATAAATTAAATACCTTGACCTCTGCAAGTAGAAATAATAACAAGCTCTCTTATGTTCATTTGAGTGCATTGACAACGCCATAAAGTTGACCAGCAAAAGGTATATATGCCCACATGGACCTAAGATGTGATTCTTGCAGAAATCTCATCATTCTCATGAAAAAAGGTTCTCAGCACAGTACATCTTCAAAATGGCTTGTGAGTTTATAGAATTCAGACACTCTAACATGATTAAGCATGCAGTCATGTGTGGAAAATGAATTGCTTGCTTGTAACTATATCCTCCTTGGGTGGCCTCAGTACTCCAAAGCTTGTCAAAACCCATTTCAAAATTAGCATCACTAGAATACCTAAAGAACCATTTTGCGACCTGGAAACCCAAAACTGAAGAAACTAACCGGAATGTGATATTAGTGCATAAATCCATAGAAAATAGAAACTTATTTACATCAATAATTACTGTTCCAACAGTTTGGATGCAAGATGCAACTGTTAGGTGATCAATTTCTTGAGAAGTGAAAGAAAAAGGGGTTTAATATATAGATTGCAAATGCCAACCGACATTTATCATTTTATAGAAGAGTGCAATGTCTAACGACATCCCTGTCAGACATATAAGTTCTTATGAGGAAGAATGCACTGCAAACCTGAGATAAAAGAGGTAAAGAGTAAAGTTGTCGCTCCTACAGGACCCCCAACAAATGGAACATTGATTTCTTTAGGATCAAGACTCAATACTTCTGCCTGCAAGGAACTTACTAGATCAAAATCTGATGAGATACTTTAGCAAACATCTAGGTTATCCAGGGAAAGGACAACAGTCGTCGGCTTTCATGGCATTGTCTCAAAACTGGCTTCTTGCACGGTTTTGCTGCCTAAGCATTAATACCGAGTATTTATGTCCATAAACGACCTCATGATCATGAGAAGAGAACCAACAAAACTCCCTAATACATACTAGCAGTTACGTGATTAGTTCAGCCAAAACAATCAATTATACGGGGCTTCCGGACTCTATTGCTAGACTTGCAGATAGCCTGATTTTATTAACTCAGCTTCTAGACCTTGCACATGATCCCATAAAACATGCCCTTGGAGCAAGTTATTGATTGCAGTTACGCATGATCTGGCGTTTGAGACAACAGAGCGTGCTATACAAGGTGAAATATGCTTATGTAGATTAGGAGAGGCAGAATCTTAATACTGAACTGCCGGACGAGAGGATAACAAAAAACATGTGCACTTGGAGTTTAAGGTCATACTCTGATAAAACCGTCCACGGTCTAAACTTATAACTTTTCAGACATCTGCCAATTTCACAATACTCTTTGCAAAGACCTTTGTTTTTGTCGGCGCTGGTCATGTAACATTTTGAATATGTTTTTGCGCAGCAAACTAATTTTACCTTTCCAATATAATGAGACTCAACAGGGTGATGATGCATATAGGTGGTCATCGGCTTTGTGGCCTGGCCCACCTAAATCTAGTTCGCCATCAGCTCAAATGGCAAATATGTTCGGATCAGGGCAAGCAATTCCTTTTTTTTAGTTTGACCTTTTCATAAGCTTATCAATTTCACATTGATGATTTACTATTTGCTTTAATCATTAGCGGACTCAAACAAACAATTTTTGCTTTGATAGTAAACATGTCATCTCAGCCCGATCAATTCTGAGTAACTAAATTATCACTTCAAAGTAAATCATCAATATGTGTTGTTTTGAACATTAAATGTAAAATAAGTCCTTAATAGCTGATTCAACTCGTTGGCCATGTGGAATCACAAATTCAATAAATGGATTTGGTAATTGCAGAAGTACCTGTTGTTGTTCAGCAAATGTGTGATGGATGACAAGTTGGAATAGTTTTAGTCTTCCATTGGTAAAGCCACAAACACTAAGACATGACGTGGTGGCTAATGCGCCTGACGTCACAGAAATTGGTATTGAATACTTGTGAAGCCATACATAACTATCCATTCTTCAAGCACAACAACTTCATGCATCACGATAATTTAATATGAGAAAGCAAACATCACTTCAACATCATCAAGAAATATAATAGATGGCACAAGAAGTGACATGAGGACACCTGGATTACTTCATGTCGGTGGTGAATGGGGGATGCAAATTTGGCTTTATTCCACATGCGAGGCTGCAAATTTGGTTCTTATTCCACATGCAGGGCTTCAAAACTCTGAATACTCGCGGCCAACTCTTTCCTAGCCTTTATTCCAAGCCAACTCTACAGGGTTAGCAAATGAGAGCTGATATGAAAACTTCTGTTTTTCTTCACTGTAATCAAAAGGAACCTGAGAATTTCAACAAGGCTATAATTGCCCACCTTTCATACTAGTCCAACGAAAGTCGCAATCGCTTGGCCGCCCGAATGGTGTGTTCTATAGGTTCTGGCGGCATCCAATCTGTCTCCAATTTGGTGGATGTCGGGATATCAGGTAACATTTTCAGGGACATGCAATTTCTAATCTCTGCATACTCCAAAAAATTCAACTCTTTCAAGCTTTCGACGGCTCTTAGCTTTGCACAGTGTTTTAGCTCAAGACGCAGTAGATTTTTCAACTTTGACAGGTTAGGCAATTGTTTGATCACATCACACATGGAAATGTGTAAAAACTTCAGTGTTTCCAGCTCTCCCAAACCTGGAATCTCTACCAATTCGGGGAAGTCATTGAGCCATAACTCTTGTAGCCTCTTCAAGTGCGAAACATTGGGCAAGCATGGCGTTAAACATTCATTGATAGAGAGAATCAACAAGCTTTGCAAGTCAGAAATATATGGCAATTGCGGGATAGAGTGAAGTTTCAATGTTGACAAGCTAAATGGAAGCCGATTAATGGACATATCCTTCCAAGGTGAGGTAACCTCCTTTGGGATCCAAAGTGTCATACATCGTTCTTTACGCACTTCGAGATGTTGTAAATGAATTAGGCCCGAGAGGTCGGGAAGAATAGGGAATTGAGCAGTTACAACCACAAGGAATTTCAAACTCGAGGGAAGTTTTGGCAAAGGGGAAAGCCGGTGGCTTGCAATTTTAAGCAATTCGAGACTAGAGAAACCATTGATCCTTCTCGGTACTGTAGAGATTGGGCTGCCATCTAAGTCCAAGATCCTCAAACGAGTGAGGCTCCACATTTCCCACGGGATTTCATCCCCAAGATGTAGACAAAACGAGGCATCAAGCTCTTCAAGTGTCCCCACCCCTCCAAGAGCACAAGGTATCGTGCGTATCTTTGTGTATGCCACCTTTAAGACTTTTAGTCTCTTCAAGTTTCCAATAGAATCGGGGAGAAAGGAGATTCTCGAGAATTTTAAATCCAACTCGACCAATAATTCCATTTGCCCAATAGAGTTTGGAAGCTCATATAGATAAATGCATCTTGAAAAAGACAAATGCGTTAAATTCGTAAACTTTTCAATGGAAGCAAGGAGAACGGAGATTTGTGGAAGTTTTAAATCCAACTTAACCAATGATTTTGGTTCTCCAATAGAGCGCACAAGCTCAATTATACTATCACCTATAGAAAAAGATATATGCGTCAAATTCGTTAACCTTTCATTGGAATCAGGGAAAGTGGACCCTGAGAGTTTTAAATCCAACTCAACCAATGATTCAGGTTCCCCCGTGAAGTCCGAAAGCTCATGTGGATTCTTGCATTCAAATAAAAGCAAATGTTTAAGATTCTTTAACCTTCCAATGGAATTAGGGAGAATGGAGCTCCCCAAGTGTTTTAAATCCAACTCTTCTAACTTCCCGAGAGAGTTTGGAAGTTCAAGTAGATTTTCGCATCTTGAAAAAGACAAATGCGTAAAATTCGTTAACCTTCCAATGGAATCAAGGAAATTGGAGATTCCTGAGCATTTTAAATCCAATTTGACCAATGATTCTAGATCCCAAATAGAGTCTGGTAGCTCTTGTAAATTCTTGCATTCAGTTAGAATCAAATTCTTGAGATTCTTTAATTTTCCGATGGATTCAGGGAGAATGGAGATCCCCGAGAGTTTTAAATCTAACTCAACCAATGCTTCCAATTTTCCAATAGAATCTGGAAGTTTAAGTAGATTCTTGCATCCAGAAAAAGACAAATGCGTGAAACTCAATAACCTTCCAATGGAATTAGGGAGAATAGAGATCCCCGAGAATTTTAAATCCAACTCAATCAATGATTCTAGTTCCCCGATAGAATCTGGAAGCTCGTGTAGATTCTTGCATTCAGATAAATGTAAACGCTCAAGATTCTTTAATCTTCCAATGGAATCAGGGAGAATGGAGATCCCCGAGAGTTTTAAATCTAACTCGACCAATGCTTCGAGTTCTCCAATAGAGTCTGGAAGTTTAAGTAGATTCTTGCATCCAAAAAAGACAAATGCGTGAAACTCATTAACCTTCCAATGGAATTAGGGAGAATAGAGATCCCCGAAAATTTTAAATCCAACTCCATCAATGATTCTAGTTCCCCAATAGAGTCCGGAAGCTCATGTAATTTATTGCATTCAGATAAATACAAACGCTTAAGATTCTTTAATATTCCAATGGAATCAGGGAGAATAGAGATCCCCGAGCATTTTAAATCCAACTCAGTCAATGATTCTAGTTCCCCGATAGAGTCCGGAAGCTCATGTAAATTCTTGCAATTAGATAAATGCAAACGCTTGAGATTCTTTAAACTTCCAATGGAATCAGGGAGAAAGGAGATCCCTGAGAGTTTTAAATCCAACTCGACCAACGCTTCCAGTTTTCCGATAGAGTCTGGAAGTTTAAGTAGATTTTCGCATCCAGAAAAAGACAAATGCGTGAAACCCATTAACCTTCCAATGGAATTAGGAAGAATAGAGATCCCCGAGAATTTTAAATCCAACTCAATTAATAATTCCAGTTCCCCGATAGAGTCCGAAAGCTCATGTAGATTCTTGCATTCAGATAAATGCAAACGCTCAAGATTCTTTAATCTTCCAATGGAATTAGGGAGAATGGAGATCCCCGAGAGTTTTAAATCTAACTCGACCAATGCTTCAAGTTTTCCAATAGAGTCTGGAAGTTTAAGTAGATTCTTGCATCCAGAAAAAGACAATTTCCTTAAATTCATTAACCTTCCAATGGATTTAGGGAGAATAGTGATCCCCGAGAATTTTAAATCCAACTCAATCAATGATTTTAGTTCCCCGATAGAATCCGGAAGCTCATGTAGATTCTCACATTCAGATAAATGCAAACGCTTGAGATTCTTTAATATTCCAACGGAATCAGGGAGAATGGAGATCCCGGAGAGTTTTAAATCTAACTCGACCAATGCTTCGAGTTCTCCAATAGAGTCTGGAAGTTTAAGTAGATTCTTGCATCCAGAAAAAGACAAATACATTAAATTCATTAACCTTCCAATGGAATTAGGGAGAATAGAAATCCCCGAGAATTTTAAATCTAACTCAATCAATAATTCTAGTTCCCCGATAGAGTCCGGAAGCTCATATAGATTCTTGCATTCAGATAAATGCAAATGCTTGAGATTCTTTAATATTCCAATGGAATCAGGGAGAATGGAGATCCCGGAGAGTTTTAAATCTAACTCGACCAATGCTTCAAGTTTTCCAATAGAGTCTGGAAGTTTAAGTAGATTCTTGCATCCAGAAAAAGACAAATACATTAAATTCATTAACCTTCCAATGGAATTAGGGAGAATAGAAATCCCCGAGAATTTTAAATCTAACTCAATCAATAATTCTAGTTCCCCAATAGAGTCCGGAAGCTCATATAGATTCTTGCATTCAGATAAATGCAAACGCTTAAGATTCTTTAATCTTCCAATGGAATTAGGGAGAATGGAGATCCCCGAGTATTTTAAATCTAACTTAACCAATGCTTTGAGTTCTCCAATAGAGTTTGGAAGTATAAGTAGATTCTCGCATTCAGAAAAAGACAAATACGTTAAACTCGTTAACCTTCCAATGGAATTAGGGAGAATAGAGATCCCTGAGAATTTTAAATCCAACTCAATCAATGATTCTAGTTCCCCGATAGAGTTTGGAAGCTCATGTAGATTCTTGCAATTAGATAAATGCAAACGCTTGAGATTCTTTAAATTTCCAATGGAATTAGGGAGAATGGAGATCTCCGATAATTCTAAATCCAACTCGACCAATGCTTCCAATTCTGCGATAGAGTCTGGAAGGTTAAGTAGATTCTTGCATCCAGAAAAAGATAAATGCGTGAAACTCATTAACCTTCCAATGGAATTAGGGAGAATAGAGATCCCCGAGAATTTTAAATCCAACTCAATCAATGATTCTAATTCCCCGATAGAGTCCGGAAGCTCATGTAGATTCATGCAATAAGATAAATGCAAACGCTCAAGATTCTTTAATCTTCCAATGGAATCAGGGAGAATGGAGATCCCCGAGAGTTTTAAATCTAACTCGACCAATGCTTCGAGTTCTCCAATAGAGTCTGGAAGTTTAAGTAGATTCTTGCATCCAAAAAAAGTCAAATGCATAAAACCCATTAACCTTCCAATGGAATTAGGGAGAATAGAGATCCCCGAGAATTTTAAATCTAACTCAATCAATAATTCTAGTTCCCCGATAGAGTCCGGAAGCTCATATAGATTCTTGCATTCAGATATATGCAAACGCTTAAGATTCTTTAATCTTCCAATGGAATCAGGGAGATTGGAGATCCTCGAGTATTTTAAATCTAACTCGACTAATGCTTCAAGTTCTCCAATAGAGTCTGGAAGTTTAAGTAGATTCTTGCATCCAAAAAAAGACAAATGGGTGAAACTCATTAACCTTCCAATGGAATTAGGGAGAATATAGATCCCTGAGAATGTTAAATCCAACTCAATCAATAATTCTAGTTCCCCGATAGAGTCTGGAAGCTCATATAGATTCTTGCATTCAGATAAATGCAAACGCTTAAGATTCTTTAATCTTCCAATGGAATCAGGGAGAATGGAGATCCCCGAGTATTTTAAATCTAACTCGACTAATGCTTCGAGTTCTCCAATAGAGTCTGGAAGTTTAAGTAGATTCTTGCATCCAAAAAAAGACAAATGGGTGAAACTCATTAACCTTCCAATGGAATTAGGGAGAATATAGATCCCTGAGAATGTTAAATCCAACTCAATCAATAATTCTAGTTCCCCGATAGAGTCCGGAAGCTCATGTAGATTCTTGCAATTAGATAAATGCAAACGCTTGAGATTCTTTAATTTTCCAATGGATTCAGGGAGAATGGAGATCCCCAAGAGTTTTAAATCTAACTCGACCAATGCTTCCAATTTTCCAATAGAGTCTGGAAGTTTAAGTAGATTCTTGCATCCAGATAAATGTAAATGCTCAAGATTCTTTAATCTTCCAATGGAATCAGGGAGAATGGAGATCCCCGAGAATTTTAAATCTAACTCGACCAATGCTTCGAGTTCTCCAATAGAGTCGGGAAGTTTAAGTAAATTCTTGCATCCAGAAAAAGATAAATGCGTAAGACTCATTAACCTTCCAATGGAATTAGGGAGAATAGAGATCCCCGAGAATTTTAAATTCAACTTGATCAATGATTGCAGTTCCCCGATAGAGTTCGAAAGCTTAAGTAGATTCTCACATCCAGAAAAAGACAAATGCGTGAAATTCGTTAGCCTTCCAATGGAATTAGGAAGAATGGCGATCCCTGAGTGTTCTAAGTCCAACTCGACCAATGATTTTAGTTCCCCAATAGAGTCCGGAAGCTCATGTAAATTTTTGCATTCACGCAAAAACAAATGCTTGAGATTCTCTAATCTTCCAATGGAATCAGGGAGAGCAGATATCCCCGAGAGATTTAAATCCAACTCGAACAATGATTGTAGTTCCCCGATAGAGTCCGGAAGCTCAAGTAGATTCTCACATCCAGAAAAAGACAAATGCGTGAAATTCGTTAACCTTCCAATGGAATTAGGGAGAATGGCGATCCCTGAGAGTTCTAAGTCCAACTCGACTAATGATTTTAGTTCCCCAATAGAGTCTGGAAGCTCATGTAAATTTTTGCATTCACGTAAACGTAAATGCTTGAGATTCTTTAATTTTCCAATGGAATCAGGGAGAGCGGATATCCCCGAGAGATTTAAATCCAACTCGAACAATGATTTCAGTTCCCCAATAGAGTCCGGAACCTCATGTAAATTCTTGCATTCAGATAAAAGCAAATATTGGAGATTCTTTAGCCTTCTAATGGAATTGGGAAGAACAGAGATACCCAAGAGTTTTAAGCCCAACGTGACCAATGATTCTAGTTCCCCAATAGAGTCTGGAAGGTTTTGTAGATTTTTGCATTCAGATAAAGACAAATACTTGAGATTAGTTAAGCTTCCAATGGAATGAGGGAGAACAAAGATCCCCGAGAGATGTAAATCCAACTTGACCAATGCTTTTAGCTTCCCGATAGAGTCTGGAAGCTTCTGTAGATTCTTGCATCTTGATAAAAGCAAATAGTTGAGATTATTTAACCCTCCAATGGAATCAGGGAGAACAGAGATCTCCAACAAACTTAAATCCAACTCCACCAATGATTCTAGCTCTCCGATAGATTCCGGAAGCTGCAGCATATTCATGCAATTATATAAAAGCAAATAGTCAAGATTCTTTAAATTTCCAATGGAATAAGGGAGAACGGAGATCCCCGACAATTCTAAATCCAACTTCACCAATGATTCTAGCTCCCCGATAGATTCCGGAAGCTGTAGCATATTCTTGCAATGAGATAAAAGCAAATAGTTGAGATTCTTTAACTTTCCAATGGAATAAGGGAGAACAGAGATGCCCAAGGATTCTAAATCCAATTTCACCAATGATTCTAACTTCCCAATAGATTCTGGAAGCTCCAACATATTCTTACACTCAGATAAAAGTAAATACTTGAGATTCTTTAACCTTCCAATGGAATCAGGCAGAACAAAAATCTCCATGCTTCTTAAATCCAATTTGACCAATGATTCTATTTCCCCAATAGAATCCGGAAGCTCATGAAGATTATCACAATTAAACAAAACCAAATGCTTGAGATTCAACCTTCCAATAGAGTGAGGAATTTGGTTGATATAAGGATGATTTGTAACTTTAAACTTCGTCAAATATTTTAGATTGCCTAGTGTCTCCGGAAGCCTAAACAGGCTGCCGGTGCACGGCATAATAATTTTTGACAAGCATTCTAGAGAGCCAATTTCTTCAGGCAATTCTCCAAGGGATGTACATCCTTCAATATTCAAAGTACTTAGCAGTTTTAGCTTACCTATTGAGCTATCAATGGTAGACAAATTCTCACACCCTTCTAGAATCAATTTCTCCAAATTGCCAAACTCTGAAAAATCGGGTGTTTTGGTTAAACAATAGCAACACGCCAAATTTAGAATTTTCAACTTTTTAACCATCTGCAATGGAAAAACAAGGCAGATTACATGCCGGCAAAAAGTATTGAGAGGATGAAGATCAAATGATACAATTTGGAGCGAACATGAGTGAGGTGTGTTGGTACCTTGATTTGCCTCCATCCACCCCAATCGTCGGTGATGTCACTCCTTGAAAGGTCGAGCACAACCAAATTCTCCAGGTAAAGATTCGTAGCTGAAAAATCCTGCGGGCAATCATGCCAAGAAAGCCATCTCAGATTAGGACGAATGTTTTTGAAGTCGCCCAGGAAATTCAGTCGTTGCCCTCCAAGGAACCTCAGTTTTGGCAAATATGCTATTTCTTTAGATGTTAAGTCATGACTAATACCCAAACTGAGAGCACGTATAGCTCCTTTTTCCTACTAGCAACAACAAAGATGAGCATGCAAAGAAGCAAAAAACTAATGCAAAGTAGCCAACAATATCAAAGTTTTTCTTTAACCCCAAACTAATTAAATCAAAGGCGTGTTGTAACAAGATAATTAGTGTTCTTCTTCTTAACTTGAAAATAAGACTAACCAAGCATGTTCAAAATGTCCATTTGGTGTTGATTCCTTTGTCTTTCCATAGACTAAACACCTTTTCGAGGAAGCAAAGAACTCATTTTCATTCTCACTGAAAACAAGAAATGAAAATTCCAACTAATCAACTGGAGCGTTAACTTTTTCTTGTTTCACATGAGTAAGGCATGAAAACATGTACTTTTATGTTTATATAGAGTTGCTTTGTATTCTCTATAAGTTAGAAAACAAAGCAGGCCATCAATCGACATTATCAATTTAAGGAACATGAATAGAGATTTTGCTAGATTGACCATATCTTCTACTCTTAATAACTTTCACCTCGTCGCTCCTTAATATGTCTAGAGTATTTTCATCAATCCGCATCCAACGGCGCTTTCCAGCATCTTCAAAATTCTCCTCCTTGACGATGTACCTTCCTAGATCTCGAACTTCATCATGCATCCAAAAACAATTGTACCAATCGATCTTTATCAATGACATGACGAGGAGAACATCAATCACACTGCTTGGAGAATAGCCGCTACTACACCACATGTAGTCCGCATAAGTCTTATCCTCGTTGATGCAAAAACATGCTATGTCTAGGAATATGGCTTTTTCTTTGGTGTTCAATTTGTTGATGCTTATCATCAGTGATTCTCGGACATTATTAGGTGGGCCTTGCTTTAAGTCCTCCAATGTCTCATCCCACTTTGATCTGTTCATTCCAGCAAAAAGAGAACCCACGACTTCTAGAGTCAAAGGAAGCCTTCCTACGCTTAAAACAACTTCTTTCGAGAAATCGTAGCAATTCTCAGGAGGAGTGTCGCTTCTAAATGTGTGTTTACTGAAAAGCTGAATTGCTCGATACAAAGGCATCTCATTTACTGAGTGGGCCAAGTAATTGCTAGGTCGCATTTGTTTGTCCTCATTTAGTACTACGCGTATGTCCCTAACTGTGACCATGATCCTACTTCTAGAACCAAACCAATCGCAGCTACCTGCGAGGCTCTCAAGTTGCCTCTTCTCGTCCACATTATCAACAACAACCAGAACTTTCTTGTCGCTAAGTCCATTTCTTATGCGATGGATCCCATCATGGGTGTCATGGATTCCGTCAGTAGAGGTCAAGCCTAGTGTATCGAATAAGAGTTTCTTTTGCACTTGTAAAAGATCTTGATGTTTTACAATTTCAAGGAAACTAGAGTAATTGAATTTAGGCAAGAATCGGTTGAAGATAATCTTAGCAAGAGTTGATTTACCAATTCCACCTGTCCCATGGATAATAACAAAACGGACGCCATCAGAGTCAACATCCAACAATTCTTCTATATCTTTTTGATCATCCACTTCAACTAGATGGTAGGGAAGATCTCTGCTCTTCACCTTTAGCTTAAGCAGAACTTCTCGAACAATCAATTTTATAAGCTCCCCGTATCTGCCAGACATTTTGGATTAAGAAAATGTTAACAACGTACTATTCCTAACTATCAAGCATGTACAATTTAAATAAGATAAGCTAAATATGTTACAACAGGTTTACAAACGGTGGCAGTTATTCAAATAACAAATTTTAACCCATTAGAAAGTATCAATCTCAAGTTACAATGATAGTTATCTAAAAACAAGTGCTCAAATTAGCTGCTGCTGCCCAAACGCCCATTGGTTGGGTTTAAACACTAACACTCAGTTTCAATGCAGTGATTTAAGAGGAAGGGGAAATAAGATGGATTCTGACCGCAGAGAGTTAACAAAATAAAGGAATAATTGGGTGGTAACGTTGTTTGTATGCTTACAAAGAAAAGAATGCAAATAGAGGAAATTAGGTCATTTCATGTTTGATGGAGGAAGGGAAAAGAATGAATAGGAATCTAAAATATTTTTATGACTATTTTGTCTTACTACTTATTCATAGACTAAATAAATGAAAAATAAAAACTTTAGTAACTTGGCTTTAGCTCGTTAAAGATTCAATATCAGCATCAATTAATTCATGTTATAGAATACATACAGACTTACATACATATATAGTGCGATAGAAAGTTCACTTTAGGCCGTGTCTCCAAGTCACCTCTCTCTCTCTCTCTCTCTCTCTCTCTCTCTCTCTCTCTCTCTCAATGTCATTGAGATCTGGGAGACACCATCAAGATAAACCGTTAATCTGGCCATGACTGTTCACATCTCAGCGAGATACAAAGATAAAAATGTCTTAATACGTTGTCAATAAACTTCCCCCATTTTCAGATTTGTTATGAAGAAAGTGAGGGCGTGATGCAAGATTGCTGTTTCTAGTACCCATCTATGTACTAGTTATTATCTTGAGATTTAACAAGGTTTTAATCACTATTACGCTATTTGGTTTGTAACTATAAATCTTCTACACTATTTGGTTTCATGAATAACATGTTATAGAGGAGCAATATTACCAGAATTTGTTATAGAGGAGCAATATTATCATAATTTCCAAAATACTCCTACAATGAAATTATTAAACACGTAATGTAATAACACTATTACTGCGACTAAATACGATGCAAAATTTTGCATTTTTTTCCTCTGCTCTTTTTTTGCAAAAACGCTAGCAGCACCGTTGAAACGCTAGCACCGGATCCGGATGCTTGCTTATCTACGTAAAATTGATAAATCGTTCTTTGTTGAAAACTTATATTCATCAAATAAGTTATAGTTGCTTTTAATGCTCAGGCAATATTTTAGACTGATCAAACACATAATTAGTTCGTGTGCTAGTAGGACAGAATCAGTCTGTTTGATCATCACTGAATAAGCATTAATATCTGTCTTTTTGTTGTTTCTACTTTACCTTTTTTTCTAAAATGTTGAAAGATATTTATTTCACTATTTAATTAATTTATTTATTTTTATATATATATATATATATTAGGTTTTTGACAAACGAACAGGATGCTAACTTGGCATTTAACTGTAACTTGACAATGATTTCCACATTCGCATTAAATTTTTTCAACTATCATTCAATTATAGGGAGAAATTATAGTTACTAGAAGATAAATATTTTTTGGTCGGACTAGAAGATAAATTGAATATAAGATATTTTCAAATCTATAAGAAAAATATGCGTCCCTTTCAGATTATATTAAAATTAATAGCTGGAATAAGTTGCGGAAACTTACTCTTCCCCTTTCCGCTCCCAACCTGCTCTAGTTGCAACCTCACGAAGAGCAGCTTTCCACAGCGTCACCTCATCGGGGCCATACTTCTTCTCATACTCAGACAGAACATTACTGTACAATTCGGTTCTGAGCTTGACATCATCCGGTTTCACGTTGAAGAAAAGGGGGAGGATCTCCTTCTTCCCGTCCGACTTTAAAGTACAATCTACCATATGCGCAACCTCACGGAGGCACCACACACTGGAAGCGAAGCCCTTAGAGAAAATAGGGATATAAATTTGAGTGTTGTCAAGTGCTCGCAAAAGGTTCCCACCAATCTTCTGACCGACTCGGAGCTCTTCGTTGTCTCTGAAGACGCGGATTCCTTTCTCGACCATGTCATGATAGAGGCAACTAGTAAAGTTGTCCCGAGTATCCGGTCCCCTGAAACTCAGGAACACCTCGAACTCCATTCTTGAAGTGTCAGTGGATGTTGCCATTGCACGAAGCAATCGAGACTTGAGTCAGAACCAAGCTGAACGAAAATTATCAATCGGCCTGCTTGTGGCGAGACATCAATCAAGCGCAATTTAGAAACAAAAAAAAAGAAGAGAGAAAAATAAAACAGGTGGTAGGTTAGGTTGGTCACTGAATCACAGCCATCAATTGGCGATGACATTCGACCAAGAAATTGAAAACGAAACCCATATAGAGTACCTAGTGCGCTGATTGACGGACGGCCGACCGAGATGAAACAGCCACTGAGTCGAGATCGAGAGAGAGAAAGGTCGAAGGGCACCGCCGGAGAAAAGAAAGAGAGAGCCCAGATCTGAGAGTGAGAACAAGAAGGTAGAAAGTGCTTGAGGTTCAAGATATTTTAGGGTGTGGATCCGGTTCCCAAGAACAGACCTTACAAGACCAGAGAGGCGTACTTTTTTAACATTATTTTTGGTTTTTCAAACTTATCGTAAAAGTTGAATTGAGTCTTTAAACTTTCAAGGAGTGCAATCAAATCCTAAAACTTGTCAAAATAATTCAATCAAATCTTCGAACTTAGATTATACTTTTGAAAGTTATAGGACTTAATTGCACCTTCATAATAAGTTTTAAGACTCAATATACAAAAGTTTTAAAACTTGTACTTTCGTAAAAGTTTTAAAACTTAATTGTAATTTTTAAAAGTTTTCAAACCCAATCGTTATTTCTTGACAAGTTTAAAAAAATTTCAATATACTTATACCTTATTTTTATATATCTTTGTTGTCCTCTTCAGGGTTGTAATTTGAAGTTGTCGCTGATGCCCAAATACAAAAAGAGAACAAAAGAAATGCTTTACTTTCATTGTCGGAACAAATTTTACCTGAACTTTCACTGGTAAAAAAAAAAAAAAAAAAAACAGACGTTCTTACGCTGCTGGGACAAGCACTAAAGTCTGTAACCTCTTATTCTGAATGCTCCAAGTAAGGAGAACTTGGTGTGAAAAATTGCTGCTGGTGATTATGGGGATCAGTGGAGAGGCATCTCCCATTGGATATTCTCAATAGTGCCTTTCTATGTTCCACTGAAAATTTCTACTCCCTCTGCCCACTACCCAAGAAGAGCCTCTAGAATGGCTATCTTTGCTCATTCGAGACTCTTAAAGACCGGACAAGGCCACAAAAAGCTGCACTTGAAAAAAAATCCCTCGAACTTCAAGCCTAGTGCCAAAAACGAGCTTCCGCCTATTTGCAGTCACTGTCTGTCAAGGGAAAGAACCTCCTCGTCCCCAGTACAAACAAGGCGACCTTTGAATGCAGACAGAAGCTCAGTCACCTGAGAAATGGGGACAACGTTGAAGATAATCATTGTGGTTCCATATATGAATTTCAGAGAGTTATAAAGAATTTTCTATCTCAATAAGTTCTTTCAAGGCACCAAACATGAGAAGCAACAAATGCACACTCGACATGACAATCCCAGCATCGCTCCTCAACCCATGCAGGCACGCGTCGGCGAACTTCACAGCAGCATATGCCCGCATATTTCATTTACACATTATTTGAGCATGTGAAAAGATTTCGCATATCAAATAACCATCAAATTTCCTGTTCGTGAAAGAGATCAGACTACATCTCAAGGGCCCAAAAAAGGACTCACCATTGAGAGAGTCGCTGAGCTAGCTCCAGCTTTAACCTGAAAGTTGTCGAGGCACAGACGTACACAATTCAGCTGGCTTCACAAAAAAAAATTTAAGCAGAGAAGCGAAGACTAAGATGTCATGACATAATTTCATTGTGAAAGTAGATGCAAAAAAAATCCAGTTTTGATTAGACTTCAAATTACTTTTAGAAAATCCGATGCGTATAACAATTCTGTCATTGCATGAAACTTCTCCACTAAATTCAAGTAATTCTCCGAGCCGTAACTACAAGAGATGTATGGTGCTCTGTTTCTACATTCTCTCTGTTAATTTCCATTGTTTTTCTTAACGAGTAGCAGAAAAAATAATCATAAACGAAGATATTCTCGACAAGTGCTTGCTTCTGCCTATAGCCCAAGACAGTCATCACCTTGTACATACTTTCACAGGCGAGGCGTCCCATCAATTCCCACAAAGATCTTGGGTGGCTCTTAAGTTCATTACGGTGCATCGGCAGAGGCTTCACGCCATAAAGTTGACTTGCAAAAGACATCTTCGAAATGGCTCATTAATTTAAAGAATTTAGAGACTCTAAAATAATTAAACATGTAGTCATGTGTCTGGGAAAAAATATACTTGCTTGAAGCAGTGTATTCAACCCTTTTCGATGGGCTAAAAGTAAAGATTGACACAGCTTTCGTAGCACATGAATTATATGACGGTCCACCTACATGCCTAAACCACTAAGATAATTATAAGGATCTTAAAATTTTAATAACATGCTATCAAGGGCATGTGCATATGATCCACCCAGTAATTTCTATGCATAGAGTAGCATGCTTGATGTGTCAACCGTCATCAAGCAGAGTAGTCTGATGTGAACGTGATAAGGACAATAATGCAATCGAAAAGGTTGAAAAGAAATAGCAAGGAAGCCCTCGCATGTGCATATTTTATGGAAGCAAAGCAATAGTCGAAAAAAAGTTGAAGGGAGGCATGAAGTTTTTCAATAATGCCAAACAACTTTATGGAAACTGGGTCGGAAGGTGCCTTCGCTTTTCCTAAAATAAATAAATAAAAATTAAAACCAACCTGCTTTTTGGGTCAAGTGACATAAAGTTCTCTGGTGGCTTGTCCCATTTTCCAACTCTAACCATGAGAAAGGGCATCCTGAAAACTCAAACATAATTCAAGGAGGTGGCACGAAAGTAGACTTAGGCAGTGGGATTATATCATGAATCATGAAATTGGTTGGATAATGTCAAATACTCAATACGCGATTCCAATATCAAACAACATACAACATATTTTGCATATATCTTTGTGTGTGCATATAATATTGATTCACATTTAGCTCTCTCCATTTTTCGGTACAAGTTGATCTTTTGAAAGGGCATAAAATGATGACTGTATATGTGCAAACATTCTAGAATCTTCAAGAGAAAGGGAGAAAGAAAATAGTCAAAGGCTACATCTTCAAGAGCAACAAGCTCAGCTCGTGATTACTCCCTTTAATTGGTCTACATCTCTGATTGGAGGTAAAATCTCTCATTTTCTATAAGCTCATCGAACCAACACAGTATTCTATAAAATCAAGCCATCTGATTCAAGGTTTCATAGGTTCGTGCCAACTAAAATGTCATAGGATGATGAAGGACAAAAATAAATGAAGTGCAGGCCCTGCTGATGTCATGGCCATTGTAAGTGGGGGTATTTCCGATGTTTCCAAACTCTCAAACAACCCTCATCGACAAATTTGCACACCGACGAGCGTAAGGAAAGTGAAAACGCGTGGAATAGGATCGCTCCGTTTAAGCCATGTCCATGTAATGAACGCATGAAGCTTCCCCTCACTCCCTGTGAAATCCCCGTGTAAACGCAAGGAGACTGAAAAAGCAAAAGGACAGACGTGCATGACTTTATAACTTTCGTGTTTTTCCACAACTCTTTTTTTTTCTCTGACAATTCAACTCAATTGCGATGCGGCATGACGCATACATAAAATAGAGGAAGGAGACACGAAGAGGACAGGAGACTTTTGCAATGTGGTCGAAATTTTTTTAGGCTTATTAGTTGCTTTCGTAGCACATGTGGTGTGGCAGTCCACCCAACAGGCCTCAACCACCAAGATAATAATAACGAGCTTAAAATTTTAAGAACCTGCCTTTCCGGGCAAGCACATAAAATTCTCTGGTCGGAAAGCACCCGTGCTTATCCCATTTTCGACTTTGACCATGAAAAAACGTCCTGAAAACACAAACATAAATTGTTGGAGTTGGTACGAAAGTAGATTTAGGCAGTGTGATTATATCGCAAATCATGAAATTGGTTGGATGCTCTCAAATACTCAATACCAATACTAAACAGCATACCAAATATCTTGTACATATATCCGTGCATGTGTATAATTTGATTAGTGTTTAGCTTTGCCCATTTTTCCAGTATAAATTTATCTCTTTGAAAGGGGATAAAATGAAGCCTATATACGTGTAAATCTTCTTTATTTCCTCAACAGAAAGGGAGAAATAAAAAAGTCAAAGGCTACATTTTCAGGAGGAACAAGCCCGGTTTGTGATTACTCCCTTCAATCGGTCTACATCTCTAACTAGTAACAATCTCCCCCTCACATGTAAGTTTCAGTTTTAGATTTGCTCTCCCTTAATCCAGTTTTCTTTCTATATTAACTTATCTTAACTTGAATTTCCAATGCCCAATTTCATCCTTAGTCTCTTTTTTGGACTAAACCATGAAGTTTGTCATCAGGCCCGCATTATTACACCACAACTCCCATTTGCTCGAAAACCATGTTGATCACTAGATTCCTAGTTGAGATATTCACTAAATAGCGTAATGAAAGTCCAATAACTTCACTTGGGGAGATCTCCAAGAGAGAACCTAAGTCCGAGTCCATTATCATATCCAGTTGAACCCGCCTTAACTCAAAAGATTAAGCCAATGAGTTATGAGTTAACAATGATATATTAACTATTTCACACCACATCAATTCTCTGATGTAGGATTTCTCTAATGCAAATTACATGTGTATCCTAACACCGATAGTTCCACTCTCTACAATTTTCATTTTTTTATTTTTCCTTTAGTTTTTGTCTTTTTTTTTAATAGCCTTTCTTAAATTTTTTTTCTTTGGTCTTTCCTACCTTTTTAATTTTCATGATGTGACACTACATTAGCACTGTATCAAAACCATGATGCAAAAGGATAGTACAAAATGCCAAGTCGGATTTTGGAATCTAGGTTAGCAAATCTATTTTTAAGCTTGCTTGAAGGATTAAATTGCATTCAACAAAAAATGCTTAGGACTTGATTGCACAAATTTAAAATATAAGACTTGACTACGTATTCAGCCAAACATTCAGGACTGTTGGCGTTATTTTCACTTATAAGAGCCTAAAACAAGAGTGTGGTGGATACCAAATATTCATATAAGAATAAACAAATACCGATTACTCGGATAAAAATTCTAATGTGATACCCATCCTACATCAGTCTCTCCCGCTAAGAAGAACTTTGCTATTCATGGGCTTCCCAATGCATCTCTTTTTTCTTTTCTTTCTTTTTTTTTTTTTTTGGTAGAACACGAAGTAACAAATTTCATTACATAAGATAGGCATGTAAATTCATACAATTTCATTGAAGAACTGAGTGAGATGTTTTTGGTTTTTTTCCTTGGGTATGCACTCGCGAAATTTCTTCGTCATCCACGACAACAGTCATATGACAAGAAAGCGCAGATCGCACATATATGGTTCGTGTTATTTTCGCAAGAGGAAGCATAAGTCACACATTATAATTTATTATTGCATTGGGAGTATTATATCATGTCCCTCTTCAAATGATGCTGGGTCTAGTGAAAAGCAAGTTGTCTTATTGTTTGATACCGATATGTGATGAGAAAAAAGCAAGAATCATTTGCCTTGTCCGACCAGACTATAGGACACGATGCATGTGATCGTGGGTCATTCATTTCTTTTTTGTAGCGTAGCTTTTGGGTCGGGTTATCTCGAGCTGTCATTGATTTGGCGATGGGACAGCAGACATCACCTCTTTCCTTCATTCACCGTCCCAACATCTGATGAAACCGATCCCAACCGTCGAATCGGATGGCTGCATCTTGGGATTTATCAGGAAGGGAATTCGCGTGGAACGGTTGATTTCTAGTTGCGGTGCATTGGAATAGTTGAGACAGGGCAGTACCGAAGGGACTCGGAAATGGCCAGGCAGAAAGATGCGTTAGAATAAACTTGTAGATTAGCAGCAAAAAATAGCATATTAGTTGGGAGGACAAATTTTCACGCCAACAAGCCATGTCCATGTGATGAACACAAGAAACTTCCCCTCAACTCCCTGCGAAATCCCTATGTAAACGCAATGAAACTGAAAAAGCAGAAGGACAGATGCGCATTACTTTATCGCTTTCGTGTTTTTCCACAACTTTGTTCTTTTCTCGGACAATTCAACTCAATTGCGAGTTGATGCACGAAGCATACGTAAAAGATAAAAGAGGAAAGAGACATGAAGAGGACAAGACTTTTGCAATGGGGTGGAAACTTTTTGAGGCTTCTCAGTTGCTTGGATGTTAAGTTGAAAATGAGAGGAAATCGTGGGGGCAAGTAAATAGAATGAATATGCATTCTTGTTCTATGTAAATGTTTGGCATCTCTAGCAAAGATTTTGAATTTTCTAAAGGCTTCAATATTGATTCCACATGTTCTCGAGCTCCAAAAGAGGTGGGTTAGAGAACATGGATTATTTTTAATTTCAAGAAATGTCCGGCGAGAAAGACTAAATTGCATTGGAAGGAAATGCACCTACACGTCCACATTACGCACCATGCAATCTTCATGGACCCATGCTTCATGCGTCTCATCATCACCTTGAAGTAGCCACAGGCCCACAATCATAAATACCAACTTCCCTTAAATAACTTCATCTAGCATGGCCATCAAGGAATTTTTAGTGATACATATCCGAAGTAAAACTCTCATTGCCACCAAAATGCCAAAATGTCATCCAAGTTAGTTGAATATTGATATAGTGTGTCAAAATTCATTTTGAATACATACATGACATAGTTAAAATGGACACTTGTTAATAGTCGAACATAACACAATTTTGAAAACAAATCATAGTGCAACTAGAGAAAAGTATCGTTATTCAGCGGGTTAAACCGATCTTACAATGAAAGATGAAATATTCATAAACCCAAGCAATGATCTAACTCCAAATATAAAAAAACTAGCAAATGGAGAGAAACTCTTATTCCACCGACTATGGGTTGTGATTGGTTTACAAGTTATGAATGTCATGCACAAGTAAATTTAACGAAATATAATGTGGGTGATATTGATGTTTGTAAACCCACCAATTAAAAGATCAACTAAAGAAAGTTTCCTCTTACTAGGAATGGGAGAAAAAGCATGACCATCCTAAAAATAAAGGAAAAAAAATCAGGTAAAAAAATTGAAATTATCACTTCTTGTGTTAGCAATAATCTCATAGACGGATCATATGTATGGTGAGAAAACCTTCAATATCTTGTGTTTCTTTTACTACGCATGGATCCGGATACGAGTCCATAAGCTCTTTGCTCACTGATCAAAATGTAAACTGGGCCGATAATGCTTCTCACGTCTTGTGTTAGCAATAATCTCATGGATTAGGTTGACTTGCTTGAGCCTGAGTTTGGCCTCTTGCAACTGGCAGGTCATACTCATCTTGGTTGCATTGGCAACGTTCCTGATTTTGATGTCGTCAAGGTTGCCGCAATCTTGAATTTGTGTTTCCATTAACCATGTGAATGCCTTGGCTTAATTTAGCGAATTTAGCACCAACACCTCATGTAGCTCAATTTCATTGACGGTCTCATTGAGCTCGTTTTGGGCTACACTTATTGACATTTAAATATTGTCAACCCTTTTAATAATTTTTTAATTACATAAAAAGATTTAAGGGTTAACTTTTAGCCTCTAAAAAAATCATCACTGAAATCGCATAGTATGTTATATAGATATGAGGAATACTTGCATATAATATATTAATATTTATAAAAATATATATATATATATAAAAGGATTTAAAAAAAGCAAAAAAAAATGGAAAAATTAGGCCTGGTTCAGGCCGGCCCAGCCTCATTTCTTTTAGCTCTTCTTTTCCCGCCGGGCCGGCCTATTTTCCTTTTCCCCGGCCCGCCCCGGCCCGCCCCGCGCGCCTATCTCTTTCTCCTTCCTGCCTCACGCATCTCTGTAGAAACAGAGACGTATACGAGCAGAAAGCAGAAGCAGCCGTGATCCGCGGGTCGTGATCAGGCCGGCCGGCAAGTTGGCAGTGGCAGAAGCCATACCCGCTTGCCGGTAGCTTTAAAAAGGGAGAGAGGGAGCATGAGAGAGGTGGGAGTAGGTTCGGAGAGAGAGAGAGAGAGAGAGAGAAGCAGAGAGCGAAGAGTGAGGTCGTAAGTGAAGGGCCTCCTCCGGTAGCCGCTGAATCTGGACCTCGGCCACCAACCCTCACCGACACGTGCCTCTCCCCCACGGTAGGTCTCGGTGTGTTTCTTTTTTATTTGTTTTGGGTTGTGTCGACTTCCCGAGGATCTCGGCTCGCAGGCGTGCAAGACGATCGGGCGTGGCCCAATCTGTCAATCTCGTTCTCCATTCGCTGCTGCCGAGCCGGGTAGGGCCCTGCCGCGACCGCCCCTGTTTTTCTCTTTACTGCGAGTCCTCTGTTTTGCCCCGTTTTGGGTGGCGTTGCGCCGGCGCTCGCGGCCATTCAGCTCGTGCGAGCTCCGGGCCTTGTTGACCTTGCATTTTAATTCCATAGTTCCCTTACGTCGTGCGTCGAGATCTCCGGCACGCATTCGAGTCCCGGTTGAGCCGGTAACCTTATGATTCAGTAGCACACATCAACTGTTTGTGAAAATGCCCCAGCTAGTGTTACTATAAAATGAGACCCAGACGGTCCTTCGACGGGCTGGCTTATGCCGTCCTTTGTTGATGTTGATTATTCCCTCCCCGATTCGTGCTGTCCTGAATGTTTCTGCCTACATTCTCCTCTTCTTTTTATGAGCCGCATGCGTGCTAGTGGTTAAACAATGGGGTGTGTCGGTGAAGCAAAGGCCTTGTGGCGTTTCCGGAATGAGTCCTCGCCGGTTTGTTTATTGAGTTCCTTTCAATGTCCTGTTTGCTCCCGTCACTTGCGAACGTATTTTCGCAAAATCTTGAATGGTTGATGAACAACAATAGCGGCTCGGTGATGGGCAAGCGTAGGAGGAGCTTGAGTGGCTCTCGTTCATGAAGGTAAAAAAGGAGGTGAAGGGAAAATGGATTAGTGTGGGCTTTATGGGATTAGAGTGGGTTTTAGGTTAGAATATGGACTTACTGTGGACTCACTAAGATTATGGTGGACGGTAGGCTTAGGCGAGTTCAAGGAGCTTATTAGGGCGCGTTTGGTAACGTTTCTGTTTAAAAATTGTTCCAGGGAACAAAATAGAAAAAAGTGTTTTACGTTCACCTTTAACAATTTCTGAACAAAAAAAGCGTGTTTGGTAAACTTGTTCTAAACAAAAAATAAACGAAACATGTTTGGTAAATTTGGATAATTTTTTTATTTCTTTTATTTTTTTCTATTTTTTTCTTATTTTTCCTTGTTTTCTTTTTTCTTTTTCATTTTTTTTTCTTCTTTTGGCCGGTCGCCGGCCAAGGCCTTGGCCGGCGACCGGCCGGCGAGGGCCGAGCTCGCCCGGCCAAGGCGGGCGCGCGGCCTCGCCGGCCACCCCGAGCGGGCCGAGGCTCGCCGACGGCCCAGGCGGCTCGGCCTCGCCGGCTGGCGAGCTCGAGCGGATCCGGGCGAGATCGAGCTCGCCCGGGCGGCGCGGGTCGGCCTCGCCTTGATCCGCGAGGCCGAGCTCGCCCAGCCGGCCGGCGAGCCGCGGCCTCGCCCGGGCCACCGCCCGGGCGAGCCGAGGCTCGCCGGCCGCCGGGCGAGCTCGGCCTCGCCGGATCCGGCGGCGATCGAGCTCGCCCGGGCCGGTGCGAGGTCGGCCTCGCCATGGGCCCAGACGAGCTCGAGCTCGCCGGATCCGCGAGGCCGACCTCGCCCGGCGGCGCGAGCCTCGGCCTCGCCGAGCCACCGCCAGTGACGCCGACTGGCGGTGGCTCGGCGAGGCCGAGGCTCGCCCGCCGGGGCGAGGTCGGCCTCGCCGGATCTGGGCGAGCTCGGGCTCGCCCGGCCATGGCGAGGCCGACCCTCGCCCCGGCTCGGCGAGCCTCGGCCTCGCCGGGACGGCCGCGGCGTCGGCCTCGCCGGGGCCGGCGAGCCTCGCCGTGGCTGGGCGAGGCCGCCGGCCCTCGTCGGCCGGTCGCCGGCCGTGGCCGAGGCCGGCGGCCGGCCTCGGCCGTGAAAGAATAACAAGAAAAAAAAAAAAAAAAAAAAGTGTTTCGATTTGTGTTCCGAAACAAAAACAAGTTTTCTTGTTTCTTGTTTGTTTTCTTTGTTCACGGGAACAAAAGAATAAAAAGGAACAGAAACGCACACAAACGCGTTTACGTTCCTTTTTGTTCCCGAACAAAAGAACAGAAATTTCTGTTCCTGCAGGAACGAAATAAAGGCCAACCATACGAGCCCTTAGTCTCGATAGATTGGGTTCGGCATAAGTGGGCTTGAGCGTTGACGTTGGGTTTGATTTAGTTTTGTAAAGCTTGGGCTTGGCTTAGCTTAGATAGTTCGGATTGGGTTAATTTTTTAGTGGGTTTGGTTCATTTGAGGAGGGCCTGATGTCCATACCTCGGCCTCGCGAATCTATATGTGTCCATGTTTGAATTGGGCCTAGGGCCCGATCCGAATCCTATTTTCGGATTTAGAATTTTTAAATTATTTTTTATTTTAAAATTTTGAAATTTTAAAAGATTCCAAAAAGTAATTTTTTCTAAAAGTGGTGAAAAAGCTTGAAAATTAGTTTTTGAGTAGTTTACTTTTAAAATGTGTGGAGATCTTTGATAAAGATACTGCTTAAAATTGAACAAGCTCTTAGGACTTTACAATAGGATTTGAATATTCTTAGAGACAAATGTTAGGTTGTTTGTGCAATTTTATTTCAATTATCAATTAATTGCATACTTCTAACATAATGATTGTGGTTTCTCTTTAGCATAGTTAGGAATGATTTTTTTTTTAAAAATTTCTTAGTATTAGATTCTTGTTTTTTCTTGCAATTTTTTTAATTCTTCCTTGGTTGCTAATTCTTATTTTAGTAATTTTGCACTCATATAATCATTTCACATGTTAGTGAATGGATTTAAATTAATTCAGATCGCTTGACAAATATCTTTTTAAAATAAACAAAGTTAGGTACAAGAGCATTAGTTGATTAATTGGTGTAATCAAGTTTCCAACCCTAAATTTTCTAGTTACGTAGGAAGTAGAGTACACTTTCATGCCTCACTTGATTTCTAACTAACCCAATAAGTTAGTGGTGACTCATCTTAGAAAATTCTTATAGTGTTGATTTAAATACCTAACGTCGCTCAAGATATAGGGTTGGAATAGCCCACATCTAAAATGAGGGCCATAAGCCCGCCTTTTAGATTATACCCCTAAACCTAATGACCTTTCCCCTTAGAATGGGAAAGGTCTGTCACCGACCTATTGATTATTGTGAAAATCCCATCCTTTACTTAACGAAAGTTCTCAATAGAGCTTTACCCAAAAAAAAAAGTTCTCAATAGAGTAAATTTTCAAGATAGCTTGTGAATTAAAAGAATTTAGAGACTCTAACATGATTAAAAGATTGACTGTACATCCATAAAAGATTGAAATTAATTTTCTTGACAACTTCTTTCCCACTATTTTGGATGTATGATGTCATTTAATCAAATGGAACGATTCGACGAAGAAATCGAAAACGAAACCGAAGAGCACCTAGTGGGCCGTCAAAGGCAAGGCCGCAATCCGCAAGATTGAGAGAGAGAGAGATATGAGACTAGATGGGGACTCAGGTGATACAAGAGAGAGCGTGACAAAAAATTCGACTTCTAAGACATTTCAGGGTTTTACTTGAACCGCTAAACCAGTATTACCAGAGAACCGATTTTGAAATCGGTTCAAAAGCGAGTTTATCCAAGAAACTGATTTCACAAGGCCAGAGAGGCTTACTCTTTTAGCAATTCGTTATGGATGCGAGTTGTCCTCTTCGTGGGTGTAAAAACTTGGTGTGAGAATTGCTGCCCGTGATTAGGGCGAACCTCCCCAGAGGCATCTACAAATTGAAAAATTCTCAAACTCCCCCTGCCCACCACCGAAGAAGAGCCTCCATGAGGGCTCTCTTGCTCGTTTGTCCGTCACGTCTTCTGTCTACCGTTTGCTTGCCGCAGCATTGCACAGCTGATAGTGCTACCTGGAGGCGACGTTACGGGTGAATATCAAAGTTGGAAACACAAGAAAGATGGACATAGGACAATGATCTACAAACATCCATCCACCATGTTATTACGCAGACCACCATTCGAGTACATTACGTGCGAGAAAAGAAAAACCTCCATGTTTGCTGCACCAGGTATGGAGAATAAACTTGGGTATCTTCTTAGGTCTGAACCACTTATTCCCAAGTGCCTATTTTGAGTAGAAAATGGCCGGAAATTATGCAGGGGACATCTTTTTCCTTGGAAAAGCCACGTCCTTAACCTGCTCACTTCTTGATAATTGAAATGCCATTCTGAATGCTCGCGCTGGCTCTTTCTTTGCCTTTTCCAAGCCATCTCTACAGGTTAACAAATAGAGGCCGAAATTGGAAAACTTCATATTCCTCTAACGTAATCAAAGTAGACCTAATAAATGTCAGGAGTATTAAAATTCCAGACCTTTCGTACTAATTCAGTGGGCCAAAGGGAAGAACCTCCTCGCCCTAGTACGATCAAGGTGACTTTGGATGCAGAGAACGGAAGCTCTTTCCCCTAAAAAAAGGGGAACAACAATAAAGAAAATCATTGATCATTTTAGTTTGTATTCGAGAGAAGTAAAGAGATTGATCTCAATAAGTTTTTTCAAAGGCCAAACCTGAGAAGCAGCAAATGCACACTTTGACAATGCCAGCGTCGCCCCTCAACCCACGCAGGCACGCATCGGCAAACTTCACAGCAACATATGCCTGCATAATTCATTTTCACATTATTTGAGCATATGAAAAGAGTCCAGTCCGCATAGCAAATAACCATCAGATTTCCTGTTCATGAAAGACATCATACCACATCTCAAGGGCCCAAAAAAGGACTGAGCATGGAGAGAGATGCAGAGCCAGCTCCAGCTTTAGCCTGAAAGTTCTGCAAGCACAGAGTTACATAATTCAGTTGGCTTCCCGATATAAGGTAAGGAGGCAGGAAAGTGAAGACTAAGACGTCTTGTCATAATTTCTCTGTGGAAATAGATGCAGAAAAAATTTAATTTCAAGTAGGCATCAACAATCACTTTCAAGACCACCGACCGTGGTGGCGTGGATGGTAGGGCCTTGGACCTCCCCGCTGGAGGCCTTGGTTCGAATCCCCTGCGAAGCAGGGGGGCAGTCTTAGCTACTAATGGTGACTTAAGCGTGACGTCGGGGTGGTGGTTTCCCCGCTAGCGTCACCGGGGGGTTTACGGCGCACTGTCGGTGCAAGCTGGTTCCTCCTGTCCAAAAAAAAAAATAAATAATCACTTTCAAGAAAATCTGACAGATTTAACGATGATGTCACTGCATGGACTACTCCACTTATCATCAAAATGCAAGTCATTCTCTTAGCAATAACAACAAAAGATGTATGGTGCTATGTTTCTACATTCTTTTTGTTACCTTCCTTTGTTTTCCTTAAATGAGGACTAGACAAGATAATAAAAAACTAAGATATTTTCTAAAGTGCTTGCTTCTGCCCATAGACCAAGACAGAGTAATCACCTTGTACATACTCTCTCATACGCAAGATGTCTTATTAATTCAGACAAAGATCTTCATTGGGACTTTTTCTTGGGTAGTGGTAGTTGATAGTTTTCCAAGCTTCCATTGATAAATGGGTTAATATCTTGAAAAACCCCAAATTGGCGTAATTGTGGTAAATTTACTCAAAACTAATTTTTTAACCATCAAAAATCACAAACTAGTACACTTTTGACAATTTACCCTAAATTGGTACTTTTATGAAAAATTTATGCTCTATTAATTTCCGTTATTGCTGAATTGGATGACACGTGACAGTTGACTAGTATACAAGTTTGGGATTTTACTTTTTATTTGTCATAATTGTACCATTTTTGTGAATTTTTGTAGTATTAACCCAATTTAACAGATGCTATATTTGTCACAAATATACTATTTTGGGATTTTTGGCAGTCGAACAAATTAGTTTGAGATAAATTTGTCACAAGTATATCAGTTTTGGGTTTTTTATGATCATTTGAGATAAATTTGTTACAAGTGTATCAATTCAGGGTTTTTCGTGATAAAAAAATTAATTTAAGGTAAATTTATCATAAATGTATTAGTTAAGGGTTTTTCAAGGTATTAACCCTTGATAAATTAAATTCCTTGACCTAAATCATAACAATCTCTCATATGTTCTTTTCAGTGCATAGACAATGCTATAAAGTTGACTTGCAAAAGATATATGCCCCCATGGACCTAAGATGTGATTGTTGCGAAAATCCCATCATTCTCATAAGAAAGTTTTTAACAGAGTACATCAACTAAATGGCTTGTGGAATTGAAGAATTCAGAGACTAACATGATTAAGCATGCGGTCATGTGTGGAAAATGAGTTGCTTGTAACAGTATACTACTTAGGCGGCCTTTGTACTGCGAAGCTTGACAAAACCTGCTAAAGCACTATTTTACGACCTGAGAACCCGAATTTGAAGAAACTAACCGGAATGTGATATTAACAGCTAAATCCATAGAAAATGCAAATTTATTTACTTCAACAATTATTGTCCCGCCATTTTGGATGCGAGATGTCAGGTGATCAATTTCTTGAGGAGTGAAAGAAATAGGTGGTTTAACCTCTAAATTGCGAATGCCAACTGACATTTATCATTTTATAGAAAAGTGCAATGTCTAACAACATTCCTGTCATACATATAAGTTCTTATTAGGAAGAATGGATCGCAAACCTGAGATAAAAGAGGTAAAGCGTAAAGTTGTCGCTCCTACAGGACCCCCAACAACTAGAACATCGATTTCTCTAGGATCGAGACCCCATACTTCTGCCTGCAAGGAACATACTAGATCAGAAATCTGATAAGATACTTTAGCAAACATCTAGGATATCCAGGGAAAGAAAAACAGTTGTCAGCTTTCATGGCATTGTCTCGAAACTCGTTTCTTGCACAATTTTGCTACCTAAGTGTTAGTGCCGAGTATCTATGACCATAAACGACCTCATGATCTTGAGAAGAGAATCAACAACACTCCCCAATACATACCAGCGGTTATATGATTATTTCAGCCAGAACAATCAAATATAAAGGGGGCTTCCGGACTCAATTGCTAGATTTGCGAGTAGCCTGATTTTATTAACTTAGCTTCTACACCTTGCACATGATCCCATACAAGATGTCCTTGGAGCAATTTATTGATTGCAGTTACGCATAATATGGCGTCTTAGACAACAGAGCATGCTAAACAAGGTAAAACACGCTTATGTAGACTAGGTGACGCAACAGCCGGACGAGAGTATAACGAAAAACATGCGCACTTGGAGTTTAAAATCATACTCTCAGAAATCTGTCCATGGACTAAACTTGTAACTATTGAGACATCTCCCAATTTCACAATACTCTTTGCAAAAGCTTTTGTTTTTTCGGGCGCTGGTCATGTAACATTTTGAATATGTTTTTGTGCAAAAAACTGATTTTACCTCTCCAATATATCGGGATTCAACAGGGCAATCATGCATATAGGTGATCATCGGCCTTGTGGCCTGGCACACCTAAATCTAGTTCGCCATCAGCTGAAATGGCAAATATGTTTGGATTAGGGCAAGCAATTCCTTTTCTTGAGTTTGACCTTTTCAGAATCTGATCGATTTCGCATCGATGATTTACAATTTTGTTTAATCATGAGCAGACTCAAGCAAACAATGTTTGCTCTGATAGTAAACACGTCATCCCAGCTTGATCAATTCTGGGTAATTACATTACTATTTCAAAGTAAATCATCAATATGTGTTGTTTTGAACATTAAATGTAAAACAAGTCCTTGATAGCTGATCCAACTCATTGGCCACGTGGAATCACGATTTCAATAAGCGATTTGGTAATTGCAGAAGTATGCATTGTTGTTTCAGCAAATGTGTGATGGATGACAAGTTGGAATAATTTAGTCTTTCATTGGCTAAATCACAAATGCTATGAGATGCCGTTGTGCCTAATGCAACCCATATCATAGTTATTAGCAATGATATTTGTTAAGCCTTATCATAACTAATAAAATCATACTTTAGAGATAATTAAAATGAATAAAACATAATAACTTCATGCAGCCCAAGAATTCAATTTGGAAAAGAATACATTACGTTAACATCATCAAGTAATATAGTATATGGCTCAAGAATTGACATGAGGACACTTACGGTGCATTTATTTTGCGAAAAATGAATGATTGAAAAAAAAATTCTAAAAATAATTGCTTGCAAAAATATACGAGCAAAAAATTAATTTAATCGTCTAAGAAAAATTTAGACATAAATTGTTATTGATAATGAAAATATTTTTCATTGACTACTTATTTCAATTCATACAATTAGAAAATATTTTTCAAATCATTCATTTTTTATGAAACAAATGGAGCGAGTAGTTCAAGTGGGTGTCAAATGTACTGCATTATTATATTATTATTTTTATGGTAAGCATGTAATGTGCACTATTGACAAAGAGGCGCGGGGGTATAATTTTGACAATCCATCTTTTTAAAAAAGAAAAAAGACAAAATAGAAGGGGGCAAGAAATAAAGGGAAAAAAAGAGCAGGCGAGGCCAAATGGAACCTCTTAATTAAGTGATGTTTCACGAGCACTAGTTCATTAATCAATTCACAATAGACTCGCGCCTCTTATATTACAAGTCAAATGCTTAAGGATTTAAGTGCAAAGGTTTTTATTTATTTATTTATTTATTTATTTATTTATTTATTATTATTATTATTATTATTATTATTATTATTATTATTATTATTATTATTAATATTATTATTTTGTGTATCTCGAGTTGATTTATTCGCCTATTGAACCACATATAAACACAAAATTTGTGAGCAATGTTAGCAACAACATTAAAAAAAAAAAAAAAAAAAAAAAAAAAAAAAAAAAAAAAAAAAAAAAAAAAAAAAAAAAAGGAGATTTTGGTGTAGGTATTTTTAACTGTTGATTGGTCCTCGCAGTACATAGCCCATCGTTCAGCGCACAGTCCATGAAGGATAAGTAATATGCGCTGCATCGCATCCATCCTAGTTGTCCCACCCTACCTTCATCTCAAAACTAACCTCAGTTGAAGAAATTTACTGAAAAGCGGAAAGAATGTGACCCATGTAGGTTTTTCACAACGGTCATTGTATGTAAATGTTTTATATCTAAAGCAGCATTTACGAATTTTCTATTAGATTAAATGTTGAGTCAATTCATTCTCTGAATTTAGGGTATTTAAATTATTGGTCAATATAAACCATCAATATGTGCTGATCTGGACGCTAAATGCAAACCTAGTCCTTGATGTGACGTACAAATTGGAAATTGGAAATTGCCATAATCCCCACAATTGTTTCATCAAATGGGGGATGGAAGACAAATTGGAAATAATTTTAGTTTTTCCAATGGCAAAATCATGAATACTAATACTCCGTTCGTTTCGCGGAAAATAACTTTCGGAAAAACATTTTCCATATTTTTCGGTGTTTATTTCACGGAAAATGAACTAGTCAGGGAAAGCATTTTCTATCAAGGAAAGCAAGTCTTAAAATAGGGGAAATATTTTCTACTTTTCAAGTTGAGGAAAATATTTTCTTTACTCACTCTCTCTTATCTCATATCCTACTAGCCACTCTTCTTTCTTTTCTAAAAATTCAAAATTTTAATTATTTTTTCTTTTTCTTTTTTTCCTTTTATTTTTTTTCACCTTCTTCTTGACCAATCGCCAACCATGACTATAGCTAATGATTGGTCATTGGTAAGCCTTGAGCTCGCTGGCCTTGAGCAAGCTCAAGGCATGTTGATGCCAACCTCGGGCCTCGCCAAATTGGCAAGCTAGAGGCTCCCGCTTAGTGCCACAAGCACGAACCTCTAGCGAAGTCTAAGGTTGGTGAGCTAAAGGCTTGCCCTCGCGAGTGGCGAGTAACGAGCGGCAAGCTAGAGACCCATTGACCTCTATCGACCTCGAGTTCACCACTTTGCGCTCACCAATCTGGTGAGGCTTGAGGCCAACGAGCTTCAGCTCTAGCCAAAGAAGAAGATAAAAATAAAAATAAATTAAATTAAAAATCGATATTTTTTATAAAAAAAATTGAAAAATTGATTTAAAAATAAAATAATAAAATTATTGAAAAAAAAGTGTATGGAGAAAAAGATTTTCCTTACCAAATAACGAAAAATATTTTCCACTTCATTTTTAGGTTTCAGTTGAATATCGTAAAATAATTAAATTTTCTTGAAAAATGATTTCTTAGAAATTATTTTCCATAAATGCTACTCTACGAACAGAGTCAAATGTGCCATCGTGCCTAATGCAACTGATTATCGTAGATATTTGTAATGAATATTTGTTAAGCCTAGTCATACATAATAATCCATACATGAGAGATAATTAAAATGAATAAAGCATAACAACTTCATGCATCACGAGAATTCAATTTGAGAAAGCAAACATCATCTTAACAACATCAAGAAATATGATATATGGCTCAAGAAGTGACGTGAGGACACCTGGACTAGTTCATGTCGGTGGTGAATGAGGGTTGCAAATTGGGCTTTCTTCCACGGGCAAGGCCATAAATTTGGTTTTTATTCCGCATGCAGGGCTTCAAAACTCTGAATACTCGCGGCCATTTCTTTCTTAGCCTTTATCCAAACCAGGTTAGCAAAAATAACCGATATGAAAACTTCTGTTTTCCTTCATCGTAATCAAAAGGAACCTGACAATTTCAACAAGGCTTGCCTGCCTGTCATGCTATTCCAACGAAAGTCGCAATCGCTTCGCCGGCTGAATGACGTCCTCTTCAGGTTTTGGCGGTGTCCAATTTGTCTCCAACTTGGTGGACAAGGGCACATCCGGCAACCTTTCCAAGGACATGCACCATTTCATCTTCACATTCTTCAAAATTTTCAATTCTTTTAAGCCTTAGACAGCTCTCAACTTTGCACAATGTTTTAGCTCGAGACACAGTAAATTTTTCAACCTCGACAGGTTAGGCAACTTTCTGATCACATCACACATAGTAATGTATAGAAACTTCAGTGATTCCAGTTCCCCAAGACCGAGAATCTCCGCTAGTTCAGGGAAGTTACTAAGCCATAACTCTTGTAGCCTCTTCAAGCACGATAGATCAGGCAAGCATGGCATCAAACATTCGCTAATAGACAGAACCGACAAGCTTTGGAAGTAAAAAATATCTGGCAATTGCAAGATGGAGTGGAGTTTCAAGGTTGATAAGCTAAGTGGAAGCCGATTGATGGACTGCACATCCTTCCAAGGTGAGGTAACCTCATTCGGGATCCAAAATGTCATGCGTTGTTTACGCACTTCAAGATGATGTAAATGAACTAGGCTTGAGAGATCGGGAAGAACTGGGAATTCAGCAGCTAAAATCATTAGGAATTTCAAATTCGAATTCGAGGAGCTCCGGTAGCGCGTGCAAAGCCGATGACTTGGTTGATATCAAATTTAATGTCAAGCTTTGTCAAAGATTTTAGATTGTCTAGTGCCTCATGAAGCTTGATTGGATTTTTGGAGTAGGGCGAGATAATCTCCGACAAGCATTCTAGAGAATTGATTTCTTCGGGCAACCTTTTGAGGGAAACACATCCACCGATATTCAAAGTACTTAGTAGTTTTAGCTTACCGATTGAGCTATCAATGGTAGACAAATTGAAACAACCCTCAAGAATCAATTTCTCCAACTTGCTAAACTCAGAAAAATCAGGTGTCTTGGTTAACCCAAAGCAATCTGTCAAATCTAGAACTTTCAACTTTTTTGCCATCTACAATGAAAAAAAAAGGCCAATTCCATGCCAACAAAAAGTATGAGAATACGATAGTATACACCTAGCTACCAAAGTCAATTAAAAAAATATGAAGTGAACATAAGCCAAGTGTGTTAGTACCTTGATTTGTCTCCATCCACCCCAGTCATGGGTGATTCTGCTCCTCGAAAGGTCGAGCACGACCAAATTCACCAGGTGAAGATTTGTTGCTGAAAAATATAGCGGGCAAAGATGCCAAGAAAGCCATCTCAAATTACAAAGAAGATTCTCAAAGTTGCCAATGAAATTCAGTGTTACCCCTCCAAGGAACCTCAGCATTGGCAAATAGGCTAGTTCTTCGGGTGTCAAGTCATGACTAATACCCAAATTGAGTGCTCGTATGGCTCTTTTTTCCTGCCAGCAACAACAGGAGAATAAAGATGAGCGTGCAACACGAGAGGTGAAAAACCAATGTAAGTAGTCAATAATATCAATAGTTCTTCTTCAACTCAAGACAAATTAAATCAAGCGCACGTTGTAACAAAAAAGTTATTGCACTTCTCTCAACTACAAAATAAGACAAACCAAGCTGTTTAAAATGTCCATTTGGTGTTGATGCCTCTGTCTTTTCACAAACTAAACACCTTTTCAACGAAGGAAAGAACTCATTTTCATTCTCCCTAAAACAAGAAATGAAAAATTCCAAACGATGCATTATCTTTCTTCTCGTTTTACTTGGGTAAGGCATGAAAATATATACTTTTGTTGTTTAAGAGTTGCTTTCTATTTTCTCTATATGTTAGAAAACAAAGCAAGCCGTCAACTCATATTCATGACCAAAGATTTTTCTGGATTGATCATATCTTCAAGTTGTAATAACTTTCACCTCTTTGCTTCTCAATATATCTAGAGTATTCTCATCAATTCGAACCCAACGGCGCGCTGCAGCATATTCAAAATTCTCTTCCTTCACGATATACCTTCCTAGATCTCGAACTTCATCATGCATCCAAAATTTGTTATTGTCCTCTTCAATCTTTATCAATGACATGAGGAGAAGAACATCAATTGCGCTGTGTGGAGAATAGTCACTACTACGCCACATGTAGTCCACATAAGTCTTATCCTCTCCAACACAAAAACATGCTATGTCTAGGAATATGTCCTTCTCTATTTTTTCCAATTTGTTGATGCTTTTCATCAATGCTTGTCGAACATCCTTATATGGGGCTCGCTTTAATTCCTCCAATCTCTTGTCCCACTCGAGATCTAATCGTGTTGGCGAAAAGAGAACCCACAACTTCCAAAGTCAAAGGAAGCTTTCCTACACTTGAAACAACTTCTTTTGAGAAGTTGTAGCAATCTTTTAAAGGAGTCTTGCTTCTAAAAGCATGCTTGCTGAAAAGCTGAATCGCTTGATCAAAAGGCATCTCCTTTACCGAGTAGTCCATGTAATTGCTAGGTCGCATTAGGTTGTCTTTATTTCGTATTGTCCTTAGGTCCCTGACTGTGACAATGATCCTACTTCCACAACCAAACCAGTCACAGCTCCCTGCGAGGTTCTCGAGTTGCTTCTTCTCATCCACATTATCGACAACAACTAGAACTTTCTTTTTGCCAAGTCCTCTCATTATGTGATCAATCCCGTCGTTGGTATCATAGATCTCTTGAGCAGAGTTTGACCCCAATGTTTCAGATAATAATTTCTTTTGCATGTCTAAAAGACCATGACTTTGGACATCTCCAAGGAAACTACTGCAATTGAATTTAGACCGGAATCGGTTGAAGATAATACTAGCAAGAGTTGATTTACCAATACCACCCGTCCCATGGAGTATGACGAAACGTACGTGATCATCAGAGCCAACATCCAACAATTTCTCTATATGCTTTAGATCATATGTTTCAACTAGATGGTTAGGAAGAGGCCTGTTCTTCCCCTTCAGCTTAAGTAGAACCTCTCGAACAATCAATTTTATAAGTTCCCCATACCCGATACAAAGATGGTGGATGAACTTAGATTGAGAAAATAATGACAACTTGCTATATCAAGACCGATTTACAAATGGTGGCAATCATTCAAATGACAAATTTCATCCATTTAAACATACAATCTCAAATTACAATGAAAGTCATCTTAATTGTAAAGGGCTTGAATTAGCTGCTTTCGTTGCCCAGATTCCCATTAATTGGATTTAAACACTAGCTACTACCCAATTCACACCGATTGGGAGTAAACACTAATGCTTAGTTTTAATGCAATAATTAAGTGGAAATGAAGGAAATTAGGTGATTTCATATTTGGTTAAAGAAGAGAAAAGAGTGGCAAAGAATCTAATTATATTTTTTATAACTATTTTGACCTTCTACTTCTTCATAAATTAAATAAATGAAAATTAAGTGTAGCAATGAGGAGGACTTTGGCTCGTTAAAGATTCAATATCAATAATAATCAACTCATATCATAGGATAGGATCAGAGCCAAAAAACAAAAAAAAATCCTCATTTAAAATAAATTCACTCCATGCCGCGTCTCCAAGTCCTCTCTCTCTCTCTCTCTCTCCCCGTGCGGAAATCTCGATAGGGAAACTCCATTGAGACACTATCAATCTCCAAGCTTTGGGTGCTGCATCAAGCGGTGTGAGCTCCACATTTCCAAATTAGTTATTAAGAAAGTGAGGTGGTGATGTAAGATTATTGTTTCTAGTAATCATCTATGTTATAATTACTACGCTGAAACTTAATATTATCGCTCTGTTTTTCTTTAAAAATATAAGTCTTTTGCACACCCATATGTAACAAAGGAGGACTATTCTCAGAATTTCTAAAATACCCCTAAAATCAAATGTATAAAACATACGGTTGTTATTGGAACTAAACATATTGTTAATGTTTCACGTGTCTTTCTTTTTTTGCAAGAAGCACCATTAAAACACGAGGGAGAGCCGTGGGATTTTGTAGATAAAATTCACCATCCATAACAGTCTGTATAGTTCCTTTAATAATATAGAGAATATGTCACATGATCCGGGCGTTTCCTCATCAACATAAAACTAATAAATATGATCCGGGCGTTTCCTCATCAACATAAAACTAATAAATTTTCATTGTTGAAAACTGATTTTCATCAAATAACTTTATTCATTATGTGTAGGCAACATTTGGAGATTGATCAAACATATAATTTTGCTAGCAATACAAAATCAATATGTTTGATCTAAATGAATAAGCATTAATATTGGTCTGTTGTTTCCACTTTTCCTTTTTCTAAATATGTCGAAAATTATTAATTTTTCTATTTAAATTTGTTTTAAGGTTTTTGACAACCAAATAAGATGTTAGCTTAGCATTCAGAAACAACTTGACGATGACCTAACATCTAGGCCAACTTTTTTAAAATTGCAGAGAAATTAATAACTTGAAGACTAGATTGAATATGAGGTAAAAGTCCTAGAGATGATTGACATCGTTAAGTGAATAGCACGACGAGTAATATTTTAGTTGAGTTCTCGATAGATTATGTTAAAATTAATAACTCAGAAAAAGTAGTGGAAAACCTACCCTTTCCCTTCCCGCTTCCAATCTAGTCTAGTTGCAACCTCACGAAGAGCAGCCTTCCAGCGCTTCACCTCATCGGGGCCATACTTCTTCTCATGCTCAGACAAGGCATTACTGTACAATTCAGTTTTGAGCTTGACATCATCCGGCTTCACATCAAAAAAAATGGGGAGGATCTCTTTTTTCCCATTCGACTTTGAAGTGCAATCTACCATATATGCAACCTCACGGAGACACCATACACTGGAAGCGAAGCCCTTAGAGAAGATGGGAATATAGATTTGAGTGTCATCAAGGGCTCGCAAAAGGTTTCCACCAATCTGCTCACCGACTTGGAGCTCTTCGTCGTCTTGGAAGACGCGGATTCCTTTCTCGACCATGTCATGATAGAGGCAACTAGTAAAGTTGTCCCGAGTATCCGGTCCCCTGAAGCTCAGGAACACCTCGAACTCCATTCCCGATGTGTTGTTGGGTGGTGCCATCGCACGAAGCAATCGAGACTAGACACAGAATCGAGCGGGACGAAAATTGTCAATGTGCTTGTTGAGGGGAGACATCAATTGGGGGAAGTTTAAGAATAAGGAAAGAAAAACGGTGGTGGGCATGTTCAGTCGCGATCGCAGCCATTGATTGGCTATGGAAAACCACCGACGAAATTGAAAATGAAACCGATATAAAGAGAGAATACCTGATGCGCTGATGGACGGCCGACCGAGATGAGACAGCGATTGAGTTGAGACTAGAGAGGGGAAGATCGAAAGGCGCCGCCGGAGAAAAGAGAGCCCGATCTGAGAGTGAGAACTCTAAAGTAGAAAGCGTTTGATAGTCAAGACATCGTAGGGTTTGGCCCTAGCTTCCAGGAACAGACCTTAATAGAGGCGTACTCTTTTAGCCTTATTTTATATATCTGAGTTGTCCCCTTCAGGGGCTAGGGTTACTTTCATTGTGGGAACAAATTTTACTTGAACTTTCAAAAGTGAAAAGAAAAAATTCGACCCAAGAAAAGAAAGAAAGACACCTCCTCGAAACTTCTGAGAAAATATTAAAATTTTGTTTCTTTCGCAAAAAAATAAATAATTTAAAATATTTTTTAAAAATAATTATTTGTATCATTTATCAAAATGAATTAATAGAAAAAATCTTCATTGTCCACGATCATATTTATATATAAATTGTTATCGACAATAAAAATATTATTAATTAACTAATTATTTCAGTCTATTTTAATCTATAAGATCAATAATTTTTAGGAAAATATTTTTTAAATTATTTATTTTTCACAAAAGAAAGCAAATATAAAGCAAACAATCTTTTACTATGGGCAATCTTTTACCATAAACGCTCCACGTAGAGAGAAGTTGGGGCAAGAAATTGCTGCTAGTGATTGGGGAGAATCGGTGGAAAGGCATCATTCTCAAACTTCTGCTCGTGTTCAACTGATAATTTCAACTCCCTCTGGCCACTAACCAAGAAGAGCCTCTGTAATGGTTCTCTCTGCTCGTTTGTCCCTTTAATCATCTGGATAAAGCCACAACAAGCTGCACTTGAGTCTCTCAGACTTCAAGCCTAGTGCCAAAGACTAGCTTCAGCTTATTCAGCTCCCTCTGTCCATCATTTGCAACTTCGTGGCAACACTACAGGTGCAGGTGCACGAGAAAGTCGAAAAAGGCCGATACAAACACGAAGACGAGAAAGATGGACATAGAACTATAATATACAAACATTCGTCCACCTTGTTATTACACAAATTACCATTTGAGTACCTTACATTTAAGAAAATAAAAACTTTTTTTTTCCTACGTCAGCTATGCAGAATAAATTTCGATATCTTCCCTCGTCTGGATCACTTTATTCCCAAGAACCAATTCCGAGTAGAAAATAACCGGAAACTATGAAGAGGCCACCCGCTCACTTCTTGATAAATGAAACGCCCTTCTGAATACTCTCTGCTAACTCTTTCTTTGCCTCTTCCAACCCAGCTTTACAGGTTAACAAACCAAGGCTGAAATTAAAAACTTTCATCTTCCTCTGGTGTAATTTCAGCAGACTTAAAGAATTTCAAGATTATCAAAACTCCAAACCTTTCGAGCTCATTCAGCGGGCCAAGTAAAAGAACGTCTTGGACCCCAGTATGACCGAGGCGCACTTTGCATGCAAAGAACGGAAGCTCAGTCACCTGAAAAACGGTGACAACAATAAATTTTCTATGATATGAACTAAAATTCAGAAAAGAATTTGATGGCTAAAGATAATCCCTATTCCAAGGCCAAGAGTGCCGTGTATGTGGGATAGTATGCTTGCCCCAAGTTCTGGTTTATATCATAATCAAATTTTGTAGTTCAAAAGTTTTTGTGACGAGATTAATTTGATATAAATGGGTATATCATTTCGAGATGCTTTTATGATACAAACTCTATTCTATTCCATAATTTTTTGCAAAAGTTGCCTTCAAAAGTGACGTTGACTAATTTTGCTGTTTGCTGGAAATCTGAAGAGCGATAGCAGGGGCAACCCCGTTTCAGATAATGACAATAAGCTTGATAGAGGCAAGACATGTTGAGGTTATCATATTCCCCATCCGGTTGTACGAGAAAGACAGTAAAAGCATGTAGAGTTGCTTTTGCGTCCGCCTGGAGTTGGTGGAATCGGGAAAAAACAAAACAAAAGAACAATAATGGATCCGATAAGCGGTCCTTTTCCTTTGTCAAATTTATTTATCATCAATGGATCCCGATCTAATGAAATGATTCACGCATATTAAATGCAAATCTATCACGATATTAACGTCATATGTGCTCCACATAGTGACGGAATCAAACACACAAGGACAAACTTTTTAAACTATGAGGCCCTTTAAGAAAAATTCACGGTGAGATAATATTATCAAAGCCATTAAACCTCTCGAAGCCCAAGTTCCTCCCGGTCCTACCGCTCCCTTCTATGATACTTCCTCTTTATGTGACATAACGATCAAGATAAACAATTTAAAATAATAATAATAATAATAATAATAATAATAATAATAATAATAATAATAATAATGATGATGATGATGATGATGATGATGATGATGATGATGATAATAATCTGCGGGTGATGAATTTGTGTAGCAACAAAAGTATGATGCATAACATCGAGACAATAATCCATTATCAAACTAGTTGAAATCCCTGCGTTGCAACAGGCTGAAGTTGAGTTCTTTGAGTATTTGTTTTGGAGATACATGGTGTAATTTTGCGAAGTGAGCATTCATTTATCAACAAAAAACACAATTTTCTTATGAATATAGAATCATTAGTTTAGCTTTTCTTCTTAAAATGTCATTTTTCATTTGCTAACAATGCAAATGATGCTTCAACTACAGCCGAGCCCCCTTTAACTACCTTGAGCTATACTCTATATATATAGTAGCACTTCCTCGTATTCAAATGAATTCTATAACATAGAATAAGCAAATAGAATAAGTAAAAGACCTTTGATTTCATAGCTGAATTTACCTTAATATAGTCAAATACGGTAGGGAAGACCTTAACAAATACTTACGAGACTTCAAAATTTGATTCGTCCTCTTCAGCAACTCTCAACTCTTTCAATTTTATAAAATCTCTTGCCACGTGAATGCAGACCTTGAATTGGTAGATATTGGTCCTTCAAGGCCTTTGCTAACTACTAGCTTCGTGTCTTGATTTCACCTTCTCATTTCCTTGCATTTACTTCATCATGAAGGAGCCTACAAATATCCTCTTTCCTGGCCACTAACATGCTGGCAAAACTTGCAATAGAAGAATCCGTAAAACTAAAAGAATTATTGACTTCAGTTGACTAATCATAACAGCGATAAGACAGGTCAATAGAAGAGGATTCACGAGGAAATATATAAAACGTTTGATCAAGCACTAAGAAAGGTACAGGAACTTCATTGGCTCTGTGATTCTAAGAGTCTAGGTATTATAATCGGGATTGTTATTTATCTTACCTAATGAGTAATGATCAAGAAAAGGAACTTGAGAATTGATCTTGAGTACTCCCAATGCAATGTCATGAAGATTCAAGGAAGATGAAATGGATATGGCAATTGCGAAAAATGATATAAAGAGGAGGAGGAGGAAAATTAAAAGTAAAGAAAGGGATGACGGGGATTAAAATTAGCATCCTCGTATTAAGAAATCAGATCAAATACTCAATACCAAAGAAAAATAAAACATTTTTTTTTTTTTTACATATCTCCATACGTGCAAGCAATTTGGTTCACGTTTAGCCCTCTCCATTTTTCAGTATAAGTTACTATCTTTGAAAGGGGATAAAATGATGATTATATATGTATAAATATTCTAGAACCCTGAAGAGAGGGGGAAAAGAAGAAAATAATAAAGCTTACATTTTCATGAGAAACTAGACTAGCTCGCGATTTCTCCCTTCAATCGGTCTACCTCCCTAACAAGAGGTAAAATTTTTTATCTTCAATAAGCTCATTAAACTGACATAAAATTCTAAATATCAAACTCTTTGATTCAATATTTTTCAAGTTCAATCCAACTTAAATGGTTAGGAGGATGAAGGACAGAAAAAATAAAACAAAAAGAAAGAATTGCAAGCTCTGCTCATGGACATTATAAGGAGAAGAGATAAAGCAACGAAGTGGGGGCAGTTCCACCCTCTCCAAACCCTCAAACAACTTTTACCGAGGGTTGCACTCTCTATGGCTCTCATTTTTCTTTTTCTTTTTTCTTTAATTATCATCTATTCATTAGTTTTTCTCCAATTTTTTTCTTAAATTTTATTTTTCTTTTGTGTGGTGCCATAACTACATGACGCAAGCAAGGGCCAGCAACCCTAGCCATGTATAGTGCAAGGGTCACTAGCCATTGTTAACAAAGCTTGGGGTGGTAGCGTGATCACAAAACTAGCTTTGTACCAATTAGTTTCATTTTAAGTGTGATCACAAAGATAACTATTTGGGATGTTGGGTATCAAATAGGTCTCTCACTCATGATTGTCCATGCGTAGGCCTATTATCTTGATAGATAAGTCTCCCATAAGCTCAAATTAGTATAAAGCATTTTAAAAAACTGTGCAAGGAGAGCGAGCGGCCATCAAAGTGGACAGTATCAGTACCATTAGCCGAATGGGACTGCTTATAAGTCCATATTGAATTTTTATCTCTCTAAGCAAGATCAAATTGGATTCATTCAAGAGATGGCATAGTTCTTACACGCTTGATTAAAATGTAAGAGCGAAGTTAAGGTGGAATCCCACCACAAGAAAGCCAATCCTCCCCATAAGACTTTAATTGCAAGGGATTAAAAAATGCCGATGAAATTGGCAGTGAGTAATAGTAGACGACTTGAGTCAAGATATGGTGGAATCAACTACAGCCAAATATTTTATGCGCTTAATTGTCCTTTTATCGTAGGCATAAAAGATAGAAGGCGAGTCGCTATATTTAAGTCATGCTCAAATAATGAACACACGAAGCTTCCATTCAATTCCTTGCGAAAGCCCCATCTAAACGCACGGAAAGTGAGAACGCGTGGCCCGACACCATTATATGTTGGAAGAAGCAAAAGCGAGAGACGCATGGATAACTTTACCTTTCGTGTCTGTCCACAACTTTTTCTTTTTGACAATTTAACTCAATTGCGAGTAAGTGGATGAAAAGGAAGGAAAGAGACAACAAGAGGTCGAGAATCTTGCAACGGGGTCGAAACTTGTTCAGGCCTCTTAATTGCTAGGATATTTAATTTGTAAATGAGAGGAAGTTGTGGGGGGCAGGTAAACGCAATGATTTTGCATTCTCTTTTGGTATGAGTACTATATTACTCGTTCAGCTGTACGAGACTAAATTAAAGCATGTGCCGTTGCTTATGCGTTCGGCCGGAGTTGCTGGTACCAAGAAACATTTATAATCGTGTAAAAAGTGGATCCAAATTCATATGCGATGCACATGGGACGGGACCTCGCATTTCCTAAACAATGAGGCCTTTTGGATAAAGTTATAATTAAGTTATTAAGCGTCCTCAAGCTAAACTCTGTCCCAACCCTACCACTAACCTTCTATGATACTTCCTCTTGATATTAACTTAATGATCAATATAAACAAATATAAAATAGTCTGCAGGTGCTGAATTAACATAGTTACAAAAATCTAATGTCAAATGACGAGGCAACAAACCTTTATCATCAAACCAGTTGAAGTCCCATGCGTTGCATGGACTAGAAGTTGATTAATTGAAATAGGGTTAATATCCTGAAAAACCCTAAACCGGTACACTTGTGACAAATTTATCAAAAATTATTTTTTTGACCATGAAAAACCCCAAACTAGTACATCTGTGAAAAATTTACCTTGACTAACCATAAAAAAACCTTAAACTAGTACATTTATGATAAATTTATCCCAAACTAATTTATTCGACCGCAAAAAATCATAAACTGATAAATTTGTGACAAATATATACTCCTCTAAATTGAATTGATACCACAAAAAAATTACAAAAATTGTAAATTGTGATAAACGGAGCGTAAAATCTTAAATCGGTATACCAATTAACTATTACGTGTAATTTAACTTAGTCAAAATTTAACGAAAATTAATAGAGGGTAAATTTGTCACAAGTGTACCAGTTTGGGGTAAATTTGTCAAAGGTATACTAGTTTGGACTTTTGATGGTCAAAAAAATAGTTTTTGGTAAATTTGTCACAGGTGTATCAGTTTAGGGTCTTTCAGGGTATTAACCTATTGGAATATTTATTTTAGAGATATATAGTGTCACGCCTCGAACCTTGAACGCGTGAGCATTCCTCAACGGTTGATTAAACTGCGACGTCTTAGGACTTATCGCTGACCTAGTCTTTAATCTTTTGATTAAACGCAAGTGGAAGCATTTAATATAAATAATATCTAGTCAAACAACGAAAAATAGGGATAGTAAAAACACAATGAACATTCCCAAAAACAACACTTTCATTTATAAATTGTTAATCTTAGAAAGTTTAATAATTACAAGCCTTTTTATGGCCGTTTCCTCCCTACCATCTCAACCTGTAGGGTCAAGGTTAACATAAACTTCACTAACAACAAGACCAACCAAAAATGACGTCAGGTATGCCCGAATCTTGGTCCATTGGGACCCCAAACTGCACGTGACAGTACTCCATACAACGAACATGAAAACATTTAATAACAATGAGGTGAAATAAAAATCTTAACGAGTTAATAGCCTAGGTGTTGACAAAAACGCAAATTTGTCTCGAGGGCAACCTCAACGTAGACGATATACAACTTACCTTGCCTTAGGTACATCACATATAGTAATATCAATGCAACAAACATAAACAATAATCAGAACACAATCCACAACAATTAAGCGCACGGTCAAACGTGCATGTTCCAATTATTACGACCCTTTGGATCATAGCCAACACACAAGTCGATAGTCTTTCCAAGAAGCCTCAAACATTGGTGACAATTGGTGACAGAGCAAAATCAAGTTCAATTTATGCTCTCGGTAGATTTTGGTCAAGCTATTGCCCTCCTCTACCACCTTTTCATTAGCAAACCTACTGATCTCCATGGGTCCGTAACAAATAGAGGTTTCGAAAAATCCAATCGGAAATTATTCTGGATGATATGAATAGTGACTGTGGACAGTGATTTCCTTAACTTATTGCTACAGCACTTTGCTATGTCATTTTTAGATTTGCCACAAGATTTACAGGAAGCCTCAAACATTTGTTGCAGTCGATGATAGAGCAAGATCAAGTTCAATTTCTGCTCTTAGCAGATTTTGGCCAAGCTGTTGCTCTCTGAACATCATGCCGCTCCCTCGAGCACGATATCGTCTAGAACCCCCCTAGACAGCATTCCATAAAGAAGCATCGGTCCGACCTCAATCGCGAGGCGGCATCCAAACCTCTACTAGGCATTCGATAAATATTGGGTATCGCCTCTAAACTCTCATTGGGTGACGGGTTCGATTAAATGATTACTCGAGCATGCCAACAGTCAAGCCAGTATACTTTGCCGTTAATTGGCCTAGTATACTTTGCCGTTAATTTTTACACTTAAAATTCTAGTAAAATATTCGCATGTGGGCACATACTAAAAATTTATCTATCAAATTTTGCACAATTTCACTCTAAAAGCCCATTGCCCCATTTAACACATAAAACTCGACATCCAGACCAGACACCACAAAAATTACTTTTTTTTTCTTTTGCCCATCAAACCTTCTTTTGAAATAGTAAATAAAGCCTATCATTGAGCAATCAATAACATGGCATCATAAGCTTAAACAATTGGAATTATGCACAAACTCATCTAGAAAAACGAGTATAAAATTATACTTAACGACTAATCCGTTATTAACGTGCACTAATCTCTATTAATTAAGCTCATTGAGATTAATTAAGACTAACTATCATTAATTAATATAACTATAATTAATTAAAATTAATTGTTGTTAATTAAAATAATCGCGATTAATTAAACAATTGTCCTTAATTAAGCCTAATTTTAATTAGCCTTAATCTAACTCATCCTTAACCATGGTTAGTACTAAACCAACATTAAATATCACTAACCACCATTAACATAAACTAAACCTATCTTTAAAAGCAATTAACTACCTAATCAAGGATTATGAGTAACCTCACGAGTTTTCTAACTGCGACGGACTCAGGGCGACGGTGACGCAATGGTGACACAGCGGCCACGGCACAATGAGCTTTGAGGCTCATGGCCACCTTGCTTGAGAGCTTGGTGGTGGTGGTGGCAACTTGAGGTGAGCACAATAGTAGTGGTTTGCAATAGTGGAAAAGGATAGGTGTTGACACCTAATTTGCCTTTTCAAATACACATTTTTCTTTAAAAAATAATCTTAATTTTTTTAAATTAAAATTAAAAAATAAATAACTAAATAATTAAAAAAAGGGGGGCAAGAGAGGCCGAGTTGGGCTGGATTCGACCTTGGCGCAACCCGCCTCTCTTTCCTTTCCCCCCATGCAGCCCAGTTCCTTCCCTCTTCAGCTCGACCACACCCTAGCTAGTCTTCCTCTTCTTGCTTGTCTTTCGCACGCAGGACCTGTAAAAAAGGAAAAGGGAGGAATGCAGCAAGAAGACAGAAGGAACAGGGACAAAGGCAGAGCGTCGACCAGGAGCTGGTGGTCAAGGTCAGGCCAACAGTGGCAGCTAGCATCGCAGGAGGGTTGCGTGTACCAGCCGAGCAGAAGAAAAGGGGGGAGAATAGACAAAACCGAGGGGAGGCAGAACATGGCAGAGAGAAGAAGGGAGGAACCGAGGGGAAAAAAAAGGAGAACGGGGAGGGAAGGAGGCTCGTGGAGGTCAGCCAAGGAGCCGAGGACTCCCAGGGATGCCCTACCGCCGTCAATGAGTTGCCAACCGCCGTCGACCACCGCCATTTCTCCCGAAACGCAGGTAGGCATTTTGTCAAGCACCTTGCGTCCATATTTGGAACTAAGCCAGCCGAAGCTCATCCCGACCAATTCAGGCAAGCTCTAGCCACCACCTATCCTCCATTGCTTTCCTTGATGTTTTGGCATGTTTTTATGGAGTTCCGACTCTGTGCTCGGGCCTCAGCTGAGCAAAAATACACAACCGAACCCTCCTTTCCAACTCCTCTACGTAGAGCCCTAGTTAGGATGTTTGGCCATCGGTGAGGCACTGCCATCTAGCTAGAGGCCACCTGCGTCACTTGCCGTTGCCATCTTCTTTATCGCAACCAAGTAGATTGCGGAGCAAGAGTTGTGGGCTGGTGGAACGCCGTCCTTGGCCAATGCCCTGCCACCGAGACCCTTGACCTTGAGGGTCGAGTCACCCCTTGCCTAACTGGGACAGTACAACTCCTTTGGTGACGACTAAACAGTCACCGACCAGAGAGTGTAGGCCTGGTTGGGCCAAATTTCTCTGGCCCGCTCGGCCCCTTTCTTCCATAGGCCAATAACCCAAAGTTGGTCTGAGCTGTGGGCCTGCGGGCAACCTTTTTTGGGGGGATTGGGCCCATTATTTAAGACCCAATCTAAACATAGCAAAGGCCTGACCGGCCTTGGTCGGGCTTTACCTACTCGGGCGGGTTGACTGGCCCACCCCCAACCGGGCTAAACCCGGGCAGGTTTGACCGGCCCGCCCTGACCGAGTCTCGACCTAGCTTGCCCTAAAAAAAATTAAAAAATTAAAATTGAAAAAACGTAGGGTTTGGTTGGAAATTGCCATGTCTTGCCTTCTTAGTATAATTAGGCATTTATTTATTCGTACATTGATTATGTTGTAGGTTTAATTTACATATTTAATTACGTTTGAGATTGTTTAGTTGCATGCGCTAATTTTACTGCAATTAAGAGCTTGGTTGCTAGTTGTCACTTTAATGATTGCATACTCGCATGATCACATTATATGTTAGTGGATAGGTATAAAATCAATCCAAATTACTTGACAAAAACTTTTTAAAAATGAACAAGATTAGGTACCGAAAGGACACTAATTAATTAATTAGTATAATCAAGTCCCTAACAATAAATTATTTGGTTACGTAGGAAGACAGGTACACTCCCATGCCTCACTTGGTTTCTAACCGATCTCAATAGACTAGTGACGACTCCTTATTGCAAAATTCTTAAAAACACCCAAATATCGTGCGAGGTATGGGCTTAGGAGAGTTCGTGCCTAATCATAGACCTTAGGTCCGTCCTTTACGCAATATCCCTAAACCTATTCCCTCCCCTCGAGGGGTAGGTCACAACAGCTTGGCAACTCCACTAGGGAAGAATTTTGACCTTAGAGAACTTAGGCCGAAATTGATATTGTTCAAAAAATATTTTTGTTTGGTAGCAATGATCCAATGTGACATCCTGATTTTTAGGTTATGTTTTTGATTGAATAAGTTGGGCTTTTCATCGACGCACCTATGATTCTTTTTCCTGAAATGATCACTCATGGGATAACTATTCTATCATGTGAAGTCGTTAAGGGATTTTAAACGTAATAGACTTGAGAATTCGATCAGGAATCAACTGCTCGACCGTGCTAATTTGCAAAGGTCATTACGATACTGTCAAAATCGATCAGAGATCGGAGATAGGTCGATTCAACAGATGTATGTGATTAGTGTCTGGATGATTTCACCTAATTGCAAAATTTTTGTCTATTGGTACTAGACCGATTTTTCTGTCATTTATGTACCCTATGTCCGTATTTGAAATATCGAGATTTTCATGACAACTGAGAGTCGCCAATGTATTGAAGATGTACGTTGTAGCTTGAAAATAATCAACCATGGGTCAAATGCGCTAAAAATTCTTAAAAGCTACTTGGTAGATTAGGTCACGCTAAAATCGCACCAAATTGAAATAAACTGCGAATTTGAACTCGATTTCAAAAATTGAAAGTTCTATCATGTCACGAGTCATTTTAGGAATGTTGACTCATCCTCCAAAGATTTTTCTATAAACCGGGATTTTCGGTGAAAAATTCAAAGTAAGGGTATTTTGGACCAGAAAAATCCGAGGGCCGTTTTTGGTCGCGTTTTTGGGATTGAAGTTGATTCAATTGGTAAGAAAAAATGTCGAATGGGATGATGGCATCTTCGCTAGATTTCTAGACATCAAATTGGATCCAATTGAATGGGAATTGATTCAATTTTGGGAGAAAATGTTCCAAAATTCGTAGGTCCCTTGGGGTGCAACCTTTGGACCACTTGGTGAAGCTTCCAGGAGGATTTTTTTGTAGCAAATTGGCTTGGATGACAGCTAAGATAAGTGGGACCTTTGCAATGAGTGAATAAGTATAGAAGAGAAGACTTTGGGCCAAGATGGGCCCCCTCCAATCTTCAGTTGTCTTCTTCCTCTTCAGGTGACTTACTTTCCCCATTGTTGAGCATTTTAGAAGCTTAAATTTACAGAGAAACCAACCAACCTTTCCCCCTTACCGTCGACAGTCGCCTGGAGCTACTGGACCGTCGCACACCACCGCTCACGCTCGCCAACCCGTTGTGCATCGTCCCATTCGCCCGTGCCTCTGTCAGGCCCGTCCGCCTACACATGAGCCTCCTTGCCATCCCGCAATCGTCCCTGGTCGCCATCAAAGTCCCGCCGTCGTAGTCTAGTTGCCATCTGCCTCCGCCTGGCCCGATGCAGTCGCCCGTCTGCCCGCCTTGCCATTTCAGCCACTAGTTTCAGCTTGCTTGGCCCAAAGTAGAAGCCGAAGGCCAGCAAGGGCTGTGACGCTTCAAGGCCCATTTTAGGTCTCTTCCGGGCCTTGGTTGGTGTCACCGCAAGGTTGTTTGTCGCCCGTCTCCATGTCACTGACGTTGTGGACTCACATGACTATTAAACCGGTGAGTTTACTCACTAAACTCTGCTTATGGAGTTAATTATGCTTAAGGGATGATTAGCTTAAGTTAATTAGGGTTTAGGTTGTTAGTTAGAATGGATTAGCGATTTAATTATTCATTTGTGCATGTTAGGTGGTTAGAGTAGCCTAATTAGGGACTAGATAAGTTGTACTATTTATTTAGATAGGTTCGGAAATTTTTTCAGCCCGTTTGGGCAGTTAATTAAGCATTTCTGGCCTAAGTTTGCATTTTTGGTAATTAATTGTACTTATTTAATTATTTTTTGTATTTATTTATTTATTTTTTTTTTGTTCTCCGGAAATTATACCGAGATAGCCGATGATCGGAATTCATGCTAATTGCAATGGTGTGTTTAGTTTCTGCAATTGAATGCTTTATTGTGCAAATTGAGTGGAAATTGTAATTTTGGGTATTTATCCCAAAATTGTGTAATTTTGGTATTTTGTTCAAAAAATACCTAGCGTCGGTTTTTAATACTAAAAATGTTTTTAAGCACTATAATAAATAGTGGGATTTTTGAAAAGAAATATATGGCGTTTTTGGTTCGGACCGATTGTGTATCCACACACGATTATTTTTATCGGATATTTTTAATACGATGAAAATAAGCCAAACTTATAATTTAAATGAAAATAAGCCTCGTGCTTTGGCCGGGTGAGGCTGAGCTCACCATGGTTGGGCGAGGCTTAGGTCGACGAGCCTCATCGTGGCTCAATGTCGTCGGGGGCTAACAACGCTCCAGAAAGGTCGCCGGCCCTCATTTGGCCAGTCGTCGGCCATAGCCAAGGCAGGCGACCGGCCAAAGGGAAGAAGAAGAAAGAAGAAGAGAAGAAGAGAAAAAAAATATGAATTGATTTTAGAAATTGTTTCTGGGAACAAGAAGTTACTGTTTTCTACTTATTGATTCTTGCTCCAAATCTATTTCCGGGAACAAAAAAAAAAAAGATTTTTGTTTCTAGGAATAAAAATTTTACAAAATGAATTTCTGTTCTTTTTTTGTTCCGTGGAACAAAAGAACAGACTTAGACACTATTTGGAGTAAAAACAAACATGCTCTTACTCTTCCCCTTTCCACTCCCAACTTGCTCTAGTTGCAACCTCAAGAAGAGCAACTTTCCACAGTGTCACCTCAGCGGGGCCATACTTCTTCTCATACTCAGACAGAGCATTACTGTACAATTCAGTTATGAGCTTGACATTATATGGTTTCACGTCGAAGAAAAGGGGGAGGATCTCCTTCTTCCCGTCCTACTTTAAAGTACAATCTACCATATGCGCAACCTCACAAAGGCACCACACACTGGAAGCGAAGCCCTTAGAGAAAATGGGGATATAAATTTGAGCGTTATCAATGGCTTGCAAAAGGTTCCCACCATTCTTCTGACCAACTCGGAGCTCTCCGTTGTCTTTGAAGATGCGGATTCCTTTCTCGACCATGTCATGATAGAGGCAACTAGTAAAGTCGTCTCGAGTATCTGGTCCTTTGAAACTCAAGAACACCTCAAACTCCATTCTTGAAGTGTTAGTGGATGTTGCCATTGCACGAAGCAATTGAGACTTGAGTCAGAATCGAGCTAAACGAAAATTATCAATCGGCTTACTTGAGGCAAGACATCAATCGAGTGTAATTTAGAAACAAAAAAAGAAGAGAAAAATAAAACAGGTGGTGGGTTAGGTTGGTCACTGAATCACAGCCATCAACTGGTGATGACATTAGACCAAGAAATCGAAAATGAAACCCATATAGAGTACCTAGTGCTCTGATTGATGGACGGCCGACCGAGATGAAACATCGACTGAGTCGAGATCGATAGAGAGAAAGGTCAAAGGGCGCCGCCGGAGAAAAGAAAGAGAGAGCCAGATTTGAGAGTGAGAACAAGAAGGTAGAAGGTAGAAAGTGCATGAGGTTCAAGATATTTTAGGGTGTGGATTCGGTTGCGAAGAACAGACCTTTCAAGACTACAGAGGCATACTCTTTTAGCATTATTTTTAGGGATAATTACATTAAAAATCCTAAAACTTATCACGAAAATATAATTGAATTGTAAAACTTTTAAAATGTTCAATTAAATCTTCAAACTTATAGTAAAAGTTGAATTGAGTTCTTAAACTTTCAAGTAGTGTAATCAAATCTTAGAACTTGTCAAAATAATTCAATCAAATCCTTGAGTTAGATTATACTTTTTGAATATTATAGGACTTAATTGCACTTTTGTGACAAATTTTAAGACTCAATTACATTTTTTGAAAATTTTAAGACTCGAATACACTTTCGTAACAAGTTTTAGAACTTAATTGTAATTTCTAAAAGTTTTAAAATCCAATCGTTTTTTTATGATAAGTTTTGAAACTTCCAATACACTTATACCTTTTTTTCATATATCTTTGTTGTCCTCTTCAAGGGTGTAATTTGAAGTTGTCACTGATGCCCAAATACGAAAAGAGAACAAAAGAAATACTTTACTTTCATTGTCGGAACAAATTTTTCTTGAAATTTCACTGGTAAAAAAAAAAAAAGACGTTCTTACGCTGCTGGGACAAACACTAAAGTCGGTAACCTCTTACTCTGAATGCTCAAAGTAAGGAGAACTTGGTGTGAAGAATTGCTGCGGGTAATTATGGGGATCAGTGGAGAGGCATCTCTCATTGGATATTCTCAATTGTTCCTTTCTGTATTCCACTGAAAATTTCTGCTCCCTCTGCCCACTACCCAAGAAGAGCCTCTAGAATGGCTATCTTTGGTCATTCGAGACTCTTAAAAGACTGGACAAGGCCACAAAAAGCTGCACTTGAAAAAAAATCCCTTGAATTTCAAGCCTAGTGCCAAAAACGAGCTTCCGCCTATTTGCAGTCACTGTCTGTCGGGGGGAAGAACCTCCTCGGCCCCAGTACAACCAAGGCGAACTTTGAATGCAGACAGAAGCTCAGTCACCTGAGAAATGGGGACAACATTAAAGATAATCATTGTGGTTCCGTATATGAATTTAAGAGAGTTATAAAGAATTTTCGATCTCAATAAGTTCTTTCAAGGCACCAAACCTGAGAAACAACAAATGCACACTCGACATGACAATGCCAGCATCGCCCCACAACCCACGCAGGCACGCGTCGGCGAACTTCGCAGCAGCATATGCCCGCATATTTCATTTACCCATCATATGAGCTTGTGAAAAGAGTTCACATATCAAATAACCATCAAATTTCCCGTTCGTGAAAGAGATCAGACTACATCTCAAGGGCCCAAAAAAGGACTCACCATTGAGAGAGTCGCTGAGCTAGCTCCAGCTTTAACCTGAAAGTTGTCGAGGTACAGACGTACACAATTCAGCTGGCTTCAGGAAAAAAATTTAAGCAGAGAAGCGAAGACTAAGATGTCATGACATAATTTCATTGTGAAAGTAGATGCAAAAAAATCCAGTTTTGATTAGACATCGACAATTACTTTTAGAAAATCCAATGCTTGTAACAATTCTGTCATTGCATGAAACTTCTCCAGTAAATTCAAGTAATTCTCTGAGCCGTAACTCCAAGAGATGTATGGTGCTCTGTTTCTACATTCTCTCTGTTAATTTCCATTGTTTTTCTTAACGAGTAGCAGAAAAAATAATCATAAACGAAGATATTCTGCACAACTGCTTGCTTCTGCCTATAGCCCAAGACAGTCATCACCTTGTACGTACTTTCACAGGCGAGGTGTCCCGTTAATTCCCACAAAGATCTTGGTTAATGCTAGTGGATGTCGAGCTCTCTTAAGTTCATAACGGTGCATCGGCAGAGGCTTCACGCCATAAAGTTGACTTGCAAAAGACATCTTCGAAATGGCTCGTTAATTTAAAGAATTTAGAGACACTAAAATGATTAAACATGTAGTCATGTGTCTGGGAAAAAATATACTTGCTTGAAGCAGTGCATTCAATCCTTTTCGATAGGCCAAAAGTAAAGATTGACACAGCTTTCGTAGCACATGAATTATGTGACGGTCCATCTACAGGCCTAAACCACCAAGAAAATTATAAGGAGCTTAAAATTTTAATAAAGTGCTATCAAGGGCATATGCATATGATCCACCTAGTAATTTCTATGCATAGAGTAGCATGCTTGGTGTGTCATCCATCATCAAGCAGAGTAGTTTGATGTGAACGTGATAACGACAATAATGCAATCGAAAAGGGTGAAAAGAAATAGCAAGGAAACCCTCGCATGTGCATATTTTATGGAAGCAAAGCAATAGTTGGTAAAAAGTTGAAGGGAGGCATGAAGTTTCTCAAAAATGCCAAACAACTTTATGGAAACTGGGTCGGAAGGTGCCTTTACTTTTCCCAAAATAAATACATAAAAATTAAAATCAACCTGCCTTTTGGGTCAAGCACATAAAATTCTCTGGTGGCTTGTCCCATTTTTCAACTCTAATCACGAGAAAGGGTATCCTGAAAACTCAAACATAATTCAAAGAGGTGGCAGGAAAGTAGACTTAGGCAGTGGGATTATATCATGAATCATGAAATTAGTTGGATAACATCAAATACTCAATGCGCGATTCCAATACCAAACAACATACAACATATTTTGTATATATCTTTGTGTGTGCATATAATATTGATTTACATTTAGCTCTCTCCATTTTTTGGTACAAGCTGATCTTTTTGAAAGGGGATAAAATGATGACTGTATATGTGCAAACATTCTAGAATCTTCAAGAGAAAGGGAGAAAGAAAATCGTCAAAGGCTACATCTTCAAGAGTAACAAGCTCAGCTCGTGTTTACTCCTTTTAATTGGTCTATATCTCTGATTGGAGGTAAAATCTCTCATTTTTTGTAAGCTCATCGAACCAACACAGTATTCTATAAAATCAAGCTATCTGATTCAAGGTTTCATAGGTTCGTGGCAACTAAAATGTCATAGGATGATGAAGGACAAAAATAAAGGAAGTGCAGGCCCTGCTGATGTCATGGCTATTGTAAGTGGGGGTAGTTCCGCCGTTTCCAAACTCTCAAACAACCCTCGTCGACAAATTTGCACACCGACGAGCGTAAGGAAAGTGAAAACGCGTGGAATAGGATCGCTCCGTTTAAGCCATGGCCATGTAATGAACACATGAAGCTTCCCCTAACTCCCTATGAAATCCCCGTGTAAACGCAAGGAAACTGAAAAGGCAAAAGGACAAACGTGCATGAGTTTTTAACTTTTGTGTTTTTCCACACCTCTTTTTCTTTCTCTAACAATTCAACTCAATTGCGATGAGGCATGAAGCATACATAAAATAGAGGAAGGAGACACGAAGACTGCATGGGACTTTTGCAATGGGGTCGAAACTTTTGAGGCTTCTTAGTTGCTTTCATAGCACATGTGGTGGGGCGGTCCACCCAACAGGCCTTAACCACCAAGATAATCATAACGAGCTTAAAATTTTAAGAACCTGCCTTTTTGATCAAGCACATACAATTCTCTGGTCGGAAAGTACCTGTGCTTATCCCATTTTCGACTTTGACCATGAAAAAACGTCTTGAAAACACAAACATAAATTGCTGGAGTTGGTGCAAAAGTAGATTTAGGCAGTGGGATTATATCACAAATCATGAAATTGGTTGGATGCTCTCAGATACTCGATACCAATACTAAACAACATACAAAATATCTTGTACATATATCCGTGCGTGTGTATAATTTGATTAGTGTTTAGCTTTGCCCATTTTTCCAGTATAAATTTATTTCTTTGAAAGGGGATAAAATGAAGCCTATATACATGCAAATCTTCTTAATTTCCTCAACAGAGAAGGAGAAATAAAAAATTCAAAGGCTACATTTTCAGGAGAAACAAGCCCAATTTGTGATTACTCCCTTCAATCGGTCTACATCTCTGACTAGAGGCACATGTGGTAGGATCGGCGAGATGATCACTAACCCTTGCCCAAAGTTTCGGAGACAAAGACCTTCATCTATCCCCGCCTACATCGCATGGTTTTTGGGCCACCTTTGCCACATTGTGTGAGGGTTAGACATCCCTTGTGTAGTGGTCTGGAGGTCACAAAGGAAAAGTACCAAAAAAGTCACAAACCTATTATATTTGTACCCAATTCAGTCATAAATCTTTCAATTGTACTAACATTTTCACATTAGTATCAATTCAGTTTTAAACATTTTACTGGAATTAATTTAGTCCTAAACATTTTCACATTGATACCAATTTGATCCATCCATCAATTTTGGTTGGCTAGCAGTGACATGGACGTCAATCGGTGGCCAAATGTTGATGTGGCAATTTTTAATTTTTTTAATTATTTTTATAATTTTTTCTTTTTAATTTTCTTTTTCCTTTTTTTTTCCTTCTTCTTTCTCCTTGGACTCTCCTCGCAGTGGCTAGCAAGCCTCCGACGAGAGCCACGAAGCCCTCGCCAACTGTTAGCGAGGGTCATGGCCCTCGCTCGCAGCCCTAGGCGGCCATTGCGAGGAGAGTCCAAGGAGGAAGAAGAAGGAAAAGAAAAGGAAAAAGGAAAAAGGAAAAAAAGGAAAAAAAATTCAAAAAAAATTATTTAAAAATTGCCAAGTCAACGTATGGCCATCGACTGGCGTCCACATTAGTACCGGCCGGCCAAAATTAGCCAGATGGACTAAATTGATAGCAATGTGAAAAGGTTTAGGACTCAATTGGTCAAATTAAAAGGTTTATGACTAAATTGGTATCATTATGAAAACGTTTAGTACTAAATTGGTTAAATTAAAAAAATTGGGATTGAATCGATACCAATACAATAGGTTTAGAACTTTTTCGGTACTTTTCTTATGGTGATGACAAGCGAGGTTTGCTGGCTCTCACTCAAAGCGCTTTGGGGTGGTGGTGTGATCACAAAGCTAGCTTTGTACCAAAAAGTCTCTTTTAATTGTTTGGGAATATTGGGTATCATATTTTTCTCTCTTCCACCACTACCTATGTCAAACTTATTACATTGATAGATTAGTCTGTCACAAGCTCAAATTAGCATAAAAAATTTCAACATTGTTCAAGGAAAGCAAGACGTTATTAAAATGGACAATATCACCAACATCAGCCGAATGGGGCTGCCTATAAGTCCAAATTGAATTTTTATCCCTCTCAAAGCAAGATAAAATTGGATCTATTCCAAAGATGGCACAAGTTGGATCCATTCAAAACATGGCACAGTCCTTACACATTTCATTAAAACATAAGACCGAAGTTTAAGAAAAAATTAGCAATTTCCGTGAGGATGCTGCATTGCATCCAAGACTTTCAAGTCCCACTAGAAGAAAGTTAATCCTCCAAGAAGAGACTTGAAATGCAAGGCATCAAAAATTATAATAGGTGACTTCAGTCAAGATGAGGTGGATTCAACCACTAGAGCTGTATATTTTATGTGCATATTTGTCTTTTCATGTAGACAAAAAAGATAGACGGTAGGTTGCTTTATTCAAGCCATCTCCAAATAATGAACAAATGAAGCTTCCAATCATCTCCTTGCAAAAGCCCCAAGTTAGCGCAAGGAAGGTGAAAGCCTGTGGCAGGACGACTCTGTTATTTTGGTCAAGAAGCCCACTCGAGGCTCCACCTCGTCCCATTCAAACAATCGAACCATCCTTCTTGAATAATATATTTATTAAATTTCAATCAATCGAACTATTTCTCTACTCATATCTAATTTCAAAGAAATACAATAAAGAAAGAGATTTGCACGAGATGCACACCCAACTCTACCACAAAGAGACAAATCACAAGCCAAAGTGGGTACTTCTTGTGGACAAGCAACTTATTATGCTAGCTTTGTACCAAATAGTCTGTGTTTAACGATACTCAGCACCATTGATGTTAGTGTTCTCCCTTGCTGACATAAGCCTATATGATCGACACTATGATTCATTGCTTGATATGCTATTTCCATTGGTGCAATTGTCAAAATTGTAATAAGCTTATGATGCGATAAGTGTCCTCTCAAATGGATTCCGAAGTTCCTTAGAAATTCAGAAAAAAAAAAAAAAAAAGAGACTAAAAGTGAAAAATTGAAGTAGAAAACACGTCATCCAAATGAAATCTTTATAACTTATAATCTGAACCAAGTGAGAGAGACTCCTCCCTACCTAAATACTATAGCTAAGGAATGGCTAGACATAGGTGCAAATTTCATTTAATTAGTTACAAAGTTCAGCATCAGTGAATTGCATGAAAACTAAATGCACTAGCCTGTACATTTACAGAAGTCGCAGTCATTCCATCCTCAAGATCCTTCGTACAAAAATGCAAAATTAGAGAGAGGTTCTCTATTCGCAGGTACAACTTGAAGTGACATGTTGGAAAAAGTCAAAGGGTGAGACGACTGTACCTTCCGTGTTGTTCCACAACCTGGATTCGCAAATGCAATTCAATTGCAAGTGGGTGGGGGAGATATACATAAAATATAAGATAGGAAAGAGAAATGAATAGGACAAGAGACTTTTTGCCACGGGATCGACACTTTTTGAGGCTTTGGAGTTGCTAGGTGATTTCAGGATAAAGTTGAAATTGAGAGGAAATCGTGGGAGCAGGTGAATGTAATTGCTGGAAAGCAGATTTTAGCAAGACGAACTTTAAAGTATTCAGTTATTTATATTAGCTAGACAAACTTTAAAGGATTTAATTGCTGTAAAGCAGATTTTAGCAAGACAAACTTTAAAGTATTCGGTTATTTATATTAGCTAGACAAACTTTAAAGGATTTAATTGCTGTAAAGCAGATTATCGCAAGACAAACTTTAAAGTATTCGGTTATTTATATTAGCTAGACAAATTTTAAAGGATTTAATTGCTGTAAAGCAGATCTTTTACTTGAACCGACATATGTGATGTATATGTTATTTCAAAATGATCTTGTTGCATCTATTCATTCATTCAAAAAGGAGAATCAAATTATTACAAGATAAGGGTCGTACTTTTCTTGGAGGAAACTTTCTCCAACTATGTCTTTAATGTTAGGTTACAAGTCATGGGCATTATTTACATGTAAACTTAACTAAATTTGGAAAGAAGATGAAATTGAATCAATTCAAGAGATGGCATAAATTAGATCCATACAAGACATTGACACAATTCTTACACACTTCATTAAATTTCGACCAAAAAAAAATGTTAAAAAAAAAAATCGAAATTTCCGTGAAAACGCTGGACAACATGCAAGACGTCCGAATCCCACCAGAAGAAAGTTAATCCTCCAAAAAAAGGACTTGAGAAGCAAGGGATAAAATCAATTATATGCAACTTTAGTCAAGATTGGGTGGATTCAATCACCAAAGCTGCCACTCGAACTCCTTGCGAAAGCCCCATGTAAACGCAAGGAAAGTGAAAATACGTGGCCCTACTCTATAATTTGGTCTTTAGAATCCACATCATCCCATCTTGATGTTGGACCATCCTTCTTGAATTTAATACTTATTGAGTTTCGATCAGAACTATTTCTTGACTCATATCTAAATTTTCAAACAAACGAAAAAATTTCACAATAAACACGCCCTTCCACCAAAAAAAAAAAAAAAAAAAAATCCAACTCTACCACAGAGAGACAAATCACAAGCCCGAGAGAGAAATTTTTTCGTTTCTGATGGCCTAAATCGTCAAAATTCTCGTAGATGCAATAAGTGCACCCGCAAATGGCTTTTTCCCAAGTGCTTTAGAAATTGAAAGAAATAGAAGACACTAACTGAAAGATTAAAATTAAAATTCTCATTTAGTTAGTTGCAAAGTTTAGCATGATTCATTGCATGGAATCTACATGCACTGCATGTCCATTTGCAGAAGTTTCAATCATCCATCCTCAATATCTTTGATGCGTGCGGACAGAGAGATTGACGTGAAAGCAAAAGGGGGAGACAAATGGACGACTCTACCTTTCGCGTATTTCCACATCTTTTTATTTATTTATTTGTCAATTCAACTCAATTGCCAGGAACTGGTTGAGGCATTCATAAAAGGTAAGAGAGGAAAGAGAAATGAAGAGGACAAGAGACTTTTGCTGCCACCCACGACCTAGGCCCACCTTCTTTTTTTTTTTTTTTTCAGTGACCTAAGCCCACTTTAATCGGTTATTTATATTTGGTAGGACAAACTTCATAGGATTTAGGGCCCGTTTGGTTCGGCTTTGGGTAAATGCCATTAGGAAAATGTAAATACCTTTGAGTTAAAATGGTATGTGCAAATGCAAATAGCTTTTGGTAAATTGTAATTTTAAAGTACATTTTGAAGGGACTTTAGCTTAAACACTTGTTTGGTAAAAATTACATTTTGTAAAGGATTTTTGCTAAATTTTATATATAAAAAAAGTTTTAAATTTTTTTTTTGTAGCCACCGGTGGCCGATCGGCCACCGACGGCCAATATCCAAAGTGACTAGATTTGGCCGCTAGATAGCCTTGCCTAAGGTCCGACAACCTTAGGCGAGGGTCACCTGTGTTTGCGCGACCTAAGCGACGGTCACCTGTTGCCGCCGAACCTTAAGCAATGCCAGGGGTTTACAACCCAGGCACCGTCGCTTGGGTCGCACGACCCAGGTGTTGCTTGAGGTCCGGTGACCTCAAGCCTCTATCGCCTGGGCTGCGCGAACCCAGGCGACGCCCGAGGTCGCGTGACCTCAAGCAGCAGTTGCCGGGGTCGGTGACGCCTCAAGCGACAGTCGCCGGTGCGGGCCTCTCCTTGGCTGATGGTCGTCAACCTCTGTTCGTCTTTCCAAAGAAAATGAATAGTACCGCGAAGAAGATGAATAGTACCGAACTTGCATTCTGAAGATGCAACTTCCCAAAGGACCTCAAGAGCTGCATTGGGCTAAAGGCCATTAGAGCCATTTGGAGATGCAATTGCATCTTGCCAAAATTGCCCAAAAAATCCAACCAAACGCATTTGCATTTGGCTAAGGAACTTTAGAGTCCCAAAGCCCATTTGCAAAGCTGAACCAAACGGGGCCTTAATCGCTCGAAATAAGTGCTTTTTACTTGATGTACATGTCATTTAGAAGTGACTTAGTTACAACTATTTTTTATCCGAAAAAAAAAAAATCAAGATATTACAAGATAAGCTCATATATTCTTTTGTCTGTGGTTTGAGAAAACTTTCTTCAACTTGATTAGTAAGTTACCTATTATGAACTTTCTCCAACTATTCCTGTAACAGAAGGCAAGGATGCTTAGATCATCCCTCAACTGGGCATTACTCCATGCCCCAAAAAACTCGCCAATTTACTCAGGGTGATGTGTTCCTCCATCGTTGGGTAGCAAGTATGAATATCACCTATTTTAAATTAAATTTGCACGTAAATGATATCTAAAATTTATAACCCACTAATTACAGGAATGATTGGAGGAAATATTATCGAGCTACGGATGCAGGAAAATTAGTCATTTACCCATTTCGGAGGTGGCATGATTCAGGCTTTCTCTGGGGCGGTTAATTGCCTTTCCGGAGCAAGCTCTTCTGGAGGGCCCAAAATAAAGTTCGAGAGCACAAAGATGGTCCATTTAATATTCTATATAGAATTTATTGGGCTTGGATTTCAGGTCCATTAATGCAATGACTTTACTGCATCATCTAATTATTTCCGATTAATTTCTTCGGCCTCGGTCCATTTTATAAACACATAAAAAAAAGGAAAAAAAAAGACCAATAAATTAGTTAACTCATGAGTGATTAGTTCATAGTAAATTCACCATTAGTGCATTGATGAAATAACTATTTCATATATTTCAAAAGTGGCCAACTTTCTAGATATCAGATATGGTGTGACTTTACGAAGTGAGCATTCATTCATCAACCAACAATGAAATTCTACTAGGAACATAGGAATCATTAATTTAGTCTTTCTTCCTATAATATGCCATTTTCTTTTTCATTTGAATGTTGTCAAGCAGAAAAGCAAAAACTGTAGTACATTATGGGATCTTGACCTTTGTTGATCTCCTGGGATATATACTCGGTCAAGCTTGTATATAGATTAGTTGTATTCTACATTTAGCGGGATCTTTTGCAATTGGTTATTGTTCCTATAGATAAACCACACGTTGTAACATTGAAGTTAAGCAATTGAACCATTGTCATTGCTACTACTCAGGATCAATGCCCCGTCTCTTCGTGAAAACCCGATAGTTATTCATTGTACTGTCACGATTCAGTTCAGAAATCTCGCTGGCGTAAAGCTAAGCCTACTACCACAAAATCCTCTAACTTTGAAACTAGCGTGCTGCTCAATTTGAGCTTTGCCCATCAATCCCTTCCCCAGAATAACATCTTCCCACGAGCAGCACTTTCCACGGTTCGTCGTCTATCTAGCGAAAGAGTCTCCTTGCTCCTCCTCTAACAACACAATCCACTATTGTCCTCATCGATTCAGCACAAGCGAATGGTCACCTTGCTGCACCTTCTTATCATCGTGACATATAGTCAATAGTCCAGTCCAGTTGCAGCTCCATTCCATGTGAACATGATGGACATATCCTCCTCCTTTTCCTTGGCCTCTTTTACTTTTTTCTTGAAGGAACTCTAATCCCTAGTCCACATTGTGCACTGCAGTAACTTTTGCCTCCAAAAATTGAATTGACACGATCAGTTAACCCATCAACTACCATAAAAGCGCGAGGTTGAGTTTCTTTACCCATAGGTCACGCTCTACCACATTAGAGAGGTATTTTTTTATGCATTTTTAAATTTTTTTCTTATAAATTTATTAAAATTGTGAATTTTTTGAATTTTTGAATTTTTTAAATTTTTTTAAAAATTTTAAATATTTTTTATGCATTTTTAATTGTGTTTTTAAAAAACCAAAATAATTTTTTTTTCGATATTTTTAAACTTTTCTCGTTTTTAATTTTTAGAGTATGCTTTTTCTAAAAAATAAAAAACCGAAAATAAGGACATCGGCTTGGACTATCAAGCATCAAGTGCAGTCAGGCTCGGGCCCGCCGAGCAGGACTAATTCGCGGGCGGATTCCCACTATTGAGCCCAGTTAGACATAGACCTTGAAACAAACTTGAACTAAACTCAAAAGCCCAACTCACCTAAAACGTCCAGCCCAAACTAAACTAAACTATACAAGTCCAAAAAATCTCAAAAGAATTAAACCCAAATTCAACAAGACCAATTAGGCCCAAACCAAACAAGTCCAGACTCGATTAACTTAAGCCCAATCTAGATTTACTAAAGTTCAACCCAAGCTCATTTCCCATTTTCTTCTCTCTCTAAAATATGGTCGATCTCCCCCACTGTTCTCGGGATTCTCCTTTTCCTCCACAGCACACGAGCCCTTCAATCTTCAACATTAAAACTTAAGTCGCCAACACAAAACGTCTGTTATGGATCACAGTCATTGGAACACGGCCCATCCTCAATTATGACTCCACAGCGATGGGTAACATATAAAATGGAAGATGATAGTAAAGCTCAGTCAAGCATCCTGAGAAATCAGAGTTCGTCAAGATCCCCGGTTCAGTTCCTCGCAAGTATTCACATCCACTATGAGAACAATGCACAGGATCAAACAACACAGAGGCACCACCGAAAGAGACTCAGAAAAAGAGAAGGAAACGCATGTTGAGCCGCGGCGACAAAAAAAACGTATTTTGAGGTTAGAGAGAGATCACCATCAAGCGTACCCCATGGCTACACGTTCAAGCGACTCAAAATCGGAAGAAAATATGAACGGCCTTGGTGCAAACATTTTGTCAAACGTGTGGTGGGCGTCAAATGAAAGAAAAACCCGCACGAGAACAAGACTCGAAACCGGATCAAAACTCAACACGAATCAGCGGGGGATGCTCAACAGCAACGAAGGACAGCATAAACGAACCCGAAACGCAAGCCCCGGCTCAGTAGCTGGTGCAAAAACACGAGAGAACAGGGCAAAAGCAAGGCATAAAAGGGGGTCGGCCGAGGGTCTCTACCCGGCTCGGGGGCGGCGAACGGTGGGCGAGCTCCATAGACCGGACTTCGTTCGGTCGCCCCGCAAGCCTCCGAGCCGGGATCCCGGGGAAATCGACGCAACTCGACACAACTCAAAAAGATACGCACGATACCTACCGTGGGAGAAGCACGCGTCCGCAAGGGTCAGCGGCCGAGGTCCAAGCGCGGTGGCTCACTCGCCTCTCTCCCTTTTAAGTTGCCAAACGCGCATGGCCTCCTGCGACGCCAGCTGCCCCTGCCGGCCTGACCCCCGACCGGACGCTCCTGCGGTCGTGCCGTTCCCCATCGTACCAGCGTCCTCGTCGCGTTGTCGAGGGCGTGAGGGAAAGAGAGGGAAAGATGTGGCAAGGGCCGGGCCAAGGAAAAGGGGCAAAAATAGAAAAAGGAAAAGAAGAGAGCCGGGCCCAAAGAGGGGAAGGGAAAAGGAAAAGAAAAAGGGGCTCGGCAGGCCCAGCCCTAGCCCGGGCCCACTACTTTTTTAATTTTAAAAAAAATAAAATTCTAAAATTTTTAATAATTAATAGTAGCAACGCAAATGTTCCTAATGTTCATATGTAACTTAATTTCATGAAATTATTTTTGTTAAGGGTTAAAAATTAATTTCTAATTTTTTTTTTGTAATTAATGAACGATTAATGAATCGTCAAAATGTAAGTATTAACATACATGATAAGTGTTGGAACTCTAACAATAGTCCATTAAGTGCCTACAACAACATTTGTGCCTCCAAAAACTCAATCCACAATACTAGTCAACTCATCAATTGCCATAGAAGTTGGTCGTCCAATTTCAGGGCAAACGAAGCTTCCACGCACTTACAAGCGCCAAGTCAGGTTTCGCACTAGTGAGTTACACCCTATGACATCAGCAAGTTATGTTAGTAGGCCAAGTCATAGGCCATGTCAGCAGGAGGCTTCAGAAGCCCGATATCATTATTGACTGAATCGGCTCAATACTTTGACTAATCAATTCAAGGTATAGATTGATTCATTGCCTATTCAAACTAGCCACAACTTTCTTTAATGTGTCTTGTTCAAGTTTGAGGTAGTTTTACTTTCAACTTTTTAGTACGATACAAAAGATTAGTCACTCCTTACCAAAAAAAAAAAGAAAAAGATTAGTCACAGGTCTCATAGCCAATTCGAGCCATCCAAGATGACTCCCATAATTATTTGTGGGTTAAGCCATGCCTACTTGACCATATGATGAAATTGTGAAAAAATAATGCTGGAAGACCTAAATATTAGATCTGTAAAAATCGTCAGATCATCATGTGGATCTACAGCAATATCCACTGGTCTATAATTTAGTAGATTTGAGACTGTAAAAAGTTGTGAGGTTTACTCACTCAATGTTATAGTAATAGTGATTTGGCCAACCAAGATATAGGAATTGGGGCAGTCTATCAGCAGTTTTTTTTTTTCAATTGGATATAGTCGACTCGGGATCAATTTGCACTCTCACGTAGCACTCTCCGAACCAACGTGAGAGTGGAAGATCGGCAAGAATCTGCATGCTAGTTATCGAGATCGTATGTGCTTCATTCAATTTTTGATGGTGTCAGTTGACGAATATGGACCAATTCGTGCATCATTCCTCCATCGCCCTTCTCCACCCACACTGCAAAGCATTGTTGCAGTCTTGCAGAGCATCTCCAAGGAAACCGAGTGAAGCGATCCAAAGCTCGGGAGTGACATTGCTCTTGCTACACTGCACTCCTACTTCTGTCGTCCTGCCAAATACTGTCATTATTGCCAATGTCTCTTCCACGTTGTCATTACAATGTACGGTAATTTCAGCGCTAATAAAGCACAGATGAAGAACAGAGGAGCGAATTGATCTTCATCAGAACTGCCAGAGGCTGCCCAGTCCCTCCAGGATCACGACTTTGAATCCCAGCGACGTCCTGCACAGCAAAGGGAGATTCGGCAATTGCGCAGTCTTCGCTCGCTGCAAGGCTCAGCACTCGAGTCTTCGTTGACGAAAGCTGCGAAGGAGCACCGATCAACAACCGTTGCCCCAATCGCATTTTCCTTGTTAACGTTTACAGACTTTTCGTCATAAAATGTAGTGACCTTGATTTTAAGTTTTAATAAAGCTTGGGGCTTCCCTCATTTTAGGCGTTATATTTGTTAGAAAATGGTAAAATTGATTGTGTTTTGATTAGCTTATTTGTCTTTTAATTGTTTTTTGGCTATGTGTGTGAAAGCAAGAGTTAGTCGGTTTGTAAACCGCCAAAGAAACGTGTGCTGCAGTACCACGTCTCTAAGCCGCCGTAGAAGAAAAAATCATGAAGAAAGTACAGGTATCTTGGGCACACAATAAAATATTATTATACTTGCTACTGGAGATCTCAAGAAGTACGAAGGAAGGTGTACTTGTGGTTAGCAATATTTTGTTCTCACTAAAGACAGCAAGAAGAAGAGATTCGCAGCCCACAATTTTTGACTGCCAAGAAGAAAAGTTCAACTTTAACTCTTGCATGTTTGAAGTCCAGGAGGTGAAGATGCATATAATTATAGGGTTATGTTAGTTTATTTAGTGTGGGAAAGTGTGTGAGAGTGAGATTTTAGAGAGAGTTTTAAGCTTAGCAAAGTTAGTGTGTGTACTCTCTTAAGCTTTTGCAAGGCATATTGTGTAATATAATCTCTCTTTGTGTGTGTACTCTCTCCCTCCAAGTCCTTTTAGTTCCAATAATTGGTATCAGAGCTAGCAATGGCATCCACTAGTTCTGTTCAGTTACAACTTCCGAAGTTGAACGGAAAAAATTACAACAACTGGTCCGTCCAGATGAAGGTTCTATTCAAGTCTCAAGATTTGTGGAACCTGGTGGAGAACGGCTACACCGAAGTAGCTGATGCTGAAGAATTCAATGCTTTGAGGAAAGAGGAGAAAGAAGCGTTGGTGGAATCTCGAAAGAAAGATCAGAAAGCATTATATGCGATCTTTCAAGCCGTGGAGGAGACGATATTTGAAAAAATATCAAGTGCTGAGACAGCGAAAGAAGCATGTACGATCACTGTAAGTCTGATGTATTTAACAATTCTGCAACTGCATGAACTTCTCCGATTATCAAAATGCACGTCATTCTCTTAGCCGTAACAACAAAAGATGTAAGGTGCTCTGTTTCTACATTCTTTCTGTTACGTTCCTCTATTTTCCTTATTGAGGACCAGACAAAATAATCAGAAATTAAGATACTGTCCACAACTGCTTGCTTCTGCCAATAGCCCGAGACAAGGTATCCCATTAACGCATTTTCTTGGGTAGTGGTAATGGATAGGTTTTCAAGGTAGCATCGGTAAATCGAATTCTGTGACCTCTACAAGTAGAGACAATAACAAGCTCTCTTATATTCATTAATCATTACAGTGCATGGGCAAAGTCTGCACACCATAAAATTGACTTGCAAATGACATATGCCCATATGGACCTAAGACGTGATTCTTGTGAAAATCTCATCCTTCTCAAACAGGAAGTTCTCAGTAGAGCACATCTTCGAAATTTCTTGTAAATGTTAAGAATTCAGAGACTCCACCATGATTAAGCATGCAATCATGTGTCTGGGAGAAAAAAAAAATGCTTTCTTGGAACAGTGTACCCCTTGTTATAGATAAAGCCAAATATTTGTTTTTAGGGGCGTTTTTGTCTTTTCTATTAGATTTCCTTTTAGGTTAAAAGTGGTACCTATATATTAACAATGGCAAAACCCTAGCCGTCAAGACACTGAAAAAGGAAATATAGAGGCAAGAAAAAGAGAGAAGAAAAAAGTGAGTTTTTTCTTGATGAGTGTTCTCAATCTCTTTGTGCCCTGATCTTGAGAGAAGATTGTCGTTGTATTCCAACTTTTTTGAAGTCTAGTGGATTCGCAGAGTGCCTCTACACAGAGACGTAGCCCAAGTTTGGGTGAACTTCGATAACAAATTTTCTGGCGTGTTCATCTGATTTTGCTCTTTTATTACTATATTCTGTCTGGTGAATTGTTTGCGAGCGTTATTTTTCTGGAATCGACGTGAGATTTCGTAACAACTGGTATTAGAGCTTGGGTTGTGACATCCTAGATTTTCAGTCATGTTTTCAATCGAATAAATTGGGCATTTCATTGACGCGTCTATAGGGCTATTCTCAGAACTGATCATTCTAGAGATAACTAGACTATTTGGGGAAACCAATAAGGATTTTAAGGCAAATAGATTTGAGAATTCGACTAGAGATCGGCTTCTTGACCGTGTCTATCTTTAGAGGCCATTGCGGCGCAGTATAAAATCGATTAGAGATCAGAGATAGGTCGGTTCGACTGAGATGTGTGGCTAATCGTGGGTGACACCACTAAATTAGAAAATTCTCATTGACCGGCACTAGACCGATTTCTTATTGTTTTGGTACCCTGTGTCCGTATTTGAATCCTCGAGATTTTCACGAAAATCAAGAGTCGTCAATGAGTCGAGTGGGTTCATTGTGGCTCAAGAAAATCGACCACGGGTCGTTTGCACTAAAAATTTCCCGAAAGTTACCCGATAGTTTAGGTCACACTAAAAACGCGTCGAATGAAAAAAATTAACCGTGAATTCGAGTCCGATTTCAGAAATGGAAAGTTCTCGTGGTGTCACGATCAATTCTAGGAACGCGACTCGCCTCAAAAGATTTTTCGAGATTCCGAGATTTTTACGGAAAATCGGTACGGACGTCATGAAAATTAATGAAAATTCGGATGGACTCATTTGAAAGAAATTTGGACTTCATGCTAGCTATGTGCTGATGGGGATTTGTATAAATTCTATGGGCTTTTTCCACGATGAAATTGGACGCCGATTTGAGAAATTTCACAAGATTTGAAACAAATTGTGAAATTCGTATGATAGGATGAGGGCAGCAATTTTGGACTCTAAATTGGTTTATTTGTGAGTTAATAAGCTTGAAAGTGATGGGGGGGACAAAGAGGATAGCATTGTGGGCTTGTGGGGCCAAAGTATTAATGTATTGGCTAAGGATTGAAGATTTTTATTTCCTCTTAGCTGGCTTCCTTCCATCGCACGTCTTGACCGCCGCCCCATCTTCTACACGGCTCCTCTTCAATTTGTTCCTTAGGTTTCAACTTCTGCTTTAATTCTTTCAAAAGAAGCCCAGCAAAGCCTCCCCGCGTGCAGTCTCTGCGGCCGCTATCTCCCTTCGCCCGTGTGCCTTCTTCAGCCGAATTGAAGACCCAGCGAAGTCTTCATCTTGTTCGGTTAGTCCCAGCTTGAGTCTTTCATCGAGTAAAATCCAGTCAACCGAAGTTCCTCCTTCGAAGACCTGCAACCACGCCAGCTTCCCCACCGAATTGATTCCTCCAAGCTGCCGAATCTTCAAGCCGTTCGGTCAAAGCCTTCTCCACGCGAAGACCAGAATCGTGGTCTCTCCTCACCACCGCTGCCACCTGCCAGCTTCTCCATCTGCTTCGGTCAACAGCAGCAAAGACGGAAGCTCCTCGGTTGACCGCAAAAGCCCAGCAGCAGCGACGTCCACGAAGCTGCTCCATCGTCTGCACGTCTCTACCAGCGTTTCTTTTCCCCCACGGAGTTGCCACGAAGACCGAAGCTGCTCCTCCCTCCGTGTCTTCTACCCAGCGTCCCCCACGGTCGGTAACTGAGCCAGCAAATTCGTCTCCGCCATCTCGTGTTTCCACCGAGCAGCACCACCGGGACTCTAACTGCCAACGAAGCCACCGAGCGCCATCTTCTCTCCATCCGCGGCCAGCTATCCGCGATTCTACTTCCCCAGGTCAACCGTTGAAGATCCCAGCAAGCCTTCGTCGACGCCAGCTCCTTTGATTCAGCTTCGGTTTGCAGAGTGCAACCCAGCGAAGACAGGCCCAGTTCGGCAGGGCCCATCTTCAACAGCAATTCGGGCCTTTTGGTACAGTCCACTGATCAGCCCAGCTTCCATTTTGTAACTTGCTCGGCCCAAATTTCCAGCAGCTCCTTTGGGCCTCTGAATCCACAAGAAGCCTGCCTATCTCCTGCAGTCTTCAAGCCCAGTCCAGTCCAAGTGAATTATTTGGTCAAGCCTAGTCCAGCAGCCCATCAACTGAAAGTTTGAGTCCCAATTTTCCAGCAAAGCAATTGAAGCCCAGTCCGCATCTTGAAGCCCAGTTCAGTTTAATTTCAACGAGGTCCAGCAAGTTCAGCCCAGTCTAGCGCAAGAACAAATCTCATTTGGGCTGAGATTTGTTGGGCCGAGTCTAAGGCCCGGTCCAAGCCCGCCGGTGTTGTCGAAAGCCCGATTTCGGCCGCCGTCACGTCGCCGTCGCAGTGATTCGTTCCCCGTTTTTAATCAAGTGAGTTTTACTCACTAATGCTTTATTAGTTTGCTAATTATGTCTTAGGGTTGGTTAGATTTAATTACATGCACTTAGGTGGTTAGATTAGGTTAGAACAATTAATTTAGTGACTTAATGATGCATGTTAGGTGGTTAGACCTAGCTATTAGCAAGTAGAAATGTTTGGTTATTTATTGAATGCATCTCGGGATTTTTCCCGAATTGTTTGGCTCCAATAAGGCAATATGGGCCTAAATTGGATTTTTAATATTTATTTATTTATTTTTCGAAATTAATTATTTAATTATTTATTTTTCCGGAAATTCAACCGGGATGGCCGGGACCGAATTTTGTGCCGATTGTCGTGGTGCAGTCCGTTTATTTAATTGAGCTTCAATTTTTATGGAATTGATTTAAATTGTGAAATATGAGGAATTGTCCCAAATTGTTTGTTATTGAGTATTTGATTGGTAATGGCCGGGCATGGATATATAGCGCCAGTACGTTGATGGGCTATATAGTAAAGAGAATGGTGAGAGCTAACTGAGAATGTTATTGGCTGAGACCAATCAGGTATGATGTTATTGGACATACGTGGTTCGGTGATTAGAAGTATCACTGGCGAAAATGGCGCCTTAAAGAACACACGTAAATGACTTATAGACAAACGTGGTTCAGTGATTATGGAAATATCACTGGTGAAAACGACGCCTTAAAGAACTCACGATGTTGTCTATAGCCGATGTCACCTTGGCGAAAACGGCGCCCTAGAAAGGACACGTGGTTCGGTGATCGAGGATATCACTGGTGAAAACGGCGCCTTAAAGAACGCACGGTGTCGGTGATCGGTATGTCATTGGCGAAAACGACGCCCGAGAAACACATGTGATTTGGTGAATGAGTACACCACTGAGAGATCATGGTATGAGTGGGAATGACCTAGAGATGGTCTGACTGACATGTAATCGACTAGGTCGATTGATCAATGCTTGATCGGATGTCGTGAATTGTTTGAATATCTGTGTTTAACCTTGAATTGCAGGTTGGAACCAAGGCAAAGGTAAGTCCTTTGACTCGTGTTGTGCTTAGGCAACCGTATGGCGTATTAGTTTACTAATCGGGTCTTAGAGGGTAGGACTCGCTGAGACGTGGTCTTATTGGTTATTGAATAACCATTTCAGGACCCTGAGGAAAAGCTGAGGAGGAAGAACCTGAAGGGGAGAAAGTATTTTGAAGTAGAAGATGATCCAGAGAAGGATCTTGAGTACGACCCTGATGTGGATTGAAGTCCCATCCCTTTTGTGAACCCTATCTTAGTGTAGATAGGTGTGGGACTGGTTTGTTGTAAATAGTATTGTAAATATACTATGAGTTGTGATGTTAATAAAAGTGTGGTTGTGAATTTCGATATGAAAAATATTGCCAGCTTTTCTATCCCATTGTTTTATTGTCTGGGGATTTATAACTACTTCCGCATGCGTAAAATAACAGAAAGGGTCGGCGATACTTAGTCCTGGGATATCGCACTTTAAAATCGACCAAGTAGAAGGATGGGCGCATCTCCGAGGATCGGGGCGTGACATGGGTTGGCTAATCGTGTGACATCCAGATTTTCGGGTCCTAATTTTAACTGGATAATAGGACTGCTTTTGTTCGGTTGAAGCCAAGGATTGTGAAATTGGGATGCAAGTGGGGCTATATTGGTAGGGAAAAATACCAATTGGAATGACGAGGTGTTGAATGGAATTATGAGAGTCAATTTAAATTGAATCAAGAGGAATTATGGTCCAATTGGGAAGAAACCCTAGCAAATTCGTATGCCCATAAACCCAATAATTTAAATTACCTTAGAGCTTCTAGAAGGGCCATTTTTGGCAAGGAAAATGGAGTGGAAGACAGCTGGATTGGTGGGGCCAAAGAGAGAGAGAGAGAGAGAGAGAGAGAGAGAGTGTGTGAGAGGGAAAAGAGAAATTGGTTTTCTCTTCCTCCCTTCTCTCCTCCGTCGACCGAACTCATCCCCATCTTCTTCTTCTTTTCTTAAAACCTCCATGGGAGCCGAAGACCAGCGGAGATCGAGCTGCCATCGCCGCATCTCGCCGTCGTCGTCGCACGCCGGCAAGCCGTCGGAGTTGCCGTCGCCGCCGCTGCTCCGCGGTCCGCCGCACCTTGCCGCACGCCTTCTACCTCCGCCCCTTCTCCCTCCTCTTGTTCGGACGAAGCAGAAACAGGGGCAGCAACCATGTCGCTCGAGCTAGAGCCGCCATCGCCGTCGCGCCGAAGCACCGTCCGCACCACCCGCGCACGCCGCTCTCTCCGCCGCCTCGCCGCTACTCCGTGCGTCACCATCTCTCCCTCGCTCAGCCCTCTATTTCAGCAACGTTTCAGATCTGGTGGAGCTCCGCCGGAGCCGTCCACCCCTCCTCCGGCCACCGTGAAGACTCGCCTTGGTCTTGTTCGGCTCCGCCCCCATTCCCCGAGCTCAACCGGCCCCGGATCCGCCCTCCTTCGCCTCCAACCAGCAGCGATCAGTGAGTGCAGAAAATGGGTTTGCAGCAACTGTTTGGCCCGTTTTGGCCGTTTTCCCGAGCCCGGATGCTCGGCCCGCTTTGGGGAAAGTTGATCCTCTCGTCGAGCCCGTCGTTTTGGCGTGAGTTTTACTCACTAATGCCTCCTTAGTGTGCTAATTACACTTAATGGTTGATTAGTTTTAATTAAATGTAATTAGGTTGTTAGATTAGAATTGATTAGTGATTATTAGTTAATTGCTTTGCATATTAGTTGTGTGGTTAGTGTAATTAGATAGAGAATTGCATGTAGTATTTATTGGATGCTTCTTGGGATTTTTCCCGTCCCTTATCGGGTGTTAATTAAGCAAATCGGGCCTAAGTAGTATTTTTAGGAATTTAATATTAATTTTGGAAAATAATTATTTAATGATTTATTTCCCGGAAATTCAACTAGGATGGCTAGTGACCGGAATTTTACGCTGATGATCGTGGCGCAGACCGTTTATTTAATTGAGCTTTATATTGTGCTAAATTGAATTTATTGCATTTATTTATTTAATTTTCGAAATTAATTATTTAATTATTTATTTTCCGGAAATTCAACCGGGATGGCCGGTGACCGGAATTTCGTGCTGACTGTCGTGGAGTGGTTCGTTTATTTAATTGAGCTTTAGTTCGTGTCGAATTGATTTAATTGTGCATTTTTAAGTTATGTTCTTAAAGAATGCGATGTTTAGTTATGTGATTGAGAATTGGTTGGATATCGGTTGTCAGTATCGAAAGTGCGTTGGTAAATCACCTGGAGAATGCCCGTGATCCGGTGAATTGGAGTGTCACCTGGGAAGGACACGTGGCTCGGTGATTAGATATGTCATCTTGGCTAAAAGGTAGCCTTAGAGAATGCACGTGGCTCGGAGACTCGGTATGTCTTCCTGGAGAATGCACGTGGCTCGGTGACATAGTGTGGCATCTTGAGAGGGTCGGGTGGGACCATAAAGCCACTAGTTCTTGAGAGGGTCGGGTGGGACCATAAAGCCACTAGTTCTTGAGAGGGTCGGGTGGGACCGTAAAGCCACTAGTTCTTGAGAGGGTCGGGTGGGACCGTAAAGCCACTAGTTCTTGAGAGGGTCGGGTGGGACCGTAAAGCCACTAGTTCTTGAGAGGGTCGGGTGGGACCGTAAAGCCACTAGATCTTGAGAGGGTCGGGTGGGACCGTAAAGCCACTAAATCTAAGGAATTGCTTGGTGTTGGATGAATGACCTAGAAATGGTCCGATTGACTTGTAATCGACTAGGTCGATTGATCGATGATTCGATCTGAGAGTGACTTGATGTGATTCATTGCCTTGATTTGATGTTGTGAATTGAATGATTGAATAGAGATGACCGTGAGTGGTCTTCTTGGTGTGAAATCGACTAGGTCGATTAGATCGATGCTTCGATCTATAATATGATTGTTTGGGTGCCTGTATGATCTATGCTAATATGCGGTGGAATCTCGAGGCCAAGGTAAGTCCTCTCGACTCATGTTGTGCATAGGCAGCCCTAAGGTGTATTAGTTTACTAATCGGGTCTTAGAGGGTAGAACTTGCCGAGACGTTGTCTCAAAGGTTATTGAATAACCATTTCGACCTCGGATAAGGAGCCTAAGGAGCATGAATTTGATGAGGAGATCCCCGTTGAGGAACCCGAAGAGGAGTACGTGAAGGAGAACCCCAAGGATGATCCGCAGTAGGATCCCGATGGCGATTGTTATAGAATCAATTTGAGTAGAAACCAATCGTATAATATGGCTTGTATATGAGCATAAGGGTATTGGTTTTCAGGTTCAATTTCCTAGTCCTACTTGCATATCCCATTGTTTTATTGTCTGGGGATTTATAACCGCTTCCGCATGTGCATATAAAAATGAAAGGGTCGGCGATACATAGTCCTGGGATATCGCAATTCAAAATCGACCAAAAGTTAAGGGATGTGTGCGTGCCTGAGGGTCGGGGCGTGACAACCCCTTTTTGTGGTATCAGAGCAATGGTTAGGTATTGGAGTGATAAGGTGCGATGACCTATGGGATAGTAATAGGAAAGGCCTTTAAATTCATGACTGGTGCATGTCTTTGATAGCTGATTGGTAGAATTTTTTGTTATGTGTGAATTGCTTGCTTTTAATTATCGTGGATTTGAAAGGCAGAGTGTTGACTCTGGCCAGTTTGAGCGTAAGAGTGCCACTGCGGGTTGGTACTAGTGTAGCAAAGATTGATTGATCTTAAGCTCGATAAGATTGATTTGATGCAAGTGCTTCTTGGGATCTGGATGAGCCAGTAAGATCAGAATCGGGTTATTGTTGTTGCTACCTTTGTTGAGGTCCAACCTGGAAGGATAATCAGAGAATAGAATTTGATATTTGAGTCCAGATTCAGCGAGGCAGATTGGGAATTCGGTTAGGGTAAAGACTGATGTTGAGAGTATGGTATTCTATTCCACCAAATGGGAAATGTGGCATAGTCAGGTCAGCATTCATATTAGCGGAACATATTGTTCCATGGATGAATTCAGTGTCCAGGTATGGCGAGAAGAGACAGGAATGAAATCGACCATGCACCGAATAGAGAAACGATGTCTTGAAGTAAATTTTATCAGAATGGTGCCTCAAAGTTTCAGAGATTAAATTGTGGAATTTCAATAGGTGTGTTAAGGTGGTAGGAGAAGAACCACTGGCTAGAGTTGTACTCGATGGCTGTTGGTCTACAACTCTATCGTCAAGTGTAGAAAGAATTGGCTCTAGAGCATCTTGTGTTGATGAATTGTTATAATTGAGTAAACGAGTTCATTCCGGGAGCAGGTAGAAGTGCTGAGTTTTATTGAGAGTCGAGAAGGGTCCTCGACTTCTTTAACCTCGTCACTTGAGGCAATCCGTTTGTTAGACGGAGGTTGCCTAAGTTACTTGACGATTGTCAAAAATAAGATAGATTGAAGAATGGAAAATTTAGGACTCCTTAGTAGTCCAGGAATTCCTGGAAGTGTTGTCAGAAGGATGGTCAGATTGTTGCTAGAGAAAGAGATAGAATTTATGATTGAGCTAGCACCCGGAACATAACCATTCTCTAAAGTTTCTTACCGGTTATTGTTGCCTGAATTGATAGAGCCAATGTGCAGATGTGAGGATTGATGAATGAGGAATTTATGCATATTAGTGCATCGCTTTAAGGAACACCAGTTTTGTGGAAAGAGAAATGAAAATGGTTCATTGCAATCATGCATCAACCATTGTCAACTTAATTGGGTGACTTGTTATAAAGAGTGTTGATGTCTTCAAGGATCGACTTGAGGATAGGTTATCTTTAGTTGAGAACCAGGAAAGAGGTTATACTGAAAACAACACTTCGCACTTGATTTTGCCCTTGTAAGAATAATGTGAAGCCATTTGATTTGACGAACGCTCCAGCCGCTGTCATGGATTTGACAAACCGAATGTTCAAAGAATATCTAGATCGATGGTGATCGCGTGGTGGAGAGACATTCTAGGGTGTTCATTAAGTGATGAGGATCACGAGAGCCCCTAAGAATGATCATGTGATTACAATTAAAGGAATCTTCATGGACTCAGCCAAGATTGAATCAGTTGTTAATGAACCGAGATTGAGATCAGTGTCAGAGATCAGAAGCTGTGGGGGTTGGACAGATTACTACAAAAGGTTTGCGAAAGAATTTTCAGTATCAGTATCATCGCAGGATTGACCTCTTGAGAAAGAAGAGAAATTCATCAGCATAGACAAGTACGAGGATAGTTTCCAGAGCTTAAGTAAGAACTGACTATCGTACTTGTGCTAAACTCTTCATTTGGCTTTGAAAAGCATGAAGTATTTAGTGATGTGTCTTGTAAAGGACTGGGTACGTATTGATACAACATGAGAAGATTGTTGCATCACTATTCCGCCAGTTGAGAACCAATAAGTGGAATACGAAGCGGTGTCGTGAACCAGAATTTTGGCAAAACTATAATAGTGATATCAGATATCACCTTGGAGGAACGAAATGAGTCATTAATGTGTTGAGCCGAGAGTCTTCAATTGTGCATAGATTGGCTAAAGTATAGACTTTACTTGAAAAGGGTTTGAAATTTGGTTTTCAAATTTGAGGTAGGCTACCTTTTGAATTTTATAGCCACCCTCAGAATTGAGCCAAATGTCCAAGTTGGAATCATCACCTAGTTGATAGACAGAGATGTTCAGAGATCTTATAAGATGATACTAGCAAGAAAGAACCTGATTTTAAGACTTTTGAAGGTGGAACGTTCGGGTTCCATGAGGAATTGAGTGCACTTGACAGTGTAGCACTCAGGGAAAAGATCTTATCGGAAGTTCGCTATAGTATTGCAGTTTTGACCAGATGGTGTAAGTAAATCAGAATCGGCATCAGCTAGATTAGTAAGCTGATATGAAGATAGATATTGCTGAGCAGGTTGCAAGTGTCAGAAGTGTCAGTAAGTGGAAGCTCGGTAATGTGAATCGGGAGAATTTTTACCATCACTTGAGAGTCCCAAGTCGGAATGGAAATATGTCACAATGGAACATTGTGATGGCTTACTAAGGATTCAGGGGATTACTGATACCATTTGAGAATAGTGGTTGATCGATAGATGGAGTTGATCCACTTTGGTACAGTACGGATAGATCTTGTTTTGAGTGTGTAACATCTAGATTTCGGACTCGATTTCGATTAGATAAACTAGGCATTTCATCGACGCGATTACATAAAGTGTTTTCTCTCGAGTTGATCACTCATGAGATAACTAGACTAGCTGGGTGAGTTATTAAGGACCTTAAGGCAAATAGACTTGAGAATTCGACCATGGATCGACTTCTCGACCGTGCTCATCTTTAGAGATCATTGCGGCATAGTATAAAATCGATTTGAAATCAAAGATAGATCGGTTCGACTGAGATGAATGACCGATCGTGGGTGACTCCACTAAATTGGAAAATTCTCATCGACCGACACTAATTTGATGTTTCTATCGTTTTGGCGCCCTGTGTCCGTATTTGAATCTTTGAGATTTTCACGACAATCGAGAGTCGCCAATGGGTCGAATGGGTTTATTATGGCTCGAAGAAAATCGACCACGTGTCATTTGTCCTAAAAAGCTCTGAACACTACCCAGTAGCCTAGGTCACACTAAGAGCGTGTTGGAGTGAAATTAACCGCCAATCTAAGTTCGATTTCAGAAATTAAAGATTTTGTCTTGTCACAGAGTGAGTATACCGAAGTGTGTGTGTCTCGGATAGTTCACCGACATGGAGTATCGAGGATGAATTATATCTCGAATCTAGATCAGAGATTATAAGTTGGCAGAGTGTTCAGAGGGTTCTTTATTAAGCAGTGTATAGTAGAGGGTATAGAATTTCAGTGGTAAAAAGAAAGTGAAGAAGATTTCAGGCCAAAGTCAGATCAGTAATCAGTGATTGCAATTGCCAAGATCAGTGCCAGAGTTATATTAGATCTTGACCAGAGGTTCCCAGTTTCAGCAGATTAGTCAGATAGTTTCTTTTTAATCAGTGCAAAGCAGAGTGTACAGGATTTCGGTCGGTTGAGATGAGATCAGAAATCAGAAAATCGCAAGTCCGTAGTCACTCGTAAATCGGTGTTTACGCTTGTCGACCGGTGTCGAGTAAAGATTGCTCAGAACTATCAGAAATTTTGAATCGTTGAGGTTCGAAAGTTTATTAAGGAGCCGAGAAAAGAGATCGATGTGGATGACAAAGTGTCTTATGTGAGAAGCGCAGTTCAGTTGTTGGTTTAGAAAGAGCAGATTTTGTATACCAAGATGGTCTCCTTGGTCAAAGTGGTCAGACAACACCACGAGACCGAAGGATTAGCATGGAGTAATGAGACTCGATGAGACGACAATGCCCCCACCTTTCGTTTATAGATTGGTAAAGGTTTAAATTTCGAGGATGAAATTTTTATAAGAGGGGAAGAGTTGTGACATCCAGATTTTCGGGTCCTAATTTTAACTGGATAATAGGACTGCTTTTGTTCGGTTGAAGCCAAGGATTGTGAAATTGGGATGCAAGTGGGGCTATATTGGTAGGGAAAAATACCAATTGGAATGACGAGGTGTTGAATGGAATTATGAGAGTCAATTTAAATTGAATCAAGAGGAATTATGGTCCAATTGGGAAGAAACCCTAGCAAATTCGTATGCCCATAAACCCAATAATTTAAATTACCTTAGAGCTTCTAGAAGGGCCATTTTTGGCAAGGAAAATGGAGTGGAAGACAGCTGGATTGGTGGGGCCAAAGAGAGAGAGAGAGAGAGAGAGAGTGTGTGAGAGGGAAAAGAGAAATTGGTTTTCTCTTCCTCCCTTCTCTCCTCCGTCGACCGAACTCATCCCCATCTTCTTCTTCTTTTCTTAAAACCTCCATGGGAGCCGAAGACCAGCGGAGATCGAGCTGCCATCGCCGCATCTCGCCGTCGTCGTCGCACGCCGGCAAGCCGTCGGAGTTGCCGTCGCCGCGCTGCTCCGCGGTCCGCCGCACCTTGCCGCACGCCTTCTACCTCCGCCCCTTCTCCCTCCTCTTGTTCGGACGAAGCAGAAACAGGGGCAGCAACCATGTCGCTCGAGCTAGAGCCGCCATCGCCGTCGCGCCGAAGCACCGTCCGCACCACCCGCGCACGCCGCTCTCTCCGCCGCCTCGCCGCTACTCCGTGCGTCACCATCTCTCCCTCGCTCAGCCCTCTATTTCAGCAACGTTTCAGATCTGGTGGAGCTCCGCCGGAGCCGTCCACCCCTCCTCCGGCCACCGTGAAGACTCGCCTTGGTCTTGTTCAGCTCCTCCGCCCATTCCCGAGCTCAACCGGCCCCGGATCCGCCCTCCTTCGCCTCCAACCAGCAGCGATCAGTGAGTGCAGAAAATGGGTTTGCAGCAACTGTTTGGCCCGTTTTGGCCGTTTTCCCGAGCCCGGATGCTCGGCCCGCTTTGGGGAAAGTTGATCCTCTCGTCGAGCCCGTCGTTTTGGCGTGAGTTTTACTCACTAATGCCTCCTTAGTGTGCTAATTACACTTAATGGTTGATTAGTTTTAATTAAATGTAATTAGGTTGTTAGATTAGAATTGATTAGTGATTATTAGTTAATTGCTTTGCATATTAGTTGTGTGGTTAGTGTAATTAGATAGAGAATTGCCCGTAGTATTTATTGGATGCTTCTTGGGATTTTTCCCGTCCCTTATCGGGTGTTAATTAAGCAAATCGGGCCTAAGTAGTATTTTTAGGAATTTAATATTAATTTTGGAAAATAATTATTTAATGATTTATTTCCGGAAATTCAACTAGGATGGCTAGTGACCGGAATTTTACGCTGATGATCGTGGCGCAGACCGTTTATTTAATTGAGCTTTATATTGTGCTAAATTGAATTTATTGCATTTATTTATTTAATTTTCGAAATTAATTATTTAATTATTTATTTTCCGGAAATTCAACCGGGATGGCCGGTGACCGGAATTTCGTGCTGACTGTCGTGGAGTGGTTCGTTTATTTAATTGAGCTTTAGTTCGTGTCGAATTGATTTAATTGTGCATTTTAAAGTTATGTTCTTAAAGAATGCGATGTTTAGTTATGTGATTGAGAATTGGTTGGATATCGGTTGTCAGTATCGAAAGTGCGTTGGTAAATCACCTGGAGAATGCCCGTGATCCGGTGAATTGGAGTGTCACCTGGGAAGGACACGTGGCTCGGTGATTAGATATGTCATCTTGGCTAAAAGGTAGCCTTAGAGAATGCACGTGGCTCGGAGACTCGGATGTCTTCCGGAGAATGCACGTGGCTCGGTGACATAGTGTGGCATCTTGAGAGGGTCGGGTGGGACCATAAAGCCACTAGTTCTTGAGAGGGTCGGGTGGGACCATAAAGCCACTAGTTCTTGAGAGGGTCGGGTGGGACCGTAAAGCCATTAGTTCTTGAGAGGGTCAGGTGGGACCGTAAAGCCACTAGTTCTTGAGAGGGTCGGGTGGGACCGTAAAGCCACTAGTTCTTGAGAGGGTCGGGTGGGACCGTAAAGCCACTAGATCTTGAGAGGGTCGGGTGGGACCGTAAAGCCACTAAATCTAAGGAATTGCTTGGTGTTGGATGAATGACCTAGAAATGGTCCGATTGACTTGTAATCGACTAGGTCGATTGATCGATGATTCGATCTGAGAGTGACTTGATGTGATTCATTGCCTTGATTTGATGTTGTGAATTGAATGATTGAATAGAGATGACCGTGAGTGGTCTTCTTGGTGTGAAATCGACTAGGTCGATTAGATCGATGCTTCGATCTATAATATGATTGTTTGGGTGCTCGTATGATCTATGCTAATATGCAGGTGGAATCTGAGGCCAAGGTAAGTCCTCTGACTCATGTTGTGCATAGGCAGCCCTAAGGTGTATTAGTTTACTAATCGGGTCTTAGAGGGTAGAACTTGCTGAGACGTTGTCTCAGTGGTTATTGAATAACCATTTCAGGACCTGGATAAGGAGCCTAAGGAGCATGAATTTGATGAGGAGATCCCTGTTGAGGAACCTGAAGAGGAGTACGTGAAGGAGAACCCCGAGGATGATCCAGAGTAGGATCCTGATGGCGATTGTTATAGAATCAATTTGAGTAGAAACCAATCGTATAATATGGCTTGTATATGAGCATAAGGGTATTGGTTTTCAGGTTCAATTTCCTAGTCCTACTTGCATATCCCATTGTTTTATTGTCTGGGGATTTATAACCGCTTCCGCATGTGCATATAAAAATGAAAGGGTCGGCGATACATAGTCCTGGGATATCGCAATTCAAAATCGACCAAAAGTTAAGGGATGTGTGCGTGCCTGAGGGTCGGGGCGTGACAAATCGAGAACATCAAGGGTTGTCGGTGACGTTCGATTGAAAGCAAACAGGATGGCAGAAGATAAAATCAGAATCGATAAGTTCAATGGAGAGGATTTCGGATGGTGGAAACTACAAATAGAGGATTATCTTTATCAAAAAGATCTCTATGCACCACTTGAGGGTTGGAAACCGGAGATGGCGAAAGTGGATCCGACAGCAAAAGCTGGATGGAAAATTCTTGATCGAAAGGCGTTAGGTGCGATTCGTTCAGGGTTGACGAAAAAGACAGGGTACCATATCGCGAAAGCAAAAACTACGAAAGAAGCCATGGATATTCTAACGAATATTTTTGAGAAGCCATCCACATCAAATCAGGTATTTTTGCTGAAGAAACTGGTTAATATGAAGTTATCTGATAGAGGTTATGTGGCAGAGCATATTAATAGTTTCACGCAGGTCATGGGTCAATTGGAATCCGCATAAATTTAGATATGAAGCTTCAAGCTTTATTATTTTTATGTTCTCTTCCGTGAAAGCTACAATACCATAGTGCAGGGAATTTCGAGCACCATGAAGGATGATTTAATTCTTGATGATGCTGTGAGTAGTATCATGGATGAAGAGATGCGAAGGAAAGTCTCAGGTGGAGATAATTTTTTTGCATCTACATCTTCAACGGCACTTGCAGTGGAGAACCATGGAAGAAGTAAAAGTAAAGGAAATTTCAGCGGTCGTGGCAGATCACAATCAAGGGGTAAGAGACAGGTTGCAAAAGATGAGTGTTGGTTTTGTCACAAAACCGGACACCGGAGGTTTCAGTGTGAAGCTTACAAAAAGAAGCAGCAAGATGAGAATCAAGGTGCTAATGTAGTTAGCGATAAATCTTTGCTAGATAACTTGTGTTTGTCTGCAGGGTTTGACTTGACAACAGATAAATGGTTTATTGATTCTGGCGCTTCTTTTCATTGCACCTCGCAAAGAGACATATTTGATGATTATGCCAATGGAGATTTAGGACAAGTGGTTGTGGGAAACGGCCACATGTGTCCAATTGTTGGGAAAGGAACCGTGACTGTGAACATCTCAGGTGGAGGACGTCTAGTTTTGCGTGAAACTAGGCATATTCCGGAATTAAAAAAAAATCTGATTTCAACCAGTAAACTTGACCAAGAAGGTTTGGTAATAACCTTTGGTTGCGGAAAGTGGAAGATAACCTCAGGGGTAAGAGTAGTAGCAAAGGGAAAGCGTACAGGTACACTTTACCTTCTCCAAGGAGACAATATCAATGATATGGTTGCAACTACAATGGCTATAGGTAATTTATCTACTCTTTGGCATTATTGTTTAAGACATCTTGGTGAAAAAGGTGTAAAGTAGTTACACTCGAGAAAATTACTCCCAGGTTTGCAAAAAGTTGAGTTAGATTTTTATGAGAGTTGCATTTATGGAAAACAGAAGGCTGTTAGTTTTCAATTGAATGGGCGACAAAATAAAGGCCATAAGCTAGAGTTGGTTCATACTGATGTATGGGGACCTGCTCAAGAACTCTCTTATGGTGGTAAGAGATATTTTGTCACCTTCATTGATGATGCAATAAGAAAGACTTGGGTCTATGCTCTTAAAGAAAAATCAGAAGTATTCGGGATGTTCAGAATGTGGAAGACCATGGTAGAAAAAGAGACAGGTTATCAGATTAAAGCTTTGAAATCTGATAATGGTGGTGAATACACAAGTAAAGAATTTGCAGAATATTTGAGTCGAGAAGGTATACATGGGTTAAAGATTGTTCCTAGAACTCCTCAAGAGAATGGTGTAGCTGAAAGAATGAACAGGACTATTCTAGAACGTGCGAGATGCATGAGACTACACGCGGGTCTCCCGCTACACTTATGGGCCGCTACAGTTGATGCAGCTATTTATCTTATCAATAGAAGCCCATCTAGTGCGTTGGATGGAGAAATACCACAAGAGGGGTGGTCAGGTAAGAAGATTAATTATTCACATCTAAAGGTGTTTTGTTGTATTGCATATGCTTTGATTGACAGGGAGGATAGGAAAAAGCTTGATGCTAAGTCCCAGAAGTGCGTCTTTATTGGATACGGTGGCGACGAGTATGGCTATAGACTTTGGGATTATGAGAATAACAAAGTCATCCGCAGTCGCAATGAAGAAAAGATGTACAAGGATCGTCAGACAGAGACAGAGCATGAGAAGGTAGTACAACCAGAATATGTTGAATTAGACACAATGCCCGTGAAGATGTTTTCAGTAGATCAAAGTTCACCTTAAAGAGAGGTTCAAGATGAGCCTATTATCAGTGAAGATGTAGTTCAAGAAGAACGCAGTGATTCGGAGCAAACGAATGACCCTGAAGTACCTGTCTTAAGAAGGTCTACACGTGTGAGAAAGCCAAAAGTAATTTTTGATCCATCAGCTAATACTGTTCTGAGCCATGTCTTATATACAGATTCGGGGGAATCGGAGACTTACGATGAGGCAAAGGTAGACACGTCTCACTTGCATTGGGAGTGTGCTATGAAAGACGAGATGAGCTCGTTACTTCAGAACAAAACTTGGGAGTTGACCAAGTTGCCCACAGGTAAAAAAGCTTTATTAAACAAATGGGTGTACAGGGTTAAGAATGAAGCAGATGGTAGTATTAGATACAAGGCGAGACTTGTAGTCAAGGGCTTTTCTAAAAAAGAAGGGATCGACTACTCTGAGATATTTTCACCTGTAGTGAAAATGACATCAATTAGAGTTCTGCTAAGTATAGTTGCAGTGGAGAGGATCTTTATCTTGAGCAGTTAGACGTAAAAACAACGTTTTTACATGGTGACTTAGATGAAGAATTATACATGGCACAACCTAAGGGTTTTGAAGTCAAAGGTAAGGAGCACATGGTATGTCGCTTGAAGAAAAGCTTGTATGGCTTGAAACAAGCTCCGCGACAATGGTACTTAAAATTTGATGGTTTCATGCAAGAAAAAGGATTTGCACACTGTGAGTCTGATCACTGTGTTTATTTTCGCAAATATGATGATGGTGACATTGTGTATCTATCTTTATATGTGGATGACATGCTAGTGGCTAGTTCCAATATGAAGAGAATCGTAGAAGTGAAAAAGATGTTATCATAGCAAACTGCTATGAAAGACTTGGGAGAGGCCAAGAATATTTTAGGCATGAAAATTATCAGGGACAGGAAAAATAAGAAATTATGGTTGTCGCAGGAAGACTATGTGAACAAGGTGTTAAAGAGATTTAACATGGACAAGGCGAAACCGGTTGCAACTCCTCTAGCGAATCACTTCAAACTTTCCAAGGATATGTGTCCAAGCACTCAGGCTTTGAAAGATGAGATGGCGGTAGTTCCATATGCATCAGCAGTGGGGAGTTTGATGTATGCCTTGGTGAGCACGAGACTAGACATTGCACAAGCAATGGGAGTTGTGAGTCGATATATGCAGAACCCAGGTAGAGAGCATTGGAATGCAGTTAAATGGATATTGAGATATTTAGCAGATACTTCCAATTACTCACTTTGTTATGGTGGTACATCTCTAGAGTTGCAGGGTTATATAGATGTAGATCATTCAGGTGATCGAGATAGTGGTAAGAGTACCACTGGATATGTCTTTACAGTTGCAGGTACAGCAGTGAGTTGGGTATCTCAACTACAAAAAATAGTTGCTTTATCGACAACAGAGGCAGAATATGTAGCGATTACAGAAGCCTTCAAGGAAATCATGTGGTTACAAGATTATATGGAGGAGTTACATCGAAAATAGCCAGTCAGTACACTGTGGAGTGATAGTCAAAGTGCAGTGCACTTAGCAAAGAATGCAGCTTATCACTCAAGAACTAGACATATCAAGAAGCGTTATCACTTTATCAGGTCAGCATTGAAAGATAATGAATTAAAGCTACAAAAGATTGATGGCTCAAAGAATCCAGCTGACATGATGACCAAGGTAGTAGACAGAGAGAAGCATATTTTCTGTACTACTACCATTGGTATTACTCCATGTTGATTGATGAGGAGTATTGCAGAGGCACAAGTTTTTCAACTACTATTTTTTGAAGAAGATGGATGCAAAGTTGCTTGGTGCTTGGGTATATTTGTCTTCAAGTGGGAGATTGTTATAGATAATGCCAAATATTTGTTTTTAGGGGCTTTTTTTGTCTTTTCTATTAGATTTCCTTTTAGGTTAAAAGTGGTACCTATATATTAGCGATGGCAAAACCCTAGCCGTCAAGACACTAAAAAAGGAAATAGAGAGGCAAGAAAAAGAGAGAAGAAAAAAGTGAGTTTTTTCTTGATGAGTGTTCTCAATCTCTTTGTGCCCTGATCTTGAGAGAAGATCGTCGTTGTATTCGAACTTTTTCGAAGTCTAGTGGATTCGCAGAGTGCCTCTGCGCGGAGACGTAGCCCAGGTTTGGGTAAACTTCGATAACAAATTTTCTGGCATGTTCATCTGATTCTGCTCTTTTATTATTATATTCTGTCTGGTGAATTGTTTGCGAGCATTATTTTTCTGAAATCGACATGAGATTTCGTAACACCCCTTAGGGGGCCTCAGTACTCTGAAGCTGTTTTTTAAAAACTGAAAAGTCCCTGAAGACGCTAACAGAATGTGATATGACGTCAAAACTGCCTAAATTGAAGTCTAAATCTGTAAAACGAATTGATATTTATTTACCTTGACAACTTCTGGCCAGCCATTAGTCCCAAATAGCTATCACCAAAAACAAGGTCATCATCATGAGAAGAGAACCAATAACACTCACTAATACATAACAGCACTTGCAAATAGCCTGATTTTTCACCTTGGCGTCTCCACTGTGCACATGATCCCATACATGAGGCATTAGCCTATTTAATGAAATACCGGGTCCACTTAGCTGTCTTATTGCAAGATGGGAAAAGGTTAGCTGCCCTTGGAGCAAGTGATTGCACGCCAGACAAGGGTGCTAAACTTGTAGGCTCATACGAAGTGAGGACCTGACACCCTGAACTCTATAAATATACTTGATGCTTCTGGACGGTATCAGCAAGACGGTACAAGCAGAAGTGATATGTACCACAGAAGTATTTGCTCTAACTACGTCAAGCATGGTCACACCCAACAGTCTCTTGGATCATAAGTGCCAGCGCTCTTGGAAACTTTGGCTGCAATGGGAACCGTGGAGTCAACAGAGCTACAAATCCAGTTGACTATGTTTTTCGGGCAACATGTGGCAACTCATTTACAAAGGGTTCTGTTGTTCCAGCACTCATTTTGAACAGGTTATCTCTTTTCATTCCTGTTCTCCTAGGAACTCCGGCAGGGACGATGACGAGGTCCATCCCTACAGGGGCCTTCTCCAGTTTTTGTTGTCCCAGAAATCCACAGAAAACAATCAACAATATCAAATTAGTCTGACATAAAAAATGATCCATATACTCACTAATGGTATGAAGCTCACTCATCCGGAAAGGTAATCCAAACAATATCCCCACAGAACAATCAAAAATATCAAATTTCATCTTTGTCTAGAGCCTAGCAATTCCACCCTCCTAAATTCAGCAAATAGCAAGCAAATCAACGATCAGAGAGGGAAACTCACCATGGCACCGGTGTCTTTGTGGCTGATATCAGCGGTGACACCAGGAGTATTCACAACACCCTACAGATGGAAAAACAGAGACGAGCTGGTCAATCCCCACCAAAACTGCCAGAGGCTGCCCAATCCCTCCAGGATCACAACTTTGAATCCCAGCGACGTCCTGCACAGCAAGGGAGATTCTGCAGTAGCGCAGTCTTCGCCCGCCACAAGGCTCAGCACTCGAGTCTTCGTTGACTAAAGATGCGAAGGTGCATCAATCAACAACCGTCCCCTAAATTGCATTTTCCTTTTCAGCGTTTACAAACTCTTCGTCATAAAATGGACGGATACGTTAAGGTGACCTCCTTGATTTCAAGTTTTAATAACGCTTGGGAATTCCCTCATTTTAGGCTTTATGCCTCACTCGGATGAATAATTTCCCAAAGTGTTGTCGTATCTTTTAAGCTCTTCATCCGACAAAAATATGGGTGGCGATTTCCGCTTTAACTTATATTGCAGTTGGGTGTAGATTATTTTCCTTTAGGATGCTGGTTTATGAAGATTTTTTTGGGGTTATTTCTCTTTATAAAATTTCACGTATAAAGAAATATAGTCAACAACATTAAGGAAAAGAGGGCTCAGTGGCTGCCGATGGATCCAAAAGTACTAAAGTACTAAATAAATGGAGCCTCGTGATTGATATTCAAATGCTCTAATTGCACTTAGAGCTTGGCCTAAGATGAATGCGTGGAATAATCACTGAATATTAATGGGAGTAAATTAGAGATACGATGCATTCTCGTACTTTGGCAACCTATAAATTAAAACACCATCAAGAAATACAATAGATGGCTCAAGAAGTGACATGAGAGACAGTCGGATTAGTTCATGTCGGTGGTGAATGTGTGTCGCCAGTTTGGCTTTTATCCCACGTGCAGGGCCCGCAGGTTTGGCATTACCCCATGGCCAGGTCCTCAATACTCTGAATAACTCGCCGCCAACTCTCTTCCCAACCGCCAGCTCTACAGGTTAGCGAGGAAAAGCCGAAATGAGAACTTCTGTTTTGCTTTGATGTAATCAAAACACACCTGAGAATTTCGACGAGGCTATACTCCCACACCTTTTCGTACGACCGATGCTCACTTTGGATGCAAAGAAAATTTGGGAGAAGTTCAAAGCCACTCACCTTTCTACTGCACCAGTTTGATACCAGTCATGATATTCTTCAATCAGTTGCACGGTAGAGAGAACGGTTTGTTTTAAAGCTTCTGCCAAACCCAACTCCAACTTGGTAATGTCGACACATCGGGCAACCTTTCCATTGACTTGCAATTTTCTATCTTCACATATACCAAATTATTCAGTTCTTTCAAGCCTTCGACGGCTCTCAACTTCCTACAATGGCATAGCTCGAGATGCTGTAGATTTTTCAACTTCGATAAGTTAGGCAATTGTTTGATCACATCACACATGGTAATGTGCAGAGACTCCAGTGATTCTAGTTCCCCCAAACCTAGAATCTCCGCCAGATTGGGGAAGTCGCTGAGCTGTAATTTTAGTAGCCTCTTCAAGTGCGATAGATTGGGAAGAGCAAGGAATTCGGCATCTGCAATCAGTAGACATTTCAAACTTGAGGGAAGCTCTAGCAATGGGGAAAGCCGGTGGCTTGCAATTTTAAGTGTTTGGAGACTAGAGAAAGCACTGATCTTTCCTGGCAATGTAGAGATTGGGCTCCATTCTAAATCCAATACCCTCAGATAGGTCAAGTTCCACATTTCCCACAGTATTTCATCCATGAGATGCCGAGAAAACGAGGCATCGAGCTCTTCAAGTGTCTTTACCCCTCCGAGAGCATAGGGTATTGTGTGTATCTTTGTGTATGCCACATTTAAGACTTTTAGTCTCTTTAGATTTTCAATGGAATCGGGGAGAAGGGAGATCCCCGAGGATTTTAAATCCAATTCAACCAATAATTTCATTTCCCCAATAGAGTCTGGAAGCTCATATAGATTCTTGCATCCAGAAATAGACAAATGCATTAAACTCGTCAACCTTCCAATGGAATTAGGGAGAACACAGATCTCCGAGAGTTTTAAATCCAATTTGACCAATGATTCTAGTTCCCCAATAGAATCAGAAAGCTCATGTAGATTCTTGCATCCGTATAAAAGTAAATGCTTGAGATCTTTTAACCTTTCAATGAAATCAGGAAGAACAGAGATCCCCGAAAATTTTAAATCTAACTCAACCAATGATTCTAGTTTTCCAATAGAGTCTGGAAGCTCATTTAGATTGTCGCATCCAGAAAAAGATAAATGCGTGAAATTTGTCAACCTTCCAATGGAATCTGGGAGAACGGAGATTCTCGAGAGTTTTAAATCCAACTCAACCAATGATTGTAATTTCCCAACAGAGTCTGGAAGCTCATGTAATTTTTTACATCCAAATAAAATCAAATGCTTAAGATTCCTTAACCTTCCAATGGAATTAGGGAGAATAGAGATCCCCGAGAGTTTTAAATTTAACTCGACCAATGATTTTAGTTCCCCAATAGAGTCCGGAAGATCATTTAGATTTTTGCATCCAAATAAAAGCAAATGCTTGAGATTCCTTAATCTTCCAATAGAATTAGGGAGATCAGAAATCCCTGAAAGCGATAAATCCAACACGACCAAAGATTCTAGTTTCCCAATAGAATCCGGAAGCTCATGTAGATTCTCACATTTTGATAAAAGCAAATGCTTTAGATTCTTCAGCCTTTCAATGGAATCAGGGAGAATGGATACCCCTGAGAGTTTTAAATCCAACTTGACCAATGATTTTAGTTCCCCAATAGAGTTTGGAAGCTCATGTAGATTTTTGCATTCAGATAAAAGTAAATGCTTGAGATCCTTTAATCTTCCAATAGAATAAGGGAGATATGATATTCCTGAGTAACTTAAATCCAGATCAATTGATGATTCTTGTTCCTCAATAAAATCTGGAAGCTCATGGTAGATTCTTGCATTTAGAAAAAGACAAATGTAGGAAATTCATCAACCTTCCAATGGAATTTGGGAGAATGGAGATCCCTGAGAGTTCTAAATCCAACTCCACCAATGATTCTAGTTCCACAATAGAGTCTGGAAGCTCTTGTAAATTCTCACACCCAAACAAAAGCAAATGCTTGAGATTCCTCAACCTTCCAATGGAATCGGGGAGAATAGAGATCCCGGAAAGTTTTAAATCCAACTCAACTAATAATTCCAATTCCCCGATAGAATCTGGAAGCTCATAAAGATTCTTGCAGTTAGACAAAACCAAACGTGTGAGATTCACCATTCCTATGGAATAAGGAAGTCGGTAGATACCCGAATGAAATTGAATTTCAAACTTTGTCAAAGATTTTAGATCACCTAGTGTCTCAGGAAGTTTGAACGATTTGCCGAAGCAAGGCATGATAATCTCCGACAAGTATTCTAAAGAACCAATTTCTTCAGGCAACCCTTCAAGGCATGCACATCCCTCAATATTCAAAGTATTTAGCAATTTTAGCTTACCAATTGAGCTATCAATTGTAGATAATTGCTCACAGCCAGCGAGAATCAGTTTCTCCAACTTGCCAAACTCCAAAAAATCAGGTGTCTTGGTTAACTCATTGCAGCATGTCAAATCTAGAATTTTCAACTTTTTCGCCATCTGCTATGGAAAAAGAAGGCATATTACATGCTAACAAAAAGTATGAGAATATGAAGCACAATTGATAGAATTCAAAGTGAACATGAGCGAGGCGTGTTAGTACCTCGATATGCCTCCATCCACCCCAATTGTGGGTGATGTCACTTGATGAAAGGTCGAGCACGACCAAATTCACCAAGTGAAGATTTGTCGCTGAAAAATCGTGCGGGCAATGACGCCAAGAAAGCCATCTTAGACTATGAAGAAGATTCTTGAAGTCACCTACAAAATTCAGTCTTTCCCCTCCAAGAAACCTCAGCATTGGCAAATAGGCTAATTCTTCAGGTATTAAGTCATGACTAATACCCAAACTGAGTGCTCGTACAGCTCGTTTTTCCTGCCAGCAACATCAGAGAATAAAGATTGAATACGCAACAAACGAAGTAAAAAAACCAATGCAAGTAGTCAACAATATCAGTGGTTCTTCTTTGACCCCAAACTAATTAAATCAAACCCACGTTATAACAAAATAATGAGTACTCTTCTTAACTTGAAAACGAGACAAACCAAACATATTTAAAATGTCCATGCGGAGTTAATTTCCTAGGTCTTTTCACAAACTAAACACCATTTCAAGGAAATAAAGAACTCTTTTTTTTTTGGTAAGGACAAAGAACTCATTTTCATTCTTGCTAAAACAAGAAATGAAGAATTTGAACTAACCAAATGGCGCATTAGCTTTATTCTCGTTTCACGTGGGTAAGGCATGAAAACATATACTTTTGTTGTTTAAAAGTTCCTTTCTATTTCTCTATAAGTTAGAAAGCAAAGCAGGACATTCTCATTTTAATGCACATGACCAAAGATTTTGCTTGATTGATTATGTCTTCTACTCGTAATAACTTTCACCTCGTTGTTACTCAGTATATCTAGAGTATTCTCATCAATTTGCACCCAACGGCGCTCTCCAGCATCTTCAAAATTCTCTTCCTTGACAATGTACCTTCCTAGATCTCGAATTTCATCATGCATCCAAAACCTATTGAACTCATCAATCTTCATCAACGACGTGAGGAGAAGAACATCAATCACGCTGCGTGGAGAATATCCACTACTACGCCACATGTAATCCGCATAAGTCTTATACTCCCCGATGCAAAAACATGCTATGTCTAGGAATATGGCCATTTCTATGTCCTCCAATTTGTTGATACTTATCATCAATGTATTTCGGACGTGCTTATGCGGGACTTGCTTTAAGTCCTCCAATGTCTCATCCCATTCTGATCTAACTGTGTTGGTGAAAAGAGAACCCACTACTTCTAGAGTCAAAGGAAGCCTTCCTATGCTTGAAACAACTCTTTCCAAAAAATTGTAGCAATCTACTGGAGGAGTATCACTTCTAAAGGCATGCTTGCTAAAAAGCTGAATTGCTTGAACCATGGGCATCTCCTTCATCGGGTAGGCCAAGTAATTGCTAGGTGGCATTTGGTTGTCCTTATCAAGTATTGTGCTTTTGTCCCTGATTGTGATAATGATCCTACTTCCAAAACCAAACCAATCATGTCTCCCTGCGAGGTTCTCGAGTTGCCTCTTCTCATCCACATTATCAACAACAACCAGAACTTTCTTGTTGCTAAGTCCTCTTCTTATGCGATCGATCCCATCATTGGTGTCGAGGATTCCGATAATAGAGGTTGAGCCTAGTGTGTCAGATAGCAGTTTCTTTTGCACATCTAAAAGACCTTGACATGGCACATCATCAAGGTAACTACTACAATTGAATTTAGACTGGAATCGGTTGAAGATAATACTAGCAAGAGTTGATTTACCAATACCACCTATTCCATGGATTATAAGAAATCGTACATGGTCATTAGAGTTAGCATCCAACAGTTTCTCTATTTGTACTAAATCATCCATTTCAACTAGATAGTCAAGAAGAGGTCTATCCTTCCCCTTCAGCTTATGTAGAAGCTCTTGAACAATCAATTTTATAAGTTCCCCATACCTGCCAGACAGTGATGGTGGATGATTCAGACTGAGAAAATAATGGCAATGCACTATTCCTAACTTTCAAGCATAAGCTATTTGAATAACATATATGAAAAACATCAGAACAAGAAGTCAGGTTTCTAGGCCGTAAGTCATCGTCTGAAATAACGGGCTAGAGACTGCCTCAACTGTCTAGATTTCCTCCCTGTTTACAGTAGCCAATTTAAAGAAAGAGAAAAGATCCCTTTATTGTGCTTCTTGGCTTGTCAAAGCTAGAAATCCCATTGATGAAACCACGACATCCTGCCTTGAGCTATCATGTTATGCATGCTTCAAGTTCGATAGTATGCCTGTGCCTATTATGTCCCATCCTTTGTCTCCTGTAGATAGGAGAGAGAGGACGTCATTTTCAACATTATGTTCAGAAAATAGGACTTACCCTTTTGAAACGGGATCTTTTTTGTTTGCCCTTGCTTTCTTGGAAGAGTGTCTTTGAACTCCATGAGTTCACATGATGTGCCAGGTTCAAATGCCCCCTGTCACATTAAGTCAAAGGGGATGGGAATGATCTTCTAAGACACGAAGTAAGTGAGTTAGAAAGACAGACATGATCAAATTTAACATCTTGCTTTGACAAAAGTTTTGGTAATGAAATTTTTTTGTTTTTAAAAGTATATATCTTTGGGGGGAAGAAAGCATGAGGGAACCTAGCCCTTAGTATTCTCCTTGGATGGTATTTTCTTTTCCTGGCTGGATAACATCACTTGGTTGGTTTGGTGTGTCTCCTCATGCCTTCAAAATATTTTCAACTTTATTTAATAGGTGGATTTACATTTTGGAAGAGTGTTTTCAAAAGTTAGTTCCTCAAGCGGAACTGATGTTGAAAATAAAAACAAGCCAGACTTAAGAAAAATGTACAAGTTCTTACGTAGGGGAATACGAAAGGAAATTAAAAAGGGTTCTACTTGAGCGGGCTTGCACCCATTTCCCCTTACGGTCCTTCGTTGATGGTGTCCATGAAAAGGTCTCCAAACATGGTGGTCATGTCATCTGGCCCTTCTTTCTCTGTTGCTAACGGTGGCACTTCATTGCCTGAATAATACCCGGCCTCTACTAGCCCTTGATAGATGTTAGCGGTATGTGCTTTGACATTTCTGCTATGACCATCCTCAAACTGAATATCGCGTTTACTTTGTCGGTGTGATCAGGGAGCAGATTGCCCTGGAATAAGAAAGCTTTAGTGTCTAACAGGTTCTAGATTCGACTCTTAAGGGCGAAACACTCATCAGTCGAATGCCCCACTTCTTCCATGTGATAGTTGCATATTTTTGACGGGTTATAGTTGGAAAAACTTTCAGCGTTAGGTCGTTTTGGCTCAATCGAAAGGAGGTTCTTCTTCCAGAGGATTGCCAGTACCTGTGACGGAGATCCAGGAAGAGGAGTAAATTGTCTCTTGTTGTTGTAACGCTGGGATAGCTGACGGCTGGTGGTCTGTTGCTGTCTTGCACTTGTTTGAATTGTTGGAGAATGATTGTAGGTCGCATTGACATCTACCAGGGGTTCTTTATCTTTCTTCATGTTGAACCTGCCCGTGGATGCAGGTTCAGTGAACCAACCATCTCTCAACCCTATCTCGATTTGCTCCCCTACTGGAATGAGTTGATTAAATGATTCGGTGATCGCGGTTACCATTTGATTGCGGTACTCGTAAGGGAGGGTTTTTCTAAACATCTTTCTCAGCTCGAAATTGATTGGTTCAAGACTGATTTGGGCGGCCAGATTCCTTTATCTAATAGTATATTCTTTGAACGATTCATGCTTTTTCTTTTCAGTATGCTCAAGATCCTCACAAGAAGGAGTAATGTCCATTATGAACTTATACTGCTTGAGGAATGCCTTACTCACTTCGCTCCATTTTTCAAGGAGATTCATGTTCTTTGTAATGTACCACCTCAGGGCGGGGCCTATTAGACTTGATTGGAACAATTGGATCATTAATGGTGCATTATTAATGTATTGGGTCATTCGAACTAGGTACATTTGCAAATGAGCCCTAGGGCAAGTCGTGCCATCGTACTTCTCAAACTCAGGCATTTTGAATTTTTCCGGCATTTTGACATTGGAATAAATGGAGAGGTCCGTCAAAGTAGGATCTTGGAGGCATTGCAGTTGTTTCAGCCTCTCCTCAAGCTTTTCGAGGCGTTTGTCATGCTCAGTTTTAGACAAATTGTCTGGCTTCGCTTTCTTAATCACGGTTTGGTGCGGATCATCCTCTAATTCAGGCATATTATCGTCGGTATCTCCACCTTGATCACCCCTAGTAGATGATTGTGGCAACAATACCTCGATTGAGGCCGAGGCGGGAGTGAGTTTGCCCTGGATGGAGTCTATCTACTTTGAAAGTTGTTGAAGCACATTGAAGACTTGCTTCATTTCACTTTCCACGACTGCAATACGACTTGGTACATTTTCTTCAGCCATTCTTGCTCTTGCTTTTGAACGAGTTTGGATCGGTGAACATTGACGTTCCGTGATTACCTAGTCATGAATAAACAAGCGTGTGTGAATACAAGGTGTAAATAGGGAGTCAATCCATGATGATGACCTAATCCTACCCTTTTGTTTGTTTATGAAAGGTTTGTACATGTAGAAGATTTCCTAAGCATAGATTGAAAAAAGGCATGTGACATGTTTGCATGGACTAGAAAGATACTCAAATGAAAGGCAAAGAAAGTATGAATTGCAACAAATTTTCAAAAAAAAAACTTCTATCCCTTTTAAAGCAAACGATTTTGAAGCAAAAGAAAATTCTTGCAGAAAGGGACTTTGTAACATGCTTGAGAATAAAAACATCAACTGAAAGTAATTTCTTTTGCAAAAGTTTTTTTTTTTAACTTTATGACAATTACTTCCAAATTTAAGTGACCGTGATATTAAATCCTAGACTAATCATAGACCGCTCAATATATGCAAGAAGGTAAGTAAATTGCAAAGTACACGAAAAGAAACTTACATCACACGAGAAAATTGATGACAATCACATAGACATGCGCATGATATGTGCGGCTCGATTTCTAACTAAGAAGGTTTGTTGAAATTAAAAAGGTATCCGCCTATCGCAGTCTCGTGTTAGCAGCATACCCTCTTAACCTCGGCTAAAGAAATTCGGGGAAAAGAAAGGCAACCTCTACATCGTAGTCTTGTGTTCAAGGCCGTATCTTTCTTAACACCATCCTAGATATCCTATGGCGGCCCAGGTCCGATGGCCGGGTTGTGTGTGCCATGTGTAGTGCTAAAATAGTAAAGCATGTACAACAGTTTACAATCACAAAACAATTTATTTAAAAAGAAAATCTAAGATACTAACCTGCACAAAAGAAAAAAACCCAAGTCAGTAAAGCATTTAAACAAGATAAAAATGGCCTAAGTCCTCAAATGTCCCCAGTGGAGTCGCCAAGATGTTGCGACCTCTTTTTTCGGCGCCTGATCGGGGCGGGCGCCTTGTAGAGGCTAATGGTTTGGCTAGGTCTATTTTAGTTTGGACTCTCCCAAGTCCACCAATTCGCAACTTAATGGTTCAAATTTTTAACCTATAAGTTAATTTTAAAACGGAGTCGCCACTAATCGAGTTGGGGTGGGTTGATTAGAAACCCAAGCAAAATATCGGGAGGAATACTCACTCCTGCGCAACCAGAGAAATTAGGATCGGGGACTTGATTACACTAGTTAATCACTAATCCCCTTTCGGTACCTAATCTTTTTTAAACTCTAAAGCTTTTTTGGATTTTTGAGGGATTTTTCCATGTATTTTATGAAAGAAAAACATTTTTTTTTTGGGTCATTTTCTCATTTTTTGGACACAAAACCATTTTTTGGATTTTTTTATTTTTTTTCCGAAAATAAAATCATTTTCTGAATTTTCTGATTTTTTGGCTTTTTTTTGGGAAAATATGATATTTTTTATTTTTTTGATTTTTTAATTTATTATATTATATTATAATATAATATTTTAAAAAATCAAAAAACAAACAAACGAACCGGGTCGGATCCCCATGTTGGGTCCAACCCGGGTGGCGAGCCCAAGACCTGGACGGGCCCGCGTTGCAGGCCCGACTCGGGATTTTTTCCTTTTTTAAAAACCCTAACCAATTTTAGCCCACTAAAATTCTAGCCCAACACAACCCGGCCCACGTGCACAACCTGGCCCACTTTGAAGCCGAGCCTTAAGGGAACCGGGTCGTGGGCCTGACCCGGATCCACCCTGCTTCGCGGCACCTCCTCCCTCTCTCTATTCGCGGCGCCAAAGGAGGGGTTGGGGCGACGGCTCGCATCTATGACGGCAACGACGTAGATAATGGCGGCGGTTAGGTCTCGAGAGGGGAAGCAGCAATGGGGATGGCGTGAGTAGGGTTTGTCGTCACCTGTCCTCGGCATCGACACGGCGTGGCGGCGCAGCTTGAAGCGATGGCGTTTGGGTTTGGTCAAGGCGACAGTGGCAGCACGGCTTGAGGCGCCTTCGTCTGGGCTCGATTAAGGTGACGGCGTCGGGGCTGCAGTGGAGCTGGGGCGGACGGCGAGTGGCAACGATCGAATGGCGATGGTATGGGGGCAGACGACGATGGCGACAGGAGCTGATCTCGCAGACGTTTCCCCCTTTCTAGATCTGGCGCCCAGACGATCCTTCCTCTTCTCCGGCTTCCTCTCCTTCGGATCTGACCTTCTTTGCTTCATAGCCCAACCTCTCCTCCGGATCTAACCTTTCTCCTCCAGCTTCCCGTGCTTCGATCTCTCTCCTCTTCGGGCTTGCTTGCCGCCAACCTCCCCTGAAGTCTCTCAGAGGGAGGTCGTTCGAGCTTGCAACCCGATTTCTCTCGCACACTCACTCTTTGATCTCCCCTGAAGTCTCTCAAGGGAAATCTCCGAGTTCGTTGTGTTTTTTAGCCTTACCCCCGATGTGACATCCAGAATTTTCAACCCTGTCTTCTACTGAATAAATCGGGCATTTCATTGACGCGTCTATAGGGTTATTCTCAGAGCCGATCACTCTCGAGATAACTAGACTAGCTGGGGAAATTATTAAGGAATTTTAAGGCAATAGACTTGAGAACTCGATCAGGAATCGGCTTCTTGACCGTGTCCATCTTTAGAGGTCACTACGGCACAGTTAAAAATCGATTTGAAATCAGAGATAGACTGGATCGATAGAGATATGTGACTAATCGTGGGTGACACCACTGAATTAGAAAATTCTCGTCGGCCGACACTAGACTGATTTTCTTATTGTTTTGGTACCCTGTGTCCGTAATTGAATTCTCGAGATTTACACGACAATCAAGAGTCGCCATTGAGTTGAGTGGGTTCATAGTGGCTCGAAGAAAATCGACCACGGGTCATTTGCCTTAAAAAGTTCTGAAAACTACCCGATAGTCTAGGTCACGCTAAAAACGCGCCGAATGAAAATTAACCGCCAATTCGAGTCCGATTTCAGAAATTGAAGTTTTGGCCATGTCACAATAAATTTTAAGAGCATCGACTCAGTCTCAGAAGATTTTCGGAAATTCGGGAAATTTTACGGAAATTGGGTTCGGACGTCACGGAAATTTGGCAGAAGTTCAGATTGGCTAAACTAATGGGAAATTGGACTTTCAGACTAAGCCGTTGTGTGTCGGGGATTTATAGAAAATCATTTGGGATTTTTCTACATCAAAATTGGACCTCAATTTGGGAATTTATTGGAGAAATTGGAGTTCAAATGGTGAAATTCGTAGGATTGGATGAGGCAGCAATTTTGGACTTTAAAATTTCTTATTTGTGAGTTGATAAGCTTGAAATTGATTGGGGGGACAAAGAGGAGTGCATGGTAGACTTGTGGGGCCCAAACATTAAATGTATTGGCTAAGATTTCTGATTTTCTTGTCTCCTCTTAGCTGGCTTCTCACGCTCGGCAACCCTCCCATCCGCTCATTATTCCTGCTTTTGTTTTGATCTCTCTACCGTGCGAAGCAATCCCCATCCAATCTCTCTCCATCTTGCTACCGTGAACTGCTTCTCTCTCCCGATTCCTTCGTGCGACACCAGCACCAGCAGAGAAAAAGGAACCCAGCTTCTCCACTTCTCTGCCCCGTAAACGACCGCAACCCAGCGTCAACCGAAGCTGCTCCATCGTTCGCACGCCTGCAATCAGCCCCCCTTGTCCACGTTTCTCTCCACTTGTTCTTGTCTCCTTACCGTTTGTTGACTGAAGACCATCGAACGAAGCTCCACCGGGTGCAGACGTCTTCAGCCACGCGTCTCCACCGAATCAAACTCACGCGGTCAACCGTTGAAGACCACAGCAAGCACCGAAACCAATTTGTTGACTGAAGCTCCTCACCGCTTCGTGCGTCCAGCGAAGCAACGTCCGCGAGCAGCTTCCGTCTTCAATCTTCTCCAGCACGTTGGCCCAGCGAAGCCCGCGGAGTCTTGATTTGAAGCCACGTGCAGACCGACGCCAGCAGCTGCTTCTCCACTCGGTGCTGGCCCTCTCCCGCGTGTCCTCCAGCCTGTGTCTTCAACCGAGCGACGCCGAAGCTGCATCTCTTCCTCTCCGTTTGGTTCAATCAGTGGCCAGCAAGATCCATGAAGCAGGCCGTGAGATCCAGCAGCCCTTGGGCCCAAAAAGCCAGTAATTTCAGCCCATCTCTCAGCAGCACTTTGGCCCATTAGTCAGGCCATTTAAAATCCAATAGTTCACAAGATTTTGGCTCATTTCAGCCCAAAGGGAGAGCAGCCCATTTTCAGCAATTTTAGTCTCCAAGCCCGCACCAATTAAAGCCCAACAGTGGGCCCAATTCCAGTAAATCAAATTGAAGCCCAATTTCCAGCAAAGCCCAAGGATCCATCAAGTTCAGCCCTGATCAACTCAGCCCAAGAATTTCAGTAAAGCCCAGCCTTGCTGAAGTTTGTAGGGCCAAGTCTTAGGCCCGGTCCAAGCCCGCCGGTGTTGTCGAAAGCCCGATTTCGGCCGCCGTCGCGTCGCCGTTGCGGTGATTCGATCCCCGTTTTTAATCAAGTGAGTTTTACTCACTAATGCTTTATTATTTTGCTAATTATGTCTTAGGGTTGGTTAGATTTAATTACATGCACTTAGGTGGTTAGATTAGGTTAGAACAATTAATTTAGTGACTTAATGATGCATGTTAGGTGGTTAGACCTAGCTATTAGCAAGTAGAAATGTTTGGTTATATATTGAATGCATCTCGGGATTTTTCCCGACCCGTTTCGGGCTCCAATAAGGCAATACGGGCCTAAATTGGATTTTTATTATTTATTTATTTATTTTTCGAAATTAATTATTTAATTAATTATTTTTCCGGAAATTCAACCGGGATGGCCGGTGACCGGAATTTCATGCCGATTGTCGTGGTGCAATCCGTTTATTTAAATGAGCTTCAATTTTTATGGAATTGATTTAAATTGTGAAATTTGAGGAATTGTCCTAAATTGTTTGTTATTGAGTATTTGATTGGTAATGGCCGAGCATGGATATATAGCGCCAGTACGTTGATGGGCTATATAGTAGGGAGAATGGTGAGAGCTAACTGAGAACATTATTGGTTGAGACCAATCAGGTACGATATTATTGGACATACGTGGTTCGGTGATTGGAAGTATCACTGGCGAAAACGGCGCCTTAAAGAACGAACGTAAATGACTTATAGACAAACGTGGTTCGGTGATTAAGGAAATATCACTGGTGAAAACGACGCCTTAAAGAACTCACGATGTTGTCTATAGCCGATGTCACCTTGGCGAAAACGGCGCCCTAGAAAGGACACGTGGTTCGGTGATCGAGGATATCACTGGTGAAAACGGCGCCTTAAAGAACGCACGGTGTCGGTGATCGGTATGTCATTGGCGAAAACGACGCCCGAGAAACACATGTGATTTGGTGAAAGAGTACACCACTGGGAAATCGTGGTATGAGTGGGAATGACCGAGAGAGGGTCTGATTGACATGTAATCGACTTAGTCGATTGACCAGTGCTTGATCAGAGATCGTGAATTGTTTGAATATCTGTGTTTAACCTTGAATTGCAGGTTGGAACGGAGGCCAAGGTAAGTCTTCTGACTGGTGTTGTGCTTAGGCAACCGTATGGCATATTAGTTTACTAATCGAGTCGTAGGGGGTAGGACTCGCTGAGACGTGGTCTCATTGGTTATTAAATAACCATTTCAGGACCCTGAGGAAAAGCTGAGGAGGAAGAACCTGAAGGGGAGAAAGTATTTTGAAGTAGAAGATGATCCAGAGAGGGATCTTGAGTACAACCCAGATGCGGATTGAGATCCCATCCCTTTTGTGCACCCTGTCTTAGTGTAGATAGGTGTGAGACTTTTATGCTGTAAATAGTATTGTAAATATACTATAAGTTGTGCTGTTAATGAAAGTGTGGTTGTGAATTTCAATATGAAAAATATGGCCTGCTTTCCTATCCCATTGTTTTATTGTCTGGGGATTTATAACTGCTTCCGCATGCGTAATAAATAGAAAGGGTCGGCGATAATTAGTCCTGGGATATCGCACTTTAATAATCGACCAGATTGAAGGATGGGCGCGTCCCCGAGGATCGGGGCGTGACACCCGACATCCTATTTATAGGCTCGGGTGCCGATCGGCGGAGGCTAGGCCGGTGGTCCTTGGTGCATCGACCGGCCTTCCTTCGCCGGTCAAACCGGCGTCAGTTCCTCCGCCTCCACGGAGGCTCGCTTGCCATCAATGCCGCGTCCTCTCAGCCACCGACCTATGCTCCTCTCTCTGTCCTAGCTTGTCCTTCACGCACCGGCACCCTCTGCATGCGTGAGTTGCAGAGGCGTAGGGGAAGAAGAGGGAAGAAGGAAGAAGAAGAAGAGAGACTGGGCCGGGCTGGGGGTGAAGAAAAGGAGGATTGGGCCTTTGGCTCGTGTAGGAGGGAGAAGGGGAAGGAAAAGAGGCTGGGCGCGAAGGCCCATCCCCAACCGTTATTGCTTTTGCTTTTATTTATTTATTTATTTTGTTGTTGTTTTTATTATTTATTTATTATCCGAAAAAAGGAAAACAAAGATTTAAAGTGACTAAAGCCTAATTTAAAAAACCTAATCAAAATTTAGGTGTCGACAAAATTAATTCTCTCTTTATTTTAGTATTGTAAAAAAGATTCGGTTTCAATGTTTTGTACCCTAAACTCAATCAAAATCCGTTCAAATACGGCATCCGACGTTCTATTTTATTTTCAAGGCTAATATTTCGTAAGTGTCATTTCGTTAAATTTTGAAGACGAAAAGAAAAATGATGATGTATTTCATCGTATCAGGTTTTTCATTTTTGAGAAAAAAAATTAGTAACCAAGAAAGAGGATCGTGTTAATTAACGGGTACATAGATTTTAACTCATCTAATGTGGCTTTCCGCAAATATAGAAAGAAAATAAGGAGCGGGAACTTCTTGCTCATAGATGTTGTGAAACTTTATGAAAGAAAGAAAGCAATATGGTAAATTCTCAACTAAAAATAGGACCGACACACCTCGATTAAAAACTCGCTTGTGTCGTCATATGTACATTTCCCTTTGAAGGAAGGGAGATCGGCTTTAGAATATGCTTACGACAGGGTTGGATAGACACACGCAAGGACTATAGACACAACATTTGAATTCACAAAAATAATGCGATGTTTACTTATTCACTATGCTTAAATTTTAAAATCACTCTTTTGTAATTGTGCTATAATTATGAATATGACTGTCATCTCTTTTCCATAATTGAACCACTTAATGAATGAACAAACTGATCTCAATGAAAAAGGCAATATGATAATTTCTTAACCAACAATCAATTGATGCGGGTCTCAATTAGAAATTCACTTGCTTCGTCATTCTCAACACACGCAAAAACTATAGGTGTAAACCCGGGGCGAACTGGGCTGCCACCACAGACCCAGCCGCAGGTGAGTCGCGCAATGGGGACGCGGGGTTTTGAACCCCTCCCCCCTCGGTGGGGGAGAAAGCTCTAACTATCGCGGCCACCGCGGGCGGTGGTAACTATAGGTGTAATATTCGCATGCACAAAAATCAACTAATACATACTTATTCAGTGTCAATTGAAATATCATTCTTGTGGACCAGTCAATCACTCGCCTATCAAATAATCTCATCTTTTTCTCGCAATAAATTGAACCAACCTATTACAATATCCCATTGAAATGTGCCACATCACTCAGTAAGTAAATTTTTATACGATCCCTCAGTAGAGCTAACAGTTAAGAAAAGGATGAGGATGAAGAAAGAAACAAAGAAAGAACTGGGAAAGTCAGCTTCCAGGAATCATGGTGTCTGCACCTTTGGTATCCGAAACCTAATTAGCAAAACTCGAAACTTGTTGGTGTCGAGAGTTTATAATAGGAGAAAGTGAATCCCTCGACCATCATGTTGTGGAGGTCCTTATACGGTGAGCTCGCATGATTATACTGATCCTTTTTCCACCCTGGGATATAATGCGGTATTAAAGCCTTTATGGTTATGGTGTAAGTATCCTTGATGTCCCCTACTCGGAGATCAAACCCATGTACAGCGTATGAGTACACCTTCATTTGGGAAAAAATAGGGGGCATATCGGAAGGATATGCTCCCTCAATACATGGTTCAGTATTGACTTACGAAGTAGAAGCAAGGGGCTGTGAGCACTTCATGAAGACCACCGGCACAGCTAACGAACCATATGGATCATGATCACTAAAGTTGGAGGGCGCCAATGAGTAATGAGGGAGGGATGAGCAATTACTTTTTTGCAGTCCATCGTTTCGCCATCAAATAATTATTTGCTAAGATTGGAACGGTAGTAAATTGATTTCACATAATATTGGCTGGCATATAGATATAGAACAATGTGATTATTTTCACAAGTTAGCTTATGTTCATAGCGGCCACATCCTTTTGGGTTGCCTTTCAATCGAAAGCGATGGTGTATGTCACAAACCTCGCCACAAGATGAAGTAGCAGACAAGTAATTCTTCTACGCACTGCAACTCGTCCCCAGTTGCAGCAGAATATACAATATGAAAAGCAAAACACTGAACATGCTTATGGATCTCAGAAATTTAATCGTCTCTCTATCATTTGATCCGATGCAATGAAAGTTTTTGCTAATTGGTAATGTGATGGAGGCCTGGTAGTATGAATGAAAAGAGCCTGGAGTCCTCGGTCATACAAATGTCTCAGTCAACCAATAAAGCAAAGTCTAGTGAAGAAAAAGTGGATATCGCGTGGAAATTGCAGTCCTTGCAGTCAAGGTGTCAAAACACGGTGGTGGAATTATTTATGCATAGCTTTCACATTGATTAAAAAAAAACTTCCCTGTAGTTTCTAGATTGAATCAAAATCCTTTCGAGTGAGGCAATGACATTCTATTTTCTTTTCAAGACTAATATTCCATAAGTGTCCCTTTGTTGAATTGTGAAGACGAAAAGGAAAAAGATGTTGTATTTCATCATCTAAGCTTTTTATTTTTGACAAAAAACAGAAATCGATAACAAAATTAGATTATGAACAAGAATATTAACTTGTATAATGTCACTTTTGGCAAAAGTAAAATAAAAATAAGAAATAAGTGCTTCTTGGATGGTGTAACACACGTTATGAAAGAAAGAAAACAATACGATAATTTCTAGTGGTGGACCAACGCGCCTTGGCTAGAGCCTCACTAACTTCGTCGTCATGCAAACACTATAGATGCAAATTTCCAAGTCAACCATCAACACAAAGTCTAGAAAAGAAAAAGTGGGTCTCATGTGGAAATTGCAGCCCTTGCGGTCAGGGCAACAAAAACACGGTGTTGGAATTATTTATGGCGTGGCTTTCACGTTAATTAGAAAAGAAACTTCTCTGCAGTTTTCAGATTTAACTTTTCTTGGCAAATTGACTCTTTAGGAATCAATTTTAGTTCAGTAAAAAAAGAATCGATTGGAATGTCATGTACCCTAAATTGAACCAAAATCCTTTCAAGTGAGGCATTGGCATTCAGTTTTATTTTCAAGGCCAATATTCCACGAGTGTCAGTTCAATAAATTGTGAAGATGAAAAGGAAAAAAAAATGTCGACATTTCACTAAATAAGCCTTTTCATTACTGACAAAAAAAAAAAAACAGAATTGGTAACAAAGATAGACTATTAAAGGGAATATTAATTTGTATAACAAAACTAAAAGGAAAAACAGGAGATAGTGCTTCTTGGATGGTGTTAACACATTATTAAAGAAAGAAAGCAATTCGATAAATTCTAACTATGGGACCCACACGCATTGACTAGAACCTCACGAATTTGGTCTGCGCAAAGACTAAACATGCAATATTCAAGTTCACGGAAAAAAAAAGAAAACGATGTTTACTTATTCACTATCAATTTCAATATTACAATCACTCTCCTGTAATTGTGTTAGATCTATGAACAATATTGTCATCTCTCTGGGAACTCCGTTGCTTGGTTTTATTTAAAACTGAATCGACTAGCTAGGTCTCGTTTTGCTTGGTCCACGAGCATCCTGGTTTGAACGAGCCGTCCTTTTGTGGAGTTTGAGCGTCACTTGCTGTTCTCTTTTGAGTTTGGACACGAGCTAGAGTCTAGAATGGAGGACCATTCTCATGTGGAATTTCACGACCACTAAAGAGATTAAGTGTGTTAAATTTTTCCATTTCCTACTTTTTTATCATCATTTTTTATGCTGCTTTATTTTGATAATAATAAAACTTAAAATTTATACTTCTTTGTCTGCCATCTCTGAACGAAGTGGAGATCTCGCGTTCCTTATGAACATCGGTGTCTCGAGGAATGTTTGCTTAGTAGGAAAACTCATGTGCACGGACAGCACTGAGGAATATAATGCTTGTTCTAAAGAATGCAAGGCACCATCTCATGTCTTATCATCGAGTGAACGCACAAGTTCTTACTACATTTAGGGATTGAGCTTTCGTAATACATAATATGCTTTAACATGACATCACATGTTCAATTTCCATTCATCATAAATGCAAAATTGTCAGCCTACTCTGTCTTTACTCTTTGACATGTGCTGGTCATTCATTGGTTAGGCTTGGACCCATCCCGAGACACGAGGACCAAGTCGGAGATAGCTTGAGTAGGTAGCTGTCTTCGACGTGGGTGATCAAACAAAGGTCGAAGGGTGGGGATAAGAGGTTTCGATGGAAATGAGAGAGATTCATTGCTCAAAATGCAATCATTGACATGAAGAAAAAATTACCTTGTTATACCAAGAGAATTCACATGAAACAAAAATTGAATGAATGCCATACAACATTCATCGTCATTTATAAAATATGGACATAACGAGTCTACCAGAAAACACTAGTGCCATATGAACAACATGTAAAAGCTTCACAGATTACATTTTGAATGATGATACATGTTGATAGTACTATTTATAATTTTTGCATCTCATTATAGGGAAACAATCACACAATACATGATTTTGTAAACTCATGGTCATGGTAAAATTGGGAACCGCTAGAAACTATTGGAGTACTTGACGAAGATGAGACTATTTCAAGTTCTATCTCAGCGTCAACATCATCAACCGATGCCTCTCTTGGATACAAAAGTGGTTTTGGAGGTAGTTGTAGTCTATCCATATCTCCTTCAAGCATATCTAAGACTTTCCTCATCGACGGCCGATCATTAGGGCTCAATTGTATACACCACAGTGCAACGATTATCATCTTCCTCATTGTTTCTCTTTCCTCTTCTATGACATCTACCCTTTCAAGTTCCTTTTCTTCGCCGAGTTGATCATAAACCCACAAAGGAAAGTAAATTTGACTCGAACGCTCTGCATGTTCATTTAGATTTCTCCTTCTACCAGCCATTTCCATTAATAACATCCCAAAACTATAAACATCGGCTTTGTAAGAAATGCCACCAATGCTTTTATAGAATAGCTCAGGAGCCATATAACCCAAGGTTCCTCTTGCTGCAGTTAGCGATACTATATTGCGATCGGTGGGATAAAGTCTTGCAAGTCCAAAGTCAGAAACTTTCGGAGTGAAACTTCGGTCTAGGAGAATGTTGTGAGGCTTGATGTCAAAATGTAGAATTTGCATATCACATCCCCGATGTAGATACTCTATCCCTCTAGCTATGCCAAGAGAGATCTCATACATGTTCTTATAATCAAGAGGATCATCACCATCCTTATAGGAAATATGTTTATCCAAAGATCCATTCGACATGAAATCATAGACAAGAGCTTGTTTGGAGTATTCGAAGCAAAAACCAACAAGTTGCACCACGTTAACGTGGTGGATCCTTCCAATTGTGGCCACTTCGCTTATAAAATCTTGGCCATCAGATTTTGATTTTTTCAAAATCTTAACCGCAACTTCATTGCCACTTCTAAGTATTCCTTTGTATACGGAACCATATCCCCCCTCACCTAACTTGCATTTGAAATTTTTTGTGATCCTCTTGATATCTGAGTAAGAGTACCTTATGGGCAAAAAGTTATTGTGAGCTCGTAGGAATTCTTCGATGTTTGCGTTGGTCGCTTGATGCCTTCTCATCCACTTCAAGATTAGAAATATCAACACACACGGAGCTCCGAGTATGAATTTTACTTCTAGGAATTGGACTGCAGAGAAATTTGGCCATCGATTAGCATAGTGTGATAATTTTTTTTACACATACAATTTTTGTTTGTCAGAGTGCTGAATGAGAGCTTCATAGGTGTGAAGAGAAAAGGACTTATCATACACAAGACAACGAAGAGATTCCATGCGACACTTCCAGCAACTCTGATTATGCTTTTCCGTGTAGAATCATCTGTAGATAGTAAGGGAATTCGTGAGAGATTACTAGATATGGTTAATTTGAATTAACGACCAATCAATAAAGAACTAGATCCATTGTTTTAGAAGTTAAATAATAAAAGCAATTCACGTTAACATATACCTCAAGTGAAGGATAAGTTCACACAGTCACTGCAAAGTTTAATTGAAATTTGCAAGTGGAGAAGTCTAGAATAACAAAAAAAGTGAACGAGTTTCGCTTTTCTAGATAACGCTTAGGTCCAACTTTATTCTATTCACTCATGAAATCCATGTTCACGTTGCATGATCTTTTCTTTTGAAGAAACACGTTTTCGCTTTTTGTTCTCCTAAATGTACCAAATGTTCATAAGTTCCCCATAACAATAGCATCAATTCAAGGGACACAAGCTACGATCAAATCAAACAATTTTCTCCCCAAAAAGGCCTAATTCCCTAAAAAAAACCCTCCGATTCTAGTCCAATTTTGGCCCGAACCTTTTTGGTACTGTCCCAAATGTGCCTCGAATTTTGTTTTGTTTAAAAAAATTCCAACTTTTAATATATTCCCAAATTTGCCCCATGGTCCAGTCCCAACTTGACGTGGCATTTCCACATCGATAACAAATTCACTTCAGTAAGGTGACATGAAAAATTATTTTCAAAATGAAACCGTTCTAAGATATGAAAATTAGGGACTACTAATGACAATTTTTTATCAGAGGGCTAATGGGGTAGATTTGGGATTAAGTAAAAATTGGTGTTTTTTCTTTTAGACAAAAAAAGTTCGAGATAGATTTAGGATTGGCCTAAAGTTTGAGGTTTTTTCTAGACAAAGAAAAGTTCGAGGCAAATTTGAACTGGACCTAAAGTTTAGGATTTTTTTTAGACAAAAAAAGTTCATAGCAGAATTGGGACTAAACTTAAAGTTGTGGTTTTCTCTTTAGTGAATAAGGCCAAAAAAATAAAATAAAGAAAGAGTGTCGAGTCCAGAAAAGCTCCATAGATGTAAAATAAAAAAGTGATGCACGCCAAATCTACTAAAAAATCTTATTGAACTTTTTCACTAGATGGATGTGGCAATTTTTTTAATGGGTATTTAGGAAAGTAATGACTCAATAAATAGAACCAACGTATTACAATATCCAATTGAAACATGCCACATCATGAAGAAGAAGACGAAGAAGAAGAGGAAGAAGAAGAAGAAGAAGAAGAATAAGAAAGTAAGAGAGTAAAGGAAGAAAAGCTTCAGGGAAAGAAGAAGAAAGAAAGAAAGTAAGAGAGTAAGAGAGTAAAGGAAGAAAAGCTTTAGGGAAAGTCAGCTTACGGGAGTGATATCGTGTGAACCCCGGTGCTACAAAACGTATCCCGGGAAGGCAGGACAATACCGACGGTTTTCGCCAAGACAGCAGAGACCACAAATACAGCCAAGGATCATGTTCAGAATAATAGATATTGAATCCTTCAGCCATCATGTTGCGGAGGTCCTTATACGATGGTCTCACATGACACGTCAGGTTATAACCCGAGACGAAAGTCATCATGGTTATTTTGCAAGAATCCCTGATGTCCCCTACTTGTAGACCAAACCCAGCGTATGAGTACACCTTCATTTGGGAAATATTAGCGGGCGTATCGGAAGGGTATGCTCCCTCAGTACATGATTCAATATTGATATACAAAGGAGAAGCAACGGGCTGTGAGCAATTCATGAAGACCACCAGCATTTCTTGGGGTAGAAAATCAGCACGGTGTGGACGATAAGCATTAAAGATGGAGCTCATCAATGAGTAACGAGAGAGGGATGAGCAATTACTTTTTTGCAATCCATCGTCAACCACCGTGATATTACCATAGAATTCATATCTGGAATCATTCTCATAGTATATCGACTTCACATAATATCGACTAGCATACAAATATAGAATGGTGCGATTATATTCACAAGCTAGCTCATACTTAGGGAGGCCGCAGTCTTTCGGGTCATCTTTCAATCGAAAAGGATAGTGTATGTCACGAACATCACCGCAAGATGAAGGGGCGCACAAGTGATTATACTTCCAACCGCAACTTGTCTCCAGTAGCAGCAGAACATGCAATATGAAAAGCAAAACACGGAACATGCTCATGGAGCTTAGAGACTTAATCGTCTCTCTATCGTTTGATCAGATGCAATGAAAGTGTTCGCTAATTGGTAATGTGATGGAGGCCTAACTATATGAATGGAAAGCGTCGGGAGTCGTCGGTCATACAAATGTCCAAGTCAACCAATAAAGGCAAGTCTAGTGAAGAAAAAGTGTGTATCGCGTGGAAATTGCAACCCTTGCAGTCTAGGTGACAAAACACGGTGTTGGAATTATTTATGCATAGCTTTCACATTGATTAGAAAAGAAACTTCTCTGCAGTTTCCAAATTGACTTTTCTTAGTACCATAAAAAAAGAATCGATTTGAATGTTTTGTATTCTAAAACGAATCAAAAATCCTTTCGAGTGAGGCATTGGCATTCTATTTTCTTTTCAAGGCTAATATTCCATAAATGTCGCTTATTAAATTGTGAAGACAAAAAGGAAATACATATCGTATTTTATTGTATGAGCTTTTTCATTTTTAACAAAAAACAAAAATTGGTAACAAAAATAGCTTATTGACGGGAATATTAACTTGTATAATGTCGCTTTTAGCAAAAGTAAAAAGAAAATAAGGAGTAAGTGCTTCTTGGATGGTGTAACACGTTATGAAAGAAAGAAAGCAATACAATAATTGCTATCGAGGGACCGACGCACCTAGAAAGCAATCCAATAATTGCTATCAAGGGACCAACGCACGAAAAGACTATAGATGCAAAATTTGACTTCAGAAATATAAAGTGATGTTGATGTTTATTTATTTACTGTCAACTTTAATATTTCAATCACTCTCCCACAATTGTGCTAGATCTATGAACAATACTATCATCTCTTTCCTATAATAGAACCGCTTAATGATTAAACTGATCAATTTCAATAATACTGTCATTTTATCAAATGAAACGAATGCTGTTGCCCGCTTCATGCTCATCTTCCATATCTGAATGTGTGGAATTGAAGGTGTCATGTAAGCTCAAATGAGACTATCAGTCAATTTACCATTGTGAACATAACATCAGAGAGTTTCGCATAGCAATTCTTCTCAGCGAAATAAAATCACCTTCAAATAGTTATAATTAGCACTTACCATATATTTTCTCAAGCTAATGCAAGCCCCTAAATACAATTGAAGAGACTAAAATGGATTTTCCATATAATACAACAAAGTTTATTTTAACTGACGCATCCAATGACGTTTTAACTGCGCATGTTCAATTGTTTGTAGTAATATTATTACTGATTACGTTTTTCTTTTTCTTTTTATTGCATATTACCCTTTCTGGAAATAGGTTCGTTCTGCGAGCATCTCCACAGCAATGATACTTTATTTGCTTTCTATCATCATTAAATATTCAGCAATGATTAGTCAAAATTTTAAGTAGAAAATCTCTCGGTGAAAGTATCCTATATTATCTCTTGCACATATACCAAAAGATTTGGACATACATTATGCGAATTGATGTATCAACTATCAATTCATTCAGTGCCATAATAAACTATAGTAAAATAATAATCTATTTCGTAGTGTTGGATTTTTCATTTTTGACAAAAATGAAATTTGTAGCCGAAAAGATTAATAATGGCACTTAAGACTATCGTTGCACGATACGAGAAAAGAATAAAGGCCATAACATAATTTCTCAACCAGCAATTGATGGACGCGAGCCTCGATTTGAAAGTCGCTTTGTCATTACCCGACACACACGAAGACTATAGGTGCAATATTCGCATTCATAAAAATAAAGCAATACGTGCTTTTTCACTAACAATTCAAAGTATTATTCTTGTAAATCAATCACTCACTCTCCTGTAAAATAACCCCATCTCTTTCCCGCAATAAAACTGAATGAACTGACAGATCTCAACAATAACGTCGCCTTATCAAACAAAAGATGCTGTTACCTGCTTCATAATCATTTTCCATCTCCGAATGTGTGGTATGGCAAGTGTCATGTAAGCTCAAATGGGACTACAAGGAAGAGTGCCGCCATTTTCATTCTCTGTTGATAGCTGCTTGAATCTGCTCAAGACTCCTCCCTTTCGTTTCAGGGACCACCGTGATCACGAACACCATCCCAGCGACGTTAATCACCGCATAAAGAAGGAAGGTACCTGTGAAGCAAGCCGGCATTAAAAAAAGAATCGATTTTAAACCAAAAAAAAAAAAGAATCAATTTGTATGTTGTCCTCTAGAATGAAACAAAATCCTTTCGAGTGAGGCAGTGGCTACTTATTTTCTTTTCAAGGCTAATATTACATAAGTGTCGCTTCGTTAAGTTGTGAAAATGAAAAGAAAAATGATGTCGTATTTCATCGTCTAAGCTTTTTCATTTTTGACAAAAAAAATTGGTAACAAAAATAGACTATTGATGGGAATAAACTTGTATAATGTTGCTTTTGACAAAAGTTAAAGGAAAATAAGGAATAGGTGTTTCTTGGATGGCACAACACGTTATGAAAGAAAGAAAGCAATATGATAATTCTATCGATGGATCGATGTGCCTTGACTAGAACCTCACTAACTTCTTCGTCACACAAAGACTATAGATGCAATATTTGACTTCAGAAAAATAAAGCGGTGTTTACTTATTTACGGTCAACTTCAATATTTCAATCTCTCTCTCACAATTGCGCTAGATCTATGAACAATACTATCATCTCTTTCCCATAATAGAACCACTTAATGAATGAAGCGATCAATTACAACAATACTGTCGTTTTATCAAATGAAACAAATGTTGTTGCCCGCTTCATAATCATCTTCCATATCTAAATGTGTGGAATTGAAGGTGTTATGTAAGCTCAAATGAGACTATCAGTCAATTTGCCACTGTGAACATAACATCGGAGAGTTTCGCATAAAAAAAATTTCCAGCAAAATAGACACACCTTCAAATAGTTGTAATTAGCACTTACCATTTATTTTCTCAAGCTAATGGGTACCCTTAAGTATAATTGAAGAGACTGAAATGGATTTTCCATATTATTCAATAAAGTTTATTTTAACTGACGCATCCAATGACGTTTTGACCGCACATGTTCAATTTTTTGTAGTAATATTATTACTGATTATGTTTTTCTCTTTCTTTTAGTTACATATTCCCCTTTCTGGAAATTGGTTTGTTTTGCGAGCATCTCCACACGCGACGATACCTTAGTTGCTTTCTATATCATCATTAATTATAAAGCAATGACTAGTCAAATTTTCAAGCAGAAAATCTCTTGGTCAAAGTATCCTATATATCAAGTGTCCTTGACACAGCGTCTCCGTTGTTCCTTTCCTCTCTCTGTGGTGAGAGCTTTTCTCTACCTTTTGAGGTAGCTCCCTCAAATCCAAAACCCTAGCTAATCTTCCTTCTCCTTTCACTGAATCAGAAGATGGAAGAATCAATCATCCATATACTGCATAGCCCATTTCCCCCATAACCCAACCAGATAACCCCTCTCCCCCCTTCTTCGGTACGCCATTTGGGTTGTTGAAAAGAGCCGCCGATTCCAGCAATCATGGAGCCGAATGAAAAGGAATCCTAACTCTATCTGTGAATCAGAAGATGGAAGACTCAATCACCCATATACCGCTTAGCCCAGTTTCCCCATAACCCAAACCGATAACCCTTCTTCCCCCCCTTCGATGCGCCACCCGGGTCATCAAAAGAGCCTCCGATTCCAGCAATCATGGAGCCAAATGAAGAGGAAAGTGTCCGAATGGCATTGCTCTGCAAAAGATTGGGAAAACTGTGGTCAAACCAAGCCATAACAACAGTATATGATGTTATCTTAGCTAGCAAGGTAAGAGAATGTTAGCAAACCCTAATTGGGCAGCTATATCAGAATCCCAAAATCAACTTCCAAGCTTTCCAAAACACAATGCGTCGAGTATGGAAAGTAGAAAATTTAGACATTAATCTGCTTGCCCCTGGTATCTATGCTTTTCATTTCGCTTCGGAAAGGGACAAAGAGCGAGTAATTTCCATGGGCCCTTGGTCCTTTGCAAATCATCTATTACTCTTAAAACCATGGGCACCGAACACCCCTCCAGCATGCTATAAGTTTGATACCTGTGCTTTCTGGGTCCATATTCATGGCTTACCAGCAGAATGGATCTCAGCAGAAGTAGTGGATTGCATTGCAGGGGATATTGGGGAAGTAACAGAAGTCAAGATTGAGGCAAAAGGATATATGCCTTATATGATAGGGAAAGCTAGAGTAGCTATTGACATGTCCTTGCCGTTGAAACCAGGAGCTATTTTCAGTACTAAAGGCAAGAAAATCTGGCTTGACTTTAGATATGAACGACTACCACATTATTGCTCCTCATGTGGTAGGTTGGGACATTATGCACAGCATTGTGATGAAGTCCCATATTAGGAAGACCACTCTCTAAACAAAAAAGACATGCCGTTTGGCCCTTGGATGAAGGCAGAAGTGAACGAATATAGCCCATTCTTGGATGTGTATTATGGGACAACAATGGAGGATCTACTGGAGGAGATAAACACCCCTAAAATGCCAATCAGTCAAGGAGAAATGGTTCTCTATGAAAAACAGAAGGGTGTTATCTCAGGCCATGCAAGCCCCATGGAGTGTGGAAAACGAAAGGAAGCTACCCAAGAAGAGATGCAATGGCACCAAACAGATGCAATCTTTGTACTCCCAGCTGATGACCAGCATATTTTACCACAAAATACAAGCACGGGATTTCTAGATGATGTTATCTTAGCTAGCAAGTGTCCTTGACACAGCGTCTCCGTTGACACCTAATTTATTTTTTTAGAAATTAAAAAAAATAGAGCATTTGGTTTTAGAGGGAAATTTTGAATTTTCTTTTGAATAATAAAACATTTGATTGTTGAACAAATCTCCTGATTTTGAATTCAAAAACTCAACCGTGTGATTTTGGAGCCACTATTTTGTTGAACGGTTGAGCGAATATGTTCAAATCTTCACCTGCAAAAACAAATTCGAGTGTTTCCTCTATAAATAGATGATACAAAGCTTCAGTAAAAAGGGGGGTTCTTCATTCAGTTTTCGAAAAGTTCACAAAAGAAAAAAAAGAATTTTTGGCAAGGAGAAAAATCAAAAGAAAAGTGGAGAGAAGAGAAGGTATAGAGAGAGATGACGTGAGGCAAAGAAGTGAGAGTGAGGGTGACGTGTGAAGGTTCAGCGGAGTGAAAGTGACGTGAGGGAGAGAGAGAAAAATCAAAAGAAAAACAAAAAGAAAAGGACGTGCACTGTGCTTCTTCTTTGCGGTTTCCTGCTCCGTGAAGCCGCACGCCGCTTCGCTGCTGCTGACTGCACCCACACCGCCTTGCGCCGGCCACCATGCCTCTGTCACCACCGCTCGACCTCCCCTGCGGCACCAACGGCAGCCAGTGTCGCGAGCCCCCACTTGTTGCTCGACCCGACGCCCGTGCCTGCACCTCCACCACAAAGCACCACCGCACAGCCACTCTGAAGTTTCCTCCCGCGAGCTCGCGTCTAGCCCCCCGCTCCCCGCCGTCGCGACTCAGCCCCGACGCTAGCAGATCTGTGATCCCCTGTAGCAGCCGCATCCCGAGTTGGCTCACCACCCCTGCCTCCTCATTTGCTGCTTGTGGCCCCTGACGGTAGCCAGCCCAGATCCGAGCGCCGACCCCCGAGCTTCACCGCCGAAGCTCCTCGTCGCATGGCCCTTTCCGCCCGCACTCAGATCCAACGACGCCGTTTGAAGACCGATGACTGTCGCCCAAGCCGCCCCCTAACGAACCCACTTCATCCGTAGCCGCGAAGCCACCGAGCCGAGCCGGTCCACCCCCACCGGCTCGACGCCCCTATTCCGCACCACTGCAGCCGACCCGTGTCACCAACAAGGCTTGACACCACCGCCCACGATGATCCCGACGCTACAGGTCTACATGCAACCACCGACGCCACCACACTTCTGCAGCTCGAGTTTTCACTAGTCATCACCTTGCCAAGTCGCATCGCCGGTCCTTGAACCCTCCTGATCGCCGCGCTACTGTTGTCGTTCAGCCACCGCGCCTTTGCAACGGGACCCCGACGCCGCCTCCGCCTGCTCGCTCGCGCCCGAACCCAAGCACCTTTGCTGTTGTGACCGACGACGTGCTTGTTGGAGAAATCTTTCCAGAATATTTTGAAGCTGACAAAACATTTCTATCAGTCTAAGTCTGGATGTTTAGAGACCGACAATTTAAAGTCTGAAGACTTTGTATTCTCGAGACTCAAGACCCAAGACTCAAGACCCAAGACTCAAGACTCAAGACTCAAGACTTAAGACTCAAGACTCAAGACTTAAGTCTATTCTCACTGACAGTCTTTCTAATCCAGTGACGAAGGAAATCCAAAGCCGAGATATATGGTTGAGGATTCGATCCTATCCTCTGGAAAAGATTCTTTGGTTGGATAATCAGTTCGGATTCTTTAATTCTTATCTAAGATCGATTGAAGATCCGATGGTCGACGAAATATTCTTGGAATGTTCTATTCTTGGAAACCAAGATCCCGATTGTATGGGCGAACGATTGATGGGCTATCATCGATTCCTTAAATAGCTCGGATGATCTTCTTGATTGATTCCGTCCAACGGGTAGATTGGAGGAATTCCTTTGGTAAGTGCCAACGGCTATGATGGCATAAAGGAGTATAAAAGGAAGACGTTCTAGTTGTTTTAAGTGTGTGATCGATAGAGAAATTCCGTAGTCTCGAAGAACCTTGATTATTAGTCGATACAATCTGAAAGAAATTGTATACACGAGAGTGTTTGTACTTGGTGATACCTTGAGTGAGTGTGGTAGATCATCTACACCAAGAAATCAAGGAAGATCAACACCGTAACATCTCTTTGTTCATAGTGGAATCCAGCCAATTGGCCGTCGGTGCGAAGAGTGGACGTAGGCTTGAATCAAGCCAACCACTATAAACCGAGTGTTCAATTCTCTCTTTCCCTTACTCAGTCTTACGATTGATTTTTAATTATTGCAAATTCTTCAACTGTCTAAAGTATTGTGCAATCTTCAAGAAAAATCTTTGTATACCTATTCACCCCCTCTAGGTACTCATACTAGCAATATCAATTGGTATCAGAGCCCGTGTTCTTACTTTATTTGAAGTGTTTTACTTCAGAGTAAAAGATCCATGGCTAGTATGCTAGCACTAGGGCTGATGGAAGGGCAAAGCAATACCAGACCACCCTACTTCGATGGAAAGGATTACAACATCTGGAAGAACAAGATGAAAGCTTTCCTACGATCAAAGGATCCTCTGGAATGGGACGTTGTGGAAAGAGGAATCACTCCTGCTGCTGCATCAATCTCTGAAAGAGGGAAAGACACTATTGAAACCAGCGGAATGGCTCAGGAAGAGATAAACAAGAGATAAGCACTCGATGCAAAAGCAATTTACTCTTTATATTGTGCTTTATCTCCAACTGAATATAACATAATATCTTCTTGTGTTACAGCAAAAGAAGTATGGGATAGATTATACATCACCTATGAAGGGACAGATCGAGTGAAGGAGACCAGAATTAACATTCTCCTCGGTCAATATGAGGCCTTCAAAATGAAACCAGGAGAATCTATAACTGACATGTTTAGTCGTTTTACAGATATTGTCAATGGTCTTGAGAACCAAGGACAAAAAATTTCTGATCCCATAAAGGTGAACAAGCTTCTGCGTGGACTCTCCAAGGATTGGAATCATATAAAGACTTCAATAAGAGAGACGCAAAGAATCATACCATTATCTGTAGACGAGCTGATTGGAACTCTTCAGTCTTACGAAGTGGAACGAATTAATGAAGACGAAGATCCAAGAGGTAAGAAATCTATTGCACTAAAATCAAATGATGATTCGATGATGCAGATTCTCGAAGATGATATGGATGATGAGGAGCTCGCCCTCATGATAAGAAGATTCAGAAAACTGAATAGAAAAGGCAGAAGGTTCAACCCAAAGAAACAAAGTTTTCGAGACAAAGACCAAGTCTGTGATGATGAGGAACCAAACAAAGATGTAGTTTGCTTCAAATGTAAAAAGAAGGGACACATCAGACCCAACTGTCCTCTTCTGAAAAAGAAAAGAGGAAAAGCTGAGAAGTTTCGAAAGGCTCTCAAAGCCGAAACCTGGAGTGATACAGAATGTGAAGAGAGTGATAATGAATATGCCAACATATGTTTGATGGCACATTCAGACTCAGACTCAGATTATGGATCAGACTTAGACAGTGAATTTGAGGTAAGTGATTTTAAAATTCCTGTCAAAGTCTCTAAATATATTGATGAACTGTGTTTCAGTCTTAAGACTTCTCTCAAAAGGATTTCCGAACTTAAAAAGGAAAACTCAATTCTAAAACAAAAGGAAGTTATTTTAGAAGAAAGAGTTAAAAGTCTAGACCTAAATGTTTCTGCTCTTAAAGAAAAAGAAGATGATCTTTTGAAAGAAACTGTTTTCTTAAAAACGGACTTATCAAATATTTCAAAGAAGTTTTCGATAGGATCCGAAAAGCTTGAAAAAGTTCTTTCGGTTCAAAGACCTTACTTCAATAAGTCTGGTTTAGGCATGACAGCGGAAACAATTCCCTTGATTGATTTTCCTAAAGTTAAAGAAAGAATTAAGAAAAGACCGTCAAGAGAAGCTTACAAAAATCATTTCAAGAAAGTTTTTGTAAAGTCTGTTGGTCGAAATGCTCTAAGGTGTTCAAAGTGTAACAATAAGGATCACTTTGAAAAAGAATGTCCTATGGTTTGGAAACCTGTTAAGAAAGTATGGCCTAATAATGCTTATCCTACTAACACCAAAGGACCCAAGAAAATTTGGGTACCAAAGAAAACTTGAGATTCTCTTTTAAATGCAGGTCTCCGTCAAGAGAAAGATAAAATGGTATCTGGACAGCGGATGTTCAAGACATATGACAGGAGACTCAAAGTGCTTCGTAAAGCTTGTTCAAGTAAACGGCGGAAATGTTTCATTTGGAGGAAACGGCAAAGGAAGCATCGTGGGATTTGGAACTGTGAAAATTGGAAATCTCACAATAAGCAATGTTTCTCTAGTAGAAGGACTCAACTATAACCTTCTCAGCATTAGCCAACTGTGTGATACTGGTTTCAAGATCTCCTTTCAAGAAGGAATTTGCTATGGAATTAGTAAAGACTCTACTGAGTCTTTCATGGGTAGAAGACATGGAAACATCTACCTCTTAGACATGAAATTGAATAAATCTCAATGTCTAATTTCAATCCAAGATGAAGCAAGCTTATGGCACAGAAAGCTTGGCCATGTCAATATGAAGCAATTAGCCAAAATCTCATCAAAACAGCTTGTTCGAGGACTACCTAAATTGCCATACCAAAAGTCTGATTCATGCACTCCATGCACTCTGGGAAAGCAGGTAAGAAATTCATTTAAGTCAATAAATCATGTCTCTACTAATCATGTACTACAGTTGCTTCATATGGATCTCTTCGGACCAACAAGAACCCAGAGCATTAGAGGTAAGAAGTATTGTCTACTAATTGTAGACGATTACTCTCGCTTTACCTGGGTATATTTTCTTGCAAGTAAGTCAGAAACCTTTTCATACTTTGAGAAGTTTGCTAAAAAGGTTCAAAATGAAAAAGGATGTGCTATTTCAAGTATAAGAACAGATCATGGAAGTGAATTTGAAAATCAAGATTTCACAAAATTATGTGATGAATCTGGTTTTAAACATGTATTCTCTTCTCCATACACTCCTCAGCAAAATGGAGTTGTGGAAAGAAAGAATAGATCTCTTCAAGAAATGGCTAGAACACTTTTAATTGAAAGCAAAATTTCTTCACGATTTTGGGCTGAAGCTGTTTCAACAGCATGCTATATCATCAATAGAGTCTTCCTAAGACCTATTTTAGAGAAAACCCCCTATGAATTGTTCAAAGGTAAGAAGCCTATTGTTTCATACTTTCACGTGTTTGGTTGCAAATGCTTTATTTTGAAAAATGCAAATGATCGAGTTGGTAAGTTTGAAGAAAGATCAGATGAAGGCATCTTCCTTGGATATTCTACATCAAGCAAAGCCTACAGAGTCTATAACAAGAAAAGCCAATCTGTGGAGGAATCAATGAATGTCAAATTCCAAGACTCAACGCAAGATGAATCCAGCCAGACTCAATATGAAGAGTCTGAACTCACTCTAGACCTTCCAAAGTCTTCAACTCAAGAAACATCTCAGACTCTGGAAGTCCAACATCAAGATGCTCATGAAGATTCAAATAAAGAAAGATATCATCAACCAGGCAAATCAACTAGTAACTGGAAGCATAAATCTAGTCATCCTAAAGATCTCATTATCGGCGAAATTAATGAAGGAATTCGTACCAGATCCAAAAGACGTGAAGAGTCTAGTGCTGTGGCTCTTATTTCTGAAATTGAACCAAAAAGCATAGAAGAAGCTTTATCTGATGAAAGCTGGATCGAAGCTATGCAAGAGGAGCTCAGACAGTTCAACATTAATGATGTCTGGGAATTGACATCTAAACCAAAAGGTAAAACTGTTATTGGAGCCAAATGGGTATTCAGGAACAAGATGAATGAAGAAGGAAAAGTCGTACGAAATAAAGCAAGACTCGTGGCCAAAGGATATACGCAAGAAGGAAGGAATAGACTATGACGAGACTTACGCACCAGTTGCAAGGTTAGAAGCTATTCGACTATTACTTGCGTTTGCTTGTTATAAAAATTTCAGGTTATTCCAAATGGACGTCAAAAGTGCTATCCTAAATGGATTTATCCAAGAGGAAGTTTATGTGGAACAACCGCCTGGATTTGAAGACCCAAAGAAGCCAGACTCAGTCTTCAGACTGAAAAAGGCTCTGTATGGTCTAAAGCAAGCACCGCGAGCTTGGTACGACAGACTAAGTAAGTTTTTATTACAGAACGGCTTTGTTAAAGGTAAAGTAGACACTACTCTATTCATCAAAAAGGAAAACAAAAGCTTTTTACTCGTTCAAATATATGTTGATGACATTATTTTTGGATCCTCTAATGAAAGTCTTTGCAAGAAATTTTCTAAGTCTATGCGGATGAGTTTGAAATGAGTATGATGGGAGAATTAACATTCTTTCTTGGCCTTCAAATAAAGCAATTGAAGGAAGGAACTTTTATTTTCCAAGAAAAATATGCTAATGATCTTGTCAAAAGATTTGGATTGGAAAATTGCAAGAAGATTGATATACCAATGTCAAGTTCTTTGAAGATAGACAAAGATGAGGAAGGGAAGAAAGTTGATCAAAAGCTGTATAGGAGCATCATCGGTTCACTTCTTTATCTTACTGCTTCTAGACCTGACATTTTGTTGAGTGTTTGTATCTCATGCTAGGTTTCAATCGGATCCTAGAGAATCTCATCTCGATCGCAAAACGTATCATTAAATACGTTGCTTCATCTTCAAGCATGGGTCTCTGGTATCCCAAGAAGGGAGACTTTAATCTTCTAGGATACTCAGATGCAGATCTGGCCGGTTGCAGAGTCGATAGAAAGAGCACTTCTGGAACTTGTCAACTACTTGGAAACAGGACAGTGTCTTGGTTTTCGAGGAAGCAAAGCACTGTAGCTCTCTCAACGACAGAAGCAGAGTATGTAGCTCTTAGAAGCTGCTGTTCGCAAATTCTATGGATAAAACAACAGCTACAAGACTTTGGGATTGAAGACTCATGCACAGAAATCAGATGTGACAACACCAATGCGATCAATCTCACCAAAAATCCAATCCTTCATTCAAGAGCAAAGCATATTGAGATTCGACATCACTTCATTAGAGATCATATTCAAAATGGAGAAATCTCGATTCAATTTGTTGATTCAAAGAGTCAACTAGCGGATATATTCACAAAGCCCTTGGAGAAAAATCAATTCGACTTTATCCGTTCAAGACTCAACATTTTGAAGCTTGAAGAAGTTAAAGTCTAGAGACTCACCAACTCTAAGACTCTAATCTCTCGACTTTAAATCCTCAGACTCAGACTTTCATGGCTATAAACTGTAAGTTGCTATTTTATCTAAAAGGTACGAATTCTCGCTTAGTTATTTAAACTCGAAAAGGTACGATCTTTCGTTTGGTTATAATCCGTGTGAAATTCGAAAACTTGTCTTTTTAAAAGGGATTAATTTTGGCAGTTATTGATTTTGAAAAAGAAGTGTTCGTACACCTTCCTTGTACCGATTGAACTTCCCTTTTCAAAAACTGAGTTATATATATATACGAGCTTTCTCTTCGCCCAATCTTCAATACCCTAAAAGGCACTCTCCTCCCGATACTGTTTTTCTACTCCTTGTTCGTTGTCGAGAAAGTGGTCATTTTTCTTGGGAAAAGCAAGTGAAGGAATCTTCCAATAGACAAAGAAAGATGTCGTCTTCGAGGAAATCATCAAGAATCGCAAGCGGGGAACACAAAGAATGGAGAAGGACCGACTCACTTCGATCTTGCGAGGAAGAAGACTTATCAAGTCGGCGACAAAGTCCGATTCGCTCTCCTCCACGTCATTCAACATCTCCTGCCCCACAAGGTGCAAGTCAAAATCTGGAAGAAGAGATAATCGAGGATGCCGACCCGCAAGAAGTCCAAAAACCCTCCTTTATCTATAAGCTTTATCGTGCGTTGAAAAGCACCGGTACTTCATTAAAATATATAGATGACTTCCTTAAGGACAAAAATTATGGGAATGAGTATCTTTTTCTGCGGAAAATGGAGGAATTGGGAGTTGCTCCGAAAGGAAGGGCAGAGGAGGCACTTGCGAGCATTCCAAGTGACCCTCGTATGCCAGGAAAAAATCTGATTGAAGGGAACGATGATGACAGAATGTTCCTTGAATTCCAACCGAGAATGGGAGTGGCAGCAAAGGTGAAAGGAAATCGGATGGATTTGTTTAAATCCAAGGATCAGGAAAAAGTGTATTTCAGGCTGTTGAAAAGAGGGGTGATAAACCCTAGAAGTGTTGATTTTGACTTCCTGGATGCCATCAACATGAACTTAAGAGAGAAGTTAAATTTGCTTCAACTTGAGACTTTTTGCTCTGACTCTACAGATGGGTATGCTCAACTGACCGCTTATTTCTATTCAAATCTTAGCTTTTTGGATGCGAATAGAATTTCATTCAGTGTACGAGACCAAGTCTACGTGGTAGATGTGAATATGTTGGCGGACATAGTTGGAGTTGAACGAGGACGTTATCTTCCAATCAAAGTCTCACCTGCTCGTACTACTCTGGAACTTGTCAAAGATAGGGACGTAGAGAAGAAAATTACCTATTCCAAGATGAATGCCATCAACATTGTGCTTCATAAGATTGTGATCAACTGTCTCAGACCGAAGTCTACGTCAAAGACTTCCGTGTCTCTTTCTGAAGCAAAGTTGATGTATGCGATCAACTCAGGACGGAAGTTTTCTCTCCCGCACACTATTCTCTTCCATATGTACAGAGCAATGTCGAAAGACAAAGGACAATTGCCTTATCCTGGTCTGGTGACCAAGATCTTCAGACACATGCATATTGAACCGCCACAAACATTTTGTGTTCGACCGTGTGATAAGATGGTGGTGGGTTTGAAAATGTTAACGAAGATGCGTCTGCAAGAACTGTCCAAGGCAATGGAGAAATTCAGGGTGAAATCTCCAGTTCAGTCTGCCTCAAAGAGAAAAGGAAAGGAGGCCATTGGTGCCCCATCGAAAAAGAAGAAAAGAACTCTCATCCTGGAGGATGAAGATGAAGATGAAGAGGATGAAGATCCCACTATCCAAGCAATCGACAAGAACCAGGACGTTACGTGTCTCAACCGACGTAACTTCGAAGAACGAGAAGAAGAAGAGCGAGAGAGAAGGAGACGAAGAAGCGAAGAAGAAGGAGAAGGAGAGAAAGAAAAGTCTGCGATAAATGAGGAGAGAAGGAAATCAAGAGCATGATCATCACTCTTCCCCTTTCGATGTCCTAAAGACAGGGGGAGTTGGCGAGCAAGAGAAGTCTACACCTCATGCTGCTGACAGTGAAGATCTACGACAATCTCCAGAAGACCCAGAAGAAGTTCAGGTCTCACAATTGCCTGAAGAAGGTCACGATACGTCAGAACCAAATCTGCAAGACTTTACAGAAGCGCCATCGTCTGCATACACACCATCTGAGAAAGCCAATGCTAGTACACAGACGGACGATTCTGCAGATTTTCGTCGTATCTTGGATATTCTTCTGGAAATGCGTGGCCAGATATATGCTCTAGACTGTGAAATCCAAGCCATGAAGAATGCTGGACAAGCATCTTCAGTCTCCCTGGAGGATAAATTGAAAGACCTCGCTCTGCAACTTCAAGCCAATGCTAAGGGAGAAGAGGTAGCTCAACTGAGGGAAGACCTGAAGAAGCTCGAAGGAGTAGTCCAGTCCATTGGGGATTTCCAGATCGTGCGCATTCCCAAGCAGACATGACTCCTTTCTCACCCTTTTTAATGATGACAAAAAGGGGGAGAACCCATTTGAACCAACATCTTTTAAAAAAACTTTGACTTTTGTGGTTATGTTTATTTTTGAGTATGACTTGAGAACTTGAACTTGGGTGTGAATTTAAATTTGACTGAATTGGCTGTGGATTTTGATGCTTGACTGGTTGCATTTTTATCAAGTGTTGTTATATGGTATTACTCATGAAAGACTAACCAATTTTCTGTGGATGTAGAGTCTGGTTGCTTTATTAATCTTTTTGAGTTAGCCATATTGCTTGAGAAATGTTTTTGCAGGTCAAAGTTGTTCAAATCTACAAGAAAGTTTTGTCACCATCAAAAAGGGGGAGATTGTTGGAGAAATCTTTCCAGAATATTTTGAAGCTGACAAAACGTTTCTATCAGTCTAAGTCTGGATGTTCGGAGACCGACAATTTAAAGTCTGAAGACTTTGTATTCTCGAGACTCAAGACCCAAGACTCAAGACTCAAGACTCAAGACTTAAGACTCAAGACTCAAGACTTAAGTCTATTCTCACTGACAGTCTTTCTAATCCAGTGACGAAGGAAATCCAAAGCCGAGGTATATGGTTGAGGATTCGATCCTATCCTCGAAAAGATTCTTTGGTTGGATAATCAGTTCGGATTCTTTAATTCTTATCTAAGATCGATTGAAGATCCGATGGTCGACGAAATATTCTTGGAATGTTCTATTCTTGGAAACCAAGATCCCGATTGTATGGGCGAACAAAGATTGATGGGCTATCATCAGATTCCTTAAATAGCTCGGATGATCTTCTTGATTGATTCCGTCCAACGGGTAGATTGGAGGAATTCCTTTGGTAAGTGCCAACGGCTATGATGGCATAAAGGAGTATAAAAGGAAGACGTTCTAGTTGTTTTAAGTGTGTGATCGATAGAGAAATTCCAGAGTCTGAAGAACCTTGATTATTAGTCGATACAATCTGAGCGAAATTGTATACACAGAGAGTGTTTGTACTTGGTGATACCTTGAGTGAGTGTGGTAGATCATCTACACCAAGAAATCAAGGAAGATCAACACTGTAACATCTCTTTGTTCATAGTGGAATCCAGCCAATTGGCTGTCAGTGCAGAAGAGTGGACGTAGGCTTGAATCAAGCTGAACCACTATAAACCGAGTGTTCAATTCTCTCTTTCCCTTACTCAGTCTTACGATTGATTTTTAATTATTGCAAATTCTTCAACTTTCTAAAGTATTGTGCAATCTTCAAGAAAAATCTTCGTATACCTATTCACCCCCCTCTAGGTACTCATACTAGCAATATCAGTGCTGGACCTTCATTCTACCCAAGGTCCTCCCCCGTTTTGTTGAAGGTCTACCTCGCCGGACCTTCGACGGACAGCCCCAGCTCTGGCCACCAGGACCCATCACCCTTGGCGAACCACCATCGCCGCTCAGCCATTACTGCTTCCTTGCCATTTCTTCAAGTCAACCGTGAGTTAGACTAGGTGAATTTTTATATTTGATTTCATGTTTTGTTTTTATTGTAACTTGATTTATTTTGATTTATTTTTATTATCTGATTAGGAAATTTGTCATATTAAGCCATGATAATAAAAAATATTGAACCGCCAGACAGCGGGTTAGATTTTTGATTATTTCAACTTTTTATGACAAATTTATGGTTTGCTTTGCATTATTGACTTGTGTTAAAATATATGTCATTGATATACATTGATGAATTATATTTTGGTGCGTCATCATTATTTGCTCCTCACATATTATGCATATCTAGAATTTAAGTACTTAGGTCCATATGCATTTCATATTTAAAGCTTTGCATTTTTGAGATTCATATAGAATTAGGATGATTTTCCTTTAACAAAACCAAAAAAATAAAAAAGAGAATAAAAAATGTTATTTAGGTCATATAAATCACACCACATGTTGTATTCTAGTTAGTGGGTCATAGATTAATGTTTTAATATTCCCATCATGTAGTTTTTTTAATAAAAGGCCTAAGATTAACATTGCATCATTATGTCGCTTTCTTTAATAAGAATTATTGTCATTTAAAAAAAAAAGAGAAAGAAAGAAAACACAAAAGCCGTTTAGTTAGCTAATAAGTTAGTTCATAATTAATCTCATTTTATGTCATCATTGTTTAGTGTAGGTTGCATATATGTATAAAAAAATCATTAAAAAAAATCATAAAAAGAACATGTATATAGATTTACCATGTCATTCATCCCATATCACGTAGCACATGCATATTTAGGATTATATAAATTAGATTGCATACATATAGTGATAAGTTTAAGTCATACCATATGAATTGCATCTCGCATGTCATTAAAATAAATCCATGCATATTAAATTCAGATTAAGATTGCATATAATTGACATTTTTTGTAAAAAAGAGAAAAATTAGGTGTCTTGTCATTTAGAAATCATGTTTAGGGCATGCATTTTTATTAGCATTTTTCATTGAATGTTATTTTATTGATTGTGCACCCGCATGACCACCATTTGCATGTTAGTAGTTTAGGAAAATTAATTAACATTGTATGCTAAATATTTTTGAAATTAAAATAAAAGGTACCGAAAGAGCGTTAGACTAATCTAGTGTAATCATGTCCCCGGACTTATTGAATCTCTAGTTCGTAAAAATAAAGTATTCTCCCATACTTTATTTGGGTTTTTAATCAACTCTAATTGATTAGTGGCGGCTCCAAATTGAATAGAATTGCATGTTTAAATAGATTAATTTCAAGTCGCGATTGGTAGGACTTGGGAGGGTCCGCGCCAAGTCTTCAGACTTAGTAATCCATTAACCTAAACTTTAGGATTGCCCTGAAAATTTAGGTCGTGACAGGAAGTAACAGAAGTCAAGATTGAGGCAAAAGGATATATGCCTTATATGATAAGGAAAGCTAGAGTAGCTATTGACATGTCCTTGCCATTGAAACCAGGAGCTATTTTCAGTAATAAAGGCCAGAAAATCTTGCTTGACTTTAGATATGAACGACTACCACATTATTGCTACTCATGTGGTAGGTTGGGACATTATGCACAGCATTATGATGAAGTCCCATATTAGGAAGACCACTCTCTAAACAAAAAAGACATGATGTTTGGCCTTTGGATGAAGGCAGAAGTGAACGAATATAGCCCATTCTTGGATGTGTATTATGGGACAACAATGGAGGATCTACTGGAGGAGATAAACACCCCTAAAATGCCAATCAGTCAAGGAGAAATGGTTCTCTATGGAAAACAAAAGGGTGTTATCTCAGGCCATGCAAGCCCCATGGAGTGTGGAAAATGAAAGGAAGCTACCCAAGAAGAGATGCAATGGCACCAAACAGATGCAATATTTGTACTCCCAGCTGATGACCAGCATATTTTACCACAAAATACAAGCACGGGATTTCTAACTAGTGATGGTGCAAATAGAAAAGGTAAGGGACATAAACAAACCGCTCAGAAAAAGCTGAAAAGATACTCACCCTATGAACCACAGGAGATAAGCAAGCCAGACCTTGATGAAACAGCCTTACTGGATATTCCAGTTCTTACGGAGGAAGGAACACGACATTGGGCTTTGGTGGCTAGCCCTAATAAGCCACCAAGTCACGAATGAAGATAATGAGCTGGAATTGTCAAGGGTTGGGCACACCCTTGACATTCCAGGTTATTAGAGCCCTAGTGGTTCAAGAGAGGCCAGCCATTTTATTTCTAATGGAAACAAAAAACAAATAGGAGGTATCTAAGAGACTACAACGTCGATTGCAGTTTCAGCACAGTTTTATCATCAATCCAAGAGGTATTGCTGGGGGTTTGGCACTTATCTGGAATGACCATGTATCTATCTCTATTATATCAAGCTCCATGCACTCCATTCATATAAGCTGCACTAATGAGGAAACAAATCATAGTATGAGAGTGTCTTTTATTCATGCACCTACCGATTTCCAGGATAGGGTAAGATTGTGGGCTGATATAGCATCCATGCGAACTCTCACTCAGGAACCTTGGGTATGCTTAGGGGACTTTAATGAGATGTTGTACGTATGGGAGAAAGTGGGGAAGTGACCTGCTGAAAATTATAGAGTGAAAGCTTTTCAAGAGTTCCTAGATCACAGTGGACTGATGAATATAGACAGCAAAGGCTGTGCTTATACTTGGGCTAATAACAGAGAGGGAGCTGAGTTTGTGAAGGAATGGCTGGATAGAGCCTCATGTAATATTGAGTGGCGGGTGGAATTTCCTTCAGCGGAGGTTTTTGCCCTTCCAGCTGTAGGCTCATATCATAGTTTCTTGTTGGTGGATTTATTTCCTCAATTAGAAAAACGATAAAAGGAATTTAAATTTGAAGCTTACCGGATAGAGGATGAGGAATATGAGCATATCATGCTGGACACATGGAGGGGGCTAGCTGAAAGGACAGAAGGATTGTGCAGTAAACTCAAACAACTCACCATGAAACTCCATCCACGGAGTAAGAAAAAGTTTTCTAACGCCCGAAAGGAAATACAAAATTTAAAAGGGGAGATACAGCAACTAACCAATTGCCTAATGCTGAATTATGATAAAAATAGAATGCAATGGCTGAATGATGAGATAGAATGATTATGGCGAGAAGAGGAGATTTATTGGGGGATGCGATCTCACATTCAATGGCTCAAATGAGGGGATAGAAATACTAAGTTTTTTTCATGCAACAACAGTGCAAAGAAGATAGAGGAATAGAATCATTATGCTGAAAACCCCAAATGGAGAATGGACACGTGACCTAGGACAGATTAGACAGCTGACCACATCATTATTTAAAGAACTCTACACCTCAGTGGGGGATCAAAACTTTCAGCCAGTTTTGGATCAGCTACCATGTTTGGTGACAGAAAAATGAACTAGACACTAACCAGAGCTTTCACACCCGAGGAAATCAAGCTCACCACTTTCCAATTGGGAGCTTTAAAAGCACCAGGACCGGACGGACTGAATGGAATTTTCTTCCAGCACCATTGGAATGAAATCAGCTCAGATATCCATAAAGAAATTAACCAGTTTTGTGAGTCTGGGTGCTTCAATCCAGAATTGAATAAAACTACAATTACCTTCATCCCAAAGGTCAAAAATCCAGAACAGTTGGATCAATTCAGACCTATTAGCTCATGTAATTTTGCTTACAAAATCATATCAAAAGTGTTGGCTAACAGACTGAAAAAATACCTCCCCCAACTGATTACCATGGAACAAAGTGCCTTTGTCCAAGGAAGGTTAATACAAGGCAACGTGTTACTAGTGCAAGAAGTGCTTCATCAATTGAGAACACGACGTTGACGAAGGAAATTCCAGGCAATCCTTATCGATATGAAAAAAGCATATGATTGAGTTGAGTGGGATTTTTTAGAGGCATGCATGCGAAAAATGGGCTTCCACGACATGTGGGTCTCTTAGGTGATGCAGTGTGTTTCTACAGTCTCCTATAGTGTCAAAGTGAACGAGTAGCCTCTACCATATTTCAAACCCTCTCGAGGACTACAGCAAGGTGACCCACTATCCCCTTATCTCTTCATTATAGTTTCAAATGTTCTACCCCAGTTGCTACATAAAGTTGTTGATGACCGTAGTATAAGAGGGATCAAACTTAACAAGGCCTGCCCTACCCTCTCCCACATAATGTTCGCGGATGATCTTATCCTATTCATGGATGGGAAACTTATAGAATGTCAGAATGTGGCTGCTGTTTTGAATTAGTATTGTTTAGCATCTGGTCAAGCTATTAATTTAAATAAATCAGGGATATTTTTTAGTAGGGACTGCCCATTAGCCCTAATACAAAGCTTGGCAACTGAGATGAGAGTCCCAAAACTTGAAAAAACAGGAAAGTATCTCGGAATTCCCTCGGACTAGGGTCAATCAAAGAAGGAGATGTTTGCTTGGATTTTATCGAGAGTAAATGCAAAACTAGAGGGCTGGAAAGAGAAACTTATGTCCAAAGCAGGAAAAAAAATACTGATCAAAGCAGTGGTACAAGCTATCCCGCAGTATGTCATGTCGGTCTTTAAAATCCCACTATCCATATGTCGGGCTATTGAAAGAAAAGTTGCAGATTTCTGGTGGAAAACTAATGATCAGCACAAAGGAGTCCATTGGAAAAGGTGGGAAGTGCTAAAGGATAGGAAAGAAATAGGTGGGTTGAGATTCATGGACTTGATTATATTCAACGAAGCTATGCTCGGTAAGAAAGCCTGGCGATTACTCTAGTAGCCTGAAAATCTATGGGGCAAGGTCTTTAAAGGGCTATACTATCCAAGCAGCAAGTGGTAGTAACGCATCTTGGGGATGGCAGAGTTTAATAATTGGGAGGAATATGCTTATACCATCTTCCCGATGGATTATTGGCAATGGTGAGAAGGTTCAGATTCGTGAGGATCGGTGGCTACCTAAAGGTGTCATTGGAGGGCCAGCGAATAGGGGTGATCCTAAAATAGTGTCGGAATTGGTAGATGAAGTCCAAATGGCTTGGAAGGAAACTAGAATCAGGGAATTGTTTGATCAGAATACAGTGGAAGAAATCCTAGCACTTCCCCTAAGCAGAACAAGTCAGGAGGATAAAATCATATGGACATCGACCAAAACAGGCACATATACAGTTAAAAGTGCATATCATTGCCAACAAGCCATACAGCATAATCTAAAACAAAATGAGGCCTCCTCCTCCTTCCAAATTCCGAAAACACTATGGCGTCGCATATGGCAGGCTAACACACAACCAAAATACAAGCATTTCCTATGGCAACTATGTCATATTGCTTTACCAACAAGAGCTAACCTTCAGAGAAGACAAATTATTTCGGATGACCAGTGCCCGTTATGCCAAAGCCTCCTGGAAACAAGCGAACATCTATTCCTCCTCTACCCATGGACGAAATTGGTATGGGAACACCCCCAAATTCAGATCTATATAAATCAACACCAAATCAGCCATATAAAGGAGTGGATCCTCGAATTTCAACACCCAACGATTTCTTTCGAGCTACTTACCCAGCTGATTTGGTAGATTTGGCGAGGAAGGAACGAACTTGTTTTCCAAAATCAACGACCCAACCTGATGAATCTCCTTGAATTAGCCCTCGGCAAACACCAACATATCAGTAAGTGCATCTCCCGAAGAACTAAAGGAAAAGCCCAAAAATTAGACTCACCAACTCAATGGAACCCTCTAGCTCATGGTTTCTTCAAATGGAATGTAGATGGCTCGTTTATCAGTGACACCGGAGAAGCCGCCGTTACCGGAGTGTACAGGGACCATATGGGTACACTGATCACTGGGTTTGCTCGGTCGGTGAGAGCAGAATCGGCCATCAAAGTGGAAGCCGCAGCTATGGTCAAAACCCTAAGATGGCTATAGAAGAACCCAAGTGCAGAACACGAAGACTCGAACTAGGAAATCCAAACAGATCAGTTTGAGTTAGTGGAAGTGATAAGCCATCTTACAGATCAGCAAAGGGCGCGCATAGATCAGAGCTAAGAAAGTGCTATTGCTGGTCAAACAAGCTGGGAAATCAGGCCTTTGCTTTGTGAAGCCCGTGACCTTTTAGCCAAAATTCGGCCCATCAAAATTACTTATTGGAGAAGAGATGCGAATAGAGCTGCTGACTGGGTTGTGAAAGCCCAGAGAAACAACATTTTACCGGAAAATTGGGTCCAATATCCCCGATCGAGTCTCTTGGACATTTTATGTTCGGATGTAGCTCATCTAAAATATTATCAATGAAATCTACATATGTTTTTCAACCAAAAAAAAAAGTATCATATATTATCTCTTGCATGTATACCAAAAGATTTGGAAATACATTATGAAAATTGATGCATCGACTATCGATTCATTTAGCGCCATATTTTACCATAAAAAAAAATGATAATGTATTTCGCAGTTAAGATTTTTCATTTTTGACAAAAATGAAGTTTGTAACTGAAAAGATTAATAACAGCACTGAAGACTATCGTTCCACATTACGAGAAAAGAATAAAGGCCATACAATAATTTCTAAACCAACAATAGATGGACGCGAGCCTCGATTTGAAAGTCACTTGCTTCGTCATTGCCCGACATGCACGAAGACTATAGGTGTAATGTTCACATTAAGCAATACGTGCTTTTTCACTAGCAATTGAAATGTTATTCTCGTAGATCAATCAATCACTCTCTTATAAAATAACCCTATCTCTTTCCTGCAATAAAACCACTCTATGAATGAACTGATAGATCTCAACAATAAGGTCGTTTTATGAAGGATGGTGTTGCCTACTTCATAATCATTTTCCATCTTTGAATGTGTGGTATTGCGAGTGTCATGTAAGCTCAAATGGGACTACATGGAAGAGTGCAGGCATTTTTCATTCTCTGTTGATAGCTGCTTGAATCTGCTCAAGACTCCTCCCTTTCGTTTCAGAGACAACCGTGATCACGAACACCATCCCTGCGAAGTTAATCACCGCATAAAGAAGGAAGGTGCCTGTGAAGCAAGCCGGCAGAGTTATTTGCTTTCGACAGGTTTTGCGAAAGCATATTCTGACACTTTTCTCATGGGAAGAATGCTTTGATATACACTACCTGTCTATTCATCATTTTGCAAAAAGACCCAATTCACTTATTTTCTTTTCTAAATGACACGTCGACTCAATTTTCGTGATATTCGAATCTAGGTAGAAGTTGCCGTAAACACATTGATTGAAATAAATGGACTGAATATGCATTCGAGACCGTGAAGAACAGAGTGACAGACACCTCCAACTCCAAATAGAATTGAAGTTTTCAGGAAAAGCTAAGTCTCAAGTCCATAGTTTGGTTGAATTTGCGCAACAACTCATGTTCCAATGTGACAAATGTTTATCGAGTTCCTGCCAAAGCAACAGTTCAAAGAGCGTTTTCAACAGAGTCGTACCATAGGAGCTCCAGCTCATTAAGTAGTTGAAAGTGTAGGAAACTGCCTAAGCGCCGAACCAGTTTACTAGTGTTGCAAACCCTCCAGCTACTCCTTTGACATTAATGGGGAAAATCTGAACACCAGCAACACATTACATGATTGGCAAACAATTTTGAAACACTCATAACAACACCAGTTATGGAAACGACCCTTTAATTTGATAAGCATGAAACTTCCAGGGATGTTTAGGATTACCTCGAACATCACGACCCGAGGAACCACGCCCATTCCAACGGAAAATGCTGCTATGTATAGTTGAGCATTGGAAAAAACATAACAGAAAATTTTATAGTGGGGAGTTGTTGTGGCAGCCAACTGGATAGAGCCAGAAAGAGATCAAGGTAGGTGAGATTATTACCAGATGCCAGAGACGGCAAGTATCGGGACAGCATCAGCCGCCAGATCATGAACCTGGCTCGGAAGATTCTCAAAAAATTACTGGTTGACAAGCATTGCAAAGCAGAAGGAAGACACCAAGACTGATAGTATTTACGTTTAGAAAGAATGAAAGGGCAGTTACTATGCATCCCAGGACCAATCCTGTCCCCGAGATCTGCAATTGAGAGAGAGAGAGAGAGAGAGAAAGATGGTTATGGTTCAAGTTGTAGAACTCGCGAAAGAGGCAGAAATAGAAAAGCTTTGTTACTATAGACCTGATTTCTCAGCGACTTTCTAAGATAGCTAGTATAAGCACCTAAAGGGAGGTGAATAGGTGTCAAAACAGTTCCTAGAGATAAGAGAGCAATACTAAACAGACAATAGAAAGGAAGTTCGCCTTTTGTTAACACAACGAATTATGATCAAAGTAAAAGAGAGTAAGGAAGAGAAAATGAACACAGAAATTATAGTGGTTCGGCTTATTCCAAGCCTACATCCACTCTTCCGCACTGACAGCCCACCGGCTAGATTTCACTATGAACTAAAGAGTTGTTACAACAAAGCTCTCCCTTGATTCCATAGTGTAGATACTCTACCACACTTCCTCAAGGTTTCTTAAAGATATAGACTCTCTTTTGCGTACAAGATTTCGCTCAACAAATGAATTGACTAAGAACAAAGAGCTTTAGACTTTGGAATTCTTCTCTCGCGCACACACTCGAAAAACTGGAACATCTTCCTTATATACTCCTTTATGCCATCATACCCGTTGGCATTTACCAAAGGAATTATTCCAATCTTCCCGTTGGACAGAATTAATTAGAAAGATCATTCGAGCTATTTAAGGAACATGACGATAGCCCATCAATCCTGCTCGCCCATACAATCAGGATATCGGTTTTCATAAGTAGAACATTCCAAGTATACTTCGCCAATCATCGGATCCTCAATCAATCTTGATTCGAATAAAGGATTCTGTTATGTCATATCCAGCCAAGAGATCTTTTCCAGTCGATAAGGTCGAATTCTTAACGAAACATCCAGTCCTGGATAGGCCTTCTTCGACGGACTAGAAACTGTCAATGAGAATAGACTTTAAGTCTTGAGTCTGGCAGTCCGGAGGTCTTCAGACTTTAAATAGTAGAGTCTGCAAATCTTCAGACTAGACTGATGGAAACATTTTGTCAGCTTCAAAACACTCAAAGAAGATTTATCCAACAATCTCCCCCTTTCTGATGGTGACAAAACTTTCCTCCAAATTTGGATAACTTTGACCTGCAAAATATTACTCAAGCAAATATGGATATCTCATAAATGGCTTAGTGATAACACTAGAATCTGCAACCACAGAAAATAGGTTAGTCTTGTAGATTAGTAAAGCCATAAGATATCAATAGTACTTAAGATAAACAAATGTTCAAACAGTCAAACCCAAATCCAGTCCAAATCCCAACAGCCAAACACAAAAGTCAAGTCAAAAACAAATCAAAAGTTCAAAAAGTTCAAATATGGATAACTTTGACCTGCAAAACATTACTCAAGCAAATATGGATATCTCATAAATGGCTTAGTGATAACACAAAAATCTGCAACCACAAAAAATAGGTTAGTCTTGTAGATTAGTAAAGCCATAAGATATCAATAGTACTTAAGATAAACAAATGTTCAAACAGTCAAACCCAAATCCAATCCAAATCCCAACAGCCAAACACAAAAGTCAAGTAAAAACAAATCAAGAGTTCAAAAAGTTCAAAGTTCAAATCTGCATCACATCTCTCCCCCTTTTTGTCATCATTAAAAAGGTAGAGATGGAAAGAGAATGGAATTAAGATTGCTCGGGAACACGAACAAGCTGGAAATCTCCCATTGACTGGACAATGCCTTCCAGCTTTTTCAATTCCTTTTTCAATTGAGCCACATCTTCACCCTTAGCATTTGCTTGAATCTGAAGAGCAAGGGCTTGGATTTGATCATTCAAAGAAGCTGAAGAAGCTTGACCTGCATTCTGCAATTTCTGTACTTCGTATCCCAGAGCATATATCTGACCCCGCATCTCTAAGAGAACATCAAGAATTCTGCAAAAGTCTGCTGAATTATCAGTCTGCGTACTGGCTTCTGCACGATCAGATGGAGTAAAGGCAGACGATGGCAAATCAGCATAGACACACAGATTGGGCAATGAAACATCATGTCCCTCCTCAGGAAATTGAGAGGCATAGATGTCCTCTGGATCTGCTGGAGAACGGCTTACTCCTTCACCGGTGGCAGGGTATGAGGACATTCCTCTTTTCTCATGATCTCCCCGTGTTTCCAATCCTTCAGGTGGAGAAGAGTGTTCCTCATGCTCTTTTCCCACTTGATCTCCTCTCTCCTCTTCTTCTTCTTCTTCTTCAATTCTTTCCTCCTCTACATCTCTTTCTTCTGCTTCTCTCTCCTCTGTTTCTTTCTCCTCTGCTTCCAAATTTTCTCTTTCTCCAGTCCTCTGTTCTGTCTCATTTGATTCTGGAACAGAACAACTCAGGTTCTTCAATGCCATTGCAGAAATGGTGATGTCATCCTCATCTTCTTCATCCTCAACGATGAGAGCTCTTCTTTTCTTGGATGGAGCAACCATGGGCTCCTTCCCTTTTCTTTTTGCAGCCGAAGAGATTTGATGAGTCTTAACAGGGGTTTTCTCCTTGAATTTCTCCAACGCCTTGTTGAGTTCCTTCAGATGCATTTTAGACACCATTTTCAGTCCCACTACCATTTGATCACAAGTTCTAACACAGAGAATCCGGGGAGGCTGAACGTTCAAATGTCTGAATAACTTGGTCACAAGAGCTGGATAAGGAAGTTGACCCTTGTCTTTCACCACTGCTCTGTACATGTGGAACGTAATAGTGTGAGGAAGAGAGAACTTTTTCCCAGCATTTATGGCATACATCAGCTTTGCCTCTGAGTTTGAAACATCAGTCTTTGAAGTAGATTTTGGTCTGAGGCAGTTAACTTATTGCTACAACACTTTGCTATGTCATTTTTAGATTTGCCACAACGTTTACAGGAAGCCTCAAACATTTGTTGCAATCGGTGATAGAGCAAGATCAAGTTCAATTTCTGCTCTTAGCAGATTTTAGCCAAGCTATTGCTCTCTGAACATCATCCCGCTCCATTGAGCACGATATCGTCTAGAACCCCCTAGACAACATTCCATAAAGAAGTATCAGTCCAACCTCAATTGCGAGGCGGCATCCAAACCTCTACTGGGCATTCGATAAATATCGGGTATCGCCTCTAAACTCTCATTGGGTGACGGGTTTGATTAAATGATTACTCGAGCATGCCAACAGTCAAGCCAATATACTTTGCCGTTAATTAGCCTATTACAAAAGAGTTCGTGTTCCTTTGACAAATTTTTACACTTAAAATTCTAGTAAAATATTCGCACGTGGGCACGTACTAAAAATTTATCTGTCAAATTTTGCACAATTTCACTCTAAAACCCCATTGCCCTATTTAACACATAAAACTCAACATCCAGACCAGACACCGCAAAAATTACTTTTTTTTTTTCTTTTGCCCATCAAACCTTCTTTTGAAATAGTAAATAAAGCCTATCATTGAGCAATCAATAACATGGCATCATAAGCTTAAACAATTGGAATTATGCACAAACTCATCTAGAAAAACGAGCATAAAATTATACTTAACAACTAATCCGTTAAACCACTTGGGGTTCGCCCCAGTGGCCATCCTTCCAACTTGGAAGGGGGAGGTGGGGGGTTCAAATCCCCACCTCCTCAAGGGGGATTGGGGTGGGGACGGTTTCATTTCAGGAGTGGGTTTCGACTCCCACGCCCTGCAAGGAGGCAGGACAAAAGTCTGAGAGTGAGTGTTAGAGTAGGATTAGAGTAGGACCGACCATAAAAAAAAAAAAAAAAACTAATCCGTTATTAACGTGCACTAATCACTATTAATTAAGCTCATGGAGATTAATTAAGACTAACTATCATTAATTAATATAACTATAATTAATTAAAATTAATTGTTGCTAATTAAAATAATCGCGATTAATTAAACTATTGTCCTTCATTAAGCCTAATTTTAATTAGCCTTAATCTAACTCATCCTTAACCATGGTTAGTACTAAACCAACATTAAATATCACTAGCCACCATTAGCATAAACTAAACCTATCTTTAAATGCAATTAACTACCTAATCAAGGATTATGAGTTAACTCACGGGTTTTCTGACTGCGACAGACTCAAGGCGACGGCGACGCAATGGTAACACAGCGGCCACGGCACAATGAGCTTTGAGGCTCATAGCCACCTTGCTTGAGAGCTTGGTGGTGGTGGTGGCAACTTGAGGTGAGCACAACAGTGGTGGTTTGCAATAATGGAAAAGGACAGGTGTTGACACCTAATTTGCCTTTTCAAATACACATTTTTCTTTTTATTTTAAATCTTAATTTAAAAAAATAAATAATTAAATAATTTTTAAAAAAAGGGGGGCGAGAGAGGCCAGGTTGGGTTGGATTCGACCTTGGCGCAGCCTGCCTCTCTTTCCTTTCCCCCCCGTGTAGCCCAGTTCCTTCCCTCTTCAGCCCGGCCACGCCCTAGCCAGTCTTCCTCTTCCTGCCTGTCCTTCGCACGCAGGACCTGTAAAAAAGGAAAAGGGAGGAATGCAGCAAGAAGACAGAGGGAACAAGGACAAAGGTAGAGCGTCGACCGGGAGCTGGTGGTCAAGGTCAGGCCAGCAATGGTAGCTGGCATCGCAGGGGGGCTGCGTGTACCAGCCGAGCAGATGAAAATGGGGGAGAATAGACAAAACCAAGGGGAAGCAGAACACGGTAGAGAGAAGAAGGGAGGAACCGAGGGGAAAAAAAAAGGAGAACGGGGAGGGAAGGAGGCTCGTGGAGGTTAGCCAAGGAGCCAAGGACTCCCAGGGATGCCCTACCCTCGTCGGTGAGCTGCCGACCGCCGTCGACCACCGCCATTTCTCCCGAAACGCAGGTAGGCATTTCGTCAAGCACCTTGCGTCCATCTTTGGAACCAAGCCAACCAAAGCTCATCCCGACCAATTTAGGCAAGCTTTGGCCACCACCTATCCTCTATTGCTTTCCTTGATGTTTTGGCATGTTTTTATGGAGTTCCGGCTCCGTGCTCAAGTCTCAGTTGAGCCAAAATTCCTTAGTTTTGTTAGCGCTTGCCACCCATTTGCTGAAATACCTAGCCGAACCCTCCTTTCGGACTCCTCTGCATAGAGCCCTAGTTAGGATGTTTGGCCATCGATGAGGCACCGCCATCTAGCTAAAGGCCACCCGCGTCACTTGCCGTCGCCGTCTTCTTTGTCGCAACCAAGCAGATCGCGGAGCAAGGGTTGTAGGCTGGCGGAATGCCGTCCTCAGCCAACGCCCTTGTGGCATCCTGAAATTCTTTGCCAGTCATTAGGGGCGCTCCAATTAATGTCTTGTATTGAGATCTATGGCCGAGTTTAAATGGATAAATCTTGGAAGAGGATGACTTATCTTTGGACATATGTATCGTGAATTAGAATCTATGGATTTGTGATTTTAAGTGTTTAGTTATTTGATTTTACCCTATAGTACTTTAGTCCAATAAGGATTTAATTAGTATTTAAAAAGAAGGTTAAAATTTGATTTTAATTAGGTTTGGGCCTTAGGCCCAATAGCTTGAACTCTTGGTGGGCCAAATGGCCGGCCCATTGAAGCCCAAGGAGAGGTGGCTGTCGACCAAGAAGGGGAGGAGTGGCCGGCCCTCTTCTTCCAAGCCCAAGCCCATCTTGCATGCTTTGCCAAGTGGCAAAAAGAAAGTCCCATGCATTGGCCATTGTGGGTGGCCCTTAATCATTGCTAATGATGGAGTTTAGGGAAAACAAAAGGGGGAGAGAGAGTGGCCAGTTAAGGGATTCGGCCAAGCCAAGAGAGAGAGGAAGTTGCGAGAGAGAGAGGGAGAGAGGCAAGAGAGAAGGGGAAGCCGAGAGAGGAGGAAGAAGGAGCCGTCGCCGCCCATTCACCGTCCGTGTGCCGTCCGTGTGCCGCCGTCCGCTTGATCTTAAAGGCAAGTTAGGATCAATTTCTACTCTTGCATGTGTGGTTGAAATGGTGTTGAATCTTGGGTGTTTAGAGGGAAGGAACCGAAGCTAGTGTTACTTGTTCTTGAAAAAGCTTGCTGATTTCGTGTAAACCGCCTGACTCAGAAACTTGTGGAGGCTTTCATGCATGTTTCAAGTTGGATTTTGACTTCGACTCATTCATGAAAGTTGTAGACAGCATCTCAAAGTATAACGTACTAAACTTTGGGACAAAATGGTTGAGATTTAAGGGGCAAAACCCTCCTCCTACGAAGACACTAGATCTGGAACTGCTTTGCTGACCTTTTGGTAGTTTTGTGGGTTGCATGTTGCTTTTTACCGAGAATTTCCCTTCGACTTATTCATTAAACTTGTAGAGAACATCCTAAAGACTAACATACTCAAATATGAGGTAAAATGAGCAAGTGTAGCCTAGTGAATCGACTTTCTCTTGAAGACTGTAAATCTGGAAATACGGTACTGGACACCCGAGACTTCTTGGACCCATATGGTGACTATTCTCTGGAAATTTCACTTATATCCCTTAATGAAAGTTGTAGGGGACCTCTTGAGGCAAAACATATCAAAATTTCAGAGGAAACGAAGAAGGATAAGTAGGTGAAAACTCGATATTTCGGAGATAGCTATACTGGACGTTTCGGTGCTAGAATCAGAAGCTTCGGACGTCTATAGAAAATTATCTAGAGCAAATATAGCCTATATGTCTTCATAAAAAATCTACTTTAGGGTCTTGACTATAACCTGGTAAAATTTCATAATTTTCGGAGGTCATTCGGGTATTTTAATCGAAATATTTCAAGAACTGCGCAATCTGATTTTATCCGAAATTACATGCTGTATTTGTCTGAATTATAACTTCTTGTGTGAAACTCTTTTGGGCATGTGTTCTTCATGAAATTGTTATCTTATTGTCTTGTCTATCACATGTCCTGATTTCATGAATTTTGAGAATTATATGGATATTTAATTTAAATATTTTATAAAATTTTACAAGCTGGAATTTAGTAAATTTCAAAAAGGCATGATACATGGACTATTCAAAGTTGTATGGACTCCATGAATGGTATTGTTATGAATAATTGTGTCTTGTTGCATGTATGATGATGATTGGAAATGCATGTATGAATCAAAGGATGAAAATGATCTTGTTTGCCATCGCATCATATGCCATGTTAAAATTGAATGATAATTGAAGATGTGAATTAAGATAAGTGAGAAGGCCGTCGGAGGTGTGAGCCGACGATGCCCCGGGAGTGTCGAGATGCCTGGCTAGAAGGGTACGGCTGGTTGCCCAGTGGCCTTGAATGGCTGAATGTAGGAGGGTCCTCGGGAGTTTCGAGATGCCCAGAGAGTGGGGGAGCCAGAAGCTCGGCAGGTATTGTGCTGAGGGATGCCTCGTGATGCCAGTTGGGGTACAAGATGCCTTGCAGGTATTGTGCCGGATGGTTCTCGCGATGCCAGGTGGGGTGCGAGTGATGAATGTGGAATGCAAACATTGGTCCCGGGAAAGAGAAATGTGACGGCCTAAAATGAAAGGATGAAATTAGGAAACTTGAAATTGAATTATGCATGATGGTATATGTATGACATGATGATGATGAGTGCATGGATGCATGATGATGGTGAGTGCATGGATATATGTGCACCTATGGCATGATGATACATGTGACATGATGATGGTAAGTGTATGACATGATGGTGATGACTATATGATGATGTATGTACATGAGGTATGATGACATGTGCATGATATCAAGGTAAATTGTGCATGGATGCTTGAATGACATGTGTTATGCTATGATTGCGATGATCATATTGTATGATGCATTGAGTGGTTTATTGGTCCTTTACTTGCTGAGTGGTTGTATTCACCCTTTCGGGGACCAACATTTCAGATTAGAAAGATGCCGCTTCCTATCGTCACGCGAGGCATCTTCTATGGCCTCCCATCGGATGTAAAGGTAGAGTGTATGGGGATCAACTGCGTCCTCGTCCCTGGACTGACATTTGTGTGAGTGCGAGTGCTGGTTATGTACGATGTAGGCCTGGCTGAGAGCCCTGTTATTCAGGAGTTTCTGTCAGTTCATGTCCACCAAGATGGAGTGTTTAGGGGGATGTTGCCACCACCATCGCCCGACGCACCTGGATGAGTGTGATGGCCGCGTGAGGGGTTGAGAGCTGATGTTTATTTTTGGGAGTAGCCGCCGTTGTTAGATGGAGGATATCACGTGATCACCTTAGGGGTCGTAGTATCTTTTTGGGATGTGGCCAAGTGTAGCTGAAAATCTTGGCTTTCTTTTGTTGTATCGACCCGAGAAAATCCATCATGAAAATATGTAAATAAAAGTGGCATGGCTTTATCTTTTCTTATGGTACATAGTGGTGTGCATTGTATCATGATTGTTGGAGGGAGAGATAGTGATATTAAATTATGCTTCCGCTAATGAGTCGCGCTGGGACCGTTTTAAAAAAAAAATGTTTATGAACTGCGACGCTTCTACTAAGGGATGTAATTAGTGTCCATTAGCTGTAGCAATAGGTGCCTGTGGCGACCTAAGGTGTTTCGGGGTGCCACAGCCCTACCGTAGAGACCCTTGACCTCAAGGGTCAAGTCACCCACTTGTCTAACTGGGACGGTACGACTCCTCTGATCACGACTATACAGTCACCGACCAGAGGGTGTAGGTCGGGTTGAGCCAAATTTCTCTGGCCCGCTCAGCCCCTTTCTTCCGTAGGCTAACAACCCAAAGTTGGTTTGGGCTGTGGGCCTGCGGGTAGCCTTTTTTTGGGGGGATTGGGCATATTGTTTAAGGCCTAATCTAAACACAGCAAAGGCCTGACCAGCCTTGGTCGGGCTTTACCTACTTGGGCAGGTTGACTAGCCCACCCCCAACCAGGCCAGACCCGGATAGGTTTGACTGACCCACCCTGACCGGGTCTCGACCTAGCTTACCTTAAAAAAGAATAAAAAAATTAAAATTGAAAAAATGTAGGGTTTGGTTGAAAATTGTCATGTCTTGCATTCTTAGTATAATTAGGCATTTATTTATTCACACATTGATTATGTTGTACGTTTAATTTACATATTTAATTACGTTTGGGATTGTTTAGTTGCATGCGCTAATTTTACTACAATTAAGAGCTTGGTTGCTAGTTGTCACTTTAATAATTGCGTACTTGCATGATCACATCATATGTTAGTAGATAGGTATAAAATCATTCCAAACTACCTGACGAAAACCTTTTAAAAATGAACAAGATTAGGTACCGAAAGGGCACTAATTGATTAATTAGTGTAATTAAGTCCCTGACCCTAAATTATTTGGTTACGTAGGAAGAAATGTACACTCCCATGCCTCACTTGGTTTCTAGCCGACCCTAATAGGCTAATGACGACTCCTTATTGCAAAATTCTTAAAAACACCAAAATATCGCGCGAGGTATGGGCTTGGGAGAGTTCGTGCCTAATCATGGACCTTAGGTCCGTCCTTTAGGCAATATCCCTAACCCTATTCCCTTCCCTTGAGGGGTAGGTCGCAACAGCTTAGCGACTCCACTAGGGAAGAATTTTGACCTTATAGAACTTAGGTCGAAATTAATATTGTTAAAAAAATATTTTTGTTTGGTAGCAAGGATCCAATGTGACATCCTAATTTTTAGGTTATGTTTTCGATTGAATAAGTTGGGTTTTTCATTAACACGTCTATAGTTTTTTCCCTGAAATGATCACTCATGGGATTACTAATCTATCATGTGAAGTCATTAAGGGATTTTAAACGTAATAAACTTGAGAAATCGATGAGGAATCAACTGTTCAACCGTGCTAATCTGCAAGGTTCATTACGACACTGTCAAAATCGATTAGAGATCGGAGATAGGTCGATTCAATAGAGGTATGTGATTAGTGTGTGGGTGATTCCACCTAATTGCAATATTTCTGTCGATCGGTACTAGACTGATTTTTCTGTCATTTCTGTACCCTATATCTGTATTTGAAACATTGAGATTTTCATGATAACTAATAGTCGCCAATGTATCGAAGATGTACGTTGTGGCTTGAAAATAATCAACCACGAGTCAAATGCGCTAAAAATTCTTAAAAGCTACCCGGTAGATTAGGTCACGCTAAAATCACGCTAGATTGAAATTAACTGCGAATTTGAACTCGATTTCAGAAATTGAAAGTTCTGTTATGTCACGAGTCATTTTAGGAACGTCAACTCATTTTCCGAAGATTTTTCTGCAAATCGGGGTTTTCGGTGAAAAATTTAAAGTAAGGGTATTTTGGACCGGAAAAATCTTAGGGTCGTTTTTGGTCTCGTTTTTGGGATTGAAGTTGATTCAATTGATAAGAAAAAATGTTGAATGGGATGATGGCACCTTCGCTAGATTTCTAGACATCAAATTGGATCCAATTGAATGTGAATTAATTCAATTTTGGGGGAAAATGTTCCAAAATTCGTAGATCCCTTGGGGTGCAACCTTTGGACCACTTAGTGAAGCTTCTATGAGGATTTTTTTGCAGCAAATTGGCTTGGTAGATAGCTAAGATAAGTGGGACCTTTGCAATGAGCGAATAAGGATAAAAGAGAAGACTTTGGGCCAAGATGGGCCCCCTCCAATCTTCAGCTGTCTTCTTCCTCTTCAAGTGACTTACTTTCCCCACTGTTGAGCATTTTAGAAGCTCAAATTTACAGAGAAACCAGCCAACCCTTCCCCCTTACAGTCGACAGTCGCCTGGAGCTGCTGGACCGCCGCACACCACCGCTCGCGCTCGCCAACCCGTTGCGCATCGTCCCATTTGCCCGTGCCTTTGTTAGGCCCGTCCGCCGGCACTTGAGCCTCCTCACCATCTCACAATCGTCCCTGGTCGCCATTAAAGTCTCGCCGTCGCCGTCCAGTCGCCTTCTGCCTCCGCCTGGCCCGCTACAGCCGCCCATCCGCCTACCTTGCCATTTCAGCCACTAGTTTCAGCTTGCTCGGCCCAAAGTAGAAGCCGAAGGCCAGCAAGGGCTATGATGCTTCAAGGCCCCTTTTAGGTCTCTTCCGGGCTTTGGTTGGTGTCACCGCAAGGTTGTTTGTCGCCCGTCTCCACGTCGCTGATGTCGTGGACTCACCGAACTGCTAAACCGGTGAGTTTACTCGCTAAACTCTGCTTATGGAGTTAATGACGCTTAATGGGTGATTAGCTTAAGTTAATTAGGGTTTAGGTTGTTAGTTAGAATGGATTAATGATTTAATTATTCATTTGTGCATGTTAGGTGGTTAGAGTAGCTTAATTAGGAACTAGATAAGTTATACTATTTATCTAGATAGGTTTGGAAATTTTTTTCAGCCCGCTCGGGCAGTTAATTAAGCATTTCCGACCTAAATTTGTATTTTTGGTAATTAATTGTATTTATTTATTTATTTATTTATTCTCCAGAAATTATATCGGGATAACCAGTGACCGGAATTTTGTGCTGATTGCAATGGAGCATTTAGTTTCTATAATTGAATGCTATATTGTGCAAATTGAGTGGAAATTATAATTTTGGGTATTTATCCGAAAATTGGGTAATTTTGGTATTTTGTTCAAAAAATACCAAGCGTCGGTTTTTAACGCCAAAAATATTTTTAAGCATTATAATAAATAGTGAGATTTTTGAAAAGAAATATATGGCATTTTTGGTTCAGGCCGATTGTGTATCCACACATGATTATTTTTATCGGGTATTTTTAACACGATGAAAATAGGCCAAGCTTATTATTTAAATGAAAATAGGCCTCGTGCTAGCTGGTGAGGATGAGTCTCACTGTGCTTGGGCGAGGCTTAGGTCAACGAGCCTCACCGTGGCTCAATGTCGCTGAGGGCCGACAACGCTCCGGCAAGGTCGCTGGCCCTCGTCTGGCCAGTCGCCGGCCATAGCCAAGGCTAGCGACCGACCAAAGGGAAGAAGAAGAAAGAAGAAGAGAAGAGGAGAAAAAAAAATAGAAGAAAAGAAAAAAAAAATAGGAACTGATTCTAGAAATTGTTCCTGGGAACAAGAAGTTACTGTTTTCTACTTCTTGATTATGTTCCAAATCTATTCCTAGGAACAAAAAAAATAGATTTTTGTTACCGGGAATAAAAATTTTACGAAATGAATTCTGTTTCTTTTTTTGTTCCGTGGAACAAAAGAACAGAATTAGACACTATTTGGAGTAAAAACAAACAGGCTCTTACTCTTCCCCTTTCAACTCCCAACCTGTTCTAGTTGCAACCTCACGAAGAGCAACTTTCCACAGTGTCACCTTAGCGGGGCCATACTTCTTCTCATACTCAGACAGAGCATTACTGTACAATTTGGTTATGAGCTTGACATTATATGGTTTCACGTCGAAGAAAAGGGGGAGGATCTCCTTCTTCCCGTCCGGCTTTAAAGTACAATCTACCATATGTGCAACCTCACGGAGGCACCACACACTGGAAGCGAAGCCCTTAGAGAAAATGGGGATATAAATTTGAGTGTTATCAAGGGCTTGCAAAAGGTTCCCACCATTCTTCTAACCGACTTGGAGATCTTCGTTGTCTTTGAAGACGCGGATTCCTTTCTCGACCATGTCATGATAGAGGCAACTAGTAAAGTCGTCCCAACTATCTGGTCCCCCGAAACTCAAGAACACCTTGAACTCCATTCTTGAAGTGTCAGTGGATGTTGCCATTGCACGAAGCAATCAAGACTTGAGTCAGAATCGAGCTGAACGAAAATTATCAATCGGCTTGCTTGAGGCGAGACATCAATCGAGCATAATTTAGAAACAAAAAAAGAAGAGAAAAATAAAACAGATGGTGGGTTAGGTTGGTCATTGCATCACAGCCATCAATTGGCGATGACATTAGACCAAGAAATCGAAAATGAAACCCATATAGAGTACCTAGTTCTGATTGATGGATGGCCGACCGAGATGAAATAGTGACTGAGTCGAGATCGATAGAGAGAAAGGTCAAAGGGCACCGCCGGAGAAAAGAAAGAGAGAGCCAGATTTGAGAGTGAGAACAATAAGGTAGAAGGTAGAAAGTGCTTGAGGTTCAAGATATTTTAGGCTGTGGATCGAGTTCTCCTCAAGATATTTTAGGGTGTGGATCCGGTTCCAAAGAACAGACCTTTCAAGACCAGAGAGGTGTACTCTTTTAGCATTATTTTTAGGGATAATTACATTAAAAATCCTAAAACTTATCACGAAAATATAATTGAATCGTAAAACTTTTAAAATGTACAATTAAATCTTCAAACTTATAGTAAAAGTTGAATGGAGTTCTTAAACTTTCAAAGAGTGTAATTAAATCTTAAAACTTGTCAAAATAATTCAATCAAATCCTTGACTTAGATTATACTTTTTGAATATTATAGGACTTAATTGCACTTTTATGACAAATTTTAAGACTCAATTACATGTTTTGAAAATTTTAAGACTCGAATGCACTTTCGTAACAAGTTTTAGAACTTAATTGTAATTTTTAAAAGTTTTAAAATCCGATCGTTTTTTCATGATAAGTTTTCAAACTTCCAATACACTTATACCTTTTTTTCATATATCTTTGTTGTCATCTTCAAGGGTGTAATTTGAAGTTGTCGCTGATGCCCAAATACGAAAAGAGAACAAAAGAAATACTTTACTTTCATTGTCGGAACAAATTTTTCTTGAAATTTCACTGGTAAAAAAAAAAAAAAACAGACGTTCTTACGCTGCTGGGACAAACACTAAAGTCGGTAACCTCTTACTCTGAATGCTCAAAGTAAGGAGAACTTGGTGTGAAGAATTGCTGCGGGTAATTATGGGGATCAGTGGAGAGGCATCTCCCATTGGATATTCTCAATTGTGCCTTTCTGTGTTCCACTGAAAATTTCTGCTCCCTCTGCCCACTACCCAAGAAGAGCCTCTAGAATGGCTATCTTTGCTCATTCGAGACTCTTAAAAGACTGGACGAGGCTACAAAAAGCTGCACTTTTAAAAAAAATCCCTTGAACTTCAAGCCTAGTGCCAAAAACGAGCTTCCGCCTATTTGCAGTCACTGTCTGTCGGGGGGAAGAACCTCCTCGGCCCCAGTACAACCAAGGCGAACTTTGAATGTAGACAGAAGCTCAGTCACCTGAGAAATGGGGACAACATTAAAGATAACCATTGTGGTTCCATATACGAATTTGAGAGAGTTATAAAGAATTTTCGATCTCAATAAGTTCTTTCAAGGCACCAAACCTGAGAAACAACAAATGCACACTCGACATGACAATGCCAGCATCGCCCCTCAACGCTCGCAGGCACGCGTCGGCGAACTTCACAGCAGCATATGCCCGCATATTTCATTTACACATTATATGAGCATGTGAAAAGAGTTCGCATATCAGATAGCCATCAAATTTCCTGCTCGGGAAAGAGATCAGACTACATCTCAAGGGCCCAAAAAAAGGACTCACCATTGGGAGAGTCGCCGAGCTAGCGCCAGCTTTAACCTGAAAGTTGTCGAGGCACAGATGTACACAATTCAGCTGGCTTCACGAAAAAAATTTAAGCAGAGAAGCGAAGAATAAGATGTCATGACATAATTTCATTGCGAAAGTAGATGCAAAAAAATCCAGTTTTGATTAGACATCAACAATTACTTTTAGAAAATCCGATGCATATAACAATTCTGTCATTGCATGAAACTTCTCCACTAAATTCAAGTAAGTCTCTGAGCCGTAGCTACAAGAGATGTATGGTGCTCCGTTACTACATTCTCTCTGTTAATTTCCATTGTTTTTCTTAACGAGTAGCAGAAACAATAATCATAAACGAAGATATTCTGCACAACTGCTTGCTTCTGCCTATAGCCCAAGACAGTCATCACCTTGTACACACTTTCACAGGCGAGGTGTCCCGTTAATTCCCACAAAGATCCTGGTTGGTGCTAGTGGATGTCGAGCTCTCTTAAGTTCATTACGGTGCATTGGCAGAGGCTTCACGCCATAAGGTTGACTTGCAAAAGACATCTTCGAAATGGCTTGTTAATTTAAAGAATTTAGAGACTCTAAAATGATTAAATATGTAGTCATGTGTCTGGGAAAAAATATACTTGCTTGAAGCAGTGTATTCAATCCTTTTCGATAGGCCAAAAGTAAAGATTGACACAGCTTTCGTAGCACATGAATTATGTGACGGTCTACCTACAGACCTAAACCACCAAGATAATTATGAGGGGCTTAAAATTTTAATAACGTGCTATCAAGGGCATATGCATATGATCCACCTAGTAATTTCTATGCATAGAGTAGCATGCTTGATGTGTCAACCATCATCAAGCAGGGTAGTTTGATGCGAACGTGATAAGGACAATAATGCAATCGAAAAGGGTGAACAGAAATAGCAAGGAAACCCTCGCATGTGCACATTTTATGGAAGCAAAGCAATAGTCGAAAAAAAGTTGAAGGGAGGCATGAAGTTTCTCAAAAATGCCAAACTTTATGGAAACTGGGTCGGAAGGTGCCTTTGCTTTTCCTAAAATAAATAAATAAAAATTAAAATCAACCTGCTTTTTGGGTCAAGCACATAAAATTCTCTGGTGGCTTGTCCCATTTTTCAACTCTAACCATGAGAAAGGGCGTCCTGAAAACTCAAACATAGTTCAAGGAGGTGGCACAAGAGTAGACTTAGGCAGTGGGATTATATCATGAATCATGAAATTGGTTGGATAACGTCAAATACTCAATACGTGATTCCAATACCAAACAACATACAACATATTTTGCATATATCTTTGTGTGTGCATATAATATCGATTCACATTTAGCTCTCTCCATTTTTCGGTACAAGCTGATCTTTTTGAAAGGGGATAAAATGATGACTGTATACGTGCAAACATTCTAGAATCTTCAAGAGAAAGGGAGAAAGAAAATAGTCAAAGACTACTTCTTCAAGAGTAACAAGCTCAGCTCGTGATTACTTCCTTTAATTGGTCTACATCTCTGATTGGAGGTAAAGTCCCTCATTTTCTATAAGCTCATCGAACCAACACAGTATTCTATAAAATCAAGCTATCTGATTCAATGTTTCATAGGGTCGTGCCAACTAAATGTCATAGGAGGATGAAGGACAAAAAAAAGGAAGTGCAGGCCCTGCTGATGTCATGGCCATTGTAAGTGGGGGTAGTTCCGCTGTTTCCAAACTCTCAAACGACCCTCATCGACAAATTTGCACACCGACGAGCGTAAGGAAAGTGAAAACGCGTGGAATAAGATCGCTCCGTTTAAGCCATGTCCATGTAATGAACACATGAAGCTTCCCCTCACTCCCTGTGAAATCCCCGTGGAAACGCAAGGAAACTCAAAAAGCAAAAGGATAGACACGTGCATGACTTTATAACTTTCGTGTTTTTCTACAACTCTTTTTCTTTCTCTGACAATTCAACACAATTGCGATGAGGCATGAAGCATACATAAAATAGAGGAAGGAGACACGAAGAGGACAGGAGACTTTCGCAATGGGGTCGAAATTTTTTGAGGCTTCTTAGTTCTACATCAATTCTCTAATGTGGGACTTCTCTAACACAATTTACACGTGTATCCTAACACCGATAGTTTTACTCTCTACAACTTTCCTTTTTCATTTTTCCGTTAGTTATTGTCTTTTTTTAATAGCCTTTCTTCAAAAAAATTTCTTTGGTCTTTCCTAACTTTTTAATTTTTAAATTTTCGTGACATGATGCTACATTAGTGCCATATCAAAACCATGTATGCAAAAGGATAGTACAAAATGCCACGTTGGATTTTGGAATCTATGTTAGCAAATCTATTTATGAGCTTGCTCGAAGGATTAAATTGCACTCAACAAAAAATGCTTGGGACTTGATTGCACAAATTTAAAATTTAGGACTTGACTACATATTCGGCCAAACATTCAAAACTGTTGGTGTAATTTTCACTTATAAGAGCCTAAGACAAGAAGTAGTGTGGTGGATACCAAATATTTATATAAGAATGTAACAAATACTAATTACTTGGATAAAAATTCTAAGGTGATGCACATCCTACATCGGTCTCTCCTACTCAGAAGAACTTTGCTATTCACGGGCTTCCCAATGCATCTCTCTTTTTTCTTTTTCTTTTTTTGTAGAACACGAAGTAAAAAATTTCATAAATTAATAAGATAGGCGTGTAAATTCATAAGTAATTTCATTGAAGAACTGAGATTGATGTCTTTTTTCTTCTTCTTTTTTTCTCCTTGGGTTTGCACTCGAGATATTTCTTTGTCCTTCACGATAACAGTGATATGACAAGAAAGGGCGGATTGCACATATATGGTTCGTGTTATTTTCGCAAGAGAAGGCATAAGTTGCACATTATAATTTATTATTGCATTGGGTGTATTATACCATGTCCCTCTTCAAATGAAGCTGGGTCTAGTGAAAAGCGAGTTGTCTCTTTGTTTGATACCGAGGGCTGTCATTGATTTGGCGATAGGACAGCAGCTCTTTCCTTCATTCACCGTCCCAACATCTGATGAAACCGATCCTGACCGTCGAATCAGATGACCGCATCTCGGGATCCATCAGTAGGGAAATTCGCGTGGAACGGTTGATTTCTAGTTGCGGTGCGTTGGAAAAAGCTGAGACAGGGCAGTACCGAAGGGACTCGGAAATGGCCAGGCAGAAAGATGCGTTAGAATAAACTTGTAGATTAGCAGCAAAAAATAGCATATTAGTTGGGAGGACATATTTTCACGCCAACAAGCCATGTCCATGTGATGAACACAAGAAACTTCCCCTCAACTCCCTGTGAAATCCCCATGTAAACGCAAGGAAACTGAAAAAGCAGAAGGACAGACGCGCATTACTTTATCGCTTTCGTGTTTTTCCACAACTTTGTTTTTTCCTCTGTCAATTCAACTCAATTGCGACTTGATGCGTGAAGCGTACGTAAAAGATAAGAGAGGAAAGAGACATGAAGAGGACGAGACTTTTACAATGGGGTGGAAACTTGTTGAGGCTTCTTAGTTGCTTGGATGTTAAGTTGAAAATGAGAGGAAATTGTAGGGGCAAGTAAATAGAATGAATATGCATTCTTGTTCTGTGTAAATGTTTGGCATCTCTAGCAACGATTTTGAATTTTCTAAAGGCTTCAATATTGATTCCACATGTTCTCAAGCTCCAAAAGAGGTGAGTTAGAGAAAATAGATTATTTTTAATTTCAAGAAATGTCCGGCGAGAAAGACTAAATTGCATTGGAAGGAAATGCACCTACACGTCCACATTATGCACCATGCCATCTTCATGGACCCATGCTTCATGCGTCTCATCATCACCTTGAAGTAGCCACAGGCCCACAATCATAAATACCAACTTCCCTTAAAGAACTTCATCTAGCATGGCCATCAAGGAATTTTTAGTGATACATATCCAAAGTAAAACTCTCACTGCCACAAAATGCCAAAATGTCATCCAAGTTAGTTAAATATTGATATGATGTGTCAAAATTCATTTGGCCCAGCTTGGTTGCATACATACATGACACGGTTAAAATGGACCCTTTTTAATAGTTGAACATAACACAATTGTGAAAACAAATCAAAGCTCAACTAGAAAAAAGTATCATTATTCAGTGGGAAAAACTAATTTTACAATGAAAGATGAAATATTCATAAACCCAAGCAATGATCTAACTCCAAATAAAAAAATAAAAATAAAAACTAGCAAATGGAGAGAAACTCTTATTCCATCGACTATTGGTTGTGATTGGTTTACAAGTTATGAACGTCGTGCACAAGTAAATTTAACGAAATATAATGTGGTTGATGTTAATGTTTGTAAACCCACCAATTAAAAGATCAACTAAAGAAAGTTTCCTCTTACTAGGAATGGGAGAAAAAACATGGCCATCCTAAAAATAAAGGAAAAATAAATCAGGTAAAAAATCTTGAAATTATCTCTTCTTGTGTTAGCAATAATCTCATAGACGGATCATATATACGGTAAGAAAACCTTCAATATCTTTTGCATTTCTTTTCCTACTCATGGATCCATATATGAGCGCAGAAGTTCTTTGCTCCTCAATCAAATTGTAAACCGGGCCGATAATGCTTCTCACAACTTGTGTTAGCAATAATGTCATGGATTAGGTTGGCCTGCTTGAGCCTGAGTGTGGCCTCTAGCAACTGGCAGGTCATACTCGTCTTAGTTGCGTTGGCATCGTTCCCAATTTTGATGTGGTCAAGGTTGCTGCAATCTTGAATTTGCATTTCCATTAACGATGTGAAGGCCTTGGGTTAATTTAGTGAATTTAGCAGCAAAACCTCATGCAGCTTTATTTCATTGACGGTCTCGTTGAACTTGTTTTGAGCTAAATTTTTCAACACTTAAATTTTGGCATTAATTGAGTAGAAAATTAAAGGTTAATTTTTAGCCTCTAAAAACTATTCATCATTAAAATTGCATAGTACATTATGTAGATATTAGGAATATTTGCATAGAATTTATTAATATTTATAAAATAAAAATAAATAAATAAAGGGTTTTAATAAAAAAAGAAAAGAAAAAAGGGCAAGACTGGGCCGGGTTCACGCTGGCCCAGCCTCTTTTCTTTTTCCTCTTCTTTCCCGCCGGGTCGGCCCATTTTCCCTTCTCCCCGGCCCGGCCCGCGCGCCTATCTCTTCCTCCTTCCATCTCTGTAGCACCACAGACGTACCCGAGCAGAAAGCAGGAGCAGCCGTGATCCGAGGGTCGGGTTCAGGCCGAGATTGAGAGTGGGAGAGAGCGAGAAGCAGAGAGCGAAGAGAAGAGTGAGGCGGTGAGTGAAGGGCCTCCTCCGGTAGCCGCTGCGTCTGGACCTCGGCCGCCAACCCTCACCGACGCGTGCCTCTCCCTCACGGTAGGTCTCGGTGTGTTTCTTTTTTGATTGGTTTCGGGTTGTGTCGATTTCCTGAAGATCTCGGCTCCGAGGCGTGTCAAGCTCGTCCTCCATTCACCGCCGCCGAGCCGGGTAGGGCCGCTGCCGCGACCGCCCCTGTTTTTCTCTGTCCTGCGAGTCCTCTGTTTTGCCCCGTTTTGGGTGACATCGGGCCGGCGCTCGCGGCCGTTCGGCTCGCGCGAGCTCCAGCCCTCGTCGCCCTTGCATTTTGTTTCCATGTTTCCATAGTCCCCGTACGTCGTGTGTCTCTCCGGCCCGAGTTCGAGTCCCGGTTGAGCCAGAAACCTTACGATTCGGCAGCGCACATCAACTGTTTGTGAAAATGCCCCAGTTAGCGTTAATATAAAATGAGACCAAGACCGTCCTTCGACGGGCTGGCTTATGCCGTCCTTTGTTGATGTTGATTATTCCCTCGCAGATTCGTGCAGCCCTGAATGTTTCTGCCCTCATTATCCTCTTCCTTTTGTGAGCCGTATGCATGCTAGCGGTTAAATCGTGGGATGTGTCGGTGAAGCGAAGGCCTTGTGAGGATTCCTGAATGAGCCCTCGCCTCACGGCCATCAACTGGCGATGGAAAACTGCCAAAGAAATCAAAATGACAGCACAATCGAATCGAAGCATTACATGAAGTGATGGAAAACGAAACCGACATAAAGAGAGAGTACCAAGTGGGCTGATGGACGGCCAACAGACAAAGGCGAGGCCGCAATCCGCGAGATCAAGAGAGAGACTGGACGAGACGGCGACTCAGGCGAGACCAGAGAGGGAAAAAAAACGAAGGACGCCGTTGGAGAGACGAGAGAGAGGCCAGACCTGAGAGCGTGAAGCAGAAAGTAGAAGGTGTTCTAAATTTAAGACATTTTAGGGTTTTGCTTGAATCTATTAAACCGGTTTTAACTGAGAACCGGTTTTGAAATCTGTTCCAAACCGGTTTCACCCCCAGAACTATTTTTACTAGGCCGGGGAGGCGTGCTGTGTTAGCATCTTATTTCGAAAGCGAGTTGTCCTCTTCATGGGCGAGATTGGAAGATTTTACGGATGATCCCGCCATTCGACTAATTATTTTTTCTTGACAAAAGATATATGAACTCGATAATCTTATAGTCTGAATTTTCCATGTAAGGAGAACTTGGTATCAGAAATTGCTGCCAAATCCGGAGAGGCATCTCCGAATGAAAATTGTCAATCTTGAGGGGGGACATGAGTTTTTTAAAGGAGCGATACTTGTCCAAAAATCCAGTTCTAAACTTTGAAAATTTGTCATTTTAGTCATAAACTATTTCACGATTTATTAATTTAGTTTTATATATTTTAATGATTTGTCAATATAATCCTTATGATAATTTTAACTAGAAATCACTGAAACAGCTCGCGTCCAAGATAGTGGTTTCTCACCAAAATTGGTCAAAAAAGATTATATTAACAAACCGTCAAAAATTTAGGATTTAATTAGCAAAATTAAGAAGTTTAGAGCTAAATTTGCTTCCCTACAATAGGTTCAAGATTCTTTGCAACATTTGGCCATTTTGTGGGCAATTGGAGTTGGTGGTTTTAGGAAACATATTTAATTGAGTAAATTAGTGCAACAAAACCGAAAAAAGAAAAAAGAAAAAAGAAAAAAATCCGGTAATAAGTCTTTTTACTTTGTCAAATTGTCATTGAGTGCTAATCATGCAGAAGCATTCGTGTAATTGTTGAATACAAGTCTAACATGAAAATTATATGTGAAATTAATATAAATTGTGCTGCCCAGAGATGTAATCGAACGGACTACGTCGAACTTTTAAAACAATGAGGACCCTTTAGAAAAATTTATTATGATTTATTGTCACTAAGTTGTTTAGTCTCTTCAAGCCCATCTAGCTCCATCTCCGCCACTCCCACTTTTGAAACTTCCTCTTGATAGTATTACTATCGAATATAAATAATCTGCAGATGTTGAAATTTCGTAGCGACAATGATCTATTGGTAGCTTCCTCTTGGGACCTAGCGGATAAGAATTTGTCTATTCTGAAAATTGGAAACTTTTGTTTTTTGGTATTGACTATTGGAATATTTTCTAGGTCTTTAGGAGGGAAAAGTACAAAAAAAAAATTCTAAACATATTGCATGGGCACCAATTTAGTTTTAAATTCTTAAGTTATATAAATTTAATCCTACTTTTTTTCACATCAGTACTAATTGAATATATTGGACAAATTTAGGCTAGAAATTGCTAATTGGATTCCGATTGTCCCACGGATATAGCTTACGCTAACGTGATTATGTATTTTTTACAAATTTTAATTATTTTTCAATTATTTTTTAATTTTTTTCTTTTTCTTTTCCTCTTTTCTTCTCTTTTCCTTCTTCTCTCTTTTTTTTTTTTTTTATCCCTTAATTTCCTTCACCAATTGCCAGCCGCCAACAAGGGTGATGGCCAGGACGCTAGCTTTTTTATCTGGACGCATGAATTGCAAATGGGAAGTACGCTCGGACTGTTTGACGCTCGTGCTGGGGGTTTTGTTCGAAGAAGACGTGAGCTGGGAGTTGCTGCCGATCTTGGACCAGATCAAAGGAAAATTAAAAGAATTCCAGAACCTTTCCTTGACCCATTGCAGTAGAGAGGCCAACAAGCCTGCAGACTATATTGTAAAAGCCCAACGCGAGAATTCTCTTCCATACTAGATTGTAAAGGCCACATTTTTAATCTTCTCACTTCTTGATAAATGAAATGCCCTTCCACTAGCTCTTTCTTTGCCTTTTCCAAGCTAGCTCTACATGTTAATAAACAAGGCCGAAATTTAAAAAAAAAAAATTTCCTTTGATGTAGTCAAAGTAGAAATAAAATTTTGAGAGTAATAAAACTCTAGACCTTTCGTACTCATTCAGTAGGTCAAGGGGAAGAACCTCCTTAGCCCCAGTACGACTGAGGCGCACTTTGAATGCAAAGAACAGAAGCTCAGTCATCTGAAAGATGGGGACAACAATAAAGAAAATCATTGGTCGTTTCGATTCCGTTTGTTTTGTAGAAAACAAATTCTAAAAAAACATTTTCCTCATTTTTCAGTATTCAATTCTCTTAAAAAATTGAGTTAATAGAAAGAAAATGATCTCTCTTTGAAAATAGAAAACATTTTGCAAAATATGATTAGGTATCGACACTTGGATTCAAAACTTTATACTTGAGCATGAAAATTCTAATGTTGGTCTTGGGTCGCGATGTTCAAGACCAAGTCTCCAATGGTTGGGCCCGAGCCCTCGGCACCCACAAACCCCTAGTGCCCATGAACAATTCTCGACACTTGAGCCTCAGTCCATAAGGGATGTGCTCAAATCTCAGTTACTCAAGCTCTAGTCCACAAAGACTATGCATGGGTCCTTGGTGCTTGGGTTATTAATCAATCAAAAGTTCATTCTTATAAAAATATTTTTAAAACGAATTTTTAATTATTATTATTTATTTTACTTTTCTTTGTTTCTTTTTTTTTCTTTTCCTAGAAAAGAAAAAGAGGAAAGAAAAAGAGAATATAAGAGAAGAAAGATAAAAAAAATTGATTTTTTGGTGATTTTTCTCCGGAAAATCTAATTAATCTACCAAACGGCGGAAAAGAGCCCTGCATATTTCATTCACACACTATTTGATCATGTGAAAAGAGTCCGCATATCAAATAGCCATCGAATTTCCAGTTCATGAAAGATATCAGACTACAGTTCAAAGGGCCAAAAAAAGGACTCACCATTGAGAGAGTTGCAGAGCCAGCTCCAACTTCAGCTTGAAAGTGGTCGAAACACAGAGTACACAATTCAGTCGGCTTCACGACATACTGAAGGAAGCAGACAAATGAAGATTAAGACATCATGCCATAATTTCGTTGTGAAAATAGATGCAGAAAAATCCAGCTTCGAGTTGACATCAACAATCACTTCTAGAAAATTTGATATTTTTGACAATTCTATCACTGCATGAATTTTTCCACTTATCTTCAAAATGAAAGTCATTCTCTTCGCCGTAACAACAAAAGATGTATGGTGCTCTGCTTCTACATTCTTTCTTTTACCTTCCTTTGTTTTCCTTAATGAGGACCAGACAAATTAATCAAACGCTAAAGACATTCTCACAGCTGCTTGCTTCTGACTATAGCACCACACAAAGTAATCACCTCTTACATACTTTACACGTGAGGTGTCCCAGCAATCCTGAGAAAGATCTTTAGTAACACTTTTTTCTTGGATAGTGGTAGTGCATAGGTTTCCGAGGTGGCATTTGGTAAATCGTGTTCCTTGACCTCTGCAAGGAGTGATAAAAGAAGCTCTCTTACGCTCACTACAGTGCACAGGCAAAGGCTTCATGCCATAAAGTTGAATAGCAAAAGATATATGCCCACATGGACCTAAGATGTGATTCTCGTGAAAATATCATCCTTCTCTTAAAGAAAGTTCTCAATAGAGTAGATCTTTGAAATACCTCGTGAATTAAAAGAATTTAGAGACTCTAACATGACTAAGCATGCGATAATGTGTTTGGGAATAAAAAAATACTCGCTTATAACGATGTACTCTTTAGGCCACCTCAGTACACCGAAGCTTGTCACGAGCCCTGGACAAAATGAACATCACTAGAACAGCTACGGCAATATTTTATGATCTGAAAACACAAAACTGAAGAGACTATTGGAATGTAATATGACAGCAACACTGCCTAAATTGACGTCTAAATCCGTAAAAGATAAAAATTTATTTGCCTCGACAACTTCTGTCCACCATTTTGGATGCGTGATGTCAGGTAATCAATTTCTTGACGAGTGAGTGGTTTAAACTACAGATTTTGAAGGGCAAGTTTACATGCAAATCCTCTCGACATGTAGAGCTCGTTTTCTACTTACATGGTAGCTTCAAACCCTAACCCTTTATCTTCATCTTCGCATACATCCTTGTTTCCTTCCATCGTCAGCCTTTCCATTGATGTTATCCTCAATTCTCCATCCGTTCAGACTTCTACTCCATCTTCGAATTCTCCCCCAGTCAGTTCCTTGATGCTCGACATGAATCGATATCCATTTTACCGATTTGCTGCATGTTACCCATCCTTCACCAGCTCAATTTCCTCGCTACCAGCTGTTTAGATTTCCCAACTCCTGATTTACTCAACCCACTCCCTTCTCCTCGCTGATCTTCTGTTGCATGTCTCTTCCTCTCTTCGAATTGTCTCTATGGTTGGGGCTACTTACTGAATTCTGAATTCATGGCCGAAAATGATGATGACGGTGTCTCTCGGCTCACTGCCCTATGTTCCCGAATGGGCCGACTTTGGCCGGAACAGAGGATTGACGTCTGGACTGATGCACCACCTGCAGCGACAGTTGAAGATTGTAAGTTGTCTTTGATTGGTAAAGTTCTATCTAATCCATCCATCAATTTACAAGCCTTTCAAAGTACTCTAAGACGTGTGTGGAGAACAGACCAGGTCGATATCTCTGTTTGGGAAGAAGGGTTGTATGTTGCTAAATTCAAATCCGATGCGGATAGACAACGTGTTCTAGATGGGGCCCCTGGCTCTTTTCAGGCCATTTAGTAATATTCAAGGCCTGGATCCCCGATACGCTGTTGCATTGTTATGACTTTTTGACCTGTCCATTCTGGGCGCACGTCCTTGGTATTCCACTAGAATGGTGTTCTGTAAATATGATTGAAAGAGCTGTCAGGCACATAGGTAAAGTCATAGAAGTTCGTATCGATAGCAAAGAAGGTACTCCTATCCGAACTGTGAAAGCTCGGGTTGATCTTGATGTAAGGGAACCTCTAAAGACAAGACAGTTCATACAACTCAATGGGAAGACTTTATGGTTAGATTTTCGGTATGAACGCTTATCCCATTTCTGTTATTCTTGTGGTAAACTCGGCCACTATGCTACATATTGCAAGGACTATCCTTTTACTGAAGTGAAGATGGAGGGCAAAGAAAAGATGGCCTATGGTCAATGGTTAAGAGCGAAGTTCGGGAACATAGTCCCTATTGGAAGGTTTTCTATGAACTGCCAACCATACCTGAAGATCTAGATGAGGTCATCCCAAAAACTCCCCCACCCTCCCTTCCGCTGGTTGTGGCTCCACCCTCTTTTGATCAAGATAATAGGTGGAATTCTTCATGCGCCTGACCTGCCTCTTCTTCACAAGGATGCTACATCAGCCAAGCAACCTGTACTAACAGAGAAACAAACAGCGGCTGCATCAGACCAGAGGTCCAAATCTCCAACACGAGTAGCAGTGGACCTTGCCTCTGCAAAGCAGAAAGCTCCTCAAGATCCGGTACTATGTATTTCCAATTCCAAAAAGACAAAGCAGACCCGCCTCAACACCACAGCAGGTACAAGCAAAAAACTGAAACGGTATTCTCCTTATACTCCACGACTACATCTACATGATGACCTAGATGATACACAACTTCTGGATACTCCTATTATGGAAGCTGAAGGAGTCGGACAGTGGGCTATGGTGGCTTGCCCAAAAAAGCCACCGAGTTAAAAATGAAGCTCTTGAGCTAGAATTGTCAGGGGCTGGGCAACCCCCTGACAGTTAAATCACTCAAGGCCTTAGTGGCTAAGGAGAGGCCCGACATTATTTTTTTGATGGAAACAAATAACCAAGAGGTTGTAGTCCAACGGGTACGAAAGTGACTCAGATATCCTAATTCTATTTTGTTGAATCCTATTGGTTTAGCTGGGGGGATAGCTCTTTTTTGGAATGATCAGTTTAATCTAACGCTGGACCGATCTGCACCGGAGTTTTTTGATGTCATTTGCACTGATCTAATGGGTGGCAATCGGATGAGACTCACCTGCATTCATGCCCCACCTAATATTCAGTAGTGCTGGCTGTTTTGGGCTGACTTAAGGTTTATATGCGCTATCAACACCCTTCCATGGATTTGTGTCGGTGACTTCAATGAAGTACTCTATCCCTGGAAAAAAGCAGGTAAGTGTTGTGCTGACTTTACTAGGATGCATGCTTTTAGGGAAGTATTACATGATTGCTCATTCATGGATATAGAAAGTAAAGGTTGTTCTTTTACCTGGATGAATCAAAGGTCTGGTGATAATCTTGTCAAGGAACAATTGGATAGGGCTCTTTGTAATCTAGAGTGGCGCCTTAATTTCCCAGAGGCTGAGGTGTTTGCTTTACCTGCGGTGGGGTCTAACCATAGCTCATTGCTCTTAAACATTGTAACTATACCTTGTCGCCGCTATCGACCTTTTATCTTTGAATCCTTTTGGCTTCAAGACCCTGACTGCCGTGAAATCGTGGCTCGGTCATGGACTGCCGCACAGCCACACATTACTACCCTGCCTTCCCGACTTAAGGTGGTGTCCTCAGCTCTGGCTCGGTGGAGCAAATCCAAATTTTCGAGGGGCCATCAGCAGCTTGCCCTTTTGTACCAACAACTCCTAGATCACACTAATCAGCCTCTTTGTACATATGATGCATCGCTGGTTACTCACCTGAAAGGGCAAATTCAGAAGTTATGGCAGCAAGAAAAATAGTTCTAGGCGATGCGTTCCAAAATCAACTGGCTCAGATGGAGGGATAAAAATACTAAATTTTTTCATGCAACAACTATACAAAGGCGACAACGCAAGAAAATTAGTATGTTGCAAGATGACAATCAAGCTTGGGTGCGTGATCCTGGACTTTTGAAAACGATGGCGACGGATTACTTTTCACATCTATATCAGACGGTGGGACATCGCGATTACTGGCCTATTCTGCACCAATGTCCTCGGGTTGTTACTACTGAGATGAATGTCCTTAATAGCTCCTGTCTCCAAAAAGGAAGTTCAAGAGGCTACATTCCAATAGGGGCTTTTACCAAAGCCCCAGGTCCAGACGGCTTCAATGGACTCTTCTATCAGCATCATTGAAATAATTCTTCAAGATGAAATATTCTTATCAGTGCAACAATTTTTTAATTCTGGAGTCCTACCACCGGATCTCAATTGAACCGTCATAGCCCTAGTACCTAAGGTACCACATCCTGAACGATTAGACCAATATCGTCCCATTAGTCTTTGTAATTATGCATACAAAATCATTTCTAAGGTGATTGCCAATCGCCTTAAGCCCTACTTGCCTGTACTTATCTCCCAGGAGCAAAGCGCCTTTGTTAGTGGACGTCAAATTCAGGACAATATCTTAATAGTCCAAGAGGTGCTTCATCAACTTAAAGTTAGAAACTGCAAACACCAATTCCGGGCTGTTCTCAAAATGGATATGCAAAAGGCATATGATAGGGTTGAGTGGAATTTTCTAAAAGACTATCTCCTCACTCTAGGCTTTCATCCTACATGGGTACAATGGATCATGCAATGTATAACGACGGTGTCTTTTACTGTTAAATTCAACGGCGAACTCTTGCCTTATTTTCAACCTACCCGAGGCATCAGACAGGGGGACCCCCTATCCCCCTACCTTTTTATCCTTCTGGCGAATCTGTTATCCCATCTTATCCATCAAGCCATCACCATGGGTCATCTCAAGGGAATCAAACTGAACAGATGGTGCCCCACTCTCTCTCATCTGTTTTTTTGTTGATGATGCTATCTTCTTTTTAGACGGAAAATTTATTGAATGTCAGAATCTAGCGAACATTGTTAATCAATATTGTTATGCTACTGGCCAACCTGTCAATAGAAATAAATCTAGCATATTTTTCAGCAAATCCTGCCCTCTTAGTCTACAAGAAAATTTAGCTGGAGTACTTCGAATTCCAGTGGTTTAGAGGACTGGAAAGTATCTAGGCATACCATCGGATTGGGGTAGATCTAAGCGGGACATTTTTGCTAGGATTTTGGGAAGGGTAAATGCCAAACTAGAAGGATAGAAAGAAAGTCTGCTATCTAAGGGCGGAAAGGAAATATTACTTAAAACTGTCGTACAACCAATACCTCAGTATGCCATGTCCATTTTTAGAATTCCTACATCTATTTGCCGATCCATTGAACAGAAAATTGCACAGTTTTGGTGGCAAAAAGATAGTACTAAAGCAGGCATTCATTGGAAAAATTGGGCTGTTCTCAAGCAAAGCAAAGACAGTGGGGGCCTCGGATTTCGAGATCTTCAAGATTTTAATAAAGCCATGCTTGGGAAACAAGCATGGCATTTGGTTCAAAATCCAACGGCGCTATGGAGTACACTTTTTAAAGGGCTTTACTTTCACTCTTCGAATTTTATACATGCTGAAAGGGGATCAAGACCTTCTTGGGGATGGCGAAGTATTCTTGTTGGGAGGGAGTCTATTCTACCTCATCTTCGCTGGTCGGTAGGTAATGGACATTCTATTAAAGTCCGAGAAGACCGATGGCTTCCTAGAGGAGTTATAGGGGGCCCGGCTAATCGGAACGCCCCACTATTTGTCACTGAACTAATGGACCCGGATAGTAGCAGTTGTAATGTTCCTCTTCCGCACCAACAATTTGATGCTTCCATAGTCCAAGAAATACTCAATATCCAGGTTCGACCTCAACACACTTCTGATAAAATTATCTGGACAGGGACTGTAAATGGCACATATTCTATGAAAACTGGATATCACACCCTTAGGAAAGTGATTCCTACCACCCAGCCGAACCTAGCTTCTTCGTCCTATCACCCACCCAAGTTACTATGGAAAGCTATTTGGGCTGTGAAGCTTCCACCTAAAATCAGACCTTTCCTCTGGTCGGTTTGCCATAATACTTTAGCCACGAAAGCTAATTTATTCCAACGATGCATCACTACAGACCCATACTAGCCTATATATTCCAACCTTATCCCAGAAACTACAGAACACCTCTTCCTTCTATGTCCATGGACGTAACATCTATGGTCTCATTCACAGATTAATATTCACATCACTCAGCACTCAATAACAAGGATTGATGCATGGTTAGTTGCTCAGCTAGAACAATGGCGTACCTGTCTTGATCTGGAAATGATTGCACCTCTGTTGTGGCAAATTTGGAAGGCGCGCAACTGATTTGTATTTCGGCAACAGCATCCCGATCATCTTCAGGTTATTGACATGGCCTTTGCCCAGGTTCGTGCCTACAAGCTGTCTGATCCGTTGTCACAGAGCTCGCCCCAATCTTCTCCGTATTCTCGTCCAGTATGGCGGCCACCAGAACCTGGCGTCGTAAAAATTAATATTGATGGGGCCTATTATCCTGATAGTGTAAAAGGGGCGATGGCGAGCATTCATCGAGATCATTCGGGCTCTCTTTTATATGATTTTACCTGTGATTTTCCAGCGACATCAGCTCTGCAGACCGAGATCCAAGTGCTCATCCTAACCCTTGATCATCTGTTACAAGAAGGGACGCATCAAGCTTAGTTTCTCATTGAATAGGACTGTTTGGTGTTGATGAATGCCCTTCACGATCAGCTCAAGACTCCATGGGAGGTGCAATCCCTCATTGCAGAAGCAGCAGCCAAGGTCTCTCTTTTCCCTAACCTAACTGTGTGTCACTATAGCAAAGAGGCCAATTTTGTGGCCGATTGGGCTGCCAAGGCCCATTGTAATGGCACTTTAATTCCGAACTGGGCTACATCCCCACCTGGCTTCCTTCTTGATCTTTTGTATGCTGAAGCCCACGCAGCGGGCTTCACTAGTTCTTCACATTGATATATAATATTGCCTCTTCCGACCAAAAAAAAAACTACAGATTTTGAAAGTGCCACCTGATAATTAGCATTCTACAAAAAAGTGCAATTTCTAACAGCATCCCTGTCAAACATATGTTCTCATTAGAAAGAATACATCACAAACCTGAGATAAAAGAGGTAAAATCGTCACTTCTGCATGACCCCCAACAATTGGAACGTCGACTTCTCTAGGATCAAGACCCTGTACTTCTGCCTGCAAGGAGCACAATAGATCAGAAGTCAACCTTGGAAATAAAAAAGTCGTTCTCCTTATAGAATTGTCTCGAAACTGGTGTCTTTCCCAATTTTGCTGAGTGTTAGTATCAAGTATCTATGACCATAGACGCCCTCATCATCATCATGAGAAGAGAATAAATAACATTCACTATTACATAACAGCAGTCACATGATTATTTTACCCAAAACAATCAAATCCACGGGCTTATGGACTCTACTGCTAGACTTGCAAATAGGCTGATTTTATTAACTTGCTTCTAAGCCATGCCCATGATCCCACAGATGGGCGTCAGCCTATTTAATAAAATTCAACTTAGTGGTCTTTTCACAAGATGCCCTTGGAGCAAGGTCTTAATTGCGGATTCACAAGATATGACGTTTGAAACAAAAGAGCATGCTAAACAAGGTAACATACGCTTCTTACTTTGTAGCCTCATACAAAGTGACGACCTGATTGATCCTCCGAACATAACGATACTTGATGCTTCTCGATAGAATCAGCAGGAGTGATACCTACCACAAAGGTATTTGCTCTAGCTACATCGAGCATGGTCACACCCAACGGTCTCTTTGGGTCATAAGTGCCAGCTTCCTTGAAATCTTCGGCTGCAATGGGAACTGTGGAGTTAAAAGTGTTGCTGCTAATCGGGTCATCTCTTGTCATTCCCGGTTTCCTGGGCATACCGCCAGTGATGATGACAAGGCCCATTCCTACCTGATTATTGAAGCAACAAATTCGTCTGACGTATTGAAATCATCCATAATGCAATGATGATATCGATAGGAAATAAAACATTATAAGAATTCGACTTGACAAAGAAAACATCGTCTTAACATCATCACGAAATATAACACAATGCTCAAATGTGACATGTCGGTGGTGAATGTGTGTTGCCAATTTGGCTTTTGTTGCACGTGCAGGGTCGCTAATTCGTCTTTATTAAACGTGCAGGGCCTCAAAACTCTGAAAACTCGTGGCCAACTCTTTCTAAGCCAGTTTTCTGAGCCAGTTCTACATGTAAGCAAACAAAAGCCGAAATGAAAACTTCTGTCTTCCTCTGATGTAATCAAGACGCGCCTGAGAATTTCGATGCCAATATTCAAACCTATATCTATGGTGCAAAGAAAATCTGGAAGGAGTTCAAAGCTACCTCACATTAGTACTGCACTAGCTCCAACCCCGGACATGATGTGCTTTAATCAGAAGTTCCTGCACTTTTGGGATGATGCATTCTCCTTCAAAGTACATTCGTCCTCCAAACCCCAAAGTTGCAATCGCTTCCCCAGCACGGTAGAAAGAATGGTGTGTCCTTCAGCTTCTGGCGCCATACAATCAGTCTTTAACTCAGTGAATTCTGGCACATCGGGCAACTTTTCCAAGGACATGCAATATTTGATCTCCGCTTTTGTCAACGAATTCAATTCTTTCAAGCCTTCGACAACTCTCAATTTTGCACAATGTTTTAGCTCAAGATTCCGTAAATTTTTCAACTTCGACAGGTTAGGCAATAGTTCGATCACCTTACACATGGAAATGTGCAGAAACATAAGTGATTCTAGTTCCCCCAAACCTGGAATCTCCACTAGTTCGGGAAAGTCACTAAGTCGCAACTCTTGTAGCCTTTTCAAGCGCAATAGATCGGGCATGCGTGGTGTTAGACATCCAGTTATTGAGAGAACCAACAAGCTTTGGAAGTCGGAGAAATCTGGCAATTGCGGGATAGTGTGAAGTTTCAAGGTTGATAAGCTAAGTGGAAGCCGATTTATGGAGTGCACGTCCTTCCAAGGCGAGGTAACCTCGTTTGGCATCCGAAATGTCATAGATTGTTCTTTACGCACTTCGAGATGATGTAAATGAACTAGGCTCGAAAGCTCGGGAAGAACAGGAAATTCAGTAGCTTCAACCACCAGGCATTTCAAACTTGAGGGAAGCTCGGGCAACGGGGAAAGCCGGTGGCTTGCAATTTTAAGCGTTTGGAGACTAGAGAAATCATTGATGTTTCTTGGAATTATAGAGATCGGGCTCCCATATAAGTTCAAGATTCTCAGACAAGTCAAGCTCAATGTTTCCCATTCATCCTTGAGATCATCCTTGAGATGCAGACAAAACGAGGCATCGAGCTCTTCTAGTGTCTCCACCCCTCCAAGAGCTTTAGGTATTGTGTGTATCTTAGTGTATGCCACATGTAAGACTTTTAGTCTTTTCATTTGCCCAATAGAATCCGGAAGCTCATATAGATTCTTGCATCCAGAAAGAGACAAATGCGTGAAACTCGTAAACATTCCAATGGGCTTTAAGGGAGTGGAGATCTTCAAGAGTTTAAAATCCAACTTGACTGATGAATTTTGTTCCCCAGAGTGCGCAAGTTCAAATTGATTTCCCCATTCAGATAAAGGAAAACGTGTGAAATTCATTAACTGTCTAATAAAATCATGAAGAATGTAGCCTGAGGAGAATTTTAAATCCAACTCAATCGATGAAGCTAGCTCCCAAATAAAGTCCAGAAGCTCATATAGATTCATGCATTTAGATAAAAACAAATGCATGAGGTTCTTTAACCTTTCGATGAAATCGGAAAGAATAGGGATCCTTGAAAAATTTAATTCCAACTCAACCAATGATTCTAGCTCTCCAATAGAGTCTGGAAGCTTATTTAGATTATAGCATTCAAATAAAAGCAAATGCTCAAGCTTTTTTAACCCTCCAATGGAATCAGGAAGAACGGAGATCCCTGAAAAATCTAAATCCAACTTCATCGATGATTCTAGCTTCCCAATAGAGTTCGGAAGCTCACATAGATTCTCGCAGTGAAATAAAATCAAAATCTTGAGATTCTTTAACTTTCTAATGGAGTTCGGAAGCTCGTGTAGATCACTGTAACAATTTAAATCCAACAAGACCAATGATTCTAGCTTCTGTAGATTATTGCATTCAACAAAATCCAAATACGCGAGATTCAACCTTCCAATAGAGTGATGTAGATTATTGCATTCACCCAAATCCAAATGTGTGAGATTCAACCTTCCAATAGAGTGAGGAAGTTGGTTGATATTACATCGAACTGTTAACTTCATTAAAGATTTTAGATTGCCTAGTGTCTCTAGAAGCTGAAATTGGATCAGATCCGTGATATAGGGATTGATAATCTCCGACAAGCGTTCTAGAGAACCGATTTCTTCAGGCAACCCTTTGAGGGATTTGCATCCCTGGATATCCAAAGTATTTAGCAGTTTTACCTTACCGATTGAGCTATCAATCGTATGCAAATTCAGACAACCCTTAAGAATCAATTTCTCCAACTTGCCAAACTCAGAAATGTTGGGCATCTTGGTTAAGGAAAAGCAGTACGACAAATTTAGTACTTTCAACTTTTTTGCCATCTGCAATGGAAAAAAAGGACAATTTCATGCCAAAGAAAGTACGTGAATACAATAGCATACAACTAGCTCATGAAGGTCAATTAATAAAATTTGAAGCCAACATAAGTGAGGCGGGTTAGTACCTCAATATGCCTCCATCCACCCCACTTGTGGGTGACGGCGCTCCATGAGAGGTTAAGCACGACCAAATTCACTAGGTGAAGATTCGTTGCTGAAAAATCCAATGGGCAAGATTGCCAAGAAAGCCATCTCAAATTACGAAGACGATTTTTGAAGTCACCTACAAAATTTATTTTGTTCCCTTTAAGGAACCTCAGCTTTGGCAAATAGGCTACGTCTTCAGGTGTTAAGTAATGAGGGATCGCCAAAGTGAGTGCTCGGACATCTCCTTTATCCTGCCAGCAGCAGCAGAGAATGAAGATGAGGGGGCAGCACAAGAAGCAAAAAACCAATGTAAGTAGTCAATAATGTCAGTGTTACTTCGAGCCCAAACTAGTTACTTTTGTGCTTCTCAGCTTGAAAATAAGACAAACCAAGCATGTTTAAAAGGTCCATTCGGTGTTGATTGCTCTGTATCTTCACAGACTAAACACTTTCAATGAAATAGAGCTCATTTTCATTCTCACTGGACAAAAAAGGAAGAATTTCAACTGAGCAAACGACGCATTAGCTTTCTTCTCGTTTCTCATGGGTATGGCGTGCAAACATATACTTTTGTTGTTTATATAGAGTTAGCATTCTATTTCTCTATAAATTACAAATAGCGCAGGCCATCAACCGATACTCGTTTTTAAAACACACGAGGAAAGATTTTGTTGGATTGATTATATATTCTACTCTTGATAACTTTACCTCGTCCCTCCTCAGTATGTCTAAATTATTCTCGTCAATCACCAGACAATGACAATTTCCAGCATCTTCGAGATTCTCTTTATTGGCAATGTACCTTCCTAGATCTCGAACTTCATCATGCATCCAGAATGTATTATTGTGCTCATTGATAAATTCACCATTCATCCTGAATGTATTATTGTGCTCATTGATCTTTATCAATGACATGAGGAGAAGGTCATTAATTGCGCTGTGTGGATTAAATTTGCAATCTTCCCACATGTTATATGCATATTTCTCATCCTCCCCAATGCAAAAACATGCTATGTCTAGGAATATTTGTTTTTCCCGGGCGTCCAATTTGTTGACACTTATCATCAGTGTTTCTCGGACTTCCTTACATGGGACTTGCTTTAAGTCCTTCAATGTCTCGTCCCACTTCGATTTGACTGTGTTGGCGAAAAGAGAACCCACAACTCCCAAAGTCAAAGGTAGCCTTCCAATGTGTGAAACGACTTCAAATGAGAAATTGCACCAATCTTCCGGAGGAGTATCTCTTCTAAAGGCATGCTTGCTGAAAAGCTTAATAGCTTGCTCCATAGGCATCTCCTTTACTGGGTATTCTATGTAACGACTAGGTTGCGTTTGCTTGTCATTTTCTAGTCTTGTCCAATTTAATATGGACCTTCTGTCCCTAAGTGTGACTATGATCCTGCTTCCAAAACCAAACCAGCTGTAGCTCCCTGCAAGTTTATCGAGTTGCTCCTTCTTGTTCACATTATCGACAACAACCAACACTTTTTTGTTGTGAAGTCCTTTACTTATTCGATTAATCCCCTCGTTGGTGTCATGGACTCCGTCAGCAGAGGTTGAGCCCAATGTATCGGATAACAGTTTCTTTTGCATGTGTAGAAGACGTTGATCTTGCGGCAGGTCTTGGGCATCATTAACATCATTAAGGAAACTACAGTAATCAAATTTAGACCGGAATCGGTTGAAGATAACGCTAGCAAGAGTGGTTTTACCAATACCACCCGTCCCATAAATTATAACAAAATGTACATCGTCAACAGAGTCCACTTTCAACAATTCCTCTATATCCTTTTCATCATCCATTTCAACTAGATCGTCGGGAAGATATCTGTTCTTCACCTTCAGCTTAAGTAGAACCGTTTGAACAATCAATTTTATGAGTTCCCCACCCCTGCCAGACAGCGATGGTGGACGAATTCAGACAGAGAAAATGACGACAAAATACTATTCCTAACTTTAAGCATATGCTGTTGGAATAAGATAAGCTAAACATGTTAAGACCACTTTACAAACTGTGGCAGTTTTTCAAATAACAAATCTGAATCGATTTAAATATAACAATCTCAAGTTATAGTGAAAATTATCTAGATTATAAAGTGATCGAATTAGCTACCGTGGCTACTGCCCTGACTCCATTGATTGGGGGTTAGACACTATCACTCAGTTCGGATACTGCCCAGACTCTCGTTTTATTGGGTTTAAAACCAACACTTAGATTGGATGCAGCGAGCAAGAGGAAAAGGAAATGATTCGGAAGGATACCGCAGGAGAAAAAACAAGAGAAAAGAATGAATGTATATCTTTTTCGTTTGAATGAAGGATACCGCAGGAGAAAAATAAGTTTTAGTTATTTTTAATGTACAGGAAATATTTTGAGATTGATCAGATATATAATTAGTTCCTACGCTTGTAGTACAAAATCAGTCTGTTTGATCTACACTTAATAAGCATTAATACTTGTCTTTTTATTGTTTCTACTTTACCTTTTTTTCTAAATTGTTCAAAAATATTTATTTTGCTATATAAATTTGTTTTAAGGTTTTTGACGACCAAACAGGATGCCAACTTAGCATTCAGCAGCAACTTGACGATGACATAACATTTACCCCAACTTTTATCAACTTACAGAGAAATTAATTTCTCGGAGGACGAAGATTGAACATAAGGTAAAAGCACAGAGACTATTAATATCTTTAGATGTATAACGTGATCGATTAGAGTTTATCCTAAATAAAAAGTTCTTTGACAGATTATATTAAAATTAATTACACGAAAAAGTTGTGGAAACTTACTCTAGTCCTTCCAGCTTCCAACCAACTCTAGATGCAACCTCACGAAGAGCATCTCTCCAGCTCTTCACCTCATCGGGGTCATACTTCAACTTCTCCTCCTCATCGCCATACTTCGCCTTCTCCTTCTCAAGCTTAGACAGGGCATTACTGTACAATCCGGTACTGCTCTTGACATCCTCCGGCTTCACTAAGAAAATGGGAAGAATCTCCTTCTTCCCATTTGATTTTTTAGCACAATCTACCATTCGAACAACCTCACGGAGACACCATGGACTGGAAGCAAAGTCCTCAGAGAAGATGGGGATGTAGATTTGAGAGTCGTTGAGGGCTTTGAAAAGCTCCTCAATCTTCTCACCGACGTCGAGCTCTTTGTCATCTCTAAAGACGCGGATTCCTTTCTCAACCATGTCATGATAGAGGTAACTAGTAAAGTGAACCCGAGTGTCGGGACCCCTGAAACTCAGGAAAACCTCGAATTCCATTCCTGATGTGTTAGTGGAGGGTGCCATCGCACGTAGCTAACTGGACTCGAGACAGAATCGAGCTGAACGAAAATTGTCAATGACCTTGCTTGAGGCAAGACATCAACAAAAGAAAATAAAATAAAATAAAACGAGGGTGGGTGCGGTTAGTCACGATTCACAGCCATCAATCAGTGATGGTGAACTGCTGAAGAAATCAAAATTAGAGCACGCCGGAATCAAAACATTCCATGAAGTGATCGAAAACGAAACTGACATAAAGAGAGAGTACCTAGTGGGCTGATTGACGGCAGGCCGACAAAGGTGAGGCCACAGTCCGCGAGATCGAGAGAGAGACTAGACGAGACGGTGACGCAGGCGAGACCAGAGAGAGAAAAAAACGAGGGGCGCCGCTGGAGAGACGAGAGAGAGGCCAAATCTGAGAGCGTGACGCAGAAAGTAGAAGGTGTTCTAAATTCAAGACATTTTAGGGTTTTGCCTGAATCTATTAAACCGGTTTTAATTGCGAACTGGTTTTCAAATCTGTCCCAAACCGGTTTCACCCAAGGCCGGTGAGGCGTGCTCTTTTTAGCAGATTGTTACGGATGCGAGTTGTCCTCCACATGGGCGCAATTGGAAGATTTTACAGGTGATCCCATCATTCAATTAATCTTTTTTTTTTTTTTTTACCGAACAAGTTATGTAAACTTGGTAATCTTTTAGTCTGAACGCTCCACGTAAGGAGAACTTGATGTGAGAAATTGCCGCTGGTGATTATGGCGAATCTTCGGAGAGGCATCTCCAATCGAATATTCTCAATCTTGAGTTGAGACATGATCGTCCACGTTTAGCAGTGCAAGAAAGATTAAAAACATGCACCGTTGCTTATGCGTCCAGCTAGAGTTGGTGATATCAGGGAAAAACCAAAGCGAAAGAATAAAAATGGATCTGCTAATTAGTCATTTTCTTTTATAAAATTGTTATTACAATTGAATTCTAGCATCCATTTGTTTCGAAAAATAATTTCTGGAAGAATTTTTCCGAATTTTTTGGTATTTATATAATAGAAAATTAATTAGTTAGGCAAAATATTTTCCATTAATAGAAAAAGTCTTCTAGAATGGGAAAAAATATTTTCCGCTTTTCAAAAAAGGGAAAAAAAAAATTTCCTTACTCAATCTCCCTTATCTCACATGCTAGCTGGCTAGCCCTCTCTTCTTTCTTTTTTTCTTTTCTTTTCTTTTCTAAAAAGTTCAAATTATTTCTTTTTTTTTTTCTATATTTCCTTTTATTTTCTTTCTTCTTCGGCAATGGCCAACCACTAGATATATAAAAGCTCGAGCTTGCCACTTGCTAGATCAACGAGTGCAGGAGCTCACCTAGCCGTCGCCAGCGCTATGGCCGGCGACCGAAAAAGAATGAGGAAAAAAATAAAAACAATTAAAAATTCAATTTTAAAAAATAAATGAATAAATATTAAAATGAGTGCATGGAGGAAACTTAAATGAAATTTTCTATAACAAACAGCAAAAAATATTTTCTAATTTATTTTTAGGATTCAATAACGTAGGAAAATATTATTATTTTTTTGGAAAATGGCTTCATAGAAAAAAAAATTTAGAAACGCATATTTTCCGCGAAACGAATAGACCTTCTAATCTTTTAAAAAGATTCACACTTTTGTTAAATGGAAATCTAGCACAAAATCAACATCAAATGTGATGCACATAGTAACGCAATCAAACACAAGGACAAACTTCCTAAACAATGAGGCCCCTTTAGAAAGATTCATTATGAAATTGGATCCATTCAAGAGATGGGACAAATTGGATCTACACTGAAGACATGGCACAATTCTTACACACATAATTAAAATGTAAGACTGCAGTTAAAGAAAAATAACAATTTTCATGAAAACACTAAATTGCATCTGAGACTTCTGACTCTCACAAGAAGAAAATTAATCCTTCCTAAAAGACTTAAAATGCAAGTGTTAAAAAAAATTTCCAATTTCGATGGCTATGAAAGTAAAAATAGGCGACTCAAGTCAAAAGGCCGAAAAGATTAAGCCATGTCCAAATGATGAACACATGAAGTTTCCACGCAGCTCCTTTTGAAAGTTCCATGTAAACGCAGGGAAAATGAATCGCGCTCAAACAGTTGAGCGGCAGCCTGCCATAGAAATTGAGAGGAAAAAAAACAACAAATGAAAGATTCAATTACAAGAAAAAAATGTCATCCAAATGGAATCTGTATGACTTATAATCTGATCGAAGTAATAGGGATTCCTCCCTGCCAAAATACTATAACAAAAGAATGACTAGAAATAGATGCAAAATCTCATTTAATTAGTTGCAACGTTCGGCAAAATTCATCGCAGATGTTTCAATCATCCATCCTCAAGATATTTCATACAGAAAGAAAAAAGAGAGAGAATCTCTTCAAAATGTGGAGGTACGATAGAGCAAAGGGGGAGACACTTGCATGACTTTACCTTTGGTCTTTTCCACAACTTTTATTTCTCTTTTGACAATTCAACTCAATTGCGAGTGAGTGGGCGAAGCATTCATAAAAAGTGAGAGAGGAAGGAGAAATGAAGAGGACAAGACGCTTTTGTAATGGGGTTGAAACTTTTTGAGGATTTTTAGTTGCTTGGAGATTAATTAAGTCTTCTTTAACAAGACGGTGATTACAGAGACTTTATGAACCCCCACTAAACTATTCGTGCGCGTCAAAGATTGGTCAGTCCCTCAATCCACGCATAGTTTATCTTTTAATAAGTGTACGCATACGTTCTTTCGCAAGTATAAAAGGAAAATCCCCCCCCCCTCTCAATTTACGACTCTTTCTAGTATTCTTCTCCGTAACATTTCACTACCACCACAAACATGATATACTCTCTTAATTTTTTTTTTGTTGTATTATTAGTGAATAAAGAAAAAGAAGCTGATTCTTAATCAATCAAGCACCAAAAAAAAAAAAAAAAAAAAAAAAAAAAAAAAAGGAAATCCCATTGAAAGAACGGTCGCTTTGTACTAGTTCTTAAATAATTTTTTAACGGGCTTTTCTTCATGCATAATATACTAATTCTATCAACTTAGTAATTTCTACCCGTAGAGTAGCTTGAAGCAGCAACCATTAGAACGCAGAGTAGTTCGAATGTGAACCTGAGAAGGAACAACAAGGAAACCCTCGTGGATGGAGCGTAACCTTAGAGTTTTTCAAATCAAGTCGAATGACATACCCATCGCACCGGTAAAAGTTTGTAAACTTGTAGAGTTTTGTACAACAAAAATTTTAGACCTTCCTAAACAAATGTAATATTGACTATTATATGGAGACTACCCCACTTTATATTTTCATGTTCTTAATTATATTTGCAATGTTCGGAAATGCCACAAAGCTTTTGTGCGTCATTTTACGCCAATAACATTTGGACTTCATGTGCTTATTTTATGGAAGCAAAGCAAAAGTTAAAAGCTGAAGCGAGACATCAAGCTTTCTTAAAAATGCCAAACAACTTTTACACAAACTGGGTGGGAAGGTACCTGTGCCTCTCCTAAAAGGGGGAAGAAAAACATTAAAGTATCCTTGCGCTCAGGTACATAAAAAATTTTGGGGGGTTGTCCCATTTTTCAACTTTTACCATGCAAAGGCATCCTGAAAACACAAACATAATCGTTGAGAGGTGCCCCAAAAGTAATTTAAGGTATTGGGATTGTATAATGAGTCATTGAATTGGTTGGATGCTCAAAGAATCATTTATTCAATAAAAAAACAACGCAAAACTTCTTTTTTCTATATATCTCCGTGCATGTATATAATTTGTTTCATGTTTAGCTCTCTTTACTTTCCAGTATAAGCTAAGCCCACGAATCACAAAATATGAATGAAATTTACAGCTTATAGTTTAATATAGCTGCCTGACGATAAAGGAAATAAAAATGCCAAGGTCAGACACACTCGTCATCCATTTAAAGAGAGGACTAGAACATAAACCAATTTGATGGAAAATTTCAATGCAATATAATTGGTTTCTTTCGGCTCTAATACCAAATAATTCGAGATAATAAGGAGAAGAAGTGAAGTAGAAGCGTAAAGGGGATGCCAAAATCAACAATTGACAACAAAGAGGAGAAGAAAACGATTCATATAATTGGTTGATGCTCTCAAAAAAATCATACACTCAATACCAAATAACATAAAACTTATTATTATTATTTTTTATATCTCCATGCGTGCATATGATTTGGTTCAAGTTTAGCTCTGTCCATTTTCCGGTAAAAATCATGTCGGTCTTCGACATAGTGAGTTCAAATTTTGAGACACCGTCCATAGGCCGAGCGTATGTCACACACACGGAAGGCGCAATATGATTACGGGCATGCTAACCACCTTGGCCTCATGCCCGGACCTTTCAGATAAAAATGAGTGTATTTTCTTTCTAGTGAGTGTGGATAGCATGTAGATCTTATTTATTTTTGAGTTTTTATCTTGTACTACGTACAGATGAAACCCTTCCGGGGTTAGATTAATCTACAGTCATAAAGGAGCAAACACAACTTGGAAGGAGGATTTTGGCCTGGCACGTAAATGCAAATAATTGAGTAGACGAATAGAGAAAGGGTAAGTTCACGATGCTGGTAAAATGGCAGGCCTGGTATCGAAATTGCTTCTTCCCTTCGACGAGAGTCACGAACCTAGGACCACCCTAACGTGTCGCGCATTCTAGTTAATTACATCATCATCGAATATTTGCCTCTCTTATATTTATCCTTTTTTCTTTTGTTTCTCCATTCACATTACCGGAAATTCGACCACTGCCGAATGAACCTTCCCATATGTCAAACCACAACATGGGCCATCCACATTAAGAACAATTTATATTTTATTAGGGGGAAAATTGGAATTTACATCATGTACCTAATTCGTTTTGCCAAAGTATAAAGTTCTTTAGTGCCCTGAGAGCTCCTTCATGTTTTGAAAATCTGCCAAAATCCTCAAATTTGGCCCAATTTGTCCGAAGATTTAGATAAAAATGATTGTTGGCTTTTTAGATGTGACATTGTTTTAGTATTTTGCAATTAGTTGGTGTGATATCCTAAAATTTGACCAATTTCTAAATATAACAAATGGTTATTTTATCAATGCACTGATGGTTAATTTACTTTGAACTAATTACTCACGAGTTAATTAATCTATTAGGTGAGGCCGTAACGGGTTAAAACACGAAAGACCAGAGAATTCAATTAGAGATCGACCGCTCGACCGTAAGGATTGACAAGGATCAATTCTATACCATTATAAGTCAATTAGCGAACATATATAAGTTGATTCGACAGAAGTACATTGCCAGTTCATGGGTGGTTCCGCATGATTATGATGCTTGTGTCAAACGATGATAAACCGATTCTCTATGTGTAAGGGTAGGACAACCCTTGTGCACTGGTGTGGATGGTAGCACTAGCAATGCATGAGCAAGGAGGTTTGTCGGCCCTCCTGGGGTGGTGGGGTGATCACAAAGCTGGCTTTGTGCCAAAAAAGTCTGTTTGACAGTTTGGGAATATTGGATATCGTGTATGTCTTTCTTCCACCATTACATATATCAAATTTATTACATTGATAGACAAGTCTCTCACAAGCTCAAATTAGTACAAAACATTTTATCATGGGATTAGAGCATTGAAAGTCCTATAATTTGTCAATGAAGTACAATTTAGTCTTAAAACTTTAAAAAAGTACAATTAAGTTCTAAGACTTATTACGGAAGTATAATTGAGTCATAAAATTTTCAGAAAGTGCAATTAAGTTCTAAAATTTATTAAATTAATCAAATCAAGTCATTCCTTGATAGTATTTTTTGAAAGTTTTAAGACTTGATTACACTTTTATGATAAGTTTTAGAACTTAATTGCACTTTTTGAAAGTTTTAGAACTCAATTGTACTTTCGTAATAAGTTTTAGAACTTAATTGCACGTTTTGAAACTTTTAGGATTCAAGTGAATTTTCATAACAAGTTTTAGAACTTCTAATACACTTATCCCTCGTAACATTGTGCAAGAAAAGCAAGCTGTCATCAAAATAGATAATATCACCAGCATCAACCGAATGGGGCTGCCTATAAGTATCCCTCTCAAAGCAAGATAAAATTGGATCTATTCGAGAGATGGCACAGGTTGGATCCATTCAAAACATGGCATAATTCTTACGGGAGAATTACCAAAAAAGTCATAAACCTATTGCAATTGTGCCAATTTAGTCCTAAACTTTTTTTTTGCCAATTTAGTCCTAAACCTTTTACAATTGTGCCAATTCAGTCCATTCGGCCAAAATTGGCCGGTCGACACTGACATGGACGTCGGCCGGCCGGTGAACGATTTTTTAATAATTTTTTTCAAATTTTAAAATTTTTTTCGAATTTTTTAAATCTTTTTTTTTCCTATCTTCTTCTTCCTCTAGCCGGCGCCGGCCAGCCGGCTAGAGGAGAGGGCCGGTGAGGTCAGCCTTGCCGGCCACTGGCAAGGCTCACCCCTGCTGGCCACTGGCGAAGGCGAGCCTCGCCCAGAAACGACAAGGCCGCCGTCGCCACATCTAGCGAGGCTCGGCCTCGCCCAGCCATGGTGAGGTCGAGCCTCGCCATCCCTGGGCGAGGAGCCTTGCCGGCCACCGGCGAGGTCGATCCTCGCCTTGGTTGTGCGAGGGCTTCTTGTCCTCCTCCTGACCGCTGTTGCCGCTGCCCGTTGCAAACATTCTCTCTCTACTCTCTCTCTCTCTCTCTCTCTCTCTCTCTCTCTCTCTCTCTCTCTCTCTCTATGTCCCTCGCGAGCACGACCCCTCTCTCTCTCTCTTCTGTCTCTCTCTACTGGTTCGCGTTTAGGGTTTTCTCTCCGATTCAATCGAATCCGGCAGCCTGACGCGCGCGCCTTTATATGCAAGCGGACGGAGCGGAGGAGACGAAGGGGAACGCCTCGCCCAGCCAAGGCAAAGGTCGACCTCACCGGTGGCCGGCGAGGCTCCTTGCTAGATGTGGCGACGGTGGCCTCGCCGTCACTGGGCGAGGCTCGCCTTCGCTAGTGGCCGACGAGGGCGAGCCTCGCCAGTGGCCGACGAGGTCAAGGAAGAAGATAGGAAAAAAAAGAAAAAATTCAAAAATTCAAAAAATTAAAAATTCGAAAAAAATATTAAAAAATATTTTAAAATTACCACATCAGTATTTGCCGATCAATTGTCCTTGGTCGGCGTCCACGTCATCACAAGTTGACCGACCAATTTTGGCCGGATGGACTAAATTTGCACAATTATAAAAGGTTTAGGACTAAATTGGCCAAAAAAAAAAAAAGTTTATGACTGAATTGACATAATTGCAATAGGTTTAGGACTTTTTTGGTAATTTTCCCAAAACATTTCATTAAAACGCAAGACTGAAGTTTAAGAAAAAATTAGCAATTTCTGTGGGGACATCGCATTGCATCCAAGGCTTCCGAATCCCACTAGAAGAACATTAATACTCGAGACCTGAAATGCTAGGCATAAAAAATAATAATAGGTGACTTTAGTTGAGATGAAGTGGATTCAATCATCCATCATGAAGATCTTTTATGAGAGAGAGAGAGAGAGAGAGAGAGAGAGAGATTGAAGCCAAGGCGAGAGGGGGAGACAAATGGACGACTCTACCTTTCGTGTATTTTCATGTATTTTTATTTATTTATTTATTTATTTATTTATGTCAATTCAACTCAATTGCGAGGAAAGTGGGGAGGCATTCATAAAAGATTAGACAGGAAAGAGAAATGAAAAGGACAAGAGACTTTTACTGTCGCCATGACCTAAGCCCACCATTTGCCTTTTTTTTTTTTTTGGGTTAGTGACCTAAGCCCACTTTAATAAGTTATTTATATTTTGCCAGACAAACTTTATATCATTTAGTTGCTGGAAACGAGAGCTTTTTATTTAATGTTCATATGTCATTTCGAAGTGTTCTAATTACAACTATTTTATTTATCCAAAAAAGAGATTCAAGATATTACAAAATAAGCTCATATTTTCTTTTATCTGTGATTTGAGAAAACTTTCTTCAATTACACCTTAAATTGGCAAGTTACATATTATAAACTTTCTCCAACTATTTTTGTAATTGTAGGCAAGGATGCTTAGATCCATCCCTAGCACCATGTGCGAGGCAGCAAATTGGGCATTAATCCATGCCTCAAAACTCGCCAATTTACTCATGGTAATGTGCTCCTCCATCATTGGTTAGAGAAATTTTCCTTTGAGTAGCCTTTCAAATGAAGTTCAAGATATTTAAGGTGTGGATCCGGTACCCAAGAACAAACCTTACCCGACCGGAGAGGCGTACTCTTTTAGCATTATTTTTGGGGATAATTACATTAAAAATCCTAAAACTTATCACGAAAATATAATTGAATCCTAAAACTTTTAAAAAGTACAATTAAATTTTCAAACTTATCATAAAAGTTGAATCGAATCTTTAAACTTTCAAGGAGTGCAATCAAATCTTAAAATTTGTCAAAATAATTTAATCAAGTCCTCGAGTTAGATTATACTTTTTGAAAATTTTAGAATTTAATTGCATTTTTATAACGAATTTTTAGACTCAATTGCACTTTTTGAAAATTTTAAGATTCAAATGTACTTTTGTAACAAGTTTTAAGATTTAAGTATAATTTTTAAAAGTTTTAAAACCCAATCATTATTTCGTAATGAGTTTTAGAACTTCCAATATATTTATACTTTATTTTTATATATCTTTGTTGTCCTCTTCAGGGTGTAATTTGAAGTTGTTGTTGATGCCCAAATATGAAAAGAGACCAAAAGAAATACTTTACTTTCATTGTCGGAACAAATTTTACTTGAACTTTCACTGGTAAAAAAAAAAAACAGACACGTTCTTACACTGGCAGGACAAACACTAAAGTCGGTAACCTCTCATCCTGAATGCTCCAAGTAAGGAGAACTTGGTGTGAAAAATTGCTGCCGGGGACTTTGGGGATCAGTGGAGAGGCATCTCCCATTGGATATTCTCAATTGTGCCTTTCTGTGTTCCACTGAAAATTTCTACTCCCTCTGCCCACGACCCAAGAAGAGCCTCTAAAATGGCTATCTTTGCTCACTCGAGACTCTTAAAAGACTGGACAAGGCCACAAAAAGCTGCACTTGAAAAAAAATCCCTTGAACTTCAAGCCTAGTGCCAAAAACGAGCTTCCGCCTATTTGCAGTCACTGTCTGTCAAGGGAAAGAACCTCCTCGGCCCCAATAATGTTAGATGCAAATTGCGCAACCCCAACATCTCCATAACCAGAACAAGAACATGCATAATTGAGTAGAAAGATTAACGCACCTGTTTTGGGATCCATCGAACATAAAGCGGAAGCATAAAAAGGATTACCCACATATATCAAGGGGATCCACGCATCAAGTCCTTCTCCTCTATTGCCCTCCGTATCACTGGCTTAATGAGGCGGCCCCCCTCACGTTTAGCGTTAGGTAAACGCCCCTTAGGTGAGGATACATGTGAGAATTAGGGTTAGAGGAGAGACTTGAGTACTATTTATAGAGTTTCCATCCAGTCCCTCTCATTACGAGCCAAATTCAACTCGGCCCACTACCAAATTGACCCCATATTAGACTAATTAAGAAACCTTCTATCTCACCTTAGACCAGCCCTGTTTTACGGTAACCGTAAAAACAGTAAATTACAATATCAATTAATGTAGTCCACATTAGGAAAACTCTTACATTCTCCCACTTGGATTATATTAATTGAAATCGTACCTTATGCGCGCACATTGGTCCAGAGATAATTCTTAATAGTCAATCCTATCCCATAAAGTCTTAAACACCGAATCATGACGGTAACTGCATGTATACACACAGAGCCTTCCATGGTCACGAGTGCTCTCAACTTTATTGATATGAATTCAATATGGTAGTGTGGCAAATGGGTAACATCTCTCATAGAGAGATCCCATTTGTCAGTCACCATTCTCTTACCTTAGGTGTCACAAAAAACTTGTGCCACTAGAGAATGCTTTATGGTTCCAATGAACCCACATATGTCTTGTCCTTATGGTTAACATTTCTTTATGTATCACAAGACATATGCATAGGGCTAATAACCGGATGCCCGGATGCCCCTAGCCTTCACTTAAGGTTTATACAATTCCTTGAGACTTTATCAATATGTATTCAACATAATAACAACACATTCAAAATATTTTATTGAATGCAAAAGTTGATACATATCAAACCGTTATTAAGTGTAACGAACCACAGATGTGAACTTTATCAGATTAAAGCCAAAATAGCTCCCACTAAATAACAGTATCCGAAGATACTCCTAGGCCCATGTTAACGATATGTTACTAAAATACACATGGGCGTAGGCCTTTAGTTAGTGGATCTGCAACCATATCATCTGTGAAAATATGTTATATAATAAGTCACCTTTCTGTACCGTTTCTTTATGGTTAAAAATATCTTACCACCATATATTTAGACCTCTTAAGACATCTGTAGTAAATAAATAATATTACAAATTTGTTATCTCAATACAACCGTATGGATCTATCCATAAAATTAAAACGATCAACTCCTTCATGAGGTTCTAGAGCCTAAAAGCCTAAGTAACAGCCTAAAAGAATGTTACTAACACTGCTTACATAGTAGAAGATGACATAGAACTTATTTACTGCACTTCCTACTAACATAAATCTGTATTCCGTTATTGATTGCATGTCATCGGAACAGCCAGCAAAGTTTACATCTAAATACTCTACTAACTGCAAAAATTGAACATGTCTATAAATTAACATATAATCTCTTGTCTTCTTTAAGTACCTTAAAACCTTCTTGACAGCAACCCAGTGATCATGTCCTAGATTTAACCGATATCTGCCTAGAAGTCCCGTCACAAAGACAACATTTAGTCTAGTGCAAATTCGAGCATACATTATACTTTTAAGTGCATTGACATAAGGTACACCATTTAATTAAATTTTCTCAATATCTAAATAAGGACAATGTGATAGATTTAGTCCATCACCCTTAACAACATGAGCAATTCCTGGCTTGCAATGATGTATATTGAATATTTCAAATATACAATCAGCAAATGTCCTTCGAGAAAATCTCATATAATATGGCAAAAACAATCCTTAACAAAGGATATAAGATGTCTCAATGTCACAACTTGTAAGCAAAACATCATATACATAAAGTATGAGAAAAAATAAATTTTCTCCCACTGACCTTGCAGTATATTGAATTACTTTGTTCCAAATTGAACAAAATAACAATACTATGAAACTTTAATAATATTGTTTGGAAACTTGCTTAAGACCATGAATTATAACTTTTCAGTCTACACACAAGTTTACTTGAATCTGCTGCAAAATCATCCAGGTTGCACAATATAGATTTTGTATCTATTTGGCGTAACTTTATATCAAAATAAATTATTAATGCCACGTTCACTCGAAAGAACATTTAAAGAAATAATTATTTCTTCACTATAAACAATCCACCCCTCTTTTAGAGTTAAAACATTAGTTACAAATTTGGCTTTAAATTCCACAATCTTTGTTTAAAATTCTTTTAATTTTGTACGCCAATTTGCAACTAATGAACTTGTAACCTTTAGGCAAGTAAGTTAGTTTCCAAACACTATGATGTTTCATAGATTGTATATCGCCTTTTATGGCATCTAATCACATACTTGATTGAGAATAAGTAATGACATTTATAAATATGTCATTACATCAATCATATAGTAGATATTGTAATCATGCTCTCACAAATAGACTATATAGTCTGATGGTATAACTGATCATCTTTCCTTAACAAATCTCCTTAATAAAGCTGCAACCACTTCATTCTGCACTTGAGAGGTTTAAAAAATTTCATTATAAACTATATCAAGAATAGTACCTTGAACCTCAACAAGTTTAGTCTATGGTACAGGAGATTCCATAATTATCTGTATAGGTAAAGACAAAAACATAGTAACATCCATTATACTATTATCTTTAATAGTCTGAGAGCAATTATCCTCTACAATTACGTCAATTTTTAAAAACTTTAGAGTATGTGATTCCATAATTCTTGTACCTTCTTTAGGATCATAAAATCAATACCCCTTTTGTATATGAAAAAATTGCTTTCATAATAGCAGCCCACAAAAGACCAGATAAATTAGTCTTACTAATCATACTCATCACCATGTTCAATATGGTGCATTTATGCCTTTCGACCAAATCTTTTTGTCAGAATTTTCAGGTATAGTAATTAAATTACCACCCAAGAATCTACCAAGTATTTGACAAATGACCCTTTAAGCTATTTCGCATTGTCATATCTGCCAAAATACTAACGGCCACTGTTAAACCTAACAACCTTTTAAGACATTTATTTCGGTCATTTTCCTTAAATAAAAAAAAAAAAACTTTTGGAAACAACCTTTTAATCATATACGAGATGTATATGTCATTAGGACTTAAACACAATCTTTGCAGATGTGTCCTAATTTCAATATCAGACAAGACATAATTTCAAGCAACTAAGGCTTCCATCATCTTATAGCAAGCGGTCCGCGAGGCGGGCCTCTTTTCAAGTATTCCGAATGGAACGCTTCATGGACAATAAGCAAATTCAATTGCTCTTTTCTCAAGCAACAAATCATATGTCCACAACTTAAAATTTGAAGCGAAAAAAAACCTCAATGATGACGGAATTACCATTTACGGAAAAGGTGACTGAAAAACAAGCAAAAGTATATAATTAGCATCATGTGAGCATTGTGTAACTTGACGTACAAGTACACATCCAGAGAGTTACATGCAAAATCACATAATCACCTTTGGGCAGAATACATGACATGCAATTGTACACTCCCCACATGATAAAGGTTATGAGAATATGTTCCAATTTTTCATGAATTCATCACCTTTGGGCATATGTATCACTAGAATCAGTCACTCCTCCACCACACTATTATATATCCCTCCATGAACTAATACACAATCACCTCCTTTGGGAGTATGATTACGCATTAGACCAGGAGACATTCCAATCATCATACGAGACCGAAATTTCTCAAACCCAATCAAGCGTGCCACTTTGGCGGTCACTACTCAATTGAATCATTGAAATTCTCTCATACCAGTGATATAAGTTTTACTCCTCACATACACCATAAATATGTGATTTTAACTTTAATGATAGGGGCATCATATCACCAAAATCACATATCATGCTAATTACATTACTTTACTCATTAATAAAAAAATTAATCATATACATATATACATATATATATATATATATATATATATATATATATATATATTAATCACAATAACACAAAAAACTTCTCATAACAGAGAATAAAACATCTCTTATGCACCCCTATTACATATTACCGAACAACATAAAAAGAATGCTTTGATCTATAATATCTCTCACAAATTAACATCAATAGTAATACAGGGTGCACCAAATCGACAAGCTTGACAGCTGATCCATTATCACTCATGAATTCATAAGGCAAAAAATGACTCCAAGGCCAACAATTGATTTATTAATCAATTTTAGGTAACAAATATCATTACTTCAACCAGTGGCCTATTAATTGAATCAAACCAGAGAACCAAATATCTAAAATTTAACAATAGATACTATTGCTCTGCATAAATGTTGTCATACTCCTTAATATTAAAAAATATTCAACTTGATAGACATTAACAAGTGACCAGATGAGCTCATGTACAATATGCAGTAACTTAATTGACATGCATTACTCACATTCAGTAGATGTGTTAACCAGTACATCAGTTTGGTCACGAGTTCTTAAGTCATCTATCATTCAAAGATTACCACCGTGTCAAGGAGTATGCATGAGCAACAAAAGTTTTATAACATTTACTGTTTCTCATCAGCTCAATACATAGTTCAATTACTATTCCATAATGATTGTATCTCATTAAGCCAGCTTCAATTCACAATAAAGTTTGATTTTTATTGATGAATCACACATTATAATGTTTATGTGATAACATACCTGTAACCCAACACTTATATTTCCAATTTCACAGAAAATATAAGAAAAATACGTAAAAATACACTAAAAATACACGTATTTAGGGTTCCGTATGTATTTTCACATCCATAAAATTATCAAACATATAAAATAAATACACCACGACGTAGAGGACGGCCATACGAATCCACCGCCGCCAACCACGCGCCGAACGGAGTCTCCACGCGCTCTCACGCGCCGCTTGAGTGCGCGGCGCGTGGATCTCACGCGCGGCGCGCGTTCGACGCCCATGCGGCATGTGGCCGCGCGTGGGGGCGCGTGCGGCATCCCCCGGCGACGCGCCGTCGACCCTCTTGCTCGTCTCGTCTCCCTCAATCCAAATTTGTGATTTAATTTAATTTTCATTGAACAAAAAGTCTCGAAAATCACAAATTAGGGCAAGATCAATAGCAATTAGGGCTAATCCATACAAATTAGGGTAAATCCGTACAAATTATGGTAAATCCGTACAAATTAGGGCAAAACCAATTGCGTTCAAGTTCTAGGGTTATGGTTGCTCTGATACCACATGTTAGATGCAAATCGCGCAACCCCAAGATCTCCATAACCAGAACAAGAACATGCATAATTGAGTAGAAATATTAACGCACCCTTTGGGATCCATCGAACATAAAGCGGAAGCATAAAAAGGATTACCCACATATATCAAGGGGATCCACGCATCAAGTCCTTCTCCTCTATCGCCCTCCGTATCACCATTTTCAATGAGGCGGCCCCTCACGTTTAGCGTTAGGTAAACGCCCTTAGGTGAGGATACATGTGAGAATTAGGGTTAGAGGAGAGACTTGAAAGCACTATTTATAGAGTTTCCAGCCAGTCCCCTCATTACGGGCTAGGCTCAACTCGCCCACACTAAATGTACCCCATATTAGACTAATTAAGAAACATTCTATCTCACCTTAGACCAGCCCTGTTTTACGGTAACCGTAAAAACAGTAAATTACAATATCAATTAATGTAGTCCACATTAGGAAAACTCTTACAAATACAACCAAGGCGAACTTTGAATGCAGACAGAAGCTCAGTCACCTGGGAAATGGGGACAACATTAAAGATAATCATTGTGGTTCCATATATGAATTTCAGAGAGTTATAAAGAATTTTCTATCTCAATAAGTTCTTTTAAGGCACCAAACATGAGAAGCAACAAATGCACACTCGACATGACAATGCCAGCATCGCCCCTCAACCCACGCAAGCACGCGTCGGCGAACTTCACAGCAGCATATGCCCGCATATTTCATTTACACATTATATGAGCATGTGAAAAGAGTTCGCATATCAAATAGCCATCAAATTTCCTGCTCGTGAAAGAGATCAGACTACATCTCAAGGGCCCAAAAAAGGGACTCCCCATTGGGAGAGTCGCCGAGCTAGCGCCAGCTTTAACCTGAAAGTTGTCGAGGCATAGACGTACACAATTCAGCTGGCTTCACGAAAAAAATTTAAGCAGAGAAGCGAAGACTAAGATGTCATGACATAATTTCATTGTGAAAGTAGATGCAAAAAAATCCAGTTTTGATTAGACATCAATAATTACTTTTAGAAAATCCGATGCATATGACAATTCTGTCATTGCATGAAACTTCTCCACTAAATTCAAGTAATTCTCTGTGCCGTAACTACAAGAGATGTATGGTGCTCTGTTTCTACATTCTCTCTGTTAATTTCCATTGTTTTTCTTAACGAGTAGCAGAAACAATAATCACAAACGAAGATATTCTGGACAACTGCTTGCTTCTGCCTATAGCCCAAGACAGTCATCACCTTTTACATACTTTCATAGGCAAGGTGTCCCGTCAATTCCCACAACGATCTTGGGTGGTGGTAGTGGATGTCGAGCTCTCTTAAGTTCATTACGGTGCATCAGCAGAGGCTTCACGCCATAAAGTTGACTTGCACAAGACATCTTCGAAATGGCTCGTTAATTTAAAGAATTTAGAGACTCTAAAATGATTAAACATGTAGTCATGTGTCTGGGAAAAAATATACTTGCTTGAAGCAGTGTATTCAACCCTTTTCGATAGGCCAAAAGTAAAGATTGACCCAGCTTTCGTAGCACATGAATTATGTGACGGTCCATCTACAGGCCTAAACCACCAAGATAATTATAAGGAGCTTAAAATTTTAATAACATGCTATCAAGGGCATGTGCATATGATCCACCTAGTAATTTCTATGCATAGAGTAGCATGCTTGATGTGTCAACCATCATCAAGCAGAGTAGTCTGATGTGAACGTGATAAGGACAATAATACAATCGAAAAGGGTGAAAAGAAATAGCAAGGAAACCCTCGCATGTGCACATTTTATGTAAGCAAAGCAATAGTTGATAAAAAGTTGAAGGGAGGCATGAAGTTTCTCAAAAATGCCAACCAACTTTATGGAAACTGGGTCGGAAGGTGCCTTTGCTTTTCCTAAAATAAATACATAAAAATTAAAATCAACCTGCTTTTTGGGTCAAGCACATAAAATTTTCTGGTGGCTTGTCCCATTTTTCAACTCTAATCAAGAGAAAGGGCATCCTGAAAACTCAAACATAATTCAAGGAGGCGGCACGAAAGTAGACTTAGGCAGTGGGATTATATCATGAATCATGAAATTAGTTGGATAACGTCAAATACTCAATGCGCAATTCCAATACCAAACAGCATACAACGTACTTTGTGTATATCTTTGTGTGTCCATATAATATTGATTCACATTTAGCACTCTCCATTTTTTGGTACAAACTGATCTTTTTGAAAGGGGATAAAATGATGATTGTGTATGTGCAAACATTCTAGAATCTTCAAGAGATAGAGAGAAAGAAAATAGTTAAAGGCTACATCTTCAAGAGTAACAAGCTCAGCTCATGATTACTCCCTTTAATTGGTCTACATCTCTAGTTGGAGGTAAAATCTCTCATTTTCTATAAGCTCATCGAACCAACACAGTATTCTATAAAATCAAGCTATCTGATTCAATATTTCATAGGTTCGTGCCAACTAAAATGTCATAGGAGGATGAAGGACAAAAATGAAGGAATTGCGGGCCCTGCTGATGTCATGGCCATTGTAAGTGGGGGTAGTTCCGCTGTTTCCAAACTCTCAAACAACCCTGATCGACAAATTTGCACACCGACGAGCATAAGGAAAGTGAAAACGCGTGGAATAGGATCGCTCCGTTTAAGCCATGTCCATGTAATGAACACATCAAGCTTCCCCTCACTCCCTGTGAAATCCCCGTGTAAACGCAGGGAAACTAAAAAGGCAAAAGGACAGACGTGCATGACTTTATAACTTTCGTGTTTTTCCAAACCTCTTTTTCTTTCTCTGACAATTCAACACAATTGCGATGAGGCATGTAGCATACAAAAAATAGAGGAAGGAGACACGAAGAGGACAGGAGACTTTCGCAATGGGGTCGAAATTTTTGGAGGCTTCTTAGTTCTACATCAATTCTCTGATGTGGGACTTCTCTAACACAATTTACACGTATATCCTAACACCGGTAGTTCCACTCTCTACAACTTTCCTTTTTCATTTTTCCGTTAGTTATTGTCTTTTTTTAATAGCCTTTCTTCAAAAAAATTTCTTTGTTCTTTCCTAACTTTTTAATTTTTAAATTTTCGTGACATGATGCTACATTAGTGCCATATCAAAACCATGTATGCAAAAGGATAGTACAAAATGCCATGTCGGATTTTGGAATCTATGTTAGCAAATCTATTTATGAGCTTGCTCAAAGGATTAAATTGCACTCAACAAAAAATGCTTGGGACTTGATTGCACAAATTTAAAATTTAGGACTTGACTACATATTCGGCCAAACATTCAAGACCGTTGGTGTAATTTTCACTTATAAGAGCCTAAGACAAGAAGTAGTGTGGTGGATACCAAATATTCATATAAGAATGTAACAAATACTAATTACTTGGATAAAAATTCTAATGTGATGCACATCCTACATCGGTCTCTCCTGCTCAGAAGAACTTTGCTATTCACGGGCTTCCCAATGCATCTCTCTTTTTTCTTTTTCTTTTTTTGTAGAACACGAAGTAAAAAATTTCATAAATTAATAAGATAGGCATGTAAATTCATAAGTAATTTCATTGAAGAACTGAGATTGATGTCTTTTTTCTTCTTCTTTTTTTCTCCTTGGGTTTGCACTCGAGATATTTCTTCGTCCTTCACGATGACAGTGATATGACAAGAAAGGGCAGATTGCACATATATGGTTCGTGTTATTTTCGCAAGAGAAGGCATAAGTTGCACATTATAATTTATTATTGCATTGGGTGTATTATACCATGTCCCTCTTCAAATGAAGCTGGGTCTAGTGAAAAGCGAGTTGTCTCTTTCTTTGATACCGAGGGCTGTCATTGATTTGGCAATAGGACAGCAGCTCTTTCCTTCATTCACCGTCCCAACATCTGATGAAACCGATCCTGACCGTCGAATCAGATGACCGCATCTCGGGATCCATCAGTAGGGGAATTCGCGTGGAACGGTTGATTTCTAGTTGCGGTGCGTTGGAAAAGCTGAGACAGGGCAGTACCGAAGGGACTCGGAAATGGCCAGGCAGAAAGATGCGTTAGACTAAACTTGTAGATTAGCGGCAAAAAATAGCATATTAGTTGGGAGGACATATTTTCATGCCAACAAGCCATGTCCATGTGATGAACACAAGAAACTTCCCCTCAACTCCCTGTGAAATCCCCATGTAAACGCAAGGAAACTGAAAAAGCAGAAGGACAGACGCGCATTACTTTATTGCTTTCGTGTTTTTCCACAACTTTGTTTTTTCCTCTGTCAATTCAACCCAATTGCGAGTTGATGCGTAAAGCGTACGTAAAAGATAAGAGAGGAAAGAGACATGAAGAGGACGAGACGTTTACAATGGGGTGGAAACTTGTTGAGGCTTCTTAGTTGCTTGGATGTTAAGTTGAAAATGAGAGGAAATTGTGGGGGCAAGTAAATAGAATGAATATGCATTCTTGTTCTATGTAAATGTTTGGCATCTCTAGCAATGATTTTGAATTTTCTAAAGGCTTCAATATTGATTCCACATGTTCTCGAGCTCCAAAAGAGGTGGGTTAGAGAAAATGGATTATTTTTAATTTCAAGAAATGTCCGGCTAGAAAGACTAAATTGCATTGGAAGGAAACACACCTACATGTCCACATTATGCACCACGCCATCTTCATGGACCTATGCTTCATGCGTCTCATCATCACCTTGAAGTAGCCACAGGCCCACAATCATAAATACGAACTTCCCTTAAAGAACTTCATCTAGCATGGCCATCAAGGAATTTTTAGTGATACATATCCGAAGTAAAACTCTCGATGCCACAAAATGCCAAAATGTCATCCAAGTTAGTTGAATATTGATATAGCGTGTCAAAATTCATTTGGCCTAGCTTGGTTGAATACATACATGACACAGTTAAAATGGACACTTGTTAATAGTTGAACATAACACAATTATGAAAACAAATCATAGTGCAACTAGAGAAAAGTATCATTATTCAGCGGGTTAAACCGATCTTACAATAAAAGATGAAATATTCATAAACCCAAGCGATGATCTAACTCCAAATAAAAAAAACAGCTAACGAAGAAAAACTCTTATTCCACCGACTATTGGTTGTGATTGGTTTACAAGTTATGAACGTCGTGCACAAGTAAATTTAACGAAATATAATGTGGGTGATGTTGATGTTTGTAAACCCACCAATTAAAAGATCAACTAAAGAAATTTTCCTCTTACTAGGAATGGGAGAAAAAGCATGGCCATCCCAAAAATAAAGGAAAAATAAATCAGGTAAAACAACTTGAAATTATCACTTCTTGTGTTAGCAATAATCTCATAGACGGATCATATATATGGTGAGAAAACCTTCAATATCTTTTGTGTTTCTTTTACTACTCATAGATCCGGATACGAGTCCAGAAGCTCTTTGCTCATTGATCAAAATGTAAACCGGGCCGATAATGCTTCTCACGTCTTGTGTTAGCAATAATCTCATGGATTAGGTTGGCCTGCTGAAGCCTGAGTCCGGCCTCTTGCAGCTGGCAGGTCATCTTGGTTGCATTAGCAACATTCTTGATTTTGATGTGGTCAAGGTTGCCGCGATTTTGAATTTGTGTTTCCATTAACGATGTAAATGCCTTGGCTTAATTTAGCAAATTGAGCACCAACACCTCATGCAGCTCGATTTCATTGACGATCTCATTGAGCTCGTTTTGGGCTACACTTATTGACAATGAAATATTGGCAACCATTTTAATAATTTTTTAATTACATAAAAAAATTAAGGGTTAATTTTTAGCCTCTAGAAAAAATCACTGAAATCACATAGTATGTTATATAGATATGAGGAATACTTGCATAGAATTTATTAATATTTATAAAAAAAAAGTTATTAAAAAGGATTTAAAAAAAAAGTAAAAAAATGGAAAAATTAGGCCTGGTTCAGGCCGGCCCAGCCTCTTTTCCTTTAGCTCTTCTTTTCCCGCCGGGCCGGCCTATTTCCCTTTTCCCCGGCCCGCCCCGCGCGCCAATCTCTTCCTCCTTCCTGCCTCACGCATCTCTGTAGAAACAGAGACGTATACGAGCAGAAAGCAGAAGCAGCCGTGGTCCGCGGGTCGTGATCAGGCCGGCCGGCAAGTTGGCAGTGGCAGAAGCCATGCACGCTTGCCGTTTTCTTTTAAAAGGGAGAGGGGGAGCATGAGAGAAGGGGGAGTAGGTTCGTAGAGAGAGAGAGAGACCAAGAGTGAGGTCGTAAGTGAAAGGCCTCCTCCGGTAGCCGCTGCATCGGGACCTCGGCCACCGACCCTCACCGACGCGTGCCTCTCCCCCACGGTAGGTCTCGGTGTGTTTCTTTTTGATTTGTTTTGGGTTGTGTCAATTTCCAGAGGATCTCGGAGCGGAGCCGTGATCCGCGGGTCGTGATCGGGCGTGGCCCAATCTGTCAATCTCGTTCTCCATTCGCTGCTGCCGAGCCGGGTAGAGCCGCTGCCGCGACCGCCCCTGTTTTTCTCTTTATTGCGAGTCCTCTGTTTTGCCCCGTTTTGGGTGGCGTTGCGCCGGCGCTCGCGGCCATTCAGCTCGTGCGAGCTCCGGGCCTTGTTGACCTTGCATTTTAATTCCATGGTCCCCGTACGTCTTGCGTCGAGAACTCCGGCGCGCATTCGAGTCCCAGTTGAGCCGGTAACCTTATGATTCAGTAGCACACCTCAACTGTTTGTGAAAATGCCCCAGTTAGTGTTACTATAAAATGAGACCCAGACGGTCCGCCGACGGGCTGGCTTATGCCGTCCTTTGTTGATGTTGATTATTCCCTCGCCGGATTCGTGCTGCCCTGAATGTTTCTGCCCACATTCTCCTCTTCTTTTTTATGAGCCGCATGCATGCTAGTGGTTAAACAATGGGGTGTGTCGGTGAAGCAAAGGCCTTGTGACGGTTCCTGAATGAGTCCTCGCCGGTTTTTTTATTGAGTTCCTCTTAATGCCCTGTTTGCTCCAGTCACTTGCGAACGTAATCTTGCAAAATCTTGAATGGTTGATGAACAACGATGGCGGGCTTGGTGATGGAAGGTGAAAAAGGAAGTAAAGGGAAAAGGGATTGGTAGGGGCTTTATGGGATTGGTGGGGTTTTAGGTTAGAATATGGACTTAGTGTGGACTCACTAAGATTATGGTGGACCGTAGGCTTAGGCAAGTTGAAGGAGCTAAGGGTTCCATTTAGTCTCATTAGATTGGGTTCGGCATAAATGGGCTTGAGTGTTGACGTTGGGTTTGATTTAGTTTTATAAAGCTTGCGCTAGGCTTAGTTGAGATGGTTCGGATTGGGCTAATTTTTTAGTGGGTTTGGTTCATTGGAGGAGGGCCTGGTGTACTGGCCCAATTTCGATGTCCATAGCCCGGCCCCGCGAAACTAAATATGTCGATGTTCGAATTGGGCCCCAGGACCCAGTCCGAATCCATATTTTCGGATTTAAAATTTTTAAAAATAATTTTATTAAAATTTTTTTAAAAATATTTCAAAAAAATATCTAAAATTTATGAAAAAGCTCGGAAATTATTTTTTGAGTAGTTTTCTCTTACAATATGTGTAAATCTTTGATAAAAATTGTGCTTAAAATTGAACAAGATCTTAAAATTTTACAATAGGGTTTGAATGTTCTTAAAGACAAATGTTAGGTCATTACTTGCGCAAATCTACTTTGATTATCAAATGCAATGTACTTCTGACATGTTGATTGTGGTTTCCCTTTAGCATAGTTAGGAATAACATTTTTCCTATTTCTTAGCATTAGATTTTTATTTTTGTTGATTGTTATTTTAATTATTTCGTATCCACATAATCACTTCATATATTAGTGAATAGGTTTAAAATCAATCAAGACTACTAAACAAACATCATGACTAAGATTAGGTATAAGGGCATTAATTGATTAATTAGTGTAATCAAATCTCTAACCCTAGATTCTCTAGTTATCTTGAAAGTGAGATATGTTCTTGTGTTTTATTTGATTTCTAGCTGACCTCAATAGGGTAGTGGTAATTCCTCATAATTTTTTTTTTTTTTATAGGCTTGAAAGAGCCCATGTTTAAAGGGTTGTAGATATGCCTTTTAAATAATATCCCTTAACCTAATGTCTTTTCCTCTCTGGATAGAAAAGGTAGGTTGCGACAAACCTACGATGTAATTCTCATGAAAATCTCATCCTTCACTTAAAGAAAGTTCTCAATAGAGTAAATCTTTGAGATAGCTTGTGAATTAAAATAGTTCGGAGAATTTGACATGATTAAACGATTGACATCAACATCCATAAAAGATTGAAATTTATTTCTTAGACAACTTTTGTCCCACTATTTTGGATGTATGATGTCATTTAATCAGATCAAACTAGTTGATGAAGAAATCGAAAACGAAACTAGAGAGCACCAGTGGGTAGTCAAAGTGGAGGCCGCAATCCGCAAGATCGAGAGAGAGATACGAGACTAGATGGAGACTCAGGTGATACCAGAGAGCGAGAGAAAAAGTACGATGTTTAAAATGTTTTAAGGTTCTGTTTGAACCGGTTAAACCGGCGTTACCGAAGAACTGATTTTGAAATCTGTTCAAAACCGAGTTTACCCAAGAAACTGATTTTACGAGGCCGGAGAGGCTTACTCTTTTTGCAGTTCTTTACAGATGCGAGTTGTCCTCTTCATGGGTGTAAAAACATGGTGTAAGAATTACTAATGGTGATTAGGGCGAATCTCCCAAGAGGCATTTACAGATTGAAAAATTCTCACACTCCCTTCTGCCCACCACTGAAGAAGAGCCTCTGTGATGGCTCTCTTGCTCGTTTGTCCGTCACATCTTCAGGACAAAGTCTCGAGAAGCTGCAATTGAGTCTCTTCAGCATCCTCTGTCTACCCTTTGCTTACTGCAGCATTGCACAACTGACAGCGCTACTCAGAGGCGACATTACGGGTGCATATCAAAGTTGGAAACACGAGAAATATGGACATAGGACAATGATATACAAACATCCGTCCACCATGTTATTACACAGACCAACATTGGAGTACATTACATGCAAGATAAGAAAAACCTGTGTTTTCTACGCCATTTATGCAACATAAACTTGGATATCTTCCTAGGTCTGAACCACGTATTCCCAAGTGCCAATTTTGAGTAGAAAATAGCCGGAAGCTATGCGAGGGACATCTTTTTCCTTGGAAAAGCCACGTCCTTAACCTACTTACTTATTGATAAATGAAATGCCCTTCTGTACGCTTGCCGCTAACTCTTTCTTTGCTTTTTCCAAGCCAGCTCTACAGGGTAAAACAGGCCAAAATTAGAAAACTTCATCTTCCTCTGATGTAATCAAAGCAGACCTAAAAATTTCTAGATTGTCAAAACTCCATACATTTCGGACTTATTCAGCGGGCCAAGGAGAAGAACCTCCTCAACCCTAGTATGACCAAGGCGACTTTGGATGCAGAGAGCGGAAGCTCTTTCCCCTGAAAAAGTGGGGACAACAATAAAGAAAATCATCAGTCATTTTAGTTTGTATTTGAGAGAAGTAAAAAGGATGGATCTGGATAAGTTTTTTCGAGGCATCAATACCTGAAAAGCAGCAAACACACACTTTGACAACGCCAGCATCGCCCCTCAACAGACATAGGCGCGCGCAAACTTCACAGCAGCACAAGAGAGTTGCAGAGGCAGCTTCAGCTTTAGCCTGAAAGTTGTCAAAGCACAGACGTACCCAATTCAGTTGGCTTCCCGACATAATGTAAGGAACCAGGGAAGTGAAGGCTAAGACGTCATGTCATAATTTCTCTGAGGAAATAGATGCGGAAAAAATTTAGTTTAAAGTTGTCATCAACAATCACTATCAAGGAAATCTGATAGATTTAACGATGGTGTCGCTGCATGGACTATGCCACTTATCATCAAAATGCAACTCATTCTCTTAGGTGTAACAACAAAAGATGTACGGTGCTCTGTTTCTACATTCATTCTGTTACCTTCCTTTGTTTTCCTTAATTGGGACCAGACAAGATAATCAGAAACTAAGATATTCTTCGCAGTGCTTTATTCTACCCACAGCGCAGACGAAGTAATCACCATGTACATACTTTCACATGCGAGGTGTCCTATTAATTCAGACAAAGATCTTTATTGGATAGGATTTCCATGCTGCCGTTAAATTCCTCGACATCAGCAAGTAGAAAAATAACAAGCTCTCTTATGTTCATTTCAGTGCATAGACAACGCCGCAGAGTTGACTTGCAAAAGATATATTCCCACATGGACTTAAGATGTGATTCTTGCGAAATCTCGTCATTCTCATAAGAAAGTTCTCAGCAGAGTACATCTTCAAAATGGCTTTTGAATAAAGCTTCGGAGACTTTAACATGATTAAGCATGCGGTCATGTGTGGAAAATGAATTGCTTGCTATAAATGTTTACTCCTTAGGCGGCCTCAGTACTCCGAAGCTCGTCAAACCCATTTCAAAACTAGCATCACTAGGACAGCTAAAGCACTATTTTACGACCTGGTAACCCAAAACTGAAGAAACTAACTGGAATGTGATATTAATGCACAATCCATAGAAAATAGAAACTTATTTACATCAACAACTACTGTCCCACCAGCTTGGTTGCGAGATGTCAGGTGATCAATTTCTTGAGGAGTGAAAAAACAAGGTGGTTTAACCTATAGATTGCCAATGCAAACCGACATTTAGCAATTTATAGAAAAGTGCAATGTCTAACAACATTCCTGTCGGACATATAAGTTCTTATTAGGTAGATTGCATCACAAACCTGAGATAAAAGAGGCAAAGCGTAAAGTCGTCACTCCTACATGACCCCCAACAACCGGAACATCGATTTCTCCAGGATCATGACCCAATACTTCTGCCTGCAAGGAACATACTAGATCAGAAATCTGACGATACTTTAGCAAACATCTAGGATATCCAGGGAAAGGAAAAAAGTTGTCGGCTTCCATGGCATTGTCTCGAAACTAGTTTCTTGCACAATTTTGCTACCTAAGCGTTAGTGCCGAGTATCTATGACCATAAACGACCTTAGACTTGCTAGACTTGCAAATAGCCAACAACACTTCCTAATACACACCAGCGGTAACATGATTATTTCAGCCAAAACAATCAAATATACGGGGCTTCCGGACTCTATTGCTAGAGTTGCATATAGCCTGATTTTATTTCCTTGGCTTCTACACCGTGCGCATGATCCCATACAAGATGCCCTTGGAGCAAGTTATTAATTGCAGGTACGCATAATCTGGCCTTTGAGACAACAGAGCATGCTAAACAAGGTAAACTACGCTTATGTAGATTTAGGAGGGGCAGAATCTTAATCCTGAACAGCCGGACGAGAGTATAACGAAAAAAAAGGCGCCCCTGGAGTTTAAAGTCATACTCTCAGAAATCCGTTCACGGACTGAACTTGTAACTATTCAGACATCTGCCAATTTCACAATGCTCTTTGCAAAAGCTTTTGTTTTTTCCGGAGCTGGTCATGTAACATTTTGAATATGTTTTTGTGCAACAAACCAATTTTACCTCTCCCATATATTGAGACACGACAGGGGATCATGCATATAGGTGATCATTGGCCTTGTGGCCCGGCCCACCTAAATCTAGTTCGCCATCAGCTCAAATGGAAAATATGTTTCGGGTCGGGGCAAGCAATTCCTTTTCTTGAGTTTGACCTCTTCAGAATCTGATCAACGTTACATTGATAATTTACTATTTCCTTTAATCATGAGAGGCCTCAAACAAACAATTTCTCTCCAATAGTACTCACATCATCCCAGCCTGATCAATTCTAGGTAATTACATTACTACTTCAATGTAAATCATCAATATGTTGTTTTGAACATTAAATGTAAGACAGGTCCTTGATAGCTGATCCAACTCACTGGCCATGTGGAACCACAAATTCAATAAGTGGATTTGGTAATTGCAGAAGTACACATTGTTGTTTCAGCAAATATGTGATGGATGACAAGTTGGAATAATTTAGTCTTTCTTTGGCTAAACCGCAAATGCTCTGAGATGCCATCGTGCCTAATGCAAGCCTTATAAATTCGTACTTTGAAGATAATCGAAATGAATAAAACATAATAAATTCATGCATCGCAAGAATTCAATTTGTAAAAGAAAACATCACGTTAACGCTTCAAGAAATATAGTATATGGGTCAAGAAATGGCATGAGGACACTTAGGGTTTGTTTGGCAACCGGCCAAATAGAAGGGGCCAATAACTAAAGGGAAAAGATGTAGGCGAAATCCAATGGAACCTCTTAATTAATTAAGTGATGTTTCTCGAGCACTTGCTCGTTAATCATTTCATAATAGAATCTTTGTTTCTTGATCCTAAGCATTCTCAATTCCGCCCTTTCATCTACATTTTGACTAATTTGAACGAACCAGGAATTCTATATCATTTTTTTTTAAAAATTTCTTTCAAAGGGTGATTCTTGCCTCCTACGTACTTCTTATTTAGGAAGTATGTACACTTTCCAGAAGCCTTTATATCGTGTCGGATACTTTGACACATGTTGGACACTCTACAATTCTCTTTGACAATCTTCGATACTTGGTCAACAGATATTGGAAAATTCAATACCTTATCAACTTTTACAATACTTTCTAACACGTCAGTAGGGAATTTTGACATGCGAATTCAGAATTTTGATACTTGATGCATGGGTCCATTTTATAAATTTCAATAGATAAAGGGTCAAATTAGAAATATGTAAGAAAATAAAAAATAATAAAAATAATAAAGGGGTAAAGGAAAAAACTTAGTCTTCTCTTCTCTTTCGATGATCACTTCCTATGACACACACAATTTATCTCAAAGTTTTTATTCTCTTCTCTTTTGACACGCTCTGACTTGCGAGTTTAGAACGTGGATTGCTTGTTTTTTTTTCTTACAAGTTTTATAGATTATTGGAGTGGCGTTAAATTTGTCAAATTGAAATAATGAATGATATTAACAAATAATAGATCAATGTTTTGAATGTAAATTCATCTATGCTCTTTTTTATTTAATTTATTTGTGAATTTAAATCGAATTAATTTGATTTAAATAATCATAAAAATGATAATTTATCATGTATATATATAAATGTACATTTAACATATAATGTGTCACAATGTGTCGGAATTCTTTATTTTTTTAGAAACACGTGTCATGTTGCATATTATATGTCAGTGTCGATGCTGCTTAGCTTCTCATAAGGATATATACACACATTGATCATCATCAATCTGTTAAGAAGGCTGCTTCTTAATAGATTTTGCATGTTCTACCATGTTGAAGCCCATGATTTTCCTTCTCTTTCAACACATGTAATGCAAAAAATTGATCTACGTTGCAATACATCTTTCGAATTCAAAGATCCATCTAGGAAGCTTCAGGCGAAATTCATGAAATAATCTGAAATGGCTGGCCATTACTGTATCTTCTCCACTGTCGCGCGAATTAAGGGTTTGAGAGAGTAGTCTATCGGGACGGCTAGACCCACTGCAGCACTTCATATTCCCAACTTCTTTTCTATTCAAACTACAAGTGCTTGGTCGCCTATTCATCACAGTTAGAAAAGTATACAGTAAAATAAAAGTATAATTTAAGCAAGAGAAGAGGAGGGGAGTGCAACCTTCCTCGCTATAATTTGTCTAGTGCGAGATGATTGTCCCCAGAGCCTTCGGTGTCGAACTACTTCTTTCAACGACTAAACTAATTTGGTCCGACATCAAATGATACATTTTTTTTTTTTTTTGGTATAGGAAGTGAAATAAGCACTGGATCGTACTAATTTGCACATAAAACGAGGTTACAAATTGGTGAGACATAATATTTGATCTTTTTCAATACATTATAAAATCATTCTTTATTATAACGAATTTTATAATATTAACTTATGACTACATGATACCAAAATCTTGTGACAAATAAGTGAGACAAAAAAAAAAATTATGTGTACTTAGCTTTTGGCCAACATGCGATCATGTATTCATTAAGGTATACATTAAATCATAGGTGATTAAAATAGGGATTTTGTTTTATTGCATTTTGCTTTTAAGGTTTAGCATTTAACTTGTATTCCTAACGGAGCATCTAAAACCATTAGACTGCCGTTTTTAATCATGTTTAAATTTTTAATTTTTAAAATGGTATAATACCCCTTCAACATTTGAAATGTGAAAGTTGATAATCCCAACTACCCCATTGCTCCCTCTTCACGCGGGTTCACTGCCTCCTCCTCTAAGTATAACTCCAACAACAGCCACATCAAGTTAGGGAGGAAACTCTCCAATTATGGGGATTGGTTTGCTAAATACGCACCGGTATTTAATCCATTCACAGGCAAATTATGATAAAAGTGTAAAAAAAAAAAAAAAGTCATAAACCTTTTACATTGGTGCTAATTTAGTCCTAAACCCTTATTGGTGTCAATTTAGTCATAAACCTTTTGATATCAATTTATTCATTTTGACTAATTTTGGTTGGATTTTGCTAACGTGGACACCGGTTGGCTAACGTGGCATGACTAGAGCTAATATGGACAACTTTAATAATATTTTAATATTTTTTCGAACTTTTTATTTTTCCTTTTCTTTTTCTTTTTTCCTTCTCCTCCCCCTTACTCTAGCTGGTTGCCAAACGTTAATGACCATCCAAAGGTGATGGTCTATGAGGTCGAGGTTGACCTATCAACCTTTGGCAAGCCTTGCCGGCCATTGGCGAGGCTAGAGTCCTTGCTAGAGGCTACGAGGTCGGGCCTGCAAAGGCTTGACCTCGCCGAATCTAGCAAGGTCGAGCCTCGCCCATGCGACTGAGGTGAACCTCGCCAACCCAACACAAGGCTACCCTTGTGTCTTGGCTACCTTGAGCCAGCGTCACCAATGACCAACAAGGTTACCTTAACCTCGCTGGCCCATGCCTCTGACTGGTTGCCGAGGTTTGGCCATTGTTGGAGTAAGGGGGAAGAGAAGGAAAAAGGAAAAAAAAAAGAAAAAGAAAAAGAAAAAGAATTAAAAATTAACAAAAACAATAAAATACTATTAAAAATTGTTCCTATCAGTGCCGATCGTGCCACGTTAGCTGACCAATGTTCACATTAACAAAATTTGGTCAAAATTAGCTAGAATGATTAAATTGGCTCCAAGTCAAAAAGTTTATAACTAAATTGACACAAAGTGAAAAGATTTAGGACTATATCAACATCAATAAAAAGTTTAGGAATGAAGTGGTATCAATACAAAATGTTTATGACTTTTTTTTTTTACTTTTCCCCACAAATTACTTTTAACATCATTATTTGGTGATTTGTACTCATTACCAACCCCAAAAAGAAATATTTCATAGCCATATCATATATGATAATTGCAATATCTGTGAACTTGAATATAGAATCTATATGAGAAAAATGAAAACTAAAATTGAATACTCGATCAAAGTAGAATAAGTATTCATTAATTTTACAATAAAAGTAGGAGTACACAAATTGCTCCAGAAAAAAAAAAAAAAAAAAGGATCACCAAGGGTGAGTAAATGTGAGACATATAATTCTAAGAAGAGTACCAATTATACCATAATTCATTGATGGTTGTTGAACAAATTGGGGTATAAAAGCAAAGAACAATATACTTTGGTTTTATACTATCAACAATATTTCTGAGCTAGACAAAGAGACAAAAAATATTGTTAAATTTGTAAATCAATTTTCTGAAGTTTACTATTTTTGAGAGACAACTAACGTTCATTACTGTAATAATATCCACCACTACCTGATATGTCAAGTCTTTTATTCAAAAGAAATGATGTAATCATTACAAATGATAAATTGAAGAACCAAAAATGGAAAACTGATACAGTTCTTCCATAAAAAGGGTACTCAGACCCTCATAATCTTTCGTAGTGGGGCGAGGGGATCGAGGAAACGGAGCAATAAGAGTCAACCCTTGATTTTTACTTTGTAACTAGTGCATTTGAAATCCTAAACTCATCACAAAAGTGCAAATTCTATTACTCTTAAATAATACAAGAAAATCCTAAAACTTATTAAAGTAGTGCAATCAAAAGTTAAGGTGATTAGATTATTACTTCAATCTAAATGATTGATACGTGCTGTTTTGAACACTAAATGCGAAACAGAGTCCTTGATGTGCGAAATACCAATAATTAGAATAGCTATTTGGATTTTATTGCATTTTGGTTTTAAAATTTAGCGTTTGACTTGTACTCATCATGGAACACCTAAAACCGTTAAACTATCAGTTTAAATGATGTTAAGACTCTGTTTGTTCCACGGAAAATGAACTTTCAATAAAATGTTTTCCGAGTTTTTCGATGTTCGGTTCATGAAAAATGAATTGGCCGAGGAAAATAGTTTTCATCAATGGACAAAAAGTCTTCTAAAATAAGAGAAAATGTTTCAACTTTTCAAGTTGGGGAAAACATTTTCCTTACTCACACTCATGTTAACCTTCCAATCATTTTTTTTTTGTCATTTTGAAAAATTCAAAATTTAAATTATTTTTTAATTTTATTATTATTTTTTAAAATCTTGTCTTGGCTGTCGCTAGCCACGTGACAGTCAGCTACTAGCCACAGGCGAGCCTCGAGCTCGGCCTTAGGCAAGTTCGAGGCTCACCGACCTCTAGTGATCTCGCTACTCACTAGATCCATGAGCTAGAGGCTCGCACTCGTCAAGCAAGGTCTAAGCTCACTAACCTCTAATGATCTCGTTGCTTGCTTGGATCGGCCAAGCCTCAAGCTCATCGACCTACGTCTTGGCCAATCACTAAATTGCCTGCCATCGTTGAGGCACACAATCGGCCGGAAGGAGGTAGAAGGAAAAGAAAAAGAGAAAAAAGAAATAATAAAAATAGGATTTTTTAAAAATAAAAATAAAAATAAATTCAATTTTAAAAATAAAATTAAATTAAATTAAAATCTAAAAGCAATCGTTTTTTTGGTTTTTTTTTTTTTTTGAGAAAATCAAATCATATACCAAATGGTGAAAAACATTTTCTAGTGTATATTTAAGTTTCAGCCAAACAATAGAAAATATTATCATTTTCCTAGAAAATAAATAGCTTTTGGGTAAATTTTTTTCAAAAATGTCACATTTTCCACAAAATGAACGGATCATAAATGTTTTGATTTATTCAAATGGTATAATACACCTCTAACATTTGAAATCTCTAAATTGGTGATTCGAATCATCCCACTACACAAGTCTTCGCATAGGATCAGTGCCTCCTCCTCTTAAGGCGCAACTCCAGTTACAACCGTATCAAGTTACAAAGGGGAACTCTCCAATTGTGGGATCTAATTCACTCGCACCCAAATTTATCGTTGCTCGGTGCTTTGTACTATTTACAAACACCAACCAAAATAAGTATTCAACGGTACATCATATACGATGATTACAACATTTTTGAACTTGAACTTAAATTCAATACGAGAAAAATATTTTTGGAAAGAATCATAAATCCAAAGATAATAAATCTGTCTTAAGTAAACCCAATGTGCTTCTCCTAAATTAAATTTACTTCTTTTCAATTATTTTCGTGAGAGCTTTTATAGTGTCGTTCCTTTTTCTTTTTATGATTATTTTAATTTTGGAAGGGGTATAAAATTATTACAGTTAGATTGCATTTTGTATTAAAATTTACATTTAAGAAAAACTATGCATTATAACAACTAACAATTTCCGATCGGTGATACAAAAAGGGGCGCTCATATCAGAATAGACAAAAGAGAATGCACGAGCACGAGTACAACCCCGACCAAAAGCCAGATTAAGGTGCGGGACCCACAAGAAAATTTACTCACATTAGCAGTGAAGTTACATAAATGTCCCTTGGGGATAAGGAGCCAGATGCAAAAGAAACCGACATGCATCTCTGGTATTCGCCATCATTTGTCCGAAAGCAGTGACGGAGCTAGGATTTTGAATGACAGAGGCGATATTTTCACTAGGGGTGTGCAAAATACCCGGGAACCGCCCGGACCGCCCGGAACCGGACCGGAACCGCCCGGAACCGGCGGTTCTTGAGGGAACCGGTCCGGTTCCCGGTTCCAATTTACGGGAACCGGTGGGTACCGGTCCGGTTCCCGGTTCCGAGGGCGGATCCGCCCGCCCGCCCACCCGGACCGGACCGATTAATTTTTATTACTAAAAAAAAATTTATTAAAACAAAACAAACCCTAACCGAGCGTGAGCTTACTCTGTTTGACTTTCGGTTGCGACTCTGTCTCTCTTCTCTGTCTCTCTTCTCTGTCTCTTCCTCGGTTCCTCCCCGAGCGTGACTTCTCTGTCTTCGACTTCTTCAGTTCGTGACTCTGTCTCTCTTCTCTGTCTCTTCCTCGGTTCCTCCCCAAGCGTCGACGCTGCCGCTACTATCCGCCCACTTGCGCCGGCCGCCACCCGCCACAGCCTCTGCTTTGCCCAGCAGTGACCCACGACGCCACAGATCGCCTCCGCGCCGACCACCACGCCAGCAGCCGCGAGCACCCTTCGCCCGCTCGCCCATCGCCGTTGCTTCTGCTCCGGGCCCCCTCCGCCAGCAATCTGACGCCTTTGCAGCCCCTACAGCTGCGACGACCGACGCCAGCAGATCCCGAACCGGTGGCTGCGCCTCCGTCGCTACTCCGCTGCCCCTCCGTGCGATCCCTGCAGCCATTTCGATTCTTCCCCGAGTGTCGACACCGCCGCCGCTGCTCCTCCGCCGCTGCTATCCGCCCCCTCGCGCCGGTCGCCACAGCCTCTGCTTCGCCCAATAGTGACCCACGATGCCGTTGCAGCCCCTACAACCGCGACGACCAACGCCAGTAGATCCCAAACCGGTTGCTGCGCCTCCGTCGCTGCTCCGCCACCCCTCCGCGTCGATCGGTTCCATGGATCCACCCGGGAACCGGACCGGACCGGCGGTCCGGTTCTCGGATGGATCCATGCAACAAACGGGTGGATCCCGGTTCCAATATTTCGGAACCGGTCCTTAGCGGGCGGTTCCCGGTTCTAGGTCGGGAACCGCCCGCCCGGACCATGCACACCCCTAATTTTCACAATGATGCATCTAATCTTTTTTAGTTAATATTTGTTGCTAATAAATATTACCAGTGAAGTCAACTCAACAAATTAGTAAAAATATACAGAAAAATTGAAAAAGTACACAAATTGGTAAAAACTATTAAAAAAACAAAAAAGATTGCCAAGGCACAAGGGTAATTGTGAAACATATAATTCTAAAGAAGAGCACCAATTATACCTTAATTTATTGATGATCGTTGAACGATTAGGGGTATAAAAGTGAAGAACAGAAAACTTTGGTTTTACTCCATCGACAATATTGTTTTAGCTAAATAAAGAGACGAAAACATATTGTTAAATTCTTAAATCAATTTTCTAGAGTTTACTATTATTGAAAGACACCTAATATTGATTACCATGAGTACCCACCACCACTCGATATCTCAAAGCTTTTATTTTAAATAAAAAATAACAACTTTATTAATGATAAATTAAAGAACCAAAAATTGCAAAATAGTGATGCACTCCTTCCATCCAAAGGGTGCTCAGACCCACTTAATCTTTTACAGTAAGGTGGGGGTATTGAGGGTGCGGATCAATAATACTCAACCCTAAATCTTATTTTAAAATTGTTACATTTGAAATTTTTAAACTTATGATTAAAGTGTAATTGAGTTCTAAACTCTTAGATAATACAATCAAGTTTTTAAATTTGTCAAATTGGTGCAATTAAAATATAGGGTGGTAAAAGTATCATTTCAACACAAATCATCAATGCGTGTTGTTTTGAACGCTAAATTCGAAACAAGTCCTTGATGTGTGATACAACTCATTGGCTGTGTAGAATCACGTAGACAACATTTCAATAAGCAAATATAACAATTGCAGGAGGCCCCAGTACTGTTTCATCAAATGTGGGATGCAAGACTAAAGCTATTTCCAATCTTTCATCCACTGGCAATACCAAAATCGCTGGGAGATGCCATCGTGCCTAACGCAACTGATTATCAAAGATATTGGTCATGAATATTTATTAAGACTTATTCATACATAATAAATTTCATACTTTAGAGATGACTAAAATAATAAAGCATAATAATTCCATGCATCGCAAGAATTCAATTTGAGAAAGGAAAGATCATCTTAGGCTCATCAAGAAGAAAGATAATTTATGGCTCAATAAGTGACATTACATGAGAACACTCGGATCATTTATCCAAGCCAATTCTTTCTTTGCATCCAAGCCAGCTCTACAGGTGAGCAAACACAAGCCGAAATGAGAACTTATGCTTTGATTAATCAAAACGCACCCGAGAATTTCGACCAGGCTATACTTCCCCAGCTTTTGTATGACCGGACATGACGTGCTTTAAGCGGAAGTGCCTGCAATTTCGGGATGAGGCATCCGGCTTCAGGCTTATTTGTTCTCCAATAACTAGGCTATGTTTGGTTTAATTTTTGGAGGTACCCTTTCAGGAAATATAAATATCTTTAGACTAAAACGTCTTCATGAAAAACAAACTATTTGTTACACTGTAATTGAAAAGTGCATTGGGAATTACTTTAAAGAGAGCCTATTTCGTGAAAACACTATTGAAAAGTCCGTTGGTATGATCAATTTAAACTTTTTAATTCTTATTTTGTTCAAATTGAAAAAAAAAATGACCACAACTTTTACAATTTAAATGTTGAGAACAATGTAAAAGAAATATATTAACAAATTCACAAATAAAAAAAATCACATTTCTTTTTGGGTTAATAAATTCACATTAAAGAGGTCTCTTTCTCAACCATGAAGAGAGTAATTTTATTATAATAAAGGACAAGTGCATTAGATTTTCTAAAATTTATCACGAAAGTAAAATTGGGTTTTAAAACTTCCAAAAAGTATAATCAATTCCTATAATTTGTCAAATTGATCAAATCAAATCCTTTTGTTGATTACACTTTTTAAAAGTTTTAGGACTCGATTGTAAGTTTATGACAATTTTTAATATTCGATTGCACTTTTCTTAAAATTTTAGGATACGCTTGTACTTTCGTGATAAGTTTTCTCGATTGAACTTTTTGTTAGTTTTAAGATTTAATTACACTTTCATGATAAGTTTTAGAACTTTCAATGTAATTATCCCTTATAATAAACATGATCACATATGCAATAAGGAAAGAAATACATTGTCATTAAAAATAACAAGTGTCTTAAATATTTGCTAAATATATGACTATCATGTAAACGTGTTATATCATAATATAAATTATCATTTTGAAGCATTAGTCCTTATTTAAATGATCAAACTCAACTATATGTAAATTGGGATCCAAATATGCTCTTGCAAAATCTTTATAATTCATGGTGTTTCTACATCTTCAGGATCGATTATACCTTTTCCTTTGATAAACTTGCCATTTCCAAGTAAAATGAACATGAACAAATATGAGAGGCACAAAAGAATGAGACGAACTATGACCCAATTTCATAAACATGAATGAACTAAAAAAAAAAAAAAAAGATGTAGCAAGAGAGAACCAGAAGCCGCTAAGCAGTTACAGTAAGAGACTAGAACATGGTAACAGTAGTTTAAAGAAAGGACAATTTGGCTCATGGGAAGAAGAAGCTACTCCATCTTGATTCTAATGTCTGATTCACATCAGTGCAGCATAAAAGCACTAGAAAACATGAGATAACCCCCATAGGTTAATATCACTAAGATAACCTGTCATTTAAGTGAAATTTACTTGAAGCTGCAATCTTTTATAAAAGCATCCAAATGCTAATTCCAGGAAAGTGATTACCAGCTCTTTCTACTTACCCCATGATCCACTAATTTCAGCTTTCAGATGTCTACAGACAAAAATATGGAAGCATCAAGCTTTTCAATCTTCAAACAATCCCTCAATTCCCTGCAACTTGCCTAAGAAAGATAAGAACCAGACAAGGCCATAAACTACACATCCCCTCAGCCAAGAGTTGTTCAATCAGGAGACACAAGTAGTTATAAATTATCAAACAAAAGAAACGTATGATTATCACATGATAAACATACATATATTGTGTTCGAATAAAGAAATTCAATGAATAGGAGGCTCAAGAAAATGAAGAACTTCAATCTACACGACAACCACTCCAAAGCACGCATTGAAGCGTAATTCTCTCCTCTCAAACAATCATAGCACTAGCTACGTGCCTTAAACAGGGTTTTGTTGACCTAACAAGCACATTGAAACTTCATATAAAAAATATACAAATCAAAATTTGAAATTTCAGCGGAATATGGTATCCCCAATATTTACCAGACCCAATTCGTGGACGAACAAATTGATCTGAATCCGAACAGAACCAAACTTTAGTAAGGCTTCCTAAGAGACCTAAAGCCATCTACAGGACCGAGAATGTCCGGTGAATATACAGAAAGGAAAAGAAAAACAAAGGAGAGAGAGGGAGCAAGAGAAAGAGGGCAGTCACATTCAATCGGTCACGTTGGCGATGGGGAAGGAAAAGGCCAGTGCGGCCGTCATTGGTGGTGGTTGATGGAGCAGAGGAGGATGATCGCTGAAGAAATGGGGAAGAGAAAAGAGCTGGAGCACTAACCTGAGAAGAGAGGTGAATTCAGTTGAGAAAAGAGAGGGAGCACAAGAAGAGGTGAGGGAAAGAAACAAATCTATTAGATTTTGTTTAAAAGGGGGCGAAAATGAAATTATGGTCGATAAATAAGGGTGAAATGGGAAATTGACATTTTCATTAAATTTGGCTATGAGCACGATGAAAATGCTACTTTTGAAGCCTAAAAAAAAAAGCCTCCTCAACCCTGCATTGAGCAAACATAGCTTGGAGAGTTTTAGAGATGCAATTACATTTCCACAAAATGAGGCGAAGGCCTTTAGTTCCTCAAAGGGCTTTGGCAAGGCATTGCCAAACGTATTGTCTTCTCCAGCTTTTGGTGACATTGAATCTCTTATGACGTTCAAGTTCACAAATGGCAGCTTCTAGTGACAACGAATCTCTCCACAACTTAGTGAATGTCGACACATTGGGCAACATTTCCATGGACGGGCAATTTTTTATCTCGACCTTCTTCAGAAAATTCAACTCTTTCAAGCCTTCAACTGCTCTGAACTTTGGACAAGAAGAAATATAGAGATGCTGTAGATTTTTCAATTTCGACAGGTTAGGCAATTGTTCAATTGCAATACATGTACCAATGCTTAGAGACTTCAGTGATTCCACTTCCCCCAAACCTGGAATATCCGCCAATTTGTCTAGGAAGAATAGCGTCAACTCTTGTAACCTCTTCAAGCACGATAGATCAGGTGTGCTCTCTAAGAAGTCACACCAATGTATCCCCAATTCCCTTAAACTTTCCAAGTATTTAAGTACGGGGAAATGTGGCACCGGACAGTAGCTGATAGGGAGAATCGACAAGCTTTTGAAGCCAAAAAAATCTGGCAATTGCGGGACCCAATAAAGTTTCAAGGTTGATAAGCCACGTGGAAGCCGATGTATGGATGGTGCTTCCGTCCAAAGCGAGATAACCTTGTTCGCTATCACAGACTCATTACTAAAATATTTGCTTCCCACTTCGAGATGATCTAAGTGAACTAGGCTTGAGAGGTCAAGGAGAACAGGGATATCACCAGCCTCAATCACTAGACATTTCAAACTCAAGGGAAGCTTTGGCAACGGGCGAAGCCCGCTACTTGCAATTCTAAGCATTTCGAGATTAGAGAAACCACTTGAATTTGTTGGCACTGTAGAGACTGGGCTCTGATCCAAGTCCAATATATTTAGATGGGCCAGGCTCCACATTTCCCATGGGATTTCATCCATGAGACGCGGACAAGATGAGGCATCAAGCTCTTCAAGCGACTCCACCCTTCCTAGAGCACTGGGTATCGTGTGTATCTTTGTGAATGCCACATTTAAGACTTTTAGTCTTCAGATTTCCAATAGAATTAGGTAGAACAGAGATGCCCAAATGATTTATGTCTAACTCAACCAATGAGTCTAGTTCCCCAATAGAGTCCAGAAGCTCAGCTAGATGATAGCATGAAGTCAACCGCAAATGCGTTAGATTTGTTAACCTTCCAAAAGAGTGAGGAAGTTGGTGGATACGAAAATTATCATAAGTTTCAAGGTTGATAAGCTAAATGGAAGCCTATTAATGGACATGTCCTTCCAAGGTGAGGTAACCTCCTTTGGGATCCAAAGTGTCATACATCGTTCTTTACGCACTTCAAGATGATGTAAATGAACTAGGCTCGAGAGGTTGGGAAGAATAGGGAATTGAGCAGTTACAACCGCAAGGAATTTCAAACTCGAGGGAAGTTTTGGCAAAGGAGAAAGCCGGTGGCTTGCAATTTTAAGTGTTTCGAGACTAGAGAAACCATTGATCTTTCTTGGCACCATAGAGATTGGGCTCCCATCTAAGTCCAGGATCCTCAAACGAGCAAGGCTCCACATTTCCCATGGGATTTCATCCTCGAGATGCGGACAAAACGAGGCATCGAGCTCTTCAAGTGTCCCCACCTCTCCAAGAGCACAAGGTATCATGCGTATCTTTGTGTATGCCACCTTTAAGACTTTTAGTCTTTTCAAGTTTCCAATAGAATCAGGGAGAGAGGAGATCATCGAGAATTTCAAATCCAACTCGACCAATAATTCCACTTGCCCAATAGAGTTTGGAAGCTCATGTAGATAAATGCATCTTGAAAAAGACAAATGTGTTAAATTCGTAAACTTTTCAATGGAAGCAAGGAGAACAGAGATTTGTGGAAGTTTTAAATCCAACTTGACCAATGATTTTGGTTCTCCAATAGAGCGCACAAGCTCAATTATACTATCGCCTATAGACCAAGACATATGGGTCAAATTCGTTAACCTTTTATTGGAATCAGGGAAAGTAGACCTCGAGAGTTTTAAATCCAACTCAATCAACGATTTAGGTTCCCCCGTGAAGTCCAAAAGCTCATGTGGATTCTTGCATTCAAATAAAAGCAAATGTTTAAGATTCTTTAACATTCCAATGGAATTAAGAGAACGGAGTTCCCCAAGTGTTTTAAATCCAACTCAACCAATGCTTTTGGCTCCTCGAGAGAGTTTGGAAGTGCAAGTAGATTCTCGCATCCTGAAAAAGACAGATGCGTGAAATTCATTAACCTTCCAATGGAATCAAGGAAATTGGAGATTCCTAAGCATTTTAAATCCAATTTGACAAATGATTCTAGTTCCCAAATAGAGTCTGGTAGCTCTTGCAAATTTTTGCATTCAGTTAGAATCAAATTTTTGAGATTCTTTAATCTTCCAATGGAATCAGGGAGAATGGAAATCTCCGAGAGTTTTAAATCTAACTCCACCAATGCTTCCAGTTCTCCAATAGAGTCTGGAAGTTTAAGTAAATTCTTGCATCCAGAAAAAGACAAATGCGTTAAAGTCATCAACCTTCCAATGGAATTAGGGAGAATAGAGATCACTGAAAATTTTAAATCCAACTCAATTAATGATTCTAGTTCCCCGATAGAGTCTGGAAGCTCATGTAAATTCTTGCATTCAGATAAATGCAAACGCTCAAGATTCTTTAATCTTCCAATGGAATCAGGGAGAATAGATATCCCCGAAAGTTTTAAATCCAACACTACCAATGATTCTAATTCCCCAATAGAGTCCGGAAGCTCAAGTAAATTCTTGCATTCACAACAACCCAAATATGTTTAACTCTTTAATCTTCCAATGGAATTAGGGAGAATAGAGTTCCCCGAAAATTTTAAATCCAACTCAATCAATGTTACTAGTTCCCCGATAGAGTTCGGAATCTCATGTAGATTCTTGCATTCAGATAAATGCAAACGCTCAAGATTCTTTAATATTCCAATGGAATCAGGAAAAACAGATATCCCTGAAAGTTCTAAATTCAACTCAACCAATGATTCTAGTTCCCCGATAGAGTCTGGAAGCTCACATAGATTCTTACATTCATATAAATGCAAACGCTCAAGATTCTTTAATCTTCCAATGGAATTAGGGAGAATGGAGATCCCCAAGAGTTTTAAATCTAACTCCACCAATGATTCTAGTTCCCCGATAGAATCTGGAAGCTCAAGTAGATTTTCACATCCATAAAAAGACAAATACGTGAAACTCGTTAACATTCCAATGGAATTAGGGAGAATAGAGATCCCCGAGAATTTTAAATCTAACTCAATCAATGATTTTAGTTCCCCGATAGACTCCGAAAGCTCATGTAGATTCTTGCATTCAGATAAATGCAAACGCTCAAGATTCTTTAATCTTCTAATGGAATCAGGGAGAATGGAGATCTCCGAGAGTTTTAAATCTAACTCCACCAATGCTTTCAGTTCTCCAATAGAGTCTGGAAGTTTAAGTAGATTCTTGCATCCAGAAAAAGACAAATGCATTAAACTCTTTAACCTTCCAATGGAATTAGGGAGTATAGAGATCCCCAAGAATTTTAAATCTAATTCAATCAATGATTCTAGTTCCCCGATAGAGTCTGAAAGCTCATGTAGATTCTTGCATTCAGATAAATGCAAACGCTCAAGATTCTTTAATCTTCCAATGAAATCTGGGAGAATGGAGATCTCCGAGAGTTTTAAATCTAACTTCACCAATGCTTCCAATTCTCCAATAGAGTCTGGAAGTTTAAGCAGATTCTTGCATCCAGAAAAAGACAAATGCGTTAAACTCTTTAACCTTCCAATGGAATTAGGGAGAATAGAGATCCCCGAGAATTCTAAATCCAACTCAATCAATGATTCTAGTTACCCGATAGAGTCCGGAAGCTCATGTAGATTCTTGCATTGAGACAAATGCAAATACTCAAGATTCTTTAATCTTCTACTAGAATCAGGGAGAATGGAGATCTCCGAGAGTTTTAAATCTAACTCCACCAATGCTTCCGGTTCTCCAATAGAGTCTGGAAGTTTAAGTAGATTCTTACATCCAGAAAAAGACAAATGCGTTAAACTCTTTAACCATCCAATGGAATTAGGGAGAATAGAGATCCCCGAGAATTTTAAATCCAACTGAATCAATGATTCTAGTTCCCCGATAGAGTCTGAAAGCTCATGTAGATTCTTGCATTGAGATAAATGCAAAACCTCAAGATTCTTTAATCTTCCAATGGAATCAGGGAGAATGGAGACCCCGAGAGTTTTAAATCTAACTCCACCAATGATTCTAGTTCTCCAATAGATCCGGAAGTTTAAGTAGATTCTTGCATCCATGAAAAGACAAATGCGTTAAACTCTTTAACCTTCCAATGGAATTAGGGAGAATAGAGATCCCAAAGAATTTTAAATGTAATTCAATCAATGATTCTAGTTCCCGATAGAGTCTGAAAGCTCATGTAAGTTCTTGCATTCAGATAAATGCAAACGCTCAAGATTCTTTAATCTTCCAATGGAATCAGGGAGAATGGAGATCCCCAAGAGTTGTAAATCTAAATTCACCAATGATTCTAGTTCCCCGATAGAGGCCGGAAGCTTGGAGAGATTTTTGCATCTATAAAAAGACAAATACGTTAAACTCGTTCACCTTCCAATGGAATTAGGGAGAATAGAGATCCCCGAGAATTTTAAATCAAACTCAATCAATGATTCTAGTTCCCCGATAGAGTCCGGAAGCTCATGTAGATTCTTGCATTCAGATAAATACAAACGCTCAAGATTCTTTAATCTTCCAATGGAATCAGGGAGAATGGAGATCCCCGAGAATTTTAAATCTAACTTCACCAATGCTTCCAGTTCTCCAATAGAGTCTAAATTCTTGCATCCGAGAAAAGACAAATGCATTAAACTCTTTAACCTTCCAATGGAATTAGGAGAATAGAGATCCCGAGAATTTTAAATCAAACTCAATCAATGATTCTAGTTCCCCGATAGAGTCTGGAAGCTCATGTAGATTCTTGCATTCGATAAATGCAAATGCTCAAGATTCTTTAACCTTCTAATGAAATCTTCCAATGGAATTCTTGCATCCAGAAAAAGACAAATGCGTTAAACTCTTTCACCTTCCAATGGAATTAGGAAGAACAAATATCCCCGAAAGTTCTAAATTCAACTCAACCAATGATTTTAGTTCTCCGATAGAGTCCGGAAGCTGATGTAAGTTCTTGCATTTAGATAAAAGCAAACGCTTAAGATTCTTTAATCTTCCAATGGAATCAGGAATAATAGATATTCCTAAAAGTGTTAAATCCAACTCAACCAATAATTCTAATTCCCCGATAGATCCTGGAAGCTCAAGTAGATTCTTGCATCCATGAAAAAATAAATACGTGAAACTTGTTAACCTTCCAATGGAATTAGGGAGAACAAAGATCCCCGAATATACTAAATCTAAATTTACTAATGATTTTAGTTCTCCGATAGAGTCCGGAAGCTGATGTAAGTTTTTGCATTCAAATAAATGCAAACGCTCAAGATTCTTTAATCTTCCAATGGAATCGGGAAGAACAGATATCCCTGAAAGCCTTAAATCCAACTCAACTAATGATTCTAGTTCCCCGATAGAGTCTGAAAGCTTAAGTAGATTCTTGCATCCATAAAAAGACAAACACGTGAAACTCATTAACCTTCCAATGGAATTAGGGAGAATGGAGATCCCCAAGAATTTTAAATGTAATTCAATCAATGATTCTAGTTTACCGATAGAGTCCGGAAGCTCATGTAGATTCTTGCATTGAGATAAATGCAAATGCTTGAGATTCTTTAACCTTCCAATGGAATTAGGGAGAATGGATATCGCTGAGAGTCTTAAATCTAACTCGACCAATGATTCTAGCTCCCCGATATAGTTCGGAAGTTCAAGTAGATCCTTGCATCCATAAAAGGACAATTGCATTAAACACGTTAACCTTCCAATGGAATTAGGGAGTATAGAGATCCCCAAGAATTTTAAATGTAATTCAATCAATGATTCTAGTTCCCCGATAGAGTCTGAAAGCTCATGTAGATTTTTGCATTCAGATAAATGCAAATGCTCAAGATTCTTTAACCTTCTAATGGAATCAAGGAGAATGGAGATCTCCGAGAGTTTTAAATCTAACTTCACCAATGCTTCCAGTTCTCCAATAGAGTTTGTAAGTTTAAGTAGATTCTTACATCCAGAAAAAGACAAATGCGTTAAACTCTTTAACCTTCCAATGGAATTAGGGAGAATAGAGATCCCCGAGAATTCTAAATCCAACTCCATCAATGATTCTAGTTCTTCGATAGAGTCCGGAAGCTCATGTAGATTCTTGCATTGAGATAAAAGCAAATACTCAAGATTCTTTAATCTTCTAATGAAATTAAGGAGAATGGAGATCTCCGAGAGTTTTAAATCTAACTCCACCAATGCTTCCAGTTCTCCAATAGAGTCTGGAAGTTTAAGTAGATTCTTACATCCACAAAAAGACAAATGCGTTAAACTCTTTAACCTTCCAATGGAATTAGGGAGAATAGAGATCCCCGAGAATTTTAAATCCAACTCAATCAATGATTCTAGTTCCCCGATAGAGTCCGGAAGCTCATGTAGATGCTTGCATTCAGATAAATGCAAACGCTCAAGATTCTTTAACCTTCCAATGGAATCAGTGATAATGGAGATCCCCGAGAGTTTTAAATCTAACTCCACCAATGCTTCAATGGAATTCTTGCATCCGAGAAAAGACAAATGCGTTAAACTCTTTAACCTTCCATCGAATTAGGGAGTATAGAGATCCCCAAGAATTTTAAATCTAATTCAATCAATGATTCTAGTTCCCCGATAGAGTCTGAAAGCTCATGTAGATTCTTGCATTGAGATAAATGCAAACGCTCAAGATTCTTTAATCTTCCAATGGAATCAGGGAGAATGGAGACCCCCGAGAGTTTTAAATCTAACTCCACCAATGCTTCTAGTTCTCCAATAGAGTCTGGAAGTTTAAGTAGATTCTTGCATCCAGAAAAAGACAAATGCGTTAAACTCTTTAACCTTCCAATGGAATTAGGGAGTATAGAGATCCCCAAGAATTTTAAATGTAATTCAATCAATGATTCTAGTTCCCCGATAGAGTCTGAAAGCTCATGTAGATTTTTGCATTCAGATAAATGCAAATGCTCAAGATTCTTTAACCTTCTAATGGAATCAGGGAGAATGGAGATCCCCACGTTGTAAATCTAAATTCACCAATGATTCTAGATCCCGATAGAGTCCGGAAGCTTGGAGAGATTTTTGCATCTATAAAAAGACAAATGCGTTAAACTTTTTAACTTTCCAATGGAATTAGGGAGAATGGAGATACTCGAGAATTTTAAATCCAACTTGATCAATGACTCTATTTCCCGATAGAGTCCGGAAGCTCATGAATTCTTGCATTCATAAATTAAGATTCTTTAATTTTCCAATGGAATCAAAAATGGAGATCCCCGATAAATCCTTCAAATGCTTCCAGCTTAAGATTCTTTAATCCAGAAAAAGACAAATTTAAACTCTTTAACCTTCCAATGGAATTAGGGAGAATAGAGATCGGAATTTTAAATCATCTTGACAATGATTCATTTCCCCAATAGAATCCGGAAGCTCATATAAATTCTTGCAATTAGATAAAACCAAATGCTTGAGACTCTTTAATCTTCCAATGGAATCGGGGAGAATGGAATCTTCGAGAATTTTAAATCTAACTCCACCAATGCTTCCATTTTCCGATAGAGTTTGGAAGTTTATACAGATTCTTACATTCAGAAAAAGACAAATACTTAAGATTCTTTAACATTCCAATGGAATTAGGAATAATTGAGATCCCCGAGGAGGTTAAATTCAACTCGACCAATGATTCTATATCCCCAATAGAATTTGGAAGCTCATGTAGATTCTTGCAATCATACAAAACCAAATTCTCAAGATCTTTAATCTTCTAATGGAATTAGGGAGAATGGAGATCTCCGGGAGTTTTAAATCTAACTCCACCAATGCTTCCAGTTCTCCAATAGAGTCCGGAAGCTCATGTAGATTTTTGCATTTAGATAAATGCAAACGCTCAAGATTCTTTAACCTTCCAATGGAATCAGGGACAATGGAGATCCACAAGACTTTTAAATCTAACTTCACCAATGATTCTAGTTCAATGATTCTATATCTTTAAACTCGTTAACCTTCCAATGGAATTAGGGAGACTACAAATCCCCGAGAAATTTAAATCCAATTCCAGCTCATTTTCCCGTAGATTCTTTTTGCAATCATACAAAACCAAATTCTTGAGATCCTTTAACTTGCCAATGGATTTAGGGAGAACAGATATACTCAACGAAACTAAATTTAGCTTGACCAATGACTGTATTTCCCCAATAGAATCCGGAAACTCATGTAGATTCTCGCAACAAGATAAAAACAAATTCTTAAGATTCTTTAACCTTCCAATCGAATCAGGGAGAACTGAAATCTTCAAGCATTTTAAATCCAACTCGACCAATGATTTTAGTTTGCCCATAGAGTCTGGAAGCTCATGTAGATTGTAGCAAAACCCAAAACCAAATGAGTGAGATTCAATCTTCCAATAGAGTAAGGAATTTGGCTAATTTTTTAAGATGAATAATTTCAAACTTTGTCAAATGTTTTAGATTGCCTAGTGTCTCAGGAAGCTTGGACAATCCGCGGAAGTGGGCATAATAATCTCCGACAAGTATTCTAGAGAACCAATTTCTTCGGGCAACTCTTCAAGGGATGTACATCCATTTATATTCAAAGTATTTAGTAGTTTTAGGTTACTAATTGAGCTATCAATCATAGACAACTCAAAACAATATTTGAGAATCAATTTTTCCAACTTGCCAAACTCTAAAAATTAGGTGTTTTGGTTAAAAGATAGCACTTGTCAAATCTAGAATTTTCAAGTTTTTTGCCATCTGCAATGGAAAAACAAAGCGGATTACATGCCGACAAAAAGTATTAAGACTATGAAGATCAATTGATAGAATTTGAAGCGAACATGAGTGAGGTGTGGTGGTACCTTGATTTGCCTCCATCCACCCCAGTCATCGGTGATGTTGCTCATCGAAAGGTTGAGCACAACCAAATTCCCTAGATGAAGATTTGTCGCTAAAAAATCAGGCAAGCATAAACGCCAAGAAAGCCATCTTAGATTAGGACGAACATTTTTGAAGTCGCCCACAAAATTCAGATTTTCCCCTCCAAGGAACCTCAACTTTGGCAAATATGCTATTTCTTCAGGTGTTAAGTCATGACTGATATCCAAATTGAGTGCTTGTATAGCTCCTTGTTCCTGCCAGCAACGGCAGAGAATAAAGATGAGTATGCAACAATATCAAAAGTTCTTCTTCGACCCCTAATTAATTAAATCAAACGCATGTTGTAACAAGATAATTAGTGTTCTTCTCAACTTGAAAATAAGACAAACCAAGCATGTTCAAAATGTCTATTTGGTGTTGATTCCTTTGTCTTTTCATGGACTAAACACCTCTTCAAGGAAGCAAAGAACTCGTTTTATTCTTACAAAAACAAGAAATGAAAAATTACAACTAACAAAACAGACCGTTAACTTTCTTCTTGTTTCACATGCATAAGGCTAAAAACATATGCCTTAGATGTTTATATAGAGTTGCTTTGTATTTCTCTATAAGTTAGGTTAGAAAACAAAGCAGGCCATCAACCGACATTCTCAATTTAAGGAACATGAACAGAGATTTTGCTGGATTTATTATATCTTCTACTCTAAATAAATTTCACCTCTTTACTCCTCGGTATGAGTTGAGTATTCTCATCAATTCACACCCAATGGCGCTTTCCAGCATCTTCAAAATTCTCTGCCCTGACAATGTACCTTCCTAGATCTCGAACTTCATCATGCATCCAGAAACAATTGTGCTCATCGATCTTTATCAATGACATGAGGAGAAGAACATCGATCACACTGCGTGGAGAATAGCCGCTACTACGCCACATGTAGTCCGCATAAGTCCTATCCTCCTTGATGCAAAAACATGCTATGTCTAGAAATATGGCTTTTTCTTTGGCGTCCAATTTGTTGATACTTAGCATTAGTGATTTTTGGACATCACTAGGCGGGACTTGCTTTAAGTCCTTCAATGTCTCAAGCCACTCCGATTTGTTCGTGCGGGCGAAAAGAGAACCCACGACTTCTAGAGTCAAAGGAAGCCTTCCTATGCTTGAAACAACTTCTTTTGAGAAATTGTAGTAATTCCCAGGAGGAGTATCGCTTCTAAATGCATGTCTACTGAAAAGCAGAATCGCTCGATCCAAAGGCATCTCATTGACTGGGTGAGCCAAGTAATTGCTTGGTCGGGTTTGTTTGTCCTCATTTAGCACTATGCGTATGTCCCTAATTGTGACCATGATCCTACTTCCAGAACCAAACCAATCGCAGCTCCCCGCGAGAGTCTCAAGTTGTCTCTTTTCCTCCACATTATCAATAACAACCAAAACTCTCTTGTTGCTAAGTCCTCTTCTTATGCGATTGATCCCATCATTGGGGTCATGGATTCCATCATTAGAGCTTGAGCCTAGTATATCGGATAACAGTTTCTTTTGCACTTCTAAAAGACCATGATGTTGGACATCTTCAAGGAAACTAGAGTAATTGAATTTAGACAAAAATCGGTTGAAGATAACCTTAGCAAAAGTTGATTTACCAATGCCACCAATCCCATGTATTATAACAAAATGCACGCCATCAAAGTGAGTATCCAACAATTCTTCTATATCATGTTGATCATCCACTTCACCTAGATGGTTAGGAAGAGATCTGTTCTTCACTTTTAGCTTAAGTTGAACCTCTCGAACAATTAATTTTACAAGTTCCCCATACCTGCTAGACATTTTAGATTGAGAAAATAATGACAACGTATTATTCATAAATTTCAAGCATATACAATTTGAATAAGGTAAGGTAAACATATTACGACCGGTTTACAAACCATGACAGTTATTCAAATACAAATTTGAATCCATTAAAAAGCAACAATCTCAAGTTACAATGATAATGATCTAAAACATAGAGTGCTCAAATTAGCTGCTGTGGTTGCTGCCTAGAATCAGTTCGATGCAGTGATTAAGGGGAAGTGGAAATTATATGGATGCTGACGGCAGGAGGGTAAACAACAGAAAGGAATGATTGGGTTTTAACGTTGTTTGTATGCTTACAAAGGAAAGCAAGGCCATTTCATGTTTGATTGAGAAAGAGAAAAGGATGAAAAGGATTCTAAAATATTTTTATGACTATTTTGTCCTTCTACTTATTCATAGACTAAATAAACAAAAAATAAAAACTTTAGTAACTTGGCCTTTAGCTCGTTGAAGATTGAATATCAGCATCAATTAACTCATGTTATATAATAGAAAGTTCACTTTAGGCCGTGTCTCCAGGTCCTCCCTCTCTCTCTCTCTCTCTCTCTCTCTCTCTCTCTCTCTCTAGATTATTAAGTAGCAGTGGAGGTCACACCGCTTGACGCAGCTGCTGAGTTTGGCTCGTCACCATTCTTTAACATCTCCATATCTTGTTCAGAGAGAGAGAGAGAGAGAGAGAGAGAGAGAGAGAGAGAATTGGACCTCTTTTTGTGGGAAAATTATTCTTATGTTAACTGCACATGAGTGCAAGCAAAGAGCCAATTAATGCGTGATAAATGTCCAAGTGACAGCATAGACGTTGTCAATAAACTTCCACCATTTTCAGATTAGTTATGAAGAAAGTGAGGGCGTGATGAAAGATTGCGGCTTCTAATAACCATCTATGTACTAGTTAATGTCTAGAGATTTAACAGAGTTTTAATCACTATTACGCTATTTGATTTATAACTGTAAATCTTCTACACTGTTTGGTTTCATGAATAACATATGTTTTAAAGGAACAATATTATCAGAATTTCCAAATACTCCAAAAATTGGAGTTATAAAAAATGTAATGTAATGACACTGTAACTGAAACTAAATATGATGGAAATGTTTTGCCTTTTTTTTTTCTCTCCTTTTGCAAAAAGCACCATTGAAACACATGGATTAACCGTGAGAATTTATAGATAAAAGTCACCATCCATAGAAGTCTATAGGTTCTTTAATGATGGTGGAGAAGATGTGACCGGATCCAGCTGCTTCCTTGTCTACATAAAATTGATAAATCATCCTTTGTTGAAAACTGTTATTCATCAAATAAGTTTTAGTTTTTTTAATGTACAGGCAATATTTAGAGAATGATCAAATATATAATTAGTTGGTATGCTAGTAGGACAAAATCAGTCTGTTTGATCTACACAGAATAAGCGTTAATATCTGTCTTTTTGTTGTTTCTACTTTACCTTTTTCTAAAATGTTGAAAGATATTTATTTTGCTATTTAAATTTGTTTTTAGGTGTTTGACAACCAAACAGGATGCTAATTTAGCATTTAACAATAAATTGACAATGACTTCCACATTCAGATTAATTTTTTTCAACTATTGTATCAAAATATGGAGAAATTATAGTTACTACAAGATAAATTGAATATGAGATATTTTAAAATCTATAAGAAAAAAAATGCCACCCTTTCGGATTACATTAAAATTAATAGCTGGAATAAGTCGTGGAAACTTACTCTTTCCCTTCCCGCTTCCAACCTAGTCTAGTTGCAACCTCACGAAGAGCAGCCTTCCAGCGCTTCACCTCATCGGGGCCATACTTCTTCTCATGCTCAGACAAGGCATTACTGTACAATTCAGTTCTGAGCTTGACATCATCCGGCTTCACATCAAAGAAAAGGGGGAGGATCTCTTTCTTCCCATTCGACTTTGAAGTGCAGTCTACCATATGTGCAACCTCACGGAGGCACCATACACTGGAAGCGAAGCCCTTAGAGAAGATGGGAATATAGATTTGAGTGTCATCAAGGGCTCGCAGAAGGTTTCCACCAATCTGCTGACCGACTCGGAGCTCTTCATCGTCTTTGAAGATGCGGATTCCTTTTTCAACCATGTTATGATAGAGGCAACTAGTAAAGTTGTCCCGAGTATCTGGTCCCCTGAAACTCAAGAACACCTCGAACTCCATTCCCGATGTGTTGTTGGGTGGTGCCATCGCACGAAGCAATCGAGACTAGAGACAGAATCGAGCAGGACGAAAATTGTCAATGTGCTTGGTTGAGGGGAGACATCAATTGGGGGAAGTTTAAAAATAAAGGAAAGAAAAACGGTGGTGGGCATGTTCAGTCGCAACTCGCAGCCGTTGATTGGCTAATGGCAAACCACCGAAGAAATCGAAAACGAAACCGATATAAAGAGAGAATACCTGATGCGCTGATGGACGGCCGACCGAGATGAGACAGCGACTGAGTCGAGATCAGAGAGGGGAAGATGGAAAGGCACCGCCGGAGAAAAGAGAGAGCCCAATCTGAAAGTGAGAACTCAAAGTAGAAAGTGTTTGAAAGTCAAGACTTTGTAGGGTTTGGCTCTGGCTCCCAAGAACAGACCTTATAAGGCTGGAGAGGCGTACTCTTTTAACCTTATTTTATATATCTGAGTTGTCCCGTTCAGGGGCTTAGGTTACTTTCATTGCGGGAACAAATTTTACTTGAACTTTCAAAAGTGAAAAGAAAAAATTCGATCCAAAAAAAAGAAGAAAAGGACACCTCCTCGAAACTTCTGAGAAAATATTAAAATTTTGTTTGTTTTACAAAAAATAAATAATTTAAAAATATTTTCTTAAAAATAATTATTTGTATCGTTTATCAAAATGAATTAATAGAAAAAATCTTCATTGTCCACGATCATGTTTAAATATATATATATATATATATATATATATATATAATATTGTTAAAATAAAAATATTATTCATTAGTTAATTATTTCAATTTATACAATCAATAATTTTTAGGAAAATATTTTCAGATAATTTATTTTTCACGGAAAGAAAGCAAATCCAAAGCCAGTAATTTTTTACTATAAATGCTCCACGTAGAGAGAACTCGGTGCGAGAAATTGCTAATGGTGATCAGGGAGAATCGGTGGAGATTCATCATTCTCAAATTTCTGCTCGTGTTCAACTGATAATTTCAACTCCCTCTAGCCATAACCAAGAAGAGCCTCTGTAAAGGGTCTCTTTGCTCATTTGTCCCTTAAATCATCTGGACAAAGTCATCAAAATCTGCACTTGAGTCTCTCAGACTTCAAGCCTAGTGCCAAAGATGAGATTCAGCTTATTCAGCTCCCTCTGTTTATCATCTGCTTATAGCAGCATTGCCCAATTGAAGTGCAACTTGGAGGCAACCCTACAGGTGCAGGTGCGTGAGAAAGTAGAAAAAGGCGGATGCAAACACGAAGACAAGACAGATAGACATTAGAACTATAATATACAAACATCCGTCCACCTTGTTATTACACAAATTACCATTTGAGAACCTTACATTCAAGAAAAGAAAAACCTGAATTTTTCCTACGTCAGCTATGCAGGATAAATTTCAATATCTTCTCAGGTCTGGACCACTTTATTTCCAAGAACTCAATTCTGAGTAGAAAATAAGCGGAAACTATGAAGAGGTCATCTCTTCTGTTCCAAAAAGAAATGTCTTTAACCTGCTCACTTCTTGATAAATGAAACGCCCTTCTGAATACTCTCTGCTATCTCTTTCTTTGCCTTTCCCAAGCCAGCTCTACAGGTTAACAAACAAAGGCCGAAATTAGAACAATCCATCTTCCTTTGATGCAATAAAATTACTAAAACTCCTGGCCAAGGGGAAGAACCTCCTCGGCCCCAGTACGGCCGAGGCGCACTTTGGATGCAAATAGAAATGGGCGCACATCGGCAAACTTTACAGCAGCATATGCCTGCATATTTCACTTACACATTATTTGAGCATGTGAAAAGAGTGCGCATATCAAATAGCCATCAAATTTCCTGTTCGTGAAAGAGATCAGACTACATCTCAAGGGCCCAAAAAAGGGACTTACCATTGAGAGAGTCGCTGAGCCAGCTCCAGCTTTAACCTGAAAGTTGTCAAGGCACGGACGTACACAATTCAGTTGGCTTCACGATGAAAATTTAAGGAAGCAGAGAAGCGAAGACTAAGATCTCATGACATAATTTCATTGAGGAAATAGATGCAAAAAAATACAGTTTCGTTTAGACATCAACAATCAGTTTTAGAAAATCTGATGTATTTAACAATTCTGTCACTGCATGAAACTTCACTTTTCATAAAAATGCAAGTCAGTCTCTAAGCCATAGCTACAAGAGATGTATGGTGCTCTGTTTCCGCATTCTTTCTGTTCATTTCCATTGTTTTCCATAATGAGGACCAGACAAAATAATCAGAAACAAAGATATTCTCTTTGAAAGGGGAAAAAATGATAACTGTGTGCAGACATCCTAAGATTCTTCAAGAGAAAGGGAGAAAGAAAATAGTCAAAGGCTACATTTTCAGGAGGAACAAGCTCAGCTTGTGATTACTTCCTTTAATCGGTCTCCACTTCTGATTGGAGGTAAAATCTCCCATTTTCCATAAGCTCACATTCTAAAAAATAAAGCTATCCGATTCAATATTTTGTAGGTTCATGCCAACTAAAATGTTATATAATAATGAAGAACAGAAAAAAAAAAGAAGAAGAAGAAGAAGAAGGAAGTACAAGCTCTGCCGATGTCATGTGCATTATAAGCAGGGGCAGTTTTGCCGCTCCAAACTCTCAAATAACCCTCACCGACGGTTCCACTCTCTACGATTTTCACTTTTATTTTTTCTTTAGTTTTTGTCCTTTTTTAAAAAAAATTTCTCCAATTTTTTTTTTTTTAATTCTTTGGTCTTTCTTCGCTTCATTAACACCATATCAGAGCTATATATGCAAAAGGAAATTACAAAGCACCATGTCAAATTTTGAAATCCATGTTAGCAAATCTAGTTGTGAGCTTGCTGGAAGGGTTAAATTGCAGCCAACAAAAAATATTTGGAATTTGATTGCACAAATTCAAAATTTAGAACTTGGCTGCATGTTCGGCCAAACATTCGGGACTTTTTCTGTAATTTTCACTTATAAGAACCGTGTGACGAGAACTAGCATAGTGGATAGCAAATATTCTTATAAGATAAAGAACAAATAAGGGTTACTCACATAAAAATTTCTAGTTTGATTATTATCTTACAATGATCTCTTCCACCAAGAAGAACTCTTCTATGTATGGATTTTCCAATGCATCTCTTATCTTGATTTGGCCTAATTTTCCACAGTTGTAGAATAAACTTGTAGATTAGCAGCAAAAATAGCATATTGGTCGTGAGGAAAAATTTTCACGCCAAAAAGCGGAAAGGAAAGTGAAGCTGCGTGGAATAGGCTCGCTATTTTCAAGCCATGTCCATGTGATGAAACATGAAGCTTCCCCTGAACTCCCTGCGAAACTCCCCATGTAAACAAAGAAACTGAAATATCAAAAGGACAGACGTGCATGACTTTATGTCTTTCGTGTTTTTCCACAACTTTGTTTTTTTCTCTGACAACGCCACTCAATTGCGAGTTGATGCATCAAGCGTACATAAAAGATAAAGAGAGGAAAGAGACACGAAGAGGACAGAAGACTTTTGCAATGGGGTCAAAACTTTTTGAGGTTTCTTAGTTAGAGAAAATAGATTATTTTTAATTTCAAGAAATGTCTGGCGAGAAAACGTAAATTGCATTGAAATTAAGATAACATCGAAAGGAAATGCACCTACACGTCCACATTATGCACCATGACATCTTCATTGACCCATGCTTCATGCGTGTCTGATCATCACCTTGAAGTAGCCACAGGCCTACAATCATAAATCTCAACTTCCCTCAAAGAACTTCATGTAGCATGGCCATCAAGGAATTTTTAGTGATAAATGTCCATAGTAAAATTGTCATTGCCACAAAATGCCAAATTTCATTCAAGTTAGATCGCTATTGATATAGTTTGTCAAAATTCATTCCACCTAGCTTGGTCGAATATATACATGACATGGTTAAAATGGACATTCGTTAATAGTCTAACATAACACAATGTTGCAACACATTAAATCGCAAATAGAGAATAGTATCATTATTCAGAGGGTTAAGCTGATTTTATGATGAAAAGATGAAATATTATTCAAAAACCCGAGTAACAATCTAACTCCAAATAAAGAAACTAGGAAAAGAAGAGAAACTCTACCCACCAATTAAAAGACTGACTAAAGGAAGTTTTCCCTAATCAAGAATGGAAGAAAATTCATGGCTCTCCTAAAAATAAAGGAAAAATAAATTAGGTAAAAAATATTGAAATTATCCCGAGTCCCCCTTAGTCCTACCACCCCCTTCTATGGAACTTCCTCCAGACGGTGACTTAGGGCATGCAAATAACCATTCTATTTTTGTTTCAAAACTAATTTTCTATTCCAGACCGTTTGGTAACGTAATTTTATTTTTCTATTTCTAGAAAAAAAAATTTAACCCAAAAATAGACTTGGAATAGAAATGAGAAGTAAATTTTTTTTACTTCTCTATTTATAGAACAAAAATGAGAAATAAAAACTCTTATCATTGTCCGTCATTTTTACTAGTTAGGCACTTACCCACTGTTGCCATCTGTTGTCTACCGTCGGTCACCATCCACCGGGTGTTGTCTACTAGTCACTGGCTGTTGGTTGCTGCCGCGGCCATCTACTGTCCCTTGGGCAGGAGATATTTTGTGTCATTATCAAATGACGTTGTATTCCGGAAAATGAATGACAAAGAAAAGAAAGTGCACGCTTTGCTCATGGGCATTATAAGGAGAATAGAGAAAGCGACGAACTCGGGGCAGTTCCGCTGTCTCTCCAAACCCTCAAACAATCCTCACCGACCATTCCACTCTCTAGGACTTTCATTTTTAGTTTTCCTCTAGTTTTTGTCCTTTTTTTTTCTAAGGTTTCTCCATTTTTTGAAAATTTCTTTGGTCTTTCTTAAGTTTTTAATTAATAAATTGGGTTAATACCTTGAAAAACCCCAAACTGGTACATTTGTAACAAATTTATCTCAAACTATTTTTTTGACCATAAAAAACCCCAAACTGATATACCTTTGACAAATTTACCCCAAACTAGTACACTTGTGACAAATTTACCCTATATTAGTTTTCGTTAAATTTTATTCTCAAATTATTAAGTTAAATGACACGTGACAGTTGACCGATATACCGATTTTGGATTTTATGCTCCGTTTGTCACCGTTTACAATTTTTGTAATTTTTTTGTGGTATTAATCCAATTTAGCATAGGGTATATTTATCACAATTTTACTATTTTAGGGTTTTTTGTAGTCAAATAAATTAGTTTGGGGTAAATTTATCATAAATGTACCGGTTTAGGGTTTTTTATAGTTAGTCGGGGTAAATTTGTCACAGGTGCACCAATTTGGGGTTTTTCAGGGTATTAACCCTAATAAATTTTCATAACTTGACACTACATTAGCACCATATCAAAGCCGTGTATGCAAAAAGATAATACAAAATGCCACATCGGATTTTGGAATCCATGTTAGCAAAAAACATTTAGGACTTAATTGCATAAATTCAAATTTTAGGACTTGACTGCATATTCAGCCAAACATTCAGGACTGTTGGTGTATTTTCACTTATAAGAGCCTAAAACAAGAAGTAGTGTGGTGGATACCAAATATTCTTATAAGAAAGTGACAAATACAGGTTTCTTATATATAAATTATAATGTGATACCCATCATATATTGTTCTCTCTCACCAAGAAGAACTTTGCTATTCTTCGCACAAGTCTTTGAACCAAGGGTTATTAGGCTGGCAGTCGGTTCAAGGACTTGTGTGAGGCACAACCAACCTAGTAGGTGCTTTTTCAAGCACCACCTCTTCACCCTAGGTATGGAAGGCTAATATATAACTTCCTATTTGGTGGCAGCCATCTCGGAAGAGATGCCATGGTGTATACCTTCATCACCAAAGGCCCCTTTCGTTCGTAGGTAGATCTTTTTCTTCCCCACCTAGGAGGGAATATGGGAGGTGGCGTTGTGGGAGTCCCACCCCTCAGGGATTCTTTGCCATGTTTCTTCTTCCTTAAACCTTATAAGGTTCTAACTCTTTGCTTTGTGGAACATGAAGTAAAAAACTTTCATTACGTACAAGAAGATAGGCATGTAAATTCATAGACAATTTCATTGAAGAACTGAGATCGATGTCATTTTTTCCCCGGGTTTGTACTTGAGAAATTTCTTCATCCTTCTCTACAACAATCATATGACAAGAAAAGGCGGATCACACACACATGATTCATGTTATTTTCGCAAGATAAAGCATAAGTTGCACATTATAATTTAGGATTGCATCGATTGTATTATACCATGTCCCTCTTCAAATGATGGTGTGTCTAGTGAAAAGTGAGTTGTCTCTTTGTTTGATACCGATATGTGATGAGAAAAAGCATAGATCCTTTTCCTTGTCCGACCAGATTATAGGACACGATGCATGTGATCGTGGCTCATCATGTCTTTTCCGTACTAGCAATTGGTTCGAATCGTCTCCGGCTGGCATTGATTTGGTGAAGGGACAGCAGACAGCACCTCTTTCCTTCATTCATCGTCCCAACATCTAATGAAACCAATCCCAACCGTCGAATCAGATGACTGCGTCTCGGGATCCATCGGGAGGGGAATTCGTGTTGAACGGTTGATTTCTAGTTGCGGTGCGTTGGAAAAGTTGAGACAGGGCAGTACCAAAGGGACTTAGAAATGGTCGTCCAAAGAGATGCGTTAGAATAAACTTGTAGATTAGCAGCGAAAAAAGCATATGGGCCGCGGACAAGTTTTCACGCCAACAAACGCAAGGAAAGTGATAACGCGTGGAATAGGGTGGCTATTTTCAAGCCATGTCCATGTGATAAACACATGAGACTTCCCCTCAACTCCTTGCGATATTCCCATGTAAACGCAAGGAAACTGAAAAAGCAGAAGGACAGATGCGTGCATGGCTTTATGTCATTCGTGTTTCTCCACAATTTTGTTTTTTTCTCTGACAAGTCAAGTCAATTGCGAGTTGATGCATGAAGCATACATAAAAGATAAAGAGAGGAAAGAGACACGAAGAGGACGGGAAACTTTTGCAATGGGTCGAAACTTTTTTAGGCTTCTTAGTTGCTTGGATGTTAAGTTGAAAATGAGAAGACATTGTGGGGTCAACTCAATTGCGAATTGATGCATAAAGCATACATAAAAGATAAAGAGAGGAAAGAGACGTGAAGAGGATGGGAAACTTTTGCAATGGGCTTGCAACTTTTTGAGGCTTCTTAGTTGCTTGGATGTTAAGTTGAAAATGAGAGGAAATTGTGGGGCAAGTAAATACAATGAATTTGCATTTCCATTGTATGTAAATGTTTCACATATTTGGCGACAGTTTTTGAATTTTCTATAGGCTTCATTACAAATGCCACATGTTTGCAAGCTCCTGAAGAGCAATTGAGTCAAATATTTACGAATTTCCTTACGACTATTTTAGTGATGACATAATAGTCAAAAGCTAATAATATGCACATTTGGTGTGTTATGTTGATAAAACATTAATTGTTTTGATGGACCTCTAAATTATAAAAGGTGAACAAATTATATGATGCTTATCGTTGTCAAAGAGTTTTGAATGTGGTTTATCAATTTGGATGGACCTTGGTACAAGCAGTGAATGGACAATAGGACAAAATATTGACAAGAAATCTGCATGAAATTACAGGCAAAAAGTTGATAATAAACAAGACATGGTGGATTTCTACAACACTTGGTGAAAAGATATCTTCAACATTTGATTTGAATTCAAATTGGTAGTTTATAGCGGGTTCAATGCTTTGAAGTAACTAGAAAATAGGTAAGTCCGAGAAAATAGATTATTTTTAATTTCAATAAGCATCCAGCAAGAAAATGTAAATTACATTGAAATTGAGATTACATTGAAAGGAAATGCACCTACACGTCCACATTGTGCACCATGCAATCTTCACTGACCCATGTTTCATGCGTGTCTCATCATCACCTTGAAGTAGCCATAGGCCCACAATCATAAATCCCAACTTCCCTTAAATAATTTCATCTAGCATGGCCATCAAGGAATTTTTAGTAATACATATCCAAAGTAAAATTCTCATTGCCACAAAATGCCAAAATATCATCCAATTAGTTGAATATTGACGTAGTGTGTCAAAATTCATTCAACCTAGCTTGGTTGAATACATAAATGACAAATAAAATGGACACTCGTTAATAGTTGAACATAACACAATTGTGAAAACACATCAAAGCGCAATTAGAGAAAAGTATCATTATACAAAGGGTTAACCGATTTTACGATGAAAGCTAAAATATTCATAAATCCAAGCAATGATCCAAACCCAAATAAATAAATTAGGAAACAGAGAGAAACTCTTATTCCACCGACTATTGGTTGTGATTGGTTTATGAGTTATGAACATCATGCATAAGTAAATTTAACAAAATATAACGTGGGTGATGTTGATGTTTGTAAACCCACCAATTAAAAGACCGACTAAAGAAAGTATCCTCTTTCTAGGAATTGGATAAAAAACATGGCCCTCCTAAAAATAAAGGAAAAAACAAATGAGGTAAAAAATCTTGAAATTATCACTTCTTGTGTTAACAATAATCTCATAGATAGATCATATATACGGTGAGACCCTTTAATATCTCATGTTTCTTTTATCACTCATGGATCCGGATACAAATCCAGAAGCTCTTTGCTTATAGATCAAAATGTAAACCGGGCCAATAATGCTTCTCACGTCTTAAGTTAGCAATTATCTCATGGATTAGGTTGGCCTGCTTGAGCCTAAGTTTGGTCTCTTACAGTTGGTAGGTCATACTCGTCTTGGTTGCATTGGCAACGTTCCCGATTTTGATGTGGTCCTTAACAAATACTTAAGAGAATTCAAAATTTGATTCGTCCTTTTCAGCAACTCTCAAGTCTTTCAATTTTATAAAATCTCTTGCCATGTGAATGCAGACCTCGAATTGGTAGATATTGGTCCTTCGAGGCCTTTGCTAACTACTAGCTTTGTGTCTTGATTTCATCTTCTCATTTCCTTGCTTTTACTTCATCATGAAGGAGCCTACAAATATCCTCTTTCCTGGCCGCTAACATGGAGGCAAAACTTGCAATAGAAGAATCCGTAAAACTAAAAGAATTATTGACTTCAGTTGACTAATCATAACAGCGATAAGACAGGTCAATAGAAGAGGATTCACGAGGAAATATATAAAACGTTTGATCAAGCCCTAAGAAAGGTACAGGAACTTCATTGGCTATGTGTTTCTAAGAGTCTAGGTATTATAATCCGGATTGTTAATTATCTTACCTAATGAGTAATGATCAAGAAAAGGAACTTGAGAATTGATCTTGAGTACTCCCAATGCAATGTCATGAAGATTCAAGGAAGATGAAATGGATACGGCAATTGCGAAAAATGATATAAAGAGGAGGAGGAGGAGGAGGAAAATTAAAAGTAAAGAAAGGGCTGACGGGGATTAAAATTAGCATCCTCGTATTAAGAAATCAGATCAAATACTCAATACCACAGCAAAATAAAACTTATTTTATTTTACATATCTTCATACGTGCAAGCAATTTGGTTCACGTTTAGCCCTCTCCATTTTTCAGTATAAGTTAATATCTTTGAAAGGGGATAAAATGATGATTATATATGTATAAATATTCTAGAACCCTGAAGAGAGAGGGGAAAAGAAGAAAATAATAAAGCTTACATTTTCATGAGAAACTAGACTAGCTCGTGATTTCTCCCTTCAATCGGTCTACCTCCCTAACAAGAGGTAAAATATTTTATCTTCAATAAGCTCATTAAACCGACATAAAATTCTAAAATATCAAACTATTTGATTCAATATTTTTCAAGTTCAATCCAACTTAAATGGTTAGGAGGATGAAGGACAGAAAAAAAAAAAAAAGAATTGCAAGCTCTGCTCATGGACATTATAAGGAGAAGAGATAAAGCAACGAAGTGGGGGCAGTTCCACCCTCTCCAAACCCTCAAACAACTTTTACCGAGGGTTGCACTCTATGTGGCTCTCATTTTTCTTTTTCTTTTTTCTTTAATTATCATATATTCATTAGTTTTTCTCCAATTTTCTTTTTTTTTTCTTATTTTTTTTTCTTTTGTGTGGTGCCATAACTGCATGACGCAAGCAAGGGCCAACAACCCTAGCCATTTATAGTGCGAGGGTCACTAGCCATTGTTAACAAAGCTTGGGGTGGTAGTGTGATCACAAAACTAGCTTTGTACCAATTAGTTTCGTTTTAAGTGTGATCACAAAGATAGCTATTTGGGATGTTGGGTATCAAATAGGTCTCTCACTCATGATTGTCCATGCGTAGGGCTATTATCTTGATAGATAAGTCTCCCATAAGCTCAAATTAGTATAAAGCATTTTTAAAAACTGTGCAAGGAGAGCGAGCGGCCATCAAAGTGGACAGTATCACTACCATTAGCTGAATGGGACTACTTATAAGTCCATATCGAATTTTTATCTCTCTAAGCAAGATCAAATTGAATTCATTCAAGAGATGGCATAGTTCTTACACGCTTGATTAAAACATAAGAGTGAAGTTAAGGTGGAATCCCACCACATAAAACGTAAGAGCGAAGTTAAGGTGGAATCCCACCACAAGAAAGCCAATCCTCCCCATAAGACTTTAATTGTAAGGGATTAAAAAAATGCCGATGAAATTGGCAGTGAGTAATAGTAGGCGACTTGAGTCAAGATATGGTGGAATCAACTACAGCCAAATATTTTATGCGCTTAATTGTCCTTTTATCGTAGGCATAAAAGATAGAAGGCGAGTCGCTATATTTAAGTCATGCTCAAATAATGAACACACGAAGCTTCCATTCAATTCCTTGCGAAAACCCCATCTAAACGCACGGAAAGTGAGAACGCGTGGCCCGACACCATTATATGTTGGAAGAAGCAAAAGCGAGAGACGCATGGATAACTTTACCTTTCGTAAGTGGATGAAAAGGAAGGAAAGAGACAACAAGAGGTCGAGAATCTTGCAACGGGGTCGAAACTTGTTCAGGCCTCTTAATTGCTAGGATATTTAATTTGTAAATGAGAGGAAGTTGTGGGGGCAGGTAAACGCAATGATTTTGCATTCTCTTTTGGTATGATTATTATATTACTCGTTCAGCTGTACGAGACTAAATGAAAGCATGTGCCGTTGCTTATGCGTTCGGCCGGTGCTGCTGGTACCAATAAACATTTATAATCGTGTAAAAAGTGGATCCAAATTCTTATGCGATGCACATGGGACGGGACCTTGAATTTTCTAAACAATGAGGCCTTTTGGATAAAGTTAGAATTAAGTTATTAAGCGTCCTCAAGCTAAGCTCTGTCCCAACCCTACCACTAACCTTCTATGAAACTTCCTCTTGATATTAACCAAATGATCAATATAAACAAATATAAAATAGTCTGCAGGTGCTGAATTAACATAGTTACAAAAATCTAATGTCAAATGATGAGGCAACGAACCTTTATCATCAAACTAGTTGAAGTCCCATGCGTTGCATGGACTAGAAGTTGATTAATTGAAATAGGGTTAATATCCTGAAAAACCCTAAACTGGTACACTTGTAACAAATTTACTCAAAATTATTTTTTTTTTTTTACCATGAAAAACCCCAAATTATTACATTTGTGACAAATTTAACCCGATTGACCATAAAATTTTTTAAACTGGTACATTTATGATAAATTTATCCCAAGCTAATTTATTCAACTGCAAAAAATCATAAACTGATAAATTTGTAACAAATATACACTCTGTTAAATTGAATTGATACCACAAAAAAATTACAAAAATTGTAAATTGTGACAAACGGAGCATAAAATCGTAAATTGGTATACCAATCAACTATCACATGTAATTTAACTTAGTCAAAATTTAACGAAAATTAACAAAGGGTAAATTTTTCACAAATATACTAGTTTGTGGTAAATTTGTTAAAGGTATACCAATTTGGATTTTTGATGGTCAAAAAAATAGTTTGGGGTAAATTTGTCTTATGTGTACCAGTTTAGGGTTTTTTAGGGTATTAACCCATTAAAATATTTATTTTAGAGATATATAGAGTCACGCCTCAAACCTTGAATGCGTGAGCATTCCTCAACGGTCGATTAAATTGCGACATCTTAGGCTTTATCGTTGACCTAGTCTTTAATCTTTTGATTAAACACAAGTGGAAGCATTTAATATAAATAATATCTAGTCAAACAACGAACAATAGGGATAGTAAAAACACAACGAGCATTCCCAAAAACAACACTTTCATTTATAAACTATTAATCTTAGAAAGTTTAATAATTACAAGCCTTTTTATGGCCATTTCCTCCCTACCATCTCAAAAACATGTAGGGTCAGGGTTAACCTAAACTTCACTAATGACAAGACCAACCAAAAATGACGTCAGGTATGCCCGCGTCTTGGTCCATCGGGACCCTAAACTGCACATGATAGTACTCCATACAATGAACATGAAAATATTTAATAACAATGAGGTGAAATAAAAATCTTAACGAGTTAATAGCCTCAGTGTCGACTAAAACGCAAATTCGTCTCGAAGGCAACCTAAACGTAGACAATATACAACTTACCTCGCCTTGGGTACATCACATATAATAATATCAATGCAACAAACATAAACAATAATCAGAACACAATCCACAACAATTAAGTGCACGGTCAAACGTGCATGTTCCAATTATTACGACCCTTTGGATCATAGCCAACACACAAGTCGGTAGTCTTTCCAAGAAGCCTCAAACATTGGTGACAATTGATGACAGAGTAAAATCAAGTTCAATTTCTGCTCTCAGTAGATTTTGGTCAAGCTATTGCCCTCCTCTACCACATTTTCATTGGCAAACCTACTGATCTCCATGGGTCCGTAACAAATAGAGGTTTCGAAAAATCTGATCGGAAATTATTCTGGATGATATGAATAGTGAATGTGAACAGTGATTTTGATATAGCTAGTAAAAGTACCTAGAGGGGGGGTGAATAGGTATAAAGAGTAATTTCTCACGATAATCGCACAATACTAGACAGTTGATAGAATTGAGACAATTGTTTCTCATCAAACAACAATCAACATAAGACTGAGAGTAGGGAAGAGAAAATTGAACGCAGGGTTTATAGTGGTTCGGCTTATTTCAAGCCTACGTCCACTCTTCTGCACTGACAGTCCACTGGCTGGATTCCACTATGAACAAAGAGATGTTACAGCACTGTTCTCCCTTGATTTCACGGTGTAGAAGATCTACCACACTCCCTCAAGGTATCACTAAGTATAGACTCTCTTTTGTGAATATAGTTTTGCTCAATATGAATCGACTAATAATCAAGGAGCTTTAGACTCTGGAATTTCTCTATCGTACATCTACTAGAACAGCTGGAACGTCTTCCTTTTATACTCCTTTATGCCATCATACCCGTTGGCACTTACCAAAGGAATTCTTCCAATCTTCCCGTTGGACAAAATTAATTAAGAGGAACATTCGAGCTATTAAAGGAACATGGCGATAGCCCATCAATCATGTTCGCCCATACAATCAGGATCTTGATTTCGAAGAATAAAACATTCCAAGAGTATTTCGTCAATCATCGGATCTTCAAACGATCTTGATTTCGAATAAAAGAATCCGTTATATCATATCCAGCCAAGAGATCTTCTCCAATGGATAAGACCAAATCCTCAACCAAATACTTTAGCTCTGGATCGTCTTCGTCGCTGGATTAGAAACTGTCAATGAGAATAGTCTTGAGTCTTGAGTCTTGAGTCTGGTGATCTGAAAGTCTTCAGACTCTAAATAGAAGGGTCTGCAATGCTCCAGACTAGACTGATAGAAACGTTTTGTCAGCTTCAAAATATTCTGGAAAGATTTCTCCAACAATCTCCCCATTTTTGATGGTGACAAAACTTTCCTGTAGATTTGAACAACTTTGACCTGCAAAACATTACTCAAGCAATATGAATATCTCATAAAGATTAACAACTCAACTAGACTCTGCATCCACAGAAAATAGGTTAGTCTTTCATGAGTAAAGCCATACAATAACACTTGATATAAATGTAACAATCAATTTCAAATCCACACCCAAGTCATACTCAAAACAAATATCCAAACAATTAAAGTAAAAAAAAAATTTAAAGTCAAAGTTCAAAGATTGCAATTCTCCCCCTTTTTGTCATCATTAAAAAGGTGAGAAAAAAATCAAGTCTGCTTGGAAACGCGCACAAGCTGGAAATCTCCCATCGACTGTACGATGCCTTCCGGCCTCTTCAAGTCTTTCCGTAGATGTGCCACCTCTTCCCCTTTGGCATTTGCTTGAATTTGAAAAGCAAGGTCTTGCATTTGATCTGACAAGGTAACAGAAGACGCTTGTCCAGCATTCTTCAGGACTTGAAGTTCATATTCCAAAGCATATATTTGACCCTGCATTTCCAGAAGAAGATCAAGGATGCGATGAAAATCTGCTGTAGTGTCCGTCTGCGTGCTGGCATTTGCTCTATCGGATGGAGTAAAGGCAGACGATGGAACTTTGGTGTAGTTGCGCAGATTTGGCGTTGAGGTATCATGTCCTTCCTCAGGCATTTGAGAAGCCTGAAGATCTTCTGGATTTGCTGGTGAGTGACTCACACCTTCACTGTTGATAGGATATGGTGTAGTCTTTCCTTGCTCGCCATCTCCCCATGTTTCTAAGGCCTCAATTGGGGAAGAGTGATGGTCATGCTCGTTAGTGTCTTGATTGCCTTTTTCTCCAGCTTCATCTGCAGACTTTTCTTTGACTGCTTCTTCTTCTTCTTCAACTTCCTTCTCCTCTTCTTCTTTTTCTTTCTCTTCTTTCTCCTCTGCTTCTCTGTTCTCTTCCTTTTCCTCTTCTTCTCTCTGTTCTTTGTCCTCTGCTTCTTTTCCTTTTTCCTGCCGTTCCGTTGATTCAGATACATAACGACTGAGCCTTTTCAATGCCAAGGCAGAGATAGAGAGTTCATCCTCTTCATCTTCATCCTCTAAGATAAGAGTTCTTTTCTTTTTGGATGGAGCACCCATGGGCTCCTTCCTTTTCCTTTTTGATGCAGAAGATACTAGATGAGATTTGACTGGAGTTTTCACTTTGAACTTCTCCATTTCCTTATCAAGTTCTTTCATACGCATTTTTGTCAGCATTTTCAAACCCACCACCATTTTGTCGCATGGTCGAACACAAAGAGTTTGTGGAGGTTCAATGTTCAAGTGTCTGAAGATCTTAGTCACAAGACCTGAGTAAGGCAACTAGCCATTGTCCTTCACCATCGCTCTGTACATGTGGAAGAGAATGGTGTGAGGGAGAGAGAACTTTCTCCCTGAATTGATCGCGTACATCAATTTTGCCTCAGAGTTAGACACGTTAGTCTTGGATGTCGATTTTGGCCTGAGACAGTTGATCACAATTTTGTGAAGTATGATGTTGATGGCACGCATTCTTGCGTAGGTAATTCTCCCTTCTGCATTCCTGTCTTTGACGAGCTCCAGTGAGGTATGAGCAATTGAAACCTTGACTAGTTGATATTGTCCTCTTTCAACCCCAATTATATCTGCCAGCATGTCCACATCTACCACATAGTCTTGGTCTCGAACACTGAAGGATATTCTATTCGCATCTAAAAAGTTGAGATTTGAATAGAAATATGCTGTCAATTGTGCATAGCCGTCTGTGGTGTCGAAGTAAAATTGCTCAAGTTGAAGCAGATTGAACTTTTCCCTCAAGTTCACCTTGATGGCATCTAGAAAGTCGAAATCAACGCTCCTGGGGTTTATCACCCCACGTTTCAACAGTTTGAAGAACAGATCCTCCTGTTCCTTTGATTTGAACAACTCCGTTCTTTTTCCCTTAGCCTTCGCAGCAACACCCATCCTAGGTTGGAATTCATTAAACAGTTTATCATCATCGTTCCTGTCAGTGGGATTCAATCCTCCTACACGAGGGTCACTTGGAATGTTTGCAAGTGCTTCTTCAGCCTTTCCTTTGGGAGCAATTCCCAAATCCTCCATTCATTGCAAAAAGACATACTCATTTCCATAACCCTTGTCTTTAAGGAAATCATCTACATAGTTCAGCGAAGTACCAGTGCTCTTCAAAGCACGATAGATCTTGTAGATAAAAGAGGGTTTTTGAACTCTTACAGGGTCTATTTCCTCGATTATTTCTTTCTCCGGTTGATGACCCACACCCTATGGGGTAGATGGTGGAGAGTGACGTGGTTGAGAGTGGATCGGGCTCTATTGTTGTCTCGGTAACTCTTCCTCCTCGGTGAGATCGAAATGGGTATGACCCTCCCTCATTCTCTGTGGTCCCCTGCTTGCGATTCTTGAAGACTTTCTCGAAGAAGACATCGTTCCTTGTCATTGAAAGATTCCTTGACTTGCTTTCCCAAGAAAAGATGACAACTTTCTCCAAGATGAACACGAAGTCGAGACAGGATTGGGAGGATAATGCTTTTTAGGGTTTTGGAGTTAAGCGAAGAAAACAACTGATCGTATATATATAATCCAATTTAAAAAGGAAAAAACCAATCGACATAAAGGAAAGTGAACAGTCGTCCCTTTTTAAAAACAATAACCGTCTTTTTTAAAGAAAACTGCCATTTTAAATAGAAGTTATCCTTTTTGAAAAGGCAAAATTCCATCTTTTAAAGATAATATAAATCAATTATAACTTGAACGAAAGATCGTACCTTTTCGAGATTGAATATTGAAACAACTTACAGTCTATAGCCATGAACGTTTGAGTCTGAGGGTCTGAGAGTCTCTAGACTTTAACTTCCTCAAGCTTCAAAATGTTGAGTCTAGAACGGACAATATCGAATTGATTTTTCTCCAAAGGCTTTGTGAATATATCCGCTAGTTGGCTCTTTAAATCAACAAATTGAATCGAGATTTCTCCATTTTGAACATGATCTCTAATGAAGTGATGTCGAATCTCTATATGCTTTGCCCTTGAGTGAAGGATTGGATTTTTAGTGAGATTGATTGTCTTTGGTGTTGTCACATCTAATCTCGGTGCATGAGTCTTCAATTACAAAGTCTTGTAGCTGTTGTTTTATCCACGAATTTGCGAACAACAACTTCCAAGAGCTACATACTCTACTTCATTTGTAGAAAAGCCACGATATTTTGTTTCCTTGAAAACCAAGACACATCACTGCTTCCAAGCAACTGGTAAGTTCCCAAGGTGCTCTTTCTATCAACTCTGCAACCGGCTAGATCTGCGTCTGAATATCCAAGAAGATTAAAGTCTCCCTCTTTAGGATACCAAAGACCGATGCTTGAAGATGAAGCAACGTATTTAATAATACGTTTCGCTGCACTGAGATGAGATTCTCTAGGATCTGATTGAAACCTAGCACAGATGCAAACACTCAACAAAATGTCAAGTCTAGAGGCAGGAAGATAAAGAAGTGAACCGATGATACTCCTGTACAGCTTTTGATCAACTTTCTTCCCTTCTTCATCTTTGTCTATCTTCAAAGAACTTGAGATCGGTATGTTGGTCTTTTTGCACTTTTCCAATCCAAACTTTCTGACAAGATCAGTAGCATATTTTTCTTGATGAATAAAAGTTCATTCCTTCAATTGTTTTACTTGGAGTCCAAGAAAGAAGGTTAACTCTCCCATCATACTCATTTCAAACTCATTCTGCATAGACTTAGAGAATTTCTTGCACGGACTTTCATTAGAGGATCAAAAAATAATATCATCCACATATATTTGAACAAGTAAAAAGCTTTTGTTTTCCTTTTTGATAAATAGAGTAGTATCTACTTTACCTTTGACAAAACCATTCTGTATTAATAACTTACTTAGTCTATCGTACCAAGCTCGAGGTGCTTGCTTTAAACCATACAAGGCATTTTTCAGTCTGAAGACTAAGTCTGGCTTCTTTGGGTCTTCAAACCCTGGTGGTTGTTCCACATAAACTTCCTCATGGATAAAACCATTTAGGAAGGCACTTTTGACGTCTATTTAGAATAACCTGAAATTTTTGTAACAAGCAAACGCAAGTAATAATCGAATAGCTTCTAACCTTGCTACTGGTGCGTAAGTCTCATCATAATCTATTCCTTCTTCTTGCGTATAACCCTTGGCCACGAGTCTTGCTTTGTTTCTTACAACTTTTCCTTTCTCATTCATCTTGTTCCTGAACACCCATTTAGCTCCAATAACAGTTTTACCTTTTGGTTTAGATGTCAATTCCCAGACATCATTAATGTTGAACTGTCTGAGCTCTTCTTGCATAGCTTCAATCTAGCTTTCATCAGATAAAGCTTATTTTATGCTTTTTGGTTCAATTTCATAAATGAGAGCCATAACACTAGACTCTTCGCACCTTTTGGATCTTGTGCGAATTCATTCATTAATGTCACCAATAATAAGATCTTTGGGATGACTGGACTTATGCTTCCAGTTACTGGTTGATTTGTCAGGTTGATGATCTCTTTCTTTACTTGAATCTTCACGAACAGCTTGATGCTGGTCTTCCAGAGTCTGAGGTGCTTCTTGAGTTGTAAGCTTTGGAGAGTGCAGAGCGGTTCAGATTCTTCATGATGAGTCTGATTTGGATTCATTTTGCATAGAATCTTGAAATTTGACATTCATTGATTCCTCCACAGATTGACTCTTCTTGTTGTAGACTCTGTAGGTTTTGCTTGATGTAGAATATCCAAGGAAGATGCCTTCATCTGATCTTTCTTCAAACTTACCAACTCAATCTTTTGCATTTTTCAGTATAAAGCATTTGCAACTGAACACATGAAAGTATGAAACAATAGGCTTCTTACCTTTGAATAACTCATAAGGGGTTTTCTCTAAAATAGGTCTTAAAAAGACTCTATTGATGATATAGCACGCTGTTGAAACAGTTTCAGCCCAAAATCGTGAAGAAATCTTACTTTCAATTAAAAGAGTTCTAGCCATTTCTTGAAGAGATTTATTCTTTCTTTCCACAACTCCATTTTGCTAAGGAGTATATGGAGAGGAAAACACATGCTTAAAGCCAGATTTATTACAAAATTTTGTAAAATCTTGATTTTCAAATTCACCTCCATGATATGTTCTTATACTTGAGATAACACATCATTTTTCATTTTGAACATTTTTAGCAATTTTTTCAAAATACAAGAAGGTTTCGGACTTACTTGCAAGGAAATATACCCAAGTAAATCAGGACTAATCGTCCACAATTACTAAGCAATATTTCTTACCTCCAATGCTCTGGGTTCTGGTTGGTCTGAAGAGATCCATATGTAGCAGCTGCAGTACATGATTAGTAGAGACATGATTTATTGGCTTAAATGAATTTCTTACCTGCTTTCCCAGTATACATGGAGTACATAGATCAGACTTTTGGTATGATAAATTGGGTAGACCACGAACAAGCTACTTTGTTGAGATTTTGGCTAATTGCTTCATATTGATGTGACCAAGCTTTTTGTGCCATAAGCTTGTTTCGTCTTGAATTGAGATTAAGCATTGCAATTCATCCGGTTTCACATCCAAGAGATAGATATTTCCATGCCTTCGACCCATGAAAGACTGAGTAGAGTCTTTACTGGTTCCAGAACATATTCCTTCTTGAAAGAATATCTTAAAACCAGTATGAAACAGTTGGCTAATGCTGAGAAGATTGTAATTGAGTCATTCCACTAGGGAAACATTACTTATTGTGAGATTTCCAATTTTCATAGTTCCTAATCCCACAATTCTTCCTTTACTGTTTCCTCCAAATGAGACTTTTCCACCATTTAGTTGAACGATCTTTATAAAGCAATTTGAGTCTCCTGTCATATGTCATGAGTATCCACTGTCCAGATACCACTTTACCTTTTTCTTGATGGAGACCTGCATTTAAAAGAGAGTCTCAAGCTTTCTTTGGTACTCATATTTTCTTGGGTCCATTGGTGTTAGTAAGATAAACAGTATTAGCCTATGTGTTCTTAACAGGTTTCCAAACCATAGGACACTCTTTTTCAAAGTGATCTGGGCTATTGTACTTTGAACACCTGAGGGCATTTCGACCTACAGACTTTACAAAAACCTTCTTGAAATGATTTTTGTAAGCCTCTCTCGAGGGTCTTTGCTTAATTCTTTCTTTTACTTTAGGAAAATCAATAAAGCGAATTGTTTCTGCTATCATGCCTAGACCAGACTTATTGAAGTAAGGTGTTTGAGCTGAAAATTCTTTTTCAAGTTTCTCGGACCCTATTGAAAATTTCTTTGAGATATTTGATGAGTCGGTTTTTAAAAGAGCATTTTCTTTCAAAAGACTATCTTCATTTTCTTTAAGAGTGGAAACATTTATGTTTAAACATGTAACTCTTTCTTTTAAAACGCTCTCCTATTTTTTTAGAGTAGAGTTTTCCTTTTTAAGTTCGGAAATCCTTTTGAGAGATGTCTTAAGACTAAAACACATCTCATCAATATACTTAGAAACCTTGACAAGAATTTTAAAATTACTTACCTCAAATTCACTGTCTGAGTCTGATTGCGCCATCAGACATAAGTTGGCATATTCATCATCACTTTCTTCACACTCTGTATCACTCCAGGTTTCGGCTTTGAGAGCCTTTCGAGACTTTTAAGCTTTTCCTTTCTTCTTCTTCAGAAGAGGACAGTTGGGTCTAATGTATCCATTTTTTCTTACATTCAAAGCAAACTACATCTTTGTTTGATTCATCATCATCAACAGACTTGGTCCGTTGTCTTTGAAAACTTTGTTTCTTTGAGTTGAACATTCTTCCTTTTTTATTCAGTTTTCCGAATCTTCTTATCATGAGAGCAAGCACCTCATCGTCCATATCATCTTCAGAATCTGTAACATCATAATCATCAATTGATTTTAATGCAATGGATTTCTTACCTTTTGGATCTTCATCTTCATTAATTCGTTCCACTTCATAAGACTGAAGAGTTCCAACCAGCTTGTCGACAAATAGTGGCATGATTCTTTGCGTCTCTCTTATTGAAGTCTTTATGTGATTCCAATCCTTGGAGAGTCCACGCAGTAGCTTGTTTACCTTCATGGGATCAGAAATTGGTTATCCTTGATTTTCAAGACCATTTACAATTTCTGTAAAACGGCTAAACATTTCAGTTATAGATTCTCCAGGTTTCATTTTGAAGGCTTCATATTGACCGAGAAGGATGTTGATTCTGGTCTCTTTTACTCGATCAGTTCCTTCATAGGTGATATGTAACCTATCCCAAACTTCTTTTGTTGTAACACAAGAAGATATTATGTTATATTCAGTAGGTGACAAGGCACAATATAAAAAATAAATAGCTTTTGCATCAAGAGTTTGTCTCTTGATTATCTCTTCCAGAGTCATTCCGCTGGTCTCAACGGTTTCTTTCCCTCTTTCTGAGACAGATGCAACTTTAGGAGTGATTCCTTTTTCTACAACGTCCCATTCTAGAGGATCCTTTGATCGAAGAAATGCTTTCATTTTGTTTTTCCAGATGTTGTAGTCATTTCCATCAAAGTAAGGAGGTCTAGTATTACTTTGACCTTCCATCAGCCCTGAAGCTAGTATGCTAGCCATGGATCTTTTACTCTGAAGTAAAACACTTTAAATAAAGTGAGTACATGAGCTCTGATACCAATTGATATAGCTAGTAAAAGTACCTAGAGGGGGGTGAATAGGTATAAAGAGTAATTTCTCACCATAATCGCACAATACTAGACAGTTGATAGAATTAAGAATATTGTTTCTCGTTAAACAACAATCAAGATAAGACTGAGAGTAGGGAAGAGAAAATTGAACGCAAGGTTTATAGTGGTTCGGCTTATTTCAAGTCTACGTCCACTCTTCTGCACTGATAGCCCACTAGCTGGATTCCACTATGAACAAAGAGATGTTACAGCACTGTTCTCCCTTGATTTCACGGTGTAGAAGATCTACCACACTCCCTCGAGGTATCACTAAGTATAGACTCTCTTTTGTGAATACAGTTTTGCTCAATATGAATCGACTAATAATCAAGGAGCTCCAGACTCTGGAATTTCTCTATCGTACATCTACTAGAACAGCTGGAACGTCTTCTTTTTATACTCCTTTATGCCATCATACCCGTTGGCACTTACCAAAGGAATTCTTCCAATCTTCCCGTTGGACAGAATCAATTAAGAAGAACATTCGAGCTATTAAAGGAACATGGCGATAGCCCATCAATCCTATTCGCCCATACAATCAAGATCTTGGTTTCCAAGAATAGAACCTTCCAAGAGTATTTCATCAATCATCGGATCTTCAAACGATCTTGATTTTGAATAAAAGAATCCGTTATATCATATCCAGCCAAGAGATCTTCTCCAGTGGATAAGACCAAATCCTCAATCAAACACTTTAGCTTTGGATCGTCTTCGTCGCTGGATTAGAAACTGTCAATGAGAATAGTCTTGAGTCTTGAGTCTGGTGATCTGAAAGTCTTTAGACTCTGCAATGCTCCAGACTAGACTGATAGAAACGTTTTGTCAGCTTCAAAATATTCTGGAAAGATTTCTTCAACAAATTTCCCTAACTTATTGCTACAACACTTTGCTATGTCATTTTTAGATTTGCCAAAGGGTTTACAGGAAGCCTCAAACATTTGTTGCAATCAGTGATAGAGCAAGATCAAGTTCAGTTTTTGCTCTTAGCAGATTTTGGCCAAGCTATTGCTCTCTGAACATCATCCCACTCCATCGAGCACGATATCGTCTAGAACCCCCTTAGATAGCATTCCAGAAAGAAGCATCGGTCCGACCTCAATCGCAAGGCGGCATCCGAACCTCTACTGGGCACTCGATAAATATTGGGTATCGCCTCTAAACTCTCATTCGGTAACGAGTTCGATTAAATGATTACTCGAGCATGCCAACAGTCAAACCAGTATACTTTGCCGTTAATTAGCCTAGTACAAAAGAGTTCCTGTTCCTTTGAGAAATTTTTACACTTAAAATTCTAGTAAAATATTCGCATGTGGGCACATACTAAAAATTTATTTGTCAAATTTTGCACAATTCCACTCTAAAACCCCATTGCCCCGTTTAACACATAAAACTCAACATTCGGACCAGACACCACAAAAATTACTTTTTTTTTTCTTTTGCCCATCAAACCTTCTTTTGAAATAGTAAATAAAGCCTATCATTGAGCAATCAATAACATGGCATCATAAGCTTAAACAATTGGAATTATGCACAAACTCATCTAGAAAAACGAGCATAAAATTATACTTAATGACTAATCCGTTATTAACGTGCACTAATCACTATTAATTAAGCTCATTGAGATTAATTAAGACTAAATATCATTAATTAATATAACTATAATTAATTAAAATTAATTGTTGTTAATTAAAATAATCGTGATTAATTAAACAATTGTCCTTAATTAAGGCTAATTTTAATTAGCCTTAATCTAACTCATCCTTAACCATGGTTAGTACTAAACCAACATTAAATATCACTAACAACCATTAGCATAAACTAAACCTATCTTTAAACGCAATTAACTACCTAATCAAGGATTATGAGTTAACTCACGGGTTTTTTGACTGTGACAGACTCAGGGCGACGGTGATGCAATGGTGACACAGCGGCCACGGCACAATGAGCTTTGAGGCTCATGGCCACCTTGCTTGAGAGCTTGGTGGTAGTGGTGGCAACTTGAGGTGAGCACAACAATGGTGGTTTGCAATAGTGGAAAAGGACAGGTGTTGACACCTAATTTGCCTTTTCAAATACACATTTTTCTTTTAAAAAAATCTTAATTTTTTTTTTAAAATTAAAATAAAAAAATAATTAATTAAATAAAAAAAAAAGAAGGGGGGCAAGAGAGGCCAGGTTGGGCTGGATTCGACCTTGGCGTGGCTCGCCTCTCTTTCATTTCCCCCTGTGCAGCCCAGTTCCTTCCCTCTTCAACCTGGCCACGCCCTAGCCAGTCTTCCTCTCCTTACCTGTCCTTTGCATGCAAGACCAGTAAAAAAAGGAAAAGGGAGGAATGCAACAAGAAGATAGAGGGAATAGGGACAAAGGTAAAGCATCAACCGGGAGCTAGTGGTCGGGGTCAGGCCAGCAGTGGTAACTGGCATCACAGGGGACTATGTGTACTACCGAGCAGAAGAAAAGAGGGGAGAACAGACAAAACCGAGGGGAGGCAAAACACGGCAAAGAGAAGAAGGGAGGAACCAAGGGGAAAAAAAAAGGAGAACGGGGAGGGAAGAAGGCTCGTAGAGGTCAGCCAAGGTACCGAGAACTCCTAAGGACGCCCTACCACCGTCGGTGAGTTGCCGACCGCCGCCGGCCACCGTTATTTCTCCCGAAACGCAGGTAGGCATTTCGTCGAGCACCTTGCGTCCATCTTTGGAACCAAGCCAGCCGAAGCTCATCCCGACCAATTCAAGCAAGCTCTAGCCACCACCTATCCTCCATTGCTTTCCTTGATGTTTTGACATGTTTTTATGGAGTTCCAACTCTGTGCTTGGGCCTCGGCTGAGCCAAAATTCCTTAGTTTCATTAGCGCCTGCCACTCGTTCGCTGAAATACCTAGCCGAACCCTCATTTCCGACTCCTCTGTGTAGAGCCTTAGTTAGGATGTTTGGCCATCGGTGAGGCACCGCCGTCTAGCTAGAGGCCATCGGCATCACTTGCCGTTGCCGTCTTCTTTGTTGCAACCAAGCAGATCGCAGAGCAAGGGTTGTGGGCCGGCGGAACGCCGTCCTTGGCCAACGCCCTGCCGCCGAGACCCTCGACCTCAAGGGTCGAGTCACCCCCTTGCCTAACTGGGACAGTACGGCTCCTCTGGTTGTGACTAAACAGTCGCAGACCAAAGGGTGTAGGCTGGTTTGGGCCAAATTTCTCTGGCCTGCTCAGCCCCTTTCTTTTGTAGGCCAACAACCCAAAGTTGGGCTGGGCTATGGGCCTGCGAGCAGCCTTTTTTTGGGGGATTGGGACCATTGTTTAGGGCCCAATCTAAACACAGCAAAGGCCTGACCAGCCTTGGTCGGGCTTTACCTGCTCGGGTGGGTTGACCGGCCCACCCCCAATCGGGCCAGACCCAAGCAGATTTGATCGACCCGCCTTGACCAGGTCTTGACCCAGCTTGCCCTAAAAAAAATAAAAAATAAAATAAAAAATGAAAAAAAAATGTGGGGTTTTGTTGGAAATTGTCATGTCTTACCTTCTTAGTATAATTAGGCATTTATTTATTCGCACATTGATTATGTTGTAGGTTTAATTTATATATTTAATTACGTTTGGGATTGTTTAATTGCATCCGCTAATTTTACTACAATGAAGAGCTTGGTTGCTAGTTGTCACTTCAATGATTGCGTACTCGCATGATCACATCATATGTTAGTGGATAGGTATAAAATCAATCCAAACTACCTGACAAAAACCTTTTAAAAATGAACAAGATTAGGTACCGAAAGGGCACTAATTGATTAATTAGTGTAATCAAGTCCTTGACCCTAAATTATTTTGTTACGTAGGAAGAGAGGTACACTCGCATGCCTCATTTGGTTTCTAGCCAACCCCAATAGGTTAGTGGCGACTCCTTATTGCAAAATTCTTAAAGACACCCAAATATCACGTGAGGTATGGGCTTGGGAGAGTTCGTGCCTAATCATAGACCTTAGGTCCGTCTTTTAGGCAATATCCCTAAACCTATTCCCTCCCCTCGAGGGGCAATCGCAACAGCTTGGCGACTCCACTAGGGAAGAATTTTGACCTTAGAGGACTTAGGCCGAAATTGATATTGTTCAAAAAATATTTTTGTTTGGTAGCAAGGATCCAATGTGACATCTTGATTTTTAGGTTATGTTTTTGATTAAATAAGTTGGGCTTTTCATCGACGTGTCTATAGTTCTTTTCCTTGAAATGATCACTCACGTGATAACTAGTCTATCATGTGAAGTCGTTAAGGGATTTTAAACGCAATAAACTTGATAATTCGACCAGGAATCAACTGTTCGACCGTGCTAATCTACAAGGGTCATTATGACACTGTCAAAATCGATTAGAGATCGGATATAGGTTGATTCAATAGAGGTATATGATTAGTGTGTGGGTGATTCCACCTAATTGCAAAATTTTTGTCGATCGGTACTAGATTGATTTTTCTGTCATTTTTGTACCCTATGTCCATATTTGAAACATCGAGATTTTCACGACAATTGAGAGTCGCCAATGTGTTGAAAATGTACGTTGTGGCTTGAAAATAATCAACCACGGGTCAAATGCGCTAAAAATTTCTAAAAGCTACCCGGTAGATTATGTCACGCTAAAATCGTGCCAGATTGAAATTAACTGCGAATTTGAACCTGGTTTCAGAAATTGAAAGTTCTGTCATGTCACGAGTCATTTTAGGAACGTTGACTCATCCTCCGAAGATTTTTCTGCAAACCGGGACTTTTGTTGAAAAATTCAAAGTAAGGGTATTTTGGACTGGCAAAATCTGATGGTCGTTTTTGGGTGCGTTTTTGGGATTGAAGTTGATTCAATTGGTAAAAAAAAATGTTGAATGGGATGATGGCACCTTCGCTAGATTTCTGGACATCAAATTGGATCCAATTGAATGGGAATTGATTCAATTTTGGGGGAAAATGTTCCAAAATTCGTAGGTCCCTTGGGGTGCAACCTTCAGACCACTTGGTGAAGCTTCTAGGATGATTTTTTTTTGCAGCAAATTGGCTTGGATGACAGCTAAGACAAGTGAGACCTTTGCAATGAGTGAATAAGGGTAGAAGAAAAGACTTTGGGCCAAGATGGGCCCCCTCCAATCTTCAGCTGTCTTCTTCCTCTTCAAGTGACTTACTTTCCCCATTGTTGAGCATTTTAGAAGCTCAAATTTACAGAGAAACCAGCCAACCCTTCCCCCTTATCATCGACAGTCGCCTGGAGCTGCTAGACTGCCACACACCACCGCTCGCGCTCGCCAGCTCGTCGCGCATCGTCCCATTCGCTCGTGCCTCCGTTAGGCCCATCCGCCTACACCTGAGCCTCCTCGCCATCCCGCAATCATCCCTGGTCACTGTCAAAGTCCCGCCGTCATCGTCCAGTTGTCGTCTGCCTCCGCCTGGCCCACTACAATCGCTTGTCCACCCGCCTTGTCATTTCAGCCACTAGTTTCAGCTTGCTCGGCCCAAAGTAGAAGCCGAAGGCCAACAAGGGCTGTGACGCTTCAAGGCCCGTTTTAGGTCTCTTTCGGGCCTTGGTTGGTGTCACCGCAAGGTTGTTTGTCGCCTGTCTCCACGTCGCTGACGTCGTGGACTCACCGGACTGCTAAACCGATGTGTTTACTCACTAAACTCTACTTATTGAGTTAATGACGCTTAAGGGTGTTAGCTTAAGTTAATTAGGGTTTAGGTTGTTAATTAGAATGGATTAGTGATTTAATTATTCATTTGTGCATGTTAGGTGGTTAGAGTAGCCTAATTAGGGACTAGATAAGTTGTACTATTTATCTAGATAGGTTTGAAAAATTTTCCGGCCCGTTCGGGCAGTTAATTAAGCGTTTTCGGCCTAAGTTTGCATTTTTGGTAATTAATTATATTTATTTAATTATTTTTAGTATTTATTTATTTATTTATTCTTTGGAAATTATACCGGGATAGTCGGTGACTGGAATTTTGTGCTGATTGCAATGGAGCGTTTAGTTTCTATAATTGAATGCTATATTATGCAAATTGACTGGAAATTGTAATTTTGGGTATTTATCCTAAAATTGAGTAATTTTGGTATTTTGTTCAGAAAATACCAAGCGTCAGTTTTTAACGCCAAAAATATTTTTAAGCACTATAATAAACAGTGGAATTTTCGAAAATAAATATATGGCGTTTTTGGTTTAGACCGATTGTGTATCCAAACACGATTATTTTTATCAGGTATGTTTAACACGATGAAAATAGGCCAATCACCAAATGCCGATTGGTGAGGCTGAGTCTCACTATGGTTGGGCGAGGCTTTGGTCGACGAGCCTCATTGTGGCTCAATGTCGCCGGGGGCCGACAATGCTCCAGCAAGGTCACTGGCCCTCATCTAGCCAGTCGCCGGCCATAGCCAAGGCTGGCGACCGGCGAAAGGGAAGAAGATGAAAGAAGAAGAGAAGAAGAGAAAAAAAAAATAGGAACTAATTCTAGAAATTGTTATTGGGAACAAGTTACTGTTTTCTACTTCTTGATTTTGTTCCAAATCTATTCTCGGGAACAAAAAAAAAAAAAATAGATTTTTGTTCCCAGGAATAAAAATTTTACGAAATGAATTTCTGTTCTTTTTTTGGTCCATGGAACAAAATAACAGAATTAGACACTATTTGGAGTAAAAACAAACAGGCTCTTACTCTTCCCCTTTCCACTCCCAACTTGCTCTAGTTGCAACCTCACAAAGAGCAACTTTCCATAGTGTCACCTCAGCGGGGCCATACTTCTTCTCATACTCAGACAGAGCATTACTATACAATTCGGTTATGAGCTTGACATTATCTGGTTTCACGTCGAAGAAAAGGGGGAGGATCTCCTTCTTCCCATCCGACTTTAAAGTACAATCTACCATATGCGCAACCTCACGGAGGCACCACACACTGGAAGCGAAGCCCTTAGAGAAAATGGGGATATAAATTTGAGTGTTATCATGGGCTTGCAAAAGGTTCCCACCAATCTTCTGACCAACTCGGAGCTCTTCGTTGTCTTTGAAGACGCGGATTCATTTCTTGACCATGTCATGATAGAGGCAACTAGTAAAGTCATCCCGAGTATCTGGTCCCCTGAAACTCAAGAACACCTTGGACTCCATTCTTGAAGTGTCAGTGGATGTTGCCATTGCACGAAGCAATCGAGACTTGAGTTAGAATCGAGCTGAACGAAAATTATCAATCGGCTTGCTTGAGGCGAGACATCAATTGGGCATAATTTAGAAACAAAAAAAGAAGAGGAAAATAAAATACGTGGTGGGTTAGGTTGGTCACTGAATCACAGCCATCAATTGGCGATGACATTAGACCAAGAAATCGAAAACGAAACCATATAGAGTACCTAGTGCGCTGATTGATGGACGGCCGACCAAGATGAAATAGCAACTGAGTCGAGATCGATAGAGAGAAAGGTCAAAGGGCACCAATGGAGAAAAGAAAGAGAGAGCCAGATTTGAGAGTGAGAACAAGAAGGTAGAAGGTAGAAAGTTCTTGAGGTTCAAGATATTTTAGGCTATGGATCGAGTTCTCCTCAAGATATTTTAGGGTGTGGATCTAGTTCCAAAGAACAGACCCTTCAAGACCAGAGAGGCGTACTCTTTTGGCATTATTTTTAGGGATAATTACATTAAAAATCCTAAAACTTATCACGAAAATATAATTGAAATGTAAAACTTTTAAAATGTACAATTAAATCTTCGAACTTATAGTAAAAGTTGAATTGAGTTCTTAAAATTTCAAGGAGTGTAATCAAATCTTATAACTTGTCAAAATAATTCAATCAAATCCTTGAGTTAGATTAGGTGTAATTTGAAGTTGTCACGATGCCCAAATATGAAAAGAGAACAAAAGAAATACTTTACTTTCATTGTCGGAACAAATTTTTCTTGAAATTTCACTGGTAAAAAAAAAAAAAAAAAAGCGGACATTCTTACACCGCTGAGACAAACACTAAAGTCGGTAACCTCTTACTCGAATGCTCAAAGTAAGGAGAACTTGGTGTGAAGAATTGCTGCGGGTAATTATGGGGATTAGTGGAGAGGCATCTCCCATTGGATATTCTCAATTGTGCCTTTCTATGTTCCACTGAAAATTTATGCTCCCTCTGCCCACTACCCAAGAAGAGCCTCTAGAATGGCTATCTTTGGTCATTCGAGACTCTTAAAAGACTAGACAAGGCCACAAAAAGTTGCACTTGAAAAAAAAATCCCTTGAACTTCAAGCCTAGTGCCAAAAACAAGCTGCCGCCTATTTGCAATCACTGTCTATCAAGGGAAAGAACCTCCTCGGCCCCAGTACAACCAAGTAGGGGTGAGCATGGTCCGGGTTGGTCTGAGCCACCCCCTAACTCTAGGACCAACCCGTATTGTGTCGGTCCTCAATTTTTAGGACTAAGGACCGACCCTATTGAGCCTGGGACCAAGGATAGGACCGACCTAATGGGTTCGGTCCGGTTCCAGGGTCAACCCGGGACCGATCGATAATTTTTTTTCTATTTCTTATACTCCCTAAAAAAGCAAAACTACAAATTCAAATTACACATCCATCGACAATGTGGCATTATGCAACTAAACTGTAAATACCAATACATATTTAGCAAATTTAAGATAACACAATAATAGAAATTCCGTACCTGCTAACCATTTATTGAGATATGGGATAAGATGGAAAGTTCTTATAATCATCTATTTTTAATATTCATAACACCATATGTAAAACCGTTTTCCTGCATTCGATCATGTAGAGTCCACTCAACTAAAAAATAAACTTCACACCACTTAACTAGCAAATCACCGTAGCAACTGTAGTACTACTCTACTCTTCAAAAACTTCTGCCATTTGACACAAATTGAAAAGCAAAGTGCAGCTGAAATTCATTAGTAAAATACAATTAAACCATAAAAAGTTTAAAATACTTAATATAAACCATGAATATATAACTTCACATCTTGTTAATTCATTTGCACTTCTAAACATCTGAAAACAAAACAAACAACACATAATTAATACTCAACAAAAGTTTTAAATTGAAATTACTATTAGTGCTATTGATAGAACATCTCAATATAATATAATATAATATACATTTTACTTAGGTTTGAATATATAAAAGAATTATAATAATATAATATAATATAATATAATATAATATACAGGGTTGGTCCAGGGTTGGACCGACCAAAAACTCTTAGGACCGAGGACCAACCAGTACAGTGTTGGTCCTGGAATGTTAGGACCAATGACCGACCCAATCCCCTTAGGAACCGGACCAGGACCGGCAATGTTGGGCCGGTCCAGGATCAGTCTAGGGTCGACCCTAAACCGTTGCTCACCCCTACAACCAAGGCGAACTTTGAATGCAGACAGAAGCTCAGTCACCTGAGAGATGGGGACAACGTTAAAGATAATCACTATGGTTCCATATATGAATTTGAGAGTCATAAAGTATTTTCGATCTCAATAAGTTCTTTCAAGGCACCAAACCTGAGAAGTAACAAATGCATGCTCGACATGACAATGCCAGCATCGCCCCTCAACCCATGAAGGCACGCGTCGGCGAACTTCACAGCAGTATATGCCCGCATATTTCATTTACACATACTTTGAGCATGTGAAAAGAGTTCGCATATCAAATAGCCATCAAGTTTCCTGTTTGTAAAAGAGATCAGACTACATCTCAAGGGCCCAAAAAAGGACTCACCATTGAGAGAGTCGCTGAGCTAGCTCCAGCTTTAACCTGAAAGTTGTCGAGGCACAGACGTACACAATTCAGATGGCTTCACGAAAAAAATTTAAGCAGAGAAGCGAAGACTAAGATGTCATGACATAATTTCATTGTGAAAGTAGATGCAAAAAAAATCCAGTTTTGATTAGACATCAACAATTAATTTTAGAAAATCCAATGCTTATAACAATTCTGTCATTGCATGAAACTTCTCCAGTAAATTCAAGTAATTCTCTGAGCCGTAACTACAAGAGATGTATGGTGCTCTGTTTCTACATTCTCTCTGTTAATTTCCATTGTTTTTCTTAACGAGTAGCAGAAAAAATAATCATAAACGAAGATATCTGCACAACTGCTTGCTTCTGCCTATAGCCCAAGACAGTCATCCCCTTGTACGTACTTTCACAGGCGAGGTGTCCCGTTAATTCCCACAAAGATCTTGGCTAATGCTAGTGGATGTCGAGCTGTCTTAAGTTCATAAAGGTGCATCGGCAGAGGCCTCACGCCATAAAGTTGACTTGCAAAAGACATCTTCGAAATGGCTCGTTAATTTAAAGAATTAGAGACTCTAAAATGATTAAACAAGTAGTTATGTGCCTGAGAAAAAATATGCTTGCTTGAAGCAGTGTATTCAATCCTTTTCGATAGGCCAAAAGTAAAGATTGACACAGCTTTTGTAACACATGAATTATGTGACGGTCCACCTACAGGCTTAAACCACCAAGAAAATTATAAGGAGCTTAAAATTTTAATAAAGTGCTATCAAGGGCATATGCATATGATCCACCTAGTAATTTCTATGCATAGAGTAGCATGCTTGATGTGTCATCCATCATCAAGCAGAGTAGTTTGATGTGAACGTGATAAGGACAATAATGCAATCGAAAAGGGTGAAAAGAAATAGCAAGGAAACCCTCGCATGTGCATATTTTATGGAAGCAAAGCAATGGTTGATAAAAAGTTGAAGGGAGGCATGAAGTTTCTCAAAAATGCCAAACAACTTTATGGAAACTGGGTCGGAAGGTGCCTTTGCTTTTCCTAAAATAAATACATAAAAATTAAAATCAACCTGCTTTTTGGGTCAAGCACATAAAATTCTCTGGTGGCTTGTCCCATTTTGCAACTCTAATCATGAGAAAGGGCATCCTGAAAACTCAAACATAATTCAAGGAGGTGGCACGAAAGTAGACTTAGGCAGTGGGATTATATCATGAATCATGAAATTAGTTGGATAATGTCAAATACTCAATGCGCGATTCCAATACCCAACAACATACAACATATTTTGTATATATCTTTGTGTGTGCATATAATATTGATTTACATTTAGCTCTCTCCAATTTTTTGGTACAAGCTGATCTTTTTGAAAGGGGATAAAATGATGACTGTATATGTGCAAACATTCTAGAATCTTTAAGAGAAACGGAGAAAGAAAATAGTCAAAGGCTACATCTTCAAGAGTAACAAGCTCAGCTCGTATTTACTCCCTTTAATTGGTCTACATATCTGATTGGAGGTAAAATCTCTCATTTTCTATAAGCTCATCGAACCAACACAGTATTCTATAAAATCAAGCTATCTGATTCAATATTTCATAGGTTCGTGCCAGCTAAAATGTCATAGGAGGATGAAGGACAAAAATAAAGGAATCGCAGGCCTTGCTGATGTCATGGCCATTGTAAGTGGGGGTAGTTCCGCTGTTTCCAAACACTCGAAACCCTGATCGACAAATTTGCACACCGACGAGCATAAGGAAAGTGAAAACGCGTGGAATAGGATCGCTCCGTTTAAGCCATGTCCATGTAATGAACACATGAAGCTTCCCCTCACTCCCTGTGAAATCCTCGTGTAAACGCAAGGAAACTGAAAAAGCAAAAGGACAGACACGATAGCTTTCGTGTTTTTCTCCAACTCTTTTTTTTTTCTCTGACAATTCAACTCAATTGCGATGAGGCAGGAAACATACATAAAATAGAGGAAGCAAACACGAAGAGGATAGGAGACTTTTGCAATGGGGTCGAAACTTTTTGAGGCTTCTTAGTTGCTTTCGTAGCAAATGTGGTGTGGCAGTCCACCCAACAGGCCTTAAACCACCAAGATAATTATAACGAGCTTAAAATGTTAATAACTTGCCTAAACCACCAAGATAACTATAGCGAGCTTAAAATTTTAATAACCTCTAAAATTCTCTGGTCGGAAAGTACCGGTGCTTATCCCATTTTCGACTTTGACCATGAAAAAACATCCTGAAAACACAAACATAAATTGTTGGAGTTGGTACGAAAGTAGATTTATGCAGTGGGATTATATTAGAAATCATGAAATTGGTTGGATGCTATCAAATACTCAATACCAATACTAAACAACATACAAGATATCTTGTACATATTATCCGTGCGTGTGTATAATTTGATTAGTGCTTAGCTTTACCCATTTTTCCAGTATAAATTTATCTCTTTGAAAGGGGATAAAATGAAGCCTATATACGTGTAGATCTTCTTAATTTGCTCAACAGAAAGGGAGAAATAAAAAAAGTCAAAGGCTACATTTTCAAGTGGAACAAGCCTAGTTTATGATTGCTCCCTTCAATCGGTCTACATCTCTGACTAGAGGCACATGTGGTGGGATCGGCGAGAGGATCACTTAACCTTGCCCAAAGTGTCGGAGACAAAGACCTTCATCTATTACCGCCTACATCGCATGGTTTTTGGGCCACCACTGCCACATTGTGTGAGGGTTAGACATCCCTTGTGTAGTGGTGCGGAGGTCACGCAGAAAAGGTACCATAAAAAGTTACAAACCTATTATATTTGTACTAATTTAGTCATAAACCTTTCAATTGGACTAATTTAGTCTTAAACCTTTCATATTAGTATCAATTCAATTGTGAACCTTTTAATTACTTTCGACTAACAAAGACTAAAGACCCAAAAGTTCTCTCGCGCCTGCGAGCTCTCTCTCTACCCCATGGTAGCGAATTCCCATTTTCCGCCCAAACCCTAATTTCATTGCCCCTGCATTTTGCTCGCAATTTCAAGTCCTTCCCCTGTAATCGTTCTCCCCAGATACCAAGAAAGAAGAACGGAAGAAAAAAAAAAAAAGCAAAAGAAAAAATACATATGAAGAATCTGGAGTCTCGAGAACCCTTAGGAAAGGAGGAATGGAGTGGCCGCTCTTTCAGGGGTAAGGTCGATTCACAGCACTCCGCACCGATCTAAGCAAAATCGCCATAAATAGGTGAGTTTCTTCAGTCTTCTTTTGCCTGTGCGATGCACCTGGAGACGTAGAAGCTGGTAGCCAGGTAAACTTGTGGTCGGATAGAATAGAGCAAGATGAACATCTGAGCATCATAGAAGAGACTATTAGTTAATGACTATGGAGAGCAAAGAAGAGAATGAAATGCGGCTGGCAGCATTATGCAAAAGTCTAGGGCATCTGTGGTCGGAGGAAGATGTAGTCGAAGTATCTGATGAAATACCTCAACAAAAAAGGGAGGAATGCAGGCGCACCCTATTCGGAAAGTTATTCTCCAGACCAAATGTAAACTATCCGGCTTTTATAACCACAATGACTAAAGCATGGAAGGCAGAAGGCGTCATATGTTCGCAGAAGGAACCAGGGCTATTCACTTTTATTTTCCCTATGGAGGAGGAAAAACACCGAATACTGAGGAACTCACCTTGGTCATACTCAACCAACTTGCTAGTGTTACAGCAGTGTCTTCCAGAAATCCCAGAGCATTGTTATGAATTCTCAAAGGCCGCCTTCTGGATTCGCATTGGAGGAGTCCCCCCTGGCTGGAGAATAGAGAAAGTATTCAATGACCTGGGGAAAAGGTTGGTAAAGGTTATTGAAGTTCAACTCGACTCAATAAATCATGCTCAGAACAAAGGAGGCAGAGTACGAGTTGAGATTGACTTAACATTACCGTTGAAAGCGGGAGCAGTTCTGGATATAGGCAATAAATGTCTCTGGGTGGAGTTCAAATACGAGCGGCTCCCACACTACTGCTTCTCATGCGGAAGGATCGGACATTATGCCACAAACTGTCTCGAATTTCCATATGCAACATCACCCTGGGCATTGAACAAAAAAGGGTCATATGGACCATGGTTGAAGGCCGAAACCAGCGACCACAGCCCTTATTGGGATGCTTTCTACGGGAAAATAGAGGAGTTTGTAGTGGAAGATACTGTACCTGATCCACCAACTGAACCGAGGGAGAAGAATTACACGGAGCAAGAGTTGCCAAATGATATGCAACTTGTAGTCTGCAGCAAAAAGAGATCAGAAAGCAGCTCAGCACAGACAATAAACCCAGCAAAAGCTCCTAATGCAGCAGAAGTTGGAGACCGTGGAAAACAGGTAATGAGCATTGAAACTCAAAATCCATTAGTATTAAAGGTTGGTAAAAGCAGCAAGAAGACAATGAAAGTTCAAAAGGCAAAAAAACAGAAATGCATGCCAGAGATATCATCCCTCATCCCAGATGATGTAGACCTTCTGGAGACCCCGGTGAATTTGATACAAGAAGGACATGATTGGGCTTTGGTGGCTAGCCCTAATAAGCCACCACAAAAGCCATGAAAATTGTGAGTTGGAATTGTCAGGGGCTGGGTAATCCCCTGACAATCCAGGAGTTAAGAGCTATTAATGCTCGTGAAAGGCCCAACATAGTTTTTCTTATGGAAACGAAAAATAAAACAACCAGGGTGGAAAAGATTTGCAAAAAGCTTCAGTTTCAACAACTTTATCTAGTGGATCCGACAGGAACAGCGGGAGGATTGGCAATTATGTGGCATGAGGAACTAAGCTTAAAGGTGCAGAACAGCTCCCAGCACTTCATTGATGTACAGTGCACAGATCCTGAAAGTAAAAAGATAATGCAGATTACCTTCCTCCACGCATCTACTGACTTTGGAGAGAGGACGGAGTTATGGCAACAGTTGGGAATCCTCAAACCTTCAGGCTCCATTCCCTGGATCTGCATGGGAGATTTCAATGAGATTCTATATATATGGGAGAAAATAGGGAAAAAGGAGGCAGACAATCGAAGAATCGTAGCTTTCAGAAATATGATTAATGACTTATCCCTGATGGATGTAGAAAGCCACGGATGCGCTTTTACATGGGCTAATAACAGGGAGGGAGATGAGCTGGTAAAAAAGAGACTCGATCGAGTACTATGTAATTTGGAATGGAGGGTTACCTTTCATGAAGCAGAAGTCCAGGCGCTCCCTGCTATAGGATCAGACCACAGTCCCCTCATCCTTCGCCTGTATCCTCTAGTATACAAAAGGAAAAAACAGTTCAAATTGGAAACCTTCTGGATGGATCATGCAGAATTTCAGGAAGTTATTAGGCAAGTCTGGGAAGATACTTCAACTCCACAGCACATCTTTGCAGAAAAATTAGGGAGAACATCGAAAGAATTAACGAAGTGGAGCAAAGAAAAGTTTTCAGATGCTTATTCTCAGATCAAAGAGCTTAACCAAGCTTTACAAGCAATCACTAATCAAAAAGCTCAGCACACAAGTAGACAGAAAGTGCAGAATATTATTAGCCAAATAGCAGCATTGAGAAGACAGGAAGAACAATTCTGGGGGATGAGGTCTCGTATCAAATGGCTACATTGGGGAGACCAAAACACCAGTTTTTTCCATGCCACGACAATCCAAAGGCGACACCAAAATCGTATTACAATGTTGCAATTAGAGGAAAATCGGTGGTGCAGGGAGCCGGCAACAATAAAACAACATATTATAGCTTTCTATGAAAACCTGTATAGCTCTGAGGGACAAAGACACTACCAACCGATCTTAGAACAATGCCCATCACCAATCACAGAGAGGATGAATGCAGATCTGGTGGCAATACCTCTATTGGAAGAAATCAAGGAAGCAGTGTTCCAATTGGGAGCTCTCAAGGCTCCAGGACCAGATGGATTCAATGGAGCTTTCTATCAAAAATCATGGGCAACTATAAAAACTGACCTGCTGCAACTTGTACTGGAGTTCTTTCAAATAGGGGTGCTTGACCACAAGCTAAACCAGTCACATATTGTGTTGATCCCGAAAGTAAAAGGCCCTGAGACAATTAGTCAATACAGGCCCATCAGTCTGTGCAACTTCAGCTACAAAATTATTTCCAAAATACTAGCAAACAGACTCAAAAAATTGTTGCCACTTATCATTGAACCAGAGCAGGGAGCCTTCGTCTCGGGGCGGCAAATACAGGACAACATCTTTATTGTCCAGGAAATTCTGCATCAGCTGCGAATAACCAAAAGGAAGACAAAACATCAAGGCAATTGTAAAGCTTGATATGCAGAAAGCATATGATCGCATAGAATGGGACTTCGTGAGGGATCTAATGCTGCATATGGGATTCGATGCCAAATGGGTCTCCCTAATTATGCAATGCATAACAACAGTTACTTTCAGCTTAAAGATCAATGGTGAACCAACCTCTTTCTTCCATCCATCGAGGGGTCTCAGACAAGGCGATCCCCTCTCACCCTATATCTTCATCCTGATATCCAATGTCTTAACCTGGATGTTGAAGAAAGCATTAGCAGAAGGTACACTCAAAGGAATACAGGTAAATAAACATTGCCCTCAGCTCTCACATTTGATGTTTGCAGATGATGTTATATGTTTTCTAGATGGGACTCTTACAGAATGCCAGAACCTTGCCCTCATATTAACCCAATACTGTTATGCAACGGGACAATCAGTAAATTTGAATAAATCAGGGGTTTATTTTAGTGGACATTGCCCAGAAATTTTGAAACGCAACCTGGCCACACAATTGCGAGTCCCTATACTACAGAAAACAGGTAAATACTTGGGCATACCTACTGACTGGGGACAATCCAAAAAATCGATGTTTTCGTGGATCCTGGATAGAGTAAACTCCAAGTTAGCGGGATGGAAAGAAAAAATGCTCACAAAGGCTGGAAAGGAAGTGCTAATAAAGAGTGTGGTGCAATCCCTACCTACCTATGCCATGTCCATATTTCAGCTGCCTGTTTCGATTTGCCGAGCCATAGAACAACGGATTGCGTCTTTTTGGTGGCAGAACGGTGATGCGAAAAGAGGCCTGCATTGGAAAAACTGGGAAATGTTAAAAACTAGAAAAGATGCAGGCGGCATGGGATTTAAGGATTTGGTTACCTTCAATCGAGCCATGCTAGGTAAACAGGCCTGGCGTCTAGTTTCCTCTCCTTCAGATCTATGGTGCAGAATGATTAAAGGGATTTATTTCCCTCATGGAGATCTATGGAACGCGTCCAAGGGCAGTCGACCATCATGGGGCTGGCGCAGCTTGATGCTTGGCAGAGATACCATCAAAAGCAATGTTAAATGGTCAGTAGGGGATGGGAAATCAATTCGCATAAGAGAAGACAGGTGGCTATCACAAGGCACAATAGGTGGAACAGCAAACCACACAGAGCCTAAACTTGTGTTTGAACTGATCAATCCAGATTCCAGAGAATGGAAAAAGCAACTAATTGACAATCATTATGAAGAAAAAATTGCAAATGAAATAGTAGCAATTCCCCTACATCAGCAATCAATGCAAGACACACTAATATGGACAGGCAGTGGTTCTGGACAATATTCTGTCAAGAGCGGATATAATGAAGCAAGAAAAATCACTAGCCACACATATCAGAACCGGCCATCATGTTCCTTTCAACCGCCACGAACCTTGTGGACACAAATTTGGAGTCTTGATGTGCCTCCAAAGGTTCGCTTCTTCATCTGGAGCCTATGCCAAAACGCCCTCCCGACGAAGGAAAACCTATATAGAAGAAAAATTGTAAGCGACCCACGATGCCCGGTGTGCAGTTCGAGTATGGAAACTACAAAGCACTTGCTGTTTCTTTGTAAATGGACAAAGCGAGTATGGCAAGACCCGATTTTTGAGCAGATCAGGCCAAACAACAGCATCAATCGCACGGATCAGTGGCTTCTAACAGCTTTCCGAAGAGATCAGAACTTACCCGCTCGTGAACTCATTAGTCTGATCCTGTGGAACATCTGGAAGGCGAGAAACAACCGGATCTTCCGAGCAAAGGAACCCCAACCAGCAGATCTGCTGTTAATAGCAAAGGAACAACAGTACACGCTCAGCACGGGTAGATCGACAAAAGGCGAGCGAGCTCTCAATCAAAACTCACCCGCGCACTGGAGGCCTCCGGAAGGGCAAAACCTGAAGTTGAATGTAGATGCATCGTGGAGACCCGGAGACTTCCTCTGCTCTGTCGCCGGTATCGCACGAGATGTAGCTGGTAGGGTGCTCGACGGCTTCGCGGCAACAGCTAGGGTTTCCTCGGCAGCTGAAGCGGAGACTCAAGCAATTCTTCACGGGATTTCGTTTCTGCACGAAGTCAAGCCGAACCACGTGCGAGATCTTGGAAGTCCAACTGGAAGCTACTTCATAGAAAGCGACTGTTCTACTGCAGTAGAAATGGTCATGGGCCGGGCCGCACATACATGGGACCTTAAAGAAATTGTTCACAGGTGCACGCATGGGCTTCAGCGGGACAATGACTTCACGGTGATTTATAGCCCATGAGAAACCAATGCAGCAGCGGATTGGATTGCTCGACACCATCGACAAAACACCCTCCCACGTAATTGGGTGTCTTCCCCCCCTCTTCCCCTATGGAATATATTATGTGCAGATCTTTCCCCTTCTGTGGTTTGTAAGACTTCTCTTAATTAAGTAATAGTCACTTCTATTTTGACCAAAAAAAAAAAAATTGTAAACCTTTTAATTAGATTAATTTAGTCATAAATATTTTCACATTTATACCAATTCAGTTCATCTAGTCAATTTTGACTGGTAAGCGCCGATGTGGACTTCAACCAATGGCCGAATGCTAACATGGCAATTTTTAATTTTTTTCAATTTTTTTACAATTTTTTTATTTTCATTTTCTTTTTCCTTTTTCTTTTCCTTCTTCTTCCTCCTTGGACTCTGCTTGCAATGGCCAGTGAGAGCCATGAAGCCCTCGCCAACTATCGGCGAGGTCAGTGGCCATTGCGAGGAGAGTCCAAGGAGGAATAAGAAGGAAAAGAAAAGGAAAAAAGGAAAAAAAGAAAAAAGGATTCAAAAAAGTAAAAAAAATTATTTAATAATTGCCACGTCAACATATGGTCATTGACTGGCATCCACGTTAGTACCAGCTAGCCAAAATTGGCCGAATGAAATAAATTGATAACAATGTGAAAAGGTTTAGGACTCAAATGATCCAATTGAAATGTTTATGACTGAATTGGTATTAACATGAAAACGTTTAAGACTAAATTGGTCCAATTAAAAGTTTAGGATTGAATCGATACTAATGCAATAGGTTTAGAACATTTTTGATACTTTTCCCATGGCGGCGCCAGCAATGCATGATGGGTGAGGTTTGCTGGCCCTCACTCGAAGCGCTTTGGGGTGGTGTTGTGATCACAAAGCTAGCTTCGTACCAAAAAGTCTCTTTTTATTGTTTGGGAATATGGGGCATCATATTTTTCTCTCTTCCACCATTACCTATATCAAACTTATTACATTGATAGATTAGTCTCTCACAAGCTCAAATTAGTATAAAAAATTTCAACATTGTTCAAGGAAAGCAAGACGTTATCAAAATGGACAATATCACCAACATCAACCGAGTGGGGCTGCCTATAAGTCCAAATCGAATTTTTATCTCTCTCAAAGCAAGATAAAATTGGATCTATTCCAGAGATGGCACAGGTTGGGTCCATTCAAAACCTGGCACAGTCCTTACACATTTCATTAAAACATAAGACCGAAGTTTAAGAAAAAATTAGCAATTTCCGCGAGGATGCTGCATTGCATGATTGCATCCACGACTACCGAGTCCCACTAGAAGAAAGTTAATCCTCCAAGAAGAGACTTGAAATGCAAGGCATAAAAAATTATAATAGGTGACTTCAGTCAAGATGAGGTGGATTCAACCACTAGAGCAGTATATTTTATGTGCCTATTTGTCTTTTCATGTAGACAGAAAAGATAGACGGTAGGTCGCTTTATTCAAGCCATCTCCAAATAATGAACAAATGAAGCTTCCAATCAACTCCTTGCGAAAGCCCCATGTAAGCACAAGGAAGGTGAAAGCCTGTGGCACGACGACTCTGTTATTTTGGTCAAGAAGCCCACTCGAGGCTCCACCTTGTCCCATCCATCCTTCTTGAATAATATACTTATTTAATTTCAATCAATCTAACTATTTCTCTACTCATATCTAATTTCAAAGAAATACAATAAAGAAAGAGATTTGCACGAGATCCGCACCCAACTTTACCACAGAGAGACAAATCACAAGCCAAAGTGGGCACTTCTTGTGGACAAGCAACTTATTATGCTAGCTTTGTACCAAATAGTCTGTGTTTAACTATACTCAGCGCCATTGATGTTAGTGTTCTCCCTTACTGACATAGGCCTGTATGATCGACACTATGATCCATTGCTTGATATGCTATTTCCGTTGACACAATCGACAAAATTGTAACAAGCTTATGATGCGATAACTGTCCTCTCAAATGGATTCCGAAGTTCCTTAGAAATTCAGAAAAAAAAAATGAATACTAAAAATGAAAAATTGAAATAGAAAACACGTCATCCAAATGAAATCTTTATAACTTATAATCTGAACCAACTGAGAGAGACTCCTCCCACCTAAATACTATAGCTAAGGAATGGCTAGACATAGGTGCAAATTTCATTTAATTAGTTACAAAGTTCGGCATCAGTGAATTGCATGAAAACTAAATGCACTAGCCTGTACATTTACAGAAGTCTCAGTCATTCCATCCTCAAGATCCTTCATACAAAAATGCAAAATTAGAGAGAGGTTCTCTATTCGCAGGTACAACTTGAAGTGACATGTTGGAAAAAATCAAAGGGTGAGACGACTGTACCTTCCGTGTTGCTCCACAATCTAGATTCGCAAATGCAATTCAATTGCAAGTGGGTGGGGGAGATATACATAAAATATAAGAGAGGAAAGAGAAATGAATAGGACGAGACTTTTTGCAACGGATCGACACTTTTTGAGGCTTTGAAGTTGCTTGGTGATTTCAGGATAAAGTTGAAATTGAGAGGAAATCGTGGGAGCAGGTGAATATAATTGCTGGAAAGCAGATTTTAGCAAGACAAACTTTAAAGTATTCGGTTATTTATATTAGCTAGACAAACTTTAAAGGATTTAATTGCTGTAAAGCAGATTTTAGCAAGACAAACTTTAAAGTATTCGGTTATTTATATTAGCTACAGAAACTTTAAAGAATTTAATTGCTGTAAAGCAGATCTTTTACTTGAACCGACATATGTGATGTATGTGTTATTTCAAAGTGATCTTGTTGTATCTATTCATTCATTCAAAAAGGAGAATCAGATTATTACAAGATAAGGGTCGTACTTTCCTTGGAGGAAACTTTCTCCAACTGTCTTTAATTGTTAGGTTACAAGTCATGGGCATTATTTACATGTAAACTTAACTAAATTTGGAAAGAAGATGAAATTGAATCAATTCAAGAGATGGCATAAATTAGATCCATACAAGACATTGACACAATTCTTACACACTTCATTAAATTTCGACCAAACAAAAAAAGTTTTAAAAAAAAGTCAAAATTTCCGTGAAAACGCTGGACAGCATGCAAGACGTCCGAATCCCACCAGAAGAAAGTTAATCCTCCAAAAAAAGGACTTGAGAAGCAAGGAATAAAATTAATTATATGCAACTTTAGTCAAGATTAGGTGGATTCAATCACCAAAGCTGCCACTCGAACTGCTTGCGAAAGCCCCATGTAAATGCAAGGAAAGTGAAAACACGTGGCCCGACTCTATAATTTGGTCTTTAGAATCCACCTCGTCCCATCTTGATGTTGGACCATCCTTCTTGAATTTAACACTTGTTGAGTTTCGATCAGAACTATTTCTTGACTCATATCTAATTTTTCAAACAAACGAAAAAATTTCACAATAAACACGCCCTTTCACCAAAAAAAAAAAAAAATCGAACTCTACCACAGAGAGACAAATCACAAGCCCGAGAGAGAAATTTTTTCGTTTCTGATGGCCTAAATCGTCAAAATTTTCGTAGATGCAATAAGTGCACCCGCAACTTTTTCCCAAGTGCTTTAGAAATTGAAAGAAATAGAAGACAATAACTGAAAGATTAAAATTAAAATTCTCATATAGTTAGTTGCAAAGTTTAGCATGATTCATTGCATGGAAACTACATGCACTGCATGTCCATTTGCAGAAGCTTCAATCATCCATCCTCAATATCTTTTATGCGCGCGGAGAGAGAGACTGACGCGAAAGCAAAAGGGGGAGACAAATGGACGACTCTTCCTTTCGCGTCTTTCCACATCTTTTTATTTATTATTTATTTATTTATTTATTTGTCAATTCAACTCTATTGCGAGGAACTGGTTGAGGTATTCAAAGATAAGAGAGGAAAGAGAAATGAAAAGGACAAGAGACTTTTGCTGCCACCCACGACCTTGGCCCACCTTTTTATTTTCCTTTCTTTTTTTTTTTCCCGGTGACCTAAGCCCACTTTAATCGGTTATTTATATTTGGCAGGACAAACTTTATATCATTTAGTCGCTCGAAATAGAGCTTTTTACCTGAGGTACATGTCATTTAGAAGTGATGTAGTTACAATTATTTTTTTGTCCGAAAGATATTACAAGATAAGCTCATATATTCTTTTGTCTGTGATTTGAGAAAACTTTCTTCAACTTGATTAGTAAGTTACCTATTATGAACTTTCTCCAACTATTCCTGTAACTGTAGGCAAGGATGCTTAGATCATCCCTCAATTGGGCTCCATGCCTCAAAACTCGCCAATTTACTCAAGGTGACGTGTTGCTCCATCGTTGGTTAGAGAAATTTTCCTTTGACTAACCTTCCACTTAATGGGTAGCAAATATGAATATCACATATTTTTAATTAAATCTGCATGTAGATGATATCTACAATTTGTAACCCACTAATTACAAGAATGATTGGAGGAAATATTATCGAGCTACGGATGCAGGAAATATTAGTCATTTACCCATTAATCGGAGGTGGCATGATTCAGGCTTTCTCTGGGGCGGTTAAGTGTCTTCCCGGAGCAAGCTCTTCTGGAGGGCTCAAAATGAAGTTCTAGAGCACAAAAATGGTCCATTTAATATTCTCTATAGAATTTATTGGGCTTGGATTTCAGGTCCATTAATGCAATGACTTTATTGCATCATGTAATTATATCCGATTGATTTCTTCGGCTTCGGCCCATTTTATTAACACGTCAAAAAAGAGAGAGAAGGAAAACAAAGGGCGAAGAAGTAAATAAAATACAATGACTAGGAGGGACTTAAAGCTACTCACACTTCCTCTCTTGTATCTAAAGTAAAATGGAATAACGGGATCAAACTGTACCCCTAAATCGTATTAAGTTCGATTGAGATTTTCAAATTCAAACTATTCAATTGTCTCCTAGAGATGTCAACCGCTGATTTGGAGCGATTGATTGAATCCTATATCACATTTGAATCCGCATAAGATAATCCAATCATCACCCGAGCCTTATGCCCCAAGAAACCAGCCTTTTGTCCTACTGGGCTGGACGAGCACGCGCCAACTCAGATAAAGCCTCCCCGTGAAAGCAAATCCCAAGTTATCCCTAGAAGCCGTGCTTATATCTGATTTCAGGCAGTCACTGTAAGAATAGCTCTGCCGCCTCTCTAATTATTCGATCAAATCGTCTGGAAGAAGACTGTTAAAACCCCGTTTGCGTATCTTGCGTATCTTGAATTTCAATGCTCGCTAACACTGAAGAACTACGGCCTTCACTCGGCCCCTTCTGTCTACCACTTGCTTACTGCAGCATCACACGTGATCGTGTCATTGGGAGGCGATTCTATGGGTGCATTGGAAAGTCGGGAGATGCGAACATGAAAGCGGTCGAGATAAACAGAGCAATGATGCACAAACATCCGTTAATTACAAAAATGGCCATTCCAGAACGTTGCGTGCAGGAAAAGAAAAACCAAACTTAAGTGCTTTTTTGACGTCGACTATGCGAAAGGAAACTTTCATATCTTCCTAGTTCCAGTTCTGAACCACTTACACATTAGCGCAAGTAACCAATTTTGAGTAGAGAGATGAGTAGAAAACTATGTAGAGTATATCCTTTTTCTCTCGAAAAATCCACGTCTTCGTCTTCAATCCGTGCACTCACTGTTTGATAAATGAAATGCCCTTCTAAATACCCGCTGCCAACTCTTTCTTTGCCTCTTTTCCAAGTCAGTTCTACAGTTTAGCAAACAAAAGCCAAAATGAAAACCTCTGTTTTCCTTTGATGTAATCAAAACGCACCTGAAGATTTTGACCAGGCCATACTTCCACACCTTCTATGCTCGTCCAGCTGGCCAAGGGGAAGAACCTAACCTCTTTGGCCCCAGTACGACCGAGGCACACTTTGAACGTTAAGAAAATCTAGGAGTTCAAAGCCACTCACCTTATATAGCACAAGCTCAAATCCGTACATGATGTGCTTTCATTGGAAATCCCTGCATTTTCAAGATGATGCATTCTGCTTCAGGCTTATTTGTCCTGCAACGCTGTAAATCGCAATTGCCAGCTGGCACATCAAGCAAGCTTTTCAGGGGGTATGCAATGTGCGATCTCCACCTTCTTCAATAAATTCAACTCTTTTCAAGCCTTTGACAGCTATCATCTTTTCACAACCATCTAGCTTAGGATGCTGTAGATTTTGAACTTTGACAGGTTAGGCAACCGTTTGATTGCATTATACCTGGAAATGTGTAGAAACTTCAGTAATTCCAGTTCCCCCAAACCTGGAATCTCCGCCAGTTTGGGTGAGTCACTGAGCTGTAATTCTTGTAGCCTCTTCAAGCAAGATAGATCACATGTGCTCTCCAGGAATTCGCACCACGATATCTCCAATTCCCTTAAACTCTCCAAGTATATAAGGATGGGCAAGTGTGGCAATGGCCATCTGCTGATAAAGAGGACCGACAAGCTTTTGAAGTTGCAAAAATCTGGCAATTGCAGGATCCAGCCAAGTTTCAAAGTTGATAAGGTACATGGAAGCCGATGGATGGACTGCAAAATAACGTCATTCACACACCAAAATGCAATAGTTGGATGTCTTCCACACACTTTGAACTAGGCTTGATAGGTTGGGAAGAACAGGGAATCCAACAACTTCAACCAGTAGACATTTCAAACTTGAGGGAAGCCCTTTGGCTTGTAATTTTAAGCATTTGCAGACTAGAGAAACCACTGACCTATGATAACACTGTAGAGATTGGGGCCCCATCTAAGTCCAAGATCCTCAGAGGGCTCAGCCTCCACATTTACCATGGGATTTCATGCATGAGATAGTAACAAAACGAGGCATTGAGCACTTCAAGTGTCTCCACCCCACAAAAAGCACAAGGTATCGTGTGTATCTTTGTGTGTGGCACCCTAATGACCTTTTAGTCTCATCAGATTTCCAATAGAATTGGGCTAAATTCAATTGGACCAATGATTCAAGTTCCCCAATAGAGTTCAAAAGCTTATATGGGCATGCAAGCAAATGCAAATGCACGAGATCCATTAACCTTCCAATAAAGTGAGGAAGTTGACTGCTACTAGAATCAAATTTCGTCAAAGATTTTAGATTTCCTAGTGTCTCACGAAGCTTGAACAGTTTGTCTGTCGAGCACACAATAATCTCTAACAAGTATACTAGAGAACTGATTTCTTCGTACAACACTTGGAGGGAAATGCCTCCCTCAATATTCAACTTACTTAGCAGTTTTAGCTTATCAATTGGGCTATCAACTGTAGACATCACACACCAAGTGAAAATCAATTTCTCCAAATTGCTAAACTCAGAAAAATCAGTTGTTTTGGTTAACACTCTGCACCACGTAAAATTTAGAACTTTCAATTTTTTCACCATCTGCAGTGAAAAAGAAAAGGCCGATTTCATTCTGACGAAAAGTATGAGAATACAATACCATACAACTAGCTAGCAAAGGTCAATTGATAGAATTTGAAGCAAACATGAGCGAGGTGTGTCCATACCTCAATTTGCCTCTATCCACCTCAATCAGTCGGTGATGTTGCTTTGCAAAAAGTCGAGCACGACCAAATACACCAGGTGAAGATTTCATCAGTAAAAGATGCTGCAGGCAATGATGCCAAGCAAGCCATCTCAAAGTACGAGGAAGATTTTTAAAGTTGCCTATGGAATTAATTCTTCCCACTTCAAGAAACCTAAGCTTTGGCAAACAGGCTAATTCTTCAAGTGTTAAGTCATTACTAATACCCACACAGAGTGCTCGAACCGCTTGTTTTTTTACTGTCAACAACAGCAGAGAATGAAGATGAGTGCGCAACATAGAAAGCAATAAACCAAGCAAGTAGTCATCAACATCAGGAATTCTTCTTCGATAGCAAACAAATTAAATCAAAGGCGTGTTGTCACAAAATAATTACCTTTTTCTTCTATCAATTTGAAAATAAGACAACCCAAGCATGTTTAAAGTGTTCGCTCAGCGTTGGTTTTTCTGTCTATTCATAGACTAAACTTCTTTACAAGGAAACAAAAGACTCATTTTTATTCTCACCGAAACAAGAAACGAAGAATTTCAATAAACCAAATGGCCCCTTCCCTTTCTTCTCGTTCCAAGGAAGACTAGATTATATAAGAGCCAAAAGTGCAGAGATCATTGTTAACTTTATATGTATAACATGATTGATGAAATTTTAGTCTAAAAAATGCGTCACAGATTATGTTAAAATGAAATAATTCGAAAAAGTTGCTGAAAAACAAAACTTACCTTTTCGTATCTACTGGGAAGAGAGAGGAGCAACAGGATTTGATTTTAAGCTTGACATCATCCGTCTCCAAATCCAAAATTCAACTTGGAGGCGGATGATGTCAAGCTCAAAACCAAATTGTATAGTGATGCTCTCCCGTCTGACTTTGAAGTACAATCTGCCATATGTAAAAACCACGCATTGTAAGAAAATCCTTATAGATGTCAGTGTCGTTTCCAACAATCTTCTGACCAACTCGGACCTCTTCGTGGTCTTTGACACGTATTTCTTTCTCCACCATTGCACTGCGGAAGCAACCAGGATAAGCTGTCCGAGCGTCGGTCCCCTGAAACTCAGGAATGCCTCGAACTCCCGATGTGGTGGCGGCTGGTGCCATCGCGTGTAGTAAACGAGACTTGAAACAGAATCAAGCTTGAAGTGAGACATCAAATTGAGGGCAGTTCAAAAAACAAAAGAAAAAAGAAACGGGCGGTGGGTAGGGGTAGCACGACTCACAGCCATCAAATAGCGATGGCAAACCGCCGAAAAAATCAGAAACGAAAAAACCGAATCGTAACATTCGACGAAGGAATCGGAAACGAAAGCAGAGAGTACCTAGTGGGCTGGTTGATGGCCGATCGACATAGGCGAGGCCGCAGTCCGCCACAGAGAGAGAGAGAGAAAAGACAAGGAGGTCATTATTGGGTTTGGTTTAAACCGGTTAAACCGGTTTTACCTGAGAACAGATTTTGAAATCGGTTCAAACCCGAGTTTACCCGAGAAACTGATTTCACGAGGCAGGAGAGGCTTACTCTCTTAGCAATTCGTTATGAACGCGAGCTGTCCTCTTTAGGAGTGTAAAAACTTGGCGTGAGAATTGCTAATGGTGATAGACGCATCTACAGATAGAAAAATTCTCAAACTCCCCCCTGCCCAACACCGAAGAAGAGCCTCTATGATGGCTCTCTTGCTCATTTGTCCGTCACAGCTTCTGGATAAAGCCACATGACGCTGCGGTCGAGTCTCTTAAACTCCAAGCCCAGCGCAGCAGCCTCTGTCTACCATTTGCTTACTGCGGCATTGCACAGCTGATAGTGCTACTTGGGGGCGACATTATGGGTGCATCTCAAAGTTGGAAACACGAGAAAGATGGACATAGTATAATGATATACACCAACATCAGTCCATGTTATTACACAGACCAACATTTGAGTACATTTCATGTGGGAAAAGAAAAACCTTTATGTTTTCTATGCCACGTAGGCAAAATAAACTTGGATATCTTGTTTGGTTTGAACCGCTTATTCCCAAGTACCTATTTTGAGTAGAAAATAGCGGGAAACTATGCAGGGGACACCTTTTTCCTTGGACAAGGCACGCCCTTTACCAGCTTAATTCTTGTTAAATGAAATGCCCTTCTGAATGCTCGCTGTTAACTCTTTCTTTGCCTTTCCCAACCATCTCTACAGGTTAACAAACAAAGGCCGAAATTAGAAAACTTCATCTTCCTCTGATGTAATCAAAGCAGACCTAAAAATTTCAAGAATATTAAAACTCTAGACCTTTTGCACTCCTTCAGCAGGCCAAGGGAAGAACCTCATCAGCCCCAGTATGACCGAGGCAATTTTGGATGCAAAGAATGGAAGCTCTTTCCCCTGAAAAAATGGGGACAACAATAAAGAAAATCATTGGTCATTTCAGTGTGAATTAAGAAGAAAAAAGATTGGATCTCAATAAGTTTTTTCAAGGCACCAAACGTGAGAAGCAACAAATGCACACTTCGACAATGCCAGCATTGCCCCTCAACCCACGCAGGCATGCATTGGCAAACTTCACAACAGCATAAGCCTGCCTGCATATTTCATTTTCACATTATTTGAGCATATGAAAAGAGTCCAGTCCGCATAGCAAATAGCCATCAGACTCCCTATTCATGAAAGGGATCAGACTACATCTTGAGGGCCAAAAAGAGGACTGACCATAGAGAGAGTTGCAGAGCCAGCTTCAGCTTTAGCCTGAAAGTTGTCAAAGCACAGACATAAACAATTCTGTTGGCTTCCCGACATAATGTAAGGAAGCAGGGAGGTGAAGGCTAATACGTCATGTCATAATTTCTCTGAGGAAATAGATGCAGAAAGTTTTAGTTTCAAGTGGACATCAACAATCACTTTCAAGATCTTTACCAAAAAAAAAAAAAAAAAAATCACTTTCAAGAAAATCTGATATACTCAACAATGGTGTCATTGCATGGACTACTCCACTTATCATTAAAATGCAAGTGATTCTCTTAGCTGTAACAACAAAAGATGTATGGTAATCTGTCCACAACTGCTTGCTTCTACCCATAGCCCGAGACAAGTAGTCACCTTCTACATATTTTCACAAGTGAGGTGTCCTACTAATTCAGAAAAAGATCTTTCTTACTTTTTCTTGGGTAGTGGTAGTGGATAGGGTTTCCAAGCTGCCGTTAAATTCCTTGACCTCTGCAGGTAGAAATAATAACAAGCTCTCTTTTGTTCATTTCAGTGCATAAACAACGCCATAAAGTTGACTTGCAAAAGATATATGCCTACATGGACCTAAGATGTGATCCTCGCGAAAATCTCATCATTCTCATGAGGAAGTTCTCAGTAGAGCACATCTTCAAAAATGCTTGTGAATCTAAAGAGTTTAGAGACTCTAACATGATTAAGCATGTCAGTATTCTCCTCAAGTGGCCTCAATACTACGAAGCTTGTCAAAACTCATTTCAATAATAGCATCACTAGAACAGCTAGAGCACTATTTTACGACCAGGAAATCCAAAACTAAAGAAACTGACCAGAACGGTGATATAAATGGATAAATCCATAGAAAATGGAAACTTATTTACTTCAACAGTACCGTCCCACCATTTTGGATGTGAGATGTTACTGTCAGGTGATCAATTTCTTGAGGAGTGAAAGAACAAGGTGGTTTAACCTATAGATTGTGAATGCCAACCGACATTTGTCATTTTATAGAAAACTGAAACGTCTAACAACATCCTTGTCGGACATATGAGTTCTTATTAGGAAGAATGCGCCACAAACCTGAGATTAAAGAGGTAAAGAGTAAAGTTGTCGCTTTTACAGGACCCCCAACAAATGGAACATCGATTTCTCCAGGATCGAGACCCAATACTTCTGCCTGCAAGGAACGTAATAGATCAGAAATCCGATGAGATACTTCGGCACACATCGAGGATATCCAGGGAAAGGAAAATAGTCATCGCCTTCCATGGCATTGTCCTGAAACTGGTTTGTTGCATAGTTTTGGTGCCTAAGCATTAGTACCAAGTGTCTATGACCATAAACGACCTCGTGATCATGAGAAGAGAACCAACAACACTCCCTAATACATACCAGCAGTTACATGATTATTTCAGCCAAAACAATCCAATACACGGGGCTTCCGGACTCTATTGCTAGGCTTGCAGATAGCCTGATTTTATTAACTCAGCTTCTACATAGTGCACATGATCCATACAAGATGCCCTTGGAGCAAGTTATTGACTGCAGTTATGCATAATAGGGCATTGGAGACGACAGAGCATGCTAAAAAAGGTAAAATACGCTTTGTAGATTAGGAGAGGCAGAATCTTAATGCTGAACAGCCGGACGAGAGGATAACAAGAAAACATGCACACTTGGAAAAGTCATACTCTCACAGAACCGTCCACAGTCTAGACTCATAACTTCTCTCCCAATTACACAATACTCTTTGCAAAGGCCTTTGTTTTTTCCAGCGCTGGACATGTAACATTTTGAATATGTTTTTGTGCAACAAGCCAATTTTACCTCTCCAATAAATTTAGACTCAACATGGCCACCATGCATATAGGATGGGGAAGCATACATGTCCCACGAGTGATGTTTCTCGAGAACTTGTTAATTAATCATTTTACAAGTGAAATGCATAAGGATTTAAGTGCAAAGGTTTTTATTTTTATTTTTCTTTTGTCTATCTCGAGTTGATTTATTTGCCTAGAGAACCACATAAAAACACAAAATTTGCGAACTATGTTAGCCAAAAAAAAAGAGGAGTTTCTAGCGTAGTAATTTTAAACTGTTGATTGGTCCTCGCAGCACATAGTTCATCATTCAGCACGCGGTCCATGAAAGACAAGTAATATGCGCTGCATCGCACCCTCATCGGACATGTATGCTTCCCCATCCTAGTTGTCCCACGCCACCTTCATCTCAAAACTAACATCTGCTGAAGAAATTTACTGGGGAAAAAAAAAACAGAGAGTATGAGACCCATACAGGTTTTTCATAAGAGTCATTGTGTGTAGATGATTCATATTTACAGCAACATTTTCAACTTTTCAATGGGATTCAATGTAGAGTCAATTCACTCTCTGATTTTAGGGTACTTAAATTATTACTTCAATGTAAACCATCACCATGTGCTCTTTCGGACGCCAAATGCAAACCTTGTCCGTTTTTTTTTTTGGGTGAAAGTAAGAGATTGCAAACCTTGTCCTTGATGTGTTATAAAATCTGGAAATTGGTAAGTGCAGTACTCCACATTATTGTTTCATCGAATGTGTGACGGATGACAAATTGGAAATAATTTTAGTCTTTCATTGGCAAAACCACAAACACTAAAACATGCCATAGCGGCTAAGGCACCCCACATCATAGATATCGGTAATGAGTACTTGTTAAGCCATACAAAATAATCCATACTTCACACATTCAATGACCCTCGAGAGAGAACCTGATGTGAGGATGATTTGAAGTGAAAAGTTATTCACATATATTTTTTTTTTCTTTTTAGTGTGAAATCGTTGGTATTTCCTCATAGTGGGAAGAAAAATATTCACTTCCAACAAGGGGGAGTGAGGCTTGTGAGCACCGGCAAGTAAAAATAAGAAACGCAGTCACGCTAGGCACCCCACGAGGGGACTACTGGGGAGGCCTCACTGATGGAAACACCCCTTGATTACTGCCGTTTCTTGATTACCACCTACGGCCTACATAGGTGGGGGGAGAGATAATTGAAATGAATAAAGCATAACGACTTCATGCATCACGATAATTCAATTTGAGAAAGCAAACATCATCTTAACATCATCAACAATTATAATAGATGGCTCAAGAAGTGACATGAGGACACCTGGATTAGTTCATGACGGTGGTGAACGGGTGTTGCAAATTTGGCTTTTATTCCACGGGTAGGGCTTCAAAACTCTGAATACTCGCTGCCAACTCTTCCTTGGCCTTTATCCCAAGCTAGCTCTGCAGGGCTAGTGTTAGGAATAACGGATCCCTGAAAACTGGATTCGACACTATATTGTATTCACAATTATAATTATCACAAAGACAGTCATAATTGGTCGACCAGTGAATACAAAACTATAATGTGATTCTCCAAAATCGATCTTCCTCTTGCTTTTTTAGAAATGCCCCATTAGATCGAATCATCTCATGACCATTGACAACACCCTAAGATAGCAAACACTAAAATAAAAATCTTGAGAATAAGTAAGAGTCATGAGGGAACTAAAAATTGAGAAACTCTTTTCCTCAAGAGTCTCACACATCATAAAAATTGATATCAAACTTTTTGCCACTCTTATTGGTTGGCTCATGCATACGTAGTATGAAATACGTATTACGGTATTAACTCCTTTCCCATGGAGCGTATGTCTACATTTTTCAATACCGTACAGATGATAGTTCAGACATACCCAATGTCTAACTTGAGTTCACATATCTACTCATTCACAAAATTCATCAGAACTCACATCTGGCATCTTAGACAGATAAAGTAAAATATGTGGGTTATTTTACTTTTGGACATAATAAGTATCATGTCCTCATCTTAACACTTAGTTAAGGCGACATAAGTATTTTAAACTCGAGCTCTCGATTATCACCTAGACAATAAGCTTAAAACTGTCTCATCTCTATTTATCACGTAGTAAATAGAGGCGATTACCCGTGTGAGTGGGCTAATCTTTTATCTGTCCGACATACTTCATTAACTTAAAATAATGCACTGAGCATTAAGATGCATAAAGATCATACATAGATTCATAGGCATTAATGATGAAAACAGAAATTCATCAAATGTGAACACTTAGGGAAAATACAATATTCAGTACATCAGTCTCTACGCAATTCTAGAGATTTCATATGGCCACAAAACACATCTCTAAGTATTGGCTTTGTCATAGGATCTGCTACCATTCTATGCGTAGTATGTACTCTAAGTTCACGTCTTTTCGTGCAACCATATTTTTTACAAAATTATACTTTGTATCTATATGTTTGGTCTTGCCATGACATTTTAGATCTTTGGTGTACACTTTTGCTGCTTGGCTATCACAATTAACCAACAATGAATCTGCAGCATTCTCAATAACACCTAAATGATCCAAAAAAGCCAAATATCTTCTTATACTACTGCTATTAATGCCACGAACTCAACTTCCATCGTGGACAAGGCTATACACGTTTGTTTCTTACTGCTCCAACATATGGTGCCATTATTTGGTAAGAAAAAAAACCTAGAGGTAGATTTTCTTTCATCTAAATCTCCTCTCCAATCAGCATAAGAATAGTCTTAGAGTCGCAGATCATTTTCTTTAATAACTCAGCGTATAATCAGCAGTCCCCTTTAGATACCTCAGTATTCTCTTAACGGCTTTCCAATGTGCTTGACCTGGATTGGATTGATAACTACTCACCATTCCAACTGTAAAACATATATCAGGTCTTGTACACATCATAGTATACATCAAGCTTCCAACAGCATTAGCATAAGGAACATGTTTCATTTGTTCCTTCTCTTGTGGAGTCCCTAGACACAGTCTATGGCTCAATCCTTCACCTTTTGCAATAGGAGTGTCTATGGGTTTACAGTCTTGCATATGAAATCGTTCAAGAACCTTATTTATATATATTTCTTGCGAAAGAGACAACGATATCTTCGAACGATCTCTTGAAATCTTAACTCCAAGAATGTATGCAGCCTCACCCATATGCTTCATCTCAAAGTTGGAAGACAACCAACTCTTGACAGTCTTAACAAACTCCATATTGCTTCCAGCAATAAGTATATCATCAACATATAATGATATGATCACAAATTGATCATTGGATCTTTTGATATATACACAATGATCCTCATCAATCATCGTAAAATCATATGCCATTATGGCATTATGAAAACGTATATACCATTGTCTTGATAACTGCTTAAGACCATATATTGACCTCAAAAGTCGACATACTTTTTCTTCTTGGCCTTTCATTATGAAACCAGCAGGTTGTTCCATATATATTTCTTCCTCTAATTCTCCATTGAGGAAAGCAGTCTTTACATCCATTTGATGTAATTCAAGATCCAAACTTGCCACTATTGCCAAAAAAATGCGAATCGAGGTAAATCTCACTACAGGAGAAAACGTATATTCATAATCAATTCCTTCCTGTTGATTATACCCCTTCGCCACAAGGCGGGCCTTATGCCTTTCTATCGAGCCATCAGCCTTTTGCTTTATTTTGAGAACCCACTTGTTCCCAATAGCTCTGCGTTCTTTTGGAAGATCAACCAGTTCCCAGACTTGGTTTGATTTCATTGACTCAATTTCCTCTTCCATTGCATGAATCCATTTTTCCTTACTAGAGCAATTCAGAGCCTCATTAATATTTCTTGGCTCATCCTCATCTTGTGGAGCAACCATAAAAATTTCCCCTTCAATGTCAAAACGCGACGGGGAATACTTTGGCAACTTGTTCGCCGTATGGGAGATTGTACACTTTGTACATCATTCCCCATCATGCTCCCACTTGGATTAGATAATTATGACGTCATCACATCATGTGATTGCAATTGAGAATGAGTTGAATTTAATTCATCACTTCTCATATTACTCCCACTTGGACGAACTCCATTAATATCATTATCTTGATCCAAGGTCTCAAATAGGGAATAATCTTCACCTATTTCGCCCTTCTTAGGAAATTTATCCTCTAAGAATGTGACATCTCGTGATTCAAATTCAATTATACTCCTACTTTCCTTCTCACCTATGAACACATACCCTTTTGAGTGTTCTGAGTATCTTATGAAAATACTCTTTTTTCCTCTGGGACCCAATTTCCCAAACTTGTGAGATGACTCATGTGTATAGGCAGCACAACCCCATGGCTTAAGAAAACTTAAGTCCGGTTTTCTACCTGTCCATAACTCAAATAGAGTGGAAGTAACTGATTTGGAAGGCACCCGGTTAAGTATATACGCAGCAGTTAACAATGCATCACTCCAAAATGTGATAGGCAAGTTAGCATATGCCATCATGGACCTAACCATTCCCAGTGGGGTTCTGTTTCTTCTCTCCGCAACACCATTTTGTTGAGGAGTATACGGAATAGACAACTGTCTTTCTATTCCTTTTTCATCACATAATTTTCTGAACTCATCAGATCAATATTCTCGACCTCGATCGGATCTAAATACTTTTATTTTCTTGTCTAATTAATTTTCAATCAAGTTCATAAACCTTTTGAAACAATATAATGCTTCAGATTTATGAGAAATCAAATAGACATATCCGAATCGAGTATAATCATCTATAAAAGTGATGAAATAAACAGCCCCATGCCTTCTTCTCACATTCATTAAACAACAGACATCATAATGAATTAAATGCAGAGGAAATTCAGCTTTTTACCTTTTCTAAATGGTTTCCTTGTCGTTTTCCCTACTAGGCAATGCTCGCATATGGGCAAATCGACTTTTTCAATGTTACCCAACAAGCCTTCTTTGGCTAGTCTATTCATACGTTGTTGGCCAATATGACCAAGTCTAGCATGCCACATAATCATATCATTATCATATGAATTAGGAGACGTGAAATAAGGGAATAACAAATATTGACATCACCACAGTCAACATATAGTACAATGAAATCATCCAGAAAGTGATCACAACCATAGTAGTTTGTATCCAAATACAAATCTACACCTTTATTATGGAAGTTCATATAAAAAAAAAAAAAAACAAGTTTAACCAACACCAAAACAAACGTTAAATTTCGACAAATCTCTAGAGCATATGGAACGTCATGTAGGAACAAGATGCGTCCACCACGCATGTTCAATTGGCAGGTATCAATCCCTTTAACTTCATTTCTGGAGTTATATCCCACATAGATCCACTTAGTTCCAGTCGGTATCGTCAGAATTCCACGAAGGATTCTCTATCCTTCGCTACATGGTCTGTCTTTCCTGAATCTACAGTCCACAAAGGATTGGATTCAGCCAATAATTCAGAACTTGACACATAATCAAAGTTCTCAAATGTACAAGAGGTGTTTACTTTTTTTGGCTCACAACAGTTGCGAGCATAGTGACCTTTTCTTGTCACAATTGTAACACCTCACACTTGACTTTTTCTTCACTTGAGGACGTTTTCCTCTTTTGTATTGGTTAACTCTTGATTTCTTACAACAAAGACTTGATCATTTGCATTCACACATATTGAACGAATCAATACGCTTGCGCTTAGAGCTTAAAGCCCTTTCTGAGCTAGGACCAGCATAGCCAATGTCTATTTTCGGCTCAAATGCCGATAGGCAGTCCTCTACTAGCTCAAGGTGGCGCACAACATCCTCTAAATCTTCCATAATATGGTCAAGAGCTTCTAGTGCTTCTAGCTTTTCCAGCACATATTGAATCTCCGTATTCAATATTCCATAATTGTTGCCGTTCATATCAGCAATTACGTTCTTAGTTGCTGAAACTATCGATCTGAACACATCAGACTTATATGCACGAATAATTAATGCCTATCATTTATGCATCCCTTTTGCACAGACTTATATGCTGGCGTGTGTGGCGCACGCGCTGGCCAATGCCAGCGCTTCGGGCGCGTGTGGGCTCGTGCGGCGTCGCCCGGCGGCGCACGATATGTCGCCGGACTCGTCTCAATGACCTCTTTCTCCCTATACCATCATAATTCGATTTCGACTTACGAAAACTTGGAAAAATGGCCGAACAACGCTCGGGTGTCGGGATTTCTCACCCCAATCCGTACGGCCGAATTACTTCGCGGAAAATCAATCAAAAAACATCAAATTGATCGGGAAAACGTGAACTAGGGCTCTGATACCAATGTTAGGAATAACGGATCCCCGAAAACCGGATTCGACACTAAATCGAACCCCTAAATCAATACGGAAGACGAGGCCCGGGAAAATCACGTATCACTGATCGTAAAGCACATCACAGATTCGAGCGTACCTTGTTAGCCACAGATTAGACACCGACACCGACAAGAGGAAGAAAATCTGGCCTCATTCGATCCAATGACGCCTTGAAGGGAAGAAGAAAAGTGTCGTTTGCTTACTATTTCCTTTTGGAAGAGAGAGGGAAAGGGAAAGAGACGTACGTACGTTATGTGGCAAAAGGTGTCTTCTCTCTCTCTCTCTCTCCTCACTTTTATACCTTCCCCCATCCACGGGCCCTATTCCCGTGGGCCGAGCTTTTTGGGCCCAACTTGGGCGGACGGGCCTTAAGCCCATCTCATATAAAACCATCAGCTAGCAAATAAAAGCCGATATAAAAACTTATGTTTTTCTTCATTGTAATCAAAAGGAACTTGAGGAATTCAACAAGGCTACAATTACCCACCTTTCATACTAGTCCAACGAAAGTCGCAGTCGCTTTGCTGGCTGAATGGTGTGCTCTGCAGGTTTTGGTGGCGTCCAATCTGTCTCCAACTTGGTGGATGCCAACACATCGGGCAACTTTTCCAAGGACATGCAATATCGATCTCCACATTCTTCAGAATTTTCAACTCTGTCAAGTCTTCGACAGCTCTCAACTTTGCACAATGTTTTACCTCCGGATGCGAGAAGATTTTTTAACTTCGACAGTTAGGCAATTGTTTGATCACATCACACATGGCAATGTGCGAGACATCGTGATTCCAATTCCCCCAAACCCGGAATCTCCACCAGTTCGGGGAATTCATTGAGCCGTAACTCTTGTAGCCTTTTCAAGTGCGATAGATGGGGCAAGTGTGCTGTCAGACATTTGCTAATAGAGAGAATCGACAAGCTTTGGAAGTTAAAATTATCTGGCAATTGCGGGATAGAGTGAAGTTTCAAAGTTGATAAACTAAGTGGAAGCCGATTGATGGATTGCACGTCCACCCAAGGTGAGGTAACGTCTGCTGGAACCCAAAATGTCATATGAAGTTCACGCACTTCGAGATGATGTAAACCAACTAGGTTGGAGAGATCGGGAAGAACAGGGAATTCAGCAGCTGCAACCACTAGGCATTTCAAACTTGAGGGAAGCATTAGCAATGGGGAAAGCCGCCAGCTGGCAATTTTAAGGGTTTGAAGACTAGAGAAACCATTGATCATTCTCGGCACTATAGAGATTGGGATCCCATCTAAGTCCAAGATCCTTAGATGGGTTAGGCTCCACATTTTTCGTGGGATATCATCCATGAGATGTGGACAAAATGAGGCATCGAGCTCTTCTAGTGTCTCCACCCCTCCAAGAGTACAAGGTATCGTGTGTATCTCTGTGTATGCCACCTTTAAGACTTTTAATCTTTTCAGATTTCCAATGAAATTAGGGAGAAGGGAGATCCCTGATGATTTTAAATTTAACTTGACTAATAATTCCATTTGTCCAATAAATTCCGGAAGCTTATGCAGATTCTTGCATCCAGAAAAAGACAAATGCGTGATACTTGTTAACCTCCCAATGGAATCAAGGAGAATGCAAATCCCGCGGAGATTTAAATCCAACTTTATCTCTGATTTTGGTTCCCCAACAAAGGACTCAAGCATAAGTGCATTTCCAGAATCAAAAAAAGATAAATGCATGAAATTCATTAATCTTTCAATGGAATCAGGGAGAACAAATAACCCTGAAAATGTTAAATCCAATTTGACCAATGATTTTAATTCCCTAATAGAGTTTGGAAGCTCAAGGAGATTAATGCATTTAGGTAAAAGCAAATGCTTGAGATTCTTTAACCTTCCTATGGAATCCGGGAGAATGAAGATCCCTGAGCTGTCTAAATCTAACTCGACCAATGATTTTAGTTCTCCTATAGAGTCCGGAAGCTCATATAAATTCTTGCATTTAGCTAAAAGCAAATATTTGAGATTTTTTAACCTTCCAATGGAATAAGGGAGAATGGAGATCCCTGAAAATGTTAAATCCAACTTGACCAATGATTCCAATTCCCCAATAAAGTTCGGAAGCTCAAGGAGATTATTGCATTCATATAAAAGCAAATGCTTGAGATTCTTTAACCTTCCTATAGAATCAGGGAGAATGAAGATCCTCGAGCTGTATAAATTCAACTCAACCAATGATTTTAATTCTCCTATAGAGTCCGGAAGCTCATATAGATTCTTGCATTTAACTAAAAATAAATGCTTGAGATTCTTTAACATTCCAATGGAATAAGGGAGAATGGAGATCCCCGAGTCATGTAAAACCAACTTAACCAATGATTTTAGTTCTCCAATAGAGTCCGGAAGCTCAAGTAAATTCTCGCAAAAAGATAAAACCAAATCCGTGAGATTCAACTCTCCAATAGAGTGAGGAACTTGGTTGATTTCAAATTGAATTTCAAACTTCATCAAAGATTTTAGATTGCCTAGTGTCTCAGGAAGCTTGATCGGATGGTTGAAACGAGGCAAGATAATCTCCGATAAGCATTCTAGAGAACCGATTTCTTCGGGCAAACCTTGGAGGGAACAGCATCCCTCGATATTCAAAGTACTTAGCAATTTTAGCTTACCAATTGAGCTATCAATTGTAGACAATGCCCAACACCAACGAAGAAATAAATTCTTCAACTTGCCAAACTCAGAAAAATCAGGTGTCTTGGTTAACTGAGAGCAGCCTGACAAATTTAGAACTTTCAACTTTTTTGCCATCTACATTGAAAAAAAAAAAGAGAGGCCAATTTCATGCCTATGAAAACTATGAGAATGCAATAACATACAACTAGCTGGTTGATAGAATTTGAAGTGAACATAAGTGAGGTGTCAGTACCTCGATTTGCCTCCATCCACCCCAATCGTGGGTGATTTTGCCCCATGAAAGGTCAAGCAAAACCAAATTCACCGGGTGAAGATTCATCGCTGAAAAATCCGCCGGGCAATGATGCCAAGAAAGCCATTTCAAATTACGAAGAAGATTTTCAAAGTTGCCAATGAAATTCAGTCTTTCCCCTCCAAGGAACTTCAGCATTGGCAAACAGGCTAATTCTTCAGGTATCAAGTTATGACTAACACTTAGATTCAATGCTTGTACGGCTCGCTTCTCCTGCCAGCAATAGTAGAGAATAAAGATGAGCATGCAACGTAGGAAGTAAAAAACCAATGCAAGTAGTCAACAATATCAATTGTTCTTCTTCGACCCCAAACTAATTAAATCAAACGTATTTTGCAATAAAAAAATTACTGCTACTCTCAACTTGAAAATAAGACAAACCAAGCATGTTTAAAATGTCCATTCATAGAATAAACACATTTTCAATGAAACAAAGGACTCATGTTCGTTCTAGCTGAAACAAGAAATGAAAAATTTCAACTAATCAAATGGTGCGTTAGCTTTCTTCTCATTTCACATGGGTAAGGCATAAAAGTATATACTTTTGTTGTTTAAGAGTTGCCTTCTATTTTCTCTTTATGTTAGAAAACAAAGCAGGCCATCAACCTATATTCTCATTTTAAAGCACTTGACCAAAGATTTTTCTGAATTGATCATATCTTCTACTTGTAATAACTTTCACCTCGTTGCTTCTTAGTATGTTTAGAGTATCCTCATCAATCCGTACCCAACGGCGCGCTCCAGCATTTTCAAAATTCTCTTGCTTGACAATGTACCTTCCTAGATCTCGAACTTCATCATGCATCCAGAATTTATTATCATCCTCTTCAATCTTTATCAAAGACATGAGGAGAAGAATATCAATAGCGCTGCGTGGAGAATAGTCACTACTATGCCACATGTAGTCAGCATAAGTCTTATCCTCCCCAATGCAAAAACATGCTATGTCTAGGAATATGGCTTTTTCTATGTCATCCAATTTGTTGATACTTATCATCAATGTTTGTCGGACGTCCTTATATGGGGTACGCTTTAATTCCTCCAATCTCTCCTCCCACTCGGATCTAACCGTGTTGGCGAAAAGAGAACCCACGACTTCCAAAGTCAAAGGAAGCTTTCCTATGCTTGAAACGATTTCTTCTGAGAATTTGTAGCAATCTTTTGGAGGAGTACTGCTTCTAAAAGCATGCTTGCTGAAAAGCTGAATCGCTTGACCAAAAGGCATCTGCTTTACCGAGTAGTCCATGTAATTACTACGTCGTGCTTGGTTGTCTTTATTTCGTATTGTCCTTAGGTCCCTGAGTGTGACAATGATCCTACTTCCACAACCAAACCAATCGCAGCTCCCTGCGAGGTTCTCAAGTTGCTTCTTCTCATCCACATTATCAACAACAACTAGAACTTTCTTCTTGCCAAGTCCTTTTGCTATGCGATCAATCCCGTCGTTGGTATCATAGATTTCTTGAGCAGAGTTCGACCCCAGTGTTTCAGATAATAGTTTCTTTTGCATGTCTAAAAGACAATGACTCTGGACATTTGCAAGGAAACTACTGCAATGGAATTTAGACCGGAATCGATTGAAGATAACACTAGCGAGAGTTGATTTACCAATACCACCTATCCCATGGATTATGACGAAACGTACATGGTCATCAGAGCCAACATCCAACAATTCCTCTATATGTTCTAGATCATCCGTTTCAACAAGATGGTCGGGAAGAGGTCTGTTCTTCCCCTTCAGCTTAAGTAGAACCTCTCGAACAATCAATTTTATAAGTTCCCCCCTGCCAGAGACAGCGACAGTGGATGAATTCAGACTAAAAAAATAATGACAACGTACTATATCAAGACCGATTTACAAACGGCGGCAGTCATTCAAATAACAAATTTAATTCATTTAAGCATAACAATCTCATGGTACAATGTAATTGTAAAGGGCTCGAATTAGCTGCTTTCGCTGCCGGATTCCCATTGATTGGATTTAAACACTAACTGCTACCCCAATTCTCATAGATTGGGAGTAAACACTAACACTCAGTTTCAATGCAGTGATTTAAGAGGAAGGGGAAATAAGATGGATACTGACGGCAGAGAGTTAACAAAATAAAGGAATAATTGGGTGGTAACGCTGTTTGTATGCTTACAAAGAAAAGAATGCAAATAGAGGAAATTAGGCCATTTCATGTTTGATGGAGGAAGGGAAAAGAATGAATAGGAATCTAAAATATTTTTATGACTATTTTGTCCTACTACTTATTCATAGACTAAATAAATGAAAAATAAAAACTTTAGTAACTTGGCCTTTAGCTCGTTAAAGATTCAATATCAGCATCAACTAATTCATGTTATAGAATACATACAGACTTACATACATATATAGTGCGATAGAAAGTTCACTTTAGGCCGTGTCTTCAAGTCACCTCTCTCTCTCTCTCTCTCTCTCTCTCTCTCTCTCTCTCTCTCTCTCTCTCTCAATGTCATTGAGATCTGGGAGACACCATCAAGATAAACCGTTAATCTGGCCATGACTGTTCACATCTCAGCGAGATACAAAGATAAAAATGTCTTAATACGTTGTCAATAAACTTCCCCCGTTTTCAGATTTGTTATGAAGAAAGTGAGGGCGTGATGCAAGATTGCTGTTTCTAGTACCCATCTATGTACTAGTTATTATCTTGAGATTTAACAAGCCTCTAATCACTATTACGCTATTTGGTTTGTAACTATAAATCTTCTACACTATTTGGTTTCATGAATAACATGTTATAGAGGAGCAATATTACCAGAATTTGTTATAGAGGAGCAATATTATCATAATTTCCAAACTACTCCTACAATGAAATTATTAAACACGTAATGTAATAACACTATTACTGCGACTAAATATGATGCAAAATTTTTGCATTTTTTTCCTCTGCTCTTTTTTTGCAAAAAGCACCGTTGAAACGCTAGCACCGGATCCGGATGCTTGCTTATCTACGTAAAATTGATAAATCGTTCTTTGTTGAAAACTTATATTCATCAAATAAGTTATAGTTGCTTTTAATGCGCAGGCAATATTTTAGACTGATCAAACACATAATTAGTTCGTATGCTAGTAGGACAAAATCAGTCTGTTTGATCATCACTGAAATAGCGTTAATTTCTGTCTTTTTGTTGTTTCTACTTTACCTTTTTTTTTCTAAAATGTTGAAAGATATTTATTTCGCTATTTAAATATATATATTAAAGTTTTTGACAAACGAACAGGATGCTAACTTGGCATTTAACTATAACTTGACAATGATTTCCACATTAGCGTTAAAATTTTTCAACTATCGTATCAATTATAGGGAGAAATTATAGTTACTAGAAGATAAAAAAATTTGGTCGGACTAGAAGATAAATTAAATATAAGATATTTTCAAATTGATAAGAAAAAAAAAATGCGTCCCTTTCAGATTATATTAAAATTAATAGCTGGAATAAGTTGTGGAAACTTACTCTTCCCCTTTCCGCTCCCAACCTGCTCTAGTTGCAACCTCACGAAGAGCAGCTTTCCACAGCGTCACCTCATCGGGGCCATACTTCTTCTCATACTCAGACAAAGCATTACTGTACAATTCGGTTCTAAGCTTGACATCATCCGGTTTCACATCGAAGAAAAGGGGAAGGATCTCCTTCTTCCCGTTCGACTTTAAAGTATAATCTACCATATGTGCAACCTCACGGAGGCACCGCACACTGGAAGCGAAGCCCTTAGAGAAAATAGGGATATAAATTTGAGTGTTGTCAAGTGCTCGCAAAAGGTTCCCACCAATCTTCTGACCGACTCGGAGCTCTTCGTTATCTCTGAAGACACAGATTCCTTTCTCGACCATGTCATGATAGAGGCAACTAGTAAAGTTGTCCCGAGTATCCGGTCCCCTGAAACTCAGGAACACCTCGAACTCCATTCTTGAAGTGTCAGTGGATGTTGCCATTGCACGAAGCGGTCGAGACTTGAGTCAGAATCAAGCTGAATGAAAATTGTCAATGGGCTTGCTTGAGGCGAGACATCAATCGAGCGCAATTTAGAAACAAAAAATGAAGAGAAAAATAAAACAGGCGGTGGGTTAGGTTGGTCACTGAATCACAGCCATCAATTGGCAATGGCATTCGACCAAGAAATCGAAAATGATGCCGATATAAAGAAAGACTACCTCGTGCGTTGATTGACGGCTGACCGAGATGAGACAACGACCGAGTAGAGCTAGCAAAGAGGAAGGTCGAAGGCCATCACTAGAGAAGAGAGAGAGAGAAAAGAGAGAGAGAGAGAGAGAGAGAGAGAGAGAGAGAGAGAGCCTAGATTTGAGGGTGAGAACAAGAAAGTAGAGAAGTGGGTGTTGGCCGTCGAAACGGCATCCCGGGATCAACATAGTTAAAAACTTGAACATATTGAAGGAGAATATAAAGATTTGCGTACCTAATTTGGAATCCGTCGTTCTTTATGCGGAGTGATGACGATCTAATGCTCAGGTTCTTCTCCTCTCTCGTCCTTGGATCTTGCCTTGATGAGACTGCCTCTTACAACTTGCCTTATATGAGGTGAAAGTGGGAAAAAGTACCCAAAAAGTCCTAAACCTTTTTTTGGTGCCGATTCAGTCCTAAACCTTTTTAAGTTGTGCCAATTCAGTACTTTCTGGCCAATTTTGGCTAGATTTTGCTGACTGGACACCGGGCAGCTAACGTGGTCTGATCGGCGCTAACGTGGACAACTTTTAATAATATTTTAATATTTTAATTTTTTTTTCTTTTTGTCTTTTTCCTCCAACCGGTCGCTGAGGTTTGGCGACCGCCGGCAAGGGCGAGGCTCGGGCGAGGGCCGGCGAGGCTCGACCTCGCCAGATCCGGCGAGGGCGAGCCTCGCCCATGGCCGCCTCGCTAGATCAGGCCATGGGTGAGGCTAGCCCTCGCTGGATCTGGCGAGGTTGAGCCTCGCTGACCCTCACCCGAGCCTCGCCCATGGCCGGCGAGGCTCGACCTTGCCAGATCTGGCGAGGGCAAGCCTTGTCCATGGCCGCCTTGCCAGATCAGGCCATGGGCGAGCCTCGCCCTCGCCGGATCTGGCGAGGTCGAGCCTCGCTGGCCCTCGCCGGCCATCGCCTCTGGCCGGTTGCTGGACCTCGGCGACCAGCTAGAGGAAAAAGACAAAAATTAAAAATTAAAAATATTAAAATATTATTAAAAGTTGTCCACGTCAGCGCCAATTAGGCCATGTCAGCCGGCGGGTGTTCAGTCAGCAAAATCCGGCCAAAATTAGTTGGAAAGGACTGAATTGGCACAACTTAAAAATGTTAGGACTGAATCGGCACTAAAAAAAGATTTAGGACTAAATCGGCACAAAGGCAAAAGGTTTAGGACTTTTTTGGCACTTTTTCTGGTGAAAGTGTGTTCGTGGAAGTAGAGAGCATTAGAGGAAGAACCCTAACGTTATTTATAGAGTTTTTAGCGAGACTCTCTTATCACGGGTCGGGACAATCACCCACATCGGGACAATCGAGGCTCATATTTGACTATTAAAAAACTATATCTTTTCTTATTAGACCAACTCCATAAAATGATAAATTATAATTTTAATTAATGTTGCTCACATTAGGAATACTCTTACATTGAGTCTAAAACTTTGTTTCTTTCCACTTTTCTACTGAACTTTACACTCATAAAAAAATAAAAATATAAAAAACCAAGGAACTTGCGCGTTGAAAAAGAAGATATCAAAACTTCGTTCCATGGAATTAGCTGGAAAACATAAGGTCAAGAAGCGGACGGCAGCTTGCACGCGAAGTCGTTGAAAATTACCCGAAAACGACACATCCAAAAAACCGAAGCTCCATTAAAAAAACTCGCGTGTCCCCAAATAGAATACCATAAGATAAGGTCGGCTGAAATCCCAGCCAAGGATGTTGACCTTGGAACCCACAAACTTGATCAACGGACTGTATCCTAGCATCCAAGCAAAGTCTTGATTCATCAATGGGCCGAACCTTTTTCAGATCTTCTTCCTCCTACTGTTCTGGTATAAAAGCTAAAAGGCGACGATACCGATGGCCATTTACTACCGGCATGGTTAGAAACAGAGAGGAGATGGAGAAGTTCAACGGGAGAGTTTTCAAAGTGCACGGCACAATGCACTGAACCGGACCAGGTCGTGAGCAATGAAATTCACATGAAAGGAGACATGTCTCCAGCATCTGGAAAGAGACCCTCGAAACCTTTAAACAATGATTAATCAGCATTGCCGGCTGGGTTCATGTTCATCTGCATCAGCATTTTCGCAGGTGTTGTTTGGGGGAGGGAAGATCCAGCAAAGCCGGAGAGGCGTTTTCTGTAAGCATTATTTTTATATATCTGAGTTGTCCTCTTCTGCATGGGCGTGCTCTGTAGTTTTCACTGATGCCCAACTACGAGAAGAGAACAAAAGAAATACTTACGTTCATTTGTAGCAAAAGTTAAAAGCTGGAGCACGACATCTAGCTTTTTTATAAACGCCGAACAGCTTTCACAGAAAGTGGGTAGGAAGGCACCTGTGCCTCTCCTAACAGAAAAAAAGAAAAGAACATTAAAGTATCCTTTCGCTCAAGCACGTAAAATTCCCTGGGCGTCAAACGAAAGGAAACCCGGACAAGAAGACGACTTGAAACCGGATCAAAGCTCCACACTGGGGAATGCTCAACATCAACAAAGGACAGCATAAGCGAACCCGAAACGCACGCCCGTGCAAAAACACGAGGGGACAGGGCAAAAGCAAGGCATAAACAGGGGATCGGCCGAGGTTCGCCCCGCATGCCTCCGAATCGGGGTCCCCGGGAAATCGACGCAACTCGACACAACTCAAAAAGATTCGCACGAGACCTACCGGGGGAGAAGCAGGCATCAGCGAGCGGCCGAGGTCCAATCGCGGTGGCTACCGGAGGAGGCCCTTCACTCACAACCTCACCCCTTTCTCTCTTCTCCCGAACCCCTTCCTCTGAATCCCCTTGGCTCGCTCTCCTCTCTCCCTTTTAAGTTGCCCAGCGCGCATGGCCTCCTGCGACGCCAGCTGCCCCAGACGGCCTGACCCCGACCCGACGCTCCTGCGGTTGTGCTGTTCCCCCTCGTACCGGCGTCCTCGTCGCGTTGAGGGAAAGAAGTGGCAAGGGCCGGGCCCAAGAAGGGGAAGGGAAAAGGAAAAGAAAAGGGGGCCAGGCTGGCCCAGCCCTACTCCGGGCCCAATACGTTTTTAAATTATTTTTTTAAATAAAAATTCTGAAAATTTTAATAATTAATATTAGCAATGCAAATGTTCCTAATGTTCATACATAATGCAATTTAATGAAAATTATTTTTGCTAGGGGTCAAAAATTAATTCATAATTTTCTATGCAATTAATGAATAATTAAATTAACGCCCAAAATTTAGGTATCAACATACGTGATGGACATCAGAACTCTCCAAAAATTCAATCGACAATGCTAGTCAACTCATCAATTGCCATAGAAGTCGGTCTTCCAATTTCAGGGTAGATGAAGCTTGCACGCACCTACAAGCACCAAGTCTAGTTTCGCACCAGTAAGTTACACCCCATGACGTCAGCAAGCTATGTTAGTAGGCCAAGTTGCAGGCCATGTTAGCAGGAGGCTTCAAAAGCCCAATACCATTATTGACCGAACTGGCTTAATACCATTATTGACTGATCGACGAGGCCTTATGGAATGATTCATTGCCGATTCAAACTAGCCACAGCTTTTTCTACTGTGCCCTGTTCAAGTTTGAGGTCAGTTTTACTTTCAACCTTTCAGTACTCTACAAAGATTAGTCGCAGGTCTCACGGCCCATCCAAGCCATCTAATATGGCTCTAATTATTGTTTGTGGGTTAAGCCATGCCTACATGAACATTTGATGAAATTGTGAAAAAATAATGCTGACAAACCTGAAGATTAGATCAGTAAAAACCACCAAATCATCATGTGGATTTGTAGCGATATTTACTGGTCTACAGTTTAGTAGGTTTGAGACTGTCAGAGATGTGAGATTTACTAGCTCAATGTAATGGTAATAGTGATTTGGCTCACTAAGATATAGGAATTGGGGCAGTCTATCCCCGCTTTTTTCAATTGGATGTAGTCAACTCAAGATCAGTTTGTACTCTCCGAACCTACGCGAGAGTGTAAGATTGATAAGAATCTGTTTGCTGGTTATCAAGATCGTATGTACTTCTTTCAAATTTTTATGGTGTTCAGAGGACCATGAGCAAATTTGTGCATCATTCCTCCATCGCACTCGAGACATACTGCAAAGAATTGTTGCAGAACAACACTAAGGAAACTGCGTGAAGGGATTCAAAGCTCGGGAGTGACATTGCTCTTGCTATACCGCACTCGTACTTCTGTCGTCCTGCCAAATGTTGTCTTCATTGCCAAAGGTTATTCCAAATTGTCATTACAATGTAGAATAATACAACCCGAAACCCAAAACTCGAGACAAACGGAATGTGATATGATGGCAACACTGCCCAAATTGACGTCTAAATCCACATAAATCGAAATTTGTTTACCTCAACAACTTCTGTGCTGATATTTTGGATGCGTGACGTCAGGTAATCTTGAGGAGTGAAAGAACAAGGTGGTTTAACCTAACAGATTTTGAAAATGCCAACTGATATTTAGAATTCTTTAGAATTCTATAATTTCTAACAGCATTGCTGTCGAGCATATAATCGACAACTGGAGCATGAACTTCACTAGGATCAAGACCTCGTACTTCTGCTTTCAAGGGACATAATGGATCAGATATCTAATGAGATATTTTAGCGAACACCTACAATACAATATCATGGGATGGGAAAGGAAAAATGTTGTTGGCTTTTGTGGCATTGTCTTGAAACTGGTATCTTGTACAGATTTTGCTGCCTGAGCGTTAGCACCAAGTATCTATGACCATAAACAATCTGATGATCATGAGAAGAGAACCGATAACACTCACTAGCTAGGACATAACAGCAGTTACATTAATATTTCACCCCAAACAGTCGAATAAACGGGGCTTTTGGACTCTGCTGCTTGACTTGGAAATAGCCTGATTTAAAAAACTTCACTTCTATACCTTCCACGTGATCTAGTACATGAGGCATTAGCCTATTTAATAAAATACCAGGTCCACTTAGATATCTTTTCGAAAGCTGGGAAAAGGTTAGATGCCCTTGGAGCAAGTTATCAATTGCAGGTACGCAAGACATAACGTTTGAGACGAAAGAGGGCGTGCTAAACAAGGTAAAATGCGCTTTCTATCTCTGTAGGCTCATACAAAGCGACAACCTGATTCGCCGTACTCTGTAAAGACACTCGATGCTTCTCCATAGTATCAGCAAGACAGCGGAAGCAGGAGTGATACGTACCCCGGAGGTGTTTGCTCTAGCTACATCGAGCATGGTCACGCCCAACAGTCTCTTTGGATCATAAGGGCAAGCTCTCTTGAAAACTTCGGCCGCAACGGGAACTGTGGAGTTAACAGGGTTGCTAATCAGATTGACGATGCTTTCGGGCGACATTTGGCAATTCCATCGCAGGGGGTTTCTGATAAGTCCAGCATTTATGTCGACAATTCCATCGCGGACCTGCTAATAGAAGCCACAAATTGGTCTGACCACGGCACTGGTGTCCATGGGGCTGATATCCGCGGTGGTGACACCAGTGAGTATTCACAACATCGTACAGATGAACAGAGGAGCGAGTTGATCTTCATCAAAACTGCCAGGGGCTGGCCAATCCCTCCAGGATCACGACTTTGAATCCCGGCAATGTCCTGCACAGCAAGGGAGATTCGGCAGCAGCGCAGTCTTTGCCCGCCACAAGGCTCGGCACTCGAGTCTTCATTGACGAAAGATGCGAAGGAGCATCAATCAACAACCGTCACCCCAGTCGCATTTTCCTTTTTAACGTTTACAGACTTTTCGTCATAAAATGGACAGATACGCTATAGTGACCTTGATTTTAAGTTTTAATAAAGCTTGGGACTTCCCTCATTTTAGGCGTTATATTGCCAAAACTTGAAGTTAAAATTGCAATTCTATGAAATCATGGGAATTTAACTTAAATATATCCATCATCTTATCGTGTAACGGAGATGAGAAAAATCGTAAGTTAGGATTTTATTCAAGGAAAAGGCCATGTGAAATAGTACCATAATCTAGGATGGTACACTTTTGCATCCCATCATGATTTAAAAATAAAGTAACAAAATCAGAAAAAATCTAAAATCGGGGTTTTAAGCATGACACGGCACGACAATTATATTACGAGAGTAAATCCTTTCTGGTAGTCCTATATCTTAGAGCATGATATCATTTGATTTATGGCCTTAGTTTATTGTGTTCGTTAATATTTCTGGTGGTTTGGGTTTTGTATGGTGTATTCGATAGTGACTTGACAAAGGCAACGCTTGACTGATTGTCTGGGAGCCATCAGCTTCCCATCTAAAGTTTTTGAGCCGTTATCAAAATGTATTAACAGTTGCATCTAAGAATGTGATGGATCTAAGTCTTGCCATATCCGCCGATTGGCTGTGACAGCACAGTAACTCTCCTTGAGGGGCCGCCGCACGGAGAACGCAGCCACGAGGAGGAGCTCTTGATGCGGACGTGCTTGAGCATGGTGAAATTTATGCATTGAGTTTTTAGATCCAAATGTTTGTTAATTTATAAATACTACGGGCTTGAATTTAATCTAAATGTGAGAAATAGAAGAGTATGTGGGCGATTATAAACTTGGATTCTCAAATTATTAATAAAGTATTTGTTGTTGGATCTCTCCGTAGATATAAGTATCGACACTTGGTACCGAACCATGTAAATTTTTGGTATCCTTTGTTGTTTTCATTTATTTTCTTTGGTAATTACATGTCAACATAAATTACATGATCTTAGGTAGCTTCCACGTTAACATATTACAATAGGGGCACTGCACATGCGATAATGCGCACAGGCAACATTATGGGTGCCAACGGAAGTCGGAAATCTGAACACTGAACATGAGAGATATGGGACATCCGTCCACCATGATGAACTCATTGGTCATTTCAGTTTGAATTTGAGAGAAGCAAGAAAATTGGATCTTGATAAGTTTCTACGAGGCACCAAACCTGAGAAGCAACAAATGCACGCTCGACAATGTCAGCGTTGCCTCTCAACCCATGTAGGAATCCATCCGCAGACTTCACAGCAGCATATTTCATTTTCACATCATTTGAGCATGTAAAAAGAGTCCACATATCAAAGCGCCATTAAATTTCCAGTTCATTAAAGAGATCAGACTACATCTCAAGGGCCAAACAAAAGATCTCTGAGAGTTGCAGAGCCATCTCCAGCTTTAGCATGAAAATTGTGAAAGCACAGATGTAAACAATTCAGTTTGCTTCATGACATAACGTAAGGAAGCAAAGTAAGTGAAGACTAAGATGTCATGTCATAATTTCATTGTGGAAATAGACGCAGAAAATTGTATTTTCGAGTAGGCATATACGATCACTGTAAGTCTGATGTATTTAACAATTCTGCAACTGCATGAACTTCTCCGCTTATCAAAATGCACGTCATTCTCTTAGCCGTAACAACAAAAGATGTAAGGTGCTCTGTTTCTACATTCTTTCTGTTACGTTCCTCTGTTTTCCTTATTGAGGACCAGACAAAATAATCAGAAATTAAGATACTGTCCACAACTGCTTGCTTCTGCCAATAGCCCGAGACAGGTATACCATTAACGCATTTTCTTGGGTAGTGGTAATGGATAGGTTTTCAAGGTGGCATCGGTAAATCGAATTCTGTGAACTCTACAAGTAGAGACAATAACAAGCTCTCTTATATTCATTAATCATTACAGTGCATAGGCAAAGTCTGCACACGATAAAATTGACTTGCAAATGACATATGCCCATATGGACCTAAGATGTGATTCTTGTGAAAATCTCATCCTTCTCAAGCAGGAAGTTCTCAGCAGAGCACATCTTTGAAATTTCTTGTAAATGTTAAGAATTTAGAGACTCTACCATGATTAAGCATGCACTCATGTGTCTGGGATAAAAAAAAAAAAAAAAAAAAAAAAGCTTTCTTGGAACAGTGTACACCTTAGGGGGCCTCAGTACTCTGAAGCTGTTTTACAAAAACTGAAAAGCCCCTGAAGACGCTAACAGAATGTGATATGACGTCAAAACTGCCTAAATTGAAGTCTAAATCTGTAAAACGAATTAATATTTATTTACCTCGACAACTTCTGGCCCGCCATTTTGGATACGTGATTTCAGGTAATCAATTCCTCGAGGAATGAAAGAATAAGGTGTTTTAACCCACAGATTTTGAAAATGCCAACCGACATTTGGCATATAAAAAAATTGCAATTTCTAATAGCTTTTCTGTCGAACATATAAAAGGTAAAATTGTCGCTCATGCATGACCACCAACAACTGGAACATCAACTTCTCTAGGATCAAGACGAAGTACTTCTGCCTGCAAGGAACATAATAGATAAGGAATCTACCTGGGAAAGTAAAAATGCTGTTGGCTTGCATGACACTCTCGAAACTGGTATCTTGTACAAATCTTCTGCCTGAGCATTTGTCCCAAATAGCTATCACCAAAAACAAGGTCATCATCATGAGAAGAGAACCATTAACACTCACTAATACATAACAACACTTGCAAATAGCCTGATTTTTCACCTTGGCGTCTCCACTGTGCACATGATCCCATACATGAGGCATTAGCCTATTTAATGAAATACCGGGTCCACTTAGCTGTCTTATTGCAAGATGGGAAAAAGTTACCTGCCCTTGGAGCAAGTGATTGCACGCCAGACAAGCGTGCTAAACTTGTAGGCTCATACGAAGTGACGACCTGACACTCTGAACTCTATAAATATACTTGATGCTTCTTGACGGTATCAGCAAGACAGTACCAGCAGAAGTGATAAGTACCACAGAAGTATTTGCTCTAACTACGTCGAGCATGGTCACACCCAACAGCCTCTTGGATCAAAAGTGCCAGCGCTCTTGGAAACTTTGGCTGCAATGGGAACCGTGGAGTCAACAGAGCTACAAATCCAGTTGACTATGTTTTTCGGGCAACATGTGGCAACTCCTTTACGAAGGGTTCTGTTGTTCCAGCACTCATTTTGAACAGGTCATCTCTTTTCATTCCTGTTCTCCTAGGAACTCCGGCAGGGATGATAACGAGGTCCATCCCTACAAGGGCCTTCTCCAGTTTTTGTTGTCCCAGAAATCCACAGAAAACAATCAACAATATCAAATTAGTCTGACATAAAAAATGATCCATATACTCACTAATGATACGAAGCTCACTCATCCGGAAAGGTAATCCAAACAATATCCCCACAGAACAATCAACAATATGAAATTTCATCTTTATCTAGAGCCTAGCAATTCCACCATCCTAAATTCAGCAAATAGCAAGCAAATTAACGATCGGAGGGGGAAACTCACCATGGCACCGGTGTCTTTGTGGCGGATATCAGCGGTGACACCAGGAGTATTCGGTGACACCAGGAGTATTCACAACACCCGACAGATGGAAAAACATAGACGAGCTGGGTGTAGATTATTTTCCTTTAGGATGCTGGTTTATGAAGACTTTTTTTTTGGGTTATTTATCTTTATAAAATTTCAAGTAAAAAGAAATAAAGTCAACAACATTAAAGAAAAGAGGGCTCAGTGGCTGCCGATGGATCCAAAAGTAATAACGTACTAAATAAATGGAGCCTCATGATTGATATTCAAATACTCTAACGCTCTCACTCATTGCACTTAGAGCTTGGCCTAAGATGAATGCGTGGAATAATCACTGAATATTAATGGGAGTAAATTAGAGATACGATGCATTCTCGTACTTTGGCAAATACAATAGGTGGTTCAAGAAGTGACATGAGAGACACTCGGATTAGTTCATGTCGGTGGTGAATGTGTGTCGCCAGTTTGGCTTTTATCCCACGTGCAGGGCCCGCAGGTTTGGCATTATCCCATGACCAGGTCCTCAATACTCTGAATAACTCGCCGCCAACTCTCTTACCAACCGCCAGCTCTACAGGTTAGCAAGGAAAAGCCGAAATGAGAACTTCTGTTTTGCTTTGATGTAATCAAAACGCACCTGAGAATTTCGACAAGGCTATACTCCCACACCTTTTCGTACAACCGATGCGCACTTTGGATGCAAAGAAAATCTGGGAGAAGTTCAAAGCCACTCACCTTTCTACTGCACCAGTTTGATACCAGTCATGATATTCTTCAATCAGTTGCACGGTGGAGAGAACGGTTTGTTTTAAAGCTTCTGCCAAACCCAACTCCAACTTGGTAATGTCGACACATCGGGCAACCTTTCCATTGACTTGCAATTTTCTATCTTCACATATACCAAATTATTCAGTTCTTTCAAGCCTTCGACGGCTCTCAACTTCCTACAACGGCATAGCTCGAGATGCTGTAGATTTTTCAACTTCGATAAGTTAGGCAATTGTTTGATCACATCACACATGGTAATGTGCAGAGACTCCAATGATTCTAGTTCCCCCAAACCTGGAATCTCCGCCAGATTGGGAAATTCGCTGAGCTGTAATTTTAGTAGCCTCTTCAAGTGCGATAGATTGGGAAGAGCAGGGAATTCGGCATCTGCAATCACTAGACATTTCAAACTTGAGGGAAGCTCTGGCAATGGGGAAAGCCGGTGGCTTGCAATTTTAAGTGTTTGGAGACTAGAGAAAGCACTGATCTTTCCTGGCAATGTAGAGATTGGGCTCCATTCTAAATCCAATACCCTCAGATAGGTCAAGTTCCACATTTCCCATGGTATTTCATCCATGAGATGCCGACAAAACGAGGCATCGAGCTCTTCAAGTGTCTTTACCCCTCCGAGAGCATAGGGTATTGTGTGTATCTTTGTGTATGCCACATTTAAGACTTTTAGTCTCTTTAGATTTTCAATGGAATCGGGGAGAAGGGAGATCCCCGAGGATTTTAAATCCAATTCAACCAATAATTTCATTTCCCCAATAGAGTCTGGAAGCTCATATAGATTCTTGCATCCAGACATAGACAAATGTGTTAAACTCGTCAACCTTCCAATGGAATCGGGAAGAACACAGATCTCCGAGAATTTTAAATCCAATTTGACCAATGATTCTAGTTCCCCAATAGAATCAGAAAGCTCATGTAGATTCTTGCATCCGGATAAAAGTAAATGCTTGAGAACTTTTAACCTTCCAATGAAATCAGGAAGAACAGAGATCCCCGAAAATTTTAAATCTAACTCAACCAATGATTCTAGTTTTCCAATAGAGTCTGGAAGCTCATTTAGATTGCCGCATCCAGAAAAAGATAAATGCATGAAATTCGTCAACCTTCCAATGGAATCTGGGAGAACGGAGATTCTCGAGAGTTTTAAATCCAACTCAACCAATGATTGTAATTTCCCAACAAAGTCTGGAAGCTCATGCAAATTTTCGCATCCAAATAAAATAAAATGCTTAAGATTCCTTAACCTTCCAATGGAATTAGGGAGAATAGAGATTCCCGAGAGTTTTAAATTTAACTCGACCAATGATTTTAGTTCCCCAATAGAGTTCGGAAGATCATTTAGATTTTTGCATCAAAATAAAAGCAAATGCTTGAGATTCCTTAATCTTCCAATAGAATTAGGGAGATCGAGATATCCTGAAAGCGATAAATCCAACTCGACCAAAGATTCTAGTTTTCCAATAGAATCCGGAAGCTCATGTAGATTCTCACATTCTGATAAAAGCAAATGCTTTAGATTCTTCAGCCTTTCAATGGAATCGGGGAGAATGGATACCCCTAAGAGTTTTAAATCCAACTTGACCAATGATTTTAGTTCCCCAATAGAGTTTGGAAGCTCATGTAGATTTTTGCATTCAAATAAAAGTAAATGCTTGAGATCCTTTAATCTTCCAATAGAATAAGGGAGATCTGATATTCCCGAGTAACTTAAATCCAGATCAACTAATGATTCTTGTTCCTCAATAAAATCTGGAATCTCATGTAGATTCTTGCATTTAGAAAAAGACAAATGCAGGAAATTCATCAACCTTCCAATGGAATTTGGGAGAATGGAGATCCCTGAGAGTTCTAAATCCAACTCCACCAATGATTCTAGTTCCCCGATAGAGTCTGGAAGCTTATGTAAATTCTCACACCCAAACAAAAGCAAATGCTTGAGATTCCTCAACCTTCCAATGGAATCGGGGAGAATAGAGATCCTAGAGAGTTTTAAATCCAACTCAACTAATAATTCCAATTCCCCGATAGAATCTGGAAGGTCATAAAGATTCTTGCAGTTAGACAAAACCAAACGTGTGAGATTCAACATTCCTATGGAATAAGGAAGTCGGTAGATACCCGAATGAAATTGAATTTCAAACTTTGTCAAAGATTTTAGATCGCCTAGTGTCTCGGGAAGTTTGAACGATTTGCCGAAGCAAGGCATGATAATCTCCGACAAGTATTCTAAAGAACCAATTTCTTCAGGCAACCCTTCAAGGCATGCACATCCCTCAATATTCAAAGTATTTAGCCATTTTAGCTTACCAATTGAGCTATCAATTGTAGATAATTGCTCACAGCCAGCGAGAATCAGTTTCTCCAACTTGCCAAGCTCCGAAAAATCAGGTGTCTTGGTTAACTCATTGCAGCATGTCAAATCTAGAATTTTCAACTTTTTTGCCATCTGCTATGGAAAAAGAAGGCATATTACATGCTAACAAAAAGTATGAGAATATGAAGCACAATTGATAGAATTCAAAGCGAACATGAGCAAAGCGTGTTAGTACCTCGATATGCCTCCATCCACCCCAATTGTGGGTGATGTCGCTTGATGAAAGGTCGAGCACGACCAAATTCACCAAGTGAAGATTTGTCGCTGAAAAATCATGTGGGCAATGACGCCAAGAAAGCCATCTTAGACTATGAAGAAGATTCTTGAAGTCACCTACAAAATTCAGTCTTTCCCCTCCAAGAAACCTTAGCATTGGCAAATACGCTAATTCTTCAGGTATTAAGTCATGACTAATACCCAAAGTGAGTGCTTGTACAGCTCGTTTTTCCTGCCAGCAACATCAAAGAATAAAGATTGAATATGCAACAAACGAAGTAAAAAAAAAACCAATGCAAGTAGTCAACAATATCAGTGGTTCTTCTTTGACCCCAAACTAATTAAATCAAACCCACATTATAACGAAATAATGAGTACTCTTCTTAACTTGAAAATGAGACAAACCAAACATATTTAAAATGTCCATGCAGAGTTAATTTCCTCGGTCTTTTCACAAACTAAACACCATTTCAAGGAAATAAAGAACTAATTTTTTTTTTTTTTTTGGTAAGGACAAAGAACTCATTTTCATTCTCGCTAAAACAAGAAATGAAGAGTTTGAACTAACCAAATGGTGCATTAGCTTTATTCTCGTTTCACGTGGGTAAGGCATGAAAACATATACTTTTGTTGTTTAAAAGTTCCTTTCTATTTCTCTATAAGTTAGAAAGCAAAGCAGGACATTCTCATTTTAATGCACATGACCAAAGATTTTGCTTGATTGATTATGTCTTCTACTCGTAATAACTTTCACCTCGTTGTTACTCAATATATCTAGAGTATTCTCATCAATTTGCACCCAACGGCGCTCTCCAGCATCTTCAAAATTCTCTTCCTTGACAATGTACCTTCCTAGATCTCGAATTTCATCATGCATCCAAAACCTATTGAACTCATCAATCTTCATCAACGACATGAGGAGAAGAACATCAATCACGCTGCGTGGAGAATATCCACTACTACGCCACATGTAATCCGCATAAGTCTTATACTCCCCGATGCAAAAACATGCTATGTCTAGGAATATGGCCATTTCTATGTCCTCCAATTTGTTGATACTTATCATCAGTGTATTTCAGACGTGCTTATGCAGGACTTGCTTTAAGTCCTCCAATGTCTCATCCCATTCTGATTTGACCGTGTTGGCGAAAAGAGAACCCACTACTTCTAGAGTCAAAGGAAGCCTTCCTATGCTTGAAACGACTCTTTCCAAAAAATTGTAGCAATCTACTGGAGGAGTATCAGTTCTAAAGGCATGCTTGCTGAAAAGCCGAATTGCTTGAACCATGGGCATCTCCTTCATTGGGTAGGCCAAGTAATTGCTAGGTGGCATTTGGTTGTCCTTATCAAGTATTGTGCTTTTGTCCCTGATTGTGATAATGATCCTACTTCCAAAACCAAACCAATCATGTCTCCCTGCGAGGTTCTCGAGTTGCCTCTTCTCATCCACATTATCAACAACAACCAGAACTTTCTTGTTGCTAAGTCCTCTTCTTATGCGATCGATCCCATCATTGGTGTCAAGGATTCCGATAATAGAGGTTGAGCCTAGTGTGTCGGATAGCAGTTTCTTTTGCACATCTAAAAGACCTTGACATGGAACATCATCAAGGTAACTACTACAATTGAATTTAGACCGGAATCGGTTGAAGATAATACTAGCAAGAGTTGATTTACCAATACCACCTATTCCATGGATCATAAGGAATCGTACATGGTCATTAGAGTTAGCATCCAACAGTTTCTCTATTTGTACTAAATCATCCATTTCAACTAGATAGTCGGAAGAGGTCTATCCTTCCCCTTCAGCTTATGTAGAAGCTCTTGAACAATCACTTTTATAAGTTCCCCATACCTGCCAGACAGTGATGGTGGACGATTCAGACTGAGAAAATAATGGCAATGCACTATTCCTAACTTTCAAGCATAAGCTATTTGGATAACATATATGAAAAACATCAGGACTGTTTTACAAATGGTGGCGGTTTTTCAAAAAAAAAAAAAAAATTGAATCCGTTTAAACATAATAATCTCAAGTTATAATGAAAATCAAATTATAATAAAAGGCCTCGTATTAGCTGTTGTCGTTGTCCATATTCCCATTGATTGGATTTAACACTAAACTGCTGCCAGACTCTCATTGACTGGGTTTAAACACAGTGATTAAGAGAAAATGAAGAAATTTGGGTCATTTCGTAGTTGGTTGAAGGGGAGAGAATAGTGGAAAGTAATCTAATCATACCTTCATGACTATTTTGCCTTACTGCTCATTAATAAAATTTCAATTTATACTCATTAATAAAATTTCAATTCATGTCAACATAGAGGTGAAAACGTCTCCAAGTCGTAACTGTGAAGCTCCATCACTACCCAAAGAGTTGTGGAAAACTTATGTGAAGAGCTAAAAAAAAAAAAAAAAAAAAAGTCCTTTTCCTTCCAGCTTCCAGCCAACTCTAGTTGGAACCTCAACAAGAGCAACTTCCCAGCGCTTCACCTCATCGGGGCCATACTTATTCTTATGCATAGACAGGGCATTTCTATACAATTCCGTTTTGAGCTTGACATCATTGGGCTCCACATCAAAGAAAATGGGGAGGATCTCCTTCTTCCCATCCGACTTTGAAGTGCAATCTACCATATGAGCAACCTCACGGAGACACCACGGACTGGAAGCAAAACCCTTAGAGAAGATGGGGATATAGATTTGAGTGTTGTCAAGGGCTTGCAAAAGGTTTCCACCAATCTTCTGACCAACTCGGAGCTCTTCATTGTCTTTGAAGACGCGGATTCCTTTCTCCACCATCTGACTATAGAGGCAACTGGTAAAGTGGTCCCGAGTATCCGGTCCTCTAAAACTCAAGAACACCTCAAACTCCATTCCTGAAGCGTTAGTGACAGATGCCATCTCACGTAGCAAACGAGACTTGGGATGGGATCGAGCTGAAGGAAAATTGTCGTTAAGCTTTGTTGATGCGAGACATCAATCGGGGGAAGTTTACAAACAAAAGAAGAAAAAACGGGTGGTGGGTATGGTTAGTCGTGATTCATACCATCAATTGGCGATGGCAAACTTTCAAAGAAACCGAAATGGCAGCACACCGGAATCGAAACATTGGATGAAGAAATCGAAAACGAAAGAAGAGAGTACCTGCGACATCGAGAGAGACGAAACGAGACAAGACCGGCGACTCAGGCAAGACTCGGGAGAGATCGAAGGGCGCAGCTGTAGAGACGAGAGAGAAAGAGAGAGAGAGAGAGGCAGATCTGAGAATGAGAACCAGAAACAAGAGTGTTTTGACTTTTAAGATATTTTGGGGGTTTTACTCTCAAAATTCTTTATTGAAGCTATGAAAAGTAGGCCGCCGTGCTCCAGGTTGACCGTCCAACGTTCTAATGTGGAAATCTCAACTAACTTTACTTTTTAACACATCTTTGTCCTCCCCAGTTTTGCTATGTCGAAGAGTTTCAATCCACACATCAATTCGAAGGAGCACTTTCTCCCTGGCGGCTAGCGCACTTTTATTGACTTCTTTGAGGAATGAACGTTAGAGTTAAAAAATATATATATTACAAATATGATTTCTTAATGTCTTTCCCAACTTCTATGTAATTTACTATATAGGCCACCTTTAATGGATTTTAAATATTATCTAACATTATAAATTCAGTTTTTGAACTTGTTTTCATCACGAACAATAACTAGATAACACTTTATTTTCTCTATAATCGAATATCCTCAAAAATTGTTTGCAGCGATAGGAAGTTTTCGATAAAACACACAGACCCTGACATTTATTCTTGTTACCCTAACCTTTATTCTTGGAACAAATTTGACTTGAACTTTCACAAATCAAAGAAAAATTGCCAATCTCTTAGTCTTTATGCTAGTAAGGAGAACTTGGTGTGAGAAATTGCTGCTGGTGATTAGGCCAAATCTTCGGAGAGGCTTCTCCAACTTAAAACTCTCGATCTTGTGCTATTGCGTTGAAATGATAATTTCAACTCCCTCTCTCCCACTGCACACAAGAAGAGCCTCTATAATGGTTCTCTTGTTCATTTGTCTCTTAAATCTTCTAGACAAAGCGGTAGAGAACTGCACCTGAGTCTCTTATGTTGGAAAAACATTAGATAATATGAAAAACAAGAGTTTTTGGAAATCAATTGAAAAATAAATGAGAAAATAATATTAATTTTCTTAAGGGTCCAAGCACTACCCTTAAGGATAATTTTGCTCATCATAGTACAAAACTCGTTGTGATAGACTCTAATGGCTATCTTCCCAAGATATAACAGACCTTCTTCTATTTCACATTTTGAATAATAGAAGGAACATAAACAATGTAATATGTATAACCTAGCAACAAAATGAAAGGCATGCAATGAGAAAAAAGAATATTCTTATTTTAACAACTTCGATATCATTTTTCAATTATGTTCAAAGTAACTATTTGTAATGAAATACTTATGTGATCATCTTTAATCTATTGTAAGAATAACAATTTATTTTGTATCACAAAAAAAAAACAACAAATAATTAAAAATTATTGTGGGTCCACTCTTTTAAGAATTTGTAGCTCACAATATGATGTTACTCTCACCTAACTCAAAAACTATTATATTAGCAAAATCCCAAGTAAAAGAAAGATGGCCATTATAAAATGTTGCAAAACTACGTAATTTAATAGTAGTCAAGAATGTTATGAAATGGTTAATGATTCGTTACAAAACCACTATAGATTAATGGCAGGCAAAGATCCATTACAAATTGATAAAGGTAAAAAATTATTACAAAAATTAATAGCTTTCAATATCTCAAAACTATTGAAATACTCAACATCTTATTCTTCAAGTCTAGTGCAAAACACGAGCTTAAGCTTATTCAGCACTCTCTATCTATCATTTGCTTATTGCGGCACTATATATCTCATATTACGTAGATGCAATACTATGAGTGCATAAGAAAGAGGAAATCCGAACACGAATATGAGAAAGATGGAACATAGGACAATGATATACAAACATCCGTCCACCAGATTATTACATATATTCTCATTTGAGTACGTTACATGCAAAAAAAGAAAAACATCTGTTTTCTATGTCACCTATGCAAAATGAACTTTGACAACTTCATAGGTTTGAACCATTTATTCCCAGGTAGCAATTTTGAGTAGAAAAGTAAGAGGAAACTATGAAGAGGACATCTTTTTCCTTAGGCCACGTTTTCAATCGGCTCGCTTCTCGATGAATGAAATGCCCTTCTGAATACTTGTTGCTAACTGTTGCTCTGCTTTTTCCAAGCCAGCTCTACAGGTTAACAAAGAAAGGCCAAAATTGAAAAAAACTTCATCTTCCTTTGATAATATCACAGAAGAACAAAAAATTTCAAGATTATTAAAACTCCAGGCCTTTCATACTCATTCAGCAGGCCAAGGGGAAGAAGCTCCTTAGTAGTCAGCCCCAGTGCGACCGAAGCGCACTTTGGATGCAAAGAATAATGGGGACAACAATAAAGATTATCATTGGTCATTTTAGTTTGAAAGAGAAGCATAGAGATCGGATCTTGATAAGTTTTATTGGAATTCAAGTTGGCGGAAGACAACTTACCTTTGTCTGATGCGCAAAATACAATTAACCCCGGAACGATTGTTGAATTGCGGATGAATCACAAACAAAATTACCTCACGTTGGTCTGAATGCAATCACGAGGAAATCACCCGATTTTCACAACGTAAATGCAAATTGTTCTCGTATGTATAGGATAAATGGAATGCTTCTTTTCTTTGATGGAAAAGGGACAAGAAAATGAAAACGTTCTTTTCTGTATGTACGTTCTACCAAACCGTGCCAATGGTTGTCTTTTGGAGTATATGACTCATCACACCCTTTTAAATAGTGTCTTTCCATCGTAATGTATCAAGGTGAAATGGCGCGTCCTCGTCGCACTCAATACAACAAGTTTCTTTAGGGCACCAAACCTGACAAGCCACTGACTCACGGAATGTGATATGACAGCAAAACCGCCTAAATTGAAGTCTAAACCCATAACAAATTGAAATTTATTTACCTTGACAATTTCTGTCCCGCCATTTTGGATGCGTGATTTTAGGTAATCAATTTCTTGAGGAGGGAAAGAATAAGGACCTGCATAATTTGAAAATGCCAACTAACATTTAGCATATCAATGAAAACTACAATTTCTAACAGCATATCTGTCAAACATATAAAAATTCTCATTAGGAAACACAAACCTGAGATAAATGGGAGAAATTGTCACTCCTGCACGACCCCCAACAACTGGAACATCAATTTCTCTAGGATCAAGATCAAGTACTTCTGCCTGCGAGGAACATAATACATAAGGAATCTACCTGGGAAAGGAAAAATGTTGTTGGCTTGCATGACATAGTCTCGAAACTGGTATCTTGTACAAATTTGTTGCCTGAGCATTAGTACCAAATATCTATGACCATAAACAACCTCATGATCATGAGAAGAGAATAGATAACACTCACTAATACATAACAGCACTTACATAATTATTTCACTCAAAACAATCAAATAGATGGGGCCTCTGGACTCCACCGCTAGACTAGCAAATAGCCTGATTTTTACCTACATTATCCCCCACACGAGGCATTAGCCTACTTAATAAAATACCAGGTCCACGGAGCTGTCTCGGAGCAACTCATTGTACGCAAGGCAAAAGCGTGCTAAACAAGGTAAATACGCTTCTAACTTTGTAGGCTCATACAAAGTGACGACCTGATACTCTGAACTCTATAAATATACTTGATGCATCTTGATAATATCAGCAAGAGAGTACAAGCAGGAATTAAACGCACCACAGAAGTATTTACTCTGACTACGTCGAGCATGGTCACACCAACGGTCTCTTTGGGTCATAAGTGCATGCTCTCTTGCAAACGTCAGACGCAATGGGTACTGTGGAGTTAACAGAGCTACTAATCCGGTTGACGATAGCTTTTGGGCAACATTTGGCAACTCCTTCACAAGGGGTTCTGTTGTTCCAGCACTCATTTTGAACGGGTCATCTCTTTTCATTCCCGTTTTCCTAGGAACTCCGCAGGAATGATGACGAGGTCCATCCCTACTGTTGGGAATAACGGATCCCCGAAAATCGGATTCGACACCGAATCGAATCCCTAAATCAATGCGGAAGACGAAGCCCGGGAAAACACGCATCACCGATCGTAAAGCACACCACAGATTCGAGCGTACCTTGTTAGCCACAGATTAAACACCGTCGTTAATGGAGGAAGAGAATCCGGTCGATGAAGCCTTGAAGGGAAGAAATTGGAAGCCGTATGCCTACTGTTCTTCGGGAGAGAAAACGCGCGGGAGAGAAGCGTACGTTGATTGTGCCAAAAGGTACGTTTCTCTCTCTCTCTCCTCCCTTTTATACCTTCCCCCTCCACGGGCCCTATTCCCGTGGGCCGGGCCCTTTTGGGCCCAACTTGAGCGGATGGACCTTGAGCCCATCTTATAAATCCATCATCTCCCACTCGCACATGGTGGTGCAAAACCAACATGGGCGGACAGGCCCTACTCAGCCCTATCAGAGAAAAATCCATCATAGACTTTCACTTAACATGGTGGGCCGAACATAATCCTCTTTTCCTCTCTTCAACATTCATACCGGTGAATAATCCGTGCGACCAGCATACTTTGAGAGCTCGTTGCCATACATCTGTTAGGAATATATAGCAGCTCATAATAGGCATCACACTCCGAGTAGATTTAGTATGCAGTACCCTAGATCAATTGATCACATTTATATCTCTCTTGATCTCTTTTAAACAATGATATATTTATTGTATTCACAATTATGATTATCACAAAGACAGTCATAATTGGTTAACCGGTGAATACAAAACTACAATGTGATTCTCCAAAATCGATCTTCCTCTTTCCTTCAAACTCTCAATTTCAGTCCAGCTTGCTTTTCTAGAAATGCCCCATTAGATCGAATCACTCATGACCATTGGCAACATCCTAAGATAGCAAACACTAAATAGAAATCTTGAGATTAAGTAAGAGTCATGAGGGGACTAAGAAATTGAGGAACTCTCTTCCTCAAGAGTCTCACACGACATAAAAGTTGAGATCAAACTTTTGTCACTCTTATTGGTCGTCTCATGCATACGTAGTATGAAATACGTATTACGGTATTAACTCCTTTCCCATGGAGCGTATGTCTATACCCTTCAATACCGTACAGATGATAGTTCAGACATACCCAATGTCTAACTTGAGTTCACGTATCTACTCAATCACAAAATTCATCAGAACTCACATCTGGCATCATAGACAGATAAAGTAAAATGTGTGGGGTATTTTACTTTGGGACATCACAAGTATTATGTCCTCATCTTAACACTTAGTTAAGGCGACATACGTATTTTGAGCTTGAGCTCTCGATTATCACCTAGATAATAAGCTTAAATACTGTCTCATCTCTATTTATCACACAGTAAATAGAGGCGATTACCCGTGTGAGTGGGCTAATCTTATATCTGTCCGACATACTTCTCAACTTAAAGTAATGCACTAAGCATTAAGATGCATAAAGATCAAACAAAGATTCATAGGCATTAATGATAAAAACACAAATTCATCAAATTGTGAACACTTAGGGAAAATACTTATTCAAGACATCGCCTCTACGCAATCCTAGAGATTTCATATGGCCACAAAACACATCTCTAGGTATTAGCTTTGTCATAGGATCTGCTACCATTCCATGCGTAGTATGTACTCTAAGTTCACATCTTTCCGTGCAACCATATCCTTGATAAGATTATACTTGGTATCTTTATGTTCGGTCTTGCCATGATATTTTGGATCTTTGGTATACACTTTTGCTGCTTGGCTATCACAGTTAACCAACAAGTGAATCTGCAGCACTTCCAATAACACCTAAATGATCCAAAATATCTCTTAAGCCAAACACTCTCTTATATTGCTGCTGATAATGCCACGAACTCAACTTATATCGTGGACAAGGCTATACACTTCTGTTTCTTACTGCTCCAACATATGGTGCTATTATTCGGTAAGAAAACAAACCTAGAGGTAGATTTCCTTTCATTTAAATCTCCTCTCCAATCAGTATTAGAATAGCCTTTGAGTTGCAGATCATTTTTCTTAATAACTCAACGTATAATCAGCAGTCCCCTTTAGATACCTTAGTATTCTCTTAACGGCTTTCCAATGTGCTTGACCTGGATTGGATTGGTATCTACTCACCATTCCAACTACAAAGCATATGTCAGGTGTTGTACACATCATAGCATACATCAAACTCCCAACAGCACTAGCATAAAGAACATGTTTCATTTGTTCATTCTCTTGTGGAGTCCTTGGACACAGACTATGGCTCAATCCTTCACCTTTTTGCAATAGGAGTGTTTATGGATTTACAATCACATATCCTTCAACTCAAAGTTGGAAGACAACCATCTCTTGACAGTATTAACCAACTCCATATTGCTTCCGGCAATTAGTATATCATCAACATATAATGATATGATCACAAATTGATCATTGGATCTATTGATATATACACAATGATCCTCGTCAATCATTGTAAAATCATATGCCACTATGGCATTATGAAAATGTATATACCTTTGTCTCGACGACTGCTTAAGGCTATATATCGACCCACAAAGTCGACATACATTTTCTTCTTGGCCTTTCATTATGAAACCAACAAGTTGTTCCATATATGTTCCTTCCTCTAATTCTCCATTGAGGAAAGCAGTCTTTACATCCATTTGATGTAACTCAAGATCCATACTAGTCACTATTGCCGAATAATGCGAATCAAGGTAAATCTCACTACAGAGAAAATGTATTTTCATCATCAATTCCTTCATGTTGATTATACCCCTTCGCCACAAGGCGAGCCTTATGCCTTTCTATTGAGCCATCAGCCTTTCGCTTTATTTTGAGAACCCACTTGTCCCCAATAGGTCTGCGTCCCTTTTGGAAGATCAACCAGTTCCCAGACTTGGTTTGATTTCATTGACTCCATTTCCTCTTTCATTGCATGAATCCATTTTTCCTTATTAGGGCAGTTTAGAGCCTCATTAATATTTCTTAGCTCATCCTCATCTTGTGGAGCAACCATAAAAGTTTCCCTTTTAATGTCAAAACATCGACGGGGAATATTTTGGCGACTTGTTCACCGTATGGGAGATTGTACACTTAACACATCATTCCCCATCATGCTCCCACTTGGATTAGGTAATGATGATGTCGTCACATCAGGTGGTTGCAATTGAGAATGAGTTGAATTCAATTCATTACATCTCATATTACTCCCACTTGAACGAACTCCACTGACATCATTATCTTGATCCAAGGTTTCAAATAGGGAGTTATCTTCCCTTATTTCGCCCCTCTTAGAAAATTCATCCACTAAGGATGTGACATCCCGTGATTCAAATTCAGTTATACTCCCACTTTCCTACTCACCATGAACACATACATGTTTGAGTGTTCGCAGTACCTCATGAATATACTCTTATTTTCTTTGGGACCCAATTTCCCAAATTCGTAAGAGGACTCATGAATATAGGCAGCACAACCCCATGGCTTAAGAAAACTTAAGTCCGGTGTTCTAACTGTCCATAACTCATATGAAGTGGAAATAACCGATTTGGAAGGCACCCGGTTAAGTATATAGGCAGCAGTTAACAACACATCACTCCAAAAAGTGATGGGTAAGTTAGCATGCGCCTTCATGGACCTAACCATTCCAATAAGGTTCTGTTTCTTCTCTCTGCAACACCATTTTGTTGAGGAGTATATGGAATAGACAACTATCTTTCTATTCCTTTTTCATCACATAATTTTCTGAACTTATCAGATAAATATTCTCAACCTCGATCGGATCTAAATACCTTTATTTTCCTGTCTAATTGATTTTCTACCAGGTTCATAAACCTTCTAAAACAACTTATGCTTCAGATTTATGAGAAATCAAATAGACATATCCGAATCAAGTAGAATTATTTATAAAAATGATGAAACAAACAGCCCCTTGCCTTCCTCTCACATTCATTGAACCACAGACGTCCAAATGGATTAAATGCCGAGGAAATTCAGCTCTTTTACCTTTTCCAAATGATCTCATTGTCATTTTCCCTACTAGGCAATGCTCACATATGGACAAATCAACTTTTTCAATATTGCCCAACAAGCCCTTTTTGGCTAGTCTTTTCATATGTTGTTGGCCCATATGACCAAGTCTAGCATGCCATCATATTCACATCATTATCATATAAGATAGAAGATGTGAAACAAGGGGATAACATATTGACATCATCACAGTCAACATTTAGTACAATAAAACCATCTAGAAAGTGACCACAACCATAGTAGTTTGTATCTAAACACAAATCTACACATTTATTATGGAAGTTCATACCAAAACCAAGCTTAACCAACGCTAAGACAGACACTTAAATTTCGACGAATCTCCAGAGCATATAGAACATCAAGATGCGTCCACCATGCATGTTTAATTGGCAGGTGCCAATTCCTTTACATCAGCTCTAGAGTTGTTTCCAATATAGATCCACTTAGTTCCAATTGGTATTGTCGGAATTCCACGAAGGATCCTCTATCCTTTGCTACATGGTCTGTCGCTCATGAATCTACATTCCACAAAGGATTGGATTCAGCCTATAAAGCAGAACTTGACACATAAGCAAAGATCTCAAATGTACAAGAGGTGTATACTTTCTTTGGCTCACGACAGTCGCGAGCATAGTGACTTCTCTTGTCACAATTGTAACACATCACTTGACATTTTCTTCACTTGAGGACGCTTTCCTCTCTCTTGTTGGTTAATTCTTGATTTCTTACAATAAGGACTTGATCCTTTGCATTCCCACATATTGAACGAATCAATACATTTGTGCTTAGAGCACAAAGCCCTTTTTGAGCTAGAACCAGCATAGCAAATGTCTATCTTCGGCTCAAATACCGTTAAGCGGTCCTCTACTAGCTCAAGGTGGTGCACGACACCCTCAAGATCTTCCATAACATGGTCAAGAGCTTCTAATGCTTCTTGCTTTTCCAGCACACATTGAACCTTCATATTCAATATTTCACAATTATTGCCGTTCATATCAGCAATTATATTCTTAGTTGCTGAACCATCGTTCTGAACACATCAGACATACATGCACGAATTATTAATGCCTATCATTTATGCATCCCTATTTGCATAAACCCATCATATTAATAAATAACTTCAAGTAAGGTTTCAGAATCAAAAGGTCACTATGTTTCCAATCATCCTCCAAAAATCCTAACTTAAAATTATTATTAATATAATTATCTTATGCAAATAAATTCTATGAAGTTACAAAAACTTCTATTACTACCCACAGCTAATTACCCACAGCAACCAGCAATAGCAGAAAGCAAATAAAAAATAATAACCAATAAAATAACAATGCTTTCACATGATACGACTAACATATCAATTGTTACATCAACAACAATCAGGTAGTAATCATTACACAATTAATCAAAGAAATAAATAGGGAATGTCCCTTCTAATCTATCAGTCAAATCATCTGAGAAAATTGAAGGCACATTTGCCAACCATGGAAAAACTTTTGGAGAGCTTTCATGTCGCCTCCAAGGCGCATTCACTCGCGCCATGTTGCGCTCAATCTAAGGGTTGAAGTTTTGGCCAACTCAATCCTATAATGCTCTCTCACAAAAGATTCCACCAGGCTCCTATAACCCGGGACCACGTTGACCTCCCATAGCCGATCCAACACTCCTTGCCATTCAGGTGGAAGAGTGTTCATCAAAGCCGGCATCTTCTCAAAATCCGGCATAAGATAACCATTCTAGATGATTTCCTGTATCATCTTGGCAGAATTGACGTACGCTTCTTTTCTCCCGCGCACTCTCTCTCTCTCAAAAAGAAAAAGAAGAAACAGTAAGGCTTCGGCAATTTCTTCTTCCCTTCATTGCTTAATCGGATCGATCAGGCCAGAATTTCTTCCTCTTCTTCGGCGTTGGTGTTTAATTTGTGAACTAGGGCTCTGATACCATTGTTGGGAATAACGGATCCCCGAAAATCGGATTCGACACCGAATCGAATCCCTAAATCAATGCGGAAGACGAAGCCCGGGAAAACACGCATCACCGATCGTAAAGCACACCACAGATTCGAGCGTACCTTGTTAGCCACAGATTAAACACCGTCGTTAATGGAGGAAGAGAATCCGGTCGATGAAGCCTTGAAGGGAAGAAATTGGAAGCCGTATGCCTACTGTTCTTCGGGAGAGAAAACGCGCGGGAGAGAAGCGTACGTTGATTGTGCCAAAAGGTACGTTTCTCTCTCTCTCTCCTCCCTTTTATACCTTCCCCCTCCACGGGCCCTATTCCCGTGGGCCGGGCCCTTTTGGGCCCAACTTGAGCGGATGGACCTTGAGCCCATCTTATAAATCCATCACCTACTTCTCCAGTTTTTGCTGTCCCAGAAATCCATAGAAAACAATCAACGACATCAAATTAGTCTGACATAAAATGATCCATATATTCACCAATGATTTGAAGTTCACTCATCTGAAAAGGTAATCCAAAAAATATCCCCAGAAAACAACCAACATTATCAAATTCCATTTTCATATATAGCCTAGCAATTCTGTCATCCTGAATTCCGCAAATAGCAAGCAAATTAACGATGGGAGGGGGAAACTCACCATGGCACCGTTGTCTATGTCTCTGATACCAGGAGCGACACCAGGAGCATTCGCAACATACAAATGAAGAACAAAAGTTGTATGGTGCTCTGTTTCCACATTCTTTCTGTTACCTTCCTTTGTTTTCCTTAAGGAAGTCCACAGAAGATAATCAGAAACTAGTATATTCTCCACAGAGCTTGCTTCTGCCTATAGCCCAAGACGAAGTAATCACCTTCTACCTTCTTTCACATGCGAGGTGTCCCATTAATTCCTACAAAGATAGACTTTATCTTGGGTAGTGGTAGTGGAAAGGCTTTCTAAGCTGGCATTGATAAATTAAATTCCTTGATCTCTACAAGTAGAGATAATAACAAGCTCTATTATGACAGTGTATAGAGAATGCCATAAAGTTGATTGGCAAAAGATATATGCCCAAATGGACCAAAGATGCGATTCTTGCGAAAATCCCATCCTCCCCATAAAGAAAGTTCTCAAGAGAGTGCATCTTCAAATTGGCTTGTAAATCTGAAGAACTCAGAGACTAACATGATTAAGCATGCACTCATGCGTGAGAAAGGAGCTTGCTTGTAACAATGTACGCCCTTGGGTGGCCTCAGTACTCTGAAGCTTGTCAAATCCCGTTCACAAAATTAACAACACTAGAACAGCTAAAGCACTATTTATGACCCGAAAACCCATAATTGAAGAAGCTAAAGGAATGTGATATAACGGCTAATTCCATAACAAATAAAATTTATTCATTTCAACATCTTCTGCTCCTCCATTTTGGATTCATGATGTCAGGTAAATCAATTTCTTTAGGAGTGAAAGAAGAAGGTGGTTTAGCATACAGATTGTGAAAATGCCAACTGACATTTAGCATTCTAGAGAACACTGCAATGTCCAACAAAATCCATGTCAACCATGTAAGAACTTATTTGGAAGAACACATCACAAACCTGAGACAAAAGAGGGGTAAAGTTGTTGCTCCTACATGTCCCCCAGTAACTAGAACATCGACTGCCTACAAAGAATATAATAGATCAGAATTCTGATGAGATATTTTAGCAAACATCCATGCTATCCTAAGGAAAGGAAAACACTTTTTGGCTTTCATGGCATTGTCTCGAAAAAGAGTGACAAGCAAAGAACATACTAGAATCAGATTAATTTTCCTTTGAGCTAATAAAATCATCCTGGAATTCATAATACCTCGTTAGTGGGAGCAGTTCAATACCACTATAAATGGAACTAGCTCAATGCTGTGACTGATTGATTCGAGGTCTTCTAGACCGATTCATTTCTGATTAAAACTAGCCCCCAAGGTTTTTTCAACGTGTCCTATTCAAATTTTAGGTCAGTTTAACTGATTCATTGTCCAATATTTAGTTTTGAGAATCTTCTTTTCTTTAGACCTTCTGTTACGCTTCAAAGATGAGTCAGAAGTCTCACAACCTGATCAAACCATGCGAAGATGGTTCAAATTATTATTTGAGAGCTAAGCCATGCCTAAGTTTTTGAAGAGGAGAAAATGATGGTTCCACGTGACAGGAAGACATCCATAAAACCTACACGAGATCTGATGAAATTGTATAAAATATGTGTTGAAAGGCTCGAAAATTAGGGGCAGCAAAAACCACCAAATCCAACGTGGATCCACAACACCATCTATTAATCTACAGTTTATCATTATGCTAAACTGCCAATAGTGTTTTGGCTCACCATGACGTAGGAACAGAGGCAGTCTATCTCCAGTTTTTCCGGTTGGATCTAGTCGACTTGGGATCAGTTTGCACTCTCCGAGCCTACATGAGAGTGTAAGGTTAATGTGAATCCATACGCTAGTTATCGAGATCACATGTGCTCCATTCAATTTTTAATGGCGTTGGTTGACGACTCCGAGCCAATCGGGGCATCATTACTCCATCCCGCTCCCTTACCCACAACACTGGAAAGTGGTGTAGCAGAGGTCATCTCTCTAAAAAACATATTAAGGGTTCCAAAAGCCAGGAGTGACACTGCTCTTGCTATGCCGCAGTCCAACTTCTCTCGTAGTGCACAAGGCTCTTAATCTAGATCCAAATGCTCTGTCACTTCTGTCAATATCTTCCAAATTGTCATTGCAATGTAAGATAATTTCAGGACTAATAGAGCAAGACTTGCAAAACGCATTTCAAATTATTTTTACCACTTGAAGCAAGACTCATTCGTCATCAGTCGGTGATGAGCAAGAAGCCACTAGACATGTACCGCAGCAAATTCCATGATGCCCGTCCAACTTCAAGATAATGTTCTAAGGCTTTTTGTCTCTTTTTTTTTTTTTTGGTCTTTTATGCAAATCAATTGCTTTTTCATGCAAAAATAAATGAACTCAGTAGGTAATCTTTTAATCTGAGTACTCCGTGTAAAGAGAACTTGATGTGAGACATTGCCGCCGGTTATTAGGGCGAATCTCCAGAGGCAAGCCCAGTGCCAAAGACGAGCTTCAGCTTATTCAGCAACCTCTGTTTCTCATTTGCATATAGTGGACGCTGCACAACCGAGAGTGCCACTAGGAGGTGACCTTGCAGGTGCATAAGAAAGGCGGGAGAAAGCGAACACAAGAAAGGTGGACATAGAACAATGATATACAAACAGCCGTCCGTCTTGCTATTACACAAATAACAAATTAAGTACGATACATCTAGAAAAATAGAACCGGTGATTTTTCTACGTCAGCTATGCCAAATAAATTTCGATATCCTTCTAGATCTGAACAGTTTATTCCCGAGAACCAATTTTGTGTAGAAAATAACCGGAAACAATGAAGAGGACATCTTTTTTTGTTGCAAAAAGCCACGTCTTTAAATTGGTCACTTCTTGATATTTGAAATGTGCTACTGAATACTCTCAACTAACTCCAACTCTTTCTTTGCCTTTTTCTAGCCAGCTCTACAGGATAACAAACAAAAGCAGAAATTAAGAAACTTCATTTTCCTTTGGTGTAATCAAAGCAGACGTAAAAATTTCGAAATAAAACTCCAGACCTTTCGTACGCATTCAGTGGGCCAAGGGGAAGAACCTCCTCTGCGCCAGCATGACCAAGGTGCACTTTGTATGCAAAGAACGGAAGGTCATTCACCTGAAACTGGGGACAACAATAAAGAAAATCATTGGTTAGTTCGGTTTGAATTTGAGAGAAGTAAAAGTATTGGATCTTGATGAGTTCTTTAAAAGCACCAAACCTGAGAAGCAACAAATGCACACTCGGCAATGCCAGCATCACCCTTCGACCCATGCAGGCATGCATTGGCAAACTTGACGGCAGCATATGCCTCCATATTTCATCGTTTCCATTTTTTGAGCAAGTGAAAAGAGTCAACATATTAAAGAGCCATCAAATTTCCCATTCAGTAAAGAGATCAGACTACATCTCAAGGGTGAGAAAAAGTACTCACCATTGACAGTCTAAGCGAGCTCCAGCTTTAGCCTGAATATTGTCAAAGTACAAACATACCCAATTCAGTTTGCTTCAAGACATAATGTGGGGAAGCAGAGAAGTGAAGACTAAGACATCATGTCATAATTTCACCGCAGAAATAGATGCAGAAAAATCCAGTTTTGGGTCGACATCAACAACACTTCAAGATGGACTTCTCCACTTCCTAGTAAAGTCATTCTCTTGGTGGTAACAACAAAAGCTGTACGGTGCTCTGTCTCTACATTCTTTCTTGTTACCTTCGTTTGTTTTCCTTAATAAGGACAAGACAAAATAATCAGAAATTAAGATATTCTCCCCAACTCCTTGCTTCTGCCTATAGCCAAAGAGAAAGTAATTTATACAAACTTTCACACGTGAGTTATCCCATTAAATCCAGCAGATCTTTATTAATGCCGAGGTGGCATTGGTAAATCGAATTCCTTGACCTCTACGAGTAGAGATGATAACAAGCTCTCTAATGTTCGTTACAGGATATATGCCCACATGGACATAAGAATCACTCTAATCCTTCTCATAAAGGACTTTTCAGTAGAGTACATCTTCGAAATGGCTTGTGAATTCAAAGAATCTACGGACAGTAACATGCTTAAGCATGGAGTCATGTGTCTAGGAAACATAAGTATACGTTTAATTTATTGATAGTTGTTGAACAATTAGTGGTTATTGACAACTAAACTTTTGCCCAAAGATCATTTCCGAAAAAGTGAGAACTTGTTCTTTCACAAAAAATTTTCTTGAAATTTTTACGTATAGATTACCTAAGCATTTAATATAGTTTTTAAATGCATTTATTTTTCCTTTTCTTGAAATTAAAAAAAAAATGTTAGAGCTGAGGATTTGAATGTGAATACCAAAGCCCCGGGGTCAAATTGGAATTAAAACAGCAAGTTGGAGCTAAAATGCAATTTCCAAAAGTTGAGGGACCAATTCGCAAATTTTACAAAATTTCGCTCAAGCCCTTAAATCATCATATTGGCCCCCAATAAAGTTGAAATTAAACTTGGGCTAGGTCAAATTTATCAAATCGAGCTGAAAGGACCAAATTACATTGAATTGGACATTCTCGAGCAAGACAATACCTAACTTTGAGGGATGTTTTCGCAAAGTTGGGAAAAGAGAATGATAAAGTATGGTCAAATGGCTTAAAGAACTACACACAAGCTTGCTAATTAACAAGAAATTACGACCAAATTGATGGATTAAAACACTTAAACCAGCTGTCAAAACCCAGTTCACGATTTAGTCTCAATTCAAAGTTACTAGTAGGCAACTTTGTGGTCCTACCATATCTTACTCAGCTACCAATCAGCTTGATCTCTGCCCCTAATGGAAGATCATAATCAAGAGCGCAAGTGGACAAAAATTGGCTAGGGATAAGCTAATGAGGCACATGACAATTGCAGCAAATTCCGCACACTTAATAGTTGCAAAAGTTGAAAATTTGGCCAAGTTGTTGAAGTAGCTCGGTCGGCAGGCTTGGTAGGTGGACAAAGACCGACCAAAAAATTGCTTAATTTAATAAATAAGATCTTTGAAGTGGCCTCTTTTTGGGCGTAAAAGGTAGGAGACAAGAAGCACTACGGGGAGCTCACGATCATTCTAAAAACACACCCCCACAAGCAACTCAAAACACTTAACACAGAAACTTCAAACCGGCCCTTGGCAAGAAAAGTGAAGTTTTTACAAATTTACAGCCAAAAAATAGACAAAATCTTCAACTAGAGAGTGAAACTTGAAAAAGATCTTTCCAACCATAGGTCACACATCCCAAATGGAAATTGGGAAAGCCTCCTAAAGCTCCCCGAAAAATGCCTTCTTGGTGATCAATGGAAGAAGTCTAAAAATTTTGTAAGTGTTGAGCTTAGTTGGTCATGGATGAGAGAACTTGAGCATTTTTTAGGAAAAATAAGAGACAATTGAGGAAACAAATAATCTATACCCTAAACTAGAATACATATGGTTGGGTTTGGTCTTAAATTGGTTGACAAAAGAAGTCCTAGAGTCTAATTTTGGAGACCAACAAAAACCTTCATTGTCTATTTTTTCTTTACAAATCTCATTTTCCAGTTCGAATGAGCGAACTTCCATGCATTTCCAGAGGATAATTTCTTGGTCTCCTTGGCTAAGAACCACTTGCAAAAGGAACCAGGAAGCAAGATTTGCTTATTAGTTAAGATTGAAGACCACAAATATGGAAATAGTTGGGGTGGTTTAACGAGTACCAAGTGTTTGATGAAATGTTCAAACGAAATTTCAATCTCCAAATAGCCGATTTGTCACGCCCCAATCCTCGGGCACGCACACATCCTTCTAATTCGATCGATTTTATAATGCGATATCCCAGAACTATGTATCGCCGACCCTTTCAATTATTAAGTACATGCGGAAACAATTATAAATCCCCAAACAATAAAATAATGAGATAGAAAAGCATGATATATCTTTCATATTGAAATCTACAACTAAACCTTTATACATGGCATTAGACAGAGCACTTCACAAACTATTCACAGTTTCAAAGTCACACTCTATCTACACATAAACAAAAGGGTTCACAAAGAGATGGGATTTCAATCCTCATCTAAATCATACTCAGAATTATCTTGATCCTCCTCTGACTCCTCTTCACTCAGATCATTATCTTTCTCAGTTTCACTTTAGAGTTCTCCTTCTCTAATTCCTCCTCCTCAAGTCCTCATCGGGGTCCTGAAATGTTTTTCCCAAACCAGGATGAGACTACGTCTCAGTGAGTTCTACCCCACTAAGACTCAATTAGGAAACCAATATGCTAACCGGGCTGCCTATACACGCACAAGGCAAAAACTTACCTTAGCCTCAGATTCCACCTGCATATTAGTACAGTTCAATAGGCACCAAAACAATCACATCACAGATTGATATCTCAATCAATCGATCCAATCAATCACACACCAACAAAACCACTCACGGTCAATTCCATTCAATCAATCATATCACAACATCAGATCAAAGCAATAATCAATCGATCTAGTCGATTACATGTCAGTTGGACCATTTCTAGGTCATCTCACTCCACACCATATAATCTCCAATGGTACACTCAGTCACCGAGCTACAGTAATGCTCTCGGGCGTCTATTCGCCAAGGTGATGTACAATAAACACTTTATGTGCATACTCTTAGGCATTCCAATTACTTTCAACCACATGGGCATGATACTCGACACACAGAATTACAACCACGCAGGTATGATCTACACCACACAGACATGATCAATTATCACCACACAAGTATGATCACTTATCGTCACAAGGGCATGATCAATCATCGCCACACGAGCATGATCAATCATCGTCACACGGGCATAATCAATTATCGCCACACAAGCTTGATCAATTATCGCCACACGGTATGATCAATACTCAACAATTTATGTGCCTTCTCTAAGGCATCCTACATGCCAAAGCGATGTAATAATCACCGAGCCACATCATACAACATTTCTTCTCATCTTTTATCATCATTGATAAAATATTGTGCGTGGTACACGATTGTCCTTAGCCAAAATATAATGACTTCGATTCTACAAATCCCACCATTATTTGCGTCCACCAAAACACTTTTGGTGCTGTCAACTGACACCCGATTATTTTCCAATTAATTTTCCAAATTAATTAATCTAGGAAAATAATCTTATAATCACAATTAATTCATTTCAGCACAAAATAAATCTCAATTAAATAAACAGACTGCGCCACGACGATCAGCACGACATTTCAGTCGTCGACCATCAAATTCTTAATTTCCGAAAAATAAATAATTAATTAATTAATTTCGAAAATTAATTATTAAGTATTAAAAATTCAATTTAGCTCAAAATAAAGCCCGATTAAATAAACGGATTTCACCACGGTCATTAGCATAATATTCCGGTCATTGGCCATCCCTGTTGAATTTTCAGAAAATAAATAATTAATTAAATTAATTCCGAAAAATAATATTTAAATACCAAAAACTCCACTTAGGCCCGAATTGTCAAATTGAAGCCCAATAAGGGTCGGAAAAAATTCCGAGACACTTCCAATAAATAGTAGACCATGTCTACTTGCTAATTGCACAATCAATTTGTCTAATTCACATCACAATTGACTAATAGACACTAATTCATACTAATCTAACCATTTAAACCTAATTAATTAAAACTAATCAACATTTAAACATCATTAATCTACTCAGCGAGGATTAGTGAGATTACTCACCGGAATCACGTGCAAAACATATCAATCCGACGAGAATGACACGAGGGACGATTCTTCCCAAAGCATGGCTCGGGTTCGGGGCTTGGAAACGGCCCAAAACGGCCCATGAACCGGTTGGAAACCCACTCGTGGGTTTGCTGGTTCGGCTGCGAAACTGGGGAAAACAAAGATGGTTAAGGTCAGAGAAGGGTCGGGAAGGTAGGCGGCGGTCCGGCAAGGCTGCACGACGGATCCGGTGGCTTGCTCGGCCACTCACGGTGGCTGGACGAGGCGGAACAGGGGTGAGAGACGCATAGGGGAGGCCTGGGCGCGAGGAAACGAGGGCTGGCGAAGCGCGCGACGAGCGGCAGACGAGCGGGCGCGGGCGCGGGCCACGGGACGGCGGCGAGCAGTGACGACGGCGAGCTGCTTCTTTTGTCTTGCTGGTTCGTTCGAACCAAAGGAGAGAGAGAGTACCAAGAGAGAGAGGAGGCGTCAACGGTGGCTAAGGAGGGCGAAGGAGAGGCGAAGGCGGGCGGGACGGCGGCGGAGCACAGGCAGCGACAACGATTCGGCGTGGCCGCTGCTGTCTTGGCTTCTTCAACTTCTGGTTCGCCGTTTCCACGAAGAAGAAAGAAGGAGAAGAAGAAAGAGGGGGGGTTCGGTCATGAGGGGTGAGGGAGAAGAGAGAGAAGAGAGAGATAAGGGTTGACTAGTCAAAGAGGGAAAAAGAAAGAGAGAGAGAGAGCAGGCGGTGGAGGGCTATCCGCACGAAGGGGGAGGGGGAAGGAGAGAAAAAGAGAGAAAAGGAAGAGAGAGGGAGAGAAAAGAAATAAACTAAAATAATATCATAGTCTTATTTCTTTTCTTTTCTTTTCTTTTCTCTTTCTTTTTCCTTTTCTATTTTCTTTTGGTCTTCAATTTTTCCTTCGATAATTTCTTTCTTGAAATTTCGGACTCACCAATAAATTAACAGACGATGAGACGGTCCTAAAAATGAATTGTGACACGCCCGAATATTCGATTCCCAAAATCGAATTAAATTTCATTATTAAAATCGATCAGACGTGATTTTAATCCAATCTAACCAATTAGGTAGCTTTTAGGGGTTTTACCACGGTTATATCCCTTAATGGCTTCACCCAATAAGTTAGCTAACTCATGAGTGATCAGCTCAGAGAAAAAGGACCATAAGCGCACCGACGATATGAACATTTCACTTTATCGAAACGAGATCGAATTTCAGGATGTCACGCGATTTGAGCTCGATTCTTGTGATATTCATAATCTGAGTGGTTTCATGTTCGTGTAAATAAAGCATAGGTTGTTTAAGGAATTATTTCTAAAAAATAAAAAATATATTAAAAATGAAAAATCTAAAATTTTAATATATATATGTTAGTATCAAATTAGGGCATAAACCTTTATAAGATCTTCCCAATTGTAAAAATTTATTGTCCTAATTTAATACTATTTTGGTATTTTATAACCTTTTTTTTTTAATTTATAAAAATCCACTTTGCATAGATTAAGAGTAGTCTCATGCATCTAGAATAAGTCCATGCATATTTAAAATTCCCATTTCATTCACGAGGGCCTTGTCTTAAGGCATGATAACAAGGCCATATAATATTATTTGCCCGACTTGAATTGGGTCTTCCATTTCCATATTTACTTTCAAGCCATTTCAATTTCATGAATGTTTACTTACCACACCACTTTTTGATAATTTAAATGTAAATTTCTTTCCTAAATTTGGTTAGAATTAGTCTCGACATTAAGGAAAACAATCCCACAAAAACATTTGCATGGACACTCACTAGCTTTAACAAGGAGTATAATTGATAATTAAGATTGTGTGGCAATTTAGATAAATAGCCTTCTGAGTTAGTGGTACCATAATGGTGTTAATAGATATATTAGCATAAACAAGTCTTGCATCTTGATTGATATCTGACCAACTCTAATAAACTAATGGCAACTTCTAGAAATATTTAGTTGTTAAGAACTAAAATACAAAATCCAACATCGCATAAAATATGGGCATGGGAGAGCCCATGTCTAATCCAAGGCCGTTGACCCACCTCTTTAGAGGCAACCTAAACCTCTTCCTTTTCTCCCGACAAAAAAAGGGAGGTCGCAACATGAGTATAAAAGTGAAGAACAAAATACTTTGGTTTTACTCAATCAAAAATATTTTTGAGCTAAATAAAGAGACGAAAAAAAATACTGTTAGATTCGTAAATCAATAATCTAAAGTTTACTATTTTCAAAAGACACATGATGTTGATTATTATAATAGCATCCACAACTACTCGATAGTCGATAGCTCAGATCTTTTACTTAAAAGATAAGATAACATCCTTATAAATTGAAGAACAAAAATGCAAGAATTGATGCACCCGTTCCATACAAAGGGCACTCAAGATCCTTTTAATCTTTAGTAGGGGGATTGACGCTGTGGAGCTATAAGACTCAACTCTTAATTCCAATTTTGGAAGTGCATTTGAAGTCCTAAGTCTTTTGGCAAAAGTGTAACCAAGTATTTTACTTTTAGATAATGCGATCAAGTCTTTCAACCTCTTAAATTGGTGCAATCAAAACTTAGGGTGAGTAAATTATTACTTCAATATAAATCATCAATATGTCACACAACTCATTGGCAATGTAAAATCACATAGGCAACATTTCAATAAGTGGATTTGGTAATTGTAGTAGTCCTCATTACTGTTTTCTCAAATGAGTGAAGGATAACAAATTGGAAATGTTTCTAGTCTTTCCTTAGCTAAACGTCAAGATGCCATCATGCCTAATGCAACGGATATTATACCATATTGGTAATGAATATTTGTTAAGCCTCATCATACATAATATATTCATACTTTCCAGCTAATCGAAATGAATAGTGTGTAATTGATGTTAGCATGATTAAATATTAAACCACGAATTCACCTAATAGTTTAAACCTTTAGAATAGTTGGCGGTAATCACACAAAGTCTCACATAGTATCAAAGCAGGAAATCATGATTTTAAATCTTTCCAGACTTCATTTGTCTCCCTAATTAAATATATCTACGCTTAATACTAGATAAGAAGACCTAAGCATGAGGGGGAGTGTTGGTGTAATTAATATTAAACCATGCTTTCATCTAATGGTTTAAGTTTTTAGAACAATTGACGGTAGTCCTACAAAATTTCACAATTGAAATGAACAAAGCATAATGACTTCATGCATCACAAGTATTCAATTTGATATTGCCTCAGCATCATTAAGAAATATAAGACAAGGGTCAAGAAGTGGTGTGAGGATACTTGGATTTGTTCAGGTTGGTGGTGAGCCTATGTTTGTCAATTTAGTTAATTCCATGCTCGGGGCCTCAAAACTCTAAATACTCGCCCCCAACTCTTTTTAAGCGTTTTTCCAAAGCCAGCTCTACAGTTAAGCAAACAAAACCTGAATTGAAAACTGTTATTTTCTTTTATGTGATCCAAACGCACTAGAGAATTTTGATGCAAACATTCAAACCAATATCTATGATGCAAAGAAAATCTGGAAGGAGTCAGAAGCTACTCACCTTAGTATTGCACCAGCTTTAACCAGGACTTGATGTGCTTTAATCAGAAGTTCCTGCACTTTTGTGATGATGTATTCTACTTCAAGTTTTGCAAGTTCCGATGTCGCATTCGCTTCCCCAATACGGTAGACTGAATGGTGAGTTTTGCAGCTTCTCGACGCAACCTCCAATCCGTGTCCAACTTGGTGAATGTCGGCACATTGGGCAAGCTTTCTAGGGACATGCAATCTATAATCTTCACATTCTTTAGAGAATTCAATTCTTTCAAACCTTCGACAGCTCTCAACTTTCTACAAAATAATAGCTCAAGATGCCTTAGCTTTTTCAACTTTGACAGGTCAGACAATTGTTCAATCCCACTACACTCGCTAATTTGTAGAAACTTCAGTGATTCCAATTCCCCCAAACCTGGAATCTCCTCTAGTTTGGGGAATTCATGAAGCCGTAACTCTTGTAACCTCTTCAAGCGCGATAGATTGGGCACACGTGGCGTTAAACAGCCGCTGATAGAGATAACTGACAAGCTCTGGAAGTTGGAAAAATCTGGCAATTGCGGGATAGGGTAAGGTTTCGAGGATGATGTTATACATTGTTCTTTATAAACTTTGAGATCATGAGAATCAACTACGCTCGAGGGAAGAGCAGGGAATTGAGCAGCTTCAACAACTAGGCATTTCAAACTCGAGGGAAGCTCTGGCAATTGGCAAAGCCGATGACTTGCAATTCTAAGTGTATGGAGACTAAAGAAACCACTGATCTTTCTAGGCAACATAGAGATTGGGCTCCCATCTAAGTCCAAGATCCTCAAACGGGTTAGGCACCACATTTCCCATGGGATTTCATCCCTAAGACGTGGACAAAACGAGGCATCGAGCTCTTCGAGCGTCTCTACCCCTCCAAGAGCACAAGGTATTGTGTGTATCTTTGTGAATGACATCTTTAAGACTTTTAGTCTCTTCAGATTTCCAATGGAATCAGGGAGAATGGAGATCCCTGAGAGTTTTAAATCCAACTCAACCAATGAATCTAGTTCCCCAATAGAGACCGGAAGCTCATGTAGATTCTTACATTCAAATAAAAGCAAATGTTTGAGATTGTTTAACCTTCCAATGGAATTAGGGAGAACGCAGATCCTTGAGAATTTTAAATCTAACTCAACCAATGATTCTAATTCCCCGATTGAATCTGGAAGTCCATGTAGATCATTGCATTGAGATAAAAGTAAATGCTTGAGATTCTTTAACCTTCCAATTGAATCGGGGAGAACGAAGATGCCTGAGGCTCTTAAATCCAACCGAATCAATGATTCTAGTTTTCCAATAGAGGGAGGAAGTTGGATGATACGATGATGAAATGGGATTTCAAATTTTGTCAAATATTTTAGATTGCCTACTGTCTCAGGAAGCTTGGACAATTTGCTAAAGTGGGGCATGATAATCTCCAACAAGCATTCTAGAGAACCGATTTCTTCGGGCAATGCTTCGAGGGATTCACATCCCTTCATATTCAAAGTACTAAGCAATTTTAACTTACCAATCGAGCCATCAACCGTAGACAAATTCACACACCTTGCGAGAATTAATTTCTCCAACTTGTCAAACTCTGAAAAATCAGGTGTCTTAGTCAACTCATAGCATTGCGTCAAATCTAGAATTTTCAAGTTTTTCGCCATCTGCAATGGAAAAATAGGGTGGAATACATGCCAACAAAAAGTATAAGACTATGAAGGTCAATAGATAGAATTTGAAGCGAATATAAGTGAGGTGTGTTGATACCTTGATTTGCCTCCATCCACCCCAATTGTGAGTGATCATGCTCCCCGAAAGGTTGAGCACAACCAAATTCACCAGTTGAAGATTCGTCGCTGAAAAATCCAATGGGCAATGACGCCAAGACAACCACCTCAAATTACGAAGAAGATTTTTGAAGTCGCCTACCAAATTCAGTCTCTCCCCTCCAAGGAACCTCAGCATTGGCAAATAGGCTAATTCTTCAGCTGTTAACTCATAACTAATATCCAAACTGAGTGCTCGTACAGCTCGTTTTTCCTGCCAGCAGTAGTAGAGAATAAAGATGAGAGTATGCAACAGGGGAAGCGAAAAAACAAATGCACGTACTCAACAATATCAATAGTTCTTCTTCAACCCCAAATTAATCAAATCAAACACAAGTTGTGATAAAATAGTTATAGTTCTTCTCAACTTGAAAATAAGACAAAACAAGCATGTTTAGAATGTCCAATTGGTGTTGATTCCTTTGTCTTTTAACAGACTAAACACTTTTTCAAGGAAACAAGGAAGTCATTTTCATTCTCACTGAAACAAGAAATAAGGAATTTCAACTAACCAAACGGAATGTTAGCTTTCTTCTTGTCTTGCATGAGTAAGGCACAAAAACATTTACTTTCATTGTTAAAGAGTTGTTTTCTATTTCTCTATAATTTAGAAACCTCACATCAGAGCACATGACCAAAGATTTTGCCGGATCGGTTATTTCTTCTTTTTGTAATAACTTTCACCTTGTTGCAGCTTTGCATGTCTAGAGTATTCTCATCAATCCGCACCCAACGGCGCTCTCCGGCATCTTCAAAATTCTCTTCCTTGACAATGTACCTTCCTAGATCTCGAACTTCATCATGCATCCAGAACCTATTGAACTCATCGATCTTTATCAATGACATGAGCAAAGAACATCAATTGCGCTGCGTGGAGAATATCCACTACTACGCCACATGTAATCCGCATAAGTCTTATCCTCCCCTATGCAAAAACATGCTATGTCTAGGAATATGGCTTTTTCTATGTCATCCAATCTCTTGATACTCATCATCAGTGTTTTTCTTACGCGCCTATGTGGCACTTGCTTTAAGTCCTCCAATGTTTCGTCCCACTCTGATCTAATTGTATTGGCAAAACGAGAACCCACAACTTCCAAAGTCAAAGGAAGCCTTCCTATGCTTGAAACGACTTCTTTCGAGAAATTGTAGCAACCTTCTGGAGGAGTATCACTTCTAAAGGCATGCCTACTGAAAAGTTGAATTGCTTGATCTATAGGCATCTCCAACATTGGGTAGGCCAAGTAATTGTTAGGCAGTATTTGGTAGCCCTTATCTAGCAATGTGTTTTTGTCCCTAATTGTGATAATGATCCTACTTCCGGAACCAAACCAATTGCATCTCCCTGCAAGTTTATCGAGTTGGCTCTTCTTGTCCACATTATCAACAACAAATAGAACTTTCTTGTTGATAAGACCTCTTCTTATACGATCGATCCCATCGTTGGGGTCATGGATTCCATCAATAGAGGTTGAGCCCAATGTGTCAGATAACAATTTCTTTTGCACGTCTAAAAGACCTTGACATGGGACATCATCGAGGAAACTACTACAATCGAATTTAGACCGGAATCGGTTGAAGATAATGCTAGCAAGAGTTGATTTGCCAATACCACCTACTCCATGGATTATAAGGAATCGTACATGGTCATTAGAGTCAACATCCAACAATGTTTCTACACGTTTTAAATTATCCGTTTCAACTAGATGGTCAGGAAGAGATCTGTTCTTCCCCTTCAGCTTAAGTAGAAGCTCTCGAATAATCAATTTTGTAAGTTCCCCATACCTGCTGGACAGCGATGGTGGACAAATTTAGACACAGAAAATAATGACAATGTGCTATTCCTAACTTTCAAGCGTATGCAATTTGAATAACATAAGCCAAGTATATCAAGACCGACTTACAAACAGTGGCCGTTCTTCAAATAACAAATTTCAATCCATTTAAACATAAGAATCTCAAGTTACAATGAAAATTATCATAATTATAATGGTCTCCAATTAGCTGTTGTCCCTGCGCAGGTTCCCACTGATTGGATTTAAACACTAACCGCTGCCCAGATTCTCACTGATTGGGTGTAAACACTAATACTTACTTTGGATGCGTTAATTAAGAAGAAAGGAAATTAGGTCATTTCATATTTGGTTGAAGAAAAGCACAGAGTGGAAAAGAATCCAATCATATATTGATAACTATTTCGTCCATCTACTCATACCGCATCTCCAAGTCAGCTCTCTCTCTCTCTCTCTCTCTCTCTCTCTCTCTCTCTATAAGGTTAAGTGCACATGCGAGCAAACAAAGAGCCAATTACTACGTGACAAGTGCCCAAGTGGCAGAATGGACATTCTCACTAAACTTTTCCAATTTTCAAATGAGTTATGAAGTGAGGGTGTGATGCGAGATTATTGCCTCTAGTAACTATCTATGCATTGATTATTACGTTGAAACTTAAAAACTATTCCTCTATTTTTCTTTAAAAATATAAATCTTTTACACACCCATATGTAATAAAGGAGGACTATTCTCAAAATTTCTAAAGTACCCCTAAAATCATATTTAAAACAACATATGGTGGTTGTTGTTTCCACTTCTCTTTTTTCTAAATTTATTGAAAATTATCAATTTTTTTTATTTAAAGTTGTTCTACGGTTTTCAACAACCGAACAGACTGCTAACTTAGCATTCAGCAACAACTTGACGATGACGTAACATTAACGTCAACTTTTTTCAACTTACAGAGAAATTGATTACTCAAAAGACTGGATGGAATACACGAGGTAAAAGTCCTAGAGATGATTGATATCGTTAGACGTATAACACGACCAATAATACTTTAGCTAAGTTCTTGATAGATTATGTTAAAATTAAGAACTCAAGAAAAAGTTGTGTAGGACTTACCCTTTTCGTTCCAGCTTCCAACCTGCTCTGGTCGGAACCTCAACCAGAGCATCTCCCCAGCGCTTTACTTCAATGGAGCCATACTTCTTCTCATGTTTAGACAGGGCATCTCTGTACAAATTTGTTTTAAGCTTGACATCATCCGGCTCTACATCGAAAAAAATGGGGAGGATCTCCTTCTTCCCGTCTGATTTGGAAGTGCAATCTACCATATGTGCGACCTCACGAAGACACCACGGACTGGAAGCGAAGCCCTTGGAAAAGATAGGGATATAGATCTGGGTGTCAGCAAGGGCCCGCAAGAGCTGTCCACTAATCTTCTGACCGACTCGGAACTCCTCATCATCTTTGAAGACACGGATTCCTTTCTCCACCATGTCACTATAGAGGCAACTAGTAAAGGTGTTCCGAGTGTCCGGTCCCCTGAAACTTAGGAACACCTCAAACTCCATTCTCGATGTATTAGCGGACGGTGCCATCGCCTTGAGACAGAATCGAGTCAATGGGCTTGCTTGAGGCAAGAAATCAATCAAGCGCAGTTAAGAAACAAAAAAAGGAAGGAAAAGAAAACAGATGGTGGGCTTGGTTAGTCACAGACTCACAGCCATCAATCAACAATGGCATTCGACCGAGAAATCGAAAACGAAACTGATATAAAGAGAGAGCACCTAGTGCGCTGGTTAACGGCCGATCGAGATGAGACAGCGACTGAGTCGATGGTATGGAGAGAAGGACGGAAGGACGCTGCCGGAGGGGAGAGAGGGGGGAGAGAGAGAGCCCAGACCTGAGAGCCAGAAATGGAAAGTAAGAAGAGTTCTAAGACAACGAAATTATTGGGTAGGAACAGGATTTCAACGCACGAAAATCCCACTCCATTCACGGGTCGCACAGCGCTCACCCTCCCTCACCTCACGTCACCCTGTCTCCCCTCTCTTCATTTTCCTTTTGTTTCTTCTTCTTGTTTCTTCTTCTTGTTCTTCTCTTCCACTCCAACGTCTACTACACCCTTCCAACCAAAACCACCGCCCCACCGCCGTCTCAGTCCAACCCTCGTCGCCGTTTCAGTCCTCCATCATCAAGATCGAGGTGAAGGAACCGTACCTCAAGAGGAAAGTCTCGAGGTTATCTGCTTCTTCCAGCGAAATCGAGGACGTCGACTTGCGGCTTCAAGTTTCCTGGACGACATGTGTCGCCTTGGGAGTGGAGTGAGATTGGTTCCGTTTCCCAGGAAAAGATCTGACAAGACCGGCGAGGCGTACTCTTCCAGGATTATTTTTATGGATCTGAGTTGTCCTCTCCTGGGGTCTACTCTGCAGTTGGAACATATTTTAGTCGAGCTCTCACAAGTCAAACGAAAAAAAGGACTGATGCTTACACCCGTGGAAAAACACTAGGATAATCTTATTTCAAGAAAAAAATTCATTTAAATTTTTAAAAAAATTGATTGCTAATATCACCTTTTTTTTGGTCAAAAATATGATTGCTATTAATTTACTTAGCCAAGTTTGGAGGAAATACATCAAAAGTATCGGCACATAACAAATCAAATAAATTGGGCGGGGGATTAGTTATTCAATTACTAGGAAGACAGTTAAATCTTTAGGCTTTTGCAAGCCAATCTGTTGTCCTATTAAACTCCTTGCTGCAATAAGCCAGAGAAAGCCTAGAAAACTCCTTTAGCTTGGCCTTGATTCAGTCCACAATGCCCTTAGTTTCCCAACTTGTTGCAGTTGTTGCCAAAATGCTTTGCACGAGGGAAAGGCAGTCCAAATGTACTTGCATTTTCAACTCAAATCTGGAAGAAAGGAACTCTAAGGTTTCAAGAAGTGCCATGGCCTCCGCCTGTTTTGCAGTAGAAACCACAACCAGCTTGGAGAAGCCATCAACAATACGCCCCTTGGAGTCTCGACAAAGGCAGGCGATGGATCCCCTGTTCTTCTCTGAAGTTGCAGTGGCTTCTTCATGCAATCCCCTATTGGCCTCCACATGTTCTGCAGAAGAAATCGCAACTGGCTTGGAGAAGCAATCAACAAGACGCCCCTTGGAGTGTCGACAAAGGCCGGCGATGGCGATGGATCCTCTGTTCTCCTCTGAAGCTACAGTAGCTTCTTCGTGCGATCCCCTGTTTTCGTTGGTTTCTTCGTTCGATCCCCTGTTCCCGTTAGAAGCTGTAGCCACTCCTTCATTTCGGATAAAAGAAGCATCGATGTTAACTTTTAGCACATCTGGGGCCAGGGGTTGCCATCGGTAAGTCTGAGCTTCACTTGTCTTCTTTTTCTTTGGTTTGCAGTTCCACATGAGAAAGTTCTCGTGTAAAGCTAAAGCTTTGAATAGTGTTTGTTGCGGATGCAGGGGATGTTGCCCGAAAATGAAGTGATTCCTGTCTTTCCATATGCACCACAAGGTTGTTGCGGTTAGGTCGAACTTCAGATCTCCTTGTGGGTCTTTTTTTAACTTGCACAACCAGTCGGCAAATCTTGTTAACCCAATTCTTGATATTTTAATTTGCAGGGAGGTGGCGAGCCATATTTGAGCTGTCCATGGGCAAAGCAAGAGGGTATGTTCAATGGTTTCAGCTTCCTATTTGCATATGGGACATAATGGGGTAGATACTATTCTTCTCCTGTGTAAATTTTCTAGAGTAGGCATCGTATTTTGACATGCACTCTAGAGAAATAGTTTAACTTTGGGTAGAGTTCCAAAGTGCCAAATATATTTCCAGAGTTGAGGTGTCGTTTGGTGATATGAAGTTGTTGTTGTTGTATGTGTGCTAGCTGATCTATCTCTAATGGTGAAATAACCGCCTTTAACTGTGTAGGACCTTGGCTTGTTATTCATCCAAACCAATTTGTCTTCTGTAGTGGGTAATCCAATAGGGGTTTCTAGGATTTCCTTCATTCTTTGATCATCAAACAGCGATCTTACCATTGGTTCATCCCATATCCCAACTTCTGGTTCTATTAATTCAGCCACATGAACTGGCTCATTTCTTGTTGTTGGGCCGCCAATAAGTCCACTTTTCAACCATTTGTCTTCTCGAATCAAAATTTTCTTTCCACTTCCCATTGAATACATAACAAATGGTGCTATAGAATCTCTTCCGAGGAAATACTTTGCCATCCCCATGAAGGTCATGAACCTTTTCTAGCTTTCCAAAAATCACCATGCGATAATAAAGACCCTTCATCACTTGGCTTAGCAAGGACTATGGTTGCTATGAAAAGCGCCAAGCTTACTTCCCTAACATAGCTGTATTGAAGGCAAGTGAATCTTTGAAGTCAAGACCCCCCCATTCTTCCTAAGTTTTAGAGTTTCCCAATTTTTCCAATGAACCCCAGCAGATTTGTTACTATTTCTCTACCATAAATTGGCAATTTTCTTCTCAATAGATTTGCAAATTGAAACAGGGATTTTGAAAATGGACATTGCATATTGAGGAATGGCCTGTATTATTGCTTTGATCAATATTTCCTTCCCTGCTTTTGATAGCAAATTATCCTTCTAGTTTTCCAACGTCATATTAACTCAAGCTAGAATCCAAGCGAATATATATTTCTTGGAAGCTCCCTAATCCATGAAGGAATTCCTAAATACTTCCTTATTTTCTTTATCTCTAGAACTCTTAATTCTGAAGCCATATTTCTTCTCAAGTTCATTGGACAACTTTTACTAAAATAAATGCCTGACTTATTAAGATTAATAGCCTGGCCTGATGCAAAACAATATTGGTGTAAAATGGCCGCCAGATTTTGACATTCTAATATGGTTGCATGGAGAAAGAAAATTGAGTCATCTGCAAATAGTAAGTGTGATAGAGTAGGACCTTCTATTCAACTTGATTGCTCGGAGTGTACCATCTGCTACAGCTTGTTTGATTAGGTTTGAGAGGGTGTTTGCCATTAAAATGAAGAGATAAGGGATAGTGGGTCACCTTGTCGAATCCCTCTAGTTGGCTTAAATGAAGGTAGGAGTTCCCCATTGAAATTTACACTAAATGAAACCGTTGAAACATATTGCATCACCCATTGTACCCACTTATCACATAATCCCATCTTGAGTAAGCATGCTCGAAGGAAATCCCATTCAATCCGATCATACGCCTTCTACATATCTAGCTTTAGAACAACTTGGAATTTATTCTTTCTCTTCCGAGTTCGCATTCTATGGAGTACTTCCTGCACAATTAGGATATTGTCTTGAATTTGTCTACCCCCGCACAAAAGCACTTTTTTCTTCAGCAATAAAACTTGATAGCAAGGGTTTAAGTCTATTGGTTAATACTTTGGAAATGATTTTGTACAAAAAATTGTAGAGGCTGATTGGGCGGAATTGTTCAAGCTTTTCAGGTTTGGGATTTTGGGAATTAGGGTGATTTGGGTTCTGTTCATGGCTGGATTTAGGTAAACCCGTATCAAAAAAATTATGTACTTCCCTACAAATATCCTGGCCTATAGCTGGCCAATGATTCCTGAAGAAGAGTCCATTAAGCCCATCCGGTCATGGGGCTTTAGTAGCTCCTAATTGGTTCATTGCAGTCGTAATCTCCTCCAAAGTAACAAATTTAACCAGCCGTTAGTTCATCGTTTCATTAACATAAGTTGGAATTTGGTGAAGAATAGGTTGAAAGTTTCGAGACCCCATAGACTCATACAAATTTTTAAAATATGTCTCCGTCATTTGCTTCAAAAGTTGTTCCTCTCTCACCCAATCATCTTTAGCATTCTTTAGCATGGTTATTCTGTTTTTGGATCATCTCTGAATAGCTGTAGCATGGAAGAATTTAGTGTTTCTATCGCCCCATTTCAACCAGCTAATTCTAGACCGCATTCCCCAATACATCTCCTCTTACTAGCACAAGTATTCAATCTCTTGAGATATCTTCTTTGCTTCCACACATTCCTAAGAAGCTTCCGTTTCATTCATCAACCTTTGAAGCTCACTCTTCAGCCACTCGATCTTCCTATTAGCATTGGAAAATCTATTCTTACTCGACATTATCAACTTTTGTACCACTATCTGCAGTTTTTCCACCATATTTAGCCTTTGTAATTCGGTTTTAGCCCAAGTTTTCTTAACTAACTGCTGCACACACTCCTTATCCCTTGACCACAAAGCTTCGTATCAAAATACCCTTTTCCTCCGTTCCTTTCGTTGGTAAAGTGATATTATAAGAGGGCTATGATTCGAGCCAATGGCTAGTAATGCTATACATTCGGCAGTTGGATATTCAAGTCTCCAATCCAAGTTACATAGAGCTCTATCAAGGTGCTTCTTAACCAGGTGTTCTCCTGCTCTATTATTTGTCCAGGTATACGCACAGCCCTTGTATTCCAAATCCATTAAGGAACATTGGTGCAAAAAGTCTCTAAAAGCTGTAAGCCAGCAGTTTTCTGCTCTTTTTTAACCCACTTTTTCCCAATAATACAGAATTTCATTAAAATCCCCCATGTTAAGCCAAGGTAGATGATAATTTACACTCGCTCTATGTATAGCCTCCCATAACAATACTCTTTCATGGAATTTAGTGGGAGCATGTAGAAATGTGATATACATTCTCTGTTTGGTTTCTTTGACATGACATTGAACATTAATAAAGCTATTCGAGAAAGACTTAATGGATATTAATACTTGGTCATCCCAGAAAATAGCTAAACGCCCAGCAATAGCTACTAGATCCACTAAGAAACAATTCTGAAATTTTAACCTCCTTCTTAATCATTGCACCTTATGCTCTTGATTTTTAGTTTTCATTAAAAAGATGATGCTGGGCCTTTCTTGAGTCATAAGGACTCGCAAAGCTTGAATTGTCAAGGGTGTGCCCAACTCCTGACAATTCCAACTTAAAATCTTCATGGATAATCCGGTGGTTTATTAGGGCTAGCCACCAAAGCCCACTGATTTAACTTCTCCGCCACTTTAATAGGGGTCTCCACCAATTGTGTGTTATCAAGAGTAGGAGCCTTTGAAGTTTGAGCTTCATACAAGCAAAATCTCTTGCCTTTTTTAGCGTTGGATAAAATGAATGAATATAAACTATTTTCATTATCCATCGAGAAATTTGCCATAAATTATTATTGATAACTAAATCATCTTTCATTAGATAATTATTTTGAGCTTAAAGTCGTTTGTTAAATTTAAATGCTCCAAGTAAGTAAAACTTGGTGTGAGAAATTGTGCTGGTAATTGGGGAGAGAATCAGTCGAGAGGCATCTCCAATTGAAAATTCTCGAACTTGTGCCTTTTTGTGTTCAAATGATAATTTTAACTCTCTCCGCCTTCCACCCAAGAAGGGCCTCTAGAATGGCTATCTTTGCTCGTGTGACTCTTAAAATCTTCTGGACAGAGCCACAAAAAGCTGCACTTGAATCTCCTAAACTTCAGGCCTAGAGCCAAAAACGGGCTCCCGCTTATTTGCCTATTGCGGCATTGCACAATTGAAGTGCAACTCGGAGGCGACACTGCAGGTGCATAAGAAAGTCGAAAACACAGATGCAAACACGAAGACGAAGACGAGAAAGATGGACATAGAACTATAATATACAAACATCTTTTCCACCTCGTTATTACACATCACCATTCGAGTACATTACATTCAAGAAAAGAAAATCCTCCGTTTTTTCCTACGTCAGCTATGCTGAATAACTTCGATATCTCCCCGGGACTAAACCACTTATTCCCAAGAACCAATTCTGAGTAGAAAATAACCGGAAACTATGGAGAGGCCATCTCTTTCGTTCCGAAAAGCAACGTCTTAAACTCATTCACTTCTTGATAAATGAAACGCCCTTCTGAATACTCTCTGCTAACTCTTGCTTTGCCTTTTCCAAGCCAGCCCTACAGGTTAACAAACAACAGCCGAAATTAGAAAACTTTATCTTCCTTTGATGTGTAATCAGAGCAGACTTAAAAATCTCAGGATTATTAAAATTCCAGACCTTTCGTACTCATTCAGTGGGCCAAGAGGAAGAACCTCCTCAGCCCCAGTACGACCGAGGCGCACTTTGGATGCAAAGAACGGAAGCTCAGTTACCTGAAATATGGGGACAACAATAAAGAAAATTATCGGTGGTTTCATTTTGGATTTGAGAGAAATACAAAGATTTTCAAATCTCGATAAGTTCTTTCAAGGCACCAAACCTGAGAAGCAACAAATGCACATTCAACAATACCCGCATCACCCCTCAACCCACGCAGGCATGCATCAGCAAACTTCACAGAAGCATATGCCTGCATATTTCATTTTCACATTATTTTAGCATATGAAAAGAGTCCGCATATCAAAAAGTCATCAAATTGCCTGGTCATGAAAGAGATCAAACTACATCCCAAGGGCCAAAAAAAGGACTGACCATTGAGAGAGTTGCCGAGCCAGCTCCAGCTTTAGCCTGATAGTTGTCAAGGCACAAACGTACACAATTCAGTTGGCTTCAGAACAAAAATGTAAGGAAGCAGAGAAGCAAAGCCTAAGATGTCATGTCAGAATTTCATTGTGGAAACAGATGCAAAAATCATACAGTTTCGGTTAGAAATCAGCAATCACTTTTAGAAAATCTGATATATCTAACAATCCTGTCACCACATGAACTTCTCCTCTTATCATCAAAATGCAAATCATTCTCTTAATATAACGGCAAGAGATGTATACGGTGCTATGTTTCTATAGTCTTTTTGTCACCTTCCTTTGTTTTCCTTAATGAGGACCAGAGGACCAGACAAAATAATCAGAAACTTAGATACTCTCCAAAACTGCTTGCTTCTACCAATAGCCCAAGACAAAGTGATCACCTTCTACATACTTTCACGTGCAAGGTTTCCCAATAATTTGGACAAAAATCTTTATATTAACACATTTCTTAGGGTAGCGGTAATGGAAAAATTTTCAAGGTTGTGATAATCAAATTCTAGTAGAGATAATATCAAGCTCTCTTCTGTTCATTACAGTGCATAGGCAAAGGCTTCACGCCATAAAGTGACTTGAGAAAGATATATGCCCACATGGACCTACAATGTGATTCTTGAGAAAATCTCATCCTTCTCATATAGAAAGTTCTTGGCAGAGTATATCTTCGAAATGGCTGGTAAATTTAAAGGATCTAGAGCTCTAACATGATTAAGGATGCAGTCATGTGTCTGGGGAAAAAAAGCTTGCTTGTAACAGTGTATTCCTTAGGCAGCTTCAAAACTTTGAAGCTTGTCACAAGCCCTTAAGAAAATGAACATCACTAGAACAGCTAAAGCACTATTTTACAACCTGAAAATGCAAAACTGAAGAGACTGACAGAATATGATATATCGGTAACACTGCCAATTTGATGTCCAAATCCATAACAAATTGAAATTTATATACCTCGACAACTTCTGTCCCGCCATTTTGGATGCGTGATGTCAGGTAATCAATTTCTGGAGGAGTGAAAGAACAAGGTGGTTTAACCTACAGATTTTGAAAATGCCAATTGCCATTTAGCATTATAGAGGAAAGTTGCAAGTTCCTATCAAACATATAATAAGTTCTCATCAGGAAGAATACATCACAAACCTGAGATAAAAGAGGTAAAATTGTCACTCCTGCATGACCCCCAACAACTGGAACATCGACTTCTCTAGGATCAAGACCCAGTACTTCTGCCTGCAAGACACAATGGAAAGGAATAAAGTTGTTGGCATTCATAGCATTGTCTCAAACTGGTATCTGTACAATTTTGCTGCCTGAGCATTAATACCAAGTATCTATGACCCCAAAAACCCTCATCATCATGAGAAGAGAACCAATAACTCTCACTAATACGGAACAGAGTTACATGATTATTTCACCTAAAACAATCAAATACATGGGGCGTCTCCACTCTACTGCTAGGCTTGCAAATAGCCGGGTTTTATTAACTTGCTTTTAAACCACTGCACATGATCCCATAGATGGGTGTTAACCTATTTAATAAAATTCAACTAAGTTGTCTTTTCGCAAGCCAGGAAAAGGTTGATGCCCTTGGAGCAAGTTACTAATTGTAGGTACACAAATTATAACGTTTAAGTCAAGAGAGCATGCTAAACAAGGTAACATATGCTTCCAACTTTGTAGGCTTATACAAAGTGACGATCTGATAGTCTGAACATAAAGATACTCCATGCTTCTCAATAGTATCAGCAAGACAGTAGAGGCAGGAGTGACACCTACCACAAAAGTATTTGCTCTAACTACATCGAGCGTGGTCACACCCAACAGTCTCTTAGGATCATAAGTGCCAGCTCTCTTGAAAACTTCGGCTGCAATGGGAACTGTGGAGTTAACAGGGTTGCTAATCAGGTTGACGATAGCTTTTGGGCATGATTTGGCAATTCCTTCACAAAGGGTTCTGACAATTCCAGCATTTATCTTGAACAGGTCATCTCTTGTCATCCCCGGTTTCCTAGGAACTCCAGCAGGGATGATGACAAGGTCCATTCCTACAAGGGCTTCCTCCAGTTGTGGCTGTCCCAGAAATCCGCGGACCTGATTATAGAAGAAACAAATTAGTTTGACGTAGTAAAAGATCCATATACAATGATGATATCGAGCTCACTCATCTGAAAAGGTAATCCCAACAATATCCCCAGAAAAAACAATAAACAATATCAATTTCCATCTTCATATAGAGACCAACAATTGTGTTCATCCCAAATTCAGCAAACGGCAATCTAATTGATGATGGGAGGGGAAACTCACCACGGCACCAGTGTCCATGTGGCTGATATCGGCGGTGACGCCAGGAGTATTCACAACATCATACAGATGAAGAACAGAGACGAGCGGGTTGATCTTCATCAACAATGCCAGAGGCTGCCCGATCCCTCCAGCCGCTCCCAGGATCGCGACTTTGAATCCCGGCGCTGCACCCTTTGCCCGGCAATTCGCACGCCTTAGCCCCGCGCTCTCCTCCATCTAAGAGTCACCCACAATGCACGATCACTCCTCATTAGCTCTTCAACCAAGAAACTAAGCATCATAATAAAAAAAAGCATCGCCAGCTTCGATAGTCGCAGCTCACGATTCAATTAAAGCTCACCAATTGCGTAACCTTTCAGGAAATTCACAACTACCCATTCCAATTTAGCGATTTTCGAGCAACGGAGACGACTCGCCCATAGAAAAAACAAGAAAGAGAGCGAATGAAAAGAAAACGGGCACGACCCACGATCGAGGAAGAGCCCAATTTCAATGGGCATACCTGCAAATTAGGTGGGTGAAGGTGAGCGGAGATTCTTGCGATGCGTTGGTTGGCCTCGGAAGCGGGCTGCATCCTGAATTCCGCTCAGAGAGGCTGGCGCTGATGGCAAAGAGCAAGCTTAGAATGGTGTACCCAGATAAATACAGAAAGCAAAGAAGCAGAGGGGCTGAGATCAGGACCTGAGATTGGGGAGAGGGGATGGGATGGAAGATGACGTGAGGCGAGGGATTGGGAAGTGTGGAAGAAAAGAGATGGGGCGAAGAATGGATCAAATCTTATCCTGCTAAAAAATAGATGATGGTTGTGGCCTTCGATGCACTTCGATCCTCTGCCTCTCCTTTGACTATCCGATCCGATCCTCCACCGTCTCCACTTCATCCCATCCTTTGTTTGCTTCTCCCGTTCGTTTTCCCTTTTTCCTCCTTTTTTTTTCTTGGGTAATCTTCAATAATTTGGCTGTCGGTTTTCCGCGGTGCAGTGGCTGCCGAGGTCCATGTGACCCATCTCAAAATTGCACTTATTTTTTCTTCCTCTTTTTTTTTTTCCCCGAATTAATATCACCAAAAAATCTCAAGTTAATATCCCACCTATCCAAACTAATTTTTAAATTAAAAAAAATCTCAAAGTGGTATATCGATCTTACATTTACTTCAAACTATTTTTTGTATCATAAACAATATGAAATTGTTACATTTATACTACATTTGCCCAATTTTATGATTTTGGTATAATTGTGACAAGTACATTAATTTGAAAATTTGTGACCAGAAATTAGTTTAAAGTAAGTGTATGACCGATATATCGGTTTGGACATGAAAATCGATTTGAAGGTAGGTGTGCTAGTTTGGGATTAGCCCCTCTTTCCTAAATATTGAAAGAGAGGCCAAACATCTTTATAACATTGGATTGATTACATTTGTCCCACTTACAATGAGTCATTAGAAACACTTAGGTCTATCGTGTTGGAGTGAATATAAGATGATGTATGTGTGAGGTAATTTGAATCTTGATCTTGAATCAATTCTGCACTAGAACAAAGGAAGATCGTCCATTTCAAGATAAGCTAAACAACAGGATAGTTCGATTATGTCAACTTCTAAAATCACCATGATAGTCCCTCCTATTGTTTATAGCGATTGTGTACCACGAACTGAATTGTTATCATCCTGAAGGTATTATACACACAAGGGAAGTGTAATCGGAAACATTTTATGGCCATAAGGTACTACCAACCTAAAAGAGCATTGTCAAACGACAGCTATTTTCTATATAGCAATTACACTGATCATATTGTCCAGGTGATTATATCTCATCCTTTTTGGGGTTTAGATGGACTCATTTTCGGTATTGGCATAATATAATAAACCGCGTGCTTTAAGCATAACATGAAATACCTTCTCTATTTTGCAAAATTAAAAAATGTCTTCTTGTGCCTATTAATAATTGACGTGGGAGCATCATCAGACACCTATATGCATATGGTTAATGATTTTTTTATTACATTATTTGTCCAATCAATTGCCCGAACTATCTTTTTGGCTACGCAGGGCCAACACCATAATACCGATATCCACTTTCTCAATGTGACCCAACTGCATATTTGGAAAATTTAATGGATTTTGAACAATGCATGATCAAAGAAACATTTTCATATAAATCGGCGACAAATATACTATCCGTAGAAGTACAGTACATGTTTGTAAAGTTTGAATTTTGCGTTAGCTGTAGATTCATTCAGAGCATTTCATACCGAATTTGCCGAGTTCGTTTCGCTTGATTAATACCCATTGGGCAACACAAACCCGGTCCACGAGAATAAACAGATTGCTGATGGACCGTTCTTATCTCCGCCAAGTTTGGATCCAACTGGTCCACCAACCAACGACAGACTTCCCCTTCAATGGTTTGGAGGTCCAATAGGCATGATATTACTATTTCAGGCGTTGCTGTTTTTGGTAATCATCTAATTGAACAGTTAATCTCATTATTCTTTCACGTGCACATCTTGTCACGAATGAAGACCATCAAAAGGTCAACATACCTAATGACATTACGAGAAAAACAACAATAATGGAACGTTTGTCTTACCATGTTGTCATAAAAAAAATGTGATAACTAAATAAGTTAAGAATTCGATAGGACTGATAGAAGTGATATTGACCTTCTCTTTGCTGACATACCACGACTGAAGGCATCTCTTAGAAAAAAAAGTGTACATATAAATTAAAAGTCAGTTGATTTTAATTAAGAATCGACTCCCAAATTTCATATTTGTAGTATGAATAGAATGTATGGATTCAACGTGAAAAAGGTATTAAATATAATATTCACCCATCTTACATTAGCCATTAAGATCAATATCAATCTAAGAGTAGGTCCATATGTTATAAGAGTTACAAATAAAGAGTTATTCACTGCTATCAATTGTAAGCTCATCAACAGTTAATTACATAATGGGCTGGTCTAAAACGCCATGGGCCTCTCGTCCATCATTCAAGATTGCATTAAGTTGTTGGGCCAGCTAGAAGAGTTAGTATCCATTTTGAACCAAGAGATTATAATAAAGCGGCTGATTGGGTTGTTAAGGCTCACCAAGCCGACTCTCACCTAACGAACTAGATTATTAGTCCCCATCATTCTGTTTGGTTGATCTTATGTTTGGATCTTGAATCCTTTTGTAATCCTTTATCTTCAGTTGAGTAATGAATATCCATTTTTACTAACCCAAAATAATAGAATAATAAAATAAAATAAATAAGTATTATTTCCTTCTTTCCTCAATTGCAAAAAAATCTCATCAATCAGATTTCTAATGTTTAGCCTCTAAAAAAAATTTGGACAATTATACGAATTCGGCGAAAAAAAAACAATTCTACAAATACGAAAAAGAAAAATTGCACCTGCATTTTCATGGGGTGAAAGCATTGTTGAAAGCACTACATAAATTGTCATAATAAAGACAAAAACATGCAAAGCGCTCTAAGATAAATTATATGACAAAAATGTCAGCATACACCCCCGTTTGACCAACTGTACTTGTTCAACCTAATATTAATGACGAATTAATGCATAATTAGACACGGATTACAAATAACGGTGTCTAATTCAAAGGCGGCTTCTCTAGCAATAGCTAGTGAAATTCCATCCCAGTACGACCAATCTTCGAATCAATCTTTTCTTCCCTTGAATGCCACAGGAAGAGTTCTGGGGAAGTTGAAATTCCATGAAATCGCTGTACAGAATGAATAAGAGATGGTCATTAGTGGTGATCGATAGTGAGGAAGTTACCCGATCGCTGTACAGATCCGAAGTTGTTTTTCTTCTCTCTCTCTCTCTCTCTCTCTCTCTCTCTGTGCATCAGGATCAGGCTTTCACTCACCGAAAGTTTGCTTGGCTTGTCTTCTTTGCTTCTCCTCGTCTCTCCTCTCTCTCAGCTTCATCCGCTGCTCGACGTGCTCAGAGTTGTTTGAGTTCCACTTCTGCTCCTGTTCCTTTCCAATCCTGTACAAGGACCCAGTAACACGCGAGCCTAAGCGGGTGAGAATGGCCGACTAATCTCAGGTTCCTCTTTCTTTTTTTCCCCTCCTTTTGCCATTGCGTACATCTTATTTGCTTCAAACGTCCGCAGAAAGAATTCTGAATTTGTTCTGGCTCGACTGATTTTGAACCCAGTTGGACATTTCCTCAGGACTTTCCATAGCTTGTATGAGATGCCTTGGTCTCGCTGTCAAGGAGGTTCTCCTTCCGACTTAGACCAGTTAAAAATGCTTATGCAGCAGCACTCATCTGTATTTTCGTACTGAATATATTAGCGAAACTTTCTAATGATCTACAGCGGGTAAAATCCAATCTTTTGATTTTCTCTAGTTCACACCAGGCCCTTAACGGCCAGACGCACTTTGCATCCTCAAATTACCCATGTCTCCAGCTTTTTCAAATCCGATAGACCATCTAGAGTTTCAATTTTAGCTCATTCTTTTATTTCCAATTGTTCCAACAAGTCCGCTGAACCAAGTCCTTCAATCGCACTTAGATTTGGGCAATCCATCAACGTTGACAACTTCAACCTCAAAAGATCGGCAAATCCCTCAAGGAGTTCTAAGCCTTCCTCAATGAACTGTTCAAGCTCATCAAGCTAAACTTCCTTCCAACAACACTGATAAATTGGCACACGTGTCAAGTTTCTCAGGTTGCGGCATATCACAAACTGATTTTTGGTTCATGACATTCTAGTGACAATGTTGACAAAGACGGTGGAAGGAACACAAGGAATTGTTGGTATGGACCATCTTAGAAGAACGAAGGACGACAATTCCAATCATGAGCACCACAGCTCAAATCCACCAATTTAGTTAGGTTTCACAGACTTGGGACCTAATGCTAAGAACATGATCCCAAGCTTAGGCTTATAAAACTTGTGGGAAGCTTAGGCAATACTTCAAGTTTGCTGCAATGCCATAAACCCAATTTCTTTAGGTGAGGAAGTATTTTGATCATCATGGAAAATTCTTAATACGGGTTACTTGTAAGTAGACTCTCAAATTATTTTTAAAATGGAAATCTGTTCCAGAAATAGAAAAAGGAAATTGTATTACCAAACGGATTTCTATTCCAAACTTGTTCCAAGAAACAGAAAAACAGAAAAATAGGGAAACATAAATTTTGTCATGCAAACCCTTAAGCTTTTCGAGGAACCATTAACCTCAATTAGCCTTTTGCTACGGATTGAACGCTTTAAACTCAAACAATCATAGAAGTTTGGAATCTTGGTCTTGTAGCAATTTGTGAGATCCAGAACTTTGAGCTCCCAGGCAACTTATTATAATAGCTAAAAAGACAGAAAAGGGAAAATCCAAAGTGAATTTAGAGGCGCTAAATGAATGTGTTGGAACTAAGTTGTAATTTGGTTGACTCGTTTTCCCCTTTAATCCATGTAGACCTATTACTCCAGTCGTGACCCATTTAATTTACAAAGAGCTATTGCCTATATAATCATAATTTAGGATCATAATTTAGGCAATAGGAATAAAAAAAAAGGGAAAAAAAGAACACAAACTCTACGTGAGACAATTGAATACACAGAGATAAACAAACAGTGAGGAATTGTACCTTGAGTAGCCTCCATTCAGCCCAGTCCTCTATGATGGAACTATAAGACAGTTTTTTTTTTTGGTCGGAAAACTATGTGAGAAGTTGAGAACTACAATACTGCTTGGATGGAAATTGATGGCCAGGGGCTTATGAGGAGACCTATGCTAGAACATGGATCTTAACCCTGAAAGCTTATTCTTACAGTCTCCGACAAAATGTCTCCTAGCTCATTTGAGGAACTTTATGTTTGGAAGCCTTAAAAACTCTTCGCTCATACAGATTCCAAAGGCATCTCAGCAGACTGCTTCAATGGCCTCCTTTCTCGGCCATTCAACGGTAAAATAAGAGGTAGCATAAAAGTAAATGAAAAATCTCTCTCTCTCTCTCTCTTTCTCTCTCTCTCATATGCAACTAAGACCTTAAGTTGAATATTACACTGAAACCTACAATCTTTCCACATGTAGGATGTATACATATCTTCGTCCAAAAATAGGCATGAGATGTTGAGAAAGATTTGTTTTTGCTCAAGATTGATGGCATTGTAGTTGATCTTCCACTTGTCCAGGGTCTCCTCATGAGTTATTTCCCTTAATTATCCTGTATATCTACCATGCAGCTTTGTTTTGGCGACCAAGTTATGAGCTTGGGACTTCGATAGCTAAGGGTTGTCCTCTAATCATAGAAATTACTTGTCTCAAAAGATCAACACAATCATCCAAGTAAGGATTTCACCCAAAAATATTTTACCAAAAAGCTCGAGAGATTGAATTTGTAATCCAAGTTTGGTTGACTTCTAGAACGCTTCTATTCCTAGTTGTCATCATTCCTCAGTTTCCTGAGCCAAATGGAACGTGCTTGATGGCTTATTTCTCAAGTTGTTCCTCATCATTCATATCGTCGAGAAGAATGAAGACTTTCCTATCAGAAAGTTGTCGTGCAATCACCTTGATCCCATAGTCAACATCATTGATTCCTTGTGAAAGCCCTGATCAAATGGTGTCGGATAATAGTTGTTTCTATAAAGTTATGAGGCCAAAGCTGATCGATGGTTCCTATACATTTCCCAGGAAGCAGCAATGACTGAAGAGGGAATTTAATTTGTTGATGACAACCTTAGTGACAGTGGTTTTCCTAATTCTTGTTCCACGGATTAGCACAAAGTGCATGCCCCCCCCCCCCCCCCCCCCCCCCCCCGCTTAAGTCCACATCCCCCAACTTCCCGACGGCTCCCACCGATGATCCATTCCAACTAAATGTTTAGCAGCATATTTGTCTTTTATCTTCAGATTCATCAAAATCTCTCGTATCATTGATTTAATGAATTTCCGGTGCCTACCATGTTAGTGAATCATCTCACTTGAAATTGTAAAAAATAACCTCAAGACACTCAACAATTGGTTGCAATCAACATGGCTAATACATCTCACTTAATCGACTAGTGCACCAAAAGGAAGAGACCTTTAAGGTTCTTTTTGAATTCCACGTCACTATGATTTAAATTGATAATCAAGTACCAAATATTATGAGTTTTTCTTCCAAAATGGTAATGCTTCCGAGGTGATTGACATGGATGGACAGGAAACTTGCTCCAATAGTATGTAAAAATCTCTCGAAAAGGAGAGAAAAGGTAACATATGAGAAGGTAATTCACAATTTACAAACACAAAGATACATGAAATAAGATTTATCAATGAACGAAGTACAGGAAGAAAACAAAAATAGGAGAGAAATACTCCTTGCACTTATTTACCCATCTCCCCCCTCTAAATTTACCAAAAAGAAAAATAATTTTGGCTGAATACTTACCCGATCCTCGACATCTTGCTTTATTTGTTTTGGTTGAATGATATGCTTGATCCTGTTACCAAAAATAGTTATCAAAGCACACAAGGTAATTGGTAACACCTCCGATACATGAAACCAATTCATTCGGAGCATTCTCTAAGAATTTCAAGCCTTGTTTCCTTTAGCAAAGCGTAATTTTAAAAAAAGTTGCTAACATGAGAAAACGATGTGGGAACAAATCATTACCTTGGCTCAATTCTCATGAAAAAATGCATGTGGCATGGCATATGTTTAATGGAAGAATTGCATTGAGCGTACTTTTAAAAGTTCGGGATAAGGTTGAATAAAGAAAAAAGTTCATATTGAAGAAAAGTTGAGTGATGATTCAATTTTTTACCTAAATAAATAAAAGGGATAATGACATAAGCAGTCCTTAGATTCTGACTTAATGTATTCAATGTGGTCCCTAAACTTTAACTCAATATACAATAGGGTCTCTAAATTTTTAATTTGTTCAATATAGTATCTAAACTTTTGGTATATGTTCAATATAGTCCAGAACTGTATGAAAGTCCTTCCATTAATTCAAGACCAGGGACTACATTGAACATTTTTATACAATTTCAGGGATTGTATTAAAAATGTACTAAATGTTCAAGGATTACATAAATAAAACTTTAGGGATCGCATTATACATTAGATTAAAGTTCAGGGACTACATTGAACAAATTCAAAATTCAAAAACTAAATTGCACAATGAGCCAAATTTTATAAACTACTTGTGTCATTTTCTCATTAATAAAATGCAGTGCAGCTCCATTGGATGAAGCAACAAAAGTTATTTTCAGAGAAACCAATGACAATGATAAAACATGTCATCCACGTAAATTATCAAATTTGCTCATGTTATCAATTTCTACGGACTTATATGAACTAGATCTTTTGCAGGTATTAAGTGTTAAATTGCTAAAAAAGGAGGAGAGATGATACTAAAACACTATCTTACGTACAAAGCAACCAAGTCTTTTTACAAAAGACAAAATACATCACGTAAAACACACCATAACTACCCATGTTCTCCATAAAGCACTTGCCCCACTAACACCTAAAACTAGGATAACCAACACACATGACTCCACTAACTCTAATAACTAAAAAACCAAATCAGCAACATGTGAAAAATAAAATAACTATTTTATCAACAATCCCTCCCTTAAACTGATGTTTGCTAACATTCAGTTTAAAGCCTTGATCTTTTTCACTGTGCAAACACCTAGTAACCTTCTGAGCTTGACAAATGACTCCATCTTGAGGGCCTTGGTGAATATATCAGCAACTTGATCTTCACTCCTGCAGTAGATTAGATCAATTGTTCCATCATTACTAAGATCTTTCAAGAAATAAAACTTCACATCAATGTGCTTGCTTCTTCCATGTAACACCGGATTCTTGGAGAGTTTTATTGCTGAGTTATTGTCACAAAAAATTTTAGTAGGTCGCGGTTGCTTGAATTGTAACTCCTCAAGAATTCTCCTTAGCCAAATAGCTTGATAAGCACTAGCTGTTGCAGCAACAAATTCAGCTTCTATACTTGACAATGTGACAATTGGTTGCTTCTTGGATGACCACGAAATAGCACCTGTTCCAAATATAAAAGCATAACCCGAAGTGCTCCTCCTATCATCTTGATCTCCTGCATAGTCACTATCAGTAAATCCCAACAAATCAGACTTTTCACCCTTCTTGTAAAATAGCCCAAAGTCTCTAGTTCCTTGCAAGTAACGAAGGATTCTCTTGGCAGCTAATAAATGCATTTGTGTAGGATTCTCCATATATCTATTTATTAAACTCACATAATACATTATGTCTAGTCTTGTTGCAGTTAAATACATCAAACTACCCACAATTTGTTTGTAAAGTGTGTTGTCAACCTTCCTCCCTTCATGATCTTTGTATAATTTTAAGCCAAACTCAACTGGAGTGTTTATAGGATTACAATCCTTCATCTGAAACCTGTCCAAAATTTCTCCCACATATTTCTTTTGAGAAATAAAGATCCCATCATTCGATTGTACCACTTCTATGCCAAGGAAGTAATGCATCATACCAAGATCAGACATTTCAAACTCATCCATCATGGATTTCTTGAATTCTTCAAACATGCCATCACAACTTCCAGTAAATATAAGATCATCAACATACAAGCGAGACAATAAGCATTTTCCCTTTATCTCCAATCTTGACAAAAAGTGTATGCTCATAAGGACATTTTGAAAAACCAACTTTAAGAAAATAAGTTTCAATACGACTATACCAAGCCCGAGGGGCTTGTTTTAGCCCATAAAGAGCTTTCTTCAATTTATAAAATTTATGCTCATTTCCAATCTTGACATAACCAGGGGGTTGCTCGACAAATACCTGTTCCTCCAAGTATCCATGCAAGAATACCGATTTGACATTTAGCTGGAAAATAGGCCAAGAATTTTGTGCCGCAAATGCAACCACCAATCTGATCGTGTCATGTCTCGCAACTGGAGAAAAAACCTCTGTATAGTCGATCACATATTGCTGCTTGTATCCCTTGGCTACCAAACGTGCTTTGTATTTGTCAACTTCACCATTTTCTTTCAGTTTTGTTTTAAAGACCCACTTTACACCAATGGTTTTTTGTCCATCCGGAAGATCAGATAACTCCCAAGTATCATTTCTTTCGATGGCATTAATTTCATCATCCATCACTTTTCGCCATTTTTCTTCTTTGACAGCACTCTCAAAAGTTGTAGAGTCATAATTTGAAAATAAGGCAAAGTGAGTAATTGAATCGTCAATTCCAGTTACCTCATAATCTTCCATCCAAGCAGGCTTTCTTCTAACGCGACGAAGAGATTGGGCTTCTTCTTCATTGACTTCAACAACTGTTGGCGAAATTCCAGCAGCTGTAGAAGTCGTATTTGATGAATTTTAGGGCATACAGGGTGCTGAAATTTGCTCCTGTTCAACATCATTGTCATAAAGAACTTGGGTAGGCTACTGCCTATTCCAATCCCAAGTGTTCTCTTCATCAAAAACAACATCCCTGCTAGTCACAATCTTCTTTGTTAGTAGATTGAATAATTTATATGCTTTGGATGCTTCACTTACACCAAGAAAGACACATTTTTTAGCTTTGTCATCAAGTTTCTTCCATTTCACATCCGGGACATGGGCATATGCGATGCATCAAAAAATTCTAAAGTGATCTACAGCCAGTCTTCTCACACTCCAAGCCCCCTCAGGTGTCATATTATGAACAGCAAAAGTTGGACTTCTGTTCAAAACATGAATACTCCAATTTACTGCTTTTGGCCAGAAAGTCTTTGGAACTCTTCCTCCTGCCAATAAACTTCTCACCATGTTGAGAATTGTTCTATTTTTCCTCTCAAATACACCATTCTGATGTGGTGTGTATGCAGCAGTAAGCTCTTTTCGAATGCCATACTCTGTACAAAAAACTTCAAATTCTTTTTAGCAATATTCACCACCACGATCTGTTCGAAGAGTCTTAATGGTCTTTCCTGCTTCATTTTCAACACGAGTTTTGAAGCTTTTAAATGTGGAGAAAGCTTCTAATTTTTCCTGTAAAAAATAAACCCAAGTTTTTCTGGAAAAATCATCAATGAATGTAATTAAGTATCTTTTATCTCCATTAGAAGATGGATTTATGGGACCGCAAATGTCCAAATGCACCAGCTGTAAAACATCCTTTGCTCTCCATGAATTTTCTTTTGAAAATTGAGAACGATGCTGTTTGTTAACAACACATACTTCACAGACTTGAGAAGGAACAGTAATTTGAGAAAGACCCGTCACCATGTTTTTCTGTTGGAGGGTCTTCAATCCACCAAAACTCAAATGACCATAGCGAAAGTGCCAAAGCCATGAGGGATCTTTCTTTTCAGCCATCAAGCAAGACTGAATATTTTCAATCTTTAATGGAAACAATCTATTTGAATTCATAGGAACAACTGCAATAGCACCTCTAACGGAATCATAAATTTCACAGACACCCCACTGAATGGTGATTACATAACCCTTTTTCTTGTAATTAGCCAGCACTCAATAGGTTACTTTTCAAGTCAGGAACATACAACACATTAGAGATCGTTTCCACAAAACCATTCTTGGTTCTTATTTTAATATCACATTTTCCCATCACTTTCACAGTAGAATGATCCCCAAAACTCACAGTGAAATGAAAATCTTCATTTAGATAAGAAAAAGAAAACTTACTTCCACTCATGTGGTTACTGCAGCTTGTATCCACATACCAAATATCTTACTCGCGCTCCTTTTTATCTTGAATAGCCATCAACAACGTTTCTGCTTCCTTTTCTTCAACAAAATTTGAACTCTCTGCCTTTTCTTTATTATTAGGCAGCCTAGTATAACATTCAGATGCATAATGACCAAATTTATGACATCTAAAACACTCTACCTTGAATTTGTTAGGATCTCGTCCTCTGCCTTTGCCTTGAAATTGGTCATTGTTGGCTTTAAAATTCCTGCCAACATCTCTATTTCCTCGATCTCCCCTTCCTCTACCTCTACCTCTACCCCTTCCTCTAAAATTGTTGGAATGAGTATTGGTAGAAGCCTTCAACGCTTGCTCCTCTACTGTTGAACTTCTGTTCATCTTCTGTTCATGGACCAATAAGGAGCTTTGCAATTCATCAAGAGAGAGCGCATCTATGTCTTTCGACTCTTCAATTGAGCAGACAACATAATTAAACTTTGGTGTCAAGGAACGCAAAATCTTCTCCACAATTGTGACATCATCCATCTTCTCGCCATGGAATCGCATCTTGTTGCTGATCTCCATTGTTTTGGCACAATAACTAGTGACAGATTCTCCATCCTTCATCGCTAGTGTTTCAAAATCTTTTCTCAAGGCTTGAAGCTGTGCACGCTTCACCCTAACAGAACCTTGATATTTCTTCTTCATAGAATCCCAAATATCCTTGGAGGTTTCTTTGCAAAGAATAGTCTCCAAGATGGAACGATCGATAGCCTGAAAAAAAAAAAAAAATTTGCCTTCAAGTCCTTTAACTTTCTAGCTTCCAATTCTGCTTTATGGGGATCTATCAAAGCCATGCCTACTGGTGGCTCTTGACTTCCAGATTCGACAACCGACCAATACTCCTTTGATCGTAAAAAATTCTCCATCAACATACTCCAATGGTCATAATGACCATCAAAGCGTGGAATTGCTGGTTGAACAAAGTTGTCGGTGGCCATAGGAAATATTGTTGCTGCAATTTTCTCAAGAAAGTTTTTTTTTTTTTTTTAAACTCTCTCACGTTTTTCTCAGGCTTTGATACCACTGTTAAATTGCTAAAAAATGAGGAGAGATGAGACTAAAACACCATCTTGCGTATAAAGCAACCAAGTCTTTTTACAAAAGACAAAATACATCACATAAAACACACCATAACTCCATAAAGCACTTGCCCCACTAACACCTAAAAACTAGGATAACCAATACACATGACTCCACTAACTCTAATAACTGAAAAACCAAATCAGCAACATGTGAAAAATAAAATAACTATTTTATCAACATTAAGTGGGATTGTGCCATTAGAAAATCTACAAAACCTTACAGTTCTTCATGCGAGTGAAATTAGAGTACAATTGAAGTTGTGCAGAGAAAAAAAAAAGAAATAAGGTTGCATCTGAGATTCTGGATAATCTCGTATATTCTAAAACAAATACGATGATAATGAACAAGCTTGGCTCCAGGCAAGCATCGATTAATCTTGCTGAAGTTGACAGGCTTCTTGATTATGTTAATCCACTTGAAAAAGATTTGGATAGTGATATGCTGGGTTTCGATACAAGTAATCTTGGAGATGATAATGATGTGATGATCGAAGCTGTTACTCCATGGACAGATACTAGATCCATTTTCTAAGTTCGGTTTTCAATTTGCTTGTTACACGAGACACGTTAAACTCAGTACGGCCCATTGGATGGTCGTATGTTATTTACTAAACTATACACGTTAAGATTTCAACTCGCTACTCAATGTATGCAAGTTCAAAGACTTGGTTTAAGGAATTAAAAGTTCAAGAGCTTGATTAGGAAAGTCCATAAGTCTAGAGACGAAAAGTTTAGTTTTCCAATTAGAAAGATGTTCGATGTCTTTTGTCGATTGCCTATGATATGTCTAGAGGATTTGTTGAGATAAACGTGTAGCAGTGTGCACGATCACAAATAAATTGGATACAATAGAGAAATTAAATGAACATTGAAGCGAAGGATAGCTACCCAAATATTTACGTGGTTTGGCAATTTTGCCTATATTCAAGAGAGGACGACGAGTGTTTCAATATCATCACCAGGAATTACGAGAGAATTGAATCAAAACTCTATTCATTGGAGCCTGATAACAATTTCACTCGAAAATGGATGATCATAGAGGGTGTTTCTCAAAGGTATAACAGAGTACGAAAACCTCAAAACACTTGCTACTATCCTGTATAATTGTAATCAGTGCATCAAATCACGAAATAAACTCCGAATTAATCGAATAAATTCCGTTGATTGCCAAAATAATTTACCAACCAAAGATAGACCCATGAATTAGTCAACGAACATGACACACTCTTCTCAGGAATTTTGTCTTGTCACTACTCCAACAGGATAGGTCCTAAAAGCAGGGGACATTCCAATGCTGAACCAACTTGCGCGTTCTGAAGTCGTGCAGCTGCAGGGCATCTCCATGTCTTTTTTGGCAGATTCAGACACTGCTTGGATCTTTGCATGTTCTTGTCACTTCATGCTGAGCTCGAGGCACGAACGTACGAAGATCAAATAAACTAAAAGACAGGGGAAACTTACAAATTTGCAGTCATTAATCTAATCAGACAAAAGACCGATTTGAGTAAATCAAGATTTGGGGTTTTGCTGGGTTGGGTGAGCGGTCAATCCAGGGGAAGAAACAAAGTTGCAGGAGGAGCAAGAAAACCGGCGGAGTGCAAAGTTGCGGTGATGGTGGGTACAGAAGAAACCGATTGGGGGAAGTTGCACGGAAACGACGTGTTGTCTGGGGTGAGATTAGCGTGATGATTGATGGCTTGAAGCCAATTGGAGGGGGACCAGGGTGAAAGGGAGAGTTTGTGTCTTATACTAGAAAAACGGACCGGAGAGAAAGTTGAAAGGGGCTCTTCACCGGCCGCTCAGTGCCAGTTTACAGTCCCTTGCCAAAAATGATGACAATTCTCCTTCCCTCTTTTCTTTTAAATTTTATACACAATTTATATATAATATATTCTTAATGACAAGACAATGATCCAATCTTTCGGTTAGATTGATCCTCGTAAACTTACATAAATCGCCCTATCCACATGCATCGGATAAGATAGCACTCACAATGAGATCGGCATGGTTCTCGAGATCCCTTTTGAGTGAGAAATGCTGTGATTTGAACATGAAATCTGTCACATTAAAATCTAATGCGTGATTACTCTAGAGACCTTTTGAAGGTAAAGCCCAACCGCAAGCATGTCATGTGAGTACCTGGATTCAAGAAAAGCTCCATTTTACTTTCAAAATGAGCCTCGAGGTAGTACATGTACATGTTGTAATCTCGGGATGAAACCTGGACATTAAACACTGGACAAACAGCGTGTGAAACGAGAAATCCATATAATAAACAAATGCCCCTTTGCCCTCGGGACCCCTCTTTATAATCCCATCTCTCTGTCTCTCCCTCTCCCAATGATCTCTCTGTTCTTCTCTCTCTCTCTCTCTCTCTCTCTCTTCATCTTCATGTTAGAGAGAGAGAGAGAGAGAGAGAGAGAGAGGTGCTGTGCTTAGTATAAATAATGGTGGGCTATTGGCCTTCGTCCAGATTATCAGAAACGGATGAAGGCAGAGAAAAAGCAATTCCTCATGTTTTTCCTCTGAGGAGGACGGAATGACCGAAACGCCCTCCCACGCGAAGCCTTCTGATTCGGCGTCCAATCGCAGCTGGAAGGCCGTTGTCGTCCGACCATCAGGTGAGGTGCACGGTCGCAATGTGAACCCGTTCTCCAGTGGGAACCAGTTTCCTAAATAGAATAGTGAAAGTAAAGGCAGACGGTCAGGAGCCAGGCAAAATTTTTCAGTCTTTGTCACACTTGTTGAATTTCTCATTTGTTATGTACACTCAATACTTGTGTTTCTAACAACCAAGGAGAGAGTTACCTGGTCGAGAACTCGATCATGGCTTCATGTATGTAGTCTTCTTCTTTGCGATCTGGAAGGTTTTCAATGCAAAGATAGCATGTTGGAGTCTATACATGGTCTTTCATGCGTCACTCCTTTCGATCATGTGACAAGTCGGTTGCAGATCATAGCGTTGGCAAATTGCTCATTGAGCATGCTGCAGAATTTAAGGAAATAATGATGTTCCATCTGGTAAGATGTAAATGCTAATCCTATTAGATGAGGTCAGGGGATGGATGCTTTGCTTAATCCATAAGATAGTGGATCCGTCGAGCTTTGTCCGTCTGCTAGTTAGTTGTTCTCTCATTGTTGATAGCCGATCAGTTTATCCTTCATGCTTCTGATTCATTCTTCTAATGTCACGTCCCGAAAAAACTTTGCCCATTGAACTCATTGCGTTTTTATCTGTTTTCCATCAGCAGAAAAAGTTGCTTCCGATTAAACCGGACGAAGCAGAAATTGTGGGTTGTCTTTAGATCCTTAATTCCCTGGCAAACTTGACATGCCTTCTCCTTTTTGTTCTCCCGCCCACATTATCATGTTTGCATTTTCATTCAATCAAAATGAATGTTCTTCTGGCTTATATGCTGCAAATCTTTACTCATGGAACGTAAGTATTCGGATCACCAGAGTTCAATGAAGCACAAGTGGCTAATGCATGTATAGCTTAAGAGTCCAAATCTTCTGTCTTTTCGTGATGATCTTTTGATCTATGCCAAAGAAATTCTCTGTATGTTAGCTTATTTCTTTCCTGCTTACTTCCTCATAACATCTAGCATCTTTCGTACTCTTTCTTCTTACCGCTTTAGGGAACACAAGGTTCCGCAGTACTAACCTCGACCTGATCAATAATGGCGTTAATCTCACATCTCTCCGAGATGGGGACGCAAATGAATGGGTCTAACTCTTATCTTATCCTTATTGAAAGAAATAATTTTCATTTATGCCGAGTGACATACATGAAAGCTCTGAGTCAGACCTTAAAATTGGAACTTCTGGGGTACTATACGAAGAAAGGTTTTACTTTCCATAATTGCGTGTTCTCTTTGCTTTGCCTTCAAAAACAAACAAGCGAGAGCAATTAATTTAATTAGGCAGAGTATGCGAGTGCAGTGGATCGTGGAAACAGAAAGCACGTAAGGCCAAACTCGTCAGTCAGTAAATGCTGTGCAAAAGGCGGGCTTTGCTTGTCTCGTTGCTATTAAAAAAATGATGTCGAAGTGTCTTGGGAGTTACTCTTTCTTCGCTAGCTATCTGGTCTTGGAATCTAGCGCAACATTTCGGCGATGGGTTGGATAATCAAGATCAAAAGCACGAGCACAGGGATTACTTAATGATTATAATCCCTTTTGTTTGGTTTACATTTCATGATTGTGCTTATGTTCGCACTCAGGCTGAGGTCAAGGAATGCGGCGAATTTGTTTTTAAGTTGTCTTGTTTTTGAATGATTGAAAACGGGAATGCTTTCGAGCATGCGTGTGGATCCTGATGATTAGATAGCCTCGAACTAGGTATTTTATTAGCATACCAAAAACTTGATTAAATTGATCTAGGGCATCGGGCACTTCAGGACTGTCTGATGGATAAATCCCACCTGTTTCGACAACATTTATGTGTAGAGTGCCCGAGAAATTGATGTTTAATATCTGCTCCTTCTGAAGGCGAGAGCATATGCCACACGCATCTGGTAATTACTCGTGCTGTAGTTTGCCTCCATACAACTGAATTTGAGTCCAAGGTTGCAAAGCCTCCATGCCTTTTACTGACAAGGTCATGCTACGGTACATTGCTTCCTGTATAGTAGAGACTCGAGAGGATCGTGCCCATGCTCATAGCTCGGCCAAAATGTGGAAACATATTAGGAGAGAACCTGAAATTACCAATAATGTCGAGTTCAAATCAAGCAAAATGGGCAACTCAGAGAGAAAATGTGACAGCAAATCGCTCACGGAGATTCAGACATCGAAAAATTTAAGAGGACATAAATTTCAAACTGAACCAGACTATTGGTTGGTTAAAGCAAGGCCAATTCATTTGAGCAGCTTACATCCAAGCACTCGGACATTTAAGTGTGAAGTTAAGAACAAACCAAAAGGAGAATACAGCAAAGAGTAATCACCTCTTGGACCTCTCCTTGGCTATTGTGCAAACAGTGCGCTATTTTTTTGCAAATGGAATGATCCTAATAGTACCGAAACACGAAGGTTGACATGTATCTAGAGCAAGGATTTAGATCCAGTCTACCATATTTCAACCAGGTGTAAAAAAGTACAAAACCAAAAACCATTCCAAAGGGTATTTGCTAGATCATCAGCATGCTAGAGAACTTCATTCTTCACCTGCATTTAGGTGTGAATTTATCATGCTAACCTTGAGAAATCTCAATAGCAAATGGAGAGTTGTGAGCTTTAGAATGATTCTACTCATCTTTCTCACATGGTTGAGAGGCTCACCTGCACAAGAAATGCAGGAGCTGGTTCATACTTATCCAGGGGCTCCTTACATTGCTGAATATCTTTAGAATCCAGTCTCAGCATGGACTGATATAACAGCAAGGAATCCACACAACAATCAGAGAATGAGATAAATTGCTTCAGCCTGCTCCAGAAAAGGGAAAGGAAATGTTGACAACTGAAAAAATTTGATCCAAAGTTAATTGAAGTAACCTAAGAGCAAGACATATTAGATAGGAAATGTGTGCTCATGATGGATGGCAACTGTCCGCTCCCAAAGATTAACATTACTGAAAATAGCCAAGGTTACTGAGAGAGAAACAAAGACTGAAAATTGCAGAAAACCTTTCCAGAAGGATGCATCTGGAAGTGACCGGGTTCGAGCAAAACTATACATCTGGTAAAATTTCCCGATGAACATGAATCTCGTCGTTGACTGAAGTTCAAACGAATTAATTGTCCACCCAAACCCCATTTCTCGACATCCTTCTGACCGGCGATTCTAAAGCACCGTCAGGACAAAATTGACCTTGACACCCATCTAACCCATGAACACAGATTACCGCATTCTCACAGTAAACTAATCATCAACAAGCACAAATTGCCATTTGAAAATCCACATGCAAACAGCCTTATCACAACAGCTTTTCCCCTTAGCCTAATATCGAAAAGCAATGAGAAATCGCAGTATTTGGTGTCCAGACCATTAAGACAAGAAAAAAAATTACAATTGCCTGACCCTTTTATGAGCAAAAAGAGCCCACATCACATTCCTCCTTTGGAACACCGTTCTAAAGACCCATATATTAATCAAGATAAATTAGATAAGAGATGTGCCATGGAAGATTCAATACCAACAATCTTTTCTATCTTTCAATTCCAAGTTACGTGCCCAAGTCACCAAATGATGTTACTTTCATGCTTATCAACCAAAGATATTTATCCACATGCCCCGTCACACATAATTCATGTGAGTCCATGGAACAAAGGAGATTCCTGCATAGGGGTGGCAATGTTCGATGCAATAGAGACATGAAATCCGAACAAGGAAAATTTTAGACATTTCGATTTCACATGACGAAAACTACCCAGAACTCACAAGAGTCGACACGCTCCAATCCTTACTACTGAAGAAAAGCAAATAGTCATCATAACGAATACAACCTCCTTTCAGGCATAGACACAACCTCAACAGATCGACGTAATTGCCACCATGACTCCTAAAAAATTGAAGACAGAGAATTTAATGCTAATATTAGGTCTTTTTAGTCGGCGACTACTATTTTTTTTTTTTCCAGTTATAGGTAAAGAAAAATCATTATAGAGCACCGAGGAAGGATGGGGGCAAACCGCAAAGTCATGTACACCATGATTGAGAAAAACAAAGAACATTAATTACATTGCAACTTTGGAGGAGCTGCGGCCGCAATCATTGCGTCATTCTCAGATGAATTGGTTTTTTTTTTTTTTTTTTTTGATAAAGGTAAGAATATATTAAGGGAAAATCAGCTATACAAAAAACGGCGTCAAAAACTTTCACTCATAGTGCAAAAAGCAGAATGGGTGGAAGAGTGAAAAAGCAGAATGAGTGGAAGGGAGCCGATGTAAAAGAACCAGAACAAACACAACAACACCAGTTGAAACAACCGGCAAAATACCACGGCAAGCGCCTCGGATGAATTGGTTGTTTTTATCAGCAGGTTAAAGAATTTGGCATTGGCACACTAAGTTTTCATCCACATTCATAATTGCGCCGAAGTTGTTTGATGAAACGATGGAGAATATACGAAGCTCCTTCCTTGAGCCTTTTCACCTCACTAGTCAAGGAAGTGAAATGAATGGAGATGTCCCGCCCCAACTCTCCTCCGTCGATTCACTTCGTTCTCTCTGGAGGTTGCCCTCCGAGTTGACGAGTTATTTCCGAGCTGCCCCCCCTCTCCCTCCCTCTTTCTTATATTCCATTATTTTCTTTGCTTCTGTTGGTTTCATGTATTTGGGGGGGGGGGGGGGGGGGGGGTGGTGTGTTGGACTTTGGTGACTCTTCGGATCAAACACTCCTAATCAGCCTGGGGAGACTTCAAATCCCATAAGAATAGAAAAAAGACCTAATACAAAAGATCACCAACTCCGGTGAGCACTAATTTAGGGAGATCGTAGAACAAGATTGGACTGACCTTTCTAGACTAATTCTAATTTGGTTTCGGTTCTAAGTGCAGAACTGGACCAAATTGAAGAATCAAACCGGACCAACATGATTAGTTCTAAGATCAGTCCCAAGATCTAGATGGTAGATTATAAGTTTTAAAAAACTAAGAATTGATCCCAACATGGGAGGTTCCTAAGTTCCAAATCTCGAACCTGCCCACCTTGAAGCCACTCACTCCAACCCCACAACCCTATATTCAAACTATGCTTAGGACTAATCCAATTAAATGCTCACAATAAAAATTTAGCACTTGATGTTATTAAGTTTGTCATAAACATCACTAAAATTAATTTTGAAACAACCCTTAAATAGGATAATTAAGTGATGGTTAGTTAATTCATGAAATAGGAAAGTCATTAACGACGATCAAAATCTTACCAACTATGTTATTAAAACATATCAACAATGACCGTAAATCCAGATATGACAAGAACTTAATTATATTCGATCATCAATCCATAACGTTTGCGGAGTTATCATTTACTCAAATGCTTATGCTCATTTTGTGATGAAAATCTACCTCTAGTTGGTATGTACAGAGATATAGTTGTAGAATCTAAATAGAGTAATCTTGAGGATTTTTTCCTCTAGTCACCCGAGTCATGTGTATGGGTTTGGCTTTGATACATGGTCCATTCCCATTATGATTAGGTTTAGCATCATGTCGTCACGTGTATCCAAAATCCATCTCATCACGCATAATATGGATGGAGTAAAACAATAAGAATGTGTAAGATTATTTATCTTTAATCATGAAATAGATACATATCTTTCATTTCTATGTTTAGAAGAAAGAGCAAGCTTACAATTTTTTTCGGTTAGAAAATTGATCTGGGAAATTTTCCCCTCTTTTATGAGATGCGCCCGAAGTCACATCCATGATTAAGCTGAAAACGTTTCTAATTTAATATTTTTCTATCATTTTGTTTATCCTTTTGAGTATCTGTTTTACTGCTAAAAGATGGGAATCAATAAAAATCTCTCTCTCTCTCTCGTTTCAAAATGATGGATGTCTTTCTTTCATTGGTGAAAAAGCGGAGATGAAATGTTATAGGCTCTCTTTAAAAGTTACTAAAGGGTCACATACCTATTACCGAATATTCCGACTTGGTGATAATTAATCCACATCACCTTCATTCTAAAGCTCAAAGTTGAGCAAGCTTGTCGCTATAACCTCACCAGGATACTAGTAGCTTGGAAATCTCTTCGCACAAATGATGCTCCAGACAATTCAGCATGCGCTTTTCTGAAGTTTGCCTTGTGAAAAATAGCCGATCCCTTTACTATTATGAACGGGTGTGCAACCGGCCAGTCCAACCCCAGGAGCCGGACTGACCTGATCTCACCAAGCCAGTTCTCACGAGGATAGGCTACAAGAGAAAGTGGTTTAGAAAAATTAAAGAGTGAACATTCTTAAATATTTGCTCTAATTTGCTTTTTTCTCATTCAACTTCGGTCCAGAACTGCGGTGTGAAAGTGGGGCTTTGCTTGTCTCGTTGCTGTCCAAAATGACCTAACCTCTGAATCTATTTAAATGTATGTATACAAACGTAAATTCATATTGATTTATAACCAAAAATCATTCTAGTTTGCTTCTACGGGCACACATGAGAGAGGTAGAAATATGCCCAATTACACAACAGTGAAGAACACAGATTTGGATGATAGAAAATGTAACTACATTGTGCATTATTTAGACTGCATCAGGAGCAAATTCTCAAAATTATGTAAAACCTTGTTCCTTGCTGGTTTTTCTGAGATTGGGAACACAAATCTGCTAACACCATCAAGAGAAGCTTGACCATGACATCCTTATACCCATAATCACAAATTACTGCATTCTCACCGTACATCAATCACCCTAAACACAAATCATTATGTGCGTAACAAACACAAGTTTTCCATTCAAAATCCTTGGGCAGATGACTTATAAAGATAGCTCGTCCCTTCAACCCAACATCAAAAAGCAGAGAAAAGAAGTGAATGTATTTTGTATCCAAACCATCAAGAGTCGAAATAAATTACATTTGTGTGGCCCCTTTATGAGCAAAACAAAGGTTTACATCAAAGAAGTGAGATGAAAAAGTCTTCTACAGGCATCCACAATCCACAATTGTAATGTCATTTAAAATCCACATTCAAAAATCAGGCACCAATCAGTAATTTATAACCGCGAAAATGAAATTCCAATCTTTTTTATGTTCCCGCTGATAAGCTAAAATTCCCACATCGCATTCAAGATAAAATAGATAAAAGTTGCGCCACAGAAGTTTCAAAACCGGTAGTCACCAGATGATGCGAGCTCTGCAAGTAAAGTTTGTGCTTAGTAACCACAAGACATTTATCCACACGCACAGTCACACAAATTCATGTAAGTTCATGGAACTAAGGAGACTCCTAGGTAAGGGTGGCAATATTGGATGCAATAGAAACATGAAACTGACAAGGAAAATATTAAATTTTTGGATTTTGCAGGACTATCAGCACAAGGAACTCACAAAACTTGACACATTCTAACCCCTTACTACTAGAAGAAGCAATCAGTCTTCATAATGAATACAACCTCCTTTTTGGCCTAGACAAAACCTTAACAGGTTGACACGGTTGCTAGTGACGCTCCTAGAAAAATAAAGACAGAATTTGATGCTATCATAAGAAGGTCTTTTTCATCGGTGACTACTATACACGGTTTTTCTTTCTTTTTATGAGTTAAGAGAAAATCATTGCAGGGCACCAAGGGGAGTGGGTGCAAACTGCAAACCGTTATACCTGATAAATGAGATTAAGCAAAGAACATCACTTACATTGCAATTTTGGAGGTGATGTGACAGCAATCATTCCGTCATTGTCCGATGAATTTGCTGTTCTATCAGCAGGTTTAAGAACTTGAAATGAGCACACTAAGTTTTCATCTACATTCATCATTGCACCACCGTTGTCATGTTCACTGCAAAAATTAGGAGCAGAAAATATAGTCACCAGTTCTCCATCAGCAAAGAATTCATACCCATCTTCAACAACCTGTGACAAGCATTGTTAATGATGCTGCTCTTTCTGTGGCTAAAAGCACCAAAATAAGAAAGCATTAACATGTCATTAACCTGGTGGCCACGACAAACAAGGTCCAGATCATGCTTTTTCAAGAATTTAGACAATCTATCTGGGCCAAAGGTATATGAAGTGCCTTGATCTTTCATTCCCCAGCCTTTGACATCCTTATCAGGATCTGACCAAAGCAAATCGTGGAGGAGACCACGATATGGAACTTCACTTGGGCGCTGCAAGCCTCTAATTTGATTCAAATTTTTTAACTTGGGGGAAAGGCCACCATGCATGCATAGTATGTTGCTCTCTATGACAGCGGCCACTGGAAGACAGTTGAAACAATCAATAAACTTCTTCCAAACAGTAACTGTCATGCGGCGTTTACATTCATCATAAAATCCATATATCCGATTCATGGATGCACACTCATGATTTCCACGTAAAAGGAAGAAATTCTCAGGGAACTTAATTTTGTAGGCCAGCAGAAGGCAGATTGTCTCCAGACTTTGCTTGCCATGATCCACGTAATTTCCAAGAAATACATAATTGGCATGAGGAGGGAAACCTCCAAGTTCAAAAAACCTCAGAAGATCAGAATACTGCCCATGAATGTCACCTGGAAAAAGAGAGTATGCAGTAAATGACTCGATCAAGCAAAAACACATGAAATACGGTTGACAAATAGTCTCATAGTGCAGAAAAGGAATGTACTGTACACAACATGAAAACTTCATCCAACAGTCATTCTTAACCACAGTGACAGAAGGCTTGAAAATTGCGAATATTTCCCCATGATTTCATACCAAATGGAGCACAATGATATAAGGAAGATGGATCTAACCCTGCAAAGGTAAAAAGGGCGGTTGCTTTTGGTGAAGCTTATATATGCCCCAACCTTAATAGACCTCAAACATTAGAAAATGCCATCGGCTTAAAGTTATAGGAGGATTAGACATTTTTCTTCGATGACAAAAAAGTCTGTCTCAACAAACATCGCGTCACATTCTAACCCGCCATCAAGGAGAGAACTCAAAAACCTGACCACTAATCAAAATCCAAATCAAACGCCATTTTACTTCCCTCGGTGAGTTCCTAGATTGGATCTCAAGGCCTAATTATCCCTCAAACTAATCAAACAGCTCAACCTTTCATAGTTTAGGTCACCAAATACAGTGGCTCCAAAAACAAAACCGAAACCTTAACCAAAACTGCTCAAAAGAACCACAGCAACAACACAGGAACCAAACACCACAAGATGCAAAATCAAGAGCTTCGTAGTGGCGCGTCTCAAAGATGCACAGAAAGAAAGAGATTAGATAAGATAAGATCATAATAGATAACCTAAGATCTTGAGGTGGCCTTCGAGCTCAAGGAGATTGGACTGTTCGAGGAAGATGTCGCGAGACGCAAGGCAGAGCTGGCTGATCTCAGCCTCGGTGAGCGGGAACTGCTCCTGCGCGCTTCCGTTCCTGAAATCCAACAACCTGTTAATGATGTCATCCAACGCCGCCATCTCCAGTCCACACCCTAGACCTTGTTTTGCCATCTCTAGTCAGCGTTTTCCTTTTTACTCCGTTATAGTCGTTGTCGCTGTTATAAGGGCAAGGCGACGTAAGGCGACGCCGTCTGATGGGAGACGATGTGCAATTATTAAACTGACGATGATTTCTAACGATCAGGGAAGCAGCAAAGATGATGAAGAAGAGAGAAGGAGAAGAAGAACTACGGAGGGAGGGAGGGAGGGAGGGAGGGAGGGAGAGAATGGAAGGGCATCTGCAACTCCGATGTACTGCACTTATGAAATGACGGAGAATGTCCAAAGCACAATCCTCTTCACCTCTCTAGTTATGGAAGTGAAATGAATGCAGATCTCCCGCCACAAGTTTCCCTTTCTCTCCATTACCCTCCGAGTTGGCGTGTTATTTCGAAACTGTCCCTCCTCTGTCTCCCCCTCAGTCTCCAATCTAGACTGACAGGGTTGATTTCAAGGTTAGTCCTTGGCTTTGCATGGTGATATTACAGGTTCCAAAATTTGGGAACTGGTCTCAACAAAGGTAAGTTCCATATTCCAAGTCTTAAACTTACTCATCGTGGAGCTGCTCACCCTACTTCATAATCTCATATTGAAACTATACGTGAGATTAATCCAATTGAATTCTAATAAGCAAAATCTCAACACTTAATGATATTTAGTTTGTTTGATGACCATCACTAACAATAACTTTCAAACAACCACTTAATAGGATATATAAGCAATGGTTATTTAATTCGCGAAGTAGAAAAGTAATTAACAACTATCAAAATCTTACCAATTATATTATTAAAACATATCAATAACGACCACGATTCCACATATGACAAGAACTTTAATTATGTCCGGTCATCAATCCATAATGGTTGCGGAGTTATCATTAACTCAAATCCTTATGCTCATTTTTATTATGAAGAACAGCAACATCTAGTTGGTACGTACAGATCTATAGTGATAGAATCAACTAAATAGGGTAATCCGAAGGGTTGTTCTAGAAAAGTGCATGGCTTCGACTTTGATGCATAGTCCATTCCTCTTATGTGGTCACGTGTATATCCATCTCATCATGCAAAAGACGAATAGAGAAAAAGTATAAGCATGTGCAAGATTATTTATCTTTAAGTATGAAATAGATTCGAATATTTTTTCTTTTTCTTTTTTATGCCAAGGATCCGGCCTAGCTCACCTTCAGGAGCACAGCACCGGGAACACAACACTGACTATACCTCATGAGAGACTGGCTTAGCAACCCACCGCCGGGGTCCCCGCTTAAATAGATTCGAATCTTTCATCTCTAATGTTCAGCAAAAAGTTTGAACCAAACCTACAATTTTTTTTTTTTATGTGAAACATTTGATGTAGGAAATTTTCCACTCTCCTCTAAGATTTTTATCAGGTTCATCTAAAGACATGTAGGCCTTGAGTCGCATCCATGATTAAGCTGGAAACAGTGAATACTCATGGAGTTTCAGCAGTGATACATCGGACATTGAAGAATTGAATAGGATATAATTCCAAACTAAACCAACGTGTTTCTGGCCAGATATTGGTTAGCTTCAGTGGGGCAATACATTTGAAGAGCTTAGGTGGAGGCGCTCAGACGTTTAAGTGAAGTCAAAAACAAACTGGAAGAAGCCACGTCTTCACATATTACAGCAGAGTAATCATGTCAAGGACCTCTACTTGGCATCAATATTATATAGCAATGATAATACTATTGTTTGAAAATGCAAATAATTCCAGTAGTACCAAAAAACGAGGGTGGATACATATCTAGAGTAAGGATTTAGATCTGATCTGCCGTGTTTCAACTAGGTACAAGCAAGTACAGAAATGTTGTTAAGAGAATATGATCCCTAACATGGACACTAGGAACACCTAGCGCTCACAATTAAACATGAAATCAATTGTTGTTGTTTTTTTTTTTTGGTCGAACATGAGATCGATTATTCAGAAAGGCAGATTCCTTACAAAAACAAAGTAACAACCATTCCATAGGGTATTTGCTGGACCTTTGTCACGCTAGAGAACTTCATTCTTGGCCTTCATTTAGCTATGAATTTATCGTGCTAACCAGGAGATACCTCAATAGCAATCAGAGAACTATGAGCTTTAGAATGAGTCTATTTGTCTCTCTCACGTGGTTTAGAGGGACCTTACTTTTGGACGCTAGCTCTCGCCTACGCAAGAGATGCAGGACCTGGTTCACGCATATCAACAAGGACCGCAATTCCATATTTGGCAAGTACTTAATTATATTCAACCACCAATCAGCAACAACATTTATGCTCATTTTTATGATGAAGAACCGCTGCATCTAGTTGGTATGTACAGAGAAATGGCCAGAGAATCATCTAAATAGAGTAACCCGAAGGATTTTTTTAGCTAGATGCATGGGCTTGACTTTGAATTTTTCAGTCACGTGTCTATTCACATATCACGGATAAAAAAAAGAATAAGAATGTGTAAGATTATTTATATTTAAGCATGAAATAGATACATATCTTTTTATGTTAGAAGAAAATTTGAGCGAGCTTGCAATTTTTTTCTTTTTTTGTCAAATATTTGAAGTGGAAAATATACCGCTCTCTTTTGAGACATTTATCACAAATTTTCGAACATGATGCAGGTATACACCCTGAGTCGCATCAATGATTAAGCTCAAAACTTTTCTAATCTAATCTTTTTGGGTTGTTTTGTTTAACCTCTTGATTAAATATTAGTAGCTCAGATATTAGTAGCTCGGATATCTCTTCACGCAAGATATTGTCTACACAATTTGGTAGGGGATTTTCTGCAGTTCGTCTCGTGGAAAACCACCAATCCTTTTACTACTAGGTACGCGGGTGCAACTGGCTGGTCCAACCCGGAAGCCATACCAACCCAACATTATCAAGCCGATTCTCACGAGCATAGGTTACAAGATAAAGTGGTTTAGACGAAAAAAAAAGGAGTGAACATATTTAAATAGTTCTACACAATTAAACATGATTGATTGTTCAAAAAGGCAGATTTCTCACAAAGACAAAACCAACAACCATTCGGAAGGGTATCTGCTAGACCATCAGTATTCTAGAAGAACTTCATTCTTGGCCTCCATTTGGGTATGAGTTTATCGTGCTAACCAGGAGAGATCTCAATGGCAAGTAGCGAAGTATCAGCTTTAGAATGATTCTACTCGTCCTTCTCACGTGGTTGAGAGGGACCTTCAGTCGATTCTATAGGCTTTTGGATGCTAGCTCTTGCCTGCGCAAGAAATGCAGGATCTGGTTCATGCTTATCTGAGGGCTCCTTCATTGCCAAGTATATATAGAACCCAATCACAACATTGACTGATATAACAGCAAGTAATCCACTCCACAGTGTCAGAGAATGAGGAGATAAATCGCTTGAACCTGCTCCAGAAAAGGGAAAGGAAATGTTGACAACCGAAAACACAAGCTTTCTATTTGGCCTGCAGTGAGTTTGATTAAACAAGCAACGTGTGCAATGCAAGAACAAGAAACATTTAATAGGATATGTTCTCTCATGATGGACCCAAGCATCAAGTCCCAAAAAATTAGCATGATCAGAAGAGCAAGAGCAAAAATTGCAGAAGAACTTTCCCGAAGGTTGCATCTGGAAGTGACCAGGTTTGAGCACAACCATGACATACAGTAAATTTCCCCATGAAGACAAATTTTGTTGTTGGCTGAGGTGTAAATGTAATTGTTCACCCAAACCACGTTTCTTCATATGAGGAATAAGGGGAAAAAAAACAAAGAAAGATGTCTATAACATCTTTACCCATCTATGACCAATTTGATTGCATCCTTCAGATATCAAATGTAACTGAAATTTCTTTCTTACCAGGAATAAAAAATTCTTAACCTAGCCTCTAAAGAAATTAGAATCACAGAAAATGCTAAATTGATCCTCAAATTTCCAGAGACAAGTTTGCAAGGACAAAACCTAGCTTTAATTTAAATCACAGAATAACATAACAATCATGGCGGAAGTCACAAGCTTGACTAGAGAGGATACATGCTAAGCAAGTGGGGCCAGTTCATTTTCTGACACTAGCACCTGATAGTCAACCTCTAGACTAAAACAAGGACATCTGATTACAATTCAACAAAAAAACATACAAGCTATGTCTGATGGAAATCACCTTAACCCAACAATGAGTTGATATTTCTAAAATATCCTTCAAAGTAATAACGCTGCAAACTCATTTGTGTTCAGCTGATTTGACACTATGTATTGGCAGTTTATGGAGAAAAAGAAATAAGTGGCCAATTGAAATGCTTTACTTCATCTTCCCATCTCCACACCACGACATTACAAGACCAGGATGAAAGTTTAGTAGTATCAGAAGAATATTCCCTCTTCGAGCACACAATTTGAGAAATCATCCTAAACTTCAACTACAAAGTCAAAGTCACAAGCTCAAAGAATTTGGCACACTACATTACTACCCACATAACCATATCTGGAGTAAGTAGTTAATATTGAAGTTAGACAACTAAAAGAAAGCATATGTTCTACTATAAGAGGCATAAGGGAATTCTTCTTGAGGTATTCTATTTCTAAAGGTAAGCACATGCATGAGACAAAGTCAGGCAAACTAGCACAATCAAAACAAGGAATAGTTTATTTGCTTTTATCTTTCCTTCTCATGCCAATCAGAAGATTTTGGTGGAAAATCATTTTCACAGCCTTACCCACTACAACCATTATCAAGGCAAACAGAACCAAATGCAAGACCAACACAGATATCACAAATGGAGGTTAGACTCTACATTGATCACAAAACTTACAGCCAATTCCTTCTAAATTATTGACCTTGCAAGAGATGAGCATAAAGTAATCAATGATATACACTGGGGGGCTTTTCTCTATGATAGTTCTATCAATCAGCTTATTGCAGACCATGTTGCAAAAAGATATACTTACCTGGAAATAGATTATGGTTGAAACCATATAAAACTGCAACAGGAATCAACCACATAAACATTGATGCCAGTAAGAATTTCTCTAAAACTCCAGCCATAGCAGCCCTGCTATGCCAAACAAAAAACTATAGTTACTGCAAAACATATTGAAGGCCTACAACTGACTATATAGCATACATATTTCTGGCCAACCATGTACACAAAAGAAATTTAATTACCATCTAGACCACGCACAAGCACAAGCAGATATATGCACATGTTTATGCACCTGCATGTCTATAAAAACACATCTCTCTTAGAGAGAGAGAGAGAGAGAGATTATTTTGCCTACCCAAATCTGTGCCTGGCAGTTTTTTATTGGGCCCGTAAAAAGTTGGTAAGTAAAGCTAAGTCATTAAATTCTTCCAGCATATTCAGACAATTTAGGTCCATGGTCCAGAAAAGGGAACTTTTACCCTGTAAATAAAGGCTGCCCTCAGGAAATTTTTCTACAGCAAGTTGTGAGCTTTGGTTCACATAACTTTAAAGTTTGCTGGGCTCTCTCCACAGGTGATTTTATAGGCATCAAGAAATTTAAAAATACCGACGTCATGTCATGTATTGCCAACAACGTATCCTGGGGAAGTGACAAGTCCAAGTAAGAGAGCAATTAAAATATTTTGCAGCAACTGCTTCTGCTTTCACAAAGGCACACCAACTCCAGCAAACTTTTTGGAAGATTGTCCGGATCAAGATCCTAATATGGGCAAATAGCACAGCTGTATGGTACAGACAGCAAATCGCATGAAAAAATGAAGGAAGAATAAATGTCTCTTCCCCCGAGCCTTGTCTTGGGTTGGTATTTCATCTCTTCCTTCTGATGTGTTTTGCTTGGTTCTCCATTCCCTGATTTTTCATATTGGACTAAGCTTCAAGAAGACAATGGACCCAGATGAAGAGACATTGGGCAGACTTCTATGTTTAATGTGGCTGAAAGGGGTAAATTTTCAATGTTAATCTGATGGGTAGCATGAGATTGGCATCAGAACCCTATGAATCTGATCCCACTGTCCACCTTTCAATCCCAATGACAGAAAAGATGACGTCTTTCTAATGATTTTAGAAGTTCTTTGAGAACTCAAAACTCTAAGCCTTCTCCCCCAAGATCAAGCCCAGTTGCACAAACATGGTCAAAGCTGGCCACAAGCTGTGGAAAACACTGATTCATCCATTGCATAACACGAATCAAGATCAAGCTTTCCCAGTTGACAAGTATGAGGTATAGCCCAACTTTCAGAAGTAAAAGTCAATAAAGCTACAGCATTTATGAACAATCTTTAAGATATAACCTATCCTTTTGCAGTTTTTGTTATTCCACCTTATACATTTACAGGCATGTTTTAAATTGAAATATTTTAGCATTTAATAATATTTTACAGAATTTATTTACATTGGATGAAGTTAATTCACTTATAAATCATGTACAAAACATGAGTTATCATTAATTGTCACATCACAATTAAAATATCAGTTTCTCAAGCATATAATAGAATCACAAGTATGCTCCCTACAGAGCACAGAACCACCAAAACTCACAAGTCACAACACCATAAAATGCTCTTTGTTTCTAACATGTCCCCATATAGGTCCACAGAGATGAAAAAAAATTCTCATGCTGGGATCCATTAAAAATACTACACCGAAAAGTCACTGACAATCAAGTCTGTCCCAATAGAAAATTGAGTGAGATGAATTTGCGTATTCAACTGAGCAAATAATCAGTCTCAAAGGGGACATTATATATCCTGAAACACAAGTGTGTCTACTGAAGATTGTGATAGTGTATTGCCCAGCACTCAAGTCAGAAGATAAACTAAATTAAAGATTCCAATACAGCATGGTGTTTGGTGAATCGATCATCAGATCTAACTTTTCATCAATGCTAACTATAGTGTGTTGAGAAGTTCAACTAAAAAGGTTTGTTTATGGCCATCCATAAATTGGGTAAAATAAACCTGAAGCATGGCAGGAAAACAAACAAAACCCTACATCAAAATAATAGGAGTTGATGGCAAAGAGAACCATTGTGTTATGTGGTTAGCATTGCCATAAGAGCAGTGCACCATTAAAAAATGATTAGATCAACCATTTGCAGTTAATCAAGTAGGCAGAATGGCAGTCACTGTCACCATCACCATCATCTCAGCTGCACATCAAAAACTTAAAGAAACTTGATGCTCATAATGTTACAGAAGATGGCAAGCAATGTCATGTCATACCTTTTTGTAATAAATAATTACAGCTTCAACCCACAAGCTTCAGCTTCAATTGATTTGAATCCCACACCAATTTCTAGTACTCTCTGCTCAAAATTTTGCAAAAATTCGGGCTGTCCAAGCAATTCTATATGAAAAGAAGAATTTATCTTTAAAACAAGACATCGAACACAACAATTAAATTGATTTGCAAAAGCATGAGCATGCTAAATTACCCTTTACCATCAACCAAATCCGCGCTTTGCTTTGATTTGAGAAGCAACTGTCTCAGGTGCCAGGCACCTTGGGAATGGCCTTTGCAGTTAGCAGCTCCTCAGAATTCAAAGCTCTCCAACACTAGAAGTTGACAATTCAAACTAAAAGTAAATATTACCCCTCAAATCTCTAAGGTTGGACTGGCTTCCAAAAATTCATGATCTCCTATTAGGTGGAGCTTTCAGATTGATTTCAACATTATGTCAAAGTTCCACCCCCCCCCCCCCCCCCCCCCCCCCCCAAAAAAAAAATAAAATAAAATAAATAAATAAACAAAACATAATGTCACCTTCACAGAAATTTGCATTTGAAAATGTACAATGCATATCCTCCTATAAACTCAACAAGATGATCCCAGAATTTCCTAACTCAATTTTCACATGTGTTTTACAACAGCTTTTATTCATATTTTCAGAATAATAAGAAAATGCTCAATCCCCAACTGGAGGCTTTCATTTGAAGTAAGATATTCTTTCACTTATTTCCTACTCCCATTCCTTATCAAGTAGACAAGTTAAAGAACAAAAGGTAGAAATAGAAAATCGATTCAAAATGTCTTCGCGTCAATCAAAGGTGTGCTAAAATTTCCGCTGAAAAGTGGATCAAGAGCCTTTTGATAAGTGTCAGTTTACATTTTCTCAAATAAAGATCTGAATTAAATCTTGTTTCAAATAAAGACATAAGGTGCCATCATTTTATTAAATAAGGGCTTGAAGTGACTATATTTGTTTCAATTAAGGACCTAACTTTCCAGCTATTTAAGGACATTTTCATCATTTGCCTTTTGAAAGAAATTTTCTTTTTTTTTTCCTCTTTCTGGTTTTTCTTGGCCAGTGGCTGATCAGCCACAAGCAAGGGACAATCTTGCCTAGGTGAGGCAATCCTCACCCTAGGTGAGGCGGCCCTTGTCGGCCCCAAGCGAGGCCAACCCTAGCAAGGGTGGCCTTGCCAGCAGCTGGCGAGGTCTTGTAGGCTCTATCGGCCCTTACCAGCAGCCAGCAAGGGTCGTCGAGCCCTCGCCGGCCCTTGCCAGCGGCTGTCAGCCCCCTCACCAGAAAGAGGGGGGGGGGAGAAAGAAGAGAAGAATTAAAAAATAATGTCAAATAAAAATCGTATTTGGACAAAAACGCCTTTTAACGGTCAGCTGATTAGCAATATATTTGAAATAACCATGGCCAAGGCTTCTACAACACCATTGCAGACCCTTATTTAACACAAGATTCACTTCATGTCCTTATTTGAGAAGTTGGCATTTCAAGCCTTTATTTGAAAATTTCTCTTAAATATATGTGGTGATATGAGCAGGAAATCCAATTTAAATAGTTTTGTAATTGGATTATCACAAAAAATTCCAAAATAAATTTATTTCAAATTAATTTTTTGACCATCAAAATCTCAAATTAGTACATTTGTGACAAATTTTTTATTCATTAGTTTCCATTAAATTTTATCGTCAAATCGCTGAATTAGATGACGACCACTTTAGGTTTACCCTCTGTTCAGATTATGGTTTTTCAGGATATTAACCTAATCTAATGAAAACTAACATAGGATAAATTTGTCAAAAATAAATCAGTTTGGGGTTTTTGATTACTAAAAACAATTATCCAAGATAAATTTGTCATGTGTACTAATTTTGGATTTTTGATGATCAAAATTTTAATTTAAAGTACATTTATCACAGGTAAGGATGAGCGTTTCCAAGTTACTTATAGGTTCTACCTGGAACTTGAAATCTACCCATCGGTACAAGTTCCTTATTTTTTGGAACCTAAAACCTACCCATCAAAGCTCAAAACTCAAAACCTAAAATCTACTCAGTTACAAGTTCCAGGGTTGGTTCCAAGGTGCAACAAGTTCAGTTTTTCTTTGATTTCTTTTTTAGTTAAGAAAAACAAAGATGAATGAAGCTTCTCATTTGTCAAAAGTAACAATCCATAGAAGATGAACATGTAATCTGCACCTTATTCAACTTTTTCACCAGAAATAACCATGCTGTATTGTCAAAATCACGTCAGATCAAGATCAGCAGCTTCTCACAAAGGTCACCTGCTTCTAGTTGAATTCAGCTTACAATACCCAAATTCTGGAACAACGGACGTGATAGTTACAAAGTACCCTCAGCTTAGAATTTATATGTCTAGCAATTAAAATTTGAAGCAAAACATCCACCACTAGCCCAAGCACACAATAGAAACACACATTACGATCACAAAATCCAAATCAGAACAGGTCAAGATCAGCACCTTCCAACAATTCCCAGATATAAAATTACAACAACAGTCACCTACTATCACACTAAAATAAGCAATTTAAGTAGATTATTTCCCATGCAAGGAGTTCTTTGCTGGATTATAACAACTCAACAACATTACCTCCATGCAACACAAATTCTAGGAAGCACAGAAATAAAAACAAAATTTAAATTCTAGAGCTTGCTCTCCTGCTGTTATTATCTTTAAACAGAGCATGAAATATGCATTACCTAGTTCATGTTGATCCAAAGTCTTATCTAACGATGGTTAACTATTAAGAAGAATTTCTGCACGATTAAACTTGTAAACTACATAGATCAAACAAACAAATTTGGTGTCATTCAACTTCACCAACAGGTCTGTATACAGAAGATCTTTGATGCACATATCAGATCAGAAAAGGGGACAAAAAAAAGCGCCTCATCATCTAAAATTACAAAATGCCCAAACTTGGGCCTTTGGCAGAGGGCTCTTCCTCTGTGTGCATATGCGCTGTCTCTGACTTTTCTTAAGAGTATGCGTAGTTTGGCAATCCATTGAGAAAATATGTTAACAAGTTTTCAGATATGATAACATCATGTATCATTTCTCAATCATGCCTTCGGGGCATTTTATCAAACATATTATGGCCAACGATTTGATGAGTAGATTTTACTCACTCCAATTCTAGACCCGAGGACTGACTCAAATGCCAATGATTCGAAATCAAATGACCCAGTTCATTCAAGCCCGACACATGGTTGGACACAGAAGGTTGAACTTCGGTTCCAACTACAATCAAACCAACGCATAGCAGCAAAGAATCAGACGTTACCTGATTTACAGACGATGACCAAGCCGCGACCCGTGAGTCAAAAGGGAGTAACAAGGCACTGGCAGAAGTTGGAGGCTCTGGAACGAGAAAAAGGTCAAGGTGAAAACTAGAAAAGGAGAGAGTTTTGCCGGAGAGGAACGGTGTGGTCGTGCGGCTGGCGATTTCGGAGAGGAAAGCAGGAGAAGGAACATACGTCTGTCAAGCCTAAATGTTTTTATTTTGGGGTTTCCCGGTTCCCCGTGCTCGGTTCCGGTTCCCGAAACCGGCGGCTCTTAGAAAAATAGAACCGGGAGACAAGCCATGAATCTGGTGGAGATCCCGAGCCAGATCGATTCCTATCAGTCCGATTCTCTGATTCTCGATTCTACCCAAAACCGTTCTCATCCTAATCATTGGTGTACCTAATTTGTAGTTTTTGTGGCATTAATCCTTTTTGATTTGGATAATTTTCTTAATTTCAATTAGATTTTGGTTTCTTAATTTAAAAATGTCAGAAATTTCCTATTTTGGGGAAATAGCATCTTCAAATTTTGCTCCCCATGAAAATATTATTTTCTTAATTTCCTATTATGAGATATAATTCTATTAAGAAGAAGGCAGAACTAGGGAGAGCTGCAAAAGCATCTTGAATTTTGGTCCCCATGACAGTATATCATTTGCCCACTTCAAAATTTTACATTTTGCATTTCTCAAAACTACCCTCATCTAAATTCGACGACGGCATGTATTGAGCCGGCCACCCCAAGTTCCAACGGTGAGGAGCCATCATGGACAACGACCCTCCCACCTTCTCCCTTAGCCTCGCCCCTTTCTCTACCTAGGCAAAGCTTGCTCAAGGCTTGCTGCGGCACGGCCATGCAAGCACGACCTGTGAGCTCGTAGCTAGCGTTCACCAAGGTCTCACGAGCTCATGAGGGTCATGCCAGATTGCGAGCCTTCGCAACAAACCTTGCAAGCTCTGTAGTTGAGCTCAACCATGGCAGCCAGATCAATCCTAAATGGTCTCAAGCCCGCACAATGACCATTATCCATCCATTATACCGTTTTAACCTCTTTGTCAAAAAAAATCCTATTAATACATGTTATCAATCAATTGTTTGAATCTGCTAACAACGAGTTTTATTTATGCTAAGAAAACCTCTTAATATATTTTAAAATTGACAAACTTATCAATGGTTTATAGCAACCTTGATAAATGCATGAAAATGCAAAGTGGAATTTTGAAAATGAAGGTACCGGGTGGATATTAGATGTAAGGTGAAAGATATCTTTAGTATTTTCCCTAGAGTTACATTTGTTGAAGGGGTGAGGATGAGATAAAAAGGGATTATATAAGAGAAATTTGTCTTATGTAGGTGGTCAATGGATGGAAGAAGTTCAAAAGGGGGGAGAAATTAGGGATTTCATCTTCTCTTTTGTTGTAATTTATTAACATTTCAAACTCCTTTAAATCTCCCAAGTCAAAAAGTAGAAACTCACGATTTCAACTTTCTTTTCGCCACAAGCAATTTAGGCCTTATTTACTCACCCGTCCTCTTATGTCATGGAGATGATGCAGTCGGGATGTCATCAATTGATATGCATATCACTTGCCAACGTAATAATTTTTACTCGAAACCTCCTAAATTTTAGCATCACACAAGAGTCCTTGAACTAAAAAATTTACAAATTAACGCCATGAACTTTGGCACGATTATGCATTGGCTCCTAAATATGAAAAGTTATAAATTAGCCCCCATTAACTTTGGCTTTTATTGCAACAGTTAATAATTCTAAGCATGGTGCTTGAAAATGGATAAACAAAATTTTCTTGATTGAAATAATCTTTAATCACACATCGCTTTTTATTTTCTTAACTTCATTGACCATCATATATGACTCTGTCTTTTCTTGACTTCATGATCCATGTAATAGAGGTTAATGTGGTCAAGAATCCTCATCCATTATCCATATACACATACACACACATATATGGTCATAGCCTATTAGATATCCATTTGTCTGGAGATTTGTATATATGTTATTGAATTTATGTGAAAAGTACTTACTTTTAATTAGTTAGCACTCGAGATTTTGTTAGAGCCTCATCAGATTAGATCTTTGAAACTTAACCTTGACTTGGTGGTGTCTTTTTGGTTAAGTTCAACACGACTCTAATCCATAATAAATACATAAATTACTAAACTCGAGCTCGAAAATCAAATAAACAGTAAAAATTGACAACAAAAGATGGTACACGATCTTATTCGAAATCCGAAAGTTTATTTTTAGAAATATTAGTGTGTATGATTGAAAATTGTCATTAGTGGGTGAGGGTCTTTTCTTCAACTTTCGGACCACTTCTTATTTTAGGTAAAATAACTAGAGTGCGTTTTAGACAAGAGCTTTAGTACTGGGGAGTATTTTACTAAGTGGGGTTTCTCAAAAAGTTAAATTAAAGTAACATAAAATTAATTGAGCCAGCTTTTATTACGATATTTTGCAGGGTTGGACGTCTTAACATTTTTAAATTACTAAATTAATCACGTAGGAGTGTCGATAGCCCATCTCCCTACTGAAGATGGTCAATTGTCTTACGATGTCAAAACTTTGCCGACGTTTTTTTTTTGGTCGAAAAGTGATATTTTATTTATATTATAGCTGAACCCAACCCCACAGTTGGAGCATCATTACATAACAAGGCCCAAAGGCCTTGAGGAGGAGAAGCCATCCAGTTGAAAAGGAGTGTTTTGTTTCTTTGTTGTCGTGCGGCCCAATCCGCAACTGTGTTGGTGGCCCATGGACAATAGAGCAGGTCCACTTTCAGTAATTGCTGCCAAAGTTGTAAGCATTTTGTCCAGGTCGCACGTGTTTCCCAAGAGAAGTCTTTCTTGTACTAGAGGGATTCCACGAGCCCTCTGTAGTCGGTTTCCACTTAAACTACTTCCATCTTCTTCTGCTTTATGTACTCCAGGGCTTCAAGCATGACTAGGGTTTCAATTTGAAGACTCGACACCGCCTGAACCTGTTTTGCGAAGCCATCCACGAGGCTATCGAAGAAGTCTCGAACTATACATGCCACGGCTCCTTCCATCGACCCCTCGCAGATGGATCCGTCCACATTTATCTTTGAAGTACCAGCTACCGGAGCTGTCCAAGTTAGAGAGATCTCATTTTCCTCTTCTTTTCTTGCTTGCAAATGCCCAAAACCCCATTTTTTTTTTATGGCTTTTTTGCTGAAATCGGGCCAAATCTACCACTTTATAGGCATCCGGCTTGGTTCCCCGAAATATATAGTTGTTGCACTCCTTCCACACCTGCCATAGAATATCTGAGATCATTTCCAGAGAAGGTAGGTTCGAGTCTTTGTTAATAAATTGTGCCAGCCATACATCAATTCATGTGACCTCCTGTCCAATCACTTTTAGGTTAATTTCCGGGTGGCTCCATACCCGTGCAGTCCAGGGACAAAGAAGATGGAGGTGCTCAAGCGTTTCCATACTCTCACAGCAAAGATCGCATATCGGATCAGGTAAAATCTTTCGTTTCCATAAATTCTCCTTGGATGGGATGGCATTTTGACAAACATTCCAAATGAAAATCCTGACTTTAGGGCAAGTGTGCATCTTCCATAGAGCATTCCATAGTTTTCTTGGTGTGTGGTGGGAAGAAGATGTGTTTTCCATTGCAAAGTATGCTGTCGCTCGTTCTCTTAACATATTATAACCGCTTTTGACTATAAATGACCTGTCCTTAGATCCTGTCCATATCAGTTCATCTTTAGTAATTTGACGGTTAATTGGGATGGCAAGAATCCCCTAAGTAGTTTGCTCATCAAAAAGGTTGTGCAAAAGTGATTCATTCCACTATTCTGTTTCGAAATCCATTAGCTCATAAACTTTCTGTGGGTCATTTCGGTTTGCTGGTCCTCCTATTAGTCCCCTCTTTAGCCATTTAACTGTTCTAATGTTAACATTTTGCTCATTTTCGATCGACAATCTCACTGAATCCATTATGGCCTCCCTTCTCGATAGTAAACTTTTACAGCCCCATGAAGGCTTAGTGCCTTGATCAGCATGCCAAAAGTCTTTTTGGGACAAAAATAAAGCCTTTTTAACAATTTGCTCCACAAAGCATCCAGATTCTTAACCAACCGCCACGCTTGCTTACCCATAAGGGCTTTGTTTACAATAATTAAGTCTCTAAAGCCCATACCCCCTTGTCTTTTTCTGAATTTCATGATGTCTCATCTCTTCCAATGCAAACCAGCTCTTGTCTCACTATTTTTCCACCAAAAATTAGCTATTTTCCTCTTTATAGCCTTACAAACTAAAACTGGAATTTTGAATACTGACACGGCGTATTGAGGTAATGCCTACACCACTGATTTCAAAAGGATTTCCTTATCTGCTTTTGACATAATTTGCTCCTTCCAGCCTTCCAATTTCATATTTACCCTATTTAAAATCCAAGCAAACACTTGTCTTTTTGATGTTCCCCAATTAGAAGGGATCCCAAGATATTTTCCAGTCCGATCAAGCTCAGGAACTCTCAACTACCTTGTCATATTATCCCTTAATAGTTGGGGACACTCTCTACTAAAGAAAATACCGGACTTGTTTAGGTTTATAGCTTGTCCCAATGCATAACAATACTAATTTAGAACTGATGCAACATTTTGACATTCCTGTATAGATCCATTCAAAAAGAATATAGAATTATTTGGAAATAAAATGTGAGTCAAAGTAAAGTAGAATCGATTTAGCTTGATCCCCTTTATACTCCCATCCTGAAGAGCTTTTCCCATCAAAGAAGATAAATTGTTTGCCACCAAAATGATAAGATAGGGTGATAAGGGGTCCCCTTGCCTAATACCTCTGGTAGGGTTGGAAAAAAGGAAGAGGTTCACCATTCAATTTGATGCTGAAGGTAACTATAGCGACACATTGCATAATCCAATTGACCCATTTTGCACAAAAACCCATTTTCAGCAAGTATCCTTCTAGGAAATCTCATTCAATGTGATCATAGGCCTTCTGCATATCTAACTTCAGCACAGCTTAAAAATGTTTATTCCATTTTCTCATCCTCAATTGATGTAGCACCTCCTGCATAATATAAATTTTATATTGAATATGTCTTCCACTAACAAAAGCACCTTGTTCCCCTGAAAAAACTTTGCCGACGTTAGGTTACAACCAAGTGTAGGATGTCGAATACGAATTCTTATGTTTGACAATTGTTGCAACCCTTCCAATTGGGGAAAAGATGGAGTTAGGCGTTATGCTAGGTCATGGACCAATGTACTCATTCAATACTGGTTTATTTTCAAATCTTAGCCTTACGTGACATTAGGATTTTTATTTTTAGTTTGATGTAGTCTATAAAATACCCTATCATGAGAATGAGTCGCCACGATCTTATTAGACTGATTAGGAGTCAAGTGAGATACAAAAGTTTATCTCACAACCTATCAAATCAAAGATTTAGGATAGAGGACTTGATTATACTAACTATTTTATTAGTGACATTTTAGTACATTGGCTTGATTATTTGTCCACTAAGGTGTCCACCCAACCTAAGGTTTTGTCTGCTAAGTGTGCACACAATGTTTTAGGTGTTTATTATGATCCTAAAAGGAAACCTGACCTTTTATTGGATTAAGCAAATTACAACACAAAAGCAATATAAAAAAACTACAATCAGTTCAACCAAGAATGATAATAAAAGATCGAGAAAAAAATCAAATGCACTAAAGTAATATAATATGAGTTGGGTAAAAATATAGCATGGTCTTGTTATTGAACTCCAAAATAGTAATCTCATGAGCTAAATTTAAATCAAATTCAATTTATCTTTTAAAAGATTAATCCGCTTGAACCTAAACTAAATCAAAGGTATTTATGAGATTTCTTAAGCTATATGAATACTAACTAAACAGAAATAGGCTAAATCTAATATCAAAATCTAACAGCCTAATTACGGCCTTTTTTCTTAACCATTTTTCAATTATTATTATTTTTTGTCCTTTATTTATTTATTATTTTTTTGTATTTTGTGTGTTTTTTTTTTTTTTAATATATTATATGTTAAATGGGTAACGGACTGAGCCCTGGGCACAATCCAAAAATAGGCCATACTTTGCTCTCGGGGATCTCGGGTCTAGGCCTAAGAAAATATGGAGGACTTCATTTAAGAAACGGGCTTTTTCGCTCGAGCCTAATCCTATTATAACAAAGATTAAGCCCAAATCTATTAAACCAAAATAAACCCAAAACTTACCCATCTGATATTTCCCCAATCCATCAAACCAAATTAATCCCAAAAGCTTACGAAAACTAGGCTAAGGCTCTATTTATTTTGCAAAAAAGAACGATTTATATAGTTTTTCTAAAAGTGATGGTTTGAATTAATTAGTTTTAAAAAAATCATTACCAATAACAAATTTTTTAAGTTGAATATTGGTAATAATTTATGTATAAACATTTTCATGAGCAATGACATATATTTTTTGTTCATTCACTTTTGTGAATGATACAAGTGATTATTTTAAGGCAAATCTTTTCAAATTATTCATTGTCCTCAATAAACAGCACATAAGGACGTCCGATGTTTTCTTTCTCTTATATTACTTACTTTTTATTTGTTGTTTTCCTTTTTATGTTCATTTCATCAATAACTTCCAAATCATACCCTCATCAATAACCACAATTATTCGTCATCGGAATGCACAAACAACACAGCGGCAGAGAAATGATAAACAAAAGTATATTCAGGTTTCGATCTCGATAACCATGATTTCATACCAACGATACAATTTCTATTGCTTGAAACAAATCAGTAGGCACTTCCATTAAACGATGATAGAAATTGTTTGACAAAATAGCTCTAAAGCGTTTTGTCGAACAGGCTATGTGCATTAAGGTCCATCGAACTTGTAATGATGTATTTTTCATATTCAGAAATCAATGCATCAATGATAACAATCCAAGACATCAAAAACTATTAACTCCCAAGTTTGTTCATGAAGAGCGGATCTAATTGTGTTAGTGTCTAGAATTGACTTCTTCTATGTAATACTAATCGATAAGGCCCCATTGGTAAGTGCTACAAGATCTTGTATACTGGAACCCATGATTATGGACTCGAATCCATTAGTATGGAACATTTTTTTTTCCCAAGTGAAATCTCCTAGAAAGGGTGAAAAAGTGCTTTCGTTGTTGTGGAATGGAAGCTTTCGTATCTTAATGCATGTATTTAATTTATTTGGAATTATTAGAGCTGTATCCACTTTTTAGGGAATATGAGTTGAAGTAATAACAACAATATTTTGAATGGAACATCTTTCAAAGTAGGAATTGTGTTTACCTAGTTATTGAGAAGAAATGGAGCTATGATTAGTGATAGCATCGACGATAAGGACTCCTTTAAATTGCCTTGAAGTGAAGCCAATGCCGCCGGAACTTTGAACAGGATTTCATCACTTCATGCTTCTCAGCTAGAGAACAGAATCGATTAGAGTACTCCTGCGCAATGGCAGAAAAGCTTAACGAGAAAGAGCTTTCAATTGTGATTTTGGGTTAAAAATGAAAGAGCAACGAATTCCATGGGTTAGTATGGGATGAACGGATCAAAATTTAAATGTAACGGCCAGATGGATTGAGTTATTTGTTATACTTGTTTATTCTCGATTCTTATTATTATCATTTCATTATTTTTTTTCTTTGGATTAATATCCTAAAAAATCCTAAATGGGTAGACCCGTGACAAATTTATTCAAAACTAATTTTTTGACCACAACATAACCTAAACTAGTACATATGTGCAAATTTATCCAAAATAACCACAAAAAAAAAATCCAAAATTGGTATATTTGTCACAAATTTACTCCAAACTAAATTTTTGATTGCTAAAAACTCAAAATTGATACTTTGTGATAAATATATATTCCATTAAATTGAATTAATACAACAAAAAACCATAAAATTGGTACAAGTGTGACAAAGGTATACTAGTTTGAGGCTTTTGGTAATAAAAAAAATTAGTTTTTGAGTAAATTTATTACAAATGTACCGGTTTGAAATTTTTCGTAATTTTGATTATTTTTCTTTTTGTGTTTTTTACAAGAGTAAACATTTATTGTTGATTAAAATTCAGATGTCAACATCGATATATTAGAAATCTTATACATATTTAGCTTTTCATTGTAATCAAGCATATAACATATGTACAAGTGTTTACCATTTCTCATCGTATTCGTGTCCGACAGATTTCAAAGCATGGTTTTTCAATTTGTGGCGTTTTTCCCGTTGAACCAAAAAGCATATCGTCTCAACATATCTGTTATATTTTACAATGTCTCAACATTTCGTTGTAATCAAAGGCATATGTAATATCTTTATGTATTTTGACGATATTTTACAAATACATTTATGGCATTTCGCCATAAGCAAAGTGCAAAATATTGTAAAATGTAATGTGATGTCATGCCATTTCGCAATACATAATAAGTATTAATTATTTTTATGATGCGACCATGGTTTAAAAATAGGTTCTAGTCTTTTTTTTATTTGTCAATTATGGTCTTCATCTGTCCTTTTTTTTTTTTTGTAAATTTTGGTCTTCATCTGTCCTTGTTAAACGAGAGAGCTGAAAATGGGCTTTAAGGCCCGGTCCAACTTGACCACCAGGGCCTAATAAATTTGATTGGAATCCCTTCACACAAGATATGCTATGGACAAATTAACACCAGCAATTCAGAAATTCGTTCACGACATTCGTCATCTCGTGGAAGACAGCTTAGATCTCTTCTAATATACAATTTTTTATTTATTTTATTGAACTTATCCGTCCACAGAATTTACTTCATGTAGGATATCCAAATATTTAAACATTTGACGTATAGATTTAATTCGCTTATCCTTCGAGTCAAACCGGATCTCTAGGACTAACCTTCTTATAGAACTTGTTATAAATTAAGTGCAAAACAGAAGTAGTTATTCACATCAGATGATTAGATACAAAAACAATGTACCAAAGATTGTCTACATCAAAAGGGAGAGAGACAATTTTAGTAATGGATATGTGATCTTCCCAAAAAGAGGCCAGTGAGGCCGTGGCGACAGGTGAAGGGAAAAAGATGAACGGTAAAGAAGGAAATAATAGAAAAGAAGGAATATTTAAAAAAAAAAAAAACCATTAATATTAACAAAATTGCAAAAAGACATCGTTTCATTTAAGATGGTTTACGTCAACTATTACCATGTCATTTAGAATGGTTTGCATTGACTGGACCTCCAAGTCAACCATTTTCCCCCTAAATTGGCTGGATGGATTACATTAGAAAATCCTCAAAATTTTGTAGAACTAAAATGGTCAAATGAAAGAATTTAGGACTAAATTGGTGGACATATAATACGTTTAGGAAATTTTAATAAATTTCCAAACTTATCTAAGAGACTAACATAATGAGATTGGGTAAAGAAACAAACATGCGTGGATAATACAATGACATTTTAATGTTAGAGATGCTAAGACTCATACACTAAATTGGTTTACTTAGTAACATATGTGCCACTCTTTAAGTAATTATTTAAGTTAGTGAGCCCATTTAAGCAACGAATAAGAATGTACCGGATTTCAGCAAACGGCTATTAGTTTGTGTAGCATTATTCCTTTCCATGTACATAGAATAGATAGATCCGGAAAGCAACCAACATAAGTTTAAGTCTCCGATTCCTTCTCCCTTCATTTTTCAGTTGTTCATTCAGATTCAAGAGGTAAATCTTTTTTTTTTTTAAGAGTCTAATATTGCTATAGAAGGCAGAAATATTAAGGAATTACAAAGTGGGAAAGAGATGATAATGATAAAATTCCAAAGGAAAGGCACGCCGACAGTCGCCAGTCTCTGTGAGGTGGTGCTAGTACACCTACAGAGCGATTTGGACACAGCAGACAAAGACTAAGAGAGTCCAGCTTCACGTGACCAGCTTGGACCGGATTCAGCTGGCGATACGTCTCTTTTACAAGACAAGTGTTTGGAAAAATGAGCGAGTGGTATTTTTAAATTCTGCTTTGATTTGCTTTAATCTAACTTTTTGTCGTTCAACATTGGCTCGTGCTGTTGACCGAATGGGAACGGCATCTTTTGACTACTAAGAGCAAATGAAACAGGGTTGTTGATGGGTAGGTCCAACCAACATTGTCTGCATGCATAGGTGCGGCCATCATCTGCAAAATAGAAAATGACCGAATAATATGGTGGTCACCGAGGTTTGTCTTTTTAATGTCTTGGTCATGATGGCATAGGGACACTCCATATGTCTCCATTGGTGCAAAACTTGCCATGACAACAACCATGACCTAGCTAAGATGAGAATGCTTTCTTTTTTAGCTTTACCAATGACAGGACGTGACTGGATAGTAATTTATATCATGATAGCCCATGAAGTTTTCACATTGTATTAATGTTGCCCATTCAATAGTTCAATCAAAATACCACCATCAATTTGGAGTTTGGAAAGATTGCGAATTCTACTTGTAAATGAAACTTAGTTTATCTTGAATCATATCCCAAGAATATCACATACTTTCTCCTCTTTAATATGGCCAAAGTATCACCACAGAACCCCATGATTAACCTTGTGTTTTGTTTGAAGTGACTTAGAGAGACTGAAGAGGGTTTGCAAATAATCTTCAATTTGTTTTAGTAGAGGGGAGAGAAAGAATTTGAAGTTTCCTTCTCAGATTATCCCCATTGATTTTTAGTGAGTTCTAAATCTGTCCAAAAGTAGGATGATTTAACTAAACAATCGATTCCCTTCCATTTCTCCTCTCTCTTAATCAGCCTTGCCAAGCAAACACAATTAATCCATTGTTTTCTCTTCTTTTTTAATTCCTAAGGAATTATTGAATCTGTTATCCTCTTTAGAAGTCACTCCATTTAAATATAATGTTAGATAAGAATAGCAACATCGGTATGGATCATGCATTTTTTTTTAGGGATATGTTCACTAGAAATCCTAAAACTTATAATAAAAGTACAATTTGGTCCTAAAATAAAATGTATAATTGAGTCCTAAAATTAGTGAAATTAGTTCAATTGAGTCCTTCTGTAAATTTTGCCCAATTTGGCCAACAAAAAATGCTAATGCAACTTTTTTTTTTAAATTTTATCATTCCTACATGGTGATAACGTGGCCAAATCATAAAGTATAAAACTCAAATGATGTCATTTTGGTCTAAACCTGATTTTTAATCCTAATTTTATTTCAAAATTTTAAATATAATCTAAATTTATTATAAAAAAAAGGAAAAAGAAAAAAGAAGAAGAAGTCGGGCAAGTAAAACTTAAGCCCTTGCCGCCACGGCCTCCCAATCACTAAGAGGGGTTGGCAAGGGGTGGGGGTGAGCTGGTGGGGGTCATTGAGGCCCATTAGGGGCCAACAACCCTCGCCAACATTAGTAGAGGGCCTATAGGCCCTCATCTAGATTTTGGTAAGGGTAATGGCCCTCCCGTGACTCTCACCCCTAGGTGAAGGTTGACATTGGCTGGGGTTTTGTGATCCCCAACCAACCATTCCCCCACCATCGTTAGCCCTTCCCAATGGTGGGTGGTGGAGGTGGCAGTGGTAAGGGTTTGCAGCCCTCGTTGCCTGGTTCTCTGTCCTTTTTGAAAAAAATATTAATTTTAGTTTATTTTTTATATAATTAAAAGAAAAAATCATATTAACAATCAAATTTGGATCAAAACTATGTCGTAACCACATCATTGCCATATAGGAGAGATAAAATATTTAAAAAGCCACATCATCATTTACTATTAGTCAAATTGGATGGAGGTAATGGAAGGACTCGATTGCATTTTTTTTAATAAGTTTTAGGATTCAATTGCATTTTATTGATAAGTTTCTAGATTTCCATAAGCATAAATTTTTTTTTTTTTACTATGTCAGGTGAGCAACAGGAACCTAGATGAAAGAGAAACGCATTATCGTAGTAATGTGGTCTATTAAAAAGTGGGATATTACTTAAAAAAAAAATGAAGTCCAATAATGGCTACGATAAAAAAGGACGAGATTTTTTCTTAAGGATTTGATATTCAGGTTCCCTCAATTCCTCATGATAGACGTTTATCACATCACACTGGAGAAAGCAGAAGATTGAGATGGAAGGAATTAGCTTCTCATAATTAATAATTGCAAAATTGCTATAAATTTCGATGTAAAATTTGAATGTTAAATTTAAGAACCACTGAATTTTTTTAAAGATAATATGACAGTCTTTTGAAGGAATATTTCAAATAGGAGCTTGCACTAATATCATTTTATTCAAAAGAGGATCCAAAGTGAACACGGTCTCAAATTATGATTTGAAGTAGCTAATAGTTTCAAATAAAGGCATAAACTCACGTGGGCTCCTCACATCACTTTTCAAGTCATGATCAGGGCATTTTGGTCTAGGGTCTCTTTTTCCTTTCTCTATTCATCTTTTTCTTTTGAAGCTGCTTCAGCCCTAAGCTCTTGACCATGGTGCTGTGGTGGTTCAGCTAAAAATATGGCAGCCAGCACATCCCAAAGGCATTTCGAATTATCTCAAGCCTGTGTGAGAATTGAGTTCCTCCTATTTAGGGAAGAAAAAAAAAAAAAAATCCTACTTTTTTTTATAGAGATTTTATAAAGTAAAAAGAGTATTGGTTACCTATGCCTAATAAAGAAATATTTTCATTTTCAATATATTGATTTTACATTATTAAAAAAAAGAAGACAATACTTGAAAAGTGGCAAAAGCTTCTTTACGTAGATATTTAACAAGTGCCCTATTTCAACGTGTTTTGTTCTAATATGAACCATGGGATTTGTGGTTACAAGGCATTCTTGTAATAGCCCGTGCACATCTTTGCTATCCAAGTTATACAATTCACTCCAAGAAACATACCATAACTAGAAGTGGACACGCGGGTAACTTTGCATCTAGCCCAATCTGCAATAGTGATGCAAATAGGTGAAGACTTCTTCGTGACAAGATTTAAAGTCCAAGATGTAGAGTGCCTTATAGCGTAGCATACGCTCGACCATCTGAAAGTTGGCTACAGTTGAAGCATGCATATGTTGACACCCGCTTGTTTCACAAAAATGGAAGTTCACCCTAATAATAAAATATCTTTCATCAAAAGTTGATTCTAGGGGTTCTTTTTTTTTTTTTTTGAAGATGGGTTCTATGGCAATTTTGGATAGCAAGTCTTTGATGTGTTATATGGTAAAAATAAAATGCAAGGACGATAAAAGTGAAAGATAAATGCTAGAAATAAAAAGACTAGTTACAATGAAAATCGTGGATATATATAGCTTACTAGCCACGATTACAATATGCAATTATCACTCTAAACGCAGTAACGAATGCACATCCTTCTAGGTTTTTGGCGTGTACATTGACAATCATTATTCACAAGCAGTTACGACCTCCAATGCCGCTAGTATACTTAACCATCACTCGATATTTGTGTCTTTACACAACATCTTGATCTATGTGTTCTCCTCGTCTCCAACACATAGCCATAAGATAGTTAATCACCTGTGTTTTTCTTTGATGTCATGACATTTGTTGAATATCTCTGGACTGCTTGTTAATACCGTTAGTTATCCTAACTCGATCATGTAGCTATCAATATCCACCTCACATTATTGTCGATTTTCCCATGACTTGAGTGGTTTTAATTTAACTCATCTCACCTTATCGGTCAAACTCTATTGTCATCGATTGCAAATGAAGAATCTAGGGAACATTGAACGATCCAGACATCTCTCGCGGTCCCCTATCTGGTCCAGAGCACAAAAAATCGATAATCTTGAGAATGAATTGACAATTTAGCACTTAATATAATTTGACCTATTCCAAAGTCTACGGGCCGGTTACTGACAGAAATAAAATTATTCCTTCTCAATACTGCAAAATTTGACTATATGGGGGTCCCAATCTTTGATGCCAAACTTGCTTATTTGCTGATTTTTGCCTTCTCGAGAAAAATGCTAAATTTTGTGGATCTCTGACGGCATACAACCCACGCTGATTACCGCCCGTTATCAAAAACCTGATGGGTCTTCGAGACGTTAAAACAGAAACCAGATCCATCAAACTCAAATAACAAGCATAATCTTGTGTGAGTTGAGAAACGGAGAGATTAGTCTTCTTTATTTGGGGAATTACCAAAACGTTTCAAAAAGCTGGGAGTGCTAGTCTGCTAGATGCTTTTCCAGTAAGACCAGTAGTCAATATGACTTTGGGTCAGCCCAAAAATTGAATATGTGGATCAATAATAATAAGGAATTACAAAGTGGAAAAAGGTGGACAATCACGGGCCACACCAGAAGTGGCTACAGCTTCTCTGAGGTGGTGCTACTACCACCAGTAAGCGACTTGGACTCGGAAGATATTGTCCAGGAAAGTCCAACCTCACATGTCCTGCTTTCACCTGATCCAGCGGTTGATGCTCACTAGAGAAGTGGTTTAGAAAAATCGACGGTGAACGTTATTATATATCTGCTTTAACTTGCTTTTTGTCGTTTCTTCGGCTCGTGTTGTTGACCAAATCGGGAGAATGCGAAGGGCATCTTGGACTTCTCAAAGGCAAATTAAAGAGGGTGGATGATGATAGGTTGGTCCAACCAACCTTATCTGCATGGAGCGTCAGGGCTTCCATCATCTGCAAAGTAATAAATGACTCGATATTTATAGTCAATTGCATTTGATTTAAAAATGTTTTGGTCATGATGAGAAAGGGACCCTACATATGCTTTCACCGGTGTGAAACTTGCCATGACAACAGCCATGACCTAGCTATAAGAAGAGGCTCCTTTCTTTTTGAGATTTACCAATTAGAGGACATGACTAGATTATAATTCATATCATGATACCCCATGAAATTATCGCATTGTGCTATCAATATTACCCCTTTAATAATTTGATCGTGGTTTTGCCGTGAGTATGGAATACAAAAAGATTGCGAATTCTACTTTTGAATGAAACTTATTTGATCCTCAATCGTGTTTTCTTAGATTTACCAATGATAGGACATGGCTAAATTATAATTCATATTATGACAACTCATGGAATTATCGAATTGTACTATCAACGTCACTCATGGAATTGTCACATTGTACTATCAATGTCACCCCTTTAATAATTTGATTAGGATTCTGCCGTGAGTTTGGAGTTCGAAAAGACTATGAATTCTACTTTTGATTGAAACTTATTTTGTCCCGAATCGCGTTTTTTGAGATTTATAGGACGTGGCTATAATTCATATCATGATAGCCCATGGAATTATCACAATGTGCTATCAATGTCACCCCCTTAATAATTCGATTGGAATTCTACCGTGAATTTGGAGTCCAGAAAAAGTGTGAATTCTATTTTTAAATCTTATTTTGTCCAGAATTGCATTCCAAGAACATCATACAGCTCCACCATTGTAGTACGGCCAAAGTATTGTCAAAGAACCCCATGATTGATTTTGTGTTTTTTTTCATTTTTTTTTTAGGGATATAAAGGGGATTGAAGAGGAGATTCACAGTAACCTTTGTTGTTTTAGTAGATGGGAGTGAGACAACTTGGAGTTTAACTTCAGATTATCTCTATTAATCTTCAATGAGTTCTTAATCTCTCCCAAAGTAGGATGATTCGACTTAGTAGCAACATGATTAATTACTTAATTAATTAATCCATTCTTTTCTCTTCTTTTCTTTTCCACATCGATTTAGCAAATCCTTTATCCTCTTCAAAACCACTTCAACCAAATGTAGTGTTCTTTCTCTTCAAAACCACTCCAACCAAATGTGGTGTTCTTTCAAAACAACAATAGAAAGCATCAGTAAGGATCACAACTTTTTTGTTTTTTCAATTTTGTCAGGTTGAGCAACTTGAACCTAGAGAGACATGTCCTTATTGTTTGATCTATAACGAAAGTGGGACATGTTTCTAGACAAAAATTGAAAGTTCAATAGCTGCCATGATAAAGACATGTGAGGATGTAAATAATGGGCTGTCCTCAATTCCTCTTGATAGACGTTTGACTGATAGGGTGGTCTTTTGAAGAAGTCAAATTTTGACCCTCAAATTAAAAGAATCGCGATCACGGCGATAAAAACAAAGTTCAATATACAATATGGTAGCCAGCACACCTCCAGAAGCTTTACAAATTATCAAAGCCTATGCGAGAATTCATTTTCTCCTATTTATAGAATATAAATCCTACTTTTCCCCTCTTTTAAAGAATTTAAATTAAACAAGTGTCACGTTAACTCATGCTTAATAAAGTAATATATTCTTTTTCAACGCACTTATTGTGTTTGATGTGAAAAAAATAATACTGCCACACTAACAAAGTTTCGTTATTTCGATTTTTTTAATAAGCATCTAGAAGTATCCGTTTACAAAACCTAGGTAATAAATAGAAATGAAAAGATTTTCGCCGAATGGAGACGTCAAACCATACTGCTATACTAGAGGGACCCAATCGAAAAATGGTTATTTCTCCTCACTAGCGCCCTCTCATTCGTATGTTGAATTGACTACTTGGATCGAAGCATTCAAATATATTCAAAATTAAGCCAACTTATAGTCACTAGACAAACGAATGAAACCACAGTTAGTTAATTTGACTTTGGTGCCCTATTTTTTCCTCGGGCATAGTATAACATCGCGGCGTGAATACATGAAAATTAACCTTTTTATTTTATTATATAGTAAAGTGGAGTAATTTAGGGTATCTCGGGGAGCCGACAGTTTCTTCCTCAAAGCAAGCAACTTCACCGTCGCGCCTACCCAGCCATCCCTTTATGCCCTGTTTCGTTGCACGGCAGCTTCCTTGTCTTCCAATTGATTCAGTGTTTTTTATTTTATTTTATTGATTTCCATGCTCTTTCTCTCTTCATCTCTTCGAGTTCTGAGTATCGAAACTCCAATCCCATCGAAGCTCAATCGTCAAAGCCTCTCGTGCTTTCTGATCGCAAGTCAAGTGGGAGTTAATCGTTCGTTGCTGATGCCAGTAATCCGCCTTTAACACGACACGCTTCACGAGGCTTTTGTCTATTCCTTCGCTCACTTGCCAAGACATTGCAAGCCATTTAAACATAGATTTTTCGTTGAATATAAAAGGATTATTCATTAACTCATTTTCCTAATCGATTCAAATGTCAGAAAATAAAAATTTGTTTCTCGACAAAACCTAACTTTAAAACTAACTATAAAGACCTCTCTCTCCCACTTGTCATGTCTTGTCTTGTCATCAAGTCTATATCATTGTTCACCATTGTCACCGTAGGGATTGCCACCAGTCGTAGCGTTGCCACTGTTGCCACTTGCTCCCGTTTGTACCCTAAAGATCTAAGATAGTTGTCCTTTACCTTGAGGCCAACAACCCAAGATTGGAGGCTAGTAATATGATGTCGAACTATTTATATGTAAGTTCAATTTTTGATATCAACGCGTACAAATAATCTGGTATTAGAACCACCAGCCGGTGGCGTGGATGGTAGAGCCTTGGCCCTCTCCGGTGGAGGGGTTCCGTCAAAGTGCAAATCTTGCCTAGATATTAAGGGTTCTTCCCTTAAGCAAACAGCATATTCACATGATTATTCCAAAGTTAGGTCATATTTATTAATGAAGTATCAAGTTATCAACAAATGCAGGAATAAAACATGTTTAAGCTGATGAAAGCATCACCTTCCAAAGTCCCACCAAAGGATTGCATAGTTGGGGATTAGGACTTAGATCCAACCGTTGATTTGCAGCATGGATCGATGGTTTCATTCTACGCATATTCTTTTCCAGATGAAGTAGATAAGGTGGTACTAGAAATCTAACGATAACTATGTTACGACTACAAATTCTACAAATCCTATTTTTCAGATCGAAGAGATTAAATGAACCCCACCTTGTGGCTGGCGACAAACGATAGCAGAATCTTCATTATTCTTACCCTACTTTCGTATTAATGAAGCTTCATCCGAGTAAAAAAGAACTTTTTATCGTCAAGAAGAGAATGATTGGCCTCGTGCATATATTCTGCAGATGGTGGTGGAGCACTTAATCGGATTGACTAAAAAATCCAATCGACCCGCACTGACACTACTAATCCTTCCTGGTCTTCCTCGTGTATGAATGTCAAGACTATCTCCCATAAAGTATTCTTCGCTTTCGGTCGTCATTTGTCCAGCAAGGTTTCGTTGAATCTGCCCAATTTATAAGCCAGAAAAAGCAAAATTTAGTGAGGCATGCACCCCTTATCTTATGGCCGAACTTCGAGAAAATCTGCCTTTGATTCTCATTCCCTGTACAGAGAGAACCTCTCCTTTCCTTCTTCTGGGTCATCATTTTCGCATAAATAGCTGTCCTCGGAATCGTCAAAAAAATTATCGACCCCCGAAAAGGCGGGCGCCAGCAGTTTGCTGCTTCTGGAAGCAAATTAGAATCTCCAATCAATCTTGGGCACCGCAATGATTTCCGCTTCTAATTAGTAAAAAAACTGTGGATGAAGTCTCTGAAATATTTTTTTTTTTTTTTTTTTTTTCTCAGAATCATACCATACCGACAAAATCCCGCCGTAAACCCCTAGTGACACGTAAGTAGGAGGACCCATCACCCTTGGAGTCATACTTAATATACCTAGCGTCTCTCCTAGGTTTTGAACCCTTCATCTTTGGGCTGAGGATCAATAGGGCCTTATCCAACAGAGCCACCACGGCCGGTGATAAGTCTCCGAAATAATTGTTAAACATCTAGTTAAGAAAATTTTGTATTTTTAATTACATTATTTCTTTTCATATTATAAATTATTAATGCATTACAAATTGAAACATTTTATTATTAAATGTGATAGATAAATGCCTCAAAGGCATTTGTTAATAAAATTTACATTAAAGAATAAAGACATATAAATTGAGAATAATCATAAATCCATACATAAAGTTATATGACATTTTATTTGTTGTTAAGTTGCACTTATTTGTTTAAGTACCTCCTCACAATCTCCCACAATACTTGTCAATGTATCAGTTATGGGGGTTAGCTTTGGTTTAGCTATAGCACTACTCAATATTATATGCATAGCTTGGCCTAAAACATAACTACCAGCATATTGTTCTTTATTTTTTGAGTATAAATTGAATTCTTCAAGATTAGATGGAAGATGGTGGGTGACAATCATCTTAAGGTTGCTATTACATTGATGTAGATGTATACTAACTAGGGTCGTAATGTAAACGATTTATTAAAAAAAAAATAGAGTTGTAGAGTAGCCATGCATGAAGAGTTACAATATTTAATCAAGTCGAGTTTCTAATTCAAAAATGTTTGACTTTAGTAACATGACATATAAATTTTAATAAGGAACAGTATGAATTATACCCTAACGTTGTCTTTCACTTCAAAAATAACGATGTCAACATGTGTTAAAAAAATACCATCTAAATGCTTATTTTGAAAGCGTCTTGATTGACTTTTAACTTTTATGTTTTACTTAATTCAAATTTCATGAGACATGCATTTTAATTTTTTTTTTTTTTTTTTGAGAATGTTTGAAACTTTCGTAACATATAAATGTTGACATATAAAATCACATATTTTTCCATAATTTTTAAAGGTTGCATAATATTTTAAATTTTGATAGTAATTTTCAATTTTGCTGAACTATCAACAACTGTGCCATTTAATAACTTTCTTGGCAAGAGATGTTCCAAGACTTCAAATGATTTTTGTTACATAGATTTAGTAGGAAAGTTTGCATGTATATGTTCTATAAAACGTTATCCTTTTGCAATTTATCTCACCTGTGGTATTGAATTCTTAAACTATTATTGCCGTGACGAGCAATAATAGGTGGTCCAAATTAGTAGACCGAAAATCTAGTCTGTTACTCACAATTACAAGACCATAAGTTTCACCAATACCAAGGTTATTGCTTTGTGATTGAGTCGATTCCAATTTTGGCACGGTGAGACACTTCCTTGATATTACTCTTTGAACTTCATTTCCTTAAATCACTTTTTTTTTTTTTGCGTAGGCAAGCTGAACCATGACATAAATGTCTAGAAGGTTCTCGCATATGCTTTTGGAAAGTGACTTTGATATTTTTTCAAAAAAAAAAAAATGAACTTTGTTAAAAATTATATGTGGATCTACTCGTCAATTTCTATTTTTCAGACCACATCCATCAAACTAATTAATTCGACAATGAACGTTGTCTTCCACGACGATATTCTTTAAAAGCAAGCTGGGCTTTAAAAAATCCCCATTCGTCAGAACTTTCCCACTTTCTTCCCCGCAAAAGTTAAAGAAGAGTCACATTCATTCAATAACCCAGAAATTTCTGAGATTATGACCTCCGATTATTGCTCCTCTCTCTCTCTTTCTGTCTCTCTCTACGCACAGAATCCCAAGACAGTGAAGATCACATCAAGCTAATGTTCGCAGATCTTTCATGTGAACTCCATCGTCACGCCATGCATGTAAGTGTTGTGCCCAAGCAATAGAATATATCGATTCGAAAGCAACCACCGCAAGCTTAAGTTCCCCAATTTGTCCTACCTTCGATTTTTCCGTAGTTTCATTCATGCTCAGGAGGTGATCTTTTGAATGGTGGGAGTCACAAATTGCTATAGCAGGAAGAAACATGAAGGAATTACAAAGTGGAAAAAATGGGATTATCATAAATTCCAAAGGACGCACACTAAAAATGGCATGCTCTCTGTGAGTCAGTGCTAGTACACCTGTCGAGCGATTTGGACTCAGCAGACAAACATCAAGAGAGTCCAACCTCCCGTGACCTGATTGATCTAGAATCAGCTGGCGATACGTCTCGTTTACAAGAAAAGTGGTTTGGAAAAGGGAACGCGTGAACATTATTGACTATCTCCTTTAATTTGCTCCGACTTACTTTTGTTGTTCAACATCGGCTCGTGTTGCTGACTGAAATGGGTGAATGAGCGGGGCATCTTTGATTTCCAAAAGCAAATGGAATAGGGTCTATGATGGGCTGGCCCAACCAACATTGTCTGCATGCTTCCGAGCTGCCATCACCTGCAAAATATAAATTGACTGAATAGTACTTAGTCAATCACATCTGTTTTATATAATGTCTGGACCATGATGGCAGGGGGACACTACATATGTCTCCACTGGTGCAAAAGTTGCCGTGACAACAGCCATGACCTAGCTAGAGGAGACTGCTCTCTTTTTGAGATGTATCAATGAGAGGACATAGCCATATTATTATTCATATCAGGATAGCCCTCATGTCACCCCTTCAATCATCTGATTTAAATTCCTCCCTAAATTTGAAGTCCATAAAGATTGTGAATTCTACATTTAAATATAATTTATTTTGTATTAAATTGTGTTCCATCATATTCTTTTGCTTAGAAATAATTAGTTCCATGGTAGGTTTCAGGTTTGTGGAACTTGAAAAAATCATGTTGATCTTGAACCGGCCTAAAACTTCTTTTTCTTTTTCATTTCTGAAGGAACAAAGTATTAAGAAACACTGAACCACCGTTCAGAAAATGCATACACAAAAACGCTTGAATGAAATAGTTATACCATAGAGGCATTTCATCAAACATCTAAAGTAGAAGGAATTTTCTGAATTGAAACTTCAGCAGTCCAGAGTCTCCAGACAATATATTCACCAGTTTTTAGAGCTCAGATCCAAGTTGACAAACTCAATTGCCGCTGGGGTGGGGGAGAGAGAGAGAGAGAGAGAGAGAGAGAGAGATGAAAAAATAGACTTGGAGTTTGGGTTTTTGAAATATGTTCTAAACTGCTGGTTCCTAGGTGGGTGGGTGGGTTAAGCACCCAAAATTGGGAGCTAGACTGGATATTTCTTTTGAAATTGAGACCCCTGCTCACCCCTACTTTTGCCGTTGTAGTTTGGCCAAAGAACCCCATGATTAATATTGTGTTTTGTTTGGAGTGATTCAGAGAGGGGTTACAGATAAACTGTGTCTTTTTGCAGTGAAAGAGGAGAAAGGATTTGGTTTTTCCCTCTGGATTGTCTCTATTAATTTTGCTGGATTATAAATCCCTCCAAAAGTAGGATGATTTGACTGTGAAATTGATTTCTTGCTGTTACTCTTCTCTCTTAATTAGTCTTGCCAAACACAATTGATTTGGGTCATAACATAATTGATAATTTAATCGGTTGTTTTCTCTTCTTAATTTATTCCCTAACAATTTATTGAGTCATCTATCATTTTGAAATTACTCCATTTAAATATAGTCTTTTTAGAACAATAATTGTAAGTATCATTATGGATCACATATTCGCCTATGATGCTAGGTCGAATAACACCAAATGGGGATACATTTTTTAGACAAAATGGAAACTTCGGCTGTCATGATAAAAAGGTAGAGGCTTTTCTTGTAAGGAAGTCAATATTTAAGTTATCCTCAATTTCTCATCATAAACATTTGAATAATAATCTCAAGAATCATTAGATCCTCAAAAGATAACATGGTGATCTTTTAAAGAGGTCAAATGAACACTCAAATTGAAAGAATTGCAATCATATTGATGAAAAACAAAATAAGTTCAATAAAAAAAATGGCAGTTAGCACATCTCCAAAGGCTTTATGAATTATCACAGGCCTATGTGAGACTTGATTTCCTCCTATATAAGGAAAAAATAGGATATAAATCCTAGCTTTTCCTCTTTGAAGAAAATATAATAGTCTTTTAACTCATTTATAATAACGAATCATTCTCATTTTCAATGCACTAATTACATATAACACAATGAAAACACCACTTTGAACCATGCGAACTTCTTCTATTTGAATACTTAATTTGTCATCCCAACCTACTCGTTCATAAATTGGAATGAAAAGTTTTGCCCAAGTGGAGGTGCAAAAGCGAACTATTACTAGACAGACTCAATTTCAGAAATGATTATTTTAAATAAATGCATTGAATCGACTGATTATAGTCTTTAAATTCGTATCCCAAGCATTGTTCGTTTCAGAATTCAAATTGATTCAAAATTAAGCCAACTTATACTTGCTAGACAAACGAATGAAGCTAGAAGTAATTAATCTGATCTTGGGGCACTAATTTTTTTTTTTCCCTTGCGGATAGTATAAATGCGTGCGATAACACATGAAGGGTTAACTTTTTTAATGTTTTTCAAGTTAAGCGGAGTAAAGAAGGGTCTCTCGGGGAGCACAATCTTCGACAGTTTCTTACTCAAAACCAGCAACTTCATCTTCACGCCTTCGCAGCCACCCCGATCGTGCCATGTTTCGTTGCGCAGCAGCTTCCTCCCCTTCCGATGGATTCAGTGTTTTCTATTGAATTTCACGTTTTCTTCGTCTCCTCGAGCTCTGTGTGTCGTAACTCTAACCCTCATTGAAGCTTTCAACCGTCGAAGCCTGTCGGTCTTTCTGATCACGAGCCAAGTGGGAACTAGTCATTCGTCAGCGACGGCCGGTAATCCGCCATTATTACGACACAGTTCACGAGGGTTTCGTCGAACGAGACGAAATAGCTTCGCCATGCGTGTGATCTTTTTGGCCCCTAGCCCGCCTTACCTTGAATAGTTTGCGAGCGTTTTCAGAAACGTGTCTTGAAAAGAGTGTCGAATGATAAAGAAAAAGGTGGACGGAAAACTTCTCACAATCTCACCTGCAGTCCGTGTTCTTTTTGTTTTTTCAAAATGATAACTCCCATGCTTTTTAAAAAGGGTCACTATATGTCCTTTTAGAAACTCGATCGATTGAAATGTTGATGTGAGCACTGAAATATTTCTTATATGGCCTCAAGTAGATGCCATATTAGCAACATGAAAAATCATACACGTGGGGAAGAGAAGGGGGGTTGTGTTGGAGAGGTGAGGGCTTGATAATGAGGTCGGCCATCATCTTGCAGTGATGTCATAAACTAAGTTAAAATTACCAAAAAAGTCATATATTTATTGTAATTGTGTTAATTCAATTTTCAACCTTTTCCTTTAGCTAATTAACTCCTAAATCTTTTGTATTTATGTTAATTCAGTCAATCTGATCAAAAGTGCCCAGTCAATGTTGACATTAATGTTGGCCGTCTTACATGGTATCATCGACACTGATGTGAATAATTTTTAAATATCTTTTTAAAATTTATGTATGTTTATTTTAAAAAAATTATATTTCCTTTTTTACTTTTCACTTCCTTCATCCTCCAAGAGGTTGCTGTTGGCGATCAATTGGAGGTAGGTTCAGCGAGAGCCTGGCCATGGATGGGCAAGGCTCAACCTCACACCCTGTGGGCTCGACCATTGCTAATGGCTAGGTGAGGCAAGACCTTGCTAAATCTATTGACGGCAAGGCTTGACCCTCGCCAAATACGGTGAGGTCTTGCTGGCCTTGCCTTTGGCCAGTCGCATGTTGACGACTAGTTGGAGGAGAAGAAAGTAAAGAAAATCAAAATAAAAAAAATATAAGATAAAATAAAAATTAGAAAAAAAAAATACTATAATATTATTTAAAATTGTCTATATCGATTTCGATGGTACTGTGTAGTATAGCTAATGTCGACTGGTTGATCAAAATTGACCGAATTGACTGTATTGGTATAAATACAAAAAGTTTATAGCTTAATTGGCTAAAAAAAAGTTTCGAATTGAATTGGCACAATTGTAATAGATTTAGAACTTTTTTGATAATTATCCCTGTAAATTAAGGTAAGTGACCACCTTAGTGACTATCATGTAGGGGTTGCTATTACATGAGGCTTTCAAGGGACACAACTATCATGGTACCATTTGAATGTCATTATTGCTTGAGGATTGATAGGCATCAACAGTTTGATAGAATACTTAAATATTAAACTACGGTTTCAATAGGGAGTGAGAGGGTCTGATAATGAGGTTGGTCATCATCTCACAAGATGCCATAAACTAAGTAAAAATTACCAAAAAACTCATACACCTATTGTAATCGTATCAATTCAATCTTCAACATTTTTCTTTAGCTAATTGAGTCCTAAACCTTTTCTATTTGTGCCAATTCAATCCATCTAGACAAAAGTGACTTGCCAATGTTGACATGAGTGTTGATCATCTTACATGATGCCATCAACGCTAATGTGGATAATTTTTAATGATATTTTAAAATTTGTTAAATTTATGTATGCTTATCTTAAATTTTTTTTCTCTTTCTTTTTAATTTTTAGCTTCCTTCATCCTCCAATATGTTGTTGCTGGCGATAAGCTAGAGGCAAGGTCAGTGAGAGTCTAGCCATGGATGGGCGAGGCTCAACCTCTCACCTTGCAAGCTCAACTATCGCCAGTGGCTAGGCGAGGCAAGACCATGTTGGATCTAGTGAGGGCAAGGCTTGAACATCGCCAAATCTAGCAAGGTCTTGTTGACCCTGCCTCTGGCTAGTCACAAGTCGATGATTGGCTAGAGGAAGAAGAAAGTAAAGAAAAGAAAAGAAAAGAATAAATACAAAATTTTGAATATTTATTATAATATTATTTAAACTTGTTCATGTCAACACTGGTTGCATCACTTAGGATGGTTAACATCTATGTCAACATTGAGTGGCAAACCAAAATTGACTGGATGGCTTAAATTGTCACAAATACAAAATGTTTAAGACTCAATTGGCCAAAAAAAATATTTAGGATTGAATTGGCACAATTATAATAGGTTTAGAATTATTTGGTAATTTTCCCCATAGGTAAGCAACCACCTTGGTTACTATCATGTGGGGTTTGCAATTACATGAGGCTTCTAAGGGACACAACTATCATGGTACCATTTAAATGTCATTATTCTTTAAGGCTTGCTAGGCATCAACAACTTGATAGAATACTTAAATATTAAATTATGCTTTCATTTACAAATTTAAGTTTTTAGAATTGTTGACAATAGTCCTACAAAATCTCACATGATATTAGAGTAGAAGGTCTTGAATTCAAATCTTTCTAGATCCCATTTGCTTCCCCAATTAAATAAATACATGTTTGATAGTATGCAAAATAAGAAGAAGAAGAAGAAGAAGAAGAAGAAGAAGAAGAAGAAGACCAAACTAAGTATGAGTTGGAATGATAGAATACTTAAATATTAAATTACGCTTTTATTTGATAACGTAAATTTTTAGAAAAGTTGACAGTAATATGACAAAAAATCTCACACAACCATCATAGTATGGTTATTCTCGCCTAAGAAATTGGATGCCATAGTCCCTAGACCATTTCTAGATCTAACCACTCCGCCGATTCATTGCCTCGAGGTTAAAGGATACATATGCGAGTAGTTCATAGCTAATGCTTTTTCTCTAGGAATTTTTTTAATTTTGTTAAGTCTTAGTTAGCACCTACCGCTAGATTTGTTCAAAAAGGTGATGGTACCCTTTTTAAAAATAATTGATACCACAAAAACCTTTAAATTGATAGACACATGATAAATTTATCTCGAACTAATTTTTTGATAACTGAAAACTCCAATTTGGTAAACGCAAGACAAATTTATTCCAAACTAATTTTTGACCACTAAAAACCCAAAATTGATATATTCATGACAAATTTAACCTTCGTTAACTGTTAAATTGGATTAATACCATGAACAATTACAAACTAATGCACCTATGACAAACGGAGGGTAAAATCTTAAATCGATATACCTATCAACTGTCACGTGTCATTTAACTCAGTTTTTTTACAGTAAAACTTAATGAAAATTGACAGAGAATAAATTTGTCACAGGTATATCAATTTGAGGTTTTTATGGTCAAAATATTAGTTTATGGTAAATTTGTCATATATATATACTAATTTAAAGTTTTTTTTATGGTATTAACTCTTTTAAAAACTATATGATCCTTTTTAACAAATGTACATAAACGTTTTTTAATTATGGATTTGTATAGGAACTCATGGTGATACGACCCATTGCTCATCTTCAAAGCTATGCATTTAATGGGAAAACGCCATACAAGTTCTACGTCTTAGAAATTTTTTTTGGATCCCTTCATATTCTCGCCACAACTTTTTGCTACAATGAAGCTTCCATTTAAATATATCCGGTGACAAATCAGGCCTATTACATGTCCAAGTCAACTACATAATGAGATGGCAGTCATTCTGACAACTATCTGCCACCCACGTATAAACTTAGGCTCAGTTTATTTTGAGAAAATTTGACATTTTCAGATAATGTCTTTCAAATAGTATTTTTAGGAAAAATACAATATTTACTAATATTTAGATGAAATCTGAAAATGAATTAGAAATTATTATTTATCGTTCAAAAAGAAAAACTTAATTTCATTTTCCTAAAAAGACATGTACTATTTGCGTGATGTTCATATTACCCAACCACCAAGTACTAGTTAAAGGAGTTGGGATTTCTCAAGTCCAACCGCTGGGAACTCTAGCATGGGCATTGGGGACTTAGGCTCGGACATCGATAATTTGGGTGCAACAACTAGGTACCTAGGCACTACCTCAAGGACCATAATAGGAGCATCGGTCTTAAAGCTGTCCTCAAGGGACCTAGGCCCAAACCTTTGTGGACGTAGACTTGTTTGCCAAGAAAATGGGCTAGACATTAATGACTTGGATGTGGGAGTTGGTAATGCAGGCATGCCCCGATGGATCGAGGCATGGGCACCCGAACCTAGTCTAGCCTCGAGAGACCTGAGCCTTCACTTGAGCGCAGTAGTCGGGTTCCTAAGCATGGTCTTTGGGGACTTAAGCACAAAAACTAAGGTTCCAATCATAGCCATTAGGGACTCAGATAGAACTATCGAGCTCTCGACATGGCCTTTAGAGAGTTGGGCATGGGCACTGGGGTCTCACGCAAAACCATGATGGACTCGAGCTCAGCCTCTATGGACTTGGGCTTGGGCCCCAGTTTCTTGGACATACGAGTTGAGTCCCTGTATGGCTGTAGAGAACCCAAGCATAGACACTAGGATCTCAGCTATCGAGGAGCCGAGTCTGGCCTCCATAGTCATGGCTCTAAGGGTTGATGACTTCGGCAAAGGAGTCAGTAACTTGAGCATGGCCGTTGGGGACTTGAGCAAAACACCGAAATCTTGTATTCAATCTTTGTGGACTTAGGCCTAGATGCTAGTGACTTCGGCAGGATAGCCAGGTTATTGGGTATGGCTACTAGGGATCCAAGCATGGACAGTTATGAAAACTGTGAAAACGCACCCCAAGATTTCTATAGTTAGAATAAAAAATAAATATATAATCAACTAAATAGATTTGTGCACATGATTTGGAATCCATTGTTTTTTGTACTTAATAGCAATGATCCAAACTCAAGAACCTCTCATTTATTGCCCTATGTGTAATTCATTCAATGAGATTTTTTTTTATTGAAATTTATTCAATGAGATTGCTCCTCACCCTTAGCGTCCAATACATGCTCATTATGTGAGGATATTTGTGCGTCAAGGTTATAGGAGAAATTTAAGCACTATATATAAAGTTTTAAACCATAGGCTCTCTTATCAAGGGCTGGCCTCAACTCCGCTCACATTAACTAACTTCATATTAGACTAATTAAGAAACCTTATATCTCACATTATTAGATCATTTCCGTAAAATGGTAAATTACAATATCAATTTAATATAGTTCACATAAAAAAAAAAAAAAAAAAAAAACTCTTACAGTTGTCCTTGCCCTTGAGGCCAACAACCTTAGATTAGAGGCTAATATTATTGAAATAAGTTCAATGTTTCATTTCAACAAGTATGAATATATATATTAGGGTTTTGCCCCAAAGTTCAAATATTTCATAACTTTACTTGAGCAAGCAGCATATTCACATGATTATTACTACGTATTTGAGTTACATCTTCCGAGGATAGGTCATATTTATTAATGAAGTATCAACACACGCAGGGTTAATGCATGTTTAAGCTGATGAACGCATCACTTTCCAAAGTCCCACCAAAAGGTTTCGTAGGAGGGCATTAGGACTCAGATCCAACTTGTTGATTTGTTGTAGGGATCGTTGGTCGAAATAAAAAGGACAAGTAGTATTAGAAATGTAACGATGAATATGTTACAACAATAAACTATACGAATCCTATTATTCGGATAGAAGGGTTAAATGGACCCCTCCGTGTAGTTGAAGACAAGGATAGTAGAAGCTTCATTATTCTTTGCATACTTTCCTATTAAGTGAAGCTTCATCCGAGTGATAATGAACTTTATTCAATAAGAAGAGAATGATTTGCCTCGTGCGCATTCTGTAGATGGTGGAGCATCTTTTCAAAATGACTAAAACCGAATTGACCCTCACTGATTCTATGTATGAATATTTGGAATGCCTTTAAGAAGTTATTCTTCGCTTTTGGCTGTAACTTGGCCAGCAAGGTTTCGTCGAGTCTGTCCAGCTTATCGAGCCAAAAAAGCAAAATCTAGTGGAGTATGCACACGTCTGATGGCCAAAAAAGAAATTTTCCATAGATATTCATGCCCTCTAGAGAAGGAACCTGTCCTTTCCCATCTTTGGGTCATTTTCACTAACTAGTTGTCCTCGGAAGCGTCAAAAGATTATCAACTCCTGTAAAGGTGGGTGCCAGCAGTTTGCTGCCTGTGGAAGCAAAAATCGAGTCATCAATCATATCGGGCACCCAAAGAATTTCCACTTCTAATTAGTAATTTTTTTTATTAGTGAATAAGACAAAATACTTATCAAACACTTATTTAAGGAATAAAATACATAATTTATTTCCTACTATGGATTTCATGATTAAATAAGACCTATATTGAAAAATCAAGACAAATAAATTAAGAACAATTTATCAAAATCGATAAAGAAAGTGATATGACATTCTTTGTGTCATCCAATTGGAAATCTCAGCTCGTATTCTCTAGAAGTATATGTATAACGCCACTTGTTGGGGATTGAGGGGCCTTGGTAGGGGTCGCAGGGGCATCTCTCTCTCTTGTTTTGTAATTAAGGGATGTAACCTAGAGATGTGAGGTATTAATTATAGTGGAATATTCTACTAGACATAACCCTAATTTAAAAGTGGATAAAATTTTATGTCTTCAATTCTCTTTCTTGCTTTTTCCTCTCTATTTCTTTATGAATGTGCGCCAAATCCTAGCAATACTTTATACAAAATATGTAATCTGGCTAGAAAAGATAATTACATAATTTTTTTTCTCCTTTTTGTATATAGATTAGAATGTTCAAGATTAGATTGAAGATGGTGGGTGAGGATCATCTTAATTTGATATTCCCTTGACGTAGATTTATACTAACCAGAGTTTTAATGTCAACGACTAATAGAAAATTAAAATAGAGTTGTAGAGGAGCCATGCATGAAGAGTTACATATTTTATCAATTCGAGCTCGTATTTGAAAACTGTTTGACTCTAATAACATGACATGTAAATGTAATCAAGGGATAGTTTAAATTAACCACACGTTTCCAATCCGTGAGGGGCAACGTCTTTTCACTTTTTTTCTTTTTTATCCACTTAGCTTTCAACCTTCAAATTTAGTACAAATGTACCCTAACATTATCTTTCATTACAAAAATAATGATGTAAATAAATGCATTTGAATCTAAATGCATTTGAATTGAATTTCACTTTTTATTTTTTATTGAGTTTAATTATAAGATGCCATGCACTTTGAACTTCTTTATTAAAAAACATATAAAGTTTTCGTTACATATAAATATTGACATGTAAATTCACTTAAAATTCTCTCATGATTTTATTATTATTATTATTATTATTATTATTATTATTATTATTTTAAATTATTATTATTATTATTATTATTATTATTATTATTATTATAATTTTATGTAGCTTTTGAAAGATTTGATAGAAAAAGAAAAAAAAAGCTTTCATGAAATTGTAGTTCAGCTCACCATATCAGTATTAAATTCTTAAACTGTCATCCTAGTGAGCAATCATAGGTAATCCGAATTGATACATCATAAATCCAGCTCGACTAACTCACAATGGCGGTTCTAATTTCGGTACAACAAAAAAGTCACACACTTCCTTCAGTGACATATTATGTATGAACTTCACTTTCTCCAACTCAATTTACCATTTTTAAGGGCAATGAAGCTGAATCACAACATAATTGTCTAGAAGTAGAGATTGAATATGCTTTTGGAAATTAACTTTCATTTATTTCCAGGGTGTGAAATTTTTTTATAAAAATACACACATAGATCTATTCATCAATTTTTATATATTTTTGAGAATATGAAGTGTTCTGGCAATAAATAAAACCAAAGTACTTAATAAAAATGTCCCATCAACGGTGACCCAAGATTGAGCCAATATGGATGAGACATGAATGTCACAAAAAAATATTATAATATAAGGGCTTCATTTGTTTCACGATGAATGATTGATTTTGAAAATGTTTTCTTAAATATGAATATTTATATCACTTATAAAAAATGAATAACAATGAAAATATTATTCATTTTAGAAAATTGTTTTTCAATCATTTATTTTTTATGAAATAAATGAATCCAAACACTTCATTGTTTTTTGGGTTAATATAACCAAAAATTCCAAACTACTCATGACAAAATTACTCTAATCTATTTTTTTTTTAAATCCCAAAATTCCAACCTATGATAAATTTATCCAAAATTAATTTTTTGACTACAAAAATTCTAAACTATTATATTTATGACCAATTTATCATTTGTTAGTTTCTACTAAGTTAAATTGATACCACGAAAAATAACAAACTGGCCAAATTAAAGGTGAAACCTTAAATTACTGCACCTGTTAATTGTTATGTGTCACCTAACTTAGCAACTTGAAAATAAAATTTAACGGGAATTTGAGCGTAATTTTATCATAGATATGTCAGCTTAAGGTTAATTTAAGATAAAATTTATTATAAATATATCGATTTGAAATTTTTTTAATATTATTCCCTTTCTTTTCCCCACAATCGGAGACCAAATTTGTTAAACTAGAGTTAATTCGACCACTAACATCGCTTTCCGAGACGATGTTCTTTAAATCAAGGTGGGGCGGCCTTATAAAAATCCTCAATCCTCCGCAAAGACACTTCGTCACTTCCGAGTTCCTTCCCACCCCCCTAAAGTTATAAAAAAGAGAAGAATCCAATCCAATCCAATTTCCCCCCAGGCCCCTGCAATCATGGTCTCCCACTATTATTGCTGTCGCTAGGCAACGAAGATCTCCTCTCTTTCCCCTCTCTTTCCACGCACATTATCATTCTCATGCGCGCGGATCTTTCCATGTGAACGCCACTACCTTCTCCTTCCCCCGTCGCTCCGCCACCGCCGCCGTCGCGCCATGCATGTGACGGTCGTGCGAGAGCACTATACCGCAACTTAGACCTTCCCGTCCGCGGTTTCCTGGGAAAGAAATGGCTGTCGCCATTCGCCGTCGCGGCGAGCTCGCGTCTGCCCTGAGGCTTGTTCTCCGTTCTTGGTCCCTGCTGTGCTGCTGCTGCTTGTTCTTGTCGCCTCTGGCCCTCGCCGCCGGCGGCGACTACGAGATCTTGCTCCGCGTCAAGGCCGCCCACCTCGAGGACCCGGACGGCCAGCTCGACGACTGGGCCCCCAGCGCCGACCGCAGCCCCTGCAACTGGACCGGGGTCACGTGCGAGACCCGGAACCGCTCTGTCGTCGCGATCGACCTCTCGGAACTGAACGTCGCCGGCAGGTTCCCGTACGACTTCTGCCGGATCCGGACCCTGCGGAAACTCTCGCTCGGCGACAACTCCTTCAACGGCACCGTCGCGGGGCCGTCGCTCTCGCTCTGCTCGCATCTCCAGTGGCTCAACATCTCCAGCAACTACTTCGTCGGCCAGCTGCCGGACCTCTCGCCCGGGTTCGCCGACCTCCGGTTCCTCGACCTATCGTACAACAACTTCACCGGCGAGTTTCCGGCTAGCTTCGGCCGGTTGCCGGCGCTGAGTGTCCTCTCGCTGTACTCGAACTTGCTCAACGGCTCGATACCTTCTTTCTTGGGTAATCTTAGCCAGTTGACTCAGCTCAATATCGGTTACAACCCGTACGCGCAGGGCCCTCTGCCTCCGGAGATCGGAAACCTGTCCAGGCTCGAGATTCTCTGGGTAGCGAAATCGAATCTCGTCGGAGAAATCCCGAGCTCAATCGGGAAGCTCACTTCTCTGAAGAACTTCGATTTGTCCGACAATATGCTGTCGGGGAAAATTCCTGATGCCATCGCCGGGCTGCGAAGCGTCGAGCAAATTGAACTGTACCACAACCACTTATCCGGCGAGTTGCCAGAGGGGATCGGCAATTTGAGCAATCTCCTGCACTTGGACGTCTCTCAGAACGGTCTCACCGGCGTCCTGCCGGAGAAGATCGCTGCATATCCTTTCACGTCCCTGAACCTAAATGACAACTTATTCAACGGCGAGATTCCCGCGGTTCTGGCGTCGAACCCAAATTTGCAGCAGCTGAAGCTCTTCAACAACTCTTTCACCGGGAAATTACCAGCCGATTTGGGCAAGAATTCCGACTTGGTGGAGTTCGACGTCTCGAGCAACTCTTTCACCGGCGAGTTGCCTGAGAATCTCTGTTCCAGAGGCAAGCTCCAGGAAGTTATCGTCTTCAACAATCGCTTCACCGGAAGCTTGCCGAGTTCGCTAGCGAGCTGTGATTCTCTCGAATACGTCCGAATCAGCAACAACGGACTCTCCGGCGAGGTGCCGGCCGGGTTTTGGGGCCTCCAGGCGGTCTCGTACCTTGACATGAGCTACAATAAGTTTGAAGGGGCGATTTCGCGGTCGATTTCGGGGCCCAAGGGCCTGAAGTCACTTCTGATCGCCGGCAACAAATTCTCTGGTGATATTCCGGCGGAGATTTGCCAGCTCTCAAACCTCACCGTCGTTGATGTGAGCAACAACCAGTTTGGCGGTGGACTCCCGACGTGTATCACCAATTTGGGCAATTTGCAGAAGCTTAAGATGCAAGGCAATTTGCTCACCGGCCCGATTCCGAGTTCAGTAGGGCCATGGGCCGATTTGACGGAGTTGAACCTTTCGAACAACCGGCTCACTGGGAGCATACCGGCTCAATTAGGCGACTTGCCGGTGCTGAGGTACTTGGACCTCTCAGGGAACTCGCTTTCCGGCGAGATCCCAAGGGAGCTGGCCAAACTGACGCTTAATAAGTTCAACATATCCCACAATAAGCTCTACGGCGAGATACCGCCGTGCTTCGATCACGAGCTCTTTGTTTCGGGCTTAATGGGCAACCCAAGCCTGTGCAGCTCGGATCTGAAGCCGTTCCCGAAGTGCACAAGAGCCCGGCCCGTCGCTTTCTACGTGCTCATAACTCTAGCCGTATGCGTTTTGGTCCTTTTCGCGTCCCTGGTTTGGTTCCTCAGGACGAAGCTGCATTGGTTCGGAGGCAAATCGAGACGGTTGTGGAAAATAACCACGTTTCAGCGGGTCATGTTTAGCAATGAGATCGTCGATCAGTTAATAGAGGAGAACAAGATCGGGTCCGGAGGGTCAGGCGAGGTCTACCGGATTAGGCTCAAGTCGGGTCAGATGGTGGCGGTGAAGAAGCTCTGGGCGAAGACCCAGGCCCCGGACATCGAGTCAATGTTCAAATCGGAGGTGGAGACTCTGGGTCACGTCCGCCACGGCAATATAGTAAAGTTGCTGTTCACGTGCTCGGCCGAGGAGAGCAGCCTTTTAGTCTATGAGTACATGGAGAACGGGAGCCTGGGCGACGTGCTGCACGGGCCCAAGAGCGGAGAATTCCTCGACTGGCCCCAGCGGTTCGCGATAGCGGTGGGCGCGGCTAAGGGCCTGGCCTACCTGCACCACGACTGCGTGCCCGCCATCGTGCACCGGGACGTGAAGAGCAACAACATCCTATTGGATGAGGACTTCACGCCGCGGGTCGCTGACTTCGGGTTGGCGAAGATGTTGCAACAGGAGGCGGCGGCGGCGACTGGGGAGATGTCGAAGGTGGCCGGATCCTGTGGCTACATCGCGCCAGGTGCGTATTGCCTAATCCCAATCCTTTCGTTTTCATTATTGTCTGTCTGATTATGTGGTCTCTCTTTGGTTGCTAGTGTTCGCTTCCACTAAACTAGAAGACCAGTAGGCCCCATGTTCAACCCGATAATATTAATTTTGCCGATGTGGGGTCCATGGGAAAGTGCTTGTGAGTTGTATGTTTTGGCCTTTTCAACCCATGCCTTCGCTCATCTTTGACTAAAGTCAACCCAATTTGAACAGAGAGTTCTTAAATGGATTTAATATTTTTTAGTCATTTGATATTGGCAAGTGCCGCTCATTTTCTGAATTCTGTATGCAGCAATAATGTTCTCAAACTTATTTGACTTGCAAGAGTAGTTTAATGGTGGCTCTTAAATTGATGATTATTTTTTTTTTCTCGGTTTTTGCAGAGTATGCATACACTATGAAAGTAAACGAGAAGAGCGACGTCTACAGCTTCGGCGTGTTGCTTCTAGAGTTGATCACCGGCAAAAGGCCGAATGACCCTTCGTTTGGCGAGAACAAGCACATTGTGGAGTGGGTCATTGAGGTCGCGTTGTCAGCTCCTGAGGCGGAAGGGGATGGGAATCGTGATGGCGAGCCCGGGTGGTGCTTCGGCGATCTCGCGCAGCTCGTGGATCCGAGGTTGAGCCCGTCCGCGAGCGACTATGAAGAGATTGAGAAGGTCTTGAACATAGCTCTCTCTTGCACTTCCGCGTTGCCGGTCAGAAGGCCCACCATGAGGCGCGTGGTTGAGTTGCTCAAGGACAAAAAGTGGGCCCGTTCCAAATGATATGAGCTATCTTTTTTTGGCTCTCAGTTTAGTGGTCAGTGTGTACGTAATATATGCTGCGTGCATCGTCAACTGTAGTTTGAAAGTAGTGAGAGGCTTGTGAGATAGATCTTCCGCTGCCCTCTTTTTCTACCTCTTCAAGTGTTTAGGATTTTTATTAAAAGAACAATAGTTTTCAATCGCCGAGTAATTTTAATTCTAATTTTCGTAAGACGATCACTTGAATATTAACTTTTTTCTTGATTACTTGACGGTCATGACTTTTAAAAAATAAATGTTCACTTGAGTGCAATGACCTTTAATCAATTGCTTGAATTTCATATATTTCAAAAACATTTATTCCAAAGGCCAATAATTAGATGTGGCATGGTATTTGGGATGAACATTTTTTAATACTTACGGATGTTGCATGTAAGGACACCAACTTTTACCTGAGGGATGAATTTCACCCCTAGAAAGGTAAAATGTGATTGCCATGTGAGCAAACTCCATGTAATGATAATAAATTGTTTCCAATCTGAATCGAAGATAATTTGGAGTGGCATTAAACAACATTGTTCCCACTAAAAAAGTAGAACGATGTTGTTTTTGAGCTAATTAATTGGGTTTCATGTGTGTGTGTTTTGTGGGGGAGGGGGTGGAGACGGTTCTTCACTGAATCATATTGAAAGGGCGAAATTTGCGAAAATTTGGTGAATATGCTCCGATTTTTTACCAAATCTCTAGCCCAATTTGCATAAACCCTTCTTAATTTGATTTGAAGCCATAATGCGAGTTTAGAAATGAGATGTTGATTATATATGGAAGCATGTCTGCTGACAAGGCACTTCTTATTAGTAATGTCAGCATCTGTGAGCCATCTTAGATATCATATACACACATTTTAACGGTAATTCTATTATGGCCAAAATTATCTCACAAGTTAAAATTGGTGCCCTTTTAAGTGACGTTCAAAAGTTGGGGCGAAAATTATTGCGGGAGCGAAAGTTGGAATTTCCTTTTTGTAAGAAACGCTTATGTGTTTGGTCCCTTTCTAATTTTCAATAGCATCAACGTTTTCGTTGGTTGAGAAATTGTTATAGGTTGTGGGTTTCCAATGAAAGAGAAAAGCTTTACAATCAACAATAATGCTGTAGTAACTATCGTGCCTGGTAATTCCTTTGTATTATGCGGTGACTACTCAAGAAGTAAGGATAAGATTTGCATGCACTTGATAAAATTCTCTGATAATTCCATTTGACAAGTATGTATATGTATTTGATAAATATCCCTCGTAATTCCTTTGTATAATCACTTCTTTGAGTTAATAAGTACCAAGAATATATCTTAAGATTGATATTTTGATGGCATAGTCGACTGGTGAATTCGGGACAGAAAGATTGGGTCCAACTAAGGAGATTCTGGAAGTGAAAATTTGCTTAAACGAAGAAGCTAAGGATTGTACCTAGAAAGCCTACATCAAGAAGGTCTAGCATCGTTTCCAAAGCAAACAATTTATTTGAACGCCATCGTCTACGTCCTACTTTGGGATTGGTTGACCAATTTGATTTACATTTATGACATTCTATGTAAGAAAATTCAAATCTTCTACCGCATCTCATCTTGAAAACATTTAGCAAAGAAATGCCAATCAAGTGGGAAAACATTTAATTCTTTTTGGCTGGATAACATTTAATATTTGAAAAAGGAAAATCTCATACTTTCTTATATACGATGTCATGAATGGAAATCAACTTAGTCCACCAATCCAAAAGTAGGACATAGATCGTGGGGTTTAAGCGACTCTTATGACAAAATAAATTGCAAGCTTTATGAGATTATTGATATCTATCCATTGTAATCATTTAAATATATCATGAGCAAATGCATGAAATTAACAAATTATTACAATGGTTTAATATCAACAATCTCATATAGCAGACAATTTATACTGTCATGGGAGCCGCTTGCCCCACCATTTACGTCCTACTTTGGAATTGTGACATTCTATGTAAGAAATTTCAAAACTTCTACTATGATCACCATGAAAAATTAGTAAAGAAATACCAAATAAGTTAGATAACATTAAATTTAAAAAAAGGGAAAGTCTCACAATTTCATATCTAGGATGTTGTAAATGAAAACCAATTTAGTCAACCAATCCCAAATTTGAACGTACATGGTGGGCTTCAAGCGGCTCCACAACATAATAATTAGCCTATATTGTGAGATTACCACTATAACCATGTTCTACATAAGAAATTTCGAGACATTACTGTGATCCTCTCGAAAAAAAAAATAGTAAAGAAATATTAATGAAGTTGGATAACATTTAATAGTAAAAGAAGGAAAATCTAAAAATTTCATACATAGGATATCTTATATGGAAATCAATTTAATCAATTAATCCAAAAATAGGACGTAGTCGATAGGATTTAAGCGGCTCCCACAACAAAATAAGTTGCGTGCTGTATGATATTACTAGTATCAAACCATTGTAATCTATCATGACCATATGCATGAAATTAACAAATTATTACAATGATTTGATACCAACAATCTCATATAGCAAGCAATTTATAATATCATGGGAGCCACTTTTCCCACCATCTACGTCCTACTTTGGAATTGGTCGACTAAATTGGTCTCCATTTATGACATTCTATATAAGAAATTTCAAGAATTCTACCATGATCATCATTAAAAAAAAAAAAAATAAAAAAATAGTAAAGAAATACCAAATAAGTCAGATAACATTCAATATTGAAAAAAAAAAAGTCTCAAAATTTCATAAGTAGGATGTCATGATAGCCCATGAAGTTTTCACATTGTATTAATGTTGCCCATTCAATAATTCAATCAAAATACCACCATAATTTTGGAGTTTGGAAAGACTGCGAATTCTACTTTTAAATGAAATTTAGTTTGTCTTGAATCATATCCCAAGAATATCACATACTTTCCCCTCTATAATTGGGCCAAAGTATTGCTAAAGAACCCCACGATTAACATTGTGTTTTGTTTGAAGTGATTTAGAGAGATTGAAGAGGGTTTGCAAATAACCTTCGATTTGTTTTAGTAGAGGAGAGAGAAAGAATTTGAAGTTTCCCCCTCAGATTTTCCCCATTTATTTTTAGTGAGTTCTAAATCCGTCCAAAAGTAGGATGATTTAACTAAACAATCGATTCCCTTCCATTTCTTCTCTCTCTTAATCGGTCTTGCCAAGCAAACACAATTAATCCATTGTTTTCTCTTCTTTTCTAATTCCTAACGAATTATTGAATCTGTTATCCTCTTCAAAAGCCACTCCATTTAAATATAATGTTAGACAAGAATAGCAAGCATTAGCATGGCTCACACATTTTTTTTTAGGGATATGTTCACTAGAAAACCTAAAACTTATAATAAAAGTACAATTTGGTCCTAAAATATGCAAAATGTATGATCAAGTCCTGAAATTAGTCAAATTAGTTCGATCGAGTCCTTTTGTAAATTCCGTTCAATTTGGCCAATGAAAAATGTCAATGCGGCTTTTTTTTTTTAAATTTTATCATTCCTACATGGTGATGACGTGGCAAAATCATAAAGTATAAGACTCAAATGACATCATTTTGGTTTGAATATGATTTTTAATACTAATATAATTTAAATTAAATTTAAAAATAATCTAAATTTATTATAAAAAATGAAAAATAAAAAAGAAGAAGAAGTCATGTGGGTAAAGCTTAAGCCCTTGCCTCCACCGCCTCCCAATCACTAAGAGGGGTTGGCAAGTGTGGGGGTGAGCCGGCGGGGTCATCGGGGCCCATTAGGGGCCGACAACCCTCGCCAACATCAGTAGAGGGCCTATAGGCCCTTGTCCAAATCTGGGTAAGGGTCATGGCCCTCTCGTGACTCTCACCCCCTAGATGAAGGTTGACATTGGCTGGGGTTTTGCGATCCCCAACCGACCATTCCCCCACCACCGCTAGCCCTTCCCAATGATGGTGGGTGGTGGAGGTGGCAGTGGTGTTAATTTTAGTTTATTTTTAATATAATTTAAAGAAAAATTATATTAACAATCAAATTTGGATCAAAACTACGTCGTAACCACATCATTGCCATATAGGAGAGAAAAAATATTTAAAAAGCCACATCATCATTTACTACTAGCCAAGTAGGACGGAGGTAATTGAAGGACTTGATTGCACTTTTTTAATAAGTTTTAGGACTCAATTACATTTTTTTGATAAGTTTTAGGATTTCTGATGAACATAATTTATTATTTATTTTTTTTACGATGTCAGGTGAGTAACAAGAACCTAGATGAAAGAGAAACGCATTATTGTAGTAATGTGGTCTATTAAAAAGTGGGATATTATTTAAAAAAAATGAAAAGTCCAATAATGGCTATGATAAAAAGGATGAGGTTTTTTCTTAAGGATTTGATATTCAGGTTCCCTCAATTCCTCATGATAGACGTTTATCACATCACACTGGAGAAAGCAGAAGATTAAGATGGAAGGAATTAGCTTCTCATAATTAATAATTGCAAAATTGCTATAAATTTCGACATAAAAGTTGAATGTTAATTTTAAGAACCATTGAATTTTTTAAGGATGATACGACATTCTTTAGAAGAAATATTTCAAATAGGAGCTTGCACTGATATCGTTTTTTCAAAAGAGGGTCCAAAGTGAACACGGTCTCAAACTAGGGTTTGAAGTGGCTAATAGTATCAAATAAAGGCATGAACTCACATGTGCTCCTCACATCACTTTTCAAGTCATGATCAGGGCATTTTGGTCTAGGTCTCTTTTTCTTTTCTCTATTCATCTTTTTCTTTTGAAGCTGCTTCAGCCCTAAGCTCTTGACCACGGTGCTGTGGTGGTTCAGCTAAAAATATGGCAGCCAGCACATCCCCAAAGGCCTTTCGAATTATCTCAAGCCTGTGTGAGAATTGAGTTCCTCCTATTTAGGGAAGAAATAAAATATAAAATCCTATTTTTTTCTTTGTTAGAGATTTTATAAAGTAAAAAGAGTATTGGCAACCTATGCCTAATAAAGAAATATTTTCATTTTCAATATATTGATTTTACATTATTAAAAAAAAAAAGACAATACTTGGACAATGGCAAAAGCTTCTTTACTTAGATATTTAACAAGTGCCCTATTTCAACGTGTTTTGTTCTAATATGAACCATGGGATTTGTGGTTACAAGGCATTCTTGTAATAGCCCGTGCACTTCTTTGCTATCCAAGTTATACAATTCACTCTAAGAAACATACAATAACTAGAAGTGGACACGCGAGTAACTTTGTATCTAGCCCAATCTGCATTAGTGATGCAAATAGGTGAAGACTTCTTCGTGACAAGATTCAAAGTCCAAGATGTATAGTGTCTTATAACGTAGCATGCGCTTGACCATCTGAAAATTGGCTACAGTCGAAGTATGCATATGTTGACACTCGCTTGTTTCATAAAAAATGGAAGTTCACCCTAATAATAATATATCTTTCACCAAAAGTTGATTCTAGGTTTTTTTTTTTTTTGTGAAGATGGGTTCAATGGCAATTTTGGATAGCAAGTCTTTGATGTGTTATATGGTAAAAATAAAATGCAAGGACGATAAAAGTGAAAGATAAATGCTAGAAATAAAAAGACTAGTTACAATGAAAATCGTGGATATATATAGCTTACTAGCCACGATTACAATATGCAATTATCACTCTAAACGCAATTACGAATGCACATCCTTCTAGGTTCTTGGCGTGTACGTTGACAATCATTATTCACAAGCAGTTACGACCTCCAATGCCACTAGTATACTTAACCATCACTCGATATTTGTGTCTTTATACAACATCTTGATCTATGTGTTCTCCTCTTGTCTCCAACACATAGCCATAAGATAGTTAATCACCTGTGTTTTTCTTTGATGTCATGAGATTTGTTGAATATCTCTTGACTGCTTGTTAGTACCGTTAGTTATCCTAACCCTATCATGTAGCTATCAATATTCACCCCCACATGATTGTCAATTTTCCCATGACTTGAGTCGTTTTAATTTAACTCATCTCACCTCATCGGTCAAACTCTATTGTCATCGATTGCAAATGAAGAATCTAGGGAACATTGAACGATGAAGACATCTCTCGCGGTCCCCTATCTCACTATGTGTCTGGTCCAGAGCACAAAAAAATCGAGAATCTTGAGAACGAATTGACAATTTAGCATTTAAAATAATTTGACCTATTCCAAAGTCTACGGGCCGGTTACTGACAGAAATAAAATTATTCCTTCTCAATACTGCAAAATTTGACTATATGGGGGTCCCAATCTTTGATGCCAAACTTACTTATTTGCTGATTTTTGCCTTCTAGAGAAAAATGCTAAATTTTGTGGATCTCTGACGGCATACAACCCACGCTGATTACCGTCCGTTATCAAAATCTGATGGGTCTTCGAGACGTTAAAACAGAAACCAGATCCATCAAACTCAAATAACAATCCTAATCTTGTGTGAGTTGAGAAACGGAGAGATTAGTCTTCTTTATTTGGGGAATTACCAAAACGTTTCAAAAAGCTGGAGTGCTAGTCTGCTAGATGCTTTTCCAGTAAGACCAGTAGTCAATATGACTTTGGGTCAGCCCAAAAATTGAATATGTGGATCAATAATAATAAGGAATTACAAAGTGGAAAAAGGTGGACAATCACGGGCCACACCAGAAGTGGCTACAGCTTCTCTGAGGTGGTGCTACTACCACCAGTAAGCGATTTGGACTCGGAAGATATTGTCCAGGAAAGTCCAACCTCACATGTCCTGCTTTCACCTGATCCAGCGGTTGATGCTCACTAGAGAAGTGGTTTAGAAAAATCGACAGTGACCGTTATTATATATCTGCTTTAACTTGCTTTTTGTCGTTTCTTCGGCTCGTGTTGTTGACTAAATCGGGAGAATGCGAAGGGCATCTTGGACTTCTCAAAGGCAAATTAAAGAGGGTGGATGATGATAGGTTGGTCCAACCAACCTTGTCTGCATGGAGCGTCAGGGCTGCCATCATCTGCAAAGTAATAAATGACTCGATATTTATAGTCAATTGCATTTGGTTTAAAAATGTTTTGGTCATGATGAGAAAGGGACCCTACATATGCTTTCACCGGTGTGAAACTTGCCATGACAACAGCCATGACCTAGCTATAAGAAGAGGCTCCTTTCTTTTTGAGATTTACCAATTATAGGACATGACTATATTATAATTCATATCATGATAGCCCATGAAATTATCGCATCATGCTATCGATATTACCCTTTAATAATTTGATCGGGGTTCTGCCGTGAGTATGGAATACGAAAAGATTGTGAATTTTACTTTTAAATGAAACTTATTTGATCCTGAATCGTGTTTTCTTAGATTTACCAATGATAGGACATGACTAAATTATAATTCATATTATTAGAACTCATGGAATAATCGCATTGTACTATCAACGTCACTCATGGAATTATCACATTGTACTATCAACGTCACCCTTTTAATAATTCGATTGGGATTCTGCCGTGAGTTTGGAGTTTGAAAAAATTGCGAATTCTACTTTTAATTGAACTTTGTCCTGAATCGTGTTTTTTGAGATTGATAGGACATGGCTACATCATAATTCATATCATGATAGCCCATGGAATTATCACATTGTACTATCAATGTCACCCCCTTAATAATTCGATCGGAATTCTACCATGAGTTTGGAGTCCGGAAAAAGTGTGAATTCTATTTTTAAATTAAACTTATTTTGTCCAGAATTGCATTCCAAGAACATCATACAGGTCCACCATTGTAGTACGGCCAAAGTATTGCCAAAGAACCCCATGATTGATTTTGTGTGTGTGTGTGTGTTTTTTTTTTTTAGGGATATAATGGGGATTGAAGAGGAGATTCACAGCAACCTTTGTTGTTTTAGTAGATGGGAGTGAGACAATTTGGAGTTTAACTTCAGATTATCTCTATTAATCTTCAATGAGTTCTTAATCTCTCCCAAAGTAGGATGATTCGACTTAGTAGCAACACGATTAATTACTTAATTAATTAATCCATTCTTTTCTCTTCTTTTCTTTTCCACATCGATTTAGCGAATCCTTTATCCTCTTCAAAACCACTCCAACCAAATGCAGTGCTCTTTCTCTTCAAAACCACTCCAACCAAACGTAGTGTTCTTTCAAAACAACAATAGAAAGCATCAGTAAGGATCACAACTTTTTTGTTTTTTTAATTTTGTCAGGTTGAGCAACTTGAACCTAGAGAGACATGTCCTTATTGTTTGATCTATAACGAAAGTGGGACATGTTTCTAGACAAAAATTGAAAGTTCAATAGCTGCCATGATAAAGACATGTGAGGATGTAAATAATGGGCTGTCCTCAATTCCTCTTGATAGACGTTTGACTGATAGGGTGGTCTTTTGAAGAAGTCAAATTTCGACCCTCAAATTAAAAGAATCGCGATCGCGGCGATAAAAACAAAGTTCAATATACAATATGGTAGCCAGCACACCTCAAGAAGCTTTACAAATTATCAAAGCCTATGCGAGAATTCATTTCCTCCTATTTATAGAATATAAATCCTACTTTTCCCCTCTTTTAAAGAATTTAAATTAAACAAGTGTCGCGTTAACTCATGCTTAATAAAGTAATATATTCTTTTTCAACGCACTAATTGTGTTTGATGTGAAAAAAATAATACTGCTATACTGACAAAGTTTCGTTATTTCGATTATTTTAATCAGTGTCTAGAAGTATCCGTTTACAAAACCTAGGTAATAAATAGAAATGAAAAGATTTTCGCCGAATGGAGACGTCAAACCATACTGCTATACTAGAGGGACCCAATCGAAAAATGGTTATTTCTCCTCACTAGCGCCCTCTCATTCGTATGTTGAATTGACTACTTGGATCTACTAGTTGAATCACTCAATTATAGTCTATAAGCTCATATCCCAAGCATCGTTCGTTCCAGAATTCAAATTTATTCAAAATTAAGCCAACGTATAGTCACTAGACAAACGAATGAAACCACAGTTAATTAATTTGACTTTGGTGCACTATTTTTTCCCTGGGCATAGTATAACCTCCTGGCGCGAATACATGAAAAATGAACCTTTAAAAAAAAAAAAAGTAAAGTGGAGCAATTTAGGGTATCTCGGGGAGCATCTTCGACAGTTTCTTCCTCAAAGCAAGCAACTTCACCGTCACTCCTACCCAGCCACCCCTTTATGCCCTGTTTCGTTGCACGGCAGCTTCCTCGTCTTCCAATTGATTCGGTGTTTATTTTATTTTATTTTATTGATTTCCATGCTCTTTCTCTCTTCATCTCTTCGAGTTCTGAGTATCGAAAACTCCAATCCCATCGAAGCTCAATCGTCAAAGCCTCTCGTGCTTTCTGATCGCAACTCAAGTGGGAGTTAATCGTTCGTTGCTGATGCCAGTAATCCGCCTTTAACACGACACACTTCACGAGGCTTTTGTCTATTCCTTCGCTCACTTGCCAAGACATTGCAAGCCATTTAAACATAGATTTTTCGTTGAATATAAAAAGGATTATTCATTAACTCATTTTCCTAATCGATTCAAATGTCGGAAAATAAAAATTTGTTTCTAGACAAAAACCTAACTTTAAAACTAACTATAAAGACCTCTCTCTCCCACTTGTCATGTCTTGTCATCAAGTCTATATCGTTGTCATTGCTCACCATTGTCACTGTAGGGATTGCCACCAGTCGTAGCGTCGCCACTGTTGCCACTTGCTCCCGTTTGTTACCCTAAAGATCTAAGATAGTTGTCCTTTACCTTGAGGCCAACAACCCAAGATTGGAGGCTAGTAATATGATGTCGAACTATTTATATGTAAGTTCAATTTTTGATATCAACGCGTATAAATAATCTGGTATTAGGGGTTTCCGTCAAAGTGCAAGTCTTGCCTAACTTCCCTTAAGCAAACAGCATATTCACATGATTATTCCAAAGTCAGGTCATATTTATTAATGAAGTATCAAGTTATCAACAAATGCAGGAATAAAACATGTTTAAGCTGATGAAAGCATCACCTTCCAAAGTCCCACCAAAGGATTGCATAGTTGGGGATTAGGACTTAGATCCAACCGTTGATTTGCAGCATGGATCGATGGTTTCATTCTACGCATATTCTTTTCCAAATGAAGTAGATAAGGTGGTACTAGAAATCTAACGATAACTATGTTACGACTACAAATTCTATGAATCCTATTTTTCAGATTGAAGAGATTAAATGAAGCCCACCTTGTGGCTGGGGATAACGATAGCAGAATCTTCATTATTCTCACCCTACTTTCCTGTTAATGAAGCTTCATCCGAGTAAAAAAGAACTTTTTATCGCCAAGAAGAGAATGATTGGCCTCGTGCACATATTCTGCAGATGGTGGTGGAGCACTTAATCGAATTGACTAAAAAATCTAATCGACCCGCACTGACACTACTAATCCTTCCTGGTCTTCCTCGTGTGTGAATGTCAAGACTATCTCCCATAAAGTATTCTTCGCTTTCGGTCGTCATTTGTCCAGCAAGGTTTCGTTGAATCTGCCCAATTTATAAGCCAGAGAAGCAAAATTTAGTGAGGCATGCACCCCTTATCTTATGGCCGAACTTCGAGAAAATCCGCCTTTGATTCTCATTCCCTGTACAGAGAGAGCCTCTCCTTCCTTCTTTTGGGTCATCATTTTCGCATAAATAGCTGTCCTCGGAATCGTCAAGAAAATTATCGACCCCCGAAAAGGCGGGCGCCAGCAGTTTGCTGCTTCTGGAAGCAAATTAGAATCTTCATTCAATCTTGGGCACCGCAATGATTTCCGCTTCTAATTAGTAAAAAAACTGTGGACGAAGTCTCCGAAATAGTTGTTAAACATCTAGTTAAGAAAAGTTTGTATTTTTAATTACATTATTTCTTTTCGTATTATAAATTATTAATGCATTAAAATTGAAACATTTTATTATTTAATGTGATAGATAAATGCTTCAAAAGCACTTGTTAATAAAATATACGTTAAAGAATAAAGACATATAAATTGAGAATAATTCTAAACCCATACATAAAGTTATATGACATTTTATTTGTTATTAAGTTGCACTTATTTGTTTAAGTACCTCCTCACAATCTCCCACAATACTTGTCACTGTATCAGTTGTAGGGGTTAGCTTTGGTTTAGCTTAGCACTACTCAATATTATATGCATAGCTTGGCCTAAAACATAACTACCTGCATATTGTTTTTGCTTTCTTTTTTTAGTATAAATTGGATTCTTCAAGATTAGATGGAAGATGGTGGGTGACAATCATCTTAAGTTGCTATTACATTGATGTAGATGTATACTAACTAGGGTCGTAATGTAAACGATTTATTAAGAAAAATTAGAATTGTAGAGTAGCCATGCATGGAGAGTTACAATATTTAATCAAGTCGAGCTTCTAATTCAAAAATGTTTGACTTTAGTAACATGACATATAAATTTTAATAAGGAACAATACGAATTATACCCTAACGTTGTCTTTCACTTAAAAAATAACGATGTCAACATGTGTTAAAAAAATACCATCTAAATGCTTATTTTGAAAGCGTCTTGATTGACTTTTAACTTTTATGTTTTACTTAATTCAAATTTCATGAGACATGCACTTTAATTTTTTTTCATCTGAGAATGTTTGAAACTTTCATAACATATAAATGTTGACATATAAAGTCACATATTTTTCCATAATTTTTAAAGGTTGCATAATATTTTAAATTTTGATAGTAATTTTCAATTTTGCTGAACTATCAACAACTGTGCCATTTACTTCACCCAAAAAAAAAAAAAAAAAAAAAAAAAAAAAAAAAAAAAACAACTGTGCCATTTAATAACTTTCTTGGCAAAAGATGTTCTAGGACTTCGAACGATTTTTGTTACTAAGATTTAGTAGGAAAGTTTGCATGTATGTGTTCTATAAAACGTTATCCTTTTGCAATTTATCTCACCTGTGTTATTGAATTCTTAAACTATTATTGCCATGACGAGCAATAATGGGTGGTCCAAATTAGCAGACCAAAAATCTAGTTCGTTACTCACAATTACAAGACCATAAGTTTCGCCAATACCAAGGTTATTGCTTTGTGATTGAGTCGATTCCAATTTTGGCACGGTGAGACACTTCCTTGATATATTACTCTTTTAACTTCATTTCCTTAAATCTTTTTTTTTTTTTTTGCGTAGGCAAGCTGAACCATGACATAAATGTCTAGAAGGTTCTCGCATATGCTTTTGGAAAGTGACTTTGATATTTTTTCCAAAAAAAAAAAAGAACTTTGTTAAAAATTATATGTGGATCTACTCGTCAATTTCTATTTTTCAGACCACATCCATCAAACTAATTAATTCGACAATGAACGTTGTCTTCCACGACGATATTCTTTAAAAGCAAGCTGGGCTTTAAAAAATCTCCATTCGTCAGAACTTTGCCACTTTCTTCCCCGCAAAAGTTAAAGAAGAGTCAAATTCATTCAATATCCCAGAAATTTCTGAGATTATGACCTCCGACTCTCTCTCTCTCTCTCTCTCTCTCTCTCTACGCACATCATCCCAAGACAGTGAAGATCACATCAAGCTAATGTTCGCAGATCTTTCATGTGAACTCCATCGTCACGCCATGCATGTAAGTGTTGTGCCCAAGCACTAGAATATATCGATTCGAAAGCAACCACCGCAAGCTTAAGTTCCCCAATTTGTCCTCCCTTCGATTTTTCCACAGTTTCATTCATGCTCAGGAGGAGATCTTTTGAATGGTGGGAGTCACAAATTGCTATAGCAGGAAGAAACATGAAGGAATTACAAAGTGGAAAAAATGGGATTTTCATAAATTTCCAAAGGACGCACACTAAAAATGGCCATGCTCTCTGTGAGTCGGTGCTAGTACACCTGTCGAGCGATTTGGACTCAGCAGACAAACATCAAGAGAGTCCAACCTCCCGTGACCTGATTGATCTAGAATCAGCTGGCGATACGTCTCGTTTACAAGAAAAGTGGTTTGGAAAAGGGAACGCGTGAACATTATTGACTATCTCCTTTAATTTGCTCCGACTTACTTTTGTTGTTCAACATCGGCTCGTGTTGCTGACTGAAATGGGTGAATGAGCGGGGCATCTTTGATTTCCAAAAGCAAATGAAATAGGGTCTATGATGGGCTGGCCCAACCAACATTGTCTGCATGCTTCCGAGCTGCCATCACCTGCAAAATATAAATTGACTGAATAGTACTTAGTCAATGACATCTGTTTTATATAATGTCTGGACCATGATGGCAGAGGGACACTACATATGTCTCCACTGGTGCAAAAGTTGCCGTGACAACAGCCATGACCTAGCTAGATGAGACTGCTCTCTTTTTGAGATGTACCAATGAGAGGACATAGCCATATTATTATTCATATCAGGATAGCCCTCATGTCACCCCTTCAATCATCTAATCTAAATTCCTCCCTAAATTTGAAGTCCCGTGAAGATTGTGAATTCTACATTTAAATATAACTTATTTTGTATTAAATTGCGTTCCATCATATTCTTTTGCTTAGAGATGATTAGTTCCAGAGTTGATTTCAGATTTGTGGAACTTGAAAAAATCCTGTTGATCTTGAACCGGTCTAAAACTTCTTTTTCTATTTCATTTATGAAGTAACAAAGTATTAAAAAACACTGAACCACCGTTCAGAAAATGCATACACCAAAACGCTTGAATGAAATAGTTATACCAGAGAGGCATTTCATCAAACATCTAAAGTAGAAGGAATTTTCTGAATTGAAACTTCAGCAGTCCAGACAATATATTCACCATTTTTCAGAGCTCAGATCCAAGTTGACAAACTCAAGTGCCGCTGGGGTGGGGAGAGAGAGAGAGAGAGACGAAAAAATTGACTTGGAGTATGGGTTTTTAAAATATGTTCTAAACTGCTGGTTCCTAGGTGGGTGGGTGGGTTAAGCACCCAAAATTGGGAGCTAGACTGGATATTTCTTTTGAAATTGAGACCCCTGCTCACCCCTACTTTTGCCGTTGTAGTTTGGACAAAGAACCCCGTGATTAATATTGTGTTTTGTTTGGAGTGATTCAGAGAGGGTTTACAGATAAACTGTGTCTTTTTGCAATGGAAGAGGAGAAAGGATTTGGTTTTTCCCTCTGGATTGTCTCTATTAATTTTTGCTGAATTATAAATCCCTCCAAAAGTAGGATGATTTGACAGTGAAATTGATTTCCTGTTACTCTTCTCTCTTAATTAGTCTTGCCAAACACAATTGATTTGGGTCATAACATAATTGATAATTTAATCAGTTGTTTTCTCTTCTTAATTTCTTCCCTAACAATTTGTTGAGTCGTCTATCATTTCGAAATCACTCCATTTAAATATAGTCTTTTTAGAACAATAACTGTAAGTATCATTATGGATCACATATTCGCCTATGATGCTAGGTCGAATAACACCAAATGGGGATACATTTTTTAGACAAAATGGAAACTTCAAAAGCTGTCATGATAAAAAGGTAGAGGCTTTTCTTGTAAGGAAGTCAATATTCAAGTTATCCTCAATTTCTCATCATAAACATTTGAATAATAATCTCAAGAATCATTAGATCCTCAAAAGATAACATGGCGATCTTTTAAAGAGGTCAAATGGACACTCAAATTGAAAGAATCGCAATCATATTGACGAAAAACAAAAAAAGTTCATTAAAAAAAAAAATAGCAGTTGGCACATCTCCAAAGGCTTTATGAATTATCACAGGCCTATGTGAGAGTTGATTTCCTCCTATATAGGGAAAAAAATAGGATATAAATCTTAGCTTTTCCCTTTTTGAAGAAAATATAATAGTCTTTTAACTCATTTATAATAACGAATCATTCTCATTTTCAATGCACTAATTACACATAACACAATGAAAACACCACTTTGAACCATGCGAACTTCTTCTATTTGAATACTTAATTTGTCATCCCAACCTACTCGTTCATAAATTGGAGTGAAAAGTTTTGCCCAAGTGGAGGTGCAAAAGCGAGCTATTACTAGACAGACTCAATTTCAGAAATGATTATTTTAAATAAATGCCTTCCTCTTCTTTGTATATTGAATCGACTGATTATAGTCTTTAAATTCGTATCCAAAGCATTGTTCGTTTCAGAATTCAAATTGATTCAAAATTAAGCCAACTTATACTTGCTAGACAAACGAATGAAGCTAGAAGTAATTAATCTGATCTTGGGGCACTAATTTTTTTTTCCCTTGCGGATAGTATAAATGCTTGCGATAACACATGAAGGGTTATCTTTTTTAATGTTTTTCAAGTTAAGCGGAGTAAAGAAGGGTCCCTCGGGGAGCACAATCTTCGACAGTTTCTTACTCAAAACCAGCAACTTCATCTTCACGCCTTCGCAGCCACCCCGATCGTGCCATGTTTCGTTGCGCAGCAGCTTCCTCCCCTTCCGATGGATTCAGTGTTTTCTATTGAATTTCACGTTTTCTTCGTCTCCTCGAGCTCCGTGTGTCGTAACTCTAACCCCCATTGAAGCTTTCAACCGTCGAAGCCTGTCGATCTTTCTGATCACAAGCCAAGTGGGAACTAGTCATTCGTCAGCGACGGCCGGTTATCCGCCATTATTACGACACGGTTCACGAGGGTTTCGTCGAACGAGACGAAATAGCTTCGCCATGCGTGTGATCTTTTTGGCCCCTGGCCCGGCTTACCTTGAACAGTTTGCGAGCGTTTTCGGAAACGTGTCTTGAGAAGAGTGTCGAATGATAAAGAAAAAGGTAGAGGAAAACTTCTCACAATCTCACCTTCAGTCCGTGTACTTTTTGTTTTTTCAAAATGATAAAACCATTCTTTGTAAAAAGGGTCACTATTTGTCCTTCTAAAAACTGGGTCGATTGAAATGTTGATGTGAGCACTGAAATATTTCTTATATGGCGTCAAGTAGTAGATGCCATATTAGCAACATGAAAAATCATACACGTGGGGGGGGGGGGGGGAGTTGGAGAGGTGAGGGCTTGATAAGAGGTCGGCCATCATCTTGCAGTGATGTCATAAACTAAGTTAAAATTACCAAAAAAGTCATATATTTATTGTAATTGTGTTACTTCAATTTTCAATTTTTTTCTTTAGCTAATTAACTCATAAACCTTTTGTATTTATGCTAATTTAGTCAATCTGGTCAAAAGTGCCTAGCCAATGTTGACATTAATGTTGGTCGTCTTACATAGTACCATCGACACTGATGTGAGTAGTTTTTAAATATTTTTTAAAATTTATGTGTATTTATTTTAAAAAAAATTTCTCTTTATTTTTTTACTTTTCACTTCCTTCATCCTCCAAGAGGTCACCGTTGGCGATCGGTTGGAGGCAGGTTCGGCGAGAGCCTAGCCATGGATGGGCAAGGCTCAACCTCACACCTTGTGGGCTCAACCATTGCTAGTGGCTAGGTGAGGCAAGACCTTGCAAAATCTACTGATGGCAAGGCTTGACGCTCGCCAAATACGGTGAGGTCTTGCTGGCCTTGCCTTTGGCCAGTCAAGCATCGACAACTAGTTGGAGGAGAAGAAAGTAAAAAAAAAAAGAAAATAAAATAAAAGAAAAGAAATAAAATAAAATAAAAATTATAAAAAATACTATTATATTACTTAAAATTGTCTATATCAGCACCAGTGGTATCGTGTAGGATAGCCAATGTTCACGTCAATGTCGATTGGCTAATTAAAATTGATCGAATGGACTATATTGGTATAAATACAAAAAAAATTATAATTTAATTGGCCAAAAAAAAAGTTTTGGATTGAATTGGAACAATTGTAATAGATTTTAGGATTTTTTTGATAATTTTCCCCATAAATTCAGGTAAGTGATCACCTTAGTGACTATCATGTGGGGGTTGCTATTACATGAGGCTTTCAAGAGACACAACTATCATGGTATATGAATGTCATTATTGCTTGAGGCTCGATAGGCATCAACAATTTGATAGAATACTTAAATATTAAACTACGGTTTCAATAGGGAGTGAGAGGGTCTGATAATGAGGTTGGCCATCATCTTGCAAGATGCCATCAACTAAGTAAAAATTACCAAAAAACTCATACACCTATTGTAATTGTATCAATTCAATTTTTGACCTTTTTTTCTTTAGCTAATTGAGTCCTAAACATTTTCTATTTGTGCCAATTCAATCCATCCAGGCAAAAGTGACTTGCCAACGTTGACATGAGTGTTGATCATCTTACATGATGCCATCGACGCTAACGTGGATAATTTTTAATGATATTTTAAAATTTGTTAAATTTATATATGTTTATCTTAAAAAAAATTTCTCTTTCTTTTTAATTCTTAACTTCCTTCATCCTCCAAAATTTCGTTATTGGTGATTAGCTAGAGGCAAGGTCGGCGAGAGTCTAGCCATGGATGGGCGAGGCTCAACCTCTCACCCTGCAAGCTCAACTATCGCCAGTGGCGCAAGGCAAGACCTTGTCGGATCTAGTGAGGGCAAGGCTTGAACATTGCCAAATCTAGCAAGGTCTTGTCGACCCTGCCTCTGGCTAGTCGCGAGTCGATGATTGGCTTGAGGAAGAAGAAAGTAAAGAAAAGAAAAGAAAAGAAAAGAAAAAGAACAACTAAAAAATTTTGAAAATTTATTATAATATTATTTAAACTTGTTCATGTGAACACTGGTTGCATCACTTAGGATGGTTAACATCTATGTTAGCATTGAGTGGCAAACCAAAATTGAGTAGATGGCCTGAATTGTCACCAATACAAAATGTTTAAGTCTCAATTGGCCAAAAAAATATTTAGAATTAAATTGGCACAATTGTAATAGGTTTAGAACTTATTTGGTAATTTTCCCCATAGATAAGCGACCACCTTGGTTACTATCATGTGGGGTTTGCGATTACTTGAGGCTTCTAAGGGACACAACTATCATGGTACCATTTAAATGTCATTATTCTTTGAGACTTGCTAGGCATCAACAACTTGATAGAATGCTTAAATATTAAATTATGTTTTCATTTACAAATTTAAGTTTTCAGATCCAACTTGTTGATCTGTTGTAGGGATCATTGGTCCAAATAAAAAGGACAAGTAGTATTAGAAATGTAACGATGAATATGTTACAACAATAAACTATACGAATCCTGTTATTCGGATAGAAGGGTTAAATGGACCCCTCCTTGTAGTTGGAGACAAGGATAGTAGAAGCTTCATTATTCTTTGCATACTTTCCTGTTAAGTGAAGCTTCATCCGAGTGATAATGAACTTTATTCATTTAGAAGAGAATGATTTGCCTCGTGCGCATTCTGTAGATGGTGGAGCATCTTATCAAAATGACTAAAACCAAATCGACCCTCACTGATTCTATGTATGAATGTTTGGAATGCCTTTAAAAGTTATTTTTCGCTTTTGGCTGTAACTTGGCCAGCAAGGTTTCGTCGAGTCTGTCCAGCTTATCGAGCCAAAAAAGCAAAATCTAGTGGAGTATGTACATGTCTGATGGCCGAAAAAGAAATTTTCCATTCATATTCTTGCCTTCCAGAGAAGGAACCTGTCCTTTCCGTTCTTTGGGTCATTTTCGCATAACTAGTTGTCCTCGGAAGCGTCAAAAGATTATCAACTCCTGTAAAGGTGGGCGCCAGCAGTTTGCTGCTTGTGGAAGCAAAAATCAAGAGTCATCAATCATATCGGGCACCCAAAGAATTTCCACTTCTAATTAGTAAATTTTTTTATTACTGAATAAGACAACATACTTATCAAACACTTAATTAAGGAATAAAATACATAATTTATTTCCTACTATGCATTTCATGATTAAATAAGACCAATATTGAAAAAATCAAGACAAACAAATTAAGAACGATTTATCTAAATCGATAAAGAAAGTAATATGACATTCTCTGTGTTATCCAATTGGAAATCTCAGCTCGTATTCTCTAGAAGTACTTCTTAATATATTAGTTTTGTGCGTTAGTTTCAGTATATGTAATACCACTTGTCGGGGATTGAGGGGCCTTGGTAGGGGTCGCAGGGGGCATCTCTCTCTCCCTCTCTCTCATTTTGTAATTAAGGGATGTAACGTAGAGATGTGAGGTATTAATTATAGTGAAATACTTTACTAGACATAATCCTAATTTAAAAGTGGATAAAATTTTATGTCTTCAATTCTCTTTCTTGCTTTTTCCTCTCTATTTCTTTATGAATGTGCACCAAATCCTAGCAATGCTTTATACAAAATATGTAATCTGGCTAGAAAAGATAATTACATAATGTTTTTTTTTTCCTTTTTGAATATAGACTAGAATGTTCAAGATTAGATTGAAGATGGTGGGTGAGGATCATCTTAATTTGATATTTCCTTGACGTAGATTTATACTAACCAGAGTTTTAATGTCAACGACTAATAGAAAATTAAAATAGAGTTGTAGAGGAGCCATGCATGAAGAGTTACATATTTAATCAATTCGAGCTCGTATTTGAAAACTGTTTGACTCTAATAACATGACATGTAAATGTAATCAAGGGATAATTTAAATCAACCACAAGTTTCCAACCCGTGAGGGGCAACGCTTTTTCACTTTTTTTTTTCCACTTAGCTTTCAACCTTCAAATTTAGTACAAATGTACCCTAACATTATCTTTCATTACAAAAATAATGATGTCTATGTGTGTTGCAATGACCATCTAAATGCATTTGAACACGTTTGAATTGACTTTCACTTTTTACTTTTTATTGAATTTAATTATGAGATGCCATGCACTTTAACCTTCTTTATTAAAAAATATATGAAGTTTTAGTTACATATAAATATTGACATGTAAATTCACTTAAAATTTTCTCATGATTTTATTATTATTATTATTATTATTATTATTATTATTATTATTATTATTATTATTATTATTATTATTATTATTATTATTATTATTATTATTATTATTATTATTATTATTATTATTATTATTATTACTATTATTTTGAATTTTGACGGTAGATGTTCCAAGACTTAGAATAATTTTATGTAACTTTTGCAAAGATTTGATAGAAAAAAAAAAAAAAAAAGCTTTCATGTAATTGTAGTTTAGCTCATCATATCAATATTAAATTCTTAAATTATCATCCTAGTGACGAGCAATCATAGGTAATCCGAATTGATACATCGAAAGTCCAATTCAACTAACTCAAAATGGCAGTTCTAATTTCCGTACAACAGAATGTCACACACTTCCTTTAGTGACATATTATGCATGAACTTCACTTTCTCCGACTCAATTTACCATTTTTAAGGGCAATCAAGCTGAATCACAACATAATTGTCTAGAAGTAGAGATTGAATATGCTTTTGGAAATTAACTTCATTTATTTCCAGGGTGTGAAAAAAAATTACAAAAATACACACATAGATCTATTCGTTGATTTTTATATATTTTTGAGAATATGAAGTGTTCTGGCAATAGATAAAACCAAAGTACTTAATAAAAAAGTCCCACCGATGGTGACCCAAGATTGAGCCAATATGGATGAGACACGACTGTCACAAAAATTAATTTTATAATATAAGGGCTTCGTTTGTTTCACGATTATGATTGATTTTGAAAATGTTTTCTTAAATATGATCATTTATATCACTTATAAAAAATCAATAATAATGAAAATATTACTCATTTTAGAAAATTGTTTTCAATCATTTATTTTTTATGAAATAAATAAATCCAAATGTTCTTTAGGGATTCTTAACTCAAGATCTTGTAGTGGTGGATTCTTGTATCATTCCCTGGATTTCTTTGCTAACTGTTGTTGGTTTATAGGGTTCCATGTGTTACCAAAAAAAATACTTTATTATTTTTCGGTTAATATAACCAAAAATTCCAACTTTATAATAAAATTTACTATAATATGATTTTTTCAAAAAAATCCAAAAACCCATTCATCTATGATAAATTTGTTTAAAACTAATTTTTTGACTACCAAAATTTTAAACTATTACGTTTATGACCAATTTATTCTTCGTTAGTTTCCACTAAGTTAGATTGATAATACGAAAAACGACAAATTGGTCAAATTAAAGGTGAAATCTTAAATTGCTGCACTTGTTAATTACTATGTGTCACCTAACTTAGCAATTTAATGATAAAATTTAACAGAAATTTACAGAAATTTTATCATCGATATACTAGCTTAAGGTTAATTTAGGATAAACTTCATTACAGATGTATCGATTTGGAATTTTTTTTGGTATTATTCCCTTTCTCTTTTCCTCATAATCGGAGACCAAATTTGTTAAACTAGAGTTAATTCGACCACTAACATCGCTTTCCGAGACGATGTTCTCTAAATCAAGGTGGGGCGGCTTTATAAAAATCCTCAATCCTCCGCAAGACACTTCGTCACTTCCGAGTTCCTTCCCACCCCCCTAAAGTTAAAAAAAGAGAAGATTCCAATCCATCCCATTTCCCCCCCAAACCCCTGCAATCATGGCCTCCCACCATTATTGCTCTCGCTAGGCACCAAAGATCTCCTCTCTTTCCCCTCTCTTTCCACGCGCATTGTCATATCCTCATGCGCGCGGATCTTTCCATGTGAACGCCACCACCTTCTCCTTCTCCTGTCGCTCCGCCACCGCCACCGCCGCCGTCGCGCCATGCATGTGACGGTCTAGTCGTGCGTGAGCACTAGATCGCAACTTACACCTTCCCGTCCACGGTTTCCTGGGAAAGAAATGGCGACCGCCCATCGCCGTCGCGGCGAGCTCGCGGCTGCCCTGAGGCTCGTGCTCCGTTCCTGGTCCCTGCTGTGCTGCTGCTGTTGCTTCTTCTTGTTGCCTCTGGCCCTCGCCGCCGACGGCGACTACGAGATCTTGCTCCGCGTCAAGACCGCCCACCTCGAGGACCCGGACGGCCAGCTCGACGACTGGGCCCCCAACGCCGCCCGCAGCCCCTGCAACTGGACCGGGGTCACGTGCGAGACCCGGAACCGCTCTGTCGTCGCGATCGACCTCTCGGGACTGAACCTCTCCGGTGGGTTCCCGTACGACTTCTGCCGGATCCGGACGCTCCGGAACCTCTCGCTCGGCGACAACTGGTTCTCCGGCACCGTCGCGGGGCCGTCGCTCTCGCTCTGCTCGCACCTCCAGTGGCTCAACATCTCCGGCAACACCTTCGTCGGCGAGCTGCCGGACCTCTCGCCCGGGTTCGCCGACCTCCGGCTCCTCAACCTATCGTACAACAACTTCACCGGCGAGTTTCCGGCTAGCTTCGGCCGGTTGCCGGCGCTGAGTGCCCTGTCGCTGTTCGGGAACTTGCTCAACGGCTCGATACCTTCTTTCTTGGGTAATCTTAGCCAGTTGACTCAGCTCGATATCAGTTACAACCCGTACGCGCAGGGCGCTCTGCCTCCGGAGATCGGAAACCTATCTAGGCTCGAGAGTCTCTGGGTTGCGGGATCGAATCTCGTCGGAGAAATCCCGAGCTCAATCGGGAAGCTCACTTCTCTGAAGAACTTCGATTTGTGCCGCAATATGCTGTCGGGGAAAATTCCTGATGCCATCGCCGGGTTGCGAAGCGTCGAGCACATTGAACTTTACCGCAACAACTTATCCGGCGAGTTGCCAGAGGGGATCGGCAATTTGAGCAATCTCCAGCAATTGGACGTCTCTCAGAACGGTCTCACGGGCGTCCTGCCGGAGAAGATCGCCGCAATTCGGTTAACGTCCCTGAACCTAAATGACAACTTATTCAACGGCGAGATTCCCGCGGTTCTGGCGTCGAACCCAAATTTGCAGGAGCTGAAGCTCTTCAACAACTCTTTCACCGGGAAATTACCAGCCGATTTGGGCAAGAATTCCGACTTGATGGAGTTCGACGTCTCGACCAACTCTTTCACCGGCGAGTTGCCTGAGAATCTCTGTTCCAGAGGCAAGCTCCAGAGAGTTATCGCCTTCAACAATCGCTTCACAGGAAGCCTGCCGAGTTCGCTAGCGAGCTGTGATTCTCTCGGATACGTCCGAATCAGCAACAACGGACTCTCCGGCGAAGTGCCGGCCGGGTTTTGGGGCCTCCAGGGACTCTCGCTCCTTGACATGAGCTACAATAAGTTTGAAGGGGCGATTTCGCGGTCGATTTCAGGGCCCAAGGGCGTGACGTCACTTCTGATCGCCGGCAACAGCTTCTCTGGCGATATTCCAGCGGAGATTTGCCAGCTCTCGAACCTCACCGTCGTTGATGTGAGCAACAACCGGTTTGGCGGCGGACTCCCGACGTGTATCACCGATTTGGGCAATTTGCAGAAGCTTAAGATGCAAGGCAATTTGCTTACCGGCCCGATTCCGAGTTCAGTAGGGCCGTGGGCCGATTTGACGGAGTTGAACCTTTCGAACAACCGGCTCACTGGGAGCATACCGGCTCAATTAGGCGACTTGCCGGTGCTGAGGTACTTGGACCTCTCAGGGAACTCGCTTTCCGGCGAGATCCCAACGGAGCTGACTAAACTGAAGCTTAATGAGTTCAATATATCGCACAATAAACTTTCCGGCGAGATACCGCCGGGCTTCGATCGCGAGCTCTTTGTTTCGGGCTTAATGGGCAACCCGAACCTCTGCAGCTCGGATCTGAAGCCGTTCCCGAAGTGCACAAGAACCCGGCCCGTCGCTTTCTACGTGCTCATAGTTCTAGCAGTATGTGTTGTGCTCCTTTTCGCGTCCCTGGTTTGGTTCCTCAGGACGAAGCTGCATTGGTTCGGAGGCAAATCGAGACGGTTGTGGAAAATAACCACGTTCCAGCGGGTCAAGTTTAGCAATGAGATCGTCGATCAGTTAATAGAGGAAAACAAGATCGGGTCCGGAGGGTCGGGCGAGGTCTACCGGATTAGGCTCAAGTCGGGTCAGATGGTGGCGGTGAAGAGGCTCTGGGCGAAGACCCAGGCCCCGGACATCGAGTCAATGTTCAAATCGGAGGTGGAGACTCTGGGTCACGTCCGCCACGGCAATATAGTAAAGTTGCTGTTCACGTGCTCGGCCGAGGAGAGCAGCCTTTTAGTCTATGAGTACATGGAGAACGGGAGCCTGGGCGACGTCCTGCACGGGCCCAAGAGCGGGCAATTCCTCGACTGGGGCCAGCGGTTCGCCATAGCGGTGGGCGCGGCCAAGGGCCTGGCCTACCTGCACCACGACTGCGTGCCCGCCATCGTGCACCGGGACGTGAAGAGCAACAACATCCTATTGGACGAGGACTTCACGCCGCGGGTCGCCGACTTCGGGTTGGCGAAGATGTTGCAACAGGAGGCGGCGGCGGCGACCGGGGAGATGTCGAAGGTGGCCGGATCCTGTGGCTACATCGCGCCAGGTGCGTATTGCCTGTCCCAATCCTTTCGTTTTCATCATTGTCTGTTTGATTATGTGGTCCCTCTTTGGTTGCTAGTGTTCGCTTCCACTAAACTAGAAGACTAGTAGGCCCCATGTTCAACCCGATAATATTATTTTGCCGATGTGGGGTCCATGGGAAAGTGCTTGTGAGTTGTATGTTTTGGCCTTTTTAGCCCATGCCTTCGTTCATCTTTGACTGAAGTCAACCCGATTTGAACAGAGAGTTCTTAAATGGATTTGGTATTTTTTTAGTCATTTTATATGGGCAAGTGCTGCTCATTTTCTGAATTCTGTATACAGCAATAATGTTCTCAAACTCATTTGACTTGCAAGGGTAGTCTAATGGTGGCTCTTAAATTGATTATTATTTTTTTTTCTTGGTTTTTGCAGAGTATGCATACACTATGAAAGTGAACGAGAAGAGCGATGTCTACAGCTTCGGCGTGTTGCTCCTAGAGTTGATCACTGGCAAAAGGCCGAACGACCCTTCGTTCGGCGAGAACAAGCACATCGTGAAGTGGGTCATCGACGTTGCGTTGTCAGCTCCCGAGGCGGAAGGGGACGCGAATTGTGATGGCGAGCCCGGGTGGTGCTTCGGCGATCTCGCGCAGCTCGTGGATCCGAGGTTGAGCCCGTCCGCGAGCGACTATGAAGAGATTGAGAAGGTCTTGAACATAGCTCTCTCTTGCACTTCCGCGTTGCCGATCAGCAGGCCCACCATGAGGCGCGTGGTCGAGTTGCTCAAGGACAAGAAGTTCGCCCGTTCCAAATGGTATGAGCTGTCATTTTTGGCTCTCGGTTTAGTGGTCGGTGTGCATGTATAATATATGCTGGGTGCATCGTCAACTGTAGTTTGAAAGTAGGGAAAGGCTTGTGAGATAGATCTTCCGCTACCCTCTTTTTTTACCTCTTCAAGTGTTTGGGATTTTTATTAAAAGAACAATAGCTTTCAATCGCTGAGTAATTTTAATTCTAACTTTCGTATGACACTCACTTGAATATCTTAACTTTTTTTTTGATTACTTGACTGCCATGACTTAAAAATAAAATAAAAAATAATGTTCATTTGAGTGCTATAGCCTTAATTGATCACTTGAATTTCATATATTTTAAAAACATTATCCCAAATGCCAATAATAAGATGTGGCATGGTACTTGGGATGAACATTTTTTGAAACTTACAAATGCTACGTGCAAGGACACCAACTTTTACCTGAGGAATGAATTTCGCCTCTAGAAAGATAAAATGTGATTGTCATGTGAGCAAACTCTCACATGTAACGATAATAAATTGTTTCCCATCTAAATTGAAGATAATTTGGAGTTGCATTAAACAACATTGTTCCCACTAAAAAAGTAGAACGATGTTGTTTTTGAGCTAATTAATGGGGTTTCGTGTGTGTGTGTGTGTGTTTTTTTTTGGGGGGGCGGGGGGACGGTTCTTCACAGAATCACATTGAAAGGGCGAAATTTGGGAAAATTTAGTGAATCTGCTCCGATTTTTTTTACCAAATCTCTAGCCCAAATTTGCATAAACCCTTATTAATTTGACTTGAAGCCGTAATATGTGTTTAGAAATGAGATGTTGATTATACATGGAAGCATGTCTGTTAACATGGCGCTTCTTGTTAGCAATGTCAGCATCCGTGAGCCATCTTGGACATCATGTACACACATTTTAACGGTAAATCTATGATGGCCAAAATTGTCTCACAAATTAAAATTGGTGCCCTTTTAAGTGACGCTTAAAAGTAGGGGCAAAAATTATCGCGGGAGTGAAAGTTGGAATTTCCTTTTTGGAAGAAACGCTCAAGTGTTTGGACCCTTTCTAACTTTCAATAGCATCAACATTTTCGTTGGTTGAGAAATTGTTCTAGGTTGTGGGCTTCCAATGAAAGAGAAAAGCTTTACAGTCAACAATAATGCTGTAGTGACTACCGTGCTTGGTATTATGCTGTGACTACTCAAGAAGTAAGTATAAGATTTCCATGCACTTGATAAAATTCTCTGATAATTCTATTTGACAAGTATGTATATGTATTTGATAAAAATCCCTGATAATTCCTTCGTATAATCACTTCTTTGAGTTGATAACTACCAAGAATATCTTAAGATTGATATTTTGATGGCATAGTTGACCGGTGAATTCGAGATAGAACGATTTGTTTAATCAATTAATCCAAAATTAGGACGTAGTCGGTAGGGCTCAAGCGGCTCCCACAACAGGTTAAATTTCATGTTGCCTGAGATTACTAGGGCCTGTATGTTTTCATTTTTTTTTTTTTTGTTTATGAACATAAATTTTGTTTTTTTTGTTCCCGAACAAAAAAAGAACAAAAATGCGTTTGTTTGTGTTTTTTGTTCAAAATCGGATTTTTTGTTCCCTTTAACACAAAAAGAATAGAAATGAGAAATAAAAAAATTGTTTCTTGTTCCAAAACGATTTTGTTTCTTGTTCCGAAATGATTTTGTTTCTTGTTTCTTCTTCTCTCTCTTCTCTTTTCTTGTTCTTTTTTCTTTGGCCGGTCGCCCGGCCTCGGCCATGGCCTGGTGACCGGCCGTCGAGGGCCGGCGACGCCGTCGAGGGCCGGCGACGCCGTCGAGGGTCGGCGACCTCACCAGAGCGTCGCCGGCCCCCGGTGAGGCCGAGTGTCGCCAACCCTTGGCGAGGCTCGGCCTCGCCTCGCCTGCGCCGGCGACGCCTCGCCTCGCCTTGGCTGGGTGAGCTCAAGCTCGCCTAGATTTGGTGAGGCAGAGCCTCACCATGGCCGGGTGAGCTTGAGCTCGCCTAGATCCGGCGAGGCCGAGCCTCGCCGAGGGCCGATAACGCTTGGCCTCGCCGTATCTGGGCGAGCCCGAGCTCGCCCAGCCAAGGCGAGGCGGAGCCTTGCCCAACCATGGCGAGCCTCGCCATGGCCGGGTGAGGCCGCGGCCCCGTCACGTTGCTGAAGAGGCCGGCGATCGGCCGAAAGAAGAAAAAATAAAAAAGAAAGGAAAAAAAGAAAAAAGAAAATAAAAATATTTAAAAATTAAAAGAAACAAAAAAAGAATATAAATTTACCAAACATGTTGCTATTCATTTTTTATTTCGGAACAAGTTTACCAAACGCATCTTTTTGGTCAAAAATTGTTCTCCGGAATGGAAACACTTTTTTTTCTATTTACGTTTCCACAGAAACAATTTTTGAGCAATGTAAACGTTACCAAACGCGCCCCTAGTATCAAACCATTGTAAATGAGCAAGTGCATGAAATTAACAAATTATTACAAAGATTTGATACCAAGAGTCTTACAAAGCAAGCAATTTATACTATCATGGGAGCCGCTATTCCCACCATCTATGTCCTACTTTGGAATCGGTCAACTAAAATAGTTTCCATTTATGACATTTTATATAAGAAATTTCCAGACTTCTACCATGATCATCATTAAAATAAATTAGTAAAGAAATACCAAATAAATCAGATAACATTCAACATTGAAAAAAAAAAGTCTCAAAATTTCATACGTAAGATGTCATAAATGGAAACCAATTTAGTCGACCAATCACAAATTAGGAGTACATGGTGGGCTTCAAGCGGCCCTCCAGAATAGAATAACCCGCCTACATTGTGAAATTATTGCAATATCACGTTCTACGTAATGAATTTCGAGACTTCTACCACAATCTCTTGAGAAAAATTAGTAAAGAAATACCAATAAAGTTGGATATCATTCACTATTAAAAAAGGAAAATCTCATAATTTTATATGTTGGATGTCTTGTATGGATATCAATTTAATTGATCAATCCAAAATAAGGACGTAATCGATAGGATTCAAGTGGCTCCCCACAACAAAATAAATTGCATACTCAATGAGATTATTGGTATCAAACCATTGTAATAATTTAAATATATCATGAGCAAATGCACGAAATTAACAAATATTAAGACGATTTGATCTCAACAATCTCATTTAGCAAGTAATTTATACTATCATGGGAGCCGCTTGCCCCATCATCTACGTCCTACTTTGGAATTGGTTGACTAAATTGGCATCCATTTATGACGTTTTATGTAAGAAAATTCAAGACTTCTATTGTGATCATCATGAAAAAAAATTGGTAAGAAAATACCAACTAAGTCCAATAACATTCAATATTAAAAAAAAAAAGAAAGTCTTAAAATTTCCATACGTAGGATGTCAAAAATAAAAATCAATTTAATTGACCAATCCCAAAATAGGACGTACATGGTGGGCTTCAAGCGGCTTCACAACAGAATAATTTGCCTATGTGAGATTATTGCAATATCACATTCTATTAAGAAATTTCAAGATTGCTACGGTGATCCTCTTGAAAAAAATTAGTGAAGAAATAATTTTAAAGTCGGATAACATTTAATATTAAAAAAGGAAAATCTCAAAATTTCATATATAGGATGTCTTATATGGAAATCATTTTAATCGATCAATCCAAAAATAGGACGTAGTCGGTAGGGTTCAAGTAGCTCCCACAACAAAATAAAATGCATGCTTTATGAGAATATTGGTATCGAACCATTGCAATAATTTAAATACATCATCACAAAAGCAATGAAATTATCAAGTTTACAATGATTTGATGCCGATAATCTCACAAAGTGGGGACTTTATATTGTCATGGCATTTGCTTGAACCCCACCGTCTCCGTCCTACTTTGGGATTGGTCCACTAAACTGGTTTCCGTTTAAGACATTCTATGTAAGAAATTTCAAGATTTCTACCGCAAACATCTTGAATTAGTGAAGAAATACCAATCAAGTCAGATAACATTAATTTTAAAAGAAGGAAAACATCAAAATTTTATACATCATATGTCATTAGTGGACATCAATTTAGGCGATCAATGCAAAAGTAGGACGTAGTTGATAGGGCTCAAGCCATTGTAATGACAAATAAATGCATGTTTCATGAGATTATTTGTATCAAACATTGTAATCATTTAAATACATAAGGAGCAAAGGCATGAAATTATCAAATTATTACAATGATTTGATACCAACAATCTGACGAAGCAGGCAATTTATTTTGTTTTATTTTGTCGTGGGAGCCTCTTGAACCCCACATGTACGTACTACTAGGGGTGTAAACGGTTCGGTTCGGTTCAGTTTTTTTGAAAAACCGAACCGAACCGAACCGTTAGAATAATCTTCCGAACCGAACCGAAACCGAATAAGAACCAGTTCGGTTCGATTCGGCTTTTCGGTTTTTCGGTTTTCGGTTTTTAGCCTTTGGTTTTCGGTTTTCGTTTTTTTTTTCTGTTAAACTTAGATTTCTCCACTTTTATTTCTCCATTTTTATTTGTTGGTTCGGTTCGGTTCGGTTAACCGATAAAAACCGAACCGAACCGAAAATTTTCGGTTTTTAATGAAAACCGAACCGAATGAAAACCGAACCGAAAAAACCGAATTTTTCGGTTCGGTTCGGTTCGGTTTTCGGTTCGGTTCGGGAACTGACACCCCTACGTACTACCATGGGATTGGTGGACTAAATCGATTTCCATTTATGACATATGTAAGAAATTTCAAGACTTTTACCGTGATCATCTTGATAAAAATCAGTAAAGAAGTACCAATAAAGTCGGATAACATTTAAACTGAAAATCGAGAAAATCTCCAAAATTCATACATTGGATGTCACAATGGAAATCAATTTGGTCGATCAATCCCAAAATAGGACGTAGTCGGTGGAAGCGGCTCTCACGGTGAAATAAATTGCATGCATTGGAAGCCATTAACCAATCTAATCATACATAATGAACAAATGCCTGGAGATATGGTTCTAAATATTTTAGGAGGATTACTCATTGCGATTGAAAATGTTAATTGGAAGCTGTTATTGATCTCGTCTTCCCGCCCAACCAGTCATTCATAGTTGCCTTACCTGCACTGAGCAATTGCCGTTCGGCTTGGAGATCCAGGTACATCCTTTCTTCGTGTCATTAAATTGTTCCAAGACAACCAAAAACACATCAGTTCAGGTGGATTGCTTCCTGACACATTTTTGATGTTTTTGACACGAATGATTCCTCTTCTTGGTGGTAGGTCACTGTAACAAATGTTTTGGGGATCATGGCTGATGGATTCATTTGGAGAAAAAACCCAACGAATGAGGACAAATATGTAGCCAATGATTAGGGTTTGGTCAGACAAGAATTGTTGCCTAACATCTACTTTGTGTCATAAATGGTATCAGATTCAAGACTGGCCTTAGTTTCACTCAAATGTGGCTTGGGTATCAGATTTGCTTCCATACAAAGAGCGGTAGTTACGTGTTCACAAATATGGCAACCTGGCCAGAATCTCTATTTATGAATTTGAGATGGTTATGATTCTTTATTTGATATTCTTTCCTAAAAAACATGGGATAATAATTTGTTCTTTTTCACTTCTTTATTAAAGGCGTTACCTAAGGGGCATAAGGGGACTAACTCGCAAGAGCGATGGATCTCGCAAGGGTAATGAAAATTTTGCACAAGCAGTTTTATAGGTGCTTGATTAGATCCTAAATCTCAAATTAAAGATTGATAAAATGGCTTTTGTAATATTTACTTTACACTAGCCGTGTATAATTCAAATTTTCTTTTAGAATGGATAAGATTACCTATTTAGGGTCAACCACTTGTGGGGATTACTTCTGATAAAATATTCCATTTATTATAGCACAGTGGTTTTTCGGAATGTATACTCGACTTATGTATATAAATTTAATACTGTTGCCTGTTTTTGACCAGTCGAGTATGGTACATTGATTTCCTTCTATTTACTTTGATTGGAAAGGAATCTATCTGCCGTTGTATAAATTTGACAAGATAATAATTATTTTGTCCTTGATGGCACTAGGATCAACAATTCTAAATTTCCGATTTTGTTAGCATTTAATATAGTCAAGAGTTGCTACATCACCGAACGACTAAAAAATTATGCCAAGTAATGACAGCTGTGATTTGCTAACTAGTGTTTATTATTCATTGTTGTTTCTAAATTTTTGTTCTGCGCTATGGCTCTCAAACTTTTAAAGCACTGTTCAATGAAGGAAATATTGTCAAGTCATAACTTGTCATTTTTTGCTCAATGTCAACGACATATTTTGTTTGTTCCATATTTTACCATAACTTTCTTTATTCCATGGAGTTTGAGTTTGATGAATTGAAGGTGCAAATCTTTTAAAATCTTCAAGAGAGAGGGAGAGAGAATCGATAAAGACTACATCTTCACTCAATTGGCTTGACGTTATAAGTTATTAGAAGAGTGTATTTATGCCCAAATAACATGCATAGGAAAGAAAATTAGTTATCTTAGAGAATCATAAAACATTCAATAATATCCGTAATATCTAATAATATCTCTAATGATATTTTCTAACAAGAAAATCTCCAATCTCCATAAATATAGTTTGTCACTCTTCCTCAAGTTGGAGGATCCAGCTTCTTGCATATGATTAGTGTAACTTTCTTTGAAAGTCTATCTGTGATCAAGTGCTGTGTAAGCTAGAGCTTACACTAAACAAACCGGATTTGACAAACCGGATGTGAGTAAATTCCATGTAACGATAATAAATCATTTCCAATCTGAATCGAAGATAATTTAGAGTGGCATTAAACAACATTGTTCCCACTAAAAAAAGTAGAACGATGTTTTTGAGCTAATTAATCGGGTTTCATTTGTGTGTGTTTTGTGGGGGAGGGGGGTGGAGATGGTTCTTCACTGAATCATATATTTATTTTTTTGGTCGAAATAAACGCTTGTATTCAAGACAATGGAAACTTACAACCTGAAGATAAATCATCCACATAAACGAGGTCAAGCATTACAACCGAAGGATAAATGATCCAGTTTTGGGCCGAAAATTCTAAGATTTGGGCCTTCGAAGCCCAGTCGGCTACCAGATTAGCTTCTCACCTACAGTGCTTCATCGTTAGGTTAGGAAATCGGGAAAGAAAAAAGTCAGTCTTCACGATCAAACCACGAAGCTCCCACGGCGGCGATCTCCCACCTTGCACAACTTCGACAAGATTGAGGCAGTCTGATTCAATCTCCAGTTTAGCTTCATGGAGTCCTTGTTGCAGTAGATGTTGAAGGGTTAAGGTAAGTGCTTGGGTCTCTGCTTCAAAGGCCGACTGCGCTGGGAATTGTCTTGAAAAGAAATCCGTGAGTCGCCCTTGGTAATCTCTGCAAATATTGGCCATTGATCCTTCAATGCTACCTGACTGATAGGCTCTATCAATGTTACATTTCAGAGTTCCCACTTTTGGAGGTCGCCACAGCTACACAAGGTTCAGAGATTGAAGCCTAGATCTCGGTCTAATGGTAGCAAAAGAGATTTGGTATGATTTGGCCTGTACAACTGCCATCTCAACTGCGAGGGAAGGATATGGTTGCTGGTTGCGAAAAATGAAATTGTTTCGCATCCGCCAGATCTACCAAAGAACATTTGCAACAAGTTCTAGTCTAGGTAAGTGATTCGGTGTTGTTGCCCATTGTTGACACCTAAATTTTTGCATAATTTTTAAGGTTAATTTTTACAAAAAATAAAAATAAAAATCACATGGCATATAGTTTAGGAAAATTTTATTTTTTATTATATTTTGTTAAGATTTTTCACATATTTAGGTAATATACACTGGAAGATGCACTTTTGCACAAAAAGGGAATTTTCTTGATTGAATATGTGAAAAATATTTCAGCGATATATTTAGGGGTATCGTGCTCAAGCAAAATTAGAAATGAAATATACCTCAAAGATACAATTTTTTGGCATATAAAAGGGGTCACGTACGGTAAATTGGGGGGTCCTTTCCGTTGATAAAAAAGAGAGAGCAAAAGGTGAAAAAGTGAGTGGAGAGAGGAAAAGTAGAAAAAAAAAAGAGAGAAAAAAAAAAGCCTTCCCCTTGCGCGACTGTTCATCTTCCCCGCAGGGGAGGGCCTTCGCCGGCCCTGTCACCGTTGCCGATCTCCGTCCGCGAACGCTCGAGCCGCCGGTCTCTACCCGTGAGCCCCGTCGACCTGCGCCGCCCCGACGCCGAGCCCTCGGAGCCTCGACGACACGCCGCCGCCTGCTCTGGCCCGCGACCCGCCGCCTCCACCTCGTCTCTGCCTGCGTCTGCAACAGGAACCCACGGATGCCGCGCCAATCCCTGCCGTTGCAACCCACCTCTGCAGATCTGTCTCCGCCGTCAGATCCCAAGCCACTGGTGACTTGGAGTCGCAGCCGAGCCGAGATCCAGCCGCCGGAGTCCCTCTGCTTGCAAATCCGAGGTCCCCGACGACAGAAGGCCCGGACCCAGCTCGACGCTTCCCTTTCGCCGGTGCCGAGCCTCATTGAAGACCTAGATCTGACGCCGCCCTCACTCCGCGCCGCGACGCTCACCCCCCGATCTGGTTCTCTCACTGGACGCCGCGCCCAACAGCCCGATCCAGACGCCGGAGCTCCTCATCGCAGCCACCAGAGGCCTCCCGCCGTCCCTGCAGCGCCCCGCCGGCTGAAGCCCGTGATCCGAGCGCCCCGACGCAGCCCCCGCGACGTAGGCCCGTGCCGGCCCGTGTCTTCATCCTCGCCAGAGCCCTCGCCGGAACCCTAGCCGGCGATCTTCCCCTTCGCCGGAGCCCCAAAACCATCGGCCAAGATTTCCTTTTTCTTTCTTTTTTTTTTTTAAAGAAAAATATTTATTAGGTATTTTTGCTTTACTTTATTAGGCAATTTTAGGTTTTTCCTAATTTTTTATTACTCTTTATAAGTTGTTCTCTTTGATTGAAATACCTATCTATGCATAATTAGAAATTTCAATATATCACTTGATTAGCAATCAGTCTTAGTGATTTTTATTTCATCTATAAGGTTTTAGATGAAATAATTAATCAGTGGGAATAAAATTGATATTTTGATCTTTAAAGAGGCTTAAGATCAATTTATCGATTTTACTAGTGAAATATTATCCTTGATATGAACGATGTGTGATATTATGATGATTTTGAATGAGTTGTCTTGTCTTAATTGCTTTGTTTATCTTGAGATATGTTTGAGTTAGAATATTGCATGTTTTAGGGTTTACATGTTTAGAATAGAAATTTTATTTCAAATTAAAAAAATTCAAAAAATCAATTTAGGTTGCTAGATTTTAAATTGAGTTGCATGTTTAATCATTTGGCAATTATAAATTTCGAAAATTCATAAAACAATAAAAAAAATCATCATACACTTGTCATGTAGAAGTAGGGCATATTTTGCATGTCATTGCATATTAGGGTTAAATTGCACTTAGTTTAATTTAGATAATTTTTTTAATTTATTATAAGTTTAGGCATTTTTAGATATATTGCGTTTTAGGATTATTTAGGTTAAGATAATGTTTTAGTTTAAATTAGGATTTAGCTCAATCTAATTCCTAATACAAATTAAATAGGATCTTAATCTAGTTAGATAATTTTCACATTTAACCTAATTTCGAATTTCATGAAAAATACAAAAAATGCCATAGGTTGAATTAGTTTTATTTTCTAGGATAGATTGCATTTTTTTAGGAAAAAGAAAGAAAAGGAAAATGCCACATGCACATCATTAGGATTAGATTAATTGAAATGCATGTCATGTGGTAGTTGTTGCTAGGTCCATTCAATTAGAAATTACATGTCATTAGAGTTAGGTTATTTAGTTAATATTGTATCGCATATTGCATAATTTTCATTAAATAAGTGAAAAAAAAGAAATTGTGTGTTAATTAGAAACCATATCCAGGGTTGTTGATGTGGGTTTTAATTTATCATTGCAGATGCTTTCGTTGCTTTGAGGTAAGTTTTTTTTTTTGCAATTTATTTATTATTTATCTGGGTGATAAATTGGTGGTTTGTGCACGCACATGATAACCTCACAAGTTAGGGAAATAAATTTAAAATCAATTCAAACTGCTTGCAAAACATTTTTCAAAATAAAAAGAAAGGTACCGAAAGGGTGTTAGAGAATTCTAGCGGAACCAAGTCCCCGAACTCATAAATCTCTAGTTTGTAGGAGTAAAGTAAAACTCCCATTACTTTACTTGGGTTTCTAATCAACCAACTATAAATAGATTAGTGACGACTCCTAATTAAAAATCAATTGCATGTTAAAAAACTTGAACCTAAAGTCACGAATTGGTATGGGCTTGGGAGAGCCCGAGTTAAGTCTAGGCTTAACAATTCATTAGCCAAACCCTAGGTGGTTTACACCCGAAAAATTTGGTCGCAACACCAATTCTATTAGCCATGAATCTAGACAATTGATTGTGTGAGGCAAAGGAAGTAAATTGATCTGAGGGTTAGTCCAAATACCTTGAGTCCATGAGCAGTGTAGAAATAGGTGTTCTAGAGTTTCAAGAGTATTCTGCTTACATAGTTGGCACAACGGATCTATGATGATATGTCGTCGAAAGAGATTTGCTTTGGAAGCTAGTGCATTTTAACAAGCCGACCATATGAATGTTTTGATTTTCGGTGCTGTTTTCATTGCCCATATATGTCGCCATAAAAACCTGATTCTGGTGAGATGTTGATGCTCTATTGCTGCTAGAATTGCTGATTGTCTGCATTATAGTATGGTAGTTACTTTTTACAGTATGCATACCATCTGTCATGGTTGTCCAAACTAATTTATCTTCTGCATATAGATGTCTTATTGGGATAGTAAGAACTTCTGCTATGATTAGTTCTCCGAAGAACCTTTGGAGTAGTGATTGGTTCCAATTATGGTGGATTGGATCAATAAGATCCGCCATCAGTGGTTCCTCTCTAGTCTTAGGTCCATGGAGAATACCCATTGGTAACCACCAATCTTCACGGATTCTAATCTCTTTTCCATTACCAACAAACTAGCATATATGTGGTAGAATAACATCTTTGCCCATAAGAATGCTTTGCCATCCCGAGGATGGTCGAGTTCCTCTATTGGCCGATTGGAAATTTGTTGAGTGAAAATACAAACCCTTAAAAATTTTACTTCATAAAGATTGAGGCTGTTGTAATAATCTCCAAGCCTGTTTTCCAAGCATCGCTCTATTAAAAGCTATAAGGTCTCGGAAGCCCAACCCTCCTTTATCCTTGCTTTCTTTAAGAACTTCCCATTTTTGCCAATGGATACCTGATTTATTTTGATCATTTCTCCACCAAAATCAAGCAATACATTTTCAATAGATTTACAAATAAACAGAGGCAACTTAAAGATAGACATAGCGTAACTTGGGATTGCCTGAACAACAGATTTAATAAGAATTTCCTTACCTCATTTTGAAATTAATTTCTCTTTCCATCCCTCCAACTTTGCATTGACTCTTCCTATTATCCAAGAGAACATTTCCCTCTTTGGTCGACCCTATTAAGATGATATTCCCAAATATTTGCCATACCTCTGCAACATAGGTGTTCTAAGCTCCCGAGACATGTTTTCCTATAGACTAATAGGACAGTGTTTACTAAAAATCATGCCCGACTTGTTGTGGTTCACTAACTGTCCCATAGCCATACAATACTGATTTAAAATATTAGCAAAGTTTTGGCATTCTTAAATTTTACCATTTAGGAAAAAGATCGCATCATCAGCAAAAATAGATGGGACGGGGTAGGACACCACATATTTAACTTAATACCCTTGATGTGTCCCATACTGATAGCTTGAGTAATAAGAGTTGATAAAACATTTGCCAGCAGAATAAAAATATATGGAGAGAAGGGATCACCCTGTCGTAAGCCCCGAGATGGGTAGAAATAAGGCAGCTGCTCTCCATTAGACTTTACACTAAAAGATGTTGTCATGACACACTGCATTATCCACCGAACCCATCTCGGATGGAATCCTACTTTAGGAAGGTAATCATGAAGGAAATCCCATTCGACTTTGTCGTACGCCTTTTGCATTTTGTCTTTAGAATTGCATTGAACTTTCTTGTCCTCTTCCTGGTCCTAAATTGATGAAGAACTTCTTGGACGATTAAAATATTATCTTGAATCTGTTGTCCACTCACGAAAGCCAACTGTTCCTTAGAAATCATAAAATTCAACCAAGGTTTCAGACGTTTAGCAAGTATCTTAGAGATAATTTTGTATGCGAAGTTGCATAGGCTGATTAGGCGATATTACTCCAGTTTCTCAGGTTGAGGTGTTTTGGGAATTAGTGTAATAATGTTTGATTGAGACCTATAGGCATTACCCCCGACGTCAATAAATTCTGCACTAAAAGGAATAGATCATCTTTGATTGTTTCCCAGTGTTTTTGATAAAATAAACCGTTTAATCCATTAGGGCTCGGGCTTTGGTAGTTCCCATCTGAAAAATGGCTTGCCAAACCTCCTCAATAGTAAGCGAAGTAGTCAATTGGTCATTCATTTCACAGGTAACAACCTGATGGCATTGATCAAGTAGAGGTCCATATTCTTTATAACCTTTAGTTGTGTATAACTTCGAAAAGAAAATGGACGTCATATCTTGAAGAGTTTGTGGATCACCTACCAATTGCTGATTATCATTATGCAGCATAGTAATTCGGTTTCTTTGCCTTCGCTGAATCGTAGATGCATGGAAGAATCTCGTATTCTTGTCGCCCCTTTTCAACCATTGAATCCTGGAGCGTAAGGCCCAAAACTGTTCTTCCTGTTGCCAAGTCCTTCGAATTTCCTCTCGCAGTTTCGATGCCTCTACTCTATCATAATTGTAATGCTGTTGGTTCATTAGGTCCTGTAGCTATTGTTGTTATGCTATCACCTTTGTATGTCCATTTGAAAACTTTGTTCGACTCCATTTAATCAGAGCTGCTATTATCGTCTTCACTTTTGGAATGAAACCAAAATTTGGAAGCTGTATTGAGTTCCATGTGTTAGAGATAACTTATCGGCATTGCTCATCATCATTCCAATAAGCGTAAAAAATAAAATGTTTCCTACTTTTTAGATAAGGTGCTGAAGTGTGAATCAATAGAGGACTGTGGTTGGATCCCATAGTTGGGAGTGCAAAAACTTCTGCCCTAGGAAACAATAAGCGCCAATCCATTGTGCATATCACCCGATCCAATTTTTCCTTCACAAGCTCGTTCCCTTCTATATTATTCATCTATGTATACTTGCAGCCTTTGTTTTCTATCTCCATAAGTGCACAGCTCAAAAGGACATCATTCTAGACAGGTCAGCAGGTTGCTTTCCTATTTTTTCCCAAGGATAGAGTATCTCATTAAAGTCTCCAGCACATATTCAAGGTAAATTGTTCGCAGAGTTTATCTCTCAAAGCTCATCCCACATAAGTTGACGTTGCTGATAGGTGCTAGGAGCATGAATACATGTGATGCACATAGTTCTATCTTCCTAGCTAATCCTGCAAATCATATCAAAAAAGTGTGGTGTTGAGCGAATCACCTATAAATAGACTTGATCACTCCATAACAATGCTAAGCCTCCGACTAGACCAACTAGGTTTATAATATATGAATTTTTGAAGTGCAAACAACTGAATATGTTGAAGCCTAACTTCAGTGTTCTTTGTTTCCATTAAGAACACAACATCGGGCTTTTCTTTGGCCTTCATGGCCTTAAGAACTTGAACTGTCAGGGGATTGCCCAAACCCTGACAGTTCTAGCATATTATCCTCATTTGTTGGTGGGTGGCTGTTTAGGGCCAGCTACCAAAGCCCAAGCTTCTACTTCATTTGCTGCATAGATAGGTGTTTCCACAAGATTTGTGTCGTCATGATACTCTATTATCAAGGCCTTAGTCTCGTATGAGTTGTATCTTTTCAACTTTTTGGCAGCTCCCATTTTTGGTGTTGCTCTCGTACTCTTCAACTTCTTTGGTAAATTTACTTCCATGGGTTGGGTCTTAATTCCTTTTAATTTGGTTGCTGTAGGTATGCATGCTGTGTGGAAAGAGGTCTCATGCATAACAGTTTGTTGATGGTGCTGTGGGTTAGGACCTACTGCTGGTGTGTTGGTTGTGTTGACTGTGCTGGATAGGTTCGCTGCTGCAACATAAGCTGGTGGGGGTAATAAAGGACATTTGGAAGCTGTGAGTGTGAAGTTTCAGGTACGGCTTCTTCTGTTTGCTCTGAAATGTCTTGTGGCTTATAAAAAGCCTGCCAATATGGGTTATTTTCCTTAACCTCAGTGCGAAGCCATTGGCCATAAGCCATTTTGTCTTTGCCTTCTAATTTTGCCTCATCAAAGAGGATATCCTTGCAGTACATCACATAGTGTCCTAGCTTTCCACAAGAATAGCAAAAATGCAATAGGCGTTCATAGTGAAAGTCTAGCCAAAGCGGCTTACCATCAATCTGAATCAGCTTCCCTGTTTTGAGAGGTTCTTGCAAGTTTAAGTCTACCCTGGCTCGACTTGCTCTTGATGATGCTCCTTCCTTTGTGTCGACTTTTACTTCTAAGACTCGACCTATATGCTATATCGCCCTAGTAATCATACGTTATGTACACCATTCTAAAGGCAATCCAAACACCTGTACCCAAAAGGCACAAGTAGAGAAGTCGTAACAATGTAATGGTGTGTTTGAGATCTATGGTTTAAAGATAACTAAATGGCCTGAGAATAACCAAGGTCCCCCTTCAAGAAATCTTTGTTTTTTTGCTTGAGATTGAAATTTTGCGATGTAGAGACTTGCCTCGCGCTGTGATATTTCCACTCGTTCAGTTTGCTAGGCACGCTTTAATGTGCTTTGGAAAGCTTGAAGTTAATGGAAGGATTCGAAAGGATTTTGCCAATTAGAGTTAACCTGCACTCTTCCAATTTTTCAGGTGGAGGCTTGTCATCCTATTCTTTGATGACCTGTTCAGTGGTGAGGCGACCCAACCTGTTGCAAAGTGTGGCCAAATGGGAAGAGTCGGCATGGTCTTCCGATTCCATCCAGAAGTTGGCAAAACAGGACTTGATACAGAGATGTGCTAAACAAGAGTGGAACTAGACGGAAGACTTAATTGGCCAATTTAGAAGTCGTCGATGTAGAATTGAACTCAGAAGTATATAATCAGAAGCTGCTGACCAACGACTAGCTATATAACCGTATTATAATGGCAGATGGAGAGAAATCTAAGGCATGCAGTACAAACTAGAGAGAATCGATGGATGGATGGAGGGTCGAGCCTTCCCATTGATAGCTGATGCAGCTGAGAGTGAGTGAACTGAAAGGCGTGTTTGAAGCGACCACAATTCGAGCCCTGAAAGAAGCGGATGTAGAAGAAGTGGAGAATGAACGGGGATTTAGGGTTAGAAAAAGCTACCCGAAGGTAGAAGAAACTCTACATTTCGAGAGAATTTGCCAGGGGCGATTGGGGTGATCGGGAGAGATTGTTTTGTAGACCATCTGATCTAGCATTTTTCCACCCAATTCACATTCGTGGCATTTGCTTGGACCCCACCATTTATGTCCTACTTTGGGATTGGTCAACTAAATTGGTTTCCGTTTGTGACATTCTATGTAAGAAATCTCAAGACTTCTACCGCAATCATCTTGAATTAGTGAAGAAATACCAATCAAGCTGGATAAAATTAATATTAAAATAAGTTAAATATCAAAATTTTATACATCAGATGTCATAAATAGAAATCAATTTAGGCGGTCAATCCAAAAGTAGGACGTAGTCGATAGGGCTCAAGCCATTGTAATAAAATAAATGGCATGCTTTATGAGGTTATTCGTATCAAACCATTGTAATAATTTAGACACATAATGAGCAAAGACATGAAATTATCAAATTATTACAATGATTTGAACCAATAAACTCATGAAGCAGGCTATTTATTTTATTTTATTTTGTTGTGGGAGCCTCTTGAACCCCACCATTTATGTACTACCATGGGATTGGTGGACTAAATTGATTTCCATTTATGACATATGTAAGAAATTTTAAGATTTTTACCATGATCATCTTGAAAAGAATCAATAAAGAAGTACCAATTAAGTTGGATAACATTTAAATTGAAAAAGAGAAAATCTCAAAAGTTCATACATTAGGGCTCTGTTCATTTAAGTGTGACTCGGGGGTGGTGGGTCTTCCTGCTTAAGTGTCACTTGGGGGTTTACGGCGCGGCTGTTGGCTACAAGCCGGTTTCTCCAATACCAAAAAAAAAAAAAAAAAAAAAAAAAAAAAACTTCCAGAAAAACATTTGCCGGATTTTTCAACGTTCGTTTCACGGAAAATGAACTAATCAAGGAAATTGTTTTCCATCATTGGAAAAAACAACCTTTGAACGTAAGGAAAATGTCTTCCACTTTTCAAAAGTGGAAAACATTTTCCATAACTTCTTCCACCTTGCTTCTTTTCACCAACACGTTTTTTGTTTTATTTTTTTTTAAATCAAGTTTTTAATTTTTTTCCTTTTTATATTTTTTATATTTTCTTTCTTTCCTTTTCATCTTCTTCCTTGGCCTTGGTTGGTCGCCGGCCACAGTGCGGCCGGCAACCAGCCACGAGCTAGCTTGAGCCTTGCCCTAGGCCGGTGAGGCTTTGCCTAGCTCGATCCGGTGAAGCCGAGCTCGGGCCTCGCTAGATTGGGTGAGGCAGAGCCTTGCTGGCCTGGGGTGGAGCTCGGGCCTTGCCAAATTCGGTGAGCGAGGCGGGGCTTGGGCCTCGTCAAGCTGACCAAAGGTTCGTCAGGCTTTGGAGAGTCGTGAGCTCGTCGGATTTGGCGGCGGAACTTGAGGTCCCGATCCAAGCAAGCCCAAGCTCAGCTGTTAGGTTTGGCGAGCTCGTGGCTCACCGGAGCCCGGCAAACCTCTGGCAAACTTGGGCAACATCAGCCGAGCCATGAACTCGCTGGATTTGGTGATTGCATCTTGGTTGGCCATCGGGCAACTGCCATCGTTAGGCCTGCGGCGGCGGAGGAAGGAGGAGGAGGAAGGAAGGAAGGAAAAGAAAAAGGAAAATAGAAAAAGAAAGAAAAAAGAAAAAAGAAATAAAAATTTTGATTTTTTAAAAATACAAATAATTAAAAATTCATTTTTTAAAAATATAAAAAATAAAACTAATTTTTGGTCAATTAAAAATATTAAAATTCAATTTTTTTAATAAGTTTCCTAAACAATTAAATTAGCTAACGAACGATGGAAAATATTTTTCACTCAAAGTTCGGGTTTCAGTGAACACCGGAAAATATAATCATTTTCCAAGAAAATGATTTCCTAGAAAATATTTTCCGAAAATGTGATGTTTTCCGCGAAACGAACAGACCCTAAATGTCACAATGGAAATCAATTTAGTCGATCAATCCCAAAGTTGGACGTAGTCAGTGGGGTTTAAGTGGCTCTCACGGAAAAATAAATTGCATGTATCGGGAGACTATTAACCAATGTAATCATTCAAAAACAATCATGAACAAAACGCCTGGAAATATGGCTCTAAATATTTTAGGAGGATTGCTCTTCGCGATTGAAAATATTAATTAGAAGCTGTTATTGATCTTGTCTTCTCGCCCGACCAGTCATTCATAGTTGCCTTACCTGCACTGAGCAATTGCCGATCAGCTTGGAGATCCGGTACATCCTTTCTTCACGTCATTAAATTGTTCCAAGTCAACCAAAAACATATCAGTTCAGGTGTATTGTTTCCTGACATTTTTTTTTTCTTTTTGATGTTTTTAACTCGAGTGATTTCTCTTCTTGGTGGTAGGTGACTGTAACAAATGTTTTGGAGATCATGGTTGATGGTTTCATTTGTAGAAAAAAACTCAACGAACGAGGACAAATATGTAACAATGTTTAGGGTTTGGTCTGACAAGAATTGTTGCCTAACATCTACCTTGTGTCAAAAATGGTATTAGATTCAAGACGGGAAAATTGTCCATATAGTTATTAAACTATTGCATTTTTGCTAATTCAGTCCTAAACTTTTTAATTTTGCTAATTTAGTAATAAACGTTATCATCTTTTGCCAATTCAATTATAAATCTTTTCACTTATTGTTAATTGAATCCATTTAGCTAATTTTATCCTGAAATTGCTGATTTGTCACTTTTTAAATAATAGTTTAATAATATTTTATATATTATTTATTCTTTTTTTTTTTTTGAATCTGGCATGCGATGGTTGCCAGCCGACCCTCGTAGGCTCTAGACAAGGGCGTCTCACCTCTTGCGAGCTCTAGGCAAGGGGTGCGACCCCCTTGCGGCAAAGGCGAGAGGGTGTAAGCCTTCACTCGTAATTGACAAGGACTAGACACCATCGCCAGAATTAGCTAGGCAAGGGCTTGGCGGCCCTCCAATAACGATCTCCAATTGAACCCTTCAATAATATATTCCTCCAACTTCAGGTCTTTTGCTATTTCAAGCCAACGTGATAAACCCTTCAATGTCTAAAGAGAGATCACTTCACGCTTGGTCCATTCAGTTTCCCGTAAGAACAAATTCAAATATTTCTTCAACATTGTTTTAGTTGAATTTAAAGACGATCATATCTCAGCTTTAAGGAGATCTAGGAGCTTTATTTATGGTTTCTTATCTGATAGTAGAATCCTCTTCTAGCCATAGCCCTAGTATAAGGGTGAATCAAGATAAAAATCTTGTGTTACAACTTTTTTTCTTGTTTTTATTCTTGATTTCCTTATGATTGTTTGATGATTCTTAACAACAATAATAACATAACCATTTTGTCAACAAATCAAATACCATGAATAAAATATTGACAAAAAAATAACCATTAGTAAAATGTATGACACCTGCAAAACTTACATTCAAAATAGTCATCAAAATAGTAATTATAGTATTAGTTTTTGGAACCACAACAGAGAAATGACGGAGGTCCACACAATCTGACCTAATTGGTTTAACTATGACTCAACGGTTGTCGTTTCGTGGACAGAAAGCAACAAATCTAGCATCGAATTGATTAAACAAATTGAGTTCCCCACAATAGAAACTTAACTATTGTGAGCCCTAATTTTTCCAGCTCATTGAGCTAGTTAGAGAAAATGATAAATCTAATTGAGTGAGAGTGATAGAGACGGCATGCAAGCGATGGCGAGCGACAATAGTGATGGTGAGTGAATGACGAGAAGGAGTTGCTTCTTCAAATTGCTTGAACAATATTTATCTGAGCCCTATTTTGTTCTTGGTGTTGTGATGTTGTTTTCCTAGAGATGTGCAATGTCATTTTATTTCACCAAGCCACGTAGGACAATCCTACATGGACTGATTTTTTTCAAAAAATGCAATGCACTTATGTTGGTTGGAAATTCTCATTGGAGGCATTTAAAGCTGCGTTTGTTTTCATTTCTTTTTTTTTTAAACACTTTTTCTGTTTTTTTGTTCCTAGGAACAAAAAAGGAACAAAAACGCGTTTGGGTGTGTTTTTGTTCCAAAATTATTTTTTTGTTCTCAGAAACACATTTGGAACAGAAACAAGAAAAAAAAAAAAGTTGTTTCTTGTTTCTGAAACAAAATTTAGAAACACTTTCTTTTCTTCTTCTTTTTCTTTTATCTTTTTTCTTCTTCTTTTTTCTTTCTTTTTACTTTGGCTGGTTGTCGGTCTCGGCCATGGCCGGGACCGGCCAAAAGAAAAAAAAGAAAAAAAGAAAAAAAGAAAAAAAAAAAAAAAAAAAAAAAAAAAAAAAGAAAAAAGAAAAAAGAAAAAAAAAAAAAAAAAAAAAGAAAGAAAATAGAAAAAATAAAATAAAATATTAAAAAATAAAAGAAATAAAAAAATTATACAAATTTACCAAACGTGTTTTATTTATTTTTTATTCTCGAAACAAGTTTATCAAACGCGTTTTTTTTTTGTTAAAAAATTATTCCCAGGAACAGAAATACTTTTTTCTATTTATGTTTCCTCGAACAATTTTTAAATAGAAATATTACTAAACGCGTCCTAAGTAGTCATTTTTTCTCTAGTTTTGCATTTAAGTGATCCGTCAAAAAATTTTGGCATTAAAGTGATTGATATACACAACTTTTGGTATATCTTGTATCCTTCTCCCTAAATTATAAATTCCCAATTTTAGGTCACCCTAAATCACCCTAAGTCATAAACTATTATGCTTCACTCAAAGATGTTTTCTGTTTGTTCTAATGTAGATAACTCCACTATCCAAAAATACTAAAAGTTGAGTTGGACATGTCCCGATTAAATTATACTCTTCAGTTATTATAACTAGTCTAGTTTAGGGGGAAGAAATGCCATATGAAGAGGACTCCAATGCTATTTACGGAGCAAGGAGGATTGCAGCTGTATAGTGATTTTGTTGCATCTGCCCTTGTGGCTATTGAAGAAATTGATTCTGTAGATGAACATCCACTTAAGCAGATGCCATGTCAGGTTTGGCCTCTACTCGATGCTAGCAACTATGAAGAGATTCAGTCTCTTGAGTGTCGCGACCTCTCTCTCTCTCTCTTTTCAGCACCCGATTAGGGACGGTGCCTGCGGAAGCTAGTGGTTTGGCTAGGTCTATTAGGTATAGCCCGGGCTCTCTGATATTTTTTTCCATATAAGTTAAAGAGTTGTCACTAATCAATTTGGGGTAAGTTGATTATAAACACAATCAAAGTATCGGGAGAAATACTTGCTTCTACACAACCATAGAAACTAAGTTTGGGGACTTGATTACACTAGTTAATCACTAATGCCCTTCCGGTACCTAATCTTCTTTAAACGCTAAGGCTTTTTGGATTTTTGAGGGGTTTTTGATGATATTTGTGGGAAACACATTTTTTCTTTAGGTCTTTCTTTCATTTTTTTTTTGGACATAAAAGCATTTTTTGATTTGTTGATCTTTTTTTTTAAAAAAAAAAATATAAATCATTTTTTGGCCTTTTTTTGGGGGAAAATATGGGATTTTTATTTTCTTTTTATTATTTTGAAAATAAATTTTTAAATTAAAATATTATTATTATAATATATTAAAACGACTCGGGTTGGATCCCCAAGTGGGGTTCGACTTGGGTCGTGAGCGGTTGGCCTGTATGGGCCTGGAACATGGGCCTAATTTGGGCCTCATTCCCTTTTTCAAAGAAGAATAGCCCTCAAGCTCACGTGCTAAACTAGCCCAAACCCAGCCCTGATATACTCGGCTTGGATTGTTCAAAACCCTACTTGGTTCGCGACTCACGCCCAACTCAGCTCCTAAATCGTGACCCGAATCCTAAGAAAAACCCTACTTAGATTTGATCCAACTTCGACCCAGCTTTTTCTTCACGGACCTAGATTTCGGAACCCTTGAGTTCGGCGATTCACGGTGCTCGAGGGGAGGGGGGGGCGTTGGGTAAAATGTTGCCGGGTAGTGATTCGACGGTGGAGACGCGCATGGTGGTTAAGGTTCCAGGTGGGGAAAGTGGCGGTGACGACTCGTCTTATGGCTGCTGGCTTCTCTGAAAAAGAGACGGTGACAGAGAGGTTCCCACTTGATACAACATCAATGGGAGTGTGCAGCGGCGGGGGACAGCAATGCTTAACAGCACAAAGCTCGGTCAAGGCTGACGGGTTGGTGGGTGGTTGACGAGGTGGATAGATTGCAACGGTGAGGCAAACAACAATAGCTCAGCATGGTATGGCATCGTCTTGGCTGCGATCCGTGAAAGGTTGGGGGGGGGGGGGGCGAACAGAAGCTCGACGGTGTTAGGATGGATGGTAACACGTTGGTGAAAGGTTGATAGGCTTGCCGGCATGTGGAGGTTGGACTTACTAGATTTGGACCTCCTTTCAGTTTGTCTCTTGCTTAGCCCCTATCTTACAGATCCAGAACTCCCCATTGCCTAGATTTAACCCCTTTTCTTTGGCCTCGACTCACTCAGCCTCCTTATTTTTTCAGATCTAGGTTTACTTGCCTTCACTTCCTCGGATCTCGCCCAGGCTTCCCTTTGATCTCCCTCTTCTCTTTGGGTTCGCTTGTTGTCGGCCTCCCCTAACATCTCGTGAGGGAGGTCTTTGAGCTTGCGACCCCTCTCTGTCTTACTTGCTCTTTGAGTTCCCCTGAAGTCTCTTTGGGGATCTCTCTAAGCTTGCTTGCTTTTTGATGGAGCCTTGCGGCCCCCTATTTATAGGTGAAAGGGGTCCAGTCGATGGAGAGTCTCGGCCGCCGGCCTTTAGTTGCCGATCGGTCCCCCTCGACCAAATTGATGTCCCATTCACACTCCTCCAACAAGGCACAGTCGGGCATTAATGGCGCTTGAGATCCGTCCTTTTTGGCCGACGTCGGCCTACCCCCCTCAACCGTAGGTGGTGTCGTGAGTTGTGAGTTGTAGAGAGGGTAAGGGGAAAGGGAAAATAAGAGGAAGAAGATAGGGAGAGAAGGGTTGGGCCAAGTCTTGGGATAAAGGCCAGGCCTTGGGGGAAAAGAGAAAGGTGAGGAGGCCCAGCCCCGAGCGGCTGTTTCCCCTTTTATTCTTTAGTCTTTTTTTTTGTTTTATTTTTATTTTTTTTGTTGTTATCATCATCATCATCATCATCATCAAATCATCATCTAAAAGAGGAAAATTAAAAAAAAGAAATTAAAGCCTAATAATAAAAAAAAACATAATCAAAATTTAGATGTCAATAGTTGCCTCTCTTTGAAGGTGAACTCACAGATGTTGCATTCAAAGACAAACTAATATCTAAATTTTTTTCATGCATGTGCAATGGATTATATTTTATTTTGGGACCATTGTGCTATGCAGAAAAAAGAGTAATATAACATTATACATACTAAGATAGATAAGAAGGTATTTGTAATTACTTTTTGGGAGTGAGTGAGATAGAGTGTGAACTCCGAGTTTGGCAAGTATCAGGGCATCATTTTACCTGATGACACGAGTAGGTTTCTTTTTCAAGACCTAAACCTTTCTTCGGTTGCCTTGATGGGAAATTGCTTTTCCAAGACCTAAACCATTCTTCGGTTACCTATTAGAGCAATAAGTTGTTTGTCTAGGACCCGAACCTTTCTTTGATCGCTTGTTAAAGCAATAAGTGGTTTGTCTAGGACCACAACCTTTCTTTGGTTTTCTTCACGGAAGATTGCTTTTCTAGGACCCAAATCATTCTTCGGTTGCTTGTTATAGCAATAAGTGATTTACTTGACCTTTCTTAGAGGATGCATTGACCTTTCTTAGGGCATTTGCTTGTTGGGTGCTTGATCTTTGTCAAGGACACCGGATGGTTACCCGACATTTTTTAGGGAATGCGCCGACCTTTCTTAGGGCATTTGTTTGTAAGGTGCCTAATCCTCTGTTAAGGACACCAGTTGATTATTTGACCTTCCTCGGGGGATGCACCGACCTTTCTTAGGGCATCTGTTTGTGGGGTGCCTAATCCTCTGTCAAGAACATTGGTTGGTACCCGACCTTTCTCGGGGGATACGCCGACCTTTCTCAAGGCATTTATTTGTGGGGGTGCCTAATCTTCTGTCAAGGACATCGGTTGTACCTGACCTTTCTTGGGGGATGCACCAACCTTTCTCAGGGCATATATTTTGGAAGATACTTGGACATTCATAGGCATTGAAAGAGTACCTGAATATTCACAAGTACTAACTTGGAGGATATCTGGTTGTTCGCAGGCATTGAATGGGTACTTGGATGATCACAAGTACGAACTCTGGAGGGTGCTTGGGCATTTGCAGGTGTTGAAGGGGCACTTGGATGATCATAAGTACGAACTTTGGAGGGTACCTGGGTGTTCGTAAGCATTGAAGGATATTTGGATGATCACAAGTATGAACTTGGGAAGGCTTCCCACCTTTTGGTAGTTGGAATATTGAGGATGTGTTTTGGCTATTCGTGAAGGTCTCTCATCTCCTGGTAATGGGAATATTGAGGATGTATCTAGGATATTCATGAAGATCTCCCACCTCCTGGTAGTTAGGAATATCGATGACATACTTGGGATATTCGTGAATGTCTCTCACCTCTTGGTAAAGGGAATATCAAATTGTGCCTCACATATTTATGAAGGTCTCCCACCTCCTGGTAGTTGGAAATATCGAGGATGTACCTAGGATATTCGTGAAGGTCTCTCACCTTCTGGTAAAGGAAATATCTAGGATGTGCTTCACATATTCGTGAAAGTCTCCCACCTCCTAGTAGTTGGGAATATTGAGGATGTGCCTGGGATATTCATGAAGGTCTCTCACCTCCTAATAAAGGGAATATCGAGGACGTACCTGGGATATTTGTGAAGGTCTCTCACCTTCTGGTAGCGTAAATCTAAATGAAGCATGAGGCTTACCTGGATGGCCATAGGCATTTAAAAGGGTTGGAACACCTGGGTAGCCGAAAGTGTACAAAGTATTAGAATACTTGGATGAACACAAGTATTTAATAATACGATCTAGGACCACTCAGGCAGGTCCAAGTGTCATGATGATAAGAGAGTATACCTGGGCAATCACAGGCACACAAAGCAGTGGAATGCTTGAACAACTACTAGTATTATTTGGAGGCAACTCGAGCAGGTTGAGTATCATGAAAAAGGGAGTACCTAGACGGCAGTGGGTACTTGAAGACAAAGGGATACTTGATGATATCTTTGATCTCTAGAAGTATATCTGCTATTGAATAACTTGCAATATGCACACAATTACTGTATGTGTTGTAAATTCACGAGTTTAAATATGGTTCATGCATGATAATTTTATCAGTTTTACATCATATGAGTTCTACCGGGGAAAATTTTAACAGACAACCTTCATTCAGAATGTATATGTTTTAAACATGCTAGATGAGAGACTTTTAGTTTGAAAGGACTTTTCACTCACTCTCATGGGAAATGCTATTTCATTCTTATCATTGATGCATGATTTATAAGGACCACACTATCTTACTATCATCACGTCAGCAAAGGTTCGAGTATTCTCGCAAGTGGTCCAATTCTACCAATGTGAGAGGCCTTTACCGAGACTGTATTATAGGCTTGGTCAAGGGCTTATCAAAGCAAATCATCAAGGTCAAGGCTCCTGAAAGAATTGATGCATGATCATCTCCGGGTTTACTAGTCAAGAACCCTACGAAAAGAGATAGAAAAATCCTGCTCGTATTTCTTCGAGCGTACTTGTAAACATATAAAATCCTATGTTAATTGAAGTGCCTTAGTTTGAAGAGACTTTTACAATAGAGATGTAACATACACTTGGCTTATGTGTAAAATGGTGAGAACTGATAATTGCCTTAGCATTATCACTGATCCTTCTCTCACTGTCAGATGGAGGCTCTATTAATTGAACCATAATAGCAATTTTTCTTGGCTGTATTTCTATCTGGGAGGCATTGGCCTTACTTTTATTAGGCATGCTGCTTTTTCATGCCCCTAGTTTTCATTCCAATTTTTCATTTTTGGGCATTGACGTTACTTTTACTAGTTACATTGCTTTTTTCATGCTTATATTTTTCCTTCTTTTTGCTTGAGGAACTGATCTAGGCAAGTTCGAGCAAACATTGCTATAAGACTCTTGCATCTTCATCTTTAGCTAGCGCTCCAGGTTATACTGCTTGAATGGCAGTAACTTTTGTTTTGCCTCGATGTGAAGGTAAAATTACAGACTCAATTGGGCTGTACAATGAATACAAGTGTATAGAGAAAATTGCTCTTCATCGTTCTAGAGCACTTAAATTAATGCGAGTGTTCATATGCAATAAAGACACTCAAAGATTGATGCAAGTACAAGCAAGAAAATTTCTATCTCCTTTCTCACCTTGTGATACCACATTGCCTCTGATCTGCCCTAATGTGGGGATGGTTCTTGATAGGGGTAAGAAACTTCACAATTGTATATGGCTCAAAGGGGGTGAGCAATGAAATGCCCCTCACTGTTTTGGTTATCGTACCATTTGCGAAAGAACTCCTTACCCTGTGGATATCGAATCTTCTGCACTCATCTTACAAGTGTATAGATAGGGGAATGCGTGTAGGATATGGCTTACCTTTCATCGTCCTGACGTGCCTCATCCAGCATGTTCAATCAATCTTATATTCTTCACTTAATTGTTTATTATGATAATCCTAAGTGGAATCAATGATTTAGACAAACAAAATCATCATGCAAAATTCATTTGGAAAATGCATGCAGCACTTTAAATATGATGGAGTTTGTATTCTCAAAACAAATGAATAGTTTTTACTCAAGAAACCTTTTTAGTAGCTTTAATGGTGTTCATTTAATAGAATTGTATTTACAAATATGTTAAATTTTGAATATCAAAAGAGTTATTCACAAATGGGTGTCGATGAACTGTCCTTATTCAATAGGGAGATGACACAATAATGATTAATCGGGATTAGGAATTTGATCATTGATTTGACAGGTCTCTCTGCTTTCATCCCTGCAAAAAAGAAGATATGGGTCAATCAATAAGGCCAAAATCAAATGTGAGTTGAGGCCTGGAGAGTTTTTGTCATCCACTTTAGTGATACTTAGGATGCCATTTCACTTAGGAGAGTGGATTGGAGTTTGACATGTTTTTTCTTGATCTATTATTTGCATTTTTTACGGTCAGGTGATCCTATAACAGATAAGAGGGATCATGTTAGTCATGAATTCGTTGAGGAGTCGAACAACTGGAAGCGATACAACATTACCTTTCACTGGTTTGTAAATGATTAAATAGACCTAAAGCACGAGAAGGACATGAAGTCGTTTATCCTCCGTTTCATTAGGTCACCACTAGGCTAAGGCACCGGTGGTGTCCGTAGAGCACTCCTTTTTTCATTTAACCAAACCGACTTCTAGATGACATGTCCTTTCTCACCAAGTTAGGTGAATTCAATATGGGTCACTCCCATGAACTTGCTTGGTCAATATTGATTAATTATTGGGTTTGGTTCTTGTATCCCAATGCTTCTTGTCAATAGGGGAAATATGTCAAAAGAATTTAGAGAGGGGGAGTATTAGAAATGATATCAAATTACCCTTCTCTAGAGTTTGTATTTGATATCTCCTAGGGATATTCGAATGTTGATGACAACTTTTTGTCTTGACACAGTTCAACATCTCTTTTGATTGGCCCTCCTCATTTGCGGCCATGTGTGGTTGTTGATTCATCTTTAGCGTCTTCCTTTTGTTGAATTTTTTTTCCGCCTTTGATCATATGAACATTAACAGCATTGGGTAAAGTCATGTACCTCAAGTTTCCATGAAATCCTATGCTTCTTGGCTCGTCAAAGCTAGAAGTCCCATCAATGAACTAGCGACGTCCTACCTTGATCTATCATGTTATGCATGCTTCAAGTTTGATAGTATGCCTGTGCCTATTACGTCCCATCCTTCGTCTCCTGTAGATAGAAGAGAAATGACGTCATTTTCGATATTATGTTCAGGGAATATAATTTATCCTTTTGAAACGAGATCTTTTCTATTTACCCCTACTTTCTTGAGAAAGTGTCTTGGAATTTGACATAACATGCCATTTTCAAATGTCCCATGTCATACTAAGTCAAAGGGGATGGTATTTAGAGACACGAAGAAAAAAGTCAGAAAAATAAACAGGTTTAAATTTAACATCTTATTTTGACAAAAAATTTGGTAATGAAATATTTTTGTTTTCAAAAGCATGTATTTGGGGGGAGGAAGCATGAGGAAACCCAGCCCTTAGTATTCTCCTTGGATGGTATTTTCTTTTCATAGTTTGATAACATTACATGACTAGTTTGGTGTGTCTCCTCATGCACTCAAAACATTTTCAACTTTATTTAGTAATAGGTGGATTTACATTTTGGAAGAGTGAGTTCAAAAGTTAGTTTTTCAAGCGGAATTGATGTTGAAAATAAAACAAACCAGACTTAAAAAAGATGTATAGGTTTCCACGTAGGGGAGTATGCAAGGAAATTAAAAAAGGGTTTACTTGAGCGGGCTTGCACCCATTTCTCTTGATGGTCCTTCGTTGATGGCCCCCACGAAGAAATCTTCATACTAGTCATCAGTCATGCCTCCTTGTGCTCCCAGCTTCGTGAATTTTAGATCATCCATGCCTCCCCATCCATTAGGGACATTGCTCCGATGATGGTCATAGAAGCCTTGGGGGATTGAATAGTTGACATAATATTTGAATTTACCACTTGGTTGCCCTAAGGTGTCTATGATTACCTTTCCTCCATGCGCCTTCTTAGCATGTTCGGGGAACATAGTGTGGGTGCAAGGTACCATGAGGAGGTCGTCTTTGCCATAGCATAGCCATGGGGAGTGGAACATGAATACCCTAACCTCTAAGAGATCCTGAACCTTGTCTCTTAGGATGGTACAGTCATCTAGCGAGTGTCCCAATTCCTATGAATGATAGTCATAGTACTTGGATGGATCATAATTAGGGAAGTATTTGGGAGTAGGACACCTCAGTTCCCTAGAGATCATTTCTTGCTTTAGAAAGATAGGGAAAATAGTGGCCATCGATTTAGGAAGAGGCGAATATGGCCACGTGTTGCTTCAGGACTGGGATAGTTGAGCCCCTTGCCAGATCATGTTAGTAGGGTCTTCTTCATTTATTTTAGCTGCCAACTCCTTATTGTGATGAGAGCGGAATGCACGGGCAACTTGAGTGAAATTTTCTGTCAAGTAGTGTACTATCTCGTGTAGTTCATCGACTTGACATTGAAGTTGGGTGAATGAGAAGTTATCGCATGTTTTTTCTAGTTGTTCCTCCTCGATGACACCTATGAAAAGGTCCCCAAATAGGTGGTCACATTATTTGGCCTTTCTTTCTTTGTAAGTGCGGGCTGAGTTGTGTCCTCCTGGCCCATGCCCAAGGAAATGGGGAATTTCGAGCTTTCATGGCTGAATTGTTTTGGAGTATTGATCATTTCCTCTTCATGCATCATCCCTGCAGGGCATGGGAAGGTTTTCTTGAGGTGGAGATATACAAAGCCGACTTTCTTCTTTGCCTTTCTCTTCGGGCAATATCCTAAATCGATAGTTGGGGTCTCTTTAGGGCTTTGATAGGTTGACATATGCATTGGCTTCCCTTGCTGAGCCCTTGATCTGGGGTGAAATCATATCCAGCCATGATTTTCCTAATTGCAGTGCTTGACATTTCAAGGACAAGGGCTGGAGTCCCTCAAGTCCCATGTATAGTAGACACAAGTTCGAACAATTGATAGTTGGATTCATTCTTATTACCAGGCTCAACATAAGGAATGGTTGTCTCATGGTAGATACAATGGTCCTTTTCTCCGTGAATCGTGATCAGTTTTCCTTCAACCACGAACTTTACATTTTGGTGGAGACTTGAGGGTACTGCTCCCACGACGTGGATCCATGTGCGACCTAAGAGGAAGTTGAATGCATTGGGAATATTAATTACTTGGAACAAAATTTTGAATGTGATTGGGTCTATTTGCACGTCTAGCTTAATTTCACCCATCGTTTCATTATTTGTCTCATCGAATGCTCGAATAGAAGTTTTGGTTGCCTAGATTCGGGATGTCTCAATTTTAAGATGATAGAGTGTCGACATATGTTAAGAGCGGATCCATTGTCAATCAGTGCTTGAGCGACGTGGGAGGCGTTGCACTTGACTAATTTGTAGAGGGCCTTGGTGTGTCCTCTACGTTCCTTAGGGATCTCTTCATCAGAGAATGCTGTTTGATCTTTTAGGAGGATGGTGCCGAAAAATTCCTCGAGTTTGTCGTGCTCAATTGTTTCAAGGATATGTATTTTACTCAAAACCTTCATCAGGGATTTTTGGTGTTTGGCGGATGTTTGAAGCAATTCTAGTATGGAAATCTGCGCTAGTGATTACTGCAATTACTCCACCACATTGTATTTGTTGGCTTTGACTATGATTAAAAACTCCTTTGCTTCTTTGTCAATGATGGGTTTGGCAGGCTGCGTATTGGCCTGAGCATAAATTCGCCCAGACCTCGTGACTAAGCCAACGTCAAGGTCGTAGGACCAAGGAACTGCACTGCTACTTTCACATTTATAGGGTTGGGGGATCTCAAGAACTATAGCTGTTCTTGTTGTCAATGCTTGAGCTATGGCTCCTTCAGGTGGGGTGGAATTCAACTTCTTCTTTCTTATGTTTAGCGCGGAAAATTCATCATCCCAATTGATGATGACTTGTGATATAGTAGAGACCATGCCGGTGTGGCTAGTATACATAATTATTCCAACCTCCATCATATTTGATACATTTTCTCTCATTGTTGCTAAGGGTGGTACTTCATTGCCTGAATAATGTCCGGCCTCTACCAGCCCTCGATAAATGTTAGTAGTATGTGCTTTGATATTTTTGATTTGGCTAGCTTTAGAACTGAATATTGCGTTTACCTTGTTAGCGTGGTTGGGGAGCGGATTGCTCTAGACATTTGGCTTGGTGTTTTGAAATGAGAAAGCTTTAGTGTCCAACAGGTTATGGATTTGATTTTTAAGGGCGAAGCACTCATCGGTCGAGTGCCCTGCTTCACCCATGTGGTAGTCGCCCATCTTTGACGAGTTGTAACTGGAAAAGCTTTCGGCGTTGGGTTGTTTCGGCTTAATCGCGAGGAGATTCTTCTCCTGGAGGATTGTCGATAATTGGGATGGAGATCTAGGAAGTGGAGTAAATTGCTTTCTATTGCTGTAACACTGGGACGGCTGACGGTTGGTGGTCTGTTGTTGTCCTACGCTTATCTAAATGGTCAAGGGATGACTAGTGTTTGCAATGTAGGTCGCATTGACATCCATCAGGGGTTCTTTATCTTTCTTCATGTTGAGCCCCTTGCTCGTGAGTGCCGGTTCAATAAACCAACCATCCTTTAGCCCTATCTTGATTTGCTCCCCTACTGGAATAAGTTGATTAAATGATTTGACGATCATGCTTACCATTCGATTGCGGTACTTGTAGGGGAGAGTTTTGATAAAAGCTCAAAATTAGTTGTTCAAGATTGATTTGGGAGGCTAAATTCCTCCACCTAATAGCATATTCTTTAAACAATTCGTACTTTTTCTTATCCATTGTGAACTTGCATTGCTTGAGGAATGATCCACTTACTTCATTCCACATTTTGAGGATATTCATGTTCTTTGTAATGTACTACCTCATAGCAGGGTCTACTAGACTTGATTGGAACGGTTGGATCATCAAAGGTGCATTATTGACGTGTTGGGCCATCCGAACCAAGTACATTTGCAGATGAGCCATTGGGCAAGTTGTGCCATCATACTTTTCAAATTTGGGTACTTTGAATTTTTCCGGCATTTTGACTTTAGAATAAATAGAGAGGTTCGTAAAAATAGGATCTTGGAGGCCCTGCAGTTGTTTTAGCCTCTCCTCAAGCTTTGCAAGGCATTTATCATGCTCAGTTTTAGACAAATAGTTTGGCTTAGCTCTTTCAATCGCGGTTTGGTGCGGATCATCCTCCAATTCGGGCATGTTATTGTCGGCATCTCCACCTTGATCACCCTTGATGGATGATTGTGGTAACAATACTTTGATTGGAGCCAGGGGAGGAGTAAGTTTGCCTTGGATGGAGTCTATCTACTTCGAGAGTTGTTGAAGCACATTAAAGACTTGCTTCATTTCGCTTTCCACAACCGCAACATGGCTCGGTACATTCTCTTAGGCCATTCTTGCTCTTGCTTTTGAGTGAGTTTGGATCAGCAAACGTTGACGATCCATGATTACCTAGTCATGAACAAATAGGCACGTATAAACACAAGGTGTAAATAGGGAGTTGGTCCATGATGACGACCTAATCCTACTCTTTTGGTTTACTCATGAAAAGGTAGAGGATTTCCTAAGAATGGATTGAAAAAAACGCATGTGACATGTTAGCAAGGACTAAAAAGATATTAAGATGATGAAAGCAAAGTTTTAAAAAAAAAACCTCTATCTCTTTTTGAAACAAAAGAAAATTCTTGCGAAAAAGAAGTTTGTAACATGCTTGAGGAAACATCAACTGAAAGTAATTTCCTTTGCCAGAGTTTTTTTTTTCAATTTTTTTTTTAAATCTTTATGACAATTACTTCCAAATTTAAATGACCGTGGTATTAAATCCTAGATTAATTCACTCAAGGAAGGTAAGTAAATTGCAAAGTGCATGGTAAAAACTTAATTCACTCAAGAAAATTGATGATAGTCACACAAACATGTGTGTGATATGTGTGGCTCGATGTCTAATTGAAAAATTTTAGAGAAATTAAGAGGGAGTTTGCTTATCGTAGTCTTGCATTGGCATCATACTCTCTTAATTTTGGCTCTACCTAAATAAATTTGAGGAAAAGAAATGCAACCTTTATATCGTAGTCTCACGTTCAAGACCATATCTTTCTTAACACCATCATAAATATCCAATGGTGGCCCATGTCCAGCGGCTGAGTTGTGTGTGCCAGGTGTAGTGCTAAAACATTAAAGCATACATAGCAGTTTATAATCACAAAACATTTTATTTTAACGAAATAAAAAAAAACTCTAAGCTACTAACCAGCACAAAAGAAAAAAATCCAAGTCAGCAAAGCATTTAAACAAGATAAAAAAGAACTAAGTCTTCAATATTGTCCTCAGTGGAGTTGCCAAACTGTCGTGACCTTTTTTTTTTTTTTTTTTTTTTTTTTTTTTTTTTTTTTTTTTTTTTTTTTCAGCGCCTGATTAAGGATGGGCACCTGTGAAGGCTAATGGTTTGGCTAGGTCTATTAGGTATAGCCTGGGCTCTCCCAAGCCTAACAATTCACGACTTAATGGTTTCATATATTTTACCTATAAGTTAAGGAGTTTCCACTAATCAATTTGCGGTAAGTTGATTAGAAATCCAAGCGAAGTATTGGGAAAAATACTTGCTCCTGCACAACCAGAGAAATTAGGTTCGGGAACTTGATTGCACTAATTAATCACTAAAATCGGTACCTAATCTTATTTAAACACTAAGGCTTTTTGGATTTTTGATGGGTTTTCCATGCAATTTGTGGGAAACACATTTTTTCTTTGGGTCTTTTTCTCATTTTTTGGGACATAAAAACATTTGTTGATCTTTTTTTGAAAATATAAATTATTTTTTTGGCTTTTTTGGGGAAAATATGGGATTTTAAATTTTTTTCAAAATAAATTATTTTTTTATTAAAATATTATTATTATAATATATTAAAATGATTCGGGTGTGGCATCCAAAAATTTAGATGATCCTCGGATAGGTGACAGTCATAATCAATCAATGGGAGTATTGTCGGACTGTGGCATTGATATTATTTATGGGCATAAATTCGTATTTGTTTATTGGATTGACATGTCTAGCAATGGACTAATCAACCATGCAACAAGAGAAAAGCTTTGGATTATAATTGAATAATATTTTTTTCAAGTTATGAAGGGATGGAATTTGGCCCTGTGTGAGGAACAAGCAAGTTGAAATTTAAGGATAAAATTTTGAGGAGTTGGGTCGAACTTGAGAATCATGTACGTCTTTTCATTTTGCAATTCGACAAATAAGGAAAAGAAATCTTGCTACTTGGTTGAAATTTTTCTTCTTTTTAATGCAAGAACTTTGGCTATGCAGTTGTATATGAAGCAATTGGATTATGAGAATGCAAAATTTATTTCTTTAAGAAAAATAATGAAATGCTTCATAATGGTGCAAAGATTATTGATTTATATTATAAAGTTTATGGGCCTTTTTACTTGGACTTTCTTTTGGCCCCAAAATTTTTAGGCTCAAGCGGCCCATGGAGGCCCTAAAGCCGTCGACAGAAAGAAGGGGAGGGGGAGAAGAAGGGAATCGGACAAGGGGGAGGAAGATTGCATGCCATTTTACACTTGTCCATAACCAACTTCCACTTGTCATTCCCATGCAAAACCTCATGATTACTAGCTAATCATGAGAGTGAAAGAAATTAAAAGGAAAAGAAAGGGGCGGAATGGACGAGGAAGCTACCGAGGGAGAGAGTGATCGAGAGAAGAGGGAGAGTGACAGAGAGAAAGAGAGAGTTGTGAGGGTGCATCGACGAGGGGAAGAAGGAGACCAGCCCCGCCATGCGTGCGCCTGCTGCCACCATCGACGCCGCCTAGCTTCGTCGTTGATCAAGCCGCGCCCGAAGTCCTCAAGTTGCTGTTTTGCTTGCTGTGGTTGCGTTGGACTTCAGGCAAGTGAAGTCCATTGATCTACATGATGCGTGCTGAGGTTGTGTGTGACATCCAGATTTTCGGGTTCTAATTTCGACTGGATAAATAGGGCCGTTTTTGTTCAATTGAAGCTAGGGATTGTGAAATTGGGATGCAAGTGGGCTATATTGGTAGGGAAAAATACCAATTGGAATGACGATGTGTTGAATGAAATTATGGGGGTCAAATTGATTTGATTCAAGAGGGATTAAGGTCCAATTGGGAAGAAAAATTAACAAAATTCGTATGCCACACATACCCCCACATTTTGGCCTATCTAAAGGCTTCTAGAAGGGGCATTTTTGGGCTAGAAATGTGGGTGGATGACAGCTCATGGTGGCCCACGTGCGCATGACCTAAGAGAGAGAGAGTGAGAGAGGAAAAAGGGGAAACCGGTTCCCCCTTCTCTTCCTCGTCGCTGCCTCTCTCCCCTGCATCTTCATCTTCATCTGCACGACACCATGGAAGCTGGAGACCAACGAACCAGCAGGCCGGAGTAGCGGTTCCTCTCGGCATCGTCGCACGCCCATAAGCACCGGAGCTGCTCGCGCACCTGAGCCGCCACCGTGCTGCCGTCCGCGCATCTCTGCCCCCTCTCCTCTCTCTGGTTCGAACAGAAACAGAAGCAGAACAGCAGCGCCGAGAGAAGAAAACCGGAGCTACCGTCGCTACTCGCCCCACCCGCGTGCTCCGCCGCTCGCCGGTTGCCTCCGCGCGCCTTGGTCGCTCTCCCGCCCAGCTCGCTGTTCCAGAGCTGCTGTTCAGCTCCTGCCGCCTCTGTTCAGTCCCGTTCGGCCACCTACGGCCGCCGCCCGACCACCTCCGGCCACCGTCGACCTCGCGGGAGCTCCGCCTCGCCCTTAGTCGCCCTTGGCCGCCTCAACCAGCCCCGAATCTGCCCCGACCATCAGCGATCAGAGGGTTGCAGAAAATGGGTATGACAGTGGGTTTTGGCCCGTTTTGGCCGTCTTCCCGAGCCCGGATGCTCGGCCCGCTTTGAGGAAAGTCGATCCTCGCGTCAAGCCCGTCGTTTTGAGTGAGTTTTACTCACTAATGCCTTCTTAGTGCGCTAATTATACTTAAAGGTTGATTAGCGTTAATTAAGTGTAATTAGGTTGTTAGATTAGAATTGATTAGTGATTATTTAGTTAATTGCATTGCATGTTAGTTGTTTGGTTAGTGTAATTAGATAGAGAATTGCCTATAGTATTTATTGGATACTTCTTGGGATTTTTCCCGTCCCTTATCGGGTGTTAATTAAGCAAATCGGGCCTAGGTGGGATTTTTAGGAATTAAAATATTAATTTTCGAAATTAATTATTTAATTATTTATTTCCCGGAAATTCAATTGGGATGGCCAGTGACCGGGATTTTATGCTGATGATTGTGGTGCAGACCGTTTATTTAATTGAGCTTTATATTGTGCTAAATTGAATTTATTGTATTTATTTATTTAATTTTTGAAATTAATCATTTAATTAATTATTTTCCGGAAATTCAACCGAGATGGCTAGTGACCAGAAAATTATGCTGATGACCGTGGTGAAGTCCGTTTATTTAATCGGGCTTTATTTTGAGCTAAATTGAATTTTTAATGTTAAATGTTTAATTTTCGAAATTAATTATTTAATTATTTATTTTTCGGAAATTAAGGTTGAGATGGTTAGTGACCGGAATATTATGCTGATGATTGTGGTGCAGCCTGTTTATTTAATTGGGCTTTATTTTGTGCTAAATTGAATTTTAATAATTATTAATTAATTATTTTTCGGAAATTAAGATTGAGATGGCCGACGGCCGAAATCTCGTGCTGATCATCGTGGCGCAGTTCGTTTATTTATTTGAGCTCTACGTTGCATGGAATTAAATAAATTGTGATGTTTTAGGGATTTACCTTAATTTGATTTGGAATTTATTGAGATTAAATGATTGATTGGTAGATGGCCGGTCGTTAGAATTTCGAGCTGATCGCAGCAGTGCGGTAGGTTTGTGTTAATTGTATGTTTAAATTGAGAAATTGAGTGATTGATGATTATGGTTAATAATTCCAAAAGTGTGGAATTGAGTGATATTGATGAAGTTGTGGTATTTAACTTGAAAATACCCGGTGTTGGCTTTTAGCACCGTAATTGGTTTGTATGACCAGTTTGAATCGATTGGATTGATTGATTGATTGAATTGAGGTATGAGTTGGTTTTTTATTGAATTATCAGCTTTGGTGAGCAATATCAGCTTGTGTGAGCATCATTGTCAGCTTGTGTGAGCATTGTATGTCAGCTTGTGAGAGCAATGATCATTTATCAACTTATGAGAGCAATGATCGTTTATCAGCTTGTGAGAGCAACGATCCATATATCAGCTTGTGTGAGCTACCATCTATATCAGCTTGTGAGAGCATTGCATCCAATTCAGCTTGTGCGAGCCATAATTGTATTGATGGATGAATAGATGGTATGGTTTAATAGATGATGTGAATTGATAGATGTGTGGATCGTATGATATCAATTGATTGACTGAATGGAAATGACCGTGAGTGGTCTTGTTGGCATATAATCGACTAAGTCGATTAGATCGATGCTTCGATCTATAATATGATTGCTTGGGTGCCTATATGATCTGTGCTAATATGCAGGTGGAATCTGAGGCCAAGGTAAGTCCTCTGACTCATGTTGTGCATAGGCAGCCCTAAGGTGTATTAGTTTACTAATCGGGTCTTAGGGAGTAGAACTTGCTGAGACGTTGTCTCAGTGGTTATTGAATAACCATTTCAGGCCCTGGATGAGGAGCCTAAGGAGCATGAATCTGATGAGGAGATCCCTGTTGAGGAACTTGAAGAGGAGTACGTGAAGGAGAACCCCGAGGATGATCCAGAGTAGGATCCTGATGACGATTGTTATAGAATCAATTTGAGTAGAAACCAATCGTTTTAGTATGGCTTGTATATGAGCATAAAGGTGTTGGTTTTCAGGTTCAATTTCCTAGTCCTACTTGTATATCCCATTGTTTTATTGTCTGGGGATTTATAACTGCTTCCGCATGTGCATATATAAATGAAAGGGTTGGCGATATATAGTCCTGGGATATCGCATTTTTAAAATCGACCAAAAGTTAAGGGATGTGCGCGTGCCTGAGGATCGGGGCGTGACATTGTGTGTGAAGTGTAATAGATTTTTGGATGTGCTGGATGTTGGAATTTTTGAAAGTATAGGAGTAGTTCTTTAAGCTAGCAAACTGTTTTATGGAAAAACTGCTCGACCTTTGGCAATTCCATGAATTTTCTGTAATTATCTAGCAGAAATTTGACTTCATGTCCTTAATTAAAGTTGTAGATGACATCTTGATGAGTAACATACTAAAATTTGAGAAGAAACGGACAATTATTGGTTGGTGAAACGATTTTTCTTTGAAAGTGTTAAATTTGGAGACTGTTACCGAGGGTTAGGGAGAGATATAATGATTATAGCTCGTGATCTATAATGAATCCGACTTCGAATTATTCACAAAATTTTTACCTCTAGGTTTTTTCTATAACATATCAAAATTTCAGAATTTTCTGAGTTTATTTAGGGGTTATATCGAATTTGTTATTAAAACTATGCAATAGCGATGTTTGAAGTTTTATGGTTGTGATGCATGGACCATAGCGATTCATATGAAGTTTCCTTGACATGGTGTTCTTAAAAAAAACCTTTTTCTCTAGATCTTTTTTATAACATGTTAAATTTTTGGAATTTATTAAGATCGTTTACTAATTTTTCCAGAATTTCAATTAAAGGAGTGCAATCTGTTTTATCCGAAAATTGTTTTATTTTCAAGAACAAATGAATTACTCCATGAGATGTGGTATCTTGAGTTGTTATTTATACAGCATATGTGGTGATATTTAGCATATCCTATGACATCAAAACTTGATTGAAACCTTTGACATTATTGCATCATGTGCTATTTTGAAAGTGAGACATATATGTATACATTGTGATGTAGATGATACCATTAGACGGCTAAGTTGACGATGCCTCGGGAGTGTTGGGATGCTCGGAGGTGTGTGCTGGATGTCCTCGGGAATTTTGAGATGCCTGGAGGTGTGTGCCGGAGGCCTCGTGATGCCAGTTGGGGTGCGAGATGCCCGGAGGTGTGTGTCGGAGGTCTCGCAATGCTAGGTTGGGTGCGAGAGTCGAGAGGGATGCAAATATTGGTCATTGGGAGAAAAAAAATGAGATCATTTTGAAAATCAAAATAGGAAATGAATTATGTACATGTGTGTGCATATGTCATGAGACATAATTTTTCTATGAACTTGAATTGATACTAGTTGGCATTGAAAATGTGGTCATTAAGGTATTGAATGGATCTCATGGAGATATATGTATGATTGCATGGATGAATATGCATTTCACATGAAATCTTGGTTGTCTTGCTTATTTATTGTGTAGTTTGATGGATCTTTTACTATTGAGTGGTTGTAATCACCCCTTTTGGGGACTAACATTTCATACTAGGAGTATGTCTTTGTCGCCAGTCACCCCCGGTACTTTCTATGGCATACCGACCAACGTCGAGGTTGAGTGTATGGAGCATCATCACCCCGAGATACAGGGGTTAGTTTATGTTCGTGTGCGGGTTTTGGTTTTGTACGATGTTGGATCACCCGACGGCCCTGTCATTCAGGAGTTCTTGTTCGTGCATGTCCGCCGCGACAGATTATGTTGGGGATGCTGCCGCCACCGTCGGCTGACGGATTAGGTTGGGTGTGACTAAGCACGATGGAGGGAGGATGAAGCTTCGTTTTGGATGGTCAACATTGAATGATGAACCGATGTATATGACTGCTGTGGAGTCGGGTACTTTTCGTTATAGCCGAGCTTAGTAACATTTTTGATGTACCGACTCATGATGTCCATTAAAGTTATGTAAATAAAAGTGTTCGGCTCTAACTTACATAAGATGTGTAGTTGGTGTGCATTGTATTATTTTATTGGAGTATGGGATAAAGAGATTTGAATATGCTTCCGTTATATGAACTGCGCTGGGACTGATTTAAATAATATAAACCCCTAGGACTTATAGACCCACTACAATTCTATGGTATCAGAGTGATGCTTTGCCAGGTCAAATGAAAGGTAAGTGAACTGTGGCGACCCTAATGGATCGGGGCTGTTTCGGGGGTGCCACACCGGGTCGAATCCCTGGGTTGGGTTTGAGTCGGGTCACGAGCGGTTGGCATGGATAAGCTTGGAACGTAAGCTCAGTTCGGGCCTCCTTCCCTTTTTTAAAGAAGAACAACCCTTAAGCTCGCGTGTTAAACTAGTCCAAACTTGGCGTTAATATACCCAGCTCGGATTGTTCAAAACCCTTCCTAGTTTGCGACCTGCGCCCAATCGGGCTCCTAAATCATGACCAATTCCTAAGAAAAACACTTCCCGAATCGACCCAACTCCGACCTGACTTCTTCTTCGTGGACCCATATTATGGAACCCTCGAGTTTGGTGATCCGCGACGCCGGGGGGGGGGGTTGGCTGGAACGTTGCTGGGCAATGATTCGATGGCAGCAATGCGGCAGACAACGACTAGGGTCTCGGGTGGGGAAAGTGGTGGCGACGACTCGTCTGGCGGTTGCTGGCTTCTCGAAAAATAGACGGTGATAGAGAGGTTCCAACCTAATATAGTAGTGATGGGAATTTGCCGCAGCGGGGGAGGGCATCGCTTGATGGCACAAAACTCGGTTGAGGCTGACGGGCTGGTGGGTGGTTGATGAGGTGACTAGATTGCGACGCAACAACGGGTCAGCATAGTACGATGTTGTCTTGGCCATGATCCATGAAAAGTGGGAGGGGGGGGGGCGAATAGAAGCTCGACAGCATTAGCATGGATAGGAACATTTCGGTGAAAGGCATATAGACTCGCCAGCGTGCGGTGCTAAGACTTCACTAGATTTGGATCTCCTCTTTGGTTTCTCTCTTGCTCAGCCCTTATCTTGAAGATCCAGAACCCCCCTTGCCTAGATCTGACCCTTTTTCTCTAGCCTCGACTCGCTTAGCCTCCTTCTTTCTTCAGATAAAAGTTTGCTGGCATTCACTTCCCTGGATCTTGCTCAGGCTTCCCTCTGATCTCCCTCCTCTCTCTGGGTTCGATTGATGCTGGCCTTCCCAGACGTCTTGCAGGGGAGCTTGTTTGATCTCGTGACCCCTCTCTGTCTTGCTCGCTCTTTGAGTTCCCCTGAAGTTTCTCTAGGGATCTCTTTGAGCTTGCTTGCTTGTCGATGGAGCTTGCGGTAGCCTATTTATAGGCGAGGGGGTTCGGTCGATGGAGAGCCTCGGCCACCGGTCTTTGCCTTGCCAACTAGTCCCCCTCGGCCAAACCGACATTCTAGCCACACTCCTCCAACGAGGCACGCTTGGGCATTAATAGCGCCTGAGATCCGTCCCCTCCGGCCGATGTCGGCCTACCCCACTTGACTGTAGGCACTGCCATGAGTCGTGAGTTGTAGAGAGGGTAGGGGGAAAGGGACAAACAAGAGGAATAAGACAAGGAGAGAAGGGTTGGGCTGGGTCTTGGGAAAAAGGCCGAGCCCTAAGGGAAAGGAGAAAGGAGTGGGGGGCTGGGCGCGAAGGCCCAACCCCTTGCGGCTGTTTCCCCCTTTTTTATTTTTTATTTTTATTATTTTTTGTCGTCATTATCATCATCTAAAAAAAATAAAATTAAAAAAAGAAATTAAGGCCTAATAAAAAAAAAAAACCTAATCAAAATTGGTGTCAACACTGAGAAGGACATAACATGTGAGCTTGTGAAACCACCTCAAAGGGGGGAAACAGTTAGCTATATTTGGTATCTAAGAAGAGTACTCTATGTTAGAATATTTGAATATTAGATTATGTTTCATCTAACAGTTTAAATTTCTCCTTTACCCAAAAAAAAACAGTTTAAATTTCTAGAACGGTTGGTAGTTGTCTTTTTTAAACCCTTATTTGTTGCCTTTGTTATATATTTTCATTCTTATTCTTAGATAAAGTCTAGTCTTGGTACGAAGGGGAATGTTGGAATATTTAACAATCAAATCACAACTTAATCAAATAAAACAGTTGACAATAAGTCCACAAAATTTTACTTTATAGGCTCAGAAGATACCTAATACAAGATCAGACTTATTACCACGGTTACACGGTTAGGAGACTCTGGGGTGGGACTTAGAACGCGGACATCGTGTCGGTGTTCAATTCAGAGATGGAGACTCTAAATGTCACGTCCACCGTGGCAATACAGTAAAATTTCTGTTCACGTCTGCAAGTGAGGAGAGCAGGCTATTAGTCGAGGAGTACTTGGAGAACGGGAACTTGGGCGATGTGCTGCATGGGCACAAGAGCGGAGGATTGCTCGATTGGCAATAGCAGTTCGTGATAGCACTGGGCGTGGCTCATGACCTGGCCTACCTGCACCACGACTGCGTGCCAACTATCGTGCGCTGGGATGTGAAGAGTAACAACAACCTATTGGACGAGGACTTCGCACCACGGGTCTCTGATTTCGGGTTGGCAAAGACGTTGCAACAGTAGGCGACGTTGACCGGGGACGGCCTCATGTCGAGGGTGGTTGGGTCTTGTGGCTATATTGCTCCAGGTGCGTGAATTTACATGTGCCTATCCCCGTTCTATTATGTGCATTATCGTCTGTTTGATTATGACGTCTCCTTTGGTTCCTAGGAAGATGCTGGTGTTCAATTAGACTATACTAGAAGACTAGTGGACCCTATTGTTCAAAAGGACAATATATACTTAGGCTTCGTTATAATAATCTTTAGACTATTGTAAGGATAACAGTTTATTGCGAAGCACAAATTCTTGAAGGAATGAGCCTCACAATAATGTATAATTATTGTTATTTGATTTTTCGTGATTTAGAATCAACTTTAATTTTCACATCACATTAAAGACTGTCACCCAATTGTTTCTGTACAGATTTTAGCAATGTGCGACCATGGGGAAGTTCTTGTGAGTTGTATGTTTTGGCCTTGTATTATATAGCCAATGCCTCAATCTTGCCGTTTGACTAGTGCACATCCACTCATTTTTTACTGAAGTCAAGCCCTTTGAACGGAGAGTCATGCGGTGCTGCTGATTTTACCGATTTTCATACAGCTACTATGTACTCATGTGATTCGCAAGGGTAATTTAATGGTTGTTCTTTCGTGAGCATTAACACCAACGATGGGATCCTCTCAATGTTTTTTGGTGTTTACAAGTATGCATACACCTTGAAAATGGATAACAAGGGCGACATCTGCTGCTTCGGTGTGCTGCTTCCAGAGTTGATCACCGGCAAAAGGCCAAACGGTCCTTCATTTGGTGAGACCAAAGACATCATGAAGTGGGACACCAAGGTTGCGCCGTTGACTCCCCAGGTGGAACGGATGGAAATTCTGACGGCGAGCCCGGGTGCTGCCACGGCGACCTTGTGCAGCTTGCGGATCCTAAGTTGAACCCGTCTCGAGCGACTATGAAGAGATTGAGAAGGTCTCGAACATAGCTCTCTCTTGCACCAGTACGTTGCCCATCAACCGACCCAACATGAGACGCATAGTTAAGTTGCTCAAGGACAAAATGTTGGTCCGTTCCAAATGATATGAACTATAGCATTATTGGCACTCAGTTTTGTGGTCAATGTATATATTATATGCTGGGTTTTTGTGTTTAAGTCCAACTTTTGGGTACATCGTCAACTGAAGTTTGAAAGAACTGAAAGGTTTGTGAGATAGATCTTCTGCTGGCCTGCTTTCCTACCCATTCGAGAGTTTGGGTTTTTTTTTTCTAAGAGAACGTCAGCTTTCACCCGCAGGATAATTTTGGCTCCAGCTTCCAAATGCCTCATGAAAATGTATGAACTTGCTTTTGGAAGATCATTTTTGTCCAGAATTTTAAATGCTGCATATAAAGAACCAACTTTTACCCAAGGGGCTAATTTCGCCATGGTTGAAATTTCCATCAACAGGTCTGTGTGGCGTTTACGGTAGCAAATGGACGCTAACATGGCAAGTTGATTGCCATGTCAGCGGACTTGACTTTCATAAACAATTGCCATGTCAACGGACTTGACTTTCATGTAGTGAAAATAACATTGTTTCCAATCTGTAACGAGGATAACTCGCAGTCCCATGAAACGACATTATTCCTACTAAAAATGCAGAACGGTTTTGTTTCTCAGCTAATAAATGGGGTTCCAAGTGTGTGTGAGAGAGAGTGAGAGAGAGAAAGCCCGGGGGCGCGGGAGAAATTTAGTGGATGTGCTCTGATTTTGTACAAAATCCCTAGCCCGGTTCGCGTACCTCCCTCTTAATCTATCTTGAAGCTCTAACATTTGGTTTAGAAATGACGTTTTGATTATATATAGAAGCATGTCAGTAACTTCTTGTTAGCAATTTTAGCATCCGTTAGCCATTTCAGACTCCACATACGCACGTTTTGACGGAAATTAGTATGATGGATCAAAATTGTCTCACAGATAAATATTGATGACTTTTTATGGTGATGCTTGAAAGTAAGAGAATCATCGGCTGAGTGAAAGTTGGAATTTACTTTTGCAAAAAAACGCTCAAGTGCTGGGTCCCTTTCTAAGTTTCAACAGCATCGACATTTTCGTTGGTCAATAAAAGAGTTGTAAGTTGTGGGTTTCCAACGAAAGAGAAAAAACATTACAATTAGCAATAATGCCGCAGTGACTACTGTGCCAGGTAATACCTTTGTATCATGCTGTGGGGTAAGCGATTCGTGGTGCTCAATTGTGACTACTCGAGAAGTAAGTATAAGAGTTGCATGTACTTGCTTCTTGTTCTTCTTCTCCTTCTTCTTCTTGTTCTTGTTCTTGTTCTTCTTGTTCTTGTTCTTGTTCTTGTTCTTGTTATTGTTCTTGTTCTTGTTCTTCTTCAGTCTTTTTCTTTTTTCTCTTTCCTCTTTCTTCTTCTTCTCCTTCTTCTTCTTCGACCTTGGCCATGGCTGATGCCGGCGACCTTGCTGGAGTGTCGTTCTTCTTCTTCTTCTTCTTCCTTTTGCCAATCATTGGCCTTGGCCATGGCTGACGCTGGCGACCTCGCTGGAGTGTTGCTGGCCCCTGGAGAGGCCGAGCCATGGCGAGCCTCGTTGGCCTGAGCCTCGCCGTGGCTGCGTGAGGCTTGGCCTCACCGTGGCCGCATAAGGCTTGGCCTCGCCTGGTTTGAGAGAGGCCAAGCTCGCCTAGCCACCGGTAGGCTCGGCCTTGCTAGGCCACCTCTAGGATGGCGTTGCCTGGCAGTGGCTTGGTGAGGATGAGCCTTGCCGGTGGCTATGCGAGCTCGGCTTGGCTAGATCTGGGCGAGGTTGGCCTCACCCAGCCCAGGCGAGGCCGAGCCTCGCCGTTGGTTATGTGAGCTTGGCCTTGCCAGCCATGGCCAAGGCGAGCCTCGTTGGCCTGAGCCTCGCTGTGGCCGCGTGAGGCTTGGCCTCACCGTGGCCGCGTGAGGCTTGGCCTCGCTTGGGTTGAGAGAGGCCAAGCTCGCCTAGCCACTGGTAGGCTCGGCCTTGCTAGGCCACCTCTAGGATGGTGTTGCCTAGTAGTGGCTCGGTGAGGATGAGCCTCGCCGGTGGCTATGCGAGCTCGGCTTGGCTAGATTTGTGCGAGGTTGGCCTCACCCAGCCCAGGCGAGGCCGAGCCTCGCCGTTGGTTATGTGAGCTCGGCCTTGCCAGATTTGGGCGATGTTGGCCTCTCCCAGCCCAAGTGAGGCCGAGCCTCATGCAGCCACGGTGAGGCTTGGCCGCATAAGGCTCGGCCTCCCCAGCCGGTGCGAGGTTGGGCCTTGCTAGGCCAGGGCGAGGCCGAGCCTTGCCAAGGCTTCGGTGAGCTCGCCGAACATCGCCCAATGGTCGCTGGCCACGGCGGTGGTAGGCGACCGGCCAAAGAGAAAAAGAAAAAAAGGAAAATAAAATAAAAATATTAAAAAAATAAAAAAAATTATACAAGTTTACCAATTGTGTTTCTGTTATTTTTCTATTTCAAGAACATAAATTTTGTGCAATTATCAAATGCGTTTTTCTGTCCATAAATTGTTCCCTGGAACATAAATTTTATTTCTGTTCCAGAGAACAATTTTTGAATAGAAACATTACCAAATGCACCATTAGTTGACCAACGCAAAAGTAAGAGCTAGATGATGGGGGCTCAAGCGACTCTTGAGAAAAAAATAAATTGCATGCTTTTTTAGATTAATAGTATGAAACCACTGTAATCATATAAACATACCATGAACAAATGCATGAAATTAACAAATTATTACAACTATTTCATATCAACAATCTCATATAGCAGGCTATTTATATTGTCATGGAGCCGCTTGCCCCACCTTCTACTTCCTACTTCGGAATTGGTTGACTGAATTGGTTTCTATTTATGACATTCTATTTTTGAAATTTCAAGACTTTTTTTTTTTGGGACATAAAAGAGATGCTATTAAGAGGAATCGATTATACAACCCGCTGCTAAAGCGTCTGAAAGCAAAAGATCGAGGGGGGGGGGGCGGAGAGACGGCCCAATTAGTAAAAAAAAAAAAAAAAACCCTTTCGCGTGGGCCTTTGTGACCTAGTCTGCTACAAAGTTTGCCCTACGCTTGCAGAACCTAATCTAGAGGAGAGCGAAGCGACACATGAGAACGGCTGCTTCGGCGAACAAGCCACGAAGATGCCATGGAGGGTCAAGGCGATTGTTGATGGAGTCATCCAGGAGAAGGCAGTTTGACTCTATCTGGAGAGGCAATTCCGATTTGTTGTGCTGCAATAGGTGGTGAAGGGCGAAGAGCAAAGCTTGGGTTTCGGTGTGTAGTGCTAATGAAGCAAGTACAGTCTTGGAAAGACCCTCTTGCATCTTCCTATGGTGGTCTCTGCATATAAAGGCTATATAACCCTCGGTATCGCCATTGTTATATGCCCCATCAATATTGATCTTCAATGTTCCCGGATTAGGGGCTTTCCAGAAGTTGCCGTTGTTGGAAGAGGTACCCTCTGGACGTTTGGAGTGATGATTAAGATTCTAAGCCGTTTTGACTTGAGCAGAAGTAGATTCAACAACATGGTGAGGATTTGGGCGTTGATGACAGAAGATGGCTTTATTTCGAGCCTTCCAAATCTGCCAAAAAATGGCAGCAATTGCTTCCAGATCAGGTGAGTGTTGCCTCTGAATAATACGGTCTACGATCCACTCTTCCACTCTATGTATGTGTGATGCAACTATGGGAAAGCAAAGGCTAGGGTGAGACCAGATATTATTAGTCCATGGACAAAGAAACAGGAGATGTTCTATCGTTCCTTGTTTTTGATGATTGCATAAAGTGCATACGGGATTAGGGGTTATTCTTCTTCTGAATAAGTTGTCTTTGGTCGGCAATGCATTTTGATAAACAGACCACATAAAAATTCTAACCTTAGGAGGTGCTGGCAAATTTTTTTCCAAAGGAGAAGAGGTGCTTGACAGGAAGATGAGGCCTAATGCTGGGTGCTAGTTGGAGTAGATTTCTTGATTGAAAGATACCCGCTCTTAACTGTGTATGTACCTTGGGTCGTGGATGTCCAAACCAAACGGTCAGAAGCGAGGTCTACTCTAACTGGAATTTCCAGAATATCCTTCACTATTGAGGCATTGAAGAATTGGTCCAGTAGGGGCTCATCCCAAGTAGTTAAGTTATTCGCCAGTAGGTCCGAAACAAACTTAGGTTCCCCTCTTATTGCTGGGCCATAGAGTAGTCCCCTTGGTAGCCACCTAGCTTCTCGAATTTTGATCTGAGATCCATTGCCAACCGACCATTGAAGGGTAGGTAAGATCGCCTCCCTTCCTGATAGTAGGCTTTGCCAACCCCAGGAAGGGCGGGTGCCTTTGTCAGCCTTAAGAAAATCTTTGGTTGGGAAATACAGGGCCTTAAACAATTTTCTCCAGAGGGAGGAAGGCTATTGTAATAAGCGCCATGCTTGTTTACCAAGCATTGCCTTGTTGAAGGCTAGTAGATCTGTGACATCTTGAAATTCGACACCGTTTTCGATAAAGTGAAATAGGCATTTCATCGACGTGCTTAGGGTCATTTTTCTCTGAGCTGATCACTCATGAGTTAACTAATCTATTGGGTGAAGCCGTTAAGGGATGTATCTGCAGTAAAATCCCTAAAAGCTACTCAATTGGTTGGATTGGACTAAAATCACGTTTGATTGATTCTAACCATGAAATTTAATTTGGTTTCGGGAATCGAATATTCAAGCGTGTCACAATTCATTTTTAGGACCCTGTCTCATCGTCCATCAAATTATTGACGAGCTCGAAATTTCAATAAAGAAATTATCGGAGGAAAAATTGAAGACCAAAAGAAAATGAAAAGGGAAAGAGAAAAGAAAAGAAAATAAGAATAATAGTGTTATTTTTATTTTATTTTTCTCTCTCTCCCTCTCTCTTCTTTTCTCTCTTTTTCTCTCTCTTCTCTCCCTTTCCCCTCCCTTTCGTGCGGACACAACCCCCCCCCCCAACCGACTTCCCTCTCTTTTTTGACCGGTCAAGCCCTACATTTTCTCTTTCTCTCTCTCTTCTTCTTCTTCTTCCTCCCTGTGCGTCCGAAGAAGCGAACTGAACCAGGAGCTGCAGCTCGCCGTCACTGCTCCGTCGCCGCTCGCCGTCCCGCCGCTGCACCACACACCCGCGCCCGCGCCATGTGTCCACCGCTTGCCGCGAGCTCCGCCAGCCGTCGCCTCTCGCGCCCTGGCGTCCTCCCAGCCGCGTGACCCAGCCGCCGTCCCGCCCTGTCCAGCCACCTCCGGTCGCTGTTCAACCCCGTCGGACTTCCCCGGCATCCCCCTTGCTCTCCGCCGGCCTCCCCTCGCCGATTTGGCCACTGGATCGGCTCCGGCCAGCCAAGAACAGTGGCTGGAAAAATGGGTTTCCAGCCCTGTTCAAGGCTTGTTTTTGGGCCGTTTTCGGGCCCCGAACCCGAGGTCCGCTTCGGAGTTTGTTGTTCCTCGCGTCGCTCCCGTCGGATTGATCCGATTTGCGCGCGATTTGGTGAGTAATCTCACTAATCCCGGATTAGTTGACTAATTATGCTTAAGGTTGGTTTAGTTTTAATTAATTAGGTTTAGGTGGTTAAATTAGAATATATTAGTGATTATTAGCCAATTGTCATGTGATTTAGATAAATTGATTGCGCAATTAGCAAGTAGACGTGGTCTACTAATTATTGGAAGTGCCTCGGGATTTTTCCCGACCCTTAATGGGCTTCAATTAGGCTTTTCGGGCCTAAGTGGTATTTTTGGTATTTAAATATTAAAGTTTGGAATTAAATTAATTAATTAATTATTTTCCGAAAATTCAACTGGGATGGCTAGTGACCAGAATATTATGCTGATGACTATGGTGAAGTTCGTTTATTTAATCGGGCTTTATTTTGAGCTAAATTGAATTTTTAATATTAATAATTTAATTTTCGAAATTAATTAATTAATTAATTATTTCCTGAAAATTCAACTGGGATGGCCCATGACCGGAAATTTATGTTGGTAATCATTGTGACATCCTAAAATTCAACCCCGTTTTGATAAAGTGAAATGTGCATATTGTCGGCGCGCCTATGGTCCTTTTTCTCTGAGTTGATCACTCATGAGTTAGCTAACCTACTGGGTGAAGCCGTTAAGGGATATAACCGCGGTAAAATCTCTAAAAGCTACATAATTTGTCACGCCCCGATCCTCGGGGACGCGCCCATCCTTCAATCTGGTCGATTATTAAAGTGCGATATCCCAGGACTAATTATCGCCGACCCTTTCTTTCTATTACGCATGCGGAAGCAGTTATAAATCCCCAGACAATAAAACAATGGGATAGGAAAGCAGGCCATATTTTTCATATTGAAATTCACAACCACACTTTCATTAACAGCACAACTCGTAATATATTTACAATACTATTTACATCATAAAAGTCTCAGCGCCTATCTACACTAAGACAGGGTTCACAAAAGGGATGGGATCTCAATCCGCATCTGGGTTGCACTCAAGATCCCTCTCTGGATCATCTTCTACTTCAAAATACTTTCTCCCCTTCAGCTTTTCCTCAGGGTCCTGAAATGGTTATTCAATAACCAATGAGACCACGTCTCAGCGAGTCCTACCCACTAAGACCCGATTAATAAACTAATACGCCATACGGTTGCCTAAGCACAACACGAGTCAGAGGACTTACCTTGGCCTCAGTTCCAACCTGCAATTCAAGGTTAAACACAAGCATTCAAACAATTCACGACATCCGATCAAGCATTGATCAATCGACTAAGTCGATTACATGTCAGCCAGACCCTTTCTAGGTCATTCCCACTCATACCACGCTTTCTCAGTGGTGTACTCATTCACCAAATCACATGTGTTTCTCGGGCGTCGTTTTCGCCAATGACATACCGATCACCGACACCGTGCGTTCTTTAAGGCGCTGTTTTCACCAGTGATAACCTTGATCACCGAACCACGTGTCCTTTCAAGGGCGCCGTTTTCGCCAAGGTGACATCGGCTATAGACAACATCGTGCGTTCTTTAAGGCGCCGTTTTCACCAGTGATATTCCCATAACCACCGAACCACGTGTGTCTATAAGTCATTTACGTGCGTTCTTTAAGGCGCCGTTTTCGCCAGTGATACTTCCAATCACCGAACCACGTATGTCCAATAACATCGTACCTGATTGGTCTCAGCCAATAACATTCTCAGTTAGCTCTCACCATTCTCCCTACTATATAGCCCATCAACGCATTGGCGCTATATACCCATACTCGGCCAAGCACCAATCAAATATTCAATAACAAACAATTTAGGACAATTCCTAAAATTCCACAATTTAAATCAATTCCATAAAAATTGAAGCTCAATTAAATAAACGAACTGCACCACGACAATCGGCACGAAATTCCGGTCACCGGCCATCCCGGTTGAATTTTCGGAAAAATAATTAATTAAATAATTAATTTCGAAAAATAAATAAATAAACATTAAAAATCCAATTTAGGCCCATATTGCCTTATTGGAGCCCGAAACGGGTCGGGAAAAATCCCGAGATACATTCAATAAATAATAGAGCATTTCTACTCCCTAATGGCTATAGCTAACCACCTAACATGCATCCTCAAGTCACTAATTTAATTGTTCTAACCTAATCTAACCACCTAATTGCATTTAATTAAATCTAACCAACCCTAAGCATATTAGCAAACTAATAAAGCTTTAGTGAGTAAAACTCACTTGACAAAAGCGGGAATCGAATCACCGCAACGGCGACGCGACGGCGGCCGAAATCGGGCTCGCGACGATTCCCACGGGCTTGGACCGGGCCTTGGACTTGGCCTAACAAATCTCAGCCCAATTGAGATTTGTTCTTGCACTGGAATGGGCTTGCTCTTGGGCTTGGGCCTAGCTGCAATTGGGCTTCAAAAACAGGGCTTGAAGACTACAATTGCGGAAAATGGGCTGCTCTCCCTTTGGGCTGAAATGAGCCAAAATCTTGTGGACTGCTGGACTTTAAATGGCCTGACTAATGGGCCAAAGTGCTGTTGAGAGATGGGCTAAAATTACTGGCTTTTTGGGCCCAAGGGCTGCTGGATCTCACGGCCTGCTTCATGGATCTTGCTGGCCACGGATTGAACTAAACGGAGAGGAAGAGATGCAGCTTCGGCGTCGCTCGGTTGAAGACACAGCCGGAGGACACGCGGAGAGGGCCAGCACCGAGTGGAGAAGCAATGGCGCGTCGGGTCTGCACGTGGCTTCAAATCAAGACTCGCGGGCTTCGCCGGGCCAACGTGCTTTGGAGAAGGTTGAAGACGGAAGCTGCTCGCGGACGTTGCTTCGCTGGACGCACGAAGCGGTGAGGAGCTTCAGTCAACAAAATGGTTTCGGTGCTTGCTGTGGTCTTCAACGGTTGACCGCGTGAGTTTGCTTCGGTGGAGACGCGTGGCTGAAGACGTACGCACCCGGTGGAGCTTCTTCTGGTTTCGTTGTTGACCGAGCGTGGGCTGGCTGAAGACGAGAAGCGGTGGAGAATTCGGTGGACTGGGGCTTCGTGGAAGTCGATCAACCAGGGCTTCGGCGGTCCGTTGTTGACCGAAGCGAAGGAGGAGCGGGCGATGATGCGCGGATGAGGGGCGGTTTCGCTGGAGATTGACCGGTGAAGATGGGAATTGATTTGTTGCCGACAAATCCCGGTGGAGGACGCGGCTTCGGTCTTCAGTGCAGCTGGTCTCTCGATCTTCAAGTAGCGGTAATGGAAAGCAAAAAGGGAGGTTGTCGCACGAAGGAAAGTGAGAAGGGAGAGAGAGAAGTAGTTCACGGCAGCAAGATGGAGAGGATGAGGAAGAGGTGGGGGCCTTTTGGCTTGATATTTCACAAAATATCTTTCACAAATCAATCTAGGCCATGTATAATTTACTTGGCTCACAATAGGCCTCCCATGCACTCTTCTAGAAGCCCAAATGGTCCAATTGTTGTGGCTAGGTGGGGGTACACGAATTTGGGGAGGGGAATTGGCTAAAATGAATTCAATTTCTCCAATAAATTCCCAAATTGAGGTCCAATTTCGACGTAGAAAAATCCCACATGATTTTCTATAAATCCCCGACACACAACGGCTTAGTCTGAAAGTCCAATTTCCCATTAATTTAGCCAATCTGAACTTTTGCCAATTTTCCGCGACGTCCGAACCTAATTTCCGTAAAATTTCCCGAATCTCCGAAAATTTTCTGAGACTGAGTCGATGCTCCTAAAATTTATTGTGACATGGCCAAAACTTCAATTTCTGAAATCGGACTCGAATTGGCGGTTAATTTTCATTTGGCGCGTTTTTAGCGTGACCTAGACTATCGGATAGTTTTCAGAACTTTTTAAGGCAAATGACCCGTGGTCGATTTTCTTCGAGCCACTATGAACCCACTCGACTCAATGGCGACTCTTGATTGTCGTGAAAATCTCGAGAATTCAATTACGGACACAGGGTACCAAAACAATAAGAAAATCAGTCTAGTGTCGGCCGACGAGAATTTTCTAATTCAGTGGTGTCACCCACGATTAGTCGCATATCTCTATCGATCCAGTCTATCTCTGATTTCAAATCGATTTTTAACTGTGCCGTAGTGACCTCTAAAGATGGACACGGTTAAGAAGCCGATTCCTGATCGAGTTCTCAAGTCTATTGCTTTAAAATTCCTTAATCATTTCCCCAGATAATCTAGTTATCTCGAGAGTGATCGGCTCTGAGAATAACCCTATAGACGCGTCAATGAAATGCCCGATTTATTCAGTAGAAGACAGGGTTGAAAGTTTGGGATGTCACATAATTGGTTGGATTGGACTTAAATCGCGTCCGGTCGATTTAATCATGAAATTTAATTCGGTTTTGGGAATCGAATATTCGGACGTGTCACAATTCATTTTTAGGTATGTCTCATCGTCTATTAATTTATTGTCAAGTTCGAAATTTCAAGAAAGAAATTATCGGAGGAAAATTTGAAGACCAAAAGAAAATAGAAAGGAAAAGGGAAAGAGAAAAGAAAAGAAAATAAGAATAATAGTATTATTTTACTTTTTCCCTCTCCCCCTCTCTTTTCTTTTCTTTCTTTTTCTTTCTTTTCTCTCTCTCCTCTCCCCTTTTCCCTCCCCCTTCGTGCGATTCCCTCCCCCACCGCCTACTCTCTCTCTCTCTTCCCTTTTTGACCGGTCAATCCTCATCTTCTTCTTCTCTCTCTCTCTCTCTCTCTCTCCCTCTCTCTTTCTTCTTCTTCTTCTTCTTCCTTCCTCCGCATGTCTGAGCGAGCGAACCAGAAGCTCGAGCAAAACCCCGTCGCCGCCCGTCTCGCCGCCGCCCCGCCGCCCGCACGCTCGTGACGGCCGCCCGCTCGACGCCGCGCGTCCAACCACCCGTCACTCGCGCCTAGGCATCCCTCTCCCGCTCGGCCCAGCCTTGTTTCGCCCCTGTTCTGCCCTCATCCGGCCACCTCCGGCCACCGCCCAGCCCCACCGGACCTCCCCGGCGTCCCCTTCACCCTCTGCCGGCCTCCCCTTGCCGCCCTAGCCGCCGGAGCAGCCCCGGCCAGCCTCGTCCAGCAAACCCACGAGTGGGTTTCCAGCACTTTCGGGCTTGTTTTGGGCCGTTTCCGGGCCCCGACACCCGAGTCGTGCTTTGGGAAGAATCGTTCCTCGCGTCGCCGCCGTCGAATTGATCCGATTTGCGCGCGATTTGGTGAGTAATCTCACTAATCCAGGATTAGTTGCCTAATTATGCTTAAGTTTGGTTTAGTTTTAATTAATTATGTTTAGGTTGTTAGATTAGAATAAATTAGCAATTATTAGTCAATTGTGATGTGATTTAGATAAATTGATTATGCAATTAGCAAGTAGACGTGGTCTACTAATTATTGGAAGTGCCTCGGGATTTTTCCCGACCCTTAGTGGGCTCCAATTAGGCTTTTCGGGCCTAAGTGGCATTTTTAGTATTTAAATATTAATTTTCAGAATTAAATTAAATAATTATTTATTTTCCGAAAATTCAAGTGGGATGGCCAGTGACCGGAATATTATGCTGATGACCGTGGTGAAGTCCGTTTATTTAATCGGGTTTTATTTTGAGCTAAATTGAATTTTAATGTTAATTGTTTAATTTTCGAAATTTATTATTTAATTATTTATTTTTCGGAAATTAAGGTTGAGATGGCCAGTGACCGGAATATTATGGTGATGATCGTGGTGCAGCCCGTTTATTTAAATTGGCTTTATTTTGAGCTAAATGGAATTTTTAATAATTATTAATTAATTTTTCGAAAATTAATTAATTAATTAATTATTTTTCGGAAATTCAGAATTTGATGGCCGACGACCGAAATTTCGTGCTGATCATCGTGGCACAGTCCATTTATTTAATTGAGCTTTATTTTGTGCTGAAGTGAATTAATTGTGATTACAAGATTATTTTCCTGGGTTAATTAATTTGGACAATTAATTGGAAAATAACCGGTGTCGGTTGATAGCACCAAAAGCGTTTTGGTGGACGCTAATAATGGTGGAATTGTGGAATCGAAATCATTATGTTTTGGCTAAGGCCAATCGTGTACTAATGCACGATATTTTATCAATGATGATAAAAGATGAAAAGAAATGCTGTGTGATGTGGCTCGGCAATTATTACATCGCTTTGGCATGTAGGATGCCTTAGAGAATGAACGTAAATTGTTGAATATTGATCATGCATGTGTGGCGATAGTTGATCATGCCTGTGTGACGATAGTTGATCATGCCTGTGGCGTAGATTGTGCCTGCGTGGCCGCATTTCTGTGTATCGAGTATTGGTTGCCAGTGATAAAGGTATTGTGGTAGACTACCGATCATACTGGAAATCATGGAAATGAAAGTGAGTATGTAAGATGTATGCTGACCTGATGACTTGGCATGTCATTTAGAAATTTGGTCATGTGTATCGTGGCTCGATGATCGGTCCCATCACCTTAGAGAATGCACGTGGCTCGGTGATTGGTTTTATCAGTTGAGACTGTATAGCAATGACTAGAATGACCTAAAGATGGTCCGGCTGACATGTAATCGACTAAGTCGATTGATCCTTGCTTTGATATGATATTGTGAAATGATTGATTGAATGAAATTGATCGTGAGTGGTCTTGTTGGTGTGTGATCGACTAGGTCGATTTGATCGATGATTCGATCGGTGATATGATTGCTTGAGTGCCTATTGTGAATTGTACTGACTTGCAGGTGGGATCTGATGCTAAGGTACGTCTTCTGACCTATGCATGTTTAGGCAGCCTTTAGTATAATGTTTACTAATCGGGCTTAGTGGGGTAGAACTCGCTGAGACGTAGTCTCATCCCAGTTTGGGGAAAAACATTTTAGGACCCCGATGAGGAGCTGATGAGGAGGAGTCTGAGAAGGAAAACTCGGAGGTAAATCTTGAGGAGAAGGATTTTGGAAGGAGAAGATAATCCCGAGAGGGGCCTTGAGTACGGCTGAATGGACTGAGAGTCTATCTTCTTTTGAGTTTTTCCTTTTGAAGTGAATAGTTATGAATTGGTTTGTGTTTTGTATAAAAGTTTGGTTATAAGTTTTAATATGAAAAATATGGCCCTGCTTTTCTATCCCATCGTTTTATTGTCTGGGGATTTATAACTGCTTCCGCATATGCTTAATAAAAGAAAGGGTCGGCGATATATAGTCATGGGATATCGCATATTAAAATCGACCAAGAGAAGGATGTGTGTGTGCTCGAGGATCGGGGCGTGACAATCATGGTGTAGTCCGTTTATTTAATTGGGCCTTCTTTTGAGCTAAACGGAATTTTTAATATTTATTAATTAATTTTCGAAATTAATTAATTAATTAATTATTTTTCGGAAATTAAGATTGAGATGGCCGACGATCAAAATCTTGTGTTGATCATCGTGGCCTAGTCCATTTATTTAATTGAGCTTTAATGTGTGTTGAATTGATTTGATTGTAGATTTCTAGGATATGTTCCTAAATTGACTATTTGGGTAAATTGAGTACGAATTAAGGTTGTGGATAATTACTTTAGAAATGGGATTAATCATCATGAAAGGCACGTGGCTCGATGAATAGTACATCATCTCGGAGAATGCACGTGGCTTGGTGATTTGGTATATCGCTTTGGAGAACGCACGTGGCTCGATGATTAGTACGTCGCCTTGGAGAATGCACGGGGCTTGATGATTAGATATATCACTTCGGAGAATGCACATGGCTCAGTGATGAAGTATGTCGCCTTGGAGAATGCACGTGGCTTGGTGATTAAGTGTGGCATCTTGAAAGAGACACGTGGGCTCGGTAATTTGATGCATTACCTCGGAGAATGCACGTGGTCTCAATGAGTACATTTGGCATCTTGAAGAGACACGTGGGCTCGGTGACTTGATGCATCGCCTTGGAGAATGCACGTGGGCTCGCTGATTCAAAATGACATTTTAAAGAGCACGTGGCTCGATGATCGGTTCCATCACCTCGGAGAATGCACGTGGCTCGGTGATAAATAATATCGCCTCGGAGAATGCACGTGGCTCGGTGATTGGTTTTATCAGTTGAGACTGAATAGCAATAGCTTGAATGACCTAGGATGGTCCGTCTGACATGTAATCGACTAGGTTGATTGATCATTGCTTTGATTTGATGTTGTGAATTGATTGACTGAATGGAAATGACCGGGAGTGATCTTGTTGGCATATAATCGATGCTTCGATCTGTGATGTGATTGCTTGGGTGTCTATTTGACTGTGCTAACATGCAGGTGGGATCTGAGGCCAAGGTACATCTTTTGCCCTGTGCGTGTATAGGCAGCTTATAGTATAATGGTTTACTAATCGGGCTTAGTGGGGTAGAAACTCGCTGAGACGTAGTCTCATCCCAGTTTGGGGAAAACATTTCAGGACCCCGCTGCTGAGCTAAGGAGGAGGAGTCTGAGAATGATTTTTGGAAGAAGAAGATAATCCCGAGAGGGGCCTTGAGTACGGCCCAGATGGACTGAGAGTTTATCTCCTTTTGAGATCTCCATTTTGATGTGAATAGAGTTTAGAGTAAAAAGTTGTGAAGTGCTTTGGTTTGTGTTTTGTATAAAAGTTTGGTTATAAATTTCAATATGAAAAATATGGCATTGCTTTTTTATCCCATTGTTTTATTGTTTGGGGATTTATAACTGCTTCCGCATGTGCATAATAATTGAAAGGGTCGGCGATACAATGTCCTGGGATATCGCATTTTAAAATCAATCAAGTAGAAGGATGTGCGCGTGCCCGATGATCGGCGTGACAAGATCTCTAAAACCCAATCCTCCCGAAGCCTTCATATTTTTTAAAACCTCCCATTCCTTCCAATGTATACCTGACTTCCTACAGTCATTTTGCCACCAGAAACGAGCTACCTCTGCTCAATAGATTTACAAATGGATATAGGCAGTTTAAAAACAGACATAGAGTATTGAGGTATAGCCTGCACAATGGTCTTAATTAGGGTTTCCTTTCCACCCTTGGAAATAAGATTCTCCTTCCAGCCTACAAGCTTGTTGTTCACTCTACCCAAGAGCCAGGCAAACATATCCTTCTTGGACTTTCCCAAATCAGAAGGAATGCCTAAATATTTACCTGTTCTATCCAGCACAAGAACTCTCAATTCACTTGCTAGATTCTCCTTAAGGCGCGACGGGCAGTTTCTAAATTTCAAGACTTTTACTGTGATCATCATAAACAAAATTAGTAAAGAAATACCAAAGAAGTTGTATAAAATTCAATATTAAAAAAAATCAATATTAAAAAAAAGGAAATTCTCAAAATTTCAGACATATAATATCATAATTGGAAACCAATTTAGTCAACCAAAATCAAATGAAGATGTAGATGGTGAGTTTCTAGCGGCTCCACAGCAGAATAAATTGCCTACATTGTGAGATTATTGCAATGTCACATTCTATGTAAGAAATTTCAAGACTTCTATCGCAATCCTCTTGAAAAAAATTAATAAAAAAATACCAATCAAATCAAACAAAATTTAATGCTAAAAAGAGGAGAATCTCAAAATTTCATACATAGAATGTCATATATGGAAATCAATTTAATCATCAATCCAAAAGTAGGGAATAGTCAGTGGGTTTAAGCGGCTCCACCGACAAAACAAATTTCATACTTTATGAGATTATGGGTATCAAATCGTTGCATCATTTAAATAAATTATGAGCAAAGGCATGAAATTATCAACTTATTACAATGATCTGATACCGATAATGCCACAAAGCAAGCACTTTATTCTATGTGACTTGATTGGTATTTCTTTACTAATTTTTTCATGATGATTGCAGTAGAAGTAGAATGTCATAAGTGGAAATCAATTTAGTCAATCAATCTAAAAATAGGACGTAGTTGGTAGGGTTCAGTTGGCTCTTATGAAGGAATCAATTGCCTGCTTTGTGATACCAATAATCTCACAAAGCAGGCAATTTATTTTGTCATGGTACCGCTTGAAGCCCACTGTCTACGTCCTACTTTGCGATTGGTCGACTAAATTGGTTTCCATTTGCGACCTTCTATATAAGAAGTTTGAAGACTTGTATCGCGATTGTCTTAAAAAAAATTAGCAAAGAAACATCAGTCAAGTTGTATAACATTTAATATTAAAAAAGGAAAATTTTAGACATAGGATGTCATAAATTGAAATCAATTTAGCTGATCAATCCAAAAGTAGAACGGAGTTGATGGGTTCAAGCAACTCTCACGGTAAAAGAAATTGCATACTTCATGAGACTATTTGTAATAATTTGGGATGAAATTGTCAAATAATTATAATGTTTTGATACAACAATCTCACAAAGCTAGCACTTTTTTCTGTTGCGGGATTCACTTGAACGACACCATCGATATCCTACTTTGGGATTGGTTGACTAAATTGGTTTTCATTGATGACCTCTGTGTAAGAAATTTTAAGACTTCTATAACAATCATAAAAAAAGAAGAAGAAGAAATACCAATCAAGTTAAGAAGGAAAATATCAGAATTTCATACATAAGTTGTGCCATAAATTGACATCTATTTAGTCGATTAGTCCAAAAGTAGGATGTAGTTGGTACGGCTACTATTAGTTAATGTTAACAAAAATCAACAAACCAAAATCTATAATTCAAACTAATAAATCACGAAAGCAAACTAAAATCCACAATCAATAATTTGAGGGACAAAAAGATAGTATTTCAAATAAGATTTGAGAAAAGAAGAAGTAATCACTGATTAAGACTACATAGTTAATGTTAATAACAATGTTCTCCTAACTTCAAAAGAAGATCCAATAAACAAAGACAAATTCTCCAAGATCTGATGCAATAATTGCTTTGACATTGAACTTGCTTGTTGACAGAAGATCAATATCTAGTGACCATAACGAGAACCAGCCAGGAGTGGCCTAGTGGACCGAGAATGAACTGATGACCCGCTGTCCAGATCGAAGAGCAGTCTGAACGTTAGGTATCCATTCCACCTTTGTGCCTTGAAGCGTCTCTGGACTGAGCCTTGACAATCTTGAGATGACCCCACAACGTCTTAGAATCAAACCAGAGCACCCTTGAAAGGAAATAAAGCTAATAGGGATGAGGTAAGTATACAAATCAAACCATCTTAAATTATGAACTAATTAAGACCATGAAATAATTATTCCACCAAACATCACATTCTCCAAAGTCTGCTAACACCAGCATAATTCTCCACAGATAAAGCGGGCCAACCCTCTCGATAGTTACAAGATGAGAACTCTAGACTCTTTTACTCTCATCTCTAGAGCAAATGCCTGGAAAGATGGCTTTCACGGTTTTAGAGGGTATGTCGATCTCCATTAAAAATGTTAATTGGAGGCTGCTATTCGTCACCTCTTCCTGACCAACAAGATGTTCCTATGTGGCCTTACCTGCGCTAAAAAATTGCCGATGTGCTAGGAGATCTAGGTGCATCCTTTACTCATGTCATTATATTGTTCTGAGCCAACCAAACTATTAGGGAAGCAATCTAGGACGAAAAAATTGAGTGAGATGTTGCTCAGAGCACTCAAATGCAAATAATTAACCCCTATAAGTCTGAGAATTACCGCATCAATTCTTGTGGATTGATTCCAAAACTTGAAAAATTCATAGAAAGTGAGAGCCTGAAGTTAAGCGAAAGGCCTTGTACAAGAGAAGGATGGAAAAACTGAGCAAACTGCTCGAACGCAGGCAATCAATCCTAATAACCCCTAGGATAAATGCGTGGATTGATTTTGAAAGATATTTGTTGGCTTGGAACAATTTAATAACATGAGGAAAGGATGCACTTGAATCTCCAAGCTGAAATGCAATTGCTCAGTTAAGATAGGCCAAAAGAGAAGATCTTGCGTAGCTGGAAGAGGAGGTGAATAGGAGACTCCAATTAACATTTTTGATGGAGATCAGCGAACCTCATAAAATCGTAAAAGCCACCTTTCTAGGCAGTTGCTCATGATAAGATCAAATGATGATAACTTTCATTCACAATGGTTCTCGAGATGTAAAATCACTTATTTATATATATGTAAAAGTTAAAAGTGTTGCATGTTTTTGATAACTCGAATATGGTAGGTTGGTTTCCCTTTATTTACTTAAAATGGAAAGAAATATATGTGCTCCTCTATAATTTTGACAATATAATAAATATCTTGTCCTTAAATGGCACTCGGGTCAATAATGAAATTTCTAATTTAGATGTAAGGGTTAAAAGGTGTTGCCTGTTTTTTTACAAACTCAAGTATGGTAGGTTGATTTTCTTCTATTTACCTTGATTAAAAAGAAATCTGTGTGCTCCTCTATAATTTTGTCAATATGATAAATATCTTGTCTTTAAATGTCACTTTGAGTCAATAATACAAAATTTTGGTTTAGACGTATTGGACAAAAGTGTTGCATGTTTTTACAATTTGAGTATGGTTGGTTGGCTTCCTTTTATCTACTTACATTTAAAAAAAAAAAAAAAAAAAAAATCTGTGCGCTCCTCTTGATTTTGACAGTATCATAAATGTCTTGTCCTTAAATGGAACTTGGATCAACAATGCAAATTTTTGGTTTAGATGTAAGGGTTAAAATTGTCGCATGTTTTTGATAATTCGAGTATGGTAGGTTGGTTTAATTTATTTGGTTAAATTTAAAAAAAATCGTGTGGTCCTCCATAATTTTGACAATATAATAAATATCTTGTCCTTAAATGGCAGTCGGGTCAAGAATGAAATTTCTAATTTAGATGTAAGGGTTAAAAGGTGTTGCCTGTTTTTTACAAACTCAAGTATGGTAGGTTGATTTTCTTCTATTTACTTTGATTAAAAAGAAATCTGTGTGCTCCTCTATAATTTTGACAATATGATAAATATCTTGTCTTTAAATGGCACTTGAGTCAATAATACAAAATTTTGGTTTAGACGTATTAAACAAAAGTGTTGCATGTTTTTACAATTTGAGTATGGTAGGTTGGCTTCCTTTTATCTACTTACATTTAAAAAAAAAAAAAAATCTGCGTGCTCCTTGATTTTGACAGTATCATAAATGTCTTGGCCTTAAATGGAACTTGGATCAACAATGCAAATTTTTGGTTTAGATGTAAGGGTTAAAACTGTCGCATGTTTTTAATAATTCGAGTATGGTAGGTTGGTTTAATTTATTTGGTTCAATTAAAAAAAAATTGTGTGGTCCTCCATAATTTTGACAATATCATAAATATCATGTCCTCAAATGATAATCAGGTCAACAATGCAAATTTCTAGTTTAGATTTAAAGGTTAAAAGTGTTGCATGTTTTTGATAATTCGAGTATGGTAGGTTGGCTTCCTTTTTTTTTTTTTACTTAAATCAAAGAGAAATCCATGAGCTCCTCTGTACTTTTGACAATATAATGAATATCTTGTCTTTAAAAGGCACTTGGCTCAATAATGCAAATTTCTGTTTTAGATGTAAGGATTAAAAATGTTGCATGTTTTTCATAATTTGAGTATAAGGGTTGGAATCATTTCATACTTAAATTAAAAAGAAATCTATGTGCTCCTCTATAAATTGATAATATCATAAATATCTTGTCCTTAAATGGCACTTGGGTCGACAATGCAAATTTCTATCTTAGATGTAAGGGTTAAAAAAGTTGCATGTTTTTTTATAATTCAAGTATGGTAGGTCGGTTTCATTTTATGTAATTCAATTAAAAAGAAATTTGTGTAGTCCTCCATAATTTTAACAATATCATAAATATCTTGTTGTTAATTGGTATTCGGGTCAACAATGCAAATTCCTAGTTTAGATGTAAGGGTTAAAAGTGTTGCATGTTTTTGATGATTCGAGTATGGTAGGTTAGCTCCCTTTTGTTTACATAAATTAAAAATAAATCTATGTACTCTTCTATAATTTTGACAGTATCATAAATATCTTGTCTTTAAATGCCACTCAAGTCAACAATGCAAATTTCTGATTTAGATGTAAGGGTTAAAAGTGTTGCATGTTTTTTATAAACTCGAATACAATAGGTTGGTTTCCTTTTATTTACTTTAATATAAAGAAATCTGTGTTCTCCTCTTTACTTTTGACAATATGATAAATATATTGTCCTTAAATAGCACTTGAGTCAATAATGCGAAATTTTGGTTTAGATGTATAGGATAAAAGTGTTGCCTGTTTTTTTATAATTCAAGTAAGGTTGGCTTCCTTTTATTTACTCAAATTAAAAAGAAACCTATGTGCTCATCTATAATTTTGATAGTATCACAAACATCTTGTCCTTAAATGGCACTTGGGTCAACAATGCAAATTTTAGTATTACACGTTTTTTTATAATTTGAGTATGGTAGGTTGGTTTCATTTTATTTAATACAATTAAAAAGAAATATGCGTGGTCCTTCATAACTTTGAAAATATCATAGATATCTTGTCTTTAATGGTGCTCAGAATGCAAATTTCTAGTTTAGATGTAAGGGTTAAAAGTATTGCATATTTTCAATAATTCGAGTGTGGTTGGCTGGTTTCCTTTTATTTATTTAAATTAAAAGGAAATTTGTGTGCTTCTCTATAATTTTGATAGTATCATAAATATCTTGTCTTTAAATGGTACTTGGGTCAATAATGCAAGTTTCTGGTTTAGATATAAGGGCTAAAAATGTGGCATGTCTTTTATAATTTAAGAGTGGTAGGTTGGTTTCATTTTATTTAATTCAATTAAAAAGAAATCAGTGTGGTCCTCCATAACTTTGAAAATATCATAAATATCTTGTCCTTTAATGACACTTGGGTCAACAATGCAAATTTCTGGTTTAGATGTAAGAGTTAAAAGTGTTACATGTTTTTGATAATTTGAGTATGGTAGGTTGGCTTCCTTTTATTTAATTAAATTAAAAAGAAATTTGTGTGCTCCTCTATAATTTTGACAGTATCATAAATATATTGTCCTTAAATAGGACTCAAGTCAACAATGCAAATTTTTGGTTTAGATGTAAAGGTTAAATGTGTTGCATGTCTGTGATAATTTGAGTATAGGATGTCGGCTTCTTTCTATTTACTTACTTAAATTAGAAAGAAATTCAAGTTAGAATTTTGACAATATAATGAATATCTCGTCCTTAAAAGTGCACTTGAGTCAACAATGCAAATTTCTGCTTTAGATGTAAGGATTAAAAGTGTTACATGTTTTTCATAATTTGAATATGGTAGGTGGATTTTCTTTTATACTTAATTAACAAGAAATCTATGTGTTCCTCTATAATTTTGACAATTTGGAAAATATCTTGTCCTTAAATGGCACTTGGATCAATAATGCACATTTTTGGTTCAGATGCAAGGGTAAAAGTGTTGCATTTGTTTGATAATTTGAGTATGGTTGGCTTGTTTCCTTTTATTTGCTTAAATTAATAAGAAATCTTTGTGCCCTTTATAATTTTGACAATATGATAAATATATTGTCCTTAAATAGCACTTGGGTTAACATTGTAAATTTCTGGTTTAGATGCAAGGGTTAAAACTGTTCCATGTTTCTGATAATTCAAGTATGGTAGGTTTTTGACCAAAAAAAAAAGTACGGTAGGTTGGTTTCACTTTATTTAATTCAATTAAAAAGAAATCTGTGTGGGCCTCTATGATTTTGACAATATCATAAATCCCTTGTTGTTAAATGGCACTCGGGTCAACAATGCAAATTTCTGGTTTAGATGTAAGGGTTAAAAGTGTTGCATTTTTTTGATAATTCGAGGGTCGTAGGTTGGCTTCCTTTTATTTACTTAAGTTAAAAAAAGAATATGTGTGCTCCTCTATAATTTTGACAGTATCATATATATCTTGTCCTTAAATGGCATTGAGGTCAACAATGCAAATTTCTTTTAGATGTAAGGGTTAAAAGGTGTTGCACATTTTTGATAATTCAAATATGATTGGTTGTTTTCTTTTATTTACTTAAATTGACAAGAAATATGTGTGCTTCTCTATAATTTTGACAATATGATAAATTTATTGTCCTTAAATGGCACTTGGGTCAACAATACAAGTTTCTATTTTAGATGTAATGGTTAAAATATCGCATGTTTTTGATAATTCGAGTATGTTAGGTTGGTTTCCTTTTTTTTTTTTTATTTAAATTAAAAAAATATGTGTGCTCCTCTATACCTTTGATAATACTATTAATATTTTGTCCTTAAATGGCACTCGGGTCAACATTCCAAATTTATGGTTTAGATGTAAGGGTTAAAAGTGTTGCATGTTTTTGATAATTTGAGTATAGTAAGTTGGTTTCCTTTTATTCGCTTTAATAAGAAATCTCTCTACTCCTCTATATTTTTGACAATATGATTAATATGTTGTCCTTAAATTGCACTTGGGTCAACAAGGTAAATTTCTGGCTTAGATGTCAGGGTTAAAATTGTTTCATATTTTTGACAAGTCATGTATGGTAGATTGGTTTCCTTTTATTTAGTTAAATTAAAAAGAAAATTGTGTTCTCCTCTATAATTTTGACAACACTCAAATAATGCTAATTTCTACTTAGATGTAAGGGTTAAAAGTGTTGCATGTTTTTGATAACTCGAGTATGGTAGGTTGGTTTTCTTTTATTGTTTTTTAAATTAAAAATATATATACGTGCTTCTCTATAAGTTTGATAATATGATAAATATCTTGTCGGACAACGATATAAATTTTTGGTTTAGCTTGTATCGGTATAGTCAAGGTGTTAGTATGCCACCGAATGACTCACAAAGTTTACCGAATAATGATAGCTGTAATTTGTAAACTTTCTACGTATTATTCGATGTTGTCTTTGATTTTTTTTTTTTTTTTTTTGGTGTGCTATACTCTACAACTTTTTAGGTTTAGTCCCACTTAAAAGGTCCTTTTAAAAATGGAAGTTACTAACAGAAACAAGATAAATCTTTTGTGTCCTTACCCAAAAAAAAAAAAAAAACACAAATCTTTTTTAGCAAGAAAAACAGGATATATTGTGGAGTCATAATTTGTCGTTCTTCTGTTCAACTTCAATCATGCACTATATTTGTTCAAATTTTTACCATGACTTTATTTGTTCGATTGTGTTTTTAAACTCGCTGAGTTGAAGAAGAAGACAAGAGAACAAATTAGACGAATGGAGAATTTTGCGGTTCTTAAAACAAGAAATGATCGTTTCAAATTGCCAATCGAGCACCGAGGCTTTTGGACTTGACTTTTCCACCAATATCAGTGTATCTAACTGATTCACATGCTTCAAGTTAAGGATCACAAGTTTTGCTTCCAATCTTTTGAGTCCTATTAATGCTTCGGCACAAATGCCCTCGAAAATCACTTGGAAATATGACTGTGTGTAAATTAGTCAATGTCCCATTCCATACGGCATGCTGATAGACTTGCCACAACCGAGTAAATTGAGATGCCGAAAATTTATCATGGTTAAGCCTACTTGAAATTTTCCGAGAAATGCACACTATTTGAGGTCTAGGTTCTTTAAAGGGAAAAGTGCCAAAAAAGTCTTAAACCTTTTGCCTTTGTGCCGATTTAGTCCTAAACCTTTTTTTGGTGCCGATTCAATCCTAAACCTTTTTAAGTTGTGCCAATTCGGTCATTTCCGGCCAATTTTGATCGGATTTTGCTGACTGGACGCTGGCCGGCTGACGTGGCTTGATCGGCGCTGACGTGGACAACTTTTAATATTTTTTAATTTTTTAATTTTTTTAAAAATATTAAAAATATTTTATTTATTTTTATTTTTTTATTTTTGACTTTTTCCTCCAGCCGGTCGCCAAGGTCCGGCGACCAACGGCCGAGGAGACCTCCGGCGAGGTGAGCCTTGCCCATGGCCTGATCTGGTCATGGGTGAGGCTCGCCCTCGCCGAATTTGGCGAGGTCGAGCCTCGCCGGCCATGGGTGAGGCTGGCCCTCGCCGGATCTGGCAAGGCGAGCCTCACCCATGGCTTGATTTGGCGAGGTCGGGCGAGGCTCGCACTTGCCAGATCTGGCGATGGCCGGCGAGGCTCGACCTCGCCAGATTCGGCGAGGGTGAGCCTCACCCATGGCCTGATCTGGCGTGGCGGCCATGGGCGAGGCTCGCCCTTGCCAGATCCAGCGAGGTCGGCCTCGCCCTCGCCGGAGGTCACCTCTGGCCGGTCGCCGGACCTTGGCGACCGGCTGGAGGAAAAAGACAAAAAAAAATAAAATAATAAAAATATTTAAAATATATATTTTTCAAAATTAAAAAATTAAAATATTATTAAAAGTTATCCACGTCAACGCCGATCAGGCCACGTCAGCCGGCCGGCGTCCAGTCAGCACAATCCGGCCAAAATTGGCTAGAAAAGACTGAATTGGCACAACTTAAAAAAGTTTAGGACTGAATCAGCACCAAAAAAAGGTTTAGGACTAAATCGACACAAAGGCAAAAGGTTTAGAACTTTTTTGGCACTTTTCCCGTTCTTTAAATTCTTCAAATTTCCAGTGCCACTCGGCCATTATTCTAATGAGGAACATAGGGCGAGATTGAACCTCCGTAGTCTTGAGTCTGCTACTGTAAGAAAGGCTATGATATTTCCAATGGTTCGACTCACCTATAGACACAAGCAACTCCTAGATGAGTACGGCTTTGAGGAACAAAGCTTTCAAGCTCTTGTTCTCATATATTAAACTGTTTAGATGTACATGCGAGTTATATTAGAAATGTTTCTCATAAAAAAAAATTGATGTAATATAAAGTAGTTAATACATCGCAATGGACCTATAACTCATAGACTTAAATTTTTAAGTAAAGATAGATCCAACTAGATATATTCATAAGCTTAGACTTGGCATTCCTTTTAGTGATTTCCTTAGGTGAAAGTATCAAACTTTTATTGCATGCACCTAATAATTGGTATCGGAGCTGAAGGCAGATGGTCCCATGTGGTCTACAAGGTGCAAGAATGCGCTCCTAATGGTAGCCTTCATGGTTTGATCTAGAGAAAGAGAATATGACACCTGAATTAAATGAGAGTGAATCTAACACTAAACGCACACATGATAGGGGGATTGTTGAGATGCACGTGAAATATCTTGCTTTGAAGAATTGATGTGGTATGAAGTAGCTAAAATATCATAGATGGATCATAAATTAGGCTTAATCTTTTGAGTAAAGGTCAATCTAATTAGATATGTTGATGAGCTCAGATTTGGTTCTCTCTTGAATATCTTCCTAGGTGAAGGCTTTTGATTTTTGTGGCGTGCTTCCAATACAAACATATAAAAAAAAAAAGACCATTCCGATACCTCAGAGACGAGTACTCCCTATTTTCTTTTCCTTATAAAGTGTTTTTAAAACCATCTTGTGGATTCAATAACTAAAATTACATGAGATGCTTCCATTTATGTGCTTGACATTTGAACACTCACGATTGAACCGATGCTACGGCCCTTGAAAGCTCATGCATTGGGTCATGCGTTTTGCATGACCAAATGTATCCATCGATATCCTCTTCCATGTCATGCAAGAATGATCTCTAAACCGACCCCTTAATTATATATTTCTCCTGCTTTGGGACTTTTACTATTTCATTGCAATGTGATAAACCCTTCAACTATCCAAATAGAGGTCACTTCGTGATCGGTCAATTCAGTGTCTTTTAAGAGTAAACTGCAATATCAACATTGCTTTATTCACAGTTGAAGATGACCATAACCTAGCTTAGTCTAGACATGATATCACTTAAAATTGGCTGAACTTGGATAGTTTAAAATCTTTGAAATGCAACCAGTCTCTTGCTGTGTTGCTTGATGAAGATACAGATGCTCTATCGCACTGATTATGAGGGAAAAATCTAGCTTTTATATTGACGATTTCCTCTATGATTTTATGAAGGTTATGCATTTGGGGTTAAAGGATCAAGATTGGGGGATCCCAATCTTAAGTCACCCAAAATTATAATTAGTAGAGATGTTACTTTTGATGTAACTATATGATTCACTCCATAAATGTGTTTTCAGTTAGTTCTGATGTTAATAGTACGAGAACCCAAGTATCCTGGGAAGTCGAGTTGAATGTGCCAGTACAGCAAAAACTGTGGTCTTCCCCAGCTATGCCTGGTCTATTTCGGAGGGAAGCAATGCCACATGAAGAGCAGGACTCTATTGCTATCAACGGGGATAGGAGGGAAGTCAAATAACTACGGCCATACAATGTGTTTTGTTGCATCTACCCTCCATGCTATTGAAAAAACTGACTCAGTAGATGAGCCATCCATGAATGTAGAAGCGCTGTCTGGCGTGGGTGGACTCTACTCAATGGCCAGCAGCTATGAAGAGATTTTCTCTTGAGAAGGACATAACATGAGAGCTTGTGAAAGCACCTCGAAGATAGTTTGCTGGAATCGGTATTTGAGAAGAATCGGTACTCTATAGGATCAGAGACCTATCATATAAAGCCATACTTGTTGCCAGGTGTTACATTTAAGTTCGTTAACTTTAGTGGTATCTTTTATCCAATTGTTAAATGTAGTTCAATTGTTCTTTGCTTGCTCTCGTTCCTATTCTTGGTATAAACTTCAGCTGAACTGTAGTTCTGATCTACTCTAGTTGTGCGGTGAAGTGTTGTAACCTTTATATCTGGTAACATATAATTTACAATTGCAGAACCTCATAGCTAAGTGAGGGAACTATTGCTTATGCGTTCAAGCTCTCAGCTAAAGCGTAACCATAGATAGATAAAAAGAAAATGTATATGCGGATAGTACACCAATACTCTGGTGTGGATAAGAAGCTTTTGCACATTAATAAGCATTTGGGCTTTTTTTTTGGGTATAAATGTGTGAATATCATTAATCAAATGAAGTATAGAGGCTTAGAAGCATCTTGCAGCATTACAAACATAGCTAATCATGTGAAAAAATGGAGGGAATAAGCCTCCACATGGCTGCTGACAAATTATTTGCCTGGGAGGGTCTATAATTTAGGAAAAGTGAAGCCTTAACTTTTACAATTTTATGTATCCCAGCTAAAAGAAAAAAGATCTCAATTGACTTATTCTGGAATTGTCTACAATTGCGCTCCATTCAAATACATGATCACTTAAAAGGGTACCTTGAGAGCCGCGCTTCGAAATTCTTGCCCTTTGAGGCTCTTATCACGCGATGAAATTCAAAATCTTATCCTCCTAAGGTACGCCAAATACCATTTTATGTGAGGTTACTTCACCATATACTCTCAGTCTAGTTACACTCGAAGAATAAATGAGTTCTGTCTTCTAGATGGGATATATAGAAGTCACATCGAATATCAACTCAGTTAAATATAAATGAAAAGTTTGAGAACCAGTTTTACTTTGGCCATGAATTTCCAGGCTTCGACCTCTGTTATCTTGAAAAATATTAGGAAAAACATACCAATCAAATTGGATAACATTTAATATTTAAGAAAAAAATCTCGAAATTTCCTACATAGAATGTCATTAATGGAAAGCAATTCGGTTGGCCAATCGCAAAGCACTATGTAACCGTTGGGGTTCAAGCGTCTTTCGCCACAATAAAAATTGCCTGCTTTGCGAGATTCTTGGAATCAAACCATTGTAACCATTTAAAAATATCACGAGCAAATTCCTGTAGAAATGGCTCTTATGATTTTAGGAGGCCTGCTAATCTCCATCAAAAATATTAATCAGAGGCTACTGTTTATCTCCTTGTACCGCCCAACAGGACCTCGTGTGGCCAAACCTGCACAGAAAAAATAGCCAATCAACTTCAAGATCCAAGTACATCCTCTCCTCACGTCACTATAATGTTCCAAGCCGACCAAACTGTTATGGAATCAATCTTGGATGGAAGAGTTGAGCAAGATGTTGCTCAAAGCACTCGAATGCAAATAATCAATCCCAATAATTTGGAGGATCGTTACATCGATTCTTGTGAATTAATTCTGAAACTTAGTTGATGTTTTCTGACATGATTGTGTCGCGACCAATTTTTTTCTAGGTGTGAACCACCTAGGGTTTGGCTAATGGATTGTTAAGCCTAGACTTAACTCGGGCTCTTCTAAGCCCATACCAATTTGCGATTTAAGTTCTTAACATGCAAATTTTTTAATTAAGAGTCGCCACTAATCTATTTTTGGTGTGGTTGATTAGAAACCCAAGTAAAGTAACGGGAGATTCACTTTACTCCTACGAACCAGAGATTTATGAGTTCGGGGACTTGATTACGCTAGGTTTCACTAACGCCCTTTCGGTACCTTTCTTTTTTATTTTGAAAAAAATGTTTGGCAAGCAGTTTGTATTGATTTTAAATTTATTTCCCTAACATGTGAGGTGTTCATGCGGGTGCGCAAACCACCAATTTAACACCCAAGAAAACAATTAAATAATGCAAAACTTACCTCAAAGCAACGAAAGCATCGGCAATGTTAAATTAAAATCCACATCAACATCCCTAGATATGGTTTCTAATTAACACGCAATTTTTATTTTGTTTTCACTTAATTAATGAAAATCATGCAATATGCAATGCAATATTAATTAAATGACCTAATTCTAATGACATGTAATTTCTAATTCAATGCATCTAACAAAAGTCACTAAATGACGTGCATTATATGAAACTAATTCTATATGACGTGCACATGATTTTTATTTTCCTAATAAGCATGCAATCTATTTATGAGAAATTATCTAAACCTATAATATGCAATCTTAACATACATGCAATGACGTGCAAAGAATGCCCTAATTCTACATGACATATGCATAATGACCTTTTTTGTGTTTTTTCTTTTTTTCTTTTTTTTTTAAATTTCGAAATTAAAAATTGCCAAATAATTAAACATGCAATCCAAGTTTTTAAAAACTAGCAACCTAAATTAATTGATTTGGTTTCTTTTTTTTTTTTGGAAATTCGAAATAAAATAGCTATTATGAACATGCAAACCCTAAAACTACATTTTTCGATTTTTTTAAAAAGAAAACTAATTTAAGTAACACCACATCAAATCAAGCCATATTGATACCCAAATCGGCGAACCATATCTCGCGCATGAGATCGGGTTGGCCAATTTCACATAAATCACGAATCGAATCTCGAGTGGGAGATCGGATTGGCAATTTTTAAGTAATTGCGAGTCGGATTCGAGCTTGAAAATCGGATCGACAATCACTAATTTCAAGGCAATTTCATATCATGGAATTTCAATTTCACATTAAAGGAATAATTACACTAAAAAGATGAAATAAAATAGCAAAAATAATAAAACAAAAATAAGATAAAGAAAATACCTAAATTTTCTTTTGTTTCTCTCTTTTTTTCTTTTCTTTTTTTTTATGAAAAGAAAAAGAAAAACAAAGCTGTGGCCGGTCCGGCGAGGGGAGATCACCGGCTAGGGTTCCGGCGAGGCTCCGGAGCGGCGTGTCGGCAGCGAGGCAGCAGGGAGCGTCGCGGGTCTGCTCGGGCTGGAGGCGAAGCGGAGGCGGCGTCGGGGCGGCACGGGCCTGCGTCGCGGGGGCTGCGTCGGGGCGCTTGGATCACGGGCTTCAGCCGGCGGGGCGCTGCAGGGACAGCGGGAGGCCTCTGGTGGCTGCGATGAGGAGCTCCGGCGTCTGGATCGGGCTGTTGGGCGCGGCGTCCAGTGAGAGAACCGGATCGGGGGCGAGCGTCGCGGCGCGGAGCAAGGGCAGCGTCAGATCTGGGTCTTCAACGAGGCTCGGCACCGGTGAAAGGGAAGCGTCGAGCTGGGTTCGGGCCTTCTGTCGTCGGGGACCTCGGATTTGCAGGCGGAGGGACTCCAGCGGTTGGATCTCGGCTCAGCTGCGGCTCTAGGTCACCGGTGGCTTGGGATCTGACGGCGGAGACAGATCTGCAGAGGAGGGTTGCAACGGCAGGGATTGGCGGGCGGAACAGGGGGCGGCGGCTTTACGCAGGCTCGCGGGTGGAGGCTCGGAGTGGCAGTCTGGTGTCGAGCTTTCAGCACGAGCTCAGGTGCGACCGTGGAGGTGGGCTGAGGCGCAAAGGCGCAGGGGCCAGCGGAGGTGGTCTGGGCGGTGGCCGACGGAGAGGATAGTAGGCGGTTGCAGCGGGCGTCGAGCGGCAATGGACACCGGTTGAGGAGTCTTCACGAAGAAGATGAACAGTGCTTCATCTTTTTCCTTTTCCTTTTTCTTTCTTTTTTTTTTTTTTTTACTGCTGCAGCACGTCCCCTCACACGAGCTCTCTCTGCTGGTATTCCCTTTCTGGAGATGTAGCTTTTCACCTAAAAAGAAGAATTTTCCCTTCCCTTCTTTTGTATTTGTTTAGAACTCTCTCACGCACAAATTTTTCGCTCAATGGATTTGCTCTCCATTTTTTCGAAAAATTCCCCCTACGTACGGCCATGTGTATCGATATGTGTGGCCTCCTCTAAACCCTACGTATGTTTTCTTATTTATAGGGCACAGATTAGAGTTTTTAAATTTTCCAAATCCATATCCATGAAGATTTCTTTTCGAAACGCAATATTTATTTTTTCCAAACGTAATATTTACTTTTGAATTGAAATTTCACAAAGATAAATCCGTAAAATATCTACGAGGATACGGGCTTGGACCGATTTGCTTTTTTCGTGGGCTTAGCCCAACTTATCAACTTAAAGTTTTTGAACCATCAATTCGAATCCATCCGTCACTGGCCCAATGTAAATGCAAATAAAAAATAAATGCACCTAAATCTATATGCTATGCAATTAATTATTTTTTCAGGGATAAAATTAACCCCAAATCTTTAATGCAATAAATGACTAATCGAAAAAAAATTTAGGTGTCAAAGCTGAGAGCTCTTTGAAGGTGAGCTCGAAGAGGTTGCCTTCAAAGACAAATTGAGACCTAAGTTTTGACTATGCACATGCATTGAATGAATTTTTTTTTTTTGTTGGAAAATGAATTCCATTTTTTAATGCAATTTATATGATGCATGGAAACTCAAATGATAAATGAACCTACCTGGAATAACTTACCTTCGAGGAGGATAGAGTAATTCGAGGTAGTGAGCGTTACCTGTCTAGGACCCGTACCAATCTATGGTCGCCTAGAATAGTAACATGACTTTGTGAATATGCTGCTTTCTTAGGACCCGTACCATTCTACGGTCACTCAGTATGGTAGAAAGGAGCTACTTTCTCAGGACCCGTACCATTCTACGGTCGCCCAATACGGCAGAAAGGTTTTGTAAGGAACTGCTTTCCCAGGACCCGTACCATTTTACGGTCGCCCAGTACGGCAAAAATGTTTTGTAAGGAAATGCTTTCCCAGGACCCGTACCACTCTACGGTCACCTAATACGGCAGAAATGTTTTGTCTAAGACCCATATCATTCTACGATCGCCTAAACGGGGATTCATTTTCCAGGACCCGTACCATTCTACAGTCGCCTGAATGAGGAAATTGCTTTTCCAGGACCCGTACCATTCTACAGTTGCCTGTTAGAGCAATAAATGTTGTTTAGGACCCGTACCATTCTACGGTCGCCTAAACGGGGATTTTTCTTGGCTAGGACTCGAACCATTCTTCGGTCGCCCAGCCTTGCGACAGAAATCATCCGACCAGGACCCGAACCATTCTTCGGTCGCCTTAATCAAATTGAATCTGGAAGAAAAATCTTTTGGGGACAACTCAATTGAGTGTCGGTATGCTTAAAAGGGAATACCTGTGCAATGACAAATATTCAAGATATGGATAGAGATATACTTACCTGGTGATATCTCTGATTCTTGGGGATATGTCTTTTGAAATTTAGATATCTTGTGGAGGTCTTTCACCTCATGGTGAAGGTTTCTCATTTCCTAATATCATGAAACATTTTGAAAGGAACTTGAATTACCTGTCAGACATGATTTAGAGCAATAACTGATATGCATTCATCAAAGAGATAGACAATCTGAGTTACTCTAGAATGCACATTTCAAAATTTAATGAGGTTTTCTTCAACTCAATCGGGGTTCATACATAATAACCTTTGCATCACCCAAATTTTCACTGGAGAGAATTATCATTCAAGACAATCTTCACTCGTGACATGGATTTCCTAAGAATACCAAATGAGGGACCTTCAGTTAGAAAGGACTTTCACTCACTCTCATTTAGAGGCTATTTTATGAGAATCACTCCGTCTCACTATCATCATACCTACAAGGGTCCAAGTATTCTCGCAAGCGGTACGACTTTACCAATCTGAGAGGTCTTTAATAGGGACCGTAATATGTACAAGATAAAAGAATGGAAGAACTGGGAGAGATGTTAGCCAAAGTATTCAAACGCAAACGATTAATCCCAATAATCCCGATGATAATTACATCACTTCTAATGGATTGATGACGAAACATTTTGATTGGCTCGGAACAATTTAATGATATAAGGAAAGGATGTACCTGGATCTCCAAGCTGATTGGGTATTTCTCTGTGTAGGTTAGGCCCCATGAGAAGATCATGTCGGGTGGTATGAGGAGATGAATAGTCTCCGATTAATATTTTCAATGGAGATTAGCAGACGTCGTAAAATCATTAGAGCCATCTCTCCACGGATTTGCTCATGATATAGTCAAAGGATGATAACCTCCATTTATCACTGCACACAATGGCTTTGGGGATGGAAACTGCACATATCTATATAGATGTAAGGTTTAAGGTTTTGCACGTTTTTGATAATTCAAATATGGCAGATTGATTTCTTTCAATTCACCAGTTTCTTTTCCTTTACTTAAATTGAAAAAGAAATCTGTGTGCTCCTTTATAATTTTGACAATACAATAAATATTTTGTCCTCAAATGGCACTTGGGCCAACAATAGAAATTTCTGAGTTGGGTAGCATTTAATATAATCAAGTATTAGTACTCTTTGAGTATATCTAGTTTTTCATTTACTTAAATTGAGAAAGAAATTTGTGTGCTCCTCTATAATTTTGACAACATGATAAATATCTTGTCCTCAAATGGCACATAATCAACAATGGAGATTTCTGATTTGGGTAACATTTCATACAATCTAGTATGCCACCAGATGATTCTCTAAATGTACCGAGTAATGACAGCTATAATTTGTAAATCCTGATTATTATTCATTGTTATCTTTAAATGTTTTTGTTTGCTTATCGCCACAATCTTTTAAAGCATAGCTCATTGAAAGTCCTTTCATAAAACTTTAATGAAGTCCGCTAACAAAAACATGGTAAATTGTCAAGTCATAACTTGTCATGCTTTTTTGTTCAACTTCAATCATAAACTTTGTTTGTTCAATTTTTTTTTTTTTTTAAACACAACTTGGCTTGCTTCATTTAGTTTTTAAACTCACCGAGTTAAATGAGAAAAGAAAATAGACAAACGTAGAATTTTGTGGCTCTTGTTTGATATAAGAAATGTTATGAACGCTTGAAATCGCCAATCAAGTACCGAGGCTTTTAGACTTGACTTTTTATATCAAAGGCGGTGTATCCAACTGATTCACATGCTCCAATTGAAGGATCTTGAGTTCTGCTCACAATCTTTTGAGTCCCTGGACGCTTTGGCACTAGCACCCTCTAGCCTCACGTCAGGCCCAGCGATCGGTGCTGCGATGGCGTCAGGGGGTCAGCGGTAGGACGTCGGGGAACGGCAGCAGCCGAGCACCGCAAAGGGTCACGGCTGGTTTGCTGGGGACGGCGTCGGGGCTACAACGGCACGGCTCGGGAGTGCGACAGAGCTGAATCGACCCCAGATCTGGACATTGGCCGACCCCTGCTCTTTGAAACCTACTTACTCAGCCTGACCCTCTCACTCCGGCCGATCTCGCTCAGCCCCTATCTCGCAGATCCGGAGCTCCCTTGCCCAGAACTCCTCCCCTCCAGCCAGATCTGAGATCTCCAGTGGCTCGCCTTTAGGCCTCCCCGAAGTCTCTCGAGGAAGGTCTTCCAGGCTTGCTACCGGTGATACCTCACTTTGCCGTTCTCTGTCCCTCTCCGATTCGCTCGTCGCCGTCCTCCCCCGAAGTCTCTCAAGGGGCAGGTCGTTTCAGCTCGCGACCTGCTCGCTCTCGCGCTCGCTCTTCAATCTTCCCCGAAGTCTATCTGGGGAAGGTTTCTAAGCTTACTCGTTTGTGTCCCTCGCCTTCCCCTCCGACGTCCTATTTATTGGCGCGGAGGCCAATCGACGGAGGTGCTCGGACCGCCGGTCCTTTGCGCTCCAAGCGGCCTCCACCGGCCGAACACGGCGTCCTATCGAAGGCTCTAGCTAGGCCGCCTACCACATTGAAGGCGTGTCTTCTCCGCTTGCCGCACTGTATGTCGCCGTCTACCCCTTCCGTTCGGCATCGCGCGCATCAGACTCCGTCGTGCGTGCTGCAATGCCAGTCGGGGAAGGAGACAAAGGAGGAAGAAGACAAGCAGGGGGGCCGGGCTTTGGGGAAAAAGGCCGGGCCTTAGGCCCCAGGGGGCCTGCGTGAGGAAGAGGAGACAGCCAGGGGGGGGGGGGGGGGCGCCCAGCCCTGATGGGCTGCTTTTATTTATTTATTTATTTTGTTGTTGTGGTTGTTATTATTTATTATCCGGAAAAAGAAAAAAAAAAGAAAGAAGAAACTAATGCCTAATTAAAAACCTAATCAAAATTTAGGTGTCAACATTATTATTATTATTATTATTATTATTATTATTATTATTATTATTATTATTGAATGTTATGTGACTTGATTGGTATTTCTTTACTAAATTTTTCATGATGATTGCAGTAGAAGTATTACAATTTCTTACATAGAATGTCATATTTAGTCAATCAATCTAAAAATAGGATGTAGTTGGTAGGGTTCAATTGGTTCTTATGAAGAAATAAATTGCTTGCTTTGTGATACCAATAATCTCACAAAGCAAGCAACCAACAATCTCACAAAGCGGGCAATTTATTTTGTCATGGTGCCGCTTGAAGCCCACTGTCTACGTCCTTCTTTGCGATTGATCAACTAAATTGGTTTCCATTTACGACATTCTTATAAGAATTTTGAAGACTTGTACCGCGATTGTCCAAAAAAAAATTAGTAAAGAAAGATCAGTCAAGTTGAATAACATTTAATATTAAAAAAGGACAGTTTTAGACATAGGATGACATAAATCGAAATCAATTTAGCTGATCAATCCAAAAGTAGAAGGGAGTTGGTGGGTTCAAGCAACTCTCACGGTAAAAGAAATTGCATACTTCATGAGACTATTTGTATCGAACCATTGCAATAATTTGGGATGAAATTGTCAAATAATTATAATGTTTTGATACAACAATCTCACAAAGCTAGCACTTTTTTCTGTTGCGGATTCACTTGAACGACACCATCGATATCCTACTTTGGGATTGGTTGACTAAATTGGTTTTCATTGATGACCTCTGTGTAAGAAATTTTAAGACTTCTATAACAATCATAAAAAAAGAAGAAGAAGAAATACCAATCAAGTTAAGAAGGAAAATATCAGAATTTCATACATAAGTTGTGCCATAAATTGACATCTATTTAGTCGATTAGTCCAAAAGTAGGATGTAGTTGGTACGGCTACTATGTAGTTAATGTTAACAAAAATCAATAAACCAAAATCTATAATTCAAACCAATAAATCACGAAAGCAAACTAAAATCCACAATCAATAATTTGAGGGACAAAAAGATAGTATTTCAAATAAGATTTGAGAAAAGAAGAAGTAATCACTGATTAAGACTACATAGTTAATGTTAATAACAATGTTCTCCTAACTTCAAACGAAGATCCAATAAACAAAGACAAATTCTCCAAGATCTGATGCAATAATTGCTTTGACATTGAACTTGCTTGTTGACAGAAGATCTATATCTAGTGACCATAACGAGAACCAGCCAGGAGTGGCCTAGTGGACCGAGAATGAACTGATGACCCGCTGTCCAGATCGAAGAGCAGTCTGAACGTTAGGTATCCATTCCACCTTGTGCCTTGAAGCGTCTCTGGACTGAGCCTTGACAATCTTGAGATGACCCCACAACGTCTGAGAACCAAACCAGAGCACCCTTGAAAGGAAATAAAGCTTATAGGGATGAGGTAAGTATACAAATCAAACCATCTTAAATTATGAACTAATTAAGACCATGAAATAATTATTCCACCAAACATCACATTCTCCAAAGTCTGCTAACACCAGCATAATTCTCCACAGATAAAGCGGGCCAACCCTCTCGATAGTTACAAGATGAGAACTCTAGACTCTTTTACTCTCATCTCTAGAGCAAATGCCTGGAAAGATGGCTTTCACGGTTTTAGAGGGTATGTCGATCTCCATTAAAAATGTTAATTGGAGGCTGCTATTCATCACCTCTTCCTGACCAACAAGATGTTCCTATGTGGCCTTACTTGCGCTAAAAAATTGCCGATAGGCTAGGAGATCTAGGTGCATCCTTTACTCATGTCATTATATTGTTCTGAGCCAACCAAACTATTACGGAAGCAATCTAGGACCAAAAAATTGAGTGAGATGTTGCTCAGAGCACTCAAATGCAAATAATCAACCCCTATAAATCTGAGTATTAATTGTGGATTGATTCCAAAACTTGAAAAATTCATAGAAAGTGAGAGCCTAAAGTTAAGCGAAAGGGCTTGTACAAGAGAAGGATGGAAAAACTGAGCAAAATGCTCGAACGCAGACAATCAATCCTAATAACCCCTAGGATAAATGCGTGGATTGATTTTGAAAGATTTTTGTTGGCTTGGAACAATTTAATAACATGAGGAAAGGATGCACTTGAATCTCCAAGTTGATATGCAATTGCTTAGTTAAGATAGGCCAACAGAGAAGATCTTGCGTAGCTGGAAGAGGAGGTGAATAGGAGACTCCAATTAACATTTTTGATGGAGATCAGCGAACCTCATAAAATCGTAAAAGCCACCTTTCTAGGCAGTTGCTCATGATAAGATCAAATGATGATAACTTTCATTCACAATGGTTCTCGAGATGTAAAATCACTTATTTATATAGATGTAAAAGTTAAAAGTGTTGCATGTTTTTGATAACTCGAATATGGTAGGTTGGTTTCCCTTTATTTACTTAAAATGGAAAGAAATATATGTGCTCCTCTATAATTTTGACAATATAATAAATATCTTGTCCTTAAATGGCACTCGGGTCAATAATGAAATTTCTAATTTAGATGTAAGGGTTAAAATGTGTTGCCTGTTTTTTACAAACTCAAGTATGGTAGGTTGATTTTCTTCTATTTACCTTGATTAAAAAGAAATCTGTGTGCTCCTCTGTAATTTTGACAATATGATAAATATCTTGTCTTTAAATGTCACTTTGAGTCAATAATACAAAATTTTGGTTTAGACGTATTGGACAAAAGTGTTGCATGTTTTTACAATTTGAGTATGGTAAGTTGGCTTCCTTTTATCTACTTACATTAAAAAAAAAAAAAAATCTGTGCGCTCCTCTTGATTTTGACAGTATCATAAATGTCTTGTCCTTAAATGGAACTTGGATCAACAATGCAAATTTTTGGTTTAGATGTAAGGGTTAAAATTGTCGCATGTTTTTGATAATTCGAGTATGGTAGGTTGGTTTAATTTATTTGGTTCAATTAAAAAAAAAAATTGTGTGGTCCTCCATAATTTTGACAATATAATAAATATCTTGTCCTTAAATGGCACTCGGGTCAATAATGAAATTTCTAATTTAGATGTAAGGGTTAAAAGGTGTTGCCTGTTTTTTACAAACTCAAGTATGGTAGGTTGATTTTCTTCTATTTACCTTGATTAAAAAGAAATCTGTGTGCTCCTCTATAATTTTGACAATATGATAAATATCTTGTCTTTAAATGTCACTTTGAGTCAATAATACAAAATTTTGGTTTAGACGTATTGGACAAAAGTGTTGCATGTTTTCACAATTTGATATGGTAGGTTGGCTTCCTTTTATCTACTTACATTTAAAAAAAAAAAAAAAAAAAAAAAAAAAAAAAAAAATTGTGCACTCCTCTTGATTTTGACAGTATCATAAATGTCTTGTCCTTAAATAGAACTTGGATCAACAATGCAATTTTTTCGTTTAGATGTAAGGGTTAAAATTGTCGCATGTTTTTGATAATTCGAGTATGGTAGGTTGGTTTAATTTATTTGGTTCAATTAAAAAAAAAATTGTGTGGTCCTCCATAATTTTGACAATATAATAAATATCTTGTCCTTAAATGGCACTCGGGTCAATAATGAAATTTCTAATTTAGATGTAAGGGTTAAAATGTGTTGCCTGTTTTTTACAAACTCAAGTATGGTAGGTTGATTTTCTTCTATTTACCTTGATTAAAAAGAAATCTGTGTGCTCCTCTATAATTTTGACAATATGATAAATATCTTGTCTTTAAATGTCACTTTGAGTCAATAATACAAAATTTTGGTTTAGACGTATTGGACAAAAGTGTTGCATGTTTTTACAATTTGCGTATGGTAGGTTGGCTTCCTTTTATCTACTTACATTTAAAAAAAAAGTAAAAAATCTGTGCGCTCCTCTTGATTTTGACAGTATCATAAATGTCTTGTCCTTAAATGGAACTTGGATCAACAATGCAAATTTTTGGTTTAGATGTAAGGGTTAAAATTGTCGCATGTTTTTGATAATTCGAGTATGGTAGGTTGGTTTAATTTATTTGGTTCAATTAAAAAAAAAATTGTGTGGTCCTCCATAATTTTGACAATATAATAAATATCTTGTCCTTAAATGGCACTCGGGTCAATAATGAAATTTCTAATTTAGATGTAAGGGTTAAAATGTGTTGCCTGTTTTTTACAAACTCAAGTATGGTAGGTTGATTTTCTTCTATTTACCTTGATTAAAAAGAAATCTGTGTGCTCCTCTATAATTTTGACAATATGATAAATATCTTGTCTTTAAATGTCACTTTGAGTCAATAATACAAAATTTTGGTTTAGACGTATTGGACAAAAGTGTTGCATGTTTTCACAATTTGATATGGTAGGTTGGCTTCCTTTTATCTACTTACATTTAAAAAAAAAAAAAAATTGTGCACTCCTCTTGATTTTGACAGTATCATAAATGTCTTGTCCTTAAATGGAACTTGGATCAACAATGCAATTTTTTCGTTTAGATGTAAGGGTTAAAATTGTCGCATGTTTTTGATAATTCGAGTATGGTAGGTTGGTTTAATTTATTTGGTTCAATTAAAAAAAAAAATTGTGTGGTCCTCCATAATTTTGACAATATAATAAATATCTTGTCCTTAAATGGCACTCGGGTCAATAATGAAATTTCTAATTTAGATGTAAGGGTTAAAAGTTGTTGCCTATTTTTTACAAACTCAAGTATGGTAGGTTGATTTTCTTCTATTTACCTTGATTAAAAAGAAATCCGTGTGCTCCTCTATAATTTTGACAATATGATAAATATCTTGTCTTTAAATGTCACTTTGAGTCAATAATACAAAATTTTGGTTTAGACGTATTGGACAAAAGTGTTGCATGTTTTTACAATTTGAGTATGGTAGGTTGGCTTCCTTTTATCTACTTACATTAAAAAAAAAAAAAAAATCCGTGCGCTCCTCTTGATTTTGACAGTATCATAAATGTCTTGTCCTTGAATGGAACTTGGATCAACAATACAAATTTTTGGTTTAAATGTAAGGGTTAAAATTGTCGCATGTTTTTGATAATTCGAGTATGGTAGGTTGGTTTCATTTATTTGGTTCAATTAAAAGAAATTGTGTGGTCCTCCATAATTTTGACAATATCATAAATATCATGTCCTCAAACGATACTCGGGTCAACAATGCAAATTTCTAGTTTAGATTTAAGGGTTAAAAGTGTTGCATGTTTTAGATAATTCGAGTATGGTAGGTTGGCTTCCGTTTTTTTACTTAAATTAAAGAGAAATCAGTGAGCTCCTTTGTAATTTTGACAATTAATGAATATCTTATCTTTAAAAGGCACTCGGGTCAATAATGCAAATTTCTGTTTTAGACGTAAGGATTAAACGTGTTGCATGTTTTTCATAATTTGAGTATAAGGGTTGAAATCATTTTATACTTAAATTAAAAAGAAATCTATGCGCTCCTCTATAAGTTGATAATATCATAAATATGTTGTCCTTAAATGGTACTCAGGTCGACAATGCAAATTTCTATCTTAGATGTAAGGGTTAAAAAAGTTGCATGTTTTTTATAAATCGAGTATGGCTGGTCGATTTCATTTTATTTAATTCAATTAAAAAGAAATTTGTGTAGTCCTCCATAATTTTGACAATATCATAAATATCTTGTTGTTAATTGGCATTTGGGTCAACAATGCAAATTCCTAGTTTAGATGTAAGGGTTAAAAGCGTTGCATGTTTTTGATGATTCGAGTATGGTAGGTTAGCTTCCTTTTATTTACATAAATTAAACATAAATCTATGTACTCTTCTATAATTTTGACCGTATCATAAATGTCTCATCTTTAAATGCCACTCAAGTCAACAATGTTCTGATTTAGATGTAAGGGTTAAAAGTGTTGCATGTTTTTTATTATTATTATTTTTTTATAAACTCGAATACAATATGTTGGTTTCCTTTTGTTTACTTTAATATAAAGAAATCCATGTGCTCCTCTTTACTTTTGACAATGGGATAAATATATTGTCCTTAAATGGCACTCGAGTCAATAATGCGAAATTTTGGTTCAGATGTATAGGATAAAAATGTTGCCTGTTTTTTTTTTTTTTTTTAATTTATATAATTCAAGTATGGCAAGTTGGCTTCCTTTTATTTACTCAAATTAAAAAGAAATCTATGCGCTCATTTATAATTTTGATAGTATCACAAACATCATGTCCTTAAATGGCACTTGGGTCGACAATACAAATTTTTGGTTTAGATATAAGGGCTAAAAGTAATACACGTTTTTTTTTTTTTTTTTTTTTAAAATTTGAGTATGGTAGGTTGGTTTCATTTTATTTAATTCAATTAAAAAGAAATACGTGTGGTCCTTTATAACTTTGAAAATATAATAGATATCTTGTTTTTAATGGTGCTCATAATGCAAATTTCTAGTTGAGATATAAGGGTTAAAATGTTGCATATTTTCAATAATTCGAGTGTGGTAGGTTGGTTTTCTTTTATTTACTTAAATTAAAAGGAAATCTATGTGCTTCTCTATAATTTTGATAGTACCATAAATATCTTGTTTTTAAATGGTACTTGGGTCAACAATGCAAGTTTTTGGTTTAGATATAAGGGCTAAAAATGTTGCATGTCTTTTCTAATTTGAGAGTGGTAGGTTGGTTTCATTTTATTTAATTCAATTAAAAAGAAATCTATATAGGCCTCTATAACTTTGAAAATATCATAAATATCTTGTCCTTTAACGACACTGGGGGTCAACAATGCAAATTTATCGTTTAGATGTAAGAGTTAAAAGTGTTAAATGTTTTTGATAATTTGAGTATGGTAGGTTGGCTTCCTTTTACTTAATTAAATTAAAAAGAAATATGTGTGCTCCTCTATAATTTTGACAGTATCATAAATATATTGTCCTTAAATAGGACTCAAGTCAACAATGCAAATTTTTGGTTTAGATGTAAAGGTTAGATGTGTTGCATGTTTGTGATAATTTGAGTATAGGAGGTCGGCTTCTTTCTATTTACTTACTTAAATTAGAAAGAAATCCAAGTTCTAATTTTGACAATATAATGAATATCTTGTCCTTAAAAGTGCACTCGAGTCAACAATGCAAATTTCTGCTTTAGATGTAAGGATTAAAAGTGTTTTTCATAATTTGAATATGGTAGGTTAGTTTTGACAATTTGGTAAATATCTTGTCCTTAAATGGCACTTGGATCAATAATGCAAATTTCTGGTTTAGATGTGAGGGAAAAAGTGTTGCATTTGTTTGAGAATTCGAGTATGATTGGCTTGTTTCCTTTTATTTGCTTAAATTAATAAGAAATCTTTGTGCCCTTTATAATTTTGACAATATGATAAATATATTGTCCTTAAATAGCACTTGGGTTAACATTGTAAATTTCTGGTTTAGATGCAAGGGTTAAAACTGTTCCTTGTTTCTGATAATTCAAGTATGGTAGGTTTTTGACCAAAAAAAAAAGTACGATAGGTTGGTTTCACTTTATTTAATTCCATTAAAAAGAAATCTGTGTGGGTCTCTATGATTTTGACAATATCATAAATATCTTGTTGTTAAATGGCACTTGGGTCAACAATGCAAATTTCTGGTTTAGATATAAGGGTTAAAAGTGTTGCATTTTTTTTATAATTCTAGGGTAGTAGGTTGGCTTCCTTTTATTTACTTAAGTTAAAAAAAAAAAAAAAAAAATCTGTGTGCTCCTCTATAATTTTGGCAGTATCATATATATCTTGTCCTTAAATGGCATTGAGGTCAACAATGCAAATTTCTTTTAGATGTAAGGGTTAAGAGGAGTTGCACATTTTTGATAATTCAAATATGATTGGTTGTTTTCTTTTATTTACTTAAATTGACAAGAAATATGTGTGCTTCTCTATAATTTTGACAATATGATAAATTTATTGTCCTTAAATGGCACTTAGGTCAACAATACAGATTTCTATTTTAGATGTAATGGTTAAAAATATTGCATGCTTTTGATAATTTGAGTATGTTAGGTTGGTTTCTTTTTTTATTTAAATTAAAAATAAATATGCGTGCTCCTCTATACCTTTGATAATATGATTAATATTTTGTCCTTAAATGGCACTCGGGTCAACATTCCAAATTTATGGTTTAGATGTAAGGGTTAAAAGTGTTGCATGTTTTTGATAATTTGAGTATAGTGAGTTGGTTTCCTTTTATTTGCTTTAATAAGAAATCTCTACTCCTCTATATTTTTGACAATATGATTAATATGTTTTCCTTAAATGGCACTTGGGTCATAGATGTAATTTTTTGGCTTAGATGTAAGGGTTAAAATTGTTTCATATTTTTGACAATTCGTGTATGGTAGATTGGTTTCCTTTTATTTAGTTAAATTAAAAAAGAAATTGTGTGCTCCTCTATAATTTTGACAACACTTGGATAATGCTAATTTCTACTTAGATGTAAAGGTTAAAAGTGTTGCATGTTTTTGATAACTTGAGTATGGTAGGTTGGTTTTCTTTTATTTTTATTTTTTAAATTAAAAACAAATATTTGTGCTTCTCTATAAGTTTGATAATATGATAAATATCTTGTCATTAAATGTTACTTGGGACAACAATACAAATTTTTGGTTTAGCTTGTGTACGGTATAGTCAAGGTGTTAGTATGCCACCGAATGACTCGCAAAGTTTACCGAATAATGATAGCTGTAATTTGTAAACTTTCTACGTATTATTCAATGTGGTCTTTGATTTTTTATTTTATTTTTTTTGGTGTGCTATACTTACAACTTTTAAGGTTTAGTCGCAATTACAAGGTCTTTTTAAAAACTTCAATGGAAGTTACTAACAAAAACAAGATAAATCTTTTTTAGCAACAAAAACAGGATATATTGTCGAGTCATAATTTGTCGTTCTTCTGTTCAACTTTAATCATGCACTATATTTGTTCAAATTTTTACCATTACTTTATTTGTTCCATTGTGTTTTTAAACTCGCTGAGTTGAAGAAGAAGATAAGAGAACAAATTAGACGAATGGGGAATTTTGTGGTTCTTAAAATAAGAAATGAGCGTTTCACATTGTCAATCGAGCACCGAGGCTTTTGGACTTGACTTTTCCACCAAGATCAGTGTATCTAACTGATTCACATGCTTCAAGTTAAGGATCACCAGTTTTGCTTCCATTCTTTTGAGTCCTATTAATGCTTCGGCACAAATGCCCTCGAAAATCACTTGGAAATATGACTGTGTGTAAATTAGTCAATGTCCCATTCCATACGGCATGCTGATAGACTTGCCACAACCGAGTAAATTAAGATGCCGAAAATTTATCATGGTTAAGCCTACTTGAAGTTTTCTGAGAAATACACACTATTTGAGGTCTAGGTTCTTTAAATTCTTCAAATTTCCAGTGCCACTCGGCCGTTATTCTTATGAGGAACATAAGGCGAGATTGAACCTCCGTAGTCTTGAGTCTGCTACAGTAAGAAAGGCTGTGATATATCCAATGATTCGAATCACCTATAGACACAAGCAACTCCTAGATGAGTACGGCTTTGAGGAACAAAGCTTTCAAGCTCTTGTTCTCATATATTAAACTGTTTAGATGTAAGTGCTACTTATGTGAGGTTACTTCACCATATACTCTCAGTCTAGTTACACTCGAAGAATAAAAGTGTTCTGTCTTCTAGATGGGATATATAGAAGTCACATTGAATATCAACTCAGTTAAACATAAATGAGAAGTTTGAGAACCAGTTTTACTTTGGCCATGAATTTCCAGGCGTCGACCGCTGTTATCTTGAAAAATATTAGGAAAAACATACCAATCAAATTGGATCACATTTAATATTTAAGAAAAAAATCTCTAAATTTTCTACATAGAATGTCATTTATGGAAAGCAATACGGTTGGCCAATCGCAAAGCACTATGTAGCCGTTGGGGTTCAAGCGCCTTTCCCCACAATAAAAATTGCCTGCTTTGCGAGATTCTTGGAATCAAACCATCGTAACCATTTGAAAATATCACGAACAAATGCCTGTAGAAATGGCTCTTATGATTTTAGGAGGCCTGCTAATCTCCATCAAAAATATTAATCAGAGTCTACTGTTTATCTCCTTGTAACGCCCAACAGGACCTCATGTGGCGAAACCTGCACAGAAAAATAGCCAATCAACTTCAAGATCCAAGTACATCCTTTCCTCATGTCACTATAATGTTCCAAGCCAACCAAACTGTTATGGAATCAATCTTGGATGGAAGAGTTGAGCAAGATGTTGCTCAAAGCACTCGAATGCAAATAATCAATCCCAATAATCTGGAGGATTGTTACATCGATTCTTGTGAATTAATTCCGAAACTTAGTTGATGTTTTCTGACATGATTGATTACTCTTTTTGTGGTATGGTTTTGTAACAAATGACCTTACTGAACATGGTTGATAGATTCATTGGGAGAAACAAACAATAATTGGGGGATGATATGATTAGGGTTTGGTTTGAAATTAACTATTGGCTAACACTTAATTTGCTCGAAAACTTGAAAAGATCAAAGAAAGTGAGAGCCTGAAGTTAAGTAAAACGTCTTGTACAAGATAAAAGAATGGAAGAACTGGGAGAGATGTTTGCCAAAGTATTCAAACGCAAATGATTAGTCCCAATAATCCTGATGATAATTACATCACTTCTAATGGGTTGATGACGAAACATTTTGATTGGCTTGGAACAATGTAATGATATGAGGAAAGGATGTACCTGGATCTCCAAGCTGATTGGGTATTTCTCTGTGTAGGTTAGGCCCCATGAGAAGATCATGTCGGGTGGTATGAGGAGATGAATAATCTCCGATTAATATTTTCAATGGAGATTAGCAGACCTCGTAAAATCATCAGAGCCATCTCTCCACGGATTTGCTCATGATATAGTCAAAGGATGATAACCTCCATTTATCACTGCACACAATGGCTTTGGGGATGGAAACTGCACATATCTATATAGATGTAAGGTTTAAGGATTTGCACGTTTTTGATAATTCGAATATGGCAGATTGATTTCTTTTCATTCACTGGTTTCTTTTCATTTACTTAAATTGAAAGAAATCTTTGTGCTCCTTTATAATTTTGACAATATAATAAATATTTTGTCCTCAAATGGCACTTGGGGCAACCAATGAAATTTCTGAGTTGGGTAGCATTTAATATAGTCAAGTATTAGTACATCACTAGATTACTCTTTAAGTATATCTAGTTTTTCATTTACTTAAATCGAGAAAGAAATTTTTGTGCTTCTCTGTAATTTTGACAACATGATTAATATCTTCTCCTCAAATGGCACATAATCAACAATGGAAATTTCTGATTTGGGTAACATTTCATATAATCTAGTACGCCACCAGATGATTCTCTAAATGTACCGAGTAATAATAGCTGTAATTTGTAAATCCTGATTATTATTCATTGTTATCTTTAATATTTTTGTTTGCTTATCAGCCACAATCTTTTAAAGCATAGTTCAATGAAGGTCCTTTTATAAAACTTAAATGAAGTCTGCTAACAAAAAAATGATAAATTGTCAAGTCATAACTTGTCATGCTTTTTTGTTCAAGTTCAATCACAAAGTTTGTTCGTTCATTTTTTTTTTAACACAACTTGGCTTGCTTCATTTAGTTTTTAAAGTCACCGAGTTAAAAGAGAAAAGAAAACAGACAAACGTAGAATTTTGTGGCTCTTGTTTGATATAAGAAATGTTATGAACGCTTGAAATCGCCAATCAAGCACCGAGGCTTTTAGACTTGACTTTTTATATCAAAGGTGATAGGGGTGTGCACAAGAACTGGGATCCGCTCGAATCGCCTAGAATCGGCGGTTCTTGAGGGAATTGGTTTGGTTCCCGGTTCCAATTTATGGGAACCGGTGGGTACCGGTCCTGTTCCCGGTTCCATGGGCGGATCCACTCGTCCGTCCACCCGGACCATATTGATTAATTTTTAATATTAAAAAAAATTACTAAAACAAGCCCTATATTTGTAAACGATCTAATCGCCATTGTTTAGCAATTGTGTCTCACTGTCTCTTCGATTCTGTCTCTCTCTCTCTCTCAATCTGTCTCTTCCTCCTATCACCATTTTGATTCCGTTGACAGAGTTGCAGCGATCTAATCCTCGAGCATCGACGCCGCTACTGTTGCTCCTCCGCCACTGTTGTCTACCCCCTCGCGCCAGCCGCCATAGCCTCTATTTCGTCAAGCAGTGACCCGCGACGCCACAGCTCGCCTCTGCGTTGACCACCGCGCCAGCATCCGCGAGCGCCCTTCGCCCGCTCGCCCGTCACCGCGTTCACCTTCGCTTTTGCTGCTTTCTGTCTGAGCACCACCGCCGTTGCTTCTGCTCCGGGCCCATTTCGCCAGCAATCTAACGCTATTGCAGCCCCTACAACCATGACAACCAACACTAGCAGATCCTGAACCGTCACTGCGCCTTCGTCGCTACTCCGCCGCCCCTCCGGGTGATCCCTATAGCCCCTGCGACTCCGGTTTCCCCTGTCCATTGCTGGTTCGCCTTGTTACTGACGCCACACCTCCGCCGATCTCCTCATCAGAGCTCCACATGAGCGTCCATCTAGCACCTCACCGCTGTTTTTCCACCTCACCAAATCGTGACACCGACCAACGAATTGCTGCCTTGCACAGCGAAAGTCTTTACCTCGACGAGCCTCTGCTCTCCTTCACGCGTGGGTGCCTTTGACGATGACGTCGATTTTGCCGCCGCCCTGATTCGAGAAGCCTAATTGCAGCGACACCAAGCTTGTTCTTTTTTCCTTCATCTCATGGTCAGTGAGACCGGTTCCCGGGTGGATCCATGCAACAAACGGGTGGATCTCGGTTCCAATTTTTCGGAAACGGTCCTTAGCGGGTAGTTCCTAGTTCTAGATCGGGAACCGCCTGCCCGGACTATGCACACCCCAAAAAGGTGATGTATCCAATTGATTCACATGATCCAATTGAAGGATCTTGAGTTATGCTCCTAATCTTTTGAGTCCATTAGACGTTTTGGCACCAACACCCTCTAGCCTCACGTTGAGTCAAGCGACCAGTGTTACGATGGCATTAGGGGGGTCAGTAGTAGGACATCGGGGAACAGTAGCAGCCCATCATTGCAAAGGGTCACGGCTGGTTTGCTGGGGACGTCGTTGGGGCTATGGTAGCACGGCTCAGGAGTGCAATGGAGCTGAATCGACCCTAGATCTTGACCTTGGCCGACCCCTGCTCTTTGAAACCTACTTAGCCCGACTCTCTCACTTCGGCCGATCTCGCTTAGCACCTATCTCGTAGATCCGGAGCTCCCTTGCCCATAACTCCTCCCTTCCAGCTAGATCTGAGCTCTCCGGCGGCTCACCTTCAGGCCTCCCCCGAAGTCCCTCGGGGATGGTCTTCGAAGTTTGCTTTCGATGATCCCTCACTTTGCCATACTTTGTCTCTCTTGGGTTCGCTTGCTACCATCCTCCCCGGAAATCTCTTAGGGGCAGGTCGTTTCAACTCGTGACCCGCTCACTCTCACGCTCGCTCTTCAATCTTCCTCGAAGTCTATCTGGGGAAGGTTTCTGAGCTTGCTTGTTTGTGTCCCTCGCCTTCCCCTCCAACGTCCTATTTATAGGCACTGAGGCTGGTCGATGGAGGTGCTCAGACCATTGGTCCTTTGCTCTCCGAGCGGCCTCCGCCGGCCAAATCGGCGTCCTGATCAAAGGCTTTAGCTAGGCCGCCTACCACATTGAAGGCGTGTCTTCTCCACTTGTTGCACCGTACGTCGCCGTCTACTCCTTTCCATAAAGCATCGCGCGCGTCGGACTCCTTCGCGCCTGCTGCAACTCTAGTCGAGGAAGTTGACAAAAGAGGAAGAAGACAAGTAGGGGGGCCGGGCTTTGGGGAAAAAGGCCGGGCCTTGGGCCCCAAGGGGCTTGCTCGAGGAAGAGGAGATAGAGGAGGGGGGCGCTGGGCGTGAAGTACAACCCCGATGGGCTGCTTTTTTGTTTATTTTTATTTATTTTTTGTTGTTATTATTATTACTTATTATCCGAAAAAAGGAAAAAAAGAAAGAAAGAAGAAACTAATACCTAATTAAAAACCTAATTAAAATTTAGGTGTCAACATCATCATCATCATCATCATCATCATTATTATTATTATTATTATTATTATTATTATTATTATTATTATTATTGAATGTTATGTGACTTGATTGGTATTTCTTTACTGAATTTTTCATGATGATTACGGTAGAAGTATTAAAATTTCTTGCATAGAATGTCATAAGTGGAAATCAATTTAGTCAATCAATCTAAAAATAGGATGTAGTTTTTTTTTTTTTTTTTTTTTGGTCAGAAATATAGGTTTTGCATTACTAATTGACAGGTTTACATAAGAACTAGGTATTACAACCGGAAGCTATTGCTTCAGCAGCTACCAAGCTTTGTAAGATAAAATGAGGGAAAATATTCCAGTTATGGGCCATGTCAGATCGACCGTGGGCCTTGGCAGCCAAATTAGCAACTCATTAGCTTCCCTCTTGCAATGCTGAAGACGGAAATTAGGGCACAGGGAAAGCAAATGACCAATCTCTGCGAACAGAGCCCGTTCTTCCCATGGGGGATTCCGAATCTGATGAAGAATCTCGAGCAAGACCAAACAGTCAGATTCGATGATAATATTAGCCATATGGAGTCCCTGATGCAGCAGATGAGCAAGAGCAAAAGCGAGCGCCTGTACTTCGGTTTGAAAAGGAGAGGTAGCAGGACATCGTTGAGTATAAACATCGGTAAGTACCCTTTGATGATTTTGGCTTATACACGCGATGTTTCCTTCTTGACATCCCGGTTGATGAGAGGCGTCTATATTGCATTTGATGTATCCCCAATCCGGAGGTTTCCAAAATAAAATTGATCCACGATCAGGGGGATGCTCTGTTTGCGATTCCTCCGATCGTGGATGATTTGAAGAGCAAAGGCTGTGAATCCGTGTCAGAGCAAAGGCATCGATTACTGCTTGGGTTGGATCAAGACTGATTTGTCGGAAAATCCGATTGTTGCGTTGGCACCAAATTTGCCAGAATACATGAGCGATAGTCTCCAATCTAGGTACCAGTTTAGTGTTAGTTGCTCTGTCTGAAAACCACTCTTCGAGACGATTGAATGTTGAGAGGAGAGACTAGTATGTTGATCTGCTGATGATTCCATATCCCATGTGTCCATGAGCAAAAGAAGAATAAATGTTCAATTGTTTCTGGAGAGTGTTGATTGCATATTTCAGAAATAGGATCAAAGATGATATGCCTAGCAAATAGATTAGCCTTGGTGGGAAGGGCATTGTGGCATGCTGACCATAAAAATAGACGGATTTCTGATCTGTGTTGATTTTCCATAATTTGCGCCAAAGACTGCTGGGTTGTTGATAGGATGATGATGCGTGGTTACCCCGTAGCGTTACTGGCTTGCTGACAATAGTCCTGTAATTGCTTTTAACTGTATGATTGCCATCCTTCGTGGCTGTCCACACTAACTGATCAGCAGCGTGTAGCGGTCTGATAGGGAGAGTAAGTATTTCTGATGTGATGTTGGCATCAAATAAATCTGTTATAAGATGAACAATCCAAGTATGGTGGATTGGGTCAATAAGATCTGCCACCAGCCCTGGTTCGTCTCTTCTAGTTCGTCCTCCAATTGGGCCAGAGGGTAACCAGCTATGATCACGAATTTTGATGTTCTTTCCATCCACAACAGACCTTCGTACATTAGGTAGGATGGCGTCCCTTCCAAAAAGAACACTCCGCCAACCCCATGATGGGCGCGGACCAAGTTCAGCTGAGTGAAGATCTTTAGTTTGGAAATATAATCCTTTGAAGAGTCGACACCATAACAAGTTTGGCTATTGAAGTAGACGCCATGCTTGCTTGCCAAGTAACGCTTTGTTAAAGGCTAACAAATCTCGGAAGCCTAGCCCACCATTCACCTTGGCTGTTTTCAACAAATCCCAACTTTGCCAATGCACTCCACGCCTTTGTTTATCGTTTCTCCACCAGAAATTGGAGATTTTCTGTTCAATCTTATGACACAATGATATAGGAAGTTTGAAAATAGACATAGTATATTGCAGAATAGCTTGCACGACAGATTTCGGTAGGATTTCCTTGCCCCCTTTTGATAATAAAAGTTCTTTCCAGCCCTCAAGTTTTGCATTTACCTTGCCTAATATCTAGCTAAACATGTATGTTTTGGATCGCCCCCATTCAAATGGAATTCCCAAGTATTTCCCATACTTCTGTAATACCGGTACCCTAAATTCTGCCGCTAAATTGAGCTTAAGACTCCAAGAACAAGATTTAGTAAAAAACATGCCAGATTTATTCCTATTAATGACTTAGCCAGTAGCTAGACAATATTGATTCAAGATATTGGATAGGTTTTGACATTCCATGAGGGTTCCTTTAAGGAAGAAGACTAAATCATCAGCGAAAAATAGATGGGAAAGAGTAGGACAAAACCCGTTAAGTTGGATCCCTTTTAGATGGCCCATATTTACAGCTTGATGAATAAGGGAGGAAATAACATTCGCCACTAAAATGAAGATATAAGGGGGAAAGTGGGTCCCCTTGACATAAGCCTCTGGATGGTTGGAAATATTGGAGTTGTTCTCCATTGAAACGTACACTTAAAGATGAAGTTGTGATACATTGCATCACCATTCTGACCCATGATTGATGAAAACCCAATTTAAGTAGATAATCCTGTAGGAAATCCCATTCAACCTTGTCATAGGATTTTTGCATGTCCATTTTGAGTAGTGCATTAAAATGACGCTTCCTGATCCTTGTGTTGAAGTGATGAATAACCTCCTGAACAATTAACACATTATCCTGAATTTGACGCTCGCTCACAAAGGCAGCCTGTTCCAGTGAAATGAGTTCACCAAGCCACGGTTTTAGACGATTTGCCAACACCTTAGAGATGATCTTATAAGCATAATTACACAAGCTAATCAGTCGAAATTGATCGAGGCTTTCAGGGTGGTTGGTCTTAGGAATCAACACTAGTACCGTCTTATTAAGATCTCTAGGCAGGACCCCCACAGAAAAAAACTCATGAACTAAACTGAATAGATCATGTTGAATGATATCCCAATGGGTCTGATAAAAAAAGTCCATTCAGACCATCGGGCCCTGGAGCTTTCAGCGCACCCAACTTGAAAGTCGCCAATCTAACCTCCTCTTTTGTAAGCTCAGCAATTAAATGCTCATTCATCTCATCAGACACTAACGGTTGACATTGATCTAGGATTGGTCTATAGTCCCGGTAACCAACTGAGGTGTATAAATTGGAGAAATAGTCATAATTCATCTCCTTTAAGGTCGGAATATCTCTCACCCAGTTAAGGCTCGCATCCCTTAACATTCCAATCTGATTTCGCTGCCTCCGCTGCACTATAGTGGCATGAAAGAATTTGCTGTTTTTGTCTCCCCATTTTAACCAGTTAACACGAGAACGCATAGCCCAAAATTGTTCTTCCTGCTACCATAGTGTCTGGATTTCCCCACGCAATTGTTCCGCTTCTTTAGTATCAGCGTTGGAAAGATATGGCTTGTTAATAAGAGATTGGAGCTACTGTTGTAAGGCTGGCACCCTCAGGTGAGCATTCTCAAATTTTGACCGACTCCATTTTCTTAGATTAAAAGAAACAATTCTGAGTTTGCGCAAAGGATGGGAATTGCGTACCTGGATAGAGTTCCATGTGTTAGAAATAACCTCTCTACACTTCGGATCTTGGTTCCAATACGCTTCAAAGACAAAAAGGCGTTGACATTTGGGATAAGATATTGATGTAGACAAGAGAAGTGGGCTGTGATCAGAGCCCATAGCCGGCAAGGCAAAGACCTAGGCTTCAGGGTAAAGAATTCTCCACTCCGTCGTGCACAGAACACGGTCCAACCGTTCTTTGATTAGTTCCAGACCATCCCTATTATTCGACCATGTAAAAGTACAGCCCTTGCTCTCAACCTCCATAAAAGCATAGTCATTGATAACATCTCGAAAAGACTGCATTCTATATCGTTCCGGGCCCACCGACCTACCTTTTCCCAAGAGTACAGGACTTCATTAAAATCTCCAGCACATATCCAAGGGAGATTATTGGAGGAGCTGATCACACGAAGATTATCCCAAAGTAACTGTCTAGATTGGTAGGAGTATGGTGCGTGAAGACAGGTAATGCGCATAAGCTTGTCTTCCACTAAATCCCGACAGATGAGATCAAAATATTCCGCCGAATAAGAGACCATGTCTACCGATAAGGTATCATTCCAAAAAAGTGACAAGCCTCCTGCCAAACCTATAGGATTCTAAACAAAAGAGTGACTGAACTTTAACTTGTGTTGCAAACGATTAACAGCAATTTCAGAATTCTTAGTCTCCATTAAAAACAAAAAGTCAGGCTTTTCTTTGGCCGTCAAGGCCTTTAGAGCTTGAACTGTCAGGGGATTGCCCAAACCCTGACAGTTCCAGCAAATAAGCTTCATTTGTAAGTCGGTGGTTGTTTAGGGCCAGCTACCAAAGCCTACAGATTTCCTTCTACTGTGTCCATAACAGGTGTGTCCATATATTGAGCATCATCAAAGTTCTCTATCATAATATGTTTCGATTCGTAGGGAGAATATCTTTTTTGTTTCTTTGCAGGTCCCAACTTGGGAGTAACTCGAGAAGCATTCAGTTTTTGTTGTGGTGGTTTATCCATAATAGAACTTATGGGGCCCTTCTGTTTGGCTTATGTAGGAATTAAAGCCGTTGTAATGAGATGACCTGGTGGTAGAAAATTCTGCCGGGGGTGCTGGAGTGGCTCACTTAGGGCGGATGATGTGGTACTACTGGTGGAGGAGGTGGAACTTCAGTGCGACACTTCGGAGCAAACAGTAGAGGGACAGTCGACATTAAATTTGGAGGTGTCTCAGGTACGTTCTCGTCATTCTGAGTTGGTTGTTCCGGGGGGTTGTAGAATGCTTGCCAATAAGGACTAAATTGTTTAACCTCCGCCCTTAACCAAGGACCAAAAGCCATCTTTTCCTTACCATCTGTTTTAGCTTCATTGTAAGGATAGTATGCACAGTATGAAGCATAATGGCCAAGTTTCCCACACGAATAACAGAAATGAGACAACCGTTTATAACGGAAATCCAACCACAGCATTCTCCCATCAATCCTAACCAGTTTGCCAGACTTTAAAGGTGCATTCAGTGGAAGTTCAACTCTTACTCGTCCAGCCCTTAAAGCCGAATGTTCTTTAAAACCAACTCGGATGTCTAAAACTTCTCCAATCTGGTTAACTGCCTTTCGTATCATCTGTTCTGTAGTCCACTCCAAGGGCAAACCAACAACTTGCACCCAAAATGGACAGCGTGCAAAGTCATAATAGTGTAGCGGCGTATTAGGAATCCAAGGCCTGAAGAATACTAAGTGACTAGAAAAGAGCCACGGACCACCTTCCAACACTCTCTTTTTCTCAGCTTCTGACCGAAATTTCGCTAGATATAAACCATTTTCTTTTTGAGCAAATTCAACATGATCATTCCTCCAGACCCTCATTAATGTACTCTGTAATGCTGGGAAGTTAACAGGGGATTGAGTGAAAACTTTACCCACAAGAGTTAAACGACATTCTGCTATTATGGCTGGTGTTGGCTCTTCCTCCCATATTTCTATTTCCTGTGCAGAGCAAAGGCGACCCAATCGTTGACACAAAGCAGCCAGACGCACAGATTCTTCCTCAGGATCCATAATTAGAAGCCGTAGATGCGAAAGGCAGAACTAACTCGAAGTAAAACAGGGCAAATTCCTTGAATGCACCAGAAGACCATACCGTCGGACAACAATGATAGTAAATCACCTGGGAATTCAGGCGCACGGTAGACCAAGACATGCAACGAAGGAGATGGAACAGGTAGAGCGCCAAGAATCTGCCATAGATGTTTACTTCAAGTGGAATACACCGTGGAGAATCAGCAGAAGATATTGGGCATGCATTCACGAGTAGATATGGGCATCAGGTATATAATTGGGTAATTGTGAGAAAAAACCGGAATGATTCTACTGATCGAGCTGAATTAACATGCACGGCAGTGGATGTGCATAATCGGAAGTATTTCAAGTAGACGAAGAGCAATTGGTGCAGCTAGATGAAGAAAATTCAGGCGTGGGGTGATAATATGGGTTTGGCGGAGAAGCAGAGAAGGAAAACATGGTTGGGAATAAAACCGTGAGGGTTAACAAGTGAAACTACCATTAATGGTAGGAAAAGCTCTTCATATCGAGAGAGAGAATTACAGCCAACATTTTTTAAAGTTAAAAAAAAAGAAGAAAAAAGGATGTAGTTGGTAGGGTTCAATTGGCTCTTATGAAGAAATAAATTGCCTGCTTTGTGATACCAATAATCTCACAAAGCAATCAACTAATAATCTCACAAAGCGGGCAATTTATTTCGTCATGGTGCCGCTTGAAGCCCACTGTCTACGTCCTACTTTGCGATTGGTCGACTAAATTGGTTTCCATTTACGACATTCTATATAAGAAATTTGAAGAATTGTACTGCTCTCACGGTAAAAGAAATTTTAGACATAGGATGTCATAAATGGAAATCAATTTAGCCGATCAATCCAAAAGTAGAACGGAGTTGGTGGGTTCAAGCACTCTCACGGTAAAACAATTTGCATACTTCATGAGACTATTTGTATCAAACCATGGCAATAATTTGGGATGAAATTGTCAAATAATTATAATGTTTTGATACTACAATCTCACAAAGCTAGCACTTTTTTCTGTTGCGGGATTCACTTGAACGACACCATCGATATCCTACTTTGGGATTGGTTGACTAAATTGGTTTTCATTGATAACTTCTGTGTAAGAAATTTTAAGACTTCTATAGCAATCATAAAAGAAGAAGAAGAAGAAGAAATACCAATCAAGTTAAGAAGGAAAATATCAGAATTTCATACATAAGTTGTGCCATAAATTGACATCTATTTAGTCGATTAGTCCAAAAGTAGGATGTAGTTGGTACGGCTACTATGTAGTTAATTTTAACAAAAATCAATAAACCAAAATCTATAATTCAAACTAATAAATCACAAAAGCAAACTAAAATCTACAATCAATAATTTGAGGGACAAAAAGACAGTAATTCAAATAAAATTTGAAAAAGAAAGAAGTAATCACTGATTTAGACTACATAGTTAATGTTAACAACAAATGTTCTCCTAACTTCAAAAGAAGATCCAATAAACAAAGACAAATTCTCCAAGATCTGATGCAATAATTGCTTTGACATTGAACTTGCTTGTTGACAGAAGATCAATATCTAGTGACCTTAACGAGAACCAGCCAGGAGTGGCCTAGTGGACCGAGAATGAGCTGATGACCCGCTGTCCAGATCGAAGAGAAGTCTGAACGTTAGGTATCCATTCCACCTTTGCGCCTTGAAGCGTCTCTGGACTGAGCCTTGACAATCTTGAGACGACCCCACAATGTCTTAGAACCAAACCAGAGCATCCTTGAAAGGAAATAAAGCTAATAGGGATGAGGTAAGTATAGAAACTAAACCATCTTGAAATATGAACTAATTAAAACCATGAGATAATTATTCCACCAAACGTCACATTCTCCAAAGTCTGCTAACACCAGCATAATTCTCCACAAATAAAGCGGGCCAACCCTCTCGATAGTTTCTGACAAAAAAAAAAAAAAAAAAAACCCTCTCGATAGTTACAAGATGAGAACTCTAGACTCTTTTACTCTCATCTCTAGAGCAAATGCCTGGAAAGATGGCTTTCACGGTTTTAGAGGGTATGTCGATCTCCATTAAAAATGTTAATTGGAGGCTGCTATTCATCTCCTCTTCCCGACCTAGACCAACAAGATGTTCCTATGTGGCCTTACCTGCGCTAAAAAATTGCCGATAGGCTAGGAGATCCAGGTGCATCCTTTCCTCATGTCATTATATTGTTCTGAGCCAACCAAACTATTACGGAAACAATCTAGGACGAAAAAATTGAGTGAGATGTTGCTCAGAGCACTCAAATGCAAATAATCAACCCCTATAAATCTGAGAATTGCTATATCGATTCTTGTGGATTGATTCCAAAACATGAATAATTCATAGAAAGTGAGAGCCTGAAGTTAAGCGAAAGGGCTTGTACAAGAGAAGGATGGAAAAACTGAGCAAAATGCTCGAACGCAGACAATCAATCCTAATATTCCCTAGGATAGTTACATAAATGTGCGTATTGATTTTGAAAGATTTTTGTTGGCTTGGAACAATTTAATAACATGAGGAAATGATGCACTTGAATCTCCAAGCTGATATGCAATTGCTTAGTTAAGATAGGCCAAAAGAGAAGATCTTGCGTAGCTGGAAGAGGAGGTGAATAGGAGACTCCAATTTAAATTTTTGACGGAGATCAGCGAACCTCATAAAATCGTAAAAGCCACCTTTCTAGGTAGTTGCTCATGATAAGATCAAATGGTGATAACTTTCATTCACAATGGTTCTCGAGATGTAAAATCACTTATTTATATAGATGTAAAAGTTAAAAGTGTTGCATGTTTTTGATAACTTGAATATGGAAGGTTGGTTTCCCTTTATATACTTAAAATGGAAAGAAATATATGTGCTCCTCTATAATTTTGACAATATAATAAATATCTTGTCCTTAAATGGCACTCGGGTCAATAATGAAATTTCTAATTTAGATGTAAGGGTTAAAATGTGTTGCCTGTTTTTTACAAACTTAAGTATGGTAGGTTGATTTTCTTTTATTTACTTCGATTAAAAAGAAATCTGTGTGCTCCTCTATAATTTTGACAATATGATAAATATCTTGTCTTTAAATGGCACTTGAGTCAATAGTACAAAATTTTGGTTTAGACATAATGGACAAAAGTGTTGCATGTTTTTTACAATTTGAGTATGGTAGGTTGGCTTCCTTTTATCTACCTACATTAAAAAAAAAAAAAAAAAAAAATCTGCGTGCTCCTCTTGATTTTGACAATATCATAAGTGTCTTGTCCTTGAATGGAACTTGGACCAACAATTCAAATTTTTGGTTTAAATGTAAGGGTTAAAATTGCTGCATGTTTTTGATAATTCAAGTATGGTAGGTTGGTTTCATTTATTTGGTTCGATTAAAACAAATTGTGTGGTCCTCCATAATTTTGACAATATCATAAATATCATGTCCTCAAATGATACTCAGGTCAACAATGCAAATTTCTAGTTTAGATTTAAGGGTTAAAAGTGTTGCATGTTTTTAAAAATTCAAGTATGGTACGTTGGCTTCCCTTTTTTTACTTAAATTAAAGAGAAATCTGTGAGTTCCTCTGTAATTTTGACAATATAATGAATGTCTTGTCTTTAAAAGGCACTCAGGTCAATAATGCAAATTTCTGTTTTAGATGTAAGGATTAAAAGTGTTGCATGTTTTTCATAATTTGAGTATAAGGGTTGGAATCATTTTATACTTAAATTAAAAAGAAATCTACGTGCTCTTCTATAAGTTGATAATATCATAAATATCTTGTCCTTAAATGGCACTCAGGTCGACAATACAAATTTCTATCTTAGATGTAAGGGTTAAAAAAGTTGCATGTTTTTTATAATTCGAGTATGGCAGGTTGATTTCATTTTATTTAATTCAATTAAAAAGAAATTTGTGTAGTCCTCCATAATTTTGACAATATCATAAATATCTTGTTGTTAATTGGTATTCAGGTCAACAATGCAAATTCCTAGTTTAGATGTAAGGTTAAAAGCGTTGCATGTTTTTGACGATTCGAGTATGGTAGGTTAGCTTTCTTTTATTTACATAAATTAAACATAAATCTATGTACTCTTCTATAATTTTGACAGTATCATAAATGTCTCGTCTTTAAATGCCACTCAAGTCAACAATGCAAATTTCTGATTTAGATGTAAGGGTTAAAAATGTTGTATGTTTTTTATAAACTCGAATACAATAGGTTGGTTTCCTTTTATTTACTTTAATATAAAGAAATCCGTGTGCTCCTCTTTACTTTTGACAATGGGATAAATATATTGTCCTTAAATGGCACTCGAGTCAATAATGCGAAATTTTGGTTTATATGTATAGGATAAAAATGTTGCCTGTTTTTTTTATAATTCAAGTATAGCAGGTTGGCTTCCTTTTATTTACTCAAATTAAATATAAATCTATGTGCTCATTTATAATTTTGATAGTATCACAAATATCTTGTCCTAAAATGGCACTTGGGTCAACAATACAAATTTTTGGTTTAGATATAAGGGCTAAAAGTATCACACGTTTTTTTATAATTTGAGTATGGTAGGATGGTTTCATTTTATTTGATTCAGTTAAAAAGAAATATGTGTGGTCCTTTATAACTTTGAAAATATAATAGATATCTTGTTTCTAATGGTGCTCATAATGCAAAATTCTAGTTTAGATGTAAGGGTTAAAACTTATGCATATTTTCAAAAATTCGAGTGTGGTAGGTTGGTTTTCTTTTATTTACTTAAATTAAAAAGAAATTTGTGTGCTTCTCTATAATTTTGACAATATCATAAATATCTTGTCTTTAAATGGTACTTGGGTCAACAATGCAAGTTTTTGGTTTAGATATAAGGGCTAAAAATGTTGCATGTCTTTTATAATTTGAGAGTGGTAGGTTGGTTCCATTTTATTTAATTCAATTAAAAAGAAGTCTGTATGGTCCTCTATAACTTTGAAAATATCATAAATATCTTGTCCTTTAATGATATTGGGGTCAACAATGCAAATTTATCGTTTAGATGTAAGAGTTAAAAGTGTTACATGTTTTTGATAAGTTGAGTATGGTAGGTTGGCTTCCTTTTATTTAATTAAATTAAAAAGAAAGTTGTGTGCTCCTCTATAATTTTGACAGTATCATAAATATATTGTCCTTAAATAGGACTCAGGTCAACAATGCAAATTTTTGGTTCAGATGTAAAGGTTAGATGTGTTGCATGTGTGTGATAATTTGAGTATAGGAGGTCGGCTTCTTTCTAATTACCTACTTAAATTAGAAAGAAATCCAAGTTCTAATTTTGACAATATAATGAATATCTTGTCCTTAAAAGTGCACTCGAGTCAACAATGCAAATTTCTGCTTTAGATGTAGGGATTAAAAGTGTTACATGTTTTTCATAATTTGAATATGGTAGGTTGGTTTTGAGAATTTGGTAAATATCTTGTCCTTAAATGGCACTTGGATCAATAATGCAAATTTCTGGTTTAGATGTGACAGTAAAAGTGTTGCATTTGTTTGATAATTCGAGTATGGTTGGCTTGTTTCCCTTTATTTGCTTAAATTAATAAGAAATCTTTGTGCCCTTTATAATTTTGACAATATGATATATATATTGTCCTTAAATAGCACTTGGGTTAACATTGTAAATTTCTGGTTTAGATGCAAGGGTTAAAACTGTTCCATGTTTATAATAATTCAAGTATGGTAGGTTTTTGACCCAAAAAAAAAAAAGTACGGTAGGTTGGTTTCACTTTATTTAATTCAATTAAAAAGAAATCAGTGTGGGCCTCTATGATTTTGACAATATCATAAATATCTTGTTGTTAAATGGTACTCGGTCAGCAATGCAAATTTCTAGTTTAGATGTAAGGGTTAAAAGTGTTGCACTTTTTTGATAATTCTAAGGTAGTAGGTTGGCTTCCTTTTATTTACTTAATTAAAAAAAAAAATCTATGTGCTCCTCTATAATGTTGGCAGTATCATATATATCTTGTCCTTAAATGGCATTGAGGTCAACAACACAAATTTCTTTTAGATGTAAGGGTTAAAAGGTGTTGCACATTTTTGATAATTCAAATATGATTGGTTGTTTTATTTTATTTACTTAAATTGACAAGAAATATGTGTGCTTCTCTATAATTTTGACAATATGATAAATTTATTGTCCTTAAATGGCACTCAGGTCAACAATACAAATTTCTATTTTAGATGTAATGGTTAAAAATATTGCATGTTTTTGATAATTCGAGTATGTTAGGTTGGTTTCTTTTTTTATTTATTTAAATCAAAAATAAATATGTGTGCTCCTCTATAGCTTTGATAATATGATTAATATTGTTTCCTTAAATGGCACTCGGGTTAACATTCCAAATTTATGGTTTAGATGTAAGGGTTAAAAGTGTTGCATGTTTTTGATAATTTGAGTATAGTGAGTTGGTTTCCTTTAATTTGCTTTAATAAGAAATCTCTACTCCTCTATATTTTTGACAATATGATTAATATGTTGTCCTTAAATGGCACTTGGGTCAACGATGTAAATTTCTGGCTTAGATGTAAGGGTTAAAATTGTTTCATATTTTTGACAATTTGTGCATGGTAGATTGATTTCCTTTTATTTAGTTAAATTAAAAAAGAAATTGTGTGCTCCTCTATAATTTTGACAACACTTGGATAATGCTAATTTCTACTTAGATGTAAAGGTTAAAAGTGTTGCATGTTTTTGATAACTCGAGTATGGTAGGTTGGTTTTCTTTTATTTTTTTAAATTAAAAACAAATATATGTGCTTCTCTATAAGTTCGATAATATGATAAATATCTTGTCATTAAATGTTACTTGGGACAACAATACAAATTTCTGTTTTAGCTTGTATTCGGTATAGTTAAGGTGTTAGTATGCCACCGAATGACTCGCAAAGTTTACCGAATAATGATAGCTGTAATTTGTAAACTTTCTACGTATTATTCACTGTGGTCTTTGATTTTATTTTTATTTTTGGTGTGCTATACTCTACAACTTTTACTGTGTAGTCCCAATTACAAGGTCTTTTTAAAAACTTCAATGGAAGTTACTAACAAAAACAAGAAAAATCTTTTTCAGCAGCAAAAACAGGATATATTGTCGAGTCATAGTTTGTCGTTCTTCTGTTCAACTTTAATCATGCACTATATTTGCTCAAATTTTTACCATTACTTTATTTGTTCCATTGTGTTTTTAAACTCGCTGAGTTGAAGAAGAAGAGAAGAGAACAAATTAGACGAATGGAGAATTTTGTGGTTCTTAAAATAAGAAATGATCGTTTCACTTTGCCAATCAAGCACCGAGGCTTTTGGACTTGACTTTTCCACCAAGATCAGTGTATCTAACTGATTCACATGCTTCTAGTTAAGGATCACCAGTTTTGCTTCCAATCTTTTGAGTCCTATTAATGCTTCGGCACAAATGCCCTCGAAAATCATTTGGAAATATGACTGTGTGTAAATTAGTCAATGTCCCATTCCATACGGCATGCTGATAGACTTGCCACAACCGAGTAAATTGAGATGCAGAAAATTTATCATGGTTAAGCCTGCTTGAAGTTTTCCGAGAAATGCACACTATTTGAGGTCTAGGTTCTTTAAATTCTTCAAATTTCCAGTGCCACTCGGCCATTATTCTAATGAGGAACATAGGGCGAGATTGAATCTCCGTAGTCTTGAGTCTGCTACAGTAAGAAAGGCTATGATATTTCCAATGGTTCGACTCACCTATAGACACAAGCAACTCCTAGATGAGTACGGCTTTGAGGAACAAGGCTTTCAAGCTCGTGTTATCATATATTAAACTGTTTAGATGTGCATGCGACTTATATTAGAAATGTTTCTCATAAAAAAAATTGATGTAATATAAAGTAGTTAATACATCGCAATGGACCTATAACTCATACACTTAAATTTTTAAGTAAAGATAGATCCAACTAGATATATTCATAAGCTCAGACTTGGCATTCTAGTGATTTCCTTAGATGAAAGTATCAAACTTTTTATTGCGTGCACCTAATAATTGGTATCAGAGCTGAAGGCAGATGGTCCCATGTGGTCTACAAGGTGCAAGAATGCGCTCCTAATGGTAGCCTTCATGGTTTGATCTAGAGAAAGAGAATATGACACCTGAATTAAATGAGAACGAATCTAACACTAAACGCACACATGATAGGGGGATTGTTGAGATGCACATGAAATATCTCGCTTTGAAGAATTGATGTGGTATGAAGTAGCTAGAATATCATAGATGGATCATAAATTGGGCTTAAGCTTTTGAGTAAAGGTCAATCTAATTAGATATGTTGATGAGCTCGGATTTGGCTCCCTCTTGAATATCTTCCTAGGTGAAGGCTTTTGATTTTTGTGGCGTGCTTCCAATACAAACATATATAAAAAAAAGACCATTCCGATACCTTAGAGTGGAGTACTCCCTATTTTATTTTCCTTATAAAGTGTTTTTAAAACCATCTTGTGGATTCAATAACTAAAAGTACATGAGATGCTTCCATTTATGTGCTTGACATTTGAACACTCACGATTGAGCCGATGCTACGGCCCTTGAAAGCTCATGCATTGGGTCATGCGTTTTGCATGACCAAATGTATCCATGGATATCCTCTTCCATGTCATGCAAGAATGATCTCTAAACCGACCCCTTAATTATATATTTCTCCTGCTTTGGGACTTTTACTATTTCATTGCAATGTGATAAACCCTTCAACTATCCAAATAGATGTCACTTCGTGATCGGTCAATTCAGTGTCTTTTAAGAGAAAACTACAATATCAACATTGTTTTAATCACAGTTGAAGATGACCATAACCTAGCTTTAGTCTAGACATGATATCACTTAAAATTGGCTGAACTTGGATAGTTTAAAATCTTTGAAATGCAACCAGTCTCTTGCTGTGTTGCTTGATGAAGATACGAGATGCTCTATCTCTCTGATTATGAAGGGGAAATCTAGCTTTTATATTCACGACTTCTTCTATGATTTTATTAAGGTTATGCATTTGGGGTTAAAGGATCAAAATTGGGGGATCCCAATCTTAAGTCACCCAAAATTATAATTAGTAGAGATGTTACCTTTGATGTAACTATAATGCTTCATTCCATAAATGTGTTTCGGTAGTTAGTTATGATGTTAATAGTACGAGAACCCAAGGATCCTGAGAAGTCGAGTTGAATATGCCAGTACGGCAAAAATTGTGGTCTTCCCAGCTATGCATGGTCTAGTTCGGAGGGAAGCAACGCCATATGAAGAGCATGTTAGATAATACAAATAATTCTTTGATGTGGAAATTCAAAATAAAACAGTGAACTTTGATCTTCATGATGTCCACAAATAGATAAAAGCGTACCTTTGTCCATAGCATCACTCTTGATGATAATCGTTGTGAAAAACCAAAGAACTCGAACCAAATGAAGAAATCCGATTTCTCTCCCTTAACCCACTATTCTTTAATATATTCTATCGCTGGAGGAGAGATTACTAAGTTCTTTTCTATTATTGTTGTTCGTGTAGGCAGAGAGAGGACCGGACTCTATTTATACGTTCTTTCAATAGGTGCCTTCCATCAAAGTGCCTTTTCAACTTTCATAAAAGTCATACCTCTTCGTTTTATTAAAATCGCAACTTCTCATAACTAATACATTATTTATTTTATAGCATTTCAAGTATTATTAAACCATATTAAATCATATTATGTGGGCGACAATAATTCTTACATTCTCTCACTTGGCCCATATGATTTTCCTTTCATGGTTTAATAAAAACTGTAATGTGCACAATAACATTATGCTATAAAATTTTCATTAAATTGGCAAACACATAATAATCACAATTAAGTAAATAAAACTAATGGGAGTCAAAGCGGTTGTATGTCATTAATCGACATAGTCCCTTCTATACACTACAACTATAGTACTTTACTTAACATGATCCATAAATGAGAAGCACAGTAATAGTCCAACTATAATATCTCTTTAGAAACTATCATGTTTAATATTCATTTATTTCCATAATGTATACGAAATAGAAAATAGAAAATGTCATAAACACGTAAATGAGCTCAAAGTATCAAATGCATAAACATAATACAATCATAATATAAACATTAATGATGTCCAATAATACCCATCTTTTGAACATGTTCATTAAATGTTTTGGGCAACAATTTTTTTGTTAAGGGATTTATTATCATAAAATTGGTGCTAATGTGCTCAATTGACACTCTTCGTTTCTGAACTTTTTTTTTAACAGACAAGTATTTGATCTCCATATCCTTAGCACCCTTAGAATACTTCTCATTCTTAGAGAAAAAAAAAATTGCTGCAAAGTTATCACAATAAATTTTCAGTGGCTTAGTAATACTGTCGACAATCACAAGTCTTGAAATAAAATTATGCGACCATAATCCATGAATAGTGGCCTCAAAGGATGCCATGAATTCAACTTCTATAGTGGATGCAACAATAACTGACTGCTTCGCACTCTTCCATGAAATTGCCCTTCTAGTTAGAAGAAATAAGTAACCAAACGTTGATTTTCTTGTATCAACACATCCGGCTAACTGTGAATCTGAATATTCAAACACCTCGAGATGATCAAATCTTTTATAAGTGAGTATATGATTTTTTGCTCCTTACAAGTATTTAAGAACTTTCTTTGCAATTTTCCAATAATCCATTCCAAAATTACTTTGATACCTGCCCAACATTCTAATAGAAAAATTGATGTTTGGTCTGGTGCAAATTTGTGCATACATTAAACTCCCCACAACAGATGCATAAGGAATATTTTTCATTTGTTCTCGTTTCAATTCACTTTTTGGACATTGTATAAAGTTAAATTTGTCACATTTCTGAATTGAAACTATTTTCGCTGAATATTTACTCATATTAAATCTTTCTAAAATTTTCTCAATGTAGGCTTCCTGAAACAATCCTAATAATCATTGTAATCTATCACGGAATATTTCTATTCCTATCACACACGTTGCTTCTCCCATATTCTTTATTTCAAAATTCTTAGAGAGAGACTTCTTGGTTTCATGTAACAAACCAAGATCATTAGCAACAAGCAAAATATCATCAACATACAGAATTAAAAAAATAAAAAATAAACTTGCTCCAATCAATCTTCATATATATACACCGATCAACGGTGTTTTCGTTAAATCTAAATGAAATTATGGTATTGTTAAATTTAAGATACCATTGTCTAGAAGCTTGTTTAAGTTTATATATTGATTTCCTTAATTTACATACCACGTGTTCCTATTCTTTAACTAAAAAGCCTTCGAGTTAGTCCATATAAAACTCTTCTTCTAAATTCTCATTAAAAAATGCGATTTTTACATCTATTTGGTATAATTTCAAGTTATAATGAGCCACCAAAACTATAATGATTCTAAGTGAGTCCTTAGAGATTAGTGAAAATGTCTCTTTATAGTTAATGCCTTCTTTCTGTATAAAACCCTTTGCAACAAGTCTGGCCTTATGTCGTTCAATATTGCCTTTCGAGTCGCGCTTGATCTTAAAGACCCATTTACACCCGACCTTATTACATCCTTTAGACAATTCAACTATATCCCAAACTTGATTTTGATGCATGAATTTTAACTCTTCTTCCATGGCATTAAACTATTTATTAGAATTTTCACATTTCATGCCTTGGGAAAATGAATCTGGATCATTTCCAATTTCTAGGTCAATTTCTGACTCTTATATATAAACCATATAGTCATCAGAAATAATCGACCTCATTTCTCTTTGAGGTTTTCTTAATGCTATTTCTTGTGACTCAGTTATTGGAGGTTCAATGTTGACATCCCCATTATGGAGTGTTTGATCATTACTTTGTTGTTCACGATTATTGTTAGGTTATACTATAATATCGGGAACAACAATTTTAGAAGCTTTGAGTATAAGCACTTCTACCCTTACTTTTTGAATGCATGCATCACGCACTCTTTCACTCCCACTGATGTCACCATTCTCAATGAACCTAGCATTTCCAAATTCAACAATTCTTGTACTATGATTAGGACAATAAAATTTATATCCTTTGAATTCCTTTGCATAACCAATGAAATAACCACTGGCCGTTCTTGAATCCAATTTCCTTTCATGTGAATTGTAAATTCTTATTTCTGCTTGACAACTCCAACCATGCAAGTGTCGTAAACTAAGTTTCCTTCCCATCCACAGTTCAAAGGGAGTCTTTGGAATTGCCTTACTAGGAACTCTATTTTATAAATACATAGAAGTCTTTAAAGCATACATCCACAAAAATAAGGGTAAAGATGAATGATTTATCATACTTTTAACCATTTCTATTAAAGTACGATTATGCATTTCTGCTACACCATTTTGCTGTGATGTACCTAGCATTGTGTATTGAGCACAAATTCCATGTCTTTCAAGGAATTTAGCAAATGGACTTGGACATTGTCCCGATACATTATACTTTCCATAATATTCATTGCCTCTATTTTTTCACTTTTCTATCTAATTGCCTCTGAACCTCTTTGTACATTTCAAGTGCATTCACTGATTGAGACTTATCATGCAATAGATAAATGTACCCATAACGTGAAAAATCATCAATAAATGTGATGAAATATCTTTCATTACCAAAAGAAGGAATATCGAAAGGACCACATATGTCAGTATGTATAATTTCAAAAAGTTTTGTACTTCTTGTGGCACATTTCTTAGTGTGCTTTGTTTGTTTACCTTTAATACAATCGGTACACACTCGAAGGTTAATAAAATTAAATTTGGAAGAATTTCATTATTCACTAATCTTTGCATTCTTTTCTTAGATATATGGCCCAAACGTTTATGTCACAAATAAGTAGAATTCTCATTCACCAAACTTTGTTTAGTGCCAACATTATGATGCGAGGTCATTAATGTCTCAACAAAAGTATTATTAAGTCTAAATTTGTAGAGACTATCACATAAAATTCTAATTCCAATAAGAGTATCACTCTTAAATAAACTGAAAGATTCAAAACCAAACTTACAATAAAATCCTACCACATCAAGTCTTAGGAAAGAAACTAAATTGCGATAAAATGTAGGTACACAAAGGGTTCGAAACAAATCCAAATAATGCTCAGTATCTAAGATCATACAGTAAGTGCTAATGCCTTCAATTGCTGTTCCTCGTAATCACATAACTTTCATTAGGCTTTATAATTTGGATTGTAAGAAATCCCTGCATCGTATTTGACACATGAGTGGTGGCACCAGAATTAATCCACCAAGTATTATGCGGAACTTCGGTAAAGTTTGATTCAAAAACATATTAAAGCACAAGGCTTATATTTCTTTTCGAACTAAACCTTACATTTCAAACAATCTTTCTTCAAGTGTCCAATCATGTTGCAAAAATGACACTTAATAAGATTGTGTTCCTTCTTGTGGATTTGAGAAGCATTTGAAGAGTCATTGAGGACATGTAATTCTTTCTTCTTGCTCCTTCCACCTTTCCTCTTAAAATTCCTTTGAACTTCTTGATGACTTGAAAGATAAACATAATGAGCCTTTTGATTAGTTATCCTTGTTTCCTCTTGAACTAGCATCTTGGACAATTCATTCACATTCCACTTATCCTTTATTGTGTTGTAATTTATTTGAAATGACCCATATTACTCATGAGATAATGAATTAAGTATAAACAGTACTAAAAAGTAATCATCCACGTTCATTCCTAGGGTCCTTAACTTTGCTGCCAAATTCATCATCTTAAATATATGCTTATGCATGGTAGATGAACCATTATATTTAATGGTGGTCAGTGTGCTCATAAATGTACCAGCAAGTGACTTATCAGCAGTTTGAGAATGCTCTTCCACAAATTTCATAAATTCATTAGCATTATTAGTCCTAGGAAGAGAAGTCTTTAAGTCGTTTGTAACTGTCATTCGCATGAACATTAAGCTCAGTCTATTCAATCTTTCCCAAGCTTTACAGAAAGACTTTTCAGCATCGCTACTTTTATCAGTAATAGCAGCTAGTTTCTCAACTTGAAGCGCTATATCAAGATCTAGGACACCTAAATGAAACTGGACTTGTTCACTTAAATTAGGAAAATTCATCCCATTGAATAAATGAATAGATTAGGTATGTGAATAGAGTGAAACAAGTACAAATACTGCAAAATTGCAAAAAAATACTCATACATTAATTCCTTGAGAATATCACCTAATCAGATTCAAACTAAACTACACATGTACATCATAGTTCTCCTTTGGGCAATCTTATGATTATACAAATATATATATATACCATAATAATGCTAATAACTTTTATTTGGTAATTGTAAATATATCTTATTAAAATTTATTTGTTATCTTTGGATATACAAACAAATTTAACAAGTTATATTAATTACCAACTATCATGTTCATAAATTATAAGAAAATAATTAACCTTTGGGTTAATCCCTAAATTCTTATAATAAATAAATTTCAATATACCCATAACGCTAATAATAATATGAAACATACAATTTCATATATAGCATCAATTAATCATGGGTAATTGAATAAAACAATTTACAATATCAAAAATTCAAAAGACTTCAAAGTTGGGCCACTTTGGTGACTAACAAACTATTCATAATATGAATTTTTAATATTGTGAAATACAAATATTTACCAAATTGCACACAAGGACAAAAACATAATCAAAGCATAAGGGCAAAATTGTGAAATCATAATTCCATAAGGGCATAACCATAAATTTAAAATCCAAGGGCAAAATGGTATATAATCAATAAGGGCAGAATCGTATTTATAAATAAACAGGGGCAGAAAATAAAATAAAATAAAATAAAATAAACGATGCCGCGATACGTTAGGAACGTGCCCTGCATGCGCGCGTTCAATGTGCAGGTGCGTGCAACGCACGTGCCTAGCAACTATCGTGTGCATGGGATCTAGGCGTGCAGTGGTTATGTGCATGTGAGAGTGCGTGGTGTGTGGGTTTCATGTGCCTACAACTGTAGTGCCCGCGTGAGCCTGCGCACCTTCTTCCTCGTGCACATATTGCGTTTCTTCACCTTTTTTTGCCGTTCCACCGCGGTTTCATCGGCCGTTTCTTCTTTGGCAGCCCATCCTAGACACAAATAAATAATGGGTTTTGAAGAGCATGCCAGCACGACCACATGGGTTCTAGTTTTGGAGAAAATGACCAAGAAATTGGCCTAAAATCAAACGAAAATTTCCCAAGATGCAAATCCTTAGACACCCTAACTTCTGCCGCTCAATTAGCCTCCAACAAACATGGATATACCAGAAAAACTCATGGCGAATGTTCCTCATGGCAGTGTGACCGTATGCGTCCGAAATCAAGCGGTGAGTCACCGGATTTTGCCCGGAATCGACGAGTTTCTCACTTGGCCTCAAAACTCCGAATTCCTCCATTTTCGTCCTTTTTCATTTAGATTTTTTCTTAATTAACATAACCATCCGAAAACATTTTCAACAACAACAAATAGTACGAACAGGATCATAATATTTCTATAAACAGAAAAATCATGAGATCATAAACCACGCTTTGATACCAACTGTTAGAAAATACAAACAATTCTTTGATGCGGAAATTCAAAATAAAACAGTGATTTTTGATCTTCATGATTTTCACAAATAGATGAAGACGTACCTTCATCCATAGCATCACCCTTGATAATAATCATTGTGAAAAACCGAAGAACTCGAACCAAATGAAGAAATCTGATTTCTCTCCCTTAACCCACTATTATTTAATATATTCTATCGATGGAGGAGAGAATACCAAGTTCTTTTCTATTATTATTGTTCATGTAGGCGAAGAGAGAACCGGACTCTATTTATACGTTCTTTCAATAAGTGCCTTCCATCAAAGTGCATTTCCAACTTTCATAACAGTCATACCACTTCATTTTATTAGAGTCGCAACTTTTCATAACCAATACATTATTTATTTTATAGCATTTCAACTATTATTAAATCATATTAAATCATATCATGTGGGCCACAATAATTCTTACAGAGCGGGACTCTATTGCTATCAACGGGGATAGGAGGGAAGTCAAATTACTACGGCCATACAATGTGTTTTGTTGCATCTACTCTCCATGCTATTGAAAAAACTGATTCAGTAGATGAGCCATCCATGAATGTAGAAGCGCTGTCTGGCGAGGGTGGACTCTACTCAGTGGCCAGCAGCTATGAAGAGATTTTCTCTTGAGAAGGACATAACACGAGAGCTTGTGAAAGCACCTCAAAGATAGTTTGCTGGAATCGGTATTTGAGAAGAATTGGTACTCTATAGGATCAGAGACCTATCATATAATGCCTTACTTGTTGCCTGGTGTTACATTTAAGTTCGTTAACTGTAGTGGTATCTTTTAACCAATTGTTAAATGCAGTTCAATTGTTCTTTGCTTGCTCTCGTTCCTATTCTTGGTATAAACTTCAGCTGAACTGTAGTTCTGATCTACTCTAGTTGTGCGGTGAAGTGTTGTAACCTTTATATCTGGTAACATATAATTTACAATTGCAGAACCTCATAACTAAGTGAGGGAACTATTGCTTATGAGTTCAAGCTCTCAGCTAGAGCGTAACCATAGATAGATAAAAAGAAAATGTATATGCGGATAGTACAACAATACTCTGGTGTGGATAAGAAGTTTTTGCACATTAATAAGCATTTGGGCTCTTTTTTTTTCGGGGGGTATAAATGTGTGAATATCATTAATCAAATGAAGTATAGAAGCTTAGAAGCATCTCGCAGCAATACAAGCATAGCTAATCATGCGAAAAAATGGAGGGAATAAGCCTCCACATGGTTGCTGACAAATTATTTGCCTGGGAGGGTCTATAATTTAGGAAAAGTGAAGCCTTACCTTTTACAATTTTATGTATCCCAGCCAAAGGAAAAAACATCTCAATTGACTTATTCTGGAATTGTCTACAATTGTACTCCATCCAAATACATGATCACTTAAAAGGGTACCTTGAGAGCCGCGCTTCGAAATTCTTGCCCTTTGAGGCTCTTATCACGCGATGAAATTAAAAATCTTATGCTCCTAAGGTACGCCAAATACCATTTTATGTGAGGTTACTTCACCATATACTCTCAGTCTAGTTACACTCGAAGAATAAATGAGTTCTGTCTTCTAAATGGGATATATAGAAGTCACATTGAATATCAACTCAGTTAAACATAAATGAGAAGTTTGAGAACCGGTTTTACTTTGGCCATGAATTTCCAGGCTTCGACCGCTGTTATCTTGAAAAATATTAGGAAAACCATACCAATCAAATTGGGTAACATTTAATATTTAAGAAAAAAATCTCTAAATTTCCTACATAGAATGTCATTTATGGAAAGCAATTCGGTTGGCCAATCGCAAAGCACTATGTAGCCGTTGGGGTTCAAGCGCCATTCGCCACAATAAAAATTGCCTGCTTTGCGAGATTCTTGGAATCAAACCATTATAACCATTTGAAAATATCACGAGCAAATGCCTGTGGAAATGGCTCTTATGATTTTAGGAGGCCTGCTAATCTCCATCAAAAATATTAATCAGAGGCTACTGTTTATCTCCTTGTACCGCCCAACAGGACCTCATGTGGCCAAACCTGCACAGAAAAATAGCCAATCAACTTCAAGATCCAAGTACATCCTTTCCTCATGTCACTATAATGTCCAAGCCAACCAAATTGTTATGGAATCAATCTTGGATGGAAGAGTTGAGCAAGATGTTGCTCAAAGCACCCGAATGCAAATAATCAATCCCAATAATCTGGAGGATTGTTACATCGATTCTTGTGAATTAATTCCAAAACTTAGTTGATGTTTTCTGACATGATTGATTCCTCTTTTTGTGGTATGGTTTTGTAACAAATGACCTTACTGAACATGGTTGATAGATTCATTGGGAGAAACAAACAATAATTGGGGGATGATATGATTAGGGTTTGGTTTGAAATTAACTAATGGCTAAGACTTACTTTGCCCGAAAACTTGAAAAGATCAAAGAAAGTGAGAGCCTGAAGTTAAGTGAAACATCTTGTACAAGATAAAAGAATGGAAGAACTGGGAGAGATGTTCGCCAAAGTGTTCAAACGCAAAGGATTAATCCCAATAATCCTGATGATAATTACATCACTTCTAATGGATTGATGACGAAGCATTTTGATTGGCTCGGAACGATTTAATGATATAAGGAAAGGATGTACCTGAATCTCCAAGCTGATTGGGTATTTCTCTGTGTAGGTTTGGCCCCATGAGAAGATCGTGTCGGGTGGTACGAGGAGATGAATAGTCTCCGATTAATATTTTCAATGGAGATTAGCAGACCTCTTAAAATCATTAGAGCCATCTCTCCAGGGATTTGCTCATGATATAGTCAAAGGATGATAACCTCCATTTATCACTGCACACAATGGCTTTGGGGATGGAAACTGCACATATCTATATAGATGTAAGGTTTAAGGTTTTGCACGTTTTTGATAATTCGAATATGGCAGATCGATTTCTTTTCATTCACTGGTTTCTTTTCATTTACTTATTGAAAATGAAATCTGTGTGCTCCTTTATAATTTTGACAATATAATAAATATTTTGTTCTCAAATGGCAATTGGGTCAAAGATAGAAATTTCTGAGTTGAGTAGCATTTAATATAGTCGAGTATTAGTACGTCACTAGATGACTCTTTGAGTATATTTAGTTTTTCATTTACTTAAATCGAGAAAGAAATTTGTGTGCTCCTCTATAATTTTGAGAACATGATAAATATGTTGTCCTCAAATGGCACATAATCAACAATGGAAATTTCTGATTTGGGTAACATTTCATAAAATCTAGCACACCACCGATGATTCTCTAAATATACCGAGTAATGACAGCTATAATTTGTAAATCCCAATTATTATTCATTGTTATCTTTAAATATTTTTGGTTGCTTATGTAACATTCTAAAATTGCAATTATGTTTTCAATTAGATAAATCAGGCATTTCATCGACGTGCCTATAGTGCTATTCTCTAAGCTGATCAGTTGTGAGATAACTAGACTATCTGGGGAAGTCGTTAAGAGATTTTAATGCAATAGACTGAAGAATTTGACCAGTAATCAACTACTCAACCGTGCTCATTTGTAGAGATCATTATGGCACAATAAAGATCAATTAGAGATTAGAGATAGGTCGGTTTGACTAAGATGTGTGGCTAAACATGGGTGATTCCACTGAATTGCAAAATTATTGTTGATCGGCACTAGACTGATTTTTCTATCGTTTTGGTACCCTATATCCGTATTCGAAGTATCAAGATTTTCACAACCACCGAGAGTCACCAATGTGTCGAAAAGATTCATTGTGGCTCAAAGAAAATTGACCAGGGTCATTTACATTAAAAAATTTTGAAAGCTACCTAGTAGGCTAGGTTATGCTAAAATCGCGCCAAATTGAAATTAACCATGAATTTAAATCTGATTTCAAAAATTGAAAGTTTTGTTATGTCACGAGTCATTTTAGGAATGTTGACTCATCCTCCGAAATTTTTTTTGCAAACCGAGATTTTGTTGGAAAAGTCAATACAGGGCCGTTTTCGACCGGAAAATTCAGAGGACTGTTTTTTATTGCAAAATTAGGATGCAAGTTAGATCTATTGGCTTGGAAAAATATCAATTTAATCAGGGACTTGACAGTGGAATTTTTTAGGGCTGAATTACATCAATTCAAGGAATTGAAGTGGATTTGAGGGAAATCACTTCAAAATTCGTAGCCCCCATGCCCCCCAACCTTTTGGACCTCTTAGGACTTGCTCTAGGGTGAATTGGGTGCACAACATTGGCTGAGTGGTCTATCAATGAGGGTGGGGTAGGGTCAAGGGGATAAAGGGATAAGTAGAAGCCAAGAGGGCCCCTCCACAACAGCTATCCCTTTTCTTCTCCACTTTAACTGGCTTTCTCCATTGTTGAGAGGTCTTGAGAGCTTGAGAGAACCAAAGGAGGGTAGCCAGCAACTGTCCAACCAAGCCCTTTGCCCGTCCGAGCCTGTTGCCACCGTCCAACACCACCGCGAGCTCACGCACCAGCCGCATGCCCACGCTCGTTGTCCTGCCTCTCTGCTCAATGTCTGCACGCCTCGATCCTTCCTAGTTGCTACCTGAGGTCGTCTGACCATCGTACGTTGCCGTCCGACCATTCGTTGCCTTCGCTGTTGCTCGCTTAGGCTGTTGTAGCCATCGTTATCCCTCATTCGCTGTTTCAACTGCTGGTTCAACCTCTACTGACCAAGATCAGAAGCTGAAGACCAGCAAGGGTCTTGAAGCTTCGAGGCTCACTTTGGACCCTTTCTCGGCCTCAAAAGGTGTCGCTGTTTTCGAAGTTTATCGATCATCTCCTCGTCCTCGTCACTATGGTCCCATTGCATCTCTAATCCAATGAGTTTACTCACTAATCTCTACTTAAAGGGTTAATTATACTTAAGGGTTGATTAGTTTAGGCTAATTATGGTTTATATGATTAGTTAGAGCGGATTAGTGATTTAAGGGTTCGATATCGCATGTTAGGTGGTTAGAGTAGTGCAATTAGCAAGTAGATAAGTCGTAGTATTTATTTAAATAGGTTTGGAATTTTTTGAGCCCGTTTCGGTATTTAATTAGGCTTTTCCGGTCTAAGTTGCATTTATTGGCATTTATTAATTATTTTTGGTAATTATTTAATTAATTTTTTATTTTCCAGAAATTAGACCGGGAGGGTCGGTGACCGGAATTTTGAACTGATTGCAATGGTGTACTTTATTTATTTAATTGATTTCTATTTTGTGCTAAGTGAGTGAAATTATTAATTTTGGGAATTTATTCCAAAATTGAAAACTATCAGTATTTAATCGGGAAACACTGGGCGTTGGTTTATAACATCAAAAATATTTTGGTGGACCATATTAAATGGTGGGATTTTTGGAAAAGAAAATTGTGTATTTTGGCTAAGGCCGATTGTGTACCCACATATGATTATTTTTATCAAGTATGATAAAAATGGTGAAATTGTCAAATGGTCTTGATGGTATACTATATCAGCCTACAAGCTGTGATATGTCAGCTTAGGGTGAGCATTATAACGGTATGCTATATCAACTTGCAGGCTTTGATATATCAACTTAGGGTGAGTAGTATACTCTGTTATTAGCTTTGAGTGAGCTATACTATCTATCTTCAACTTAGAGTGAGCAGTTCTTGATGTGGTTGAACTTGATAGATAGCATTGAGTGGATTGATCGGAAGATGGTATTGATGACATGGAATCAACTGGCTCAATTGATCAATGACTCTATCTGATTCGATGCTTTGATGTGTTGAAATGATTGGTTGAATATGCAAATTGTACTACCTTGTAGGAAGAAACAAAGGCAAAGGTAAGACCTTTGGCTCGTGTTTATGCTTAGGCAGTCCTTAGGGCGTATTTCCTTCCTATTTGGAGTGTAGGGGGCGAACTTGCTGAAACGTCGTCTTACCCCATTGTGGAATAACATTTACAGGTTTGTAGATGGCCGCACCACCTAAGTGTTTTGGCCAACCCAAGAAGGTTACCGAGCAGCATTCTCAGATTCCCCTCCCCGGGAACCAAGGAACCTGGGTCTACGAACTTGTATGATCTGTTATCTGGGGTAATGAGGGTCTACCCCATAAGGTACCTTATCGATTCAGATCGTGGTATCGTCACGGGCTAGTTGGACCTAGAGAAGACCCTCTTCCAGAGTCTGAGATTCCTAGGTCGATGCTAGAGGTTGCTTTTGGCAATGGCACGGTTGATCTTCCTGATGGTTTAGTGGTAGATTCAGACCTTTCGAATCCAGGAACCCCAGAGTATTCAGTCGATGACTCTAATGATTAGAGGACCTATAGCCCCCCCTTTTTGCAAACCCTGTATATATCGGCTAATGTTGTAAATGACTTGACTTGATATGTGTATAAGGGTGTTGTGGTTTTTGAGAAAATTTATAGCCCTACTTTTCTATCCCATCTCGTTATTGTTCGGGGATTATTTATTCACTTCCGCATGTACATTAAAATGAATGGGTCAGCGACACATCTTGGGACATCACTATTTAATTGACCGCTGAGGGATGGACACGCGCTCGGAGGATCAGGGCGTGATCAGCCACAATCTTTTAAAGCATAGTTCAATGAAAGTATGCTAACAAAAACATGATAAATTGTCAAGTCATAACTTGTCATGCTTTTTTGTTCAACTTCAATCATAAACTTTGTTTGTTCATTTTTTTTTTAACACAACTTGGCTTGCTTCATTTAGTTTTTAAACTCACTGAGTTAAAGGAGAAAAGAAAATAGACAAACGTAGAATTTTTGTGGCTCTTGTTTGATATAAGAAATGTTATGAACGCTTGAAATCGCCAATCAAGCATCGAGGCTTTTAGACTTTACTTTTTCATCAAAGGCCGTGCATCCAACTGATTCACATGCTCCAATTGAAGGATCTTGAGTTCTGCTCCCAATCTTTTGAGTCCAGTGGACGCTTTGGCACCAGCACCCTTTAGGCTCACGTGGAAATATGATGGTGCGTATATTAGTCCATGTCCCCGTTCCATATAGCATGTGGATGAACTTGTTGCACCCGAGTAAATGCCGAAGATTAAACGGTTCTGTTAAACCCACTGGAAGTTTTCTGAGACTCGCGAACCATTCAGGTCTTGCCTCTTTAAATTCTTCAAGTTTCCAGTGGCACTTGGCACTTGTTCTGCTGAGGAGCATAAGGTAAGATTCAACCTCCGTAAATTGTCCAACTTGCTATGGGGGAGAATTGGGCAACAATTCACCAATAACTAGTCTAATTTAGGATAATCAATATCTCTCCCAAAACTAAACCAACCAAAATGGATTTAATCTCAGCAACAACCAGCAATATATCCCAGCAATACAACCTTAAAATATGCAAATATAATGCTGAAATGATAAGGAGATAAAAACAACAACAACATCAAGGTTTTCCATGGAAATTCCAAGGTGGGAAAAATTACAGACTGACCAAAAACTTCTACCAATCACTAAAAATTGAGCCAATTGCGACAATATTTGGCCTTTGAATCAGATTGGAAGCTATAACCTTCTTTGTCCCCTCTTCTCCATGCACCTTCTCAATCTTACTTCTCTCTCACCTCTGTTCTTTTTCTCACTCTCGCACGAAGCCACCCCTCTCTTTCTTTCTATTTGCTTTATGACTTTTCCTTCTTCTTTTTTTCATTAATGTCAGCTGGGCCACAAGAGCTGAACCTAGCTAGCATATCTCTCCCTTTGCTTCATATGTGAAGTTCCATCGTGTCGTGTCCACTCAGTTGCTACGAGAGACAAGTTTCACCATGGAAAAAGGCTTTAGTCATCATACTTGGATCAATTATTATCGGTATGGACTTTCTAAAGTAGGAAAAACTTCTCTTCTAATTTCTCTTGGTTCCAATGATATTTTACATTAATATGCTTCGATCTTGAATGCAATGCTAGATTTTTGCTAAAATAGATAATACTCATGCTGTCATAATATTGAACAAACCTCCCTTTCTTTCTATTTGCTTCGATCTTAAACTTCTCTTGCTTCAAGTCCAACTCTTGAGGGCCAGCCCTTGCCGAACCTGCTATTCCCCTTTCTTCTTATTCCTTTTTTTAAAAATAATTTATTTTTTAATTTATTTTTAATTAATATTAATATTAATAATTAATTTTAGGGGTTTTTTTTTACAGAAATGGACAGTTTTTTTTTTAAGTTGCCATGCGGATAATTTTTTTTAAAAAAAAATTGCCACATCGATAAAAAAAAGTCGTCAAAAAATGTCACGTCAACCATTTTACTGAAATTTTTCATTGTTGGCACCTAAGTGTTCTATTTTTCTTCGATTTTAGCACTTAACTATATCTTTTAGAACTTTTGCCATTTAAGTATCCTCTTGTACTTGAGAGTGCTAGTATGAACAAAATAAAGGAGTTAGGGAAGAGAATAAGAACACAGAAATTATAGTGGTTCGGCTTAATCCAAGCCTACATCCACTCTCCCACGATAACAGCCTTCTTGGCTGGATTCCACTATGCAATCAACAAGAGATTACAACTTCGAGTGCAAACACTTAGTAGTAGATCACACTATCTCACTAAGTCACTCTTTTGGTATTTCTCTCATGATTACAAACGTTTAAGCTCTCAAGAGACAAGTATATGATCGAAAGTCGCTCGAGACTTTGGAATTATAAATTCTACGCTCCGTCTCTTACTTGCTCATCGGTCCTTCACCTCCTTAAATACTCCTCCACTTCCAAACTAGCCGTTGGACAGCATCCCGGAGAATCGTCTTCCAATATACCCATTGGACAGCTCTGTATCTAGAAGATTTGGTAGCCGTTGAATGACAAAGGTAGAATCCCAAATTGATTCCGATCGCCCATACAAACGAAATCTTGGTTTCCATAAGTAAAGCTTCTTCGTATAGAAAATTCTTGTCTTCAAGATCCAATCGTCAATCAATTAGATTGAATCAATCAAATCAATCTTGATGTGGAATCCAAACCAGATCACTAGCCGTTGTATGATTGGGCTTGAGTTACGATTCATCGAATCTGGATGTAAAGTCTGAGTCTGTAGACTTTACGATCTGAGTCTTGAGACTTTACAATCTGAGTCTGTAGACTTTACGATATGAGTCTTGAGTCGACGGTCTTCGGACTTTGACACGAAGTCTGGAAATCTTCGAATATACTCTGGACATATGTTACGTTCAGTCTTCTGGTCATCTTCTGACTTTGATAAAATCATTTAGATGTTTTATCATCTGCATGGTCTATTACTCAACCATCAGACATGTTAGTAGCCTTTGATTTATTTTGTCATCTTCAAAACATCATAAGGGATTTCCCTAACAATCTCCCCCTTTTTGATGATGACAAAACAATCTCTGAATATGCAAATTTGTAAACATACTTTTAAATCAAAGGATATCAATAGATTGAGCATAAGAATATATAGAAAAATAATCACAGCTCAATATTATGCAATAAATAATATCAACCAATCAGCACATATGCATATTCATTTCTTCTCCCCCTCTTTGTCATAATCAAAAAGTGATAATACTAGATTCACGTAGAGAATGATAACAAATATTTTGCATGAATCACAATTTCCAAAACTAAGCTTTTATCGAATATTAAAGATATGCAATATAGCTCACTTCGATTATATCAGTAAATATCCAATAAAAATCACCGATGCATCATGAAATTCACGTACACTTTTTGTCATAATAAAATGATAATATCACTAAGAGATTTGTTAATGACAAAAGGTAATAAAAGATGCACTAACCGGATTTTTTTTTTGGAACAAATTCTGACACATTTACCTTTCCTTCCATTCATAATAAGATCACAATCAATCCAAAAGATTTTTCCATAATTGATCAAAGCTCCCCCTCAATTTGTTGCCTTTTTGAGATGATCACGATTCTTTTCCTTTTCTTTTGGATTTGATTTCTCCCCCTCGATTTCGTCATCGGATTCTGAGTCTGTGCTAGAGTTAGACTCTAATTCTGAGTGTTCCATCAAGCATAAATTTTCTTGCTCATCATCTTCTCTTTTTTTGTTCTTTTCCGGCCATTCTGCTTGTATTTTCTTCCATCGAAATATGGTGGCCTTGTGTTGCTTTGCCCTTCCATAAGACCTAGTGCCAACATACTAGCCATAAAGAATCTTTAGCTCAAAAGTAAAAACACTTTTATAAACCGAGCACTTGGCTCTGATACCAATTGAGAGTGCTAGTATGAACAAAATAAAGGAGTTAGGGAAGAGAATAAGAACACAGAAATTATAGTGGTTCGGCTTAATCCAAGCCTACGTCCACTCTCCCACGATAACAGCCTTCTTGGCTGGATTCCACTATGCAATCAACAAGAGATTACAACTTCGAGTGCAAACACTTAGTAGTAGATCACACTATCTCACTAAGTCACTCTTTTGGTATTTCTCTCATGATTACAAACGTTTAAGCTCTCAAGAGACAAGTATATGATCGAAAGTCGCTCAGACTTTGGAATTATAAATTCTACGCTCCGTCTCTTACTTGCTCATCGGTCCTTCACCTCCTTAAATACTCCTCCACTTCCAAACTAGCCGTTGGACAGCATCCCGGAGAATCGTCTTCCAATATACCCATTGGACAGCTCTGTATCTAGAAGATTTGGTAGCCGTTGAGTGACAAAGGTAGAATCCCAAATTGATTCCGATCGCCCATACAAACGAAATCTTGGTTTCCATAAGTAAAGCTTCTTCGTATAGAAAATTCTTGTCTTCAAGATCCAATCGTCAATCAATTAGATTGAATCAATCAAATCAATCTTGATGTGGAATCCAAACCAGATCACTAGCCGTTGTATGATTGGGCTTGAGTTACGATTCATCGAATCTGGATGTAAAGTCTGAGTCTGTAGACTTTACGATCTGAGTCTTGAGACTTTACAATCTGAGTCTGTAGACTTTACAATCTGAGTCTTGAGTCTGACAGTCTTCAGACTTTGACACAGAAGTCTGGAAATCTTCAGAATATACTCTGGACATATGTTACGTTCAGTCTTCTGGTCATCTTCTGACTTTGATAAAATCCTTTAGATGTTTTATCATCTGCATGGTCTATTACTCAACCATCAAACATGTTAGTAGCCTTTGATTTATTTTGTCATCTTCAAAACATCATAAGGGATTTCCCTAACAATCTCCCCCTTTTTGATGATGACAAAACAATCTCTGAACATGCAGATTTGTAAACATACTTTTAAATCAAAGGATATCAATAGATTGAGCATAAGAATATATAGAAAAATAATCACAGCTCAATATTATGCAATAAATAATATCAACCAATCAGCACATATGCATATTCATTTCTTCTCCCCCTTTTTGTCATAATCAAAAAGTGATAATACTAGATTCACGTAGAGAATGATAACAAATATTTTGCATGAATCACAATTTCCAAAAATCAGCTTTTATCGAATATTAAAGATATGCAATATAGCTCACTTCGATTATATCAACAAATATCCAATAAAAATCACCGATGTATCATGAAATTCACGTACACTTTTTGTCATAATAAAATGATAATATCAATAAGAGATTTGTTAATGACAAAAGGTAATAAAAGATGCACTAACCGGATTTTTTTTTGAACAAATTTTGACATATTTACCTTTCCTTCCATTCATAATAAGATCACAATCAATCCAAAAAGATTTTTCCATAATTGATCAAAGCTCCCCCTCAATTTGTTGCCTTTTTGAGATGATCACGATTCTTTTCCTTTTCTTTTGGATTCGATTTCTCCCCCTCGATTTCCTCATCGGATTCTGAGTCTGTGCCTGAGTTAGACTCTAATTCTGAGTGTTCCATCAAGCATAAATTTTCTTGCTCATCATCTTCTTCTTCTTCTTTTTATTCTTTTCCGGCCATTCTGCTTGTATTTTCTTCCATCGAAATATGGTGGCCTTGTGTTGCTTTGCCCTTCCATAAGACCTAGTGCCAACATACTAGCCATAAAGAATCTTTAGCTCAAAAGTAAAAACACTTTTATAAACCGAGCACTTGGCTCTGATACCAATTGAGAGTGCTAGTATGAACAAAATAAAGGAGTTAGGGAAGAGAATAAGAACACAGAAATTATAGTGGTTCGGCTTAATCCAAGCCTACGTCCACTCTCCCACGATAACAGCCTTCTTGGCTGGATTCCACTATGCAATCAACAAGAGATTACAACTTCGAGTGCAAACACTTAGTAGTAGATCACACTATCTCACTAAGTCACTCTTTTGGTATTTCTCTCATGATTACAAACGTTTAAGCTCTCAAGAGACAAGTATATGATCGAAAGTCGCTCAGACTTTGGAATTATAAATTCTACGCTCCGTCTCTTACTTGCTCATCGGTCCTTCACCTCCTTAAATACTCCTCCACTTCCAAACTAGCCGTTGGACAGCATCCCGGAGAATCGTCTTCCAATATACCCATTGGACAGCTCTGTATCTAGAAGATTTGGTAGCCGTTGAGTGACAAAGGTAGAATCCCAAATTGATTCCGATCGCCCATACAAACGAAATCTTGGTTTCCATAAGTAAAGCTTCTTCGTATAGAAAATTCTTGTCTTCAAGATCCAATCGTCAATCAATTAGATTGAATCAATCAAATCAATCTTGATGTGGAATCCAAACCAGATCACTAGCCGTTGTATGATTGGGCTTGAGTTACGATTCATCGAATCTGGATGTAAAGTCTGAGTCTGTAGACTTTACGATATGAGTCTTGAGACTTTACAATCTGGGTCTTGAGACTTTACAATCTGAGTCTGTAGACTTTACAATCTGAGTCTTGAGTCTGACAGTCTTCAGACTTTGACACAGAAGTCTGGAAATCTTCAGAATATACTCTGGACATATGTTACGTTCAGTCTTCTGGTCATCTTCTGACTTTGATAAAATCCTTTAGATGTTTTATCATCTGCATGGTCTATTACTCAACCATCAAACATGTTAGTAGCCTTTGATTTATTTTGTCATCTTCAAAACATCATAAGGGATTTCCCTAACAGTACTAAGTTTTGTCACTCCCAGTGTCTACACCTTAAAATAGTTCAACTGTTTCTTGCTTGCTTTCATTCCTATTCTTAGCTTGGAGTAAGAGTCAATTTGGTGTAGCTATAGCTGAACTGCTATTCGTTTCTTAACTTTAATGGTATATGTTTCACAGCTGCAGCATATCAAAACTGAATGAGGTAACTTCTTAAAATCTGTTCAAAAATTCGAAAGTACTGCAGCTATGAGTTGTTCAACAAATAGCTTATAAAAGCTGCAACATCTCTTTTCACAACAAAACTGCTGTAGGAAAGGTGTACCGAGGAACCTAGAGCATTGGATGCCATAATAGCTTTCCGACAAGGTAATCTGTAGAGCATATTTACATGCATCAGCCTAAGGGTTTTGTCATTATGGTAAGGAAAGATCATGTCTTTTTATTAAAGATATCTATGTATGATTTAGAGTACTCTCTGAGGTAGTGGTGTGTGCAACTCACCAGTATGATGTTCAGTTGTGTCTTCTCGAGAAGTAAGTATAACAACTGCATGTATATGATAAAATTCCCCCATAAAACTGCTTGACAGTTGTGCGTACATGTTTGATGAGTTCCCCCATAATTCCTTTGCATAGTTGCTTTTTCATGTGGATGGTACGTTGGTTACTACCAAGATTGTGCCTTGGATTAACTTGTTGATGGCAGAGTATCGGTGATTTGATTTCAGCCAGACTAATAAGATTCTAAAAGTGGAATTTTGATGGAGAAGGAGCAAAGAATTGCATTCAAACCAGAAAGCCTATCTCAAGGTCTTGAATCGTCTCACCATGAGCAGTGCCAAACCTATAACTACTGCTTCTCAGTTCGAGCTCGCAGCTAGAGTGTCACCATAGACAGACAATGGGGAAATATATACGCCAAGAGTGCCGTACTCTAGTGTGAATAAGGAGTCTTCATTTGTCAACAAGCGTTTAAGACTATTTTATAACTGAAATGTTCGAGAACTCAACTGCACTTCGGGCATGAATTTCAAGATATCTACCACAGTTATCTTAACAAAAATCAGTACAGTTATACCAATTAAATCGGATATTATTTTATATTAAAAAGAAAAAATATCAAAAATGGAAACCAATTTAGGCAACCAATCCTAAAGCAAAACATGGGCGGCGATGGGCTTCGGGCGGCGGTGGGCTTCGGGCTTGCGCGATAAAACAAGCTGCCTGCTTCATGAGAGTAACCATTGTAACCATCTGAGAATATCTTGAGGAAATGCCTGAAAAGATAGCTCTCATGGTTCTGGGAGGTCTGCTGATCTCCCTCAAGAATGTTCAGTGGAGGCTGCTATTCAGCTCGTCTTCCTGCCCAAGAAGACCATCATATGTGGCATTACCTGTGGTGAAAAATTGCCAAATAGCTAGGAGATTCAGGTACATCCTTTCCTCATGTCAGGAAATGTTTTGAGCCAACAAACTGTTACAGAATCATTGCAAGATGGAAGAATCAAGCGAGATATTGCTCAAAGCCTTTGAATACCAATAATCAAATCCCTATAATCCCGAGGATTCTTACACTAATTCTTGTGGATTGACAGTGAAACTTTTTTAATGTTTATGACATGATTGATTTCTCTTCTTCGCAGTATGGTTTTGTAACAGATGATCTTGCTGAACATGGTCGATGGACTCATTTGGAGAGAAAAAACAATGGTTGGGGGAAGATATATAGCCAATGATTAGGGTTTGGTTTGAAGATAACTGTTGAATAACATCTACCTTGTGTCACAAATTCACCATTGATGCGTTATTAGATTCAAGAATGGCCTTAGTTTCACTCAAATGTGGCTTGGTGTGTCAGATTAGCTTCCATAGAAAGATTGGTTGTTTCATGTTTACAAGTATGGCAACCTGGCCAGATTCCTTATTTATTGCCTTCATATAGGATAGAATTCTTTATTTGTTTGTTTTCCCTTAAAAGCATGTGCACGGGCTTTTGTTTTCCCTTAGGGGCATGAGGTGATTAGCTCGAACAAGTGACGGATTTTTTAAAGAGTCATTATAGCATATCCCGCCATATAAAGAAAATTTCATACGAGGGGTCTCATACCTTCTTGATTTGACCTAACCTCAAATTAAAGATGGATAAGACCGCCAGAGAAGTAAACTCTAATTTTCCCTTTTGGAAGGTATAAGGTTACCTAGTTAGGTCAACCACTTGCAGGGATCACAGTCTGGTGATAACTTCCATTTATTATATCACACAATAGTTTTGGAATGTAAACTTCACATATGTATATAATTTTTTAAAGAGTTGCATATTTTTATGACACGAGTATGGTAGGTTTCCTTTTATTTACTTCAATTTTAAAGAATATTTGTGCTCCTGTATAATTTTGATAATGCGATTAATATTTTGTCCTTAATTGGCACTTCAACAATGCTAATTTCTAGTTTTGTTAGCATTTACCATAGTAATATGTTAGTACGCCACCAAATAACTCACAAAGTATGCCAAGTAACGACAGTTGTGAGTTTTAAACTACCACTTTGTGTGTGTGCGTGTGTTTTTTTTTTTTTAATTACGGTCATTCTCAAACCTTCAAACCGGAGTTCAATTTAATCCTTTTTAAAACTTTTGCATCTAAAATTTAAGATATGTTGTCATGTGATTACATTTTTTTTTTTTTGTTCAACTTCAACCGTGAACTTTGTTTTCTTGACAGCTTTGTTTGAGTTTTTAAACTCGCTAAATTGAAGGAGAAGACAAGATGGCAAAAAAGACTAATGGAGAATTTTGCGGTCCTATTTAATATAAGAAAACCGGTCAAGTTTTCTATCATCTCTAAATTGAGATAAAATGTTTTCATTTTATATAACTGTAGACTGAAAATTAAAAAACATACATATTTTTAAAATTCTCAATTTATATACAAAAAGTGAGATTGCACGGGCATGCAAGTTCGATATTTTTCTTTCAGAATTTTTATTCATTTTCATTCTACTTTGCTTGTTTTCTATCCACTGACATCTGTTTTATATAGAAACAATCATCTTTTATCTATGGAATATAAAGGAAATAAAGGGATAGATGAGATGCAAGACATTTATGTCAGTTCGACCTATCCATTTGGTTTATTCTACTTTTCCAGCTCTCCCGGCCCATATAAAAACTGGAATTTACTATTGTAATCCTTGAGATGTTAACTGTAAACATAAAAATGTTGCTTCCACATGAAGCTTCCGCAGTGTCCTCTATAAGCGTAACACTTTTCACCGCCGTCATCCTCCCTTTGCCTAATCACAGATGCTGCGACCTTTACAGAGAAATTCTATTAGATAAATCACTTCTAACGATCGTTGCAGAAGGTAGTTGTTGCCCTTTGGTTGAATGTATAGCCATTAGACTTGAAATGACCGTTTGAAATTCAGATGTCCAAAGTAGCTTTTAATTCTCCTATCTATAGTTGCAGAAGGTCATTGTGCACCTCCATGGAGAGGGACTCCCGAAATAATTAGTCTACTTCTACCGTATTTTGTTATTAGGGGTGCGCATGGTTCCAGGTTTCAAGGTATGTAGAGTAAATTTTAGGTTCCAAAAATTGAGGAACTTATTTTGACTAGTAAGTTTTAGGTAGGTGAACTCTGGAACCTAAAACATTTTTTTCTGTTTCTCTTAGTTTATGTCTTCTCACAATCTTGTAACATTTCATGGCATTCAATAATGAGTGTATAATGTGAAACCATTAGTCCGAGTTTCCATTTTATGATTGAGACTTTTATCTTATTAATATTTTATATTATTCGTGTGTCTTATAAGTTGTGGTTAGTAGATTGTGATCATCAAAGGTAATGATCATTGCGGTCATTTAATTAATAGTATAAGTGGCATTTGGATAGGACCTATAGTTGATCTTGGAACCTGTGGTAGAGTTCATTCCAGGTTTCAAGATATGCATGATAGATTATAGGTTCCAAAAAATAAGGAACTTGTTCTAGTGAGTAGATTCAAGATCACTGGTGAAACATATATGAAATGTGGAACTCTTTTGAGACTATGATCTTTTATCATGGCTTCTGCTCATTGCAAACCTTGATCTACTGCTATTTAAATACGTAGAACTTGGAATTGCTCATCCCCATTTATCATCCTCTAATGCTTGGCCAAATATGGTAAAACTATTCTGATCTTGTCCAGTCCATTTTTATGAACCCCAACATCTTAAACAAGCCAGTAAAAAAACACCAAATTCAATTCAAATCAAATTAATAAAGACTGTAGGTCTTCCTTTTAGGATTGTAGAGGTTCGCAGTTCGACTATCCGCTGCATTCCAAAATGCTATTCTTCTGCATCAGGTCCATCCAAACTATTTGGCTAAGCTCCGTTCCCCAACCTGTTCTCTTTCTATACTTAGGTACCTCTATGCACATTGATGTCATTAAATTCCATAAACTTTTTGCCTTCTATTTTTTTATTTGTTTATTTATTTGATTTATTGTTTATACTAAATCTGCTGCTTGAATTATTCCTGTTACTTGGACTGTATATAATTTTGTTTCTCACGACCATGAGCTAAACTCCTTTGCCATTGTGATTTAGTGTGACATCTGGAGGATCTTCAAATATGTCAGTTAACTTTCCATTCAAGATATGTGCATGTCCTCAAGTGAAGTTATGCACAAAAAAAGGGGCAAAAGAAGCCCATTGAGCGAGGAAGATGATGTTATGCCTCTGATTTGTGATGTAAGTATCTCAAATTTATAACCAATTATTTGTACATTTTATGACGTTGTCATACTCAACATTGTTTTACACTAATGTACTGTTCATTCTCTTTTCCAGACAAGTAATTGTCGTGGCTTTGAACAATGGGTTAAAGAGTGGATCGAGGAACTACATATCTATTCACCACAAAATGTTGATGTAGCCGAGTTTCCAGGGGCATCTAACGAAAATGGAGAATTAATTAATAATGAAAAGAGATTTGGAGTTAATTAGAAGAAGAATCTTCTTTTTTATGCTACTAATATTTTGGTATGTAGTCAACATATCTTTCATTACTGGATTTGCGATTTCCATGTTCTTATATAAGTAGTTGCAGGAGTCAGTGCTGGAGATTATGTAGAACTTGTTGGTTTTTTTCAATGTTTTTAAAAAAACTCGCAGAAGATTGAATTATTCCCTCAAGATGAATATATAGAGGTGAAACTGAGTCAAGCTAATAGTGAGTAGCTCATGCTCAATTCAGCGATTACTCAAGATTGGCCAATCTAATTTGAAGTCAAGCTTGAGCTCTTGAGCTACTCAAGTATCTTGGTGATTAGAGCTTAAGCTTGTTGATCTCGATTTCTAGTTGAGTCGAATTCAGGTAGAAATTTCGATGCTCGTTCAAGCTCAAGTCGAGTTTTGTGTATTGACTATGTGAATGGAGTCAAACCCGACCTCAAATTTGACTGTATCAGCTCAACTCGAGTACTCCACTACTCACATGCACATGAAGAAGAGGACTCAAAATAAAACAGTGTTAATTTATGGTTGACTGTCGGAGACATAAGTTTATACCATTAGTTTGTGATGATTGCAGAAAACAATCGACGAGATATCAACATGAGAAATCAAAACTTAAAATGCAGAGGGTTTTATCTATAATATGGGTTTTGCATTCTACTTTACCGTAGGAAGATCATGAAAGTCATCCACCGTGCAATATGTCAATTGACATATCGTTGCGACAAACGCATTAAGTTTGACGCAATTTTAGGGTACTTTAGAGCATTGCTCGGTTTACTCACGACGGAACTTCTTTTAGGATTTCTATGTTTTTGTCATGTCAAACGTACCACTTTCATTCTTCGAGTCATTCGAGTCTAGAGTCAATATTATATCTGTATTTCGTCTAGAGATTATTGGACTTAGGTTAAGCGTCTCGAAATTTGCTTATACTTGGAGGCTGTCAAGTTACATCTATATAAATTTCCTTAAGATTTCCTTGAGAATAAGAGCCTTTTGGTAAGTGGATTTTAGAATTGATCTCTATATGAGAGTATCAACTTAAAAATCATCTCTCTGTACTCGGACGTTGATATGACTTTTGTGGGCATCATGCCTTTATATTTTGTGGCCGTAATTCACCAAAGGTAAGATAAAGTATTGATAGATCAATGATTTCGTAGTATAAGGATATGGTATCCTTAGTGGTAACATAACACTAGACTCGTCAAAGAAAGGTTCGGATTGGATTTGGGTCGGGCCGAAAATCATCTGACCCAAACTAAGGGTCATATATATCGTAATTAGAAAGATATGAGTCATAATTTTGACACCTTTGCTTTGAACTGATGATGTGATATGAAGTTTTTTTTTTTTTTTTTTTTTTTTTTTTTGGTTGGAAGAGGTAATATATTAACATTAGGGAGGAAAAAACGTACAACCCTTTCCAAGGGCATCGATACAAAGTATGTCCATCATCGCTTGCGGAGGAAAAAAAACCCAAGTTGGACTGAAGAAGACCTTTGCCCTGGGCTTTGGCGGCCCAATCGGCGAGGGCATTAGCCTCTTGTCGAACGTACTGCACTGAGAGATGGGAAAAACAGGAGATTAGGGCTTGACATTCCGTGAGCAACGCACGACACTCCCATGGTGGCAGACAATTCCAATTGATGATCTGAACGAGGATAAAGCAGTCAGATTCGATCTGGAGCTAGGTGTCTGTGTTTCCCTTTTGCACGAACTCCCTCAGTGTCTGTAATAATTCCTGGATCTCCGTTTCTAGCGCTGTTGAAGCATGAACACTGCGCGTGAAACCATCTATCATTCGCCCGATACGATCGCATGTGATGCTTGCAATCGCCCCTAGTTGAGTTGGACTACGAAAAGCTCCATCTAGATTCACTTCGATAACTCCTTTTGGTGGTGGTTGCCATATGGTGTTAGGGTTCTGTGAACGGAGCTCCACGGGTGTCTGCCGCTGATGAGATTGAATAGACAATTTAGCAAGATTGAGTGCTGAGTCGATGAGGATATCCGAATGGGTTAGTTGCTGGCGAAATAGAAAACAATTACGAGCCTTCCATAGCTGCCATAACAGAGCCGCAATGATCTCAAAATCTGGTAAGTTTCTCTTCTGCTCTATAATGTGCGTAAGCCAGATCTCAATTCGATGTGTTGTGTGACTGGAAATTGCGATGTTAACCTTAGAGTGCTGCCATATAAGATGCGTTGAAGGACATAAGAGAAATAAATGTTCTGGTGTTTCTGGGATATTGGATGAGCAGAGTTTACAATAAGGATCTTGAATAATTCTTCTTTGGAATAGGTAGGCTTTAGTAGGTAAGGCATTTTGCCCATAGGAAATTGCGAATCTTGGGAGCTGTCTTGGTGTTCTAGATTTGTTTCCAAAGCTTTGTTGGGGGGGTATAAGAAGAGAATGGCTGAAAATGTAAAATACTGGGTGTTGATTGCTTAATATGATGATAGCCACTCTTAACTGTATAGTTGCCATCTTGTGTTGCTGTCTAGCAGAGTTTGTCCTCAGATGATGTTGTCCATAAGTTATAGCTAGAATTTCCTCAACTATCTATGGCTGAAAAGTCTGATGTAGAAGCTCTGTATTCCATGCATTCTGATCAAGGATAATATAATCTGCTACCAGCTTAGGTTCCTCCCTGTTAACCGGTCCTCCAAGAATACCCATAGGAAGCCATTTATCCTCTCTAGCACAGATCGATTTCCCATTTCCAACAGACCATTGGAGTCCATCTAGAATAGAATCTCTTCCCATAAGGATACTTCTCCAACCCCAAGAAGGTCCAATGCCTGTATTCGCTTTCCATAGCGTTGTAGATTGAAAATATAGAGCTTTAAAAACACTAGCCCATAACGATTGAGGAGCATGATAGAGTCGCCAGGCCTGTTTTCCTAGTAATGCTTTATTGAAAGATATTAAGTCCCTAAAGCCCATCCCTCCCTTCTCCTTTCTTTCTTTCAGAAAATCCCAATTTTTCCAATGAATTCCAGCTCTATTACTGTTGTTTCTCCACCAAAACTGAGCTATCTTTTTCTCCACAGCTTTACATATAGAAACAGGAACTTTAAAAGTCATCATAGCATACTGAGGTAATGCCTGCACAACAGATTTCAACAGAACTTCTTTGTCGCCTTTAGAAATTAGACTCTCTTTCCATCCCTCAAGCTTTGCATTGACTCTAGCCAAAATCCATGCAAACATATCTCGTTTTGAGGACCCCCAATCAGAAGGCAGACCTAGATATTTACCAGTTTTATCCATCAAAGGTACTCGGAGTTCACTAGCTAGGTTAGTCTTGAGAGTAGGAGGGCAAAACTTGGTAAGGAACAAACTTGATTTATTCCTATTAATAGCTTGACCCATGGCTAGGCAATACTGATTCAGAATACTTGCTAGATTTTAACATTCTCGAATCGTTCCATCAATGAAAAAGATAGCATCCTCGGCAAAGAATAAATGGGATAATGTAGGACACCAACGATTAAGTTTAATCCCTCTAAGGTTACCCATATCAACCCATTGATGGATAAGGTTGGACAATAGATTAGCCAGTAGAATAAACAAATAAGGAGAGAGGGGATCACCTTGTCGAAGTCCCCTTGAAGGTTGGAAATAGGGAAGAAATTCACCATTAAACTTAACGTAGAGAGAAGTTGTAGTAATGCACTACATCAGCCAATTAATCCAGCACTCATGAAAACCCATTTGATGAAGATAAGCCTATAAAAAATCCCACACCACCCTATCGTATGCTTTCTGCATGTCCACTTTAAGGATCCCTTGAAATCTTTTCTTTCTTTTTCGTATCTTTAATTGATGTATAACTTCTGAACCAGCAGGACATTGTCCTGTATCTGCCTCCCAGATACAAAGGCACTTTGTTATTTACAAATTAATGCTGGCAACCAAGGCTTTAATCGGTTTGCCAAAACTTTGGAAATGATCTTATAGATAAAATTGCATAAGCTGATAGGACAAAATTGATCTAAGCTCTCAGGGTTTGGGACTTTTGGAATGAGAGATAGGGCTGTTTTGTTTAAATCTGCTGGCATTTTCCTTGTGATGAAAAAATTCTGAACTATATGGAAAACATCATCCTGAATGAGATCCCAGTAAGTATGATAGAACAAACCATTTAAACCGTCGGGTCCAGGGGCTTGAGTAGCTCCTAATTGAAAAGTTGCATTCTTAACTTCCTCTGGTGTAACATTAGCTGTTAGAGTTGTATTCATCGTTTCTGTTACCACTTGAGGACATTGCAATAAGATCGGCTCAAAAGCTCTCGGACCACAAGAAGTATAAAGCTTAGTGAAGAAAGAAACAGCCATGTTTTTTAGTTGATCTGGGTCTCGAGTCCATTCTTCATTCTCAGTCTTTAACATACTGATCGTGTTCCTTTTTCTTCTTTGTACAGTAGTGGCATGAAAGAATCTTGTATTTCTATCCCCCCATCGCATCCATCTAATTCTGGAACGCATCCCCCAATATTGTTCCTCTTGTGACCAGCTCTGCTGTATTTGTTTTTTCAAGTTACTAACCTGCTGTTCATCATAATTACAAGCAGGTTGATTTGTATAAAACTGGAGTTGCTGCTGTAAAAAATGGACTTTTTGATGATTGTCTTTGAAAGTTGAGTTACTCCACCTCGTCAGAGCTGTCTTTGTGACTTGGATCCTCCGAGAGATTAAGGAGTTATTGAGATATAATGCAGACCAAGCATCCTCCACCACTTGTCTACACTCTTCATGTTCAACCCAAAAGACTTCAAAGGAAAAATTTCGTTGGCCTTTCCTTGTGGTAATATGAGTAGTTAATAGAAACGGACTATGATCCAACGCTATCGCTGGTAATGCTACCACTTCAGCTTCTGGATAAGCTAGATGCCATTCAATATTACACACTGCTCTGTCCAATCTCTCCCTCACCAAGTCCTGCCCACTTCTATTGTTAGCCCAAGTGTAGGCACACCCCTTAGTTTCCAAGTCCATCAAGGCACAATCATGTAATACATCTCTAAAGGATTGCATGCGATAAGACTCAGCAAGTCGCTTACTAATTTTCTCCCAGCTATATAAAACTTTATTGAAGTCTCCCAAACATACCCATGGTTGAGTATTCGAGTGACTAAGTTGTCTCAATTTTGCCCATAATAATTGCCGTTGATTAAAAGTTGCCGGAGCATGTAAAGCAGTAAGACACATTGAGATGATACCACCATTTTTAGAACAAATAGTGTCGATTAGATGAGGAGTAGAAGCAGTGATAGTAAGTGATATCTGGTCAATCCAAAAGAGTACCATTCCTCCAGCCAAGCCCTGAGGATTAACCACAAACTGTTGTTATACTTTAGCCTCCGTTGTACTTGCTGAATAACCGGTTCCTGGTTTCGAGTCTCCATCAAAAAAAGTAGGTCGGGCTTATCTTGAGCCACTATGGCCCTAAGAGCTCGAACTGTCATGGGATTGCCCAATCTCTGACAGTTCTAGCTTAATATCCTCATTTTGCACTTGGTGGCTTATTTGGGCAAGCATCCACAGCCCCTTCATAGGCCTTGTCGGCCTGGAGCACAGGAGTCTCCATCAACGTAGATTCATCCAATAAGTCAGGTTGAATAGAACGTCTCTTTACTTTTTTCAAAGGAGTCATTTTAGGCAGCAATCGAGAGTTTTTGAGTTTTTTGGATGACGATGCTTCAATATAACTAACATGACCTCTGTGATTGTGCCTGGTACAGGGGAAGGAAGCACTTCCATCTGGTGTACCGTGGTTCCTTGGGGAATGTCTGGCGCAGGGTAAGTGATCGGTGATTTGTCTTTTGAAAGTTTTTGATGCTGCCCTATTGTTTTATTCATGATAGTTGGCTTTGTTGGAACTTCAAGAGGAGCAGCAGGGAGTAGCAACAAACCAGACTGGGGTGTTTCAGGTACATATTCTTCTGTGGCAACATTCTTACGGTCAAATTCATAAAAAGCCTGCCAAAACGGGCTATGTTCTCTTACCTCAGCTCTTAGCCACTGTCCATGATACATAGTATCCCGCCCTTCAAACTTTTCCTCCTCATAAGGAATAGATTGACAATAGGATGCATAGTGGCCCAAAACACCATAGGAATAGCAAAAATGGGGCAAACGTTCATAACGAAAGTCAAGCCAGATATATTTCCCTTCCACGCAAATGAGTTTACCCGGCTTTAGAGGTTCTGATATACTTAGTTCAACCTTCGCTCTCACTGCTTTTATAGATGATCCCTCCTTCTTATCAATACTGACTTCCAAAAGCTGACCAACATCCCTAACAACCTGGCTTATGAACTGCTCAATGCTTCGTTCCAGAGGTAAGCCAAAAATTTGCATCCAAAACACAGACGTAGTAAAACTATAGCAGTGCAGAGGTGTATTAGAAACCCAGGGTTTTAGCATAAGCATATTATTAGAAAAAGACCATGGTCCATTCTGAAGAACACGAGATTTTGCCTCCTCAGAAGTAAACTTGAAAACATACATGCCTTCTTCTTGCTAAGATATATCCACTTTATCATTGCGCCAAACTTTTTTCATCATTTGTTGAAAAGCTGGGAAATTGACAGAAGTATTAGCAAGAAATTTTCCAACCAGCGTCAACTTACATTCGGCAACTGTGTCTTCAGATGGTGCTTCATCCCACTCCTCAAGTTGCTGAGAAGACTAAAGACGGCCCAATCAACTACATAGGGCAGACAGCCGAGCTTCCTCAGCCGACGCTGCATGTTCCATCAGACCACAGTTTCAAGAAGAATCCAGGGTAGATGGATTACGGAAGGTGTTGCATGCAGAATTCAGAAGAAACAAAAGGGAAATCTAGTGACAAAACCATGCGAGTACCAACCAAGACCAGCAAAAGAGGGAAAACGGAATTGTAGTAAGAGGATCGGAAGTGCTAAGAGAGATGGGCATCGCGTTAAGAGGATAAAGGAAATTGGAAAACTGCCCAAAGGATTGCTATAGAAGAGGAAAAACCAGATGAGGGAAACAGAATTATGCGGACAAACCGAAGCTCAGAAAGAAGAGAATGGAGTGAGGGTTCAGGTAGGAAGAAAAACCAAAACTACCAGTTCAGTAGAGAAAGCTAGTCATCTCGATAGAGAGAGAGAGAGAGTCAAGTAGGTCTTTACTTACAGAGGGAGTTTGATGAAGCGAAATGCTTATGTGATATGAAGTTTAAAAATAACCCATATATGATCTAATTAAAAAAATATGAGTTGTAAATTCACACCTCTACATAATCCTCTTTCTAGCTCTCCTAGATAGTTACACGGAGAAGAATACAAAGGAAATGGAAGAAAAACAATATATTATGCATTTGCTAAAGCAATAAATTAGATATTTTTAATTTTTTTTTTGGCCAGATAGATATTTTTATTAACTTAATCATTCTTTTATTTTTGGTTTAATATTATGAAAAAACCCAAACTAGTACACTTATTACAAACTTTTCTCAGACTAATCTTTTGATATTCCTCCAAGAGCTGTGTATCCAATTGATTCACATTCCCCAAGGGCAGAATGTTAATGTAGCTGAACATATGGCAATGTAGCTAAACGTGTAGCTCGACATGCACCTCAGTATGTAGCAATGAGAATAACAATACGTAGCTTAGTATGTAGCTTAGCATATTTGATAGCAACAACTCGGCGTATCTATATATTGCACTCAGAGTATGTATTACTTGATAGCACGACATTGACAGCAAACACAACAGCAGCAACACGACATGAACATAACATAGACGGCGGCAACAACCCGACATTAACAGCGACCAAATTGACATAATGAGCAACAATACAAGAACAGGTTTCATGTAGACGAATGATTCTCAGCGAGTCAACAATTTCAAACGAGCTGTGACCATCCACAAACCCATGATAGCAACAAATCCATGTCAACGAATCTAAATGTGACCATTCACATCCAACCCAAGAAATATAACCCCAGCAAAATCAAGATGGCGAAAGCCTTATTGCAAGTATAAAGTACTGCAGTTTCAATAAACAAGACGGTGAAGGCAGCGAGTGAGTGACGGGCAAATTTGGGCGAAGGCGTCGAGTGAGCGCCAAATGAAGACGTCGGGCGAGTGTCAACTCAGATTTGGAGCAAAAAATTTAAGATCCATTTGGGGAAGATGTCCGTTTAGGGTTCTAAAGAAACTCAGCCAAATTGGGAAAGAAACCAAGAAAAATGACACCTTTTCTTAAAGTCATTATTTTTTAAAAGCAAACTAGCATTGTTTTGCTCTCTGGCGGCCATGTCAGTGCCTGCAAAGCCGATTGGCACTAACTAAGATGCCACACCAGACTTTTTTCGATTATAAATGGTCAGATGGACTAAATTGGGGTAATAACAATAGGTTTAGAACTAAATTGGTAAAAGAAAAAGGTTTAAAATTAAATTAGCATAATTGTAATAAATTTAGGACTTTCTAGGAAATTTTTCATATATTTTACAACTGCAACACCTCATAACTTAGTAAGGGAACTATTGCTTCTCAGTTCAAGCTCTGAGATAGAGTGTAACTGTGGATAGATAAATATGCCAGTGCGGATAAGAAGTTCTTGTGCATTAGTAAGCGTTTGAGACTTTATCGCATACCAATCAAACTGAATAACATTCAATATAAAAAAATCTCCAAATTTCTTACGTAAAATGTCATAAAAGGAAATCAACTAAAATCAATTTAGTTGACCAATCCTGAAGCAGTACGCAGCCGATGGGGTTCAAGCGTCTTTCACCACAATATAAATCACCTACTTTATGCGATTCTTGAAAAAAGACCACTGTAATCATTTGATAATATCACAAGCAAATACCTGGAAAAATGGCTCTTATAATTTGAGGAGGTCTGCTGATCTCCATTAAAATTATTAATTGAAGGCTACTATCCATCTCCTCGTACCGCCCAACAAGACCTTCTCCTGTGGCAAAACCTGCACAGAGAAATAGCCGATCATCTTCGAGATCCAAGTACGTCTTTTCCTCATGTCACTATAACGTTCCCGGCTAACCAAACCGTTATGGAATTAATCTAGGATGGAAGATGTGACAGCCTGATTTTCTTATTTTATTTTTGATTGAATGAGTTGGACCTTTCATCAACGCGCCTATAGTTTTTTTTTCTGAGCTAATCCCTCATGAAACAACTAATCTATTAGGTGAAACCGTTAAGGAATCTAAACACAATAGACTTAAGAATTTCACCAAAAATCGACTACTCGACCGTACTAATCTGCAAAGGTCAATACAGCATCGTCAAAATCAATCAGAGACCGGAGATAGGTCAATTCGGCTGAAGTATATAATTAAAGTGTGGGTGATTTCACCTAATTGTAAAATTCTTGTCGATCAGCACTAGACGATTTTTCAGTGGTTTTTGTATCTTGTGTCCGTATTTGAAACCTTGAGATTTTCACGACAATCGAGAGTCACCAATGTGTCGAGGATGTACAATGTGGCTCGAAAATAATCGATCATGGATCAAATGCGCAAAAAATTTCTAAAAGCTACCCGGTAGTTTAGGTTATGCTAAACTAACGTCTGGTTGAAATTAACTACGAAATTGAACCTGATTTAGTTCTGTAATGTCACGATTCCTTTTAAGAATGTCAACTCATCTTTTGAAGATTTTTCGGCAAACCCAAGTTTTTGGCGAAAATTCAAAGTTGGGCTATTTTGGACCGGGAAATTCAGAGGACCATTTTTTAATCGATTTTTGGAATTCAAGATGGATTAATTGATGAGGAAAATTATGGAATGGATGAGGATGCCTTAGCTGGAATTTACGGGCACCAATTTGGATTGAATTGAGTTGGAATTGAATGGAATTGGAAGTGAATGTCTTCAAATTCGTAGCCATAGAGGACTGCAACATTTGGACCACAATGGATGGCTTCTAGGGGAAGCTTGAGAGAGGAATTTGGGCTATGGATATGGCTAAGCAAGGTGGGGCAGCCACTTGAGTAATTTAGATTTTTTGGAAGACTTTTGATGACATTTGTGCCCCTTCAGCTAAGCCTTTCTTCTTCTTATTCCTTAGCCATTCTACCTCCATTGTTGTAGTTTGTGCTCAAGAAATCCAACCAAGAACCAGAGGAAGACCAGAAGCAGCCACTCGAAACCTTCACCGCCGTCATCAGCCGCTCGAGCAGCCACAAGCTGCCCGCCAGCCTCCCGCCGTCATGCTTGCCTCTGCTTGCATCCTCGTCTTCTTGAAGCCTCGAGCAGCCTCTATTTGTCTCGATCGAAGCTTCGCCCGAGCTCCACCGTCGTGAGAGTATATTAGAAGCATATTAGAAGTCTTAGAACTTATTGCAATAGTAAGAATGAATCTTAGAACTTTCAAAAAATACAATCAAATTATAAAACTTGTCAAAATATTGCAATTTAGTATTCCTATAAACTTCATCAATTTAGCTATAGAAAAAAATGTTGATGTGACATTTTTTAATATTATTTTCTCTAATTTACATGAATTTTCTTATATATTGTCAAATATTTTTAAATTAGATTAAAAATAAAATGATTATTAAAGAAAAAAAAAAAAGAATGAAGGTGAAAACAAAAGAGCCACAAGGGCTCTCTGGTAGCTACTGCCATCACCCTTCACCAAAAAGGGTCAGTAGTCATCGATCCCAAGCATCGGCCAATAGGCCTCAAGCAAGGCACTCGCTTGGGATGGGTGAGCATCACCAGCCTTAGGTGATGGTCAACGACCCTTGTCCAAATTGATGTGTCTCCTCTATTTGAACCGTTGTTTTAGGAATTTGGTTCTCTCTTGTCCTTGCAGAACCTCGCGATAGCTCAAATCGATCATCTAGAACCAAAATGGTCTCTCTTCCTCTTCCTCTCTATGTTGGGAATGTCGAATTCCCAAAATCAGATTCAACACTAAATCGAACCCCTAAAACGAATGCGGAAAACAAGCCCGGGAAAAACATGTATCACCGATCCTAAAGCACACCACGGAATCGAGCGTACCTTGTTAGCCACAGATTAAACACCAACGCCAATAAGAGGAAGAGAAAACCAATCATGTTCGATCCGATGACGTCGATTAGCCTTGAAAGGAAGACGGTGTCGCCTTAAGCTTTTGGTTTTCTTTTGGAGGGAGAGAGGAGTGACGAACGTACGTTGAAAAATGCCAAAAGGTTTTTTCGTCTCTCTCTGTCCTCCCTTATATACATTCCCTTAAAAATAAAAATGTACCCCTCCATCGTATCCCTCCATCCATGGGCCCTAATTTTGTGGGCCGGGCTTTCAAGCCCAACATGGGCGAACGGGCCTTAAGCCCATCACATAATGGGCCGAACAGGATTCTCTTTACCTCTCTACAACATTCATACCGGTGAATAATCCGTGCGACCAGCATACTTTGAGAGCTTGTTGCTATACATCTGTTAGGAATATATAGCAGCTCATAATGGGCATCACAATCTGAGTAAATTTAGTATGCAGTATCCTAGATCGATCGATCACATTTATATCTCTCTTGATCTCTTTTAAACAATGATATATATATATATATTGTATTCACAATTATAATTATCACAAAGACAGTCATAATTGATTGACCAGTGAATACAAAACTACAATGTGATTCTCTAAAATCGATCTTCCTCTTTTCTTCAAACTCTCAATTTCAGTTCAGCTTGCTTTTCTAGAAATGTCCCATTAGATCGAATCAGCTCATGATCATTGACAACATCTTAAGATAGCAAACACTAAATAGAAATCTTGAGAATAAGTAAAAGTCATGAAAGCACTAAAATTGAGGAACTCATTTCCTCAAGAGCCTCACACGGCATAAAAGTTGAGATCAAACTTTTGCCACTCTTATTAGTCGTCTCATGCATACGTAGTATGAAATACGTATTACGGTATTAACTCCTTTCCCATAGAGCGTATGTCTACACATTCAATACCGTACAGATGATAGTTCAGACATACCCAATGTCTAACTTGAGTTCACGTATCTACTCATTCACAAAATTTATCAGAACTCACATCTGGCATCATAGACGGATAAAGTAAAATATGTGGGTAATTTTACTTTCGGATATTGTAAGTATTATGTCCACATCTTAACACTCAGTAAAGGCGACATACTTATTTTAAGCTTGAGCTCTCGATTATCACCTAGATAATAAGCTTAAAAATAGTCTCATATCTATTTATCACACAGTAAATGGAGGCGATTACCCATGTGAGTGGGCTAATCTTATATATGTTCGACATACTTTCTCAACTTAAAGTAATGCACTGAGCATTAAGATGCATAAAAATCAAACAAAGATTCATAGGCATTAATAATGAAACAACACTAGTTCATAAATGTGAACAACTCAGGGAAATTACAATCCAGTACATCAGACTCTATGCAATCCTAGAGATTTTACATGACCACAAAACACATCTCTAGGTATTAGTTTTGTCATAGGATCTGCTACCATTCTATGCGTAGATATGTACTGTAAGTTCACATCCTTTCGTGCAACCATATCTTTGACAAAGTTATACTTGGTATCTATATGTTTGGTCTTGCCATGATATTTTGGATCTTTGATGTACGCTATAGCTGCTTGGCTATCACAGTTAACCAATAATGGATTTGCAGCTTTCTCATTAACACCTAAATGATCCAAAAATCTCTTAAGCCAAATACCTGCTTATACTGCTGCTGATAATGCCACGAACTCAACTTCCATCGTGGACAAGGCTATACACTTTTGTTTCTTACTGCTCCAACATATGGTGCCATTATTCGGTAAGAAAACAAATCCAGAGGTAGATTTCCTTTCATCTAAATCTCCTCCCCAATCAGCATCTGAATAACCTTCAAGTCGCAAATCCTTTCCTTGGTAATTCAACTCATAATCAGCAGTTCCTTTTAGATACCTCAGTATTCTCTTAACGGCCTTCTAATGTATTGGACCTAGATTGGATTTGTATCTACTCACCATTCCAACTGCAAAACATATGTCAGGTCTTGTGCATATCATAGCGTACATCAAGCTCCTAACAGAAATAGCATAAGGAACACGTTTCATTTGTTCCTTTTCTTGTGGAGTCCTTGGACACAGTTTATGGCTCAATCCTTCACATTTTGCAATAGGAGTGTCTATGGGTTTACAATCTTGCATACGAAATCGTTCAAGAACCTTGTTTATATATATGTTTCTTGCAAAAGAGATAACAATCTCTTCGAACGATCTCTTGAAATCTTAACTCTAAGAATGTATGCAGCCTCACCCATATCCTTCATCTCAAAGTTGGAAGACAACCAACTCTTGACAGTATTAACAAACTCCATATTGCTTCCTGCAATTAGTATATCATCAACATACAATGATATGATCACAAATTGATCATTGGATCTTTTGATATATACACAATGATCCTCATTTATCATTGTAAAGTCATATGCCATTATGGCATTATGAAAACGTATATACCATTGTCTCGATGACTACTTAAGGTCGTATATCGATCTCAAAAGTTAACATACCTTTTCTTCTTAACCTTTCACTATGAAATCAGCAAGTTGTTCCATATATATTTCTTCATCTAATTTTCCATTGAGGAAAGCAGTCTTTACATCCATTTGATGTAACTCAAGATCCATATTAGCCACTATTTCCAGAATAATGCGAATCGAGGTAAATCTCACTACAGGAGAAAATGTATCTTCATAATCAATTCATTCCTGTTGATTATACCCCTTCGCCACAAAGCGAGCCTTATGCCTTTCTATCGAGCCATCAACCTTTCGCTTTATTTTGAGAACCCACTTGTTCCCAATAGCTTTGCGTCCTTTTAGAAGATCAACCAGTTTCCAGACTTAGTTTGATTTCATTAACTTCATTTTCTCTTTCATTGCATGAATCCATTTTTCCTTATTAGGGTAATTAAGAGCCTCATTAATATTTCTTGGCTCATCCTCATCTTGTGGAGCAATCATAAAAGTTTCTCCTTCAAGGTCAAAACGTCGACGGGGAATACTTTGGCGACTTATTCGCCGTATGAGAAATTGTACACTTTGCACATATTTCCCCATTATGCTCCCACTTTGATTAGATAATGATGATTTCGTCTCATCATGTGGTTGTAATTGAGAATGAGTTGAATTCAATTCATCACTTCTCATATTACTCCCACTTGGACGAACTCCACTAATATCATTATCTTGATCCAAGGTTTCAAATAGGGAGTAATCTTCCCCTATTTCACCCTTCTTAGGAAATTCATCCTCTAAGAATGTGACATCCCGTGATTCAAATTCAATTATATTCTCACTTTCCTGCTCACCTATGAACACATACCATTTCGAGTGTTCCGAGTATCTTATGAAAATACTCTTCTTTCCTCTAGGACCCAATTTCTCAAACTTGTGAGAGGACTCATGAGTATAGGCAGCACAACCCCATGACTTAAGAAAACTTAAGTCCGGTTTTCTACCTGTCCATAACTCATATGGAGTGAAAGTAACTGATTTGGAAAGCACCTAATTAAGTATATAGGCAGCAGTTAACAACGCATCACTCCAAAAAGTAATAGGTAAGTTAGCATGCGCCATCATTGACTTAACCATTTCTAGTAGGGTTTTGTTTCTTCTCTTCGCAACACCATTTTGTTGAGGAGTATATGGAATAGACAACTGTCTTTCTATTCCTTTTTCATCACATAATTTTCTGAACTCATCAGATAAATATTCTCGACCTCAATCGGATCTCAATGCTTTTATTTTCTTTTCTAATTGATTTTCTACCAAGTTTATAAACCTTTTGAAACAACTCAATGCTTCAGATTTATGAGAAATCAAATAGACATATTCGAATCGAGTATAATCATCTATAAAAGTGATGAAATAAACAGCCCCATGCATTCCTCTCACATTCATTGGATCACAGTACATATGGACAAATCAACTTTTTCAATATTGCCCAACAAGCCCTCTTTGGCTAGTCTATTCATACGTTGTTGGTCAATATGACCAAGTCTAGCATGCCACATATTTACATCATTATCATATGAAATAGAAGACGTGAAACAAGGGAATAACAATTATTGACATCACCACAATCAACATTTAGTACAATAAAACCATCCAGAAGGTGACCACAACCATAGTAGTTTGTATCCAAATACAAATCTACACCTTTATTATGGAAGTTCATACCAAAATCAAGCTTAATCAACACCAAAACAGACACTTAAATTTCGACGAATCTCCAGAGCATATAGAACATCATGTAGAAACAATGTGCGTCCACCACGCATGTTCAATTGGCAGGTGCCAATCTCTTTAACTTCAGCTCTGGAGTTATTATCCACATAGATCCACTTAGTTCCAGTTGGTACTCGTCGGAATTCCACGAAGGATTCTCTATCATTCGCTACATGGTCTGTCGCTCCCGAATCTATAGTCCACAAAGGATTGGATTCAGTCAATAATACAAAACTTGACACATAAGCAAAGTTCTCAAATGTACAAAAAGTGTATACCTTCTTTGGCTCACGACAGTCGCGAGCATAGTGACCTTTCTTGTCACAATTGTAACATCTCACCCTTGACATTTTCTTCACTTGAGGACAGTTTCCTCTCTTGTGTTGGTTAACTCTTGATTTCTTACAATAAAGACTTGATCATTTGCATTCCCACATATTGAACGAATCAATACGCTTGCGCTTAAAGCACAAAGCTCTTTCTGAGTTAGAACCAGCATTGCAAATATCTATTTTCGGCTCAAATGTCGTTAAGCGGTTCTCGGCTAGCTCAAGGTGGCGCACGGCATCCTCAAAATCTTCCATAACATGGTCAAGAGCTTCTAATGCTTCTTTCTTTTCCAGCACATATTGAATCTTCATATTCAATATTTCACAATTGTTGCCGTTCATATCAGCAATTACATTCTTAGTTACTGAAACCATCGATCTGAACACATCAGACATACATGCACGAATAATTAATGCCTATCATTTATGTATCAACTTTGCACAGACACATCATATCAATGAACAATTTTAAGTAAGGTTTCTGAATCAAAATGTCACTATGTTTCCAATCATCCTCCAAAAATCCTAACTCAAAATTATTATTAATATAATTGTCTTATGCAAAATAAATTCTATGAAATTACAAAAACTTCTATTAACTACTCATAGCAGTCAACAATAACAGAAATCAAATAATATTTGACATCCAATAGAATTATAATGCTTTCACATAATACAACTATCCATTACACTAAGCAATATATACAGAGGAAACATATTAACATAAAAAGAGATATTCACACACAAAAAACATCTCAAACTAATCTAAGAAATAAATAGGGAATGTCCCTTCTAATCTATCAGTCAAAATATCTGAGAAATTTGAAAGCACATTTGCCAACCATAGAAAAACTTTTGGAGAGCTTTCATGTCGCCTCCAAGGTGAATTCACTTTGCGCCACGTGGCGCTCAATCTAAGGGTTAAAGTTTTGGTTAACTCAATCCTATAGTACTCTCTTACAAAAGCTTCCACTAACCTTCTATAACCCGGGACCACGTTAACCTCTCATAGCCGATCTAACACTGCTTGCCATTCAGGTGGAAGAGTGTTCATCAAAGTCGGCACATTCTCAAAATCCGGCATAAGATAACCATTCCAAATGATTTCCTGTATCATCTGATTGACCCTGACCACATGTAATACTAAATCACCATCATGCCACCGATAATTAGCTAAATCTGACACCAGCCTTTTAAGTCTTGCACTTCCCTTGTCCGTTCTCGGGATTACAGGTATCCGTGCATAATGCAACATAGTTCCTGCAACAAATGCATAACTAAAAATGGATTACTTATAATCCATAATGTACATAAGGGAAAATACATAATTTTCCATGATTCATGCAACAAATGCATAACAAATAATGGATTACTTAAAACCTACATGGGTATAATTGAAAAAAGAAACATTCCTTTTTCTTTTTTTTTGGGTCAACGGTCAACGGTCAACAGTCAATGGTCAGCTCGCCGATCGTCGGACCGGTCGAGCTGGTTCGGACGAACAAACCCGGCACGTGCCTCGCACGTGCGAGCGACTGGTCGGAGCTCGGGTCGGGTCACGTCTTGGGTCGGGTCGTTGGTCGGTGACCGGTCAGCCAACGGTTGCCGGCGATGACGCCATCGGTGACATCATCCTAGCGGTTACCGACCGCTGGGTGACGTCACGGTGACCTTAGCAAGCGCCGGTTCGCCGGTCGCCAGCGCGCATGTGCCGGTTCGCCACCGGCATGTGACGCCCACGCGCAGCGCCTTCTGGCCGCGCGTGTGGGTGGTTTCGCGTCGCCCAGCGGCGCATGACACATTGTCAAACTCGTCTCGATGAGATCTTTCACCCTATGCCTTCAAAATTTGATTTCGACTTATAGAAACTCGAAAAAAAAAAAAAAAGGATAAACAGTGCTCGGGTGTCGGGATTTCTCGCCCCGATCCGTGTCGGCCGAATATTTTCACAAAAAATCAATCAAAAAACATGAAAGGGGTTGGGAAAACATGAACTAAGGCTCTGATATCAATGTTGGAAATGTCGGATTCCCAAAATCGAATTCAACACTAAATCGAACCCCTAAAACGAATGCGGAAGACAAGCCTGGGAAAAACATGTATCACCGATCCTAAAGCACACCACGGAATCAAGCGTACCTTATTAGCCACAGATTAAACATCAACGCCGATAAGAGGAAGAGAAACCGATCCTGTTCGATCCGATAACGTCGATTGGCCTTGAAGGGAAGACGGCGTCGCCTTAAGCTTTTGGTTTTCTTTTGGAGGGAGAGGGGAGTGACGAACGTACGTTGAAAAATGCCAAAGGGTTTTTTCATCTCTCTCTGTCCTCCCTTATATACGTTCCCTCAAAAATAGAAACGTACCCCTTCATCGTATCCCTCCATCCATGGGCCCTAATTTTGTGGGCCGGGCTTTTAAGCCCAACATGGGCGGACGGGCCGTAAGCCCATCACATAAAATCATCACTCTCTGACGTTGTTATCTAGTTTAATTCCGTGCTTCGTATTATTGATATTATAAGAGATTGATTGTGGCGTCTAAAAAATGGATCTTTTTGTTCTTGGGGTCTGACAATCATAGTTGTTGCACAAGACAATCATAATCAAGAAAACGCAAAAAAAAAAAAAAAAAAAAAAAAAAAACTGGTGACAAAGATGAAGCAGAATAGGCCCATCCCTAACGGTAGAAGTACAGTGTAAGTACTAAAATTTGACATAGAAGGACGTAAGTATTAAAACAAGACAATCATAATCAAGAAAAAGCGAAAAAAAAAAAAAAAGGAATAAAAAAGCTGATGACGAAGATGAAGCAGAATAGGCCCATCTCTCACGGTAAAAGTACAATGTAAGTACTAAAACTTGACATGGAGAACTACTTAAATATCAAAACTTCCAAAATGTACACTTAAATGATATTTATTTTTTTTAAATTGGGATACTTAAGTGATAAGTCTAGTGACGGTAGTCGAAAATATGACATAACTTATTTTTAATAATATTAGATGTCTATGTGGCTCACTTTGGAAAGCTTATTTAGCAATAAAGATGCAAAACAATGTCGTTTTGCCCCAAAATTATATTTTAATATAAATATTAATTTAAAAAAAAAAAGATTAGCAACAAGTGTTCGATGATGGCTTGCATAGCCCTCGTCGTCATTGCCCCACCGTTCTCGGGAAGGGCCACTGATAGTGAGGCAAGGGTAGGCTGATGTTGTCGGGCCTTAGGCAGTGGTCAACGTTCTGGCCAACCGTTGGCGAGGGCTTGCTAGCCCTCATCCAAATTTGGGGTAAGAGTCATGACCCTCCCCCTGATCCGACGAAGGTCGTCGGCTCTTGCCTAAAGGGGCCATGGGCCGTTGTTGGCTATGGCGAGGTGAGGGCCTACAAGCCCTCTTCAGCGATTCGCCAAGGTTGTTAGCCACTACCCAATCACCCCAACTAACCCTTGCCCCACCATTGTCAGCCCTTCCTAGCAATGGTGGGGTGGCAACAATGAGGGCTATACAAGCCCTTGCCAAATGCTATTGTAGATCTTCTTCTTTTCTTTTTCTTTTTTTTAGGTAATTTATTTTAATTAATTTTTATTTTAAAATTCAATTTTGAGGCCACATTAGCATCAAAATGATGTTGTTTTGTACTTATCTCGCTAAAAAAATGTCACGTCGGTAGTTTGGCTAGAATTTCTTACTATTGGAACTTAAGGGTCCATTTGGCAACTAGCCAAATAGTACATGATTCTATTCTTTTGTTATAAGAAACGAAAAAGAATAAAAATCCATTTGGTAAATTTTTTATTCTAGGAATAGATTTGAAATATAATCAAGTAAAAAAAAATTACTTCTTTGTTCCCGGGAATAATTCTAAAATCAAGCTAACCCAAATTTCTTTTCTCCCTTTTCTCTTCTTCTTTTCTTCTTCTCTCTTCTTCTCTCACTACCTTCACCGCCGCTTTCTACCATTGCTAGTCACCAGCAACCAACTAGGTGAAGTCCAACGAGCTTGCCAAAGGCTCGCCTAGCCACTAGCTAGGCTCAGCCTCACTAGATTTGGGTAGGGATGAGCCTTGCTAGTGGCCAAGTGGGCCTCCCTCGGTCACTAGCAAGCCTCACTTGGCCGAGCGAGGCTAGCCAAGAGCCGTGGTTGGGTGAGGTCGAGCTTCGCTGGCGGTTGGGTGAGCTCAGCCTCCCCTAGTTTTAGGCGAGGCTCGGCCAATGAGACACAGCCTTCCCAAGGGCAGACAAGGTTGCTGGCCCTCATTGGCCAGTTGCTGGCCCTCATGTGACCTGTTGTCGATTGTCCCAAGGCTGACAACCAACCAAAGGTTGAAGAAAAAAAGAAAAAAAAGTAATAAAATTATTTAAAAAATTAAAAGAAAATGGTTTGGATTAGAAATTTTGAGGGTGGTGCCACACGCAATTCCATCGTGGGAATAAAAATTTTGGGCGATTACCAAAAGTCTTCAAATGCTTAGAAATCCGTTCGGAGAGTAGAATTGAAAAGAATTATTTCTGAATAGAAATTCTTGGGAACAAAATGGCCTTAAATGTTTCATTCTTCTCCGACTTTGGTATTTAAATATAATTTTTGAAATTTTTGACATTTAAGTGTCCCTACGTCAAGTTTTGACACTTATAGTGTCCAACACTCCACCCCTTACTATATTCGATGGAGGACCGACAGCACCATCAGGTTCCATCAAATATTTTTGTTCCCTTTGTTCATACTTTTTACAAAACTTTATTTATTTATTTATTTTTGCCTTATTTGTCTCCTTTGTCGCCGAAATCATTCCGGAATAACTTAAGGGTAGGCACTAGCCCCGCACCAAGCTTGGACCCTGAGATGTTTTAATGGAAGATGCTTTTGCTTTGCTTTAGTTTCAAAGGAAGATTCTTTGTTCTGTACTGGGCGAGCGGACCCTTGCCCAGGGCGAGCAAAGACCTTACCTGCATCGGCAACCTCCATCAGCCCTTTCCGACTATGGGTAGCGGTGGCTCGTTGGCAAGGGCTTGTGGGACTTTCTTTATTAGCTTTTTTTTTTTTAAGTATCATTATTTTATTTTATTTAATCTAATTTAAGTAATATTTTAGATCGAAAATAATAATAATAAATGCCATGTAGAAAAGAAAAAAGAAAAAATAAATAACATGTTTACATTTTCCATTAGCCAAATTGATAGACTATATTAATTTAACAAGTTATAGCTCTTGATTGCACATTTTGAAAGTTTTAAGAGTTAATCGTATTCCGTGATTACTTTTAAGACTTCTGGTGTATTTATTCCAATATATAAATATTGCTTATCAGTTCAAGCTCTCAGCTACATCGTCACCATAGACAGATGAAAAGATAATATATATGCTGAGAGTGTCCTACTTTAGCGTGGATAAGAAGTCTTCGTACGTTAATAAGCATTTAAGACTATTTTTTAAATGAAATGTTAGACAACTCAATTGCACTTCGAGCATGAATTTCGAGACTTACCGTGGTTATCTTACAAAAATTAGGATCGGAGCACCACTTAAATAGGACAACAATTGATATTAACATGAGAATCTCAAAATTTTGTACATCGATTGTTATAGATGGAAATCAATTTAGTCTAAAATCCCGTAGCAGGACGAGAGTGGCGGGGTTCAAGCGGACATCATGAAAAGAATTGCCTCCTTTGTGATATTATTGATGTCAAACCATTGTAACCATCTAAAAAAATCTTGAGCAAATTGTTAGAAAGATGGCTCTCATAGTTTTAGGAGCACCATAAATCTCCTTTATTTTTTTATTTTTTTTGTGTAAATATGTGAGTATCATTAGATGAGGTACACAAGCTTAGGGGCATTCCTTAGCATTATTTAAAGACTAATTATGTGAAAAGATGGAGGAAGTCTCCATACAACAACTGATAAAACATTTGCTTGCGGAGGCCTACAATGTTAGTAGAGTGATGTCTACCCCTTACAACCTTGTGAATCCCAGCCAGTAGAAGATGAGCCTCAATTTACTTGTTTCGAAACCGTCTACAGTCATGTTCCATGCAAATACTTGTCGCTAAGGAAGATAGCTTGAGGAGCCTGGACTCCCAAGTTTTTGCCCTAGGTGGACTTGATCATCCATTGAAGTTCAAAATTCCAACATCCTGCAAAACGCCAAATCCCATTTCATTCGAGGATACCGTGCCATATACTATTGGTTCAAGTTCACTCAAAGAATACGTGGTTATTGTCATACGTAGCAGTCCTATAGAAATAACATTAAGTAACAATTGAAGACAACAATTGTGATATGACTATTGTCGTCGGTAGACTATCTTTATAAACAAATTAATGGATAAAATTATGCTTGCTGATTCCACTGGTGTAAATCAAGTGATACCAATCCACAATTGGTCCCTCCTGTTTGAATCCCTTGTATATCTCCTTTAAAATGTTAATTGGAGGCTACTATTCATCTCATCTTCGTACCCAACGAGACCTTCATATGTGGCCTTACCTGCGCTAACAAATTCTTTATCAACAAGGAGATCTAGACACATTTTTATTTTCTTATGTCATTATATTGTTCTAAGCCAACACACTGTTATGTAATCATTCCAAGATGGAAGAATTGAACAAGATGTTGTTGAATCAAATGCAAAAAATCAATCCGTATAATCCCAAGGATTGTGACATTGATTCTTGTGGATTGATTCTGAAACTCGAAAAATACAGAGAAAATCAGAGACTGAAATTAAGTGAAAGGCCGTGTGAAGAAGGAGGATGGAAGAATTGAGCAAGCTGGTGATCAAAGCAGTTGAATGCAGATAATGAATTTAATAACCCCAAGGATAGTTACATCAATTCGTAAATAGATTCGGAAAATTTTTTGTTGGCATTCCAAGATGGAAGAATTGAACGAGTTGTTGCTCAATCAAATGCAAATAATCAATCCCTATAATCCCGAGGATTGTCGCACCGATTCTTGTGGATTGATTCCGAAACTTGAAAAATTCAGAGAAAGTGAGCCTGAAGTTAAGTAAAAGACCATGTAAAAGAGAAGGGTGGAAGAATTGAGCAAGCTGGTGATCAAATCACTCAAATGCACATAATGAATCCAAATAATCCCAAGGATAGTTACATCAATTGGTAAAGTGAATCCGAAAAATTTTGGTTGATATTCCAAGACGAAAAAATTGAATGAGATGTTGCTCAATCGAATGCAAATAATCAATCCCTATAATCCCAAGGATTGTTTCACCGATTCTTGTGGATCAATTCCGAATCTTGAAAAATTCGGAGAAAGTGAGAGTGAGAAGTTAAGTGAAAGGCCGTGTAAAAGTGAAGGATGGAAGAATTGAGCAAGTTGGTGATCAAAGCATTCAAATGCACATAATGAATTCAAATAATCCCAAGGATAGTTACATCAATTGGTAAATTGATTCTGAAAAATTTTGGTTGGCTTGGAACAATATAATGTCATGAGGACAGGATGTACCTAAATCTCCAAGCTGATATGCAATTGCTCACTGAAGGTAAGGCCACAAGAGAAGGGATTGTTGGGCTAGAGGAGAAGGTGAATAGTAGACTCCAGTGAACCTTTTTAATGGAGATGAGCAAACCTCATAAATCATAAGAGTCATCTTTTTGGGCATTTGCTCATGACATTATCAAGTGATGATAACTTCCATTTGTTATAGCCCATAATGGTTCTTGGGACGTGAACTTCGCTTATTTATATAGCTGTAATGGTTAAAAGTGTTGCACGTTTTTATAATTTGAGTATGGTAGGTTGAATTTCTTTTATTTACTTAAATAAAAAGAAATCTATGTGCTCCTCTATTATTTTGACAATATGATAAATATCTTGTCCTTAAATGGCAATTGGATCAACTATGCAAATTTCTAGTTTAGATGTAAGGGTTAAAAATGTTGCACGTTATTTATTAGTCAAGTATGGTAGGTTGGTTTCTTCATTTACTTGAATTGAAAAGAAATCCGTGTGTTCCTCTATGATTTAGACAATATGATCAATATATTCCTAAAATGGTATTGCACATTTCTAGTTTAGATGTAATGGTTAAAATTGTTGCACATATTTGATAACTCGAGTATGGTAGGCTGCTTTCCTTTTATTTACTTAAATTAGAAAGAAATCTGTGTGCTCATCTATAATTTTTGACAATATAATAAAAATCTTGTCTTTATATGGCACTTAGGTCAACAGTGCACATTTCTTATTTAGATGCAAAGGTTAAAAGTATTGCACGTTTTTTGTAACTCGAGTAAGGTAGGCTGATTTCCTATTATTTAATTGAATAAAAAAGAAATCTATGTGCTTCTCTATAATTTTGATAATATGTTAAATATCTTGTCCTTAAATGGCACTCGCGTCAACAATGCAAATTTAGATGTAAGAGTTAAAAGTATGGCATGTTTCCGATAACTCTAGTATGATAGGTTGGTTTCTTTTATTTACTTAAACTAAAAAGAAATCTTTGTGCACCTCTATAATTTTGGCAATATGATATATATCTTGTCCACAAATGGCACTTGGGTCAACAATGCAAATTTTTGGTTTGGGTAGTATTTAGTATGATCATGTCTTAATACACCATTGGATGACTCACGAAGTAGACTGAGTAATGACGGCTGTAATATGTTAACTTATTGTCTATTATTCAATGTTGTCCCTTTTTTTTTTTCGTCTGCTATCCTCCACAAGGTCTTAAAGCGTAGTCCAAATAAAAGTCCTTTTAAAAACTTTAATGTAATTTACTAATAAAAACTGGATATATTGCCGTGTCATAACTTGTCATTCTTTTGTTCAACTTCAAGCATGCACTATGTTTGTTCAATTTTTTTAACCACAACTTTGTTTTTTCCATTGTGTTTTTCAATGTCACTGAGTTGAAGAAGAAGGCGAGAAAACAAATTAGACGAATGGAGAATTTAGTGGTTCTTGTTTAATATAAGAAATGATCATTTCAAATCACCAACCGAAGCTGATCTGAGAATGACCGTATCAACAGATAACTTACCTATTTTTCGCTGCTTATCAAGCTTCGAAGAACCCCCTGGCCAGCCCAGCCCATTGTGGACGATTTGTAAAGGTTTACTGGCCCAACTTAATGGAATTTCGATCGTCTATGGGCCTCAGGAAACAAATAAGGCCGCCGATTGGGTTGCTAAAGGCCGCGGATTGGATTGGGTTGGCCACCGAGCAAATTCTCTTCCTAGAAATTAGTTAGCTTATCCCCTTCAACCTTTAATTTCAATATTATGTTTAGATGTTTCAACTAAAAATGCCCCTTTAGTGGGCTAGTAATGAATAAACGATATATTTTGACCCAAAAAAAAAAATCAACAATCGAGCATCGAGGCTTTTGAACTTGACTTTTACACCAACAGTGGTGTATCCAACTGATTTATGTGCGTTCGGATGAAGGAGCCCTACCTGGCTCGGCGACGTCGGACAGTGAACGAGCTCGACAGATCGGGCTCTGTCTGCCCGCCTCCCTTGTCTCGGAGCAGGTATTTTCGGGAAACCGACTCCAAAACCAAAAATACGAGACAAACCCGAATGGAACTACGGCTTTGACGCGAACAAAGCTTGACGACGGTCGGCGACTCTTCCCTACAGACAGCTTTCCTCTCTGTTTCTGTGTGATTTTCCTTAGCTCGGGGACGCCCTATTTACAGGCGAGGAGCCCGGTCGGCGGAGAGCTTCGGCCGCCGGTCTTTGGCGAGCCGACCGGACTTCCCCCGTCGGCCGCACCGGTGTCAAATCCCATCTTCTCCGCGGAGGCCTGCTCGGCATTGAGGGCGACGTCCCCTCCGTCCGGGTTTCTCGCCGGATCTCGCGCTGCTCCGTTCCACGGCATTGATGGCGCCTGCGAGACGTCCCCTCCGTCGCCGGTCTACCCTCGTCTCTCTACCTAGGTCGTCCTGCGCGCGAGGTGTGCAGCGCGAGGGAGGAAGGAGGAAGAAGAAGAAGGACAGGGCCGGACCGCGGGGTCAGCGAGCTGGGGGCCGATATGGGCCCTGGGCCCGCGCGGAAAGAAAGAAGGAGAGGGGGCTGGGGTCAGGCCCAGCCCCAAGTCTGTTCTCTCTCTCTCTCTCTCTCTCTCTCTCTCTCTCTCAATAATAATTAAGTTTTTAAAAAATATTTTTATTTATTTTTATTTATACGAAATAGGGTAAAAAGGGAAAATAAAATAAAAATAAAACTTAGTAGATGCAAATAATATTAATACTTAACTGATGTGAAAATCTTTTTTGTTAGGGCCAAATTGGTCCATAGTTTTCTATGCGGTTAAAATATTAAATACTTAGTCAAAATTTATGTGTCAATAAGGATCACATTAATTTAACCAAGTATTTAATTTACTTTTTTTTGTCTCTCAGCAGTCCCCATGGACAAAGAAAGATAAAAATGTATGCCAAGTGTGCCATAAGTCTTTGTCCATTAACAAGCATTTAAGAATATTTTAAAATTGAAATGTTTGAGAATTCAATTGTACTTCGAGCATGAATTTATAGATTTCTACCGTGATTTGTCAACACCAATTGATTCGGATAATATGTGATATTAAAAAGGAAAAATCTCAAAATTTCTGACATACAAAGTCATATATGGAAATCGATTTTGTCAACCGATCCCAAAGCAAGACGTGGGCGATTGGGTTCGAGCCGCTTGCATGATAAAACGACCGGCCTCTTTGTGAGAGCAATCATCGTAGCCATTTGATATCTTGAGGAAATGCCTAGGAAGATTGCTTTTATGATTTTAGGAGGTCTTCTGATCTCCCTTAAGAATGTCCACTGGAAGTTGGTATTCGGCTCCTCTACCCATCAAAAAAGACCGTCGTATCTATCATCACCTATGCTGAAAAATTGCCAAGCAGCTAGGAGATTCAGGTACATCCTTTACTCATGTCATCATGTTGTTCAGAGCCAACCTGACTGTTATAAAATCCACGCAGGATGGAAGAATCGAGTGAGATGTCGCTTAAAGCACTCAAACGCAAATAATCAAATCCCTATAATCGCAAGGATTGATATACTGATTCTAGGGATTGATTTTGAAATTTTTTTGATGTCCATGACATGATTGATTTCTCTTCTTTGTGGTATGGTTTTGTAACATTGCTGAACATGGTTGATGGATTCGACTGTAGAAAAAAACAATGATTGGGGGAAAATATGCAGGCAATGATTAGGGTTTGGTTTGAAGATAACTATTTCCTAACATCTACTTTACGTCACAAATTCACCATGGATGTGTCATTAGATTCAAGAGTGGCCTTAGTTTCACTCAAAGGTGGATTAGTGTGTCATATTGGCTTCCATGGAAAGACTGGTAGTTACTAGTTTACAAATATGGCAACCTGGCGAGATTCCCTATTTGTGGCTTTGATATGGGATTTAATTCTTTATTTGCTTTTTTTTTCCCTTAAAAGCATGGATATGGGTTGTTGAAAGTTTTCCTTAGGGGCATGAAGTGATAAGCTCGAAGAAGTGATGGATTTTTGGAAAAGTCATTATGGCATATCTCGCTGTATAAAGAAAATTTCACAAAAGAGGTCCCATACATTCCTGATTTGACCCTAAACTTCGACCGCTAGATATATACTCCAATATTCCCTTTTGGAAGGTACAAGATTACCCAGTTAAGGTCAACCCTTATTGGAGATTACAGTCTGATGATAACTTCCATTTCTTATAGCACACAATAGTTTTGGGATGTAAACTTCACATATGTATATAGTTTTTAAAGTGTTGCATATTATTTACTTAGATTTTAAGGAATATGTGTGCTCCTGTATAATTTTGATAATGTGATTATTTTGTCCTTAAATGGCCCTTTTACGATGTTAGTACGCCACCAGATCACTCACGAAGTTTACTAACTAATGATAGTTGTAATTGGTAAACTACCACTTATTATTCATTGTTGCCTCTCAATTTTTTTTAAAATTTTTTTGGTGTTGCGGTCTCCTCAAACTTTTAAAGCGTAGTCCAATGTAATCCCTTTTAAAAACTTTTGAATTTAAAAATTAGGATATTTATCATACCACAAGAATTTTTATTTTATTTTATTTTATTATTTTTATTTTTATTTTTTTATGTTCAAATTCCACGGTGAACTTTGTTTTTTGACAACTTTGTTTGTTCAATTGAGACGAGATGACAAAAATGAAGAATGGAGAATTTTATGAGTCTCATTTAATACAAGAAAACCGGTCGAGTGTTCTATGGTCTCTATTGAAGAAGAAAACACAAGCAATGCTTTTGATCACTCAGTGAAATTTATTTTCAAATGAAAAATGTGATAAAATGTCTTCATTTTACATAACTGTATATTGAAAATTAAAAACATATGTATTTTTAAAATTCTCATTTTATATAAGAAAGGTGAAATTGCAGGGGCATGCAAGTTGAATTATTCTTTTCAAAAAATTTATTCCATTTTCATTCTAAATCCGCTTTGCTCGTTTTCTATCCACTGACATTTGTTTTATATAGAAACAATCATCTTTTATCTATGGAATAGAAAGGAGTTATAGGGATAGATGAGATGCAAAACATATCTATGTTAGTTTGACCTATTCACTTGGCCTATTCTATTTTTCCAGCTCTCCCTGCCCAAAAAGAATCGGAATTTGCTATTGTAATCCTTGAGATGTCAACCACATAGACAAAAATGATCGTTGAAGCAAGTAGCTGGTGCCCTTTGGTTGAATTTATAGCCATTAGACTCGAAAAGGTCGTTTGAAATTCAGATTTTCAAAGTAGTTTTTGGTTCACCTATCTACAGTAGCAGAAAATCATTGTGCAGATCTGTGGAGACAGACTTCCGAAATAGTTAGTCTTCTTCCTAAAAATGGCAACACTATTCTGATCATGTCCAGTCCATTTTTTTTATGGACCTCAACGCCTGAAACAAGCCAGTAAAAAACACCACATTCGATACAACTAATATCAATAAAGACTCTAGGTCTTCCCTTCACGATTTTAGAGGTCCGCAGTTCAATTATCCACTGTCTTCCGACATGCTATCCTTCTGCATCGGGTCCATCCAAACTATTTGGCTAGGTTCCCTTCTACATTCTGTTTTCTTTCCATACTTAGTTACCTCTAAGCATATTGATGTCCTTAAATTCTATCAACCATTTATCTTGTATTTTTTTTATTTATTTGATTTATTTTTATAGTAAATCTGTTGCTTGAATTATTTCTGTTACTTGGATAAAATCTAATTTTGTTTCTCACGACTATGAGTTTAACTCCTATGACATTGTGATTTAGTGTGACATCTGGTGGATCTTCAAATATGTCAGTTGACTTTCCATTGATGATATGTCCATGTCCTCAAGTGAAGTTATGCACTATTAAGAAGGGGAAAAGAATCCTATTAATCGAGGAAGATGATATTATGTCTCAACTTGTAATGTAAGTATCTCAAATTTATCACCAATTATTTGTACATGTGGTCATATGTTGTAGTACTCAATATTGCCTTACAATAATGTTTTGTTTTTTCTCTTTTCCAGGCAAGTAATTGTCATGGGTTTGAACAACGGGTTGAAGAGTGGACTGAGGAACTACGGATCTATTCACCTCAAAATGTTGATGTAGCCGAGTCTCGAGAGGCATCAAATGAAAATGGAGAGTTAATTAGCATGAAACGAGAGTTGAAATCAATTAGAAGTAGAATGTGCTTCTTCTTTTTTTGGTACTAATTATGTGGTGTGGCGTCATCATATCTTTCATTACTGGATTTGTGATTCGCATGTTGTTATATAAGCAGTTACAGGAGTCAAATCCAGGTTGTTGGACCCTGAGATGTTTTAATGGAAGATGCTTTTGCTTTGCTTTGGTTAGAGCTTTAGTTTCAATGGAAGATTCTTTGTTTTGCACCGGGCGAGCAAGCCCTTGCCCAAGGCAAGCAAAGACCTTACCTGCACCAGCAACCTCCATCAGCCCTTTCCGACAATGGGCAGCGGTGGCTCATTGGCAAGGGCTTGTGGGACTTTCTTTATTAGCTTTTTTTTCTTTTAGTTATCATTATTTTATTTTATTTAATAAAATTTAAGTAAGATTTTAGATCAAAAATAATAATAATAAATGCCATGCAGGAAAGAAAAAATAATGTGTTTGCATTTTTCATTAGCCAAATTGATAGTGTTAATAGAAGGATTTGACTATATCAATTTATCAAGTTGTAGCTCTTGATTGGACACTTTGAAAGTTTTAGGAGTTAATCGTATTTCGCGATTAATTTTAGGATTTCTGGTGCATTTTTTTTTAATATATAAATATTGCTTCTCAGTTCAAACTCTCAGCTACTCCGTCACCATAGACAGATGAAAAGATAATTTATCTGCTGACAGTGTCCTACTGTAGTGTGGATAAGAAGTCTTCGTACGCTAATAAGCATTTAAGACTATTTTTTAAATGAAATGTTAGACAACTCAATTGCACTTTGAGCATGAATTTCGAGACTTACCGTGGTTATCTTACAAAAATTAGGATAGGAATACCGATCAAATAGTACAATAATTTATATTAACAAGAGAATCTCAAAATTTCGTTCATCGATTGTTATAAATGGAAATCAATTTAGTCTAAAATCCCGTAGCAGGACGTGAGTGGCGGGGTTCAAGTGGTTTGCATCATAAAAAGAGTTGCCTCAAATGATCATACCGAACATGGTTGGTGGATTCATTGGGAGAAACAAACAATGATTGGGTGATGATATGTAGCCAACGATGAGGGCTTGGTTTCAAGATAACTGTTATCTAACATTTACTTTGGTCGAAAACTTGAAAATATTGAAGAAGTAACACCTGAAGTTAAGCAAAACGTCGTGTACAAGATAAGAGAATGGAAGAATTGAGAGACATGTTGATCAAAGTACTCAAATGCATAAAATTAATCCCAATAATCCCAATGATAAATACATCAATTTTTGTGGATTAATATTGAAACATTTTGGTTGGCTTGGAACAATTTAATGATATGAGTAAAGGATGTACTTGGATCTCGAAGTTGATTGGCAATTGCTAGTGCAAGTTTGGCCGCATGAGAAAATCTTGTTGGGCGGTACAAGGAGATGAATAGTAGCCTTTAATTAGCATTTTCAATGGAGATCAACAGACCTCCTAAAACCGTAAGAGTGATCTCTCCAGGGATTTGCTCATGATATTGTCAAAGGATGATATTTCCACTTATCATTGCACCCAATGGCTTTTGGATGGGAAAGTTCACATATATATATACAAATAAAGGGTTAAATTTTGTATGCTTTTTGACAATTCGAGTATGTTAGGTCGCTTTCTTTTAATCTACTTGATATGGAAAAGAAATCCGTGTAAACCTTAATAATTTTGACAATATAATAAATATTTTGTCCTCAAATGGCATTTGGGTCAATAATGGAAATTTCTAGTTGCGGTAGCATTTAACATGCTCCGAGTAAACCTTAATAATTTGAAATGACCATTTCAAATTGCCAATTAAACACCGAGGCTTTTAGACCAGACTTTTCATCCAAGAGCGGTGTATCCAGCTGATTCACATGCTCCAAGCGAAGGATCTCGAATTTTGCTTCCAAATTTTTAAGAGTCCTATTAGCGGTTCGGCACCCGCGCCCTCTAGACTCACATGGAATTATGACAGAGTGCATATATTAAGTAAATGTCCTCATTCCATATAGATTGTGGATAGACTAGTCGCACCTGAGTAAATGCCGAAGATTCAGTAGTTTGACTAAACCTATTGGAAGTTTTCTGAGACTTGTGAACCCTTTTAGGTCTAGCTCTTTAAACTCTTCAAGTTTCTAGTGCCACTCGGCAATGATTCTAGTGAGGAACGTCGGATGAGATTCAACCTCCATAAATTGTACAACTTGCAAATGGAACGGGGCAGAGTCTTGAGTCTGCTGCTGTAAGGAGGGCTATATTATCTTAAATGGTTCAATCACCTACAGACAAGGGTAACTCTTGAATGCGTACTGCTTCGAGACACAAAGCTTGCGAGTTCTCATCATTATATACAAGCATATAGAAAACAGTCTCTCAGAGAACCCAAGAGAGAGTGGGGGGCAGGAGTCCTTATTTTCTTTGCCATAGAGATTCCCGAATCTTCTTGTTGACTTGGCAGGGGTCCAGATGGGCGGTTCCACGCATGGAACCAAGAACTGGACCAAAAATCACCAATTCCAATTTTTCAGAACTAGGAGCTGGACCCATGCCTCAGGAATCGTCTAGAACCGGTCGCTTCCTTTTGCTTACCCCTAAACACCACATGAAGAGAAGGACTCTATCACTATCAACAGAGCCAGGAGAGAAGTCCAACAAGTGCAGCTTAGCATTGATTTTGTTGGTTCTGCTCTTCTGGCTGTTGAAGAAACTGATTCAGTAGATAAGACATCCACTACAGTGGATGCGATGTGTGGCGTGGACTCTACTCAGTGGCAGCAGCTATGAAGACATTTAGTCTCTTGAGAACGACATAGTCAAGAGCTTGAAGAACCACCTCAAAGGAAGAAAATAATTGGTTATACTACCAATTTAAGAATGGGCACTCTATAGGCCAGACTTATCACCATAGCTTAAAATGAGGTTCTTTGTTGGCTTTAGTGGTTTCTTTGAACCGAATATTAGAAATAGCTCAATTGTTCTTTGCTTTCTTTGATTCCTATTCATAGCTCGGAGTTAGAGTCCATTTGGTATAGCTATAGCTAACCCCTTATTAGTTTCTCGACTTTAATGGTAATATGCTTTTCAACTGTAGTATATCAAAATTGGGTGATGTAACTTCTAAAAATCTGCTATAAAATTTGGAAGTATGGCAGCTGTGAGTTGTTCAGGAAGTATCTTATAAAAGCTGTGGCACCCCTTTTCACTATAAAAGTGTTGCAAGAAACATGGATCGAGAGACAGAGCATTGGATACCAAAATGGCTTTCTAACAAGGTAATCTATTGAACATGTTTACATGCATTGGCCAAAGGGTTTTGTCCCTGATGAAAGATCATGTCTGCTTATTGATGAATTTTACGTATGATTTAGAGTACTCTTTGAGGTTGTGGTGTAAGATACTCACTAGTACTATGCTCACTTATGACTTCTTGAGAAGTATAACAGTTGCATGGATTTGATAAAATTGCCTGATTAACTGCTTGACAATTGTATGTACGTGTTTGGTAAAACTCCTCGATAATTCCTTTGTATAGTCACTTTTTTGTGTGTGGATAGTATGCTGATTACTACCAAGGATATATCTTGGATTAACATGTTGATGACAAAGTATCGGTGGTTTGAGTTGAAAGATTTCGGTCCAACTAAGAAGAATGTAGAAGTGGAAATTTGCGTGGGCAAGGAGCAAAGAATTTACTCAAACCAGAAAGCCTATGTCAAGGTTTGGGATTGTTTTCACATGAACAAAGCAAAACTCGATAAGTATTTTAGAAGTCCTAGAACTTATCGTGAGAGTAAGATTGAATCTTAAAACTTTCAAAAAATGCAATCAAACTATAAAACTTGTCAAAATATTGCAATCAAGTATTCCCATAAACTTCTTCAATTTATCTATAGAAAAAAATATCGGTGCAACATTTTTTATATTATTTTCTCTAATCTACATAACCTTTTTATATTTATATTGTCAAATCTTATTTAAATTATACTAAAAAATAAAATGATTATTCAAAAAAAAAAAAAAAGGACTCAAGTTGAAAACAATAGAGCCACAAGGCCTCTCTGGTCAGCTACCACTACCGCCCTTCACCGAAAAGGGTCACTAGTCATCGACCCCAAGCAAGGGCCAATAGGCCTCAGGCAAGGCACTCACTTTGGATGGGTGAGCATCACCAGCCTTAAGTGATGGTTGACAACCCTCGCCCAAATCGGTGCGTCTCCTCTATTTGTACTATCGTTTTAGGATTTTGGTTCTCTCTCGTCCTTGCAAAACCTCGCGACAACTCAAACCGATCATCTGGAACCAAAATGGTCTCTCTCCCCCTTTCTCTCTTCCTCTCTTCGTTGTTATCTAGTCTAATTCCGTGCTTTGTACTGTTAATATTAGAAGAGATTGATTGTGGCGTCTAAAAAATGGATCTTTTTGTTATTGGGGTCTAACCATCACAACCGTTGACAAGACAATCATAATCAAGAAAAAGCGGACGAATTGACCCCCCCCCCAAAAAAAAAAAAAAGAGCTGGTGATGAAGATGAAGCAAAATAGGCCCATCCCTTGTGACAGAAGTATAATGTAAGTATTAAAACTTAGCATGAAATGATACTTAACTACCAAAACTTCTAAAAAGTACACTTAAATGGTACTTTTTTGAAAATTGGGATACTTCAATGTCAAGTCCAATGAGGCTAACTAAAAATTCGACATAACTATTTTTTATAATATTGGCTCATCGGAAATCCTATTTAGCAATAAAGATGCAAAACAATGTTGTTTTGCCCCAAAATTGAATTTTAATAAAATTATTAATTAAAAAAATTATATATATATATATTTTTTTTTAAAGATAAGCAACAAGTCTTTGGTGAGGGCTTGCACAACCCTCACCACCATTACCCCACTATTCTTGAGAAGGGCCAGACAATAGTGAGGCAAGGGTTGTTTGAAGTTATCGAGCCTTGGGCAGTGGTCAATGTTTTGGCCAACTATCAACGAGAGCTTGCAAGCCCTCACCCAAATTTGGGGTGAGAATCGTGACCCTCCCCTTGATCCAACGAAGGTCATCAGCTCTTGCCCAGAGAGGCCAAAGACCACCGTTAGCTATGGCAAGGCGAGGGCGGCCAAGGTTGCCAACCATTACCTAGCCACTCGAACCAACCCTTGCTCCACTTTTGTTATTCCTTCTCGGTGATGGTGGGGTGGCACTGACGAGGCCTATGTGAGCCCTTGCCAAATGCTGTTGTAGATCTTCTTCTTCTTTTTTCTTTTTTTTTGTAATTTTGTAATTAATATTTCTATTAAAATTCAATTTTTGGGCCATGTTAGCGTCAAAACGACATTGTTTTGTACTTATCTCACTAAAAAAATGTCACGTCAATTGTTTGGCTAGAATTTCTTACTGTTAGAACTTAAGGATTTGTTTGGCATTTGGTCAAGTAGTACCTAATTCTATTCTTTTGTCACAAGGAACAAAAAAAAAAGAACAAAGATCCATTTGTTAATTTTTTGTTCCCAGATATAGATTTGGAATGGAATTAAGAAGTAAGAAAAAAGTTGATTCTTTGCTATCGGGAATAATTCTAGAATCAAGTTATCTCAAACTTCTTATTTTTCTTTTTTCTTCTTCTTTTCTTCTTCTCTCTTCTTCTTTAACTACCTCCACCGCCACCTTCTACCATAGCTAGTTGCCAGCGATCGGCTAAGTCCCATGAGCTCACCAAAGGCTAGCGTAGCCATCGGCAAGGCTCGGCATGGCCAAATCTAGGTAGGGTTGAGCCTTGCTAGTGGCCAAGTGGGCCTCCTTGGCCACTAGCAAGCCTCACCTGGCCGAGCAAGGCTAGCCAAGAGCCTTGGTTGGGCGAGGTCAAGCTTCGCCGATAGTTGGGTGAGCTTAGCCTCGCCTATCTTTTGGCAAGGCTTGGCCGACGAGGCGTGGCCTAGCTAATCGCCAATCATCCTAAGGCTAATGACCAACCAAAGGTTGAAGAAGAAAATGAAAAAAAAAAAGTAATAAAATTATTTAAAATATTAAAAGAAATTGGTTTGGATTAGAAATTTTGAGAGTGGTGCCAAATACAATTTTATCATGGGAATAAAAATTTTGGGCAATTACCAAGGCCTTCAAATGCTTAGAATTATGTTCGAGAATAAAATTAAAAAGAATTATTTCTGAACATAAGTAATAAAATGGTCTTCAATGTTCCATTCTTCTCCAATTTTGATACTTAAATGTATTTTTTTAAAATTTTTGGCATTTAAGGGCGCGTTTGGTAACGTTTCGTTTAAAAATTGTTCCGGGGAAATGAAATAGAAAAAAGTATTTCGTTCACGGGAACAATTTCGAACAAAAAGCGTGTTTGGTAAACTTGTTCCGGAACAAAAAATAAATAGAAACATGTTTGGTAAATTTGGATAATTTTTTTATTTCTTTTATTTTTTTACTTATTTTTCTTATTTTTCTTTTTCTTTTTTCTTTTTTTTTTCTTTTGGCCGGTCGCCGGCCAAGGCCTTGGCCGGGCGACCGGCCGGCGAGGCCGAGCTCGCCCGGGCGGGCGAGGCGCGGCCTCGCGGGCCACCGCCCGTGCGAGGCCGAGGCTCGCCGGCCGGCCGGGCGAGGTCGGCCTCGCCGGATCCGGGCGAGGCCGAGCTCGCCCGGCCGGCGCGAGGTCGGCCTCGCCTTGATCCGGCGAGGCCGAGCTTCGCCAATGGGCGGGCGAGGCGCGGCCTCGCCGGCCACCGCCAAGCGAGGCCGAGGCTCGCCGGGCGGCGAGCTCGGCCTCGCCGGATCCGGGCGAGGCCGAGCTCGCCTGTGCCGGCGAGGAGGTCGGCCTCGCCTTGATCCGGCGAGGCCGAGCCGCCCGGGGCGGGCGAGGCGCGGCCTCGCGGCCACCGCTCAAGCGAGGCCGAGGCTCGCCGGCCGCCGGGCGAGCTCGGCCTCGCCGGATCCGGCGAGGCCGAGCTCGCCCAGCCGGCGCGAGGTCGGCCTCGCCATGGGCTGGGCGAGCTCGAGCTCGCCCGGATCCGGCGAGGCCGACCTCGCCCGGCGGCCGGCAAGCCTCGGCCTCGCCGAGCCACCGCCGTGACGCCGACTGGGCGGTGGCTCGGCGAGGCCGAGGCTCGCCGGCCGGCGGGCGAGGTCGGCCTCGCCCCGGATCCGGGCGAGCTCGAGCTCGCCCGCCCATGGCGAGGCCGACCCTCGCCGGGGGACGGCGAGCGTCGGCCTCGCCGGGGGCCGGCGAGCCTCGCCGTGGCTGGGCGAGGCCGCCGGCCCTCGTCGGCCGGTCGCCGGCCGTGGCCGAGGCCGGCGACCGGCCTCGGCCGTGAAAGAAGAACAAGAAAAAAAAAGAAAAAAGAAAAAAAAAAGTGTTTCTGATTTGTGTTCCAGAAACAAGAAACAAGTTTTTTTTGTTTCTTGTTTCTGTTTCTTTTTTGTTCCTGGGAACAAAAGAACAAAAAAGGAACAGAAACGCACACAAACGCGTTTCTGTTCCTTTTTTGTTCCCAGGAACAAAAAAACAGAAATTTTTGTTCCTGGGAACAGAAACACAATGCAACCATGCAGGCCCTAAGTGTCCCTATGCCAAGTTTTGGCACCTGTAGTATTTGGCACTTCATCCCTCACCGTATCCACTGGAGGACTGACAGCACCATTAGGTTCCATCGAATAATTTGGTTCCCTTTGTTCATACCTTTTACAGATTTTTTTTTTTTTTTTGGGGCCTAATTTGTCTCCTTCTTTCTCACTTAAATAATTCAGGGATAACTGCTCGGCTGGCACTAGCACTGCATCAAGCTTGGACCCTGAGGTGTTTTCACGAAAGATGCTTTTGCTTTGCTTTGGTTAGAGCTTTAGTTTCTATGGAAGATTCTTTGTGCTGCACCGGGTGAGCAGGCCCTTGCCCAGGGCAATCAAAGACCTTACTTGCCCCGGTAGCCTCCATCAGCCCTTTTTGACGATGGGCAGTGGTGGCTCATTGGCAAGGGCTTGGGGGACTTTCTTTATTAGCCTTTTTTTTATTATCATTATTTTTTTTATTTTATCTAATTTTAGATCGAAAATAATAATAATAATAATAATAAATGCCATGCAGAAAAAAATGTTTGCATTTTCTATTAGACAAATTGTTAGTGTTAATAAAATGATTTGATTGTATTAATTTAACAAGTTGTAGCTCTTGATTGCACATTTTGAAAGTTTTAGAAGTTAATCACATTTCGCAATTAATTTTAGGACTTCTAGTGCATTTATTTCAATATATAAATTTGGGTTCTCATTTCAAGCTCTCAGCTACTGCATCACCATAAACAAATGAAAAGATATATGCTGAGAGTGTCCTACTTTCGTGTGGATAAGAAGTCTTCGCACGTTAATAAGCATTTAAGACTATTTTTTTTTTAATGAAATGTTAGACAACTCAATTGCATTTTGAGCATGAATTTCGAGACTTACCGTGGTTATCTTACAAAAATTAGGATAGGAGTACCATTCAAATAGGACAATAATTTATATTAACAAGAGAATCTCAAATTTTCATACATCGATTGTTATAAATGGAAATCAATTTATTCTAAAATCCCGTTGCAGGATGTGAGTGATGGGGTTCAAGCGGTTTGCATCATAAAAAGAATTGCCTCCTTTGTGATGTTATTGATGTCAAACCATTGTAACCATCTAAAAAAATCTTGAGCAAATTCCTAGCAAGATGGCTCTCATAGTTTTAGGAGGTCTGTCAATCTCATTTAATTTTTTTTTTTGTGTGTGTAAATATGTGAGTATCATTAGATGAGGAACAAAAGCTTAGGGCATTCATTTGCGTTAGTTAAAGACTAATTAGGTGAAATTGAGATTCTCTTGTTAATATAAATTATTAACAAGAACTGATAAAACATTTGCTTGTGGAGGCCTACAATGTTGGTAGAGTGATGTCTACCCCTTACAACTTTGTGAGTCCTAGCTAATAGAAGATGAGCCTCAATTTACTTGTTTCAAAACTGTCTATGGTTGCATTCCATGCAAATAATCGTTGCTAAGGAAGACAGCTTGAGGAGCCTCACCTCCAAGTTTTTGCCATTGGTGGACTTTATCATCCATTGAAGTTCAAAATTCCAACAACCTGCAAAATGCCAAATCCCATTTTGTTTGAGGATACTATGCCATATACTACTGGTTCAAGTTCACTAAGAATACGTGGTTATTGTCTTATGTAGCAATCCTATAGAAATAACATTTAGTATCAACTGAAGACAACCATCGTGATATGACTACTGTCGTCGGTAGACTATCTCTACAAACAAACTAGAAGATAAAATTATGCTTGCTAATTCCACAAGTCTAAATAAAGTGATACCAATCCACAATTGGTCCCTCCTGTTCGAAACCCTTGTATATCTCCTTTAAAATGTTCACTGGAGGTTACTATTCATCTCCTCTTCGTACCCAACAAAACCTCCGTATGTGGCCTTATGTTGCCTTATGTGGCCTTACCTGTGCTAACAAATTCCTTATCAACAAGGAGATCTAGACACATTTTTTTCTTATGTCATTATATTGTTCTAAGCCAACAAACTGTTACGGAATCATTCCAAGATGGAAGAATTAAACGAGAAGTTGCTCAATCAAATGCAAAAAATCAATCCATGTAATCCCAAGGATTGTTACATTGATTCTTATGGATTGATTCCGAAACTTGAAAAATTCAGAGAAAGTAAGAGCCTGAAATTGAGTGAAAGACTGTGTGAAGAAGAAGGATGGAAGAATTGAGCAAGCTGGTGATCAAAGCAGTTAAATGCAGATATTGAATCTAAATAATCCCAAGGACAGTTACATAAATTCGTAAATTGATTCTGAAAAATTTTGGTTGGCATTCCAAGATGGAAGAATTGAACGAGTTGTTGCTCAATCAAATGCAAATAATCAATCCCTATAATCCTGAGGATTGTCACACCGATTCCTGTGGATTGATTCCGAAACTTGAAAAAATCAGAGAAAGTGAGAGCCCGAAGTTAAGTGAAAGACCGTGTAAAAGAGAATGATGAAAGAATTGAGCAAGCTGGTGATCAAATCACTCAAATGCACATAATGAATCCAAATAATCCCAAGGATACATCAATTGGTAAATTGAATCCGAAAAAATTTGGTTGATATTCCAAGATGGAAAAATTCAATGAGATGTTGCCCAATCAAATGCAAATAATCAATCCCTATAATCCCAAGGATTGTTTCACCAATTCTTGTGGATCAATTCCAAAACTTGAAAAATTCGGAGAAAGTGAAAGTGCGAATTTAAGTGAAAGGCCATGTAAAAGAGAAGGATGGAAGAATTGAGCAAGTTCATGATCAAAGCACTCAAATGCAGATAATGAATCCAAATAATCCCAAGATAGTTACATCAATTGGTAAAATGATTTTGAAAATTTTGGTTGGCTTGGAACAATATAATGTCATGAGGACAAGATGTACCTGAATCTCCAAGCTGATTTGCAATTGCTCACTGAAGGTAAGGCCACAAGAGAAGGGATTGTTGGACTGGAAGAGAAGAGAAGGTGAATAGTAGACTCCAGTGAACCTTTTTAATGGAGATCAGCAAACCTCATAAAATCGTAAGAGTCATCTTTTTGGGCATTTGCTCATGACATTATCAAGTGATGATAATTCCATTTGTTATAAGCCCATAATGGTTCTTGGGATGTGAACTTCGCTTATTTATATAGATGTAATGGTTAAAAGTGTTGCACGTTTTTATAATTCAAGTATGGTAGGTTGAATTCCTTTTATTTACTTAAATAAAAAGAAATCTAGGGGCTCCTCTATTATTTTGACAATATGATAAATATCTTGTCCTTAAATGGCAATTGGATCAACAATGCAAATTTCTAGTTTAGATGTAAGGGTTAAAAATGTTGCATGTTATTTATTACTCAAGTATGGTAGGTTGGTTTCTTCATTTACTTGAATTGAAAAGAAATCTATGTGTTCCTCTATGATTTAGACAATATAATAAATATATTCCTAAAATGGCATTTGGGTCGACAATGCACATTTCTAGATTAGATGAAATGGTTAAAAGTGTTGCACATATTTGATAACTCGAGTATGGTAGGTTGCTTTCCTTTTATTTACTTAAATTAGAAAGAAATCTGTGTGCTCATCTATAATTTTTGACAATATAATAAAAATCTTGTCTTTAAATGGCACCTAGGTCAACAATGCACATTTCTAATTTAGATGCAAAGGTTAAAAGTATTGCACGTTTTTTGTAACTCGAGTAAGGTAGGCTGATTTCCTATTATTTAGTTGAATAAAAAAGATATCTATGTGCTTCTCTATAATTTTAATAATATGTTAAATATCTTGTCCTTAAATGGCACTCGGGTCAACAATGCAAATTTAGATGTAAGAGTTAAAAGTATGGCATGTTTCCGATAACTCAAGTATGATAGATTGGTTTCTTTTATTTACTTAAACTAAAAAGAAATCTCTGTGCACCTCTATAATTTTGGCACTATGATATATATCTCATCCACAAATGTTACTTGGGTCAACAATGCAAATTTTTGGTTTGGGTAGTACTTAGTATGATCACGTCTTAGTACACCATTGGATGACTCACGAAGTAGACTGAGTAATGACAATTGTAATTTGTTAACTTATTGCTTATTACTCAATGTTGTCCCTTTTTTTTTCGTCTGCTATCCTCCACAAGGTCTTAAAGCGTAGTCCAAATAAAAATCCTTTTTAAAAAATTTAATGTAATTTACTAATAAAAATGGATATATTGCCGTGTCATAACTTGTCATTCTTTTGTTCAACTTCAAGCGTGCACTATGTTTGTTCAATTTTTTTTACCACAACTTTGTTTGTTCCATTATGTTTTTTAATGTCACTGAGTTGAAGAAGAAGACAAGAAAACAAATTAGACGAATGGAGAATTTTGTGGTTCTTGTTTAATATAAGAAATGATCATTTCAAATCACCAACCGAAGATGAACCGTTGATCTGGGAATGACCGTATCAACAGACAACTTACCTCTTTTTCGCCGCTTATCAGGCTTCCAAGAACCCCCTGGCCGGCCCAGCCCATTGTGGATGATTGTAAAGGTTTACTAGCCCAGCTTAATGGAATTTCGATCATCTATTGGCCTCGGGAAACAAACAAGGCCACGGATTGGGTCACTGAAGTCCACCGAGCAAATTCTCATCCTAGAAATTGGTTAGCTTATCCCCTCATCCTTTAGTTTTAATATTATGTTTAGATGTTCCAACTGAAAATGTCCCTTTAGTGGGCTAGTAATGAATAAACGATATATTTTGACCCAAAAAAAAAAAAAATCACCAGTCGAGCATCGAGGCTTTTGAACTTGACTTTTACACTAAGAGTGGTGTATCCAACTGATTTATGTGCGTTCGGATGAAGGAGCCCTACCCGGCTCGGCGACGTCGGTCAGCGAACGAGCTCGACAGATCGGGCTCCGTCTGCTCGCCTCCCTTGTCTCCGAGCCGGTATCCTCGGGAAACCGACTCCAAAACCAAAAATACGAGACAAACCCGAATGGAACTACGGCTTTGACGCGAACAAAGCTTGACGACGGTCGGCGATTCTTCCCTACAGACAGCTTTCCTCTCTGTTTCTGTGTGATTTTCCTTAGCTCGGGGACGCCCTATTTACAGGCGAGGAGCCCGGTCGGCGGAGAGCTTCGGCCGCCAGTCTTTGGCGAGCCGACCGGACTCCCCCGTCGGCCGAACCGGTGTCAAATCCCATCTTCTCCGCGGAGGCCTGCTCGGCATTGAAGGCGACGTCCCCTCCGTCCGGGTTTCTTGCTGGATCTCGCGCTACTCCGTTCGACGGCATTGATGGCGCCTGCGAGACGTCCCCTCCGTCGCCGGTCTACCCTTCGTCTCTCTACCTAGGTCGTCCTGCGCGTGAGGTGTGCAGCGCGAGGGAGGAAGGAGGAAGAAAAAGAAGGAGAGGGCCGGACCGCGGGGTCAGCGAGCTGGGGGCCGATATGGGGCCCTGGGCCCGCGCAGAAAGAAAGAAGGAAAAGGGTCTGGGGTCAGGCCCAGCCTCGTTCTCTCTCTCTCTCTCTCTCTCTCTCTAAATAATAATTAAGTTTTTTTTTTGTAATAATTTGTTTTATTTTTAATTATACGAAATAGGGTAAAAAGGGAAAATAAAATAAAAATAAAACTTAGTAGATGCAAATAATATTGATACTTAAGTAATGTGAAAATCTTTTTTGTTAGGGCCAAATTGGTCCATAATTTTTTATGCAATTAAATATTAAATACTTAGCCAAAATTTGTGTGTCAATATGGATCACATTAATTTAACCAAGTATTTAATTTACTTTTTTGTCTCTCAGCAGTCCCCATGGACAAAGAAAGATAAAATGTATGCCAAGTGTGCCGTAAGTCTTTGTCCATTAACAAGCATTTAAGAATATTTTAAAATTGAAAATTTTGAGAATTCAATTGCAGATGAATTTATAGATTTCTACCGTGGTTTGTCAACACCAATTGATTTGGATATTATGTGATATTAAAAAGGAAAAATCTCAAAATTTCTAACATACAAAGTCATATATGGAAATCGATTTTGTCAACCGATCCCAAAGCAAGACGTGGGCGATCGAGTTCGAGCTGCTTGCATGATAAAACGACCGGCCTCTTTGCGAGAGCAATCATTGTAACCATTTGATATCTTGAGGAAATGCCTAGGAAGATTGCTTTCATGCTTTTAGGAGGTCTTCTGATCTCCCTTAAGAATGTTCACTGGAGGTTGGAATTCAGCTCCTCTACCCATCAAAAAAGACCGTCATATGTGTCAGTACCTATGCTGAAAAATTGCCAAGCAGCTAGGAGATTCAGGTACATCCTTTACTCATGTCATTATGTTGTTCAGAGCCAACCTAACTATTATAAAATCCACGCAGGATGGAAGAATCGAGTGAAATGTCACTTAAAGCACTCAAACGCAAATAATCAAATCCCTGTAATCGCAAGGATTGATATACCGATTCTACGGATTGATTTTGAAATTTTTTTGATGTCCATGACATGATTGATTTCTCTTCTTTGTGGTATGGTTTTGTAACGTTGCTGAACATGGTTGATGGATTCAATTGTAGAAAAAAACAGTGATTGGGGGAAAATATGCAGGCAATGATTAGGGTTTGGTTTGAAGATAACTGTTGCCTAACATCTACTTTATGTCACAAATTCACCATGGATGTGTCATTAGATTCAAGAGTGGCCTTAGTTTCACTCAAAGGTGGATTAGTGTGTCGTATTGGCTTCCATAGAAAGACTGGTAGTTACTAGTTTACAAATATGACAACCTGGCGAGATTCCTTATTTGTGGCTTTGATATGGGATAGAATTCTTTATTTGCTTTTTTTTTTTTCCCTTAAAAGCATGGATATGGGTTGTTGAAAGTATTCCCTTAGGGGCATGAAGTGATAAGCTCGAAGAAGTGAGGATTTTTGGAAAAGTCATTATGGCATATCTCGCTATATAAAGAAAATTTCACACAAGAGGTCCCATACATTCCTGATTTGACCCTAAACTTCGACCGCTAGATATATACTCCAATTTTCCCTTTTGGAAGGTGCAAGATTACCCAGTTAAGGTCAACCATTTTTGGAGATTACATTCTGATGATAACTTCCATTTATTATAGCACACAATAGTTTTGGGATGTAAACTTCACATATGTATATAGTTTTTAAAGTGTTGCATATTATTTACTTCGATTTTAAGGAATATGTGTGCTCCTGTATAATTTTGATAATGTGATTATTTTTTACTTACATGGCACTTTAACGATGTTAGTACGCCACTAGATCACTCACGAAGTTGACTAACTAATGATAGTTGTAATTGGTAAACTACCACTTATTATTCATTGTTGCCTCTCAATTTTTTTTTTGATTTTTTTTTGATTTTTTTAATTAATTAATTAATTAATTTTATTTTTTTGGTGTTGCGGTCATCCTCAAACTTTCAAAGCGTAGTCCAATGTAATCCCTTTTAAAAACTTTTGAATTTAAAAATTAGGATATATTATCATACCACAAGATTTATTTATTTTATTTTATTTTATGTTCAAATTCAACGGTGAACTTTGTTTTTTTGACAACTTTGTTTGTTCAATTGAGACGAGATGACAAAATGAAGAATGGAGAATTTTATGAGTCCTATTTAATACAAGAAAACCGGTCGAGTATTCTATGGTCTCTATTGAAGAAGAAAACACAAACAATGCTTTTGATCACTCAGTGAAATTTATTTTCAAATGAAAAATGAGATAAAATGTCTTTATTTTACATAACTGTATATTGAAAATTAAAAACATATGTATTTTTAAAATTCTTATTTTATATAAGAAAGGTGAAATTGCAGGGGCATGCAAGTTGAATTATTTTTTTCAAAAATTTTATTCCATTTTCGTTCTAAATCCGCTTTGCTCGTTTTCTATCCACTGACATTTAGAAACAATCATCTTCTATCTATGGAATATAAAGGAGTTATAGGGATAGATGAGATGCAAAACATATCTATGTTAGTTTGACCTATTCACTTGGCCTATTCTATTTTTCCAGCTCTCCCAGCCCAAAAAGATTGGAATTTGCTATTGTAATCCTTGAGATGTCAACCACATAGACAAAAATGATCGTTGAAGCAGGTAGCTGGTGCCATTTGGTTGAATTTATAGCGATTAGACTCGAAAAGATCGTTTAAAATTCAGATTTCAAAGTAGTTTTTGGTTCACCTATTTACAGTAGCAGAAAATCATTGTGTAGATCTGTGGAGACAGACTTCCGAAATAGTTAGTCTTCTTCCTAAAAATGGCAACACTATTCTAATCATGTCCAGTCCATTTCTTATGGACCTGAACGCCTGAAACAGCCAGTAAAAAACACCACATTCGATACAACTAATATCAATAAAGACTCTAGGTCTTCCCTTCACGATTTTAGAGGTCCGCAGTTCAATTATCCACTGTCTTCTGACATGCTATCCTTCTGCATTGGGTCCATCCAAACTATTTGGCTAGGTTCCCTTCTACATTCTGTTTTCTTTCCATACTTAGTTACCTCTAAGCATATTGATGTCCTTAAATTCTATCAACCATTTACCTTGTATTTGTTTATTTATTTGATTTATTTTTATAGTAAATCTGTTGCTTGAATTATTTCTGTTACTTGGATAAAATCTAATTTTGTTTCTCACAACTATGAGTTTAACTCCTATGACATTGTGATTTAGTGTGACATCTGGTGGATCTTCGAATGTGTCAGTTGACTTTCCATTAATGATATGTCCATGTCCTCAAGTGAAGTTATGCACTATTAAGAAGGGGCAAAAGAATCCTATTAATCGAGGAAGATGATATTATGTCTCAACTTGTAATGTAAGTATCTCAAATTTATCACCGATTAATTGTACATGTTGTCATATGTTGGAGTACTCAATATTGCCTTACAATAATGTTTTGTTTTTTTCTCTTTTCCAGACAAGTAATTGTCATGGGTTTGAACAACGGGTTTAAGAGTGGACTGAGGAACTACGGATCTATTCTCCTCAAAATGTTGATGTAGCCGAGTCTCAAGAGGCATCAAATGAAATTGGAGAGTTAATTAGCATGAAAAGAGAGTTGAAGTCAATTAGAAGTAGAATGTGCTTCTTCTTCTTTTTTGCTTCTAATAATATGGTGTGGCGTCATCATATCTTTCATTACTGGATTTGTGATTCGCATGTTGTTATATAAGCAGTTACAGGAGTCAATCCAGATTGTCATGCGGTTTTTATATGATTTTAAAGAAATTCAGAAAAGATTGAATTTTTGACTCCAGGCGAATACGTTGACGTGAACTGAGTCAAGCAACTTGTGAGTAGCTCTTGCTCAGTCCAAAATCACTGGAGATCAGCTAGTCTAATTTGAAGTTCAACTCAAGCTCTCGAGCTACTCAAGTTTCTTGGTGAGTGGAGCTTGAGTTCGTCGATCTAAAATTTCTAGTTGAGTCAAATTCAGGTGAAATTTTAATACTTGTTCAAGCTCAAGTCGAGTTTTGAGTATTGACTAGGTGAATGGAGTAGAACTCAACCTAAAATTTGGAATTACATCAGCTCGACTCAACTTGATTACACCATTACTAATATGCACATGAAGAATAGGACTCAAAACAACTGAGTGCTGAGCAAAGAAATCTATGTTTGACTTTTGGATACACAAGCTTATACCATTATCTTATGATAATCGCATAAAAGAGAAAAAAATCGACGAAATATTAACATGAGAAAGCAAAACTTAAAATCCAAAGGGTGGTTCGGCTATAGTTGGCTTCTGCAGTCTATTTAACAGTAGGAAGATCATGAAAGTTGTCCACCGTGCACACCGATAGATCATGAAAGCAACCCAAAATCCAGAGTCAGTAAATTAAGGGCCAAAACGTGGTCTTTTGAGTAAGATCTATGAAAAATAACAAACAACTAATAATAAAAATTGTATAGTTAATGTAAAATAAAATGTTCTTATTTCCCAAAAAAAAAAAAAATCCAATTACAAAAACAAATCCTCGATGATCGATCTGATGCATTAATTGCTTCCACAGTTTGCTATGTTTTGTCAGGTCAAACGCACCTTTTTCGTTCTTCAAGTCGTTCGAGTACATCAAGTCATTCGAGTGCATAGCCAATGTTATATTTGCATTTTATCTAGAGATTATTGAACAAATTTGTCAAATTGGGTTATGATCCGATGAGTTATATATAACTTAATTAAAAAAATATGAGCCATAATTTTGATACCTTTGCTCTGAAGTGATGATGTAAAGTTTAAATAACCTACATATGACCTAATTAAAAAAAGATCGGGTTAATACTATAAAAAATTCCAAATCAATAAATCTATAATAAAATTACCCTAAACTAATCTTTTGACTATCAAAAAATTTAAATTGGTATATATATGAAAAATTTACTGTAATTAACTTTTTAACTGCCAAAAATGTCAAATCAATACATTTGTAATAATTTGATCATCAGTCGGTGGGGGTGGCTGGTGGGCTGTGGGCGGTGGCCATGTGGCGAATGGTGGCAGCAACGATCGACGATTAGGTAGTGGCGACAATGGTCGCTGGTGGTCGGGGGTTACAGCAATGATAGCGACCACGGTTGCTGGCGGTTAGGCGATGGCGGTAGTCGATAGCCAACGATTGGCCGACAATGGCCATGGGCAGCTGGAGGTGGTCGGTAGTAGGCAAGCGACAAGAGGTGGCCGCAACAAAGAAGAAGAACAAAAGAAAAGTAGAAAATAAAAATTGGCTTATTTCTAAAATTGTTTCCAAGAACAAGAAGCTACTTTTTTTTTTTTGTTCTATTCCAAATTTGTTCCCCCGACTACTTTTCTATTCTAGGGAATAGAAAAATAAGTTGGCGTTACCAAATGGATTTATGTTCTTCTTCTTTTTTTTTTCCTTTTTTTTTTTGGGAACAAAAGAACAAAAATTGGGAGAAACAAAAACGTTATCATGCAGGCTCTTAATGTTATGAGGAAAGGATGTACTTGGATGTCCAAGCTAATTTGCCATTACTCAGTGCAAGTAAGGCCAAAAAGAGAGGTCTTGTTGGGCCAGAAGAGATTAATAGTAACCTCCAATTATTTTTAATGGAGATTAGAAAACCTCATAAAATCATTGGAATCATCTTTCTAGGCATGACTCACGATATTATGAAATAATAATAAATGACATGTATATAGCACACAATGGTTCACAAGATGTAAACTTCACTTGTTTATATAGATGCATCGGCTAAAAGTGTTGCATGTTTTTGATAACTCGAGTAGGGTAGGGTTTCCTTACTTCAATTGAAAAAAAAAAAAAATCTGTGTGCTCCTCTATAAATTTGACAATATGATAAATATCTAGTCATTAGATGGCACTTGAGCTAATAATGCAAATTTCTAGATTTGATTTAAGGGTCAAAAGAGTGGCATGTTTCTAATAACTTGAATAAGGTAGGTTGGTTTCCTTTTATTTATATAGATTTAAAAAAAAAACATGTGTGTGCTTCTCTATAATTTTGGCAATATAATAAATATCTCGTCCTTAAATGGCACTCAGGTCAACATCACAAATTTGTGGCTTAGATGTAAGGATTAAAAGTGTTGCATGTTTATGATAACTCGAGTATGGTAGGTAGGTTTCCTTTTATTTACCTAAATTAAAAAGAAATTTGTGTGTTACCATATAATCTTGGCAACATGATAAATGTCTTGTCCTTAAATGGCCTCAAATCAACAATGCAAATTTATGGTTTAGATGTAAGGGTTAAAAGTGTTGCATGTTTTTAATAACTCGAGTATGATAGGTTGGTCTCCTTTTACCTACTTAAATTGAAAAGAAATTTGTGTGCTCCTTTATAATTTTGGCAATATGATAAATATCTCTTTACAAGGCACTTTGGTTTAAGGTGTTGCATGCTTATTATAACTCAAGTATGGTACGTTGGTTTCCTTTTATTTACTTAAATAAATAAGAAATTCGTGTGCTCTTCTATAATTTTGACAATTTGATAAATATCTCGTCCTTAAATGGCACTCGGGTTAGCATCGCAAATTTGTGGCTTAGATGTAAGGATTAAAAGTGTTGCATGTTTATGATAACTTGAGTATGGTAGGTTGGTTTCCTTTTATTTACTTAAATTAAAAAGAAATCTATGTGCTCATCTATAATTTTGACAATGTGATAAATATCTTGTTCTTAAATGACACTTGGGTCAACAATGCAAATTTGCAATTTTGTAAGGGTTAAAATTGTTGCATGTATCTAATAATTCGAATATGGTAGGTTGGCTTCCATCTATTTACTTAAATAAAAAAGAAATTTGTGTGTTACCATACAATCTTGACAACATGATAAATATCTTGTCCTTAAATGGCACTCAAATCAACAATGCAAATTGATGTTTATGATAACTCGAGTATGGTAGGTTTGTCTCCTTTTACCTACTTAATTTGAAAAGAAATTTGTGTGGTCCTTTATAATTTCGGCAATATGATAAATATCTCTTTACAAGCCACTTTGGTTAACAATGCAAATTTTTGGTTTAGATGTAAGAGTTTAAAGTGTTGCATGCTTATTATAACTCAAGTATGGTAAGTTGGTTTCCTTTTATTTACTTAAATAAATAAGAAATCTGCATGCTCCTCTATAATTTTGACAAAATAATAAATATCTCATCCTTAAATGGCACTCGGGTCAACATCGCAAATTTGTGGCTTAGATGTAAGGATTAAAAGTGTTGCATGTTTATGATAACTCGAGTATGGTAGGTTGGTTTCCTTTTATTCACTTAAATTAAAAAGAAATCCATGTGCTTGTCTATAATTTTGACAATGTGATAAATATCTTGTTCTTAAATGACACTTGGGTCAACAATGCAAATTTGCAATTTTGTAAGGGTCAAAAATTGTTGCATGTTTCTAATAACTCGAATATGGTAGGTTGGCTTCCATTTATTTACTTAAATAAAATAAAAAGGAAATTTGTGTGTTACCATTTAATCTTGACAACATGATAAATGTCTTGTCCTTAAATGCCACTAGAATCAACAATGCAAATTTATGGTTTAGATTTAAGGGTTAAAAGTGTTGCATATTTTTGATAACTCGAGTATGATAGGTTGGTCTCCTTTTACCTACTTAAACTGAAAAGAAATTTGTGTGCTCTTTTATAATTTTGGCAATATGGTAAATATCTCTTTACAAGGCACTTTGGTTAACAATGCAAATTTTTGGTTTAGATGTAAGGGTTTAAAGTGTTGCATGCTTATTATTACTCAAGTATAAGTTGGTTTCCTTTTATTTACTTAAATAAATAAGAAATCTGCATGGTCCTCTATAATTTTGATAATATAATAAATATCTCATCCTTAAATAACACTTGGGTCAACATCGCAAATTTGTGGCTTAGATGTAAGGATTTAAAGTGTTGCATGTTTATGATAACTCGAGTATGGTAGGTTGGTTTCCTTTTATTTACTTAAATTAAAAAGAAATCTGTGTGCTCATCTATAATTTTGACAATGTGATAAATAAGTTGTTCTTAAATGACACTTGGGTCAACAATGCAAATTTGCCATTTTGTAAAGGGTTAAAATTGTTGCAGGTTTTTAATAACTTGAATATGGTAGGTTGGCTTCCATTTATTTACTTAAATAAAAAAGAAATTTGTATGTTACCAAATGCCTTGTCCTTAAATGGCACTTGAATCAATAATGCAAATTTATGGTTTAGATGTAAGGGTTAAAATTGTTGCATATTTTTGATAACTCGAGTATGGTAGGTTGGTCTCCTCTTACCTACTTAAATTGAAAAGAAATTTGTGTGCTCCTTTATAATTTTGGCAATATGATAAATATCTCTTTACAAGGCACATTGGTTAACAATGCAAATTTTGGTTTAGATATAAGGGTTTAAAGTGTTGCATGCTTATTATAACTCAAGTATGGTAAGTTGGTTTCCTTTTATTTACTTAAATAAATAAGAAATCTACGTGCTCCTCTATAATTTTGACAATATAATAAATATCTCATCCTCAAATGGCACTCGGGTCCACATTGCAAATTTGTGGTTTAGATGTCAGGATTAAAAGTAATGCATGTTTATGATAACTCTAGTATGGCAGGTTGGTTTCTTTTTACTTACTTAAATTAAAAAGAAATCTATGTGCTCATCTATAATTTTGGCAATGTGATAAATAACTTGTTCTTAAATGACACTTGGGTCAATAATGCAAATTTCCAATTTGGTAAGGGTTAAAATTGTTGCATGTTTCTAATAACTTGAATATGGTAGGTTGGCTTCGATTTATTTACTTAAATAAAAAGAAATTTGTGTGTTACCATTTAATCTTGACAATCTTGTCCTTAAATGGCACTCGAATCAACAATGCAAATTTATGGTTTAGATGTAAGAGTTAAAAGTGTTGCATGTTTTTGATAACTCGAGTATGGTAGGTTTGTCTCCTTTTACCTACTTAAATTGAAAAGAAATTTGTGTGCTCCTTTATAATTTTGGCAATATGATAAATATCTCTTTACAAGGCACTTTGGTTAACAATGCAAATTTTTGGTTTAGATGTAATGGTTTAAAGTGTTGCATGTTTCCGATAACTTGAGGATGGTAGGTTGGTTTCCTTTATTTACTTAAACGAAATATATGTGCTCCTTTATATTTTGACAATATAATAAATATGTTGTCCTTAAATGGCACTCAAGTTAGCAACACAAATTTATGGTTTAGATGTAAGGGATAAAAGTTTTGCATGCTTATTATAACTCAAGTATGGTAAGTTGGTTTCCTTTTATTTACTTAAATAAATAAGAAATCTGCGTGCTCCTCATAATTTTGACAATATGACATTTATCTTGTCCTTAAAGCACACTAGAGTCAACAATGCAGATTTATGTCTTAAATTTACGTGTTAAAAGTGTTGCATGTTTCTGATAACTCGACTATGGTAGGTTGGTTTCCTTTTATTTACTTAAATGAAAAAGAAATTTGTGTGGTTCCAGATTATCTTGACAATATGATAAATATTTTGTCTTTAAATGGTGCTCAAGTCAACAATACAAATTTATGGCTTAGAAGTAAAATCGTTGCGTGTTTTTTACCACTTGAGTATGGTAAGTTGATTTCCTTTTACTTACTTAAATTGAAAAGAAGTATGTGTGCTCCTCTATAATTTTGACAATATGATAAATATATTGTCCTTAAATGGCACTCTAATCAATAATACAAATTTCTAGTTTAGATGTACGGGTTGAAAGTGCTACTTGTTTCAGGTAACTCGAGTATGGCAGGTTAGTTTCCTTTTTTCACTCTAATAAAAAGAAATTTATGTGCTCCTCTATAATTTTGAGAATATAATAAATATCTTGTCCTTAAATGGCACTCAAGTCATCATCACAAATTTATGGTTTAGATGTTAGGGTTAAAGTGTTGTATTTTTATGACGACTCGAGGATGGTAGGTTGGTTTCTTTTTATTAACTTAAATTAATAAAAAATATGCATGCTCCTCTATAAGATGACAATATGATAAACATATTGTCCTTAAATGGCACTCTAGTCAATTACAAGATGTAAGGGTTAAAAGTGTTGCATGTTTCTGATAACTCGGATATGATAGGTTGGGTGTCCTTTTATTTACTTAAATATGTGTGTGTGTGTGTGTGTGTGTGTGTGTGTGTGTGTGTGTGCTCCTCTAAAATTTTGACAATATGATAAATATCTTGTACTTAAATGACACTATAGTCAATTATGCAAATTTTGGTTTTGCTAGTATTGTGACATCTTACATTTTCAATCTTATTTTCTATTGAATAAATCGAGAATTTCATCGATGCACCTTTAGGGCTATTCTCAAAGACCAATCACTCTCGAGATAACTAGATTATTCAAGGAAGACATTAAGGAATTTTAAGGCAATAAACTTGAGAATTCGACCATGAATTGACTTCTCAACCGTGCTAATCTTTAGAGGCCATTACGGCATAGTTAAAAATCGATTTGAGATTATAGATAGATCGATTCGATAGAGATGTGTGGCTAATCTTGGGTGACATTACTAAATTGAAAAATTCTCGTTGGTCAGCACTATACCGATTTTTCTATCATTTCGGTACCTTGTGTTCGTATTTAAATCATTGAGATTTTCACGACAACCGAGAATTGTCAATGTATCGAGTGAATTCATTATGGCTCGAAGAAAATCGACTATGAGTCATTTGTATTAAAAAATTTCTGAAAACTACTCGGTAGCCTAGGTCATGCTAAAAACGCGCCCGAGTGAAATTAACCGCGAATTTGAATCTGATTTTAGAAATTGAAGGTTTTGTCATGTCACAATAAATTCTAGGAACGTTGACTTATTCTCAGAAGATTTTTCTATAAACCGAGACATTTTGGGAAAAGATCGAGGTATGGCCATTTTGTTTTGAAAAAGCCGAGATCGTTTTCGATCTCGTAATTGGGATGCAAGGTGGATTAATTGGTGAGGAAAAAATGCCAATTTGATAATTGAGGTGTCAATTAAATTTATTAAGATCGGTTTGTGTTGATTCAAGGAAGGATTGATGACCAATTGAGAGGAAATCAAGGGAAATTCGTATCCCCCCCCCCCTCAATTGCCTAGTCTTTTGGATCATTTCAAAGTTGCAAGGAAGGGATGGTGGTTGAGAATGGTCAAGGGAGACCATGGAATGGAAAATTTGGACATTGGTGGAGCCCTTGTCCCCCTCTCTTCCTCACCAAGCAATCGACCAGCTTTCCTCTCCACCTTCCTCCATTTTCACACACTAGTAGCTAGCAAGAAGCTAGCGGAAGCCAATAGCATTACCGAAGACAACAAGAGACACTGGTCACCGACCGTTACCGCTGTTCGCCCTCCTTGCGCGCACGCACGCCATCGCGCCTTACCGCACCTCACCACCGTCCAGCAACTTCTGTCCGTGCATCCACGGTAGCTATCCAGCCATGCTAGCCATCACCGGAGCTCCCTTCACCGCCGATCTGCCTTGGTTTGGACCCAAAACCGTCCCTGCTGCCTTTCTCAAGCCTTACCGCCCTAACTAGCCTCGTTTCCTCTAGTTTTGCAGCTTAAAACAGAGGCTGAGTTTGTGAGTTTCCAACAAGCTTCAAGGCTCGTTTTGAGGTGGTCCCAAGCCTCGGTTGCTAGGCCCTCCTTGAGGAAAGTCGAGCCTTGTGATGTTCACATCGTTTTAGCACCGAACCGCTCTTAAAACAAGTGAGTTTAACTCACTAATCCTCGCTTAGTATGCTAATGATGCTTTGGGGTGATTAAATTTAATTAAATGTGATTAGGTGGATAGATTATATTATATTAATTTAATTAGTGATTTACCTATACATGTTAGGTGGTTAGTTGTAGCAATTTGTGAGTAAATAGGTTCTAGTATTTATTGAATGAACCTCGGAAATTTTCCGTATCCATTTCTGCATCTAATTAGGCATTACGAGCCTAAATTGGATTTATTGGCATTTATTTAATATTTTCCGTAATTATTAAATTATTTATTTATTTTCTGAAAATTAGGTTGGAATAGTCGATGACCAGAATTTTATGCTAATTATTGTGGTGTAGTCTATTTATTTATTTAGCTCTAAATTGTGCTGAATTGATTTAATTATGTTTTTAGGATTTTATTTCTAAATTAATCAATTTTGGTAATTGATTGAAAAATAAACGAGTGTCGGTTTACAACACCAAAAATATTTTGGATTTTTGGATTATATAAAATATTGGGAATTGTGAAAGTGAAAATATTGTATTTTGGTTAAGGCCGATCGTGTACCCACACATAATATTTTATCGGGTATAATAAAAATTATGGAAATGTTGGATGGTTTAGATGGTATATTATGTCGGCCTTAGGACGATATGTCAGTATTGGGCAAGTAGTATATTAGTATACTATATCGGCCTACGGGCAATATATCGGCTTTGGGTGAGCAAAATATCTTATTATCAGCTTTAGGTAAGTATATATAGTATACTATGATGGCTTGGGGGCCATAATTTATCAACTTTGGGCGAGCATGTATATAGTATACTATATTATCAATTTTGGGCAAGCTATACTATCTACTTTCAGCCTTGGGTGAGCATTCTTTGAAATAATAGGACTTTATAGATAGTATTGAATGTACCAACCAGAGAAGGATCATGGTGACATGTAATTGACTAATCAATTGATTGATAGTTTGATTTGATTGGGTAAATTGATGTGATTCATGTATATTTGATATATACTAAATTGTAGAGAGGAATTTGAGGTCAAAGTAAGTCCTCTGACTTATGTTGTGCTTAGGCAACCTTAAGGTGTATTGGCTTCCTAATCGAGTCTTAGGAGGGTAGAACTTGCTGAGATATTGTTTCATTGGTTATTGTATAACCGTTTTCAAGTCCCTAGTTGACATTGGTGGAAGACCCGAGGCCCGAAGTTTAGAAGGTGAAGCCCGGAGAATCAGCAAGCATATTCGACTAGTTAGTCCTAGGACATTCCTCTTCTCTTGAAAGCCAATTCCTTTTTGTAGACTTATGTGTATAAACCTGGGTGTTTATAAAAGATCTTTTGTGAAAATTTGGTCTTACTTTTCTATTCCATTATTTTATTATCTAGTGATTTTATATGCTTTCGCATATGTATTAAAATAAAAGGGTCGGCAATGTATCCTAAGACATCACTATTATATTGACCAGGAGAGGGATGGGTGCGTACTCAAGGATTGGGGGATGACAAGTATTAAGTATAATCAAGTGTTTGTACGTCACCAAATGACTCACAAATTCCAAGTATTGATTGCTGTAAACTACTGCTTATTATTCATTGTTGTCTCTTAAACACAAAATTGTGTCCTATTGTCCAAACTTTTAAAGTGTAGTTCAGTGTATTTGCATTGTCCTCAAACCGGAGGAACTGGGTCAACCTATGGTTGAGGATAGTGCCGTAAGGCACGTCAACCCAGCTGTGGGTATTTAATCCACCCTCACTCACTCTAGGTGCAGGAGACTACTATACTTGCCTACCTGGTAGTAGCTCGAACCGAAGTCTTGACATGGTATCTACCTTCACTACCATGAGGCCCCTTAATTTCCTATCTATCTTTGTCTTCCCGACAAAGAGGGAATAGAAGGATAGCGCGAGGTCTCTCACCTTAGGGCGGTTCTCCCACCTGTTTTCTCCGTGAGCCTTTTAAGGACCTGCTCAGATCCAAAAACTTCAATGGAATCTACTAATAAGAACTGGATACATTGTCATGTCATAAGTTGTCATTTTTGTTCAAATTCAACCATAAACTTTGTTTGTTCCATTGAGATTTTAAACTTGTCAAATTGAAGGAGAAGATGAGATGACAAAAGAGATGAACAAAGAATTTTGTGGGTCTTGTTTATTATAAAAGATGATTGTTTGAATTCGCCAATCGAGCACCGAGCAATTAGAGCTGACTTTTCCTCCAAGAGCCTTGTATCCAATTGATTCACATTCTCCAAGGGCAGAATGTTAATGTAGCTGAACATATAGCAATGTAGCTCAACATGTAGCTTGACATGCAGCTCAGGATGTAGCAATTAGAATAAGAGTACGTAGCTCAGTACGTAGTTTAGCATATTCAATAACAACAGCTCGGCATATATCTATATTGCACTAAGATTATTTATTACTTGATAACATGACATTGACAGCATACACAACAGCAGCAACACGACATGATCATAACATACACGGCAGCAACAACCCGACATTAACAGCAACAAATTTGACATAATGAGCAACAACACAAGAGCAGGTTTCACGTAGACGAAATGATTCTCAGCGAGTCAACAATTTCAAACAACCCGTGACCATCCCCAAACCATGATAGCAACAAATCCATGTCAACTAATCTAACATCCAACCCAAGAAGTATAGCCTCAGTAAAATCAAGATAGCTAAAGCCTTAGTGAAAATATAAAGTACCGCAGTTTCAAGAAACAAGACAGTGAAGGCGTTGAGCGAGCGCCAGATGAAGGTGTCAGGTGAGTGTCAACTCAGATTTGCGGCAAAAATTTTGAGATCAATTTGGGGAAGATGTCAAATTAGGGTTCAAAAGAAACCCAGCCAAATTGGGAAAGAAACCAAGAAAAGTGACACCTTATCTTGAAGTCTTTATTTTTAAAAGCAAATTAGCATCGTTTTACTCTTCGGCAGCCATGTCAGCACCTGCAAAGCCAATTGGCCATGACTAGGATGCTACATCAAACTTTTCGATTATAAATGGCCAAATAGATTAAATTGACACAATCACAATAGTTTTAGACTAAATTTGCATAATTGCAATAAATTTACAACTTTCTAAGTAATTTTCCATATATTATACAATTGCAACACCTCATAACTAAGTAAGGGAACTATTGCTTCTCAGTTCAAGCTCTGAGATAGACTGTAACCATAGATAGATAAAAATGAGAAGATATATGCCCACAGTACAGTACGCCAGTGCGGATAAGAAGTTCTTGTACATTATTAAGCATTTGAGACTTTATTACGATACCAATCAAATTGAATGACACTTAATATCTAAAAAATAAGGAAATCTCCAAATTTATTTCGTACAATGTCATAAAAGAAAGTAGTACGCAGCTGATGGGGTTCAAGCGTCTTTCACCACAATATAAATCACCTGCTATGTGCGATTTTTGGAATAAGATCATTGTAACTATTTGATAATATCACAAGCAAATGCTTGGAAAAATGGCTCTTATGATTTTAGGAGTTCTGCTGATCTCCATTGAAATTATTAATTGAAGGCTACTATTCATCTCCTCGTACCGCCCAACAAGACCTTCTCATGTGGCCAAACCTGCACAAAGAAATGGTCGATCAGCTTTGAGATCCAGTTACATCCTTTCCTCATGTCACTATAATGTTCCAAGCCAACCCAACCGTTAGGGAATCAATCTAGGAAGGAAGAATTGAGCGAGATGTTGCTTAAAGTTCTTGAATGCAAATACCAATCCCAATAATCTGGAGGTTGTTACATTGGTTCCTGTGAATTGATTCTGAAATTGTGTTGATGTTTATGACATGGTTGATTCCTCTTCTTTGTGGTATGTTTTTGCATCAAATGATCATACCGAACATGGTTGGTGGATTCATTGGGAGAAACAAACAATGATTGGGTGATGATATGTAGCCAATGATGAGGGCTTGGTTTCAAGATAACTGTTATCTAACATTTACTTTGGTCGAAAACTTCAAAATATTGAAGAAGTGAGACCTGAAGTTAAGCAAAACGTCCTGTACAAGATAAAAGAATGGAAGAATTGAGAGACATGTTGATCAAAGTACTCAAATGCATAAATTTAATCCCACTAATCCCGATGATAAATACATAAACTTTTGTGGATTAATATCGAAACATTTTGGTTGGCTTGGAACAATTTAATGATATGAGTAAAGGATGTACCTGGATCTCGAAGTTGATCGGCAATTGCTCAGTGCAAGTTTGGCCGCATGAGAAGGTCTTGTTGGGCGGTACAAGGAGATGAATAGTAGCCTTTAATTAACATTTTCAAAGGAGATCAACAGACCTCCTAAAACCGTAAGAGTCATCTCTCCAGGGATTTGCTCATGATATTGTCAAAGGATGATATTTCCACTTATCATTGCACCCAATGGCTTTTGGATGGGAAAGTTCACATAATATACAAATAAAGGGTTAAATTTTGTATGCTTTTGACAAATCGAGTATGTTAGGTCGCTTTCTTTTAATCTACTTGATATGGAAAAGAAATCAGTGTAAACCTTAAGAATTTTGACAATATAATAAATATCTTGTCCTCAAATGGCATTTGGGTCAATAATGGAAATTTCTAGTTGCGGTAGCATTTAATATAGCCTAGTGTTAATAACATTTAATATAGTCTAGTGTTAGTACTATCCCAAATAACTCTCTAAGGATGCATTTGTTTGGGTGAAAGTATTTTTCGAGAATTGATTTTCTGGACTTTCATTCATTTGGTTCACAAAAAATGACTAGTTTACAGTCACCAAAAATATTTATGCATAAATTTAAGAAAGTGAATTCCTAAATCTAAAGAGATGAAATCTAAAGAGATGAGAACCCTTCAAAAATTGCTCCTCTCAAATTTTTTAATATTTACTTCTTTTCTTTTAATTTTTTAATTTTTTTCTCTTTTTTTTTTTTCTTTTTTTGTTCTTTTCTTTTTATTTCTCCCTCGGCCGAACTTTTTGCATTTGTTTTCCTTTTTTCTATTTTCAAACAACTTTTTTTTTTCTTGTTCCCTGGAAACAAAAAAAGAATAGAAATGCGTTTGTTTGCGTTTTTTTCCAAAACTATTTTTTTGTTCCCGAAACACATTTGGAACGAAAACAAGAAACAAAAAAAAAAGTTGTTTCTTGTTTCGGAACAAAATTTAGAAACACTTCTCTTTTTTTTCTCCCTCAGCCGGCCTCGGCCATGGCCGTGACCACCATCGAGGGTCGGCGACGCCGTCGACGGCAACCTTGCTAGAGCCTTAGCGAGGCTTAGCCTTGGCCGGGCGAGGTAACTAGCCACGGCGAGGCCGCATGGGCTAAATAAGAAAAATAAGAAAGAAAATAGAAAAAATAAAATAAAAATATTAAAAAATTAAAAGAAACAAAAAAATTATACCCAAACGTGTTTTTGTTCATTTTTTATTCTTGGAACAAGTTTACCAAATGCGTTGTTTTGTTCAAAAATTATTCTCGAGCTTTTTTTCTAAGCCCATGGGCCGGTGAGGCTTGACCCCACCAAATTCGATAGTTGGAGCTCAACTAAGCCCAATTAGCTTGAGCTCGCCAACCCATGCCTATGCTTCAAGCTCAACTAAGCTTTGAGCTCGAGATTGGTGGTGCTAAGGGAGGTGAAATCGTCGGAGATGGCAGTAACGGTGGTGGTGGAGAGGAGGGAGCAATGGGTGAAGTGGACAGGTGGGTTGGAGGGAGAAGGAAAAAAGAAAAAGAAAGAAAGGAAAAAAAAATAAAATAAAAAATCATTACAAATTTAATTTTTTTCAGTTAAAATAAGGTATAAAATAAAAATCATTTTCCAAATAAAATCCAAATACCAAAAAAATGTTCTCTTGATCATATCACCGAATAAAAGGAAATTATTCATTTTTCTATAATATGATTTCCCCAAAAACATTTTCCTTTTTCATTAGGTTTTCCCCCAAATAAATGCACTCTTAAGTATTTTGAATAATGAATTGACTACTGTAGTTTGTAAATGCTGATTATTATTCATTGTCGTCTTTAATTTTTTTTTGTTCGTTCAATTTTTTTTTTTCACCCCAACTTTGTTTGCTCCATTTAGTTTTTAAACTCGCTGAGTTGAAGGAGAAGACAAGAGGACAAAATGGACCAACAGTGAATTTTGTGGCTCTTGTTTAATATAAGAAATGACCATTTCAAATTGCCAATTAAGCACCGAGGCTTTTAGACCAGACTTTTCATCCAAGAGCGGTGTATCCAGCTGATTCACATGCTCCAAGCGAACGATCTCGAATTTTGCTTCCAAATTTTTAAGAGTCCTATTAACGCTTCGGCACCCGCGCCCTCTAGGTTTGCCTGGAATTATGACAGTGCATATATTGGTAAATGTCCTCATTCTATATAGCATGTGGATAGACTAGTCGCACCTGAGTAAATGCCGAAGATTCAGCAGTTTGACTAAACCTATTGGAAGTTTTCTGAGACTTGCGAACCATTTTAGGTCTAGCTCTTTAAACTCTTCAAGTTTCCAGTGCCACTCGGCAATGATTCTAGTGAGGAACATCGGATTAGATTCAACCTCCATAAATTGTACAACTTGCAAATGGAACGGGGCAGAGTCTTGAGTCTGCTGCTGTAAGGAGGGCTATATTATCTTAAATGGTTCAATCACCTACAGACAAGGGTAACTCTTGAATGCGTACCGCTTCGAGACACAAAGCTTGCGAGTTCTCATCATTATATACAAGCATATAGAAAACAGTCTCTCAGAGAACCCAAGAGAGAGCGGGGGGCAAGGGTCCTTATTTTCTTTGCCATAGAGATTCCCGAATCTTCTTGTTGACTTGGCAGGAGTCCAAATGGGTGGTTCCACACATGGAACCAAGAACCGGACAAAAAATCACCAATTCCAATTTTTCAGAAAACTCTGCATTGATTTTGTTGGTTCTGCTCTTCTGGCTGTTGAAGAAACTGATTCAATAGATAAGGCATCCACTACAGTGGATGCGATGTGTGGCGTGGACTCTACTCAGTTTATTGGCTTTAGTGGTTTCTTTGAACTGAATATTAGAAATAGCTCAATTGTTCTTTGCTTGCTTTGATTCCTATTCATAGCTCTAATTTGTAACATCTCGGATCTTCACTATACACATATTGTCTGCTTTGGACTATCAAGAAAATGTGTATGTACAGTTAGAGGAACCCAAGTATTATAAGCTAGCCCATGACTCCCTCCCTAGGCGATGTGGGCCCCTTCAACAGAAGGGGATCACTGTACACATATTGTCCGCTTTGGACATAAGTTCTCACGGTTTTGTTCCTCTCGGGCCACGGTTTTATTCCTCTCGGGGCAGCCCATATTACCCTAAGAAAATGCGTATATACAATTAGAGGGACCCAAGTCTTATAAGTTAGCCCAAGACTCCCTCCCTAGGCGATATGGGACAAGAGAGGGACTCTTTCCTTGCGCACGTCCTGGGACCGAGGTGCGGATACACCGCCACCCCTCTTCCCCGCGCACTATCGCTTGGGCCATCACAGAGTCCATTTGGTATAGCTATAGCTAACCCCTTATTAGTTTCTTGACTTTAATGGTATATGCTTTTCAACTTATATCAAAATCAGGTGATGTAACTTCTAAAAATCTGCTATAAAATTTGGAAGTATTGCAGCTGTGAGTTGTTCAGGAAGTATCTTATAAAAGCTGCGGCAATTCTTTTCACAATAAAAGTGTTGCAAGAAACATGGATCGAGAGACAGAGTATTGGATACCAAAATGGCTTTCTAACAAGGTAATCTATTGAGCATATTTACATGCATTGGCCAAAGGGTTTTGTCCCTGATGGTAAGGAAAGATCATGTCTGCTTATTAATGAAATTTACGTATGATTTGGAGTACTCTCCGAGGTTGTGGTGTAAGATACTCACTAGTATTATGCTCACTTATGACTTCTTGAGAAGTATAATAGTTGCATTGATTTGATAAAATTGCCTGATTAACTGCTTGACAATTGTATGTACGTGTTTGGTAAAACTCCCCGATAATTCTTTTGTATAGTCACTTTTTTGTGTGTGGATAGTATGCTGATCACTACCAAGAATATATCTTGGATTAACATGTTGATGACAAAGAATCGGTGGTTTGAGTTGAAAGATTTCAGTCCAACTAAGAAGATTGTAGAAGTGGAAATTTGCGTGGGCAAGGAGCAAAGAATTGACTCAAACCAGAAAGCCTATGTCAAGGTCTGGGATTGTTTTCACATGAACAAAGCAAAACCGCGATAAGTATATTAGAAATCCTAAAACTTATCATGAGAGTAAGATTGAATTTTAAAACTTTGAAAAAATGCGATCAAACCATAAAACTTGTCAAAATATTGCAATCAAGTATTCCCATAAACTTCTTCAATTTAGTTATTGAAAAAAATGTTGATGTGACATTTATTATATTATTTTCTCTAATCTACGTGACATTTTTATTTTTATATTGTCAAATCTTATTTAAATTAGATAAAAAAAATGATTATTCAAAAATAAAGAGGACTCAATGTGAAAACAAGAGAGCCACAAGGCCTCTCTGGTCAGCTACCGCCACTACCCTTCACTGAAAAGGGTCAATAGTCATCGACCCCAAGCAAGGGCCAATAGGCCTTAGGCAAGGCACTCACTTTGGATGGGTGAGCATCACCAGCCTTAGGTGATGGTCGACAAGCCTCGCCCAAATCGGTACGTCTCCTCTATTTGTACTATTGTTTTAGGATTTTGGTTCTCTCTTGTCCTTGCAGAACCTTGTGATAGCTCAAATCGATCATCTGGAACCAAAATTGTCTCTCTCTCCTCTTTCCTCTCTTCTTTAGCTATGGCGAGGCAAGGGCGGCCAAGGTTGCCGGCCATTCCCCAACCACCCTAACCGACCATTGCCCCACCTTTGTTGGTCCTTCCTAGTGATGGTGGGGTGGCACTGACGAGGCCTATGTGAGCCCTCACAAAATGCTGTTGTAGATCTTTTTTTTTTTTTTTTTTTTGTAATTACTATTTATATTAAAATTCACTTTTGGGGCCATGTTTGCATCAAAACGACATTGTTTTGTACTTATCTTGCTAAAAAAATGTCATGTCGGTTGTTTGGCTGGAATTTATTACCGTTGGAACTTAAGGATTTGTTTGGCAACTGGTCAAATAGCACTTGATTCTATTCTTTTGTCGCAAGGAACAAAAAAAAGAACAAAGATTCGTTTGATAAATTTTTTGTTCCTAGATATAGATTTGGAATGGAATCAATAAGTAAGAAAAAAGTTGATTCTCTGCTATCAGGAATAATTCTAGAATCAAGTTATCTCAAATTTCGTTTTTTCCTTTTTCTTTTTTGTTCTTCTTTTCTTCTCTCTTCTTTTTCACTACCTCCACCGTCGCCTTCTACCACAGCTAGTCACGAGCGATCGGCTGGGTGAAGTCCCATAAGCTTGCCGAAGGCTAGCGCAGCCATCGGCAAGGCTTGGTCTGGCTAGATCTAGGTAGGGCGAGGTCAAGCTTCGCCAACGGTTGGATGAGCTTAGCCTTGTTGGAGAAATCTTTCTAGAATATTTTGAAGCTGACAAAATGTTTCTATCAGTCTAGTCTGGATATTTGCAGACCGTCTGTTTAAAGTCTGAATACTTTTTGATCACCAGACTCAGCACTCAAGACTCAAGACTTAAGACTCAAGACTATTCTCATTGACAGTCTTTCTGATCCAGTGACGAAGGAAATCCAGAGCCGAAGTATATGGTTGAGGATTTAATCCTATCTCCTGAAGAAGATCTCTTGGTTTGATAAATATAACGGATTCTTTTATTCGTATCTAGATCGATTGAAGATCCGATGGTCGACGAAATATTCTTGGAATGTTCTATTCTTGGAAACCAAGATCCTGATTGTATGGGCGAACAGGATTGATGGGCTATCGTCAGGTTCCTTTAATAGCTCGAATGATCTTCTTAATTGATTCCGTCCAACGGGTAGATTGGAGGAATTCCTTTGGTAAGTGCCAACGGGTATGATGGCATAAAGGAGTATAAAAGGAAGACGTTCTAATTGTTTTAGAATGTGATCGATAGAGAAATTACAGAGTCTGAAGCACCTTGATTATTAGTCGATACATTCTGAGCGAAATTGTATACATAGAGAGTGTCTATACTTGGTGATACCTTGAGCGAGTGTGGTAGATCATCTACACTGAGAAATCAAGGAAGATCAACGCTGTAACATCTCTTTGTTCATAGTGGAATCCAGCTAATTGGCTGTCAATGTAGAAGAGTGGACGTAGGCTTGAATCAAGCCGAACCACTATAAATCGCGTGTTTAATTATCTCTTCCCTTTACTCAGTTTTACGTTGATTATTATTTGTCGCAAATCCTTTAACTGTCTAGTATTGTGCTAATTATCAAAAAAAATCTTTTATATACCTATTCACCCCCCTCTAGGTACTCGCACTAGCTATATCAATTGGTATCAGAGCCCGTGTTCTTACTTTATTTGAAGTGTTTTACTTCAGAGTAAAAGATCTATGGCTAGTGTGCTAGCACTAGGGCTGGTGGAAGGGCAAAGCAATACCAAACCACCCTACTTTGATGGAAATGATTACAACATCTGGAAGAACAAGATGAAAGCTTTCCTATGATCAAAAGATCCTCTTGAATGGGACGTTGTAGAAAAATGAATTACTCCTACAGCTGCATCAGTCTCTGAAAGAGGGAAAGAAATTATTGAGACCAGCGGAATGACTCAGGAAGAGATAAACAAGAGACAAGCACTCGATGCAAAATCAATTTATTCTTTATATTGTGCTTTGTCACCAACTGAATATAACAGAATATCTTCTTGTGTTACAGCAAAAGAAGTATGGGACATATTACATATCACCTATGAAGGAACAGATCGAGTGAAGGAGACCAGAATTAACATTATCCTTGGTCAATATGAAGCCTTCAAAATGAAACTAGGAGAATCTATAACTGACATGTTTAGTCGTTTTATAGATATTGTCAATGGTCTTGAGAACCAAGGACAAAAAATTTCTGATCCCATGAAGGTAAACAAGCTACTGCGTGGACTCTTCAAGAATTGGAATCATATAAAGACTTCAATAAGAGAGACGCAAAGAATTATGCCACTATCTGTCGACGAGCTGATTGGAACTCTTCAGTCTTATGAAGTGGAACAAATTAATGAAGACGAAGATCCAAGAGGTAAGAAATCCATTGCATTAAAATCAAATGATGATTCTGATGATACAGATTCTGGAGATGATCTGGACGATGAGGAGCTTGCTCTTATGATAAGAAGATTCAGAAAGCTGAATAGAAAAGGAAGAAGGTTCAACTCAAAGAAACAAAGTTTCCAAAAACAGCAGACTAAGTCTGTAGATGATGAGAAACCAAACAAATATGTAGTTTGCTTCGAATGTAAGAAAAAGGGACACATTAGACCCAACTGTCCTCTTCTAAAGAAGAATAAAGGAAAAGCTGAAAAGTTTCGTAAAGCTCTCAAAGCCGAAACCTGGAGTAATATAAAGTGTGAATAAAGTGGTAATGAATATGCCAACATATGTCGATGGCACATTCGGACTCGCACTCAGATTCGGATCGACTCGACAGTGAATTTGAGGTAAGTGATTTTAAAATTCCTGTCAAAGTCTCTAAATACATTGATGAATTGTGTTTTAGTCTTAAGACTTCTCTCAAAAGAATTTCCGAACTTAAAAAGGAAAACTCAGCTCTAAAACAAAAGGAAAACATTTTAGAAGAAAGAGTTAAAAGTTTAGACTTGAATGTTTCTACTCTTAAAGAAAAAGAAGATAAACTTTTGAAAGAAAATGCTTTTTAAAAACTGACTTATCAAATATTTCAAAGAAATTTTCGATAGGATCCGAAAAACTTGAAAAAGTTCTTTCACTTTAAAGACCTTACTTCAATAAGTCCGGTCTAGGTATGACAGCGAAACAATTCCCTTGATTGATTTTCCTAAAGTAAAAGAAAGAATTAAGAAAAGACCGTCGAGAGAGGCTTACAAAAATCATTTCAAGAAAGTCTTTGTAAAGTCTGTAGGTCGAAATGCTCTCAGGTGTTCAAAGTGTAACAATCAAGATCACTTTGAAAAAGAGTGTTCTATGGTTTGGAAACCTGTTAAGAAAGTATGACCTAATAATGTTTATCCTACTAACACCAAAGGACCCAAGAAAATTTGGGTACCAAAGAAAGCTTGAGACTCTCTTTTAAATGCAGGTCTCCATCAAGAAAAAAGTAAAGTGGTATCTTGACAGCGGATGTTCAAGACACATGATAGGAGGCTCAAATTGCTTCATAAAGTTTATTCAAGTAAATGGTGGAAAAGTTTCATTTGGAGGAAATGGCAAATGAAGTATTGTGGGATTTGGAACTGTGAAAAATTGGAAATCTCACAATAAGCAATGTTTCTCTAGTGGAATGACTCAACTATAACCTTCTCAGCGTTAGCCAATTGTGTGATACTGGTTTCAAGATCTCCTTTCAAGAAGGAATATGCTCTGGAATCAGTAAAGACTCTACTCAGTCCTTCATGGGTCAAAGACATGGAAATATCTACTTCTTAGACATGAAACTAAATGAATCGTAATGCCTAATCTCAATTTAAGATGAAGCAAGCTTATGGCACAGAAAGCTTGGTCATGTCAACATGAAGCAATTAGCCAAAATCTCATCAAAGCAGCTTGTTCGAGGTCTACCCAAATTACCATACCAAAAGTTTGATCCATGCACACCATGTATTCTGGGAAAGCAGGTAAGAAATTCATTTAAGCCAATAAAACATGTTTCTACTAATCATGTACTACAGTTGCTGCATATGGATCTCTTCGGACCAACCAGAACCCAGAGCATTGGAGGTAAGAAGTATTGTTTAGTAATTGTGGATGATTACTCCCGCTTTACATGGGTATATTTCCTTGCAAGTAAGTTTGAAACCTTCTCATATTTTGAAAGATTTGCTAAAAAGGTTCAAAATGAAAAAGGCTGTGTTATCTCAAGTATAAAAACAGATCATGGAGGTGAATTTGAAAATCAAGATTTTACAAAATTTTGCGATGAATCTGGCTTTAAGCATATGTTTTCTTCTCCATATACTCCAGAGCAAAATGGAGTTATAGAAAGAAAGAATAGATCTCTTCAAGAAATGATTAGAACTCTTTTAATTGAAAGTAAGATTTCTTCACGATTTTGGGTGAAATTTGAAAGTTTCAACAAAGATGCTATATCATCAATAGAGTCTTCCTAAGACTTATTCTAGAGAAAACCCCTTATGAGTTATTCAAAGGTAAGAAGCCCATTGTTTCATACTTTCATGTGTTCGGTTGCAAATGCTTTATTTTGAAAAATGCAAAAGATCGAGTTAGTAAGTTTGTAGAAAGATCAGATGAAGGCATCTTCCTTGGATATTCTACATCAAGCAAAGCCTACAGAGTCTATAACAAGAAGAGCCAGTCTGTGGAGAAGTCAATGAATGTCAAATTTCAAGACTCTACGCAAGATGAATCCAGTCAAACTCAGTATGAAGAGTCTGAACCTGCTCCAAACCCTCCAAAACTTACAACTCAAGAAGTATCTCAGACTCTGGAAGACCAGCATCAAGATGTTCATGAAGATTCAAATAAAGAAAGAGATCATCATCCAGATAAATCAACCAATAACTGGAAGCATAAGTCCAATCATCCCAAAGATCTCATTATCGGCGAAATTAATGAAGGAATTCGCACCAGATCCAAAAGACGTGAAGAGTCTAGTGTTATGGCTCTCATTTCTGAAATTGAACCAAAAAGCATAGAAGAAACTTTATCTTATGAAAGCTGGATCGAAGCTATGCAAGAAGAGTTCAGACAGTTCAACATTAATGATGTCTGGGAATTGACATCTAAACCAAAAAGTAAAACTGTTATTGGAGCCAAATGGGTGTTCAGAAACAAGATGAATGAAAAAGGAAAAGTCGTACGAAACAAAGCAAGACTCGTGGCCAAAGGATATATGCAAGAAGAAGAAATAGACTATGATGAGACTTACGCTCATGTAGTAAGGTTAGAAGCTATTCGACTATTACTTGCATTTGCTTGTTATAAAAATTTCAAGTTATTCCAAATGGACGTCAAAAGTGCATTCCTAAATGGATTTATCCATGAGGAAGTTTATGTGGAACAACCACCTGGGTTTGAAGACCCAAAGAAGCCAGACTCAGTCTTCAGACTGAAAAAGGCCTTGTATGGTTTAAAGTAAGCATCTCGAGCTTGGTACGACAGACTAAGTAAGTTCTTATTACAGAATGGTTTTGTCAAATGTAAAGTAGATACTACTTTATTTATCAAAAAGGAAAACAAAAGCTTTTTACTTGTTCAAATATATGTGGATGATATTATTTTTGGATCCTCTAATGAAAGTCTATGCAAGAAATTTTCTAAGTCTATGCAGGATGAGTTTGAAATGAGTATGATGGGAGAATTAACATTCTTTCTTGGTCTTCAAGTAAAGCAATTAAAGGAAGGAACTTTCATTTACCAAGAAAAATATGCTAATGATCTTGTCAAAAGGTTTGGATTGGAAAATTGCAAAAAGACTGATATACCAATGTCAAGTTCTTTGAAGATAGACAAAGATGAAGAAGGGAAGAAAGTTGATCAAAAGCATGCGGGAGCATCGTTGGTTCACTTCTTTATCTTACTCGCTTCTAGACCGACATTTTGTTGAGTGTTTGCATCGTGCTAGGTTTCAATCAGATCCCAGAGAATCCCATCTCAGTGCTGCAAAACGTATTATTAAATACGTTGCTTCATCTTCAAGCATTGGTCTTTGGTATCCTAAGAAGGGAAACTTTTATCTTCTGGGATATTCAGACGCAGATCTGGTCGGTTGCAGAGTCGATAGAAAGAGTACTTCAGGAACTTGCCAGTTGCTTGGAAGTAGGACAATGTCTTGGTTTTCAAGGAAACAAAGCACTGTGGCTCTCTCAACAACAGAAGCAGAGTATGTAGCTCTTGGAAGCTGCTGTTCGCAAATTCTATGGATAAAACAACAGCTACAAGACTTTGGGATTGAAGACTTATGCACAGAAATCAAATGTGACAACACAAGCGCAATCAATCTCACTAAAAATCCAATCCTTTATTCAAGAGCAAAGCATATAGAGATTCGACATAACTTCATTAGAGATCATATTCAAAATGGAGAAATCTCGATTCAATTTGTTGATTCAAAAAGTCAACTAGCGGATATATTCACAAAGCCTTTGGAGAAAAATCAATTCGATTTTATCCGTTCCAGACTCAACATTTTGAAGCTCGAAGAAGTTAAAGTCTAGAGACTCTCCAACCCTCAGACTTTAAACCGTCAGACTCAGACATTCATGGCTATAGACTGTAAGTTGATATTATATCTAAACTCGAAAAGATACGATCTTTCGTTTAGTTAATTTATAATTTCCGTGGAAAACGGAATCTTGTCTTTTCAAAAAGATTAATTCTGGCAGTTAATGATTTTAAAAAGAGGTGTTCGTACACTTTTCTTGTATCGATTGAACTTTCCTTTTCAAAACTGAGTTATATATATACAGTTTTCTTTTTCACCCAATCTTCAAAACCCTAAAAGGCACTCTCCTCCCAATCCTGTTTCTACTTCGTGTTCATCTTCGAGAAAGTTGTCATCTTTTCTTAGGAAAGCAAGTAAATGAATCTTTCAACGACAAGAAAGGATGTCTTCTTCGAGGAAGTCTTCAAGAATCGCGAACAGGGGACCATAGAGAATGAAGGAGGGACCTACCCATTTTGATCTCACCAAAGAGGAAGAATTATCGAGTTAGCAACAGAGCCCGATTCACTCTCCACCACGTCACTCAACGCCATCTACCCCACAAGGTGCGGGTCAACAACCAGAGGAAGAAATAATCGAGGACGTAGACCCTTGATTTTCAACCTAGAATGGGTGTTGATGCAAGGGTGAAGGGAAAAAGAATGGAGGTGTTTAAATCAAAGGAGCAAGAGAATTTGTTCTTCAGACTGCTGAAACGAGGGGTGATAAACCCTAGGAGTGTTGATTTCGATTTCTTGGATGCCATTAATTTGAACTTAAGGGAGAAGTTCAATCTGCTTCAACTGGAACGTTTTTGCACTGATACTACAGATGGTTATGCGCAATTAACAGCATACTTCTATTCGAATCTTAGCTTCTTAGATGCGAATAGAATATCATTCAGTGTAAGAGACCAAGACCATGTGGTGGATGTGGACATGTTGGCGGACATTATTGGAGTTGAATGAGGACGCTATCAACCGATCAAAGTCTCAATTGCTCGTGCCTCATTAGAACTTGTCAAAGATAGAGATACAGAGGGAAGAATCATCTATTCAAGGATGCGCGCCATCAATATAGTGCTTCACAAAATTGTGATCAATTGCATCGGGCCCGAGTCTACATCAAAGACTGATGTGTCCAATTCCGAGGCAAAATTGATGTATGCGATTAACTCAGGGATGAAGTTCTCTCTTCCTCACATCATTCTCTTTCACATGTACAGAGCAATGTCGAAGGACAAGGGTCAATTGCCTTACCCAAGTCTAGTGACCAAGATCTTCAGACACATGAATATTGAACCGCCACATACTCTTTGTGTTCGACCGTGCGATAAGATGGTGGTAGGTTTGAAGATGTTGACGAAGATGCGTCTAAAAGAACTTTCCAAGGCAATGGAGAAATTCAGAGTGAATACTCCAGTACCGCCTGCTTCAAAGAGAAAAGGGAAGGAGGCCATTGGTGCCCCATCCAAAAAGAAGAGAACTCTCATCTTGGAGGATGAAGATGAGGAGGAAGATCCCACAATCTCTGCCTTGATAAGGACCAGACGTTCTGTACCTCAATCGACAGAACTTCAGAAGAAACAAAGAGAAGAAGAGGAGCAAGCCAAGAACAGAGAAGAAGAAGAAGAGCAACGAGAGAAGGAGAAAGAAGCTGAAGAAGAAGGAGAAGAAGAGAAAGAAAAGTCTGCAGCTGAATCTGGAGAGAAGGGGAATCAAGATACAGAAGAGCATGATCATCACTCTTCCCCATTTGAGGTCCTAGAGACAGGGGGAGTTGGCGAGCAAGAAAGGTCCACACCTCATGCTGCCGATAGTGAAGGTCTAAGACAATCTCCAACAGATCCAGAAGAGTTTCAGGCTTCTCAATTGCCTAAAGAAGGACACTATACGTCAACACCAAATCTGCAAGATTATACAGAAGCTCCATCGTCTGCATTCACTCCATCCGAGAAAGCCAATGCAAGTACACAGACGGACAATTCAGCAGATTTTTGTCGTATTCTTGATGTTCTTCTGGAAATGCGGGGCCAAATCTATGCTATGGATTGTGAAATTCAAGCCATGAAGAATGCTGGACAAGCATCTTCGGTTACCCTGGAGGACAAAATGAAAGACCTAGCTCTACAAATTCAAGCCAATGCCAAAGGAGAGGAGGTCGCTCATCTAAGGGAAGACTTGAAGAGGCTAGAAGGCATAGTCCAGTCGATGGGAGATTTCCAGATCGTGCGCATTCCCAAGCAGACCTGACTCTTTTCTCACCTTTTTAATGATGACAAAAGGGGGAGAAGAAATTTGAACCAATTTGAACTTTAAACTTTGACTTTAAATTTGTTTTTGTGGTTGAATATGTTTGTTTTTGAGTATGACTTGAGTGAACTTGGGTGTGAACTTGAATTTGATTGAACTGGCTGTGGATTTTGATGCTTGATTGTTTGCATTTATATCAAGTGTTGTCATATGGTATTACTCATTAAAGATTAACAAATTTTCTGTGGATGCAAAGTCTGGTTGTTTTATTAATCTTTATGAGATAGCTATATTGCTTGAGAAATGTTTTTGCAGGTCAAAGTTGTTCAAATCTATAAGAAAGTTTTGTCACCATCAAAAGGGGGAGATTGTTGGATAAATCTTTCTAGAATATTTTGAAGCTGACAAAACGTTTCTATCAGTCTAGTCTGGATATTTGCAGACCGTCTGTTTAAAGTCTGAAGACTTTTTGATCACCAGACTCAGCACTTAAGACTCAAGACTTAAGACTCAAGACTATTCTCATTGACAGTCTTTCTGATCCAGTGACGAAGGAAATCCAGAGCCGAAGTATATGGTTGAGGATTTAATCCTATCTTCTAAAGAAGATCTCTTGGTTGGATAAATATAACGGATTCTTTTATTCGTATCTAGATCGATTGAAGATCCGATGGTCAACGAAATATTCTTGGAATGTTCTATTCTTGGAAACCAAGATCCTGATTGTATGGGCGAACAGGATTGATGGGCTATCGTCAGGTTCCTTTAATAGCTCGAATGATCTTCTTAATTGATTCCGTCCAACGGGTAGATTGGAGGAATTCCTTTGGTAAGTGCCAACGGGTATGATGGCATAAAGGAGTATAAAAGGAAGACGTTCTAATTGTTTTAGAATGTGATCGATAGAGAAATTACGAGTCGAAGCACCTTAATTATTAGTCGATACATTCTCGAGCGAAATTGTATACATAGAGAGTGTCTATACTTGGTGATACCTTGAGCGAGTGTGGTAGATCATCTACACTGAGAAATCAAGGAAGATCAACGCTGTAACATCTCTTTGTTCATAGTGGAATCCAGCTAATTGGCTGTCAGTGCAGAAGAGTGGACGTAGGCTTGAATCAAGTCGAACCACTATAAACCGCGTGTTTAATTCTCTCTTCCCTTTACTCAGTCTTACGTTGATTATTATTTGTCGCAAATCCTTTAACTGTCTAGTATTGTGCTAATTATCAAGAAAAAACTTTTATATACCTATTCACCCCCTCTAGGTACTCGCACTAGCTATATCAAGCCTCACCTAGCTTTTGGCGAGGCTTAGCCGACGAGGCACGGCCTGGCCAATCACCAATCATTCTAAGACTGACGACCAACCAAAGGTTGAAGAAGAAAAGGAAAAAGAAAAAAGTAATAAAATTATTTAAAAAAATTAAAAGAAAATGGCTTGGATTAGAAATTTTGAGAGTAGTGCCAAACACAACTCTATCGTGGGAATAAAAATTTTGGGCAGTTACCAAGGCCTTCAAATACTTAGAAATATGTTTAGAGATTAGAATTAAAAAGAATTATTTCTTAACTTAAATTATTCTTGGGAATAGAATGGTCTTAAATGTTCAATTCTTCTATGATTTTGATACTTAAATGTACTTTTTGAAATTTTTGGCATTTAAGTGTTCCTATGCCAAGTTTTGGCACTTGTAGTATTTGGCACTTCATCCCTCACCATATTCGCTGGAGGACCGATAGCACCATCAGGTTCCATTGAATAATTTTGTTCCCCTTGTTCATACCTTTTACAGGTTTTTTTTTTTTTGGCCTAATTTGTCTCCTTCTTTGTCGCCGAAATCATTCAGGGATAACTGATGGGCAGGCACTAGCGCTGCATCAAGCTTGGACCCTGAGGTGTTGAGGTGTTTTAATGAAGATGCTTTTGCTTTGCTTTGGAGCTTTAGTTTCAATGGAAGATTCTTTGTGCTGAACCGGGCGAGCAGGCCCTTGCCCAAGGCAAGCAAAGACCTTACCTGCACCGGCAGCCTCCATCAGCCCTTTTCGACGATGGGCAACGATGGCTCATTGGCAAGGGCTTGGGGGACTTTCTTTATTAGCTTTTTTATTTTATCTTATTTTAGATCGAAAATAATAAAAATAAAATAAATGCCATGCAGGAAAAAAATAAAAATAAAAATATGTTTGTATTTTCCATTAACAAGAGAATCTCAAATTTTCGTGCATCGATTGTTATAAATGGAAATCAATTTAGTCTAAAATCCCGTAGCAAGACTTGAGTGACGGGGTTCAAGCGGTTTGCATCATAAATAGAATTGCCTCCTTTGTGATGTTATTGATGTCAAACCATTGTAACCATCTAAAAAAATCTTGAGCAAATTCCTAGAAAGATGGCTCTCATAGTTTAAGGAGTTCTGTCAATCTCCTTTAATTTATTTTTTTTTTTTTTTGGGTGTAAATATGTGAGTATCATTAGATGAGGTACAAAGCTTAGGGGCATTCCTTTGCATTATTTAAAGACTAATTATGTGAAAAGATGGAGGAAGGAAGTCTCCATACAACAACTGATAAAACATTTGCTTGTGGAGGCGTACAATGTTGGTAGAGTGATGTCTACCCCTTACAACTTTGTGAATCCTAGTGAATAGAAGATGAGCCTCAATTTACTTGTTTCAAAACCGTCTACGGTTGCATTCCATGCAAATACTCATCACTAAGGAAGACAGCTTGAGGAGCCTCACCTCCAAGTTTTTGCCATTGGTGGACTTGATCATCCATTGAAGTTCAAAATTCCAACATCCTGCAAAACGCCAAATCCTATTTTGTTCGAGGATACTATGTCATATACTACTAGTTCAGGTTCACTAAGAATACAAGGTTATTGTCTTATGTAGTAGTCCTATAGAAACAACATTTAGTATCAATCGAGTGATACCAATCAAGTGATACCAATCCACAATTGGTCCCTCCTGTTCGAATCCCTTGTATATCTCCTTTAAAATGTTCACTGGAGGTTACTATTCATCTCCTCTTCGTACCCAATAAGACCTCCGTATGTGGCCTTACCTGTGCTAACAAATTCCTTATCAACAAGGAGATCTAGACACATTTTTTTCTTATGTCATTATATTGTTCTAAGCCAACAAACTGTTACGGAATCATTCCAAGATGGAAGAATTAAACGAGAGGTTGCTCAATCAAATGCAAAAAACCAATCTGTATAATCCCAAGGATTGTTATATTGATTCTTGTGGATTGATTCCAAAACTTGAAAAATTCAGAGAAAGTAAGAGCCTGAAGTTGAGTGAAAGGCTGTATGGAGAAGAAGAATGGAAGAATTGAGCAAGCTGGTGATCAAAGCAGTTAAATGCAGATATTGAATCTAAATAATCCCAAGGACGGTTACATAAATTCGTAAATTGATTCCGAAAAATTTTGGTTGGCATTCCAAGATGGAATAATTGAACGAGTTGTTGCTCAATCAAATGCAAATAATCAATCCCTATAATCCTAAGGATTGTCACACTGATTCTTGTGGATTGATTCTGAAACTTGAAAAATTCAAAGAAAGTGAGAGCCTGAAGTTAAGTGAAAGACCGTGTAAAACAGAAGGATGAAAGAATTGAGCAAACTGGTGATCAAATCACTCAAATGCACATAATGAATCCAAATAATCCCAAGGATACATCAATTGGTAAATTGAATCCGAAAATTTTGGTTGACTTTCCAAGATGGAAAAATTGAATGAGATGCTGCTCAATCAAATGCAAATAATCAATCCCTTAATCCCAAGGATTGTTTCTCCAATTCTTGTGGATCAATTCCAAAACTTGAAAAATTCGGAGAAAGTGAGTGCGAAGTTAAGTGAAGAAGGATGGAAGAATTGAGCAAGTTCATGATCAAAGCACTCAAATGCACATAATGAATCCAAATAATCCCAAGGATAGTTACATCAATTGGTAAATTGATTCCGAAAAATTTTGGTTGGCTTGGAACAATATAATGTCATGAGGACAGGATGTACCTGAATCTCCAAGCTGATTTGCAATTGCTCACTAAAGGTAAGGCCACAAGAGAAGGTGAATAGTAGACTCCAGTGAACCTTTTTAATGGAGATCAGAAAACCTCATAAAATCATAAGTCATCTTTTTGGGCATTTGCTCATGACATTATCAAGTGATGATAACTTCCATTTGTTATAGCCCATAATGGTTCTTGGGATGTGAACTTCGCTTATTTATATAGATGTAATGGTTAAAAGTGTTGCACATTTTTATAATTTGAGTATGGTAAGTTGAATTCCTTTTATTTACTTAAATAAAAAGAAATCTATGTGCTCCTCTATTATTTTGACAATATGATAAATATCTTGTCCTTAAATGGTAATTGGATCAACAATGCAAATTTCTAGTTTAGATGTAAGGGTTAAAAATGTTGCATGTTATTTATTACTCAAGTATGGTAGGTTGGTTTCTTCATTTACTTGAATTGAAAAGAAATCCACATGTTCCTCTATCATTTAGACAATATGATAAATATATTCCTTAAATGGCACTTAGGTCAACAATGCACATTTCTAGTTTAGATGTAATGGTTAAAAGTGTTGCACATATTTGATAACTTGAGCATGGTAGGTTGCTTTCCTTTTATTTGCTTAAATTAGAAAGAAATCTGTGTGCTCCTCTATAATTTTGACAATATAATAAAAATCTTGTCTTTAAATGGCACTTAGGTCAACAATGCACATTTCTAATTTAGATGCAAAGGTTAAAAGTATTGCACGTTTTTTGTAACTCGAGTAAAGGTAGGCTGGTTTCCTATTATTTAATTGAATAAAAATAGAAATCTATGTGCTTCTCCATAATTTTGATAATATGTTAAATATCTTGTCCTTAAATGGCACTCACGTCAACAATGCAAATTTAGATGTAAGGGTTAAAAGTATGGCATGTTTCCAATATCTCAAGTATCATAGGTTGGTTTCTTTTATTTACTTAAACTAAAATGAAATCTCTGTGGACCTCTATAATTTTGGCAATATGATATATATCTTGTCCACAAATGGCACTTGGGTCAACAATGCAAATTTTGGTTTGGGTAGTATTTAGTATGATCACGCCTTAGTACACCATTGGATGACTCACGAAGTAGACTGAGTAATGACGGCTGTAATTTGTTGACTTATTGGTTATTTCAATGTTGTCCCTATTTTTTTTTCGTCTGCCATCCTCCACAATGTCTTAAAGCGTAGTCCAAACAAAAGTCCTTTTTAAAAAATTTAATGTAATTTACTAATAAAAACTGGATATATTGCCGTGTCATAACTTGTCATTCTTTTGTTCAACTTCAAGCATGCACGATGTTTGTTCAATCTTTTTTACCACAACTTTCTTTGTTCCATTGTGTTTTTTAATGTCACTGAGTTGAAGAAGAAGACAAGAAAACAAATTAGACGAATGGAGAATTTTGTGGTTCTTGTTTAATATAAGAAATGATCATTTCAAATCACCAATCGAGCATCGAGGCTTTTAAACTTGACTTTTAAACCAAGAGTGGTGTATCCAACTGATTTATGTGTTCCAAGTGAAGGATCACCAGTTTTGCTTCCAATCTTTTTAGTCTTACAAGCGCCCTCTAAAATCATCCGGAAATATGATGGTGCATAAATTAGTCAATGTCCCATTCTACAAGGCAAGTGGATGGACTTGTCACACCCGAGTAAATTGAGATGCCGAAGATTTAGCATAGTTAAACCTACTTGAAGTTTTCTACGACTCATGCACTATTTGAAGTCTAGCCTCTTTAAATTCTTCAACTTTCCAATGCCACTCGATCATTATTCTAGTGAGGAACATAGGATGAGATTCAAACCTTCATAGTCTTGAGTCTGCTATAGTAAGTATGGCTATGATATCTCAAATGATTCAAGTCACCTATAAACACTAGCAACTCATAGATGAGCACCACTTCAAGACACTAAGCTTGCAAGCTCTCATTACTATATACTAAAGTGTTTTGATGTATGTGTAAAACGTTTCTTATCAGAGAATTGGTATGGCATAAAATAGTTAACCCGTAACTTATTGGTTTAAGTTTTTTAGTGAAGGTGGATTCAACTAAAATTATTGATTAGTTCAGACTTGGCCTTTCTCTTAGCAATTTCTCTAGATGAAGGTATATAATTTCTATTGCATGTACCCAATAATTGGTATCAGAGCCAAAGGCAAATAGGCCCACATGGTTTTCAAGGTGTAACAATGCAATCTCGATGGAAACCTTCATGGTTCCATCTAGAGAAAGAGAATATGACACCTAAATTAAATGAGAAGAAACCCAACACTAAACTCACACATGACGGGAGAGATTATTGAGATGCGCATATGAATTGTGTTAGAAATATCTCATAAGTCCAACACTAAGCTTGTACATGATAGGGAGATTGTTGAGTACACACATGAATTTTGTTAGAAATACATCATATCGGAGAATTGGTGTGGTATAAAATAATTAAAATATCATAGATCATAAATCATTGATTTAAAATTTTGAGTAAAAGTCAATTTAATTGGATATGTTGATGGGCTTAGACTTGAGCTCTTTCTTGAAGATCTCCTCAGGTGAAGGTATTAAATTTTTACGGCGTGCTTCCAACATAGACAAATATGAAACATCCTCCCGATACCTTAGAGAGGGGAGGTTCCCATTTTCTTTGCCTTAGAAAGTGTTTCCATCATCTTATTGATTTGACAACTGAAAATACATGAGAGATGCTTCCATTTATGTGCTTGACGTTGGAACACTTACGATGATGTATTCTTGAACCAACGGTACGGCCCTTGAAAGCTCATGCATTAGATCATATTTCGCATGACCAAATGGATCCATGGATATCTTCTTTTATGTCGTGCAAGAATGATCTCCAAACCGACCCTCTAATTTATATATTTCTCCTGCTTCAGGACTTCTACTATTTCATTTCGGTGTAATAAACCCTTCAACTATCCAAAGAGATATCACTTCGTGCTTGGTCAATTCAGTGCTTCTTAAGATTAAACTGCAATATTCATAATTGCTTTAGTTGTAGTTGAAGACGATCATAACTTAGCTTTAGTCTCAGCATAATATCACTTAATCTTGGCTGAACTTGGATAGTTCATAATCTTTGAAATGCAGCCAGTCTCATGCGATGTTGCTCGATGAATAGGAGCAGCCCTGTCATTCTAATCATGAGGGGAAATCTAGCTTTTTTATTCGTGATTTCTTCTCCGATGTTACGTAGGTTATACATTTGAGGTTAAACAATGAAGATTATGTTACCCCAATCTTAAGTCACCCAAAATTATAATTGGTAGATATGTTACATTTGATGAAGGTGTTTTCAGTTACTTTTGATGCTAAGGGGGTGCATGACAACTGTTTATTTCTATTCTAGAAACAATTTTTTTATTCCAGACTTATTTCTGGAATAGAAATCCGTTTGATAAATTTATTCCATTTCTCTATTTCTGAAATAGATTCTTATTCCAGATAGGTTTAGAATAGAAATCGAAGTAGAGATTTTCCACTTCTCTATTTTTGGAACAGAAATGAGAAATAAAAATTATTTTCATCATTCGTCAACCAGTCCTTCATCCGTTGCCGTCGACCACCGTCTGTCAGTCGCCCGCCACCGGTCACTGGTCCACCACCATCTGAAAAGAAAAAAATTTATGTCGTTATCAAACGAATTTCTATTTTTAAAGTAAAAATTTTATATCGTTATCAAACGATTATTTTTGCTTAGAAACTCTTCTAAAAATAGAAATAGAAAAATTTATTTCTCTTCCAGAACTTATTTCTAGAATAGAATGTTTATCATTCACCCCTAATAGTCCGAAAACCCAAGAATTTTAGGAAATCTAGATGAACGTGCCACGATAGCAAATACTGTAGGTATGCCTCCTGTCGTTAAGGGGGGAGAAACACCACACGAAGAGAAGGACTCCATTACTATTAACAAAGCTAGGAGGGAAGTCCAATAACTTCAGCACTACAATGATTTGTTGCATTTGCTCTTCTTCCTGTTGAAGAAAACCGTTTCAGTAGCTGAGCCGTCCACTAAAGTAGAAGCGAGGTCTAGTGTGGACCCTATTCAATGGCCAGCAACTATCAAGAGACTGTCCCTCGAGAAGGACACAACATTACTTTATTTTCCTAAATTATTCTCACGGTCGTGAATTTTTCGACTTCGATATTATGATTAATGCATGCATTATGCATTATTTACTCATGTGTCATTCTATTTTTTTTTTTTATAGTGTAGTCAGTGAGGTGTCGCGGTTCGGTTTGGTTTGGTTCGGTTTTTCGGTTTTTCGGTTTTCAGTTTAGCTTTTGGTTTTTTCTGTTTTTCTTTTTGGTTCTTCTTTTTTCATTTTTTGGCTGGATGAAGCGGATAAAAAATTGGGACGCTCGGAGGCGAGGACGACGGCCATGGATGGCGTGCAGATACAGGACATGGTGATTACCCGTGCAGGCATTACGAGTCAAACCACTTAAACAACATGTAAAAAAGCCCAACAAAACCTAGCATCTCAGCATCTCTCTCTCATTATTCAAGTTTTATCATCGTTTTTCAAGGACTCCGCGACTTTGGGTGCTGTCTTTGCCTTCGCCAGGGACCCATTTTCTTGGTTTTTTCTTATCTTTCTTCCGCCACCCAAAGTCCAAGGCCCATCTGCTCGCCTTTTCAATCTCGTTGAGACTCCACTGCTTCTCGTCGAAAGACCACTTCTCTCCTCTCCTCCGCGACCGCCCTCCATTGCCCATCAGCTTTTGGTTTTATCTGTTTTTCTTTTCGGTTCGTTTTCAGCCTAAACTGAATGAGGCCAAGACGGATCTGGTTCGGGCATTATGTCGAACATCTAGTGGTTGTCGACCGTGTGGGGGCGTCCGAAGACATCTGAGACAAAAACTCAAGCCAAAATCAACATACAGCAAACAAAAAATGCTCAAGGTCGACTCAGAAACGACTCCTTCACATTAAACACGAGCATAAACAAGGAACAAGGAGTCCCCCCTCGGTTGAAGCAAGACAGGGCAAAACAGAGCATCAAACGGGAAAGTGGTCCAGAGGAGACGAGAGTCGAGAGAGAAAATCAAACCATTAAAATTCGGTTTTATTATCAGTTTGTGGTTCGGTTCAGTTCGGTTAACCGATAAAAACCGAACCAATAAAAAAATATCGGTTTTTAATGAGAACCGAACCGAAAACCGAACCGAACCGAAAAAATCGAATTTTTCGGTTCAGTTCGGTTGGTTTTCGGTTCGGTTCTTGACACCCCTAGCTAGAGGTGTAAACGGTTCGGTTCGGTTCGGTTTTTTTGAAAAACCGAACCGAACCGAACTATTAAAAAAATCTTCCGAACCGAACCGAATACGAACCGAACCGAAATTTCGGTTCGGTTCGATTTTTCGGTTTTCGGTTTTTAGCCTTTGGTTTTTGGTTTTTGTTTTTTTTTTTCTATTAAACTTAGATTTCTCCACTTTTATTTCTCCATTTTTATTTGTTAGTTCGGTTCGATTCGGTTAACCGATAAAAACCGAACCGAACCGAAAATTTTCGGTTTTTAATGAAAACCAAACCAAAAAAACCAAATTTTTCGGTTCGGTTCGGTTTTCAGTTCGGGAACTGACACCCTTACTAGTCACTATGGAAAATAATATTATTTTTTACTTCAATATATTTGTTGATGATGAAACTATGAATGGCAAACAACCATCAATCATGTCAATAAGTTCATTTAAAATTTTACTAGGTAATTTTCTAACATGAGAGGATCCTTTGAGTAGTGTGTGGACGCATCTTTTTGCTCAAGGAGTTTAAAGAGAGACAAATATGTTCTTCTTGATTGCGATTGGGGAGGTAATCATCATGATCGACATAATATTTCTATTAAACATCAGAGAAGAAAGACCAAACCTCATTTGATTAACGTCCTTTTGAAATATGATTCTATAAATTCATGGTCATTCAAAATATTTAATGTATCATATAATAAATAATTAGAAAATTAACTATTAGATTCACTTAACAAAATGAAAATTAAGTTGTTAAAATATACGGATTACAACATAATGACACATACTAAAGTTATAATTAAATGAAAATGTGTACTAAATCCTAGTAAAAAAAAGAAATATACAACTCATTAAAACAATAATTAGCTTTTTTTTGTCAAATAATTAGTTAGCTATCTACCAAATAATTTTTTTTTTTAAAGAGGTATACAATTTTTTTTTCAAATGGAGAAAGAAAAAGAAAAAAAACCAAAAAAAGAAAAAGGAAAAAAGAAAAGTAAGAAAGCAATAATCTCAAATCAAGAGTAGCCCCAAATTTAACCTTAATAAATGTTGTTTGAGAGGAGTATGGGTAGTTTTGTTTCTAATATAATTGAAATAAAAGAAAAAGAATGATAAAAAAAGTAAAAAATAATCTTAAGTCAAGAGTGGCACTTACAAAAGATAACATAATCAATTCAACAAGGAAGAAAGTGTGAAGAGTCAATTAGGGATGGAAATAGCACGAGCCAAGAATATTTGTCATAAATTGACACCTCTACATAATCCTCTGAGATAGTTACATGGAAATGAAAAGAAAGGAATTGGAAGAAAAACAATATACTATATATAATATTTTTGCTAAAGCAATAAATTAGATACTTTTAATTTTGTCTTTGGCCAAGCAGATATTTTTAATTACCATAATTCTTTTACCTTCTTTTCAACCGAGACCTCGAAAATACTTCTTGTACTGCCGCCCTCGGCTACCCTGCAGGCTGCCTCTCCTCCTCCAACCTCCTCAGTCCTCCTGCTGCTGCTGCTGCTTCTCTCTCTTGCTGGCGAATTTTGATGGTACCCAGAGCAGGACGCCACCTCGTGACTACCCAAGTGAGCTCTTCGATCTTTCTAACGTTCGGAGTTCCCCGCGGACTTCTCCTTCTTTTCCCCCTCTTCTGCGAGGAGGATGGACGGAGGACGCATGCCTTCTTTCTTGATTTGAATTCCGGCCCCCTTTGTTAGAAAATGGGATCGATGGTGACCGACCGGTAGGAGCTTCACTGGTTGTTTGTACTTTGAACTGGGTTGCTTGTTGAAGCTCGGATGAGTGATATGTGCTTGCAATCTTTCTTGCCCGCCAACTGTTTGATGATTTGTCGGCATCGGTTGATTAGTGCTCAAGTGTTTCTCTCTTTGTTTCCTTTACGTCTGTTCATGGGTTTTTTATAGGGCTCATAAATTGGACAGGCCTAGGAGAAGGTGTAAGCTTGGCTGTGAGAGAAGATTGCTAACCATTTACCAGACCCAGAAGAAGGCTGAGGCCTCGAACATCTCCGGCTATGCTGTTTCATTCGTTCTTATCTTCTTCTTCTTGAGTGTGTACCATCTTGTTACCAACATCGATAGTTCAGATTGCCTAAAAAGTCTGCTTTAAGATGTTTATTTTGTGACTAATCAATCATCTGCTCCGTGAATTTGGTCATTCTTTGCTTAATGAGGTATGTTGTTACGCAGAATGGGAACTGACAATGAGAGATCAGATTCTGAGATGGAGAAGATGTTTCTGATTTACAAAAGTTTTATGGCTAGGTATCCCCTTGGTGACTGATTTTTCCTGCATATGATTCAAATTTTCCTTTAAAGAGTCTTTCTGCATCATGTGCCCTTCTGCTTCATTTTTTCACTGTGCTTGTGTCTTGTGGAACTCCATATGACAACTAAAAGTATAATAATGCATATAATAGTAGAATTTTTTACTTATTCATCATTGACCATCCTACTTCCATTAACTTTCTTTTGTCACATAGTGTCCCGGTAATGATACAAGTCTGATTACCATATGCTTCTCATGTAGACATATATCGAAAGGCGGGTAGTATTCTTTTGCTTGATCAAATGATAATGTGGGTCAGCATTTCATTTTATAGGGTCGCAAAGTCTGATGAAGTGGCAGCTGCAGGAAGCAGGTTTCTTGCCAGCTTTCAACAAGGGCTAGGTTGAAAATCTAGAGTTCATTATTTTCTCCCTTTTCTTATATGTCAACATCAATCTCATTCTGGCATCCTCAATGCTTCTCTCTTCATCTTTTTGTAGAACTTGTTCGACGGCCTGCTTTAGACAGAAGTTCAATTTTACTCAAGAATATTATCAAATCTAATGAAACAGAGAGGCTTACATCATACTTCAATGCTGGATGTATCAACACCAATGATGGGTCCCAGAATCTGACAAAGTGTAGGCACAACTCTTTCAATTTCCTGAAATAGCATAGCACTCGTTTGTTTACTACCATATGCAGTGCAACAGATAGACCGCCATCACTAAATACCCTGTGGTGACAGTATTTAGACATAGTATTTTTGTGGATGCTGTATTGAAGATGTAGTTATTCAGTGCATTTTTGCTTTGCTTGAAACTCTCATCAATGCTCTAATTGATTAAATACTTGGCATCTCTTCGACTTATAAAATTATGTGCTTACTCGGATTGGTGATATTATATTTTGACAGAGCATTTTGTCAAAATAGCAACAGTACATAGTCTACAGACTTGAGGATTTGTAAATATATCTTGGGTGGGAAATATCTTATTGCAGCCACTATTTCCTACTCGATGTGTCATTTTTGCACCTGAACTGACTGTGACTGTCTTCTGTTTTCCTTTAATGTGCATACAGAAGTACGTACTTGTGTACTTGGTCTTCAGAGCCTTGTGAATACAGGTAATGTTTTGTTACATAGAATCCAATATTGAAACCTTTATGCAAGAAATAATGCATTGGCTCATATTCTCCATTGGGTATATAATTAAATTTTTGTTTATTATGGGATTTGTTAGCATTAATTGCCTCTAGACACCTCAAGAACTTTATCTTTAGGATGGTATCTGATGTGTCGTTGTGGTTACTTTTCATAGAATTTAGTATGCATTCCTTCAAGAACAAATATGTGCCATACTTTGTGGAGATTGATCAAAAAGTAGGATATTCTTATCTTCTGTATGTGTACTTCTTCCAATTGAGACATAACTCAAATGCATGTTTCAGTTGAGATTATGTCGTAATTACATTATAGCTGAAGTTTTAAATCTCTAACATAAACATCATAATCTGATCAAAACAACAAAATTTTGTCATTCTCTGTTGAGATTGACCAAAATCTGGGATGCTGTGATCTCCTCTAGATGTATTTTTTGCAATGGAGGGCATAATTCAAATGCCTTTTTTTAGGTCTAATTATGTTATAACCAGTCTTTTAAATCTCCTATACATCAAATTTGATAAAAAATCCTGTTTAGTCCCCCATGCAATTATTTTGGTTTCTCTTTCCAACTACAGTTTTAATAGTGAAAGTGCATAGCATGAAGTTTCCTAATTTATGTTTTTCATTGCTCGAGTCAGGTTGATGACCATTTTAGTAAAGTAATGCCAAAACTTTGCCCAAAATGATTTTTTAATTTAATGCATGCCACTTAAAAGGTTTTTAATATATTGATCTGTTAGTCAGTAAATAAGTTGCATGAATTTCCGGAAATTTTGCAAGTTGATGTTTTCTCTCTTAAAGCATGTGGAGCATTTAACCCTTCTAGAATACTTGAAAGCCAGAGCAAAATGGCATAAAAGTTTCATATATCTGACCCCACATATGTGGTAAGGCTTAATTTGTTGTAGTGGTGGTGGTCTTTGTCGTTGCTGTTGTGCAGATGCAAGTGCTTTGTGTATTTTAGAATGACACCTTTTGGGATTTTTGGTTTTCCAGATTTTTACCACAGTTTTAAGTTAGGGGAGGACGGAGAGAGAGGGAGAAGAGGACGAAAGAGATAGGGTTGCACCATTTTGCTTTTTCTTCTTTTTGGAGCGCTAGTGAAATGCAGTTCCTTGCAGACTTGAAATTAAAAGGAAATTGTCACTTACATGAACAGTTTTCCAATTTTGTTGCTGCAGCGAAAACTATACAGATCGAACTTGAGGGTCTTCTAGAGGATGTAATCAGGGTTGTAGAAGCAGCAAATGAGTATTTATTACCATCTCAGGATGAAGACATTAATGATAGATTGATGAGGGAAGTGACTATTGCTAACAAGGTGGGCTTATAATTTTCTTTTATATTGTTGCTCCAAATGATATTCTATCTCTGATGTGAGAAATTCAAAATGGACAGCATTCTTTTTCTTGATGCACTAATATCCTGTTCCATTTTTCTATGTGCATCTTGGAGCAATAATAGTATCACCTAATTCATTGAGAAGTATAAAGTCAAAAATTAATAGTCCTTTATTTCAATGTGCATTTGCAAACAGAGAGGACCCTCTTGTCCTGCTAAAATTAACTGTAGATTATCTTATGTATTCAGAAATAAGATTTGTATGTAATCTTTTGTTCTGGATGGTCAAAGAGTTACGTGTTGCATGATGTACCTGCTGCTGGATTAGTATTTGAGTCTTATTTAACTAATTTTAATACAATATCAAACGAACAAACACATAAGTAGAACCAGCCCAAAATTTCAACGTTTGAGCCAATTAAATGTTATAATTTGATCAAATGTTCTTCTTAGTTGAACCGTTTGAGGTGAACCATTTCATCTCAAGGCCTTGGCGTACCAAGAAACCTTTTTCATTTGGGAAGTAGCGTGGGTCCGTTGTCATTGACGAGCGGGACAGTTTTAACTGTCTTACTAGAAAAAATGTATGTTCAACAGGATATTGAGTCCTTGAAATGGCATGTCTTGTTTGCTAATTATCTTTGACATAAAGGTGTGAATCATCTTTTAATTCCTTTTGACGTCAGTGTACTGATTTACATTTGCAATCTGTCCTGGTGGTCTCATTGTACTTTAGAAATGTCCAAAATCGGATTTTGTGTATGAAACAGTACAAGTGTTACATGATTTAATGAATCGTTGTTCAAATCATACATAAAGTTAACAAAAACCCGTGTTTAGAATTTTTTCTCAGGATGCAACACTCATGTACATAGCATACCTTCATCTATGTGCTTTATGCATACATGCAAATATAGTATTGAGTGACAATGCCATGCAACCAGGTTTGCAATTGTTCTACTGTCAGATTTTCTTTTCTTTTTTTTCATTGGCTGTTCATGTTGTTCTATATTGAGTTCTGGTTTTGTTTTTATTCATTCAGGAGGAAACTGCATTGTCTGATCCTGGGAGACCTGAACTCACAGACTATGCTACCATGATGGGTATTATTTACAGTATGATTAAACAAGACTCTGTCATGCAGGTATCAAGCCCATCACTTTTTGCTGAACTAATTGTTAGTAATTTTATGTACTTTGTCACGTTTCTTTGTATGTATCAGTACCTAATTTCCAGTGGTAAATCATTGATTCTTATTGCAGGAAAAGATTGTCTCTGCTTTGAATCTGAAGCTATCATCTGGAGAATTAGAAACCTATTGCACTATGTGGTCTCTGCGTCCTTTCATTGATGATGAAATCATGCATCAGGCTTGGTCATTCATTCCTTGACCATATCATCCAGAGAATTAGAAACATGTTATATTTGCCATATAACATGTTTGTTGACTGAGGAAGGATGGTGGCGACTATCTAGAGGTGGCAAACGTGAGGGTCAAGTTATGTTGTATTTGTATTTTTTCAGGTCTGGGTCATTCCTGTTTCTGCCTCTCCAACTCTGGAGTGCGGATTCGATCTAGGTTTAAAGTCATCCGGGGTTTACCTTTCATTGGATAAATGCTGCCAGGTTTCCCTTGGATATAGCGCAGTCGCAACTTTGTTAGGGTTTCTGATGATTCTGAGTTTGTTCTTTCGGATGTGTCCAGTCTGATCAGATAATACTAGAATTTGTAAAGCATGTATAACCTTTCATGTCAAACCCAAGTTCTTTCTTCCATACACTGGCATTCCCCTAGTTATTGTGTAGCAATGTAGCTGCATATTGTGTGTTACGAAAAGTTTTAAGTAATCACAGTTTGTCGGGTTATGTAGAAGATAAAACGAAGTATTGTTTGGCAAAAGAAAATTTGGGTTGGTCATCGTTACATTCTTAAATCATATTGTCTATTCAAAAACCCTCCAGTGATATTTTAAATAGTCATATTAATTCGACATGTTTACAAGAAAAACTCTCTTGAGTACCTCAATGATAATGTTCACCAATAGTTGTGATTTCCCGAACAGATTTGTTTACGTGGCATACTATTTCATCAAACACATTTAATAACTCTCCAGGGAGAGTCTAGTGTGGAAATGATTTGAAGTGAGGTATTGCCAACATTCAACACTTCCTAATGTAAACTCGTTAGTATTCCCTAATAGTGGGAAAGAAAAATATGCACACGAGAGAGGTGAGATTTGCAGGCATTAGCAAGTAAAAATAAGAAGCACAATCTTGCTAAGTGCTCCACTGGGGGACCATCGGGGATAGCCCTCATCTGTGGAGACACCCCTTGGCTACCACGTGTGGCCACTGAACCAGCCAGTTAGTTCAAGGCACCCCGGCTACATATTTAATGACTCTTCAAAGAGAACTTGGTGTGGAAATAATTTGAAGTGAAGTGTTGCCATGTTCAACATCTCTTTAATGTGAAATCTTTGGTATTTCCTAGTAGTGGGGAAGAAAAATATACACTTCCAACTAGGGAGGTTGAGGCTTGTAGGCACCGACAAGTAAAAATAAGGAATGCAAAAATAAGGAATGCAGTCCTGCTAAGTGCTTTATTGGAAGACTACCGGGGATAGCCCTCATCTATGGAGACACCCCTTGGCTACCGTCTTCGGCCACAAGACCGACTAGGTAGTTCAAGGCCCCCCAGTAAACTCTCTGGGTACCTCAATGATAATTTTTACCAATAGTTATGGTTTCCCAAACGTATTTGTTCACGTGGCATACCGTGTGGTTCAACTATCCTATCATGTTCGTTAACATCTTTATAATACCGGAAAAACTTTGTTCACCCGACTGGTGCGCGGGTTAGGTTCAGTTTGTGTAATAGTAAGATAATTTCTTGCAAAATAAAAAAGTTATCAAAAGACATAATCGATAAGTTCTTACATTATTTCACGATAGATTGAAATACCAAAATCTACGTCTTTTTCCTTTACATCCCGGTCTGACAACCTGAAAGGATTGTGGAGCAACGTGCAAGCCTTATGATTCATTTAAATTTAGGGCTCATAATGAATAGCAATTTGCACGCAATTGATGAATTTAATGGTGACCTTTAATTCTAGAGCTGAAAACTCCCGATGTCTCAGCCAAGCCCCAACTCGGGGTGTAGATCTCTATGTTTCTAAACCTTCGAGGCGTTTGACGTTAAACAAAAGCTAATCATTAGGGGCTACAATGTTTTAAGCACATACAATTTCTTATGAGAACTCTAAGAGCTTCACGTCACCTTACCATGGATATTATTCGTTATGCCTCCCATTTTTACATTCCATCATTTTTTTCCCCTTTTCGTACTATCTAAACTGAATTTTTGTTACTAACGGACGCTCAAATATGCACGAATGAATATGGAAACCTTGCAGGGAGAAGTCAGTCGAAATTTTAACACCAAAATTGCACTTGGAACTGAATTGACTCACAGATAAAACACTGTTCTGTAATGATAATACGACGAACCTAACTAGTTAGTAATTATCTTTTTAACCTGATAAATGAATAAATAGGCACTATACTTAACCTTAGAATCAGGTGTCTATGTTACCTAGGCATTACCATGGTTTTAGCAGAATAAATATCCTGGATCAGATATGTATTAAAATCGTATCCATGACCTATGCCAAGATTATCAGAATCAACTTTATTTCTCCTATATAATTTCACTTGATTAACTTTAATTTGTCGATGCGATAAGGGATACTTCCATTTATTTAACTTTAATATGTCATTTTTATTTGTCACAGAACCCAACACTTAAATGAATAAGAACTATGTAGAATTCATAATACCATAATAAGTATCACACCTTGTGAGGATGATCAGGAGATCTTTTTTAACAAATTTTCTCTATTCAAAAGCTCTTAAATCAATATTGCGAGCTGATATCAGGTCTGGTTGATTCAGTCATGCTCTACGTATAGAATGAACATTTTCAGTTTATTTCACAACTAAATGTGATTAACAGGGTATACCTGGCGTGTACACAAGCCTGAATAAGCATAACAAATCGAACAATTTCCACAATGTTAGCTCCTGACACTCCCCCACCCTACACTAGTATGCAGGATCCCATCAACTGAGCCCTGATGAGATATCTGCTTTAGCATGGCCAGGGCACCGCCCCCGCCGGCGTCTCTGAGCCCTCGTCTTCCTCCCATCCCCTTTTGACTTGATTTTTTCTTTCAAGTCTCTCTCACCTCGCCTTTTGTACATCTTAAAAGTGATCTGTCTATCAGCAGCCATCTTTCTCACTTTCTCGGTTATCTCTGCTGCAATTTGTCGGTTATACAGCTTCCTAAGGCCCCGCATGAGCTTAGCAAATGTATCTGGCTGCGGCATTACATCTGCATCCATCATGTCCAAGCAATACGAACACGCCTCTTTAACATGCCCATTTGAGAAGAGTGCATGAATCCAGATTGTCCAGGCATAAACATTGAGATCACATCCTTTCGTCACAATGCAATTCCAAACGTCTTTAGCCATTTCAAGTTTTTCTGCTCTTAAAAGAGAATTGAGCAAGTCTTTCAATGTGCCATAATTAGGAGCTGATAGAAGACCTCTTCCCACCATCTCTTTAAAATAATCGCATGCTTCAACTAGATGACCATGTGACATGAGTCCATGAATCATGATAACAAAACTGTCCAGACCTGGACTAAGCCCACCTGTTTCCATTTGATTCCAAAGCTCAACACCTTCCTTAATCTCTGCCAGCTTACATGCTAACCTGATCAACACATTGTAGATGCTAACGTCGGGAACACAACCGATCTTCTTCATTTCCTCGATGAGTTCCAAACACTCTTCCAGCTCCTCATTCTTCTCATGAGCCAACATAATAGGCAAATAAGTTGTTGCACATGGGGTATGACCTTGCTGTATCATCCTATCCAGTAGCTCGTAAGCATTATCAAGTTTACCACATTTGCAAAAGCCACTAATCAGTGTAGCGTACGTCACACCATCTGCCTCGCAGTTGCTCCTGTGCATCTCAAGCAACATGCGTGCAGCCTCCTCCATTTTTTCTCGAGAACATAGAGCTTGTATTAGAGTAGTATAAGAAGCTGCGTTAGGCTCACAACCTTTTCGTTTCATCTCTTTCAACAGATCGTATGCATCTGCCATTTTGTGCGCACGTGCATATCCACTCAGGAGATTGTTGTAGACCACAATATCTGGTTCAAAACCAGCCTCTCTCATTTGCACCAACAAATGTTTTGCCTCCAAAAGCTTCCCTTCTCTACACCAGCCATAAAGCAGTGATGTGAAGTGCTTAATACCCGGTGTGAACCGATATTTCATTTCTCCGAACAAAGCAGCTGCTTCTTTTACACTACCATTTTTACACAAAGCATCCAACAAGCAACCAAATGCATATTCATCTGGCTCACAGCCATACTTGGGCATCTCATCCAGGACTTCTATCGCTTTCTTCACCATTCTGGATGACGCAAACCTCCTCATCAAGATAATGAACAGCTCCGGTGATATCAACTGAGGGTTCTCCTTTCTCATCTCCTCAAGTAATGCCCAGACAGCACCAAAATGCCTCATTTTCCCTAAAATCCTAACCATTGCTTTATAGACATCATAGCTATGCCTATAACCCGGCTGCTTTGAAGCCCACACAAAGAAGCTATAACCCAAATTGCCTGCATCACCACAGCGGTTCAATACTCGCTCTGTCAATCCTGACCGCATGATAATTCCAGATTCTTGTAAGGCAAGCTCCATTTTGGGAGCTCTAGAATGAAAGTTCCTCAGAATCCTATATATCTTTTCCACATCTGTGGCAAACTCATCACGCCTTCCTTCATCTGCACAATTGTCATGGATGTTTTCAAGGTAGACAGGGCCAGGTCCAGCTTTTGAGCCTGCTTGAGAAGTGTTGCAGTTCCCAGGTTCGGTTGGTCTGTAATTTGGACTGGGTTGTGACAGAATTTCAGATGAACGAAACTGTTGATGAGTAGAGGGTGTGGAAGAATTAAATTTGTGGATCTGAAGAAGCCACCGGCTATAAATGGAGGTAACATTCAATGAAGATGGTCCAATACAATTTTTGCACAAATGAGGAAGTGCTCTCGAAAAGGAATGCATTTTCACTATTGACTTTTCTTATTGCCATTGAATACTTTGAATCCCAGTATCATCTCTGGCCTCTCATTCTTCCACTCTAGAATCTACCCTGCTTCCAACAAAAAAAAGAAAAAAAGTGCATGAGCAACGAATTGAGACTAGCTTCAGAAATCTAAGTTTACCATATAATGACAAAGCAGGTTCGGTCACAAAATGAAAAACCCAGCCTTAACAACCAATAACAGTGTTTAGGTATTTCAACATGGTTTCAGGGTGGAAAAGTATATGTGTGTGTGTGTGTGTATCCTGAGACATACATCAAACAGGTGGTGTGCATGGCGATGCCTCTACATTGAGCACCACAGGATCAGCTTGGCGCCAAAAAATCAGCAGAATAACGCTTACCCACGATGCACAACCACCAGAAAGTTGGAAAGGCACTGAAATTGCAACGCGGTGTGAAGTACTATATGGAACTGCAAGACGAGAGAGACAGGACAAGGAACAGTGACTTATATACTGTTCAAGACCCAATGAGGGAGTGTGTCTCTTCTTGATCTGAACGGGTCAGATTAGAGCGACGGGAAAGAGAGACGAAAGCAGGAGAAGTGGAGGCGAAGGAGCTACAGGGTCGGAACTTACGTTGAGGACTTAAACCCTGACGGTTCCGCAAGCATGGGTTGAATTGGGTTCAAGAAAAGATGGATGAAAGTGAAGTTAATCATTGTAAGTCTATATATACATGCCTACTTAACTTTGCCTAAGCATTGTGCTGAAATCTTTCATTTATGCTGCAAAACATTTTTTTTTTTTAGTTAAGGTTATGAAAGAGAAGAGTAGAGGAAAGGCAATGTTTCTGCAAAAAAATTGTTCTAGGAACAAAAATAAAAAAACTATTTTTGTCTATTTTTGTTCCGGAACAATTTTTTAATAGAAAAATGCATTTAGTAATTACACAAAATTTATGTTTCTGGAATAAAAAAAATATATAAACATGTTTGGTAAACTTGTATAATTTTTTTTCTTTCTTTTGATTTTTTCATATTTTTATTTTATTTTTCCTTTTTTTTCTTTTTTTTTCTTTTTCCCTCCTTTTGGCCGATCGTTGACCTCGGCCATGGCCGGCGACCGGTCGATGAGGGCCGATGGCCTCGCCCGGCCATAGTGAAGCTCGCCGACCCCAGCTAGGCTAAGCTTCGCCATGGCTAGGCGAGGCCCAGCCAAGCAAGGCCGAGCCTTACTAGGGGCCGGCAATGCTTCGGCAAGGTCACCAGCCGTCGGCTATGGTCGAGGCCGGCCTAAGAAAAAAGAAGAAAAAAATAAGAAAAAGAAAAATTGTTTCTCAAAAGTGTTCCCGGAAACAAGAAACAAGTTTTTTTTTTTTATTTCTTGTTTCTGTTTCAAATTTGTTTTCAAGAACAAAAGTGTAAACAAATGTGTAAATATATTATTACCTTCACCAAAAAAATAAATAAATGTGTAAATAAACGTATTTCTGTTCTTTTTTTGTTTCCTAGAACAAAAGAACAGAAATTGTGTTATGGGGAACAAAAACAAAAGCCAAACAAACAGGCTCAAAGCTACCAGGGGAGCTTAACATCCTTTTGGGTGTCATGTGAAAAAAAGAAAATTGCACAAAATTCCCTCGAATTTTGAGAATTTAAAGTAGTATTTTTATATGTGTGCTTATACACTTGCAATTGTTACACATTATCCTTTAAACTTTCATTTTGTCATTGCGTAACCCTTCATTGTATTCTCCGGTAATATGTGTAATACATGTGACTTCTGACGGGTTAAAAAGAAGTTTTCATCTCTTTTTTTTTTTCCAAAGATGAACTCTCTTTACCCTTGAATTTTGTAGAAAGAAAAATGTAAAGATTAAAGAGACCAGAGGAAAATAAACTGGCTTATATATTTATTTAGGAGAAAATGATATCATTAGTAATATTAATAAGAAGAATTGTCAAGATTTTAACGGATATACTAATAGAACCAATAAGATATTTCAAAAAAAAGAAAAAAAAAACTCAACCATGCTTAATGGGAAAAGATGAAATTACAAAATTTAAATAATCATGTGAAATAGTTAATTAATTTTAAAAAAAAAACTATCGATCAATAAAATGTTTAGAAATATCACTTTGCATTGTGATAAATCATTTCCTTTTATGAGTTGAGGACATCATTTTCTTTTATAAAATGTTATTTTATTTTCATTAATCAATGATTTTTCACGTTGATTAAACATTTATATATACTTAGTGAGAAACCAATTTTTTACGTTTACAATTTTGCTGTCGAGGCATCTTTCCTATTTATTTAAATTGTGTTCATCTGTTTTCCTAAAATATCTTATTTAGTTTTGGAGAAGTGGTCATATTAAACAACTTTTTATTATTTTATATAGATTGCGTACTCGCCTTATTTCCACTCCTCATTTGGCTTTAACACTCCCTTTTATGGTATATTGATTATATTACCCCTCAGTTTTTCCATGTTGTACTCACAAAGAGTCAAAAGTGAACCCTATTTGAGATTTTTTTATTTGTTTCTTCTTTTTCTTCCACTTTCCTTTTCCATCTTGGTGGTTTTCTTAATTAGGAACTTCACGTCGCGGTCTTCCATGATTAGGGGTGAGTATTGATTTAGAGTCAACTTTGGACCAACCCTTAATCGGCCCAACCATATAGATTCTGGTCAAGTTCTCGGGGGACTAGGTTGGTTCTTGATCCTAAAATCTCTAAATCAATACTATGCGAATTGATCATTGATCCTAGGACTTTAGGGTTGATCAAACTTGAACTAATTCTGACTATATGTATTATATATTATATATAATATATATTCATACATCATATATTTTAGATATATTATTTATTATATATATGGTATATTATATACTATTTTTATATCAATTCTAAGGAGCATTCCCTAACTTAGATAGTGTTACTCTAACTTAAACAATGTTAAATGGCATTAAACGGCATCAAATATCATGTGACATCCCGATTTTCCAATTATATTTTCAATAAATTGATACGGGCATTTCGTTGGCACGCATATAGTTCTTTTCCTTGAGTCGGCCACTCATGTAAAAACTAATCTATCGAGTGAAGCTATTAAGAGTTTCTAATGCATCAGACTCGAGAATTTGACCAGGAAGCGACCTTTCGACCGAGCTAGTCTGCAAGGGTCATTACGACACAATTAAAATCGATTAGAGATCGGAGATAGGTCGACTCGACAGAGGCATGTGATCAGGTGTGGGTGATTCCACCAGATCGCACAATTCGTGTCGATCGGCATTAGACCGACTTTTCTATCGATTGGGTACCCTGTGTTTGTATTTGAAACCTTGAGATTACCCCGACAACCGAAAGTCACCAATGTTTCAAAGATGTATATTGTGGCTTGAGATGATCAACCACAGGTCAAATGCATGAAAATTTCTAAAGGCTACCCGGTAGGTTGGGTCACTCTAGTATCGTGCCAAAATGAAATTAATTGTGGAATTGAGATCGAATTCAGAAATTGGAAGTCTGGATGTGTCACAAATCATCTTAGAATCATTGACTCATCTTCAAAAGATTTTTCGTGCAAGCCAAGTTTTTCAGCAAAATAATCAGAGAATGGCTAATTTGGCTCGAGAAATTAGTAGGCCCATCTTTGGTCGCGCTTTTGGGACTTAAGTTAGTTCTACGGACAAGTGAAGATGTGAATTGAAGTGTGGTGACATTGGATTAATTTTATGGGCTTCAATTTAATTCAATTGGAAGAGAATCGAGTGAAATTGAAGAAGTTGTTGTACAAAGAATGGATCCCGGAAATCGCGTTGAACCCATTGGAAGAGGTTGTGGGAGATAGTGGAGTGTGATGTCATCCTGCGTCGTGGTGGACCATTTTGTGGGATTAAAGAAAAAGAAAAAGAAAAGGGAATGGTCCCTTCTCTCTCTCTCTCTCCTTCTTCTCTCTTCTTCCTCTCCCTTTCCGTTGGTTTCTTCTCCATCTTCATTGTGCGAAGACCATAAAATTTGCAGAGGAGAAGCCGGAGCAGCCCTTCACCGCCCGCTCAGCCGCTCGTCATCGACCGTCCGCACCCGCCGTCGCCGTTCCGCCTTGGCCGCACACCTCCGTCTTCCCCCTTCCTCTCCCGTCGCGGCCTCTCTCTCCTCCCTTTTGTTCGAACAGAAACAGAAGCAGCTCACTTGGGTTGGAGCAACAGCTGACGTCGCCGGGAGCCGCCGCACGCCACCTCGCCGCCGTTCGCCTCACGCTCGCCCGCCGTGTGCCGTCTGCCCTTGTCCGCTCGAGCTGCTGTCCAGCCCCTGTTCCGCCTCTGTTCATCTCCATTTTGGCCATCACAAGCCACGGTTCGGCCACCTCCGGCCACCGTGCACCGCCGCCTTGACCCACCGGAGTCCTATGGCCCTCCGCCGGCCTTGTCCAGCTTGAATCAGCCTCGGATTCGGCCCCATCCAGCAACATTCAGGGAGTTCAAAAATGGGTATGGCAGCGGACGTTTGGCCCGTTTTGGCCGCCTTCCGAGCCCGGATGCTCGGCCCACTTTGAGGAAAGTTGTTCTCCTCGGCGTCCCCGTCGTTTTGGTCCGCTCGGCTTGCTAATCCGGTGAGTTTAACTCACTAAATCTTGATTAGAGTGTTAATGATGCCCTAAGTGTGCTTAGTTTAAATTAAGTAAGTTTATGTGGGTGAATTAGTGTCTTTAATTATAAATTGGATTAAGAGGTCGGTTTATGTTAAAGTGTGTTTAAATTAAAGGTTAAAATAAGTTATTTAAAATTAAGCCTTGATGTGACATAGAAGGATTTTAGTTTTGAATTATTTAAGTGCTTCGAAATTCTGGAAAATATAATATCATTTTATAATCCGAAATTATTAAAATATTATTTTAAAAAAAATTATTTTTGACCCCTTTCTTTCAAATTTCGTGTTGATCAGCTGCATTCGGATTTTGAAATTGATGGTTGGATATTATAAATTGAGCATGGATCGTGAAATACATGGATATCATTATTTAATTAATTTTCGGAATAAATTTAATTATTTAATAAATTCCGGAAATTATTTTGTGACTCTAAATTCTTAGAATTCGTGCTTGATCGCTGCTATGCCTTTAGAATTTGAATTTGATGAATGGATGTGGCAAATTGAGTGTTGATTGCGATAAATATGGATTTTATTCATAAAAACCCAAGTGTCGGGTTTTAATGCAAAAATTTGATTTTAATTATTATATTAAATAGTGGGGTTTGAAAAGGTGAGATATTAGCTTTTGATTCGAAATTAGCGTGTCCCCACACACGTGAGTAATTTCTAGAATATTTTCTATATAGAGAAAAATGGCCGGGATCACTATTTTAAGTGGAAGCATTGATTGTAATGTAAAGTGTCCTGTGGCCGAGTATGATTTGGCCGTGTGATGATTAAGAGGAATCGTCCTAGGCTGTTGAGCCGGACTTGCCCCTATATGGGATGCCCACGCGGTGGTTGCGGGTCGCAATAGATTCTGGGCCCATGCTCCTTTGAGAATGCCGTCGACGTACTGACGAAGCCGCGCTCCATGGGGGGAGGCGATGCCTGGCTATATGCCAGTAGACAGCCGAACTGCGAGTAGGCTATACCCTTGTGTGGCAGTGAATAATAATTGGAATGCGTGTTAAGTGCGATTGTGATTATATGAAAGTGATGACATTCCAATTGTTTGAGTTCCTATTACTATCTGCGATTGGGTGATTTGAATTGTGTTAACATGCAGGAAGGAACTGAGGCGTAGTAAGTCTTCTATGTGATATGGCTAGGCCACCCGGGTGTATTTTCTTTTTAATAGGGGTTTAGGGAGTTGAATTTGCTGAGACATCGTCTCATCCCGGTTGTGGGATTAAAATTTCAGGTCCCTGGTGGGCGGAGTGACCAGATAGCTTTGGTTGGCTTTGAGGAGTTGCATAGATGAAGTCATAAGGATTGAAGAATGTGTCCGACTTGTAGGTCGTATGACAGTTCATTTTTAAGAGCCGGTCTTTTGTAGACTTTTGGCTGTAGGCTTCTGTTTATAATTCTGTTGAATTATGAAAGTGTTAGGTTGTGGTTTTACTTCCTGCTTTTCTATCCCGTATTTCATTGTCAGGGGTTTTATAATATGTTCCGCTTGCACAATAATAAATGAATGGGGTCGGCGACACTACCTAGGAATGTTGCATTTGCATGACCATGGTGGGATATTGGCGCGCTCGAGATTCAGGGCGTGAGACACATCACCTTCCTTTCTCCAGTGCTCTTGTTCTCTTTTCTTTTTTATCCTCTTCAAATTTAACTTGAAAGAAACAACTTTTTGCTCATGAGCAATCTAGCCCTACTCACCACATAGCGCTTACCATGCTTGACACTCACCACACGACACTTGTGCAGCTTGCCGTTCACCTCTCTTCGCTGGCCTTGCTTGTCTCTAAATAAAGGAAGAAAACAAAACCTTAATTAGAAACCCTTTTCGCTTGTGAGCAACGTTAGCTGTTCACTACTCATCTTGCAACTTACCCCTATTTGCACGCCTCACGACTTGCCCTCATCTCGTGACTCATCCCTAATGGATTTGTAATTTGAAATAAAAGGTTCGTCTTTTTTGAGAATGCAAAAAATGAAACAAAAAAATTATTGGTTAATCTCGGGTTAATTTAGAATTGAACCAAACCCATAGGTTTGGTCCAATCCTCGGTCCCAAGCTCAACAAAGTCAATCCTTGGTCCCAAAAATTGGGGACTAATATTGTGCAAGTTGATCTATGGATTAAGTGCTGGACCGGCCCAACTTAAATCATGATCACTTCTACCCATGATGATTCCTTGATGAGAATGTCAAGCTCTTTATCCTCTTGGATAGTCAGTTGTAGATGCATAAGAGTTATCCTCTTTACATTCAAATCTTTGCTCATTGGCTCAAGCACCTCAATCATTTCGTTTAATTTTCAGAAATCATTGCTAGAATCGAAGTATCGTCGTAGAGAATTACATCTTGAAGAAGCTCGTGCCTACATAGGGGTGATTTTGCTAGACATGCCAAAGGTTTGCGAGGGGTAATGGTGAGGTATAAAGGAAACCTGTGAGGCTATGTGAGACCACCCGTTATTGGTGTGCATGGAGGTATCATAGGTGGAAGATGAAAAAGCACTGGCAATGTGCTTCAACGTAAGCGAGAGCAAGAAGGAAAGTGAGAAAATGAAGTAACAAATTCAAAAAAGGACCCTACAAGGGCCCTACATTTGACTATGTAGGGTACAACGCTTAAAGGAGAAAAAAGCAATGGGTAATATGATCATTACTTGTAAAAGTACGTGTTTAAGCCAAATAAGAAGTAAAAACAATGCGATCCTTTGATATTATTATTTATATCAATTTTTCAACTAAAGAAGAGGCGTGGGATGAATGTATACTTTTGTCCCTCAAAGTTCATATACATTGCACACGCTAACAGAGGGAAAAATAACGCGTTAATGACTATAACAAGCGATCATTCAAAGGGATATTGCGTACTTGCATTATTCGTAAAGTTTTATGGGTTGTAATTTTCAAGAAACAAAGGGACAATTGCAAAAGTTTATCCTCAATTTTATTTGCCACATCATCTCTCATCCTCAATTTTCACGACACAAAAGTAATCAAATCCAAGACATGGTTGCTGATCCTTATGTCTACTTCCGTTCTTAATAAAGCTTCCTTCCCACTGATTATCACTCATTCCTCAACTCCCTCGTGCTAATGAAATGCAGCGGGGCAGCGATTTCATTCCCAATTTCTATCTCCGTTTCACCTCACTCCAAGTAACCAAACGGCACCAAAGAGTGAGAATGGGGCTTCTTTACCTATAAAATTGCCTTAGTTATGAAGAAATTGTTCAGACAGCTTGGAGCCTGAAAGGTGCAACACCACGTTTCATACGACAAATAACATAGCATCACCACAAAGAGTTGACCCTACGCCTCACGCAATCGCGCCAAGCGAAACCGTGATTAATGTTACGGTATCGGACCAAGGCTTCTTCTTCTATTAGCAGACCAAGTCCACAGTTACACATTCGAAAAATACATCTGACCTTCCCGGTGTTACTTGCCTTGCTTCTTGTATATCACGAAAAATCATCGACTGAACGTTCCACATAAATTCATTTCTTATCCTTATGAAAGAGTTTCGTCATTTCGTCTTTTGACCAAATCCAAGAGGGAGGAAATGAGCTAGAAAATCAAAGTCCGGAATTTAATTCCCTACAATTATTGATCTAGACTTTTTCATTTCTTGGTAGAACTCCAGATTCCGAATTACTTAGTAAAAACCACTGTATAATGATGGAACCGACATCATTACTGATATTCAGTCTAGCCTTTTGTTTATAATACCCATACAAGCAACCACTACCCGTGGTTATTTATAAGATCATCTCAATTTAGTATGCGGACATATTTACATCGATGTAGCCTTTTGCGCATTTTACTATATAAAGGGAAGACTCTGGACATGTTTACATGGATTCAGCTCTGTCACCTGTTTCCACATTAGATAGCAGAGTAGCTCCCTTCGCCTGATAATAGTCGCTCAACCACTTCTTCATCAGCTTGATCTCAGTCGCTCTTTGTTCTACCAGCCAGTCTGGATCCTCTGTCGTTGCAGCACGCAAGTCTATGTGATGAGCACCTGAAAAATTAAATACAAAGAACGAATTAATCTCTGTCATCGATGGCTGCTCCATCAATCGGAGATGCCTGACAACAGAACCTCCAATGGCTTCCTATTTATTCTGGTGAGCTGAACAAGATGAATCATGATAGACAACACTGAAGTTGGTTCCTAGAAGGGACTAGGAAAGAGTATATATTAAGCAGTGAGAAAGAGGAGCGAAAGTCAGATTGCCAAAGCAGAGTCATACCGTCATAAGACTAAATTAAAAAATTGTCAAATGAAAGGAGAGAACCATAGAACCTCACAAAATGAGCCGATTCAAAGTGAAACTATAGACTACTGACTTGCTTGAAATGATTGAAGTCAAATTACCTACATAAAGGTAAAAGTAAAATTCAATTATTACGAAAGGAATATACTCCCTTCCCCTTCAAATTGGAAACTTTTATGAAAAGTAATCCTTGTACATTGCAGAAAGGGAACTTGTAAAATTTAAAAAGAACAGGGACAGGGTCTTTCAAAATGAAAAGAGCTGGGAAAAATTATAAATGGCCTCAACAAGAGGCATATGGACATTTAACCCTATAATTTAACAGGCTTCAGACAAAACAAATGAAGTCCATATCACAAGATGAAGTCGCAATCCTACTGAGACCCACAGTATAACATGGAGAAAAACGATGCAAGTAGGTTTACGCATGGTTTTTCTCGATAGAAACATCATTTATGGATTGCCCATCCATATGTCATCATAAAAAAATAAAAATAAAAAAAGCTGAAAAGAAAAAGGAGGAAAGAAAAAGCACGAAGTAAAGATTTCAAGTTGAACATACCTTCTTGGGTGTTTAAAGCAACAAGAGAATCAGATACATTCTGGGTCACACTGTGGCATATGATCAACACAATCAGAATACTACATAATTAATTTCAGACACCTCTGACAGAACATATGACAAGACCCACCTATAACCACTCCAAGGATCAAGAAAGCCATTTGAGAAGATGATGTTGCTTCCAAACGTCTTCAAAGTGGTCATGATATCCTTCAAAATTGGTCCAAAATTCATGTTATGGGTCAAGGTGAATGATCTATTGACTACATTAGCAATTGTGCCACAATCATATGTAAATATCATTAAAGTGCAACCTGAGAATTTTTCTGTAACTTTAAGGCCCCGAACACTCCAATCACCATAGAACTTATGTAGAGTGATTAACTTGATCATGCCCACAATTACAAGGAAATAATCCCAGAAAATCAAAGCTGCTACGATTTTGCTATTAATTACAATAGGTTACTAATAATTGGTATTTACTTGAAAGACTTGAAAGACTTCACATCGTAGGGGATCAAGTGAAGCAGCATCTAGCCAAGGCACACACACTAAGCCAATTCACAGCCCCCTCCCCAAAACAACCCCCCCCTTCTAAAAAAATAATAATAATAAATAAAAATGAAAGGCAAAAACCCGAAAGAAAACATGAGTTTCCGCTTTTTGGATAAAACTTTGGCATCAGATTTTGGATCCCAATGAGGCTCACTGCACAACATGCCTCCACTACTACCACTCAATGAATTTACCCAGGAGATCCATGCACTTGGATGGTGAGAAGGATGATATTCATCATGTCTCTTAATGGCCTAGGCAAATTAAAATCTTCAGCAGCCTCTTCCAGCTTCCTCTTAATTGTATGTAACTAAATTGGATTTCTCTTGCTATCATTGTAAGACAACTTCAGCTTAGCTTATAAACCAAATAAAGAAGCACTGAACAGAGAGATTGGGACAGGACAGACAATCAATGGGAATGTCATGCCGCCATAAGAAATGCTAAAGCAGACACGGAACTGGATAGAACATGGTCCAGACACACAATTAATGGGAATGCCATACTGCATAAGAAATGCTAAAGAGGACACAGAACCCAATGGAAAATGGCCCAAGAAGTTACACATGCAAGTTTGTCATGATGCAAAACTTCAAGATAAATGGTGTCTTACTTTCCCACCAAAATGAGTTGTTATCCACGTTGGTCTTGGAATGACTTTGAAATCGGTCCAGCACTCCTCTTGGAAAGCAGAAAAATTAAAATTGTATGTAGGAAACATGCTTGCATCTGGGCTACTAGACATGGGCATAACCATCTCCGTGCATGCCTGTACACAGCAATAGATCAAACGAAATGCACTAACATCACTAGGTCATTTTTCTTTTCCAGAGGCAAAACCTTTCATATTTTAACTTTAGGGGAACATGCAATAAAGAATAGGAATAACAGTTTTAGACCTGCCAGTTCCAGCCATCCATTCCATGAGGATCATCATCCAATTCAAAGCAATCAACTTCTCCAGTGTAATTGTAATAGACACTAACACCTTCAAATACACGTTCCAGAATGCTAGTCCCATCTGGACAACCATCAATCTTTCTGCAGACCTAGTAAAAAGAAGAACATAATGTGTGTCCAAATATGCTCAGCAGATATGTCTAAAACATTGTTCTGGATATGCTATATTATGTGGACACTAAGTGATGAGACGTCCAGCTCACCCGACACTTAAAGTTCCAGAAAAACAGGACTCAGCTGAAAAGAATCCAGAAAATGGAACAGGTAGGACGTAGCTATACCACACAGAGTGTTGGATGTATATATACAGTATCACAAAGCTTGTGAGCAAGTTCAGTAAATTTGGAACATCGTTTTTTAAATTAATGGGGGCTTAAAGTTTTGAAGTGGATGGTGTTGATTTCAGCCTTCTTTTTTTTCCTTGGCTAAATCTGTTTCTGCATCTCCCAACTCAACATGTGTTATTTCAAGTCTTACTGGTATCTTTTGTGCAGAGTTTAATTTTGACATAAAATCTATATTGGAAAGCAAGCTAAAATATAGGGAATAAAAAAAAAAAAAAAGCAGCCTTAAAACAGGGCAATCAAAAACAATATTAATTAGAGAATCATTTCCTTAAGATGTAATGACCACCAAATTCCCTCTGCTATCATTATGATGCATCTCAAGACACAAATTCAGAAAATAGTCATGGATGATTCGTATTAAATTCCTAGAAAATATTTATAAAAAAAAAAAGGATGGCATCTTGTCATAGTACTAGTTCAGATAAAAGGAAGTAGTGTCATATGGGACCAAGGTTTCATTTGATGATGAAGTTATATCAGAATCTTGACTAACCTCTCTTATTGGGTATCCGGGTAGAGGCATAAGAAATTCAGAAGGATATGGATAGTCAACCATTGCCAAAAAGGAGTAAGCAGAATCCAACCAATTAGCCAGCTCTTCTGTATTCTTTAACTCCCTACCAACATGCAGACTTCAATTAATTTAGGTTGCACCAAGGACAAGATAATGACATTAAGCATTAGAGGCCCATGTAAGCTCAATGTGGGCAACAAATTGACTGAAGGATCATTGTCTTTGTTTACTTTACCAACATAGCCGGAACATTTTTGTCAGTTTTGAAAGACCATTCTCCTTCTGGCCTTCGGATATCAATGCATTCCAGGATGCTTTAATGGTGTTAAAGCAGCTAGTACTTTCACGCTGCAGTTTTCAGTTGAAAAATAAGATGACATGGATGCACATAAGTATGTTCACTTCAACAAGAGAAGAATGGTTAAAATTGACCACACACTTTAAAATCATTGGAGACAATGTCGTAGAACGTTTCTGGTGGCACAATATCTTCGAACTGAAGAATCGGAGCTGAAGAAGCAAGTGCGCCTATGGCAATATGCGGATACTTTAACCTCATCCATGCTGCTAACACTGTGAAAGATTACCATGCAAAATGTTCAATGAACCTCAAAGGGGAACAAGAAAAAAAAATTTATACATCAAAAACTGAAATTTTCTGCCCAATCCAAAAATTTTAAAATGTTCAAGAAGATGACCAATACATCAAAATTCTCTAGGAAAACTATTTTGACCAATCTATGCATAGAGAAACACAGTAGACAGGAGAAAAAATGTAGAGTTCAAAACGTAGTTCAAAGGGCTTTGCTTACTTCCACCGTATGAACCACCAAAAAGAACAACAGGGCAAGCCTCAGCAGACAAGTTTCGCTTCAAGTCTGTGATCAACACCGCGAAATCAGCGAGCGCTTGCTCCGCCGTAAGATAAGACAAGGAAGCGGCATTCTTGTACGCTTCCTCTTGACTCCCATATGGCGTTGACTCACCATAATACCGATGCTATGAATCAATCAATCAACCAAGATGAGTGCAACTACTAGTCAAACTCCTATAAAACCAGCCGACAATAACCCATGTTTGTAGAGGTAGGGATGCATTTGGGTTTTCGTGCAAGCTTCCGAATTTTCAAATTTCACAAAGAATTTGAGGAAATTAGAGAAATTATCTTATACCAAGATGTTCGAGTTTTCTTGAAACGTTCTCGGCATGGATCTTTACGGTCTAAATTTCGAAAATTTTCCAACACCAAACAGAAACACGAATTCGACGAGAGCACCTACTTCGGGGAAAACCACCATGGCACCGAAGCTCGGGGCGATCTCCCACACGAAGCCCGAGTTGGCAGCGAACCACTCGATGTCGCCTTCATTCCCGCAGTACAAGAAGATGGGTCCGAGCCGATCGGGCCCGACCCAGTGCTCCGAGCTGATGAGGTACCGCTGCCTGAACGTCGGCAGCTCCGCGAAGCTGAAGTGGTCGAGCTGCTGCTCGAAGTACCGCGTCTCGTATCGGTACCCAAGAAGCTGATCCGACCGCCGGCTGCGGTGGTGGGGTTTGGAGGTCGAGAATCTGCCGAGGAACCTCGGGGCGCCGCGGGAGGAGATGGGTTTGAAGGACGGGGAAGATGAGGATTGCTGAGCGAGGATGGAGAGGAGGACGATGGAGAATGATAACGCGGCGATGGCGGGTTTCGCCATCTTCTCTGCACTTTGTTCGTTGTTTTCAGGTGGTTTCGTTCTGCATTTGTGGATGTTTAAACATGTGGCAATGGGAGCAGGCAATCCGATCAAAGCAGGTAGGTGTTAAAATCAGGTTTTGGTTTCTTAATTTGACAACTTTGGGTATTTCCTATTTTGGAAGAAATCTAATCTGCCTACGTAAGAAATATCCAAGTTTCATCTCACATATCCCATTTGATGTTTTTATATGAGTCATGTCCGTGTTATAATCAGTTTTATCTTGTTTTAGATAAGAAATCAAACATAAGATAAGATAAATTTTGTACTATCATTTTTTTTTTTATAAAAAATCATAGCTACTATTGTTAATTTTCTGTAAGAGAATATGGATAACACTTATGGTTTGCTTTGGGTCTAGTTAAGAAGTAAGAAACACTTCAGTGATCAAGTGTGTCAACTCTTTACTAAATGAATCCAAGACATAAGAAGATTATAAGTAACAAAAGTTTGATAGGACATTTATTTTTGTGCCAAAAGTCCACTAACTCATTAAAGTGGCAAATTGGATAAAAAATTATCATTTACATTCGGCGACAAATTCCGGTGAAATATATCACATGGCTTTTTTAATTAAATATTATTGCCTAGCTAGCCTTTTAATTAAAAAAGAAAGTCCACATGGACGATGAGGTGCATTTAATCAAAAAATGACATCGTACTAGAGAAAATATCTGTTTTTTCTCTCTTTTTTCTCTCGATCTTTCTCTCATTCAAGCCCTCGTGGCGATCGAACCTCCCTTTGCCGAGACGCTACGACCATCAAATCTTGCAAATCTCACGACTCCACGCCTCCGCCTCGGAGCGAAATTCGACCTCGAGGTCAAATGATGCGACTTCGATGAGGCCGAGCAAGGTTCGACTAGGCTAGACGGATAAGGATTCCTCCTCATCCCTGTGCAATCATCCCAACTTGGCAGAGATAAAGAGTGCAAGGACGGAAAAATCGCGCTAGGATTTATGAGTTCCTTCACGGGATTGGGATCATCCCCGATGAGCTCGACTGGTTGGAGCTTTCGGTCACAATCAAGGTCATGAATAAGCGAGTTGATTTTCTTCGAAAAATGGGGCTCACGGTCGAGGACATCAATAATTATCATCTACTCCTGGGTCGTAACATGAAGAAAAACATGATTCCAGCGTTCGATTTGTTTCTATGCCCTAATTTAGCCCCAATTGGTCAATTTGAGGAAAAATGGCAAACAAGCTTGAGCCGACTCCCCCCGTGTCGAATCTGTTGCTCACTCACTCTCCCTCTCTCCCCTTGCAATTTGTAGTTTCTCCACACATTCTTCTTTAGTTTGAAGAAGATGGGGGTCGAAGGATCGATCGATCGATGGAACATCTCTCTTTGAGCTTCGATGGAGGATGTGAAGTCGGGCGACCCTCTTTTTCCTACGAGCTTCGTGGCCATCCACCATCTACGAGAGCAACGGCTCAAGCGACGGCAGCCGCAGCAAAGACCGAAGCAACTCGAGTCACGGTGACGATCACCCTCAACGAAAACCACCGCAACGAAGGACGCCCCCCATCGTGGCTGCCATGCCCCCCTCTAGCGCAAAAGGTCCGGCGAAAACAACTAGAGGAAGAACTTGGGACAAACCTGTAAACGACTCCATTTGGGATTATTAATGTTGACTAGGTAGGCCGGCAAGTCGCCGTGGGTCAAAAAAAGTGATAAAAAAAGAATTGTCATGTTAGATTTTTTATTACCCAAATTGAAGTTGACACTTAAATAATCATCTTTAAAAAAAAAAAAGGTCGACACTTAAGTGATCCCAAAAAAAAAAAAATTATACCAAAATGAGCACAATATGAGACTTTTAGCACTTATAGTGTCCTTATGCCATGAATTCATAGCAGATTTCTTGGAAATTGACTCTCCCTGAAGAGTAGTTATTGATACTTGTACCAAAAAATGTGAATTTCAAGCTTCCTCATTGTTCCTCATTGATTATTCTAGTTAATTTATTTCTCTTGCATTTGACTTTTTTTTTTAACAGAAACCCTCATCGCATTAAGATGAAAAGCACATACAACCCGCGGCAAGAGCGTCCATGCATAACAAGTTCAAGAGAGCAGGGGGGGTTGAGGGCCCAATTACAAGACAAAGAGGTGCGATTATGGGCCTTGCAAGCCTAGTCAGCGACGGAATTCGCTTCTCTTCGGCAGAACCCTAGCGAGAGATTGGGAAATAGGGTTAGGAGGAAAGCAGCCTTTGCAAATAGTGAGCGATCCGTCCATGGCGACTGTGAGTGGCTGTTCAAAGTTTCGACCAGGGAGAGGTTATCAGATTCAACGACGATTGTTGCAATTTGAAGGCCTTGATGCAGTAGATGGCAAAGCGAGAAAGATAAAGCTTGGATCTCAACCTGAAGAGCAGAGACAGCCATTACTCCTAAGGAAAACCCATCGGTAAGCCGGCCTTGATGATCCCTACAGATACAAGCTATCGTTCCCTTGTTACTGCCCTGATGAAAAGAGCCATCTATGTTAACTTTCAAAACCCCGAGATCTGGGGGACGCCATAGATGGGATCTGTTTGTGACCAAACTGTTCTGATGTAGGTTCGAGGCTGAAGAGAATCGATCTGCTTGGGCACAAGTTAGTGCTGTTTCTACAACCTAAGATGGATTAGGATTAGTACCTCGGAAGATGAAAGCATTCCGAGCGCGCCAGATCTGCCACATAATTTGAGAGATACAGGCCAGCCGAGGTAATCGATTCCCTGTCCCAATCGTGGAAGCAATCCATGAATCCAGATGGTGGATGTTTATGGGATTGATTGAAACCCGAACCTGGGGAGGAGTCCACACCTTTTGAGTCCACAAGCAGAGTAAGAGTAAGTGCTCTAAAGTTTCTGGAGTGTTTCCTTTACACACTGTACAACAAGGACTATCTAATATGTGTCATCGATACAGGTTTTCTCTCGTCGCCAAGGCATTATTGCATATGGACCAGAGGAAGACTCGGATTTTGGGGGCAGCAGGCATTTTCCAGATAGAACGCCATAACCAGGTAGGAATTTGGTGTGAAGATGATGCATTTAAGGTTGAGATACCTGATTGTGTGTGAGTGAGTACATAATATGCCGACTTAACCGTAAATGTGCCTTGCTTGGTTGCTGTCCAGATAAGTGCATCTGTGGTGAAATTAGGTCTAAGTTGGATGTTTGTGATCTGTTGAATGATTGGCATATCGAAAAACCTGGATAACAAATCAATTTTCCATGAACTGGTAGTTTGGTCAATAAGATCAGCTACTAGTGTAGGTTCTTCAGGGGCTTTAGGTCTAGCTAGAATTCCCATAGGAAGCCACCTGTCTTCTCTTATCTTGATGCTTGTTCCATCTCCCATAGACCAACTAACATGTGGTAAAATTGAATTCCTTTCGCATAGTAAGCTCTGCCAGCCCCATGATGGGCGAGAGCCCTTGTTAGCTTGTAAAAAAGTGGAATAATGAAAATAAAGGCCCTTAAAAAGCTTACTCCATAAAGATAAAGGCTGATTCATTAGGCGACATGCTTGCTTACCGAGCATAGCATGATTAAAACTCACTAAATCCCTGAATCCCAATCCACCAAGTTCTTTTCGAGTCTGTAGATGTTTCCAGCTCTGCCAATGTACACCAGATCTGCTTGTATCATTGCTCCACCAGAATTTGGCCATTCTTTTCTCAATAACTTTACATAAAGAGATAGGGATTTTAAACACAGACATTGCATACTGAGGGATAGATTGAATAACCGCCTTTAATAGGACTTCTTTCCCTCCCTTATAGATTAGTTTCTCCTTCCACCCTTCTAGTTTCGATTGAATTCTACTCAGCAGCCAAGAAAACATATCTCTTTTTGATCTTCCCCAGTCAGTAGGTATCCCAAGATACTTCCCACAATGCTGTAAAACTAGTACCCGTAATTCAGCAGCTAAATTTTCCTGAAGTTCAATAGGGCAAGAGGAGCTAAAGAAAACTCCAGATTTGTTACGGTTGATTGTTTGTCCTGATGCCAAGCAATATTGGTTTAAAATGTTAGAAAGATTATGACACTCCAATAAGGTACCATTCAGAAAAAACACTACATCGTCGGCGAAAAACATATGCGATAGAGTAGGGCACCTTTGATTCAACTTGATACCTTTGATAGAGCCCATATGCATAGCATTTCTCATTAGAAGGGATAAGAGATTTGCAATGATGATAAACAAGTAGGGGGATAAGGGATCTCCCTGCCTCAGCCCACGAGTTGGTTGGAAACTCGGTAAAAACTCCCCATTCATCTTAACAGAGAAGGATGGCGTGGAGATACACTGCATTATTAGGTGGACCCAATGAGAATGAAATCCCAAGCGAAGTAAATAATCTCGGAGAAAGTCCCACTCAACACAGTCGTAAGCTTTCTGCATATCTACCTTTAGAATCGCTTTAAAATGACGTTTCCGTTTCCTTGTTTTGAGCTGGTGAATGATTTCCTGTACAACTAGAACATTATCCTGAATTTGTCTGCCAGCAACAAAGGCGCTCTGCTCCTCGGTGATCAGAATAGGCAGCAAGGGTTTCAATCGATTAGCAAGCACTTTAGCGAAAATTTTATAGCCATAGTTGCATAAGCTAATAGGGCGATACTGATCCAAGCTTTCCGGATTAAGAGTTTTGGGAATTAGGGTTATAGCAGTGCTGTTTAGAGATGGGGGTAATGTGCCATGCTGAAAAAATTGCTGTACTGCTCTGTGAATGTCCTCTTTAATGATTTCCCAATGCGATCGATAGAACAATCCGTTCAAACCGTCAGGTCCTGGTGCCTTTGACGCACCTAGTTGGAAAGTAGCAACGCGAACTTCTTCAAGAGTGGGTTGAGCAAGAAGGCCTGCATTCATTTCTGCATCCACTATCTGTGGACACTATTCTAAAATCTGTGCATAAGGTCTAGGCCCTGAAGTAGAGTATAGCTGAGAGTAATAGATGGTAGTCATTTGTTTGATTTGTTCTCGATCCCTAACCCATTGCTGATTTTCATCTTTCAAGATAGTAATCTGATTGTGTTGTCGTCTTTGAAGTGTGGTAGCATGGAAAATTTAGTGTTACGGTCTCCCCACCGTAACCAGTTTATTCTTGATCGCATTGCCTAATATTGCTCTTCCCTCTGCCATACTTGATGGAGTTCTGTTTTAATCCGCTGTTGCTGAGATAAGTTCAGAGAAGTATTTTGCTGGTTTGATAAAATTTGTAACTGTTGATCTAATTCCATTGCCTTTTGCCTATTATGCGAGAAAACCTGGCGACTCCAACGCGATAAAGCTATGGCAAATGCACGAAGCTTGACCGAGAGAGGAGAGTTCCTTCGTGAGACTGAGTGCCAGGAGGACTCGATCACTGATTTGCAGCCAAGGTCTTGGTTCCAGAAAGCTTCAAAGGTAAAGAATCTCTTTCGCCGTGCCAAGCAGGGATTTGTATGAATAACTAGTGGGCTGTGATCTGAACCAACTGCAGGTAGAGCTATCACTTGAGCTTTGGGGTAAGATATGCGCCATTCAGCAGTGCAGACAGCGCGATCCAAACGGTCCTTCACCAATGCTTCAGCTTCTCTGTTGTTGGACCATGTATAGGCGCAACCATGAGAGGGCAGATCCATCAAACTGCAATCATTGAGGACTTCTCGAAAAGAAGAAAGGCGGTAAGAGTCCGCTAGTCTAGAGCCTACTTTCTCCCATCGGTTTAAAATTTCATTAAAGTCGCCAAAGCACACCCAAGGTAAGACATTGAAGCTACTAATATGACGCAAGGTCTGCCAAAGATATTGACGGTCTTGATAAACTGCAGGAGCATGAATACAAGAAATCCGCATGGATCTTGCATCGGAGATATCAAGACAAATAAAATCCAAATAATGCGGGAAGGAGGTGAAGTCCGACAGAGAAAGCCCTGCATTCCAAAAAAGAGCTAAGCCACCAGCAGAACCAACATGGGTGACTAGTCTGTGATGCAAAAAACCAGAAGACCTTTTCAACCGAAGGAGGACTGCATCAACGTTCTTCGTCTCCATCAAAAATAATAGGTCAGGCTTTTCCTTAGCCAAGAGGGCTTTTAAGGATAGGACTGTCGGGGGATTGCCCAAACCCTGACAGTTCCAACCTATAAGTTTCATCTCTAATGTGGTGACTGTTTAGGGCCAGCCACCGTCGCCCATAGAATTGCTTCAGACGCCTCCATAATTGGCGCGTCCAACAAGAGAGAGTCATCATAGACCCCCGACTGCCCTCCTAGTAAGTCATAGGGATTATAGCGTCTGGGTTTCTTGGCAGGACTTATCTTACTTGCTGGTCGTATACTTTGCCCTTTTCTTGCCTGGTTAGGTAATGTTGGCCATTGCACTCCTTTCATCTTCTCTGTAGCTGGGATTAAAGCGGTGGTTAAGGTTTGTGGCTCTGAGGGGGGAATGGTAGATGTATCAGTTTTGGTCTGTGTAGAGATGGTAGTAATAAGCTGTGGCTGAGAGGTTGTAACAAGAATTGGTGGTAGAAGAAGAGGAAGAGTGCGAATCTCAGTTGGAGGAGTTTCGGGTATGGTTTCTTCTCTATCCTCCTCCAAAGTAGATGGGCCATAATAACACTGCCAGTAAGGGCTATACTTCTGAACTTCAGCTTTTAACCAGGGACCGTAAGGAGTGGAATCAGGTTCGGTGATCATTTTCTCCTCAAAGGGGATGGAGGGGCAAGAATCAGTATAATGGCCTAGTCGTCCACAAGAATAACAGTAATGAGGTAATCTTTCATACCGAAAATCCAACCACAAAGTTCGATTTGATAGTTTAATGAGTCGACCTACCTTTAATGGTTCAAATAAATCCAACTCAACACGAGCTCGGCAAGCTTTCAGGGCAGAACCAGTGGCAAGCTCAGATTTTACCTGCAGCACAGAGCCTACCGTGCTAACAGCCTTACGAATCATATCATCAGTACAGCATTCCAAAGGTAACCCAATTACCTGAACCCAAAATGCACAGGTAGTAAAGTCATAGCAGTGTAGAGGGGTATTGACTACCCATGGTTTAAAATTTATAAGATGTCCTGAAAATTGCCAAGGTCCTGTGTCGAGAATTCTCTGTTTGTCAGCTTGAGATTTAAATTTGGCTAAATAAATTCCAGCTTCTCTCTGAATGATTTCGGCTTGGTCCAACCACCATGCACGCTTTAAGACTGACTGAAAAGCTTGGAAATTAAAGGAAGGGTTGGAGTAGACTTTACCAACTAACAGTAGCTTGCATTCCTCAACTGCACCAGGTGCGGGTTCAAATGGCAATTCTTCGATTGTTTTTTCTGTAGATAATCGACCTAGTTTTTGACAAATTGCAGCAATCCGAGATGCATCAGGGTCATCGTCAGTAGCCATTGATGAAAGAGATGGTCAACTTAACAGATGAAGGTCGATAGCATCAGAATTATCGACATGCAAATGGAGAAAGAGGGAAAATGAAGGGAAAATAGAAATCTTCTGGTGACGGAAAAGAAGATAATGTGAGGAGGGGTTAGCGATCTAGATCTGTGTAAAAGGGGAAGAGGACGAAAATGCGAAGGATTGCCATTCGCATGGCCATAGAAGCGACTGAAGATTGTGAAGGGGAAAGAAACAACAAAGAACTCTATCCAAACGATAGAGAGGAACTCGACAAGACGAGAGAGAATTTGGCTTTTCCTAGAGGAAGGGCTCAGTGTATCGTGTTTTGTCTTGAATTGCATTTGACTTGAATTGCAAAATTAGTTAACTTTTGCATTATCTTTACAATAATTTGTTGGAGCTAACAATACAACTTAGAATTAAGGTTAAATAAATTGAGTGATAATACTTTAAACTTTTGTGGAATATTAAACAATTAGCACTCAAGTAAGTATCTCATATAGAATAGCAATGTGAAGATGATAAGTAGATTAGAGTGAAGCAAGACAATCACAATTTTATAGTGGTTTGACTTAATAATCAAGCTTACGTCCACTCTCGGACTAGCAACATTAATAGTGGCTGGATTCCACTAGAAATTAGCAGAGCAAGTTAAAACTAAATAGGATCGTTCCTTTCAATTGATAGATCTCACCAATAGGAATTACACATTGCTCTTACACTCATAAACTTAACAATCAACTATTCTATTGCTAAATCATTACATAGAGCAATAAAGAATAAGATCAAATACAATTTATGTCTATGATAGTAATTGCAATATTCAAGATGTCCAACCCGCTTCACAACATCATTGGTCTTTTTATATTGAGGTATCTAATGTAATCGTTGGATATCTTCAAGTATGATTGCTAGCTATTGAAAGTCGTTGGAGGACATTAAAAAAAAAAAAAAAAAAGACCTTTGACAAAATTGACACTGTTCCCGCGGCCGCTTCCTCAAACAATCTTAGACTTTCTGAAATAGGCACGCTACAGGACCTGAGCATGTCCTTAAGCTACTTCTCTCGTTAAATGGGATCCTTTCGGGAGTAAAACTGAAAGGTATTCTCCACAGGGTAACCCCGCCACGACTCTTCGGAGTTGGGGGCCCACTGGGTAGGGCCGCGACGCCTTCTCCGTCCTCTCCCAGCACATTGCTGGTGATCGGCGGGCGTGGTACAGCCCCATGACCCAGGCTGGGGAGGAAACTCCCCGGTGTGGCGGCGGCAAAACTATTAACTCTCAATTGCTTTTTTGATTACTTTCCCAGTTTTTCCGTTAAGAGTCCAATCCTGTAAAGGCTATATTTGTACTATCAACGGTCATCTTTTGAGCGCATATCTCACTCTCATAAGACCTAATGGATCACTATCCCTATTGTACGCACACCATCACTTATGTTGATCGTGAGTAACCTAGCTAACTGTCTTCAATGACCGCAATGACCGAATAACACGAGACGTTAAGATTAATGATCCTACAATCCTGGTCAGTATCAAGGGACTTTTGAGAATACTAACTTCATTGATCCTACCAAGTAACCATAAGACATCACCCTCTTCTGCACTTGTAAATTCAATACATCAAAGCCTAATTTCTTGGTGAAGCAAGATCATTGTGTGAGAATTTTTCTGATATGGGCTAACATTAATTGATATTGTAATATATCATTTTATGGGATTTTAATATAATAAATTGAGATAAAAGATTTATTAATTAGTTTTATATAGGGTTAGCTAGTGTGGCCGAGTTAACCCGACCTGTGATAAGAAGGCATGGCTAAAAACTCTATAAATAATACTAAAATCTATCCTCTTATCATGACACACAATTATCCTCAAATAAGGAAAGTTTACAAAACACTAAAAATGAGGGGCAATAATAGAGAGGGCAATAAAGGATAAACACTTGGACTTTGGATTATCGCTATCATGTATCAAGAACGATAGATTCCAAATCAAGTGTACAAATATCTTTAATTAATTATATGTGTTTTTTATTCTAGTTATGGAGATTTTGAAATGTGCTTCGCGTCTCACATGTGGTATTGGAGCAGGCATAGTCTAAAAGGATTTGGCTCTTTTTTTCATGACTTTTTTGTGAAGTAAAAATCAATGTTGATTACATAAACGGCAAGAGCCCGTCGAGACGAGCATTTTGAGTGGCCATGCGCCACCAGGAAAGGTCGCATGCACTCCCTTTCAAAACCATGCACCGTTGGGAGGTAGCGTGCGTCAAGCACGCGCACCCACACGCGCCCAAGTCCATCACTAATGCATGTATTATGCTGACATCTTTGTTACGTCAGCAACCGGGTGACACAACCTAGATCTGACCTGACTGTTGACCTATGACCCGACCCAGTTGACTGTTGATCCGACTCGATATCCAACCCATTTGACCCATCCTCTATTGACCGGTCGGACCAACGGTCCAATTCAGTTCAAGCGCTGTGCACACGCATTACACGTGTTATGCACTCTAGAGGCTCATGAAAGCGTGTCAAAGCTCTCATTGGCGAGTTCTTTGAAGTTTAGATGCTCGTATATAGATGCTCTATACTATGATATATTTATATTATATATTTGATGAGTTTATGAATGTGAAAATATATACGAAACCCTAAATACATGTATTTTTAGGATATTTTTATGTATTTTCCTATATTTTTCCATGATTTTGGAAATATAGGTGTAAGTTTATTAATTCATAGATAGTATGTATAAGATTCAACGTGTATCAATGAATGGAGCAATGTAATTGGTATAACATATGATCTTATTCTTTTGTTAATACACCCTGCATAATAATCTAGATTTTATTCATTGGAAGTTGAACAATATACATTGATAGAAGGACATCAATCTTCTATGTCTCACAATATTTAACACATTGTAATTTTGAAGTTTCGGGTTTTAGTTATGCATAGTGGACAATTAACGTAGAACTTTTTTTCGTTAGCGTGTAGGTGTTATTTTATCAGTGAATAAGCATAATTTAGTCATATTGTTAAGAGTAATGTAGAACTCGATTTTTAATATCATTTTTTCAATAATTGATAGGAATACGAGTTCATCAATTCGGATAACCATCGCAGGTTGGTTTTTAGCTTTTATATATAAGTGATACTATATCCTCATTGAATTTGTAAACTTATATTTGGATGGCATATGGATTAGATATACTATGAGTTATGAAATAGCATGTTTATTGCATAAAATTTGAATTGAGCATTGACTACCTTTTTGTTTATTTGAAATGGAAACATTTATATTGCCTATAGTTTGAGTTGATTGTCCATAAATTGTTTGCAAAACCTTTTTATGAAAGAATCGTGAAAAGTTCATAATTTTTATGAATATGGTTTATCAAAGGTAGTTTGATATATATTGAAGAGTAAAAAGTCATATGATTTTGTTTGTGAATCAAAGTATTGATCGATTTTTTGATTTTGGTTGTAGGTTATTGGAAATTGAGATCGATGGATTATGCCCAATGTCTCTATGAATCGATTGAGGGGTTTGTGGATATGTATACTACTTTAAGGATATCCTTATGGACCAACCATCAACAATATAGGTGGAGACCTAGCTAAGAGGTATGTTGGTCAATTCGTCATGGGACGTCATGTGTGATCATGGTTAAAGAGTTGAGCACGAGATCAATCAATGAAATGGACCATTAACATATGATTTGACAAGATTGATTAGTGGACTATACTAGTGATTATTTGTTTTGATAATAGTGATGAAAATGATATTTTTGCTATAAGTATAGTTATATTAAAGTAATACATAACTCATTTTGATCTTGTAAGTTTGTTATATTCTGGATTTGGTGGAAATGAGTTATGTTTTTGTGTCTTAATCATGCATAACGGATGTTCAATCTGCTTTGAAGAGATGAATCATTCACTAGACTGTGGTTACTCATTCCATTCATTTTACTTGCTTTTCAGGTTCTTTTACGAGCTACAAGTAGGACAAAAGCATTATCGATATCAGGAGGACAATTTTATAGTAGAGGTTTTTGGGCATGAGTTATACATGGCTTTAGTGGGCTTTTGAGTGAGTTGTATTGGAAATGTATGTATATATTCTTTATGGATTATAGAAAATTCTAATGTTATAATCGGATGGCCTTTTACTAAATATAAATGGATCTATATATTTCGATATTAGATTAGGACATGATTACTCTTCAGATTGCATTCTTTAAAAGAGAACAGTGTACGATTGTCATTTTTATTATTGATCGGGGGTTTAAATACACGCCATTAGTTAAATATATAGGACAAGGCGGCAAAAAGCCTCATTTATATTACATATCACATCAGCTTAAAGGAGGACAAAAGATATAATTCTATTATTCACTTAAGAACTGCAACTATCACACTTCACATCCACAAAAATAGAGTTCATCTTTTACACTCATAAAGGATTTTTTTTTTTTTTGAAAAAAAGGAGATCGCCCCAATAATTACGATGAAAAATAAAACGGAAAATCCTATCACCATCACCTTCTTCCTCCTCCTCCCCCTCTTATTATTATTATTATTTTTTAAACGTAAAGATTGTGGTTTTATGTCTAAAAAGACCAAATGAAAAATTACCAGTCAGAGTGATCCTCGTCATGAAACTCCTTTCCATCTCATTCACTTACCTTCCACTTGATCATAGTGACCACAACGAGAATTTGGATCCAGTCCATGCAATAATACGCCGGCCTCATGGTCATGGAATGCTAGCCAGAAAACCCACTTGGAAAACGATTTCTTCTTTGAGACAATGGCCTTATTGCACCTCTGACCACTGATGGCCTCATTGCGCTAGAGGCAAATTTGACTGTTAAATTATTGATCCAATTTCTAGAAACTTCAAGATAAACATTAAATAGAGAAGTGAAGAAAAATCCTAGAAAAGAAATTTAGATTAGGCGGCAATGTAGAATTGTAGAAGTGTTTAAGAAGATCATGTGTGGAGAAGAAGGAAAGTAAAAAAATCTCTGACAAAGAGCAGAGATTTTCCTTGAGTAAGTCGGCCAATATCGTCCATTTTGGGCTGTAGGCCAACAAATTCAACAAATTCAGCTCCTTCCCCTTTTCTTTGTACTACAATTAAATAATGAAAGCTTTCCTTTCATTCCTTTGTGCTACCTTGCCATCACTCTCTTATAAGCATTCTTCTTGTTTCTTTGTCCAATCATTTCTTACCCACATTGTTCTTAGTTCTTTTGCTCCTTGATATATTTCACACACAAAACACTCATTTGCACACACTCACATCAAATACATGCTTCCGCAAATACCAATAGTAGTATCAAAGCCATGTCTTTGGTTGGTAATTGGTGTTAGTCCTACCTACCCATTCCTAAAACTACCCTTTCCAAATAACCAATGACTAAACTATCGCCAACTCTACCTCATCCTCATTTCCCATCCCTATCTTTGATGGGAACATTGATGACTTTTGGAGCATAAAAATAACTACATTCTTGATGGCCCATGACTTGTGGGACATCGTGAAAAATGGTTACGAGGCTCTACAAGAAGATGCAAGTGTTCCGAAGGATCAACTACAAAAGGATGCAAGGAGACTATGCTTTATTCAACAAGCACTCTCAAGAATTGTATTTTTGAGAATAATTGGAGCGAAGATTGCAAAGACAGCTTGGGCAATATTACGAGAAGAATTCCAAGGATAAAATAAAAGTATGCACTATTCACCTTCAAACTCTATGAAGAGATTTTGAGAATTCTAAAATGAAAGGGTTGTTCAAAAAATATTGGTGTCACTTACTAAAAAATGCAATCCCATAGTTACAAATATAGAAGGAATTAAGGACTTGATGACCTTGCCAGTGAGTGAATTTATTAACTATCTAGAAGCACATGAGAAAAGACTAATGGCACAAGATGAAGATTCAATTGAAAGTGCCTTTCAGTCTAAAATAAACATGTAGTCTCATCGATCTAATGGAAGGAGTTCATGGAAAAATGAAAGAGGAGGAGAAACTACACAAAAGGAAAACTATCCATCTTGTGGTATTTGCAAGAAAACAAATCATTTGGAGAAGGATTGCTTGTTTAAAAATAAAAATCAATGCCGCTTTTGTAAAAGATATGGCCACATAGAAAAAGATTGTCACTTGAAAATAAATAATTGAGCAAACTATGTTGAAGAAAACGAAAGTGAAGAGAATACATTCTATCCAGGTCAAGCGGCAAATGATAAGAAAAATTATACATGGTACATTGATAGTTGGTGTAGCAATCATATGATAGGGGACGAATCTACATTCACCGATATTGATAAGTCAGTGAAATCCCAAGTAAAATTGGGCAACGACGCATTAGTAGATGTTAAAGGAAAAGGTACTATCACTGTTGAAACAAATAAAGGCCCAAAATATATTCATAATGTATATCTTGTCCCAGTCTTGCACAAAATCTACCAAGGTGGGGCAAATGCTACAAAGTGGGTATTCTCTATACTTTAGAGGAGATGCCTGCATTATCTATAATAAATATAAAAATATCATTACCTTTGTTAAGATGGAAGATAAGAATTTTCCTTTTTGATGGAATTATGTCAAAGATTTAGCTATGAAGGCTCAACTTGATGATTCATGGCTTTGGCATCAAAGATTTGGCCACTTCAACTTTGCTAGGCTAAAAACTCTCCATTAGAAAAATATGATGAGAGACTTTCCAACTATTTTAGAAATTTCAAATGTTTGTAAAGGTTGACTCATTGAAAATCAACATAGGCAGTCCTTCCCATATGGAGGTACATGGAGAGCTACGAAGCCATTAGAACTAATCCATATGGACATATTTGGTCCAATGAGGATGCCCACATCTATTCAAAATAAATATTTTATACTATTTATTGACAATTACACAAGAATAACATTGGTGTAGTTTCTTCGAGAAAGATCAAAGGTTTTCTATCTCCAAAAAATTCAATAACCACATCGAGAATCAAAGTGGCTAAAAAATCAAAGTCTTAAGGAGTGATAAAGGCACATAGTACAATTCAAAGAGGTTTAATAAATTTTGTGAAGATGAAGGAGTCCATCATCAACTAACTGTTGGCTACGCCCTTGAGCCAAATGGAGTAGCGGAAAGAAAGAATAGAACTATCATAGAAATGGCAAGGTCTATGCTAAAGGAGAAAGGCCTTCCTAACTCGTTCTAGGTAGATGCGTTTACATAGCTGTATACATCTTAAAGAGAAGTCCAACTAAAGCAATCCAAAATAAGACTCCAATCAAAGCATGAAGCAAATGGAAACCTTTAGTGAAGCATCTCAAGGTATTTGGCTGCATACGCTACATCCGCGTCCCTACTCAGAAAAGGAGTAAACTCAATGAAAAGATATAAAAAAAAAAGGAATATTCCTCAGTTACGACAATCAATCAAAAGGCTACCAGGTTTATAACCTAAGAAGCTCATGATCAGTTAAGACGTTGTGTTCGGTGAGAATGCTACTTGGAATTAGGAGGACGAGAAGATCAAGAAGTAGTATGTCACCTTGCTAGAGACACAATTTGCTCAAGAGAAGTCAACAACACAAGACGGGAAGTGCCAGTTTCCAACACTCACGATGTAACTCCATTAATCTCCCTAAGAGTAAGCAAGAAGAATCTACTCCAAAGTCTCTAGTACTGAGGGCAAAAACCCTTAGAAGAATTTATGATATATGCAACTTTGCTACTTTAGAACGAGAAAACTATGAATAGGCATCCAAAGAAGAAGTTTGGATAAAAGCCATGGAAGAAGAGATCAAGATGATCTAGAAAAATGAAACTTGGGAGCTCGTTGATCACCCCGAAGACAAAGAGATCATTGGCGTCAAGTGGGTTAATAAGACAAAGCTCAACTCAGATAGAACAATCTAGAGGCATAAAGCAAGGCTTGTGGTGAAAGGATACTTGCAACAACCGGGTATTGATTATATTGAAACTTTCACTCCCATGGCTTGCCTCAAAACTATTTAGGCACTCATAGCCCTAGCAACACAAAAAGAATGGAAGATCCATCAACTAGATGTAAAATCACCATTCTTAAATGGATATATTCAAGAAGAAATATATGTGGAACAATCCCAAGGCTTTATTGTAAAAAGCCAAGAAAAAAAAGTACTCAAACTGAAGAAGGCCCTCCGTGTGTTAAAGTAGGCACCATAAGTGTGGAATAGTAGAATTGATGAATGATCAAGATTCAAGAAGAATATGAGTGAGCCAATGCTCTACATCAAGACCTAAGGTTCATTATCTCTCTATATGTAGATGATCTCATATATACAAGGAACAATGGAACAATGATCCAAGAATTCAAAGAAGAAATGATGACGACATTTGATATGACGAACTTGGGCTTGATGCATTATTTCTGCAACATCGAGATGGATCAACATGAAAGAGTTTTTATCTTGCAAAAGAAATGTACTCAAGACAAACTATTGCAAAGCAATTACAACTTCATTCATGACAAATGAGAAGCCACTGAACGAAGATGGAACAGAAAAAGATGATGCCTCCATCTATAGAAGTCTAATTAGCAGTCTACTATATCCCACTGCCATGTGACTGAACATCATGTACACAACAAGCCTACTATCATGGTTCATGCAAAGTCTGAGTCAAATATTAGAGCTGCTAAGGGAATTCTCATATATTCACAAGGAACTATAGATTATAGCATTTGGTATTGGCTAAGTGCAAACACCAAGCTCATTGGCTACACTAACGGCAACTGAGTAGGTTCAACTAATGACAGGAGGAGTACTACTATGTAGTTACATTGGGTTCTAGAATCTTCTCATGGGCATCCAAAAAATAATACTCAGTAGCACAGTCTATTGTAGAAGCTAAATATGTCATAGTTGCTATGACCACAAGTCAAGCAATATGACTTTGAAGAATTCTAGAAGACATTGGAGAAGTACAAATAGAACCGACTCCGATACTTTGCGACAATAAGTCCGCGATTGCTATATCAAAGAATTTAGTATTCCATGGAGGAACCAAATATATCTGGAGAAATCAAGCTCAAATATTGTAAGACCAATGATCAAGTAGTAGACATATTCACTAAAGAACTACTGTTAGCTAGGTTTGAGAAATTGTCAAATATGCTTAGTGTAACGCAAAATTGGATTAAGGAGGAGTATTAAATTATTGATCTAATTTCTAGAAACTTTGAGATAGACATTAGCTAGAAAAGTTAAGAAAATTTCTAGAAAATAAATCTAGCTAGGCGGCAATGTACAAGTGTAGAAGTGCCTTGGAAGCTCATGCGTGGAGAAGAAGTACAAAAATCTCTGACAAAGAGCAGAGATTTTTCTTGACTAAGTCGGTCATCTATACATAGGCTTTTGATCGTCTATTTTGATCTGTAGACCAACAAGTTCAGCACCATCCCCTTTTCTTTGTACTACAACTACATATTTAAAGCTTTCATTCTGTCCCTTGTGCTCTCTTGCTGCCACTCTCTTGTACACTTTCTTGTTGTTTCTTTGTCCAATAATTTTTATCCACTTTGTTTTTAGTTCTTTTGCTCCCTTGATATATTTCATACACAAAATGCTCACTTGTACACACTCACGTTAAGCACACGCTTCTACAAATACCAACATCAACGAATGCCTTAATGCGCCGGATGGCTATCTCGAGGGTTTCTTCGGCCATATTCGCAAAGCACACTCGGAACCATCCTGGCTCGCTGCAGTGGCATGATGACCCTGGCGAGATGTTCAGCTTGACGTCGTACACGATCTTCTCCCACAGCTCCATTTCGGCTTCAAACGTGCTCGAACTCAACAGATGTCTAATGTCAACCCAGGAGAATAGCCCCGCGTTGCTCTTGAGGCAGCTAATGCCCGCGTTCTGGAGGCCCGAGATAAGCGACGCATGCCGTTTTTCCAGCCTCTTCTTGTTCTCGGAGATGTAGTTCCTGGTGAACTTCTCGTCCGAGAGGAGCACGGAGAGAAAGTACTGAGTCTGCGACGAGACAAGGCCGAAGCTTGACATCTTGGTTGCCGAGGCGATGATCGAACCGTTGTTCGTGTAAATAGCTCCAACCCGAAAACCTGGGAGGCCGAGGTCCTTGGAGAGGCTGTACACGACGTGGACCCTATCCCAAACCTCCGCTTTCTCGTACTTTGAAAGAACCTCCAGGATGCTTGTGTAGTCTGGAGAGCCAAAAACGGTGCCCGAGTAAATCTCGTCGCAGACGAGATGGATTTGCTTCTCAACGATGAAATCCATGAGGAGGTCAAGCTCGGCTCGGGTCATTGTTGTGCCGAGCGGGTTCGACGGGTTGGTGATGAGGACACCTTTGACTTTGAGGTCACGGTTTTGGGCTTCTTGATAAGCTTGTTGGAAAGCACGAGCAGTTATCTTAAAGCCATTGGAGCTTGTACAGTGTATTGGTACAATCTCTGCTCCTGTTCTCCATTTCAGGTCCCTGTCATATCTGGAGAACATAAAGTACACGTAAGCGAGTTGAAATTCGGAGGATCAGCAAATAGCCGGCTCCATGCAAAAGCAACGTGTAACTTGACATTGGAGCAATAAATATGGTCAAGAAAGAAGGAGGACTTGGATTCATCTCAAAGAAGGGTGGCGCCTAATGCCGAAAATGAACCCCAAAATAAAAAAAGCTTGTTGCCAGAAAAACACTAGTGCAAGTCCTATTACTGTTTGCTCGAAAAATAGCTCGAAAATGACAGGATGTGATTGTTGGAAGTTGAAATGAATATAGGAAGCAAATAATCGTTTGACTGAGTTGTCAATTCGATATAACATACTTTCCAAACATATCTATATTCATCAACGGGATCGTCTATAAGGACAATAATGCTAGTATCATATATACCCTAACAAGTGCTGCTCGCGTACCCTGGGTAATATGGGGTGGGAATGAGAATGGTGTCACCGGTTTTCGCAAGGCAGAACATGAGAGTCTCGTTTGCAGAAGTCGCACCCGCAGTCAGAACTATCTTGTTCGGGTTGAAGCTCACTTTGTTTCCTCTGATTTCCTCCATGAACTGCACCAAGGCCTGCAAACATCACAGCTGCTAAAAGTCAGCATTGGAATATACATATATGTATACGTATATATTTGTATACTGTTGAAAAATAAGTCTATGGAAAAAAAAGGGTTAGTATTACTGTTCTTACTTCCTTGAACGCAGGAAGGCCGTGATGGTCCTGGAAGAGTGCGAGCTCTCTAAATATGGACTCCCGATTTCTCTTCAACCCGGCTACGTCTTGATTCTCGGACAGCCATGATTCAAGAAGATCAAGCGAGAGCTGCATGGAAAAGGAAAAGGAAAATAAAAGGAATGAAGTTAAGGACGAGTGAACGCATTCTGACAGCAACGATCGAAAACGACGCACATGACATGTAATGCAAATGTGTATTGATAAGTCCAATTGATTGAACGTCAAACCCCATGGTGACACATGAATGTCATCTTGCATAGGCGAAAAGCATTAATGTATTTCTTTTCTCCCTACGGACTCTGAATGAGTAAAATTCGCTCGCTCGCTCGCTCGCTCGCTCGAGAGAGAGAGAGAGAGAGAGAGGGAGGGAGGGAGATGGTGTTATACCTGATTCTCAGCTAGACCCATCTGAATGATGCCCTGTGGATTCCGGGTTTGGTCGTAGGTATTCTTCTCGTACGCCTGCAGTCCAAGGAAGTACGAGGAGTCTTGGCCGTGAGAGTTGCACTTGGCTTTCCCTAACGGTGGTGGCCTCATCCTTCTTCCTTGTCCTTCTGGATTTCTTATAGTTTTGATCTTTGGTTCACACAGAATATGCAGATAGCGAGGAAGAGAGAGAAAAAGTGAGAGAGGGTTACGGGGTTTGGAGAATAATGACACCGCGATGATCTGTTTTGTCGTCCCTCTTAATAAAGAGATGGTGCCTTCCCTGCCAAGTGATTTCCCAAAAATACCGATTAAATTGCTTACCCGGTTTCCTTCGAAGATTAGGAAGGAAAATATCCCTGAATGGGATGACAGTGAGATTACTTATATGGTAAAAATAAAGTAAAGATAGTCATTAAACTGAATAAAATAAACGAAATGCTTATTACAGCATAAAATTTTATAATACTTAATGATTTCCGCCATCTAATCTATTACATTTTGGATTTACTTTTCTTGAATAATGTGATTAGGTTTTTTCTTACGTGAATCCAAAATCATGATTTTTTTGCTCCTTGCTCATAGTAGATAAGATAAAATGGAAATCAATTTAAGCAGTTTTCTTAATTTGGATAATTTTTCTATTCCTTAATTTTAAAAGGTTTATTTTGGAAAAATGCATTTTGTATATATACGAAATAGAATTCTATTTGAGCACGTACCAGAGCAAATGGTAAGAATGTCAGGATTTTTTCGTTGGGAATTTTCTGTCATGGAATTGCTTTTGGGCTATATTTGGTCATCTAAATTTCTAATTAAGATAAAACTTGATAGGATATGTGTCATGACCAAATTTTTGGGCGAATCACCTAAGGTTTACTAAGCCTAAACTTAGCTCAGATTCTCCCAAGCTTATACCAATTCGCGTGACTTAGGTTCAAATTCTTAACATGCAATTGATTTTTCAATTAGGAGTCGCCACTAATCTATTTTTGGTGAGCTAATTAGAAATCCAAGTAAAGTAACAAGAGACTTACTTTACTCCTACGAACCAAAGATTTGTGAGTTCGGAGACTTGGTTATGCTAGATTTCTCTAACGTCCTTTTCGGTACCTTTCTCTTTAATTTTGAAAAAAAAAATGTTTAGCAAACAGCTTGAATTTATTTTAAATCTATTTTCCTAACATGTGAGATGACAATACGGATGCGCAAACCAGCAATTTAACACCCAGATAAAAGAAATGAATAAATTGCAAGACTTACCTTGTAACAACGAAAGTATCTGCAATGTTTGATTAGAATTCACATCGACAGTTCTAGATATGATTTCTAATTAACACACAATTTCTTTTTCTTTTTTTCACTTATTCAATGAAAATCATGCAATGCATGCTACTAATCTAACATAAAATGATATGACATGGCAATATGACCAAAACTATATGATGTAAATAAAATGCAGTCTCTACTAAAGAATGAAATTGATTTATTCTAAAGACAATTTTTGGTATTTTATATGAAATTCGAAATTATAAAAATACGAAAATTATCTACCTAAATTAAGATATCATCTAATTTGTATTAGGAATTAGGTTAAGCCAAATCCTAATTTAAACTAGAACATTATCTTAACCAAGTAACCCTAAAATACAATCTATCTAAGAGAAATTATCTAAACCTATAATCAATTAGAAAATAAAATTAAACATGCAATCTTACCCTAATATGCAATGACGTACAAAGAATGTCCTAATTCTACATGACATAAGCATGATGATTTTTTGTATTTTTTATAAAATTCGAAATTTAAAGTTGCTAAATAATTAAACGTGCAACCTAAGTAAGTAAGAAAACTAGCATCCTAAATTGATTGATATTTTTTTTTTCAAAAATTCGAAATAAATAATTTCTTATTCTAGATATGCCAAATAACCCTAAAACAAGAAATAAACCTAATCTAACTCAGATTTTTTGGGTTTTTTTACGAAAAATAAAACCGATTCAAATAGCATGATAGCATATCAAAGCAAGATAAAATTGATATCCAAAAAATTGACAAACCATATCTTGCGCATGAGATCGGGTTGATCAATTTTAAATAAACCGTGAATAAGATCTTGAGCGTGAGATTAGATTTGCGATTTTCCATGTGATTACGAGTCAGATTTCGGGCTCGAAAATCGGACTGTCAATCGTAATTAGGGATTAATCTCCAATTTAAAATGCTACTGGAGTTGAGAATACCAATCGAGGATTTCGTACGAGATAGCGATTTCATAAATTAGGCAATAAAAATATATGAAGATCAATTTGATGAAAATTATTACCTTAATTGCGATATCGCTCGGATACGGTTTCCAAACTCAGACGGACAACAAATCATGCGAATCGCGGTGGTGATGGCTCTAAGCTCGGTGATTGGCTGTGCGGTGGCTTGGCTTGACGGGGTGCTTCTTTCTTGGCGAGGAGAGACAATCACGGTCGAGTGTGTGTGTCGCGGTTATTGGTCACCGAGAAGACGAGTTGCCGCCGGAGTTTATTGATGTCGTCGGTCCTGGCAAGGCGGGTAACCAAAGGCGGTGAGGCCATCCAAGGTGAATCACAGTGGACTACTAGGCTCGGCGCGAAGACGTCGGGGCAATTCCACAGTGAGGAAGCTCTGACTATCTTTCGTATTATAACTTCTGGACAACAATCAAAAGAAGGCAAATTCCCCTCTTTTACTTATTTCACCAAAATTTCAGCAGCCCTTTTGACCGTGGACTCTAGGTTTGGTGGGACTGGCTTGGTGATTCTCGCCCGTGGGTGTGCTCGGTGTCACTCACCTGCAAAAAAAAAAAAAAAAAAAAAAAAAGAACAATCTGCAGCTTGGTAAAGAATAGCGATGGCGGTAATAGATTGTCATCATGGCGCAGTCTCTGAGCAACAAGTGGATCAGTGACACAATTGGGTCGTCGAGTTGCATCACGGCTCGGTGCACGTGACCTCGTCGATATTACTTTTCAAAATAAGATATCATAAGCACTTATCACTTATCAAAATAAACTATCACCTTTACTTATCACTTATCAAGGTAAGTTATCACATTTATTTATCACTTATCAAGGTAAGCTATCACATTTACTTATCACTTATCAAGATAAGCTATCACCGTTACTCATCACTTATCAAGATAAGTTATCATATTTATTATTACTTATCAAGATAAACTATCACAGTTACTTATCGCTTACCAAGATAAGCTATCACATAATCTATCTATCTCTTAATCTAACTATAATTAATCATTAATCCTAACCTTAATCCCAACTGTAATTACCATCCTAATCAAGATTTAGGATGTCAATGATAGAACTGACTTTTAAGCTTTGATAGTGAGCGGCGGCAGTGATGATAGCACGCAGCTCGCGATGGTGAACGGTGGCGATGGCGTGAGGCGCACGGTAAGGAGACGGCATGAGAGGACAGTGAGGGCGGCAACGATAATGGTGGCTCACGGCCTTAGGTGGTGGTAGCGATGTTATAGCAATGGATGACACCAACAACAGTGGGCGGCGATGGTGCTAGATAGAGGACGGTGATGAGCAGACGGCGGATGACGGTGAAGGAGAGAGAGAGATGAGGGGTTAGCCAAAAAGGAAGGGGAGAGAGAGTGCCGAGAGAGATGAGGGATGAGAGTGAGAGAAATGAGTGAGAGAATTACAAGTTTCTTTCAAGCAATAATGAACTTAATACAAATTTCCTTGAATCATTCTTGGCCAAGTCCTTTGAATGACCACAAATTGTTCTTGAAATCTTCCTATCCAATCTTCAATTCATGCAAGATTTCAAGCATCTGTTATAATTGGAGATGAACTAATGAAAGCTAACTAGGTTGACTCCCCTTTTTCTCTTCAAATGGGCGCACCTCTCCTCTTTGGAAGACAACCAATCTTGTCCCATTAGGCCAACAAGCTTCTAAAGAGGTAATTTAACGATTTAATCAAACTATAGTTCCAAAACACTATTCATGCACTTGGGTATTTAGGGCGCGTTTGGTAACGATTTTGTTCCCGATAGTAGATTCTGATTAGAACTGATTCTTTTTTATTGTCCAAAATTTCTGATTCTGGAATAGAATTGCGTTTGGTACCGTGTTCATTAATTCTGTTCCAAATCAATTTCTTTTAATTTTTAAATAATTTTTTTACTTTTTTTCTTTTCCTTTTCCTTTTTTTTTTTTTCCTTTTTTCTTTTCTTTTTCTCATCTTCTTCTTCTTCTTCTAGCCGATCGCCGAACCGGCGACTGGCCAGACGAGGGCTGGCGACCTCACTGGAGCGTCGCCGGCCCTCGGCGAGGCCGGACCTTGTCGGCCAAGCCTCGCCAATAGCTGGGCAAGGCTCGCCTAGCCCCGCTGGTGGCTAGGCTGGCCTCGTCGGGGTTGGGCGAGGCCTACCAGGCCACTGGCGGGGCCAGGCGAGCCTCGCCTCGCCACCGGTGGCGCTTGGCGTCGCGAGGCTTGCCCAGCCCCTGCCCAGCCCCGGCGAGGCCTCGCCCAACCTGGCCACCGGCGAGGCCCGCCTGGCCACCGGCGAGGCTCGGCCTCGCCAGATCTAGGGAGGCTAAGCTGTGGCATCCCAAAATTCAAAGCCAAGCCATGAGGTGTGTTAAAGTTCCTAATTAGGTGATAAAAATTTCCATGGCTTATGTTTTAGCCATTAGTCTTTTAATTTGATGATTTGTGCTTGTGATTGTGGAAATTTAAATTTAATAAGATTAATAATCTATGCTTGGCCATATGATTTAAATTTCAATGAACAAAAATGCCCAAAGACTTTGGCCAAGATGAAATTTGAATTTGGAAATATTTGTAGAAAGGAATTCAAAGAAAAAAAGGGAAAAAGAGGGTTATTTTTGGAATGGGCCTTGGACCCATTGGCCTAAAGCTTGGTGGGCCAAGCTAGTTGGCCCAAATGGAAGCCCAAGAGGAGAATTCGACCGGCCCATTAAGGCCCAAAGGAAGAGGTGGCCGGCCCATCTTGCATGGATCAAGACAAGTGGCGCAAAGAAGGGCATGCATTGGCCTAGACTAGGATGCCATGCATTGGTCCATTTAGGTGGCAAGCAATGATTACTAATCATGGGCTTTAGGGGATATAAAAAGAGAGAGAGAAGAGGAGTGGCCGGTTCTTCTTGATCATTTGGCCGAGAAAGGGTGAGAGAGAGAGAGGGTGTTCGAGAGAAAGGGAGGAGAGACCGAGAGGGAGAGAGAGGAGGCGGAGCCGGAGGGGTGTGCTGTCCGTTCGCCGTCCGATCGTCGCCGTTCTTCGTCGTTTGTTCACCTTTAAGGCAAGTGGAGTCCATAACTTCTCTTGCATGTTTGTTGTGGTGTTTGCATGTTAGATTTTAGGTGTGATTTGTGCGAAAAACCGAGGTAAGAGTTGATGTTTTGCAAACCGTGTGACTGTTCTTGTTCGGTTTGTTGAAGTCAGTGGCTTGTTCGAGTTTGCATGTGGGTTTGGAGTTCGATTTTGGCTTCGGTGTCTTCATGAAAGTTGAAGCTAACGTCTTTTACTATGACATTCTAAAAATTCGTAGAAAACGATGGAGATTTGAGGGGTCAAAATTTCTATTATACGGAGACTTAGATCTACGAAATTTTCACTGACCTCTTGTCGATTTCTTGTTTGCATGTTGATTTCTGTTGGAGATCTCACTTTGTTGTCTTCTTGAAAGTTGTAGGAAACACATTAAGCTACAACATAATAAAATTTGAAGAGAAATTAATGAGTGTAGCCTAGTAAATCGGCTAGATCTTGGAGATGGTTGATTCTGGTGAGGTGTACCGAGACACCCGAGACTTCATGGACTAAAATGGTGACCATAATCTGGTTATTTGACCTATATCTATTCATGAAACTTGTAAAGGACACATTGGTACATAACATACTCAAATTTCAGAAGAAACGAAAGATATTTGATGGGTGAAATCTAAGAAATACGGAGAAGTGTGTTCTGGACGTCGCGGTAGTGATTCCAGAAGCTTCGTAGGGCTATAGAAATTAATATAAAAATAATTTGGCTTAAAGTTCTTAATGAAAAAGGTACGAAAATGTGTTGGCTATCACCCTGTAAAATTTCGTAATTTTTGGAGACCGAATGGATATTTTAATTAAATTAATTCGGAAACTGTGCAGTGGGTTTAAATCCGAGAATTTTAGGATGTTTTTGGAGGAAATTGTGAAATTATAAGAAATTCAATTTGGCCACGAATTTTATATAAAATTGTGATCCTATTAGTGATTGTTTGAATATTATGATTTTGGGAAAATCATAAATATTAAATATTTATTTATGAAAATAAATAAATATAATAAATATAATAAAATAATAAAATAATAAAATAATAAGAAAATAAAATAAAATAGATTTTTATTTGGCCATGGATTCAACTTCATTTGTGTGGCACTTGTGTGATGAGGTCTTTGTACATGTATTAAGTTGAAATGCATATGTGATAAAGCTTTGACATGTGTATGACATGTGAATTGAAATGCAAGTGTGGTTTGTTTGATGACATGCCAATTGCCATGTTAAATTGAGATAAAAGGATAAATGTGGATGAGAAAGAGGTTGTGGTGGAGGATGTTGTCTGGTGGCCTGGTGGCGTAATTCCAGAGATTCCCTAGGAGATTCAGGATGCTCGGAATGTGGGGGGCCGGAAGTCCGGTTGTATCTTGGATACATGCCCGGAGATTCCTCGCGACACCAGGATTGGGGTGCGGGATGCCCGGCTAGAAGAATAAAGGCCGGAAGTCCGGTTGTATCTTGGATATATGCCCGGAGGTTCCTCGTGATGCTAGATGAGATGCGAGATGCCCGGAATGTGGGGGGCCGGATGCCCGGTTGTATCTTGGATACATGCCCGGAGGTTTTTCTCGCATGAGATGCGAGTGTAAAATATGAGATAAAATTGATGAATCGAGGAAGGGTGATGTGGTGATCAAATTTAAAGATAAAGATGAAAATTTACTCATGGCATGATATGGTATGATATGCATGATGATATGCATGATGATGGAGATAATGATATGTGATGTGATATGATGATCACCCATGGTATGATATGCATGATGATGGTGATGATATGTGATGTGATATGATGATCACCCATGGTATGATATGCATGATGATATGCATGATGATGGTAATGATATGTGATGTGAAATAACGATGATCACCCATGATAATATGATATGCATGATGATATGCATGATGATGATGATGATGATGATGATATGCATGATGATATGCAAGATGATGATGATGACGATATGCATGATGATATGCATGATGATCATGATATGATATGCATGATGATATACATGATAATGATGATGATATGACATGCATGATGATATGCATGGTGATGATAATGATGATGATATATGATATGACATGTGTAATGTGATGATGTCATGATGATGATGACATAAACTGTTATAATGATGCATGATAGTATTACGCATGGCTTCAAGGTAAGTAATGCTTGCAATGCATGTATGACTTGTATGATGCATTGAGTGGTTACTGGATTTCCCTATCTGCTGAGTGGTTGTACTCACCCCTTTTGGGAACCAACATTTCAGATTAGTAGATGGTTTGAACGGTTGGATATAACCGTGAGGAGGAGGATAGCAAGGGAAGGAGCTTTTGGACGCCGACATTGATCGATGGACTTTAAGTGTATGACTGTTGGAGGAAATGTCGGTCATCTTTTGGAGTGTAGCCGGATATAGAAGACTACGGCATTTTGATGTACCGATGAACAATGTCCATCTAATTTAAGTAAATAAAAGATGTACGGCTTTTACTTATAAATATTTAGTAGGTGTGCATCGATTTCTGAATGTAGGGAAGGGAATTGTTGGATATGCTTCCGTTATGTAAATTGCGCAAGGGACCGTTAATAAAAGATGTAAACCCCCATGGTTGTATGGACCCGCTGCAACTAAAAATGGTATCAGAGTGACTCGTTATTTGGGAAAGAAAAAGGAAAAAGGGAACTGTGGTGACCCTAATCAGATTTGGGGGCCGTCGAGGGGTGCCACATAAGCCTCGCCGGTGGCTAGGTAAGCCTCCAGCGAGCTCGCCGATGGTTAGGCTTGCCTCCGGCGAGCTTGCCGGACCTCGCCCTGGTCTGGCGAGCTCGCCGGACGGCGGCCGGCGGCGGCGGACAGTGGACAGTGGCGGGCGGTGGTGGACGGCGGTCGCGAGATGGCCAAAGGGAAGAAGAAAATTTCTTGATTTTGATTCTCAAATTCGTTCCCGGAACAAGAATCAACTTTTTTTTGGTTCTTGATTCTATTCACAATCTGTTCCCGGGAACAAAAATTTTACCAAACGCGATTCTAGGCCAAAACTGATTCCGGGAACAAAGAATCAAAATTTGGCCCTGTTTGGATGGTTACCAAACAAGGCCTTAATGTACAAGCTTCCAAAACACTAAATATAGGCTTAATTGGCCTTAGTGGGCCCACTTGGGCCACCCAAGATAGGCGTGAGGCCCATTGGGCTCGCCCACAGCTTGGGCCCTTGTGGCTCCTCTTGTGGCTTGTTTCCACTTCTCCAAAAATTCACTGTCCGCGGATGAAAAATTGAATTTTTTTTATCCTAAGGTGATTATTCCTTGTTTTTTTGTGATTTGTCGATTACCGTCGTAATTCTATCCCTTAAATAGGGGTCAAATTGATGGTGTCACAATTTTGTGGTAGTAGATACTTGCTCCTAAACTTTCAACTATTACATGCTATCCCCTTAACTTTCATTTCATTTTAGCGGCAACCCTTCCTTGTATTTTCCGTTAACATGCATAATGTACATGACTTAGAACAGGTAAAAAGGAAATTTTCATCTCATTTTGATATAAGATAATCTATCTTTTAACCTTGGATTCTATTAAAAAAAATGAAAAATTTAAAGGAGCGTAGAAAAATAAACTAGCTTAAATTAATATTAATAGTAATAATAATAATAAGAGTTGTCAAAATTTCATGGATATACTAATGGAACCAAAATAATATTTCAAAAAAAGAAGAAACACAATTTAGCATAATTAAGAAAGGACAATAACAAAAAGGTCAAATTACAATAATTAGATGATGTCATGTAAAATGGTTAATTAATTAAAAAAAAGTTATTGATCAATAAAAATGTTTATAAATTTTACTTTGGATCGTGGTTAATTATTTCCTTTTATGAGTTGAGGACATCATTTCTTTTTATAATATTTTTATTAATTATTTATTTTTACATTGAATAATTAGTAACCAATTTTTTTGTTCACACTTTTGTCGTATAGGAATTTTTCCTTTTTATTTAGATAGTGTATATCTATTTTCCTAAAATATCTTATTTAGTTTTGGTAAAGTCGTTGTGCCAAACATATTTTAATTAGTTGATATATTTTTAATAATGGTTTTTTAACTAATGATAAAAGAATGGGATGAAATTATACTTTTATTCCTTAAAAATCATGTACATTGCACACACTAATAAAAAAAAAAAAACTGACATATTAATGACTATAACAAAGGAACATTCAGAGAGATATTGTGTATTGATTGAAGGTTGGGGCAAATCTATCTCCTAATGTGTTGAGGGTTTTGTGTAATTTTCAAGAAAAATGGGACAATTGCTAAAGTCATCCTCAAATTATTCCTCATTTTATATATCATGCTCACATTCAAAACTTATTTTTTTGTGTTTCCCAATTGCGACGCTCCAAAACGTCATGCTTGACACATATCATTTCCAAATATAACTTGTAATTATATTTATAATGCGACAACACAATAAAATTTTCACAATATCCAATACAAGAAATTGCACAAGTTTATAAATAAATAAATAAGCATACATACATACATACATACATACATACATACATACTTCTTTACATTAACACCACTACTTGCTTACCTACATTACAAAAGTCAAGTTATTCTCTATGGATCAACTCTCAAGGCATTCCAACACATGGGGCATCTCTACTTTAAGGTATCCCAAACACTCCACCAAGCATCTCAACATACAAAGCATCTCCACTGCAAAGCATAGTCGCCACTAATGTGTGAGCGATGAAAATATTTTTCATAATATTTTCCATATTTAATCACATAGCAAAAGTGTACATGATAAATCGTAATCACATTGTCACCCTTGCATCAACAATGAAATCAATACTCATTTCAACAATTGACATTCAATGCACATCTTTTTATGCATATCATTACCTTACCCTTTCAATGATCACACACATGGGTAATGATGATGAAAGACCTCCTTTCATTTCTCATCATACCTTTCAATAATCACATTGTAATTACATGCTTACCTCCATTTCATTTCTCATGCAAGGAATAATGACATATTCTGAGAATCAATAAATAGGGCATAATCGGCAACTAGTTATACTTAGCAAGAGGATATGAGCAATTAGTTGTTATACTCAACATTTGGATATAAGAGTGAGTGGTTATATCAAATAGGTGGAGTGGTAGTGAGTATAAGTGGTGACAAGTGAGTAGAAGTATTGGCTGAAGTCAAAATTATGAAAATAACACTTTCAAGCCTAGATTTGTCATTTTCACACATACAACATGTTGCCACCACTTAATGAAATAAGTCAAACACATTTAAGCATGTACAAATCCATCAAAACAAGTTAAATCAATACAATATCTCAACACGCCTCTTTTGAGACTTGCTCATGCTTACCATCAAATTAAATTAAAACTAAAATTAACAAACACTAACCAACCAATTCAAGAGTACAAAGTAGATTAACCCAATTTAGCCCCTAGAGTTTTCAATTACCTTGAATAAAAACTTGAACAACTCAAAGTCATAACCAACTTCAAGGCAAACTAAACAAGAAGAAAGATTAACAAGTTTCAATCTTTTAATAAAATTAACTTGATAAAAGAGAATATAGCCCACAAATTCATCTTGTAAATTCTTGAAAGATAGAATTTTGAAACTTCAATAACACAATAATAGGATCATTGCTTTTACTTGATTGATTGGAAAGTGAAACTAGAAGAGAAAAGCGATAGAAGATCTCTTTTTCCTTTGCAATAATAAGTTGGAAATCTTTTTTAAGCTTGAAGAAATCAAAAGATCTATTTATAGGCTAGGAGGATAAGAACATGCTAACCCAAGTTAAAAGAAATTATGACCTTCGTTTAAATTACATTAGGTGCAAAGAAAAGAATGGTGTTTCAATCCAAAAGATACAAGTGGCCTAATAAGAGCAACTAAAAATGAGATGTTTTGAGATAGAGCTTCTCAGCCAAGTAAAATGAATAAGTCATCAAGAGCATTGGACTTGTCATCGGGGGTTTACCAGCCTAGTATGCTAGGAGAAGGCAATGACCTCCCTCAAGGCGGAATCCCAGCGCTAGTAGTGTTGTGGCCGTAGAGCCTAGTGGGGACCCTCTCCCATGTTTCTTCCCCCCATTTCCCTGTAAATGGGTTGTGGGGAGAAGACACCCTGGGATGTCCAATTCAGGGTGAAGCAGTTTAAGGACCTGCTTAGGTCCAAAGTTAAAAGAAATTATGACCTTCATTTAAATTACATTAGGTGCAAAGAAAAGAATGGTGTTTCAATCCAAAAGATACAAGTGGCCTAATAAGAGCAGCTAAAAATGAGATGTTTTGAGATAGAGCTTCTCGGCCAAGTAAAATGAATAAGTCATCAAGAGCATTAATGGGCTAAAGTTGAAATAGGTGACCTAATGAATGATATCAAGACTAGACTAAGTTCAGTGTCACTAAAAGTTTGTGGGTTAAATCAGTTGGCAAAAAGTAAAGAGAGATGGCACAAATTAAAGTGACAAATGGCTCAACTATAGTTTTCAAAGCAAATATTTTGTTAAGTTACCAATATATTTAGTATATCATTACACAAATAAGGAAAACAGTATCCGTTCTAAACATCAACGAATCAAAAAAAAAAAAATTTTAAAACCACTAAAATTATCAATAAAAAATATCAAATAAAACTCTAAAAATCATCAAATATGAAATGTGGAGCATATTGGTCCCTTTCTACAACCTTATTAAGCGGTAATATGAAAAAGGGCTTTGCTAACATAATAATTTTTGGGGTACTGTAAGAATAACAATCTATTGAGAACCTTAAATTCCTGAAGAAGTAGGTCCCACAACAATTTATAATTATTTGTAATTTAGTTTTTTGTAGTTTGGAATAGACTGTTATTCTCACAATACATTAAAAACTATACACAATCATTTATCATACTAAAAATAGTTGAAAACTTTGAATATCAACTTCCCAAATTTGAGTCAATTTGGCTCTTGGCAAGATTAACAGACGAAGAGAAAAGGAAAACATGGGCTGAGTACATATTATTCTTGGCAAGAAAGTGGGCGTGTGATTGGAGCAATCGAAAAATCTGGTTGTAATTGTGGTTAATGTTCTGAGCAAAAATTTCAATTAAAGGTGTAATTATTTCCATGAAGCACTAATTTATGCAGAGTTGAGAATGAAAAAGTTGGTCAAATTTGGTGAAGACATGTAAGGATTAGTTAGAGGTGGCAAAATAGATCTTAAACCCATATATGACTGATTTAAATCGTAAATGGGTCATGTATGGGTCACTTATTTTAAAAAAAAAAAAAACTAGCTAAATGGGTTTAAAAATTAAAGATATAAGATAAATGGATCTTAAATGGGTTGAACTTAGAACCCATTTCCAACTAAAATTTCACAATATCTCTCTTCCCTCTTTAACTTCATAATGTTTTTTTTTAATATAAAAAATCGAAATTATAATTATTTTTTATATTTCAATTTTCTTTTCTTTTTTCTTTCCTTTTTTTTTTCCTTTCTTCTTTTTTCTTCCTCCTTCCTTAGCTGGTGGCCGGCACGACGATGGTCAGCAACCAGCCAAGCGGGTTCGAGCTAGCTGAATTCAGTGAGGCCTTCACCTCACCGATCTGGCAAGACTTAAGCTCACCGACATTTGGCGAGACTCTAACTCGCTAGAGTCAAGCGAGGCTTGAGCCTCGCCAATCTAGTGAGCCTCGAGCTCACCGACGTCGGATAAGCCCGACAAGCTAAAGGCTCGCCTGTGGCCAATCATTAGCCATCATCGTGGTTGGTGACCGGTTGAAGAAGAAAAAAAGAAAAGAGAAATAGAAAAATTATATTCATAAAAATTAAAAATTCGATTTAAAAAAAATAAATTTATAAAAATTATAAAAATTGTCTATTAAATTTGTATTGCATAAAAGTATTTTAGCCATACCATTTAAAATAAAAAAAAATCATAAGAAATCATAAGTCAAGTATGGGTTGAGTATGAGTTAAGTCGGATATGGGTTAAAAATTTTACACTACAATAAATAGATCATAAGCAGGTTAAATGAGTTGATTTAGGTTGGATCATTTATAACCCGATCCACCCATTTAACAAGTCTAGGCTCAGTCATCTCACCTACATCATATCATCCAAAATCCAAGCTGTGGAAGAAGTTAAATATTGATAAAACCGTGAATGGAGTTGCGGATGGAGTTGCTCTCCAGTGAAGGTTTCCATGAGCAGGCGGGCTGTGATCAAGAAACGGATTCTGCAGAGATTTCAAAGGGAAGGGGAGCCGAATCCGAAATCTTGGGGCAATAAAGATGAACGAGAATAGCAGATGATGGCCAAAGCGGATAATTCAAAGGAAGAGAATCAAGAAATTAATACTACTCATGAGGATGACCGAATTTGGACACGCTTCCAGCACGATATGAGTAAAAGAGCAGAGAAGGCAACCGAAAGATTTGCGAGGAACGATGAGATCTGGAAGCACCAATTCATGGTGACAAATCAGGGCTAAGATTCGGAAATCGCCACAATCAAAAGGAGCGCGGGTTCAGGCTTTCCAAGGATAGGGTGGAAGTCTTTTGCTATTAAGACAAGGCTTGTCGAGCCACTTGAAGGAGGGAGGGGGCAGAAAATTTAGTCTTCACCGAGGGGGTAACCAGTACATGACAGTGTTTAAAAGAAATGCTGGACTATCGAAGCCGGGATCTCTCTCAATTCCACAGTGAGATTTTGTGCGGGATCACTGGAAATTAGAGAAGCAAATGGAGCGTGGAAAAATTCAAACTCGAGTCTGACATCATGTGAGATTTTATATGAGATCACAGCTGACTATTCTAAAAGTTTAAGCTGTTAGATGGATGCGTTATTTATTATTTACACATTTTAACATGTAGTAAGTTCGTCGGTTTTGCTTTGGTGCCCATTCAGCCGCTCAAACGAGTATCCATCGCGTCCCCAAGTGCGCCGGTGAGTTCCTGCGTCTATCATGGATTTGTCCTGAGAAGTGATCAGCCCTAGAATTTCGCCCGACGAAACATAAGGCCCTTAGCCCCCCCGCCGGTGGTGTCTCGGCCCAACAGAATCCATAGGTCCCCGCACCTATTGCTCCTCCCGAGGCACTCAGCTCCCCGACAGCCCTTTTCCAGTGTTTACCTAGGCCAGTCTTTGCAACGTGGCCCCGAGCCTTGCCCCTCTTGCTGGCCGCAGCGCTCGATAATATTTCCGACGAACCAGCAAACCCCATTTAAATTCTATGGCCAACGTGTCGTCAGCTGCAAAAACAGCACCCAACATTTTCATAGCTAGAATTAAAAGCATATATAATTGAGTAAAGAGATTCGCACATCTAATTTGAAATCTATCACTCTTAATGTGAAATAGCGAGAATATCCAAAACTCGAGTGCTTATTTTCTATTGCTCTTTTTATCACTGGTTCAATAAAACTGTCCCTATCACTCAGCATTTTTTAACTGATTTTGAGGATACTTGTGTGTCATAATTAGTGGGGACACTTGAGGACTAGGCATTGTCTCGTGCATGTCCTTTAGCACATCACCGATGACCCAAGCAAGAGGCAGACCAGTAACCTATTGGAGAACAATATTCCCAGTCTTCACCGCGTTAGATGAGTCTCTTGCCTACGGGCTAGAATTTTAGTTTTTTTCTTTGGTGGGAGGATTGTAGGTGAAAATCCAACAACTTTGCCAACACTGAGCTCACTTGCGACCCCCTCGCTCCTCAAGATAGCATCACTTTGGTAGCTGCTCGTGCTCGCTTTTGCTTCGTTGGTGTCGCTAGGTAAGTTCTGTATCTTACTCTATAGTTTCATGCGTGTTATTTAGGATCAAACCATAGGTTGTATCATTTATGCTTTAACCATTTCCCTGCATTAATCAAGGCGTGTTAAGCATTCAGACCTTTAGGCACTAAGGTCGAACCCTAACATCATCTTGCGTAGTTTGCCGTGATTGCTTGGAATGTGATTGCCTTGAATTAGCTTGTGATGGATTCTAGACATAATGTATAATTTCAAGGCATCATAGAATTATTGTACATTCTAGTCTCATGCATATCTAAAGTTTGTAGCACCTTCACAATTTATTATTTAGAGCAATATTTGCTAGTTCTAGAATGCATTTAGGAGGGTCCGCAGTTTTCATAAAAATCAGGTAAAAGAGTGTCATTTAGAATCCACTTAGATTCCATAGACTTTGAATTAGTTAGTCTCATATCATATGGCATTGCATCATGTAATTGCTAGTTGTATGGCCAGATCATTCAAGTCATAGGATCTTATTTATCATTTTCATAAAAATAAAAAATAATCGAAAATAGCACTTCATATTGGTTTGCATCACAAGATTAGTTCATGGTTAGTCCTAGAACAGAAAATGCGTGCACATTTGGTTTATAGACTTTGACGGGCATTTGTCTTTTTGTTATTAATGAAGAAAAATATATATATATGTTAGAGAGTCTCTCACGTGGATTACGTTAATTAGGTTAATTATTTTATGTAAATTCTATGTCACGTGGCATTTAGTATCTCATTTAGAATTAGTAGGTAACATTTAGAATTAATTCCATAACGTATCATTTAAAATTCATCATGCACAATCATGCATAACATTCAAGCATTCTATCTATATATTTTTAAGTAATAGTTTGCAGAAACCTTATGGTGATGGGCACCGATACGCCTTGCTTGCTTAACACATCCAGGTTCTCAAAGTATTCTACAATCTACTTTTGCTTTGATTATTGGGTGTTACTTTTTTTGTTATGATCCCACATGATCATTCGAAATCCAAGTGGTGTTAGTGGCATGGGATAAAATCAATTAAGATTGCTAGGGAAAAACATTTTCAAAATAAAGAGAGAAGCCACCCAAAGAACATTAGATTAACCTAGAATAATCAAGTCTTCAAATCTATTAAATCTCTAGTTCATGGAAGTAAAATTTACTCTCACATTTCACTTGAGTGTCTAATCAACCCTAACCGATTAGTAGTGACTCCAATAGGTTAGATTAATTGTATGATTGGATCGAGTATCAAGTTGCAATTGATAAAATTTGGGACAATTCGTGCTAAGTGTCATGCTTAGTAATCCATTAACTTTCTAATGGAGATTCACTTCTAAGAAAGTGGCAACAACTTGGCAACTCCACTGCTAATTGAATTAAAATTCATAATAGACTTGGGCCTAGATTTATCTTCATGAAAAATGTTTATGCTTAGTAGTGTGGATGTCAAGCATGCCCTCTTTAACCTCACCAAACGTGCCACATTGGACGGCTAGCACTAACTAATTCACCCCATTAGCGATTTTTGATCAAAATTAATCGAAATGACTAAATTGTCAAATCATTAAAAGTTTTAGAATTAAATTGATGCAATTAAAAAGTTTATAACTAAATTGATAAGTTTTCAAAAATTTAGGACTAAATAGACAAAATTAAAAGATTTGAACTGAATTTGCTCTCTTATAATAAATTTATGACTTTTTGGATAATTTTCTATATTTTTCAGAATTTTATTGTTTTGAATTATTAGACATCGTAGCAATATCAAATAAAGAATGCTTACCATGAGTTCCTCACAAGGCGCCAACCTCTACGGAATGGACCACTTTGACTCTATAATTTGACCGTCGCATAAAAACACACCGACCCTGATTGAAAGTCGGTACCTTTTTTATTTATGGAAAAACCCTGCCATATTGAAACTTCTTTTCATACAAAAGTTACCAAATCCAAGACATAGTTAATGATCCTTATGTCTACTTGCGTTCTTAATAAGCTCATTCCCATTGATCATCATTCATTCCTCAGCCCCCTCATGTTCATGAAATCTAGAAGGGCAGCGATTTTCATTACCAATTTCTATTTCCGTTTCACCTCATTCCCAGTAACCAAACGGTGCCAAAAAGAGAGAACGGGGCTTCATTCCCAACAACCAAACATTGCCTTAGCTGTGAAGAAATTATGCTCATTTCAGACAGCTTGGAGTCTGAAAGCCAAAAACACCATGTTTCAAACTACAAATAACATAGCATCACCATAAAGAGATGAGTCCAGGCCTGAGCCCGACGCATATGCACCGTGTGAAACCATGATTAATGTTATGGTATCGGACCTAGGCTTCTTTTATTTGCAGACCGAGGATGCAGTTATAAACATTCAAGAAATAGATCCAACTTTCTCAGTTTTACCTACCTATCATCATCATCATCATCATCATCATAATCATAATAATCATTGACAACTTTCATCGTAATGGAACTGCAAATTCTGTATTACTCAGTAAACGCCATTATAAAACGAATTACCAATATTCAGTCAAGCCTTTTGTTTATAATACCCCATCCGAGCAACCACTGCCCGCAGTTATCATAAAATCATTTCAATTTAGCATGTGGACCTATTTACATGGATGTAGCCTTGTGGGTATTTTACTTGGCTGTGGACATGTTTACATGGATGTAGCCATGTCGCCCGTTTCAACATTAGATAGTAAACTAGCTCCCTTCGCCTGATAATAGTCGCTTAACCACTTCTTAATCACCCTGATCTCAGTTGCTCTCTGTTCTACCAGCCAGTTGGGATCTTCTGCCATTGCAGCACGCAAATCTAGGTGATGAGCACCTGATAATAAAATGCAAGGAACCAATTAATCTCTGCCTCGACACCATCTATGGCTGCTTAATCAATAGGAGATGCCTAATATAAGAACCTCCAACAGTCTTCCTATTTCACTCAGGTGATGAACCGTGATACACAAAACTGAAGGTGCTACCAGAAGGGACCAGAAAAGAGTACATATTTAGCAGTAAGAAAGAGAACCAAAAGTCAGATTGCCAAGGCAGAGTCATATAAGAAGAAGACTAAACTAAGAAATTGTTAAATGGAAGGAAAGAACCATGCAAACCTTTTGTCGTAACCCACTTGGGAAAAATGAGCCAAGTCACAAGTATCATAAAATAGATGATAACTCAAAAACCAGCTGGGTTACTTATTAGAGAGCAAATTAGCAAGCTGCCATGCCTCGTATAAAACTGCTTGGGATGTTAGGGATTAGTGAACTCAATATCATGAAGACGGCACTGGAAATGGCACATCTTCTAAAATGATGGGTCAAATAGCGTCTAACTAAACCAAAAATGATCTCATCATATGCTAGCATCTTGCTAAGTATGAACTTATGTGATATGATTCAAAAGATTTGGACAGGAAAAACGACATATTGTACTTGCTTTTTGAACAGTAACTGCACTTTGGTCCAATGTGCAGTTTGGTCCCTGAATTTTTAATTTGTTTAACATAGTCCCTTAACTTTAGCCCAATGCAGAACTTTTAATTTGTTCAATGAAGTCCCCAAACTTTTGTACATATTCAAAACAGTCCCTAAACTGTATGAAAATGTTCAATTTAGTTGAACAAATTAAAAGTTCAGGACCATATTGTGCATTATACTAAAATTTAGGGACCACATTGAACAAATTAAAAATTCAGGAACCAAACTGTACATTGGGTCGAAGTTGAGGGACTGTTTGTGACATATCCCAAGCAAAAAAAAAAAGTATTGCTGAAGCAAAAGCAATCGCTGATATGTCTCCCTAAGTGTGAACTTAAAAGATATGAGTCCTATGACTTGGACAGGACCAAGGATAACATCTTGTGCTTGCATTTTGAAGCAAGAAAACAGGAATGCTATCAGAATAAACAGAATAATACCATAGAATTCTAAGGGATTATTATATATGATGTCATGGAAGTGAAAATCGAGTAAGTTCATTTGATGAAAAATGTAAATATTTCTCGATGCCTCAATTGGATGCTTATCTTTCGACCCAAAAAAAAGAAATTGAATGCTTATCTGAGGTGATTTATTCATTGCAAAAACCATCCCAACCCAGAAAAACAGAGACTGCCTTATCATCTTCACTGAGAACACAGTTTTCACTGAAGAATGCGGGACTTAACACTCGTCATTGGGAAGTTCATTCAAAAGTTTAGGTTCTATCATCACTGTAGCTGCCTTGCAATTTATATATTGACAGTAATCATCTATATTTGAAGAGCCATCAAATAAGATAAAAGTGTACAAAATGTAAAAGATTAAACACTGTTAAGCTTAAGAATACTTATTAAGTTTTAGGCCACGTGATAGTTTGACAAGGTATTGACTATAATTTGTCCCTTATAACATTTGGAATTTACATTTGGAAGTTTATAACATGATCCTCGAATTCCTTTTATTGGTAAGTATATTTCTGCAGCATCCATCCATGTTTATTAGGTTTCCGCTCATCAACTTTTACATTTAACCTCCTTTAGGTAAAACGGAAGATTATTCACTGTCATTGGAGAGAGTGGTAAGCTGACTATTTGTAGGCTACCGTATTTTGTGGCCATGCATTCATATCCTACCCATAATATAGGTCACAGTGTTTTCATTTTTCAATCGAGTCACTCAACTTTGATTTCACTTTCAACCAGGTCACTCTGTCAAGTTTTTCAATCAAAAACTGACCAAGAAAAAGACTTGGCTTGTAATGTGCTTTTCTCATGAGGTCTTCAATTTGCTGAATGAGGCACACTAATGGTTGATTGAAAGAACGGTAAAGCTCCAATACCAATTTAAATGTTGACATGTATCATAACATTAGTATGTCGGCAGTCACAAAGGAAAAAATTATGCCACATAAAAAGACACTCTTTTTCAGGGGGAATTTGTCAAGAAAAATACTAAAGATTGCCCCTAGGGCACTTGTTAAGGATTACTAACAATGCCTTGGTAATATAAAAGTTTCTATTTAAAGCATACTGCTCTCTTGAAATATGTTCACATTCAATTTTCAAAGTGTTTTTATACGCTTTTGTACTATATTTAGTGGTTAAAACTGGTGCCCATGGAGCACTTATTAACAAAACTTATTTGTCAGAGACCTAACAAAATCAGCTGATTCAAAGTGAAATCAAAGACAATGGACTTGCTTGATATTATTAAAGTCATCACCTTCATAAAAGTAAAAGTAAAGTTCAATCATTACAGAAGGAACATACCCCCTCCCACTTCGAATTGGAAACTTTGGTTAAAACTAATCCCCGTACATTTCAGTAAGGTCGGGGAAGTTACAGGGGCAGAGAGGGCCACTTGCAAAATTCCAAAGGTACAAGGGCAGGGCTTTTCAAAATGAAAAGGGATGAGAGGATTAAATTATAAATGACCTGAACAAGAGGCATGTGGACATTCACCCTATAAGTTAACACACGAAGAAAATAAGGTCCATATCACAAGATGAAGTCACAATCCTAATGAAACCCACAGGACAACATGGACAAAGACAATGTAAGCGGGCATACGCATGGTGTTTCACAATAGAAACACCATATATGGAGTGCCCCATGACATATGCAGGTAAATGTAGCTTCAAGTCACTAGCTCATCATATGCCATAAAAAAGGAGGAAAGAAATAGGACAAAGTAACATTTCAACTCAAACGTACCTTCTTGCGTGTTTAGAGCAACAATAGAATCAGATACATTCTGGGTCACACTGTGGCATAGGATCAACAGAATCAAAATCCCAGATAATAAATTTCAAACAACTGACAGCTCTGACATAACATATTAAAAGACCCACCTGCCACCACTCCAAGGATCAAGAAAGCCATTTGAGAAGATGATGTTGCTTCCAAAGGTCTTCAAATCAGTCATAATATCCTTCAAAATGCATCCAAAATTCATGTTGTATGTCCATGTGGATGATCTATTTACTAAATAAGCAATCATGCGACATTCATATGTAAAAATCATTTAACTGCAACCTCAGAATTTATTTCTGCAACTTAAAGGCCTGCCCTGAACACTCCAATCACCATTGAACCCACGTCAAGTGATTCACTTCATCACGTCCATAATTACAAGGAAATAATCCCAGAAAACCATGGCTGCTACAATTTTTGTTATTAATTACAACAGGTTACTATTTATTGAAGCACTCACTTGAAAACTCCACATTGTAGGTGATCAAGCGAGGTAGACATCTGCCCAAGATATGCACATTCAGCCACTTCATATCCCCCCTCCCCCTTCCTCTTCTCCCCAAAATAAAAAGAAGGAAACACACAAAATAAACGCAAGTTTCCCCTTTCTCCTTTGTATAAATCTGAGGCATCAGATGTTTGGATCCTAATGAGGCTCACTGCACAACATGTCTCCACTGCTAACACTTAAAGAAATGATCGCTTTATTTACCTAGGAAATCTATGCACTTAGATGGTGAGAAGGATGATTTTCATCATGTCTTTTTTTGGCTTAGGCAGATTAATATCTTCAGCAGCTTCTTCCATTGCTTCCTGCTAATTGTATGTAACTAAATCGGATATCTCTTGCTATATAAGACAACTTCAGCCTCATAAACCAAATAAGGGAACACTGAACAAAGAAAATGGAAGGGGACAGAAAATTGATGGGAATGCTATGCTGCTTAATAAATGCTAAAAAGGACACAGAACTGGATGGAATATGACCCGAGAAGCTACACATGCAAGTTCATCATGCTGCAAAATGTCTTACTTTCCCACCAAATTCAGTTGTTATCCACCTTGGTCTTGGATTGACTTTGAAATCAGTCCAGCACTCCTCTTGGAAAGCAGAAAAATTAAAATCATACGTAGGAAACATGCTCGTATCTGGGCTACTAGACAGGGGCATAACCATCTCTGTGCATGCCTGTACAACACAATGAATCAAGCAAAATGCACTAACATCATTAGGTCATTCTTTTTTTCCAGAGGCAAAACCTTTCATATTTTAAATTTAGGGGAACATTAATGAAGAGTAGGAATAACAGCTTTAGACCTGCCAGTTCCAGCCATTCATGCCATGAGGATCATCATCCAATTCAAAGCAATTGACTTCTCCAGTGTGATTGTAGTAGACACCAACACCTTCAGATACACGTTCCAGAATGCTAGTCCCATCTGGACAACCATCAATCTTTCTGCAGACCTAGTAACAAGAAGAATAGAACGTGCATCCAAATATGCTCAGCAGATATGTTCAAAACATTGTTCAGCATATGCTATGTTATGTGGGCTTTACATGTTGAAGTGTCTGACTCACCCAACACTCAAAAGTTCCAGGATAAAAGGATTCATCAGAAAAGAATCCAGAAAATGTTACAGCTAGGATGTATATATACCATAGAAAGAGTTTTGGCTAAGTATCACAAAGCCTGTGAGCAAGTTCAGTAAACTGGGAATGACCTTTCTTAACATAATGGGGGTGTAAAGTTTTAAAGTGGATGGTGTTGATTTCAGCCTGTTTCTTTTTCTTCTTTTTTTTCCCTTATTAATGCAAGTGGGCTTCTAGCGTCAGCAAGCAAACCTTGGCTAAATCTGTTTCTGCATCTCCCAACTCAGTAAGCAAACCTTTGCTTTGAAAATTTACTATATGTCAAAAAGCAAGAATAAAAACAGGGAAGTCAAAAAAGCAAGCCTAAAGACAGGACATTTAGAAACAAAATTAATTAGAGAATCATTTCCTTAAGATGTATGGACCGCCAAATTCCCTCAGCTACCACTCAAATTCATCTCAAGACACAAATTCAGAAAATCTTACTAGATGATTTTAATTAGAATTCCCTAGAAATTAGAAACAAAAAAGATGGCATCTGGTTACAGTGTTATTTCAGATAGAGAGAAATAGCATTATGTGGGACCGAGGTTTCATTTGATGATCAAGTTATACCAGAATCTTGACTTACCTCTCTTATAGGATGTCCAGGTAGAGGCATAAGAAAGTCAGAAGGATATGGATAGTTGACCATTGCCAAGTAGGAGTAAGCAGAATCCAGCCAATTAACCAGCTCTTCGGTGTTCTTTAACTCCCTACCAACAATCAGACTTCAATTAATTTAGGTAGCACAAAGGACGACACAATGACATTAAGCATTAGACTCCATGTAAGCTCAATTAGGTTGGTAAAAAATTGACTGAAGGATCATTGTCTTTGTTTACTTTACCGACATAACCGGAACATTCTTGTCAGTTGTGATAGACCATTCTCCTTCTGGCCTTCAGATATCAATGCATTCCAGGATGCTTTAATAGTGTTAAAGCAGCTAGTACTTTCACGCTGCAGTTTTCAGTAAAAAAATAAGATGACAAAGATGCACATAAGTATATTCACTTCAGTCAAGTGAAGCATGTTTAAAATTAACAACACACTTTAAAATCATTGGAGACAATGTCGTAGAACGATTCTGGTGGGACAATATCTTCAAACTGAAGTATCGGAGCAGAAGAAGCAAGTGCGCCTATGGCAATATGCGGATACTTTAGCCTCATCCATGCTGCTAACACTGCGAAAAATTACCATGCAAAACGTCTAATGAATCTCAAAGGGGGACAAGAAAACAAAAGAAAAATACCAATACATCAACAACTGGAATTTTCTGCCCAATCTAAATATCTTAAAATGTTCAAGAAGATGACTGATACATCAAAATTCTCTAGGGAAACTATTTTGACCGATCTATGCATAGTGAAGCACACTAGACAGGGAAAAAAATAGAGTTAAAATGGAGTTTGAAGGGCTTACTTACTTCCCCCATATGAACCACCGAAAAGAACAACGGGGCAAGCCTCAGCAGACAGGTTTCGCTTCAAGTTTGTGATCAACACCGAGAAATCAGCGAGTGCTTGGCCTGCAGTAAGATAAGACAAGGTGGCAGCATTCTTGTACGCTTCCTCTTGACTCCCAAATGGCATCGACTCGCCGTAATACCGATGCTATGAATCAATCAGTCAGCCAAAATGAGGCAACTATCAATCAAATTCCCATAAAGCCAACCAAAAAGTACCCATGTTCATAAAGGTACAGGCGCATTTGGGTCTTCATAAAAGCTTTCCAATTTTCTAAATTTTACCACGAAGGAAATCAAAGAAACTACTATATGCATGGAACTCCCAGTTTTCTTGAAATGTCCTTAGCATGGATCTTTATCGTCCAACTTTTGAAAAAATTCCACACTAAACTCACGGGACACAATCTCCCACACAAAGATTATGATGATTCCATAATATCCGAACTCAAGATTATTTTCTACCAAATGAGGATGATATCTAAATTGGAATCGCTTACATTGTTGCAACCAACATAATTGCAATGCAAGTAACGATTCAATTTCGTAAAAATTGGCCACCTTCTTGTAACGCCACTTACCATGACAATAATCACAGTAAGTGACGCCATTAAGGAATTCATATTATAGTTAATGAAGTAATCATATTCTAGAGAATTTGGATAGCAATAATAGGCTTACCTTCAATAAAACCTCTTGGAGGATTACAAGCCATCAAAAAGGCGACCAAGACTAACAAGATAGCTCCATGACCATGATCTCCTCCATGATGAATTGTCTCATTTCTTCTACAACAAACTCTCTTATTGGGATGTGCTTTTTCTCTTTGCTAATAAATAATCTTTCTAACCGTCCTTGTTCTGTTGGGGGACCATTAGAATCCCAAAGCACGTTGGGAAGATCACCATCCATAACAAACCAATTTTTCCTCAGATCCTTTCAAAACCCAAATCCCACTGCATGTCATCCCCTTACCATCCATAGCTAACCAAATGTTCTCACATTCTCAACAACTTAACCCTTTCAAATCCCGAATCCTACGGCACGCCATCCCCTCATCGCCCCTCGCCATCAACACCTTCTTCTCCCTTTCCCTCCTCAAAATGTCCCCCTGCATTGTATCCTTAACCCTCAAACATAAACTAAAAATTGAAGAATAATCAGTTATGGATTAGGGATTTGAAAAGGTTAAACTGTCAAGAACGTGGGAAAAATTGGTTTGCTATAGATGATAAGGGGATGACTAGCCGCAAGATTTGGGATTTGAAAGGTCTAAGGAAAAATTAGTTTATTATGGATGGTAATCTTTCCCAATGGAATGGGACAGCATTATATTTTAGCAAAGCAAAAAAGCACATCCGATAGTCTTCAAAGAAAAAACAAGTCAGTTCATCACGAAGGAGATCATGGTCATGAGAACAGCCATCCTCCTGGTCTTAGTCACCTTGTTTATGACTTGTAATCCTCTAGGAGGCCATCCTCCTGGTCTTAGTCACCTTTTTTGACTTGTAATCCTCTAGGAGGCTTTAAAGGTAAGCCTATTATGGCTATCCAAAATCTCATATATTTATTTCGTTAACTGTAATATGAATTCCCTAGTAGAATCATTTACCGTGATTATAGTCATGGTAAGTGGCATTACAATAAGGTAGCATAACAATGTACGCAATTCCAATTTTGATATCACCTCGTTTGGTAGAAAAAAAATCTCAAATTCGGATATTATGGATTCGTCATAATCGGATGGCTCATTATTACATGAATTCAACCAAAGCACTTACTTCAGGGAAAACCACCATGGCACCAAAGCTTGGGGCAATCTCCCACACGAAGCCTGTGTTGGCAGCGAACCACTCAATGTCGCCTTCATTGCCACAGTACACAAAAATGGGTCCGAGCTGATCGGGCCCTGACCAGTGCTCCGAGCTGATGAGGTATCGCTGGTTGAATGTCGGCAACTCTAAGAAGCTGAAGTGGTCAAGGCGCTGCTTGAAGTACCGCGTCTCATATCGGTACCGACGGAGCCGCTCCAGCCGTTGGTGGTTGTGGTTGCGGCAGTGGTGATGGTAGGGTTTGGAGGTTGAAAATCCACCAAGGAACTTAGGGGTGCGATGGGAGGAGATGGGTTTGAATGGCTGGGAAGATGATGATTGTTGTGCGAGGATGAAGAGCACGATAGAGAGGAGTAGCACAACAATGGCGTGTTTCGCCATTTTCACTTGCTCGTTGTCGTCGAAGAGCTCTATTCTTCATCAAGAATTTTTAAATATAGAGAAAATTCCAAATAAGTGTCAGTTTTCATTTTCTCAAATAAAAATCCGAATTAAATCTTGTTTCAAATAAAGATATAAGGTGCCATCATTTTATTAAATAAAGGCCTGAAGTGACTATATTTGTTTCGAATAAGGGTCTAACTCTCTGGCTATTTAAGGACATTTTCATCATTTGCCTTTTGAAAAAAAATTTCTTTTTTCTTCCTCTTTTTTCTTTTCCTTTTTCTGCTTTTTCTTCGCCAGTGGCCAATCAGCCACAGGCAGCTGGCGAGGTCTTGTAGGCCCTTTTGGCCCTTACCAATGGCAAGCAAGGGTCATTGAGCCCTCATCGGCCCTTGCCAGCAACCATTAGCCCTCGCTAGAAAGAGGGGGGGGGGGGAAGAAGAGAAGAACTAAAAAATAATGTAAAATAAAAATCGCATTTGGATGAAAACGCCCTTTAACGATCAAAATATATAGCTGACTAGCAACTAACAAGGGGGGGGAAGAAGAGAAGAACTAAAAAATAATGTAAAATAAAAATCGCATTTGGATGAAAACGCCCTTTAACGATCAAAATATATAGCTGACTAGCAACTAACAAGGTCAAACTCTCATTTGAAAATAACCATGGCCACTTTAGGCTTCTACTTGAGACAACCATAACCATTGCAAGCCCTTATTTGACACAAGATTCACTTTAGAGCCTTATTTGAGAAGTTGGCACTTCAAACCTTTATTTGAAAATTTCCCTTAAATATATGTGGTGATATGAGCAGGAAATCCAATTTAAATAGTTTGGTAATTGGATTATTACAAAAATTTTGAGATAAATTTACTTCAAATTAATTTTTTGACCATCAAAATCTCAAATTAGTAGATTTGTGATAAATTTACAATTCATTAATTTCCATTAAATTTTATTGTCAAATCACTGAATTAGATGATGACCACTTTAGGTCTTACGCTCTGTTTAGATTATGGTTTTTCATTATATTAATCTAATCTAAAGAAAATTGACATAGCATAAATTTGTCAAAAATATATTAGTTTGAAGTTTTTGATTGTCAAAAAACAATCATCTGGGATAAATTTGTCACGTGTACTAGTTTGAGTTTTTTTATGATCAAAATTTTTTGGTAAGGGTGAGCGGTTCCAAATTACTAATAGGTTCCAGTTGGAACATGAAATTTACTCGTCGGTACAAGTTCCTTATTTTTTGTAACCTAAAACCTACCCATCATAGCTCAAACTCAATACCTGGAACCTACCCAGTTACAAGTTCCAAGGTTGATTCCAAGGTGCAACAAGTTCGGTTTTTCTATGGTTTCTTTTTTAGTTAAGCAAAAACAAAGATGAACGGAGCTTCTCATTTGTCAAAAGTAACAAACCATAGAAGATGAACATGTAATCTGCACCTTAATCAACTTTTCACCAGAAAAAACCATGCTATATTGTCAAAATCAAGTCAGATCAAGATGAGCAGCTTCTCACAATGGTCACCTGCCTCTAGTTGAATTCAGCTTACAAGTACCCAAATTCTGGTACAACGGGTGCGATACTTACAAAGTACCCTCAGCTTAGAATTTATATGTCTAGCAATTAAAATTTGAAGCAAAACATCCACCACTAGCCCAAGCACAATAGAAAGACACATTACAATCACAAAATCCAAATCAGAACAGGTCAAGATCAGCACCTTCCAACAATTCCCAGATATAAGATTACAACGACAGTCACCTACTATCACACTAAAATCAGCAATTTAAGCAGATTATTTCCCATGCAAGGAGTTATTTGCTGGATTATAACAACTCAACAACATTACCTCCATGCAACACGAATTCTGGGAAGCATAGAAATAAAAACAAAATTGAAATTCTAGAGCTTGCTCTCCTGCTGTTATTATCTTGAAACAGAGCATGAAATATGCATTACCCAGTTCATGTTTACCCCAAGTCTTATGTAATGATGGTTAACTATTAAGAGGAATTTTGCATTAATAAACTTGTAAACTACATAGATCAAACAAACAAATTCGGTGTCATTCAGCTTCACCAACATGTCAGTCTAGAGAAGACCTTTAATACTCATATCAGATCAGAAAAGGCGACAAAAAAAAAGCGCCTCATCATCCTAAAATTACAAAATGCCCAAACTTGGGCCTTTGGGAGAGAGCTCTTCCTATGTGTGCATATGCGCTGTCTCTAACTTTTCTTGAAAATATGCGTAGTTTGGCAATCAATTGAGAAAATATGTTAACAAGTTTTCGGATATGATAATACCATGTATCATTTCTCAATCATACCTTGGGGGCATTTTATCAAACATATTATGGCCGACAATTTGAGGAGTAGATTTTACTCACTCCGATTCTAGATTATTGGACTGACTCAAATGCCAATGATTCGAAATCAAATGACCCAGCCCGACACATGGTTGAACAGAGAAGGTTGAACTTCGGTTCTAACTAAAATCAAACCAACGCATAGCAGCAAAGAATCAGACGTTACCTGATTTACAGACGATGACGAAGCCGCGACCCGTGAGTCAAGGGGAATAACAAGGAAATGGCAGAAGTTGAAGGCGCTGGAACGAGAAAAAGGAGAGAGCTTTGCCGGAGAGGAACGGTCGCCAGTGATGGAACCGGTGCACGGGAGGTCGTGCGGCTGGCGATTTCGGAGAGGAAAGCAGGAGAAGGACGAGAACCGGCGGTTCTTTGAAAAAATTAGAACGGGAACCGAGCCATGATGACTCCTTAGAATCCGGAGCCAAATCAGTTCCCAGATTCTCGATTCTACCCAAGAACCGTTCTCATCCTAATCGCGGGTGTACCTAATTTGTAGTTTTCGTGGCATTAATCCTTTTTTATTCGGATAATTTTCTTAATTTCAATTAGGTTTTGGTTTCTTAATTTAAAAAAATGTCAATAATTTCCTATTTTGGGGAGATAGCATCCTCAGATTTTGCTCCTCATGACAACATAATTTTCTTAATTTTCCTATTATGAGATGTAATTCTATTAAGAAGAAGGGACAGCTGCAAAAGCATCTTCAATTATGCTCCCCACGACAGTATATCATTTGCACACTTCAAAACTTTACATTTTGCATTTCTCCAAAATTAAAAATAAAATAAAAAAATGCTACCCTCGTCTAAATTCGACGACCGGCATGTATTGAGCCGGGCACCCCAACGGTGAGGAGCCATCACCCGACAACGATCCTATCACCTTCTCCCTTAGCCTCGCCCCTCCCCTCGCACCCCTTCTCTAGCAAGGCAAGCTAGCTCAAGGCTTGATGTGACACGGCCATGCAAGCACAACTTGAGCTCAATCATGACTGCTGGATCAATCCTAAATGATCTCAAGCCCACGCAGTGACCATTGTCCATCCATTCTACCGTTTAACCTCTTTATCAAAAAAAAAAAATCCTATTAATACATGTTATCAATCATTTGTTTAAATCTACTAATACCAAGTTTTATTTATGCTGATAAAACCTCTTAATATATTTTAAAATCAACAAACTTATTAGTGTTTTATAGCAATATTGATAAATGCATGAAATGAATATGTTTTAAGTAATACTCACACTTTAAAAAAAAAAGACTATTTATAACTGAAAGTCCTACATGAACAAGTCTCAAGTCATTATTTTTAGGGAAAATCTTAAATAAGTGCTAAAGTGCTTTCATTTTTTCAAATAAAAGTCCAAATTAAATATTATCTCAAAGAATGGCTTGAAATGATATATCAATCTCAAAGAAGAGCCTAAAGTGATTATGGTTGTTTCAAATAAGGGTCAAATCTTATTAGCTCCTCGGTCGACAAAATATTCCAACTAATCAAGGATATTTTTTTTTTGTTAAAATATAAGTTACATTTAAATTAAATTAGATTAAAAATTGAAAAGGATAAAACTTGAAAAAGAAGAAGAAGAAAATGCACCTTTTGCTTGTGGTTGTTGCCCCACTAGCGATGGGGCAGCGTTGCTAGAGGCAAGGACTGAACGCGCTTGGTGAGGGCTACTAGGCCTATGCAAGGGCTGGCAACTCTCACCAAATGTAAGAGAGGGCAATGGTGGGGCCGCGGCCCTATGTTTTTTCTTTTTTCTTTTTTGTTTTCTAAAAAGGAAAAAAAAAAAAAAAAAAGAAAAAAAAAGAAAATAATTTAAAATTTTAAAAGACAAAATTGCCCTTTACTACTACTAAGTTCATGCCCTTCTTTGAAATTGATATGAGCATTTCATGTTCTTATTTAAAATAAAATTCACTTCAAACTCTTATTTGAGAAAATGAGATAACTTTATCTTATTATTTGAAAAAAGAATGGTACTTTGGGTTCTTATTTGAAATTTTCCCTTATCTTCGACAAAAAATGGGTGTTCATATTCAAGAAGTAGGAAACAAACTTGGAGGATATCAGCAAGTGTTTTACTTGAATATTAACAAGGTTAATTAGTGAGTACGAGCTATCCTATTGTGTAAATATTGCAATGACAATCTTAAAAAGAAAATCAATATCTTTTAAAAAGGAAATCCATACTAGATCACTACAACGACTCTTAACTAGTTGGCCATCATCCTGTAGACAAAGTCTTTTCCTTAATGAAGTCTCTACTTATGGATACCAAAATTTGAATGCTTGGGCAACCAAATCAATGGGATCACCTATCTGAGCATCTACCTTAATCTTCTCATCAACGGTCCAACTACTAAGTATGCAAATTGAGTCTCACCGAGATTATTCAATGGGAAGTTTTGGATACCGAGGAGTATAAAAGAAAACCAAGATGCTCAAGAGATATATATTAATAGAAAACAATTCGAAAGTTCAAGAGAATTTCACAATCTTTTGTTATTTTGAAAGAGAGAGAGAGAGAGAGAGAGAGAGAGAGAGAGAGAGAGAGAGAGAGAGAGAGAGAGAGAGAGAGAGAGAGCTCTTACCATTGTAATTATTTGAGAAGTGTTGATAGAATGTCAATGTTGGATAGTGATGCCTATTAGCTTGTGTATGAACATTTTACCAACTTTGAGAAGAAGTGCTTGTGAGAGGTCTTACCATTGTAATTATTTGAGAAGTGTTGATAGAATGTCAATGTTGGATAGTGATGCCTATTAGCTTGTGTATGAGCATTTTACCAACTTTGAGAAGTGCTTGTGAATAAGCAACAATACTCACTATTGTAATTTCTCTTTCATTAACTAGGGGAATCCAGTCAATAAATTGTTAGCGTGGGATAGTGAACATAGGTATACTATATAAATTTGATGCAAAGCGTTTATCTCTCTACTTGTATTCACTAATTATCTTATAGAAACTTCTACATTGCTGAAATTACCAAAAGTCTAATCATATTAACACTCTATTTCTAATAGTTATACTCATGTCCACTATAACTCATTTTCTTTCTTTTTTTTTTTTTGGTCAAATACTTAAACATGTTGTTGATTTCGCACTTTTTTTGTCTAAGTCTTTTTTAAATTACTTGTTCACCCCTTCCCCCCAAGGTGATATTACTAGTCATTTCAATTTATAGGACAATCTTTTGAGAAAATAAATTATTTTGACAAAAAGGAAAAGAAGGCGTGATCTATGTAATGCTAGACGTCAATGAAATTTGTTTTTGCATAGTCTTTTTAATTAAAGATTGAAAATATCATCAAGGCTCTGTTGGATTATTTTTTTTTTCAAATTACTGCATCATAGCAAAATTAGATAATGTCTACTTGCATATTAGGGGTTTTCACCCAAAAAAAAAAGAACCAACTTTAACCTAGGGAACAATTTTGTTATTAAGTCCTCAATGTTGCATAAAAGGACCTCGACTTTCATCTCTTGGACAATTTTGGCACTGTGCTTCTCGTCATGACGTGTGTTCGTTGCTTCTGAGATGGCAAACAGATGCTGACATGAGTGTTATGTCAGCGTATATGACTTTGATAAACAATTAAAACGACGTGGTCTCCCAGCCAAATCGTGTGGATGGACAGAGAAAGAGCGAACTGAAAATTTTCTATTATAGAACGATGAACCGACATTATTCTATTCGGTCTCGCCTTTTTGTTTATGAACACCTTTACGAGCAACGAGTCCCTCCATTCTCTTTCCGAGCAATCTATAAAAAGGGAAGACCATCTACATATTCACATGCATGTCAGCCCTGTCCCCAGTTTAAACATTAGTTAGCAGCTCCCTTCGCCAGATAATAGTCGCGCAACCACTTCCGGATCAGCTTGATCTCGGTCGCTCTCTGTTCGACCAGCCAGTCGGGATCGTGCGCTGTTGCAGCACGCAAATCTAAGTGATGAGCGCCTGCAAAATGAAAACACAAAAAATGAATTAATCTCGGCCTCGACATCGTCGTCTGTGGCTAATCATGATATGCAGAACTGAAGGCGACTCCTAGAAGAGGCTAGGAAAGATTGCACAATATTTTGCAGCAGGAACAAGAAACAAAAAAGTCAGATTGTCAAGGCAGTGTCATCCTATAATAAGACTAGACTGCAAAATCGTCGAAGGGAAGGAGAGAACCATACAATCATTTTTGACTTAACCCACGTGGGAAAACAAGTCGAGTCGAACTATCACCCGACTTGATGTGATAACTCAAGAACTCGCTGGCGTTGTGGGCAACTTATTCTAGATCAAATTGACAACACTACTAAGTTGCATCGTATAAAACTGCTAGGGATGTTAGGATAGAGAGAACTTAATATCGCGAAGATAACAATGGAAATGGCACATCTTCTATACCGACAGATCAAAAGGTATCTTGCTGAACCAAATTGATCACATCATATGCTAGCATCTAGTATGAAGTTATGTGATAAGATTCAAAAGACTAGGGACAGGAACAAGGACATCTTTTGCTTGCATTTTTCGAAGCAAGAAGAGGTCTTACTCAGAAAAATGCAATCACGTTATATGTTTGCATCTTGCTAAGTATGAACTTAAAATATATGTGGCACATGACTTGGACAGGAACAAGAGTAACATCTTGTACTTGCATTTTGAAGCAACAAGGTGGGAATTATATCGAATTAAACGAAAAAATTCCACAGAAATCTTAGGCATTTTAAAGTGTGATGTCATGGAAGTGAACACAGTAGGTTCATTTGATGGAAGGAAAGTTAAATATTTCTTGGTGCCTCAACCGAGTAGACTTACTTGAGATAATTTGTTCATTGCAGCCCATCAAAAACAGAGACCACCTGTTAAAAAATCTTAGAAATAGAGATATGGTCTTCACTGAGAACACTGTCGTCACTGAAGAATGGAGGACGAACACTCCTATTATTCTAGATCTTAGTTTGTTATCACAGTGGCTGCCTTGAGATTTATATCTTCGCACTGATCATCTATCTTTGAAGAGCCATCAAATAAGATGAAATAGCACACAGCGGACTGAACACTGTTTCGAATTGGAAACTTTTGTAAAAGTATTGCTTGTACATTTTATAAGGGTGAGGGAAGTTAAGGAGGTAGGAGAGGGGGCACTAGTAAAATTTAAAAGGAATGGTGACTCTCGAAATGAAAAGAGGTGAGAGGATCAAATCAAAAATGATCTGAACAAGAGGCGTATGGACATTTCACCCTACAAGTTAACACGATGTAGGCTTCACACGAAGCACATTAAGTCTATATCACCAGATACATTTTCACATGGACAAAAACAACGCAAAGTAGGCATAGGCATGGTGTTTCACAGTAGAACACCATACATGCAGTGCCCCTATGACACATGAAGGTAAATATAGCTTCAAGTCACTAGTTCATTCTATGTCCTAGAAAGATTTTGAAAAAAATGGAGGAAAGAAATAGGACAAAGTAAGATTTCAATCCAAACATACCTTCTTGTGTGTTTAGAGCAATGATAGAATCAGACACATTTTGGGTCACACTGTGGCATAGAATCAATTGAATCAGAATACCAGATAATAATTTCAGTCAACCGACGGCTTTGACAAAAGATATTGAATGATCTACCTGCCACCACTCCAAGGATCAAGAAGGCCGTTTGAGAAGATGATGTTGCTTCCAAACGTTTTCAAAGTGGTCATGATATCCTTCAAAATGCGTCCAAAATTCATGTTGTAAGTCCACACGAATGATCTATTTACTACATAAGCAAGTGTCCAACAATCATATGTAAATATCATTGAAGTGCTACCTTAAAATTTATTTCTATAACCTAAAGGCCCTGAATACTCCAATTACCAAAGAATCCATGTCAAGTGATTGACTTGATCACATCCATAATCACAGGGAAATAATCCCAGAAAACCAAAGCTGCAACAATCATTGCCACTAAATTACTATAGGTTACTGATAATTGGCTGAGCATTTACTTGAAAACTCCCCATCATAGGCGATAAAGCAAAGCAGAGGTCTGTCCTTCTTATCTATGAGGCTGAGAGTTTATTTTTTTTTATTGCCATGCCTCTTTTTTTTTTTTTTTTTGGGGGCTTAGGCAGATTGAAATCTCCTGCCTAATGTTATCAGACAAATTCAGCTTCAACCTCATGACCTAAATAAAGGAGTACCGAACAGATATAATGGGACACGAATAGACAATCAATGGGAATGCCATGTTGCATAAGAAATGCTCGAGAGGTCACAGAACTGGATGGACTATGGCCCAAGAAGCTACACATGCAAGGTCATCGTGCTGCAAAACTTTAAGATAGAAATAATTAATTAATAAATAAATAAATATCACAGTGGCGTCTTACTTTCCCACCAAATTCAGTTGTTATCCACTCTGGTCTTGGATTGACTTTATATTCGGTCCGGCAATACTCTTTGTCAGCAGAAAGATCAAAATCATATCTGGGAAACATGCTCGTATGTGGGTTACTAGACATGGGCATTACCATCTCCGTGCATGACTGTACACCACAACGAAACAAGCGAGGACATCATTGGATCATTGTTCTCTTCCAGACGCAACACCTTTCATATATTAATTTTAGGGGGGAAAAAGAGGAGAATCAACAGTTTCAAACCTGCCAGTCCCAGCCAGCCATGCCATGAGGGTCATCATACAGATCAAAGCAATCAACTTTTCCGGTGTAATTATAGTAGACACTAACGCCTTCAAATACACGTTCCAGAATGCTAGTCCCATTTGGAAAACCGTCAATCTTTCTGCAGACCTTGTAAGGAGCCAAAAATGTGGTGCATCCAAATATGCTCAGCTGATATGTTTAATATATCGTAATGCATATGCTATATTATGTGAACACTACATGTTGAGATGTCTGATTTGCCCGACACTTGACATCACAGGATAACAGGACTAAGCTGAAGAGTTTAAATTGTATCTGGGCTCCTCGTGTCTGTAAGCAAGCTTTGGTTAAATCTGTTTCTGCATCTACCAACCCAACTTGTATTATTTCAAGTCTTACCCAGTTTATTTTTGTGCATAATAAGCTTTCGATACAAATATGTAACATGTGCTTTCAAAATTTACTAAATGTCAAAAAGCAAACATAAAGACGGGATTAAATTAAGCTAGCTTAACGACAGGTGTCGACACCTAAATTTCGTCATTTTATTTAGGATTTAATCGTGTACAAGATTAGGAATTAGTCGCAAAAAAAAAAAAAAAAAAAAGAGAAAAAGAAAAAAAAAAAAAAACGATCGAAAATAGTCGGGTCGGGCCGACCGGCTTTGGCCCGACCCACCCCTTTTCTACGCTCGTTTTCCTCCCTTCGGCCGGTCTTCGCTGCAAGACCTGCAAGAAAGAACAGAGAAAACAGATCAGCAGCGGCAAAGAGCGAAGGAGCAGCGATGGAGGAGCAGGGAGATCGGGATGATAGCGTGATCTGCGGGTCGGGAATGCTTGGCTGGCAACTGGCATGGCCGTGGTCTTCGTGCGAGGTCCTGCAAAAGATAAAGAGAGCAAAAAAGGAAAGAGACAAAAAAGAGGAGAACGGAGAGGGAGTCGGGGGCGAGAGGAGTCCTGGAGAGGGAGAGCGGGAGCGAGAGAAGTGCTCGAGATCCCACTTCTTGACCCCCTTCTTCTGGAACTGTGAGAAACCAAGAGAGAGCTAAGGACCGACGGAAAAAACACAGAGAGCGACACAGGGGAGGCACAGTGAGAGAAGGAGAGAGAACGCGCAAAGAGAGAAGAAGTTCGAGCCAGGAAGCTACTAAGGGAGAGCAAGGGAGCTTCAGCTGTTGCTTCAGCTGCGCGTGAGCCCCGCCGGACGACCCCTCGGCCAACGTCCTCAAGTCGAATCCGGTAGGTCCTTCTCACGCCCTATTTTCACCTTGTTCTGTGCATCCCGGGCTGGAGTTTGCGATCGACTGGTTTGCGTGAACTCCGGCGTTGTCCACTCCCTCTCTGGTTGTTGTATGTCTTATTGTTTATTGGTGAGAGTCTCGGTTTGGGTCCAAGTCCTGGTTGAGCTAGAAACCGTGTGATTCGGTAGCGTACTCGACTTGTTCGGTAAAATGTCTGAATGAGATCTAGTCTTGTTTCGTCGTTTTGAATCGGAGTCTGAGTTGCTTAGGTACTGTCCCACCTAGCCGAGGTTTTCATGTGATTTTTTTAGCGTCTCAAACATAGCCACACCACTCGACCCGCGGCCGCTGTTGTTGCGACGCACAAAGGCCGCTGACCTCTTTTGTTCCGGGGCACAAGCGACGGATCTCGTGGACATCGAGTCGCCTCCGGTCGGACGAGAGCTGAGCATTAGGCTCGGCTTGGTCAAGGCGGTGCCGTCACGCCTCAGTTGGACTCAGAAACGCAGCATCTTGTGACAGCATCACCTCCGTCGCGACTGGTCCATTGCAAAGCAGCAGGTCGCGAGATGGGTCAGCGGCCAAGCCCAATATTGTCGCTGGACTTTCGTCGTCAATGCCCTGTGTAGTTGGCGGCCAAAGAAATGCTGGTGTTAAGAGTTTTAGTTTTCTAGAAATGAGTTGCAGACGGAGAGAGACGATCGGGGAAGAAGACCAGGGAAGAAAACGACTAAAAAGAAAGGCTTAAAAAATTAAAAAATAAAATAAAAAGGGGAAGTGAAAAGAAATTAAACAAAAAACAAAAACAAAAGATAGAAAGGTGGAAAAGGCGTGGGGGCAGACGTCCTGTGAAGATGGCGTGTATGAGAAGATGGTGCAGTGAAAAAGACAAGACATAGAAGAAGCCAAAAAAAAAAAAAAAAAAAATTTAAAAATCTTAATTTTCTTTTTCAATCCGACAGGGTCAAATCTGGGTTTGGGTCGGGTCAATGGCCGAATCAGATTTACCCAGCCCGAACCCATTTTCTCGAATATAATAATATTAAATATTAAAAATATATTAAATTTAAAAAAAAATCAAATTTTTAAAAAAATCAAAAAATCAAAAAATTTCGAAAAATAATAAAAATTCAAAAAGATTTCCGAAAATTCACAAACTCAGAAAGCATTAAAAATTCGACCTTTTTCTTAACTTAAAAAAATTGAAAAAAAAATTAATTTTTATTTTTATTTTATTAAAAAATTTAATAAAAAAAAATTAATTAAAAAAATTTCGAAAATCTAAAAATTGTAGGGTTTGGTTGGCAATTGTTATGTCTCGCTTTCTTAGTATAATTAAATCTTTATTTGCTTGTGCATTGATTATATCGCGTGTTTAATTTGCATATTTGATTATGTTTAATTACACGTGTTCGATTTTACAGCAATTAGGATTTTGGTAGTTGTGATCGTTACTTTAATGATTGCGTACCTGCATGATCACCTCACATGTTAATGGATATATGTAAGATTAATCAAATCTGCCTGACAAAAATCTTTTATTTTAAAGTGAACAAGATTAGGTACCGAAAGGGCACTAATTGGTCAATTAGTGTAATCAAGTCCCCGACCCTAGATTCTCTGGTTACGTAGAAAGTGTGGCACACTCCCGTGCCTCACTTGGTTTCTAGCCGACCCCAATAGGCTAGTGGCGACTCCTTTTGTGCGAAATTTTTTTAAAAAATATCTCCAATGTCATGCGGGGTATGGGCTTGGGAGAGCCCGCGTCTAATCAGGGGCCTTAGGCCCGTCCTTTAGGCAATACCCCTAAACCTGTTCCCTCCCCCCGAGGGGTAGGTCGCGACAGCTTGGCGACTCCGCTGGGGACTTGGTTTTAAACCTTAGAGGACTTAAGCCAAAATTAATCTTGTTCAAAAATATTTTTGTTTGGCAGCAAGGATTCCAGGTACGTCCCTAACATTAAAAGTGTTAAATGTTTTTGCAGAATGGGAGGTATAAGGGGAAGTGTTTGCTTACCTTTGTCTTGCAGGGGGTGTAGGAATGTATGATTTATTTTTTATGTATGAAGTGCTGGTTGCTTATACATTGCCATGCCTGTATTCCCTGCATTGCACTACACCCTAGCACACATAACCTGCCGCCGGACCTGGGCCGCATAGGATCACTTAGGATGGTGTTGAGGTGGATACCACTCCGACTACAACCGCGTAGTACGAGTCGCCCATCTCTACCCCGAAATTTCTTTCTTCACGTCGAAGGTACCCACCTCGGTCTGCGAGCATGCGACACGGGTCGGTTCTTTGACGAAACCGGAGTCATGGGTAACACGACCTAGCCACAAGCTTGTTGGTTCAGTCCTGTGATCCCATGGCTTCATTTTGGGCCGTATAGAGTAGAAATCGAACCACATTCCATGTGCATGTTTATGTGATTGAAAAAAAAGCATGAGACAAAGGTCGGCACCCATTGTAAGTATCATTCCCATTTTTATTTGCTCATTTTGTATTGCATTTTCATCTTGAAATCCGTGGAAACCAATCGAATGCCTTCGGCGCTGTAGGCTTATGATTAAAAAAATTGGCAGTCACTTTTGATAAGTGAACATTGAAAGCAAGTTCTAAACACTGTGATTTGGCCTTGTTGAACACGTGGTTTTGTTTAAATTTCTAGTTATGGACTCGAAATCATTTTAAAAAAAAAATAAAAAAAAATTCACAAAAAAAAACTTTCAAGTTGTGATTTTATATTGGGGCACAAAAATTGAAATTGCATTTTTTGTCAAATTTTCTTATTCTCATATTTTGGGACCATAATGCAAATCATTGTGTACAAATTCCTCAAAATAGAAATCACTTCATTTTTCTAGGAGTAAAATCACAAATCAATCTTTCAAAAATCAATGACACTATAAGAGTGGATATTCGATTGATGGCTGTAAATTGATAATTTTAATGATGCCTTCTCTTATGATAAAATCTTGGCGAAATATTAAAGTCCTGTAATAAGGATTGTGGGGCATGTATCGTCGCCTCGATTTTGTTGTAAGAAGCGACGTCATTAAAATATCATTTTCTCTTATTCACACATTGACATTGTCGTCTTTTTGCAGGTTATGCGCGATGCTCTTTGACATTCTCATGGTGACCATTCAAGGAAGTGAATTCTAGAGCTAGGACAAGAGTTGTTTTTTTTACCTTCATCTGTAAAAGAGTCTCTTGTATTTTATTATTGTCTTTACTCTTGTTAAGAGTCGTGTTTTCCGTTTTGAGTTTTGATTGTGAATCCAATTAATGCCTTTGTAAATCACGCGACTCATTTTTTTTTTTTTTTATGATGGAATTCAACTACATGGAAATCATCCCTTAAAAAAAAAAAAAAAAAAAAAAAAAAAAAGGACTCATGAGTGTTTCAAGTGAATCTTTACGTCTATCTTCCAAAATAAATTTCAAGAAAACTTTGCTTAAGGCCCTCTCTTCACAAAATCGCTTTCTTCAGTAGGACGATGAGTTTATTTGAGATAGACATTTGCTCATTCTAAAAGATAGAAGTGTAGACTTATAGAACTTGAGGAGTAAGCATGCATCGAAACATCCTCGGCACCAATTTTTTATAGAGGCGGAACGAAGGTGAATTCCATTCTAGGAAGTTTTGTTATTCGCAAATTTCTTAGATGCCTAAACAACCCATCGATCTTGTTCACTTTGCATGATGAGACAAATTAATGGAGTTGCCAAGCATCCAAAAGGCGAAATTGAAGGAAGAGTAAATTGTATCGATTTCTGTTATCCAATTCTAATGCCGTTTCTGACATGACTTTCTTTTCATTGTCAAGGAGATATCAAGAGCGCCAAGTTTTGTAACGTTCCCAACAAACACGATGGAGCACTTTTAAGTCATGTTTCATCTTAAACAAAAAAGATTCAAATGAAACAAAGGGGCAATATTCCTCCATGAGAGATACCTTGGGATGTTGATCGCCCAACTTTGAAAAGGAGGAAGACATCAAATGCTTAAGGGCAAATGTAAGTGAAAGGTAATGCCAAGTTACCAAATATCTACGAGGGTGAACCCAAGAGATGTTAGCCCTCAAAGGATAAAAGCGAGTGAAGGGTAATAATGTATCGTTCCAACATTTCAATCCCTAAAGATCTTTGCGCTAACATATTCTTTTACATTCTTTACAGGTTATCGGGTCGCCATGCCGCAGTTAAGTACCCTTCTTCTCAATCCTTTTTTTTTTCTAACTAAAAAAAGAAAAAGAAAATTTCCATTACAAAAGAAAAAAAAAAACCTTTGGCACTTTCTTAGAGACAAGCACAAAAATGAGAAAAGAAAAAATTACAAACCTTTTGAGCATCCTTTCTATCTCAAAATTGTTTTCTTGTCTTGTGGATTATTCATTTTGAATCAAAATTCCCTATGGAGATTGATATACTCGAATGATCTCGGCATAATGAAATGGAAATGTTAACCATGCCAAACAAGAAGTGCTTAGGATGAAGAAAGGCAAGCTCATTTCCAAACACGTCATTCAAACACTTTTGAGAGTTGAGTGAAAAGAGACCTTCTCTTAGGACGAAGGATTCATTCGCATTGAGCGCAAAGATCGAAATGATAAAGGCGTTTCCTTCATCAATCCCAAGCATTGCACGGATCTCTTGTTACCCATTTGGGCTGAAAAAAAAAAAAAAAAAAAAAGATGATCCTTCAAAAGTACCCTTATCGAGAACGACCCTACATTGGGGCAACATAGGAGGTTACGGTCGTGTTGTAAAACGAAAGGTTGAGAAAGATTCTATTACTTTCACTTACATCAATCTTCTTGTGGTAGCTTCAGAGGAATTCTCATCGGAGCTTGACTCATCCCAAGGTGAAGAAGAGCATTTCCTTCTTTACCCAAACACTGATACCCATTGCTATAACCAATTTGGGCCTGATTATTCATTTCTGAATCCCGAGCGGTGATCATCTCCCTTCACTGGGGCAAGGCATAAGAATTGACCAAATATAATTGACAATCACAAGGAAATGTGAAAAGCATCTCGAAAGTCATAAGAGCTATAAAAGTTCAAAGAAAAAAAAGTTCGATAAAATAGGGGGCATGAAAAAGCAGTGTACCTGGCAAAAGCAAGGCCAATACCCGTCAAGAAAAAGAAAGCCAAAAGGCTGCATCTTATGTGAAAAAAATTATCGAAGTCCAAGTGCCCGAGTAAAAAAAATCATCACAAGTGCAAAGAAAATTAGGAGGAGCAAACCTCCATACAGAAATGGTTGATCAAGGGACTTTCGAGATGTGCTCTATCTCAAAAGCCAAGTGACTTCAAAGGATCGAATGACACGGTCATGATGCTATGATGATCACTGACTCTTAAAAACCTCCTCGAGAATTTTAAGCCTTTCAAGCCTTTCCTGAGCCAACATTACAACCCTCTTCCGAAGTCTCTTCTGATTGGGATGGTTTGAGTGAAAATGAGAATGCCACGAAGAAGCTATTGCTTGAAGAAGTGGAAGTAATCCTATCTTGTCTTATCTTTCAAGTTCTCGACTTGTAAACCCGACGAAGATAGCAACAAGTGTTCCTCTATTGGCCTCAAAGCAATAATTCCTTTGTGTAAGCCCTAAATGAGCCTATATTGCGGTCCTTTCAAAAGACCTTTTTGATCGATCATATTGTGCTCATCGCGAATGTTTCTGAAAGCCTTTGATCTGGGTTATGTGAGGTACCCTCAACAACCAGTTATCTCCCACATGAATGAGTGGGATCAAGCAGCCATTTTATCGAAAGTGCGTGAGAAGCCCTTTCTGACTAAGAAGCTCTAGTTTGGCATGCTTAATGAGCCTTGTTCATGAGTCGTGATCGTCTTGATGAGAACTTGACTCCTAGAGAATTTGATGATTAATGATATATCCACAAGCAAGATGACAATTTTGCGCCATATGATGTTGATTGAAATCAAATGTTTTTTCCAAAACAGTTGGACTTAGCTTGATTAGCTTGTTCAATTAATGCTACAATAATGCCAATACGTCTCTTGATGACATCTCTAATGGCATTCACTCAAGTTGAGTTTGATAGGATTCCTCAGTGAAGCCATGCAGTTTTTAAAAGGGTTAGCGGGTGCCTCCTTAAAAATCAAGGGTTCATGGTCAGCCTTAAACCATGCCATCTCCAAAGGTTCATGGTCAGCCTTAAACCATGTCATCTCTAAAGGTTCATGGTCAGCCTTAAACCATGTCATCTCCAAAGGTTCATGGTCAGCCTTAAACCATGTCATATACATGGTTCGTGGGTCTATCCTTAAACCACACGGTTCGTGGGTCTATCCTTAAACCATAGGGTTTGTGGCTTTCCTAAACCACACGGTTCGTGGGTCTATCCTTAAACCACAAGGTTTGTGGGTCTATCCTTAAACCACAAGGTTGGTGGGTTTATCCTTAAACCACGGGGTTGGTGGCTTTCCTAAACCACACGGTTCGTGGGCCTTTCTAAACCACAAGGTTCGTGGATCTATCCTTAAATCACAAGGTTGGTGGGTGTATCCTTAAACCACGGGGTTGGTGGCTTTCCTAAACCACACGGTTCGTGGGTCTATCATTAAACCACAAGGTTAGTGGGTTTATCCTTAAACCATGGGGTTGGTGGCTTTTCCTAAACCACACGGTTCGTGGGACTATCCTTAAACCACAAGGTTCATGGTCAACCTTCAACCATGTCATCTTCTTATGACCCGGTGGGCTTTCCGCAGCCCGGAGTCCTTCAACCCCTTTCTTATGACCCGGTGGGCTTTCCGTAGCCCGGAGTCCTTCAATCCCCTTCTTATGACCCGGTGGGCTTTCCGTAGCCCGGAGTCCTTCAATCCCCTTCTTATGACCCGGTGGGCTTTCCGCAGCCCGGAGTCCTTCAACCCCTTCTTATGACCCGGTGGGCTTTCCGTAGCCCGGAGTCCTTCAATCTCCTTCTTATGACCCGGTGGGCTTTCCGTAGCCCGGAGTCCTTCAATCTCCTTCTTATGACCCGGTGGGCTTTCCGTAGCCCGGAGTCCTTCAACCCCCTTCTTATGACCCGGTGGGCTTTCCGTAGCTCGGAGTCCTTCAACCCCCTTCTTATGACCCGGTGGGCTTTCCGTAGCCCGGAGTCCTTCAACCCCATTCTTATGACCCGATAGGCTTTCCGTAGCCCGGAGTCCTTCAATCCCCTTCTTATGACCCGGTGAGCTTTCCGTAGCCCGGAGTCCTTCAACCCCCTTCTTATGACTCGGTGGGCTTTCCGTAGCTCTGAGTCCCTCTCTTTCTTCTTATGACCCGGTACACTTCTGTAGCTCGGAGTCTTTCTTCCTCTTATTGATAAGACGTGCTTTCATAGTTATGAGTCCTTTTCGTTGACCAGACGCGTGCCTATGCACCCAGGGTCTCTCCGTCACCCAAATAATTTAGGTGTCTTCTGTCTTTAAATGCAACCTCTTCGAGCTCCCATTCAAAGAGGGGCAGCTGTCGACACCTAAATTTCGTCATTTTATTTAGGATTTAATCGTGTACAAGATTAGGAATTAGTCGCAAAAAAAAAAAAAAAAAAAAAAAGAGAAAAAAAAAAAAAAACGATCGAAAATGGTCGGGTCGGGCCGGGTCGGCTTTGGCCCGACCCACCCTTTTCTTTCTCCTCCTCCCCGCGTTGGGCCGACCCAAGCATCCTTTCTCCTTCGGCTCAGCCCACGCTCGTTTTCCTCCCTTCGGCCGGTCTTCGGCTCCGCAAGACTCGCAAGAAAGAACAGAAAACGACGGCAAAAAGAAGGAGCGGCGATGGAGGAGCGGGGAGATCGGGATGATAGCGTGATCTCGCGGGTCGGGGAATGCTTGGCTGGCAACCGGCATGGCCGTGGTCTTCGTGCGAGGTCCCGCAAAGATAAAGAGAGCAAAAAAGGAAAGAGACAAAAAGAGGAGAACGGAGAGGGAGTCGGGGGCGAGAGGAGTCCTGGAGAGGGAGAGCGGGAGCGAGAGAAGTGCTCGAGATCCCACTTCTTGACCCCCTTCTTCCGGAACTGAGAAACCAAGAGAGAGCTAAGGACCGACGGAAAAAACACGAGAGCGACACGGGGAGGCACGGTGAGAGAAGGAGAGAGAACGCGCAAAGAGAGAAGAAGTTCGAGCCGGGAAGCTACTAAGGGAGAGCAAGGGAGCTTCAGCTGTTGCTTCAGCTGCGCGTGAGCCCCGGACGACCCCTCGGCCAACGTCCTCAAGTCGAATCCGGTAGGTCCTTCTCACGCCCTATTTTCACCTTGTTCTGTGCATCCCGGGCTGGAGTTTGCGATCGGCGGTTTGCGTGAACTCCGGCGTTGTCCACTCCCTCTCTCGGTTGTTGTATGTCTTATTGTTTATTGGTGAGAGTCTCGGTTTGGGTCCAAGTCCTGGTTGAGCTAGAAACCGTGTGATTCGATAGCGTACTCGACTTGTTCGGTAAAATGTCCGAATGAGATCTAGTCTTGTTTCGTCGTTTTGAATCGGAGTCTGAGTTGCTTAGGTACTGTCCCACCTAGCCGAGGTTTTCATGTGATTTTTTTAGCGTCTCAAACATAGCCACACCACTCGACCCGCGGCCGCTGTTGTTGCGACGCACAAAGGCCGCGGACCTCTTTTGTTCCTCGGGGCACAAGCGACGGATCTCGTGGACATCGAGTCGCCTCCGGTCGGACGAGAGCTGAGCATTAGGCTCGGCTTGGTCAAGGCGGTGCCGTCACGCCTCGATTGGACTCGAAACGCAGCATCTTGTGACAGCATCACCTCCGTCGCGACTGGTCCATTGCAAAGCAGAGGTCGCGAGATGGGTCAGCGGCCAAGCCCAATATTGTCGCTGGACTTTCGTCGTCAATGCCCTGTGTAGTTGGCGGCCAAAGAAATGCTGGTGTTAAGAGTTTTAGTTTTCTAGAAATGAGTTGCAGACGGAGAGAGACGATCGGGGAAGAAGACCAGGGAAGAAAACGACTAAAAAGAAAGGCTTAAAAAATTAAAAAATAAAATAAAAAGGGGAAGTGAAAAGAAATTAAACAAAAAACAAAAACAAAAGATAGAAAGGTGGAAAAGGCGTGGGGGCAGACGTCCTGTGAAGATGGCGTGTATGAGAAGATGGTGCAGTGAAAAAGACAAGACATAGAAGAAGCCAAAAAAAAAAAAAAAAAAATTTAAAAATCTTAATTTTCTTTTTCAATCCGACAGGGTCAAATCTGGGTTTGGGTCGGGTCAATGGCCGAATCAGATTTACCCAGCCCGAACCCATTTTCTCGAATATAATAATATTAAATATTAAAAATATATTAAATTTAAAAAAAAATCAAATTTTTAAAAAAATCAAAAAATCAAAAAATTTCGAAAAATAATAAAAATTCAAAAAGATTTCCGAAAATTCACAAACTCAGAAAGCATTAAAAATTCGACCTTTTTCTTAACTTAAAAAAATTGAAAAAAAAATTAATTTTTATTTTTATTTTATTAAAAAATTTAATAAAAAAAAATTAATTAAAAAAATTTCGAAAATCTAAAAATTGTAGGGTTTGGTTGGCAATTGTTATGTCTCGCTTTCTTAGTATAATTAAATCTTTATTTGCTTGTGCATTGATTATATCGCGTGTTTAATTTGCATATTTGATTATGTTTAATTACACGTGTTCGATTTTACAGCAATTAGGATTTTGGTAGTTGTGATCGTTACTTTAATGATTGCGTACCTGCATGATCACCTCACATGTTAATGGATATATGTAAGATTAATCAAATCTGCACGACAAAAATCTTTTATTTTAAAGTGAACAAGATTAGGTACGAAAGGGCACTAATTGGTCAATTAGTGTAATCAAGTCCCCGACCCTAGATTCTCTGGTTACGTAGAAAGTGTGGCATACTCCCGTGCCTCACTTAGTTTCTAGCCGACCCCAATAGGCTAGTTGCGACTCCTTTTGTGCGAATTTTTTTAAAAAAATATCTCCAATGTCATGCGGGGTATGGGCTTGGGAGAGCCCGCGTCTAATCAGGGGCCTTAGGCCCGTCCTTTGGGCAATACCCCTAAACCTGTTCCCTCCCCCCGAGGGGTAGGTCGCGACAACAGGGCATTCAAAAACAATCAGTTACAGAATAATTTCCTCAAGATGTAATGACCACCAAATTCCCTCTGCTTTCACTATGATGCACCTCAAAACACATATTTCAGAAAATAATAAAAGATGGTTTTTGTTAGAATTCCCTAGAAACTACAAGAAAAAAAGAAGGCATCATGTCACAATACTATTTCAGATAAAGAGAAATAGCAATGATCAAGTTATATCAGAATCTTGACTGACCTCTCTTATCGGGTATCCAGGTAGAGGCATAAGGAAGTCAGAAGGATATGGATAGTTGACCATTGCCAAATTGGAGTAAGCATTATCCAGCCAACCAGCTAGGTCTTCTGAATCCTTTAACTCCCTACCAAAATTCAGACTTCAACTAATTTAGGCATCACAAAGTATGATGCTATGACATTAAGCATTAGAAGTTCCTTTAAACACAATGAGGTTGGTAACTGTTGGAATTTGTGATCCAATTCTAGAAACTTCAAGATAGAATTGAGCTAGAAAATTTAAGAAAAATTCTAGAAGAATCTACAAGCTACCATCTCTTGTAATTTCTAGAATACTCCATGTTATGTACCTATTGGTAGAGAAGTCTAGAGACTTCCTCTACCTACTTTGGAAGCCTATATAAAGGAGCAAGTGCTCCATGTTTTGGAAAAGGGAGCTAACTATATAAACCACATCATGTAGCTCCCTCACTAACAACACCTCAACTATTGTAAAATTATTTTCATAAACTAATGAAACTATGTCCCATATCCCAAAAAACAAAAAACAAAAAACAAAAAAACAAAAAAATATCTAACATGGTATCAGAGCCAAGTTATCGAATGGTTATGGGCGTTTGTCCTCACCATCCTCAACTAAAAAGGCCAGAGCCCGAGCGAGAGCCAACAGAGCCAGAGCCGGAGCCAGAGCCAGAATCAAAGGCCAGAGCCCGAGCGAGAGCCAACAGAGCCAGAGCTGGAGCCAGAGCCAAAGCCGGAGCCGGAGCCAGAGCCAGAGCCTACGAGAGCCAGAGCCCGAGCCCGAGCTAACAACTACCACTAAGAACAATTTGATGTCCCGAGACATATGGGTCATCATTGAAGAAAAGACATGTACATTTGAAGGTGGGTGCAAGTGTTCCGACAAGAGAATGCGAGGGATTGTGGAAGGAAGACAACACAAAAGGCATGGGACAAATTAGAAGAAAAATCTCAAGGTATGTCTGAGACTTTACAACACAAGTCCGGATTATCCCAAAATTGGATCAAGGGGGAGTGTTGGAATTTGTGATCCAATTCTAGAAACTTCAAGATAGAATTGAGCTAGAAAATTTAAGAAAAATTCTAGAAGAATCTACAAGCTACCATCTCTTGTAATTTCTAGAATACTCCATGTTATGTACCTATTGGTAGAGAAGTCTAGAGACTTCCTCCACCTACTTTGGAAGCCTATATAAAGGAGCAAGTGCTCCATGTTTTGGATAAGGGAGCTAACCATAAAAACCACATCATGTAGCTCCCTCATCAATACCCCCTTCAACTATTGTATAATCATCTTTTCTTCTTGGAAAACTATCTTTGTCCCATAAACCTTCTCAAAATATCCTATCCTTGTCCATTCTCTATCAAATATAAACTATACCATACTTCCGCACATGCACATCCAAAAAAATTTCTAACAGTAACAAATTGACTGAAGGATCATGGTCTTTGTTTACTTTACCCACATAACCGGAACATTCTCGTCAGTCGGGAGAGACCATTCTTCTTCTGGCCTTCAGCTGTCAATGCATTCCAGGATGCTTTAATAGTGTTAAAGCAGCTAGCACTTTCACGCTGCAATTTTCAGTCCAGAAATAAGATGACATAGATGCATGCGAGTGCATTCACTTCAGACAAGCCAAGCAAGGTCAAAATTAAACAACCCACTTTAAAATCATTGGAGACGATGTCGTAGAACGAGTCTGGCTCCGCAATTTCTGGAAACTGAAGTATTGGAGCTGAAGAAGCAAGTGCGCCTATGGCTATATTTGGATACTTTAACCTCATCCATGCTGCTAACACTGTTAAAGATTACCTTGCAAAATTTGTAAAGGATCTCAAGGGGGAACAAGAAATTGAAAAATGTAAAAAATGACCTATACATCAGCAACTTCGATTTTCTGCACAGGCCTAAAATCTTAAATGTTCAAGAAGATGAACAATTCATCAAAATTCTCCAGGTAAACTATTTTGCCTTATCTATGCGTAGCGAAACACACTAGACCAAAAACAAAGAAATAGAGTTCAAACCGGAGCTTAAAGAGCTTACTTACTTCCACCATATGAACCACCAAAAAGAACAACAGGGCAGGCCTCAGCAGACAAGTTTCGCTTCAAGCTCGTGATCAACTCGGTGAAATCAGCCAGCGCCTGCTCCGTAGTAAGATATGACAGGGTAGCAGCGTTCTTGTACGCTTTCTCTTTACTCCCAAAGGGCATTGACTTACCGTAATACCGATGCTGCGAATCATCAATGAAAAAAAATGAGGGAACCGTCAATCAAACTCCAATAACACCAGCCAAAAATACATATATTTATGGAAGAAGGGGGGCATTTGGTGTTTTTTTTATAAGCTTTCAAGTTCTGAAATTTCACCACGAATTGAAGGAAATAGAGAAACTGTTCTATACTCCGGGGCTTTCAGTCTTCTTGAAATAGCCTTAGCATGATATTGTCTAACTTTCGAAAATATTCCACACAAAAAAGATGCACGAGTTTGATAGGAGCACCTACTTCAGGGAAAACCACCATTGCACCAAAGCTTGGGGCTATCTCCCATACGAAGCCCGTGTTCGCGGCGAACCACTCAATATCACCTTCGTTTCCGCAGTACATGAAGATGGGTCCGAGCCGTTTGGGCCCAGACCAGTGCTCCGAGCTGATGAGGTATCGCTGGCTAAACTTCGGGAGCTTCGAGAAGCTGAAGTGGTCGAGGCGCTGCTCGAAGTACCGCGTCTCGTATCGGTACTGGGGAACCTGCTTCAAGAGCTGGCTGTCGTATAGGCTGGGGAGCTTGGAGGTTGAGAATTTTCCGGGGAACCTCGGTGCGCGACGGGAGGAGACGGATTTGAAAGGCTGGGAACATGATGATTGCGGAGCGAGGGTGAGGAGGGCGATAGAGAATGATAACACAGCGATGGCGTGCTTCGCCATTTTCTGCATTATCTCAAGGAGTTTGCCCGATATCCATGCAAACCATTCCACGATGGTTGATGATATATATTCAGAAATTCTGGGTCTCCCCCTTAGATTTCGCATATTTTTCAGGATTGGCCATTAGCTTTCTTTGGATTGTCCATTTCTTTCGAGATCGTGCATTACCTTCTTTTGACTGTACATATTATCAATTTATTCTAATTTATTGTAATGATATCACAATACTCTGTTACTTTAGATTGTCATTAAAAAAACTTATAGGTTCATGTAGAAATTACACAATTCTCTTTTTTCGCTTTATTTTATAGATATCGCTAAAATCCCTATCTTTTAAATCACAATAGATTTCCCGATATATCTACGGCGAAATACTGAGGAAAAGTTTGATCTATGAGAATATTTTTTATAACATAGTATATGTTTTCTTTCTTCCAATAACCAAAAATAATTCACCAAAATGAGATTAGGTAGCAATTTACAGAACTTCTTTAATGCATTCTATGTTGTCTTTAAATGTATCTCATGTTGCATAAGCTAAAACTTTTTGTTGATCTTATTCCATTAATATTTTAGCTAACTCCTGAAAATCGTCCTTTAATTAATTTTTTTCAGATTGCACCATGCGGAGTATGAATAAATCAATTAGTTACGAAAGATCGTACTTTTAAATATTATTATGATAGTCTTTCCACTTATGGAACTTCCTTAGAGATTCTAAATAACCTTCTGAACAAAATGTTTATCTCTTTGTAACGTGTAGCATCAATTAAATTCAATTTATCTTCTTACTTAAATCAATGATCCACGTCAACTCTTCACCAAAATAATTACTTTTATTTTTTGCAAGAAAGCTAATTACGGCTAAACAAGCCACCTTACTTATTGGATGTAAAGTTTATTAGTCTTGAGTTTTCGTACATCCATTTAACCAAGGGTATATCTAAGTGATTTTCATCTTTAATCCTTATTTCATGCAAATTCACTTATAAAATAAATGAATACTCATATTCTCAAAAATCATTCATCAAACAAAATTTGTTTTCGGGATTATGTCACATGTAATTATTGGCTGCGCTTTTTTCGCTCATTATTTAGCTTAGACACTTTCTATTACAATGTTTTGATTATACTCTTATGTGACTTCGCTTTTAGCATTATTCTCCTCTTTTTATTTGGTCAAATATATTGTCCCTCCAAATTTTTCGTCTTTTCTATTCTTGGGATCCCACTTTCCGTTTTCTTCTTTATCTTTCCATACTACCAACGTAGAGATTCCCCCTCTATCCCATCTTTTCCATTTTCCATTAAAATTATCCACTCGTTGATTATTATTTTTGGAGGCACTTCCTGCAAGGATTCTCAGAATGAAACAAAGTATGAGAGATTTCTTAGGTTTATCAAGGGGAGTGCAGCAAGTGCATTCTAAATCTCCACGAGATCGTTTTGTTTCTTTCACATACATATCGACATATACATAATAATTTAATAGTTCTACACGTGAATACATACATACATACATACATATATATATATATATATATATATATATATATATATATATATATATATATAACATAATATATTTATATATAACATAATATGTATGTATGTATGTATGTATGTATGTATGTATGTATGTATTCACGTGTAGAACTATTAAATTATTGTTGATTTTGCATTCGGTTTCTTAAACCAGTAAACTAAAAAATTTCATCTGTACATGCATTAAACACATGCACTTGGACTACCTCAAATTTATCTTCCCTCAGGAATAATAAACTCGAGGGCAATTTTCAAAAGTAAAGACAAATTTATGGTTTTGACTAAAAATCATAGACAGTAAATTCATGAATCACTTTACTGTATTCCCATACATTATGCAGATGAGATTAGATTGTAACTATTTTCTCTCTTTTATTTTTTTATCAAAATTTTCTCTCTTTTCAGTCGTAACAATTTTCCTTCCCTAATTCATGCAATGCAACTTTCATTATTCGACGGCCCTTCGTTTCCTCCCAAATACAATTAAGCCTTGTTCATGCATTTAGTGGAAATGTATCAATCAGCCCTCATCAAAACTTTTATTCTCTCTATATATTATCTATAAGATAGAAACATTTGAGCAAAAACAAGCAAATCAAATTAGCAATCAAGCTGCTAGGACAATTAGGAGATGGCATCCATTGAAGTCGATCATTCTATCCATACCCAGATCGGTAAGTTGCTCCTTTCTACTGTATTTATTTGGACAATATATGCCTACAAGTTCTACTCATCGGTTGGGATCTTCCATAATCTTTTTGTACGCACTTTTATTTTCATAGATCAGAAGTTTAAAATGATCGTGCGGATCCGTTAACTTTTGTCAGTAAATTAAATTGATACTAAAGGTTAGCGATTTTTAACTAGAAATGTCTTCACCAAAAAAAAAAATTAAATAGAAATGAAAATTGAATTATTTACATGAAAATTGCTTCAACAAACAAGATATCTAATTTATCAAATTATTTTCCCTTCTAAAATCTGAAGTACGGCGTATCTAATCATAAAGATGGGCAAAAATATTTCAAAAAGAATAAACGTTGTATAGTACTTCGATGATATTGAACAGAAATTTAACATCTGTATTGTTAAGGTAAAACACCAAAGTGACCAGAGAAAGAAGAAGGAAGAGGTAAAACAAAGAAATACGTGCTCAATTTCTGTTAAGAAAGGGCGCCTAATAAACCAGGTTAATTGTCTTTATAGGATAATGAAATTCATCCTTGCACTGTATGTGACAAATTTAAAATGTTTCCCTTGTGGCTATCAAACCCCGGTAGCCTCCAATGGGAAAGGTTGTCTAATGTGGGTAGGTAAAAGCATTGGATCTTTCTCTGTCAAATCAGCATGTGAAAATTATTAAAGAGATCGACAATTAAGAAACTGACAGGATATAGCCCATTGTCTATTGTGGGAAGATAAAAGCATTGAATCTTTCTCTGTCAAGTCAACATATGAAATTATCAAAGAGATGGGACAATCAAGAAACAAACAGGATATAGCCCCTTATATGGAAGTAGAGGGGACCTCAACCTATTAGAACTTTTCTCTGATTAGCGGCACATAAGCATTTATTAACCAATGAATTGAGGATGTCTCGCAATATGGGAGGTAACCCTTCCTGTTTGCGTTGCAAGTCTTCGATGGAAACAATTTTTTATGTTTTGTGGGATTGACCACTTATTCATAACATAAGGGTTGACTTTGTCCTTGTCTTGAAGAGTTCTTCTCAATAAATTTATCTCAATGGTTGAAATCAACCTAGCTAACAACGGGAGATTCAACTCCCATTATGATTTGAGTATTACTTTTGGCGTGAGTAAATGGCTTTTTTGGCAATTGTGAAATAAGTCACTTTTCCAAGAAAGTTTTGTTTTATCTTCCACCCGCTACAAGTAATATAATCACACAATAAGGAAATCATGGCTTCATCATCTTGTCTAATAGTGGATCACGTACTTCTCCCTTATGGTCGCCTAAGATCCTCCACCTTCAGGATGGATTAAATTGAATACCAATGGAGCATCTAAAGGTAATCATGGACCGGCAAGAATTGGAGGATTATTCCAAAATGAAGGGGTCGATTGGTTTGGTGGTTTTACCTCATTTCTTGGAATATGTTTTTCTTCACAAGCACAACTATGGGCTCTATAGTTGGACTTACCATCGCAAAGCAACGCGACTTCCATAAATTCATCATTGAGATGGACTTTAAAATTATCACTGAACTTATTAACCAAGAGAGAATAGGGGATAATATGAATCAATACTACTTATGGATTTTAGAAGACTACCGATATGCTTATCAATATTGGCATAGTGAAGTGATTGGATACTACATTCTACTTGCAGCCTTCTAGAAAATTTTCCCATATTTTGCTTAGTGATAAATTTAGGATTGTAGATTTTAGACATTAATTTTCTTAACTTTGTACCTTTTGTTTATAAAAAAAAAAAAAAAAAGCGTTTCCCTCATTTTTCATTTATGTTATGAGTTTTAAATAACGTGTACTTTTAATCACTTAAAAGATGGTAAAATGTTCATGATTTTCTTTCGTATGAGACTTTGTATAGTAGTAAACAAGAATATAATGTTAAGTTTTTATTTTAAATTTTTTCGTACAATTAAATTTATAAATTCTATTATCAGCTTATAATGTTGCACGGTAAATGGGATATATTTCCGCGCCCATACATTAACTAGTAATAAACTAAGAGGTTGACTTTCTTATTTTTCTCGAAATAGTTGTTATATCCATCATTGCTAGTTTACACTATAGAAACTTATATTTTCATAAGTTCATCCATTAAAATTAGGAACAATGTGTTCTATTTGAGAATCTAGAAATAACTCGGTGCAAAGCATATGTATATTTTACTAGTTCAAAAGTGTAGATGACCTATACAATTTCTCTAAAAATGTAATCACATTACATTTATTTCCATAAATGGTGCCACTTTTTTTTGTCAATATAGTGTTCTTATGCCAATTATCGAATATTTGAAGAGAAAAACTGTTGCAATTTTTTCAATACATTTTACACCGTATGATGATTTTTTTTTTAAAGCTTGTTTTTCATATAAATTGACAATGGGTTTGCACCCAGCTGCTTCTTTTATCTCAAATTCTATAGTATCTTAAATAGATTAAATGGAATGGAAATTGGAAAATATGTTTGAAAACCATAATCTTTATATTACAAATACCTCGGTTTTAATTCTTACCCTTTACCAAAAAAAAAAAAAAAAAAACTCAGTTTTAAAAATTCAGCAATATGAAAAACCAAATTATATATATACACGCGCGCATGTTTAAATATAAACAGAAAGCTGAAAAGACCAAGCGCCAGCGAAATGGTCAGCATTCAATGCACATCAGATTAATTTCCTGTTAAATGTGCATCTGTTATTTTATTTATTCGCGGTAATTAATAAGAACGCCGTTCCTATTCTTTTTCCTTGCAACTGCTTCAGAAAACGCTCTCTCTTTCCTATATATGATACAAAATGAATAAGATGAAGGCAACGACGAGAGAACGGAGGACGTAAGAGAGCGCAGAAGGACTGGAGAATCGAGTCTCCGTTCCGATCTGATGGTGATAGAGCCAAGCAGGAACCGGCAAAGCCCCCAAACCCGAAGAAACCCTCTTTCTTGCCTGGACTCGTCTTCAGAATCCAACCCCGAAAAGGATGGGACTGCACTGTCGAGCCCTTCTCTAAGAGCAAGGAGACCACGCTGATGAGATCTCGACCGTCGAAGAAGCGCCCCACGAAGAGGGCAAGGAAGGGCGGCGACGCTGAGGCTGGGGCGGCAGGGCAGCGCACTGGAGAGGAGTCTAGGAAGTTTAGGCGCCTCTAGAGCGAGGGTGATAAAGGTCGTGCTCCTCCAGTCCATCAATGACTGCTGCGATAAGAAAGGCTGGAGCTCTTGACCAACGTCCACAAATTCTCTGATTTCCGCGCTAAAAATTCGGTGAAGTTCAAGAGCTGCGGCCTTCATTGTTAAATAAATCACAGAGCGCGTCCACGTTGATCAAGAGCTCCTGCCTTTCTCATCGCAGTAAGCGTTTATGTCCTGGAGGAGCGCCATCTGTCTCGCTCGCTCCAGAGGCGTCTGAACCTTCCCGCTCCTCCCCAATACGCTGCGCTGCCGCTCCAGTGACACCGTCGGTGTCGCCGCTTGAAAGTGCTTAGGATTTGTAGTTTTTTTATTCAGCCAATTTTCAGATCACCAAAATTGCTCTTGTTTGCCTGTCGGTAACTAACGCGAAAGGATTGACTCGGGCCATTTGGTTATATGTACACCCATCTATTCTTGCAATTTCTGCTGTTTGAAGGGCTTTTGTTATTTCTGTTGAATTATTGATTCAATTTCTAGAAACTTCAAGATAGACATGAGCTAGAGAAGTCAAGAAAAATTCCAGAGTCCGTAAAATTGTCTCTGCAAATGCTAGAGATTTTTGCCTAGAAAAGTTGGTTGTTTAAGAAAAAAACTGTCAAAAAAATCTACTATATAAGTAAAAAATGGTGGACCATAAGTCGTGGAGCTCCCTTACAAATAGGAAGGGGGGAGCGCAGCAGACAAACAAAGTAAGCAAGCTCCTTCCCCTTCTGTTTGTACTAAAACTAAATAATAAAATACTCTTTTTGTTCTCTTGTGCTTCTTTGCTGCCACTCTCTTTACACATTCTTATTATTACCTTGCCCAACTATTCTTTGCCCTCATTGTTCTTAGTTCTTTTACTCTCTTGATAGTTCACACACAAAACACTCCCTTGCACACACATCAAACACACATTTTCATAAAAACCAACATTTTTTTTTTTTTTGGCATTACAGGAGATGCTTATACTAAGATCCAAGAAAAAATCAATTCTACAAGTAGATACTATTCGAGCACTCATAACCCTAGCAGCACAAAAAGAATGGAAGATCCATCAACTAGATGTGAAGTGGGCATTCTTAAATGGATATCTTCAAAACAAATATACCAAGAGATTCAAGATGAATTATTGCAAAGCAGTTTTAGCTCCACTCATGACAAATGAGAAACTATTGAAGGAAGATGAAACAGAAAAAGCTGATGCCTCCCTCTAAGAAGTCTGATTGCCAGTTTGCTATATCTCACTCCTACGACCGCCAAGTCAAGCAATATGGCTTCGAAGAATTCTAGAAGGCATTGGAGAAGCACATATAGAACCGACTCCGTTACTTTGTGACAATAAGTCGATTATCACTATATCAAAGAATCCAATATTTCATGGAAGAACCAAACATAGCGACATTAAATATCACTTTGTACAAGAGGTGCAAAACAAGAAAGAGATTGAACTCAAATATTGCAAGATTGAGGATCAAGTAGCAAACATATTCACTAGAGCACTATCGCTAGCCAAGTTCGAGACATTGCAGGATATGCTTGGAGTAACACAAAATTGAATCAAGGAGGAGTGTTAAATTATTGATCCAATTTCTAAAAACTTCAAGATAGACATGAGCTAGAGAAGTCAAGAAATATCCTAGAATAGTCCATAAAATTATCTTTGCAAATGGCAGAGATTTTTGCCTAGAAAAGTTGGTTGTTCAAGAAAAAAATTATACTAGAAGTCAAAAATGGTGGGCCATAAGTCGGTGGAGCTCCCTTATAAATAGGAAGGGGGGAGTGCGCAGACAAACAAGGTAAGCAAGCTTCTTCCCCTTCCCTTTGTACTAAAACTAAATAATAAAATACTTCTTTTTGTTCCCTTGTGCTTCTTTGCTGCCACTCTCTTTTACACATTCTTATTATTACTTTGCCCAACCAATTTTTGCCCTCATTGTTCTTAGTTCTTTTGCTCTCTTGATAGTTCACACACAAAACACTCCCTTGCACACACATCAAACACATGTTTCCGCAAATATCAACAATTTCCATGTTATCTGGGTTCTGTTTTTGTGTTGGGACTTCCTTCTTAACATCCAATCATCACCGTTTTCTTTGCATGGATTGTGTTAACAATCCTACCAAGTGAAGGCAAACAAGCAACGATTCCATGTAAGCCGATCGGTTTAAGCTATAAAAGTAGATGGTCCCCTCATTGGTTGGTATGTTAGGTTGGTTGTTTGAATCTCAATCTCGCGTTCATGTCTTGGATTGATCGTGTAGGTGTACCTCCCGATGGTTGCTTTCTAGTTTTGTCTATGCAACTTCTATCACACAACCCATCGCCTATCCAAGATTGGACCACTGATTCATGCTTCTGCTTTTAGTTTCACTGAATGGAACCTTCATGATCACTGTGATAAACCTAGTCATAACGACAAGCTGTAGCAACTGTTGAGATTATTGAGGTCTTCATTGATGGTGAGGCATTTTGGAAAGCATTTCTTTGGCACTCTTAAAAAATTTGTAAGGTTATTGTGGAGGCTTTCTCTTTGGTTGAATTAATCCTGACTTGTAATGGTGTTAAAGTTTGTTGTTTCTTGTTCATCTCCAGTTGCCAGACGATGAAATTCCATAAGGTATATACACATTCATCTTTAGTACGGTCAATTAATATTAATAGCTTGAGAAGAGCCACATATTCATCTCATAATTCAAATATATTCTGGTCTTAGTGTTGATCATCTTGTTTGTTGTTGATTGATTGAATTTGGAAATTGGCATACAAAAAATGAATCAAGTGCTTCATTGCCAAATTTTTTGGAGTCTCTTGATGCGTTTGCTTTTGCTGCTCAAATGAACATCCAATTCTAGAGTTGAGGACAGCTTTGGCGTAATTCAAATTGCGAAAGAACATTTTCACTTTGGCCTCTGAGGATGCTTTATTAGATGATGTTCAAGCAGATAGGTAATAGCAGTTCTCAGTTGCTCATAAGTATGTTCACTTCAGAAAATGAAGGATGTATGGTCTAAATTGATGACCCACTCTAAAAATTACTGAGGACAACAATATCAGAGCTTCAAGTGCTTGCTTCTTCAATCTTATGAACCACCAAAAAGAACAGAAAACCAATCTCTCTTCACACTTGTGATCAACACCGTGAAATCATCCCTCTCGACTCCCACATGGCATTGACTCACCTCAATGTCAATGCTATGAATCAATCAACAAGGGTAACTCCAATCCTATGAAATCAGCAAAATTCTACACGTGTGTAGAGGTTAGGGCTGCATTTAGCGTTTCATAAAATCTTTCAAACTTTTAAATTGCACCAAGAAATTTGATAGACCCGGAACATGATCGCAGAGCAGCAATGGTGTGCTTTTGTCATTCTCTTTGCTTGTTTGTTGTGCTCGTAGAGAGCTTTCTTGAGGAAGTTTGGCAATGCTTTGGCTTTAAAACTTTCAATTCACATAAAAATCTTGACTCAAAGCGTTTTTAACCAAAAGTGTTTAATAATCAATATTAAGAAACTGCGAAGCTACTTTGTCATGATTTTTCCGTTTGGTAAATAATTTAGCTGGAGTATTGGCATTTGCTGCTTAATTACAAAACCAACTTCGTAATTTTCAAGAACTCTCTAAGACTTTAGAATTCCAAATATTTTAATGCATGATTAATAAGTAAAAATCTCATCTTTTTCTATTTTTTGCGTAGTTAAAAATCAACAAAAAGGAGAAACAAAACAACGAGATCTATGTGGTAGCCCATCGTTGTTGCACAAGCAAGCTCTTGCTATAGTCCTCGCACGACTCTCAAGGTAAGTCATCCAAAAATGACAACAAATTTCATAATGCTTCTAGTTGAGTCAAACAACATAGACTTAGTCGATGCTTTGAGGTGTCCAGATGAGTTTACTTAGGAAGCTGGTGCTCTTATCTTAAAAGTAATGATCATCTGCTCTTCTTTTCGGACATCTGAATAGCTCACTGTTTTAGAGAGAACAATTGCATGGTGGTCAGGATCACAAAAACCTGTAAAAAGAACTTTTTGCCTTCAAAATGGGCCTTATCCCTTCCTCGAGGGCTTTAGAATCTGAGCTCGACTATCTTGATTTATTAGAATGAAATAAATCACTATTTGACAAAAAGAAGATACAGAAAAATGTTAAGGAAAAATTTGACTTATCAAACCAATTCCCTTTTCTTTCAAATGGAGTATATGTTTTCTTTTCTTCCACCAACATAATTGAATTCTCGAGAAATGCGATTAGTTAGCAATTCACTGAAATCCTTCAACGCTTTCTGTATTTTCTCTAAATTCAGCAATATTAGTTAGTGGATTTTATATCATAAATTACACAAACTAAAACTTTTTGTTGAACTTATTTTGTGAATTTTTTAACCAATACTCATAAAGCCTTTTGTATTAATTGATTGGTAGCTTCACATTTACTGCTTAAAGACCTCTAAGTTGGTGTTTGAATTCAGTTGCATTATTAGGTGGGTCTGCGGAGAAGTTCCTCGCTTCTTGGCTTGCGTGCTTGTTGTGTTTAAAGGCAAAGGGTCTAACCAAACTAATCAAAAACCTATCTCCATGGACAAGAATTCTTGTTCCCTATTTTCCCTTTTCTTGTAACTGCATAATGCATGTAGGCTACCCACTTAGGTACAGATTCGACATATTGTGACAGAACGATGCTCTGCAATTGAAGCATCATCATCAGGCCGTCCAACGCTTCAACGAGGCCATCAACATTAGAGCGCGGTACCCCTGCAAACGCTTCAGAAACAACACATTGCTTAGGCCTCTTTTTTTTGGCATTTGCAAGTCTTTCCAAGCAGTTGTTCCCGAGAAACGCTCACGATAAGTTGCAATATATCCATTATTAACTCATAATTAAAATTCTTGTATGCTATCTCCGTGTTTATATAATAATTTATTCTATAAATCTATATAGTTGATCTTACTATGTTTCTTTACATGTTCGTTGTGTTTATAGAGCTTTCTTCTATGTCAATGAGGAATCTTGGCAATGTTTTGACTTTACTTTCCATCTAAATAAAGAACCTTAACCCAAAGTGTTCTAATTGAAACAAAATGTGTTTAATAATCAATTTCGAGAAACTGCTAGGGGTAAGCATTGACCTAAAGTCAACCCTAGACCAACCTTAGATTGGCCCAACCCTACTGCTCTTGGTTTAGTTCCTAGGAGGACTGGATCGATCATTGGTCTTAGCATCCTTAAACTAGCACTATGCGGGTTGGTTCTCAATTTTGAAAATTTATGGTCAGTCCAACCCAAACCAACATTGATTGTATTTACTATATATATAATATTATTTATAATTGTTTATATAGAAAAATCCTTAAGTCAAATGACGTCAAGAGTATTAAACGGATGAGTGAAAAGTTGAAGTAATTTTACACTACTCTTGAATAGCTTAGACTTTTAATGTTTTTTATGACATCAACAGCCATAATTTATAGAAAAGAAAACTATCTATGTGAGGAGTTCTCACAGTGTCGAAAATGGCATAAATAATTCCTCACGGTATCCTCTTCTAGTACTCATTCTCTTTTATCTACTTTGTCCTCTTAATCTTCAATTTTCCAAGATTGAAAGAAACAATTTTCTCACTCGCCACTGGACGCTCGCCTCACTCTCTTCTAGTCGCTTGTGCCACTCTTTCCTCACCCCGTTTGTTGCTCACCGCTCACCTTACTTGCGGTTCACGTTGCTCACTACTCAACGCTTGCCCCACTTGACACTCACCGCTCGCCTCTCTTTTTTAACCTCGCTAATCACCGAACCCATTAGGTCGGTCCGGTCATCGATTACCTATTCAAAAAGTACAAAAAATGAAACAAAAGAATTATTGATTAGTCCAAGTTGACCTTGGAACCTAATGGAACCCATTGGATTAGTCTAGTCCTGATGTGAATCGTTGCGGAAGGATCGTTCTACGAAGGCCCAGATGATGCGAATTGCAAACCTCGACCTCCAATCAAACCTGTGATTGGCAACCTCGGTATGAACGTGACCTGTTGACGAACACGTGTCAACCAACCAACGTTATAGACGCCACGAGCAAAAGAATTCGCTATCTCGCTCGATAAGTCGAAGAGAATCTTGATTAGGTCAAGTCCTCAAAAGAACAGTAAAAGAGAACCTCTCAATTCTTTTCCTAAAAAATAAAATATATCCGTCCTCAAAGAAATTTGGCAAATCCTTTATATAGGCTGCCACGCAAACCCTAAAAACCAACCCTAAAAATCTAATGCGTTATATTCTAAAATATTCCTATTTTAGAATATTCTTAAACAAGAATATATATATAAATTGACTTGGTCAATTATTTGGTGACAAGATAATTAAATTGCACCAAGATTTCCAAGATTCTTCAAGATTTGATCCAAGGTCATCTTCACGCCAAAGATCATGAACCATGACGCCAACAGCTTGCTTGAATTGTTTGGCCCGCGCTCGAGTAATCGAACCAGTAGGAATAGACAATGGGTCCCTAGCACCTCCTCCTCGATATGACTCGATGTCCACATCATTCCCTCCCCCGTGAAAAGGATTTGTCCTCAAATCATCACTGGCATCAAAAAGAGTCAAGTCAGAAACATTAAATGTGGCACTAACGGTGGCACTAACGTCATACTTACCTGGAAGATCAAGCTTGTAAGCGTTATTGTTAACTCTTTCCAAAACCATGAATGGTCCATCCCCTCGCGGTAATAACTTAGAATGTCGCTGCTCAGGAAATCTCTCTTTGCGCATATGAACCCAAACCCAATCGCCAGGTTCAAACACCACTTCCTTGCGCCCTTTGTTAGCTTGCCTTGCATATTGCTCAGTCTTGCGCTCAATATTTGTGCGCGTCTTCTCATGCAACGACTTGACAAATTCAGCTTTCTTTGCTCCATCTAAATCCACACGCTTATCAACAGGTAAAGGGGTTAAATCTAACGGAGTTAATGGATTAAAACCATAGACAACCTCAAATGGTGTAAATTTAGTAGCAGAATGCATGCTCCTATTATATGCAAATTCAACATGTGGCAGATAATCTTCCCAAGATTTTATGTTCTTTTTAATAATAGCACGCAACAATGCCCCTAAAGTTCTATTAACTACCTCGGTTTGACCATCGGTCTGTGGATGACAAGTAGTAGAAAATAACAACCGTGTTCCTAGTTTTTTCCACAATGTTTTCCAAAAGTAGCTAAGAAATTTAGAATCTCGATCTGAAATAATCGATCTAGGCATGCCATGCAAACGTACAACCTCCTTAAAGAACAAATTAGCAATATGGGATGCATCATCAGTTTTATGACAAGGTATAAAATGAGCCATCTTTGAAAACCGATCAACAACCACATAAATAGAATCTCTACCATACTTAGACCTAGGCAATCCTAACACAAAATCCATAGAAATATCAATCCAAGGATGCGTTGGAATAGGTAATGGTGTATACAAGCCATGCGGTTTAGTTGTAGACTTCGATTGCTTACAAGCAATGCATCTCTCACAAACACGTGTGACATCTCTCTTCATATGTGGCCAATAAAAATGTTCATACAGCACTTCATAAGTCTTATTAATGCCAAAATGCCCCATTAAACCACCACTATGAGCTTCTCGCACCAACAATTCACGCAAAGAACACTTAGGCAAACATAGTTTGTTTTCACGAAAAAGATAACCTTCATGCCTATAAAATTTATCAAATGCAGCGTGTTCACATGCTTCATAAACTCTCCCAAAGTCATCATCATCAATATATAAGCCCTTGATATGCTCAAAACCTAGACACTTTGCTTCTAAAATAGTTAGAATTGCATACCTTCGAGAAAGTGCATCGGCTACCACATTTTCCTTACCTTTCTTGTACTTGATCACATATGGAAAAGTCTCAATGAACTCCATCCATTTGGCATGTCTTTTATTCAACTTTTGCTGTCCTTTCAAGTACTTCAAGGTCTCATGGTCGGTGTGGATCACAAACTCCTTTGGCCATAAATAATGTTGCCAAGTCTCCAAAGCTCGCACTAAAGCATACATCTCCTTATCATAGGTAGGATAATTCAATGTTGCTCCACTCAATTTTTCGCTGAAATAAGCTATGGGACGCCCTCCTTGCATCAACACGGCTCCAATTCCTGTACCAGAAGCATCGCACTCTATCTCAAAAGTAGCACTGAAATTTGGTAAAGATAATAAAGGAGCATTAGTTAACTTATCTTTTAGCACATTAAAGGCTTTCTCTTGCTCTTCTCCCCACGTGAAACCCACGTGCTTCTTGATAACCTCAGTTAAAGGTGCGGCAATGGTGCTGAAATTTCTCACAAATCGTCAATAAAAACTCGCCAATCCATGAAAGCTACGCACCTCTCCTATGGTCTTAGGCGTTGGCCATTCACGGATTGCTTTAACCTTTTCTTCATCAACCTGTATACCATTAGCACTAACAACAAATCCTAGAAATACTAATTTGTTGGTAACAAAAGAGCACTTCTTTAGATTAGCGTATAATTGCTCGGCCCTTAAAACCTGCAAGACAGCTCGCACATGCTCAATATGGTCATCAGGACTTTGGCTATAAATCAAGATGTCATCGAAATAGACAACCACAAATCGACCAATAAAAGCACGCAAAACATGATTCATAAGTCGCATAAATGTGCTCGGTGCATTAGTTAATCCAAATGGCATTACTAACCACTCATATAATCCATACTTGGTCTTAAATGCAGTTTTCCATTCATCACCTTCTTTCATCCTAATTTGATGATAACCACTTTTCAAATCGATCTTAGTGAAAATACAAGAACCATGCAACTCATCCAACATGTCATCTAATCTAGGAATAGGATGTCGATACTTTACCGTAATATTATTGATTGCTCGGCAATCGACACACATTCGCCAAGTTCCATCCTTCTTTGGCACTAACAAAACAGGGACGGCGCATGGGCTAAGACTCTCTCTCACATGCCCTCGTTCCAATAATTCACTTACTTGCCGCTGAAGTTCCTTTGTCTCCTCGGGATTGCTTCGATATGCGGGTCGATTAGGTAATGGCACACCAGGAATCAAGTCAATTTGATGTTCTATGCCTCGAATAGGTGGTATCCCTCCGGAAGTTCATCGGGAAAGACATCTTCAAATTCCTGCAATAAAGACACAATAGGACTAGGCAAACTTGGGTCAAGATCGTTAGTAGAAAACAAAACCTCCTTGTACACAAGTACAAGTATTGGTCGATCTAGAACTAAGGCTCTCCTCACTTCACTTGATTTTGCATAAAAATTATTTTGCCTCTTTTCTTTCCTCTCTTCTTTTCCCTCGTTTTAACCACAATCTTTCTCTCGGCCTCTCCTTTTCCTTGTGTCTCAGACACACCACGCAAGCCCTCGGATTTCTCACCTTTTCTTTCTCTCTCGGCTTCTCGTTGTATCTTTAATTGATCTTGATACACCTCACTAGGTGTCATTGGTACCAAGGTATAAGTCTTTTGATTCATCACCAATGAATAACGATTAGTATATCCATCATGATGTACCTTTCGATCATATTGCCATGGTCTTCCAAGCAAGATATGACCCGCTTGCATAGGTACAACATCACACTCTACCTCGTCCTTATATCTCCCTATCTCAAATGGAATTCAAACTTGCTTCGATACTTTCACCTCACCACTATCATTTAACCATTGAAGTCTATAAGGCCTAGGGTGCTTTGTTGTCTTCAAGCCCAACTTATCCACCATAATACAACTTGCCACATTCGCACAACTACCTCCATCAATTATCATACTACGAGATCTTACCATTCACCACACACCTTGTATGAAACAAATTATCTCTTTGTTGGTGATGCTCCTCCTCCTTTACTTGCACACTCAGAGAACGCCTAACCACCAATAAGTCTCCTTTTATAGCCACTTCTCCATCACTACAATCCTCTAATGGTGGCATCTCATCATCATCTTCTTCCCTTTCACTTTCGGACTCAATAACACCATGTCCAGTCATGATCATCACCCTCCTATTAGGGCATTGATTCGCCATATGACCCCTGCCCAAACACTTAAAACATTTAATTTCACGAGTTCTAGTGTTAGGATTTTCGGTTTTACCTGAAACCGGATTCGTTCCAACTTTACCATCCCTCTCCTTCTCCTTTGAGGTTTCGGTTTTAGTGTTGTTTCCTCTCCAATTTGGCTTCTCATCTCTCTTCCAATTGGATCTCCAATTCTGACTTGAACCTCCTCCACTCTTGTGATTTCGGTCCAACTTCAATTGCCGCTCAACTTTGATGGCTTTGTCCACCAATTCCTCCAATTCAACATAGTGTTGCAGCTCTACCACCCTTGCTATGTCTCGACTCAAACCACTCAAAAATCTTGACATTGTGGCCTCACGATCCTCCATCACATTAGCACGAATCATGGCAATCTCCATCTCCTTGTGATACTCTTCCACGCTCTTATTGCCTTGTGTGAGATTTTGTAACTTTTGAAACAAATCTCGGTGGTAATGACTAGGTACAAAACGCCTTCTCATCACCGCTTTCATCTCATCCCACGTCTCTATCGGTCTTTCACCATTGCGCCTCCTACTAGTCACAAGTTGATCCCACCAAATTATAGCATAATCAGTAAATTCAACAGCTGCAATTTTTACCTTTTTGAGCTCGAGTATCGTTGGCAATCAAATACCATCTCCATGCGTTTCTCCCACTCTAGATACGCATCGGGATCATTCTTCCCTTGGAAGGAAGGAATCTTCATCTTGATGTTGCCAAGTTCATCATCTCCTCGGTGTCTAAACCTTCGGCCTCCATTCCACCTTTCAAATCGAGCATCTCGATCATCCTCCATGTCGACCTCATCATCATCATATTGTCGTTGCCTTCTATGTTGTGTTCTAGAGGCATCTCGCTGATGTTGTGGCCTTCCTCGGGGTATCTCTCGGTCACCATCAACCCTCATGCCATTCCCCATCATTCGGCCACTAAGCTCCTCCACTACGACCCTCAATTGCTGGATGCTTTCCACGAGCGCTTCATCCCTTCGTATGGAGTCAACCTCCCATTGATTCACGCTTTCTTCGCGCGACATATTTTAGACCTGCAAGTAAACGTTAGTCTAAAAAAAATCCTCACCAATCGCTCCCTCACATGTTTCTCTTGAGATGTTTGTCACTCCTCTCGTGTTTAACTCAAGTCTAGGCTTTTTTTCACCCTCAATTAAGCTTACACACTCTTGCCTTTTTCCTCTTGTATTCTCTTTTCACAAGCTCTTTATTGGACTCAAAACCTGTCTCTCAACCCCCTCACGACAATCAATCAAACTAATCAAACAAGATTAGATCACTATTGATTTTGTTTCAGCAAGTAACAATTTCAAACCAACAAGTACAACTTTCGAAATTCCAATTGAAACGCAAATCACTACCGATTTTGTTTCAATTTGGTCTACTAACAAACGAGTCGCCTTTTTTTTTTTTTTTTGTTCGACTAATTTTTTTTTTGCTGAATCTGTTTTTTTTTTCTCTTGCACACTTTTTTTTTGTGCGTTTTCTTTCTCTTTTTTTTTTTTTACTTTTTTTTTTTTTTTTTTTTGACGAACTCAGATACAATTTAAGATGCTAGAAAAGAAAAATTTAAAACTAACAGCAAACAACTACGTATGGAAGCACAAAAGCAATCGGATCCCTAAATTAGCTAGAACCGAAACCCTAACTCAATAAATCTCAAATTACTAAATATCAACAGAAAATTAAAGATAAATAGACCTTGTAGAAGCAAGCTCTGATACCAAACTGATGTGAATCGTTGCGGAAGGATCGTTCTACGAAGGCCCGGATGATGCGAATTGCAAACCTCGACCTCCAATCAAACTGTGATTAGCAACCTCGGTATGAACGTGACTGTTGACGAACACGTGTCAACCAACCAACGTTATAGACGCCACGAGCAAAAGAATTCGCTATCTCGCTCGATAAGTCGAAGAGAATCTTGATTAGGTCAAGTCCTCAAAAGAACAGTAAAAAGAGAACCTCTCAATTCTTTTCCTAAAAAAATAAAATATATCCGTCCTCAAAGAAATTTGGCAAATCCTTTATATAGGCTGCCACGCAAACCCTAAAAACCAACCCTAAAAATCTAATGCGTTATATTCTAAAATATTCCTATTTTAGAATATTCTTAAACAAGAATATATATATAAATTGACTTGGTCAATTATTTGGTGACAAGATAATTAAATTGCACCAAGATTTCCAAGATTCTTCAAGATTTGATCCAAGGTCATCTTCACGCCAAAGATCACGAACCATGACGCCAACAGCTTGCTTGAATTGTTTGGCCCGCGCTCGAGTAATCGAACCAGTAGGAATAGACAATGGGTCCCTAGCACCTCCTCCTCGATATGACTCGATGTCCACATCAAGTCCTCAATCGCTTTTTCAAGAAGTGTAATAAATGAAACAAAAGAAATTATTGGTTAGTCCCAGGTTAACCCTAGAACCAAGATTGAACCCATTGGGTCGATCCAATCCTTGGTCCCAGGCTCGATAGGATTAGTCATCGTTCTCAAAAATTGAGGATCGACATTGTGTGGGTTGATCCTAGAGTTAGGGGGTGGACTGGCCCATATTGAACCATGCTCACCTTTAGAAACTACAAAGCTTCTTTGTCACAAATTTACGTTTGGTGGGAAATTGGATGATGGTATATTAGAAATATTTAAATGACCAGTAACATCACATAGAGATGAGTGAATAAGTGAATTAAAACAAGATTGACAAACAAATGTAGAATAGAAAAAGTCAAGTGGACAAAAGTGTAACTATGAGAAACAGAGTATCGATATGACCAGATTTTATGTAATATTCAGTAGTGCAAAATTTTTTATAAATAAAAAGGGAATATGAGCATAGAGATGAGATAATAATATAAATGGTCCATGAACTTTGATCTAATATGCAATATAGTCTCTAAACGTTTAACTTGTTCAATGTGATCCCCAAGCTTTCGTTATATGTTCAATGTAGTCCTTCAATTAATTCAAGATCTGAGGTAGCATTGAACTGTCACGCCCCGAACCTCGAGCGCGCCAACATCCCACCATCGTCATGCAAATGCGACATTCCAAGGTAGTGTCGCCGACCCCAAATTAATTATTAATGCGCAAGCGGAACGTTCTAAGAAGCACCTCACAAAAACATAAAACCATACGGGATAGGACAATAGGAAGATCAAGTCGAAATCAAACATCATACTTTCATACATCAATGTCAATCCAGGACTTACATACACAGACAGGATCTGGAGACTATATGCACCAAAAATGGGTCAAAGTTTATGTGCATCAACAAAAAGGGGTCAACCTACATAACAAGGATCAGTTCACCAAAAAGAGGAACAGTCCTATAACTACTAGTCGGACTCGTTCGTCGATCCCACATCCTCCACATCAGACAACACCGGGTCCACAGGCGATGGGTCCTCCACCCTACCGTTAGGCAGGTCAACTACACCCTCATCCAGGATGGCATCCATCACAGCCAGTGGGATATCAAAACTGTCAAGCGGACCGATTCTAAAGCCATTGGCCCCAAAACGGAACCAAGCCCTATACCTATGGGGTACTCTAACATCTTCAGTCTCCTGGATCCAAACAGTAGTCCTGATCAACTCATAGACCCAGTGGCTCCCGGGGTCAGGGAAATTGTGCACCTGCTCGATAATCTACACCGGGATGCCATTCCTCTCTGGGGGTCCCGCCATCTACGGTCCTGTAATATTTTTCCACAAACTGGGATGAGACTTTGTCTCAGCAAGTTCACCCCTCCTAAACCCCTATTAGAAAGAAAATACGCCCCATAGTGGTCTAGCCACGTAGTACAGAGGACTTACCTCGCCTTCTAGCCTTCCAGCAGATTAGTACAGTTCATAACACTCAAGTACAAATTATAACACGCACGTGGACTATTGGGACACTATCGAATTCATTTAATTTCAAATTCATAGCAAGCATTTCAATTCATCATTCATCGGCGCCACACAAGGGCATAGCCTACTCGCAGTTCGGCTATCTACTGACATAAAGCTAGGCATCGCCTCCCCCCTTGGAGCGCGACTTCGTCAGTACATCGACGGCGTTCCCGAAGGAGCATGGGCCCAAAATCGACTGCGACCCGCATCCACCGCGTGGGCATCCCATATAGGGGCAATTCCCACTTAATAGTTCCAAACAATTTCTCCCAATTACCATAACACCACTCATAATCAATTTAAAGCACGTCACACGTCATTCACATATTTCAATTGCAACATTAATCTTTAAGAACTCAATTTCAATATCAAACCCGACATTTGAGATTTTCTAATTAAAATTCATATTTTCCTCAATCAACACTCAATTTGCATTAACCGTTCATCAATTTCAAATTCTAAGTATACAGCGACGATCGGCACGAAATTCTGAGTAATTAGGGCCAAAAATAATTTTTCGAGTTTTTTTTAATGATTTTCGGAATATGATTTATTATTAAATAATCCAACAATTTCGAACCATTTATTTAAATCATAAATAAATTCCTTTAAGTCACATCAAGGCTTATTTTAAATAAACCTATTTAACCCTTAAACTAAACATGCTTTACTTTAATTAAACCACTTAATCTAATCCATATTTAAATGAACTAATAAAACAACCTAATTCCAATCAACCTAAACTAAACACACTTAAGACATGATTAACCCGCTAATCGGGGTTTAGTGAGTTAAACTCACCGGAATCGCTTTCCGACGAGTCTCCGGCGAAGAGCACGACGACGCCAACGACAAACCTACACGGATCAACACCAAATAAGAACTAATAGAGGGCCAAAACGAGCTTGGAAAGGGCTAGAGCTTGCTGGTTTTTCTAGCAGCTAACCAAGCTTCAAGGGCAACGGAACGGCAGAGAAGGGCCGGCGAGGGAAGCTAGGGCTCCGGACAGAAGTTCACGGGACGGCGAGAGGCCGCGCACGGACAAGCGGCGACGGCGGACTCCGGTGGCAAGCGACGAACGGCGACGACGTGTGGGCGACGGGGGCGGACGAAGCTCACGGATCCGCTGGTTTTCTCCCTCTCCCTCTTCTCTCTCCTCCAAGTTCAAAAGGTTGAAGATGATGGGGACAAGGGGGAAGTGACATCCCACCTTTCCAAGGCCTCATCTCCACCCTCCACTTGTCCAAATCTCCTTCTCTTGGCCCAACTACCATGACATCATCCTATATCATCTTCCACTAACTCATTTCCTCTACAACTTATTTCAATGGGTCCAATTTTATTCTCTGCCGGGGTCCAAGTCCTTGCACATTCCCTCACTTCAATTTCCATCAATCCTCATCCAATTGAGTTCAAATTAAAGTCCACAAATTAATCCAATGTTCCTAATAAGCTTTGTGACGTGCCATGACTTCCAATTTCAGAATTCAATCACAAATTCACGGTTAATTTCACTTTGGCACAATACTAGCGCATTCTAATCTACCGAGCAACGTTTACAAATTTTTGTGCATTCGACTTGCGGTTGATCATTTCAAGCCACAACTTTCGGTTGTCGGGGGAAATCTCAAGGTTTCAAATACGGGCACAGTGTACCCAATCGTTAGAAAAGTCGGTCTAGTGTTGGTCGGTAAGAATTGTGCAATCCGGTGGAATCACCCACACCTGATCACATGCCTCTGTCGAGTCAACCTATTTCCGATCTCTAATCGATTTTTATTTGTGCCGTAATGACCCTTGCAGATTATCTCGGTCGAAAGGTCGCTTATTAATCAAATTCTCGAGTCTTATGCATTAGAATTTCATAATGGCTTCACCGGATAAACTAGATTTCACATGAGTGGCCGACTCAAGGAAATGGACTATATACGTGCCAACGAAATGCCCGTCTAAATTTATTGAAATTAAAATTGGAAAATCGGGCTATCACAACTCTTCCCCTCTTATAAAAATTTCATCCTCGAAATTTAAATCATTACACATCTGAATTGAAAATGTGAGGGTGCAATTCCCTCATCGAATCTTCGGTTTCCCAAGTTGCTCCTTCAGTGCCGTGGTGTTGCCAGACTACTTTGACCAATGGAATGGTCTTGGTACGCAAAACCTGCTCATTGCGATCCACTATCTGAACCAGGCTTTCAATGTACGACACCCGGTCATCCACGTCTAATTCCTCAAAATTTAGGACGTGTGCCGGATCAGGTTCATACTTCCTCAACATCGATACGTGAAAGACGTCATGCACTTGTGCCAACCTCGGCGGTAGCGCATGACGATACGCCAGAGTCCCTATTCTTTCCAAAATCTCAAAGGGACCTACGTACCTCGGACTCAGTTTTCCCTTTTTGCCAAAGCGGGAAGTACCTCTCATCGGTGACACCTTCAGAAAGACGTGTTCACCAACTTGGAACTCCAATGGCCTTCGACGCTTATCGGCATAACTTTTCTGGCGGCTCTGAGCGGTCTTTAATCTGTTTATGATAACTGCAACTGCCTCCACTGACTGCTGGACCAACTCCGGACCGATGATCTTTCTTTCCCCGACTTCATCCCAACAAACTGGCGTTCTGCATGCTCTACCATACAATGCTTCAAAAGGAGCGATCTGAATACTCTGCTGGTAACTGTTATTGTAAGCGAACTCGACCAGATGAAGCTGTTCCTCGCAGCTTCCTTTGAAGTCCAAGACACAAGCTCGCAGCATGTCCTCAAGAGTCTGAATTGTCCTCTCCGACTGGCCATCAGTCTGCGGGTGATAGGACGTGCTATATTGCAGCTTTGTTCCTAAAGTAGATTGCAAGCTCTTCCAAAACGCGGCGGTGAACCTCAGGTCTCTATCTGAAGTAATTGTGACCGGCACTCCATGCATGCGAACTATCTGACGAACGTACAAATCTGCGAGTCTATCCAAGCTCGAGTCCCTTCGAATTGCAATGAAGTGAGCCGACTTTGTCAGTCTGTCGACTACTACCCAGATCGAATCATTCCCTCTCTAGCTCCTCGGTAGTCCCGTCACGAAGTCCATCGTGATATGCTCCCATTTCCATTCTAGGATCTCAAGGGGTTGCAGAAGTCCTCCCGGTTTGCAATGTTAAGCTTTCACTTGCTGACACGTCAAACACTTGGCGACATGCTTGGCGGTGTCCGCCTTCATGCCACGCCACCAGAAGTGTTGACGCAGATTTTGATACATTTTGGTACTACCAGGATGAATGTTGTAACTGCTACGATGTGCTTCTGACAGAATTTCTTCTCTAAGCCCCACATCGTCAGGTACAACCAATCGTCCTTGGAACCTCAATGTTCCATCCTCAGAAATCTGAAAGTCATCCTTCTTTTTTGCTGCATCCTCTTGCAGGATCTTCTGAACATCTGGATCCATCTGCTGAAGCGTTCTGATTCTAACCTGCACTTCCGGCTCAATTCTAAGGGTAGCCACAAGATTCAAAAGGTGGCCTACCTCAAACTTGAAATCTGAATCTCGTGCTCTTTCAATTAGACCCTATTCCTTGAGTACCATCTGAGCAACTGAGGACTTCCTACTCAGTGCATCGGCGACCTTATTCGCCTTTCGCGGGTGATATAAAATCTCACAGTCATAATCCTTTAAGAGCTCCATCCACCGACGATGTCTCATATTCAACTCCTTCTAAGAGAATAGGTACTTGAGACTTTGATGATTAGTGAAGATCTGAAATCTTTCTCCACACAAATAATGCCTCCAAATCTTTAGGGCAAAGATGATTGCTGCAAGCTCTAAGTCATGCGTCGGATAATTCAACTCGTGAGGTCTCAACTGACGGGATGCATATGCAACAACCCTTCCGTGTTGCATCAATACGCAACTCAATCCTTTAAATGAAGCATCGCTATAGATCTCAAACCCTCCTGGACCAGATGGAATGGTAAGCACCGGTGCGATAGTTAATTTATGCTTAAGCTCTTGGAAACTACTCTCGCACTTATCCGTCCACACAAATTTTTCTTCCTTCTTCAGAAGTCTCGTCATCGGTGATGTTAACCTTGAAAACCCTTCTACAAACCGTCTGTAATACCCTGCTAAACCCAGAAAACTTCTGATCTCTGTCACTGTCGTCAGTCTCGGCCAGCTGATCACTACCTCAATCTTTGCGGGGTCCACTGAGATTCCTTCTCCGGAGATGACATGACCTAGGAAAGCTACACGAGTCAGCCAAAACTTGCACTTACTAAACTTGGCGTACAGCTCGTGATCTCTTAAGGTCTGAAGCACTATCCTTAAATGTTTTTCATGATCCTCAGTACTCCTCGAATACACCAGGATGTCGTCGATGAAAACAATTACAAACCGGTCCAAGTACTCTTTAAACACCCGATTCATCAGATCCATGAAAGCAGCCGGGGCGTTTGTCAACCCAAACGGCATCACAGTAAACTCATAATGGCCGTATCGGGTGCGAAACGCCGACTTCGGTATGTCTTCCTTCTTGATTCTTAGCTGATGATACCCCGTCCTCAAGTCTATCTTAGAAAATACCGACGCTCCTTGAAGCTGATCAAACAAGTCATCGATCCTTGGTAAAGGATACTTGTTTTTAATCGTCACCTGGTTGAATTGACGATAATCGATGCACAAACGCAAGGAACCATCCTTCTTCTTTACGAACAGAACTAGCGCTCCCCAAGGTGATGCACTAGGGTGAATAAACCCTTTATCTAACAACTCTTGCATTTGCACCTTCAGTTCTTTAAGTTCTGATAAGGCCATCCGATAAGGAGCTTTAGAGATCGGTTCCGTCCCGGGGGCTAATTCGATCACAAATTCTATCTCTCTCTCGGGCGGCAAACCCGATAACTCTTTTGGAAATACGTCTGGGAACTCTTGTACCACTGCAATATCTTCAATATTTAACTCCTCCACTGTCGTGTCTACGACAGTCGCTAAGTAACCTTGGCAACCCTTGCCTAGCAAGCGAGTTGCTTCGAGCGATGAAATTAAGGAAACCGAGGGTCCTCCTCGATTCCCAATAAATTCGAAACTTTCACCCCCTAACGGGTTAAACTGGATTGCTTTGCGATAACAGTCCATTTTAGCTCGTTGCTTGGTGAGCCAATCCATACCAATTATCACATCAAAATCAAACATGGCTAGGACTATCAAGTCTATCCTCCCATCTCGCTCACCAATCACTAACTTGCAACTGAGACAACCCACTATAACTAACACTTTATCTTTCAACGGCGTAGATATGCTAATCGCAGACTCCAACAACTCAGGAATTAATTCTACCATTTCAACATATCTTTCAGCTATAAATAAATGAGAAGCTCCAGGATCAAATAAAGCATAAGCAGTTGGTCGTTTAGCAAGACCATACCTGTGATCACGTTGGGCACATCCTCCGCCTGTCCCCTGGTGATCGCATAAGTCCTTCCCTGAGCTGGAGGTCGATTCAATCCACCCTGCGGCAAGATCTGCGGCGCGACACCCCTGTTTTGACCCAATAGGGGCGGCGGCGGCAACTGACGCTGTCCCATCTGATTCCTGGGGCAATTCCTGGATATGTGACCCTGTTGGCCACATTCATAACAGGCTCCTGTCCTAGAGGGACACGGACCCATACCGTGTCGTCTTCCACAAGAACAACACACTCCCTGATGGTTTGGTGATGGCTTCCCTATCCCACCCTTCTTGTTAAGTGAAACAGGGTATCTTCCTCCAGATATCGGCCTCTTCCCAAACCGATTACCTTATCTGTTTATATTAAACCGTGACCCAGATGAAGCAGCTCTCTCATTCTAGTCATTCTCAATCAGCTGGGCCCGCTTATAAAGGTCCTTGTACTCCTTCAGATCCAAGGGTACCACGAAGCTCCTCACCTCTGACCGAAGCCCATCTCTAAACATTCGAACTCGGTCTGCCGGTTTCTAAACCAACTCAGGGGCATACTGTGACAACTCAGCGAACTTCGCTTCATACTGATCAACTGTCATCGTACCTTGACGAAGGCGCTGGAACTCCGCCATCTTCAACTCTCTAGCACAATCAGAAAAATACTTCTCATTGAAAGCCTCCAGAAACGCATTCCACTCTGGGGTTACACCCTCGGGGAACAATATCCCTTTATTTGTCTTCCACTAGGTGGCTGCGATCCCCCTCAACTGATAGGTTGCCAGCACGACTTTCTCCGCTTTAGAGCACAGCAGCAGCTCAAAAGCATTCTCTAGTTCTAGAACCCATAGTGCTGCAGCTTCGGGATCTCTCGCTCCCGTGAACGTTGGCGGATTCAACCTCAGAAAATGTTGTACCAGCTTCTGTCTAGGCCTCCCAGCGGCCACATTCTCAGGTGGAATTTCCTCAAGTTCCTCTTTTGGCTCTGGAATCGGTGTGGCAGCAGTTGCAGCGGCGGCATTAGTGGCGGCAGCAGCATTGGCGGCATTAGCAGCATTGGTGGCGGCGGCGATAACAGCGGCTGAAGCGGCGGCCTGCTGGTTTAGTCTGACACCCATCATCTCAAGCATTTGCATGATTCCAACAAATCTCATATCCTCAGGGGCCACAGCATCCTCGGGAGGCGACGCTGCACCACTCGCACTGGCCTCAGCCTGCGCTCTTCCCGAAGCACCTCGGGCACCGACTCTCATCGACGGCCCACCCCGAAACACGGGGCCTACTGCTCTCTTCCTAGCAGCTCTTGGCACACGGTCACTCATGCTATAGACTCAATATAGATGCCTATTTGCAAATTCCAATAAAACATCAGAATCTAAGTGACCTCACACAAGCTAACAAACAACTAACAATCACTTGCATCATTATAATAAAAGCCTTTCCTACCAACCATCCCATGACTCCCACGCACCTTATCACTCCACACATGAACCATGCTCTGATACCACTTAAACGGGGATGTCACGCCTTGAACCTTGAGCGCGTCAACATCCCACCATGGTCATGCAAATGCGACATTCCCATGTAGTGTTGCCGACCCCAAATTAATTATTAATGCGCAAGCGAAACGTACTAAGAAGCACCTTACAAAAATATAAAACATATGGGATAGGACAATAGGAAGATCAAGTCGAAATCAAACATCATACTTTCATACATCAATGTCAATCCAAGACTTACATACACGGACAGGATTCGGAGACTATATGCACCAAAAATGGGTCAAAGTTTATGTGCATCAACAAAAAGGGGTCAGCCTACATAACAAGGATCAGTCCACCAAAAAGAGGAACAGTCCTATAACTACTAGTTGGACTCGTTCGTCGATCACACATCCTCCACATCAGACAACACCGGGTCCATAGACGATGGGTCATCCACCCTACCATCAGGCAGGTCAGCTATGCCCTCACCCAGGATAGCATCCATCACGGCCAGTGGGATATCAAAACTGTCAAGCGGACCAATCCTAAAGCCATTGGCCCCAAAACGGAACCAAGCCCTATACCTATGGGGTACTCTAATGTCTTCAGTCTCCTAGATCCAAACAGTAGTCCTGATCAACTCATAGACCCAGTGGCTCCCGGGGTTAAGGAAATTGTGCACCTGCTCGATAATCTGCACCGGGATGCCATTCCTCTCTGGTGGTCCCGCCATCTACGGTCCTGTAATATTTTTCCTCCAACTGGGAAGAGACTTTGTCTCAGCAAGTTCACCCCTCCTAAGCCCCTATTAGAAAGAAAATACGCCCCATAGTGGTCTAGCCACGTAGTACAGAGGACTTACCTCGCCTTCTAGCCTTCCTTCAGATTAGTACAGTTCATAACACTCAAGTACAAATTATAACACGCACGTGGACTATCGGGACACAATCCAATTCATTTAATTTCAAATTCATAGCAAGCATTTCAATTCATCATTCATCGGCGCCACACAAGGGCATAGCCTACTCGCAGTTCGGCTATCTACTGACATAAAGCCAGGCATTGCCTCCCCCCTTAGAGCGCGGCTTCGTCAGTACATCGACGGCGTTCCCGAATGAGCATGGGCCCAGAATCGACTGCGACCCGCATCCACCGCGTGGGCATCCCATATAGGGGCAATTCCCACTTAATAGTTCCAAACAATTTCTCCCAATTACCATAACACCACTCATAATCAATTTAAAGCACATCACACGTCATTCACATATTTCAATTGGAACATTAATCTTTAAGAACTCAATTTCAATATCAAACTCGACATTTGAGATTTTCTAATTAAAATCCATATTTTCCTCAATCAACACTCAATTTGCATTAACCGTTCATCAATTTCAAATTCTAAGTATACATCGACGATCGGCACGAAATTCTGAGCAATTAGGGCCAAAAATAATTTTTCGAGTTTTTTTTTATAATGATTTTTGGAATATGATTTATTATTAACTAATCCAACAATTTCGAACCATTTATTTAAATCATAAATAAATTCCTTTAAGTCACATCAAGGCTTATTTTAAATAAACCTATTTAACCCTTAAATTAAACATGCTTTACTTTAATTAAACCACTTAATCTAATCCATATTTAAATGAACTAATAAAACAACCTAATTCCAATCAACCTAAACTAAACACACTTAAGACATGATTAACCCGCTAATCGGGGTTTAGTGAGTTAAACTCACCGGAATCGCTTTCCGACGAGTCTCCGACAAAGAGCACGATGACGCCAACGACAAACCTACACGGATCAACACCAAATAAGAACTAATAAAGGGCCAAAACGAGCTTGGAAAGGGCTAGAGCTTGCTGGTTTTTCCAGCAGCTAACCGAGCTTTAAGGGCGACGGAATGGCGGCGAACGGACGGAGGAATGGCGGAGAAGGGCCGGCGAGGGAAGCTAGGGCTCCGGACAGAAGTTCACGGCGACGGATGGCGGCGATAGGGCTTCGGCGACGACGAACGGCACACGGCTTGGAGTTGTGACGGTCGAGGCTTCGCGGCGGAGACGGAGGCAAGGCGGCTCGGCGCACGGGAGGGCGAGCGGCTGCGCATGGACGAACGGCGACGGCGGACTCCGGTGGCGAGCGACGAACGGCGACAACGTGCGGGCGACGGGGGCGGACGAAGCTCACGGATCCGCTGGTTTTCTCCCTCTCCCTCTTCTCTCTCCTCCAAGTTCAAAAGGTTGAAGATGATGGGGACAAGGGGGAAGTGACATCCCACCTTTCCAAGGCCTCATCTCCACCCTCCACTTGTCCAAATCTCCTTCTCTTGGCCCAACTACCATGACATCATCCCATGTCATCTTCCACTAACTCATTTCCTCTACAACTTATTTCAATGGGTCCAATTTCATTTTCCGCCGGGTCCAAGTCCTTGCACATTCCCTCACTTCAATTTCCATCAATCCTCATCCAATTGAGTCCAAATTAAAGTCCACAAATTAATCCAATGTTCCTAATAAGCTTTGTGACGTGCCATGACTTCCAATTTCAGAATTCAATCACAAATTCACGGTTAATTTCACTTTGGCACAATACTAGCGCATTCTAATCTACCGAGCAACGTTTACAAATTTTTGTGCATTCGACTTGCGGTTGATCATTTCAAGCCACAACTTTCGATTGTCGGGGGAAATCTCAAGGTTTCAAATACGGGCATAGGGTACCCAATCGTTAGAAAAGTCGGTCTAGTGTCGGTCGGTAAGAATTGTGCGATTCGGTGGAATCGCCCACACCTGATCACATGCCTCTGTCGAGTCAACCTATTTCCGATCTCTAATCGATTTTTATTTGTGCCGTAATGACCCTTGCAGATTATCTCGGTCGAAAGGTCGCTTATTAATCAAATTCTCGAGTCTTATGCATTAGAATTTCATAACGGCTTCACCGGATAGACTAGATTTCACATGAGTGGCTGACTCAAGGAAATAGACTATATGCGTGCCAACGAAATGCCCGTCTAAATTTATTGAAATTAAAATTAGAAAATCGGGCTGTCACAACAATCTCCATAGAGTCGAAGAATTAAATTGAACATGTACTAAAAGTTCAAAAACTACATTGGACAAATTAAAAGTTTAGGGACATTATTGCACATTAGCTTAAAGTTAGGGACCAAATTAAATAAATTAAAAGTTCATAAACCACATTGCATATTGGGTTAAAGTAAGGGACCATATTAAATAAATTAAAAGTTCATGGACCACATTCAAGGATCATTTATGTTATTTTCCTTACAAAGATAAAAGACCTTGTACATTAAAAATTTATAGCGATTCAACTTAGAGTAAGCTTATGTCAACTTTCTCACGCTGACAGCCTATTAATTGGATTTCACTAGTAAATAAAGTAAAATTATAGTAGTGAATGTTGCTTTTTCACAATCACTTCTTCCCGAAGTTGGTAATGCTCATGCACAAGCTAATAGGATTCATTATCTCATATTAACACTCTGTCAACACTTCTCAATTGATTACAATAATAAGCTCTAAGAAGATAACAAAAGATTGTGCAGTTCTCTTGAGCTTTGGAATTGTTTTCTCTTGCTATATCTCTTGTCAACATTTTAATCTTCTTTTATACTCCTCGATATCCAAAACTTCATGTTGGACAAACTTTGTCAAGATCAATCTCCATACTTAGCTGTTGGACAATTGATGAGAAGATTAAAGTAGTCGTTGAGATAGAACAATTAGAAATTCAATTGATTTGATCGCCCATACAATCAAATATTGATTTGCATAAGTGGAGTTCTTCAATAAAGGAAAGGACTTTGTCTTGGGGATCACTGTGATCAATTAAGATTCCATGTGTGGTTAAATATTATAGAAATAATCTTAATAAAAAAAGTCAAACAATATCTTCTAAAATTGGCATCCATACCTATTGAAATGACAAAATAATAGTCTTGAAATTTGCAACAAGATTGTCGTTGTAAGTAGGGTAGGTATTATATTGATATTCAGTCATTGTATAACTCGATAATATTCAGCGTCTATAAATTATGATAGTATGCACGGTTGTTTTGCCAATATTTAGTAATTACCTTGTTGGTATTCATATATAATTATTGATAATATCCATGCAATAAATTGGCTAATGTCCAATATATTCAAATATAATCTTTGCTAATATTCAAGCAGAGCATTTGTTGATATCCACGTGGTTTGTTGCTTCTTGCTTCTTGGATACGATCAACAATTTTTGGCAATGATAGTGATGTAGATGACTTGCCTCATTTCTCGACGAATGGTGTGATTAGTCTTATAGAGGACTCTCTAGATTTCCCTATAGTCTCATGGACTGGCTCCAATACAATATGAGAAAGTCTTATACAGTTTGGCATGAACTTCTTAAACTTCATAAGTTGAAACTCCCATGTCCGCCCAATACTTGAAAACATGTTCACATAGGTCCTTTCGTCATAAAGAGTATTTTTAGTATGAGAATGACTTCAAACATAAAACACTTCTTGCATTTATGAAGATTACTATAAACCATGGATAGATTTATCAAATTTAAATATATTATGAGCTTTTCTCAACAATTTTTAGTTGTAATTACAATACCAACTTAGTAATTTTTTCATTTTCTCTAATATTGTAAAATTTCAAATATTACAAATAATGATTGACGAAGTTAAAAAAATTTATCATCATCTATGTTTCGGTACATTTGAAAAATCAACAGAAAGGAGAAACGGAACCTCTAGACCTTTGTAGGTGTCCATAGTTGTTCGTCATCGTTTGCCATCGAAGATGGCAACGGAATTTGCATAAGCAATCCATAGTCCTCGCACATGACTCTACGGCGGGTCATCCATAAATGACAACAAATTTCATGAGATAAATACAGAAAAACGAGGAAACATTTGATTTATCATAATAATTTTTTCAAACCCTGTATGTGTTTTCATTTCTTCCATATACAAAAACAAATTTTCCATAAATGTGATTGTTTAGCAATTTACTAGAATTCATTAATGCTCTCGATATTTTCTTTAGGTTTAGCAAAATTATTTGATGGGTTTTATTCAAGAGCAAAAAATATTAAAAACAATCTTAATTTATTCTTAAACTTTTCTATAACACAAAAAATCTCAAACTTGTATTTGTGTGACGTATTTATTTTTCTGCAAAGTTCTGTCAAGGAAAATTGTTAGAAGTCTGCCTACATAGATGCCAAAGTGAAAAGTATTGACCTCATGACCACATGGCTTAAGTGAAATAAAAACAACGATGTTTTGGCTGAAAAATCGCTTAACAGAATTTTGATGGAAAGTAAATGTGTCACATATGTACAAATTTGAGATGATCATATTACAAGAAATTTTTTTGGGTAAATGCGTTATAGTAGGACATTGTTTGGGGTTTTTGATGTAAAACAAAATTCGAAGAAATATGTCATAGTGAGCATAATTTAACCCTTTTTGTAGGTTTTTTTTTTCAATTAATGTGCCACAAGAATGACAAATATTTGTTGAACTATCCTAGTGGATTTTGTTAGTTGGCACTTGAAAAACTATGCTTTTGGGCTATGAGAGCGTTCTTTTTTTCTTGGGATAAATTCACTATAAATTCTAAAATTTGTCATAAATAAGTAGTTGAATCTTAAAACTTACAAAAAGTACAATAAAATCTTAAAATTTGTCAAATTGATGTAATCAAATCTGTCCATTAACATCGTCAATTTGTCAAATGAAAAATGGTGATATTGCACTTTAAAATGTATTTATCTCTCCTACATGGCATTTATTTATTTATTTTCTTTATCCAATATTATTTAAATTAGATTAATAATTAAGAAAAAACTAAAATATTATTTTAAAAAACAAAAGAACAGAAAAAGAGGGACAAGGCAAGGCCTTGCTGTTGGCGAGGGTGGCCAACCCTCACTAGCATTGGGCAAAGCAACACTAGTGACCCTCGCTAGGCCTATATGAGGGTGTTTAGATCTAAGTGACACCGGGCTCACCCGGGCCTAGCGAGCATTGTTGTCCCTCGCCTAAGGTTGGTGAGACCTCTCCTAGGGCAGCTCCAAGTATCGCCCAAATCTAGGAGGGCACTTGCAATCTGGTCTTGCTGGCTATCTCTTGAGGTTGGTAAGGCCTCTAATGAGGGTTGCCAACTCTTTTATGACAATTTTTGGAATTTTAGTGCACATCTTTTGTTTCTTTTACAAAATGGATTTTTCCCATGTTCTCTTCTGCCCTATATTTTATTTTTCTTGCATGCTTTTATTGATTGATTGGGTCATTATGCTTCACATTAACTACCTAGATACAACCCCTTGGTTGGTCTCCCTTCTGCTCGCACGCTTGTTTTTTTCAGAGGAAAAGGTCTAACCAAACATGGAAGGAAATCATGTTCATCATATTTTGTTTTTCTTGCAACTATGTAGCATATGTAGGTTACCCACTCAAGTACAAATCCAATGGATTGTGATGGACCGATACTTTCTGCAATTGAGAGATCATCATTTTGCTGTCCCATGCTTTAACAAGGCCATCAGTATCATAATGCAGTACCTCTTGCCTTTGAGCGATGCTTTGGCAGCAAAATAGTGCTCAGATCATCTCTCTTTTGCATTTGCTAATTCCTCCAAGCAGTTTTTACAAGAAGTACTCATGTTAATTTATAATGCATACATTACTGACCCATAATTAAAATCTAGTATGTTATCTCCGTTTTTATCTCATAATTTATTATAGTATGTTAATATAGTTAAATTTACAAAGTCGATTATATAAGCTATGGTTTATAATCATGGTACCACTGGAGCTCGAAGGTGATGATGACGATGTCACAAACTCACAGTAGTAGGAGGAGCTTGTTCTTTACTTTTGGCACATTGGATTCTTCTCCTAGTGCTCAAAGAGAAACGATGTGAAATATGTTTTGTTAGCTTTTTTGATTGCATTTAAAGATCTATTTTTTAGTTATTATATCATATACACAGGGACTAGTAATATACAATATGGGAAACACTTATGGAGCTTTTGGGAGTTGGATGGCATTTCCAATGTTTCGTTTTGAGTTGCAAAGGGTGTACTATGGCTTAGAATTATTGTTGGTTGTTTACAAATTTTATATTGGTCAATCATCCGAAAGGGTAAATAACTTGAAGATGTCTGTAATTGAAATGGTTCATATCAACCACAGCTTAATCAATCTCCATATATTTACTCATTCAGCGTCTTACAAAATGAGTCCTTACTTGAATGAAAACACATTCTTTGTTGTAATTCAAGATGTGATATGAAGTTGTGAATTGAAAAAGAAAATGGGAAAATGCCATATTTATAAAGGAAGTAGTAGAAGAAAACAACAAACTATCCTTGCCCCATACTTGGCATGATTAAGAGCTTGGACCATAGTGACGAGAGCTAATCCTACACCAACTTCCTTGTACACACTAGTCAAATAATTGTGCTAAATTAACTTCCTAAATGGGTTGTGCTGCAATAGATTTTGAATAATTTGAATGTTGTTAGTGCTTAATGTATTCAAACAATTTCTCTTATTACTTAAGATACTTTACAATGAATTAGCTTGCCTTTATTCTCCTGCGGTTTAGGTTTTGCTAGTTTGCGGCTGTGATATGCTTTTTAATATGGCAACAAGAAGAATGAGGGCAATAACTTCTAAATCAAATGGTGTAACTCCTAAAAAAGGTCGAGTCAAAGGTAATCGACTATTGTGCTCTTCGATCACCAATTCTCATTACAAAAACAAAGAAAAACACAGGAAGAAGGTTTTATGGATGTGCTAAGTTTAATGGTCCAGGTTTCTGCAATTTCTTCATGTGGGTTGACCCAAAAATACCAAATCAAGCGTAAGACATGATAGTCGATGTAAAATCCCGATTTTCCAATTCTATTTTCAATAAATTGAGACGGGCATTTCGTTGGCACACATATAGTTCTTTTCCTTGAGTCGGCCACTCATGTAAAAACTAGTTTATCGGATGAAGCCGTTAAGAGTTTCTAATGCATCAAACTCGAGAATTTGACCAGGAAGCGATCTTTCGACCGAGCTAATCTGCAAAGGTCATTACGGCACAATTAAAAATCGAATCGATTAGAGATCGGAGATAGGTCGACTCGACAGAGGCATGTGATCAAGTGTGGGTGATTCCACCAGATCGCACAATTCTTGTCGATCGGCACTGGACCGACTTTTCTGTCGATTGGGTACCCTATGTTCGTATTTGAAACCTTGAGATTACCCCGACAACCGAAAGTCGCCAATATTTCAAAGATGTACATTGTGGCTTGAGATGATTAACCACAGGTCAAATGCATGAAAATTCGTAAAGTCTACCCGGTAGGTTGGGCCGCGCTAGTATCGTGCTAAAGTGAAATTAACCGTGGAATTGAGATCGAATTCAGAAATTGGAAGTCTGGGTGTGTCACAAATCATTTTATGAATATTAACTCATCTTTAGAAAATTTTTCTTGTAATCAGAATTTTTCAGCGATTAAATCAGAGAATGGCTATTTTGGCTCGAGAAATTAGTAGGCCTGCCTTTGGTCTTGCTTTTGGGACTTAAGTTAGTTCTATGGACAAGTGAAGATGTGAATTGAAGTATGGTGACATCGGATTAATTTTATGGTCTTCAATTTGATTCAATTGGAAGAGAATCAAGTAGAATTGAAGAATTTGTTATACAAAGTTTTATGCCCCGGCGGAAAAATAAATTGCACCTATTGAATATTATTGTGGGAGGATTGAATTAGTGGAGTATGACATCACTTGGTGATGTCATGGTGTGGGGCAAGAGTGACTAGGATGTTGACAAGTGGAGGGTGAGAATTTGCTCTTGGAAAGGTGGCCTATCACCATCATCTTCTTCCTTGAATCAAGGGAGCTTGTTGGATTTTTTTTTTTAAAAAAAAAAAAAGGAGAGAGAGAGTGGTGAACGGAAAACCAGCAGCTCGCCCGACCCGCACGCACACCCCCTCCGCTCGCTCGACGCTGCCGCACGTTGCCGGAGCCATCGCCGTTGCCGCCCGTTCGCACGCGAAGCCTCGCGTGTGCGTTCGCCGTTCCACCGTCATGCCATCTTCCCTTCGTCCGCACATCCTAGCCATCATCCTTCATCGTCCCGAGCTGTCCGCCATCGCCAAGACCGCCAGAAAGCCACCGGAGCCACCGCTAGCAATCATTCGAGCATCCGTTGTCCTCTTTCATCGATTTCGCGCCCAAACCGCCGCCGGACAGCCGACCTTCGAGCTTGGACAGCAGCTGGTTTTAGTGGGTATGGCAGCCCGTGTTTGGCCCATTTTGGCCATCTTCCTGAGCCCGGATGCTCGGCCCGCCTTGAGGAAAGTCGATCCTCGCGTTGTCCTCGTTGTTTTGGTCCGCTCGGCTCGCTAATCCGGTGAGTTTAACTCACTAAATCTTGATTAGACGGTTAATGATGCCCTAAGTATGCTTAGTCTAAGTTAAGTAATCTTAGATGGTTAATTTAGTTTATTTAATTATGATTTAGATTAAGATGTTTGTTTAATCTAAAGTATGTTTAATTAAAGGCTAAGAGAGTTTATTTAATGTTAAGCCTTGATGGGACATAATAGGGTTTTATTTTTGAATTATTTAATTGTTTCGAAATTCTGGAATTTATAATATTATATTATATTCCGAAATTATTAAAATATTATTATTTTTAAAAAAACGGAAAAATTATTTTTGACCCCGATTGCTCAGAATTTTGTGCCGATCACTGTTGTGTGTTCGGATTTTGAAATTGATGGTTCGATATTATAAATTGAGTGTGGATGACGAAAAATATAAATATTATTATTTAATTAATTTTCGGAATAAATTTAATTATTTATTAAAATTCGAAAATTTCGTCGATCCTAAACTCTTAGAATTTTGTGCCGATCACTACTGTGTATTTAGAATTTGAATTTGATGATTGATTGTGGCAAATTGAGTGTGATTGTGATAAATAAGAATTCTTTTTATAAAGTCCCAAGTGTCGAAATTTATTGGAGATTTGGCCGTGAATTGCCACTTATTAGAGGTCGCGCCTAATGGGGCCGTGATATGCCACCTGATAAAAGTCGCGCCCAGTGGGGCCGTGATATGTCACCTATTAGAGGTCGCGCCCAGTGAGGCCGTGAATTGCCACCTGATAAAGGTCGCGCCCAACCGCGCCATAATCTACCACCTTTTTAAAGGTCGTGCCGAGTGGGGCTATGATGCCACTGATTCTAATTTTGCCGGGTGGGGCCGTGATTAAGAGTAATGATTGATTTGCTGAATTGACATGTAATCGGTCAAGTCGATTGATCGCTGAGACGATCCAAGTGGTTGAATTGTTCTGATAATGTGATTGTGCCATGGTTGTTTGGTTATCATAATTGTACGTGGTTGAATTATATAAATTGTGTTAACCTGCAAATGAAGGCTAATGCGAGGTAAGTCTTCTGTGTGATGTGGCCAGGCCACCCGGGGCGTATTTTCTTTCTAATAGGGGTTTAGGGGGTTGAACTTGCTGAGACATCGTCTCATCCCGGTTGTGGGATTAAAATTTCAGGTCCCTGGTGGACGGAGCGGCCAGATAGCTTTGGTTGGCTATTAAGGAGTTGCAGAGGTGAAGTTATAAGGATTGGAGAACGTGTCTGACTTGTAGGTCGTAGGACAATTCCTTTTTAAGAGCCGGTCCTTTGTAGACTGTTGACCGTAGACCTCTGTTTGTGAAAGTGTTATGTTGTGATTTTGTTTCATACTTTTCTATCCCATATTTTTATTGTCAGGGGTTTTATAATATGCTTCCGCATGTGCGTTAAACATTTGATTGGGTCGGCGACTTAACCTGGGAACGTCGCATTTGAATGACCATGGTGGGATGTTGGCGCGCTTGAGATTCGGGGCGTGACAGTCGACCTGCTTCAAAGAAATCCAACACTATCAAAGTCAAGCCAACTGAGATGTGACGACCATTATATGAGCTCACTAATAGCTAAATTGAATGGGCAAAATACTAAAATTAGACTTTTAAAGGAGGAGCTTGCACGAGTGAAGAAAGAAAAAACACTCTATTAATTGGCATTTTTTTATGCATTTGTTGTATCATTATGGGGGTTATATTTAATGTAAAAGCTAGTGAGAAGTTTCTAAGTCTTCTATAGTATCTTCTTTCTAAGTTTGTATTTAATTGATTTATCCCAATCCTTCTTTTGTTTTGTAAAAGTGAGAAACTCATGTTGCGTGGATATGTAAAGAAGTCTAATTCATTTCGTGTGTTCTTTCACATCTAGTGCAAGAGCACAAGCTGGAAACTTTCATTTAGTAAATGCATATCTAGATAAAGATGTTTAAATGTTCAATCAAAGGAAATTTATTACTTACGACGGTTTGTGTTAGAGTTTTGTTTGTCGGATGCATTCTCATTGAGTTGTGAGCCATCATTTTCTAAAGATTCAATGACTTGTTTGCATTCTTTCACTAGCTTCCACTCACTAGGAAGAGCATCGGTAGTGGCCAAAGTTTGAAAATTTGAGTCATTTATTAGCATTGACACAAAATACAAAAGTTAAATGCACAATCTCAGTGATGGAAGTTCTAGTAGAAACAAAATGTTTAAGGATGATCAACAAACATGTCAAATCCTTCCATGCTTTGAAAAGAAATTACAAGAAGTATTACATGAATGTGGCATAAACTCTAAGAAAGCAAAATTTTGTACTGATTGTGCTTGATCTTAATCAAAATGACAATTCATCAAACAACCTTTAAAAACTTAGTGTCGGTGTGCTTAATGCCAAAAACATCACTAAAACCAATATAAGTCTCTCTGTGTAGCCTTTGGTTTGACCTGTTGTGCCATTTTGAAATCAAGAAATGCATGTTAGTTTCTTTGAAAACGCAAGTACTTTCACCACATCACACAAACAACCTTGACCCTATCAACTAAAAAATTTCTTAATCAATGCAACCGGTAGCCTCATATAATTGCAACGTATATTGTCTCAGATGAAATGTCCTCAAGAAGGATGATTTGAGACTAATTTGAGAATTGCTGAACAAGCCAATCAAGAATGCAAGAGTCATGTTCAATTTCTCTCTTGATACAAAGGTGCTGAATTGAAATGACTTTCAACCGAAATCCTGTATCCATATGGTTTTATGGCTTATTTTGGTTTCTAATCTATCACATTAGAATAAACAAGAGAGATGATTGAAATGTTAACTTCATCATTCTAGACATGGCAAAAAGCTCACAATAATCTCATAATGTATTAGTAAGTACATCGATCCAAGTCTATTATCTCAAGTGGTCTAGCAAGTTCGGCATGCGCTTGATTCATAAGTTTTGAGCTTTTCATTTTATATAGTGTGTCTCCTATGACTCTCTTCCAAATAGGCTTTGGAGGAGTAATTGAAGCGTGAGATAACTTAGGCTATGAACTCACTTGTAGTTGTGATTGTGATTTTGGCTTTGTGGCAACATGTTTTTGAGATCGAGGCTAAGAACTTGCCTAGTGATGGTGGCTTTGGCTTTACAGTGATGTGCTTTCAAGGATAAGTTCTTAATGATTGAAGTTGGAAACTGTCTTGGAGTTGCAATGGTAGCTTTAGCTTCACGACAATATGCTTTTGAGGAGCAATGTGAGATGATTGAGGTTGTGCAGTAGCTTGGGGATGCGCCTTTATCATTGAAGCTCTTAAAACTACTCCTTTATCCGGTGGTTTCAATAATCATGCACTAGTTATGCCAAGCTACAAAAGAATGGGTAAGTTTTAGCTCGATGAGACAATCAATTCCTATTGTAAAATGTTAAAACATAACCCACATTGAAAACTTGAAGGTTTGTTTTAGGATTTGTGTAAACATGCAACCCTATCATTTTTTTCTTCTTTGGTTGTGATTGTCCTTGCATCATTTCCATTTCAATGGTTGGTCTTTTAAACTGAAAAAGAGAAAGATCGGATGTGAGAATGTAATCACAACACATGAATGCATGTGTGGTGAGGTATTACTCACTAGGATTTTTTGAGGTTTGCCATTAGCTATTGCACTACTTAAGCACAAAAAATCCTTGTCGTTGATTAACACTAGCTTCAACAAAAGTATTGGCTTGTCCACTATATCCACTTACATTAACAGTAGCCTAGCATCCTCTTCCATCTACACTAGACTGAGCAAAAGCATTGGGTGAAGTATCTTGCACTAGTCCACTGAGTCTTGCAAAGGCATTGCCTAAAGTATCTTGTATTGGCACTTTGGCTAAAGTATCTTATACTTGTATAATGATTTTGACAAAAGCATTAGCTGAAATTTCTTGTATTAGTGCACTAGCTTTTGCAAAAGCATTGGTTGAAGTATCTTTTATTGGTGCACTAGCTTCTGCAAAAACAATGATTGAAGAATTCACCTACCCATTATTATCTTGTATAGGTGCACTAGCTTCTGTAGAAGCAATGACACAACCTTTAGATTCTCTTTGAGTTGTACTTGTCGTTATTGTGGCTTTAGCTTGAATAAATATCCATTATTAGTAAATCGAAACCTTCACATTTATAACTTATAATGTATGAGTCTATCACAAATTACTTGTCTTTTTTTGGGCCTTGATCTACTGGAATTGGCCTGAGATTGAACATAAAATTAAGCTTCAAGTGCATTTGTATGGGCCTAAAAAGCACATAATAAGCATTAATGACAAGACAATGAGATTAAAGTCAATAAGATCAATTAGTTAAGAAATACATTTTTTTAGATAACATCCTATGCAATTATGTCCAACCACATTACGGGTAGAATAAGTATTCGCTTACTTTCTTTAGCCATTCGGTTATGTTTTACAAGCTCAATTTGTTGCTTTCTTCTATTCCTTTTTGGCATACTAGACATCTTTTTGATCGATAAGGGCTAAGGGGCTTCTTTATTAGTTTTGTCCCAAAATCCTTGTCCTCTCATAGTCAAGGAAGCACGGACACGTTCAAAGGGCCTCCGTGTCGTGTCGGACACCTCGACATGTGTCCAACACGCTTGGACACGGTCGGACACGTGGTCAACACGTGTCAAAGTTTCCGACACATGGTCAACTCTTTTTGACACATGTGTCAAAGCATGTTCGAGGTTTGTGGGCGGATTTGTAGGTGTGAAGGGAAGAAGGTGATGGAGGATGGAGGCAAGGGTGAGAGAGCTAAGGCAACTCTGCGACGAAGGTGAGATGAGGCGATGCTGCGAGCGAAGGTGAGGGAGGGCTGCGATCACCGATTGGAAGGTGGAGAAGGCTATGACTGCCGAATGCAACACCGAGATGGAAAACCACAACGCTGCAATAGAGGGTTGGATGCAAGGCTACGAAAGCAAAGGGGGGAACAGAAGTGAGGCAACGGTGAGAGAGGTGGAGATCGAACAAGGGAGAGGAGAAAGAAGGTGATTGCTAGGGTTTTTGCCATTTGGGCGTTACTTTACTGAATGCTTTTTCAATTTTACGAAGAAGAGCAAGGAGAGAGATGACGCGTCGATGGCTTCTGGGAAAGAAAGAAAGCCTTGTGCAGCATGACTTTGGGAAGTGACAAGCGCAGGCAGTGGGTGGGGTGGGGGAAGAAAACAGAGGTTGAAATAAATGGGTGGGACCCATTTAACTCTAAAAAAAATATTGAGCGTTAAATAACTTTATTAATACATGGTAAGGCTAAAAAATAAATAAATAGACAGGTTCAAAAGTTATTTTGAAAAATAAAAGTACTAGATGTTAAATAATGATAAATTTTGATCATCATAAAAAAAATATAAATATATGTTGACTCTAATTTCTTGTTAGTTATTTATTTCATCGATAACTTTTGTTAAAGTCAAAAAATGACTTTCCAATTTTTTATGAATAAATTTATTAATGTTATTAGTATAGATTTATTATAGGCTCTTTTTTTATTATTTATTTATTTATGAATTTGAATAAATTAATTTAACTATAATAATTAATCATGTATATATAAAAATATTTATTCAATATATAATGTGTCGGAAACGTGTTGGGATTCTTTAATTTTTTAAAAATGACATGTCGGCATGTCGTGTCGTGTCGTGTCGTGTCACGTATCACATGTCCATGTCGGTGCTACATAGCTCATAATAGGCATCATGAATTGATAAGCACTTACATATTTGTTCTTGTTGAAGTGCTTAGCCGGTTGTCACTTAAATCATTTTTCTTGTGGTGTATTGCACATATGGTATGGCAACATGGAATTCTATTAACTTCCCAAGCTTTACAAGAACAAGTCTTCAAATTCAAATCTACAACATATTTGTTGTTATCTTCTGTAATCTCATATCCTTGATCTCTATTTCATATATCTACTAGTATTTGTATTTTGATGTAACTTATGCACAATTTTTGGATCATAATTCTTTGCTCAGTTAGCACATGCATCCCTTTGACCATATATTCTATTCATAATCATGATTCTAATATTTTCTATCATATTCACAATGGCCTTACACCTAACTTCCACGCATCTATCATTGAAAGTTTCACTAAGATTATTATCAATAACATTACATTTTATGTTGGTGTCAAAGAAGGCTTTATACTAATGCATTGGCTCAATCTGAAATAGATCATCATGATCCTGTGGAGTCATTTCCTTCAACCTTTATTTATACATCTCAAACTATAACATATTAGTACTCTTAGAACATTTTCAAAATCGTTTCATAAATTGCTTTCTTTTGTATTTTTTTTATCCAAATTAGAATATATATGCCTCACTACCACCTTGGTGACCGCAATGGTTTGGGCTCTCTCCCTTTCACGAAGGGGAGGAGTTCGAATCCCCTCACAATCGCTTGGGTCTTAAATAAGATGCCGGGGGTGGTGGATCCTCCCGCTTACGTGTCCTCCCAGGTTTACTTGCCAGCTGTCGGCTGTATGGGGTTCTTGGGTCACCAATATATATATATATATGCCTCTTGCATATTCTATGTTATGTATTTGTCAAAAGTTAACTATTGAAGGATGAGACCCTAATAAATAAATAAATAAGTAATACATTAATATTAGAAATTATCAGATACATTGTTGCAAACAAATTCAAGATGAGCGATGATAGTATTATATACATTTTGTTAGTTACTTATTAAAGCCCAACAATTGCCATTACCCATGTCAAGATCTTCCTTCAACAAGTTGATAAACTAAGTCCATGTATCATTATTCTTAATTCTTACAATTGTTCATGATATTAGATACATTTGATTGTTGACATCCATCCCTACAACACACAACAACTCACCCTTAATCAATCTCCTATCTAATCCAATGATCTTTCAACACTCTATCAAAAATCCTTTCCTATAGGCATCAAAGCAAATGTAAATCCTATCAAATAATAGTAGAAAATTTAGTAGTGGTCTTTCAACTTTCATTTTAAATGTGCTCGTGTGGCTTGTAATGTAAAACTCTCCTAGATAATCGTACGTCGTGCATACTCATTTTTATAATTATCTTGCAATTCCTTGAATACTTTTAGCTTTGCTACATTGACATTTTTATAATTATCTTGCAATTCCTTGAATACTTTTAGCTTTGTTCTCCTACATTGACTCAAAGTGACATTCACCCCCAACTGTTCTCTAACTAATTTCTTCAAATGAGGTGCATTGATTTTAGGCATTGTAGAAATGAGAATCATGAAGTGCTTAGTTAAGAAAGAACTAGAATATCTCTTATTCTCAAAAGTGATAGCACATGTATGCTCATCAATATACTTTTTCAAATGAAATGATTCAGTTTTGCCATTGAGAGCACCATAAATCATCCAGTTACAATTAGCCTGGGCACATTTAGCTCTTATAAATTTAGTGGTGTTCTTTGTATATTTAATTGTTCTTTGCTTAGCTATTGAATACCTCAAAATTGCATATTTGAACTTATTTGAATCCTTAAATGTCATGTCAACAACAAATGATAGATTCTTATCATTTTGATCATATGATGGAAACTTACTCCTCCTTGAAATAACATCATCTTTTTCATTTTCACTCTAATCATCTAAATCTGAATGAAGATTTTCTTTTTCATCTAAATCATAGTGTTCAGTTTCGAATCCAGAAGCATCCACCATTAAAGGATCAATTGATAACTCTATTGGAGAGTCAATGTCTAATTGGGAAGTTTCTTCAATGTTAGTTCTAATTTTGAGTCTATGTCTCGCTGAAAATTCCTTTAAATTTCTTATTGCATTAATCAATTCAAAATCATCATTGTTACTCGATTGTTCTACATCCACTAAATTACATGCATCACTATTCTCATTATCCAAATCCCTATTTTCACCCTCAACCCGATTCTCGTCATCACCAACATTTCCAATTATATTTTTTAACACATTATTAGTCACATTGTTAACACTTTCCATATTCACATCAAACAAACTTCCAGTTTTCATCTCAACTCCCCTTATCTTAGCAATCGTCTTTTTATCATCGACATGCTCAACATACAATTCAATATTCTTAGAATGAAGATAATGATAAATTTGATCTATCATACTGGAGTTATCCCATAAATACTTAAGAGTTTCCCCATCTTCAAGAATATTACTTCTAGGAACTCCATAGAAGAGTTTCTCTATGTTACGCCCTCACAAAACCTTAATAGCTTCAATTATGTTGGACAATGAACCCTTACTTAAGTCTACTTCAACAACATCGACCATTCCATCTATGTATTATAAGGGCAGTCCAACATGAAATTTACCTCCAAAGAAAACAATGACATAAATTTTGTTCTTGCCCATTGGATCTACAAAAGAACAAAAACAAATAGCACTTTCAATCATAAAATTTCAACTAAAAACTACTAATGACTTCACCTGTAAAGAGAAATGGGTAGGATAAACATACCCACATTGACGGATGACCTTGAGAGTAGTCAACCCTCCAATGAACTCATTCTAAAGATAAGCAACTGAAATCAGTTAAGAAAAATTGTATTAAGAGGAAGCACGAACACCATATAAATTGCATATATTAGAGATCAAGCATCGTCTAAATCTAATGCACAATGTGATCATTTTGATAGGTTAAGGAAGGACGGATTAAGAGGATTGACATAATTGGCACATGTAACTTGGGAAAATTGAGTACATCTACTTTTACAGGATAAGTATTCTATGGCTAATTAGTGATCATTTTGATAGGATAATGAAGGACGAATCAGGAGGATTGACACAATTGGCACATGAAACTTGGGAAAATTGAGTACATATACTTTTATAGGATAAGTACTCTGTGGCTAATATGAACTACTTAAATTATAGACATCTTTGGGTTGTTTACCCTTCCGAATGATTAAACAATGCAAAATTTGTAAACAATCAACAATAATTCTAAGCCATAGTACACCCGTTGCAATTCAGACCAAACATTGGAAAGGCCATCTAACTCCAAAAGCTCCGTAATTATTTCTCATATTGTATATTACTAGTCCACATGTATATGATACGTTAACCAAAAAATAGGTATTTAAATGCAACCGAAGAAGCTAACAAAACATAATTTACCTTGTTGCTCAAGCATATTAATATATTGAATAGACATTTTGTAAAATATCTACATATGAGCGCATGATCATAAATGGTACACCAGCAAAAGAATTTGATCCAAGCTAAATGCAATAAACTCTACCAATCTTCACTATGCAAAAAAAAAAAAAAAAAGCCTACCAATCTCCCAAAAGAAAATCTCAAGGCTAACTATTATGAAATTTCCACTTGTGCAAATTGGAGGGCTATTAATTGTCATTAAAAAAAAAGCTTTGTGGGAAGACCAACTTCACATTAGAGTCCTTCTCATAAAGAAGGAAAAGTTCCAAAACCTACAACATCTGCAAATAAAAGCTTTTTCTTGTCTCCAAATTATTTCAACCGTAAGGAAGGGCCCTTGAAAGATTTTTGTACATAAATTGGGTAGAGAAGTGAAGAGAAACAAGAAAATTTGACACCAAAAATAGACTTGACAAAGCAAAAAAAAGCATGATAGACAACAATTGACACAAATTTTGGGGCTGTGCTCTTTTCTTGCAAGATTGCTCATCTTCTTCACCAATCCCTTCTAAATCAAGAATTTCAAAATGAAATTTTGGGAAAAGTCGGCACATTATCACATTTAGGGCTTAGATTTCAAAAACTAAAACTCCAAAATCTCGACATCAACAAGTTACGGTGAAATAAGTAGCGAAGATACAAACCTAGCTTAGACGAGTGAGGAGGAGAGTGACTTGGTCATAGTGGCCGCCTCCATCGTCAATGCCGCTCAATCCACCACCAAGGCTCTTGCGGGCTGAGTGTCGCACATACTCGCGTTTGATGAAGAACTGCAACTTGTGGGGCACCAGATCATGATCTACATCTAAATTTAAGGCTTAAGGTTCATATGAAGGAATGGTTAATTTGGACAAGGAAGAAGGGATCGAAGGAAAATGCAAGGGGAAGGGTTCAATGAAAGGAAAATGTTTTGAAATGTAAAAATAGGAGAGAAGAGATGTCGTTGTTTTGGATATGTAAACAATATCCAAAACTACGTTATTTTGCTGACCTGGACAATTTTCCTTGCCTTGGTTGCCACGTAGGAGAGAGAATGATTAAAATAAGCCATGTCAGCATTTTCCGTTAGTATAAATTAACAATGTTAACGGAATGGCTCAATTGAACCCACTTGATAAGTTTTAGAACTTGATTGCACTTTGTGTAAGTTTTATAATTCAATTGCATTTTCTTGACAAGTTTTAGGACTTCTATTAAACATATCCATTTTTTTTCCAAATGATGCAACTTTTTTTTTTGTCAAATTGTGCCTTTATGTCACTCGTCAAGTAATCAAATAAGAAAATTGTGGCAATTTTCTCACAATACACTTTACAGTATATAATAAATCTTTAAATGAAAGAAATCCTTCTCATGGAATTTGCACCTTGCCAAAATCCCAACCAATTGCTTCTTTTATCTCCAAATCTATATCATTCTAAACAGATTAAACCGCAATTGAAAGGACATGTTTCGAGAACCATAATAATTATTTTAATAAAATTTTATAGTACATATACCTTAGTTTGAAAATTCAGCAATATGATTTTTTTTCCTAAAACCAACATCCATTAAAAAAAAAGTTTGAAAATATAAATAGAAAGTTGAAAAGACGGGGGGTGCTAGAGACTAGATTGGAAATGGTTTCTTCTTTTTGTTAAATGTGCACATATTATGGTATTCATTCATAGTAATTATTAAGCACACAGTAAATATAAACAACCCTTCATCTTCCCCGCGTTGCTTCAGAAAATGTTCTCTCTTTACTTAGTTTTTACTGCAAGAGCACGGGAAACTAGAAAATGCAGGAGGACAAGAAAAATCGTTGGGATAATCCGACTCCATGTCCGATCTCGACAAAGAAGTAGAAAAGTCGGGAACAACCAAGGCCCTTCCTTGGCTCTAGTGGATTCCGCTTTGCTGCTTTGCTCTCGGCTTAGGACTTGGACTCGGATTCATTAACAATCCCTGTGCTGCTGGAGCTAGGATCGAAGCTGCCGTGTGAGGATGATTTGAAGAGATTAGGAATTTAATGATAGCCACTACCAATACTATCCATCTTTGACAAGAATGGATGGTTTGCCTGTCATTTTTTGGCCTTTTGTTTTGTGGGGTGTGTATTTAGCTAATGATGAAGGTTTTTACTTGGTTTGGATCAATAAGGCTTTGAGTTTGCCAAGAATTGGTCTTTTTGTGTGTGCTGGTGGTAAGGGTGATTGGATCGATTTGCTTATTTGTACACCCCATTTTATTTCTTGGAGGGAAAACCTACAAATTTGGATGGCTTTTGTGAGTTAAATTTTTTTTTTTTTGGGTTCTATTTTTTGACAAAATTCTTTTGCCTAGCCTACCCTACATGTGTTGGAATTCTTCCTTTAACATTCAAGTATCATTGTTTTGTTTGCATCAAATGGTTGGACAATCGTACTAAGGTTAGGCAAACAAGCACCTGTTGTTAAGACTACGGCAAACATCAAGAATAGGAGGAGGAAAGCATATGAGGAAGAAGCAGAATGTATAAATGATGCCGAGAAGGGTACAGGAAGAAGAAGAACTACTGCTGAAAATAGAGAAAGGAAAGAAGATCAAGATAAGGGTGATAATATGGATTGTGTTGTTGCATATGGATAAGCTACGAAGCCTGCTAAGCCAAGAGCTCTTTGATTAGCACTCTGTTCTTGTACTATGTTTCTTCTACTATGTTTTTTTTTTCTTCTTTTGATCGGTAATCAGTTAGTTTCTCTTCAGTTAGGTAGTTACAGTTTCTTCTACAGCTCAATAACTGTAAAACAGATTCATTGAGAGAGAACTAGTGTAGATATAAAAGGAAATCTCTCATGATGAAAACAGTCGAGAAGTTGAATAACAGAAGAAGTACTTTCATCAAATTTTCTCTCGCTTTCTCTCCATTTCTCTCTATGTTCATGAACTTCTTCATGGTATTAGAGCAGTACATCCTGGAGAAATCCCCTCGATGCTGCAAAAAAAATGGCTGAATCTACAGCAGATTGAAGTCAGGAGTCAAAGCTTCATTGATCTGTGAGACATCTATATCTTCTAAAAGATCTATGAGTTGATATTTCTCGTCTACATTCAAATCTTCATCATCAGAAATAGGTTTGTCACAACATACTGCAAAACTAGCAGAGTTTGTGTTTGCAACCAGAGTTGTTCAAAGATCTAGAAAAGTAGAATGGCAGCAAGAAGTCTAAGATATCCATTTCCTATTCATGTTAATATCTCGAATTTTGTTACCATCAAATTAGCTAAGGATAATTTCCTTCTATGGCAAGCTCAGTTTCATAGGTTCTTAATAAGTCAAGACCTGTTTGGGTTTGTTAATGGAGAAGTTCCACCACCTGCTAAAACACTGCAGGTCGAAAAAGATGATCAAACAATTGAGATTTCTAATCCTAACTATAATGATTGGATCAAGACAGATCAGCTTGTATCCTCCTAGATTAGTGGTGTTGTTTCAGAAAACATACTCAGTTTAATAATTGGCTTAAACACTGCATATGAACTTTGGCAGACCTTGTTCAATCGGTTTACAAAAAAATCTGTGGCAAAGGAGTTTGAATTAAGGGGAAAACTGCAGGCTTGTCAGAAGCGTGATAAAACTCTATCAACATATCTCAGAGAGTATAAATCAATATGTGATCAATTGAATGTAATAGGGAAACCAATGGATGAAATAACAAAACTGTTTGGTGTTTTGGAAGGTCTAGGATCTGAGTATGAGAGCATTAAAACAACAATTTATTGTTTAAAGCCTCAACTAGAATATGATGAAGTAATCTCACATTTAGAAAGATTTGAAACAAGGCTACAAAACTATTCCTCGAGTCAATTCAATCCAAATCTAGCATACTATGGCCAAAGGAAGATTGAAGCTATACACAAACAGGAGTTTAACAGAAATTGTGTACAACAAAATAATAGCCTTGGAAGTTCAAGAGGATATAGTCGTGGAGGAAGAAGTTTTGGAAGAGGAAGGTCATTCAATAACAGATATAGAAACTTTGGATACCCTAGAAGAAATATGAACTACATAAATAATAGTTTGAACTATGAACAGGGAAGTCAGCAGCTTAACCAGTTTAATACCTCCTCTGCTTTGGGTTCTGGTCAGGGATTCAAACCATATAATGGCTTAGCTCAAAGGTATACAGATACTAAGACCTATCCATCTTCAAATTTAACCCTCCATAAAGATATGTAGATGGAGAAAACAACAGAAAACACTCGACTGGAGTGTCAAATTTGCAGAAGACCAGGTCATGATGCATTGCACTGTTGGTATTGATTTGATAATTCCTACCAAGCCGAAGAGATACCAACAGCCTTATCAGCACTACATATTAAGGAAACAAATGGTAATGAATGGTATCTAGATATTGGAGCAACTGCTTACATTACTGCTAATGCTGGTATTCTTCACAACTTTTCTAAGAATGCTGGTACTGATACAGTCATGATTGGCAATGGTTCATGCTTACTTGTTAAATACATTGGGAATGCATTGCTAAATACTGCTACTACTGTCTTACCTCTAAATGATGTGTTGATTGTTCCAGCAATTAAGAAAAACCTCCTTTCAGTATCTAAACTAACCGATGATTATGCATGTTCATTTGTCTTTGACAAAACTGGGGTGTACATAAAAGACAGCATCACCAACACAAACAAGATGCTAGGAAGGAATGATAAAGGACTTTACTGAGTCGATCCTTATGCTGTAGAGGTCTTCTTCACTCAAAGACAAAGGATTATCGGAGAGAATATTTGGCATCAACGTCTAGTTCATACAAATCAGAATGTCTTGAAGCATTTGAAGAATCAAAAGTTAATTCAGTGCAATACAGAAGCACAATTTGTATGTAGAAGTTGTCAGCTTGCTAAGAGTACTGCTCTACCTTTCCCATTGTCGAATTCTACAGCTACTAAACCTCTAGAACAAATTCATTGCGATATCTAGGGACCCTCTCTAGTTAACTCTTGTTAGAATTTCAAGTATTATATGATTTTTGTTGATAGCTTCTCTCGGTTCAATTGGATATATCCATTTAAGCGAAAATCAGATTTCTATGATGTCTTTCTCATGTTTCAGAGACTAGTAGAAAACCAACTCAGCTGTAAGATCAAGATTTTCCAATGTGATGGTGGAGGAGAGTTTATCAGTCACAAGTTTAAAACTCACCTACAGAATTGTGGCATTCAACAGCATGTCTCCTGTCCATATACACCTGAACAGAATGGAATATCTAAAAGAAAACATCGTCATATAGTTGAACTTGGTATGGCTATGCTATATCATGCGAAACTCCCATTAAAATTCTGGGTTGATGCATTTATGACAGCCAATTATATTGTCAATATACTTCCCACTCCAAAGTTAAAGATGCAATCTCCCTTTACCAAGTTACATCAGCATAATCCAAGATATGATCATCTTAGAATTTTTGGGTGTGCTTGCTATCCCTGCCTTCGATCCTATGCACAGCACAAGATGGATCCACGATCTCTTACCTGTATTTTTCTAGGATACAGTACTCAAAATAAAGGATATTGATGTCTTGTTCCTACCACTAGTCATGTATACATCAGTCAACATGTGGTCTTTGATGAGACCTTCTTTCCTCTTTCTAAGAAGCTAGCAACACCTTCTTCAACTTACACACATATGTATAAACTATGGACAACAGAAGAAATTTTTTCACAATCTCTCAGTACAGATTCTATCAACACTTCGGTATCTCATCATACAAGCCATATACAGGACCCTACAGCTGAGCAAATTCCTACAGAACCTATAGTGCCTGTCTCTACAACTGTATTACCTCTGGATCAAGCCTCTTCTAATTCATAGTATATTTCCCAACAAGTAGACATATCTGGACCCACAACAGTGACAGCAACAAAACCAGATATCGACCAAACTGCTCCTAACATTCAAACACAATCTATCAATCCTATGCAAGGTACACAATCTACTCACCCTATGCAAACTAGATCTAAATTTGGTATAACCAAAGTCAATCGTCGATATGCATGTCTTGCTGAATATCGAGTTCCTCCAGAACCAAAATCAATAAAATCTGCTCTAGTAGATCCAAGATGGCATCAGGCAATGCAAGAGGAAATGGATGCCTTACATCATAATCAAACTTGGTTATTAGTTCCTCATACTAATAACATGAATGTTATTGGCTGCAAATGGGTGTTCAAGACTAAACTTACCTCTGATGGCAGTCTTGATCGATTGAAGGCTCGACTAGTAGCCAAGGGGTTTCATCAGGAAGAAGGAATAGATTTCACATAAACCTTTAGTCCTGTGATTAAACATGCTATTGTTAGACTTATACTCTCTGTAGCAATGATAAAACATTGGTCTATACATCAACTTGATGTCAAGAATGCATTCTTGCATGGCACCTTAAACGAAATAGTTTACATTGAGCAACCCCCTGGCTTTGTGCATCCACAGTACTCTCAATATGCATGTCTTCTTCAAAAATCACTTTATGTACTGCGTCAAGCACCGCGTGCTTGGTATGACAAACTTAGTAATTTTTTGCTTGAAGTTGGTTTTTTCTGCAGCTCAACTGATCCTTCTTTGTTCATACTTCATCAAGGTCAAGAGACATTACTTCTACTGCTATATGTTGACGATATAATCCTAATAGGTAGCTCAGAAAAGTTGCTACAGACACTCATTCATTCCCTCAGTATTCAATTCCATATGAAAGACCTTGGTCATCTCCATTATTTTCTTGGAATTGAAGCCACACGAACATCCACTAAGTTATTTTTGTGTCAAACCAAATATGCTCTTGACTTACTCTCTCGTGCACATATGACTGACTATAAACCTATTGCTACACCTCTTTCTCTCAAACCAGTCACACTCAAAACAGATGCTGATCTTCTTCCAAATCCCATGGATTACAGGAGCTTAGTAGGTGGCTTACAATATCTCACTATCACTCGCCCTGATCTTGCCTTTGCAACAAATATCTTGTGTCAGAAACTGCAGCAACCCACTGTTGGTGACTTCCTTAAACTGAAGAGAGTCCTTTGCTATGTAAAAGGAACAATTTACCTTGGCATCTCACTTCACTCTCGAAGCTCTCTCAATTTATATGGCTTCTCTGATGCAGATTGGGCTGGTTGTGTTCAAACTAGACGCTCTACCACGGGGTTTTGTACTTATCTCGGCTCTAATCTCATCTCATGGACAGCCAAGAAATAATAAACTATTTCTCGTTCCTCTACTGAAGCTGAATATAGAGCCCTTGCTTCAGCAACAGCTGATCTTACTTGGATCGTTTTTGTTCTAAGAGATATTGGATTTCCTCTTCGCTCTCCAACTTTATTATTCTATGATAATCAATCTGCAATATCTCTCACAGCAAATCCTATACTTCATGCTCGAACAAAACATATTGAGGTTGATTTCCACTTTGTTCGAGAAAAAGGTACCTTTGGATCCTTGTGTGTTAGATATATTCCCAGCAACAAATAAATTGCTGATATCTTTACAAAGCCCCTATCTAACCTAACACACTATTCTCTTCGTCTCAAATTGGGCATTGGTTATTCACCCCTGCCCAATTTGCGCGAGGGGGGGGGGGTGTTAAGACTACAGCAAACATCAAGAACATGAGGAGGAAAGCATATGAGGAAGAAGCATAATGTATAAATGATGCCGAGAAGGGTACAAGAAGAAGAAGAACTACTGCTGAAAATAGAGAAAGGAAAGAAGATAAAGATAAGGGTGATAATACGGATTGTGTTGTTGCATATGGATAAGCTGCGAATCCTACTAAGCCAAGAGCTCTTTGATTAGCATTCTGTTCTTTTACTCTATTTCTTCTACTCTGTTTTTTTTTTTTTCTTCTTTTGACCGGTAATCAATTAGTTTCTCTTCAGTTAGGTAGTTACAGTTTCTTCTACAACTCAATAATTGTAAAACAGATTCATTGAGAGAGAACTAGTGTAGATATAAAAGGAAATCTCTCATGATGAAAATAGTCGAGAAGTTGAATAACATAAGAAGTACTTTCATCAAATTTTCTCTCGCTTTCTCCATTTCTCTCTCTGTTCATGAACTTCTTCACCTGTTCCCTATATGGTTGTTTGAAAACTCGGTCTCGTGTTTGGTGTCCGAATCAATCGGATGGTTGGTCTTCACCTCAGCTCCAACTAGTCAAAATTGGCCGGATGGGACCCATTGCAAGAGCTTTATGATTTTTTTGGCTATTTTCTTTCATGCATCACATTGATTACATTGTTCCGAAATATCATGAATTAAATGCAGCTAATATTAAAATATTTCTAAAATGTCTTTTCGCATCCGATAAGTTAACTTTATCACTAGTTCGAGTCATCAATGAGAAATCAAAAGGATGGTCCGGCAATTGGGAAAATCATCATTATAGCCGTGGCACGAAAAGCTGGAACCCATACCCCCCAAAACGACATTACAATTGCGAGCGTGGGACAGACATTTCCCCTTCTCTCTCTATCTCTAGCATGGGCCCTCTTCTTAATGGGCCGACAGCCCAGAGGAGCCCAATCCAATCCACCGCGGGTGGCCGAGCTCTGCCTCCGGATTCCGCTCACATGCTTTTCGTCCCTTTCTGCGCGTCTCTCTCTCTCTCTCTGTAGAGAGCGAAAGAGAGATCAGACACAACGAAAACTGTCCCATGTCATCACCGATCACGTCCTTCACGAACCTCTCTCATCGCTGCGAACCTTCTTGATATAGCGACGGAGTGGTGCCCCGACAGCGACAGCTGAGGTTAGTGTTCCTGTTCCTCCCTTCGACCACGGTTCGGAATCGCTTCGGAACGCCGCATCGGCGATCTATCCGGGATCTGGCGGGTCCCCGGATCACGAATCGCGGGGAGGACGAGCCAATTCCGGCGAACCCCTAACGTCTTCTTCGCCTCTGTGGCTTTCGCAGGCCCTCGAATTGCTGCCGACCGGCTTTGCTGATATCGAGTTTGGATCCCCCCCCCCCCCCCCCTCCCTCCGATGGACCAGGCGGAGTTAACCACCGATCAGGTTCGCGTTCTTCTCCCCAAAACACTGCTACCCACATTCCGTCCGTGCCGAAAAGGAGGGTAATTTACGATGGGATTACGGCTCGTTGTTTGGCACGGCGGAAATTAGCCAACTTGCGAAATGGGTTGTTCTCTAGTTGTCATCGGAAGCTTTAAAAATGAGGACCCGATTCAGTCCTGCTGATTAATTCCTTCCCGTGTTGCTTAAGGTGTTGAGAAGGGACATCCCATGGGAGACGTATATGACGACGAAGCTGATTACTGGGACGTGCCTCCAGCTGTTGAGGCGATATGACAAAAGATCGGAAAGCTATCGTGCTCAGCTACTCGACGATGTAATGCTCGACTGCCTGCCTTCGATCATCAGTCTTTGGGGATGAATCTCATGAACGTGTGCAATCTCGAGACAATGTGAGCGAATGATTTCATAGGATGGAATTCTTATACTATCTCCCAACTTACTCTTTCAGGATGGACCGGCTTATGCACGGGTGTTTGTTAATATCTTGCGCGACATTTTCAAGGAAGAAACAGTAGAATATGTTCTAGCTCTAATTGATGAGATGCTCACAGGTGCTCAAATTGACTTTTGGCATTGTTGGCTTTCTGTTGATCATGAGTTTTTGACCTATCTTTTACCCTCATGTGCAGCAAACCCAAAAAGAGCCAGACTGTTCCATGACGAGTCTCTTTTGAATGAAGATACTTATGAACCTTTCCTGAGTTAAGTATTTAAGGAGAACTTTGGGACTTGTTATTGTATTTGTCGTAGTCCTGCATTTTCACGTTATATCTTACTTCCTTCTGTTCTCTTATGCTGAAACTTCTAAAGATGAGGGCTTTTCTTTGACTCATTGTCATGTCAATGTTAGCGTTGGACGTGGTTTTTGGTACTATATTAATGTTTTAATATATCTCCTGGGTTTGCTATTCTTCCTGATCTGAGCAATTTTATACTTCTTTTAGTTTGGTTTATCTTTTGTGTAGTCCTAGAGCATATGGTTCAGTTGGTTGTGCAACATTGTCTTCTCTTGGAAAAGCACAGTAAATCTTGAAGGATAGCATTCGATTTCTACTGATAAGAACAACGAATATGTAAACTTACTAGAACTTATCTAGCATAGGTTTCTCAAAAAGTTTGGCGATTGTGTGGGCTGCTGGTCTAACTTTGATCCCAGTATAATTGCTTGATTTGGTTCCTGTACCTATTCATCATGGTTGATGCTTCTTGTTGTCATTCCTTTGACACCAATCATGTAAAGAACAAACTGGATTGGCATTTCTTCATCAAAAGTTGGAGGTGGAATGGTTGTCCTGCTGAATGAGAACTTTAGCCTAGATGCTAGCAGATGTCTGAGTCAAATTTTGGGTTTTGGTTTCCTCATTTAAGGCTACATGAATGTCCTAATATGGTAGCCATACTTTTGGGTTTTAAGTCGATGAAGTCCATTGATTTAGGATCTATCATATTACCGCATTTAAATTGTGCTTTCTGATAGGTTTCTAGCTGGCAGTTGTATATCAGCAAGTAGTGCCGATGGGAAATGTCCTTGGAAATTGTAATGATTGAGCAACCATCATCTATGAAGGGAGCAAATCAACTAGTAAATTACATGCTAAAATTTAATGTACTTGCTCTCCTAAAAGTGCATGTCATCATATGATAAACTTGAGTGTTTCCAATGTGGCAAGATATTGGTTTCTGGAATCAAAGTATCTTATTTGTTGATTGATTCTTCAGATTGCTCTGGAAAGGCAACTGGTTCATACAAGAGAAGTGTTGTAAGATACTCTCTCTGATAGTGAGGTACGTATTTAATTTTGCTCCATTGATAGTGAAGATATCGGGAAAAGGAGACTTTTGAGTAATTTACTTTCGATGAACTGCTTATGTGGATGTCAAAACTCTGTATGTTATTGCAGTGCTAGGCCAAAAACAAGTGATAGTTCGAAAAGAGGATTTACCACCATAGATGATGTTCTGAAAGGACTTGTGGATTGGCTATGTGCACAGGTATGTTTTCGAATCCATAAGTGTATTCTTTGAGGATGGATCATTAGTAGAGGCTATTGATGTTTGGAATGTGTAGTCTCTTCATGAAAGACTCTGTAGGTAGCATTTAATGCCTGCTAATTTGGCTGCTGAAAGTATACAATGTGGAGACAATTGGAAGTAGGCATAGGGTTAGTGGTTTGAACATCAAGATAGTATCGGTTGAAGATGTTAACCTGATGCTGTTCGTGACTGTGGTATATTTAAAGATTTTGTTATCTTTCACAAACATGGTCTTGATGCTGAATTGGCTTTGCAGCTTAAGAAACCTTCCCACCCTACTCGGGGCATTCCTACTGCAATTAACTGCCTTGCGACATTGCTTAAGGAACCTCTGGTCAGATCATCTTTTGTTCAAGCAGATGGCGTTAAACTGCTAGTTCCTTTGATATCCCCGGCATCTACACAGCAATCAATCCAGGTATGATTATTTTCAACAGAACACTTGATATTGAGCATACTATAGTGTTCTGGTTTTGACCTCATTGTTGAAATGGTATTGGTCCTTTTGCATATCTCTGACAAATCTCTTTTTGGCAGCTTCTTTATGAGACTTGTCTGTGTATATGGCTATTGTCATTTTATGAACCTGCCATAGAGTACTTGGCGACTTCCAGGACACTTCCGCGACTTATTGATGTTGTCAAATGTTCCACAAAGGAGAAGGTGTGTGGTCTGTTCTTTACGTGGTTTCTCTCTGTTTTTTTGAGTTTAATTGATTCCCACTCCTCCCTCCCTCTCAAGCACATTAACCATTGAATTCAATTCTTTCTACATTTTTCATGTTGAAGGTCCCTTTGCCCTGAGCAAGTTTGCTTTCCTCTTCTTGTTTTTTCTTTTTCCTGCTTGCCATCATGTTTCTCTAGATAATTGTGAGACTACACATGCTGCATATGTCTAACATTAAGTTTTTGGTAGGTTGTCAGGGTTGTCATTTTGACATTTAGGAATTTGCTGCCCAAAGGGACATTTGGTGCCCTGATGGTAGACCTTGGACTGCCTCAGATTGTTCAAAGCTTAAAATCCCAGGCATGGAGTGATGAGGTGAGATACTTATGTACTTGAATGGAGGAAAATTGTGATATCATGGCTTCCAATTATTTGTCCAGGAAGTCACAATCTTTCATTAGCCTTCTGTCTGCTAGAGAAATTTGTCTGGGAATTCTCGACTCTTGCATCCTTGTTGGTCTAACATGGTTTAGTCCAGGAATTTAGTGTGTGGACTCTGATGTGAATGTCAATGACATTATCAATTTGTGAATATTAGTTTAAATCTGGCCCTAGCTTTGGTTACTTTATCATTGATGTTAATACCCCAGGGATGTACATTCAGATTGACAAATGAATTCACTTGCTTGCCGAAGAGAAAAGACATCAAATTGTCCTACTTACATTCTTTTTCCACCTGTCTTGGGAAGGCAATCTGTGCCGTCAGATAGTTTTGGTGGTCGTAACTTATATCATTTATAATCCCTGTGAAAATAGCTGAATTTACATGGAAAAGGAAGTAGCTTTTCAACATGATATGTCAAGTTTGTGCTTCTCTTAGAGTATACCCTGGTTACTCTACTGTTGGGCCAACATATCATGTCCAAAATTGCTGCCACTGCCCTTGAGCTCGTTGTAGCACATATTCATGTGATTCTTGTTTATTCGTAATTGAGTACATTCACCTTATTAGTTGATGCTTTTCCCGCAATCACTTTGGCACATCTTGGTGTCTTTTTTGCTACTTTCTTTCATAATTTAGTAGTTATCGGATTTTTGCTATTGACTCTTTACATTATAGTTTTCAGTTGATTGGTCTCTAATATAGACTTATGGATTGTAAAAATTTAAGCCTAAGAGCATTCAAAATTTTATTTGAAATATTTATGTGATGGTGGATGTGAGTCCGGAGTTTGTGATCAGTATTTATCCATCATGTACACGTGTCTGTCTTACTGGGTGCTTATGTAGTTGATGGTTAATGGGACGTGGAATCTTGTAAATCTGTCAAGAGTACTTTTTTCAGCCATTTATTGTAGCCAGCCTGTGATGAAAATTAGCTTGGAGCAATATCCAACATTATGATGCAAAGAACTCTGAAATGGATGTTTTTACTTCTTGCAGCGGGCTCCGTTTATTGGTGAATCGTATCTATCCATCATGTGGCAGAGCTAGTGCATAGTTTATGGTCTCATATAATTGAAAGCTTTTATTCTACTCTAACTGGATGCTGAAACCTTTTTAGGATCTACTGGAGGCTCTAAATGAGTTGGAACAAGGATTGAAGGATAACATTAAGAAGCTGAGTTCTTTTGATAAATACAAACAAGAAGTCCTTCTTGGCCAGCTTGACTGGTCTCCTATGCACAAAGATCCAATCTTTTGGCGCGAGAACATCACAAGCTTTGAAGATAGTGATTTCCAGGTTTTCTTTCTAACGTCCTTATACTTTCAACCGTACTTGGTTTTTGATATGCACATAAAATATAAGGACGGAAACTTGGCTGACACTATGGTCTTGGCAGTATTAACTTTTAAGTTTTTGGGTTGGCTGGATTTGTGAACTAGCTGATATTTTTATATCAGTATTTGTACTTGTGGTTATGTCTGTTGACTATTGTTTTTACGAAACAAGTGAAACTTTTGGCTCTATTTATTTCGTGGAAAATGAATGATTTGGAAAACATTCTCTCCTTTTATTGCTTACAAAAATAAATAGATGAAAATTATGTTCATTATGAAAACATTTTCTATTGACTAATTATTTCAAGTGATACAAGCAAATCATTTTTTGGAAACTATTTTTCAAACCATTCATTTTTCGCGAAACAAATGGAGCCTTCATGTGGATGGCCATCTCTCTTTTATCTTCTGTCATTTTCATTGTGAGTTATGGTATACTGAAAGACTGATTATTTTCTGCAGATTTTGAGGGTCCTTGTAACAATTTTGGACACCTCAAGTGATGCAAGGGCTTTGGCTGTTGCTTGCTATGACCTCTCACAGTTCATCCAATACCACCCAGCTGGAAGAATAATATTGTCTGATTTGAAGGCGAAGGACCGGGTCATGAAGCTTCTGAATCATGATAATGCAGAGGTCACAAAAAATGCCCTTTTGTGCAGCCAAAGGCTTTTCTTAGGTGCCAAGTATGCAAGCTTTCTACAGGTCTAAGCCAAATTCCAAGCAGGCGGTCTTGCAGGATTACCTTACTGCTTGTGCTTTCTTGTTTATTGGATGTTATCTTCAAGAGGATCAATGTGTTGTTTAATTATTTGAATGCCCAGGTCTCTCTTTTGGCTGGGATAACATATGGGAACTATGAGAGTTGTTCATTAAATTGGATATGGAGCGTGTGATGAATAAGTGGTTGTCTTTGAAGTATTTATTGATTGCCCTTTATGCTTAATAAAATTCTTGTGAAGTTACCAAGTCACAATTGAAACTCTGCGGGGATGAGAGCTGCCCCAGTTTAACTTTATATTTTTGGATATGCTCTGGCTTAATCTTCTTGTATACGATAATCTATGTCAATGAAGCTGCTCTAGGGGAAGGTCAAGTGTTGTTTAAATTATCAGAAAATGGTGAATGATCTTGGAATATAAGATCAATATGATCAGGCCCTGTGGACTTATTTTTCATTTCTTCCAGTATTTGCCAGTGACGTGAAGTTTGGCTTGGAAGGGTCGGCTTGATGCATTTCACCTGTGAACCTTTGGTGGTACAATGACGGTTTGTAGAGGGAGTTGGATTTGTAAGAAGTTGCTTGCTTGAGATGCGGCATCTCTGCTCTGCGTATTGCGTGGGGAAGGAGCTGGGTCAACTATTCAATCAAATGATATTGAGCCTATTTCCCATCTCTTCTTGAGAAAGAAGTGGGCTATTTCTTTGCAAAATTGTGCTCAATTTCATATGTGACAATTCCACCAAGATCTCTTCGTTAGTTGAGGGAAGAATCCCCCCGAATCCGCCCAAATCGGATATTTTGAGTAACATATTGAGAGAGAATTGGATTTGGTTAGACAATGTGTGGTTGGTGCGGGGAGCGCAAGTGGCGTGAGAAAGATTGATCCCATCCGTGTCTCACCAAGCAGGATAAGCCATGGGAATATCCATTTGAAGGACTTACGTACTGAACTTGCAACTCTCATGGAGTTGATGAAGTCTTGGCTACACGATTCGCAAATTCGTGTATAACTGATGACATTAGAGAGAGGACTTCTGACAATTTTTTAGGGTGAGTTTTCTTTTATTTAGAAGGTTATCAGTTCATATATTCGGACGGATTGCATTCAATTTTCAACAAGTTTAATGTATAGTCAATATACTTCGACAATTTTCGGGAATTATGTCATAGTCTTCTCAGAGAGGATATCGCAGATGGATTGTGTATCGTAATATTTTGGATAATTTTCATTTAGTTCAATAGTTCAATGGCGATAATACTATCAAAGAGTGTTGTTTCCTAGTGTCCAAAAAATGGCCAATTGGTCTTTTTCGAACGAGGAAGGCAGGCATTATATTCAGCATACTGCTCTAGTGATTACTTGGTCTTGCCATAGTTCTAAGAGCCCATCTAGTGTAAACCTGGCCAAATTATAATTATGCTGTGAAATGTCATAACTTAGGTGTTTGGTTATATATATTTCAAAACTATAACAATTGCGGATCACTTTCTCAAAAGCTGCTGTAGATGTGAGTTGTTTGTTAAATATAGTAGTTGCAATGCCTTGTTTTATAGTAGATTACTTGGTCTTACATGGTTCTAACTCTAAGAGCACATCTAGTGCAAACCTGGCCAAATTATGACTGTGCTGTGAAATGCTCTAACTTATGTGTTTTGTATTATATATATATATATCAAAAATGCGACAATTAAAATGCTGTTGCGGTTGTGAGTTGTTTGTCAAACACCTTATTAAAGCTGCAACGCCCCATTTCATAGTTCAATTGCCGTAGGAATATTGTATCAAACAACCCCAAAATGACCTTTTCCATTGGACTCAATATTATACAAATCACCTCTTTCACCGATATCTAAATGTTTAAAGCAAACGAATCCATTAAATCTCAACCGAAAGTAGTTAAGAGTCATAGAGTTCGCTACTTCCCCACGGGCTCTATTCTTGTAACCGAAAGTTACTTAGCAAGAGGGTAAAATTGGGTGATCTTAAGGCAAGGCAACCCTAGAATTTCCATGAGAAAAAACACAAAGTCATCACTCAAGTGTCTTCTTTCTAGTTTCCACAGCTGAGCAATCTTAGGGATGCACCGCCCACTTTGAAAGCAAAGGAAGAAAACAAATTGACAAAAAGAGACCATGAGACACGCCTCAAAAAGTCGCCTGGTTAAAGGGGTAACATGTCTCAGCCATTGTACCTAGAAAGTTGCTTTATCGGGCTAATGCTTGGATAAATGACGACAAGTTTGTGAGAGCTTTCTGCACGGACGACTTGACTTTTGAGCACTTGGTGAGGAGTTACCAGCCTTCAAGATCGGAATTTTGAGCTGAAGTGATTATATAGGCTAGCATGTTTGATAATTCTACCGATATGAAAAGTAACTTTTGCGAAATTTCCATGTCCTAGTGTTGTTTCGTGCACTAGCCCTCCACTCTAACTTGATGGATACTTTCCAAGATTAGGATCTTCTGTAAAAATTTCTACTTACACAGACTTATCTAGATAAATGTCTTGTGTTTTTCAAAAGTTAGCCCTCCACTTTAACTTGATGGATACTTTCCAAGATTAGGATCTTCTGTAAAATTTTCTACTTACACAGATTTATCTAGATAGATGTCTTGTGTTTTTCAAAAGTTAGCCCTCCACTCTAACTTGATAGATACTTTCCAAGATTACGATCTTCTGTAAAAGTTTCTACTTACACAGACTTATCTAGATAAATGTCTTGTGTTTTTCAAAAGTTACTTGTCGATCTTTCTTTCTTTTTAATCATTACTGCCACTTAGTATTTAATTTTAGTTGTATATATAAGTCTCATTGACACGGGAAAGATTTGGACGGTCTCATTTTTATCAAGATAGTTAGTGAATTGTCCATTCATTTTGAAAGTAAGCGCACAAAATTAATATTTTATCCCGCTTTACGTTGTGGTAAACCGTACTCTATTGTAGCCACGAAGTTGCCTCACAATCACATCTTGACAACTCTCTCTCTCTCTCTCTCTCTCTCTCTCTCTCTCTCTCTCTCTCGCACGTACACACATATGAGGGTGCGATATTTATCTCTGTTTATACTAGACATCCAGACAATTGAGCTAAAATGATTCTCCGTTGTCCATGCAAGTCACCTTATCTACATGCATCATGTTAGGCTTCACGCATAGGTTAATTGGCGTGACCCTATGAATGAGTTAATGAGTTAAACTTCGCACGTGTTACAAGAGGGGTCATAATAAATGTATTAGGGTTTAGACCATCCTTAATAGATGTGCATTTCGAGGGTAGAAAGGGTCCTTAGTGATAGGAGTGGACGCCAATGAGAATATCAATAATTTAAGTAAAGGAATTTGTGATATCCTGATATGCTATTTAAAATTAGGGAGGCCCTTTGAACCAATTCACATATAGGTGTACTTTTAAATAGTCACCACCTTGAGTAATCACATACTGAGTAATATTGTGCTTGACTTGTTATAGGTGGTCTAGCAAATAAATAACGAAGACGCTTCCTTGGATCCAGTCGCTAGAGTTAGGTGCAAAATAGGGATGACTCCGAAGCTAAATTCGACTCTTTATGGGGCGAAAATTCAGAGCCATCTATTAAATACTAAAGCCAATTGCTGCTTCAAATTACCATTATCTTTGATTATTTGCCTACTTCATCCGATAGCTTATTGAAAATTAAGCAAATTTTGTGAGGATGACCATTGATAGCCGGAAAGGTGAGAATCAAATGATGATTATCAATAACTAATGATTAATCAACCGCAACCTCTTAATCCGGCTCTTGATGGAAACCTCAAACTGTTATATTTTAATATAAGTGTCTTATAATTAGTACGCCCGAAAAAAGGAAGTCCTATCACTCCACTTCACTTCTGGGGATTTATTACATCCATTTAGAGAGAATGATGCATATGGTTGTGTGGAGATCCTCTACCCCGTGCGGTGCTTCCTTAGAGTCTTAATGAATTCTAGCCATTGATCAAAACCTGATTTTCTTTAAATCAACAATTGAATTGAATAATGTCACAAATAGGATCATCAAATGGAATAGAGGACACCTACAGATTATCAATTGCTAAATGACTAGTCCTCTAAACCCAATATGATTGAAAGAACTTTACATTGAATATTAATTCCAATCCAATTTCTTCAACCGCAGTATGATTATGTAAGTTTCTAACTAGGATATGCTATAGATAGAGTGGGTCTTCAAGATATACCCTTGATGGTAGAGATACTAAAAGGGTTAAGTTTCAAGTATGTCGCTGATCTTACGTTACCTTAATATGGGCTGTGAACAGTAAATAAGTCTTTTGCAATCTCAAACTAGCACGATATGTTTTAAGGTTGCCCATACATGGCTAAGTTGCAGACAAGGTAGACAATTTCATGCTAGCGCCAAGGTGGTTTTGGTTGCTTCTTTGTGGTATTAGAGTCACGTGATGGAGATATTAGATTTCAAATGTGTCTTTCATCCCATGTCACCAAACTATAGGTTGTTGTGCTAATAGATAAATCTTTCTCCTCTAAAAGATAAATATGTCTCAGTGGTATTAGAGTCTATGAGCCAAGTTCCATAACATCCACTGGCCTTGTGAAATTCATTTCGGCTCACACGGGATTTGCATAGTCAATAGTTGTGATTGATTTAGTCTAGTGGATTTGGGTCCAAGCAAGAAATTCCCCTCGAAATAGAAGGATGAAGTAGAAATCCCCGTAATAAGCTATCAAACTTTCTAAAATTCTAATTTATTGAGGAAGAACAGCAATTATAAAAGACGAAAAAGGGAGCTGGCAAACTCCTGAGACACAAAGGAAGCGCGTAGACACCAGCATTCATGTTCTCCGTGACCATTCTTGTCCTCTTCAACCTCAACACCACCAGAACCCATCACATACTCCCTCAGGTGCACAGGTCTCTCCAAGCTCCATCAATGGCGATTCGACTTTTTTTTTCTTTTTCGTATAACTACTGCAACATCCTCCATACACTCTTGAAAAGTATATGCATGGTGTCTTGTGTTTCCCCCACTATCTTGTTCATACGCACGGTTTCATGTCACTCCCACATGCCACCCCATACCCCAAATCGTCCATTCAGGTGGCTTGTATAATGTCGGATTGTCGATGCCGATTGCAAGAAACATGTCGACTTCATTAATGAGTCATGGTGCAACTTGTTCTATGAATCTTTGATATTTCAAACCATAACAAATCTAAACGAACTCTGCAATCTCCTTATTACATCTGAGAGAAATTATAATTATTTCGATTTGTATACTATATGTGATGTGTGTAGAGACTTGATGGGGAAGGAGCGATTGAAGGTCTTAGATTATTCTTCTCTCATAAGTGGGCGCTTGATGAATTAGAAGTAGAATCAATTTAGGTTTTTCACTTAATGGCCTTTTCATAATGCGCTCTAGAAAGGTTAACGGGAAATCTTACAGGGTTATACATTAGTGATGTACAAGTGGAATCGAACATAAATTAGGCAACAACAGGTTTTACAAAAAAATAAATAAATATGGTTATGTACGTGCATTATCGATTGATATCATTGACCGGTCATGATCAGTTGTCATAAAGCCAAATAAGTTGCACGTATAAGCAAAATCTCCAAGCTGTAAAGTTGGACTTGAGTCTAAATTATTTAGTTTAGAACGTCAGTACGGAATTTCCTGTTTGATTTTATCATACTTAAAAGAGATAAAATGAACTGGAAAGGCCTTCACTATGTATAGCTTCGTTGTGACTGTCCCTATAAGGTTTGCTAAAGCAATACCTACAGAGATACTTGTGTGTTGCTGTCTCATTGCGATGGCGATGTCTCGAAGTGCATGTCGGCAAGAGGTTTGGTTCTGTCCCTGCCTAGTGCTCTCTCCCCTTTCCCAATTTCATTTCATTTTCCCCCCAATTATCAGAATGGTCTGGACATAATTGTACTGCCGGCCAATTCCCCAATATGCTTGTTCTTTTTGGGGCCAATCCCTCCTTTGTTTATTGAGTCCACACGACACTGACATTTAGAATGATGGGCGTTGAATAAGATATTCCTAACTTGACGAATGAAGTCACCAGCATAACAACCCCCCGAAATTAAATTTGAAAAAAGGCACAAAAGAATATTACTTTCTGTCCTGTCAACTTCAAAATTGAGGATTCTCCGATCCCGCGAAGATAGTTTCCTGCCGCCCCCAGAATATCAGATTTGCTGAACGAATTACTCTATAAGAAGCATCATAAGTGCTACGAGGGTTAGCTGACCACCGGCAAATCCAGGCGACTCCCATTGCACGTGCTTTTGGTCAACAGGAACGTGTGAAAGTCGACCAAAATTATTTGTCGGTGCATGTATCAAAGATTTGTCAGGCTCAAATTTTAGGGCCACACGGAGGATGTCAGCCACCATTAGTGCCTTTCGGTCTGTTAGAAATTTGAATGATATGGGAAAGTTTTCCAAACCGCCTATGTTGTTCAGATTGTCACTCGGCTCGTGAAAGTGCCACTTATGACTCACTTTGCTACAATTCTTTGGATTGTTCATTACGTTGAGGGTACCTTATTTCACAATCTTCATTTTTTTGGTAACTCTACCCTAGATTTGAGCACTTGTTCTGATGTAGACTAGGTTAGTGACCCTCTAAATCGTCATTTAACTATTGGCTTTTATTCCTAGGTACACGGCGTAGTAAAGAACACCGTCATAGTTTGCTCTAGTACAAAAACAGAATATGATACTGGGGTTGCAATGGTTACTATAAGATATAATTCTTCGTCATAATGGTGGGATAGTTATTTACTGTGATAACTGAATGGCTATTCAAATAGAACATGATATAACATATATATATTATGATTATGAGAGCACCAAACACATTGAATTAGAATGTCATTTCGTCCCATATTATGTGCCTTGTGGTACTATTCATCTCATTCCACTTAATTGACCAATAAGACTGCTGATATAATCATTAAAGCACATCCACTCGAGCTTTTTCGGATCTTTTCTCTAAACTCTAGTTGGCTTCTTTCAAGTTATCTTGAGTTTGAGGAAGGATGTTAGAGATAATCGGCACATATTATGAGACTTTTCCACATCTTCTCTAATTGACTGTGTTCGATATTGTAATATCTTATTATGTGAAATAATTATATTGTAAAGCTTATAAATATACTCATATACTCTTCAATATCGGAATATATAGAAATTGCACGATTATATTTCCACTTAATCTTAATTGGGTCAACCCATGGATTACTTAATTATTGGATAATAGGATCAAAATAAACCATGTGTATTTTTACAGTTTGAGAGTGAACAATACAGAGGAAAGTGATACTCACGAACTGAGTGAATAGCAATGTGAAGATCCTTTTTGGCCAGTTTCGAAAGGTAATATTCGGTTTAACAATCTTTTAATGAGATTTAGTTTTTTTTGGTCTGGAATGACATAAGTAGTTCAATTGAGGGCATTTTGAGAAGGATAAAAAAAAAAATCTTATTAGGACAACTGCTTTCTTTTTTGGCTCTATATTATTATAGATTAAGTATTCCTAATTAATATAAAATGTCCACCAAATCTTTCCCTAGTCTGATCATGATTTGGTGGCACCTTAATGGATTCTAGCAATTTAATATTTTCCAAAGCGGGAGCCGCATATTATGCACCTTAAACAAAAGAAAATTGCTTTTGTATAATATACAAAGGCAATAAGAAATGGTAATTGGAAATGATTCATTTCCATAATTTTTTATTAGGGATAAGTTTATTAAAAGTCCTAAAACTTATCATGGAAGTATAATTGAGTCCTAAAACTTGTAAAAAGTATAATCAAGTCATAGAGTTAACACCATTAATCTATTTAAAGGAAAATGCCGACGTGGCAATTTTAGACTAATTTCTCTCTCCTAGTTGGCATTTTTTATTATTTCTTTTTAATATCTTATTTAAATCATATTAAAAAATTGAAAAAAAATCTAAAATTTTATTCAAAAAACAAAACTAGAGAGAGAGAGAGAGAGAGAGAGAGAGAGAGAGAGAGAGAGAGAGAGAGAGAGAGAGAGAGAGAGAGAGAGAGAGAGAGGAGAAGGGCAAGGCAAGGCCACACCAATAGGCGTCGTTGCGATTGCCACCCATCATCGAAGGGGCTGGCGACCTCTGTTGGCCTTGGGTGAGGGTGGCCAAATCTAGTGACGCCAATGCTCGTTTGGGCCTAGCGAGTGTCGTTGGCCTTCGCTTGGTGTCGGCGAGGCTTGCTAGCTCCAGGCGACAACTAACATCACCCAAATTTGGGTGGGTACCCAAATCCGAGAGCCCTTACTTGGGCTGGCGAGGCCTCACCCAGAGCTAGTGAGGGTTGATCACTCTTGCCCAAGGTTGGCGACTTATGCCAGCTCCTCCGATGATGGGTGGCAAGGGTGGCGACAACCACTGGCATCCTGCCCTGACCTTCTCCTCTCTCTCTCTCTCTCTCTCTCTCTCTCTCTCTCTCTCTCTCTCTCTCATTTTTGTTTTTTAAATAAAATGTTATCTTTTTTTTTTTTTGTTTTTAATATGATTTTAAAAAGAAAACAATAAAAAAATGCCAATTAGGAGAGAGAAATTAATTTTAAAATGCCACATTAGCACAATATTAACTTTAGGACTTGATTGCGCCTATTTGATAAATTTTAGAATTTGATTGCACATTTTGCAAGTTTTAAAACTGAATTATACTTTTATGATAAATTTTTAGACTTTAGTTAACTTATCCCTTTTTATTATCATAGGAAATGTCAACTTTAAGGTGGAAAACAAGGAATATTTTGTTTCTTCCACAAAAGTAGCCCATTTAATGATCTAAATAGTTACAGATTCGGAAGTAGTTAAGATTAGTTTGAAGGACGTCGGACACGGACATTTTACTAAGTACGGTGCTCCCGTTAAAGTCTTAATATAAGTTAGATGATCCGTGTTTGCCTCGAATACATGCGTCAACAGTTGATAAGTGGTTCAAACATCACTCCAAGCACGCACGAGGTAGAGGATCTTCATCCAAGGGTGTCACTCAACTGTGCTGAATGATGTCAGAATGCCCGAAAGGACGGTATGAATTAAGTGTGCATAAAAAGTTCAATTATTTATATCAAGATGATAAATATTTTATTTTACTTGGACATATCATAAAAAATAAAAAATAAAAAATTATCCATCGCCTCTCCTTGTTACTAAGAACTGGAGAGTGATGGATCAATGATTTCTCTCCACTCTTCGGCAAATAAATGACCTGTTCAAAGATCCGTGGAAGGTTGATCATTTGTACATAGTAACACCAATGGTAAATTCAAAAAAAATTATTCTTGTAAAATGAAAAAAAAAAAGTTGATTACTTTTCATAGTAATATCACATTTGTCAGTTCAGGTGCATGGAAGATTGCATTTATACAGTCATACATAATCTTCGTAGACAAATGATGTGGGATATTTAATATCCCTTATTGGATTGGGAACAACATGTGGCATTGACAAACATGAAACTAAACACACAAGTTAACTAGGGCAGATCCTCACTTAGATATCATGTTAGAATGTTCAATCTAAAAATTTAACTCAAAAGGTGAAAGGAGAAATATGAATATAAAACCCATATTTAGTGGTTTAATATTAAATATTCTAACAAATATAATTGGATGCTAATATGAAAATTGTACTGGTGGGGGGAGGGGTGAGATGTCAATGGATGAACTTGCACATATGGTGAACATCTAATGATATATTCTATAAGTTTGATTGATATCCTGCCACCAATATGGTTGGTTTAGTGGTAAAGGGATCATCTATCTTCTACAAGATCACAAGTTTAATTGATATCCTGAGTGAAACTCTAAGCAACTTCTGTTGCATTGTCTAATTGTGACATATCTTGTGTATGAAATTCTAATTACTAGCATCTTAGTAGGGTAGCAAAGAGGTAACTAACTTAGACTTTTGGTTCATGGGTGATGTAGGTAGTTATGCCTTAAAGTAAATATTTCGAAACAAAAGTGAGACTCTAATGATAATGGCTATGAGAGGTGCTTGCACTATTTAGGGTGCGCATGACAACACTTCTTGGCTGGGGAAGAGTTTTTTTTTTTTTTTCTATTTCAGTGAACAATTTCTTAGTAAAAGAACCCGTTTGGTAATTACACAAAATTTCTACTCTTAGAATAGAAAAAGAATAGAAATGTGTTTGATAACGCAATAGTTTCTTTTTTGTATTTATTCGTTTTTTTATTTTTGCTCATGGATTGTCAATCGCCAACAGCAGCCGCTCGTCGCTGGCCACCACTGCTGCTGCATGACTGTTGGCCGCCGATCGTCACCACCAACTACCACCACATAGCCCATCGGCCACTGGAGGTCGGCGATGACGGTTGGCGGCCGACAGTCATGCGGTGGTGGTGGGCGATGAGCGGCAGCGGCCGGCGATGGCAAGCGGCTGAGGTGGTGGCGGCCGGCAACCGGAAGTAGGCAACGGCGGCCGACGGCGGAGGCCAGCGACCAGTGGCAAGCGGCTAGCAGCGGCGGAGGCCGACAATCGACGGTAGTGATAGAGGTCGGTAGTCGGTAGTGGCTCCGAGCGGTTGAAGGTGGCCATGGCAAGAGAGAAGAATAAAAGAAAAAAATTTTAGTTATTTGTAGAAATTGTTTATGGGAACAGAAGCAATTTTTTTTTTGTTTCTCGTTTCTGCTCCAAATCTATTCCTCGGCTAAATTTCTATTCCCCAGAATAGAAAAGCAATTTGGCATTACCAAACATGTTTATGTTCTTTTTTTGTACCAGAAAACAAAAAAACAAAAATTGGGAGAAATGGAAATGTTACAATGCGCATCCTTACCTCTCTCTCCCACATTTTACAGATTAAAAAAAGGGAATCAAGGCAATCGACAGGCATATGTTCCTTCATCTCTAATTAGGGCGGATCTAGAGCTTTTTTTGTTAGTGAGGGCAAATTCAATAGACAGCATAAAGTAATTAAGGTCTATGGATTAAAATGGTAAACGAAATATTTTTATGCCTGATAAGATAGAACATTGAGTAGACTTTCAGTAGATCTTGTTTATGTTTAGCAATTAAAACCTCTACAATCATACATCTATTTACTGCAATTCGCATTATGGGGGCAAAATGACCCAAAAAGAGCGAGGAATTTATACTTTCTCATCAAATCTCCAGTAGAGTTATTAATTTTTTTTTTTTAAACAAATTGCATTGTTAAGGTATACATTTGACAGATTGCCCCCAAATCTTGCCGCTTTGCCCCGCAGATTCGTCGTTGTCTCCGATTAGAGGAAATATGGTCCAATCATTTCACCGATTAAGGGGTCATGAAGTGGCCATAGGCCCATGGTTGAGGTTGATTTGCTATAAATAAGCCAAATTGGACACACCCTTTATAGATATCTCACCATTATGGCTGCTGTTTTGTTTACATCCCTTAGCAGTTAACATATCTCGTGACCATATGTTGCCTGTTTTAACCACAATCTCTTTTTTAATCATGAAAGATGTCAGGATTAAAAAGATAGATGGCGAAAGCCCATATTAGTGGTTTAATACTAGATACTTTCACAAATATAATCAAATGCTGATATGAAAACTGTATTTGATGGAGAGAGAAACTTTTGTTATGTCTCTTTGTAGAGTGTGGGAGTCGAAACTCACTCCTGAAATAAAATTGTCCCTACCTCAATCCTCTCTGAGAAGATGGGAATTTGAACTCCCCACCTCCCCCTTCCAAATTGGAAGGGTAGCCACTAGGGCGAACCACCAAACGGTTGGTTTAGTGGTAATAAGGTCTTTTGTTTTTTACAAGATCACAAGTTTCATTAATATTGTAAGTGGACCTTTGACTAACTCTCATTGTGTTGTCTAACTGCGACATATCTTATATGTGAAATTTTGACTACTAGCATCTTAGTGAGGTTGAAGCTGTAGCAAAGACGTAACTAATCGTAGACCTTTGGTTCACAAGTGATGCGGGTAGTTATGTCTGAAAGCTAATATTTTGAAGAAGGTTTGGGACCCCAATGATAATGTCTAGGAGAGTTGTTAGCATTTTTCACCTCTCTCTCCCCGCTTTTTATGAATTAAAAAAAAAAAAAAGGAATAAAGGCAAGAGATAGAGATCAAATGGTTGGACCATATTTTCATTCATCTCTAATTAGGGTGGATCTAGAGTTTTTTTTGTTAGTGGGGGCAAATTTATAAGATGTATGAATTAAGATGGTAAACACAACAATTTAATGCTTGAATAGATAGAACGTTGAATAAACTTTCAATAGATCTCGTTTATGTTTAGCAATTAAAACCTTCACACTCATACATCTATTTACTGCAATTCTCATTATGGGGGCAAAATGACCCCCAAAAAAAAGAAAAAAGAAGAAGAAGAAATAGCTAATTTATGCTTTCTTATCAAATCTCAAGTGGCGATATTGAATATTTTTTAAAAAAAAACAAATTACGTTGTTAAGTTGTACATTTAACGAATTGCCCCCAAATCTTGTCACTTTGCCCCCTAGATTCGTTCTTGTCTCCGATTAGAGGAAATTTCTTCCAATCAGTCTCTGATTAGGGGGTCATAAAGTAGCCATATGCCCATGGTTGAGGTTGATTTGCTATAAATAAGCCAAATTGGACGCAACATTTAGAGATATCTCCCCATCTTGTCTGTTATTTTGTTTACTAATCCTTGGCAGCTAACATGTCTCGTGACCAGTTGCCTGTTTTGACCAAATCTCTTTTTCTATCGTAAAAGATGTCGGATTAAGAAGACAAAAAGCAAAAGTGCTTAAGGTAAAAACAGTCCCACTCCATTAAAATTAGGTTAATTGATTGACTCTAAGTACTATAGATACGGTGGGCACTGTGGTCGGCAAAATCCTAGTGGGAAGACGTGACCTTTAAGTCATCACCCACTGGAAATTTAAATCATTACAGATAAGCCATATAATTGTGCATCAATATATTAATTTCATAATTAATGAAAAAAATTAAAAGATATAAAGCCGCAGAAACGCGTGACTTTATGACGAAAAATATTAAAGCAAAAGTCATGTTTTGACTTTCGAGCTTATGGCAAGCAATGCTCGAGATCTCAGCTTGCGTATTGGGTGATGTGACTTTGGAATGACCGAACCATTTTTTTTTTTCCTTCTTTGACTAAACATCTCATTAGCTTTATAAATTATATAGACGTGAATAGAAAACCCTCACTATATTTTCTTTAATAGATCAAATCAGATTCTTGATAATCCATGATCCTCTCTTTCAATATACTACGCTAGGACAGCATATATACCCTGGTTGCTTTTATAATAGTGAAACCGGAACATAATTTACAAGTTGTTTTTATAAACTTAAACTGAGTCCTTCGCCATGCGATGAATAGAGTTTATTACTCGAGAGCATCACATAATGGATTTAATTACATGATTGGAAAGTTTAAGTGTATTTGTTGCTCTTTTTTTTTCTTTTTTTTATAGTAACCAAGGATCCGCCGGCCCGTCGAGCTTACGCCGGGCAGCCCACAGCTTATAGAGTGCGCGGTGCACCTTAGACCAATAATCTATAGTTACCATTGTGTGTATTTAGACACGTCGGACAACTTCTGTATGCACAAGTCAACATGCAAATCGAGTCATAAACACGACATTGAAAGCATGGTGAGACTTTTCTTCTACAGGGAAACAAGCATATTGATGTCAACTTTGGTGGGATTTGTGGGTTGCTAGTATTTTTATATCACTAATTTTTCTTCTGGTTATGTCTGTTGACTATCGTTGTCGCAAATTAAGATAAACTTCACGCGGAGATGGCCAGCTTTTTGACTTTTTATTTTCTATCTCCTGTCATTTTCTATATGCGTTATAATACATTGAAAGACTGATTATTCTCCACAAATTTTGAGGGTCGCTATGACAATTTTGGACACCTCAAGTGATGCAAGGGTTTCGGCAGTCGCTTGCTTTGACCTCTCGCAATTCATCCAGTACCACCTTGCCAGAATAATCATACTGTCTGATTTGAAGTTCAAGTGCCATAGCCTGATATTTGAGATCAAGACCGTGCAAGTAATTTAGTTTTTTTTTTTTATTCATTGGGTCGCCTAAGCTACACTTTTTTCACAAGGATCCATCACTTGCTCATTATTCATTAACTCACCCAGATTGTATATAGATAAAGTTTTGTTTTGTTTTGTTTTTTGTTTTTTTTATTTATAGAAAGCAGCACTATAGAGAATGTTACTTTTATTGCTTAAATGTTGTATGACACAAATGAGGGGAAAACAACCCTATTTATACATGAGGTATTTCAATTAAGACCGCCCCAACTACCATTTATCCTATTAAGTACAATACTACCATCTCTCATTAAATACAAGAAATATCTTAAATACAAGTATATATTTTCAAGAAACCATAACCCTTTATTAATTCAAAGCTTATCCCATTCCCTTGGATTATTTCTGGAACATCGAGCCTCGGAAATCTCGGGACCGTGATACAAGGACTGGATCGTGAATCTTTTGAATCACAATAGTGCAGAAGTCACAAAAAAATGCCCTTCTGTGTAGCCTAAGGCTTTTCTGGGGGGTCAAGTACGCAAGCTTTTTACAGGCCTAAGCGAAATCCTAAGCAAAGGCTATCTAGCTGAGTATCTTACTGCCTATGATCTCCTGTTCATTGGATGTTCATTGTTGAATAAAATCGATGTATTGTTTAGTTATTTGAATGCCAGGTATAGGCTTAATATAGATTAATCTACAATTTGTATCTTTTTGATATATGTATTGATTTATGTAATGTACACAGCATCCCAATTTTATTTCTTTGCTTCATCTATTTAATTTGTCTTGATTCCAATCAATTTAAAAGAATTAAAAATCAATTCTTAATAGTACGCTTCGAATTCCTAGATTTCTAATTATTTTCAATATGAATTCCTATATTCATCCACAGAATCTCTTTTTTGGTTGGGATAATATGAGTAACTTTGGAAATTGTTCACTTTATTGGACCTAGAGCGGTGTGGCGAATAAGCGGTTGTCTTTGAAGTATTTATTGTGCTCTATGCTTAATAAAGTTCTTGTGAAGTTATCAAACAAGTCCCAATGGAGCAGATGGAATGGTACTCCGCAAGGGCAAGAACTGCCCCCCAATTTAACTTTGTTACGTGGGACATGGTCTGGCTTAATCTTTTGTATAGGATAATCTGGTCGGCGAAGCTCATCTGCGTGAAGGTGTGCATTCTTAATTGTCGGATAATAGTGAATGATCTTAGTATATAAGATCAATATGACCAGCCCGTGGATATTCTCTGTTTTCCTCCGGTACTTGAAGTGATGTCAAGTTCAGCTTGGAAGGTTCGTCTCGACGAATTTAGCCCGGAATCTTTGCTGCTAGAACAACGACAGTTTATAGAGGGAGTAGACTTGCAGCGAGGTGATCATTTGCTAGAGATGCCACCTTTCTGCTCTGCGTAAGCTCGTGGATGTGCAGTGAAAGCGGCACAAGAAAGATTGATCAATTCTGTGTCTCACTAAACCAGGATAATCCCTGGGAATATCACAGTGGGAAGTTCATTTCTAAGAGCCTGTCCAGTGTAATTCTCACCAAACTGTAAATGCACTGTGAAATGCTATAACAAATATGTTTGGTAATACATATTTCAAAATTGTATCACTTAAAAATTAGGTGAATTGTTAGGTGGATTGGCTTATTAAAAAGTAATTGTAGTTGTGAGTTGTTTGCCAAACACCTTATAAAAGCTACGGCACCCCATTTCACAATTAAAATTGCCCATTGAAAAACCATACCAAATAACTTCTAAGTGCTCTTTTCTTAGGTAATTTCTCTAATATTTTAAATATCCAAAGCAAACGACTACACTAACCCTCAACAAGAAGCAAAGAAGAATCAGAGATGCTGGCTAATTTGTCATGGGCTCTACTTCTAGCATCTGAAAAATACTTAAAAAGAGGGTACAATTTGGTGATTTGGAGGCAAGGCAACTAGAATATTATGAGAAAGATACAAAGTCATCATCATTCACTTTGAAAGCAAGAGAAGAAAACAAATCAACCAAAAGAGATCACGAAACACACCTTAGAAAGTCACCCGGTTAAAGAGTGACATGTCCCAACCATTTAAAGACTCTTGGTACCCAGAAAGTTGCTCCAATCATGGCATCTTTTGGTCATAAAATGGCAGCGTATCTTATTTTGTCGGGCTAATTCTTCTGGATGAATGACGAGAATTTTTGTTAAGACTACTTGACTTTTCAGCACTTGGTAAAGGAGTTACCAGGCATTGCGATTGGAGCTTTCGAGCGGGAGGTGAATGTACTGGCTAGCCTATTCAATAATTTCACCGACATGAAAAGTTAACTTTTGCGATATTTCGATTTCCTAGTGTTGTTCGGTGAGCGTGCCTTACACTCTAACTTGATGGATACGCTCAAGACTTCAATTTTCCATATAAGTTTCTACTTATGCACTGAGTGAATGTTGGCTGTTTTCCAAAAGTTGCTTGTCAAATCAAAAACTTCTTTCTTTTGACAAATCATTTCAACTATTTTACGTCTAGTTTAATTATACACATACGATTCATCCATGAACGGACTATTTGGATGGTCTCACTCTTATCAAGAGTTAGTCACTTGTCCATCCATTTTGAAACTAAATGTATTAAAATAAACCCTAAATTCTATCACAGCCGCGAAATTGCCTTGTCAGCACGTTGTGGCATCTCTATCTCTCTCTCATATGAGGATGCCATATTTGTCTCTTTTTACGGTGGTTATATACCCTTGCCTATCCATCCAATACATACATACATACATACATACATACATACATACATAATATATAATATACCCTGGTCTGTGCCTTTTTTTTCTCTTTCCTAAAACTAAATCTCAATTATTAAGGGGGAAAATCACAATAATCTTTTAAATTCTACTGGCACTACATGGTGCGTTTAGTAACATTTCTATTTTCAAAAATAATTAATGTTCAAAAATAGTTTTTTTTCCATTTCTATTCCTTAGATGGGTTTATGAAAATTTGAATGGGTTTCATAATTGCACAAAATTTCTATTACTGTAATAAAAAAAAATGAATATGTTTAGTACAATTCTCAATTTTTTAACACAAAATTTATTTTAGTTTCTTAATAATTTCTTGAGATTTTTCTATTTTTTATTTTTCTTTTCTTTTTTCCCTCTCTTCTTCTTCCTCCTCTAGCTGGTTGCTGGGTCTTGATGATGGCCAACGACCAGCTAGAGGAGGAAGAAGAAGAAAAGGAAAAAAGAAAATGACATGTTTTAGAAATTATTCTTGGAAATAAAGAAATAGGTTTTTTTTTACTTCTTATTTCTGTTCAAAATCTATCTCCCGACCCACTAATTTGTTCTGAGGAAGAGACAAATTAGTTGGTGTTATTAAATGGATTTCTATTTTATTTTATTTTTGTTTCAGGGAATAAAAGAACATAAAAATTAAGGAATAGAAATATTACCAAACAGGGCTTCAATTGCTACTTTAAATTAGCATTATCTTTGGTTATTCACCAACATTCTTTGTTTACTTATTGAAAATTAATCTTTGTTTACTTATTGAAAATTAAGCAAATTTGTGAGAATATCATTGATAGCTGGATAAGTAAGAATCTAGTGATAGCTATCGACAACAAATATTAATGGCTTATAACTCATTGGCCTAAAAAACTGTTGGGTCCAAATATGTCTTCAATCTATTGCCTAAATATGGGTTGTTGACGGCAGATAAGTCTCACGCAACCTTAAACTAGCACAACATATTTTAGGCTTGGCCAGGCACCATTGAGCCACGACCAAAGCAGACAATATCATGCTGTCACCATGGTGGAGCTAGCTGTGTTTCGTTGGTACCTTAGCCACAAGATGGATATGCTGGATACCATATATGTTTCCCATTCCATATTGCCTAAATCGAGGTTGTTGCGCTAGTAGAAGTCTCATGAATCCTTACTCTAGCACGGTGGTTTTAGAGCAATGTGAATGCGAGTGAGTCGTGGCCAAAGCGGACATTTTCTTGTCAGCGCCTTGATAGGGGCTTCATACAAAGAACTTGAGATAAATCTTGTCTGCAAAGAGATTTTCCAAAGATCACTTGATCAACACCTAAACAACCGAGTTATGTATAGAGCAATCCATTGCATCTTTTGGGAGCTTGTTCGCAATGCATTTCCAACCTTAGACCAATAATATAAGGGTAACAAGCAGTCTTATTCATCCAAAGACAGAGATGCACCATAAGCAATGCTTCAAAGCACCGAAAAAGTATCCCTTGAAATGGATGTTTACATGCTCCAGGAGCCTTCATCCCAATGCACGTCAACCGTTGCGTCAATGGAGCAAGACATTTAATAATGTTATGCATCTAACGGTTGATATTCATTGACTATTGACTATTGAGAACCTAAACGACTTGCTCCTTTAAATTGAAAAATTCCTTGAAATTTTGAAATGGGTGATTTTACATTTGGACCCTCAAAGAGAGATAGCCTTGACTGGACCTTTGGTCCAGGAACTGGGCGCGATCAGTGCCATTGATGTTGTGAAATCTCATACATAGGCTCATATAGGACCTACATAATCAATAGTTGTGATTGATTTCTGGTGAATCTAGGTCCAAGCAAGAAATTTTCCTCTCAAAGTAGAATGACCCCTTAGGTGGAAGTCCTTGCCTTAAGTTCTCAAGCTTCCTAAGATCTCAATTTATTAAGCAATAACGAACAGCTATTGAAAAAGACAGATAAAGAGAGCTAGTAAACACCTGGGACACAAAGGGAGCGCGTACGCACGAGCAGTCACGTTCTCCGTGACCATCCCTGGTCCTCCTCAAACCTCAACCCCACCAAAAGCAACCACATACCCCTCGCAGGTGCACAGGTTTCTCCAAGCTCCATCAATGACGATCCATTTCATTTTCAGTTATTATTGCAACGTCCTTCACGCACTCTCCAAAATCATATGCAGGGTGTCTTCTGTTTCCCCCCATTATCACGGTTTCATGTGATGCCCACATGCCGCCCATACCATCGCAATTAATCCAAACTGTCCATTCTGACGTTTGACTGCAGGAACTGTCTGATTTTTGGCTTATACAATGTACGATTCTCAATGCCAATTTGCAAGAAACGTGTTGACTTCATTTAACGAGTCACGGTGCGACGTGTTCTACGAGCCTTCGATATTTCAAACCATAACAGATCTAGACGAACTCTATGGTCACCTCATTATGTGGGAGAGAAAGTGGTAATACTACGGTTCGTATACTATGTGTAAAGGGTGTAGAGACTTGATGAGGAATGATCGTGTGTGCGCTAAAGGAATTAGAAGAAGTTAGGGTTTCCACTTGATGACATTTATGTCGGGCACTAAAAGAGTCGACAGAAAATCTTATAGGGCCATGCTCTAGTAAGGTACTACAGAATTTAGGCAACATCAATTATTACTTAACGGTTATCTATGCATATTTTTTATTGGCTCTATCCCCAAAATAACACTTTTGAGTACTACTCTCTCAGTTATGAGTAACTATTGGCCATCACAAAGCTAGATAAGTTATACACAAAGGTAAGATATCCAACTATGTTCATATTATAGAGTTACAACTTGAGTCTCGATTATTTAGTTCACGATATTACTACGGTGAGAAATGATTATGTGACAGTTTTTAATTTATTATTAGAATAACAGTCTATTCTAAATTACAAAAAATTAAATAATAAATATAAATTATTATGTGGCACACTATTTTAATAAGTTGTAGCTCACGATAAGCTGTCATTTTCATAGCAATCCAATGACTATTATATTAGCAAAGCTCTAACACGGTACTTCATACCAAGTTCACCCACCTAAAAGAGCTAATGAACCATAAAGACTTACCAACACATTGAAAAGTCTTTTTCTCTCCTCTCTCCATCGTTTTCTTCAACCTTCGGTCATGATGGGAGGGTTTGAGCTAATCTCACGCTCCAATCCCTCCCTTCTTCATTTGGTTTGTTTTATTATTTTATCTTGTTTTTCTTCTCTCTCAATTTGGATTTGAGAACTCTCTTCTTCTGATTTAGTTCTAGATTTGAGAGCCATCATCTTATGCTTTTCAGGATTCAATACCCTTTTACTTTGTTCATGTACAAGTTCTCTACCTTCAGTTTTAATGGTGATCACAAGAGCTTTGGCATTTTGCTGAACATGAAGATTTGCTCTTTCACATGTTAGATTTGTGTTTATTTAATTTATTTGAGTTGTCTCCATATGATGATGGTATAGAGAAAATTGAATCTATGTGCGTACCACCAACTGGCAATGCAATATTTATTGAAGAAAAAACTTTCAATGTATGCTCATCACTGACAAAAATACAAGATTTAGTAATTAGCCATCGTTTAATTTGCTTAACAGATTCATTCTTATGGAATGAGTGTGTACTTAACCCTATTAATACTCCATTGATCCTTTTTGCATTCTAGATTTAGTTTTGCTTTGCAGTATATTAAACTTTGCTCTACTCCAATTTGTTCTGTCATGAAGTTTAACTACTCCTCATATATTATTTGGAGTAATGAATACAATTTTCTTGTAATAAAAGAAAGCCGTTTTCACTGTGCATTACTTCTCTGACTGTCCCTTAGAAAGTTTGGTAAAGCAATACCTACAAAGATGCTTGTGTTAATGTCTCCTTGTGATGGCGATGTCTTAAAGTGCATGTCGGAAACAGGTTAGGTTCTATTCCTGCCTAGTGTTCTCTTCCTTTTCCCATTTTCATTTCGTTCTTTCCCCAGTTATCAGAATTATTTGGAAATAATTGTGGTCTTAGCCAATTGGTTAAAAGTGAATAATCCGATTTCCTAAATTTGCTTATTCTTCTTGGGGCCTACTCCTTCTTTGCTAATGGCGTCCATGCGACAGTGAGATATAGAAATCAAGAGCATAGAATTAGGGCAAAATTGTCCAAAAAATCCTAAAATTATTATATTTTTGTCAATTCAATTATAAATATTTTAATTGTGTCAATTAAGTTCTAAATATTTTCACGTTCAGCAATTGAGTTTATTTGGCCAATTTTTCCCAAAAAACACTGATATGGATGTCGACCATTCTCATGACACAACCTATGCTAATGTGGATAAATTTTAATAAATATTTTAATTTTAATTTTTTTATCTTTTCCTTTCTTTCTTTTTTACATCTTTGTCTTTTACTATGCCAACGAGGGTTGTGGCCCTCGCCTAAATTTAGGCAAGAAGGCCTTGCCCACAGCCATGATGGTCTAGGCGAGGCCAAGCCTCGCTGGCTACGGGGCTGACATCAAAAGAATTCCATGACTGAGATCGAGCTGAGCGTCCTTAGGACTGAACTCGTCGCCCTCAGGGGAAGCCTCGATGACTTGGCTTAATTCCTCCAAGGTCTCAGCAGTCGCTTCGATAGGGTTCAGGTTGACCACCCTCATAATGCCCTCGCTCGCTCCACTCGGTCTGCTTCTACACATAGGAGAGGCAAAGAGAGCGTGACCCCAAGTGACCATGACGCCGATGTCCCTTCAGCTACTCCGGTAGTTTCAGCCACTTCCTCCCTGAATCCCAGATTTGCAAATCAAATGTCGACTAACCCAGGTAAGCGCCGCCGAGGTGGCCCGACCCTCGGCGAGCATTGAGTAATCACAACTACCATAGACTTTGCAGGGAGAAGATATGAACAGTGCCAATGGCTAAAAGAGATATATGAAAACTTAAAAAGGGTCCATGATTCCCCTTAGGTGGCCCTGGCCGCAAACAAGGCTAGAGTTTCCTATACTATCGCGGCCACAAACAAGGCCTCCTCGCTCGAGGGCTTGGTGACCCTCGCCTAGTGGCTGGTGAGGACCCCGATGACCTTCACTAGCACAATAAAACAAAAGGAGAAAAGATGGAAAAGAGAAAAGAAAAAGAACAAGAAAGGAAATTTAAAAAAAATTAAAATATTATTAAAAATCATCAGCATCAGCGATTTCATATGAATTCAATTGACGACATAAGAAAATGTTTAGGACCCAATTGACACAATTAAAAAGTTTAACATTGAATTAGTAAAAATGTAATATATTTAAGATTCTTTGGACTATTGACCTATAAAATAAGATATTCGACACTTCAAACCACTAAGTAATTTAAAAAGGGCACAAAAACACTTTCTTTTTGTCATGTTAATTATAAAATTGAGGATTCGCCGTTGCCGTGTAGAAAGTTTCCTGCCGCCCCAGAACGAATTAATTTAAAGGAAAATCAAGTTGACAAATTTCTTATAATTGGGTACCAGAAAGAAAAACTATAAGAGAAGACCTATAAGTTGTACGAGGCTTAGCTGACCACCACCAAATCCAGGCGGTTCCCATGGCACGTGCTTTTGGTCAATAGGAACATGAAAGTCGACCAAAATCCCTTCTATGATTGGTAGGTTCTTCTATATATTTATTAAAATTCATATATATTATGAAATTTGGCCAGTTTCGAAAATTTAATATTGATTTCAAATATTTTTTTATGAATTAAGTAGCTGAATTGAGAACAAAAATTAAAATAAAGAGATCTATTAAAATAGGAGAAACATTCTTTTGGGAAAATTCTAAATAGGGACTCAAGTCCTCTCATTTTCTCAAATAAAAATCCGAAATAGATATTGTTTCAAATAATGGCCGTGTTATCATTTTTTCAAATAATGGCAATCTCACTGGTTGGCAAAATATTCCAATTAATCAAGAATATTTTCGTCCAAACACATTTTTAATTTAAATTTTACTTAAATTGGATTTAAAATAAAAATAAAAAAGAGACATTTTAAAAAAGAAGCACAAATATAGGTCCTCTTGCCTATTTTCCGCCACCCCATCAATGATGGGGCCGCAGCAATGGCTAGCGAGGTTGTTAGTGCCTAGGTGAGTGTTAGTGACCCTCGCTGACTAAACGCGAGGACCAATGGGAGAGGGTAGCGACCTCTCGCCAACAAGTCCTAAATGGTCATGGTAACTGCCCCATCGGCAATGGGGCGACGACAACAATGAAAAGGGAGCCCTTCCATCCTATGTGTTTTTTTCTTTTTTTTTTAAGTTTTAGTTTTTTAGTTTGTTTTCATGGAAAGAAAAAAAAAAGGAAAAAGATTAGTAAATTTTAAAGTTGAAATTGGCCTCCACCAAACGGTGAGTTCAGACCATTATTTGAAATTGATGTGATCATTTCAAGTCTTTATTTAAAACAATATCCACATTAAGATCTTATTTGAGAAAACGATGGCACTTTGAGCCCTTATTTAAAACAATGTTCATTTCATATATTTATTTGAAAAAAATGAGAGCACTTCAAGTCTTTAATTATAATTTTTTCACTTTTTTTTTTGGGGGGGGGGGGGGGGTTATATGTTTGGATTGATAAAATACTCCCAAGTAATATATTATATCCACCATATCTTTCCCTAGTCTGGTTGACCGGTACATTAACAGATTCTAGCAATATAAGCATTTTCCAATGCGGTTAGCCGCATATTATGCAAACTTTTTTTTAAAAAAAAAGTTATTTTGTATAATATATAATAGCAATTTGGACTAAAGAAAGGGTAATTTGGAAATGATCTCCTTCCATATTTGCCATCATCCAAGGAAATGTCAACTATAGGGTGGAAAACTAGGAATGTCTTGATTCTTCCACGAAATTAGCCAATTAACTGATATAAATAGTTAGAAATTTTGTGGTTAAGCTTAGTTTGAAGGATGCCGCTCCACTCTCACGAGCATTTCAATATATATCACATGATTGATGTTTCCCTTTTATATAGACTTCGACGATTGATAAGTGGTTCAAACATCACAAGAAGCACGTATGAAGTAGCCAAATCTTCATATAGCTCGAGTAGATGATATAAATTCAAAAGTGATAACAGTTCAATTGTTTATGTCAAGATGATATAAAGTTGTGAAGCTTCAACCGTAAATATCTATCATGCATTCTTAGCGACTGATATTAAATGTTTAGAGACAAAATTTATTGCACTTATTTCCAAAGTTGGCTTAGCTGGTTAGAGCACAGGGGATTTCCAACTCAATGACGGGAGGTCATACCTTCAGCCATGTACAAACTACCGTGAACCACTTGTACAGGTCAAGGTTTGGACCTAATCGATTCGTGGTATTTGCAAGATGTTTCATGAAGCTAATAGTGCCACCTTTAAGGTCCAAGGTTTCTATGCTCGTATCCTAGATTATGTAAATAAAAATAAACATTCCAAACCAAGAGGGGCTTCGATGCTGGATGAGGAGCACAAGAGACCGCAAAAGAATTGTCAAAATCCAAAAAAGAGGAGCCTCGTATTTAAAATAGCGTACTCTGATTAACCTTTGCAATATATTTATACATGTCAAGTTAAGGAATAAGATATGGCTACTGTATTCAATGTTAAATCACCCATTCATCCATTAGTTAAACTTTTAAAACAATAGGCTATCCCTCACAAAATTACTTGATACTAGGACACAATTTTGTAAGTTAAATCTTTTTAAGCCCCTCATTTATCTCCCTTATGATATATTTCCAATTCTTTAGTCTTAGCCAAAAGTCCAGCTTATGCATAAAGTGAGTGATGGAGTTATCAATTTTGATCCACACTTAAATCTATTAATTTAAGTTATTTGATTAGTTGGCAAGGAGCTAAAAGGTGGAGGAGGACAATTCATATAAGACCCATGTATACCTCATAGGCAAGCTATTGTGATACTTTAACACCTCTGTCACGTGTAAACTAGGCTGAGGACAACATATGAAATTGATGAACGAGAATCCCCATACATGAAATAAATCTGGGACAAAACCTAACTCCAATATTACAATAGAATGTAAAACCCAAAAGTTTGAATTATTAGTTGAGGGGAGACCACATGTACATGAGTCTCATGTAATCCCTGTGCACACACAAAGTGGGATAATTAGCACTCCCTCTCATGTGCGAACAAAATTGAGTGTGAGAAGTGAAATTGATGGACTGAACACTATTGAAATGGTTTGTCATCATGAAAATAGGTGATTGTCAAATATTAAAAGAAGTGAGTGTTGACATAGAGAAATGATGGTTGATCACAAAAAATGATGATGGTGAGGATGAGGTACATCTTCCTAAGACTGCTTTCAAAAAATTTCTAGCTAGGGGTAAGCAACTAAGTTTGATTCACTTTGGGGATCAAATTGAATTGGCCTTACTAGACCAGTCGACATCCTAGGTAAAAAGTTTGAGAACCAACTTTATCAATTTGGCTCCCGGTTGTCGGTTTCCTGAGTAGAACTAGTTTTGAACCAGTTCAAAATTGAACCCCACAAATCTCTTAATTGAGAAATTTTACAAAAAGAAAAAAAAAAAGAGGTTGACCATTCCAATATAAGTAGGCCATTATTGTATCATAATTGGGAACTTTTGATAAAATAAAGCATTTAATAGTACAATTAAACATATTGAAATAGAAAAAGAGGTCCGCCAATTCCAAGGTCAACTCTAGGACCGGCCAGTTTAGTTCTAGGATGGTTCTATGGTCGTCGGTTGGAAGACCAATTCAAAAAACTCGAAATCTGTGTAACATGTACAGTCCTATGAATCTTAGTTTGCAATCTATCAATCTTGAAACCGATTAACCTTACTTCCAACCATCCTCTGAAAAGAGGGTCACAAGGTAAGCTAAATTTTGGCCATACATTCACTCGACCCTATTTAGGTTTTGTTTGCTATGAATAAGCCAAATTTTGGCCACACACCATTTAGTGGTATCTCACCATTATGTCTGTTGTTTTGTTCACTAATCCCTCAACAGCCCACATGTCTTGTGACCCCTATTTTCCACTGTTTAACAATAATCTCTTCGTCATCGTAAAAGGTGTCGGATAAAGATGGCAAGTAGCGAAAGTGCGTAGGCATAAAAAAAGGCCCACTCCTACGCCCCAATCAGCTTTCGTTCTTGCTGACCCGAAAAGCATTAAAAATAGGTTAATTGATTTTGCTCGGGGTACTATAGATACGGCGCCCACGGGGTCGGCAAAGCCGAGTGTGAACACGTGACCTCGACATTGTCACCAATTATAAGCTCCATAACTGGAGTCCAACCGTATAATTTACAATTCAAGCGACAGATTTTCATTTATCATATAAAAAACTAAGATTCTGATCCGGGGTGAAGCCTTGCCAAATAGCCGCAAAAACGCGTATGCTTTTATGACAAGAACGTCTTAAGCGCCACTTTCTACGAGAAATAAATCAAAGCATAGTTCCTTGACTTTTGAGCTCTTTGGCAAGAAAGCTCAAGATCTGAGCTTTCGGGTAGTGGGTGAAGTGACTTTGAAGCAACCCAGCCATTTCTTATTTCTTCTTTTCTGACCGAACATCCCATTGACTTTGTTAATTATATGGACCGTGAATAGAAAACCCCAATAATTTTTTTTCTTAAAAAGATCTAATCATGGCCATATTCCTCCCTTTAAATATAATATACACCAATATATGAAATTTGTTTTATAAGTTAAACCACATTGTTTATCATGCGATAAATAGAGTCAATCACTCCAAAATATCATTTAGTATATATAATAGATTAGGTCGGAAAGTTTAACTGTATATATGGCTCCTTTTCAGCCTCAAAGGAAGGGCGGCACATCTCATACATTCGAATTTAATGTGCTGGTTTAGTACTCATTAAATGACCCGATTCTCTTGAAAACTTTAACTTAAGGTTCAATCCCAATTATGTCTTGAGCTTTTTTTGTCTAAAAATTTCCACACATTTCCTCTAGTCTCAAATTTGCTCAAGCATCCAAAAATCATCACTAGTTTCTTTATAATTACCAATATTAGGGCTAGTCAGAGGTCCATTATCAGATTTTGTGTTTTCAGTAACATCCTCATCATTGTATGGAACAACAACAAACAACCTTTTGATGTTCATCATCTTGAAGAAACTAGTAATAGTTTTTGGACAAGCAGGCATATTTGGGACTAAAGTGAAAATTAAGAATTTTTTTTTAAACAAAAAAAGTTTAGGCCAAAATTGGGATTAGATCTAAAATCTGATATTTTTTTAAGGAATTAGCCCCTTAACAAACTGAAGATGTCAATTTACCTTATAATTGGAGAGGATCTTAATCTTTTTGTTAATACACCCCTTCATAATAATCTAGATTTTATTCATTGGCTTAGGCAACAAGCCACCACGTTCCTAGGTAAGGCCCATCGAGGTCATAAGACCCCAAGTGATGCCACATCGAGCTCATGCAACCCCAAGTGGCCCTCGCCTGAGGTCATGAGTGGTTAGATTTGAGCTCGCCCTGAAGTCAAGCAATGCCAATGAGATTTACACAGGAATTTAGATAGCTTGGCAAAGGTAAAGTTGGCAAAACAAAAAACCACATCAATTAACCCCGAAGTGGCATTCCAAAAAGGCTTGAAGCCTAGGCTAGGTGAAACTTGCATTAGGTTAAGAGACTTTCGAAATGCTAACTTGGGTTTAAAGGGCCTTTGAAATTATGTTACCAAACATCTCAACTTTGGTATGATGGTCCCAAAGTGTCTTGTAAATGCTAAACCAAACACACTTTAGTGGGACTAACGATCGGAAGTCAAGAATTGACAATCTGGAAGTGCTCGACTCAAATAGAGTGGCATGAGTGTAGCTGCCACAACCAAGGGTGTAGGGCAAAAGCTATTATGTCCTATTCAAAACTCATCATTTTCCTTTTTAAGTTCTACAGAGGACTTATACCATGGAAACTACGCTCTTGATGACGATGGGTCGGTCGCCACCCCCACACACAGATATTCTCTTTTGACATTTTCGTGCATCTCCACCCCCAAAGAAAAGCCACACCCCAAAATGGGTTCAATAATTGCCAGCTCCTCCTCCTCCTCCTTTCCTCACGGCTAGAACTCCGTGAAGAGTCGCATGATGGGAACATAACTACCGCTAAAAGTCGGTCGACCAGACATCTGTATTAATTGTCGGCCGCCCCCCACCGTCGGCAGCAGTAGCAACCACCAACCTCCGCCTCAAGGCCGCATATCTCGCCCCTTCCCCGCCATTCTTGCCCACGACACAATCTCTTAGGCTTCAACAAGAAGATATGATATTCTATTCGTGGATTTACTCGTCCAACGAGGTCATTTGAGAATGCACGCACATGCCACTAATTTATAAATAGGACAAGGGGGGCAAAAAGCCTCATTTTCAACTTACACATTGCATCAGCTTGATGTAGCAGGAAAAAGAATAAAAATTATATTATTCACGGAAGAACTCCAACTCTTACACTTCTAATCCCCTAGGGTAGAGTGCATTTTTACACTGATAAAGACATAAAAGGTCTCAAAAATTAAATTGAAAAAGACTGAAAATTACATCACCATCACCTTCTTCCTTCCTCCTTTTTTTTTTTTCCTCTTAAATGTAAAGATTGTGGTTTTATGTCCAAAAAAGCCAAATGATCATGAAGTTCTTTCCATCTCAGTGAGTGGCTTACACGTGATAACAGTGGCTATGACGAGACTTCGGATCCGGTCCATGCAAGAATGTGCTCCAAGAAAAAAAGGAAAGTAGTAATCGCCCGGCTATCGTTCGCCGGCCTCGCGGTCGTGGAACGATAGCCGGAAAACCCACTTGGAAAACTTCTTTCTAAAATTTATGTTTAAGCACTTCTGGCAACCAATAGCCTTATCGTGGCCTCTAGAGACGGATTCGACGAATGCCTTGATACGCTGGACGGCGATCTCAAGGGTTTCTTCGGTCATGTTTGCGAAGCACACACGGAACCATCCTGGCTCGCTGCAGTGACACGACGACCCCGGTGAGATGTTCAGCTTGACGTCGTACACGATCTTCTTCCACAGCTCCATTTCCGCTTTGAATGTGTTCGACTTCAGCAGGTGTCGCATGTCGACCCAGGAGAATAGCCCCGCGTTGCTCTCGAGGCAGCTTATGCCCGCGTTCTGGAGGCCCGAGACGAGCAACGCATGCCGTTTCTTCAGCCTTTTCTTGTTCTCGGAGATGTAGTTCTTGGTGAACTTCTTGTCCGAGAGGAGCGCGGAGAGGAAGTACTGAGTCTGGGACGAGACGAGCCCAAAGCTTGACATCTTGGTTGCCGCAGCGACGATCGAGTCGTTGTTCGAGTAAATAGCTCCGACCCGAAAGCCTGGGAGGCCGAGGTCCTTGGAGAGGCTGTACACGACGTGCACCCTATCCCAAACCTCGGCTTTCTCGTACTTTGAAAGAACCTCCATGATGCTTGTGTAGTTTGGAGAGCTAAAAACGGTGCCCGAGTAAATCTCGTCGCTGACAAGATGGATTTGCTTCTCAATAATAAAATCCATGAGGAGGTCGAGCTCGGCTTGGGTCATTGTTGTGCCGAGCGGGTTCGACGGGTTGGTGACGAGGACACCTTTGACTTTGAGCTTACGATTTTGGGCTTCTTGATAAGCTCGTTCGAGAGCACGAGCAGTGATTTTGAAGCCATTGGAGCTTGTACAGTGTATTGGCACAATCTCTGCTCCTGTTCTCCATTTTAGGTCTCTGTCAAATCTGGAGAACATAAAATACACGTAAATGACTTGAAATTCGAAGGAAAAATCAGCAACCAGCCGGCTTCATACACAAGCAACGAGTAACTTGACATTGTAGCAATAAATAAGGTCAAAAAAAAAAAAAAAAAAAAGGAGGACATGGATTATCTCAAAGAAGGATGGCGGCTAAGCTCACAAAGAAAAAAAGGACGGTTTGTTTCCAGAAAAATGATAATGCAAGTCCTATTATTGTTCGTTCGAAAAATAGCTTGAAAATGACATTACGTGTAGCACATGAGGGTTTGTTCGAGAAAAAAGAACACGATGTGATTGTTGAAAGTTGACATGAATATGGGAAGGAGATAATCATTTGACTCGCTGTAAATTCGATGTAACAAATTTTCCAGACAATATCTAGATTCATTAATGGCATGGTCTATAAGGACAATAATGCTAGAATCATATGGACAGTTTCACACGATAAAAGCTTGCTTACCCCGGGTAATATGGGGTGGGGATGAGAATGGCGTCGCCCTTTTCGGCGAGGCAGAATATGAGAGTCTCGTTCGCAGAAGTCGCACCCGCAGTCAGAACTATCTTGTTGGGGTCAAAGCTCACTTTGTTTCCTCTGATTTCCTCCATGAATTGCACTAATGCCTGGCAACATTGCAGCAGCTAAAAGTCAGCATAAAAAATATACGAATACATGTACACATACGCATATTTATTTGTATATTGCTGATATTTACTGGTAATAAATATGGGATAAAAATGAGGCATTATTATTCTTCTTACTTTCTTGAACTCGGGAAGGCCGTGATAATCCTGGAACAGCGCGAGCTCTCTGAATATGGACTCCCCATTTCTCTTGAACCCGGCTATGTCTTGATTTTCGGACAGCCATGATTCAAGAAGATCAAACGAGAGCTGCACGAAAAAGGAAAAAGGAAAATAAAAAGAATGAAGTTAGGGACGTGTGAACGCTTTCTCACAGCCACTATCGAAAACGACGCGGCCGGTGACATGACATGTAATCCACACATTTATAAGAAAGTCCAATTGATTAAGCGTCAACTCTACGGTGACAAACTATCTTGCATATGCGAAAGCATTGACGCGTTTCTTTCCCCCCTACGAATTCTGAATGTACACACTTCAAGGGAGAGGTAGAGGGAGAGATAGAGAAATTTTGTATTATACCTGATTCTCAGCGAGACCCATCTGAATGATGCCCTGAGGATTCCGGATTTGATCGTAGGGATTCTTTTCGTACTCCTCCCACCCCAGGAAGTATGACGAATCCTGGCCGTGAGAGTTGCATGTGGCTTTCCCTGACAACATTAGCCCCATTCTTGCTCCTCCTCCTTCTGGGTTCCTCAAGAGTTTTGACCTCTGGTTCTCGCAGAATACGCAGAAAGCGAGAGAGCGAGAGAGAGAGAGAGAGAGTGGATTGGTGGGTTTGGAGTGGGGAAGTCTATTGCAATTGCAATCGGGAGGAGCTGATGTGCTGAAGCTAAGCTGAAGCTAAGCTGAGAGATTTTGGAGACTGATTGATGGCAAGTGTTTGACGAGAGAGAGAGAGAGAGAGAGTAGATTGGTGGGTTTGGAGTGGGGAGGTCTATTGCGATCGCGAGGTATATATTTATAGGTGCAAAAAAAAATCGAGCGGTGCGTGCGAGAGAGAGGAAGAGACGTTCATTAACTATTTTTTAAATGCAAAGCACTTCTTATTCTTCTTCTTTTTTTCCTTTTTTTATTATCTTACTCTACTTTTACTTTAACACTCACTTTCAAACTTTTGCTCTCCTTCCTTACAAAACGCAGGAGTCGAAATTCATACTTAAAACTAAATCGTTCTCACCTCAATTCCCTGAAAAGATAGAGATTTGAACCCCCACCTCCCCAATTTATATTTGAAGGGTGACGACTGGGGTGTAGCTTAACTATGGTGTCCTTTTCATCAAGGAGGACTTCTCCCATGAATTGTATAAACCACTTGGAAATAATTACAGTATCCATAACAACATCACGTTACCTTGTCATTTCAATCCTAACATCCCAAGCACAATAACCTAAAAGTAAAGGAATTGTCACAGTGCCTTCCACTATAAGATATTAAGTTCGCAGAAACTCTACTGATTATTTATCAATAACATTTTCATTTGTAATAAAAAATTATTAGATACACGTAACTAAAAAAAAGGAAACATTTATGGTGCCCTTTCTCCCGAGGGTTATGCAGTCCTAATCGCAATTTTCATTTTAAGATGTATCCCACGGTCATATGTGTTAAGTGACAACTAACAATTTGAGCCATATTTAGCAGGGTGTCTATAAATTACATAACTCGACTCACGACTAACATAATTTATAAATGCACATCTTGCTTGTCCAGTGTGCACCTAAAATTGATAGTTCACAGATTAGTCTAACATTTAAACCAAAGTAGGTTGTAAACTCAATCGATCAAAGAAGGGATTCCTTGCTCAAAATTGCTTGATAATCATGCCGCACACGCATATGATTGGCTTGTTACAACATGTTAATGAAACTTTCTAAGTTATAAAAAATGTAGTATATTCGAATATTACCCTATCGGGCATTCATGAAATAAACAACCAACTACATTGTAGTTAATATATAAGATGCGTGTAAAAAGAAAACTCTAAAAAAGATGCTTGTTCGTGTGCTAATGTCATGTAAATAGAAAGAAATCTATAATTATCGTCGATTTTTAAATAATTAGATATGCACCGGAGAATAATTACTCAACTAGGGTTTATGATTCCGTTTCACGAAAGACTTTCTTGATCTCCTCGACTGATGTGGGGGCGAGATTACAGTGATAATTATAGGGATTGGTGGGGGATTATCTTTGCGAAATGAGTAGAAAGAAACAAAAAGATGGAAGACTTGGGTGGGGAGGCGGAGAATGTAAAGTCGGGTATAGAACAACATTACCGACACATCTTATTGGAAATGGGGTCTAGGGATCCACATGGTCCATACTAGGGTTTGAAACCTGGAATGCTACCTCGGTCCCAGTTGTTCCCTCCAGTCGTGTCGCATTGGTCCATCGCACTCAAGTCGACCAGTTCTTGTTTTTCTTCTTTATAGGATCTTCGTCAAAAGACAATCTTGAAGAATCATGAATTACGCATACTTAATCGGAAATGTTTTAGCAGAGTCACTATACACTACCAGAAAAGAAACCAACTTTATTTACGAGTCGTTTTTACTGAACTTCTCTTTAAGAAACTTTTTTCAACTGGTCTTTTTGGATTAATGATTTATACATATAGACAGTGCATGCCTCTTTCTGTAATTAATTTTGCAGGTGGGCAAGTTCGTTACTGTTACTTACTGATTAGGAATTCGACTTGAGAGAGTTTCTTGAGAATAAAGATGAAGGAAAACACGGACACCTTTTTTCTTTTTGTCACAAAGGGTATTAAACTTCTCCTTAATATATTGTCATGGCTTTGCTAAAGGCCAACAACAATGCTTTCATGTGAAGTCAACCCTTTTAGAATAACAAAAGCCATCCTCCCCCAACAGCCATCTGTTAAAAGCAAAAAAGAAGTGATTTTTCACTTTGGATACCAAACTTTTTTTTTTTTTATCGATGTTACTTTACTCTTACTCTAACTCTCACTCTTAGACTTTTGTCATACCTCCTTACAGGGTGTGGATCGAAACCCATACTTAATACTAAATTATCCACATCCCAACCTCCCCTAAGAATATGAGAATTCAATGGCCACTGGGGCAAGCTTCATTGGTTAATTTCACTTTCCCAAATCTTGACGGTATGTGTCAACTACATCACGAAAGGAGCAAAGCAGATCAATTGCAGCTTCTGTACGAAAAGATTGTCAGCTTCATAAGACTCTAAATATTTGATCCTCATTAGTAATCATGGAAAATCAACTCGTACAACCAAAGATCCTTGGCATTTCAAATTTGCAATCCTTTGCTTCATTCAAATGGATTCTTTCGTGCGTGCCCAGCTCCAATTCAACGCCAGATTACTATAAAAACAAATGTTGGGACTTGGAGATTCGTAAGCCTATGTTGGCAGCTTCAAGTAGCCCTAAAATAATCAACTCTTAGCTGCTATAAAACCTTAGCTCAACCAATTGACGCCCTAGGTTTTTAGCTGCTGGATTTCGAGGAGCCTCATCCCAAACAGCTTTTGATTTGTCATCATGACCTGGGTCAAGAGGTATTGCCCAATATTTAAAGTAAAGGACAATAATTATAAAAAACAAATAATAAACTCCAATACCTTTTCGCTTGGAGGTACATGCCTTTTTTAGGTAAATAGAAGTGATCGGGTTCATGGTTCAGTCTAATTCCACCTTTTGACTAAAGGTTGTGCTTGGCTTAGGTTTTATAAACACTCTCTCTTTTGCTCTTTGAATGTTTAGTCAATGTGGAACTCTTGGAGGCTTGAAATGCCTTGTGAGTTTCTTAGAGCCTTAATCTCATATCGAGTAGAAGATAAAACTAACAAGTAGTTTTTCTCTATAAATAAAAGAGTAACAAGAAGAGTTTTAAAACTCTTTTATGTGGAGACTGTTGGTGCAATGTCACGAACACTTTAAGAAATAGGAGGATGCAATGAAGCTGGGGGCTGGATCCAACTATCTTTTTTTTATCCTGCGGAGACTGTTGGTGCTTGAACATCAATTGTGTTGTGGACTTTGAGCATATCAAGATTAGCTAGATACTTGGTTATCAATTGTGTTGTGGACTTTGAGCAAATCAGGATTAGTCGGATACTTGTTTTTAGAGTTGTTGGTTTCCTCTCTATTTTGCTATGAGAGTTGTCACTGGTTTGCTATTCGGTTCCTCTTGTCTCTTTTTACATTTTGTTGTTTTGCCTGGTTAGTAGCTTCAGTGCCAGTTTCGCTGGTTGGTTGCCATTGCTTGGCCTTTTGTGTTTCACTTTTTTGACACCCTTTCACTCATTTTGACGCTTTTGTCCTTGTGAGTGTCCGTTTTGGTGCTCTTCCCCTTGCTGTATAGCTTTTGGTTACAAGTCAATACATATCTTACTTTACCCCCCAAAAAAAAAAAGGAAACAAAAAGAGTTGTAATGGTCTTTTGGCCACATAAGAGGTTGCTACCTCAATTGCAATTTTGGTTGCAATAAGTTATAATGTTTATATATTATATATAATATATGTATATAAATTATATATACAAAAAATTGGTTCGGTCCGATCGGTCCAGTTCCCATCTTGGAACCAGGAACCGGACCGACCAGCTATCGGTTCCAAAATTAGGAACTAAGAACCGGACCGCCGATCGTGGGAACCACCCAAAACCGGCTGGTTCGGGCGGTTCCCATTGCACACCCCTAAATAGAAGTGATCATCATAAGGGACATGCAGTATCATTTTTACCATTTCCTTTTACGGCAGAATATGGAGAAAAAGTGAAATAAAAATAGTTGAGTGAACAATCCAACGAGCACTCGTTTAACAACCAAATAAAGAAAACTTATAATTTTCATACACCAGTCCGTGCATTTTCTCATTAACTGTGTTTAGCAAGTGCCTACACGGCACTTTTTAATAAGACCCTAAAAAATATTGAAGGTAGGTGACAATGACAGTAAAGTGCAGTAGTAAACCGAGGGTCGCGCTCCTAGATTTGGAGATCGCCCCCTCCTTTTCCTTCGCCTTCTTTTGGAAAGAGGGGGAAAGGAAAAAAAAAATTGAGAGACATCGCACTTGTGCTTTTTGCATTGCTCGATCCATTTTAGGAAAAAACGACCCACTCACTTAAAGAAACATTATATGTTGCAGAGGGACTAGAGCGAGATTGATGTCCACACAAGAAGTAACCGGCAGAGAACGATGCCGACCGCGTTTTATGTCGTAATGTTCTTCTCATGTGAAGGCTGATAAGGATTTGTAGCAATCGAAAGTCGTAGAATCGTGAGAAGTTTAAAACTTGGAAAAGGGTGAAGAAGTATGAGGAATCGAGTTCAAGAATTTTAAAATCCCGATACCATATTGGAGTTGAGTGTGTGACCGTTTTACTCCAAAATGTAAATCTTGTATCATGATTCAAAAACCTTGCATTTCTAATTCGATATGGCATCTCCTATTAGTCACTTTAGTTCAACAATATTTATAATTACTGTGATCATCAGGGTATTGCTATAATACCAATTGATGAGGAACAAAGACTGCTTTTTTATCAATTGGTAGAGCACATAGTAAAACTAATTTTGGAAATTTTTTTGGTCAAAAGTAAGAGTCCATTCATTTTTCACAGATAAATAATTAGGTGATAGTTTTTAATGTATTGTGAGAATAAAAGTCTATTTTTTACCACAAAAAGCTAAACAACAAATAATTATAAATTATTGTAGGGTGCGTTCTTTCAAGAATTTATGATTCATAATAAGTTGTTAATCTCACAGTAATCCAAAAACTGTTATGTTAGCAAGTTTGTTTTTAAAAATAATACTCAAAAGTTACATAGAAGGCTTTTAAGCTTAACAAATCACAAATAATTGTTGAAGGAAATAAATGCCAAAAATGCAAATAACAAAGCATGTAGCTAGAAGCACCCTCTCATCCTTCAAGAACAGAACAAATCTGTCACCATAAACGTTCAGCGACCGATCAATAGATTCAATGATTAGTACACACCAAGATCCCCCATTGTATTTGCAATAGCTTGTGATGCGCATCTAGATTCAACGTTTTTATCACCATCGTCATGCAGGCACACCAACATCAATATGTTGAAAGAACACTGATTAAATACTTGTAAGAAACTCCAAGATCTGGACTTAAATTTAAGTCAAGAGAGTAAAACCCCTTAGATCTAGACCTAAATCTAAATCGGAAGAGGAGAGTGGCCTAATCTCAAATATATTGTGGAATCACGTCATGAACATCCTCCTCGGTGACTATCAACAGGGCAAATAGTTGAACTAATCTCCACGCTCACCTAAGATTAGCTGCAGAAGTTTATTCACACATACAAGCTCCTGAAACAGATCGGGAGAGAAAAGAAAAGACAGTCAAAGCAGAGAAAAAGAAAATCAAAGACTAAGTAGTCTCTAAAAGAGGGAAGAATTTTTTGGGAGATGAGGGGTTTTGCCGACAGAGAGAGAAAAGATAAGAGCTTTTGAAATTGAGATAGGGAAGAATAGAGGGACTGACATTTGAGAAAAAGAAGCAGGAGAAACAAACCAATTCGATGGCAAAATGTAATATCAATTTAATTCTTCAAAACTCAGTCACATTAGCTATTTATTTCTAACTATATTACAAAAATAAGTTAGCTATTATAGGGTTTCAAGCACTTCTGGATCGACTTTGCGTCGAGTGTCTTGCCAAAAGAGAACTAGACACCCGGGCACTATGCTAGAAACTGCATTTTCACTCTGGAGGTTTACCGAGAGCCACCCAGGGGCTGGCTTGTCCGGGCGCTAGGCAGGTTGTCTTCTCACTTCCTCAAATCATGTGTCTCCAATTCCAAGCACCCACGAACACCCCGGGTGTCCTGAAAACTCTAAACTCGTGTCGATTTCAAGTCAAACGAGATTAGTTTCAAGTCATAATCAACAAACGCCACACGACGAACAAACAATTCTAGGCATCCTAGATATCGTCATAATTACACGGCGTTCGATGATATCTAACCTAGCAGGAAAACGTGATCTACATTTTGTGTGTAATAATTGCGGCTGGGGACGTTCGAGTCATCAATTTCAGCACATCATGCTCAGAATAAGGATCGCTGTCTTTCCATGCTTTAGCCCCCTTGTAAGTCAATACGAGGAAGTAACTGTGGCAATGTAATTTATCGTTCCACATCTATTTTAATGATATAGTGTCCCATCGAATGACCCCAAGGAAAAAAGGTAAATAATTAAGTAACCATTAAGGACTTATGTTATCGTAATCAAGTTGCAATTGTTATGCGCAGGTTTCATCAACCTGACAGGCTTGCACCTGGAAAACAACGTACCAACCACTCTTGTAGTAAACCTAGGCATCATACAGCTGTTGACTCGTCAATCTTAAAGTAATAACAAGTGAGAAATACGACGGAGTTTAAATTGATGTTAATTGGCAGAGGAATTAGAACTATGGCTTATGAGATGGGACGTCGGGTTGGACATTTAGACATGATAATAGAACATATAAGTTCTGTAGACGAGCGACTTGAGGCACCTTCTTTTATGTGCAAGTCGAGTCAGGAATGACGCACGGAATTTGAAAAATAAGATGGGGCCTCCAGTGCAAAATAAATTGAGTTAAAACCTATCTCTAATAGCAAGTTAGAAAGTTTATAAATGGAGAGATACTCCGTGTGTGTATGTATGTGTGTGTGTATATAAAGAGTATACAAAGCTAGTAAATTAGTACATACTGTTATAGGAGTAATGTACAGATGGGTAGTGACATGTACGGGACAAATTCACGTGAAATAAATCTAGTGATTTGTTGTTATGCAATTACACGAACACAGCACAGATTAATCAAGTTTGTTCCTTGATAACCGTCCAGCAGAGATTGTCTCCAGATTGGGTAAAATGATAAGACTGATGTGATCTCTACTTGAGGATCTTGGCTTCTCGAGCGCTAGGCAAGCCCATATGACATGCAAAAGACATGATGGGAAACCCAGAAAGCTTCATTGTCTCTGCGTGGAATTCTTTGGATTATATGTGAGCTACATGTTGGACTCTTTCGTCGTAGCTATAAGAATAATTTCGGTAGATGTTCATATCATTGAATTGGCCGCGTGAAAATTATATTTTCCGTAATTAAGGTACTTGGATTTTCGGTATGCCCACGTAAAATAATTATCATGATCAAAACATGCTTACTATTTGAACCATCCGGCTCAAGTAACAAACTTATTGCGTGGTCCATACACAATAATAGAATTCATGAACGACGATAAGTTTGCTTTGGGGGTACAAGTTAGGATTGTGACTGTGAAATTGTGCTTGGATTTGTTTGGGGGATGTCTACGTTCGGAATAATGCTATAGATTTATGCTAGCTGTGAGCACCCAACCTGCTTAGTTTCAGATGAAATAAAACAGAAGAGAACGCAAGGTTTACGTACCTATATGGGTTCGGGCTGCAATATTCAAAAGATAAAAAAGTTTCATGATTTTAATTTTGTTGAGGTTGGAAGAACAAACCCTGAGTCATCAAAAAAAAAAAAAAAGAACAAAGACGGAAAAAAGGAAAGAAAAGAAAATGGACAAACATCATATCATAGATGCGAAATCGAAATTTACTTCAATGAGAAGACAAACGTAACGTTGAACAAAGTAATGTTGATGCTGTCCTAGAAGCATAAAAGTAGGCTGTCCTAAGGTTCATTTTCCACAACCGTAGCAAATCCCAAAAAGATATTTATAGTCAAGTCAATCGGTATCAGAGCTAGGCAATATCCTCGATGCAGTCAATTGGCGAGCATGGTGATCCTTATATTGCAATGTTCATCTTGGCCTAGTGAAAGACCGGTACACGGTCAATCCGATGCCAGCTTGAAGAGAGCTTGTGGATTTGCAAAGGTCTGAAAAACACGAGACTTAGACCACGTGTTCGGGGTGCCCAGTCGGTCTGTATGGGATTTAATTACGGGACCTCGTGCTCTCCCGGCTCTAACAGCTAGCTAGCTTCTTTTTTTTTTTTTCCTTTTTAACGTGTGGCTCTTTCGACGGGTACTTATAACATACACTTTCAACATAAACAAAGATTCATTTCACAGATCCCCCTCTCGATAGTCATGGTTTGCGAGAGAGGGCAAGCAGTTGAAAACCCTAAAAAACTAAGAAAGGGTAAGACCGCTTGTACCGAATTCTCTCTCGACGCTCGGGGCACATGTGGTGAATTTGTAGAATGGGAATGGTTCCCCGGCAAGATCGGACTATTTGGAAGACCGGGGAGAGAGAGAGGACTAGCTACAAGTTGGAGGGGGCAACGTGGGTTGTTGCGAGTGGAGGGGGGTTATGAGCAGCATGTGAAGGCCACATTTGATTGCTCGTATAGGTCTCTCTTTGATAATTGCTTTCCAAGGGTCGCTCTCTCTCTCTCTCTGTCTCTCTCTCCCTCTCGCTTTGGTGGTGAGGGGACCATGAGAAGCCGGGTCCGAATCGTATGACATCTAACATGATGCTCACGTTAGTCCATTTCTCACTCTCTTGCTAGGAGACATACTATGCCCCATCTGCCTCCCCTCCTTCTCTCTCTCTGGCCCATCTTTCTCTCTCCATCGATCGACTTTGACGTGTTGTCATCCAATTGATCAACCCCGACCCCCCAAGCGGTCAACGCGAGAGCCACGCACACCACCACCCCCCTCCCCCCCGGCATCCTTGAAGCAGAAGAAACTGCACGTACAGAAATGTGTAACTCGAATTCAGACGGCTTGAGCTTGAAACACAAGTTTGCCCTTAGTAAAATCTTATTTCGAAAGAGAGACGGCCTCCTTAGGCTTGACTTTGGTGAAAGTCGGCCCAATCGTGAAAGTCGGAATCTCATTTTAGTTATAGTTACTATACTACTTCATTTTCTAATGTGTATTTCGGTTGAAACAACTAAAGAGTGAAACTCAAATTTTCCTTTCTAAAATGTCATTTAGAAAGAGAAACTTCTTCCCAGGATTTAACTCGACTAAAAGTCTTTCGAATCGTGAAAACCAAAACTCTCATTTAGTGTGCATAAATTGATGAGTGGCTACTTCACAATTTTTAGTTTACTACTTTTTTGTAAATAATCCAGGAGCATGGCTATGAAATCTCAATAATTTGGATATCCATAAAACACTATGCAAACTTCATAAAATAATAAAATTCAGATTGTTAGCTTGTACAAATGACTTTAATCGAGACCAATTTGCATGTAGGTGATGATATTCAGACAGATGGCCTCCAGTTTCTGAGCTGGAAAACTCCTAAAGCCCTAGGCAACTGCACCAACCCTAGGGTTAAGGATTTGCTACTCCATGGATCTTTGTTGTGAAAGAAGACTACCACCGTATGGCCTTATGGTTCGCATGACGCCCTTGTTAAGTCGCAAGTGGATCGTTTGCCTCGTTTTACATGTATTTGCACATTAGGCTAATCAAGCCGAAAGCTTCGATATCTTATATAATTAACAAATACAGCCAGTATCTGCAAAAGTGATTTGTCAAAGCCCTCTTGCCCGCATGTAACTGAGGTCTACACATCTGCATGAAAATTTTATGATTGATGGTAACGTCCTCTGGAAACGCAGAGTGATGAGTCGATGGCACGTCCCACAACCCAAATTCAGAAATTATCGCCTACTAGATTATCAATAGATAGACTCGAGAATTGAACTAACGTGGCTACACAAGCGGGGCGAAGAAAATGACTTATCCTTCCACGAAATTTCATTTTCGTGGACGAAAAATTATATCTCATGTCTCAATCAGCCTCAAGCCCCACGATCATTGCATCGATTACCTATTGCGTCGAACTATTACGGCAAGATCTTGACTGCATCTGTATTCTTGGCACGCAATAGGACGTTGCTGTCTAATTCTTTGTCGCACATGTACATTAAATGTAAGAGTTCAAAAATGTGGAATTTGTTAGTCAATGGGCACGCATTTGCAAAGGTGTCTAACCTAAATCATACGCAATTTTGACGTGGGACACATGAACATGACTTTCTAATTTCAGAATTATCGGCGCTTGTGATTATTCAAACGGAAGTTCATCGGATTGGATAGGTCAGATTTCCGGCCGACAACGACGATTTTAGGGGTCATATCAATTAGGGTAATGTATTGTTTAGGATACGCCTCTTACTAATCGATTTCGTTACAACTATATCTTTGAATGATATATACTAGTCGACATTTCCTTTGCTGAATTTAGGGTTTGTAAATAGATCTTCTCTATATAGGAAAAGGGCTAATACTAAACCTAATTGGAAAAGCACAACGCATGAGATAGTTATCCTTCAGAGCTTTGACAAGAATAGAGTACTAGAGCTTTGCCAATGAACAAAAGTGAAGATCACCTGTGCACATGTTTTGTGCTTCTTTGTGCTTCAAAGCATAGTTTGCCAATCTAAATCCGGTTTTACTCACACACTCGATCACCCTTCCAATGCAGATATGTTACTCTCGATCTGGATTTCAATTTGACTTTCTTGAAGGTATTATTTGATCCCAATCATATTACATTCTTATCTTAGTTGATATCTTACGTACCCACCATGCACGATAGAGGTTGCTATCATTGATTTAATCATAACTCGTACGCGCATTGAGTCGAATCGAGGGGCTCATAACAGAGAGCAGCTCAACTCACTCCTAAAATTTGTAAGGAGAGGTCCCATCTTAGGGCTACTCTTTGGCCAACATGTTTCTTTGAGTGACCGAAATGATTTGTCTCGTTGTGAACAAGTGGGTCGAGAGCCATAACAAATCAGTTTCATGCTCCAGTGATACCAAATCGGTCAACCACAGATGAGAAAATGAAAGCACGAGTGCCATATTGCTCTGGAAATGGGGACTTATCCAGCCAAGCTTGAGAGGGATCTTTTGTCCTTATTGTGGAACTAATTAAAACACAAGCAATTCGGAAACAAGTGTTTCGTTCCCAGGCAAAGAGAAGATATCGTGAATCTTCCTATCTTTCTAGAATTTACATGCGTAACTTATATCTTTTTGGAAATATTGAAAATAGACCTCATCTTTTACGCGATGATAACTTCCATACTTCTACTGTTGCAAAAATTTATTCACATGCTTCAAAGCAAAACCCCACATTGAAAAGTCCAACTTGCTCCTCTTTGCAAACTCATTTTAGTATCTCGCCTAGGGTTTGAAATGATTCGATTTTTAGTTGATTTTAAGTATTTTAAGTAGGTGTGAGAATTTAGGTTTGTGATAGGCATTTTCGGAAAAGCAAATGGCATTTTAGTAAATAAGAACTCAAGGGTAATTGATGTAAAGGTGTCGAGAGATCTTCAAAAGTAAGACTTAGATATGTATTGAGTATTTTCAACCATAATAGGTATGGTCTTGGTCATCGGGTGAAAGATGCAGTACAGCTTTGATATTTTCGCTAAATCTTTATTCTCACGCAACTAGTACAATCTTCCGATGCATAAAGTCATGTTTCGATATCAATCGTTATCACGAGTTTCAGACACTATGTGTTAATGAGTTATTAATGACCCTTGTGCACAAATATGAGTTTTTTCATTGCAAAGTCATGTCAAAATTTCTATTTTCTTTTTATCAATCTGGAACTTCAAGTTAGCAATTCGTTCGCATCCCAGCTGAGTTATTCTCTATTATTTTGAGTAGCTCTTAATGCACTAAAATTGCTAAAATCAATATAAGAAATGATGTGATGGACTATAAGTAAATTTTTAAACAGGTGAGTCATATTCAACATTTCTCCATATCTCCCACATCACATAATATATTAATTTCATAAATCATTCTTTGTATCTTTAGCGTAATTCTACTCCTTATTCTTCACTTACACTGTACACGTGTGTAGGGTTAAAGTAAGCACTATACACGTGCACATAATTAGGTAAACTTTTATGCACTTTTTCTTTAATTTTATGCTCCTCTCTCTCTCTCTCTCTCTCTCATTGTAGTAATAAGATAGTGTCTGAACCAGTTATCACCCATCTCGGCTATTCCACCTCCACCGGTAATCTTCAAGGTACACTCCCTATATTAGCCTAATGTATTCGGGAATTTACTTCTGAAACTCTTTTAATAAGGTTTGAACCTAGAACCAAAAAAGAAAAGCGCAAACTATTTCTTCGTTACCTAGGCCAACAACCTTGTTGCAAGCTTCTCTTCCTACTCCGGTCATACCTTGGAGCTCATACTATTCAATACCCGCCGAACGAGGGTAGGTGGTGTGGGGTGTGTCCTTGTGATGCAAGGAGACATGGAGCTCTTCTATCATTTTATTTATTTTGTATACAATCTCCCTTAATAAATGCAGGAGACATAAAGTTTGATGGGTCAGATATGTAGCCGAAAGAGGGTAATGCATGGGCCAGGGACCCAATAAGAGATGGACCCAAATTAAGCAATCCCCCATCCGACCTTCGCATGCTGAATCTCAGGTGGCATGTCATGCCTAAATTCAACACAAAGAAAATCTGGCAACTATTCCCAATAAAAAAAAAAAAAAAAAAGTAGACCGAATGCTAATGCTGTAAGGTAGGCTTCGTGAGCACCAACTTCAAATCCGCATAGAATATACTTGGAGCCAGCTTTGTTTTTCCCTTTTCCTAGTCAAAAGGGCGTGAAATACCATAAAAAGAAGAGGCAGAGTTGCCGTTTGCAATGGATCTTGCAAGACCTTGTCTAGGGGCGTGAAGATTTGTCCCTGCTTTTTCCTTTGTTTTGTTGTGTTTGGTTTTCACTAGCGACAGAGCACCTTTGTCTATCCGCGTGCTCTGTCGTCTGGTCAAGAAGATTTTTAAGGTCATGTCTGGGCGGATTTGTGAAGTGGGAGTCGTTTCCAGCTTTGGTTTTCAGATCCTACATCGATTTTGTAGAGCTGTGTAGCCGACGGTCAATGCAGTTTCGCATTAATATAATAATCGGGTGCATTTTGATCTTCTGGCGTGTGCTGTGTTGGGGCGGGGGAAGGGGGGTAAAAAATTAGGCTTTGTTAGCATGATAGATTTTGACATATCGTGAGAATAACAGTTTATTGTGAGTCACAAATTTTTGAAAAAATGTGTCTCATAATAATTTGTAACTATTTATTATTTGATTTTTTGTATCTCATAATAGATTATTATTTTTATGATAGATTAAAGACTGTCATTTCTCAAAAAAATTAGCCCTTGTTTCAGTCTCGAGGAGCATCATTTTGAGTTGGGTCGGCTTCAAAATGGAGTTGATTGGGCCTAGACTAAGGCCCATAGCTGCGTTACACTTCTAGGTCTCGGAATGTGGGCTCGATTTGGTCTGTTCGACGAACTTCTATTTTTAACTTTGACACTCGTTTTTACTTTTATTTAACACGAAAAGCCTAAACCTTTTGAAATATACAGGCACTTGGATACATTTTATACGTGGCTTCAACGAATTTAGTGGAGTTTGTAACTAGCGTTAAGGACTCGAATCTTTGAAGAGAAAAAAGAAATAAGAAGACAAACTATTTTTACGAAGAAAGCATTTTCAAAATCAAAAAGGAAAAAATCACTGCAATAAGCAATCTCTTCAATATCAATATCAATATCAGAGTTACAAGCTTCGGGATTTTTAAGCTTCAGTGTTATAACTACAAAAGATATTGCCTCAATATTTAATAGGAGTTTAGGACATATACAGTTATGATGAAAACTACGTGTATTGTATTTGCAGTTAAAGCTCTGAGCCTTAGTAATACTTTTTTTTTATCAGACTCAACAACTCTTTCAATCTCCCTCTTCTAGGAGCCAAAGTCATTGCCATCGAATCAATCAATCTTCACTTTCCCTTAGTCCATATTCATCACTCCCACTATTTTGCCAAAACAGGCTCTAATACCAATTGTTATGAATGCAAAATCCTTACCAGTTGAAAAAAAAAAATAGAGAAAAAGACAAATGAATTTTTATGTGAAAAAACCCTTTCAAAATTAGAAAAAAAAAAAAAAAGATAGTGCTCCACGGGGCAATTCCTTTGCTATCAATATAAGAGTTACAAGCCTTAAGGTTTATAATCTTCAGCATTGTTACCATAAAAAGTATTACCCCTAAATAATACCAACATCAACATGCGATACGTGATATGACACAACATGATATGCCAATGCATCATTTCTCAAAATAGAGAATTTCGATACATTAGGACACATTATATATTCATTTTAAATTTTTATATCTACATAATAAATTATTTTGTTATGATTATTTCATTCAAATTAATTTGATTCAAATTCACAAATAAATAAATAATAATAAAAGAGCCTAGAATGAATTTACACTAAAAATCGTGAGTCATAAGAAGTGAGAGTCTAAAAAAAAGAAAAGATTAATTTTTTCCCCTTTTTTTTTTTTACTTATTTACATTTTTTTTTTGGTAAAGAACTTATTTATTTACATTTTGACCACTCAATTATTGAAAAAATTAAAATTAAGGTTGTACGTGTCGGAACCACGTATCAGAATTCTGAACTCACATGTCGGATTTTTTTGACACATGTTAACCGCATGTCAGACACAATACAAAAACTCTTACAGAGTATCGATACTTCTTAGATTACCCCAATGTATAGCAAAGTTTAGAATTTACATGTGCCATTAGTAATAAAAACTCTAAACTTTAATAGTACTTTCTATCATACTCTACAATTCCATCAATTAGATCGTTGGATTTTTATTCCAACCATCTAATGCCCTAAATTTCAATTTTCTTTTTGTAATTGATGTACTTTGACCACAATTCGACACCCCTTGAGGAGTTTCCCTGTCATTATTCCTTCCTAAGAACCCAAACAATTAAGCCTTCATTTTCTTCCTTATTCAAATCCTTGAGCTAAGATCATAAAAAAAATTCTACACACCTCTACTCTAAATATCATATATCATAAACTTGGTATATAGAGGATTCGACCAATGGCCATATTGCCATGAGTTAAGGTTATTGAACGTACAACAGGCTTCACAGTGAGTCCTACAAATGAGTGTAATTTTTCTCTCTCATAGATAGGCCATAATTTGATGCCAATACTAACATCAGTTTGGAGAAACTATAGTGATTTCATGATTTTTAATTTTAGTTCTCCTTCGTACTTTCTGGCCAGATATTGCTGTTGAAGGTACAACAGATACTAAGTGACTCAAGATCTAACTTAGCTTTTTCTTTTTTCTTTTTTTGGGTCTAACTTAGCTAAACAAATGAAAATTTCAAGCATTTCCCTACTCATCATATTCAACGTGCTTACGCATATATTTTCTCTCCCTATCTATATCTATAGGTTTAAGCTTAACCCACTTTGAACTTACCCATTTAGCATCCTACGATTTCTACTTAAGACTTTTATATAGTCGATCCAATTAAAGAAAACATATAAACTCTGATATTGCCATGCAATTTAAAATCAAATAAAAAATTTTAAAAATCAGCCCCCCAAAAAAAATGATAAAGAGGAGAGGGACAAAGTACACCTCAAGTACCAAAACTTGGCACGCGGAGATACTTAAATATCAAAAGTTAGAAAGTGACACTTAAGTGCCAAAATCGAAGCAAAATGAATCATTAAATGCCACTCCGGCCAAAATTCGGCCAAAATGTCAACATGACAATTTTCCAAGCGAAGTAAGTGTAAAATGACATTGTTTGCACATTGACGTGGTAAAAAGTCAGCGGTAAAAAAATTAATATAAGAATTAATTAAATTTAATTTAAAACTAAATTTATTTAAAACATTTTAAAATAAAATAAAAAAACTAATTTTTTTTTTTAAATTTAAAAAAATGTGGGGGCCGAAGGGAAGCAGTTGAGGGTTGAACCCTCGCCATCGCCGGGAAAGGCCGGTGATGGAGGAGGGAGGGGCGACAAGGGCTCGTGAGCCCTCGCCAAATCTGGGTGAGGGCTACGACCCTTGCCCAAATCGTCGACCCCTAGTCAACCTGAGGCAAGGGCCGCCGACCCTCACCCTAGATCTGGGCGAGGGCTCACGGGCCCTCACTGCAGGTTGGCCAGCATTGCCAGCCCCTGGCCAGGACCTGGCGACCTCGGCCAACACTCTCCCTACCATCGCAGGCCCTTCCTAGCGACAGAAGGGAGGTGGTGAGGGCCTGCGAGCCCTCGCCCAGATTTGGGGCGAGGGTTGCAGCCCTCACCGCCGATTGGCCAAGGGCTGCCGACCCTGGTCGACCCTCCTCCCTCCGTTGCCGGCCCTTTTCCGGTGGCGGTGAGGAGGCGGCGACGGTGAGGGCTTAGCCCTCGCCCCTTCCCTTCCCCTGCCTTTCTAAAAAAAATTAAAATTAAAATTTTTTAAATATTTTAAATTAATTTAGTTTTAAATTTAATTTAATTAATTTTTATATTAATTATTACCACATCAGAGAAAAAATGACGTCATTTTTGCATTTTCTAGCTACGTCAGTGTGTAAAACGACGCCATTTTACACTTATTTCAACGGAAAATTACCACATCACACTTAAGTAATCCATTTTGCTCCGATTTTGGCACAAGTACCTCAGAGGTGAGAGAAAAGCCAAATGCCAATTAGTTAATATTCAGTGAAATTCATCAGTGGTCAATACAGTGTAATACCCAACTTTACCGTTCTCACTTTCTTACCCAAACTTTGGCTCCATACAGAATAACAAAACTGCCCACCGTTTCACAGAGGCTGTGGCACAGCCAGTATCTCTCTCCCTCTCTTTACTCGCACCGCCTCATGCTCGAGAACGGAGGCTATCGCCAAGCGCTCACCACCTCGGTGGTCGAGGCCGATCCGATGGACTTACCTCGAGCGGCCTCGATCCCAACAAACGTGGTGGTGCAAGCTCAAAGCCTCAATGGGGAGAGATGGGAAAGAAGCCCAAAATGAAGGCATCCAAGGACCGTAGAAGAGCAGAGTTGAAATGGGACCATGGGACTCGTACTTTGGGTACTTGTCATTTTCAATATGGAGCCAAAATAGCGTGATTTTAGCACGATCATAAATTTTTGTCTTCAGTTATCTTTAAAATAGCAAAATGTTCAATCAATGTTTGTTACATATAAGAATCCGCATAGTGGTTAAAAAGGCAATGATGTTGAATGTTTCATTTCTCCATCCGACAAAATTTACTACTAATTTTATTATAACGTTGCACAAAAAATGAAAATAATCACACACGAGTGCACGATAATTAGTATAACTTCAGAAGATTGTTAACAAAATTTTGTTTGTTGTTGTCAATCTCAAGCTATGTAGTACTAGGTTGTAAGGACAACAACTGAATATAAAATTGAGAAATCACTGACCTTTCTCCTAGCAAACTTCAGTCTTGATCTTGAAATATTTATAAGAATAAAAAAACAAGGATTTGTGAAATCCCGATCGATATGAACACTCATTCACGAGTACTCCCTAAAACCAGTTTCAAAGGTAAGATCTTACCTTCACAACCTTGAAAAGTACTAATATGTCGATCAATGGAATCCCACTATCTGCCGAATTTAAGAAGTACTGAGATATGGATTAAATGGATGAATACAATTCATGGTGATATAAGCTCAAAGATTCAGTCAGAAAGACAATAAAGACTTGAATTGCTCAATGGTGTTGGATGTCTTATTGAGGAAGAAGTAATGACTAGAAAATGCAAGAAATATGAAAGTGGAACAAAATCATATCATTTCAAATCGAATAGTGAAATACATGGAGGTGCTGTGAAGTGAATATGATGAATGAATTAATCACTATAAAGATAAAGAGGGGTTGTGCTAAAGGAACAGAGCATCAAGTTACATGAATTCATCTATACTGCTAAATCGATAAACCAAAGAGTAACTTGTTTAATCTGGGAACAGAGGCAACTTTATAGTCACAGGCCAATCTGATGATGTTGCGATATCAGTGGTATGATTTCAGGTGAAAAATTTGGCAGTTCGGCTCGTACGACTTCTTGGAAGCCGCTTGCTCAAACTTCTTACCAGCGCTTTCGTTCTCTTCCAAGCTCATCTGCAAGAAGAAGCGTATCCACCAGGACGAGCTCCGCATTTTTGCCTACACAAGTAAGAATCATCATCAGCTATATTGGCACATTTTTCATGTGATCAAAGGACAATGCTTTCAATGATATATATAGAAGCATTTCTCTGATTCAACAAAAACAATAGAAAGTAATCCCCCGTGAATTCATCTTTACGTGAAACACAATGCTTAAATATCCAAGATAACTGCATTGCTTGTGCAACAACTTAGCACCCAACTTTTGTTCATTGACAAGACATGGTAAGAGCCGACTCCAAACTCTCGGGGTCTGGCAAGAAGACAAATTCATCCAAAACCATGTCTCACTGAAACTGGGGATGCAACCCATGCTCAACAGGTATGTGGTCCTCGTGAATGATCAGTCAATACAGAAATCTAAAAAAGCCATACTCAGGTTTCCCCCTAATTACATTTGCATCCTCTAGAATGTACGGTAGGAAATTAATTGATCAATGTATATATTCTCCAACATAGACATACAAGCAGCAGTTATGGTAGTATTAAGACAAAGGTCCAACTAAACTATAAGATGCTGAAAAATCTCCTCATTCCTCTGTTAGCATCTGTTGTAATGTTAACTATAATCAATTAACTTCTGTACCTTCTTCCTTATGTCTTTTTAACGGACAGCCACTTTGGTTTACTTCTCACACATTATTTACTAATTGCTATTACTTTAGCCATTGAATTTAATAATAAGTAAAAGATTTTGAAGAACAGATAAATGTAAAAATAGATTGACATGTGAAGGCAAGAATTAGTATTTTGCATTTTTTTTATAAATATTATTCTACCACTTAGATATTTAATATCACACTTCATTAGAAAGAGAAACTTTGCAACCTGGAAAAACCAGTAGTAGAACATACAACACAGGTCCCGAAAAACACAGGTCCTAAAAGCTCTTCAAAGTACAACTAAAGCTTGTACACAAATTATCAGCTAAACGAATTATTGAAAACACTTCTATAGATAAATCTATGTTGGCTTCCATAATGTTCTCCAACAGACAAGTAAAAGAACCATTATTGCATTCTTTGGTTTATATATATAAAGAGAGAGAGAGAGAGAGAGAGAGAGAGAGAGAATCATTAGTGATTACTGATTAGGTCCAAAATTGAAGCAAAAAATCAGACAGTAATATAAAGTTCACTGAATCAAAAGATGAAAGAGATTAATAGACTGAAGGAGAAAAGAGAGGAAAAGCAGAGAGCAATTGATAGTTACAAGGGCATGAGGGAAAAAGTGGAGATTATCTCACCCTATCTCTTTCTCAATAGATCTACAATGAATCAACAGGTGAGAATTGAACAGGGCAATGGAGTCCTAAACCTTTCCATCTGTTCAATCAAGATCTACTCACCCTTATGTACTCTGCAGCTGGATTTTTTTACCAAACCTGCTTTAATTATTACTTATTTACCGTCTGCTAACTAGACACAAGTCAAGAGTCCAAATGCAGAAGATTCATTGCATGCACCCAGCTAATATGGACTCGTGTTGCAACTACACCCGATCCATGGTTCCCATGGGTGCCCTTATTTGGATCATGCTAGTTTCATAAGGGTCAACCTAGTGCAACCATAAATTCCCTTTGAGTTAGATATTTACAGATACATCAAACTGCACATTCCATCTCAGGCATTCTCGCATTCTCTCATACAATCAAAATGACATCAATTGACTGCACTATAGATAGCTGCCCCTTTCAATAACTATAGTTCAAATCAATACAGATCAGGTAACTTATCCAGATAACTTTTTTAAACACCTCAATTAAAGCTTTACAATATAATGAAGCCGTGAGAAATCAGAGTCTGGGAAGAAAGGAAAGGTGCCAGTTTTTCTTCCAAGCATTTGAGAAGAAAACAAGAACTGATTTAAGAACTTTAAGTAGGATGGAACAACAATATAAGATGTGTCTGCCAGCCAAATTGAACAATCAATACGGCATTATTTAAGGAAGAGACAGCTACTCACCGGTCGTCCAAATTTAGACAATTCTGCGACTTTAGCTCTTTGTCGACCGGGGAAACCTAAAACCAAGAGAAAATAATTACAACAGAAAATTGATGGAGCAAGCAAGACCAATTTATTGTTACATGTATCCCCATGGGACAGGTAAAGTTGATCCTTCTAAATTCACAGAAGGACAAGATGACAGACATTTATCAACTACAAAATTTGTACAAGGAGGACTCGGTGACTACTTATCAAGGTTGGAGAATGTTATTAGCTAGCGAACGAAAATAAACTACTCAAGCACTTACCAGTAAAAACTACGATACCCTCAGATGAAACCCTTGCCAGGTCGGAAGAGTCTTGTTCAAATACTTAGGAGATAAATAATCCAAAGCATCTGATACAACTACAAGGGAAAAAGACTTTGGCCTGTATGGGAGAGGAAACTTGATATCAGCAACACGTACGAGGCCCTTACGAACAAGGCCTTTGCAGCTTGCATCAGCATCTTCTATATCATATGGTTCCACACCCCAAGCTTCAGTTTCTTCTTCTTGCAATAGTGTAGAAACCACTGAACAAGTATCAGGACCCACATGCAAAACCTTGCGCATACTGTCACCATATGCTTTCTTCAGAAGAGGAATGGCTCTTTGTACTTCCGATGTACACAAGAAGTCACCTGAACATAATAAAATCCAAACCAATAGTTGGAAACCAAGAACGCAAACTCAAACACTAAAACCAACCAGACCCAGTAAAAACTTTCACGCAACATTTATATCTCCATTTGGCCATCATTCGTGTATGCTTACTGAATTGTATGATGCTATTCCATCTTAATTCTAATCTATTCTGGGGATGTTGACAAAACCTATATCCAATAGACACAACAAAGGCCTAAACACAACATAAACAGGAACGAGACTAGATAATGTTCAATATTGAGTCTCATCGCAGACGAAGTCTTGTATCCTTTTCAACAAGAAAGCAACTAAAGGAAAACACTTCTTGTAAAACAGAATCTCATAATGATACATAAAAAGAAGGGCAACTTTACCTTCAACCTTGCTAACTGCAATTTTGTTACCTCCAAATATGCCTGTAGCAAGAAATACCACTTTATCAATGACAGTATAAAACATATCGAGAAGAAGTACTGTAGACGAGCCTTCACTATGCTCATCATGGCTTCAGCAACATTAAATTGATGCAGTGAAGAATCAGTTTATGTTTATCTAAATCCTCAAGGCAATAAGTATGGTATAAGTATTGCAATCAAATCCAAATACAGACCTGAGCCACCATAAGCAAGGCAAATGAGCAGGGCTGCTCCCTGGTAGAGTAAGTATGCAATGGAAATTAGAATGTTACTTTGCACACAAATCAGGAGGCCATCATCTCAAAGCTGTAGAGTATAAACAAAGTATCGGGAAGTACCACAAGAATTAGGCCGATGGACAACAGTGGGGAAGATCGAGACTTCGAATGTAAAGATCCTGCGAATGGGAAGCTTCCAGTATCCACAAACCTACGCGTGGAGCCCACTTGCCTCCTCGACATGGTTACCCGATCTGACAGGCCTCGACCCTGCTAGCGCAATCTAAGAGTAATGAAGAGCAGAGAAAGTGAGAGTTTGTCCACCGAGTGGGAAAAGAAGGTAGTGAAGAAAAGCAACAGCTCATGGAACAAGAGAGCGTCAGATTAATATGCATCAATCAAAACCACGTGTAGCTGCTTCCCCATTAAATCAAGGGTAAAGGATCAAGTGAATTCAATCTCTGCAGGGCTCAATCTGGCTACCCACATCCGAAGCTAATACGCGTCGATGGCACCACTCAAATAAAAAAAAAAAAAGAAACTTGACGCGAGCCCCGCAATCATCCGAGGCCGCAGGCTAATGGGCAGCGACAGAAACGAAACAAGGATTCAGCGGGCACGGAGTTTCTTAGCACGCAGCCACACAACAAGCAAAACCAGCAGCAAGAATTGCAAAGTGGATCTGGGTTTGTCCGCAAATGAAGATCCCGTCGGGCCTCGCTACCCGAAGAGCCCGAAAGGAGAGAGAGAGCAATGCCCAAAAAAAAAAAAAAAAAAAGAAAGAAAAAGAAGCAGAAACTAGAGGATGCACGACGACTTGTCGACCGTAATTTCGACAAACGAGGAGAACCCAGAAACTGCAGAGCACAATGCGGCGAATCGGACCCCACATCAGCTTCATTGCCAAATGAGGAAACGTCGCATCGCATCGCATCGCATCGCATAACGAACATACACGGACGCACAGACGGACAGGAGACGGGGCATCGAACTGGGAAGAAGCAGAGGAGGAAGAAGAAGAAGAAGAAGAGGAGGAGGAGGAGGAAGGTGAATTGTCATCACCTGGCGAGAGATCGAATCAAGCACGAGAACACCGCATCGGGGGTCTGAAGGGGGACCTTGAGGACGGACGGATGAATGATGATAATGTCAGATTGGATCTGGGAAATGCGCTCCAGCACCGCGAGCGAGAGAGAGAGCAGAGGAGCTTATAATTGCTTAGCGGGGCGAAAAGAAAGAACTTTGCAAAAAGCGGAAATATATGGAGGCCCTTCTTCTTTATTTTGTTGTCGTTTCTTTCTCTATTTCGGCCGTGATAAAACGTACGTGTTCACGCGTTTTGTAGAGAGAGCCAAAAACGCGCGGTCGTTCAGTCCCCATCGGGACGCGAAGTGCGAATGGAATCGAGGAGTGTCGGCGAGGCGATCCCCCGAAGCCAACTTGTGTTGGCGATGTGACGGGGGAGAGGGGCAGTTCGGTCATTGCGCTACGGGCGGCGGTGGTGGTGGCGGTGGTGGTGATTATGGTGATGGTGACGGTGACGGTGATGGTGCCGGTCTCTGATTCGGGGGTGCACCGACGGAGTGGAAAGCAAAAGGGATCGTTTCCCCCTCTCGTTGCCTCTCGTTGCCTCTCGTTGCCCCCTGGACCTTCCTGTTTGACCAGAACTTATGCTTCTTGGATTTTTTTTTAAATCCAATGGTGGAGGCCGGATAGAATTCTAATCGATGAATTCGGTTTGATTAGGAGAGTAAGTCCACAACCTGCCGTCCCATGCTAAATTGGCCACCGTATAATAAATTCTATGATTTTTTAAATAATTTCTCATTTTAAATAAAGGTGGTTGGTTTCGGATAGGCGGTTACCACCTTGGAATTATGAATTACTTTCTAAGAACTGACTCATAAAATAGGAACTAGAAACTATCTATTAGTTCCTAGACCCATTTGGGAATTGGATCGCCGGTTCGGTCTGATCACTAAATGGGTTCATCGAACTAGCTGTTACATTCAAGCAACCAAGAATGAGATGAGAAGGGAGGCGAGGCTTGTAAAAAAAACCATGAATTCCAGCAGATTCAACATCAATAGAAATCAAACAATTACAGCAAGAGAATGGCCATTACATTGAGGTGAGAGTGAGAGAGGGAGGCAAAATCATGATTGCAAGAGGGTCGGATGCAAGGCTATGACTGTGATGCCTTGATAAAGGGTTGGAGGGGAGATCTCAACTGAGAGGACTATGGGTGCGTTTGGGAGTAGCTTCTCATGGCTACTTTGAAGCCCCAAAGATCTTTAAGCCAAGGATGGGGTGTTTGGCAAAAAATTTTCAAATTCCCTTTGCAAAATGTCAGCCTTCACAAGACTGAAAGCCCAAAACAAGTTGGGGGCTGCCTTTGGCTTTCGACATGCTAAGAATGCTGAGCTGAGGGGCCAAAAAAAAAAATTTCTTCCCAAATTATCCTCGTTGATTTTTCGTTTTTCCGATTTTTCCCTCACTATTCATCTTCTTTTTCTTATTCTTCTTCTTCTTCTTCTGCGAGTGGTTGCCGGAAAAGAGCAGGCAATCGCTAGTGACCGTCGTCAAGGGTGGTGCGACCGCCGCACCATTTGGGTCGTAGTGAGGTCTGGGTCGCCGCGACCCAAATCTAGGGCCGCAGGTCGTGGGAGGACCTTGTCGCCCCCGATCTAGGGTCACGTGACGCCGCCACGACCCAGATCCGGGGTGGCGAGGTTGCGCGACCCCACCACGACCTAAATCCGGGGCAGCAAGGTCCTCCCGCGACCTTGACGCCTCAAATCTAGGTCGCAGCGGGGTCACCAGAGGTCGAAGTGGTGTCATGCAACCTTGCCGCCCCAAATCCGAGGCGATGAGGTCCTCCCGCGACCTCGACGCCTCAGATCTAGGTCACAGCGGGGTCACCGGAGGTCAAGCGGCGTCACGCAACCTCGCCGCCCCAAATCCGGGGCGACGAGGTCCCCCCGTGACCTCAACGCCTTGGATCTAGGTCGTAGCGGGGTCGCCGAAGGTTGAGGCGGTGTCATGCGACCTCGTCGCCCCAAATTCAAGGTCGCCAGAAGTCGCCCGGGCCCCGGCCTTTGCCGGTGGTCTTCGGGGGTCACTCGACCCCGGGCAGCCCTCCCAATCGTCTCTAGGGCTTTCTGAGTTGGATGTCGGCTGCTGGCGACAAATTTCGATCACTGGTAGCCGCTTGCTCTTGCCATTCAATTTTTTTTATTTTTCTTTTGATAATATTTTTTATTACAAAAGTTTTGTAAATGTAATTTCCCCCAAACACCATTTTGCTTAAAGGTACTTCACAAAGGGCTTTCAAACTACAATTTACTAAACACAGTTTGCATTTTGGAAAACAAATGTCTTTGCATTTTCCTAAAGACTTTCCCCAAAAGCCTTCTCAAACGCACCTTATGTGTGAAAAGGACTAAGAGACAACCAAAGGCCAAGGTTTCTTTCCGAGAGAGAACATGAGTGAGGAGGATTGAGGAGCAAGGAAATAATAGCAACGAGCGTGACAATGAGCTAGTTAGTATTTTCAAAACGTAAAAATTGAATATATAAGTACCAATCCGATTTAGATGAATAGTTCCACAATTATACTCGAAACCTAGACCAATACTCACCAATTCCCATTTTTATTGGATATGGGAATCAGCCAATTTGGTCTAATTTGGGATGCTCTTGGTTCTTTTGCACACCATTACTTCAAAGTAACTGTCTCAGTCAAATTTAATTTAGAAGAACCAACGATGAACCTTTTTAGAATGTATAGGGACAATTTAAAACCAAAGAAAAAGTAGGACGATTTTCATTTTCTGGTAAAAAGTATAGCTACCGCTAAATGCCATTTTACCTTGTTAGTTCGATGCGATAAAGTAGTGAATTGTGGGCATTAGGAGTCACCACAATAACAAACGGCAAAGGCGCTCTGCTTTGCGAGAGCAAAGTTACACCAACAAAAGCTTAAAAAGTGAGTAATTTTTCGGTTTAAGTTCCAAGGCCCTCTACCTTCAGGTACAGTTTCTAGAAAATAGCTTTTTCCTGATTCATATCATAAGGAATAGCTAGCATTTCGAGTACAAGTCGCATCCATGGATTACATTATAGAGCTTACTTCACTAGAATTCAGTTAAAATTTTAACGGCAGAAAAAGAGCAGAGGAACCCGTCTCGAGTACAGATCTCCACTTGCAATACGAGGGAGCAACAGCTTTGGCAGGTCGAAATATTCAACAGTTAGAAATGGAAAACCTATCGATGAGAGAAAAGTGTCAGCGACCTTTAGGCAGCTCAAAATAAACACTGAAGATGCACAAGTGTCTCGATACAAAATTGTGGGCTTACAAATCCCAAAAAGAAAAAGAGGGAATGGATAGCCGTGTAAATCAGCTAGCTAATCTACAGATTTCCTCTTCTTGCTTTTGCGGTTATGATCGCCATCCCTTTGATTTACCTTGTTCCCACCTCCTTGAGCCCTTTTTGGCGCCTGAGACCAAATCAAAACATATTTATCAACAACCATACCATGAATGTTCTCCGACCATCGTAGACATTAAAAAAGCTAACTCCCATCTCATTTCTAGGCATGCAAGAAGCCCACATAATGAATTAAACTTCCTGAAATTTGCAGGATTATGACATCATTTTACCGTTTTCTTGAATCTATCCATGGTGCAATTTCCTAGAAACAAACCAAATGAACAAAAAAAATGTATTCATGTACTTTGTTTGTTCCACTTTTTTTTTTTCCTTCCAAATAGCAAGTAGAGAGAAGGTGGGATTCATACCCAAGACCTCTCGCAAGGTCTTGGTACTGGTGAATCACCACGTAAACCAACTGTCAGTGAACTCACAAACTTACCAATTCATTCATTCATATAGTTTATCTAGGCAGAAGAAGGGACAACAAGTACCTCAGCTGTGAATGTCTTGAGAGGATCTCTGCTTTTCCTAGATTTCCTCTTAGTCACCTGCTTATTAGCAGGGTTGCACTTCCCCATAGCAGCCCTAGCGAGCTTGACCATCTTGCTTGCTTCCTGAGTCTTGGGATCCAATAAGTAATCGGGCACATCACGTAGATGAGAAGCAGGGGGCTTCTTGCTCAGAACCTTATCGTGTTTCAACAGATCTGCTCAAGTACAATCTCAGCTCTATATCACAAAGTAAACAGACAACTAAGAATACAGAAACGAATTTCTATTGTTTTATTTACCTAAGTCCCTAGGATTAGCTTCAAAATGAGCTTTCAACCTGTCAGGCAATAGCACAATGAGAAACCATGCCTTCATGAGGAAATCTCAAACTATTTGAATGAGATAATATGAGAGAGAGAGAGAGAGAGACCATCTGACCAGAAAAAAAATTCACTAAAAATGGAATGCATATGGCTGGTAACTCACTTTTCAGAGTTCAGAATTTCATTCCTCAAGTCCTGAGCCCGTGATTCTCTAACAGCAACTTTTGTCACACTCTTTGCAACGTCCTGCTCCACATTAACAACTAAATGCTTAAGATGTTTGACCTTAAACCTAGTTGTTTGTGTTGGTCAATGACATTATCGATACTCCAGGCAACCAACATAGGAACAACAGGATATAACCAACCACAAACATAGAAAATATAATCTGCTTTGGGAAAAAACATCTCCTAGGCTTGATTGGATTTTCATGGGTCAGAACTAGAAAGACGAATAAAAGCAATAGACAGTTACATATTCTCTCTTCCCGATCTCAATGTTAAACCATTCGGGTGATCTTTGCCATAATGTAAACAAAAAGATGGGCAATCCCTATTTTGTTAAATTTGGGAGGAAAAAATTATCAGGATTGATGTTATCTTGTACTCATGTTTCAGACACAGCATGGACAAGAAAGATAATTCCAATCTAGTATGTATGTGTGTGTTCGCGTGTGCGTGCGTGTGCGTGTAAAGATCAAGTCATATTACCTCAGCTCTATAGCGTAAGGATTCAACGGCATTCTTTGTGAGCAAAGGAAATGGCACAAGATTCGACTCTTTGTTCTCATCCTCTCCTAAGAAGGATTTTATCTCTTCTAAAATATCCATCTCCTTAGGGGAAACCTGTCAAATAAATCAGTAATTCCATAGCAGATACGGTCATTACATACAAAGGAAGAGATGGATAAAAGGAGAGCTCAAAAAAGCTTCAAAGCACAGAATAAATAAATAAATAAAATCTGGAAGAGGTAACAGAAAAACCCAACATTGAATTGGCTCTCCACTGTACCAGAAAAACTATTCAAAAGTAAATCAAAAACCAATAAAAGATTTAATGGCTTCATGATCCATTACGTCTCTAGTTCATTCCCTCATATCTAGGTCATTTCATACTCAAGTTAGGTTGATTTCGAATTCCAACCCACAGTTTGACTCTCTTTTGATTGCTGCATTTTCCAGTTCTGTTGGAGTTCCTAGCAGTTGAAAAAACAGCTCAAATATTCCCACTTCTATGTACCATGCTACCAGCCCAATCGGGTCATCAAAACCTAACAGCCCAAACCATCAGAAACAGGCTTGGATTAACAAGCAGCTTTAAGGTCGACAAGTGGCAAATCAAGGCAAATCCCTATTCAAATCCAGTTCAAGTTCTCAAGTGGTTGATTCCAGATTTTATGGCTCTAACCAGCAGTGTAGTTTCCTAGCATTGCCTCTGAATGCATAGAAAGTCTGCCATTCATCTTCTCAGCTCTTCTCCATAGGGGAATAGGGCAAGGGAGGTATACTCACCAGGGACACAGCCGACCCAGTGTTGTATGCTCTTCCAGTTCGTCCAATACGATGTATATATCCCGAAACACTTGGAGGCATTTCTAAGTTAATAACCTGCAAAAATATGATGTTCAGTGAAGTGACACTTAACAATTGACTAAAACAACACAGCAGCTAAAGTGCTTAGCGCCATGCAAATGGCTCTTAACACTTCCTATAGCTTAAGCCTATTTAATCTAGATAGACCTTCCGATTTGCTGAAGCTGCATGACAATTAAATCTATTATTGCAGAATTGATATGGGTACTGCTTACACAAACTCCAAATGTTTGAGGCCTGACTGTTTAATCAGGTCATTCAGTTACTTTCTTATTTCAGACAAAGGGTCTTGTCTATATTATTCTGCTAAATTTCTTTACCATCTTCAGTGCTAAAGAGGCATCTCAAAATTGGTTTGACTTTGGTTCTTCAGAGCAATTTCTAGAAAGCAATCTCAACAAACACATTTGAAGATTCAGAGACACCTCATTTAACCATTTCCTCATTTAAAATCAACCAAAGGCTCATTTGCAAGAAAATTTAATCTCAAAAACATCAAGTACACGCATAATAACCAAAGGCTGAAAAGCTATGTACCGTATGAACATTTTTGAAGTCGATTCCCCTGACTACTCCAAATTCAGAGTCCAATTTTGCCTTAGCATGCTTTCGAGATTTCTTTCGCTGCCCTTGGTTCTCATCATTGGCTTTTGCCTTTTCTTTTATTTCACTATCATCAGTTGCAATCAGGTAATCAAAAAGCCCAGCATTGAATTCCTGAGAAAAGCAGCAGCACAAAATGTACAGGTAGAAACACAAAGTCATGTAAACGTCAAAGCAGACAATATAGCATCACCAAGTCCATTTCTGACAGTTGATTATACGATGTTAAATCTTTTTCAATTTTGTAATTAAATCAGATTCAGTTTGCTTACATACCTCAAGCATATGAAGACGAGAATTTTGTGGCAGCTCCGCATTTAAAACTGCAGAACGGATCCCGAACTGTCAATGTCCAACATCATAGTGCAATCAGGAATAAACAATATCCACTATTGAGGTTGCTATTGAAGCATACTTGACTTATGATACATGCTTACAAAGAGAAGATAAATATGAGTGAGCTAAAAAAGCCTTTCTTTAAATATGGTTGATTTTTTTTGTTGGGAACAAATATGGTTGATTCATTTATCCGTAAAAGTAACCAGAAATCTCAGTGTTGGGAGTTTTACCACCAAAACCAAACTAACAGCACAGCTTTGTCAAGATGCAGTACATTAATACACTAGAAAGGTTGTCACGATGAATGAGTGCACACATTGAATGTCTCTAAAAATGTTGACTCGGTTTGTTGATTGAACTCAAGCATGTTTTAGTTAACGGATGCAAAATGCTGTTGATATATGCACACATCTGCAAGGATTGGCAGAAAATCTGGCCGGCTGGCATTGGCACTTATGCTCTATTTGGGAAGGAAGGGAGGGAGAGGAAAATGAGGGGTGGGTGTAAAAACTAGGATCAGTTTTCAAATCTTTGCAAGGAGGAGAGGAGGCAGATTTGAAATTTTCTCTCAACTATCTTCTCCTCCATGTTATCAAACAGACCCTTAAAAGCCAAAATTTAGTTATATATATGAGCTTAACCTATATGAGTAAAATAGATACTTAGAATAATCAGAACAAGATGGCAATCTAATGAATATCAATGTTGATTATCAACCATTAGACATGCACAGCAGAAATATAGTAATATTCTTTTATTTGAGCTGCCGACAGCTAGAGCTATATGCAGATGAAGAAAATAAAAATAGGTATTCTCAGGCCCATTAGCAAAAATTTTCTATTTGTCTATGCTCTCAATGAGCAAACTACCTCAAACTTATACTAATCATGAGTAAGTCCATGTCAACATTTAAAATTAACTATGACCATAAATAAGTAGAGATGGACAAAATCGTAATTTATTAATCAACAAAATAACTGCCAATAATCAGTAAATCTCTCACCTTCATGATTTGAATTCATCATAATTGTCAATCCGTAAATCCCTAATTTTTTTAGTTTCACGACAATTTAAATTCGCATTACCAAGATGGACCAAATCTTTATGCATTATCTCGTTATTTGCTAACTTACAACATACTGTTTTTATCATAAAAATAACAAGATGCTCTCCTTTTATTCCTAAAAGAAAAGGAAGCTAAACATTTCAAGTCTGTAAGAAAGTGTCGAGCATTATAGTCATGGCTTAAAGCATGTTTGACATGTCCATGCCAAAGGGTCATCCTGCAAATTAAGTATCAATGAAGAAAATACAATAGTTAACATAAGATGAGTAGATACCTTCTCCAGAAAGAGTTTCAATCTGAATCCCATGTCAATAGTATTCATAAATATCAAAACCTTCTTCTGCACTAACTCCAGCTTTAAGAGAGCAAGGATGTGAAGCAGTTTATCATGCTCTGCACATGAAATCTAAAAGCAAAATGAAAGTTCAAGTTCATCAGTCCACAATCACAAGTCAAGCAGAATCAAGTACAAAGCATTTGATCAGGTCCCAAAATATTTTGTTAAGTGGCTTCATTCTTGTATATGCAAGGGAGATGTTTCGGTTTATAGTTGCTACATCAATGACACATGCAGGATGTCGACCATACCATGCCTCATAATTTACATCACGTCATATCAGCCTTCTACTTTATGTTTTTGATGTGTTAAAGTAAATCAACACCAAGGGAATGCAAACCCATTTGAAAGAAGTCAAATAAACCAAAAAGGAGCTCCATTGTGAAACAAAGCATCTAAATTTCAATGAATTCACATCCACATGCAAATCTCCGCTACAAGAGAAGTATAGAAATTTGATGTCAATAGCGAAAAGCGGATGACACCCCTCCTTCAAAGGGTCTCTTGTTCCTCTCTTTCCAGATCAACCAAATGATAGACAGGGAAATTGAAGAATCCTTCTTAATTAGTAATTTATGGAGAACATAATCATCAAAACAGAATATAACTTTAGATAGGAAAGGACTATTTTCCACGGCACATCCATTTAACAGTCAAGAAATTATCCAATTGAATTACAACTCAAACAGTCCTCTGACACATATAAAAATCACAAATCACCAGACACAATTTCTCAAATCATCAAGCTATAAGATTATATTAATATTCCATTGGAAACAAAACTCACTAACTCTGTAGGTAGCAATGTGTGCCTCTGACTGCTAGCAGCCTCTACTTAAACCATGATAACAAACATATTACCTCTCAAAACCCTTTCTGTTATACGCCAAACCCCTCAAGGAACAGCGGGATTATGTGACCTTTATGAGGATTAATGGTGAAGAGTTGCATTCCGAGCTAAGTTCAGCAAAGTTTTGGGGGAAAAAATACCTTTTAGCTCCTCAATAGCCAGATAAAGTCGGCATCCATAAGTGGGAAAAAAATTTATGCCGGAAATTATTTTGATAATAGGGATTTACAAATTGCAGTAGGAATGGATAATGAGGTGTTTGTAACAGACAAAATAAAATATCCTGTCATTAGGTATGCATCAACTACATACAATGACGTCAAGTAAATTTGACAGTCACTCAGCACTAATACATATCCTAAAAATAGGACAATGATACGTAGATAGTCATGCTATGCAGATACATATATGTACATGAGCTATTAGTAGTGTATAATAGTATGCAACGAAGTAGGATGCCTTACTCAAAAAGAATAAAGGAGTAGCAACAGATATGGAGCATTGACCTCCAGATGGAAGTATTTTCAGAAACATAACATAACCCATTAACATTGTTACTCTTTTGCTAGCCATAGCTAATCATTAAGTGAAAAGTATAAGATGAACACATAACTCCACATCATAAAAAAAATGGAGAAAATATTGATAATAGATTGAGTGATTTTATCAGGTTAGCTTACAGGTATTGCCAGATATAATGGACTGCAACTTTGAGCCCCATATTTCCTTTTGTACAGATTAATCTCACTACATATATTGATGAGTTCATTGACTTCCATGAGTGTGTCTTTTTAATCTTTGCATGAAGAATACTGAAGTTATGCACAAGATCTCATTGCTGAAATTTTTTAATTTAATTTGTGTCACACATCCTTTCCATTTATTCATACTCAAACAAAAGTAAACAAAAGGATGATGACCTTCTTAAAGAAAGATCCCAAAGAAAGAAGCTTCTACTCGCATCAATTGGTGGGAAGACAAAATATTCTTTTAATTATGCCCATGAACCTCACGCATATAGGGTCATAACTTTAAGGCAAAACATAGCCATTTTTCTTCTTCAATCTGATAAAAAATTATGTGTTTATGCTTCTTAGAGAAAATCTCAAAAACAGCAGCCTTCACATTTCAGTTACCATTGCTGCCAAATGTCACTTTCATTTCTTTTATATTGGGAAAAAGAGCCTCCTCATCATAAGTCACAACTCTTCTCCATATTGGTTGTTTCATTTGAAATGGAGACTCAATAGGGTTAGTTATCAGTGAAGAATGGCACTATAAAACCTCTGCCAGTGCACGTGCAATGCTTTGCAATCGACATTGTTTTAAAATTGTAAACCTTTCTTCTGCAAAAGAAAAAATCCAACCAACAGTAATATAGGAGAATTATAGTTTTATATTGCACAAGATAATGGACACCAGCAATAGCTCATCAGTTTGATAGTTTCTTTGCAAAGCATGGGCTAGGAAATTACCCAAAATTGCTGAACATTCTTAGGAATGATATCATCCTTAACATCTCCAACTTCTGGCAAAGTCAGTATGAACGGGTTGTGCAATATCTGCTTCTTGAGTTTCTCAACATCGGCACTGCAGGGTATAAGCTGACCATATGAGATTTGGAAATACAGAGATCCAAACAATAACACTAAGAAGTAATATGTCTATAGATGAACTTTATATGGAATGGTTGACACAATCATGTACTTCCATTAAAAAATTTATCCGCAGTCAGTCTTCATATATACTTCGTCTTCATATGTACTAAAAACAAACCTCGATGTAGCAGACATAAGGAGGCACTGACAACGTCTAGGAATATGTGCCTTAAGAGCTCTTAGATCCTCCTCATAGCCATATGAAAGTAAGAGGTCTGCCTGAAAACCAACAGCAGTGAAAAGACAGCAGGTAAGAAAACATTACCCACCATATCCTGTAAATAAGAGAAATTATAAGAACTGAAGCCCACAGCATGACCACATTCTCACCTCATCAAGAACAAGAATTTCAAGTGCATCGCTCAGCGCTGCTGGTTGAAGAACACCAGATGACAGACATTTGCGTATGCAACCAGGAGTCGAGACAAGAATATCGGGCGATCCAGCCAGTGCAGCTCGCTACAAGCAAAACAACATATAAAACAATGGTCACGAATCAGGGTATACCACCATCCATCACTCCACAATCTCCGTACCAACCCTAAATGAAAGATACAAAAACCCACCATATCAGCTCCCCCAGTTAATTCCACAGCTTTCAGCTGAACTCGACATAACTCGATCAGGGACAAGACCTCAGTACGGACCTGCAGATTATCCACACCTCACATCAGCACGTCTCGGGAAAAAAACCACAAATTACGCTCGTCCCCACACCGTCGACCCCAAAAATCGAAACTTGCCTGCTGAGATAGTTCCCTGGTCGGGACGAGAACGATCGCGCTCGGAGCAACTTTACTCTTCGACCCGGAACTGCTGAACAGCTTCTGGAGCAGAGGCAGTAGGTAAGCGAAAGTCTTCCCGGAGCCGGTCTTCGCCCTCGCGACAACATCTTTACCCTCCTATAACCCAAAAAAACAACCAAAGAGAGAAAGCAAGCAACAAGACGCACATCAAATCAACATTCAAGCAACGAAAGCCACCGTCTTGAACGGCAGAGTTAGGACCGGGAGAGCTTACGAGGATCAACGGGATGGCGACTTGCTGAATCGGGGTGGGCTTCTCGACGCCCTTCTTCGACAGGGCGCGGACCAGGCGGGGGTCGAGCCCGATCTCTTCGAAGCTGCGCTCTTCCTCCGCCGCATCGCCTCCTCCGTCTCCTGCTCCTCCGCCGTCGCGCGGTGCCTGGGGCTCGGTCGGCGGCGCTTCCTTCTCGCCGGATTTGCCCATCGTGATCCGGTTCCGGCCGCAAGGAGGAAGCGGGAAGGAAAAGGGGGGTTTTGCAGTCTGGAGAAATTAGGGTTTTGGGGAGGGTTTAGGAGGAGAAAATCAGAACGTTAGGACGGCGGGAACGGGTCCGCCGGAGCCGGGTTAGGAAGAGAAAATCCGACCCGATCCAATTAGCGTTTTATTCGGAAGATTGACGACGCTTCTTCAAAGAGTTTTTTTTTTTAAATAGTTTTTTTATTTGTATTCCAGAGAATAATAATTCCCTGGGTCACAAAAAAAAATTATGAATAAAAGAATCCGTTTGATTATTACACAAAATTTTTACTCTTGAAATAGAAAAAGAATATAAATGCATTTGGTAACACAATAATTTCTTTTTTATATTTGTTTGTCTTTTATTTTTATTTTGCCAATTGTCGCCCGCCGTTGCCGCTGCACTCCTATGGCCAATGATCATCGGCGGGCAATGGGTTGCGGTGGCGGTCAGCAATCGATGACTAACAGCGCCGGTCAGTGACGTTGGCTCCAGGTGGTTGAAGGTGGCTGCGGCAAGAGAAAGGAATAAATAGAAAAATAAAAGAGAAAATTAGCTTATTTATAAAAATTGTTCTCAGGAACAAAAAAAAACTTTTTTTGTTTCTCGTTTCTGCTCAAAATCTATTCCTATGCTAACTTTCTATTCTATGGAATGGAAAAACAACTTAACATTACCAAATGGATTTTTTTTTTGTTTTTTTTTTTTTAGGAACAAAAGAACAGAAGTTCTAAGAAATAGAAATGTCGTCATGTGCTGCTTTAGAGAAGGTGGAGGAAAAAAAATGCCACCTCATCCTAATCTTATCTTTGCATGTAATAATCGAGGCACGTGGTGTGTTGTTTCTCCACTTTTTTTTTTTTTTTTTTTTTTTTTTTTTATTTCCGTGGGTTTAGAGAAATTTAATGTGCGTTTATTTTATGAAAATTCAAAATTTAGAAAATAATTTTTGATAATTGATAATTTACGTTGCTTAAAATATAAATGAAAAATATTATCATCACTCGTAAAAAGAGTTATTAATTGTTGTTGATAATAAAAGTAATTTTCATCGACTAATTCTATAATCAATTTTTTTTTTTAAAAATGTTTTACAAATTTTGAGCGCTCTAAGAAAAAGATTGAGTATTCCAATCTAAAAATTTTAAGGTGAAATATTCTAAGTTAACTTAAACGTTCAATGAAATATTCATCAGTTGATTCGAACATCAGATTGTCGAAATGAGAAGCTTCACAAATTGTATGTCAAGACACACATACTACACAAAACAAAGATATTTATCAAAAGTATTAACGAAATATAAAACCACAAAAATATTTATCAATTCCGAAATATATCTTAAGCGAAGGGGCCAATAAACCCAGTTGAAAATTAAACTAGAAAATTACCTCCATGTCATAAGAATTTCAAAAGAAACATTAATTGACATCATATTGAAATTGGAAAAAAAAAAAAAAAAAAAAAAAAAAGGTATCACAAGAACTTTGCTTTATTGCATAAATTTAGATCAAGTATCATCAACTATGGAATTAACATATTGCTAAGTAAATCTATCTATGTGAATTACATGTTGATTCTCCTGGAAAGGAAAGGAGAAGATCAGTGCTGCTAGATGGGAAAATGCCCAGATGCTTTTTACCAATACATTCACAGGGTAAAAGTATAATCTGTTGGGACTCATGGGACAGCTGAGCATGCGGTAACTTCGGGTTCTTCGGAAACCCCATATTCAATCAGTAAAGCTCCCTCAAACTTCAGTTGGCAAGAGGATTGCTGAAGAAGAATCGTCGAACGCCGACCCTGTGCCTCTTCACCACCGCAAAATGTACTCGATACAAGCAAGTTGGTCGATGGAGACACACTATTGCTCAACTGCCACGTTAGCATCTTCCTCCGCGCGAGGCGGCCTCCACTTCGAGTAAAAGATACTCCTCTTGACCACATTCTCCCTCTTCGACCGGTCATTCTGTAATTCCAGCTTCTCGTCGATCAGCTCCAGCAACTCCTGCAAGCCAACTCCTGTCATAGCGGATGTTTTGACATGTGGACCAGCCTGAGCAGAATCGGCAACATTCTTTGTCCTCCATTCTGCCAAGGAAGCATTTGGTTCATTATTTGTAGTGTCCCCGCAGATCGATGAACCCCATTCTATACCATCTTCCTGTGATAGCCAGGTATCAGAATACTCGTCTTCTTCACTCTCAATAGTTTCTTCAAGCTCTCCTTCAGAGAGCCTATCGATAGATTCTTCACCTTCACCGCAATCATCCCCACCATCAGAGATGACATCCTTATCTATTACATCTGTACATGTCGCTCCTTCGCCATCATTAGCATCAAAATGACTTCCATCATCTTGAAGATCAATCTGACAAAAATACACATCTGAACATTAGAATATTCCCCCTAAAGTCTACACTAGGTGTTTGAGAGGGATAACTACACTCGCAATCCTAAAATTTATATACGGAGTGCAATTTAATTCTTAAACTTCCAATAAAGCATCATGATGTAACTGCACTCCAGAGACAAGCTGTAGACTTCTGGTATACTCATCTCATGTTTGAGGGTTAGGAAGAGGGAAGAGATGACCAAGTACCAACCTTATTCCAAACTTCAATCATATTCTCAAGTTTCTCCTCAGATACACCTATTTGTTCGAGAACTCGCAATACTGAAGAACGATGCTCATCCAAATTTGGGGCACTGGAATCTAGTACATGCTGCAGACCAATAAAACATGTCAGTGAAACCAAAGTTTAGCTATTGCCTTTCAATCTCTTGTCATAACAATGGTGCAAGTTCCTGCAGTTGATAAGGATAGGTATAAAATTTCCCTCTTAAAGCATCACAGTCTGCAAGCATAACATGAGAATTTTTTTAATGGTTGGTCCAGAATTAGCCCACAATATGAATAGACTAGCACTTAAACAATGCATGTACTTTTTCTGTGATACATCAGACTAGGAGAAAATCAGCCTGGCGAAATGGGTTCGAAACTCATCTACCACATTGGAACAAGCCAAAGAAAAAGGGGTCATAAGGACTCAATTGGCAGAGCTTGTAAAGAATGATGGCCAGGATAAAGCTTTATTGCGTTCCGTGGAATAAGTTACATGGATTGTCTTTACACCATTTGCGCTCTGTTTGATATCAGTTTCTTTAGCAAGATCGAGATAAACAGCACATTTGCAAGACCATGCAATTGGATCCAAATAAGGACCAAGAACTAATTTGCTCTCAATCTAACTTAAAGTGCAACGATATTCTAATTCTTTTCCAATGGATCAGGCCATAAACACATATTGATATTCAAGAAGTGAATCATCAACCATCTATGCATACAGTTTCTATTTCAATTCACAAAGACAAACACAGACCGCATTGAACATAAGCTTCCATGTGTTTCTGCAAATGTTTCCAGACACCTCCGTACAACCTACGTAAAAATATAATACAAATTGTAACAGATCCTGGTGCTCTCTGATAAATGGCTGCACAGGATACAGCAAATATATATATCCCAGCCATATAAAATTTTGATAAGTCAAACTTCCAATAACGATACTGCAAAGATGACCAAAGGAAAGAAGATGCAGAGTAAAATCCAATGACCCCTTTTTGAATATTGGAAATAAAAACCTATTAGAGAAGAGTGAGAATCACTGTACCACAAGAAGGTCTGCTTCAATCACTTCTTCAAGAGTTGCTTGAAAAGCTTTCACCAACTGCAATAATGCTTATAGCTTTTTAACAGAGACAAATTACCCCGAAAAAATAAAATATTGAATTTTTACTTCAGTAGGTATCCATGTTACCTGCACGGGCAGATCTGATATAAACCCCACCGTATCACTAAGAACCACTTTCCTCCTAAACATAGTACGCTTAATCAGCTAAACAACTTCGATGAAAAAAATTTCATATCTAAAATAAATTTCCTATCTAAATAAACTTTGATCATGTGAATGTGGAAGTCTTTTTTTCCTTTGCATTACCCAGAAGGAAGAATAACACTTCTTAGTCGAGGATCCAGAGTTGCAAATAACCTGCAGAAGTTTTGCATACCAGCCAACAAGCCATGAGATATATTAAAATTAAAGAAAATGAAAGCCTTAAATAATGTTTCAGTAATTAAATTTGAACAAACAGCCGAAGCATATCAGGTACCTATCATCACTATAGAGATCAGTATCTGAAAGTGCTCCAACTAAAGTTGATTTTCCCTGAAAGATAAAGGAAATAACCCAAAACTTTATTGCTTTTCTGATTATCTCAAGTAAATCATCCAAAAAAATGCTTCTTGACCACCTACAGCATTTGTGTAGCCAACAACAGCGACAGTTGCTAAACTGCACTCATGCGAGTCTTTATGCCTCTTCCGACCAGCCCTTTGTGAAGCTCTTGTGCGCCGGACCTCTTCAATTTGTGATTCCAAAACACGCCGGCGTTCTAAAATCCTGTGAAACTAACATTTCTTTTAATCATAAAAGGGATCATAATAAGACTGAAAGTAGATTGAAAGGGCAACATGAGAACTGATAATGCAACATATTCATCCCACATAATCTCACCCGAAGGACCAAAATACATATAATGAATCAGATAACACCATCAACAAATTCATACAAATGCAAAAAAAAAATTTCAATTTTTCAAGAGTAAAAAAGCCCTAGAATGGGAATTGCCCTACATAACACCTTTGTACAGCTTGAGATAGAATTCGGATGGCCTTAGTCCAATAAGAAACAGCAATTGTGAAATTCACGAGGTTTGGTACAAGGTTAGATGAGGACTAATTGTGCAAGTACAAGTATAGACACATAAGAATATAGAGGACTTCTAATTCTTGTAAAAGAAAAATAAAATAAAAAAGAGAACTATTTTCCCATAAATCTTGGACATCTACCAATCTGAATATGGCTTACTGCTATTCAAAAACAGTTGAGCATGTTCCTGTAGTTGTAACCTAATAAATCTTTCCCATAAGATTATTGAATTATCACATATACAATTGAAATGGAGACTCAGAGAGAGAGAGAGAGAGAGAGAGAGAGAGAGAGAGAGAGAGAGATCTGATTTGGTGCTTTGCTAGCTCTCAATAACTTTCTCAATATTGGAGAAGAGGACAGAAAGAAAGTAGCCGGCAAGGTTACTCAAATAGTGAATTGAAGGAAGAATTAAATAGAAGATGATCAAAAAAAGGTAAAGCAACAAACTCTTTACTAAGTTCAAGAAAACAAATTCTTTATTGCACTAAGTGAATGTCAAATTGAAACCAAAAATACTTCCGGAAACCCAAAAAAAGGAACGCGTAATGCGTGAAAATAGCAAGTACTTCAGAGTAAAATGAGATGTGGAATATACAAATTGATATACTATTGGGTAGTGCAATGAAGGCTTAACCAAATATTATACCAATGTACATAGTATAGTGCAATGAGGACATAACAGAATTAAAAAAAGTCAATCATTTGACATCCAACTAAAGCTTTTGCTCATTACTTTTGACTCAATCAATTACTTTGTCAAGAATAAGCTTTATCTCCAATTAAAACCAACATTATCTCCAATTAAAACCAACAAAGCATGCATAATTCTACACATTATTATTAGAAGCACACCAGAAAACTTAAAACTCTATTTGGGTTCGAGAGTTCACTAGCCTTGTCTTTGACAAGTAGGAGGATAACTTTTCCATAGAAAAAGACAGATTAATACAAGAAGCAATTTCAATTGAGAATACAAGTAGCAATTGCACTCAATAAATACCTCCTCCTTTGGAGATGAAGCTCACTTTCTCCAGCACCACTAAGAAAACCATGTCCTCCACTTCCTCTCCTGAAACAAGACACAAGAGTTAGAAAATGTTAATGCAAACAGAACCATTGATAGGAAACCTTACTTCTTATCTAAATAAAAATAAATGAACTTTTTAATCTAAGTGTCTACTTAAAATGGCTATGGTTGTGCCGTAACAGTTACACTTGGTTGTGCTATGAAGTGTCATAACTTGCATTTTTGGTAATGTCTATATTAAAACTGCAACATCTCAAAGTGCGTGAGGCAACTTCCTAAAAATTTCTATAAGCTATTGTAGTTGTGAGGCATAATGAGTTAAGAAGAATTTGCCAAACACGTTATAAAAGCCACAACACTCCTTTTCATAATTATAGATTCTAAGGGGAATTTATACCGAACAGACTCTAAACATTAAATAGGTTCTGCCATCAATACTGGCGTATAGAGAGGCAAAAACCAAACTAATCACAATTTTTCCATAAGTTAGGTTCGTTGGAGAAAAAGATTTTTAAAAGTTTTCAATGAGGAGAGGGCCTCGACTTAAATATCACATTCACATTCAATTTCTCTCTATGTAAGAGTGAGACTTATGATATCACAAACCTGCAATAAACACCCAGCCCCCACAACCCCAACCCCCCTCCCTCCTCAAGGACCCCCAAAAATGTTATTGTTGTTGTCCTAGGCACACCACCCAGAATGTTGAATCATGTAATTCCGGATTCTAGAGGTCATGGGCTCAACATGCTAGGTACTGGTATAACGAAACTCAAGCACTTCTTTACCCCCACAAGGGCCACAACCATGGTTGATGACAACCAAATATTTCTTTCATATCACAGTGTCTCACAACCTATTCCTAAGCTCTCTTTATTGCATGGACTGCTACCCTAGATGGTTACTAACATAAAAGTTTATTAATGGGTGGTCCTCCAGTTTCTGTGAACTTCATATTGAGTATCCAAAGCTGTTCTTGAAGGAGTGTTTTCAAGATGCCAGAACCAGAAGCAATTGGGTGATCAGAAGCTTTAGTTGGTCCACAATGTATCTGAAAGGGATCTTAATCCAAGTTTATTTCTTGAAATTGTCTTGGTTTGCTGCTGTTGATGACATTTGGAGATACATGGTGCTGAAGCAATCTCAGATAATATGGTGCACAATATGAAGTTCAGGCTTTTTCCATTGCCTGGTGTGGAGAGAAAATTTGTAAGAGAGAGGCATATGGAAATGCACATCTATTGGGTATTATGCAAGTAATCTCTTTATATCTGCTTTGTTCAGAAACAGTTTTTGAATGTGTCCACTACAGTCAAGCAATAAAAGCTAGCTTAGTAATTGAACTTAAAGAGATTCTATGCTCTACTACTATTTTTTGTAGTGACCTGCATCAAAGCCATGACATTTGCCCAAGAGAAGTACTCAAAACTCAAAGTCAATCCCACTATGTGAGAGTTGGGGCTAGCAATTTCCAAATGCACAGGTGTGGCACATGATGGAAATTAATCTAGACTGATAAATCAAAGACAACAGAAAAATACTTATAGAGTGCATTACAAGTGCAGACCCTTTTTAGAAGACTCTTATAGTGTCCCTTGCCCATAATAGTAAAGTAAGGAGAATCACAAGATTGACTCATGTCACGAGTCAAACAAGCGTGTAACATTTAGCATGAGTAAATTGCTAGCAGCTTTACCATTAGATTGTCCCTATTTATATACAATTAAGGAATATATCTTAAATTGGCTCCTATAAAACCAGCAAAGAGACATATATATGTGCTAACTACAAAGCCTAATTCTCTGCATATGACAGTTTCCAATAATGAGCAACTGATGCAGATAAAAAATAGCAAAACTGAAGATGATGGAACTCTGGGTACTTTGACATTGACAAGAAACATTGGCAGTGTGTTAAATACTACCACACATGCAAAACAGATTCTGTCCAGAATATGCATAATAATTAAAGGCACAGGTCACGACATGAAGCCATTTGACCAAAACAGGAAGAGTGGCCTCACCCTCGTGCACTAACAACTTCAGCCTCACCTCCTACTCCAAATGCGTATCTTCCATCAGGCCCACGAACACGAACAAGCCTAGTTTTCTTGTACATTAAGGCTGCTAGTTCAGCCTTCAACCACAAAAGGTATGATAAGTTATCAAACCCGACCATTTTACTAGATATATTAAGTATCAAAGACCACAAAAGGATAGTTCTCAATAAGGGTAATCTTATATAGCACCTGTAGCTTTGCCTCCTTTGTGAATGCATGAGCATTGAAGATCTCTATGATAAGACCCACGCGGTCTAGTACTGGTTTACCCCAGCGCCTCTGGCACATGAAAAAGTAGAATACTTAAAGCCAAATGCAATTCATAACCAAAAATCCTAGCACCAGATCATGTATGACTAGAAGAAAACATGCATCACCTCCAAATTCCTCAACTGAATCCCAGACAAGTTTGTGTTGACAAAAACAGCATCAACCTCACCCTGCAAATTGGCATCTTTCACTAAGTTAGCGATCCAACACCACACAAACACTTCCACATAATAAAATGGCCTACTTATGGATAAAGCAACAAATTCTTGCCTTGGTCTCCGCTTCATTCAAATGGATTTTAATCGTGTCCACAGTGCCGGGTCCAAAATACGTGTCTGCTCAAAGTAGAACAGAACCACAAGAAACTCAGAACCGAAGCTAGAGCTAGAAGGGCACTTCCACACACATTAAGCCACAAACATTCCCCAAGAAACTAGCCGAACGTTAAAAAAAGACACTCCATCTTCCACCCATTCAATCGCATGTTCTCGCATCAGGACTAAGCTGGGCAACTGCAGCTAAAAAGAGTTCAAGAACCGACCGAACCTGCACGGGCCCGGTGGGACCGGACGAGCGGGTTCTGCACGAGGGCGTGGGGAGGCAGGGCCTTGTCGAGGAAGTCGTTGTCGAAGAACCCATCGCGCTGGTCCTCGAGGGAGTTCGCGAGGCAGAGGGCCTCGTCCAGCTTCGCCCGCAGGAGGGCGTCGGGCCGGATCCGCGGCTGGACCACGAAGAGCCGGGGCGGGCTCCTCGTGTCCCTGTTGATCAGCGACTCGCCTCCTCCTCCGCCGCCGCCGCCATCCTCCCCGCCGCCGTCGCCGCCGCGCGTCCAGGTGCGGGAGAAAGGGCTAGCGAGGAATTGGAATGGCGAGGGAGGGCGCAGGGGTGTCGGGAGAGGAGCGAGGTGGCGTCGACAGAGAGAAGAAGCTGTTCTGAGCATTTCTCTTCGAGGGGTTTAAGGCGGTCTGAGCATCTGCCGTATAAACTTCAGCAAAGGGCTTTTAGCTCACGGCGGTAGACTTAAAAATATAATAATAATCTTATACTAAAAAAAATTTAATATCACTCAAAATTTTAAACTTGTATATTTATGATAAATTACCTCAAATTAATTTTTTGATTATCAAAAAATTTAAATTGATATTTTTGTGAATACTATAAAAATTACAAATCGATACATTCGTGACAAATTTCAAATTAGTTTCAAGATTATCAAAATTTAACAAAATTAACGTAGGGTAACATTATTATAAATGTACTATTTGAGGTTAAATTAGCTTGGGTAAATTCATAATATGTGTATTAAAAAAATGGTATGTGAATTTCATGCATAACATTTCTAAATTAAATGATTACTAGAAAGTCCGAATGCATTAAGAATAAAAAACAAGCGACAAGAACTTTAAGATGCTCATGACAAAATTTCTAAAATAGAAATTGATTTCTAGCTAGAAACTGATTTTTCAATTTCTGTTTCAGAAATTAAGAAGTTAAAAATTTTAACTTCGATTTCTTCTTCAAATCTATTTACAAAATAGAAATCTATACCAAAAATAGAAAAATCAAATTGCATTACTAAATGAATTTCTGTTCCAAATTTATTTTGGATAATAGAGAAATAGAGAAATAGAAAAAGTAGAAATTTTATTATGCTCACCCTTGATCACTCCCCACATGGTTCTTTTGATTCCTCTCTCTCCTGACCCCCTCCACTATTTTGACTCGCTCACTTGTTTGATCGGCAAGTAAAAGGTAACTCGAGAACTCACTTGCAAGCAAAGATGTTGAAGCTGAAGAAGCTGCAACCAGTCTCTTTGGAGACATCCGATAAAAAAAGAAGAAGCTGCAACCAGGAGCAATAGGAGCACGACCCTTAGAAGGAGCAACAGATCCATCGTCATTAATGAACTATCACTTCACACAGAAGTTCGGGAAAGGAAGATTCGAGCTTGAGCTCATAGCATTTGCAAAACGCCCTAATTCTGGAAATGGGTATGGCATGAGAAGGCTCTTCATTGAAAGGGAAGTGGAGAAAGATGAGAAGAAAGAGGTGAAAATCTTGCACAACATTAAAAGAAATTTTCCTAATCTCAGTTCGATCACGTCTACTACTTGACTTAAAAATTTAGCACCGACTCATCTTATATATTTACATTTTAAAATTTCTTTTCTACCTGGTGTATCCACATAATCTTCTCCCCATAATCAACCTTATCTATATGTTTTTCTTAGAATTTTGAATCTCTAATAATAGTAATACTCACATTTGTCCGGGCTTTGTTAAAACGAACTTGAGCTACTTGTACTCTCCTTTGCAAAATTGAGCTCTCATTTTTGCCCCAAATTGCCTTGGTCCGAATTAGAGTTTGAAGAAGAGGGAAAATGACTTGATTTGTCCAAATTAAGGATAAAATTTATGACAAACATGTCTGTTGATGTGGTTTATGGTTATTAATGCTTGGAGCATTGGCAAGTCATGTTGATTGGAAAAATGGTAAAATATTACTATATTGAAATTTTTAGTGTTTCGAATCAGCTATGGCACTTAAGTAATCGTCTTTTCCAAAAGTGACATTAAAGTGATCCAATTAAAAGTTTTGACATAAAAAGAAAGTTATGACACTTCTAATATTATTTTCTCAATCATTGAATATCATTTGCTATCCTAACAACGATCTTAATGCATTCCATATTACAATTATAATATTTATTACACGATCCTCTATGTAGTACAATTCTTCCGTCTCTTTTTCCTTTTCACTCTACCAATGTTATATTTTATCAACTATTATCAAAATTTATATAAACTATAACTAAATTAATTTTACATTATCATATATTAGTTGGCAAATAAATGATCAAATAATACTTAAATAAATGTATTAACAATCATTTATTGTGATATTATATTGTTATTGATTCGATTAAAGATTACTTATCAAGTGATAATAGCATAATAATAGTTGCTATTATTAGGTATGATTACAACGACAACCTTTATTACTAATTATATTAATTATTGCTCAAATTGTTGTATACGTTAATTCAACCACAAGGTTAACTATGTTATGATATAACATTTTTTTCAATATAGTCACATAATATGTAATTAACATTAGATGGTAATTACAAACCAATTTATTAAAAATTGACAAGATATTTATGTATTAAAATTTAATATCCGAACAACATATATAGGCTATAATACCTGTCACTTTAACATTCAATGGTGAGTTTAACAATTCAATCCTGATGATTAGGCATTCTCCACGAGAGAGAGCGTGATGTAACATTAATAAACTTTTCTTGATAAAGATTCTTGAGAGTAATCTATTTTGAATATTAAATTTCAAAATAGATATATTTTAAGAAAGAAGTCATCAAAACTACACATCACTCGGGCCACAAAACTAACGACACATTGTAGTTCCATAAGACCAGTTTGAATCCGAACCCATAGATGTAGTAAAACTTCAACAGCAAAGAAGCAAACCCTTGACCTAAACTCTGTCAAGTATTCAAGTTCCTCTTTCAGCCCTAGTTGCTCTCTCTCTCTCTCTCTCTCTCTCTCTCTCTCCATCGAAGGTACTCTTTTTTCTCTACTTCTCTCTGGTTAACGACTCTATTGCTTATTAGGGTTTTGGGTGTTCTTTTTTTTTGGGGGGGGAAGCCACCAAAAACCCCAAACTTTGCCTCGAGTGACAGATTTACCCCGAACTTTATTTTGTGACGTGAAAAACCCTGAAGTTTGCTAATTGTGATACATTTACTCCAAACTTTTATTTGTGACACAAAAAATTCTAAACTTTCATTTGTGTGACACATTTACCCTAAATCATAAGGGCCTTTTGGTCTTTTTACTTTTAAAAACTTTTATCTTTTTTTTTCTTCTTCTTCTTCTTCCTTACCTCCGCCGACCATGGCAGAGCCGACGGAGGGAAGCCGGCGTTTGGCGAGGGCCGCCCTCGCCTGCGTCGGGCGAGGGGGATGCCGGCGAGGGCACCCCTTGCCTGACGCAGGCGAGGGCACCCCTTGCGGCCCTCGTCGGCGTCGAGCGAGGGCCTCCCTCGCTAGATCTGGCGAGGGCTGGCAAGGGCACCCTTGCCCAACGCCAGCGAGAGCACCCCTTGCCAGATTTGGCGAGGGCACCCTCGCCCGATGTCAGCGAGGGCACCCCTCGCCCGACACAGGCGAGGGCGGCCCTTGTCGGCGTCGGGCGAGGGCCTCCCTCGCCAGATCTAGCGAGGGCACCCTCGCCCAACGCCGATGAGAGCACTCCTTGCCAAATCTGGCTAGGGCACCCCTTGGGGGCGTCGGGCGGCCCTAGCCAGCCCAGGCGAGGGCGACCCTCGCTTGACGCCGGCGAGGGCAACCCTCACCGGATGCCGGCTTCCCTCCGCAGCTCCACCATGGCCGGCGGAGGGAAGAGAGAGGAAGAAAAAATAAAAACAGAAAAAACAGAAAAAAAAAAAAAAAAAAAAAATAAGACGAAAATACCCTTAATGGGGTAAATGTGTCACAGTTAGCAAACTTCGGGGTTTTTCACGTCACAAAATAAAGTTCGGGGTAAATCTGTCACTCGAGGCAAAGTTTGGGGTTTTTGGTGACTTTTTCCCTTTTTTTTCCTCCATTTTTTGTTTCCCTATAAGTTGGGTTTTAACCTTATAAGTTGGGGATATGTCACTGATATCAAAAGCTTGAATGGTGAATCTATGTTTGAGTCGTTTCTGATCCAGTGAAAAGGCCAATTAATATTGTGATATCATGGCAGCTAATGCACTATTTTTGTTAATTATTACAAGCACCCTTGGTCATACACCCGTATTATAATTGATTTATTTTTGGTTTCTTGATCTAGAGAATTGAAGAGATTTTGTGAATTTTCCAAACCCCCTAAATTTATATCATTAATTAATATTTTGATAGAACAGGGCTTTATTTGGATAACATAGTAATGATAGCTTATGCCACAGAGTGGGACGAAGATGGGTTTCGAAAGATTTCCGGAGGATATTAGTAGGATTTGCATTACTTTGATCTCGAAAAATGTTTAAAATCTCAAGAAAGGTCTCTCTTGTCTCTTTATGCTTATGCGTTATTTTCAGTTTCGAATTTCATTAAAGAGTGCCTTACGACATTCGGTGAGAGTTTGGAGTGTAAATTACCTTTAAGAAATTATATTGCTATCGTAACGTACTCGACAATAACATAATTACAAGCTTGGATAATTTTTTTTTTTTTTTTATATCCAGTGAGTCTGTACTGTTTATGAATTTTCCAAACCCCTTGAATGTATATCAATAATTGACATTCTGATGGTATGGGACTTTATTTGGATAACTTAGTGACAATGGCTTATGCCATGAAGCCAACGAAGATAGTCTTGGATTATCTGAGGACTACATCAGTGGGTTTTGTATTACTTTGATCTCAAAGAATATTAAATATCTCGAGAAAAATCCCTCTTGTCTCTTTATGCTTTCGTTTTTTTCCATTTTGATTTCATTAAAAGAGTTCCTTTACGACGCTTGATAAGGGTTGGATTGTAAATTACCTTTAGGAAATCATATTGCTATTGTAATGTACTAATAAAAAGATAACATGGTCACAAACTTGGATGGGTTTGTTTATCCAGTGAGTCTCTCTATTGATTTATAAATCTTCCAAACCCCCTTGTTTATAACATTAATTAAAAATATGATATTATGTGGCGTTATTTGGATAACATAGCGGTGATGGCTATCCGCCGAAGATAGGCTTGGAGGATCTTATGACCCTGGTGGTTGGTATCTAAATTATTTTGATCTCAAAGAATGTTAACAAGTTCGAGAAAGATTATGCATTAGTTTCCATTTTGGATTTCATTAAAAGAGGGCCTTTATGACACTCAACATGGGTTGGAGTGTAAATTACCTTTAGGAAATCATATTGCTATTGTAACATACTAAAAAGATAAAAACGGCCCCAAGTTTGGATGGGTTTTTATATCTTTTGAGTCTTTGGACAGTTTATGAATTTTCCAAACCCCCTAAGTTTATATCATTAATTGATATTATGATAGTATGTGGCTTTATTTGGATAACCTAGTGATGATTGCTTATGCCAGGAAGCCGACGAAGATAGGCTTGGAGTGTTTTGGGATCATCTCAGTAGGATCTAGATTACTTTGATATCGAAGAATATTTAAAATCTTGAGAAAGGTCTCTCTGTCTTTTTATGCTTGAGTTATTTTCAGTTTTGGATTTCATTAAAAGAATGCCTTTTCGACACTCGAAAAGGGTTGGAGTGTTATTACCTTAATGAAATCATATTGCTACTGTGACGTACTAAAAAGATAAGACAGTCACAAGCATGGATGAGTTTTTTATATTCAATGAGTCTGTGTAATGTTTTATGAATTTTCCAAACCTCTTGAGTTCATATCATTAATTGATAATATGATAGTATGCGAGTTTATTCAGATAACCTAATGATGATAGCTTATGCCATGAAGCCATTAAAGATAGGCTTGGAGGTTCTCAGGACCATAGGATCTAAATTGCTTTGATATCTAAGAATGATAAATATCTTGAAAGATGTCTTTCTTGTCTCTTTATGTTCACGCGTTATTTTCCGTTTCAGATTTCACTAGAAAAGAGTGCTTTTAAGACACTAGATAAGAACCACTGGGGGTTCGCCTCGGTGGTCATCCTTTCAACTTGGAAGGGGGAGGTTGGGGGTTCAAATTCCCACATTCTCAGGGAGGATTGGGGTGGGGACGATTTCATTTCAGGAGTAGGTTTCGACTCCCACGCGCTGCAATGAGGCAAAGATAAAAGTCTGAGAGTGAGTGTTAGAGTAAAATTAGAGTAGGACCGATCGAAAAAAAAAAGAAAAAGACACTAGATAAGGGTTGTAGTGTAAATTAACTTTAAGAAATCATATTGTTATTGTAACGTACTAAAAAGATCATACGGTCACAAACATGGATGGGTTTTTTATATCCAATGAGTCTCTATACTGTTTTGTGAATTTTCCAAACCCCTTGAATTTATATCATTAATTGATATTATGATAGTATGTGGCTTTATTTGGATAATCTAATGATGATGGCTTATGCCATGAAGCCAATGAAGATAGGTTTGGAGGATCTTAGGACCATATCAGTAGGATCTGAATTACTTTGATATTGAAGAATGATAAATGTCTTTCTTGTCTCTTTCCGTTTCAGATTTTGTTAGAAAATAGTGCTTTTGCGACACTCTATAATGGGTGTACTGTAAATTACCTTTAGGAAATCATATTACTATTATAATGTCCTAATAAGAAAATATGATCACAAGTATAGATGAGTTTTGTATATTTATTGAGTCTCTATATTGTTTTATGAATTTTCCAAACCCTGCGAATCTATATCATTAATTGATATTATGACAGTATGTGGCTTTATTGGATAAGCTAATGATGATGGCTTATGCCACGAAGCTGATGAAGATAGGCTTGGAGGATCTTAGGACCATATCAGTAGGATCTGAATTACTTTGACGTTGAAGAATGATAAATGTCTTTCTTGTCTCTTTATGTTCATGTGTTATTTTCCATTTCGGATCTCATTAGAAAAGAGTGCTTTTGCGACACTCGATAAGGGCTGGAGTGTAAATTACCTTTAGGAAATCATATTGCTATTTTAACGTACTAAAGTATAACATAGTCACAAGCTTTGATGAGTTTTCTATGTCTATTGAGTCTCTTACTATTTTATGAATTTTCCGAATACCTAAGTTTATAACGTTAATTGGTATTCTGATAGTAGGTGGCTTTATTTGGATTACCTAGTGACAATGGCTTACGCCACGAAGCTGATGAAGATAGGCTTGAAGTATCTCAAAGACCATATCAATAGCAACTAAATTAATTCGATCTCGAAGAATGTTAAAAAACTTGAGAAGGTCTCTTTTGTCTCTTTATACTTATGTGTCATTTTCCATTTCGGATTTCATTTAAAAAGTGCCTTCATGACACTCGATGAGGGTTGGAGCATAAATTACCTTTAGGAACTCATGTTGCCATTGTAGAGTACTAAAAAGATAACACGGTCAGGATTTTGGATGGATTTTTTTATATCCAACGAGTCTTCATATTGCTTTTAGGTTCCAAGAACTCCTTCTGCTCTTGCTAATGAGTCCAACCTGTAGTTTCTTTCTGCTTAGTAATTTGCTTAGTTGTATAGTTGTTTTATTGGTGTACAAGACAATCTCTTTGCTATAGACTAACTTACACAATGTGTGGAACAGTAACTAATGCTTTTTCAATGCTCTTAATGTTGGTAAACTCCTTATACAGCCAAAATTGAAAAAAATATAATAAAAAATTTAAGAATAATTTGAAAAGAAATTGTCAAGGTTAGTGTTGATCATGTCATATAAGACATTCAAAGTCTATGTAAGAGATTTTAAGTTAAAATTGGTTAGATGGACTTTACTAGCAAAACATAAAAATGTTTATAACTCAATTAGCACAATTAAAAAAGTTTAGGATTGAAATTTAGAATTTTTTCGACAATTTTCCCTGTAATAAACTTGACCTATGCACATTTTTTTTTGGTGAATTCACAAATAGCTTAATTGACCATTTTCATAAGTAAACTATGTCATTGAGAATAATCTTTTCTAGAGAGAGAGAGAGAGAGAGAGAATAATCTATAGAAATTGAAATATATGTGTGTAATGTATTTTCTATGCTACCGGTTAAAGCAAATCGAATGACTACTTCCACCTCAAATTTTTACAGCAAAGTTCCACGGAATGGCATGAGTTATCCCATCATATGGAAGGTTTTGTCAATTTTCAACATGTTGACTACGCGCACAGTCAGAAAACTCAATCCATTGAAATTTGTAATATTTCTTACTGAGTAACTTATCAATATACGTGCCACATTCGTAGAATCCTTCTGAATTAAGTATTTTCCACGTATACTTTGGATATCACCTAAAATTATCGCTCATAATATGGGATTCAATAACAAGGAAAGTCACGAAGAAATTCAAAATCATTATCCTAAGAGATAAGAAGACATTTAATGACGGTCCATAACGGTAGTGCTCGAGAAACGAAATGGTGCCAATGAAAACAGCCGTTGAATGGCTTTTCCCTTATATCGACCCTAAAATATGATACTCCCCATTATTACCCATAAATGCTGTCATTACTACTCTTGACCGGCAAGGATTACGTGCAAAGTTCTCGTGATCTCATGTTTCTGATCTCTTCCTTAAAGATAACAAGGGGAACTAGGAATATGTGGAGATGGGTTGTTAGGATTTACTGTCCGAAAAGAACACTTGCAATAGATATTTCAAAAAGAGATTTGAAATCTCTTATTTCCCAAACAAACGTGCCTTGTCTTTTATATCCCGATCAAACGAGTATTTAGCACCATGGAGCAGCAAGAGAAAAAAACATGAACTTTGAAAACCCTTATCAGTCTCTCTAGAGCCTCTAATCTCATGGAGACACCAAAGGTCCTGGTAGCCAGGAAGACACTTTACCACAACTTCATACCCACCAAAGCTGAGGAGGAGGCCGCGAAGGCCCGCAACGTGTCCCACCAAGTGACCCGGTTCGTCATAGAGACCTACCACTTCGGCTTGCCGCAGCTGTTCCCCGACCCCAACTACCCGTGGCTGATCCGGAAGGCTGTCAGCGACAGCGAGATCACGACGGGGAAGCTTGTGCTCTCGTACGACGACACCTTCGGCCATGTGTTCCACTACTGGTCGGTCGAGATGTGCAATCACGTGGAAAAGGGCGGCCGGTACCTGGTGGCGCTGGTCGACTTCACTGACGAGAAGAGCCCGAAGAGGTACCAGAGTGAGCACACCTTCCTGGAGCGGGGCATGAACGGGACCTACCTCCTGGGGTGGCTCGACATAGTCCACAACCGCCGCTTGATCCGCGATGAGGTCAAGCCCGTCCATGAGGTCGGGTTGTTTTGGGATGTCCGATCCGGGAGTTTTTACTTCAAGATTCTCCGATGACACAGCTAGGGCGTTCGGTTGTTATGTGTGCTTTTTTTTTTTTTCGTGTAGCATTTGAATGCCCTTTTCCTTTAGATTGCTCTGTGTGTTTTTTTTCTTTAATTTCAATATGTGGGCATGGTTATAAGAATTCCGAAAGGACATCTTCAGTGATCTAGAGAGTATAAGAACTTCCGGCAAATGAGGGGTTGGTAGTCATGTCTTGCACATCGATGCAAAAACCTTTGAGCGGAAAATTCCCCTCTGATTTTAATTTTTCGACAATATGGAAAAAGGTGCACCCCAATTACATCTTGAATTCAAAACAACCTGGGAAAAGTATTAAAAAAATTCCTAAACCTATTGCACAAATACTTATTCAATCATAAACCACCATTTTAATCTTAAACATTTTCACCTTGATACAAGCCAGTTTAAGCCAGAAAACGACCCTGGGCAACATGGACATTTTTTAAATAATAATTCAACATATTTTTCAATTATTGTTCTGTTCTCTTTTTATTTTTTTTCTTTCTTTTTTCTTTTCATTTTGGCTAGCGAGGGCTAGCAAGCCCTCATCAGTCGCAGGTGAGGTAGGGCAATAGTCTTCGAGTAGGTGAGGCAATGAGCTTCCCTAGGTCTGGCAAGAGTCTTCGAGCATCAAGTGAGGCAATGAGCTTGCCTAGGTCTGGCAATAGTCTTCGAGCAGTTGGTGAGCCAACCCTTGCCCGGTTCTGGCGATAGCCTGCAGGTGAGGTAGCCCTCGTTGAGATCTAGCGATAGTCTTTGGGTGATAGGTGGGGCAGTGAGCTTGCCTAGATCTGGTAACAGTCTTTGGGTAGCAAGTGAGGTAGCACTAGCCCAAATTTGGCGATAGCCTTCGGGTAGCAATGGCCCTTTAGCCTCGCCCCCCAAAATGAAGAGGAAAAAGAAAGAAAAAAGAAAAAATTATCAAAAATATCCACAATAGAATTGATTACGCCACGTAATACGGCTGATATCCACTTTAATACCTAAATTGAAAGGGTTATGATTAAATTGGTAAAGTCGTTCTCTCTCTCTCTTTCCGAGTATTTCATGTATCAAAATTTTCTTTTGTTTAACTTTTTTTTTTTTTTTAAAGTGGATACATCTTTTCAATGATGGGGAGTTACACAACAAGTGTAATAAGGAGAGTGAAAGGAGCAAATGCAATAAATAGCTTAGCCTAATGGTGGAAAAAAATAGTGCTAATATTGCCTCCTAAGCAAAATGGCTAAAAACACTTTCAAACCTCTAAAATTCGTCCGTTTATAATCTCTTTAAATAAATAGATATGTATAAATGTATATAATATGGTCATCATATTACTGATGTAGATTATTCACCAACCAGTCTATCCAAAATAATACGGAAATAACTTAGCAACGCATAAAATAACAAAAAGACAAGATAAAAAGTTGTAGAGGGATTTTAAATTTTATAGCAATCATTAGCTTTTTTCTATTATCTATTTATTGTTGGTGATGTAATGTAATGTCGATCTCTTAAATTTGAAGTACAAATTATCTTCTAATTTCATTGACCAATTATAGACTGTTCGAAATTACTAAATATCCCTACTCAACTACAAAATTCACAACGGCCTTTTGAACTTTTTGTGATAGATGATGCCTCTGATCGTTCAAATCCAGCAATAGCATAAAAATATGACTTAATGATTCTACCATGGAATACGAAATATCCGCACCAGTCTGATTTTTCAAGTCTCTCCAATAAAAGAAGTGCATCTTAATCAATATTCGGATTATGACAAAAAGAATTAATCAATATTTGGATTCTTCGGAATTTCATATATTTTTCTTTCGATTTCTGTGTAGGTGCGCGAGTGTCACTTTTTTATTTTATTTTATTATCTTTCTTCTTCCAAATAGTAGAGTGTCCAACCTATATTTGACGGGATAAGTACACTAATAGTGCCATAAGTTGTGTACGGCGCTCACTTTGGTGCCAAAAGTTTCCACCGGATCACTTAAGTGCCAAAGTTTGAAAAACGCTCACTTTGGTGCAAACTCCGGTCTGGTTGGCTGGAAATCTGACGTGACACATTTTTTATTAATTTTGAAGTTGATGTGGCTCACTCAAGAGTACAGTCAGCATCCTAACACCAAAACGACGCCGTTTGGTGTCTCCCCCAATTCAAAACCTTAACACCAAAACGACGCCGTTTGCCGTTCTCAAAGGCCCCCGTGCTCGGCAGCCAAGGCTCCAACCACGACCCTAATCCTGAAGATGGCCACTCCGCGGCCGCAGCTCCGACCTCGACCCCAACCTCGACCCCGACTGTGACGATGGCCACTCGGCGGCCGCGGCTTGGACCTCGACCCCAACCCCGACGATGGCCACTCGGCGGCTGTAGCTCAGACCCTGACCTAGACCTCGACAATGGCCACTCGGCGACCACGGCTTCGACCCCGACCTTGACCCTGACCCTGACCCCAACCCCAACGATGGCCACTCGGCAGCCACGGCTCCGACCCTGACCCCGACCCCGACCCCGACCCCAACCCTAACGACGGCCAATCAGCAACCAAGTCAAAGGCTGTGATCTAGCCGGTGCTCAGGGAGGCCGCCGACGAGTGCGCCGCCATTGATGTCTCCCTCTCCATCTCCGATCTCCTTGACAAGTGCCCGGCCTGCATCTTCCAGTACCTAGGCTCCGCTGACCGAGGCTGGTGCTCCCTCATGTGCCATCGAGGGCATCCGAACAACGTCGAGCAATGGTTGCTGAGCGCGACGACGGCCAAGTGACGGCGAAGCGACGACGGCCGAGCGACGGCGGAGGCTGAGCAACGAAACCCTAATTTCAATCCCCAAATAAAAAGAAAAAAAAAAAGATCTCCAAATGAGTTAAACGATGTCATTTTTGTGAGGCCATCCATGTAGGACGGCAAAACGACGTCGTTTTCTTAAGGAGGACCGAAAATGACGTCATTTAAGGCCTTGTCGATTTTTTTTTTTTTAAAGCCACGTAATCGTTTTGGCCGGAATCTTTCGCCGGTGGCACCAAAGTGATCATTTTTCCTTCGATTTGACACTTAAGTGATCCGACGGAAGCTTTTGGCACCAAAGTGAGCGCCGTACACAACTTATGACACCATTAGTGTACTTATCCCTATATTTGACTATCCAATTAATTCCTGCAGGATGAGACAGGTTCAATAATCAGAAATATAGAGATAGGTACTACCGGGAAGGCTCAAGGAAATTAAATATGATGCTTTTAAAGTCATTCATTTTTTGAGAAAGAAACATACTTTTCCACTACAGTAATTCCTTCAAATTGTCGACTCTTAGTTTTTATGTTGAGCAAACTTGCCAGTCCGAGTCTAATAGCCGGAATACACAAATCAATACTATTGGAAGGGCCGATAAAGATACGAAAGTACGTAAGTATGATGTTCTAAAGCCGTTCATTGATCGAGGAAGACAAACATACTATCCTCTAGAGTAATTCCTACAAACTGTTGGCTCTCACTTGTTATGTTGAGCAAACTTGCCAATTCAGATTTAATAGCTGGAAATACACAGATTTGTACTATTGGGAAGGCCCAAAAAAATACGTAGGTATGGTGCTTTTAAAACCATTCATTGATCGAGGAAGACAGACATACTTTCCACTAGAGTATCCCTTCAAATTTTCGGCTCTTAGTTGTTATGTAAGCTTAGATAAATCTCCACTTTCAAAGAAGGGAACAACTGGGATCTCATTATTGTTACTCATAAGCGAAATAGCAAGCAACATTCTTGTTAATCTATATCTCTATCCCTCGGCAAAGACATACCTTCGCAATTAAACTTCTCTCTGCAGATAAAGTACTCAAGAATCATCGTACGAAGAAAAAACTTGGAATTATCAGGTTCTAAAAGAGGTCTGAAATCTTTTTATTTCCTAAACAAACGTGCATCTTCTTTTCACCTATATATTTATAACATTCGTAACATCCAAAATATAGAACCATAAACTTTGAAAACCCTAATCACTCTCTCTATAGCTCAAGCACATAGAGGAGACACCAAACACTCCATTATGATGGCGAAGATATGGTTCTACAATTTCATCCCCACAAAAGCCGAAGAAGAGGGCACGAAAGCGCAAAACATGCACTACCAAGTGACCCGGATCCTCGTCGAGATCAATGACATCGGCCCGGGGTAGTTCCTCGCCGACCCCAACTACCCGTGGCTGATACGGAAGGCCGTCGGCAGCAGTGAGATCATGACGGGAAAGCTCATGCTCTCGCACAAAGACATCTTTGATCACGTCTTCCGCTACTGGACACTCGAGATGTGCAACCACGTGGTGATGGGAGGCCGGTACCTGGTGACGCTAGTTGACTTCACCGACGAGAAGAGCCCTCGGGGTTACCAGAGCGAGCACACCTTCCTGGAGTGGGGACCGAACGAGACCTACCTCCTGGGGTGGCTGGACATTGTCCAAAATCATTCAACTCCGGTGACGAGGTTGGGCTGCTTTGGGATATTCGGACTCAAGTTTTTCACTTTAAGTTGCTGCGAAGAGGAGACTGAATTTTGCAAGAGATATAACCTTAGGGCTGCGTCTCCCTCTCTCGCTCTCTCGCTCTCTCGCTCCCTATCTCCTTTTTCCCTTCCTCTCGTGCTTACCTTCTTCAAGTTTCTTTATAGCATTAGGATGCACAAGAGTCTTTTCCTCTTTTGCAAAATTCGACACTAACATGTTTTTTATTTTTTTAAATTTCGTTTTGTTGGTATTGTTACCGGAATTCCAAATGCACTCTCGTGTGTATGTGGATGGAATTAGGGATGAGCAATGGTCTTGGGATCCAGTTTGGATGGCCGGTTTTTAGAACCTTTTGAAGCCTCTTTTCAAAGGCATATTTCGTCACCCATCGGGAATCAACCGTGGTCTTCAACATAAAAAACCAATAACACAACCGCTTGTTTTTATAGTAAAATGGTGGAACTTTTATATTTCATTATAAGAATTTGGTCTTTTACCCACAACATAAAACGGGTCGATTCCCATGTAGATTTGGGAACCGGATCAGCCCAGGCTCCATAAATGTCTGTTTTGGTTTCCAATTTCAATTTTTTGTATTCGGGGAATTGACTTACCTTGAAACCGGTCATTGTAGGTGAGATGACTGAAAGGGCTCGTTCACACACCTAGAGGGGTGAATAGGTGTATATTAAAAATTTATTCATAAGACTTAATAAATTAAATTGCCTTTTTAAAAGATTGACTAGGGAAGTTATGACATCTAGATTTTCGGGTTCTAATTTCGACTGGATAAATAGGGCCGTTTTTTATTCAGTTGAAGCCAGGGATTGTGAAATTGGGATGCAAGTGGGCTACATTGGTAAGGAAAAATACCAATTGGAATGATGAGGCGTTGAATGAAATTATGGGAGTCAATTTAAATTGAATCAAGAGGGATTAAGGTCCAATTGGGAAGAAAACTTAGCAAAATTCGTATGCCACCTCTACCCCCACATTTTGGCCTACCTTAAAGCTTCTAGAAGGGGCATTTTTGGCAAGGAAAAGTGAGTGTAAGATAGCTGGAATGGTGGGGCCAGAGAGAGAGAGAGAGAGAGAGAGAGAGAGAGAGAGAGAGAGAGAGAGAGGAAGAGAAAACCGGTTTTTCTTCTCTCCTCCATTGAGCATCTCCATGTTCTTCCCCTTTCTTTGGGTTTCTTCTTCAGCAACAACCGAAGACCAGCGAAGCAGAAGTAGCTGCGGCTTCTACCATTGTCACCCACCGAAGCCGAAGCCATCGCTGCTGCTCCGCGGCCGGCCGCGCCTCACCGCACGCCCTCCACCTCTCCCCCTTCTGCTGTCGCCAGTCTCTTCTTTTCCTTCTTCTTCGGTGGCTATCCGACGTCCCAACAAATTTGGGATGGACGCCGGAGCAGCCAACGCCGCACACGCGACGCCATCGACCTCCGCCTGTCGTTGCCCTCACACGCCACTGCTACCGCACGCCTCCGCTCATCTCAGCCGTCGGTCTCTGCTCGTACGTCCAGGAGGGGCAGGCTGTTCGACTAGTTCAGGCCGCGGTTCGGCCACCTCCGGCCACCGTGCACCGTCGCCTCGACCCACCGGAGGTCCCTCGCCCATCGCCGGCCCTGTCCAGCTCAACTTAGCCTCGGATTCGACCCCAACTAGTAGTGGACAAAGAAGAGAAAAATGGGTGTGGCAGCGGACGTTCGGCCCGTTTTGGCCGTCTTCCCGAGCCCGGATGCTCGGCCCTCTTTAAGGAAAGTCGATCCTCGCGTCGAGCCTGTCGTTTTGAGTGAGTTTTGCTCACTAATGCTTTCTTAGTTTGCTAATTACACTTAAAAGTTGATTAGTGTTAGTTAAGTGTAATTAGGTGGTTAGATTAGAATGGATTAGCGATTATTAGTTAATTTCATTGCATATTAGTTAGGTGGTTAGTATACTTAGATAGAGAATTGCCTATATTATTTATTGGATGCTTCGTGGGATTTTTCCCGACCTTTATCAGGTGTTAATTAGGCAATTCGGGCCTAAATGGTATTTTTAGGAATTAAATATTAATTTTCGAAATATTTTATTTAATTATTTATTTTTCGAAAATTCAACTGGGATGGCCAATGACCGGGATTTTATGCTGATGATCGTGGCGCAGTTCGTTTATTTAATTGAGCTTTATATTGTGCTAAATTGAATTTATTGTATTTATTTATTTATTTTTCGAAATTAATTATTTAATTATTTATTTTCCGGAAATTCAATCGAGATGACCGGTGACTGGAATCTCGTGCTGATTGTCGTGGAGTAGTCCCATTATTTATTTGAGCTTTAATTTGTGTCGAATTGATTTGGCGGTGCATTTTGAAGTTATGTTCTTAAATAATGCAATTTTGGCTATGTGATTGGGGATTGGTCGAGTATCAGTTGTTAGTATCGAAAGTGAGTTAGTAAATCACCTGAAGAATACACGTGGCCTGGTGAATTGGAGTGTCACCTGGGAAGGACACGTGGCTCGGTGATAGAGTATGGCATCGTGGGAAGGGTCGGGTGGGACCGTAAAGCCACTAAATCTTGGAAAGGTCGGGTGGGACCATAAAGCCACTAGATCTTGAGAGGGTCGGGGTGGGACCGTAAAGCCACTAAACCTTAGAAAGGTCGGGTGGGACCATAAAGCCACTAAATCTTGGAAAGGTCGGGTGGGACCATAAAGCCACTGAATCTTGGAAAGGTCGGGTGGGACCGTAAAGCCACTGAATCTTGGAAAAAGTCGGGTGAGACCGTAAAGCCACTAAATCTAAGAAAATTACCCGGTGGAGCCGTGATTACCACATATAAATGAGTTGCGCCCTAAAGACCGTGATTTATATTTGGAAATTGAGTTGGAATAATTGAAATGACCGTGAGTGGTCTTGTTGGTACGGAATCGATTAGGTCGATTGATCGTCGCCTTGATTTGATGTTGTTGATTGAATGATTGAATGGAGATGACCGTGAGTGGTCTTCTTGGTGTGTAATCGACTAGGTCGATTAGATCGATGTTTCGATCTATAATGTGATTGCTTGGGTGCTTATTTGATCTATGCTAATATGCATGTGGAATCTGAGGCTAAGGTAAGCCCTCTGACTCATGTTGTGCATAGGCAACCCTAAGGTGTATTAGTTTATTAATTGGGTCATAGTCTCATCTCAGTTTAGGGAAAACATTTCAGGACCCTGATGAAGAACCTGAGGAGAAAGAACTCGAAGAGGAGTATCTGAAGGAGAACCCCGAGGATGATCTAGAGTAGGATCCTGATGACTTTTGCTATAGAATCAATTTGAGTAGAAACCAATCGTTTTGGTATGGCTTGTATATGAACATAAGGGTGTTGGTTTTCAAGTTCAATTTCCTAGTCCTACTTGTATATCCCATTGCTTTATTGTCTGGGAATTTATAACTGCTTCCGCATGTGCTATTAAAAATGAAAAGGGTCGGCGATATGTAGTCCTGGGATATCGCATTACAAAATTGACCAAGCTTGAAGGATGGTCACGTGACCGAGAGTCGGGGCGTGACAAAAGTAAACTACTTTGAATAATTCTATAAAACAATTATATAAAGCAATGAGATAATAGATGTATTTAAAATTTTATTCGCAAGACTTAATAAACTAAGGCAGCGTTTGTTTGTGTTTCTTTTTTTTGTTTTTAAACACTTTTTCTGTTTTTTGTTCACAGGAACAAAAAAGGAACAGAAACGCGTTTGGACGTGTTTCTGTTCCTTTTTTGTTCTTTTGTTCCTAGGAACAAAAAAGAAACAGAAATAAGAAACACAAAATTTGTGTTTCTTATTTCTGAAACACAAATTAGGAACAAAAAAGGAACAAAATTGTGTTCCTTTTTTTATTTCTTGGATAGTGCTCGAACAACGCCTCTCTCCCCCCTGCGACGAGCTTCTCCTCCTGCGACCTGCGACGAGCGACGAGCGACGAGCTTCTCCTCCGGCGACCTGCGAAGAGCTTCTCCTCCTGCGACTTGCGACGAGCGACGAGCTTCTCCTCCTGCGACCTGCGATGAGCGTCTCCTGCGACGAGCGTCTCCTCCTGCGAGCAGAGAATTCCATCGTCTTCTCCGGCGCTGACAGCGGCCTCTGTCTCGATAGCCGCTGCTCCTTCACCAGGTAAACGTGGTCACTGCTCCTCCTTCACCGATTTTCTTCACTTCGGTGAGAGCTCGAGTGTTAGGGCTCGCTCGAGCCAGCGCTTGCCCAGATCTACGAGCCGCTTGCTCGAGCGAGTCTCACAGATCTGGGCGAGCGTTGCTCCCCAGATCTGCGACAGCAGCTCGTCTGCTCGCTCGAGATCTAGGCGAGCGAGCAGAGCAGCGAGCGTCGCTGCTGCTCAGGCTCCAGCGAGCCGCCTGCTGTGTGCCGGAACTGGAACCATCGGCGGCTCTTCTACCGTGCCCAATGGTGCTGGCACTGGTGATGGGGGAAAGGGCACGAAACGGGGCAAATATCTGGCCTTTGCTGCCGTTCCTCGACACCATGACGAGTTGCTGTTTTGCTAATCTTTGTCCCGCGATCCTGTTGTTCTGTGGCAAAAAAAACGATGCCCTATCTAGGCCAATATCTTCCAGTGGGTATTTTCCTAGTCTTTCTCCATTTATTGATTTATTAATGTCAATCAAAGTAGTCAGCAAGAATCATGCAAATGCCTGAATCGAGCGAGCAGAGCAGCGAGCCCCGCTCTACTCGCTCGAGCGCTCGCAACAGCGAGCATAGAAGTTATTGTTGCCAAGCGAGCGTCTGCTTACTGCTGTTACACTTTTCATTGTGTGTGGACTGTCAATTGACAACATCGGGCATGACAAAATAGCCTTTTATCACTCTCAGAGTTCTATACATTATTGTTTCTTTAATCTCAATCTCTATGACATCATGTAGATCTATGGATTTGTGGCTGAATATATCAAAGTGATGTGAATCAATGTCGAAGTTATTGTTATTTATTTTTCTGCCTTTGTGTTAAAGCTTCTCAATTTGCGTTTTGTCCCGTATTGGTTGGATTTGGTCTAATATTAGTATTTTCTGTGTGTCTCTATGAACCCTTGCGACTCAGCCACATTTTGATCCAATCGGAAGTCGAGGAAGAAAAAGGAAAAAATGGGTGTTAAAAGTGAGAAAGACAAAAGGAAGAAGATGACGCCCGAAGAAGAGAACGTGTAGGGGGTAGACTAAAGGGGAGGAGAAAAATAAAAGTAAAAGAAAAGAAAAGAACAGAAAAAAAAGGCACGTGAGAAGAACAACGTTGTCGACTTGTTCATTTAGTACATTCTTTGTGAATCTATAAGAACAACGCTGTTCGACTTTTTTTTGTAGGAATGTTGGGGATTATACATTATGCGAGATCCTTGGTATCTTATGGCTATAATGCTTCGATTTTTTCTCTTTAAGTTATGGATTTGCAGAGAATGGAGGGTGCTGTTTCGTTGTTGCCTTATTGCTTATTGTCTTGAATTTTTCTTTACTTAAGGTACATCCTCAATTGGTTGATTCATTCTCAGGTGAACGCTGATGCTTTGAGAACTTTGGTGGATCCATCCAAAGTTCTGCCTTGCCGGTGCCAATCCACGAAGACATATTCTTTTTCCCTTGCTCTGTCCGGAATTTGCCAGTCCCTGCCACATAAATCGCAATTTGCTGAATTTGGAAACAATCATCCGCACGCTAAGGTTGGCCTCTCGGCTTTTTTTTTTTTTTTTTTTTTTCATTTTCTTAATCTTAGAGATCTTATAATTTAGTTGGACCATTCACAAAATAGGATAGGGTATACGGATCCATATAGGTTACCATGCTAATTTTGTATATGGCGTGTAGTTCTTACGGTTTTATGTTAATGATTTAATTCATAACTCATGTGATGCTCAACCGGTCGAAGATTCAATGGCATTCGAGAGACACTCATTCAATGCAAAGTGGACGGAGTCTGTAACCAATATACTTATCGGTTTATTGGTGGATGAGGTCAAAAAGGGAAACCGCACCTCTTCCACTTTCAACAAAGTTGGGTGGAGGAATGTATAGTCTGAACTCAGTAGACAGACAGGATTCCAATTTACCATGGTTCAGCTGAGGAACAAGGTAAACAAACTGAAAAAACAGTATGGCAGTTTTCACAAACTCATTTCTCAGTCCGGATTTGGTTGGGATAATGTCAACAAAAGAGTTACTGTCGACGATCCAAGTGTATAGGAATCTCATATCAAGGTATTTCTTAACTTTGTGGTCATTTTGATATCATTACAGATGTCAATTATGAAATGTATGATTATATTGCTGAAATGTCATTATTGTAAAAATTGTAGGATAATGTCGAGTGGGCAAGATTCAGGAAGAATGGACTTCCTCAGTATCCTGAGCTTTGTATTATTTTTGGTGGTACATATGCTACTGGGAATTATGCCGTAGGATGTGCTCAAGAAGACAATCTGTCGGATGATGATGATAATGGTGATGACAATGTACGGGGTGACAATAGTGGTGGCGATGCAGATGGTGTCAATGCAGGTGGTGACTATGATGGTAGCACTGCAAATGATTTCATTGGATACCATAGTGATGACATACTTTTTACAACAGACGATACTGGAACTTCAGCTCATGGGAAGCACAAATTGGATAGAACTCCAAATAGTAAGCGGAGAAGAAAGAGCAACCAATCCAATATTGCTGAAACTTGTAGAGCCATACAAGATTTTCTAAAAGTTAAGTCATCAAGTCCATCTGGTGATGGCTCTGCGAGCTCAGGGACTTCACAACCACCTGTTGACCCTTTCTCCGTATCTACTGCGGTCCATATTCTAAACAATATGCCCGAGCTAGAGCAAAATGTTTACAATAAAGCAGTGGAACGAGCATGCGTCAATCGTGAATGGAGGGAGGCTTTCATTACATGCATACCTGCAAGGAGGATTGGCCTTCTTCAATTTCTTTAGTAGATATTTGGAAATATATTATGAATTGCATGGAGTTTCATTAGACGTATAACGTATATTATCTATTAATCTTTAGTTTATTCAAATATGATTAGTGTTGAGACTCTTGTACTTATATGTAATGGCATATCTTATTGAGATTTTATGACTTATGTTATTAATTGTTATTAGGATGTGTTTTCAAAATCTATATTGATGTTTTGGTCATTTTTGTGATTGTATAGGTACTATGGAAGGGGGATCAAAGTGTGTCTAATGAGCAAGTACAACCAGTTGAACAATTCTCGGGTGATGGCATTAACATATTGGTAGCGTGGCTCTGCTTAGCTGCGATGGAGACATCCCTCCATACGAGAGAACCTATTAGGGACAGTCAATTATCAGGAGGAGAATGGATAAGGGAGATTGTTCATGGACATTCAGATAGGATATATGAAGCATTTAGGATGGAGAGACATGTTTTTCTGAATTTATGTGACTTAATGAGGGTAAGGGGTTGGTTGAAAGATAGTCGATTTGTTCAAATAGATGAATAAGTTGGGATATTTTTAAGTGTGGTTACTCACAATAACTCAAATAGAGATTTATGTGAGAGATTCCAACATTCAGGAGAAACGATCAGCAAATATTTCAATAAAGTGTTAAAAGCAATGACCAAATTTTTAAAGGAGATAATCAAACCACCGTCCTTTGACGTCATTCCACAAGAAATTCTTATTGATCCTAGTCATAAACGCTACTTTAAGTTATGATTTTTATATTAATTTTATACCGTCAAATACATGTAGTTGATAATCTTATATGATATTAGATTGTTAATATATTAACAGGGCTGCGTAGGTGCTATGGATGGCACCCATATAGATGCTACCGTTCCTGTGTCTCAGCAGATTCCATTTAGAGGTAGGAGTGGGAGAACAACCCAGAATGTGCTGTGTATTTGCTCTTTTGATATGAAATTTACTTTCGTGTATGCTGGATGAGAAGGATCTGCCAACGATTGTCGAGTGCTTTCAGCAGCACTCGAAAATCCGCAACTGTAATTTCCCCGACCACCACCTGGTATTTACTTTGTTTATGAAGACAATTTTATGATTATATATTATGGTTCAATATCACGACAAATTTTATATATATCATGTTACAGGGAAATATTACGTGGTAGATTCAGGTTATGCAGCACTTCCAGGATTTTTAACTCCATTTAGAGGCGATCGGTATCATCTAAGCGAGTATAGAGGGAATGGGGGACGACCAAGGACATCAAGAGAATTGTTCAACAAAAAGCACTATTCACTGAGAAATGTAATTGAGAGGTCATTTGGGGCATTAAAGAATCGATTCACCATTTTGAGACAGATGCCTCCATTTACAATTCGGAAGCAAGCACTTGTTGTAATTGCTTGTTGTGCTCTCCACAATTACATTGGTGATCAAGATGCGATGGATAGAAACTTTTCCCTATATGGAGATCCGGAATATCCATGCGGACCTACAGAATTGGAGGTTGCAGATGATACATTGCATGATGCACCTGGAATAAACATGCTTAGGACAAGGATTGCAAATAAAATGGCGAGGGATCATAATATGCCTGAAATTTCATGACTTTGTGTTTCCGACTTTTGTAATTTTGTTTTTAAGTATTCACTTATCAAATCCAATGTGATGTAGTTGAACAATGAACTATATTACTTCATTATTGTGATGTTATGTATGAAAGGGTCTACGTAGAGATCTATGAAGTATTCTTCTTTTAGGTAGCTCTTATTGTGGGATTTTTACTTACGAAATTTTGTTCCAAGTATGCACATGACCATGTTCAAAATGTTTGTCTTCACCAACCATGAACAAAATTAAATTGATGAGCATTTCATTAGAGTGATAATGCAATACCAAGTTTACACTTTATTGAAAAAAAAAGGCACGTGAGAAAAATTTGGAACAAAGTTTATTTATAAAATTTTCTTCAGAGTATGCACTTATAACCATGTTCAGAATGTTTGACTTTACTCACCATGAACAAAATTAAATTGATGAGCATTTTATGATAATGAGAATTCAAAGTCAAGTTTACACTTTATTTAAAAAAAAAAACAAATGGGAAAATTTTGGTACGAACTTAAAAAAATTTATTCCGACTAAGCAAATATGATCAAGTTTAGAATGCTTGTTTTCACTTAATATGAACAAAATTAAATTGATGAGCATTTCATGAGAATGATAATTCAATACCAAGTTCACATTTTATTAAAAAAAAACAATTGAAAAGAAATTGGAACAGAAATTTTGTACGTAACCAAACGTGTTTCTGTTCTTTTTCTATTCCAGAAACAGAATTTTTTTACAGTTACCAAACGTGTTTATGTTCTTTTTCTATTCCAGAAACAGAAATTTTATACAGTTACCAAACGCGTTTTTTTGTTCAGAAATTGTTCCCAGGAACAGAAACACTTTTTTCTATTTCTGTTTTCTGGAACAATTTTTAAACAGAAACGCAAACAAACGCACCCTAAATTGCCTTTTAAAAAGATTGACTATGGAAGTAAATTGCTTTGAATAATTCTATAAAATAATTATATAAAGCAATGAGATAAGGAGTTAAGAAAAGAGTATTAGAACACAAGATTTATAGTAGTTCAGTTAATCCAAGTCTACGTTCACTATCCCACGCCGATAGCCCACTGGCTGAATTCTATTATGAATCGAAAGAGATTATATATCTTGAGATCTTTGACTTCCTCAGTGGAGAGTCTCAGCTAGTCTCTTCACAAAGTCTCACTATGTGCTTCTCTCTTTTGTATACAAATTGAGCTTGATGAATTGAAAGAACAAGGAATTTAGACTTTGAAATTCTTCTTTCATGCACTGCTTTGAACAATTGAAGAGTTCGCCTTAAATACTCCTTCATGCCTTCATAACCGTTGGCACTTTCTGAAGGAATTCTTCAAATCTACCCATTGGACAGAATCAATTAAGGTGATCTCGAGTCGTTGAAAGATTAGTGATAAAAACCCGTCAATTCTATTTGCCCATACAATCAGAATCTTTGGTTTCCATAAGTAGAACCTTCCAAGTATTCTTACATTTCAAAAGATTTTCAAATCGAAGTAGATTCCAATAAGAATAATCAATCTTGCTGATGATGCATTCAGCCAAAAGGTCTTCCAAAAATATATGAATCGAATTCTTGCAGATATTTCATCATCTGGATAAGTCTTCTCTCTTCGTTTGGAAACTGAGGGCAGACTTTGAGTCTTGAGTCTGGCTGTCTTCAGATTTTGTCAGCAAAGTCTAGAGTTCTTCAGACTTTAATACTTGAGTTTGAAAGTCTTCAGACTAGATTGATGGAAACGTTTTGTCAACTTCAAAACAATAAAAGAGTTTTCTACAACAATCTCTCAATTTTTTATGGTGACAAAACTTTTCTACGAATTTGAAAACTTTTGTCTTGCAAAATAAGTTGATTAGGACTTGGATGGTATCAATTCTGCAACCATAGAAAACATGTTAACCCTGCAAGATAACTATCCATCCACAATCAGTATCTTAGGCTAAGTTGTAAGTATCAAAGATTCAAATCACGATAGCAGTCAAGATTCAAAGTCAAAAGTGTTGGAGAAACTTCCTTATCTATTTTGAAGTTAACAAAACGTTTCTATCAATCTAGTCTAAAGACTTGCAGACTCTATCGTCAAAGTCTGAAGACCTCCAGACTCGAGATTTAAAGTCTGCCTTCATTGACAGCTTCCAGACCGACGAAGGAAAGTATTATCCGTTGAAGAAGACTTATCCAGATGCGGATATATCTTTAAGGATCTGGTTCGTGCGGTTGAAGAAGATCTCACGGCTGGAGATTGCACCTCGAGATCTATTATTTGTATTGAAATTAATTCAAGTATGTTAGATCCGTTGGTTGGTGAAGTATACTTGGAAGGTTTTACTTATGGAAACCTAAATCTTGATTGTACAGGCGAGCAGGATTGGTGAGCTATCATCACATTCCTTAAATAACTTGGATCTTCCCAATTGATTCTGTCCAACGGGTTGATTGGAAGAACTCCTTTGGAAGGTGCCAATGGTTATGAAGGCATGAATGAGTATATAAGGAGGATGCTTAAGTTATTCGAGTGTGTGCGTGAAAGAAAAATTTCAAAGTCTGAAGCTTCTAATTCTTCACTATTTCAATTGTTGAGCTTTTCTTGTATTCAAAAGAGAGATTAAATACTTGTGAGACATTGAGGAAGTGTAGTAGAGTCTCTATACTGTGGAATCAAGGACGTGAGACTATAAAAGCTCTTTTGATTCATAGTGAAATTCAGCCGGTGGACTGTTAGTGTAGGAGAGTGGATGTAGGCTTGATCTAAGTCGAACAACTATAAACTTTGTGTCTCAATTCTCTTTCCCTTATCTCCTTACTTTAAAATTGCAACTTCATACTTCTACTTTTAGTTCTTTACACCTTCAGCTTCTCTCTAGATGCTCGTACTAGCCTTATCAATTGGTATCAGAGCCTGTGTGCTCATTTGTTTGAAGTGTTTTCACTTCTGAGTTAAAGATTCATGGCTAGTATGTTGGCTCCAGGTTTGGTTGAAGGCCAAAGCAACACCAAACCCCCTTATTTCGATGGAAAGTAATACAACATATGAAAAAACAAGATAAATGCATTCCTAAGATCGAAAGACCCTTTGGAATGGGATGTGGTAAAAAAAAGGAATCATTCCTAATGCTACATCAGTCTTAGAGAGGGGAAAATAAGTTGCAGTGGCTAGCGAGATAACTCAAGAAGAAATAACTAAGAGACAAGCCCTTGATGCAAAATCAATTTATTCTTTATATTGTGCATTGTCTCTTACAGAGTATAACGGATATTTTCTTGTGAAACAGCCAAAGAAGTCTGGGACAGATTGCACATTACCTATGAATGAACTGACTGAGTAAAAGAGACAATGATCAATATTCTACTCGGATAGTATGAAGCCTTTAAGATGAAGCTAGGAGAATCTATTACCGACATGTTTAGTCATTTTACAGAAATTGTAAATGGTCTAGAGTATTAGGGACAACCAATCTTAGGACCCATGAAGGTTAACAAGTTGTTGCGTGGACTTTTCAAAGACCGAAATCACGTAAAGACCTTGATAAGGGAAACACAAAGGATCATGCCACTTTTTGTAGACGAATTGGTTGGCACACTTCAGTCCTATGAAGTGAAGCAAATCAATGAAGAAGAAGATTCCAAAGGTAAGAAATCGATTGCTTTGAGATCTAATGATGATTCTGATGTTACAGACTCTGAAGATGACATGAATGATAAAGAGCTAGCCCTTATGATAAAAAGGTTCAGGAAACTGAACAAAAATAGAAGATAATTTAATTGGAAGAAACAAAGCACTCAAAAGTCTCAAAACAAATCAACTGAGGATGATGAATCCAATAAAGATATGATCTATTTTGAATGCAAGAAAAAGGGACACATCAGACCCAACTATCCCATGTTGAAGAAAAAAAAAGGAAAAGTTGAGAAATACATGAAGGCTCTCAAGGCAAAAACATGGAGAGATACTAAATGTGAAGAAAGTGACGAAGATTATGCTAATATATGTCTAATGGCAAAATCAGAATCGGACTCAGATTCCGAAATAGATACAGACTCAAACTTAGATAGTGAAATCAAGGTAAGTAATTTTAAAATCCCTACTAAAGTCTCTAAATATATTGATGAACTGTGTCTTAGTCTCAAAACCTCTCTCAAGAGGATTTCCGAGTTAAAAAGGGAGAATTCTGCACTGAAACAACATGACATTTTATGGAAAAAAAAGTTTGAAAATTTAGATAAAAGTTTTGTTACATTAAAAGAAACTGCAGACTCTTTTTCAAAAGAAAATACGTTTTTGAAAAATGACATTTCAAATATTGCAAATAGATTTTCTATAGGATCTGAAAAATTGAAAAAGATTCTTTCAGTACAAAGACCCTACTTTAACAAATTAGGTTTGGGAATGACTTCTGAAACTATTCCTCTAATTGATTTTCCAAAAGTAAAAGAAAGAATTAAACAAAAGCCTACAAAAACATTTTACAGAAATTATTTTCAAAAAATCTTTGTAAAACCTATTGGCCGAAGTGCTCTCAATTGTTCTAAGTGCAATAGCTCAAAACACTTTGAGAAAAAATGTCCTATGGCTTGGAGACCTGTTAAGAAGGAATGAGCAAAGACTGCTTATTGCACTAACTCATCTGGACCCAAAAAAATGTGAGTACCAAAGAAAGCTTGAGTTTCTTTTTAATTGCAAGTTACTATCAATAAAAAGGTTAAATGGCATTTGGATAGTGGCTATTCAAGGCATATGATTGGAGATTTAAGTTGTTTTATAAAGCTTATGCAAGTTAATGGTGGAAAAGTCTATTTTGGTGGAAACAGCAAATGAAAAATTATTGGATGTGGAATAGTAAAAATTAGAAGTCTCATAATCAACATCGTTTCCTTAGTGGAATGACTCAATTACAACTTGCTGAGTATTAGCCAATTGTGTGACACTGGATTCAAGATCAATTTTCAAGAGGGAATATGTTTGGGAACTAGTAAAGATTTTTCACAATCTTTTACTAGACGAAAACATGGGAACATCTATCTTCTGGATATAAAACCAGAGAAGTCTCAATGTCTAATTTCAATACAAGATGAAGCAAATCTTTGGCATCGAAAGCTTGGCCATGTCAATATGAAGTAGATTGCCAAGATCTCTTCTAAGAATCTTGTTCGAGGGTTATCCTGTGAAAGCTAGTACGAGCACCTAGAGGGGGTGAATAAGTGTAAAAATAAATTTCCCCGAGTGAAGTGTGCAACTTTAATCAGCAGTAGATTATGAAAAAGAAATTAAACTCTTGTAAACAAATTGAGTTACGATCAAAGTAAAATAGCATAGGAAAGAGAATAAGAACACAGGGTTTATAGTGGTTCGGCTTAGTTCAAGCCTACATCCACTCTTCCGCACTGATAGTCCATTGGCTGGATTTCACTATGAATCAAAAGAGTTGTTACAGTAAAGCTCTTCCTTGATTCCACAGTGTAGAGACTTTGCTACACTTTCTCAAGGTCTCACAAAGATATAAACTCTCTTTTGAGTACAAGATTTCGCTCAACAATTGAATTGACTAAGAAGAAGGAGCTTCAGACTTTGAAATTCTTCTATCGTGTACATTCTTGAAAAACTGGAACGTTTTCCTTATATATTCCTTCATGCCATCACACCCGTTGGTATTTACCAAAGGAGTTCCTCCAATCTACTCGTTGGACAGAATCAATTAGAAAGATTTCGAGTTATTTAAGGAATATGACGATAGCCCACCAATCCTGCTCGCCCATACAATCATGATCTAGGTTTCCATAAGTAGAACCTTTTGAGTTTACTTTGCCAATCAACGGATCCAAAATCCCTGAATCAATCTTAATTTGAATAATGGATTTCGGCATGCTATATCCAGCCAAGAGATCTTCTTCAGTCGATAGAAACAAATCATCAACGAAATACTCAGTTCTGGATAAGCCTTCTTCGACGGTCTAGAAATTGTCAATGAGGATAGACTTTGGGTCTTGAGTTTGGCAATCCGGAGGTCTTCAAACTTTGATGGAAGAGTCTGCAAGTCTTCAGACTAGACTGATGGAAACGTTTTGTCAACTTCAAAACACTCAAGAAAGTTTTCTCCAATAATCTCCCCATTTTTTATGGTGACAAAACTTTCCTGCAGATTTGGATAACTTTAACCTGCAAAACAATACTCAAGCAAACATGGATATTTCACAAAAGATAATTGGCTTAGTAAAGATAACATTAAAATCTGCATCCACAGAAAGTAGATCCACAGAAAGTAGGTTAGTCCTGTAAATGAGCAACTATCTTTGCCATGAAATACCAGTAATGCTTAAGATAAACAAACGTTTAAACAATCAAACCCAAATCCAGTCCAAATCCAAACAGCCAAACACAAAAGTAAAGTCAATCAAACATAAACGTCACAAAAGTCAAGAGTTCAAGAGACAAGAGTTTAAATCTCAAATCTGCACCACATCTCTCCTCCTTTTTGTCAGCATTAAAAAGGTAGAGATGAAAAGAGAATATAATTCTAATTGCTTGGGAACACGAACAAGCTATAAATCTCCCATTAACTGGACAATCCCTTCAAGCTTTTTCAAATCTTCCTTCAGTTGAGCTACATCTTCACCCTTAGCATTGGCTTAAACTTGAAGAGCAAGGGCATGGAGTTGATCATGCAAAGAAATTGAAGAGGCTTGACCTGCATTTTGCAAGTTCTGTACTTCGCATCCCAGAGCATAAATTTGGCCTTGCATCTCCAAGAGAACATTAAGTACTCTACAAAAGTCTGCTAAATTGTTAGTCTGAGTACTGGCTTCTGCTCGATCAGATGGTGTATTGGCAAATGATGGCAAGTCAACATGATCACGCAGATTGGACGATGAAACCTCATGGCCTTCCTCAGGAAATTGAGAGGCATATATGTCTTCTGGATTTGCCAGAGAACGACTTACTTATTTACTGGTGGCAGCAATTAAGGACATACCTCTTTTCTCATGATCTCCCCCTGTTTCAATCCCTTCAGGTGAAGAGAAGTACTCCTCATGTTCTACTTCTTCTTGTTCTCCTCTGCCCATCTACTTCCTCAATCCTTTCCTCCTCTGCTTCTTTTTCCAATGATTCTCTCTCTCCAGTCCTCTGTTCGATCTCGTCCTTGTCTTGTTCCTGTCTCTCCTTTGTCTCTGGAACAGAACGACTTAAAGTTCCTTAATGCAAAAGCAAAAAATTGTGATCTCATTCTCATCCCCTTCATCCTCCAAGATGAGTGCTCTTCTTTTCTTGGATGGAGCAACCATGGGCTTCTTCCCTTTCCACTTTGCAGCCAAAGAGACTGGGTGAGTCTTGACAGAGGTTTTCACCTTGAATTGCTCCAAAGCCTTGTTAAGTTCCTTCAGACACATTTTAGAGACCATTTTTCAATCCCACCACCATTTGATCGCATGTTTGAACACAAAGAATCCGGGGAGGCTGAATGTTCAAATGTCTGAATAATTTGGTGACAAGTGCTGAGTAAGGAAGTTGGCCCTTGTCCTTCACCATCGTTCTGTACATGTGGAATATAATAGTGTGTGGAAGAGAGAACTTCTTGCCAGCGTTAATGGCATACATCAGCTTTGCCTCCGAGTTTGAAACATCGGTCTTCAAAGTTGATTTGGGTCTGAGGCAATTGATCACTATCTTGTGAAGCAAAATATTTGAAGCATTCATCCTCAAATATGAAATCTTTCCTTTCGTCGTTCTATCCCGAACGAGCTCTATCGTCACACGTCCAATAGACACACTGATTGGTTGGTATCTCCCTCTTTCAACCCCAATCACATCAGCCAACATATCCATGTCAACCACATAGTCCTGATCTCGAACACTAAAAGAGAATCTATTCACATCTAGGAAACTTAGATTCGAATAGAAGTAAGCAGTGAGTTCAGCATAAGCCTTTGTCGATTCAGGATAAAATTGTTCTAATTGAAGAAGATTGAATTTCTCTCATAGCTTGACATTCAGAGAATCAAGAAAATCAAAGTCCACAGTTCTAAGGTTGATCACACCATGCTTTAGCAACTTAGAGTACAGTTGCTTGTGTTATTCCGAGCGAAACAAATCTGTCATTTTGCTTCGGATTTTCGCCGCAACACCCATTCTAAGTTTAAACTGAGTGTACCTTCGATCATCATCATTCCCATCAGGTTGACTCAGCCCTTCAACACGTGGATTGCTTGGGATATTTGCCAATGCTTCTTTTGCTGACCCCGCAAGGGCAATTCCTAATCGTTCCATTGTGCATAAAAAGTAGGTTTCATTTTGATACCCTTTGTCTTTCAGAAATTCATCAATATAGTTCAAAGGAGTACCACTCCTCTTCAAAGCACGGTAAAGCTTGAAAGTAAAAGTGGGCTTATGAGTTCTTACGGGTTATGCATCTTCGATGATTTCTTCCTCTTCTCTAAGTTCAATATTCTGAGGTCTAGATGTAAGAGATGGACGCTGTTGAGAATGATGTGGACTCTGCTGCTGTTTAGGAGATTCTTCTTCCTCGATCAAAATGCGTAGGTTCCTCACGCATTTGCTGTGGTCTCCTGTTCACGATCCTCGAAGACTTTCTTTGAGACATCTTTCACAGTTTTTGAGAGATTCCAAGCTTGTTTCGCAAGAAAGGTGAAAACTTTTCGAGGATTAAACAAGAGAAGAAAATAGAAGTGGAAGATCTGTGCTCTCTTAGGGGTTTTGTGAGTAAAACGAAGAAAAACCAACAGTATATAAGGCAATCAAAGCGAGGCATACTGAACGTCGTAAAAAGGAAATATAGAAATGCCTTTTAAAAAATAACTGTCTTTTCAAAAATTAGATAACTGTCATTTCAAAAATAACTTCTTTTTCGAAAAGGAAAGATTGCAATAATCACGAAAATTGGGAAATAACATCAATCAATTACGGATAGACGATTGTACCTTTTCAAGATTTGATCTGAGAGATAAGTTTCTAAAATAGAAGTAATTACAGTCGTAAATCTTGATCGTCTGAGTCTAAGTGTCTTTAGACTTTCAATCCTGAGTCTGAACTTCCTCAAACTTTAAGATATTGAGTCTGGAATGAGTAACTTCAAATTGATTTTTCTCCAAAGGCTTTGTAAATATATCCGCCAGTTGATTCTTTGAATCAACAAACTGAATTGAAACTTCTCCATTTTGAACATGATATCTAATGAAATGATGTCGAATCTCTATATATTTTGCTCTTGAGTGAAGAATCGGGTTCTTGGTGAGTTTGATTGCGCTGGTGTTGTCACATTTGATCTCAGTGCATGAATCTTCAATTCCAAAATTTCTTAGCTGTTGTTTTATCCACAAAATTTGTGAACAACAACTTCCAAGAGCTACATACTCTGCTTCTGCCGTAGAAAGAGCTACTATACTTTGCTTCCTTGAAAACCAAGATACCATCCTATTTTCAAGTAGTTGAAAGATGCTTGAGATACTCTTTCTATCAACTCTACATCCGGCTAGGTCTGCGTCTAAGTATCCAAGAAGAGTGAAGTCTCCTTCTTTTGGATACTAGAGATCTAAATTTGAAGTTGAGGCACTGTATTTGATAACATTTTGCTGCACTTATATGAGATTCTTTGGGATCTGATTGAAATCTGGCACAAATACAAACACTAAACAGAATGTCAGGTCTAGAAGTAGTAAGATAAAGAAGTGAACCAATGATAATCCTGTATAACTTTTGGTCAACTTTCTTTCCTCCTTCATCTTTGTCTAACTTTAAGGAACTTGACATTTGTATATCAGTCTTTTTGCAATTCTCTAGTCCAATTTTTTGACAAGTTCTTTAGCATATTTTTCTTGATGAATAAAGATTCCCTCCTTCAGTTGTTTCACTTGAAGCCCGAGAAAGAAGGTTAATTCACCCATCATGCTCATTTCAAACTCATCTTAGTTTATCATACCAAGCTCGAGATGCTTGCTTCAAACCATATAGAGCATTTTTCAGTTTGAATACAGAGTCTGGTTTCCTTGGGTCTTCAAAACCGAGCGGTTGTTCCACATAGACTTCCTTTTGGATAAATCCATTTAGGAAAGCACTTTTGACATCCATTTGGAATAACTTGAAATTCTTATGACAATCAAAAATAAATAATAATCTAATTGCTTCTAATCTTGCTATTGGCGCATAAGTCTCATCATAGTCTATCCCTTCTTTTTGCGTATGTCCCTTGGTCACGAGTCTTACTTTGTTTTTTACAACTTTTCCTTTCTCGTTCAACTTGTTCCTGAAAACCCATTTAGCTCCAATGATGGATTTACCTTTCGGTTTAGGGGTCAATTCCCAAACATCATTGATGCTGAATTGCCTGAGTTCTTCTTGCATAGCTTCAATCCAGCTTTCATCAGTTAAAGCTTCTTCTATGCTTTTAGGTTCTATTTTAAAAATAAGAGCCACATCACTGGACTCTTCACGCCTTTTGGATCTTATTCGAATTCCTTCATTAATATCACCAATAATGAGATCTTTGGGATGACTGGACTTATGCTTCCAGTTGCTAGTTGATTTGTCAGACTGTTGATCATTTCTCTCATTTGAATCTTCGACGATTATTTGTTGCTGGTCTTCTGAAGTCTGAGCTGCTTCTGAAGATTTAGACTTGTAGAGTCTGGAGCAAGTTCAGATTCTTCAAGTTGAGTCTGAATCGATTGATTTTGCATAAACTCTTGAAATTTGACATTCATCGATTCCTCCACGGATTGAGTCTTTTTATTGTATACTCTGTAAGCTTTGATTGTGAAAGAATATCTAAGGAAAATACCTTCATCTGATTTTTCTTCAAACGTACCAACTCGATCATTTGTATTTTTCAATATAAAACATTTACATCCAAACACATGAAAATACGAAACAATGGGCTTCTTTCCTTTGAATAACTCATAGGGAGTTTTCTCCAGAATATGCCTTAAGAAGACTCTATTAATAATATAGCACGCTGTAGAAACTGCTTCAGCTCAAAAATGAGAAGAGATGTTACTTTCAATTAAAAAAGTTTTAGCCATTTCCTGTAGTGATCTATTATTTCTTTTCATGACTCCATTTTGCTAGAGTATATGGTGAAAAGAACACATGCTGAAAGCCAGATTTATCACAGAATTTTGTAAAATCTTGATTTTCAAATTCACCTCCATGGTCCATCCGTATACTTAAAATAACATACCCTTTCTCATTTTGAACATTTTTAGCAAACTTTATAAAATAAGAAAATGTTTCAGACTTACTTGCCAGGAAATATACCCAAGTGAATCGTGAATAGTCATCCACAATTACTAGGCAATATTTCTTACCTCCAATGCTCTGAGTTCTAGTTGGTCCAAAGAGATCTATATGCAAGAGCTATAGTACACGATTAGTGGATACTTGATTTATTGGTTTGAATGAGTTTCTTACCTATTTTTCCAACACACATGGTGTGTATAGATCAGACTTTTGATATGTCAGATTGGGTAATCCATGAACAAACTTCTTTGCTAAGATTTTGGCTATTTGCTTCATGTTGATGTGTCCAAGTTTTCTGTACCATAAGTTTGCTTCCTCTTGAATTGAGATTAGACATTGGGATTCATCTGGTTTGATATCCAAAAGATAGATATTCCCATTTCTTCACCCCGTGAAGGACTGAGAGGAGTCTTTATTGGTTCCTGAATATATTCCTTCTTGAAAGTTGATTTTGAAACCAGTGTCGCACAGCTGACTGATGCTCAGCAAGTTGTAGTTGAGTCCTTTCACTAAGGAAACATTACTGATCGTGAGGCTTCCAATCTTTACAGTTCCGTATCCCACAATTTTTCCTTTGCTGTTTCCTCCAAAAGAAACTTTTCCACCATTAACTTGTACAAGTTTTATAAAGCAATTTGAGTCTCATATCATATGTCTTAAGCATCCACTATTCAAGTACCATTTAACCTTTTTCTTGATATGGACCTGCATTTAGAAAAGAGACTTAAGTTTTCTTTGGTACCCATATTTTCTTGGGTCCATTGGTGTTAGTGTAATATATTGTCTTTGCCCATACCTTCTTACCAGTTTCCAATCCAGAGGACATTCTTTTTCAAAATGATCTGAGCTATTGCACTTAGAACATTTAAGAGTATTGCAGCCTACAGGTTTTACAAAAACTTTTTGAAAATGATCTTTGTAAGAATCTCTTGTAGGTCTTTGCTTAATTCTTTCCTTTACTTTAGGAAAATCAATTAGATGAATGGTTTCGGTAGTCATTCCTAAATCTTATTTGTTAAAGTAAGGTCTTTGTGCTGAAAGAATTTTTTCAAGTTTCTCAGATCCTATAGAAAATCTTGTAGAAATACTTGAGATATTATTTTTCAAGAATGCATTTTCTTTTGAAAGATTGTTTGCATTTTCTTTCAAAGTAGTAACACTTTTGTCTAAACTTTTGACCTTTTCTTTCTAAATATTTTCCTATTGTTTAAGTGTAGAATTTTCCCTTTTAAGTTTAGAAATCCTTTTGAGGGAGGTTTTGAGACTAAGACACAATTCATCAATGTATCTAGAAACTTTAGTAGGGATTTTTAAATTACTTACCTCGATTTCACTATTTGAGTCTGTCTCGAAGTTTGAATCTGAGTCTGATTGTGCTATGAGACATATATTGGCATAATCATCATCACTTTCCTCACATTCAGTATCACTCCAAGTTTCTGCTTTAAGTGCCTTTCAATTTTTCTCAGTTTTTCCTTTCTTTTTCTTCAGAAGGGGACAGTTGGGTCTGATGTGTCCCTTTTTCTTACATTCAAAACAGATTACATCTTTATTGGATTCATCATCTTCAACTAATTTATTCTGTAGCTTTTGAAAATTTTGTTTCTTTAGATTAAATCTTCTCCCCTTTCTGTTCAGCTTCCTGAACCTTATTATCATAAGAGCAAGCTCTTCATCATCCATATCGTCTTCAGAATCTGTGACATCAGAATCATCTTAGATTTTAATGCAATGGATTTCTTACCTTTAGGATCTTCATCTTCATTGATTTTTTCCACTTTGTAAGATTGAAGAGTCCCAACCAATTCGTCAACAGAGAGTGGCATGATTATTTGTGTCTCCCTTATTGAGGTCTTTATGTGATTCCAATCATTGGAGAATTTGCGCAGTAACTTGTTTACCTTCATGGGTCCAGAAATTGGTTGACCTTGATATTTAAGACCATTCACGATATCTATAAAACGACTAAACATGTTAGTGATAGATTCTCCTGGTTTCATTTTAAATGCTTCATATTGGTTGAGTAGAATGTTGATTTTGGTTTCTTTCACTCTATCAATTCCTTCATAAGTGATGTGTAATCTATCCCAAACTTCTTTAGCTATTTCACAAGAAGATATTCTATTATATTCAGTAGGAGATAATGCACAATATAAAGAATAAATTATTTTTGCATCAAGAGCTTGTCTCTTGGTTATCTCTTCTTGAGTCATTTCACTAGACTCAACAGCTTTTTTTCCTCTTTCTGAGACTATTGCAGCTTTAGGAATGATTCTTTTGTCTACCACATCCCATTCCAGAGGATCATTTGATCTTAGAAATGCCTTCATCTTGTTTTTCCATATGTTGTATTATTTTCCATTAAAATAAGGCGGTCTGGTATTGCTTTGCCCTTCAACCAGTCCTGAAGCCAACATACTAGCCATGGATCTTTAACTCTAAAGTAAAACACTTCAACTTAAGTGAGTACACAAGCTCTGATACCAATTGTGAAAGCTAGTACGAGCACCTAGAGGGGGTGAATAGGTGTAAAAATAAATTTCCCAAAGTGAAGTGTGCAACTCTAATCAGCAATAGATTATGAAAAAGAAATTAGACTCTTGTAAACAAATTGAGTTACGATCAAAGTAAAAGAGCATAGGGAAGAGAATAAGAACACAGGGTTTATAGTGGTTCGGCTTAGTTTAAGCCTATGTCCACTCTTCCGCACTAATAACCCACTGGCTGGATTTCACTATGAATCAAAAGAGTTGTTACAATAAAGCTCTTCCTTGATTCCACAGTGTAGAGACTCTGCTACACTTCCTCAAGGTTTCACAAAGATATAAACTCTCTTTTGAGTACAAGATTTCGCTCAACAATTGAATTGACTAAGAACAAGGAGCTTCAGACTTTGAAATTCTTCTATTGCGCACACTCTCGAACAACTGGAACGTCTTCCTTATATACTTCTTCACGCCATCACACCTGTTGGCACTTAGCAAATGATTTCTTCCAATCTACCCGTTAGACAAAATCAATTAGGAAGATTTCGAGTTATTTAAGGAATATGACGATAGCCCACCAATCCTGCTCACCCATACAATTATGATCTAGGTTTCCATAAGTAGAACCTTCCAAGTTTACTTTACCAATCAACGGATCCAAAATCCCTGAATCAATCTCAATTTGAATAGTGGATTCCGACATACTGTATCCAGCCAAGAGATCTTCTTCAGTAGATAGAAACAAATCCTCAACGAAATACTGGATAAGCCTTCTTCGACGGTCTTGAAATTGTCAATAAGGATAGATTTTGGGTCTTGAGTCTGGTAGTCTGAAGGTCTTTAGACTTTAATGGAAGAGTCTGCAAGTTTTCAGACTAGACTGATGGAAATGTTTTGTCAACTTCAAAACACTCAAAGAAGTTTTCTCCAACATGCCCAACCTGAAGTTTCAAAAATCTGACTTATGCACACCATGTGTATTGAGAAAACAGATTAGAAGTTCTTTCAAACCATTGAATCAGGTTTCTACTAATCGCGTTTTGCAGCTTTTGCATATGGATCTCTTTGGACCAACTAGAACTAGAAGCATAGGCGAAAAGAGATACTGTCTAGTGATCGTTGATGACTACTCACGATTCACCTAGGTTTACTTTCTAGCAAGTAAGTTTAAAATTTTTTCTTACTTTTCAAAGTTTGCTAAGAAAGTTCAGAATGAGAAAGAATATGTATTTCAAGCATACGGACATACCATGGAGGTGAGTTTGAAAATCAATAATTTGCAAAATTTTGTGATGAATCAGGTTTTCAGCATGTTTTTTCTTCTCCATACACTCCAGAACATAATGGAGTTGTGGAAAGAAAGAATAGATCTTTGCAGGAGATGGCAATGACTCTTCTAATGGAAAGTAGTATTTCCTCTCATTTTTTGACTGAAGCAGTTTCTACAGCATGTTATATTATTAACAGAGTCTTTTTAAGGCCTATTATGGAGAAACCTCTTTATGAGTTATTCAAAGGAAAGAAGCCAATTGTTTCATACTTTCATATATTTTGTTGCAAATGTTTTGTTTTGAAAAATACAAATGATCGAACTAGTAAGTTTGAAGAGAAATCAGATGAAGGAATCTTTCTTGGATATTCAACCACCAACAAAGCTTACAGAGTATTTAATAAAAAGACTCAGTCTGTGGAAGAATCTACGAATGTCAAATTCCAAGACTCTTTACAGAATCAACTGATTCAGACTCATCCTGAAGAATCTGAATCTACTCCAAACTCCACAAAGTCTACCTCCCATGAAGCAACTTAGACCTTTGAAAATCGGCAAAAGGAAATTGAAGAATCAACTGAAGTAGAAAAATAGCTTCCTGCCAAACCATCAAATAACTGAAAGCACAAATCTAGTCATCCCAAAGAACTAATCATTGGTGATATCGATGAAGGAATCCGTACCAAATCCAAAAGGCAAGAAGAGTCTAGCACTATGGCACTTATTTCTGAAATATAATCCAAAAGCATAGAAGAAGCTTTAACTAACGAAAGTTGGATTGAAGCAATGCAAGAAGAACTCAGACAATTCAACATTAATGATGTTTGGGAATTAACTCATAAACCAAAAGGTAAATCCATTATTGGAGCTAAATGGGTTTTCAAGAACAAGTTAAACGAAAAAGGAAAAGTGATCAGGAACAAAACAAGAGTCGTGGCCAAAGGATATACACAAGAAGAAGGGATAGATTATGATGAAACTTGCGCTCCAGTAGCCAGGTTAGAAGCAATTAGATTATTACTTGCTTTTGCATGTTATAAAAATTTCAGGTTATTCCAAATAGACATCAAGAGTGCATTCCTAAATGGATTCATCCAAGAAGAAGTTTATGTGGAACAACCTCCTGGATTTGAAGATCCAAAGAGATCAGACTCAGTATTCAGATTGAAAAAGGCTCTCTATGGTTTAAAACAAGCACCTTGAGCTTCATACGATAGGTTAAGTAAGTTTTTAATGCAAAATAATTTTGTCAAAGGAAAAATGGATACTACCTTATTTATTAAAAGGGAAGGTAAAAACTTTATACTTGTTCAATTTATATTGATGATATTATATTTGGATCATCTAACGAAAACTTGTGCAATAAGTTTTCTAAGTCTATGCAAGATGAATTTGAGATGAGCATGATGGGTGAATTATCGTTCTTTCTCGAATTACAAGTAAAACAATTGAAGGAAGGAATCTTCATTCACCAAGATAAATATGCAAAAGAACTTATTAGAAAGTTCAAATTGAAGAATTGCACAAAGATTGAGATACCAATGTCTAGTTCTTTGAAGTTGGATAAAGATGAAGGAGGAAAGAAAGTTAACCAGAAACTCTACAAGAGTATTATCGGTTCACTTCTTTATCTTACTGCTTCTAGACCTGCCATTTTGTTCAGTGTTTGTATTTGTACTAGATTTCAATATGATCCAAAAGAGTCATATTCAAAATGGAGAAGTTATGATTCAATTCATTGACTCAAAGAATCAATTGGTGGACATATTTACAAAGCCTTTGGAGAAAAGCCTATTTGAGTCTATTCACACCAAACTGAACATTACATCTCTTATCCAGTAAAGTCTGGACGTACTCAAGACTCAAAGGTAAAGTTTGAAGATATTAAGACTTAGAAGACCAAGAGTTACGACTATAAGTTGCTCTTTTTTCAATATTTTAAACTTGAAAAGGTACGGTTATTTGTTAATTGCTAATTGAAATTATCCTTCCAAGTTTCTCTTTTTCAAAAAGGCAGTTATCAATTTTGAAAAGATAGTTATTTTCAAAAAAGGGAAGTTATTTGTTTTTGAAAATGTATTTTTATTTTCCTTTTACGACCTTTCGTTTACCTTGCTTCACTTGCTTTATATACTGCCGAGACTCGTCTTCTTCGATTTTACACTGAAACCTTAGAATACAAAATTCCTATTTGCTTTCACTTTCACTCTCGATTTGTTCAAAATTTTTCACCTTTTTCAAGCAAGTTTGTGAATTCCTCCCTTGGAAGAGACAATGTCTTCGAGAAAGTCATCAAGGATTGCAAGCAGGGGACCACGACATATGCCTGAGGGTCCTACCCACTTCAACTTGACCAAAGAAGAAGTTTCTAATCCTCTATAGCAACAAAATCAGCAACAACCTTCTCAACAGCGTCAAACTCCTCCACCGACTCATCTAGAAGAAGAAGTTTTGGAAGAAGCGGAACCTGTAAGATCATTAACTCCTAAAGTCGCTTTCAAGCTTTATTCTAATCTAAAAAGAGGAGGAACTCCTATGACATTGATTGATGAATACTTGAAAGAGAGGGGGGGGTATAAGAATGAGACTCTATTGTTACGTGACATGGAAAAGATGGGTATTGCTGAAAAGGGTTTAGTTGAAAAAGCCTTTGCTAATTTTCCTAGTGACCCACGAATATGGACTGCTAATCAACCTTAAGGACTGGATGATGATGACAGAATGTTTTCCCATTTTCAGCCTAGAATGGGAGTGGCTGAAAATATTACTGATGGTTTTAATCTGTTTAGATCAAAGAATAACAAAAGGGTTTATTTGAATATGCTGAAGAGAGGATTTATGCACCCAAGGAATGTTGATTTTGATTTCCTTGATTTAGTGAAAATAAATCTGCGAAAGAAGTTTGCTGCCCTGTAGTTGGAGCACTTTTGTTGTGAATCCACTATTGCTTATACTGAATTCACCGCATACTTTTATTCGAACTTATCGTTTGTGGATGCAAATAGCTTCTCTTTTACTGTGAGAGACAAGGTGTTTTTGGTGGATGTGGATACTTTGGCTGATTTAATTGGGGTGGAAAGAGAATGTTTCCGACCATTTGGTGTACCTTTTGCTCATGCTACTCAGTCATTGGTGAAAGACAAGGATGCTGAAGGCAAGATATCCTATTCTAGGATGAATGCCATCAACATCTTGTTACACAAAATTGTGATCAACTACATTAGGCCAAAGTCGACATTCAAGACCGATGTGTCTCGGTCTGAAGCGAAACTGATGCATGCCATCAATGTTGGATACAAACTTTCTCTGCCTCACACTATTATGTTCCACATGTACAGAACAGTTGTGAAAGATAAGGGACAATTCCCTTATTTTGCTTTTATCACGCATTTTTTTAGACATTTTAAAATTTACATCCCTGCTCCATTAAGTTTGTCAACAATTTCTCCAATGGTGATTGGATTCAAAATGGTCAAAAAGATGCGCTTGCAAGAGCTAAGTAAGGTATTGGAACGCATGGAAGAGAAGTCTCCTCTAAAAGCAAAACAAGACTTTGCTATAGCAAAAAGGAAAGGCAAGGAGCCCATGGCTGCTCTTGTGAAGAGAAAAAGAATTCTCATCTTGGAGGATGAAGAGGATGAGGATGAGATGACTCTTTCAGCTTTACGTAATTTGAAGAGTTTTGTTAGTTTTGAAGAAGTAGAGCCAGCAGAAAGAGAAAAAGAGAGAGAAGAGACAGAGAAGGGAGAGGTTGAACAGAGGAGGATAGAGGAAGAAAGAAGAGAAGAAGAAGAAGAAGAAGAAGAAGAAGAAGAAGAAGAAGAAGAGAAAGAAGGAGAACAAGATCAGGGTCAAGGAGACTCTTTCAAGCCAACTTTGGTTGTCTCCCTGTCAAGTGATTCTGAGATGGCAGGAACTGTTGACATTCATCACTTTGAAACTGAAGTTAAACAAGAAGAAAACTTACCTACTCCACCTGAAGGCAACAAAACAGGGGGAGCTGTTGAACCAAAATGTATTTCTTCACATTTATTTGCTAGTGATGTAAGCCGTTCTGCAGCAGACCCAGAGGATGTTTATGCCTCGCATTATCCAAAAGATAGTCGTGGTGATCAATCTGCTGAAGTTCCATCCATTCTCAAAATCCCTGGAATTGACTTAGCTGGTCCTAGTTCTGCATCGACTCAAACAGCAGACTTTTCGAGACTGCTGGAAATTCTATTAGACGTCAGGAAACAGCAATATGCTCTGGGATATGAGATGTAAGATTGCAAGAATGCTTTTAAGGCCATTTTAGGCTGCGCATGATAAAATTTCTGTTTCTTAATTTCTCTATTTCTCTGTTCCCCGGAATAGATTTGGAACAGAAATCCGTTTGGTAACGCAATTTGATTTCTCTATTTTTGAAATAGATTTCTATTTCAAAAATTGATTTGGAGAAATCAGAAGCTAGAAATTGTAGCTTCTTTGTTTCTGAAATAGAAATAGAAATTATTTCTTCTTTTCTCCAATTTGGGCATCTTTTTCGTTCACCAGACGGGAAGGTTCCTTCTCCTCAACGCTTCAACCAAAAACCCTAGCGCCGTTGACTCTGAAGCTGTCCATCCTTGCCGTCGACCCCAACTCCATCCTCTTGCTGGTGACATCGTCACTCACCTCGCCGTCGACTCTGACTTCGTCCTCCCTGCAATCGACGACTCTGCTGGATCTGATCGCGTCGAACCCATCTTGGGTTCATCTCTGAGATCGGAACCTGTGGCCCTTATTGTGAATCTACGAACCCGCGCGTCGTTCTCTGACGCCGGTTAGCAATTCGTTGTCGGCTGCGCCTCTCCTGCCGAAATAGCAGCAGAGCTTCATCGAGGAGGATCGGGTCGGCCGCTTTTGTTTGATCTGGCGGCATCGACCTCGTCAAGGTCGAACCTCCGCCACTGACTCGTCAACCGGGGGCCTTTCGATCGAGTCCTCCACAAGTTCCGCGAGGAGGACTATCGAGCCGTTGTCTAGGTCCGAGCTCAATTCGAAGATTCTTGACGAGGGGATCGTGGACTCGCCGGAGGTTAATCGACAGAGGTTAATCGACAGGTGCCACAATTGGATCTCGATGCTCCAGGTAATTTTCAAATTTGGAATTGAATATCCCGATGGTTCGTCGTTTTAGAATCCTCAATTAGATAGTGGGTTACGGTAGTAAGAAGGTTGTTGAATGAATAATCATATGATTGCGTGTCCTGTTTGGGCAGAACGCCAAATGTTAGTTGTTTTGCCCTAACCAAACATGTTTCATGTTCTTATTAAATCATGGGGGGTTAGCCTTTGATTTCTTGAAGATCTTGCAAACTACACATAGTCTTGGTTATGTGCTTAGAAGGTATTAGATTTTCATTACCTTGTTGTATCATGATCTAGAAGTTTCATTTTCATCTGTATTGGTTCTTGGCCTGCCATGATCTGAAAACTTTATTTGTTATGCTGTTGCATACTCTGCCCCTTCTTCATCTTTTGAGAAAGGGTCTCCATTTCAATATGATCAACTTTTTGTAAGTCTAACGTGAAAGCTTATTCGTGTATCATTTGAATGTGGTCCCATTGCTTCTTTTGATGTAGAGCAGGGTATATTATATTCATGGAGTACCAATGCATTCAACATCATAAATCTCTTGAAAGTTTATTGAAATGGATTTCTTAAATCAATCATGTGTGGGTTTCATGGCCTTATTTAAAATTTTGGCTACTTGACATGTGGGATACTCTCTTCAAATTCGTCTGATTTTAGGGTCAAGATTAACTAGCATGAAAAGAGTAGGTGATTTTTCTCTACACATTTACCATCTCTATGTTATTGAGGGGAGCAGAAAGTGCCGCGATACATGCATGTTTGTATTTTTGTTAGATGAAAAGGAATGGATAGAGGAAAATATGTGAACATGTTAAATACTAACACATTCCGTGCTTCTTTAGTAGGAAATAATTCGAAATGTGCTTTTCTTCTGTTAGACTAGCATGACGAAATCCTGCCAAGTATGGGAAACTATAATGGATGCTTAGATACTTGAAGGAGCAAAAGAGCCTGTAATATCCACCTTACAAAAAATGGTTTCCCTCTTCTTTTGCAGTCCTCTATATGACGAAATCATCTCACTGTGTCTTGACCTTGGAGAATTGGATGCTGCAGTAGCCATTGTTGCAGACATGGAGACCGCTAGAATCACAGGGCCTGATCAGACCCTGGACAGGGTCATTTTTGCACGGCAAGGCATTGATAGTGTCACCGATGATGTGCCTGAATAGATCCTTGCATTCAAGGGTTATCAGAGTTTGTATCAGGGTATCAACGAGTACTCCAGATACCTGAATGTGGGGCTTGAGATTATAAACAAAGCTGATTGCAAGGATGAAGCCGATTTTTGTCATGATGAAGATGATTACGAGTGAGATCCCAAGGTATGTTTATATTCGAGGACTTTGACAGAAAGAAAGGGAACTCGACATACCGATGAGACACATCAGAGATGAAATCTGAATTGTACATACCTTGTTGTGCTATACAGCGTTCCTTGCGCAGGATGCCAATGTTAAAGAAGTTAATTCTTTTTAGTTTTAGAAATAGATATGCACTGTTGAAACGCCTTGTTGTAATGTATTAGTATTATTTCGACTATTAATTTGTATTTGAAGATTTCCTATGTTGTTATCTAATCAATTTCTATTCCTAGAAATATAAATTTTATTCTGTTATCAAATGGATTTCTATTCCAGAAATAGAAATTTTGAGTCGTTATCAAATGGGTTTCTTTGCTCAGAAACTTGTCCAGGGAATAGAAATTGAGAAATTGATTTCTGGCCAAAAATCAATTTCTGTTCCATAAATTTTGTCTTGCACACCCTCAATGTCTCTGCATGATCAGTTACAAGCCCTGAAGACTCAAGTTCAATCCACTATGCAGGGTGAAGATTTTCAGTCACTCAAGTAGAATTTTGAATGGCTTGAGAGGACAATGCATTCTATGGGAGAATTCGAGCTTGTTCACCTTCCCAAAAAGCCATGATTATGACTCCATTTTCAACCAACTCTTTTTCATTTGTTCTCCACTTTTTGCTGTTGACAAAAAGGGGGATAGGTTTTGTACAGATTTGATGATTTTTTTTTTTTGATGATTTTTTGGACTGTTTTGGACTTTATCCTTTGTCTGGTGTGGTTATGACTTGGACTGGTTTGGACTGACAATGCTTGCAAGTAACTTAAGCTATGTTATTAATAACGATGGTTGCTCTTATAAGACTAACTTATTTTCTGTGGTTGCAGAATTGCTACTATCCTTATCCTAGTCCAATTATCTTTTATAAGAAATCTTGATTTGCTTAAGTGTTGTTTTGTAGGGCAATGTGTCCAAATCTACGGGAAAGTTTTGTCAGCATAAAAAATGGAGAGATTGTTGGAGAAAACTTCATTATCTATTTTAAAGTTGACAAAACGTTTCCATTAGTCTAGTCTAAAGACTTACAGACTCTATTGTCAAAGCCTGAAGACCTCCAGACTCAACATTTAAAATCTGTCCTCATTGACAGTTTCCAAACCGACGAAGGAAAGTATTATCCGTTGAAGAAGACTTATCCAGATGCAGGTATATCTTTAAGGATTTGGTTCGTGCGATTGAAGAATATCTCACAACTGGAGATTGCACCTCAAGATCTATTATTCGTATTGAAATTAATTTGAGTATGTTAGATCCGTTGATTGGCGAAGTATATTTGGAAGGTTCTATTTATGGAAACCTAGATCCTGATTGTATGTGCGAACATGATTGGTGGGCTATCATCACATTCCTTAAATAATTCAGATCTTCCTAATTGATTCTCTCCAACGGGTTGCTTGGAAGAACTTCTTTGGAAGATGTCAACGGTTATGAAGGCATGAATGAGTATATAAGGAGGATGCTCAAGTTATTCGAGTATGTGTGTGAAAGAAAAATTCCAAAGTCTGAAACTTCTAGTTTTTCACTATTTCAACTGTTGAGCTTTTATTGTATTAAAAAAAAAGATTAAATACTTGTGAAACCTTGAGGAAGTGTAATAGAGTCTCTACACTGTGGAATCAAGGACGTGAGACTGTAAAATCTCTTTTGATTTATAGTGGAATCCAGCCGGTGGGCTGTTAGTGCGGGAGAGTGGACGTAGGCTTGGTCTAAGTCAAACCCCTATAAACTTTGTGTCTCAATTCTCTTTCCCTTATCTCTTTACTTTAAAATTGTAACTTCATACTTCTGCTTTTAGTTCTTTACACCTTCAGCTTGTTACGCTTAAAAATTAATTTTGTTAAAGATTCACAAAAATTTCTTTGATCACCTATTCACCGCCCCTTTAAGTGCTTGTACTAGTCCTATGATAGGTATCTCTAGATATCCAACTTCGAGAGCTCCTAATATGCTTGTGCCATCCGTGGATCCACCGCCTTTTGATGTTCCTTCTTCTCCCATTTGTCTGTGCAAGTCAACCTTTTGTTTGGCTTCGTGATTGTCACTGTTATTCTACAATTGCCTCTTTTCACGAGCCTCGCACATATAGAGAAGCTCGTACTACTCCTCTTTGGCAGCAAACAATGGCAGATGAGTTGCAAGCATTATAAAACTCTCATACTAGGGATTTGGTCAATTTGCCTCCTAAAAAGTCGGGTATAGGTTGTAAATGGGTGTACAAAATCAAAACTAAGGTAGATGGTACAATGGAAAGTTGCAAAGCTTGACTAGTAGCAAAGGCTTTACCTTGGCGTATGGCATTAACTATGACGAGACGTTTGCTCCAGTTACACGTCTTACTCTTGTTCATAGCCTCCTTGCTGTCACTACTATTAAGCGATGTCCTCTATTTCAGATGGATGTAAAAAATGCATTCCTTAATGGAGATCTCCCTAAAGAAGTCTATATGGAGGCTATATGGAGGCACCTCCTGGATATACTCATACTCTTGGTAAAGTGTGTCGTCTATGCCAATCATTATATGGCCTAAAACAGGCTCCTTGTGCATCATATTCCAAGTTTAGTTCTACCATGGAACGCCTTGGATTTGTGTACAGTCCCTATGATAATGCTCTATTTGTTCAACGAATGTCTCGCGGGAGTATTCTGTTACTATTATATGTGGCTGGCATGGTTATTACTGGCGATGATCATGATAGCATTACAAAACTACAGTAGTATTTGAGTCAAAAGTTTGAAATGAAAGATCTTGGAAGGCTCAGTTATTTTCTAGAATTGGAGGTTGCTTGAGATTCCTTTGGCTATTATCTTTCTCAAGTGAAATATGCCACTGATCTTCTTTCTTGAGTCGGATTTACTAATAACAAGACTGCTACCACTCCCATTAAGAATGATGCTAGATTTGATGAAAAAGATAGGACTCCTCTTCCAAACTCTACACTTTTTCGATAGTTAGTTGGCAGTCTGGTATATCTCACTGTTAACCGCCCTAACATTGCTTATGCTCTTCACATTATGAGACAATTCATGTCTGCGTCGTGAATGACACATTTTGCTGCTATTCTTTGAATTCTTTGTTATGTAAAGGGCACCTTATTTCATGGTCTTCATTTTTCTACTAACTCAACCTTAGAGTTAACAACTTATTCTGTTATTGATTGGGCTGGTGATCATTTTGATCGTTACTCTACTACATGTTATTGCTTCTTCTTAGGAAAGTCACTTATTTCCTAGCAAAGTAAGAAACAAACTAATGTCGCTCAATTGACTATGGAAGTGGAATATCGTGCTCTTGCCGATACAACTTCGGAATTAGTATGGTTGTAGTGGTTATTAGAAGACATGGGAGTTCATCATAATGGTGGAATGGTCATTCATTGCAATAATTGAAGTACCATCCAAATAGCTTATAATGACGTCTTCCATGAACGTACCAAACATATTGAAATAGACTGCCATTTCATATGCTCTTATTTGCTTTGTGGTGTCGTTTGTCTTGTTCCCACCTCAACAACTAATCAGACGGCTAACATTTTCACTATGGCATATCCACCTGTGCATTTTAAAGATCTTTTCTCCAAACTCTAGTTGACCTCTTCTACGTCACCTTGAGTTTAAGGGGAGATGTTAGAGATATTTATCTTTCTCGATTGATTATAATTGATTCTATGTGATATTGCAATATTTTGTTACTTTAGATAGTTGTCTAGAGTAATCTATAAATAGGCTCTTGTATCATCAATATTATATATACATAAATATATAGAAATCTTCTTTTCTACTCTATTCTATCATAATTCTAACACTACTCTTGCTCTTTAAATTCCAAAGTTTGTTCTTCATTTCCTTTCAATTTCATGCCAACTAAATTCCTGTTTGAGATCAATGCAAGGCGCCTTTTTGTCCATAAATAACCAAAATAAAAATTGTTTTCTGTAAGATTTTTTACTTTTAGGTTGAAGCAATGTGTTACCTAAATATAAAGAATTAAGAGAATTGAGGAGCATGGCCTCAGACCTACGTTCGCCGACATGGATTTGAGGCCACGACGCATCCAATTTGAGATTGAGGGATGACGTTGGAGATAAAGGTGTGATGGACGGCACACGGTGCTAGTGATGGATGACAAGTTGACCACGGTGACAAGTAAGGGTGAGCATGGTTCTAAGGTAGAATTGGATCAATGGGTACTTGTTCGGTTCTAAGTTCCAAGTATGTAGGGTAGGTTTTAGATTTTTCAACAGATAGGCTCTAGGTTCTAGATAGGTGGAATCCAGAACCCAAAACCTGATTTTTTTTCTTGGTCTATGTCTTCATGCAATCCGATAGTATTCTATGGCGTCCGATGACAAGTGAATAAATTGGAATCATTAATTTGAGATTCCATTTTATAATTGAGACTTTTACTTTGTTAATATTTTATAATTTTTCGTATATCTAAATATAAAATTGTAGTTAGTGGATTGTAACAATAAGTGGTAGTTATTAAAAGTGAAGAGTTACTGAAATTGTTCAATTAATAATACATGTGGTACGTAATTAGAACTTAGAATCGACCATATAACCTATGATAGGCTAAGTTCTAGGTTTCAAAATATATTTGATATATTCCAAGTTCCAAGAAATAAGGAACTTATTCTAACTGGTAGGTTCTAGATTTTATATGGAACCTATACAAAATTTGGAATCGCCATCTCTAATGGCGAGAGCAGGGGTGGGGGATAGCGGCCGTAGCAATGATAAAGAAGAATGGGCAAAAAGGAAAAGATGATTAGGAAGAAACTAGGATAAATAAAAGATGAAATAAACATATCGCCGACTGGGAATTAAAAAAAAATAAAAAAGATGTGGCGGCTGACGTCATTTTTCAGGCCCTTACATTATTGATGCAGACTGCCTCATCAGCGAAAAAATATATGACATGGCATTCGACTTAAAGTAATAATCACATTGGAGTGATCTTGAAAACTTCAGGGTTTAAATGTAATGAGAGAAGGTTCTCGTTTACATTTGGGCACTTAAACAGTAAGTGTCCTGATAAATTTTTACTTTTTGCTTAATAAAATTATTGCAAAACAAGCACTTTAACCTTTTTATTTTTAATCCTAAACCACTTATAATTTTCACAATATACAAATTATGCGATGAGTAATTATTATTTTGTAATTATTTTGAAATACCACAGTACTTTTTACCAGAAACGTCATTCGAAACGAAGAATTGTTGCTCCAATCGAAATTCCACGCCAGTGCAATAATTTTCTCTCCACTTCTTTTCTTTTTTTCCCCTCAACTTTTTTGATGAAACATGGTTAATCATTCCATGAAATCAAGGGCAAGTGATATTCCCCTTTCTAATCAAAGCATATCAAGAGATCTGCATGGCTTTTCACTTTCTACCTGTAAAGAGATTGGCCGAGAACAGAACCGGTCGTGAAAAAGCTTCTCGCCGGTACATGAACGAGTCCCATCACGTTGGCAAAGTCAAAATGCATCCTCGATCGATCACGTACGCACACCAACTTTGGGAAAAACAGTCCTCGCCGACAGTTTACGTTCGGGCGTGATTCGGCTGTCGTGGGTGGGTTCATCGGTTGGACCTAATGACAGCCTTTCTCGTTCACCATGGCATAATGACAGGATTTAATAGTGCATAACAAAGGAGAAATGGCTCTCTTTCTCCCTCTTTCTGCCCACTGTTCAGTCGTGCGTTTTGCCATCAAAAGCCGGTGTTGCTATTATATGAGTTGGTTGGTCAGGAGAGAAAGGCAAAGGTGTGGCCAGTGGCGGTGGTGGTTGAAGGAGTCAGCTGTCCCTGTGGTGGAGTGACGGTGGCGGCGGCGGCCTGAGAAGCCGAGCTAGGGAGTAAATAGTGGCTAAAGTTATCCATGTCATAAAATAACACATCTGAACATCATGTATTGCCACTTATCATGATGAGCCGACACTAGTCTTAACTCAATAGCTATCTATTGACGCATTCTTGATGGATGAATAGAAGACTATAATTGGTCATTCGAAAGCCAGGAAACGTGTTCAACATTTCAGGACTCTGACATATATTATACACATTTCCTCTTCTTCAATCTCCGACTCAAGAATCAAAGGGCCAGCTCGGACGTGATGCCTGGCCGCCTTGATCCGCTTTCTGTGCTGCAGATCGATTCTCCGGTGAGAGATCCGATTTGGCTTGTGGATTCCCAATCAAGTTTCACAATTTTAACTAGTAGGAACAGAAAACTAATGTGGAAAAATTTGCAGCTATGATTATTCACCAAAGTTTGCATTGCATACCTCATTGATCGAGCCGTACCAACTTTTCTAGGAATTGACAATAATCTTCTGGGTCGGCCAATCTTTTCCACTTTCTGTCCACATGCTATTTCCTTTCCATTTTGGACTAGCTGTAAAAAAATTTTAGACAGCGGACAGACTGTAATTTGTGAAATTAATGCCTTAGAAGTAACAGAGGTACGATAAAATAAAGCGTGTAATCATATGCTGATAAATATTTTTTATTTTAGAGTAGAAAAGTCGCACTGTAAGGTAAAAGTGAAAATAAAAGCCAAAAAACCATAATCAGACATCACTATTTGAAATTTTTTGTCAAATAACACCCTGAATTTATTGTTGTTACATTTGTATCTATCAACTTACAATTTTTATTCGATGTACAGTCCTTTTAATATCTAACAAGATAATGTCATTAATTTGTTGAACCCATAGGATTCACTTCGATTTGTGACACCAAATCAATATATCACGTCCGATTCAGACTAGGCTTGTGATATAGGTCTATGAGAGTGGTTTCCAAAGTTACAAGGTTGACATCCTCTTCTGAAATAGACAGTACTCATTGGCATAAACTGGTCAACCACTATTGACACAAACATAAAATTGTCTACAAAGGGCAAGTCTTCAAAACACCATGTGCTCATGCCCCATCTGTCACAAATCATGTCATTTCATAAATCATATCTTTTTCATCATTAAAACAGATTATATTCCCTTCATAATGTGTTTTTTCCGTGCGTTACATTTGTTATGTAAGAAACTAGAAGTCAGTTTGAGAAAAGCTATGATGAATACCATGTACAAATCTCCCTAGCATAACAATATATATTTTCAAACACAATAATAAGTACTCAACTCTTATCTACCTCGGGTTACCTCTTATTCTTCAACTATCCTGAAAATTCTTAAATTTCTCACAAATTTATTGATGAGATAATTTCATGAAATAGCAACGCAATGTAAGATATATAATGTCACTGTCCCATCGAAAGGGTTGCCGATTTTGATATATGTTAAAGAATCATAGTAAAATGAGGATGCTACACTCTTTTTTATGGTCATGGAAAGTTATATGATATGTCACATTTAAAACCATCATTTGCCGGATTGAAGCGTATAAATAGTGTCTAGACTTTTTTTTATGGATATTTCGAGAATTCTTAGATCTCACAAGCCTTTATCGATGAGATAATTTTGCCGAATAGCAACACATCACAAGATGGACAATATCACCGTCTTATCAATAGTGTTGCCGATTTCCATATATGTTGAAGAATCACAATAAATGAGGATGCTAGACTTTCTTATGGTGATGCAACGTCATGTGGTATGTTACATGTAAAACCATCATTGGTCAGATGGAAATCGTGTGAGCTTGTCCTATACTTTAATGTAACACCAAAGCCAGATATAATTATTAATAGGGTCATCTGAGATTATCAGTAATCATGGTCAACAGCTTCATCATCATAGTCATTTTCAGTTTCCTCTCATCATTTGCTCCACCATCTTGCAAAAGACAACACGAAACTGATCAATGAGATGCATTGACTTTGCAATTTTAGAATTTCCTTCCATTGAATGGACCCCCACACAAACACTTTTCTCCAACCCAGAAAATGTACCTGAAAAAGTACATCCCATCTCTTTCCATGCAAAAAGAAAAGAACATATTGCCATAGTGAAAGAGAAAAATCAATCAGTCTGTTGAATAAGTGAAAGTGGCAACCTAGGAAGAGTCCTCAATTGGGATGGTAGTTGGATCTGAGTTTTAAATGGTCAATGGCGGACTCTCTCCTCGTGAGCTTCTCAAGCTCGTCAACAACGAGGAAGAATTCCATGAGAGTGCGGCCACCTCGGGTAATTCTCCTACATCAGGTGCCAATTAGAAAGACAACGGTCTCCTTTGTTCCGGCTAGTTTGGTAGATAGACTGATGACCAATGGTGTGGCCGTGCCTCTTTTGGTCAGCAGGTCAGTGACCAGAAGCTTCATTGATGAACCTGGTCGCGACCTCCTTGTCGCGTCTGGCCATTTCTCTGGGGAGAAGGGTGCTGCTTGCCATGATCTGCTCCACATTGTACCTCGAGATGTCGAAATTAGTCACCGCATTTGCTCCTCGGAATTTTATGGCGGCAATGTCGTAGGCCTCCGCTGCTGCTTCTTGAGTGCCTAACCAGAAACCCAACAAAGAAGCAAACTCATTGCTTTCATCTGATAATGTCTTTCGACAAATTGAGAATCATGAGATGTTAATGTGACTCACTGAAAGTTCCAAGATAGAGGTCCTTGTTCCCCGCAACTCGGCCTATCCGAGCTTGCCAACGTCCATGCTGATGATGTCTACATTTAATAAGCCGAAAGAATTAATCAGAAGATACTCTTGGCAAAATTTGCCAAAGCTTAAAAACAAAGTGAATGTACTTTAAACAGTAGTATTTGGCCACAAGAAAAATAATAGGACCTTGTGACTCCTCTATACATGGAAGCACCTCTTGAAAACCCACTACTTTTTCTGCAAAATAAAAATGCAGTAAAAATCAAAACAAGGCAAACATTAAAGATATGACAGTAAATCAGTTGATTATTCAATTGAAAATGACGAGGGCATGCCAGAGGAAAGAAGACCAAATTGTTGGGATACCTCCTAAGGTGAGCAACATATTCCTGTCTGCTCATGTTCTTCATTTCCTCCAGTTCTTGCTGATAGTTATCCAACTAAAAAAGAACGGGAAAAAGATCACAATCTGAAAAAAATAAATAAAAAAAGGGACAAGAGATATGACCGTAGGAGAGAAAAAGTGAGCAGATTATTACAGCGAAATTCAGATGGGTTGACGGTCCCCAGTACTTGAGCGCTGCGAGATCGTAAGCCCTTGCAGCCTTTTCTTCCCTATCATACCCTCCTGTCAACGTAATTCAGTGAGAAGAATCAGAAAGATCCACTTCAATGTGAGCATGACTTTATTTTATTTTATTTTGGAATGAAATGAAAAAGAGATAAATTTGAAAGTAGAAGCATGAAGGAGAAGGCTTACCAAGGTACACTGAGTTTAATTGTTTGGTGGTTGAGAGTGGCATACACATCAAAGCAAGTCAAGCACAAGTCAGCCACATGGTATTCTCACGTGTCAAGAATTGGAAAAGAAAAAGACAGTGAAATGAAAAACAAGAAACAAAAAGTTGACACACTCTTGACTAACCTTGTCTTCCTTTCCTGCTCTGCCCTTCTTTCTTGCAGCTGCTATCCCATAAATGAGCTTCATATCTACCTGTCCATCTATGTCTGAGAAGCCAAAACAAACCCAGAAAGTAGAGTTGAGAATTATTGAGACCAAGCGAGGAAAACAGGTCGGCATGAATATTTTAGGAATCTGAGAGTGTGGAGGAGGCAGAGCATCATGTTAAAGAAAAAAGGGATGCTAGTGAGTAGGGACACTAACACTAAGATTGGTTTCTAAAATCGATAAATTATACGAAGCAGTGAACTCTTATCTAACCAAGGGGGTGAAGGTTAAGCACCTAACAAGAATGTGCCATACACCGATTTTGTTAACCAGTATTGGTATTTCTAGTGCTACTTGGAAGAAAAAGGAATAAATGCAATTGACTAGAGAAAAAATTGCAGATGATCATGTTTTTAGCAGAAAACCAGCCAAGGCTGAGAAACAAGAAAAGAAAACAAAAATTAAGTGACCTTGTAACACCTCTGTACTGAGAGGTTCTCTGCCCAAAAGTATCTAGAGATTTCCTATGAACTATCTTCTTCTGATTGCAATTGTCAAACCCTCTGTTCTTGGTCTCCAGGGCAACGCACTCTGCTATCGTGTCAGCTATCTGCTGCGAGCTCGTGATGCTGCCTGGCTGTGACTGAGGGCTCATCGACAAGCTCAACGAGTGTGAATCGCCAGATGTCATTGTGCTTACAGGGCCAGATCCTGACCCACCATGACCCATCATGCTTCCATTCATCATATTGATCTCCAATGCATTGTTCGAAGGAATGTGATGAAGGGGGTTACAGCTCGTAAAATCTTCAGAGCAGAGATGGCGGTAGTGTTGGGATTGGGCTTGGGCTTGGTGTTGCCTTCTCCAGTAGATGTGGTTGAGGTGATTTTGGTGGTTGTGCCCGTGATCCTGTGGGTCTTCCATGTGGTACAACTTTTCTAAGTCATGGCTCATGGTTGCACCACTGAAGAGGTCCTCCAGTTGTGGAGTAGCACAAGCTTCCCATGAAAAATCCAAGTAGTAATTAGAAAACAGATATATCCTAAACAACAAGAAGCAAAAGGACAAGAGAAAGAGAAAATTGACCGTGCGGTTCATATTTGTTCAAAATGCATTTGTACGTTCCCAGAAAAATCCTATTCTTTGTCCACACAAATCCAAAAGATTTATTTGGCACTGTTGTGCTTTTTTCAAAGACGAACATGAGTATCCCACAAATTCTGTCACATGGCATGCCTAAACTTGCAATGGGGGAATTAATACAAACAAAACAGAAGAAGTGCAGTGTCAGGCAGCAAGTTGGAGCTCACCTTGAGCCTGTGACTTGTGGAGAGCTTCCATTAGGCAGAGAGACCCATCAGACTTGAGTGGCATTACAGACAATGCAGAGCATGAGCCAAAGCTTTCACCTTCAACTCCCCTCAACAGGCCATGGTCAAGGTTCGGAGGCGAGAGACCAAATGCAGAGTCGACAGGCGCTTGGTTCTGCCGTTGGCGGTGGTAAGAAGAGAGGGAGGCCTCCATGTTCAAGTGAGGGGAGAGCGAGAAGCCCAACCAATGGCTGCTCCCTGCATCATCACTGTTCATGGGCTTCATCTCCTCGTGTCTAGTTTTTGGAACTTGATTTGTGAGACTCTGGCCAAGTTTCTCTCTATATGCAAGGAGAACTCAATCATTGGGACACTAATAAACTAATCATTCCAACATATATTACTCTCTTTCTCTCTCTCTCGCTTCACTTCCATGCTGCACAAACCGATGATGGGTGCTTTTTTGTTGCTTGTTTTCTAGTTGAGGCAGTGATGGAAACAAGTCCCAGACTCGTGCTTCTGAATCTCTCTCTCTCTCTCTCTCTCTCTCTCTCTCTCTGTGAAAAGCAGTCATGTAGAGAGAAACAAAAAGGGGGTTGCTTTATAGTAAGCAAAGGGAATGAGCTCCAGCAAGAAATGCTGGGCATAATTCCAGCACGCCATGGGGATCCGTGTGTGAGAAAGAGACATCATCTCCTTTTGCTTTTGGAAAAACTGTGCATATACGCTCCCCTCTCTCTCTCTCTCCAAATAGCATGCCTCGTGTTCCATGCATCTGCGTTGAGAATTGGTAAAGATACTCGATCTTTATATCAATATCCGTTTACCATCAAGTGATTGCGACATTATTCCAAGCAATTGCTTTACGTGGAAGTCCACTATTGAAAATCGTATATTTTAGATGAATCTCACTTGGGTTTTTATCAAATTTGATAATTTAGCTAGAGTTTAATATATAGAAAATCATATATTTTAGATGAATCTCACGATAATTTTATAAAATCTGATGATTCGGCTTGAGTTTAATATATACACACAAGAAATACTTGCAGTCTCTAGTGTGATTTTGTCCATTGAAATATTACCCAAGTTTTAGTAAACATTCTCGGTACTTATATAAATATTTGAAAGTATCAAAAGGACTGGACCATCACATTTTCATGTTATGCACCTTAGGGGGATTATAGTTGGGTGATGGTCAATGGTCGTACTATTAACTATTTAAGTGTTTTAGAAAAAGACTCCAAATTGTGCACAAATGACCACTTTCCCTTTGTCTAATTCCTCTGTCCACACAAAAAATGGCCCCATGCCATCCAATTTACCTAACCACTTTGACGAGCACAAAGAAAAGGAATGAACAAAGCTTTATGACTTATCCATAAGACCAAGACTCCTCCATTCCCTCCTCTCTCTTTTTTTTTTTTCCTTCTGTTCGTGCTCCTTTTTTAGACTCCACTTATGTTCAATGTGAACAAACTGGCAAGCCCAGATGGGTTTCGATCCTCTCTTCGCTTGCAAATATGAGGAAGAAGATTGGTCGATGATCTGAAATGTCAGATTTAATCTCAGTAAGGTTTCGGCGCCAGTGGCACAGTTGCAATCTGGTTCGATTGCCAGTGACCAAGTGCCGCCCTTACAAGGGGGAGTACTCTAGATTTGGTCCAACCTAGCTAGAACCGACCTGAATTACCCGGTTTCAAGCTGGTTCAAGGAAGAGCTAGTCTGAGCTACAAATACTATTACATGAGTGCTCCGATTTGATTTTCATAAAAGAAACTGGTTATTGGTGTTTCCAGGCCGATTTTGCTCGTTAGGTTTCATGTTTCAACCTTAGAACCGACTCACCCTAGCTGCCGCTAAGCCTCCTCTTCCCAATCTACCTCTCTTTCCTTTTTAACAGAAATGCACCTCGTAATTGTGGAAAACGTGCATATGATGAACACTTGTTCATCGACTGGCGAAGAGCTTAGCAGGCTTATCGACACAAAGGTCTCGAGTTCACGGGCCATTTTTGAGACAAAATTTAGTTTGGGGGAATTATGACAAAACAACCCCACTTCTGAAAACTTTTAGATGGTTATGTTTCATAATTGTGTATATTCCAAAAATAAGTATTAGTGACTGCATAAAATGAGACGGTTTTAGATAGAAAATCCACATCTCGCTGCCAAGGGCACGATTTGTTTGATGAAAATTACGGAACTATTTGTTACATATTTGACATACTAGCTAAAAACCATGATTTGTTTTTTCACCAATTACATAATTTGTTTGATGTGGAGCTTGCTTTATCACCAATTACATGATTTCCCAATTTTTATTTTTATTTTTTTAATTTTCGACCTAGTTTTAATCACTTCAAAACAGTGATAGGACAAAACACAAACAAACGACGAAGAACTCTGGGAAAATGAAAAAAGTGAATCTTTTGCACGATTTTATCAATCCTCGACGAAATAATAACAAACAAGCTTATAACACAGGTTTGTTGTGGGAATTTTTTGCATTCCAAGGAACAAATAAATATGCTTGATTCACCCAAAAACATATGAGCAAAAAGTAGGCCGATTCCTTGGTACCTTGAAATTGGTTCCCGGTTCGGAAAACCAGGAATCAACTCTAACGATGTAAATTTTGGTTCATTAGTCTAGAACCTACTTAACTAGAACTGATCATCGTAATTTGGATGCATGCCTAGAGTTGAAAAGTGAAAAAAGAAAACCTGTAACAACATGATAGTCTACATTTGACAATTAAATGGTGTTAGAGGATTAATAACAAAATTATCTGTCGTCACAAAAAAAAAAACAAAAAACAAAAACAAAAACAAAAAAATGTACACGCTTTACCAATAAATATATGTCAAAAAATAAAGAGAATAAAATTATTAGCTGTAGGACTTTTTTTTATGTAGAAAAGTCCACAACTAATGAAATTCCAATTATAGTATAATTGATGAGAACAAAGTCCTTCATTTATTAATAGTCCAATGACTTTAAAGTTGATCAAAGCAGTGTAGGTCAATAACGACGGAAAGTAGGAAGCGCTACATTCTAAATCAATGGGGGCAAGTGATAAAAAGGGCGATTTTAAAGATCTAATCATTTTGCGACATGCGTCATTCATAAGCCAGCGAGTAAATATTATGTTAGATTGGTCTTGAATATTCGATGCAAGAATATACTTAATTTACGACAGGTTAATCTTGATAAGACATCATCATACTGATAATCTACAATTTTGGGTGTTTAATGGCCTTAAAATGGTATGCATGCAATTTGTCGCCCCTTTCATCATCTGTCATCCATGGACTGTTACCCATTTAATACTATTAACGACTCCTCGACCGTAACATATATATATATATATATAGTAAGCTGGGAATTAGATGTACTTCTTCCTCACTTCTATCTACAAATACACTAATCTCAACTTTAAGATCAATCTCCTAGTGAAGTCACAAATCAAGCTCGTGACTCCCAGTTCTAGCTTCAACACATAGTCTTAGGCCCATGCACCGTACTGAAAATCTTGCTAACATATCTCTAGATTAATTTTATAAATCGGTCATTAGCATATTTGGTGTTTTTTTTTCCCACAATTGCTATGATGAATAGGTCGACTTCTGTAATTGCATAGTTCACCATTTCTAGAATCTTTCTTAGCAATTAAATCCCCTTGATCTTCGCTGGGAACCAAATTACAAGAATGGAGCATAGTGATGTCAAGCCTTTTTAGAAAAAGCACCGAGTTATTGCATGGATATCATCCTCGGTCAAATTCACACCCTCTCGCACTACATTTCTTAGAGCTTCCTATTCAGGCCGAACCGATTTGAGAAGAAGAGGTCTCTCACCCACAGCGGCGACCAAGAGAGCACGGCGAAGAGGCCGGTCATGTGGCCGAACACGATCTGCCGAGGCGGCCTCGGGCTCAAGACCTTGCTCACCACGTGCCTTGCGAACGTCGCGGCGTCCGTCGATTTTGTGCCCTGCGAAGCCCGCCCACGCTCCGCGATCGCCTCCGTGAAAGGCCTGTACAGGCTCCATCCGTGATCCCCCAGCTTCTCCGTGGTTGCGCTCCCGAAGTTCGACCTTATCGCCCCCGGGAGCACCTTGATTACGTTGATGCCGAAGGGACGGAGCTCCAGCCGCAGGGCGTCCGTCATGGCATGCACTGCGGCCTTGCTCGAGCAGTACGACCCGCCCCAAGGGGTCGGCACGGTCCCAACCACCCTCCCCACGTTCACGATATTGCCGCTCCGCCGGGCCGCTGAGAAGAAACAGAATCTAGAATATAACCTGTATGTGAGAAAGTTTCTGTGTACTGTAATTGTTGAATCAATCAATTGCAAACTTCATCATACATCTGTTCAGCCTTCTTCTAGTTCTATCTCACAGAACTCTAAGATATGAAGAAGATCAAAAGAAGAAACTAACGAAGGATCTCTTATTGAACACTTGGAGAGAAGCCTCAGATCAAGGAGATTCCCTTTCCTATAAACGAACAATCAATTCACTCTCTCTTCTACTTTACATTTTCCTCAGCCCTTTTTATACTAAGGCTTTTCTTCTTCAACTTCTTTTACAACAGATTTAACAACTCTTATTAACAGAACGATTAATCTTAGCCACTCGTGTAGCTTGATCAGCTTCTGATCTTGGTTTTAATCTGTTGTATAACCAGATCCTTCACGAGGATTGCCAGCTCAGCTTGGATCAAGGATTGCCAGCTCAGTTTTCAGCTTACTCCGGGCTTGCTCTGTTTTTGTCAGCTTCATTCCTCTGCTTCGTTTTCATCAGGTCAGCTTCTCTTCCTTTATCAGCTTCTCTGTTCTGTCTTTGTTTCTTAACATCCTCCCTCAAATTGGGAATGGGAAGAGCACAGATTCCCAATTTGACTCGTAGATAGGAATGTGTTACCCGTGTCAAAGGTTTTGTAAAGATATCAGCAAGTTGGTAATGACTTGGGACATATTGGACACGTAATGACCCAGAAGATACCTTCTCTCGAACAAAATGAAAATCTACTTCAATATGCTTTGTTCGAGCATGTAAGATAGGATTAGCAGTGAGTGATATAGCTGATTTATTATCACAGTATAGAGTAATAGGAGATGAAAGGAAGCAACCTATATCTCGCAAAACAAAGCTTATCCATGTGAGATCGCGATAGTTGATGCAAGAGCACGGTATTCAGCTTACGTCGGGATCTACTAACATGGTGGCTGCTTCTTTGCTGCCCAGGAGATAAGATTTGAACCAAGATATGTGCAAAACCCCGTTGTTGATCGTCTGGTTTCAGCACATCCTGCCCAGTCAGCATCCGAGAAGCCATAGAGATTCATAGTGCTTTGCGAGTGAATGAATAAGCCATATCGATTGTACCTTTAACATATCTCGCATACCCTTTTTAGTCTATGAAGATCTGCAACCGTAGGTGTCTTCATTTTCCGGCATAGTAGATTTGTGGCATAAGAAATGTCTGGTCGAGTTAATGTAAGGTGCGAAGACCCCAACTAGACTTCTATATTCTGCAGGATTAGATATAGCTATAGAGTCATTGATCAAGATAGTTGGTTTTAACGAAAGGGGAGTAGAAATTGGTTTAGACTCAAGCATATGGGCTCGGGTGAGAAGATCAAAGGCATATTTGGCTTGACACAGAAACAAATGTCTTTGAGTACGGACTTCGGTGCCAAGAAAATAATGGAGTGAACCAAGATCCTTCATATGAAACGAAGATGTAGAAGCGATAATAAGATTGGAGAGTATTTGAGATGAACTTCCAGTTAGAATGATATCATCAACATATAACAGTAGGAGGATTGTTTCTGTGCTAGTGTGTAGGACGAATAAAGAGGGATCGGTTGAGCTACAAAAGAATCCATATTCTAGTAGGAAGCTGCTGAACTTGTCAAACCAAGCTCGGGGAGCTTGTCTAAGCCCATAGAGAGATTTTCTGAGGAGACAAACATGATGGGGTTTCTGTAAGTCTTTAAAACCTGGTGGCTGTTCCATATGAACAGTTTCACTTAAATTGCCATGTAGGAAGGCATTTTTAACATCTAACTGTTGAACTTGCCTTGTTTCATCATTGCTATTGAGAGAATAATTCGAATTGTAGCATGCTTTACTACGGGGCTGAAGGTTTACGTGAAATCAAGACCTTCTTCTTGATGGAAACCTTTGGCTACAAGCCGAGCTTTGATCTATCTAAACTCCCATTAGGTGCAAGTTTTGTTTTAAACACCCATTTGCAGCCAATTACATTCATTTTATCGCTTCTAGGAACTAACTCCCGGTGTTGTTTTCATACAAAGCATCCATTTCTTCTTGCATTGCTTGATGCCATCCTTCGTGTGCTAAAGCGGACTTTGCGACTTTGGTTCAACGGAACACGATATTCAACTAGACATGCATATTTGGGATTTACTTTAACAATCCCTGATTTTAATCTAGTTTGCATAGGATGAGTAGACAATGTACCTTGAGTAGTCTCTGATACAGAACTGACCTGTCCTTGTTCTGTATTAATATGAGATGTTGTGTTAGAATCTTGACTCATAGACACTTGCTCTTCATTATTTGAATCCATCTGAACTGTTTCAGCATTATCAGGAGTGATTTGTAGCTCAGCATCAGATATTATATTTGGCTGTGATATATTTGTTGAATTGAGTATGCTGATCCCATTGTCCTGTATTTCTGGTACAATCTGGCTTGATTCAGTATTCGGCAAAGGCTGCAAAGATTTAATTGACTCATTAACTTGTGACTGAATCTGTTCTGTAGTTTTGGACATAGGAGACACCACTCCTCTTATCCATTGTTTGTATAGATCGACCCGCGATACTCGTAGTAGTTATTTGAGTAAATGGAAAGACCCTTTCATCAAACACGACATGTCTACTTATATAAACACGTCCATTAGTAGGCAACAAGCATACGTAACCTTTATGTTTTGCACTTGTACCCAAGAAACACACAGATGAGAGATCTTGGGTCAAATTTATGCTTCATATAAGGTCTCAAACAGGGATAGCATGCTGATCCAAAAACTCGTAGATGAGTATAACTTGGTTCTTTGTTTATGAAGCCTATAATGAGGAGATTTCATATGTAGTTTTGTTGAGGGAAGCAAATTGATTATATATGCTTGTTATAAAGGCATCTACCCGGTACTTTAATGGTACTTTTGCATGATACAGCATTGCTAACCCCAACTCAACTACATGTCGATGCTTTCTCTCCGAAATACCATTACTCGTCACGGTGTATAAGGACAAGAAATGTTATGTTTAATGCCATCTTTGTTGAGATGATTACGAAATTCAATGCTAGTGAATTCTCCTCCTCCATCACTACGAAAAACTTTGATCTTTTGATCAAGCTGATTTTCAACTAGTCTTTGAAACATAACAAACACATCATATACTTGACTTCTTTCTTATTGGATATATCCAACTAAATCGAGAAAAATCATCAACAAAGATGACATAGTAATGAAACTTCTGAACGAGATGGGATAGGTGATGGTCCCCATACATCACAATGTATCTTTTCTAGAGGAACATTAGAGATATGGTCTGATATAGGAAAAGACAGCTGAACTCTTAGCTATTTGACAACTTGCTACACATCTTTTGAGCTTTCGAATTACATTGTATTAGCTGTTGAGTTTGGAACTTTCCTTGTTTTTAAACTGGTATGAGCAAGTCTTTGATGCCAAATATCTTCTCCTACTTCATGTTGAGTCGAGTGAAGTATGCTTACGAGTTCTAGATTCCACTTGATACAAAATTTGATTTTCCTTCCTAGCTTCACCGTTGTATGATTGTAATTGTCCTTCATATACACCCCATACTTATCAAATATAAAGGAACAAGGATAGTCATCTTGGTAATTTTGATACGAGAAAGGAGATTCTTTTTGATTTCCAGGAACAATCAAAACATCTTTCAATGGTAATATGCTAGTTGTTGTGTTTAATGTTCCGTTCCCAATACATGAGATTGATAAACGGAGCCATCTCCTATCATAATCAGTATCATTACCTCTATATGCACATAGTTTCAAATCTTACCAGGATCTGCGGTAATATGAGATGTGGCTCCTGTGTCGGATACCATTCGAACCACATTGTTCTTCAATATGCATAGCTGCTAATGCAGTTGGTATGTCATCTTCTTGATATGAATTATCAAAGCGATACCGACCTAAGAGCTGTATGACTGGTCTTTTACTGATTTGACATTCCAGAGGACCATTACTCATTAGCTTTGTTTCCTGTATGCGCTTATCACCATTTAAGCCTTGTGGTGGATAAGATCTAACACCTTGATATCTCTGAGTAGAGTTTGTGTATGGTCTGAATCCCTGTCCATAGTTAGACCAATTATTCTTACTGATCTGATCTTGTCTTGTTGGATTCAGATTATTCATTCTACTTTGTTGATTTCTTCCTATTCCAGTGATATTATTTCCTCGATCTCTTCTGTTGATGAATTGTCCTTTACCATAATTGTATCTTCCTTGAATACTTTCTCCTTGGCTTCTGGGATTAAACTTCTGCAAACCTATTTCAGTCTTTCTTTGTCCATAATATGCTAGGTTTGTATTGTATTGATTCACAGGATATGTTTGCAATCTGGTTTCAAATCTTTCAAGCTGAGAGATAACTTCATCATATTCTGGCTGGGGTTTGAGGCGGTACATAGTTGTTCTAAAGGTCTCATATTCGGGACCTAACCCTTCAAGTATACCAAACATCCTAGTTATATCATCAACAAGCTTTCCAATAGCATTCAATTGATCACGAGATAGTCTTAAATTCTCGAAGATATTCACTCGAAGTCTATCTCTTTTTCTACATGCTGTAATTTCCCTCTTAACTCAAATTCTTTTTGCTACGTTTTACGAGTAAATCGATTGATAAGTGCCTGATATACCTCGAATGCAGTTTCTAACCCAATTATCAAACTCAAGATATTCTCTGACACTGCACCGCTTATCCATGATGAGATTAACTGATCTGTTTTTATCCAATCCAGGTGATCAGGATTCATCTCTTCCCAACCTCGCTTTGTATCATTTGTGCGGAGGTAATGTTTCACCATTAATGAAGCCAATTAGATCTTGACTTTTCGAAACCTCTAAATTGTGCTTGCCATAATAGAAAATTCTCTTCATTCGGCTTGATTGTAACAAAGTTTGCTATGTTCACATGGATAGGAAACGGATACTTCTGCAATCTAGTTGCCATTATATCTTCGAGAAAAAAACTTTGAAGATTCGAAGAAACACTCAAGTAATATTTCGGAGATCTTATCCGAATCAACCAACTCTTCGTATTGTCTTGCTCATACAATCTCTATACTGAGACTTTCGGTAATACAATCATTAGATCTACAATTTCCGGAGGAAAGCTCGATACCATGAGAAGAAACGAGAATCTAGAATATAACCTGTATGTGAGAAAGTTTTACGTATACTGTAATTGTTGAATCAATCAATTGCAAACTTCATCATACATCTGTTCAGCCTTCTTCTAGTTCTATCTCACGAACTCTAAGATATGAAGAAGATCAAAAGAAGAAACTAACGAAGGATCTCTTATTGAACACTTGGAGAGAAGCCTCGAGATCAAGGAGATTCCCTTTCCTATAAACGAACAATCAATTCACTCTCTCTTCTACTTTACATTTTCCTCAGCCCTTTTTATACTAAGGCTTTTCTTCTTCAACTTCTTTTACAACAGATTTAACAACTCTTATTAACAGAACGATTAATCTTAGCCACTCGTGTAGCTTGATCAGCTTCTGATCTTGGTTTTAATCTGTTGTATAACCAGATCCTTCACGAGGATTGCCAGCTCAGCTTGGATCAAGGATTGCCAGCTCAGTTTTCAGCTTACTCCGAGCTTGCTCTGTTTTTGTCAGCTTCATTCCTCTGCTTCGTTTTCATCAGGTCAGCTTCTCTTCCTTTATCAGCTTCTCTGTTCTGTCTTTGTTTCTTAACAGCCATGTGGGGCACCACTTTCTGGACCAATCTAAGCTGCCCTAGTGTGTTGATCTCCCAAGCATTCCGGATCGCCTCCAAGGGCAACTCCGCCAGCGGCCCCACGCTCCCGATCCCAGCATTGTTGATGAGGACGTCGATCCGGCCATACTTGGATATGATGCCCTCGATCCCCGACGCCACGCTTTCGTCGGACGTGACGTCGAGCTCGAGGGCTTCCACGCCATGGCTGGACTCGAGTTCCAACATGTCTTTCATGCACCGAGGGATGTCGGAGGCGAAGACACGGCAGTTCCGCTCGGCCAGCGCCTTGCAGTACTCGTGGCCTATGCCGCCCTTGGCGCACCCGGTGACAAGAGCCACCATCCGATCCCCCATGACACTCTCTCTCTCTCTCTTGGTGGTTGCCGAGGTCCGCAAGTGCCTAGGACGAAGTAGTTGAAGGTCGTACTTAGGATCGTAAATCGTGTTTAGGACAAAGCAGTTTAAGGTCTTTTTTAGGATCGTAAATCACTTACTTTATATATAGGAGATTTCTAAGGAATCTAGGAGAGTTTTGGTGAGTTGAACTAGGCGTCGCTGATTCGACTATGCGAGTTGGCGCATATTCGCCACATATGAACAAAGATGAAGCCGGCGAATCATCGTTTCTTTGGGCAATGAAAAGACACCATGGACGGCTTCTATTTTTCTGCTATCTAGAAGTCGAGCATATGGAAACGAATGTGTCTCCTTTTGTTTGTACAACGTAGCCTGTCGCAGTCATTGAGAAGGCTCTCTAGGTCCCCAGCAATCAAGAAATGGTTAACATTGTAAATAGCGATATCATTGGTGGCCTCATGTGTACTAAAAGTCTTAAAATTTATCATGGAAGTACAATGAGTGCTAAAACTTTCAAAAAATACAATCGAGTCCTAAAACATGTTAAGTTGATACAATTAAGTCATGTTATTAACTCTGTTCAGCTTGACAAATGAAAAATACCAGCAAGTTTTGGGACTTTATCACATCCCTTGATATTCTAAAGTTTCAAATAATATTTTTGTATTAGACAAAATGTTATCTTATTCTTATTGTTTGCATTAGTCTTTATATTGAATCATGAAGCGTCTCCTTAGGTCACAATACAATATCGATTGGCCGTTCATTACACATATACGTAATATTTAAAAATAATTTGATCCACTATTAGGTTTGTCTTGTTTTTCCATATTCAATATGAGCCCAAATTTTCTCTCGCTAGGTTTAATATTGTGGACTTTCTAATATGTTTTGAAAATTGACAAAACATTTCATAAGTGTCTATTAAATCCGACGAAAGTATTTTCAGGTGTATTCTTGAAGAAACGATGTTCAAACTTTGTTATGAATATCACGAACTCAGAGATTTGTTCCTCTAATCAAGAAATTCTTAACATCATCAGATTCAAAAACTTATCAAGACGTTCTGGCTGCTTACATAAAAGACATTAAGGTTATTTAAATTATAAAGACAACAATAAAGTTTGCATGAGTGTTGTCAAGATAGACGTACATCTTTAGACATTACGAGAAGTATTTTTAGATGATTGGAATATTCATAATCAGTTTGGGTTATGTGAAGCGCAATGATTAGTAATTTGGTTTGGATTTCTTTCTAAAAATATATTGATATCAAAGAAATATTGTCACGCCCCGATCCTCTGAGCACATGTTTATCCCTCACTTTGGTCGAATAATAGTGACATCTCAGAACGCATCATCGACCATTTCATTTTAATACGTAAGCAGAAGCATCTAATAAAATCTTCAGACAATAAAACGACGGGATAGGAAAGTAGGACTCCAAGTTTTTACACTTTAAAGGTCACCACACCTATATACATTGCAAATCAAAGTGCAAATTATACAAGGCGAATTATTAAGTCAGGTTTTAAACCACAAGTTCATAAAACAAGATCTGCAAAAAGGGAATCAACTCCCATCAAAAGAGAATTGCCCTATGACTAACTAATTCAATATGATCGTCAATTCTTCAGGCTTCACCATCTACACTTCGGGTCTCTGGTCCTTCACCAATATCATCTAAGAACCTGAAAATAGTTATTCAATAACAAGTGAGACAATGTCTCAGCAAGTTCTACCCCCTAAGACTCGATTAGTAGGCCAATACATTTTAGAGGCTGCCTAAGCACAACACAGATTAGAGGACTTACCTTGCCCTCATATTCCCCTGCAATTTAATATAGTTCAAATAGGCACCTATCACTCACCACAGATCGAAACATCGATCCATCGACCTAGTCAATTATATATGTCAATCAGACCATTCCCCCGTCGTTCCATTCAATACTGTCCATTCTCTAAGATAACCTATCGAGCTACCGAGCCAGTATATTATATGATTCATTCTCCGAGATGACGCACTAAGTCACCGAGCCGCTATAATATACTATTCATTCTCCAAGATAACCTATCGAGTTACTGAGCTAGTATTATAATATTCATTCTCCGATATGACATATAGAGTCACCGAGTATATTCATCATAACGTACATCCTCCAAGATGACATGTCGAGTCATCGAGTCGTTATGGCATGTCGTCCTTTTTCCAAGATGACCTATAGAGTCATCGAGCCGACATTTCATACTGTCCTTTCTCTAAGATGACCTATATGATCGTTGAGCTGATATAATATAACATTCAGATAGTACATCTATTTGCCATTTTTATCAATATACCGTCATTTCTCCAAGATGACCTATAGAGTCACCGAGCCGATATAATATGTTATTTTGATTGTACAATCAATTTGTCATTTCTATCATTCCCGATAAAAATACACATGTATGGGTACACGGCCGGCCTTAGTCAAAATACAAGGTTTTCACTTTCGAATTTCCCACTATTTTCAGTAGTCCCCAAAATAGATTTTTGGCGCTATAGACCAATACCTGATAATCTTCCCATTTAATTACCAAATTATCCAATTCTTTTCTATTTGAATAAAATACCCATTCACACCATTTCACTCAATTTGCATAATCAGGTACTCAGATAAATAAACAAAGAGCACCACTGCAATTAGCACGTAATTCCGATCGTCAGCTATCCCAGCTTGATTTCTGGAAAATAAATAAATAAATAAATAAATAAATAATTATAAAAAAATTAATTATTAAATAGCAATAATTCCAACTTAGGCCCGTAATGCCTAATTGGACTCCGAAACGGACCCGGAAAAATTCCAAGGTTTATTCAATAAATACTCGAGCTTATTTACTCGCTAATTACACTAACCATTTGCCTAACATGCATAGGTAAATCCCTAATTTAATTATTCTAATCTAATTTATCCACCTAATTGCACTTAATTAAATCTAATCAACCCTTAAGCATCATTAGCAAACTAAGTAAGGATTAGTGAGCAAAACTCACCCATTTAACAATCTATTCGGATTGAAACGTCGAGAACGAAGTGAAGGTCACTTTTCTCCAAAGCAAGCCTAGGATTTGAGGTTCACAAACACCTCAAAGCTGGCTTGGAAGCTTGCTAGAAACCCACTTTTCTGCTTGCTGAATAGGGCTGGAAAATAGAAGAAAACAAGCTGGCTTGGTGCTATGAGGGCAACAGTGGATCGGTGGAGGCTTTCGGCGGTTTGGAGGGTGGTCCACGGGCTCACGGTGGCTGTAGGAGCTCGGGATGGCTCCATCAGACCCACAACAGTTGCTGGATCACGTGAGAGGTGAGAGGGGCGACGAGATCAGGCGGTGGCGTGTGCGGGCAAGGCGGCGTGGCTTCAGCGGAAGAATGACAACGGCACAGTGGTCTTGACGTGCGATGGCTACAGCTGGTTCTGCTATGCGTGCTGGCTATTGTGGATGCCAAAAATGGAGGGGAGAGGGACGATGGATGCAACTTGAGGGAGAAAGGGAGAAAGATAAGGTTGGACGGCCCCTTGGCCTTGAATTTCCACAAAATTGTCCCTCTAAAGGCTCATCCTAGGCCAAGCATCTTCCTTGGCTGTCCATGACCCACCAAGGCACACCCACAACTCTTGAAATGGTGCATTTCGGCTAGGCTAAGGGGGGCATACGAATTTGTTATAATTCACCATCAATTAGATACTTGATTCACTTCAATTCAACCTCATTTGGCTATCATGATTTCATTTGGCACCTCAATGCTTCAATTGACATTTTTCCTCATCCATGAATCCATCTTGCATTCTAATTTTTCAACAAAAAATAATTTCCGGCCTTTTCCGAACAAAAGCGGTCATATGCCAACTTTTTTCTAAAAGTTTTGGGTTACAGAAAAATCTTCTGAAACTGAGTCGGCGTTTTTAGAATTTATTGTGACATGATCGAATCTTCAATTTCTGAAATCGGACTTGAATTCGAGGTTAATTTCACTTAGGCGTGTTTTTAGCATGACCTAGGCTACTAAGTAGTTTTCAGAGATTTTTAGTGCAAATGACTCATGATCGATTTTTTTCGAGCCACAATGAACCCACTCGACACATTGATAACTCTCGGTTATCGTAAAAATCTCAAGAATTCAAATACGGACACAAGATATCAAAACGACAGAAGAATCGGTCTAGTGTTGGTCGACAAGAATTTTCCAATTTAGTGGTGTCACCCAGATTAGCCACACATCTCAGTCGAATAGGCATATCTCTGATCTCAAATCGATTTTTAATTGTGCCGTTATGGCCTCTAAAGATGAGCACAATCGAGAAGTCGATTCTTGGTCGAATTTTCAAATTTATTGCATTAAAATTTCTTAATAGCTTCCCTGAATAGTCTAGTTATCTCGAGAATGATCAGCTCGAGAACAACCTCATAGGCGCGTCAATGAAATGCCCAATTTATTCAATAGAAAACAAGACTGAAAATCTAGGATGTCACAAATATTTCACTCTTAATGGATATTTAATTTGTTAACTAACCGTGATGATTGCAACCTTACCCCCTAAGAAAAATAATGGCTTAAACCAAAATATAATTAATCGGGATTGATAATTTGACATTGGAACAAGAACAATGGCATGAAAATCAAAATTGGACCAATGAAGAAATTTGGAATTTATCTTCTTTCACTTTTTTTTTTTTTTTAAAGAAAACAAAGGGCAGCTTGCATTTCTTTTCCACTAAAATTGACCAGAATATTAAATTATTACTAACTCGTCGATCAAGATATCAATGGGTTCTGCATAAATGTAGTGGCCTTCTTAAGCTTTTCGGCCTGTAAATTTGATTAAAATGTAAAGACCTACCAATTTCAAAGATTATCTTCTATTGGATGTAGTTATAATAAAAATGGCTAGGACACGAATGTCCCCGTCCTCGACGAGAGTGAATTTGAGAGCGACTCGACAGAGGTGAAGTTCATCTTTAGTGCATCGAACTAAGTAATTCTCTTTTTCGTGTGCGCGCATGGAGAGCTGTGCTCATATCAATCTCGAACTTCTGTGATGATGACATAGAAAATGTCTTTAGCTAATCTTATATATATATATATAGACGGCTTCAATCTGCATAATAATCACGTCTTGTTGCAATTATTGTAAGGGCCGACCTTTGGCCCCACTTACTAACGATATTGTCTACTTTGGGCTAGAATCCACACGGTTTTCAAACATATCGTTAATAGTTAAAACCGGTACCCACTCCGCCATCCTCACAAGGTGTCCTCATTATAGGCCCATCAACTTCCTAATTCGTTCCTGTATCACATGTTTCCAGCTAAGCTTGGCTTTGATACCATTGTAAGGGCTGATCTTTGGCCTCACTTGCCAACAATATTGTCCGCTTTAGGCTTTAAAATGCGTCGCTGGTAATTAAGATCAGTGCCACTTCTTAAATAGCAAATCACCTCATATTTTCAGGTGATGTGGGATTCGGTTCATTTCTGCCCCCATCATCGTTCTCATGAGGCGTGTTCCTAGTCCATCCCTTGTAGGACTGGGTCATTATAGTTGTAGAGCCAGTAAAATCATTGGTTGGCTCCTAATGTAACCTCACCTCTTCTCATAACAAGAAAATCTATATGGGATGTGGAACAATGACCACATTCTTGATGCCCATATCATTCGATCTTTAACATCGTCTATGAAAATAGCTTTTCACGTTGGTGTGGCGCCAACAAATAGACTAACCTATGTTCACGTGGTCACTCTCACATAAATTTGCCTTGTGAGCAGTCTTAGTAATTAGATCATGTGAGTCTTACATGAAATCCACAATATCAAATGACCAAGATGAAACAAATTCACATAGAAGAATGCTTAGATCTGATGACCCGCGATGCCAGTTTTTCTGCAAACTCGCTGTCCTTGTTGCTCTCTTTCAATTGCTTTGCAGTCCTATGCAGATGTCATTGTCTCTGAACTGCAAGGGCTGTAGGCATCCGAAGGCCAACAGTGGTCATGTCCCATTCAAGAAAGATTCTCTTCTCCATGCAACTGGTCGATGCACTTCCGGTAGGCAATGCCATTTTTACTTTCTTCAGCTTTTTCAGTGTTTCATTTAGCTTCCTTTTTCTTTATTTGATAGACGGCTGCCCCGAGAGTACGTACATATGTTTAAAGTCACTGGACTCCCTTTATTTCAACTTGTTTTCCCCATGCAAATTTACCATATCATTCAAATGTTTGAAAAAGATTTTGTGAAAATGCACATACGGATTTAACGTGTTCATATTTGCAATTTACAAAAATTTCAATTGTTTGGATTCTAAAAATATCAAATTGCCTCGCAAAATTTTGATTAAGTAGAAAGTAAAAAAGAAAATTTTAACGAGATGTGTGACATAAAATAGTAGCAAAAGCCAATTGATTTCTTATACATATGAAAGAAAGGGAAAATATCGAAAATCGTGTCTAAAGCGGATCTTTTTATCCACACTAGATTCTTGATCAATTTGATTTTGGATTTCAACTCAATAGCAAATGTAGCTGCTTTCTAGAAGCATAAAAGAAATTATGACTACAATTGATGCAAAGCCACTTCTTAATTGGAAATAATATATCGTTTTCCAATTATTGGTGGAAAACTTGGTAAATACGTAGCGTTGCGAACTAAAACTCCATCGTGACCAGCGTCGTTCGCGATTCGATAAAGGTCAACTTTACCATTCTTGGAATATACTAGATATGGGCCGTAGTTTGCCCCATCCATCAAAGGCCAGTCGCCACGTGCTCTGCACATCTCTGACGTCTAAATTGAAGATGGTGCACAAAGGGAAAGTTCTGAACCAAATTTTATGAAAAAAGCTAAATCATTGGGAAGATGAAATTGAAAATTGTATGGTGGGATTGCTTTCAAGGAATAGAGTTCTATGGAGTAGTCTTGATATATATTAGTCCATTCTATATAAACCATTAGCTGATGTGAATCTTACATCTTAATATGAATTACTTGTATGATCAAATAGAGATTGACGTGATTTAATGCCCCATGTGAAATGTGCCAACATCAGCCCTGAGAACGAGAATCAAATAGTTTCCCCTATCTTTCTTTATGTACAGGACGTGCTTTTCATGTCGGCTTTAATTGGAAACATTGGGCATGGAGATGTCCTTTGAAGTTTCTACTTCTTCTTTTCCCCCCCTATTTTGGCTTTTGTCTTCGTCGCAGCACAAAGAATGAGACGGGGGATGTCATGTTTGGTCAGGTTTTCTCACTGCATTGTCTTTATGGTAAATTCTTTATCAGATTCGACTCCTAGACATAACGACGACCACCCAACTAGTTCACACTTCCACATGGAAGCTCTTTATTTCCCATCTTTGCAACGAAAGAAACAGGAGCAAATGAGAAAGGAAGAGAAGGTTGATGATAGTGTCGTACATCAGCCATAGAGTTATATCAGCTTTTTTTTTTATCTTTTTAATAAGTATGGAGCTAAATCAGTGGACAAGGATTACAACACTGCTATTGAGCGTTGTCGGGTCAAATTTTCGGCCTAATTTCGGACTCCCCACCAGTGCTCAAATAAAATAACTAGGAAAAGGGAACGAAGAAAAAATTAGTACACTAAGGAAATGATCAACCCCCAAATCATCAACTGCACATATCAAGGAAAAATCAGTACACTAAAGTTGCTACATTTTATTTTGTTTAGATGTTGAAAATATGCAACAGCAGCTTAACAGTCGTTAACCTCGACTTATCTTTTCCCCAATAGGGCCCTTCTAGACACCGGCATGGTTAAATCATTTTCGAAAAGGAAAAGGAAATCCATCTTCAAAGCATGTCTCAAGCAATCAGCCCCGCCAATGCAGGTAATCATCGGTGATGGATGCCGATTCTCAGCAGCATCTAATTACAATTTTAGTCAAGTAGAACATTCTTAAATGAAACAATAGATGATGATGCATCATTTCTGTTTTGATGTTGGGGACTGAGGGACATCTTGTACTTAAGTCAATTTGGGCCTTTAGTCCTCTAGTCCCTTTTAGTTGATGATCAAAGAATAATTTACGTATCCCCTGAGGCGAACGTATGTTCAGAAGAGAAGAACAAGTATATCACTTGAGCTCACTGCTCCAAGAATCATGATGAAATCAACACGACCACTATCTAACATATCGGGAGTTCAATGAAGGACAAAACATTCTCACATTATTGACTGAGCAATTGCATAGCACTCCAGCATCCTGCGTCGGATGTCCTGAATATCTGGCCAAAATTTATCAAATTTTCGCTCTACTTGAAAACACCCCAGTATTCTACATGATGCGGGCATTGTACTAGTCTCAGGGGCCTATCATATTACAAATACAACATTCGCATCTTACGAGCACCTTATGCAGAAAGTTAACTCCAAACTAATAAATTAGGGTCATTCTCAAAGAGGCATATCTCCACATGATATGCGCATGTATTATTGTACAAATTTGAGTGTGACTATATGATGCAAGCTTTGCAGTATCGGATGTATAATGATACAAGTCAAAGGCATATTTCTACATGAATTACATATATGTATGTGACAAATGGTGCTGCCATATTTCTAGATTAAACAAATACATATAACATGTGCGCGTGTACCAAGAACTCTATGATACAGGGACTTTGCAGCAGACATCAAAAATATCATCTAGAGGGGCATGATCGCCAGTTCCTTCATCTTTCCTAGCATACAACAGTTGCTTGCCCTTGAAGACAAGCATTCCACCCTGGCACAAGAAATATGAACCTAATTAAAGCATAACACCAAGAATTCTAACCTACACGTGTAAAGTTTGGCTGATCCAACCTGTTGGAGAACAGTACTTCGGTCATCAGGTGTGGCTCCAATGGTATAATTCTTCGCAGCTTTCTGAATAGAATCAAACCTGGAAAAGACCTTTGCCTGTCATGAAAGAAAAGGTGAGCTACATATTGTGAATAAAAGCTTCATATGATGGGAAGAGGTTGAACAGAGAAGCAAGAAGTAAGCTGAGGCTTACACTCGCTGGATTGAAGAATGTGCGGCCAAGACCATAGTACAAGCCCAAAACATCATATGACTGAAGCATAGAAACATGGAAAGGTTAAGCTAAAGTTTAAAGAGAATATTCTAATAGATGTGCTCATACTTAACCTTGCGATCAGGATCAGCATACAGGCAATCCATCGGAAACGGTAACTGAGAGTTGTGACACGAGGAAAAGTAGGTCAGCTGAGATAATCATCTGGAGTATATGCCAGGCAAATCACAGAATATTAAAATAAAGAAAGTAGACAGAGTTGACATTCTCCTGTTGATCAATGAAAGTTGCATTCTCCCAAGGCATGTCCAAAAGTCTACTGCTCTTCACTCTTTAAGCGTCTAAAAATAGCCGATCCACATAAGACTGGCAAATCAAACACAGCATGCTAGCAGAATACTCGTAATGTCATGAATTAGGTGAGGGAAAGAATCCAAAGAACATGGTGTAACTAGAAAATCTTTCAACCAAACTAGCTTTCTTAAGATAAAGCTAACCATATAGCATTCAAGCTTAAGGGTAGAGGCTTGGCTCTGGTGTGTCATTTTAGGTTATTCTCAAAAAGGAACTAAAGAGAATAAGCGTCTCAATGCAAATACATGATTACTAAGGGTCACTTCTATTCCACCCAAATGAGAAAGGATGCCACATACCAATGGTAAAATCGGATGTCCAACATTCATTACATAAGAATCAATGGCAGCTCTTCATGTTGTTGAGATGAACCCACTCAACATAAATTTGTTTTCAATAACTATGAACTTTTTCCTATTTACCTATTTGATCCCGCCATTTTAATAGCCACTGACGCCACTATATTTTCCAACAATAAATATGATACTGATTAATAGAAACCAACAATCCAAATTATAACCCACTTGACAATTCAGATGCTCAATCTGAAAAAGATTCGGTGAAGATTGAGAAGTTTAATCCATAGCCTTCTTCATTGCTTCTGAAAGTACGAACTAACTATCATTAACTTCAATTCAATCGCCATTCTTGCATGTGACTTAAGTTTCAAGGGTATTTTTGGGTTAGTTTTGGATTCTTTAGGTGGATTATGCAGTTATATGGTGATTTAGTTCAATCAACTGCAAAAGTTATGGCTTGAGTTTTAATGTGGTTTTAACTTCTATTGCTACTACGCATTTTATACAACTCTTGGTAGTTGAAATTCAAAGATATTCTCGGTTTGCTTCCATTTGAAAACTAATTATCTTATGATTCAACTTGGTCATGCACAAGAGTTATGACCCATATTTAATGCAATATTGGCCATAAAAAATTCATGGATGAAAATATCAACTTTAAAAATTGGGGGCAAAAATACAATATCAACTTTTAATGTGTATTTACTTTCTTATTCAATGAAATAAATTTATCCTTTTTCTTTGCCCCCAATTGCAAAAACCCCTTGCTCTGCCACTGATAAGAATAATCAAAGAACATCAATCACATGGGAGCCACACATTTAGAAGAAGCATTAACCTTAGAAGAGAATGAATGAGAGACAAACGAAGACATTGTACTTAGCATAAACCTCTCCTATTATATTTTGCTCAAGCATCACACAGATTAGCCAGGAAGAAGAAAAAGAAAAAAGACAAGATGTAGACCTATAACAATTTACAGGGCACATGCTTTCTTAGATTCAAGGACGGATTTATAATTCTTTCTAAGTCAAGCAAGCTAAATTATTTGTGTAAAAGTTTTTTACTAGTTGGGGCAAGCTAAACATTTGTCCAACAGTTATCCACGTGTTCAGGAAATGTGTATCTTTCAATCAATTATGCACAGTGCCTCTAACTTCTCTATTAACCCTTGCTAAGCAAAAAGAGAAAATGCTAAATTTTCCGGGACAAATTATATCTGAACACGTGGAAATCTGAAACTAGTTATCTGTTCCTTCATTCTGAAAAATAATAGCAGCACAATAGAGAAGTTTTAAGAGCAATTAATCCGAGCATGCTTTGGATTGACTTGGGACCGGGCAGTCATGTCAAATGGCAAACTCACAGGCTTGAACTATGTCTTATTTTGTAAGCTGGGTAAAGTTCATACAGCTGCACTAATATAAGGTAATAATGCAACCTCACTTGGTGTCTGCACGGCCGGGCAGGCAGGGGGGCCACCCCAATTGATCAAAAGATCGGCCCTTTCTTTTTTTTTTTTTTCCTGAAAAGGAGTCTTCTTTTCTTACAGTATATGAATCCAAATGTGTAATTATAAACAAATCAACAGAATAGTGATCAAATTCTACCAATTTCATTTAAACAAAGGAAGTTTGCACACTCCAATTTTGATCAGGCCATAATTTTGAACCCATAAAGTTACAGGCCTGAAAATACAATCCAAGCTCATTCAAAGCCCCCCACGTCGTGTTGCCAACGGGGAAAAGTGGTAGAGGCCCTCTTTAATCTCAAATCCACTGTTTTGCCAGTTTCTGCCTCTGAATTTGACTACTAAAATTTTTTCGGCAATATTGATGGTTAATTGCTAATTTTAACTTGTTCACAGATCACTGTTGGTTTCTAGAGTAAAAATTAAATTTTTTTTTTTGGTAACCGAGGACTTCACCATGGGCCCCCCTATGCCCGGACGACACCAAAGGGCCGGGCCCCTATACCTCGGGGGAGACTAATATAGAATCCTACCACCATGGCCCCCCACTTAAGATGCTAGCACCTGGAGATTCGAACTTGGGACCTCGGCGATGAGGAGCAAGCCTTGAACCATAATAGTAGCCCACCGGTGGGTTAGAGTAAAAATTAGTTAAAATCTCTTATTTTAAATTTTTTCTTAAGCTTTCAATATATGGTCAAAATCTCTGAATTCAGTAACATGGGCTTGTAACCAAGTGGATGAATTTCAGATTAGACCTTCTACTTTACAATGTTATTAGAAGGACCCTGTTGTTCCACTAGACCAACATTTGCCCCAGGGATGTATTCCTCTTACGAAGGAATTCATTGTATTCATCGAATGTACGGAGCTGGCTACAGTAGATTTCCTCACTTTCGTACATCCAATCTTTAGTTTAAAACACTTTCAAGAAGCATGAAAGTCTATTGTCTAAAACAATTGCAAGAGGCATGAAGTGTCCATCTACTTGGTAGAAAAGAAGTCAACTTCTTTACAAGCAAACCTAAGGTCTAAATTGAACAAGCGCAAGCGATAAGAAGTAACTTAGGGGTTTAAAAAGAAAGATTTCTTCAGTCTATTTTGTTTCTGAAGACATCCTAGCTCATGAGCTGGACTTCTTTCTGTTGAGTAAAGTAGAGATGTCATACGTGTTAGATGAATTTAAAGGTGAGAAGCGACGGTTCTCCCACAGTAGGGTTCACATCAATGTTTGGACAATGCTAAATGTCTCGTTTGCAGCTTTTCAATTTCAAAGTTCATTTCTGACCCAAAAAAAAAAAAAAAAAAAATCAAAGTTTATATATTGAAGCCCGACAAAAATTCAGGTCTTTCATGTAATTTTCAGTAAAAGGATGCTCATGTGGTACATGAGTCATTAAAATGTTTCAAACGACCTCAAATCTTGAACTGCGGAACAAATGAAGCCCCATATGCTGAAGCATGAGTGAGAGATCAAATTCTTAGCTTAATAACATCGATGTCCTCATTATAATTTTGATTCTCTATATTCAGATGACAACAGGCATGATTTCATTTAAAAGATGTCAATAACTAACCTTAAGATGATGGACAAATTAACCTGGAAATCATTCTTTGCTAATTATCTCAAATTAGATATTCATCAAGCTTATGAAGGGCCACTATTCAGCATGTCGCTAGTGAAATATTTAAGGAAGCAAAGGGATATCTGACCAAAAGAGTATTCCAATAACAGAAATATTTTTCTCATCATCCATTTATGGTGCCAATATGTGTATTTTATAAGTACAAACATCATACAGAGTCTTGTTATATCTGTATGGATGAATCACACTCATACAGAGTCTTGTTATATCTGTATGGATGAATCACACTCATACTAACTCCAGGGCTTCCTACATATACGCTGATGAAAAGATTTCTGCAATCAAAAGAAAGAAAAGGTACCCGTTCAGCAAGGCCAAACACAACGGATGAGCCATAGCAGAATCTCAGCCATCCAATTTTGCAGTAATAGCCAGAAATGAGCATCATTTACCAGCAGATACATCCAAAGTGTCTCAACATTGCTACAACAGCCACTCCCTAGAAGGCAATTATAATGTCAGACACTGGAGAGAGCAATTGTCCTTGAGATAAAAGCCAATATGAAGAAAAAGTGGTGAAGAAGATGTCTATTCAAGGAGAAGCAAATGAAACAACTGAGTCTAAAAAGAAGCAGCCGCAGCTGCTGGTGCATCATAAACTGTTTTCCTTTAGCTCCTCCAGCAGCGCGAATTGAAAAATTCAACAAACAGAACTCATTGACAAACTTCAGGGATTTCGCAACAATATCAAAAATTTGAGCACCGGCTGCTTCTTTTTACTAGCCAATACAACGAACTAGAATGTTGGATTAAAGCATAGGAATGGCAGGGCAGTCTCATCTTCTCATCTCATGCTACTCCCTCAACACTTCAATAGGGAATGATTCCCTGAAAAGGGGAATTCGACACCCAATCATCAGGACATCAAAGCCAACAGAAAAATGCTCTTCACATACAGCTTACTCCATTGTTACCATTGGCGGCCAAAGTATGCATCTTTTTAGACACACTTTATTCTAAAATTCAAGTATATCTTGCAGAAAGTAGCTCACAATCGTTTTGTGGGGGTTGAATTAGCGCCACAGTTGGCAAACGCCCAGAGCATAATTTCCCAAAAAGGCAATTGCGAGCGGATATTCAGGCGAAAATGAAATATGCAGGCAGGCTTATGCTGTTGTGAAGTTTGCCAATGCATGCCTGCGCGGGTTGAGGGGCAATGCTGGCATTGTCAAAGTGTGCATTTGTTGCTTCTCAGGTTTGGTGCCTTGAAAAAACTTATTGAGATCCAATCTTTTTTCTTCTTAATTCACACTGAAATGACTGATGATTTTCTTTATTGTTGTCCCCATTTTTTTCAGGGGAAAGAGCTTCCATTCTTTGCATCCAAAATCGCCTCAGTCATACTGGGGCTGATGAGGTTCTTCCCTTGGCCTGCTGAAGGAGTGCAAAAGGTCTAGAGTTTTAATATTCTTGAAATTTTTAGGTCTGCTTTGATTACATCAGAGGAAGATGAAGTTTTATAATTTCGGCCTTCATTTATTAACCTGTAGAGATGGTTGGGAAAGGCAAAGAAAGAGTTAACAGCAAGCATTCAGAAGGGCATTTCATTTAACAAGAATTAGGCTGGTTAAGGACGTGGCTTGTCCAAGGAAAAAGGTGTCCCCTGCATAGTTTCCCGCTATTTTCTACTCAAAATAGGTACTTGGAAATAAGTGGTTCAAACCAAACAAGATATCCAAGTTTATTTTGCCTACGTGGCATAGGAAACACGAAGGGTTTTCTTTTCCCGCATGCAGTGTACTCAAATGTTGGTCCGTGTACTAACATGGTGGACTGATGTTGGTGTATATCATTGTACTATGTCCATCTTTCTCGTGTTTCCAACTTTGAGATGCACCCATAATGTCGCCTCCAAGTAGCACTATCAGCTGTGCAATGCCGCAGTAAGCAAATGGTAGACGGAGGCTGCTGCACTGGGCTTGAAGTTTAAGAGACTCAATCGCAGCGTCTTGTGGCTTTATCCAGAAGATGTGACGGACAAATGAGCAAGAGGACCATCATAGAGGCTCTCCCGAATCATTTAATTGCTATTTTGTATTAGTGATTGTTATTGATTTTCTTCTCATGATGATGAGGGTGTTTATGGTCATAAATACTTGGTACTAACGCTCGAGTAGCAAAATTGTGCAAGATATCAATTTAGAGACTAGAGACAGTGCTATGAAAGCCTACAACTATTTTCTTTCCCAGGTAGACTTCTGATCTACTTTGTTCCTTGCAGGCAGAAGTACTGGGTCTTGATCCTAGAGAAGTCGATGTTCCAGTTGTTGGGGGTCATGCAGGAGTGACGATTTTACCTCTTTTATCTCAGGTTTGTGATGCATTTTTCCTGATGAGAACATCTTATATGCTTGACAGGGATGCTGTTAGAAATTGCACCTTTTCTTTAGAATGCTAAATGTACTAAAATTTTCAGAATCTGTAGGTTAAACCACCTTGTTCTTTCACCCCTCAAGAAATTGAGTACCTGACATCACGCATCCAAAATGGCAGGACAGAAGTTGTCGAGGTATATAAATTTCAATCTGTGATGGATTTGGACATCAAATTAGGCAGTGTTACCATCATATCACATTCCATTAGTCTCTTCAGTTTTGCATTTTCAGGTCGTAAAATAGTGCTTTAGCTGTTCTAGAGATGTTCATTTTCTTAAGGGCTTGTGACGAGCTTCTAAGTACTGAGGCTGCCTAAGGAGTACACTGTTACAAGCAAACATTTTTCTTCAGACACTGACTGCACGCTTAATCATGTTAGGGCTCTAATATCTTTAAATTTACTAGCCATTTCGAAGATACACTCTGCCAAGAACCTTCTTTATGAGAAAGATGAAATTTTGGCAAGAATTACATCATAGGTCCATGGGGACATATATCTTTCCCAAGTCAACTTTATGGCATGAAACCTTTGCCTATGCACTGTAACTAACAGAAGAGAGTTTGATATTATCTCTACTAGACGGTAGCCATTACTGCTACCCAAGGAAGTGTGTTAATATAAAGATTTTTGTCCGAATTATTGGGACACCTTGCGCGTGAAAGTATGTAGAAGGTGATCATTTTGTCTCGGGCTATTGGTGCAAGCAGTTGTGGAGAGTATCTTAGTTTCTGATTTTTTTTTTGTCTGGTCCTCATTAAGGAAAACAAAGGAAGGTAACAGAAAGAATGTAGAAACAGAGCACCATATACATCTTTTGATGTTATGGCTAAGAGAATGACATGCATTTTGACAATAAGAGGAGAGGTTCTTGTATGACAGGATTGTTAGATATATCAGATTTTCTAAAAGTGATTGTTGATGTCTAACCAGGACTGTATTTTTTTTCATCTATTTCCACAGTGAAACTATGACATGACATATTAGGCTTCGCTTCTCTGCTTCCTCACATTTTTTTCGTGAAGCCAACTGAATTGTGTATGCCTGTGCCCTGACAACTTTCAGGCTAAAGCTGGAGCTGGCACGGCAACTCTGTTGATGGTCATTCCTTGTTTGGCCTTTGAGATGTAGTCTGATCTCTTTCATGCACAGGAAATTTGATGACTATTTGATATGCAGACTCTTTTCACATGCTCATATAATGTGAAAATGAAATATGCAGGCACATGCTGCTGTGAAGTTTGCCGATGCATGCTTGCATGTGTTGAGGGGCGACGCTGGTACTGTCAAGTGTGCATTTGTTGCTTCTCAGGTTTGGTGCCTTGAGAGAACTTATCGAGATTGAAAAATCTTTATATTTTTCTCAAATACCAAATGAAATCACCAATGATTTTCTTTATTGTTGTCCCCATATTTCAGGTGACTCGGTTGTACAGGGGCTGAGGAGGTTCTGCCTCTTGGCCCATTGAATGAGTACAAAAGGTCTGGAATTTTAATAACCCTGAGATTTTTAGGTCTGCTTTGATTACACATTGAAGGAAGATGGAGTTTTCTAATTTTGGCTTTGTTTGTTAACCTGAAGAGCTGGCTTGGAAAAGGCAAAGAAAGAGTTAGCAGAGAGTATTCAGAAGGGCGTTTCATCTATCAAGAAGAGAGCGGGTTAAAGACGTTTCTTTTTGGAATGAAAGAGATGCCTCTTCATAGTTTCCAGTTATTTTCTACTTGGTTGTTGGTCTGCATCGCTGACGTTCGTATAAAAACACAGAGGTTTTTCTTTTCTTGAATGTAACGTACTCGAATGGTAATTTGTGTAATAACGAAGCGGACGGATGTTTGTATATTATAGTTCTATGTCCATCTTTCTCGCCTTCGTGTTTGCATCTGCCTTTTTCGACTTTCTTATGCACCTGCACCTGTAGTGTTGCCTTCAAGTCGCACTTCAATTTGGCAATGCTGCTATAAGCAAATGGAAGACAGAGGGAGCTGAATAAGCTGAAGCTCGTCTTTGACACTAGGCTTGAAGTCTGAGAGACTCGAGCAGCTTTTTGTGGCTTTATCCAGATGATTAAAGGGACAAATGAGCAAAGAGAGCCATTACAGTTACAGAGGCTCTTCTTGGTTAGTGGCCAGAGGGAGTTGAAATTATCAGTTGAACACGAGCAGAAGTTTGAGAATAATGCCTTTCCACCGATTCTCCCCAATCACCAGCAGCAATTTCTCGCACCAAGTTCTCTCTACGTGGAGCATTTATGATAAAGATTTGCCCATAGCAAAACATTGTCCGCTTTATATATATTTCCAATTTCTTTTGTAAAAAATAAATGATTTGAAAAATATTTTCTTAAAAATTATTAATCATATAGATTGAAATAAATTGAAATAATTAGTTAATAAATAATATTTTTATTGTCAATAACAATTTATATGTAAACATGATCGTGGACAATGAAGATTTTTTTTATTAATTCATTTTGATAAATGATACAAATAATTATTTTAAAGAAAATGTTTTCAAATTATTTATTTTTTGTGAATTAAACGAAATTTTAATATTTCATCGGAAGTTTCGAGGAGGTGTCTTTTTCTTTCTTTTTTTTTTTTTTTGGTTCGAATTTTTTCTTTTCACTTTTGAAAGTTCAAGTAAAATTTGTTCCGACAAGGAAAGTAACCTTAGCCCCAGAAAAGGACAACTCAGATAAATAAAAATAAGGCTAAAAGAGTACGCCTCTTCGGCCCTACAAGGTCTGTTCGCGGGAGCCAGAACCAAACCCTACAGTGTCTTGACTTTCAGAAACTTTTCTCCTCTCGAGTTCTCACTTTCAATCGGGCTCTCTTTTGATCTTCCCCTCTCTAATCTCGACTCAGTCGCTGTCTCATCTCGGTCGGCCGTCCATCAGCGCATCAGGTATTCTCTCTTTATATCGGCTTCATTTTTCGATTTCGTCGGTGGTTTGCCACAGCCAATCAATGGCTGCGAGTCGCGACTGAACATGCCCACCACCTTTTTTTCTTTCCTTTATTTTTAAACTTCCCCCGATTGATGTCTCCCCTCAACACATTGACAATTTTCGTCCTGCTCGATTCTGTCTCTAGTCTCGATTGCTTCGTCCGATGGCACCACCCAACAACACATCGAGAATGGAGTTCGAGGTGTTCCTGAGTTTCAGGGGACCGGATACTCGGGACAACTTTACTAGTTGCCTCTATCATGACATGATCGAGAAAGGAATCCGCGTCTTCAAAGACGATGAAGAGCTCCGAATCGGTGAGCAGATTGGCGGAAACCTTTTGCGAGCCCTTGATGACACTCAAATCTATATTCCCATCTTCTCTAAGGGCTTCGCTTCCAGTGCATGGTGCCTCCGTGAGGTTGCGCATATGGTAGATTGCACTTCAAAGTCGAATGGGAAGAAAGAGATCCTCCCCCTTTTCTTTGATGTGAAGCCGGATGATGTCAAGCTCAGAACTGAATTGTACAGTAATGCGTTGTCTGAGCATGAGAAGAAGTATGGACCCGATGAGGTGAAGCGCTGGAAGGCTGCTCTTCGTGAGGTTGCAACTAGACTAGGTTGGAACCGGGAAGGGAAAGAGTAAGTTTCCACAACTTATTCCAGCTATTAATTTTAATGTAATCTGAAAGAAACGCATTTTTTCTTGTAGATTTGAAAGTATCTTATATTCAATTTATCTTCTAGTCTGATAAAAAAAAAATTATCTTCTAGTAACTATAATTTCTCCCTATAATTGATACGATAGTTGAAAAAATTTAATGCGAATGTGGAAATCATTGTCAAGTTACAGTTAAATGCCAAGTTAGCATCCTGTTCCGTTGTCAAAAACCTAATAAAAAAAAATTAAATCGCGAAATAAATATCTTTCAACGTTTTAGAAAAAAGGTAAAGTAGAAACAACAAAAAGCCAGATATCAACGCTTATTCAGTGTTGATCAAACAGACTGATTTTGTCCTACAAGCATATGAAGTAATTATATGTTTGATCAGTCTAAAATATCGCCTGCGCATTAAAAGTAACTATAACTTATTTGATGAATATCAGTTTTCAACAAAGAACGATTTATCAATTTTACGTAGATAAGCAAGCACCCGAATCCGGTCACTTCTTCTCTACTATCACTAAAGGACCTATATAGACTGCTGGCGTTTCAACGGTGCTTTTTGCAAAAAAGAGCAGAGAAAAAAAAAATTCAAAACTTTTGCATCATATTTAGTAGCAGTAATAGTGTTATTACATTACGTGTTTTATAATTCCAATTTTAGGAGTATTTTGGAAATTCTGATAATATTGCTCCTCTATAACATGTTATTCATAAAACCAATTAGTGTAGAGGATTTACAGTTAACAAACCAAATAGCGTAATAGTGATTAAAGCCTTGTTAAATCTCAAGATAATAACTACATAGATGGGTACTAGAAGCAGCAATCTTGCATCACGCCCTCACTTTCTTCATAACAACAAATCTGAAAATGGGGAAAGTTTATTGACAACGTCTTAAGACATTTTTATCTACGTATCTCGCTGAGATGTGAACAGTCATGGCCAGATTAACGGTATATCTCGATGGTGTCTCCCAGATCTCAATGACATTGAGATGACATTGAGAGAGAGACAGAGAGGTGACTTGGAGACACGGCCTAAAGTGAACTTTCTATGTATTTTTATACGTATGAGAAGTAGATTCTATAACATGAATTAATTGATGCTGATATTGAATCTTTAAGACAAAGGCCAAATAACATGAATTTATCTATGATCTCGCTGAGATGTGAACAGTTTTAACTTTGCTCACTATATATGACAGAGACAGAGAGAGACAGAGACAGAGAGGTGACTTGGATGTAGTCTATAACATGAATTAATTGATGCTGATATTGAATCTTTAACTAGCTAAAGGCCAAGTTACTAAAGTTTTTATTTTTCATTTATTTAGTCTATGAATAAGTATTAGGACAAAATAGTTACAAAAATATTTCAGATTCCTATTCATTCTTTTTTCTTCCTCCATCAAACATGAAATGACCTAATTTCCTTTATTTCCATTCTTTTCTTTGTAAGCATACAGACAACGTTACCATCCAATTATTCCTTTATTTTGTTAACTCTCTGCTGTCAGTATCCATCATATTTCCCCTTCCTCTTAAATCACTGCATTGAAACTGAGTGTTAGTGTTTAAACACAGCCAATGGGCGTCTGGGCAGCAGCCGCAGCAGCTAATTTGAGCACTTCATGTTTTTAGATAATTATCATTGTAACTTGAGATTGTTACTTTCTTATGGGTTAAATTTTGTTATTTGAATAACTGCTACCGTTTGTAAACCTGTTGTAACATATTTAGCTTATCTTATTTAAATTGTACATGCTTGATAGTTAGGAAAAGTATGTTGTCAACATTTTCTTAATCTAAAATGTCTGGCAGATACGGGAAGCTTATAAAATTGATTGTTCGAGAAGTTCTGCTTAAGCTGAAGGTGAAGAGCAGAGATCTTCCCTACCATCTAGTTGAAGTGGGTGATCAAGAAGACATAGAAAAATTGTTGGATGTTGACTCTAATGGCGTACGTTTTGTTATTATCCATGGGATAGGTGGAATTGGTAAATCAACTCTTGCTAAGGTTATCTTCAACCGATTCTTGTCTAAATTCAATTACTCTAGTTTCCTTGAAGTTGTCCAACATCAAGATCTTTTAGAAGTGCAAAAGAAACTCTTATCCGACACACTGGGCTCAACCTCTGCTGACGGAATCCATGACACCCACGACGGGATCCATCGCATAAGAAATGGACTCAGTGGCAAGAAAGTTCTGGTTGTTGTCGATAATGTGGATGAGAAGAGGCAACTCGAAAGCCTTGCAGGTAGCTGCGATTGGTTCGGTTCCGGAAGTAGGATCATCGTCACAGTTAGGGACATACGTGCAGTACTAAATGAGGACAGACAGATGCGACCTAGCAATTACTTGGCCCACTCAGTAAATGAGATGTCTTTTTATCGAGCAATTCAGCTTTTTAGTAAACACGCATTTAGAAGTGATACTCCTCCTGAGAATTGCTACGATTTCTCGAAAGAAGTTGTTTTAAGCATAGGAAGGCTTCCTTTGACTTTGGAAGTCGTGGGTTCTCTTTTTGCCAACACGGACAGATCAAAGTGGGATGAGACATTGGAGGACTTAAAGCAAGGCCTGCCTAAAAATGTCCAAGAATCACTAATGATAAGCATCAACAAATTGAACACCATAGAAAAAGCCATATTCCTAGACATAGCATGTTTTTGCATCGGGGAGGATAAGACTTATGTGGACTACATGTGGCGTAGTAGCAACCATTCTCCACGTAGTGCAATTGATGTTCTTCTCCTCATGTCTTTGATAAAGATCAATAAGGTACAATTTTTTTTGGATGCATGATGAAGTTCGAGATCTAGGAAGGTACATCGTCAAGGAGGAGAATTTTGAAGATGCTGGAAAGCGCCGTTGGATGTGGATTGATGAAAATACTCTAGACATATTGAGGAGCGACGAGGTAAAAGTTATTAAGAGTAGAAGATATGGTCAATCCAGCCAAATCTCTGGTTGTGTTCCTTAAATTGAGAATGTCGATTGATGGCTTGCTTTGTTTTCTAACTTATAGAGAAATAAAAAGCAACTCTATATAATAAATAAATAAAAAAGTACATGTTTTCATGCCTTACTCATGTGAAATGAGAAGAAAGTGCACGCTCCAATTGGTAAGTGGGAATTCTTCATTTCTTGTTTCAGTGAGAATGAAAATAGATTCTTTGCTTCCTTGAAAAGGTGTTTAGTCTATGAAAAGACAGAGTAATCAACACCAAATATACATTTCTGAACATGCTTGGTTTGTCTTATTTTCAAGTTGAGAAGAAGAACACTAATTATCTTGTTATTACACGCCTTTGATTTAATTAGTTTGGGGTCAAAGAAGAACTACTGATATTGTTGACTACTTTGCATTAGTTTTTTGCTTCCTGTGTTGCATACTCATCTTTGTTCCCTGCTGCTATGGCAGGAAAAAGGAGCTGTACGTGCTCTTAGTTTGGGTATTAGTCATGACTTTACACCTAAAGAAATAGCATATTTGCCAAAATTGAGGTTCCTTGGAGGGCAAAGATTGAATTTTGTAGGTGACTTCAAAAATGTTCGTCCCAATTTGAGATGGCTTTCTTGGCGTGATTGCCCACGGGATTTTTCAGCAACAAATCTTTACCTGGAGAATTTGGTTGTGCTTGACCTTTCGGGGAGTGACATCACCTACGATTGGGGTGGATGGAGGCAAATCAAGGTACTAACACACCTCACTCATGTTCGCTCAAAATTCTATCAATTGATCTTCATCGTCTCAATACTTTTTTTCGACATGTAATTTGCCTTGTTTTTCTACTGTAGATGGCTAAAAAGTTGAAAATTCTAAATTTGATGGACTGCTGTTATTTAACCAAAACACCCGATTTTTCAGAGTTTGGCAAGTTGGAGAAATTGATTCTAAAAATTGTGAGAATTTGTCTACCATTGATAGCTCAATTGGAGAGCTAAAACTACTAAGTACTTTGAATATCGAAGGATGTGCATCCCTTGAAGGGTTGCCCGAAGAAATTGGCTATCTAGAATGCTTGTCAAAAATTAAAATGCCATGCAACGGCAACCTGTTCAAGCTTCCCGAGACACTAGGCAATCTAAAATATTTGACGAAGTTTAAAGTTCAAGGTCATGATAATATCAACCAAATTCCTCACTCCATTGGAAGGTTGAATCTCAAGCATTTGGTTTTGTCTTATTGCAAAAATCTTCATGAACTTCCAGATTCTATCGGGGAAATAGAATCATTGGTGAAGTTGGATTTAAATTACTCGGGGATCTCCGTTCTTCCTTATTCCATTGGAAAGTTAAAGAATCTCAACCATTTGTTTTTATCTAATTGCAAGAATTTGATGCAGCTTCCAGAATCTATTGGGGAGCTAGAATCATTGATGGAGTTGAATTTAAAATCCTCGGGATTTCCATTCTCCCTTATTCCATTGGAAAGTTAAAGAATCTCAACTGCTTGTTTTTATCTACTTGCAAGAATATGCTGCAACTTCCGGAATCTATCGGGGAACTAGAATCATTGGTGAACTTGAATTTAAGTATGTTGGGGATTTCCGTTCTCCCTTATTCCATTGGAAAGTTAAAGAATCTCAACTATTTGTCTTTATCTAATTGCAAGAATATACTGCAGCTTCCAGAATCTATCGGGGAGCTAGAATCATTAGTGATGTTGGATTTAAATGACTTGGGGATTTCTGTTCTCCCTTATTCCATTGGAAAGTTAAAAAATATCAACCACTTGCTTTTATCTACTTGCAAGAATATGCTGCAACTTATGGAATCTATCGGGGAGCTAGAATCATTGGTGGACTTGAATTTAAACTTCTCGGGGATTTCTGGTCTTCCTTATTCCATTGGAAAGTTAAAGAATCTCAACTATTTGTCTTTATTTGATTGTGAAATCTCCATGAACTTCCAGATCTATCGGAGAATAGAATCATTGTTATGTTGATTTAAATGACTCGGGATTTCCGTTCTCCCTTATTCCATTGGAAAGTTAAAGAATCTTAAGTATTTGCGTTTATCTGAATGTAAGAGTTTACATGAGCTTCCAGACTCCATTGGGGAACTAAAATCATTGGTTGAGTTAAATTTAAATCTATCGAGTATATCCTTCCTCCCTGATTCCATTGGAAGTTTAAATAATCTCAGGGATTTGTATTTATCCGAATGCAAAAATCTACATGAGCTTCCGGATTCTATTGGGGAACTAGAATCATTGGGCAAGTTAGACTTAAAACTCTCGGGTATATCTGTTCTTCCTAATTCCATTAGAAGGCTAAAGAATCTCCAGTATTTGTTTTTATCTGAATGCAATAATTTACATGAGTTTCTAAACTCTATGGGGGAACAAGAATCATTGGTCTTGCGGCATTTAAAACTCTCAGGAATCTCTATTCTTCCTGATTCCATTGGAAGGTTAACGAGTTCCGAGTATTTATCTTTTTATGGATGCAAGAATCTACTTGAGCTTCCAAACTCTATTGGAGAACTAGAAAAGTTGATTAGGTTGGATTTAAAACTCTCAGGAATCTCCATCCTTCCTAATTCCATTGGAAGGTTAAAGAATCTCCTTTATTTGATTTTATCTGAATGCAAGAATTTACATGAGCTTCCAGACTCTATTGGGGAATTGCAATCATTGGTCGAGTTGGATTTAAATCTCTCAGGGATATCCGCTTTCCCTAATTCCATTGGAAGATTAGAGAATCTCATGTATTTGTATTTACGTGAATGCAAAAATTTACGTGAGTTTCCGGACTCTATCGGGGAACTAAAATCATTGGTCAAGTTGGATTTAAAACTCTCGAGTATCTCTGTTCTCCCTAATTCCATTGGAAGGTTAAAGAATCTCAAGTATTTGTCTTTTTCTAGATGTGAGAATTTACATGAGTTTTTGAACTCTATCGGGAACTAAAATCATTGGTCGAGTTGGACTTAGAACTCTCGAGAATCATTATTCCTCCTTATTCCATTGAAAGGTTAACAACTATCAGGTATTTGTCTTTTTCTGGATGCAAGAGTCTACTTGAGCTTCCAAACTCTATCGGAAAACTAGAAGAATTGATCATGTTGGATTTAAAACTCTCTCGAGGATATCCATCCCGATTCCATTGGAAGATTAGAGAATCTCAAGCATTTGCGTTTACGTGAATGCAAAAATTTACATGAACTTCCGGACTCTATCGGGGAACTAAAATCATTGGTCGAGTTGGACTTAGAACTCTCGGGGATTGCCATTCTCCCTAATTCCATTGGAAGGTTAACGAATTTCACGCATTTGTCTTTTTCTGGATGTGAGAATTTACTTGAGCTACCGGACTCTATCGGGGAACTGCAATCATTGTTCAAGTTGGATTTAAATCTCTCGGGGATATCCACTCTCCCTGATTCCATTGGAAGATTAGAGAATCTCAAGCATTTGTGTTTACGTGAATGCAAAAATTTACATGAGCTTCCGGACTCTATTGGGGAACTAAAATCATTGGTCGAGTTGGACTTAGAACTCTCAGGGATCGCCATTCTCCCTAATTCCATTGGAATGTTAACGAATTTCACGCATTTGTCTTTTTCTGGATGTGAGAATTTACTTGAGCTTCCGGACTCTATTGGGGAACTGGAAGCATTGTTCAAGTTGGATTTAAAACTCTCGGCATTGATTCCATTGGAAGTTAAAGAATCTCAAGCATTTAAAATGCAAAAATTTACATGAGCTTCCGGATTTATCTAAAGCATTGTTCAAGTTGGATTTAAAACTCTTATTCCATTGGAAGGTTAAAGAATCTCAAGCATTTGCTTTTATCTGAATGCAAGAATTTACATGAGCTACCGGATTCTATATGGGAATTAAAGTCATTGGTCGAGTTGGATTTAAAATTCTCAAAAATCTCTATTTCCCCTCATTCCATTGGATGGTTAATGAACTTCACGCATTTGTCTTTTTCTGGATCCAAGAATCTACTTGAGCTTCCAAACTCTATTGGGAAACTAAAAGCATTGGATGAGTTGGATTTAAAACTCTCAGGATCTCCGTTCTCCCTAATTCCATTGAAAGGTTAAAGAATCTTAAACATTTGCTTTTATTTGAATTCTCACATGAGCTTTCGAATTTTATTAGAGATCCAGAATCATTGGTCAAGTTGGATTTAAAACTCTCCGGGTCCACTTTCCCTGATTCCATTGAAAGATTAACAAATGTGACACATTTGTCTTTTTGTATAGGCGATTGTATACTTGAGCTTGTGCGCACTATTTGTGAACCGAAGTCATTGGTCAAGGTGAATTTAAAAATCTCGGAGATCTCCATTCTCCTTGATTCCATTGAAAAGTTCACAATTTAACGCATTTGTCTTTTTCAAGATGCATGTATCTACATGAGCTTCCGGACTCTATTGAAAAAAATGGAATTATTGGTCGAGTTGGATTTAAGATTCTCGAGGATCTCCTTTCTCCCCGATTCTATTGGAAATCTGAAGAGACTAAAAGTCTTAAAGGTGGCATACACAAAGATACACACGATACCTTGTTCTCTTGGAGGGGTGGAGTCGCTTGAAGAGCTCGATGCCTCGTTTTGTCCACATCTCAAGGATGAAATCCCATGGGAATTGTGGAGCTTGACTCATTTGAGGATTTTGGATTTAGATGGGAGCCCAATCTCTACAGTGCCGAGAAAGATTGGTGGTTTCTCTAGTCTCCAGACGCTTAAAATTGCAAGCCACCGACTTTCCCCCTTGCCAGAGCTTCCCTCGAGTTTGAAATGCCTTGTTGTTGGAGCTGCTCAATTCCCTGTTCTTCCCGACCTCTCGAGCCTAGTTCATTTACATCATCTTGAAGTGCGTAAAGAACAACATATGACACTTTGGATCCCGCACAAGGTTACCTCACCTTGGAAGGACGTGCTGTCCATCAATCGGCTTCCACCTAGCTTATCAACCTTGAAAATTCATTCTATCCCGCAATTGCCATACATTTCTGACTTGCAAAATTTGTCGATTCTCTCTATCAGCGAATGTTTGACACCATGCTTGCCTGATCTATCGCACTTGAAGAGGCTACAAGAGTTACAGCTCAATGACTTCCCCGAACTGGCGGAGATTCCAGGTTTGGGGGAGTTGGAATCACTGAAGTTTCTGCACATTATCATGTGTGATGTGATCAAACAATTGCCTAACCTATCGAAGTTGAAAAATTTATTGCGTCTCAAGCTAATACATTGCATAAAGTTGAGAGCCGTTGAAGGCTTGAAAGAGTTGAATTTTTTGGAGTATGCAGAGATCAGATATTGCAAGTCCTTGGAAAGGTTGCCCGATGTGCCGAAATCCACCAAATTGGAGACAGATCAGGCGCCGCTAGAACCTGCTGAACACACCATGCAGCCAGCGAAGCGATTGCGACTTTCAGTGGACTAGTACGACAGGTGGGCAATTATAGCCTCGTTGAACTTCTCAAGTTCGTTTTTATTATAATGAGGGAAACAGAAGTTTTCATGAGGGCTTCTATTTGCTAACCTGTAGAGTTGGCGGCGAGTATTCAGAGTTTTAAGGCCCTGCACGTGGAATAAAAAACAAATTTGCAGCCTTGCATGTGGAATAAAGCCAACTTTACAACGCACAGTATAACCGACGTGAATTAATCCAGGTGTCTTCATGTCACTTCTTGCGCCATCTATTATATTTCTTGATAGTGTTAGAACGATGTTTTCAATTTTCAAATTGAATTCTCATGATGCATTAAGTGTTTTGCTCTATTCATTTCAATCATCTCTAAAGTATGAATTTATTATGTTTGAGTAGGCTTAACAAATATTATTACCTATATCTATGATGTCGGCTGCATTAGCCACGATGGCATGTCCTAGTGTTTGTGATTTTGCCAATCAAAGACTCAAATTATTTTCAATTTGTCATCCATCACACCTTTGATGAAACAATAAATGGGGCTATTGTAATTACGTAATCCGCTTATTGAAATGTTGCCTACGTGATTCTACACAGCCAATGAATTATCACACATCAAGGACTATGTTTTGCATTTGGCGTTCAAAACAGCACATACTGATGATTTACATTGAAGTAATAATTTAACCACCTTGATTTTAATTGCACAAATTTGACAAGTTTTAAAATTTGATTGTACTATTTAGAAGTTTTAAAAATCAATTATATTAATAAGTTTTAGAACTTCAAATGCACCAATCCCAAAATAAAAATTAAGAGTTGAGTCTTTTTTCTCCGCATCCCCAATCCCCCACCCCCCCCTCCCCAAAAAAAAAAAAAGGAATTAGAGGGTCTGAGCACCCTTTGTACGGAAGGAGTGTAACAATTTTTGCCATTTTTGTTTCTTCAATTTATCACTTGTAATGATAATATCTTTTCTTTTGTAGTGGTGGATATGATTATAATAATCAACGTTAGGTGTCTTTCAAAGTTGTGCTCTTGGAGGGATTGGGCGGCCTCTGGCAGTTTTGATGAAGATCAACCCGCCCGTCTCTGTTCTTCATCTGTATGATGTTGAGAACACTGCTGGTGTCACCGCGGATATTAGCCCCATGGACACCGGTGCCGTGGTGAGTTTCCCTTCCCATCTCTAATTCGCCTGCTGTTTGCTGAATTTAGGATGAATGGAATTGCTAGGCTCTATATGAAGATGAAATTTCATGTTGTTGATTGTTTTCTTGGGGATATTGTTTGGATTACCTATTCAGATGAGTGAGCTCGATATCATCCTTGAATATATGGATCGTCTCATGCATCAGACTTTGTGGCTTCTATTATCAGGTCCGTGGATTTCTGGGACAGCAACAAGTGGAGGAATTATCAACATAAATGCCGGAATGGTCAGAACCCTTTGTGATGGAATTACCGAATGTTGCCCGAAAACTATTGTCAACCTGATTAGCAACCCTGTTATAACCACAGCTTCCGTTGCAGCCAAAGTTTTCAAGAGAGCTTGCCCTCATGATCCAAAGAAACTGTTGGGCGTGACCATGCTCAACTTAACTAATTTGTGGTACGTATCCCTCCTGGTTCTACTGCTGGTACTATCAAGAAGAATCGAATATGTTTACAGAGTACAGAGTATCAGGTTGTCAGCTTTGTATAAGCCTACAAAGATAGAAGCGTGTCTCAAACGTCATGTCTTGCGTACCTGCAATTGATAACTTGCTCCAAGAGCATTTAACCTTTTCCCAGCTTTCGAAAAGATATCTATGTGGACTTGGTATTTTATTAAATAGGCTAATGCCTCATGTACTGGATCATGTGGGAGGTGTAGAAGTGAAGTTTATAAAATTGGGCTATTTCCAAATCTAGCAGCAGAGTCCAGAAGCCCCATTTATACGACTGTTTGGGGTGAAATATAACTGTAACTGCTGTTATGTGCTAGGGAGTGTTTTGGTATATAAATGTAACTGCTGTTATGTGCTAGGGAGTGTTTTGGTTCTCTTCTCATGATCAGAAGGTTGTTTATGATCAGAGATTTTTTATACTAACACTCAGGCAGCAAAATCTGTACAAGATTGTAGTTTCGAGACAATGCCATGAAAGCCAACAACTTCTTTCCTTCCCCCCAAAATATTGTAGGTGTTCGCTGGTATATCTCATCAGATTTCTGATCTATTATGTTCCATGAAGGCAGAAGTACTAGGTCTTGATCCTAGAGAAGTTGATGTTCCAGTTGTTCAGGGTCACACAGGGGTGACAATATTACCTCTTTTATCTCAGGTTTGTGATGTATTCTTCCTAATAAGAACTTCTTATATGTTCAACAGCGAGCCTATTAGAAATTGCACTTTCTGTAGAATGCTAAATGTCAGTTGGCATTTTCAAAATCTGTAGACGTCAATTTTGGCAGTGTTGACGTTATATCACATTCCGTTAGTCTCTTCAGTTTTGGGTTTCAGGTCGTATAATAGTGCTTTAGCTATTCTAGTGATGTTCATTTTGCTTAGGGCTTGTGACAAGCTCCGGAATACCAAGGCTCCCTGAGGAGTACACTGTTACCAGCAAGCATTTTTGTTTCCCAGACACTCGACTGCATGCTTAATCATGTTAGAGTCTGTAAATTCTTTAAATGCACGAGCCATTTCGAAGATGTACTCTGCTGAGAAGTTTCTTTATGAGAAGGATGAGATTTTCGCAAGAATCACTTCTTAGGTCCATGTGGGCGTATATCCTGCAACGAACATTAGAGAGCTTGTTATCATCTCTACATTCAATTTACCAATGCTGCCTTGGCAACCTATCCACTACCACTACACAAGAAAAGTGTTAATAAAGATCTTTGTCAGAATAAATGGGACACCTCACGTGTGAAAGTATGCACAAGGTGATGATTGCTTTGTCTTGGGCTATAGGCAGAAGCAAGCAGTTATGGAGAATATCTTGGTTTATGATTATTTTGTCTGGTCCTTATAAAGGAAAACAACGGAAATTATCAGAAAGTATGTAAAACAGAGCAGCATGCATCTCTTGTTGTTATGGCTAGGAGAATTACTTGAATTTTGATGATAAGTGGAGAAGTTTCGTGCAGTGACAGAATTGTTGAATATATCAAGTTTTCTTGAAGTGATTTTTGAGGTCAACTCGAAACTGGATTTTTTTGCATCTATTTCCACAATGAAATGATGACATCACGTCTTAGTCTTCATTTGTCTGCTTCCTTTGTTATGTCATGAAGCCGACTGAATCGTGTACTCTGTGTTTGATGACTTTAGGCTAAAAGCTGGAGCTGGCTTGCCAACTCTCTCAATGGCGACTCCTTCGGCCTTTTGAGTTGTGATCCGATCTTTTTCATGAACGGGAAATTTGATGGCTCTTTTATATGTGGACTCATTTCACATGGTCACATAATGTGAAAATGAAATATGCAGGCATATGCTGCTATGAAGTTTGCCAATGCATGCCTGCATAGGTTGAGGGGCTACGCTGGCATTGTTCAGTATGCATTTGTTGCTTCTCAGGTTTGGTGCCTTAAATAAAACTTGTCAAGATCCAATCCTTTTACTTCTCCCGAATTCAAACTAAAACGACCAATGAATTTCTTTATTGTTGTCCCTTTTTTTCAGGTGACTGATCTTCTGTTCTTTTCGTCCAAAAGTGCGCCTCAATCGTACTTGAGCGGAGGAGCTTCTTCCTCTTGGCCCACTGAATGAGTATGAAAGGTCTGGAATTTTAATTAATCTTGAGATTTTTAGGTGTGCTCAGATGACAACAAAGGAAGATGGAAGTTTTTGTTTAGTTTCGGCCTTTGTTTGTTAACCTGTGGAGCTGGCAAAGAAAGAGTTACTGGTTAGTCAGTACTCAATATGGGTTCTTTGGAGTAAGTGGTCGGACCTAAGCAGATATCAAAGTTTATTCTGCATAGCTGACGTAGACGAAACACCGGGGTTTTTCTTTTCTTGCATGTAACTTACTCAATGGTAATTTGCGTAATAACAAGGTGGACGGATGTTTGCATGTCATCGTTTTATGTCTGTCTTTCTAGTTTCGCGTTTACATTGCCGACTTTCTTATGCACCTGTAGTGTCGCCTCCAAGGAGCACTGTCAGTTCAGTTATGCAATACCACAATAAGCAGATGATGGACAGAGGATCCAGAATGAGCTGAAGCTCAAGTCATTGCCACCAGGTTTGAAGTTTTAAGAGATTCAAGTGCGGCTTTTTAGGGCTTTGTCCAGAAGATTTAAGAGAATGAGCGAGAGAGCCATTATAGAATCTCTTCTTGGGTAAGTTGGCAGAAAGTGAGTTGAGATGATCATTTCAACACCATAGCACAAGATTCAGAACTTTCAATTGGAGATATCTCTCCGCTAAATTCTCCCTATTCACCAGCAGCAATTTCTCACACTAAGTTCTCCTTACGTGAAACATTCAGACTGAAAGATTATCAAGTCTCTCTTTCTTTTTTCCTTTTTGTTGCATGAAAAAGCAATTGATTTGCTGAAAAAAGAAGAACAAAAAGCTTTAGAACATTATCCTGAGGTTGGACGGGCCTCTTAACATTTGCTGCTTTCTTTGGGTAGTGGCTAGCCGCTCATTACCGACTGACAACGAATGAGTATTGCTTCAAGTTAAAGATCATTTTAACTCCGTTTAGCAAGTTTTCTCTTTGACTTGTGAAAGTTCTTAGTCAAATTTGCTCCAACAAGGGTGTGTTTATTTCATGTGCAACAGGAAAATTATTTGTAAAGAAAGTAGTTAGTTTTTACTTATTCGGTGATATGTTGAAAAAATGACTGAAAATATTTTTGCATATTGGGATCTCATTTGAAATAATAATAATAATTAAATAGGGTGAACAAGTGAGCATTTATTAACATACTACATTTGGAGAAATGTTTTTTTATATTTAAAAAGGGAAAATTTGGAAAATTAGTTCGTAAAAAGCTCTTGCAAATAAACAAAGCTACCCTCAAAGTGTACATTTCACTTGTTCTCTTTTTCTCTTCTTTTTTGGTATTTGGGCATCCGTAAAATCTTGACATTGCACCCATGAAGAGGACAACTTATATCCATTAAAAAAAAAAAAAAAAAAAAAAAAAAAAAAAAAAAAAAAAAAAAAAAAAAAAAAAAAAAAAAAAAAAGTGCTAAAAGTACAGAGTACCTCTTCGGCCTTGTAAAACCTTGGAATATCTAAAGGTTTAAGCACCCTGTACTTTCTGGTTCTCCCTCTCAGATCTGGCCGCTCTCTCTGGTCTCTACAGGCACGCCTTCGATCTCTCTTTCGAGACTTGCCCGCGTCGCCGTCTTCTCTCTCTCTCTCTCGGTTTCTCAGGTTGCGGCCTCTCCTTTGTCGATTGGCCGTCTGTGAGCCCACTAGGTAATCTATGATTTTCGTTCTCGATTTTTTCGTTGAATGTTTCGATTTCAATGTGCTGCGTTTTCGATTTCGATCTCTTCGGGAGTTTCCCATCGCGATTGACAGCTGTGAGTCGCAACTAACCATACCCACCACCTGTTTCTTTCTTTTTTCTTCCAAACTGCCCTCAATTGATCACTCGCCTCAAGCAAAGCTCCGTGGCAAATTTTTGTTCGGCTTGATTCTGTCTCGAGTCTCGTTTGCTACATGTGATGGCAGTAACCACTAACACGTTAGGATTGGAGTTTGAAGTGTTCCTGAGTTTCAAATGTGTCACGACCTCCTTTTCGGCGCCCTATCGGGGGGCGCCAGTGAAAGCTAATGGCTCGGCTAAATCTATTAGATTCAACCCGAGCTCTCCCAAGTCCACCAATTCATGATTTATGGTCAAAGTTTTTAACCTATAAGTAAGTTTTAAATATGAGTTGGCACTAATCGATTTTGGTTTTTAACCTGTAAGTTAGTTTTAAATGGGAGTTGCCACTAATCGATTTGGAGTGGGTTGATTAGAAATCTAAATGAATATTGAGAGAAATATTTTACTTATGCACAACCAAAGAAAACTAGAATTGGGAATTTGATTACACTAATTAATCACTAATGATCTTTCGGTACTTAAGATTATTAAACCTCATGCATTTATGGAGAAAAACATTTTTTTTAAACATAAAAAGAATTTTTGAATTCTTGATCATCTTTTTGAAAATATAAATCATTTTCTTGACTTTTTCTGATTTTTTGGGGAACATGTAAAATATTCTTTTTTGATTTCTTGATTTCTAAATAAACAAATTAATATTTTTATTATTTTTATTATTTTTATTATCATATGAGCGACCCGGGTCGGGTTTCCGGGTTGGGTCCGACCCAGTTCGTTGACCATCAGCCTGAATGGCCGACCACCGGCCTAGATGGGCCTGAGGCGTGGGCCCAACCCGGAATTCCTTTTTTTATCAAAGCCCACAAATAAATAAAAAATAAAAGGCCCACCTATCCCCTAAGCCCACGCGAGACTAGCCCACGTGCGACCGGGCCCGGCCGGCCCAAACCAATCGAAACCCTACCTGTTTAGCGACCCACGCCCGACTCTGTTCGCGACTCGGCGTCGCGTTTGGAGACCCGACTCCCTCGTGCCCTCGTTCCCGATGATCTGCGGCGAAGGCAGCCGAGCTCATCTCGGCCTAAGCACGAGCCTCCGCCGGCACCGCCTCAGCCAGCCCTAAACCGAAAAGTCAGCCTCTACCCGGCCAGCCACCGTTGCCGACCACATCGCCCATCACCGTCGCGGGTACCGAGCTCCAGGGTCTAATCATGGACTCTCTCGGACATCTCTCTGAACACCTGAGGAACGCCGACAGGGAGGAGAGAAGGACGCCCTAATTGAGACCCGAGATTGCGGCGGTTGGAGTTGGAGATCACACGAGTTGGATGGCCGCAAGCTTTGGCGTGTATGCACGAAAAGGGGCGAGAATGGAGCCCTACTCACCAGATTCAAACGCGGGCGGCGACGAGAACGACGCAAAGCAGATGGCGTCGTCAGTGGCGGAGCAGCGGAGGCGTCGAGCCAAGTGACTGACTGGTGCTGCACGCGGCAAGGGGGAACACACACTCGCGACCCTCTCTCTTTCTCAGATCTGGAACTGAACCCCTCCACCCTTTCTCTCGACTCTAGTCTCGCTCGCTTTCGAGGTCTCCCCTGGGCCCTGATGTCGAAGAGGAAATACTGATACTGATGACCCATGTTTTTTCTCTGCTGCTGGTGGTGGTAGGTGAAGCCAGTTGTACAAGCACTCAGTCCGTGTCTAAGTATAAGTCATGACTTCTCACCTGAAGAATTAGCTTGTTTTCCAATGTTGAGCTTCCTTGAAGGGAATGAAATCAATTTTTGTAGGCGACTTTAAAAATCTTCTTCCTAATTTGAGATGATTTTCTTGCTGGTTGGCTCTCTCAGCAATGAATTTCCATCCAGTGAATTTAGTTGTGCTTAACCTTTCGTGGAGTAACATCACTCATTACTAGGGTCAATGGAGGCAAATCAAGTTACCCACACACCTTGCTCGCTTTTGTTCACTTCAAATTATATCAATGGGCCTTTGCTATTTAATTGTATGCTCCTGTATTCTCACTCTTTTCATTGGCATGTTTTCCATTGCATATGGCAAAAAAATTGAAAGTTGTGGATTTGACATGCTGCGAAATGTTAGCCAAGACACCTAATTTTTCTTAGTTTGGCAAGCTGGAGAAATTAATTCTCTCTTACAATGTGAACTTGTCTGCAATGATAGCTCAGTTGGAAAGCTAAAACTGCTACCTACTTTGAACATCCATGGATGTCATTCCCTACAAGGCTTTCCCAAAGAAATCAGTTCTCTGGAATGCTTGCCTGAGACACTAGGCAATCTAAAATCATTTATGGAGTTTCGCATTGAATTTAAACCTAACACTAGCCAAGATACTATATTTACGATTGATTTCCACGATGTTTCTCTTTGCGAATGTGATGCGGTACTTAGGGCATCTTGGCTTCAAAATCTTGGCCCGATTTTATAGGATTTCAAGACTGCGGAGATGCGGCTCCGGTGTCACGGAAGAATGTGAGATTAATTGGGATGGTGCAGGAGGAAGCAAAGGAGATCAAGGCCAAAAACTTAAGCCGACAGATTGGGCAATCAAAGGTGCATGGTTTTTGGCTTTGGGTGGAGGCTGGGAGTGGTGGCGTACAAAAAACCCGCCAGCGAGATCGACCCAAAACTAGGACAGAACTGGGAATGGCTTGAGAAGGAGTATCCAACGATTTTCATCGAACCCGAGGGTCTACCACCGTCACAAAGCCAATATCGGCGCATTACTACTGCGGAAGGAAAGGGTCCCATCTATGTGCGCCCTTACCGCTACCTTTTTTTTTTTTATCCGAAAAGAAGAGATCAAAAGACAGGTTGAAGTGTGATATCCTTGATTTGAACCCCTATTTAGACCTTGAGCAATGGACTAAGGATCGATACATCAGTGACAAGGATAGGCTATGACTCAATCTTGGGAATTGTTCACGATCCAACTAGCTAATTAAGGGCAAGGCGATTTAGAATCGGGTTTGCGATAGACCAGAGTATTCAACCATGAAAGGACCGTTCGACTATAAGGATCACTATGAACAATCACGTGCCGGCACGATTAGTCAATGGATGGGATTAGATCAATTCAGTTAGAGTATATATCAATCACGGGTGACATCGCACGATCAATGTACTGTTCGTGAATGACACTTATCAGATCTCGAATGACCACGAGTTGAAACAGGCTGATTGATCATGCTTGATTACATGACAATCAATGGTCATTTATGGATCGACCAAGCTCAACTAAAAGTCATGCATAAAACCCTGGACAAGCATCGAACTCAGTTAGAGTCTACTTGCGTGAGTTTTGCCAATGCCGCATAAATTTGCGTGACTTGCATTAAAGCCTTTTCTGATTGAAACGTAGCCACAAACCCCAGTTGGATTACAGGTATCGATTGTAGATGTTATCATGGCATCCCTTACCAATTGAAATTATTTTAGTGAACCTATTAGTGAATTAATTGGAGAAATGCGTTAATTTGAGAACATAGATTTTAACGGACCTTGAAGTGAGACCAATACGGCTTATTATCTACCTGTCCATCTATGTCTGAGAAGCCAAAACAAACCCAGAAAGTAGAGTTGAGAATTATTGAGACCAAGCGAGGAAAACAGGTCGGCATGAATATTTTAGGAATCTGAGAGTGTGGAGGAGGCAGAGCATCATGTTAAAGAAAAAAGGGATGCTAGTGAGTAGGGACACTAACACTAAGATTGGTTTCTAAAATCGATAAATTATGCGAAGCAGTGAACTCTTTATCTAAACAAGGGGGTGAAGGTTAAGCACCTAACAAGAATGTGCCATACACCGATTTTGTTAACCAGTATTGGTATTTCTAGTGCTATTTGGAAGAAAAAGGAATAAATGCAATTGACTTGAGAAAAAATTGCAGATGATCATGTTTTTAGCAGAAAACCAGCCAAGGCTGAGAAACAAGAAAAGAAAACAAAAATTAAGTGACCTTGTAACACCTCTGTACTGAGAGGTTCTCTGCCCAAAAGTATCTAGAGATTTCCTATGAACTATCTCCTTCTGATTGCAATTGTTAAACCCTCTGTTCTTGGTCTCCAGGGCAACGCACTCTGCTATCGTGTCAGCTATCTGCTGCGAGCTCGTGATGCTGCCTGGCTGTGACTGAGGGCTCATCGACAAGCTTAACGAGTGTGAATCGCCAGATGTCATTGTGCTTACAGGGCCAGATCCTGACCCACCATGACCCATCATGCTTCCATTCATCATATTGATCTCCAATGCATTGTTCGAAGGAATGTGATGAAGGGGTTACAGCTCGTAAAATCTTCAGAGCAGAGATGGCGGTAGTGTTGGGATTGGGCTTGGGCTTGGTGTTGCCTTCTCCAGTAGATGTGGTTGAGGTGATTTTGGTGGTTGTGCCCGTGATCCTGTGGGTCTTCCATGTGGTACAACTTTTCTAAGTCATGGCTCATGGTTGCACCGCTGAAGAGGTCCTCCAGTTGTGGAGTAGCACAAGCTTCCCATGAAAAATCCAAGTAGTAATTAGAAAACAGATATATCCTAAACAACAAGAAGCAAAAGGACAAGAGAAAGAGAAAATTGACCGTGCGGTTCATATTTGTTCAAAATGCATTTGTACGTTCCCAGAAAAATCCTATTCTTTGTCCACACAAATCCAAAAGATTTATTTGGCACTGTTGTGCTTTTTTCAAAGACGAACATCAGTATCCCAACAAATTCTGTCACATGGCATGCCTAAACTTGCAATGGGGGAATTAATACAAACAAAACAGAAGAAGTGCAGTGTCAGGCAGCAAGTTGGAGCTCACCTTGAGGCTGTGACTTGTGGAGAGCTTCCATTAGGCAGAGAGACCCATCAGACTTGAGTGGCATTACAGACAATGCAGAGCATGAGCTAAAGCTTTCACCTTCAACTCCCCTCAACAGGCCATGGTCAATGTTCGGAGGCGAGAGACCAAATGCAGAGTCGACAGGCGCTTGGTTCTGCCGTTGGCGGTGGTAAGAAGAGAGGGAGGCCTCCATGTTCAAGTGAGGGGAGAGCGAGAAGCCCAACCAATGGCTGCTCCCTGCATCATCACTGTTCATGGGCTTCATCTCCTCGTGTCTAGTTTTTGGAACTTGATTTGTGAGACTCTGGGCGAGTTTCTCTCTATATGCAAGGAGAACTCAATCATTGGGACACTAATAAACTAATCATTCCAACATATATTACTCTCTTTCTCTCTCTCTCTCGCTTCACTTCCATGCTGCACAAACCGATGATGGGTGCTTTTTTGTTGCTTGTTTTCTAGTTGAGGCAGTGATGGAAACAAGTCCCAGACTCGTGCTTCTGAATCTCTCTCTCTCTCTCTCTCTCTCTCTCTGAACAGCAGTCATGTAGAGAGAAACAAAAAGGGGGTTGCTTTATAGTAAGCAAAGGGAATGAGCTCCAGCAAGAAATGCTGGGCATAATTCCAGCACGCCATGGGGATCCGTGTGTGAGAAAGAGACATCATCTCCTTTTGCTTTTGGAAAAACTGTGCATATACGCTCCCCCCTCTCTCTCTCTCTCTCTCTCTCTCTCTCTCTCCAAATAGCATGCCTCGTGTTCCATGCATCTGCGTTGAGAATTGGTAAAGATACTCGATCTTTATATCAATATCCGTTTACCATCAAGTGATTGCGACATTATTCCAAGCAGTTGCTTTACGTGGAAGTCCACTATTGAAAATCGTATATTTTAGATGAATCTCACTTGGGTTTTTATCAAATTTGATAATTTAGCTAGAGTTTAATATATAGAAAATCATATATTTTAGATGAATCTCACGATAATTTTATAAAATTTGATGATTCGGCTTGAGTTTAATATATATATGCAAGAAATACTTGCAGTCTCTAGTGTGATTTTGTCCATTGAAATATTACCCAAGTTTTAGTAAACATTCTCGGTACTTATATAAATATTTGAAAGTATCAAAAGGACTGGACCATCACATTTTCATGTTATGCACCTTAGGGGGATTATAGTTGGGTGATGGTCAATGGTCGTGCTATTAACTATTTAAGTGTTTTAGAAAAAGACTCCAAATTGTGCACAAATGACCACTTTCCCTTTGTCTAATTCCTCTGTCCACACAAAAAATGGCCCCATGCCATCCAATTTACCTAACCACTTTGACGAGCACAAAGAAAAGGAATGAACAAAGCTTTATGACTTATCCATAAGACCAAGACTCCTCCATTCCCTCCTCTCTCTTTTTTTTTTTTTTTCCTTCTGTTCGTGCTCCTTTTTTAGACTCCACTTATGTTCAATGTGAACAAACTGGCAAGCCCAGATGGGTTTCGATCCTCTCTTCGCTTGCAAATATGAGGAAGAAGATTGGTCGATGATCTGAAATGTCAGACATAATCTCAGTAAGGTTTCAGCGCCAGTGGCACAGTTGCAATCTGGTTCGATTGCCAGTGACCAAGTGCCGCCCTTACAAGGGGGAGTACTCTAGATTTGGTCCAACCTAGCTAGAACCGACCTGAATTACCCGGTTTCAAGCTGTTTCAAGGAAGAGCTAGTCTGAGCTACAAATACTATTACATGAGTGCTCCAATTTGATTTTCATAAAAGAAACTGGTTATTGGTGTTTCCAGGCCGATTTTGTTCGTTAGGTTTCATGTTTCAGCCTTAGAACCGACTCACCCGGGCTGCCGCTAAGCCTCCTCTTCCCACTCTACCTCTCTTTCCTTTTTAACAGAAATGCACCTCATAATTGTGGTAAACGTGCATATGATGAACACTTGTTCATCGACTGGCGAAGAGCTTAGCAGGCTTATCGACACAGAAGTCTCGAGTTCACGGGGCATTTTTGAGACAAAATTTAGTTTGGGGGAATTATGACAAAACAACCCCACTTCTGAAAACTTTTAGATGGTTATGTTTCATAATTGTGTATATTCCAAAAATAAGTATTAGTGACTGCATAAAATGAGACGGTTTTAGATAGAAAATCCACATCTCGCTGCCAAGGGCACGATTTGTTTGATGAAAATTACGGAACTATTTGTTACATATTTGACATACTAGCTAAAAACCATGATTTGTTTTTTCACCAATTACATAATTTGTTTGATGTGGAGCTTGCTTTATCACCAATTACATGATTTCCCAAATTTTTTTTTTTTTAATTTTCGACCTAGGTTTAATCACTTCAAAACAGTGATAGGACAAAACACAAACAAACGACGAAGAACTCTGGGAAAATGGAAAAAGTGAATCTTTTGCACGATTATATCAATCCTCGACGAAATAATAACAAACAAGCTTATAACACAGGTTTGTTGTGGGAATTTTTTGCATTCCAAGGAACAAATAAATATGCTTGATTCACCCAAAAACATATGAACAAAAAGTAGGCCGATTCCTTGGTTGACCTTGAAATTGGTTCCCGGTTCGGAAAACCGGGAATCAACTCTAACGATGTAAATTTTGGTTCATTAGTCTAGAACCTACTTAACTAGAACTGATCATCGTAATTTGGATGCATGCCTAGAGTTGAAAAGTGAAAAAAAAAAAAACCTGTAACAACATGATAGTCTACATTTGACAATTAAATGGTGTTAGAGGATTAATAACAAAATTATCTGCCGTCACAAAAAACAAAAAAACAAAAAAACAAAAAACAAAAAATGTACACGCTTTACCAATAAATATATGTCAAAAAATAAAGAGAATAAAATTATTAGCTGTAGGACTTTTTTTTTATGTAGAAAAGTCCACAGCTAATGAAATTCCAATTATAGTATAATTGATGAGAACAAAGTCCTTCATTTATTAATAGTCCAATGACTTTAAAGTTGATCAAAGCAGTGTAGGTCAATAACGACGGAAAGTAGGAAGCGCTACATTCCAAATCAATGGGGGCAAGTGATAAAAAGGGCGATTTTAAAGATCTAATCATTTTGCGACATGCGTCATTCATAAGCCAGCGAGTAAATATTATGTTAGATTGGTCTTGAATATTCGATGCAAGAATATACTTAATTTACGACAGGTTAATCTTGATGAGACATCATCATACTGATAATCTACAATTTTGGGTGTTTAATGGCCTTAAAATCGTATGCATGCAATTTGTCGCCCCTTTCATCATCTGTCATCCATGGACTGTTACCCATTTAATACTATTAACGACTCCTCGACGGTAACATATATATATAGTAAGCTGGGAATTAGATGTACTTCTTCCTCACTTCTATCTACAAATACACTAATCTCAACTTTAAGATCAATCTCCTAGTGAAGTCACAAATCAAGCTCGTGACTCCCAGTTCTAGCTTCAACACAGTCTTAGGCCCGTGCACCGTACTGAAAATCTTGCTAACATATCTCTAGATTAATTTTATAAATCGGTCATTAGCATATTTGGTGTTTCTTTTCCCACAATTGCTATGATGAATAGGTCGACTTTTGTAATTGCATAGTTCACCATTTCTAGAATCTTTCTTAGCAATTAAATCCCCTTGATCTTCGCAGGGAACCAAATTACAAGAATGGAGCATAGTGATGTCAAGCCTTTTTAGAAAAAGCACCGAGTTATTGCATGGATATCATCCTCGGTCAAATTCTCACCCTCTCGCACTACATTTCTTAGAGCTTCCTATTCAGGCTGAACCGATTTGAGAAGAAGAGGTCTCTCGCCCACAGCGGCGACCAAGAGAGCACGGCGAAGAGGCCGGTCATGTGGCCGAACACGATCTGCCGGGGCGGCCTCGGGCTCAAGACCTTGCTCACCACGTGCCTCGCGAACGTCACGGCGTCCGTCGATTTTGTGCCCTGCGAAGCCCGCCCACGCTCCGCGATCGCCTCCGTGAAAGGCCTGTACAGGCTCCATCCGTGATCCCCCAGCTTCTCCGTGGTTGCGCTCCCGAAGTTCGACCTTATCGCCCCCGGGAGCACCTTGATTACGTTGATGCCGAAGGGACGGAGCTCCAGCCGCAGGGCGTCTGTCATGGCATGCACCGCGGCCTTGCTCGAGCAGTACGACCCGCCCCAAGGGGTCGGCACGGTCCCAACCATGCTCCCCACGTTCACGATATTGCCGCTCCGCCGGGCCGCCATGTGGGGCACCACTTTCTGGACCAATCTAAGCTGCCCTAGTGTGTTGATCTCCCAAGCCTTCCGGATCGCCTCCAAGGGCAGCTCCGCCAGCGGCCCCACGCTCCCGATCCCAGCATTGTTGATGAGGACGTCGATCCGGCCATACTTGGATATGATGCCCTCGATCCCCGACGCCACGCTTTCGTCGGACGTGACGTCGAGCTCGAGGGCTTCCACGCCATGGCTGGACTCGAGTTCCAACATGTCTTTCATGCGCCGAGGGATGTCGGAGGCGAAGACACGACATTTCTGCTCGGCCAGCGCCTTGCAGTACTCGTGGCCTATGCCGCCCTTGGCGCACCCGGTGACGAGAGCCACCATCCGATCCCCCATGACACTCTCTCTCTCTCTCTCTTGGTGGTTGCCGAGGTCCGCAAGTGCCTAGGACGAAGTAGTTTAAGGTCTTTTTTAGGATCGTAAATCACTTACTTTATATATAGGAGATTTCTAAGGAATCTAGGAGAGTTTTGGTGAGTTGAACTAGGCGTCGCTGATTCGACTATGCGAGTTGGCGCATATTCGCCACATATGCTTCGGAGAACAAAGATGAAGCCGGCGAATAATCGTTTTTTTCGGCCATGAAAAGACACCATGGACGGCTTCTATTTTTCTGCTATCTAGAAGTCGAGCATATGGAAACGAATGTGTCTCCTTTTGTTTGTACAACGTAGCCTGTCGCAGTCATTGAGAAGGCTCTCTAGGTCCCCAGCAATCAAGAAATGGTTAACATTGTAAATAGTGATATCATTGGTGGTCTCATGTGTACTAAAAGTCCTAAAATTTATCATGGAAGTACAATGAGTGCTAAAACTTTCAAAAAATACAATTGAGTCCTAAAACATGTTAAATTGATACAATTAAGTCATGTTATTAACTCTGTTCAGCTTGACAAATGAAAAATACCAGCAAGTTTTGGGACTTTATCACATCCCTTGATATTCTAAAGTTTCAAATAATATTTTTGTATTAGACAAAATGTTATCTTATTCTTATTGTTTGCATTATTCTTTATATTGAATCATGAAGCGTCTCCTTAGGTCACAATACAATATCGATTGGCCGTTCATTACACATATACGTAATATTTAAAAATAATTTGATCCATTATTAGGTTTGTCTTGTTTTTCCATATTCAATATGAGCCCAAATTTTCTCTTGCTAGGTTTAATATTGTGGAGAAAACTTTCTAATATGTTTTGAAAATTGACAAAACATTCCGTAAATGTCTATTAAATCCGACGAAAGTATTTTCAGGTGTATTCTTGAAGAAACAATGTTCAAACTTTGTTATGAATATCACAAACTCAGAGATTTGTTCCTCTAATCAAGAAATTCTTAATATCATCAGATTCAGAAACTTATCAAGACGTTCTGGTTGCTTACCTAAAAGACATTAAGGTTATTTAAAATATAAAGGCAACAATAAAGTTTGCATGAGTGTTGTCAAGATAGACGTACATCTTTAGACATCATGAGAAGTATTTTTAGATGATTGGAATATTCATAATCAGTTTGGATTATGTGAAGCGCAATGATTAGTGATTTGGTTTGGAATTCTTTCTAAAAATATATTGATATCAAAGAAATATTGTCATGCCCCAATCCTCTAAACATGTGCCCATCTCTCACCTTGGTCGATTAATAGCGACGTCCCAGGATACATCGCCGACCCTTTCATTTTAATACGCAAGCAGAAGCATCTAATAAAATCCCTAGACAATAAAACAATGGGATAGGAAAGTAGGACTCCAAACTTTCACACTTTAAAAGCCACCACACATATATACATTGCAAATCAAAGTGCAAATATATACAAGGCGAATTGTTAAGTCAGGTTTTAAACCACAAGTTCATAAAACAAGATCTGCAAAAAGGGAATCAACTCCCATGAAAGAGAATTGTCCTATGACTAACTAGTCTAATAGGATCGTCAATTCTTCAGGCTTCGCCATCTACACTTTGGGCCTCCAGTCCTTCACCAATGTCATCTAAGGACCTGAAAATGGTTATTCAATAACTAGTGAGACAATGTCTCAGCGAGTTCTACTTCATAAGACTCGATTAGTATGCCAATACACATTAGAGGCTGCCTAAACACAACACAGATTAGAGAACTTATATTGACCTCAGATTTCACCTGCAATTCAATACAGTTCAAATAGGCACCTAATCACTCACCACAGATTGAAACATTAATCAATCGACCTAGTCGATTACATGTTAATTAGACCATTCGCTGGTTGTTCCATTCAATACTGTCCATTCTCTAAGATAACCTATTGAGCTACCGAGCCAATATATTATACGATTCATTCTCTGAGATGACACACTAAGTCACCGAGCTACTATAAAATACTATTGATTCTCCAAGATAACCTATCGAGTTACCGAGCTAGTATATTATAATATTCATTTTCCGAGATGACATATAGAGTCACCAAATATATTCATCATAACGTACATTCTCCAAAATGACATGTTGGGTCATCGAGCCATTATGGCATGTCGTCCTTTCTCCAATATGACCTATAGAGTCATCGAGCTGACATTTCATACCGTCCTTTCTCTAAGACGACCTATAGGATCATCAAGCCGGTATAATATAACATTCAGATATTACATCTATTTGCCATTTTTATCAATATACCGTCCTTTCTCCAAGATGACCTATAGAGTCACCGAGTCGGTATAATATGTTATTCCGATCGTACAATCAATTTGTCATTTCTATCATTCCCGATAAAAATACACGTGTATGGGTACACGGCTAGTCTTAATCAAAGTACAAGGTTTTCACTTTCGAATTTCCCACTATTTTCAATAGTCCCCAAAATAAATTTTTGGCACTATAGACCGACACCTAATAATCTTCGCATTTAATTACCGAATTATCCAATTCTTTTCTTTTTGAATAAATGCCCATCTACACCATTTCACTCAATTTACACAATTAGGTACTCAGATAAATAAATAGAGAGCACCACTGTAATCAGCACGAAATTATGATCGTCAACTATCCCGACATGATTTCCGAAAATAAATAAATAATTACAAAATTAAAAAAATTAATTCTTAAATAGCAATAAATCCAACTTAGGCTCGTAATGCCTAATTGGACTTTGAAACGGACCCGGAAAAATTCCAAGGTTCGCTCAATAAATACTTGAGTTTATCTACTCACTAATTACACTAACCATTTGCCCAACATGCATAGGTAAATCCCTAATTTAATTATTCTAATATAATCTATCCACCTAATTGCACTTAATTAAATCTAATCAATCCCTAAGCATCATTAGCAAACTAAGTAAGGATTAGTGAGCAAAACTCATCCGTTTAACAATCTGTTCGGATCGAAACGTCGGGAACGAAGCGAGGGTCACTTTTCTCCAAAGCGGGCCTAGGATTCGAGGTTCACAAACACCTCAAAATGGGCTTGGAAGCTTGCTGGAAACCCACTTCTCTGCTTACTGAATAGGGCTGCAAAATAGAAGAAAACAAGCTGGCTTGGTGTGGTGAGGACAACGGTGGACCGGTGGGGGATTTCAGCGGTTTAGAGGGCGGTCCACGATGGCTCACGGTGGCTGTAGGAGCTTCGACGTGGCTTCAACAAACCTGCAACAATTGCTAGATCACACATGAGAGGCAAGAGGGGCGACGAGATCAGGCAGTGGTGTGTGCAGGCAAGGCGGCGCGGCTCCAGCAAAAGAACGGCAACGGCGCAGCGGTCCTGGTGTGCAACAGCTATAGCTGGTTCTGCTATGCTTGCGAGCTGTTGTGGATGCCAAAAATGGAGGGGAGAGGGACGGTGGATGCAGCTTGAGGGAGAAAGGGAGAGAGATAAGGTTGGAGGGCCCCTTGGCCTTGAATTTCCACAAAATTGTCCTCCCAAAGGCTCATCCTAGGCCAAGCATCTTCCTTGGCTATCCATCAGCCACCAAGGCACACCCACAACTCTTGAAATGGTGCATTTGGCTAGGCTGGGGGGGGGGGGGGCATACGAATTTGTTATAATTCACCATCAATTGGACACTTGATTCACTTTAATTCAATCTCATTTGACCCTCATGATTTCATTTGGCACCTCAATGCTTCAATTGACATTTTTCCTCACCCACGAATCCATCTTGCATCCTAATTTTGCAACAAAAAATAATCCCCGGTCTTTTTTTAACAAAAACGGTCATATGCCGACTTTTTCCTAAAAAGTCTCGGATTACAAAAAAATCTTCTAAGACTGAATCGATGTTCCTAGAATTTATTATGGCATGAAATAATCTTCAATTTCTGAAATTGGATCTGAATTTGTAGTTAATTTCACTCAAGCGCGTTTTTAGCGTGACCTAGGCTACCGAGTAGTTTTCAGAGATTTTTAGTGCAAATGAGCCGTGTCGATTTTCTTCTAGCCACAATGAACTCACTTGACACATTGGTGACTCTCGGTTGTTGTGAAAATCTCAATGATTCAAATACGGACACAGAGTACCAAAACGACAGAAGAATCAGTTTATGGTCAGCTGACAATAATTTTCCAATTTAGTGGTGTCACCCACAATTAACCACACATCTCATTCAAACAAATTATCTCTGATCTCAAATCGATTTTTAACTATGCCGCAATGGCCTCTAAAGATGAGCACGGTCGAGATATCGATTCCTAGTCGAATTCTCAAATCTATTGCATCAAAATTCCTTAATACCTTCCCTGAATAGTCTAGTTATCTCGAGAGTGATCAGCTCAGAGAACAACCCTATAGGCACGTCAATGAAATGTCCGATTTATTTAATAGAAAACATGACTGAAAATCTGGGATGTCAAAAATATTTCGCTCTTAATGGATGTTTAATTTGTTAACTAACTGTGATGATTGCAGCCTTACCCCTAAGAAAAATAATGGCTTAAACCAAAATATAATTAATCGGGATTGATAATTTGATGTTGGAACAAGAACAGTGGCATGAAAATCAAAATTGGACCAATGAAGAGATTTGGAATTTATCTTCTTTCCCCTTTTTTTTTTTTTAAGAAAACAAAGGGCAGCTTGCATTTCTTTTCCACTAAAATAGACTAGAATATTAAATTATTACTAACTCGTTGATCAACATATCAATGGGTTCTACATAAATGCTGTGGCCTTCTTAAGATTTTCGGCCTATAAATTTGATTGAAATGTAAAGATCTACCGGTTTCAAAGATTATCTTCTATTTGATGTAGTTTTAATAAAAATGGCTAGGACACGAATGTCCCCATCCTCGGCAAGAGCGAATTTGAGAGTGACTCAACAGAGGTGAAGTTCATCTTTAGTGCATCGAACTAAGTAATTCTCTTTTTCGTGCACGCACATGGAGAGCTGTGCTCCTATCAATCTCGAACTTCTGTGATGATGACATAGAAAATGTCTTTAGCCAATCTTATATATATATATATATATAGACGGCTTCAATTTGCATAATAATCACGTCTTGTCACGGTTATTGTAAGGGCCAACCTTTGGCCCCACTTACTAACGATATAGTCTACTTTGGGCTAGAATCCACACGGTTTTAAACATATCGTGAATAGTGAAAACCCCACTCTTTAAATGGCATATCACCTCACCTTCTCCATACGATATGTGATTCGATTCATTTTCACCTCGTCGCCATCCTCACGGGGTGTCCTCATTACAGGCCCATCAACTTCCTAATTCATTCCTGAATCACATGCTTCCAGCTAAGCTTGGCTTTAATACCATTGTAAGGGCTAATCTTTGTCCTCACTTGCCAACAATATTGTCCCCTTTAGGTAAGAAGTTGCACGACTTTAAAATGTGTTGCTGGTAATTAAGATCAGTGCCACTTCTTAAATAGCACATCACCTCATATTTTCAGGCGATGTGGGATTTGATTAATTTCTACCCTCATCACCATTCTCATGAGGCGTGTTCGTAGTCCATCTCTCGTAGGATTGGGTCATTACAATTGTAGAGCCAGTAAAATCATTGGTTGGCTCCTAATGTCACCTCACCTCTTCTCATAACAAGAAAATCTATATGGGAACAATAATGACCACATTCTTGATGCCCATATCATTGGATCTTTAACATCGTCTATGAAAATAGCTTTTCACACCGGTGTGGCGCCGACAAATAGACTAACCTATGTTCACCCAGTCACTCACATAAATTTGCCTTGTGAGCTTAGGCATTAGATCATGTGAGTCTTACGTAAAACCCACAATCTCAAATGACCAAGATGAAACGAATTCACGTACAAAAATGGTTAGATATGATGACCCGCGATGCCAGTTTTTTTTCTGCAGACTCGCTGTCCTTGTTGCTCTCTTTCAATTGCTTTGCAGTCCTATGCAGATGTCATTGTCTCTGAACTGCAAGGGCTGTAGGCATCCGAAGGCCAACAGTGGTCATGTCCCATTCAAGAAAGATTCTCTTCTCCATGCAACTGGTCGATGCACTTCCAGAAGGCAATGCCATTTTGTCTTTCTTCAGCTTTTTCAGTGTTTCATTTAGCTTCCTTTTTCTTTATTTGATAGACGGCTGCCCCGAGAGTACGTACATATGTTTAAAGTCACTGGGACTCCCTTTATTTCGACTTGTTTTCCCCATACAAATTTACCATATCATTCAAATGTTTGAAAAAGATTTTGTGAAAATGCACATATGGATTTTGCGTGTTCATATTTGCAATTTACAAAAATTTCAAGTGTTTGGATTCTAAAAACATCAAATTGCCTTGCAAAATTTTGATTAAGTAGAAAGTGAAAAGGAAAATTTCAACGAGATGTGTGTGGCATGAAGTAGTGGCAAAAGCCAATTGGTTTCTTATATATATGAAAGAAAGGGAAAATATCGAAAACCGTGTCTAAAGTGAATCTTTTTATCCACACTAGATTCTTGATCAATTTGATTTCCGATTTCAACTCAATAGCAAATGTAGCTGCTTTCTAGAATCATAAAAGAAATTATGACAACAATTGATGCAAAGCCACTTCTTAATTGGAAATAATATATCGTTTTCCAATTATTGGTGGAAAACTTGGTAAATACGTAGCTTTGCGAACTAAAACTCCATCGTGACCAGCGTCGTTCGCGATTCGATAAAGGTCAACTTTACCATTCTTGGAATATACTAGATATGGGCCGTGATATGCCCCATCCATCAAAGGCCAGTCACCACGTGCTCTGCACATCTCTGACGTCTAAATTGAAGATGGTGCACAAAGGGAAAGTTCTGAACCAAATTTTATGAAAAAAGCTAAATCATTGGGAAGATGAAATTGAAAATTGTATGGTGGGATTGCTTTCAAGGAATAAAGTTCTATTGAGTAGTCTTGATATATATTAGTCCATTTTATATAAACCGTTAGCTGATGTGAATCTTACATCTTAATATGAATTACTTGTATGATCAAATAGAGATTGACGTGATTTAATGCCCCATGTGAAATGTGCCAACATCAGCCGTGAGAACGAGAACCGAATAGTTTCCCCTATCTTTCTTTATGTACAGGATGTGCTTTTCATGTCGGCTTTAATTGGGAACATTGGGCATGGAGATGTCCTTTGAAGTTTCTACTTCTTCTTTTTCCCCCCAATTTTGGCTTTTTGTCTTCGTCGCAGCACAAAGAATGAGACGGGGGATGTCATGTTTGGTCAGGTTTTCTCACTGCATTGTCTTTATGGTAAATTCTTTATCAGATTCGACTCCTAGACATAACGACGACCACCCAACTAGTTCACACTTCCACATGGAAGCTCTTTATTTCCCATCTTTGCAACGAAAGAAACAGGAGCAAACGAGAAAGGAAGAGAAGGTTGATGATAGTGTCGTACATCAGCCATAGAGTTATATCAGCTTTTTTTTAATAAGTATGGAGTTAAATCAGTGTACAAGGATTACAACACTGCCATTGAGAGTTGTCGGGTCAAATTTTCGGCCTAATTTCGGACTCCCCACCAGTGCTCAAATAAAATAACTAGGAAAAGGGAAAGAACGAAGAAAAAATTGTACACTAAGGAAATGATCAATCCCCAAATCATCAACTGCACATATCAAGGAAAAATCAGTACACTAAAGTTGCTACATTTTCTTTTGTTTAGATGTTGAAAATATGCAACAGCAGCTTAACAGTCATTAACCTCGACTTATCTTTTCCCCAATAGGGCCCTTCTAGACACCGGCATGGTTAAATCATTTTCGAAAAGGAAAAGGAAATCCATCTCCAAAGCATGTCTCAAGCAATCAGCCCCGCCAATGCAGGTAATCATCGGCAATGGATGCCGATTCTCACCAGCATCTAATTACAATTTTAGTCAAGTAGAACAATCTTAAATGAAACAATAGATGATGATGCATCATTTCTGTTTTGATGTTGGGGACTGAGGGACATCTTGTACTTAAGTCAATTTGGGCCTTTAGTCCTCTAGTCCCTTTTAGTTGATGATCAAAGAATAACTTACCTATCCCCTGAGGCGAACGTATGTTCAGAAGAGAAGAACAAGTATATCACTTGAGCTCACTCCTCCAAGAATCATGATGAAATCAACATGACCACTATCTAACATATCGGGAGTTCAATGAAGGACAAAACATTCTCACATTATTGACTGAGCAATTGCATAGCACTCCAGCATCCTGCGTCAGATGTCCTGAATATCTGGCCAAAATGTATCAAATTTTCGCTCTACTCGAAAACACCCCAGTATTCTACATGATGCAGGCATTGTACTAGTCTCAGGGGCCTATCATATTACAAAGACAACGTTCGCATCTTACGATCACCTTATGCAGAAAGTTAACTCCAAACTAATAAATTTGGGTCATTCTCAAAGAGGCATATCTCTACATAATATGCGCATGTATTATTGTACAAATTCGAGTGTGACTATATGATGCAAGCTTTGCAATATCGGATGTATAATGATACAAGTGCAAGGCATATTTCTACATGAATTACATATATGTATGTGACAAATGGTGCTGCCATATTTCTAGATTAAACAAATACATATAACATGTGCGCATGTACCAAGAACTCTATGATACAGGGACTTTGCAGCAGACATCAAAAATATCATCTAGAGGGGCATGATCGCCAGTTCCTTCATCTTTCCTAGCATACAACAGTTGCTTGCCCTTGAAGACAAGCATTCCACCCTGGCACAAGAAATATGAAACCTAATTAAAGCATAACACCAAGAATTCTAACCTACACGTGTAAAGTTTGGCTGATCCAACCTGTTGCAGAACACTACTTCGGTCATCAGGTGTGGCTCCGATGGTATAATTCTTCGCAGCTTTCTGAATAGAATCAAACCTGGAAAAGACCTTTGCCTGTCATGAAAGAAAAGGTGAGCTACATATTGTGAATAAAAGCTTCATATGACAGGAAGAGGTTGAACAGAGAAGCAACAAGTAAGCTGAGGCTTACACTTGCTGGATTGAAGAATGTGCGGCCAAGACCATAGTACAAGCCCAAAACATCATATGACTGAAGCATAGAAACATAGAAAGGTTAAGCTAAAGTTTAAAGAGAATATTCTAATAGATGTGCTCATACTTAACCTTGCGATCAGGATCAGCATACAGGCAATCCATCGGAAACGGTAACTGAGATTTGTGACACGAGGAAAAGTAGGTCAGCTGAGATGATCATCTGGAGTAAATGCCAGGCAAATCACAGAATATTAAAATAAAGAAAGTAGACAGAGTTGACATTCTCCTGTCGATCAATGAAAGTTGCATTCTCCCAAGGCATGTCCAAAAGTCTACCGCTCTTCATTCTTTAAGCGTCTAAAAATAGCCGATCCACATAAGACTGGCAAATCAAACACAGCATGCTAGCAGAATACTCATAATGTCATGAATTAGGTGAGGGAAAGAATCCAAAGAACATGGTTTAACTAGAAAATGTTTCAACCAAACCAGCTTTCTTAAGGTAAAGCTAACCATATAGCATTCAAGCTTAAGGGTAGAGGCTTGGCTCTGATGTGTCATTTTAGGTTAATACATGATTACTAAGGGTCACTTCCATTCCGCCCAAATGAGAAAGGATGCCACATACCAATGGTAAAATCGGATGTCCAACATTCATTACACAAGAATCAATGGCAGCTCTTCATGTTGTTGAGATGAACCCACTCAACATAAATTTGTTTTCAATAACTATGAACTTTTTGCTATTTACCTATTTAATCCCGCCATTTTAATAGCCACTGACCCCACTATATTTTCCAACAATAAATATGATACTGGCGAATTAATAGAAACCAATAAATCCAAATTATAACCCACTTGACAATTCAGATGCTCAATCCGAAAAAGATTCGGTGAAGATTGAGAAGTTTAATCCATAGGTTTCTTCATTGCTTCTGAAAGTACGAACTAACTATCACTAACTTCAATTCAATTGCCATTCTTGCATGTGACTTAAGTTTCAAGGGTATTTCTGGGTTAGTTTTGGATTCCTTAGGTGGATTATGCAGTTATATGGTGTTTTAGTTCAATCAAATGCAAAAGTTATGGCTTGAGTTTTAATGTGGTTTTAACTTCTATTGCTACTATGCATTTTATACAACTCTTGGTAGTTGAAATTCAAAGACATTCTTGGTCCGCTTCCATTCAATAACTAATTATATTATGATTCAACTTGGTCATGCACAAGAGTTATGACCCATATTTAATGCAATATTGACCATAAAAAATTCATGGACAAAAATATCAACTTTAAAAATTGGGGGCAAAAATACAATATTAACGTTTAATGTGTATTTACTTTCCTATTCAATGAAATAAATTTATCCTTTTTTCTTTGCCCCCAATTGCAAAAACCCCTTGCTCCGCTACTGATAAGAATAGTCAAAGAACATCAATTGCATGGGAGCCACATATTTACAAGGAGCATTAACCTTAGAAGAGAATGAATGAGAGACAAACGAAGACATTGTACTTAGCATAAACCTCTCCCATTATATATTGCTCAGGCATCACACAGATTAGCCAGGAAGAAGAGAAAGAAAAGAGACAAGATGTAGACCTATAACAATTTACAGGGCACATGCTTTCTTAGATTCAAGGACGGATTTATAATTATTTCTAAGTCAAGCAAGCTAAATTATTTGTGCAAAAGTTTTTTACCAGTTGGGGCAAGCTAAACATTTGTGCAACAGTTATCCACATGTTCAGGAAATGTGTATCTTTCAATCAATTATGCACAGTGCCTCTAACTTCTCTATTAACCCTTGCTAAGCAAAAAGAGAAACTGCTAAATTTTCCGGGACAAATTATATCTGAACATGTGGAAATCTGAAACTAGTTATCTGTTCCTTCATTCTGAAAAATAATAGCAGCACAATAGAGAAGTTTTTAAGAGCAATTAATTCAAGCATGCTTTGGATTGACTTGGGCCCAGGCAGTCATGTCAAATGGCATTCTCACAGGCTTGAACTATGTCTTATCATGTAAGCTGGGTAAAGTTCATACAGCTGCACTAATATAAGGTAATAATGCAACCTCACTTGGTGTCTGCACAGCTGGGCAGGCAGGGGGGCCACCCCAATTGATCAAAAGATCAGCCCGTTTTTTTTTTCCTGAAAAAGAGTCTTCTTTTCTTACATTATATGAATCCAAATGTGTAATTATAAATAAATCAACAGAATAGTGATCAAATTCTACCAATTACATTTAAACAAAGGAAGTTTGCACACTCCAATTTTGATCAGGCCATAATTTTGAACCCATAAAGTTACAGGCCTGAAAATACAATGCAAGCTCATTCAAAGCCCCCACGTCGTGTTGCCAACAGTGAAAAGTGGTAGAGGCCCTCTTTAATCTCAAATCCACTGTTTTGCCAGTTTCTGCCTCTGAATTTGACCCCCAAAAAATTTTCAGCAATATTGATGGTTAATTGCTAATTTTAACTTGTTCACAGATCACTGTTGGTTTTTAGAGTAAAAATTAGTTTTTTTTTTTGGGTAACCGAGGACTCCACCACGGGCCCCCTTGTGCCCGGACGGCACCAAAGGGTCAGGCCCCTATACCTCGGGGGAGACTAACACAGAACTCCACCACCATGGCCCCCCACTTAAGACGCTAGCACCTGGAGATTTGAACTTGTGACCTCGGCGATGAGGAGCAAGCCCCGAACCATCATAGCTACCCACCGGTGGGTTAGAGTAAAAATTAGTTAAAATCTCTTATTTTAAATTTTTTCTTAAGCTTTCAATATATGGTCAAAATCTCTGAATTCAGTAACATGGGCTTGTAACCAAGTGGATGAATTTCAGATTAGACCTTCTACTTTACAATGTTATTAGAAGGACCCTGTTGTTCCACTAGACCAACATTTGCCCCAGGGATGTATTCCTCTTACGAAGGAATTCATTGTATTCATCAAATGTATGGAACTGGCTACAATAGATTTCCTCACTTTCATACGTCCAATCTTTAGTTTAAAACACTTTCAAGAAGCATGAAAGTCTATTGTCTAAAACACTTGCAAGAGGCATGAAGTGTCCATCTACTTGGTAGAAAAGAAGTCAACTTCTTTACAAGCAAACCTAAGGTATAAATTGAACAAGCGGAAGTGATAAGAAGTAACTTAGGGGTTTAAAAAGAAAGATTTCTTCAGTCTATTCTGTTTCTGGAGACATCCTAGCTCATGAGCTGGACTTCTTTCTGTTGAGTAAAGTAGAGATGTCATATGTTTTAGATGAATTTAAAGGTGAGAAGCAATGGTTGTCCCACTGTAGGGTTCACATCAATGTTTGGATAATGCTAATGTCTCATTTGCAGCTTTTCAATTTCAAAGTTCATTTATTGAAGCCCGACAAAAATTCATGTCTTTCATGTAATTTTCAGTAAAAGGATGCTCATGTGGTACATGAGTCATCAAAATGTTTCAAATGACCTCAAATCTTGAACTGTGGAACAAATGAAGCCCCATATGCTGAAAAATGAGTGACAGATCAAATTCTTAGCTTAATAACATCGATGCGCTCATTATAATTTTGATTCTCTATATTCAGATGACAACAGGCATGACTTCATTTAAAAGACGTCAATAACTAAACCTTAAGATGATGGACAAATTAACCTGGAAGTCATTCTTTGCTAATTATCTCAAATTAGATATTCATCAAGCTTATGAAGGGCCACTATTCAGCATGTTGCTAGTGAAATATTTAAGGAAGCAAAGGAATATCTGACCAAAAGGGTATTCCAAAAACAGAAATATTTTTCTCATCATCCATTTATGGTGCCATGATAATGTGTATTTTATAAGTACAAACATCATACATAGTCTTGCTATATCTGTATGGATGAATCACACTCATACTAACTCCAGGGCTTCCTACATATATGCTGATGAAAAGATTTCTGCAATCAAAAGAAAGAAAAGGTACCAGTTCAGCAAGAATGCGAGCTTTATCAGGAGTTCCAACACCAACGGCAATCAATTTCACACCAGCAGAGTCAAATTTGGGCTTTGATTCTTTTAAAGCTGAAGCAAACTCCCAACTTGAAAAGGCCAAACACAACGGATGAGCCATAGCAGAATCTCAGCTATCCAATTTTGCAGTAATAGCCAGAAATGAGCATCATTTACCAGCAGATACATCCAAAGTGTCTCAACATCGCTACAACAGCCACTCCCTAGAAGGCAATTAAACTGTCAGACACTTGAGAGAGCAATTGTCCTTGAGATAAAAGCCAACATGAAGAAAAAGTGATGAAGATGATGTCTATTCAAGGAGAAGCAAATGAAACAACTGAGTCTAAAAAGAAGCAGCCGCAGCTGCTGGTGCATCATATACTGTTTTCCTTCAGCTCCTCCAGCAGCGAAAATTGAAAAATTCAACAAACAGAACTCATTGACAACTTCAGGGATTTCACAACAATATCAAAAATTTGAGCACTGGCTGCTTCTTGTTACTAACCAATACGATGAACTAGAATGTTCGATTAAAGCATAGGAATGGCAGGGCAGTCTCATCTTCTCATCTCATGCCACTCCCTCAACACTTCAATAGGGAATTATACCCTGAAAAGGGGAATTCGACACCCAATCGTCGGGACATCAAAGCCAACAGAAAGATGCTCTTCACGGACAGCTTACTCCATTGTTACCATTGGCGGCCAAAGTATGCATCTTTTTAGACACACTTTGTTCTAAAATTCAAGTATATCTTGCAGAAAGTAGCTCACAATCGTTTTGTGGGGGTCGAATTAGCGCCATAGTTGGCAAACGCCCAGAGCCTTATTTCCCACAAGACGCAATTGCGAGCGGAAATTCAGGCGAAAAAGTGACAAGATAATCAAGAAGAGACAAGAACAACATCGTCCCCCAAGAACAAATTAATGGGTACAAGGAGAAACCTCGTTCTGGTCCCAGAGATCCTTGAACAACACCGGCTCACCGGCGGCGGTGAAGATGCGAACGTCGCCGAGGACGTCGCCGACGTCGGGGCTGATTCCGGAGGCGGAAGCTCCAGCGACGGCCTGCGACCGGACCGCGCCGCTCCGGCGAGCGGGTCCTCGGGAACGGACAGAAGCGACGGCCGGAGAGCGGACGAGCGAAGCGGCACGGGCGGAGGGAAGCCGAGACCCGGGATTTGGAGGAGGAGAGGGCAAGAGGGTCGGCGGAAAGCGCAGGCCTTGAGCAGAAACCGACGACGCCATGGCCAAACGGGCTCTTCGTCCTCGCCTTCGATTCGTATGAGGAACGAGGAATTTTGTGGATTGCAATGCGCGTGTGGCTGGCTACCTTGTTCCCTTTTCTTCATGTTGTATTGAAATGTCGTATGCTGTCACATCAGTAAACAGTTGAATGTATGACTTTAGTATGTCTTGGCTTCTAACACTATTTGGGCCGCCGGGGTGGCACCGGGCACCACCGTAACCGGCGGTGATCTTCCGGCCGCTGCACCCGCCTCTGGCTAATGTTTTTTTTTTTTTGGTAAAGGCCTCTGGCTAATGTTCTAAAGCATGAAGAGGGAAAAATGACAAATGTAAAACTGCAAGACCTTACTTTTTTGTGTCGGGCCTGTCAATCCTTTCGTGCACTAGAGCTCGCCGGGACAGCGGATCCCTGCAGAACTGTCCCGACAGACGAAAGATGAGCTGCTAACATGGAATTAGTCTCTCTTCCCTTGCTGCGACCGGTTGCCTTACTTCACTCAGTTTTGCCGGCTGGTCATGTGCCCGGTTCATGGTGCTGTCGAGCTCCTGTGCTTGAATGAGGGGCCGTATGTATAGCAATAGTATCTGATGTATTCTCGTCTTCTCCGTTAGAGTTTGAGCTTGGCAAAAGAGAGTCGATCGGTGACCCAGATATTGTAGAGGCCATTGCCGTTAAGTCTCCATAGCCCCAATAGCACATAATAAGGATGCAAATTTGGCAATTATGCATTCGATATCCAGAAACAGTGATGTTGGGGAACGATGTACTGGATATAACGTTTTCAATTGTTGCTCATATAGTGCAATGTTCCGCAATTTCTTGCCAAATGGAATGGCTATAACCGCACTTACGTTTGATAATAGTATTCGAGGATCCGCAGATCAGGAACCAAGTTTCTTTTTTGTTTGTTTTCTGGTCATTGTATAGCTTATACTGAACTAACGAGTTCGCATGCTCGCGTATTGTTGATGACATCACAAGTTCTCGCTATCTGTCAGGAAAGGTGGGTCTGTTCAAGGAATGAACAGGAGGCGCGACTTGAAGGCCTTTCTCTTCTGTTGCTGTCGGCTCTAGCATATCTGAGGATGCTTCCTAGACCAGAATCGTCAAAGCTTCAGATCCTTACTGGAGTAGAAAATTCCCCTCTGAAAGCAGTCGCCTATTTAAGCAGCCAAAATAGTAGGGGCAGGAGATACTAACATGATGAAATTTAAAGAAACTTTCTATTATCCCCAATTGAAGTGTCTGCTTTCAGAAAGGTTCCCAAGTCATACACAGATTGGAGGACTTTGAAGACTCGTTTTATGTTCTGGACAGCCGCATTAGGACAAGGCCTGAAAGGTACTGAAAGATGGGATATTTCAAAAACTTAGCTTTCTGAGACTTTTGACCCGCACTTGAGGCTTTGAGGTCATTGCAGTTGTGGGATTAGGGAAGAGCCCGATTTATATTACTCATCAGAATCAAATTCTTTGACTGAGAGAAGCAGAAGAAGACTTGGTTTTTACTTGGTTCCATGAAGGTTTAGACATGGAGATCACCATAATTTAGCTATGGAAATATTGGGGAGCTTGTTATTTCGTTCGATATGCAAATTGTACCCATTTTCATGCGATTCAGTTCAGCTCTTTGGCAAACCGAGTTCAACAAAAACTGGAGACTGACCAGGTTCGGATCACTTTTGGTGATACATAATATGAAGGGCAGTTACCCGACGGTATTACAACAACCAAAAGAACAAATATACGCATATATAGTGCATGTTTATTGGATTTTTGCAGACTGGTAAGAACTCAGTGTTTCAGTTGGCGAGTTTGGTTTGTTGAGTTCTTTTGATTTTACAGACCATACTTGAATTCTAATTTATGATTGAAAAACCAGAAAAGATTGAATGTACCGGTTCAAACCTCAGATTAACAAACATAAGCTCACGATCCCTTGATCCATATGAAGATATCTGTGCGTGTCCTGGTTGTGTGATTTGTAGTTGCAAATATCACATGCTGTTGACATGTGCTGGGGTCACACCGTGCCAATCTTTGGTCGACGATGACAAGACAGTGATACCAAAGCAATGTGATAGTTCAAATAGAACAAGTAACTAACGACAAGATAGTGGCACCGAAGCAATGTACTAGTTCAAACAGAACAAGTAACTGCATACACGTACAGCCACGCATTGGCATCTAGACAACGAGCTGTATTTCCACCTCTAGAGAGAGAAGGGTGGTCAACCATTCGCCTCTAACCATGTTTGGATGCCATCTTTTTCTTATCAGCGCATGCCAATAAGTATGAACTTTGCCATCTTCCTAGGGCAACAAGCTAGATTTTTTTTTACTCCGCATTCACTAATATCTTCCCGACTTTTGTCAATCTTCCCAATTACCAGCTAGATTATTATAGATAGATCACAGATAGGTATTTACATACCAATAAGTAGGAACTTTGCCATCTTCCTACCATACACACAAAATGATGGCCGCCTGGGAGATTCACACATCTTTGCACATGCAGCGCAAGTATTAAGGTTCTGATCCGAAGAGAAGACTCTTATATTGTGAATCTACTGTTCTGTGAATCGTGATGAACCAAAGAGAAGACTTAGATTCACATTTTGGATCAAGCTATGGGTTACCAGCGTAGCCATATTTGCAGGATCAGGCCGCCATGCTTGGATATCAGAGAAGCTCTTGCCATAAGCAGTGGACTGGTGTCTATTGCCCAGTCCAATGCCACTAGGACATGATGCATTGATCCCGATGACTCTTTACCCACCTCGACTTTGGTCCCCGTTCATTTATCATGCACGAGGAACGGGAACTTGCTTCCCTCCTCTCCACTTGTTTCTTCCCTGAAACTTACACTGAGTTCCTGAAGGTTTTAGGGGGTGGCTGGCTACTGGCAACACCCGCTGCTCCTGGAACAGTTCCTGTACGTAATACCAGCGTCAGGTCAGTCTCTGTTGCATGTCAACTAGCAGCCTATCATGGCCAATTCCAGTTGCCCTGCTCCCCACTAGAGCGAGCACGCCACACCCAATGGTGACAAGGGAATTCCTTGTTAGTAGAATGGGCAATGTTATATTAAATTCTTGGTTAGTTTTGATGATTTGCTTATGACACTGGTAAAATTTCAGAGGTAATTTGCTACTGTGTGATGAAATTTTTAGGGTGGTGACAATTTTACTTACCACATTGGTAAAACTTTATAGAAGTTCTACCTTACTACCTATTTGATATGTTGGTAAATTCCTGATAATGCTGATAATATGCTTATGCGTAGATGGGTTGGAAATTTCATAATAATGTTGGTAATTTTTAACGGTGTACCTTACAAGCAAGTTACCGGTCATATTCTTTTCATCAACGAGATCGGAAATTGATCACTTACTTTGAAATCCAATCAATACAGAACTTTTCCAGTTTTTAGCCGACGGGACTGTAGAATTTTGCATGTTTCTCTGACTCTGAATCTGTCACAGCTTTTTCTCAACAGGGGCGACATTTGTTACGATTAGTGTGCTTGTTTCCAAGGGTACATGCGCAACTCTAATGTAATCCTAACAGTAACCGGGATAGACAAGTATTCACGGATCCTCGAGATGCAATAATCCACTTCATCATATATTAGTGGGATGTTTTCCAAGCTCTTTGCAATTGGCATATCAACATAATTACAATACTTGCGTTGAACGCTGACAATGAGCCAGAGAAAGTTTGGAAAGGGTACTACTCAAACACTGTTGATCCCAACACCAGCAAGCAGGAAACAACTGAAAAAAGCCATCTACGATTGACTAGTCGAAGGGCAAGTTCACTCTATTTGTTAAGGCTAAAGAGGGATGGGTAAAGACGGATTTCAGTGCAGCTTATGAATTCGAGTCGTTGGCCTTTGCCTGTATGGCTAGAGCTTTGTTGCTGAATGATGCCAGAAATTGCTGCCTTCACCATGTTTCGCAATCTGTAAATGACTGCACATCTGAAAATGTAGTTATGCCTATGTCCATGGAAAACTTGCTTGATGCGAAACTATAGTTATGAGACTTAGTGACCTCGATCTTTTCTTGATTTTGTTGGAAACCCGAAGTGCTTCGGAGCTTCCTTATCCCCTCCAACTGCATTGCCACTTCTTTCATGGTCGGCCGGTCCCTCCCAGTTTAGCTCAAGCACCATCTTGCAAGGTTAGCAACTGCTGTGATTTCTTCTTCCTTGCCTTCCTTCATAACTCGAGCATCAGAAATATCAAACAAACGATCCTGCTTCATCGAAATCACAAAATAGTCCGCGAGGTTTCTTCCTTCTTCTTCCCCAAGCCAACAAATTGGCTTTTGCCCAGTTAAGAGTTCAGCAAGGACCACTCCAAAGCTGTATACATCGCTTTTGTCTGTGAACAGACTTGTTCTGAAGTACTCTGGATCCACATATCCAAAAGTCCCCCGCACCAATGTGGTTACATGAGTTTGATCACGGGATACAGACTTGGAAATACCGAAATCTGCAACTTTAGCATGATGTTTCTCATCCAAGAGGATATTGGTGGACTTGATGTCGCGATGATAGATGGGTATAGAAATTGCCGAATGCAGGTAGCATAAGGCTCCTGCGATTTCGGCTGCAATTCGTAGGCGAGTGTCCCATGATACGAGAAGGTTTTAATTTGGGTCATGCAAATACCAATAGAGAGTTCCTGAAAGCTTTATTTAATTAAAGGGCTTAAGGCCCTGTCCGCCCAAGCTGGGCCCAGAAAGCTCGGCCCATGGGAATAGGGGCCCGTGGAGAGAATGGGGTATAAAAGGGAGAGAGAGAGAGAGAGAGAAGACGTTGGTTGAAAATCATAATTCACGTACGTCTTTTCTCTCCCGCGTGTTTTCTCTCTCAAAAGGAACAGTAGGCATACGACTTTCAATTCTTCCCTTCAAGGCTTCATCGGATCAAATTCGACCGGATTTTCTTCCTCCATTGGCGTCGGTGTCTAATCTGTGGATTAAAAGGTACGCTCGACTCTGTGGTGTGCTTTAGGATCGGTGATACGTGTTGTTTTCTTGGGCTTCGCTTCCGCATTGATTTAGGGGTTCGATTCGGTGTCGAATCCCGTTTTCGGGGATCCGTTATTCCCAACATTGGTATCAGAGCCCTAGTTCACGTTTTCCCAATCAATTTGATGTGTTTTGGTTGATTTTTCGCAAAAGGAACTTCGGCCGTACGGATCGGGGCGAGCAATCCCGACACCCGAGACTTCTTTGGCCATTTTTATGAGTTTTCGAATGTCAAAACCAAATTCTGAAAGCACTGGGAGAAAGAGAACGTCGAGACGAGTCTGGAGATGCCTCGAACGCCGCCGGGAGACGCCGCACGCGCCCACCCGCGCGGTCGGAAGGCGCGCGCGTTGGCGCGACCCAGCGCCGGAAGCGCTCAATCGCCGGCGCGTGCGGCACACGCGCCCGGTCGGCGAATCGGCGCGTGCGTGCCGCCGCCGGCCGGCGCGAACCGGCACGCGCGCCCGCACGGACCGACGTCGTGCGGCGTCGGCATGACGTCACCCAACGGTCAGTAACCGCTGGGGTGACGTCATCGATGACGTCAGCGATGACATCAGTTGACCGGGCGGCGACCCGACCCGCGACCCGACCCGACCCGACCCGACCCGACCTGACCCGCTGACGATGGCACGCGCGTGGCACGTGCCGCTGACGTCTGCGTGACGTCATCCCGCGCATGCGCGCGGCACGTGCGGCCGGCCCGCCCGTCCGGTCCGACCGACGAGCGTTGACCCGCGACGACCGTTGACCGTTGACTTGACCGTTGACCGACTGTTGACCGTTGACCGTTGACTTTGACCGTTGACCCAAAAAAAAATAAAAAAAGGAAAAGTATGTGTTTCTTTTTCAATTAAGTCTATGTGGATTATATGTAATCCCTTATTTGTTCTGCATTTATTGCAGGAACAATGCCTCCCCTGAGGTTGCGCACACCTATTCGCGCGTGGCCGATGAACAAAAGGAAAGGCTATCTAAGTTGATAAATTGGGATGATCATCGATGGGAGAGTGGTGACTTAATTGATCACGTCCTTGAAGTCAACAGGAAAATTCAACAGGTCATATGGAATGATCGTCTATGTCACATGATCGAGAGATGGTGCGATTTTTCATAAGCACTCTTCCACACGAATGGCAAGATGTGTTGAATCGCATATGGGATGTCAACGCGAGGCTGCTTCCTATAAGAAAATTGTGATAGATTTTGTAAATGAATATTACTGTATTGTTACAAGGGAAAAGATCAAGAAATTGAACAAAAGAGGATCTTTCCCGATTCGTGTCTTGACTATGTGTTAGTTGTATTAGCTATGTATGTTAAGTGTGCTTTATGGACATATAATGTATTGTTTACTACCCGATTGTCATTGATGTAACAACTGATATGTTAGTTGTATTGATTGAAAGCATTATTGTTTTATTGGAATTCAATTATCTCTTGCTTTATTGTTATTGCCGTTCTTTGTGGGTAATTAGCTATGGGTAGTTATAGAAGTTTTTGTAGCTTCATAGAATTGATTTTTTGCATATGACAATCATATTAATGATAGTTTTAAGTTAGGATTTTTGGAAGATGATTGGAAACGTAGTGACCTTTTGATTCTAAAGCCTTACTTGAAATTATTCATTAATATGATGGGTCTATGTAAATAGGGATGCATAAATGATAGGCATTAATAATTCGTGCATATTTGTCGATTTGTTCAAATCAATGGCTTCTCGCCACAAAGAGCATAGTTGCCGAGCTGAACAAAGGTGAAAAGCTCAATGGAGACAACTATGAGATTTGGCAAATGAAAATCCAAGTATGTCTTTGGAAGAGCAAGAAGCACTTGAGGCTCTTGTCATGACCATGGAAGAACTTTGAAGAGGGAACCACTGCACAACACAAAAGAAACAAAGATGCTTTCTTAGCGTGGAAAAGAATGAACTCTCTAGCTCGCATCACGTTATTGAGCAACATGGAAAATGACGTCATGCGAGTTTCGCGTTTTGATAATGCCAAGGAATTGTGGGAGGCATTGGCGGCTAGATATGGTCATACTTCGGTGACTAGGCGAGGCGGCTCACTATCAGGTTTGACTCTTATAAGAAGCCTCATGGTCAGACCATGAAGCAACATCTTAGAAAGATGTCAAACATGATAACTGAGCTGAAAGATGCTGGCCATGTCTTCACAGATGAGCAGCAAGTTCCTTGCCTCAGAGTTGGGAGCATATGAAGGTGCACCTGACTCATAATGAAAACATCAAAACCTTTGAGGATGCGATGCGTCATCTTGAGCTGGAAGAGGACCGCATGTTGGCGGCTAAGCCGGATCTGAACTCTATTATCTTGGTTCTAGCTCAAATGGAGCTTCGAGCTCAAAGCGTAAGCGCCCTAACCGGTTTGATAAAGGGAAAGGCAAGGAAGAAGCGAGTCCTTCGGGAAGAAACCCAAATTCAACCAACATGGAAGAGGGAAACGTCCTCACATGAAAAAGCTTGCAAGGGTGAAATGCTACAAGCGTGACAAGAAGGGTCACTATGCTCGCGATTGTTGTGAGCCAAAGAAGGTATGCACCCATTGCACTTTTCAGAACTTTGCTTATGTGTCGAGTTACGTGTTCTTAACGAGTCTAATCCTTTGTGGACTGTGGATTCGGGAGCGACGGACCATGTAGCGAAGGATAGAGGATCCTTCGTGGAATTCCGACGCCAGTACCAAGCTGGAACTAAGTGGATCTATGTGGGAAACAACTCTAGAGCTGAAGTGAAAGGAATTGGCACATGCCAACTGAATATGCGTGGTGGACGCACTTTGTTCCTTCATGATGTGTTGTATGCTCCGGAGATTCGTCGGAATTTAGTGTATGTATTAATGTTGGTTAAATTAGGTTTCAATATGAACTTCTGTAGTAGAGGTGTGAATTTGTTTTTGGAGACAAATTACTATGGTTGTGGCTATTTTCTGGATGGTTTTATTGTATTAGATATTGATTATGTTAATACTAATGTTTGTTATTCCCTTCTCACGTCTCCTAATAAATATGATAATGATGTGGACGTGTGGCATGCTAGACTTGGTCACATTGGCCAACAGCGTATGAATAGACTAGCCAAAGAGGGCTTGTTGGGCAATATTGAAAAAGTCGATTTGTCCATATGTAAGCATTGCCTAGAAGGGAAAACGACAAGAAAACCATTTGGAAAAGGAAAAAGAGCTGAGTTTCCTCTGCATTTAATCCATTCTGATGTCTGTGGTCCAATGAATGTAAAAGGAAGGCATGGGGCTGTTTATTTCATCACCTTTATTGATGATTATACTCGATACGGATATGTCTATTTGATTTCTTATAAATCTGAAACGATAAGTTGTTTCAAAAGGTTTATGAACCTTGTAGAGAATCAATTAGATAAGAAAATAAAAGCATTGAGATCCGATCGAGGTCGAGAATATTTATCTGATGAGTTCAGAAAATTATGTGATGAAAAAGGAATAGAAAGACAGTTGTCTATTCCGTACACTCCTCAACAAAATGGTGTTGCGGAAAGAAGAAACAGAACCCTACTGGAAATGGTTAGGTCCATTATGGCGCATGCTAACTTGCCTATCACCTTTTGGAGTGATGCATTGTTAAGCTGCTGCGTATATACTTAACCGGGTGCCTTCCAAATCGGTTGCTTCCACTCCATATGAGTTATGGACGGGTAGAAAACCGGACTTGAGTTTTCTTAAGCCATGGGGTTGTGCTGCCTATACACATGAGTCCTCTCACAAGTTTGGGAAATTGGGTCCCGAGAGGAAAGAAAAGTATTTTCATAAGATACTCGGAACACTCAAAAGGGTATGTGTTCATTGGTGAGCGGGAAAGTGGGAGTATAACTGAATATGAATCACGAGATGTCACATTCTTAGAGGATGAGTTTCCTAAGAAGGGCGAAATAGGGGAAGATCACTCCCTATTTGAGACTTTGGATCAAGATAATGATATTGGTGGAGTTCATCCAAGTGGGAGCGTAATAGGGAATGATGTGCAAAGTGTACAATCTCCCGTAAGGCGAACAAGTCGTCAAAGTATTCCCCGTCGACGTTTTGACATTGAAGGGGAAACTTTTATGGTTGCTCCACAAGATGAGGATGAGCCAAGAAATATCAATGAGGCTCTGAAGTGCCCTAGTAAAGAAAAATGGATTCGTGCAATGGAAGAGGAAATGGAGTCAATGGAATCAAACCAAGTCTGGGAACTGGTTGATCTTCCAAAATGACGCAGAGCTATTGGGAACAAGTGGGTTCTGAAAATAAAGTGAAAAGCTGATGGCTCAATAGAAAGGCATAAGGCTCGCCTTGTGGCGAAAGGGTATAATCAACATGAATGAATTGATTATGAAGATATATTTTCTTCTGTAGTGAAATTTACCTCAATTCGTATTATTCTGGCAATAGTGGCTAGTATGGATCTTGAGTTACATTAGATGGATGTAAAGACTGCTTTCCTCAATGGAGAATTAGAGGAAGAAATATATATGGAACAACCTCTGGTTTCATAGTGAAAGGCCAAGAAGAAAAAGTATGTCAACTTTTGAGGTCGATATATGGTCTTAAGCAATCATCAAGACAATGGTATATACGTTTTCATAATGCCATAGTGGCATATGATTTTACAATGATTGATGAGGATCATTGTGTATATATCAAAAGATCCAAGGATCAATTTGTGATCATATCATTATATGTTGATGATATACGATTGCCGGAAGCAATATGGAGTTGGTTAATACTTGTCAAGAGATGGTTGTCTTCTAACTTTGAGATGAAGGATATGGGTGAGGCTGCATACATTCTTGGAGTTAAGATTTCGAGAAATCGTTCGAAGAGGTCGTTGTCTCTTTCGCAAGAAACCTATATAAATAAGGTTCTTGAACGATTTCGTATGCAAGATTGTAAACCCATAAACACTCCTATTGCAAAAGGTGAAGGATTGAGCCATAGACTGTGTCCAGGGACTCCACAAGAGAAGGAACAGATGAAACATGTTCCTTATGCTAGTGCTGTTGGAAGCTTGATGTACGCTATGATGTATACAAGACCCGACATATGTTTTGCGGTTGGAATGGTGAGTAGATACCAATCCAACCCGGGTCCAGCACATTGGAAAGCCGTGAAGAGAATACTGAGGTATCTGAAGGGAACTGCTGATTTCAAGTTGAATTATCAAGGAAAGGATCTGCGACTTGAAGGCTATTCAGATGCTGATTGGGGAGGAGATTTAGATGAAAGAAAATCTACCTCAGGTTTTGCTTTCTTACTGAACAATGGCGCCATATCATGGAGCAGTAAGAAGCAAACGTGCATAGCCTTGTCCACGATGGAAGCTGAGTTCGTGGCATTATCAGCAGCGGTACAAGAAGGAGTTTGGCTTAAGAGATTTTTGGATCATTTAGGTGTTATTGAGAAAGCTGCAAATCCATTGTTGGTTAATTGTGATAGCCAAGCAGCTATAGCGTACACCAAAGATCCAAAGTATCATGGCAAGACCAAACATATAGATACTAAGTATAACTTTGTAAAAGATATGGTTGCACGAAAGGATGTGAACTTACGGTACATATCTACGCATAGAATGGTAGCAGATCCTATGACAAAGCCAATACCTAGAGATGTGTTTTGTGGTCATGTAAAATCTCTAGGATTGCGTAGAGTATGATGTCTTGAATTGTAATTTCCCTGAATTGTTCACATTTATGAAATTTTGTTTTTTCATTGATTAATGCCTATGAATCTTAGTATAATCTTTATGCATCTTAATGCTCGGTGCATTATTTTAAGTTGAGAAGTATGTCGGACAGATATAAGATTAGCCCACTCACACGGGTAATCGCCTCACATTTACTATGTGATAAATAGAGATGAGACAGTTTTTTTAAGCTTATTATCTAGGTGATAATCGAGAGCGCAAGCTTAAAATACGTATGTCGCCTTAACGAGTGTTAAGATGATGACATAATACTAAAGATGTCTGAAAGTAAAATACCCCACACATTTTACTTTATCTTTCTAAGATGCCGAGATGTGAGTTCTGATAAATTTTGTGAATAAGTAGATAGGTGAACTCAAGTTAGACATTGGGTATGTCTGAACTATCATCTGTACGGTATTGAAAGGTGTAGACATACGCTCCATGGGAAAGGAGTTAATACCGTAATACGTATTTCATACTACGTATGCATGAGACGACCAATAAGAGTGTCAAAAAGTTTGATCTCAACTTTTATGACGTGTGAGACTCTTGAGGAAAAGAGTTCCTCAATTTTGAAGTCCCCTCAGGACTCTTACTTATTCTCAAGATTTATATTTAGTGTTTGCTATCTTAGTGTGTTGCCAATGGTCATGAGATGATTCGATCTAATGGGGCATTTCTAGAAAAGCAAGCTGGACTGAAATTGAGAGTTTGAAGGAAAGAGGAAGATCGATTTTGAAAAATCACATTATAGTTTTGTATTCACTGGTCGACCAATTATAACTGTCTTTGTGATAATTATAATTGTGAATACAATATATATATCATGTTTAAAAGAGATCAAGGGAGATATAAATGTGATCGATCGATCTAAGTGCTTGCATACTAAATCTACTCGGAGTGTGATGCCCATTATGAGCTGCTATATATTCCTAACAGATGTATAGCAACGAGCTCTCAAAGTATGTTGGTCGCACGGATTATTCACCGGTATGAATGTTGAAGAGAGGTAAAGAGAATCCTGTTCGGCCCACCTTATGCGAGTGGGAGATGAAAGCTTTATTTAATTAAAGGGCTTAAGGCCCTGTCCGCCCAAGTTGGGCCCAGAAAGCCCGGCCCATGGGAATAGGGGCCCGTGGAGAGAATGGGGTATAAAAGGGAGAGAGAGAGAGAGAGAGAGAGAGAGAGAGAGAGAGAGAAGACGTTGGTTGAAAATCATAATTCACGTACGTCTTTTCTCTCCCGCGTGTTTTCTCTCTCAAAAGGAACAGTAGGCATACGGCTTTCAATTCTTCCCTTCAAGGCTTCATCGAATCAAATTCGACCGGATTTTCTTCCTCCATTGGCGTCGGTGTCTAATCTGTGGATTAAAAGGTACGCTCGACTTTGTGGTGTGCTTTAGGATCGGTGATACGTGTCGTTTTCTTGGGCTTCGCTTCCGCGTTGATTTAGGGGTTCGATTCGGTATCGAATCCCGTTTTCGGGAATCCGTTATTCCCAACAGTTCCATTTGGTATGAATTCATATACTAAAAGTGGGTAATCTGTTTCCAAGCAGCACCCCATTAGCTTAACCACATTCTTGATTTTTGCGAGAGAATGATGACCTCATTGATGAACTCTTCAACTTTTCCCTTGTCTATCAGTTTTGATTTCTTAACTGCAACTATTTTTCCATTGGTCAGCATTCCCTTATAAACAACACCTTGTCCGCCTTGGCCGAGTATTCTATCCTTGTTGAAACGGTCGGTGGCCTTCTCTAAATCCTTGAAACGGAATAATTTGCCTTCTCTTCAGGTGATGAAGATAGATGCTGCTGCAAGAAGAGGCCCCACTGCGTCTTAAAGTACTTCTCTTTCAGCTTAATCTCTCTTCTTTTCTTGATGTATTTGTATAACCACCAAGAGAGAAGCAACATTTGCAGTAAAACTAAAACGCTCAACCCGAGGCCTGCAGTCCGAAAATTTAGCAAGGGAAAAAGTCATAAAAAAATGCCTGGTGTTAAGAATCCACACTGTTGTACTAAGCTATCATCGATGAATAAAGCAATTTGGAAGCACTATTAATCTCATATTGGATTATGGTTATTTTTTCCACTGACCAAGTAGCAATTTCATCTTACAGACGAACATAAGTTACTATCCCACGGAAAAATAATATAGCCTGGGAAAATTAAATCCAACACTTCGATCAAATCATGACACGTGGAAGAATATCACGATACATTAAATTGAAAGCGAATGGGCAATCATGTAAGAACGGGGTAAGGTAAAGCTTATTTCTGGACATAATTTAAGCCATGTACCGAAGAGCATGAATCGGTCTAAAATTCTAGGTTAAAAGATCTACTTACTAATAAAAAATAATTTATTTGGCTTTCTACGATCGATGCAGTCATAGGTACCCAGTTTGTTCACGCACATCCCGGGGCATGGATTTTGATCTTCACATTCGTTGATATCTGATGACAGATGAAAATAAACATATTAGCAGCGACGCCCATCTCCCCCGGCAAGATAAACGTATTCACTTTGTATAATCCTGGGCAGAAAACCCAAAAAGGAAGGCAGAAAGCATGTATGTAATCATTAAACAGTGTGAACGCATTATTTCCAGAGAAAAATCTAGGAATGAATAAGCCCCATCGCTATATGGTGCTCTTAAATACATAATGGGATAGTATGAAGTATGTTACCTTGGCATCCTGCAATTAGATAGGGGTTACCACTATACCCATATCCGCAGTAGCACTGCATGAATGGCATTTGAGTTGGATACGCATAGACGCTATAATTGTCACAAAAGATAGGATTATAAAAGGCGGAGCCGTGATTTTGCCGGATAAGCTCAAGTACATAGTTGGTGTTGTTCGGAATCCCCCATTCCAACACCACTCGAACCGTGTTATTCAATCTTAAATCATATAAATCTGTAAATTCAGACCTCACGAACCATGATCTATCTGCCAGGAAAGCGTAATTGCACCCCTGATGTCCACCTTCGTTTTTGAAATCCACACTAAATTCCTGTAGGTTAAAAGGCAGCATAGTCTGGCAGCATCCGTCTTTCCCGGAACAAGTACTATACCAGCTAATATTGGTGTAGTTTCCAGTACATATCGACCTGCAACCATGAACATCTGGTTCTGCACTATTCATTGTTGCCAGGGTGTTGCAACCGACCGATGCAAAGATGTTCCCTGTCTCGGAGAAGACAAATTGACTTCCTTCTAAGCTCACCGGTACACCATGCCTATCACCCCCGCAGCTGGCATTTGAGTAAATTAGAGGAAGACTGACGTTAATCATGCCGTTTGCAAATTGACGGTAATTAGGGAGTGAAATGTTGAGAACTCGCAATCCGATCTTCTTTAGTATGGGAACCGCGTGGTTTTGCTGGCAGCCGATCTCGTACCAGTCATCCAAGAAACAGCCAGCTCCTATTCCGAAGGGGAAGGGAATGGTGACGTCCCCGCATGTTTCTCTACAGTTAGGCTTTGCAAGTCGAGGTGCAGCTCCTGATGCTTGTACCGTGAGGGTAATCAGAAGCAAAAGAATTCGAAACACCAAGTTCGACATGATGTTCCCGTTTGGTATGCGCATGGACCTAAACCTATGGAGAAAGGGGATATGGGCTGAGTCTCTCGACAGTGTTATTTAAGCGGAAGAAGGGAAGATCTTTTATGTACTGGACGCGTAATTTCATTCCAGCTATTTTTCTTCCTTGCATCTCCGAGGATGCTTCCTCGAGTATAGAAATATCAAAGCTTGACCAGTAGAGGACGCCAGTTCAAGCAGCCAAGTATGACTGATCACATTGTTGGGGACCATACTTTTATCATCACTTTCTCGTGAGAAAGACTTGGAGCATTGTCGAATCATTATCACAATTGAACTTAACCCTGTTGAAATAATTATTATTTCTTTTTGCACATTTTGCTGATTTGGTTTTTCAGTTATTAGAGTTAGTGGAGTCACGTTTAGCTAATTTGTATGTTAGTTGTCCTACTTGTTAGGTGTTAGTGGAGTAAGTGATTTATGCAAAACATGGGTAGTCATGGATCCTATTTTAGTGGTGTTTTTACGTTATGTATTTGTCTTTTGTAAAAAAACTTCGTTGTTCTTAACGAAAGATGAAGTTTTAGCCTCATCTCTCCTCCTTTTTGCAATTTAACTGACCCCGCTCTCATCTTCCAACTTCTTCTTTTTGTCCCTCTCGTGTTCCTGACTTTTAAACGACAAAATTATCCAACAAGTTGAAATACTACGACAACCAAGATGTTTTTTTTTTCTCGACCTATGAAAGAAAAACTCACTTCCGTTAAAGCAAAAGTCGTTTCTTTCTTATTGCCTTAGTCGTAGCGCGATGTGCGAGTGCAGGGATCTCTCTCATTATTCAAGCAAAGATCATTTTTATTGCTCTCGAGGGTCGTCCATCAGGTACTTAGTTCAATGCTTTTCCTGAAGTCCTTTTCACTTCAAACTGATCTAGTTTATTTGCCAATGTTCTGGATCATGCTGTGCAAAGTATCCTGAACTCTTGGGATTGTTTTATCTCTAGTTTTTTTCACTGAAATTAGATTTAACAAACCAACCGTGGTATGACGAAGGGGGAGACAGTAGTCATGAGTGGTTTTCCCCATAAGGAAAGACGTGCTCAATGGGTATTGTTTCACCGGAATTTGACTTGATGACGAAATACTTTTACCTAAAAATCGTTCTTCGATTTTCCTTTTTAAGAGGAGATGGGTTTTATAACAACTCCAGACAAGAAGTATCACAGGAATTCAGAGGCATTGATAAACACACTTTGATGGAATTTAATCAACGTTAAAGAATGAAAAACTCTACCTAATTTAATCAACTATAGAGTACGTCAAAATAAAGATACAACATCGGAATTTAATCAACAATGATCATCTTAGAGCTAGAGCTACAGCTACAACTATAGCTACAACTAAGATATTCGTCAGAATTTAATTGACGGCAAGATACCTAAAAACTACAACTACCTTAATGACCCGGTCCAATGAGGGTGAGGAGTGTTCTCTAGGGCCAGAGAGGGTCTGAATAAGGAGTGGCACCTAGCAAACTTCTAGGATGGATAAGGGGATAGGAGCACTAAATGGGAAAACTGGAATTAACTCATGTATACGTCTTTTGAGGTAATGGCAAACTTTGCTTTGGAACTCCAAAGTGAAGCAAGCTTGGGTTAGAGCACTACTAAGATGAGAGACCTCATAGGAAAGTACTTACCTATACAGCAAAGAACAAAACCATGAGGCTTAGTGCGAGATAGACCAAAGTGGACAATACCTTGAATGAATTTAATCTAGGGATGTCACAATATGGTATTATCATAGCGAGACCCTCTCTAATAGGTGTATGGTTTGGGGAGGAACTATGCAAAATTTAGAGAGCTTGTAATGACCTAGTCCAATGAGGGCGGGGAGTGGTTGTTGAAGCCAAAAAGGACCTAAACAAGGAGTAACTTCTGGCAAGTTTCTAGAATAGCAAATGGGACATGAATGAACTGAACTATGCAACGAATAGAGAGAGAGCCATTCAGAAACATATATGTGAAAAACTTGCATTAACTTATGGAGACGTCTTTTGACGTAATGACAAACTTTGCTTTTGAACTCCAAAATGAAGAAAGCATAGGATAAAGCACTATCAGGATGGATGACATCTTGCAAAGTGCTTACCTATACGCCAAAGCACCAAATCATGAGAATGAACAAAAGCAAACAATACCTCGAGTGAGTTAATATAGGGATATTACAACTATGATATAAGATTGAAAGCAGATTGAAAGCAAATTGAAAGTGTTGAAAATATGTCGAGCCCGTCGAACAAGCACAATCCAAGTTTACTCTCTTTGGCGAGCGTGCAAGCTTGGTCTTTGACTTTGTTTGCTCGTGCATTAATTTCTCTGCACGTGCCGCTCGAAGATGAAGATCAGCAAGCGGACATGTTGTTTTTCTCTTGTGGCCGCTGCGCATGGAAGAAATGGATGGCGCCGGGCAACTCATTTTGGGGTTGTTACACGCCTTATTAAATGAAGGAGTGCAAGGGGAAGACTTTCATGTTGTCACACATGAAAGGACATGTTCTTTTGTGTTCTTAGTCAAAGGCCATGTGAACGTAAGAATGGAGAATGAAGAAAAAGGAAAGACAAGAGCAAGTCATTTCCCTGTGCACGTCCAGGAGAATTAATGAGGGAGGCACTAGGGGTGAGCGGTTCCAGGTTCCGGTTCGGTTCCGTCTGGAACCTGGAACCTACCCTCGGGTAGAGGTTCCTCAAAATGAGGAACCTGGAACCTATCCGTCAGAACCGAGAACCTGGAACCTACCCTGTCACAGGTTCCAGGGTCGGTTCCAGGTTCCAACAGGTTCCGCGTTCCTTTTTTTGTTTTTATTTTTATTTATAGATTTGAACTATAACGTATGCGTATATTACAAAAAAAAAAATTATAACGTACGCGCACGTTGATATTGCTAGTATGAGTACCTAGAGGGGGGGTGAATAGGTATATAAAGATTTTTCTTAAAAATCGCACAATACTTTAGACAGTTGAAGAATTTGCAACAATTAAAAACCAATCGTGAGACTGAGTAAGGGAAAGAGAGAATTGAACACTCGGTTTATAGTGGTTCGGCTTGATTCAAGCCTACGTCCACTCTTCTGCACTGACAGCCAATTGGCTGGATTCCACTATGAACAAAGAGATGTTACAGTGTTGATCTTCCTTGATTTCTTCGGCGTAGTTGATCTACCACACTCACTCAAGGTATCACCAAGTACAAACACTCTCTGTGTATACAATTTCGCTCGAATAGTCTCGACTAACAATCAAGGTTCTTCAGACTCTGGAATTTCTCTATCGATCACACACTTAAAACAACTAGAACGTCTTCCTTTTATACTCCTTCATGCCATCATAGCCGTTGGCACTTACCAAAGGAATTCCTCCAATCTACCCGTTGGACGGAATCAATCAAGAAGATCATCCGAGCTATTTAAGGAATCTGATGATAGCCCATCAATCCTGTTCGCCCATACAATCAGGATCTCGGTTTCCAAGAATAGAACATTCCAAGATTACTTCGTCGACCATCGGATCTTCAATCGATCTTAGATAAGAATTAAAGAATCCGAAATGATTATCCAACCAAAGAATCTTTTCCAGAGGATAGGATCGAATCCTCAACCATAGACCTCGGCTTTGGATTTCCTTCGTCACTGGATTGGAAAGACTGTCAGTGAGAATAGACTTAAGTCTTGAGTCTTGAGTCTTAAGTCTTGAGTCTTGAGTCTTGAGTCTTGGGTCTTGGGTCTTGAGTCTCGGGAGTACAAAGTCTTCAGACTTTAAACTGACGGTCTCCGAACATCCAGACTTAGACTGAAAGAAACGTTTTGTCAACTTCAAAATATTCTGGAAAGATTTCTCCAACACACGTTACCAAAAAAAAAATATAACGTACACGCACATTATCAAAAAAAATTATAACGTACGCGCACGTTATAAAAAAAATATAACGTACGCGCACGCTATAAAAAAATATATATATAGCGTGCGCGCACGTTATCAAAAAAATGAATAAAAAATGAATAAAAATATAGCGTGGGCACACGTTGAATTATAATATACGCACTCTAAAAATGAATAAAAAAAAATTATAACATACGTGCATATTATCGGACTCTTCAGCACTGTCGCAATAATCCTCTAACATCAAAATCATGCCATAAATATACTTCTCAAGAAGGCACGACAAAGTAAATCAGCATGAGGTCAGGACAAATGACACGTCAAAGGAAACAAAAACTGATGAAAAACCAATCGCGCGAAATCGCCCAAAGTTCCCAAGAGCACAAAATCAGCGCCAACGCAAACAGAAGATCGCAATTCAGTCCAAGTGATCATCTTTCCCCGACTCCTTCGAGACGTATCAACCTCCAAGGCTTTGCCATTAACATGATAACATCCACTGCTTAACTAACACATACAGATTTATCGGCTCACGAAAGCGAAGCTCACGAAAGCGACAACGAAGATACTAAGGATTCCGGCAGAAGCAGCAGCAACAGGATTGTACCCATTGCTCCACTTAAGGATCAAGACCCAACAAGAAAACCCAACTCGCAGGCAACACGTCAAACTTCACCGCGAGTTGCTTCGCCACCGCCTCCACGTTGTCGTGGGTGAAGGAAAACACACGAAACAGCCGAGCGAGCATTACCCAAAAACGAAAAAAACAAAAAACCGAAAACCGCAACACGTTCATGGACGAAAACGAAGACGAACCTCGAAGAGTGAATTCCTCGGGGTTTCCGAGAACGGACGGCGGCCGACAAGGGGGAACGCCGAAGCCGAGCTGGGGAAACCACGCGAAACAGCCGGAGAGATCGTCGAGAAAGCCCGTATATATATGTGCGAGGGAGGTGTGGAGTTCGGGGGAGAAATCGGAGGTGTTTTGGGGCTTCGGCGCGAGAGAGGTGTGGGTCACGAGCAGGGACGTCGGGCAACGGCCGGTCATGAGCAGGGACTTCTGGCGATTCGCGAATGCTGGCGTCGAGGCTCGAGCGACGCGTCGGGATCAAGCGTCCAGCGGCGTTCGGCGACGGTGGCCGGCGCTGAGCAGAACGACGGGCGTCGAGCGGCGTTCGGCGACGGTGGCCGGCAATGAGGAGTGAGCAGGGACGTCAGTCGGGTCTTCAGGGCAACGACGACTCAAGTGTCGCGAATGCGGGCGTCAAGCGACGTCGGGGACCGCGTCCAGTCCGACTCCGGTGGCGTCCGACGGCGGTGGCCTTGAGGGCGCGGCGTCCGGCGGCGGTGGCCTTGAGGGCGGCGGCGTCCGGCTGAAATCGGAGGACCGAGTGAGGAAGATACGAGCACAGGAGGCCGCTGGAGGCTTGGAGTTGGAGCGCCGAGCGGGAGGGGGGGGTTCCTTTTGGAACCCTAACCGGTTCCGAAACCGGTTCCGCGGCCGGTTCCGCGGCCGGTTCCGGTTCCGGTTCCGCGGCCGGTTCCGGTTCCGGTTCCGCGGCCGGTTCCGGTTCCCGGAAAAATGGAACCGGGAATCGGAACCGGTCCTTTAAGAACCGGGAACCGGACCAAGGTTCCGGTTCCGGTTCTCCGGTTCCCGGTTCTACCCGCTACCCGTGCTCGCCCCTAGGAGGCACCGAAGTTGCAAAGTGATTTGTCTTCTGACGACTTCTATTCTCCATAAAAAGCAGAGAAGAAACGAAGGGGAATGGGGTGCCTTTGAGCATCGAGAAAAGAGAGTGCACAGAGGAGAAGTGTGTAGAGAGTTCTTCTCACGAGGGTTTGGTCATTGTAATTACATTTGAGTGATTTAGCCAGTTAAATTTTTATAAGTAGAATTTGCGTAATTCCTCAAGTGAGGTTTTACCAAAAATTATGAGGAGCTAAATATTATGTGAGTTATTGAGTATAATTAGGGAATGAGAAATATTAAGTAAGTATTTGAGTGTTCGAGTGATTGTAATTTCCGTTGTATTGCTTGTTTTTATAGTAAAATTTCGTGCCACTCTTCTCACGGATGTAAGTTCCGATATTCAGATTGAACCACGTAAATGCGGTATCTAATTCCCTTTCTTTCCTTTCGATTATTTTATCCGATTCGCTTTTCTATATTCACAGTAGAAAGATAGAAATATTTGTTTGTTTATACAGAGATTACAAATAGTAACTACAACTCTATTATATGGTGGTTATTAGCACTCCACTACTCAACATTCCATTACAATACGGTTTCATCTACTCCACGACCTTGATTCCACTACTCAACATTCCACTACATTGACTTACTTTTTTGATCGGTACATTTGAAATTGTTGACTCCACAATTCATCGATTCCTTCAAATGATCGACCGTTTTGTTCATAAATAACCAAATTCTGCTCTCGTCAATTAAGTTTATCGCATTTTTTTTTTTTTTCGGTGTAAACAGGTTTCTAATCAGCGTTCTCATCGGGGACTTTTTTGTTTCGCTGGTTAACTTCATATGGAGGAAAATAATTCGAAACACCTAAATGGACATGGTTTTCACGTTCGGTATGTGCCAGGGACCTACACCAATGAAGCGAAAGGGGGACATGGGCTGGGTCCCTCGATACTGTAATTTAGGTGGAAAAAGGGAAAACTTTCCGTGCGCTTCGGGCATAACTTTTTTTTCCCAGCTCTGTTGCTTCCTAGTATCTCTGGGGATGCTTCCTTGAGGTTTAAAATTTCAAAGCTTGATAAAATGAGAGGACACCAAATTAGGCAGCCAAGTGTGACTTTTCCCATTCCTGTAAAGACAATTCTGTCATCGTCCTTCTCATGACAATGCCTTAAAGCATCATGATACTTATTCCTTTGGTGTCCTACGGCGCTGGACCCCGCGAAGCGCGTTAGAATCATGATACTTATTCCTTTCCTTACCGACTTAAATTGTTCCCCACAGGCGTCGGATCTTTTCAATTTTTCCTAGACCAGAAATTATATGAACTCGTCCTCTTCCACATTAGATTATGTAGTGTTCAACGTATTTGCTTATTGCCATGAAATTCCACATTTTATTGCCTATCTTTTTGTTGGTATCAATTAGCTTGATCTTTTACAGTTTCTGATCTAACATGAATATGGTCGTTCTTTAAATTCTGAGTAATAATCTTAGTTTATAGCATTGTTTAGGTTATTTAAGAACTTAAATTTGAGTTAAACCACGTTTAGGGTCAGATTTTAGTTTCCTAGCATTTTGCTTTTATAATTCGTTAAAAGCTGTTAATTTTGTTAGGCAGACGTTCTTTAATGGCCTCCCTACACCATGTTTTACAATGTTCTAATGGCTGCACATACATGTGTTCCCGGAGGGGAGTGAAGTGTTGAGCACTTGTAATCCAATCTTACTAAGTATCTCCTATTCCTAAGGGGAAGGGAATGACAATGTTTCCACATGATGCGGTGCAATTAGGCTTTGCCAGGCGAGGTTTAGGTATCGATGCTTGTATACTGAAGGAACCTAGGATCAAAAGGATCTGCAGACAGCCACCGGATGGCTTACAGAGAGAGGATATGGCTTCAAAGAAGTGCGGTTTATCAGTATGAAGATGATGTACTTGATATGGAGCTGTTCCATATCCTCTGTGGTCTTCTGCTCTTAAATTACAACACCAACAATTTCTATGGGGTAACTAGTGAGAGTCTGCATAAGTGAGTCCCTGAAAAATTATAGACCAAACAAGGAAAAGAGTGGCAATTCTATACTACGATTGGCTTTGACAGTCTGCATTTCGTCTATTTAGTTTATAATGGCTGGCGAATTTATATCCTCACCATGTTCGCCAGGGCAATCACAGAACTTCGAAGTAAAAGCATCTAATATCCAGAAAATCCATTGCAAATGTGTGATCAATGCTAAACCCTTCTGTACAATCAACATCAGCAGTCATCCAAAATTGAAAGATTAAACTGGTGTCTGAGCGAGCATCTCATCAATTATATTAGCTGGGAGTTCATTATCGTTAATACATATATCTAGAAGAAGTATATTTTGTCATACGAGTGTGATACTGTATTTGTGTGTACGCATGTGTAGCAAGAACTTTCATGATACTGGGACTTTGCAGCAGATATCCAAAATATCATCTAGAGGGGCGTGATCTCCAGTTCCTTCATCTTTACGGGCATATAACAATTGCTTGCCCTTGAAGACAAACATTCCACCCTGGCACAGGAATGTGTAAAAACTTTTCTTTAGAGTGAATCACCATGAAAATTTAATGACCTACACATTTACAGTCTGTCTGATCCAACCTGCTGCAGAACGCTACTGCGGTCATCTGGAGTCGCTTCAATAGTGTAATTCTTCACAGATTTCTGAAGAGCATCGAACCTGGAAAAGACCTTTGCCTGCCGTAAAAGAAGCAAGTGAGGTGAATGTTATATTTCAAAGCTTCAATTGCCTGGAAGAGGTTCAAAGGAGAGGCAGGAGTAAACAGAACAGAAGCTTACACTTGCTGGATTGAAGAATGTGCGGCCAAGACCATAATACAAGCCCAGAATATCATATGACTAAAGTTGAGAAACATGAAAAGGGTTAGAAAAAATCCGAAAGAGGATTCACTGACAGATATGCTCATTCAGGTAACATGTTCACCTTGTGCTCAGGATCAGCATAAAGGCAATCCATCGGGAATGGTAACTGAGATATGTTACACAAAGAATCGTAAGTGAGCTTAAATGATCATAGGGATCAAATGGTAGTTTAATCCAAACTCATATCTAAAATGCAGTTTCAATTCTATAAGAACCTAGCTTTCAAAGATTATACTAATCAGACAACATGCAAGTTCACAGGGTTGGCTGAGTTGATAAAATTTGAAGTAATTTCTAAGAAATAACATAAAGAGGATGAGCTGTCTTGCCCCAAAAACTTGAACATGTAGTGCATATAAATGAGAAGAGATGCCAGTGGATTAAAGTAAAATCAGGTCTCCAACATCGACATTACACAACAGCATAACGAAATAACATCCATCAAGTAGGTAGTTGCCACATGTTCAGAACAGGCATCACTTCTACAACAGTGTGAAAGATAGAGACAAGGTCAATGCTCTACTTAAAAAACCTTTTCCATCATTTTTCGGAAAGTACTTCAGACCAGGTTCGCCACAAACAGGAGAAAGTTGAGAAAATAAATAAGATAGCAGGGTCCACTGATAAAAATTCCCAGACCATACATTCTTTTGTGCCCTGCTTTCTTATATAAGATAAATATAAGGACATGAGTAGCCATCTCAAATGGCATATCACAAACTTGAGTAATAAAATATCATGCAAGCTGGTCAAATCCATTGCAATAATATCAGCAAATAATGGCATCCCACTTGTCAGCTTGAGTGGTGAACTCCCAGTATCGCCACAAATGACAGAGTGGGTGAAAATAAAAGGATGGGAAATTGCATGAAGCTTGGGGTAAATTTCAAATTAGACCTTATGCTTTAAAATGATATACTATGGACCTTGAGGTTACACAACATCCCTACTCCTAGATCAAAATTAGCTGAAAATTCTTACACAAAGAATCCAAGGCTTAAGTACAATTAGCAAGAGATTGAAAGTTATTGTGGGATTTTCAAAGGAAAGATTTGAAATCCTCTTGTCCTCACCAGTTTCTTCAGTATGCCTCCACTCATAAAAAGAAGCTGGACCTTTTGCATCGACCAGAAGGGACATTTTGTACATCTCAGATGCATTTGATGTAGGAGAACTAATAGTTTGATGGTAGAACTGACCTTGATGTATGGTAAGATTAAACCCTCTTGTAGTTAACTTTACAAAGTTGAAGGTTCAATTCATGACGCACATCCAAAACTTATGGATGTCATGTGGAAGAGTCTAAATGCTAATTTTCCATTTTCCAGAATAGGATCAATGCTCAGTGCATGGTTATTTTCTAATATGATTAGGAAATTTTACATCCCATTGGTAAGACCATGTAACCACAGAGGATCCATTCCGAAACTTCTGGTCTGTCATTTGTCATGACAACGGCTGGCAATCCATATTAAGTTAGCCATCCACCATGAACAGAGAAATTTTCACCACTCAGCAGATAACTCATGAACTATCTTAACACTGAAAAAAATAATAATAATAAATAGAGCCAATATGAGTAACAAGGAGAACATACGAATGATGCAAAGGACTATTCCAAAAAATAGAAATAACTTTTTTATCATTCATTTACTGTGGTATTGCAGTGAATATTTAAAGGTGACGCACGTTTTTATATCACCTAGCTGAATCATTATGGATGAGTTCCACTAAGAATTAAGAAGTCAAACATTTCAATTTCTTTAAGCTCTGACTGAAATTGGTTAGGCTCTCTTATTCAAAGATGTGTTTGCCAATGACAAGAATCAAAGGAAGAAAAAGTACCCGTTCAGCAAGAATGCGGGCTTTATCAGGAGTCCCGACACCAACAGCAATCAATTTCACACCAGCAGAGTCGAACTTGGCTTTCGATTCTTTCAAAGCTGAAGCGAGCTCCCAGCTTATGCAAAAGAACAAGCGCAGCAAGCAGTGAGCCACAGCAGAATCCTAGCTATTTACTGTTGCAATAATAGTCAGTCATGAGAAAATAAACATCTACCAGCATGGACAACCGAAGTGTCTCAACATCGCCACGACAGCCATTCCCTGCCAAAGAAAAAAGGGAACTGTGGGACAACGTCACTACAATCATGTGCCGAATCAAGCAAGAAGACCCTCACAAGAAAAACAAAGCATGGAAGAAAGAATCGCATGGGATAAAACTAATTCGAAGCTGAGGTTCATGAAAAGATGCCTAAATCCGGAGACCCAAATGGCTGAATTTTTAAGGCAGCAGCAGCTGCTCCTGAATAATGCACTGTTCCGTACCAGCTCCTCTGGCAGATCAATTGGTCAACGAACAGTAACAAACAGAACTTTAGTAACTTCATGAAGTATTTCCTCTCTGAAAATTTTTGCGAAAACCACATCGCAACAAAATCAAATTTGGAACACCACTTGCCAGTTCTTTCTAAGCTCTATGATGAAGTAGAACATCTTGATACGATATGGGAAGTATATGCCGCAGATGGGTGGCCTCATCTTCTAATCCCGCACCACTCCATCAAGAGGGAATAGATCCCAGATGCTTGAGAGGAATGCCCCAATTATTAGAGCAATTAACCAACGAAATGTTTTCGGATACCATTCAACGACACACGGTTTGTGCTACAGGCAAGTAGATAAGCAAGTACATCACACAGATCTTAGCTCATTTTTGACAACATTATCAGAGTACCATTCAAGTTATGAGGCAATTGCAAATGACAACATGGAAAAACAAAGCTAAAAATCGGTATTAAATACAAAAGAAGGAAGAATGAAAACCTCATTCTGGTCCCAGAGATCCCTGAACATCACGGGCTGGCCGGCGGCAGTGAAGATGCGAACATCGCCGAGGGCGTTGCTGACGTCGGGACTGATGTCAGAGGCAGAGGCTCTCGCAACGACACGGGACCGGACCACTTCGCTCCGGCGAGCGAATCCTCGAGAGCGAATTGAAGAAGCAGCAGTCGAAGGAGAGCGGACGAGTGAATTAGCAGCGGTGGAAAGAGAAGGAGGTGGAACAACAAGCTGAGACCTGGGTTTCGGAGGCGAGTACAAGAGAGATTCTGGAATTCGCAGGTTTCCCGCAAAAACAGAGGACGCCATGGCCGCAGGGCTTGGAGCAGAGGAAGAGGAAGAACTCTCGCGAGCGTATTACAGGCGTTGGTGTCGTTCTCGTTTTATTTTCTCTTTTTAATTTTCCGTTAGTTAACGGCTTTTAAGAGGCGGGAACGGGGTCTGCATTTCCTTTTTTCCCTTTTTATTTTCTTTGTTTTAACCATTTTCTGAGGCGGGAGAAATTCCTCTAGATATATATATATATTGAGACTAAGGGGGTTGATGCTAATTAAATCTTGTGATTAAGTATGCATTTATTTCACATAAAATCATAATTTGGAAAAAAAATTCTAAAATTAATTGTATTATTTATAAAAAAATGAATGAAAAATATATTTATTATTCATAAAATTACACAAACATAAATTGTTATCAATTATGAAAACATTTTTCAATGATTAATTTTTTAGAAAAATATTCTTTTAAATAATATTTTTCGTATAACCAATTAAAATTTGTTATTAATTTCAGCAATGCTTTTATTACGGTTGATTTTTGAGTTTAATGGTATTGATGGGTTATAAGTAAATTATTATATTTGCCTAATCATGTTATTGATATGAATGAAGGCAAGCAAAAATTCTGATTGGCGAGCCTCTTTTTCAAATAAATGAATTCTCTATCCCTCTCAATAAAATTAGCCAAGTTGAATACCTTAGTGAGAAATATATTATTGCAATAAGTCGACTATAATATTCATAACCTAATTTAATTATAAGTTCTAATTAATTGTTCGTATGAATATCGAAAAAATGCCTTATTTAACCCTGATTTTTGTCGGTCATATGTTCTTCGAAAATTCAGACAATGATACAGAGAGAGGTCTCTACCCGTGTTTATGTTTATATCTATCCACATAAGCAAAAAGTGGGTTTTATCTCACTTTTTTCTTTCCTCGTATACATACTACTTTAATATTGTGATGCAATTTAACTTCAATGAAAAAAAGTAAAATTGGCCAAAAAAATAATAATAAATGTAAAAATATATTAAAAAATTAGGAGAAATTACACCAAACTCATGAACTTTAGGACAAATTCGAAATTTCAATTACCGGCGTTAACCCCCTTCATTATCGTTCCCATTAATATGTGCAATGCACATCGATAAAAGTATATTTTCGCATCTTTTTTCCTTTGGAAAGAAATCTCTCATTTATCTTAATTGCTTAACAAGTAAAATACTAATAAAAAAAAAAAGGGAGAAAACAACTCCAACAGAAAAAATAAAAATTATTAAACATCATTCAATTGTCGAAATATGATAATATAACTATTTCAGTCAACTAAATAAGATAATTCCAAGAAAAAGAATGAACACAGACGATTGCTGAATCCGAAGCAGAAAAAGGAAAAGAAAGAAAGCAATCATCATTAAAAAAGATTTCAAACTTTTTTAATTATGCTCATAAAACCCAATGAAAATCGTTCTGATTTCAGACTCCCCACAGAAACAAAATCTGAGGAAAGAAGAAGAGAGGCTCAGACACGCACAAACGCAGTCATCAAGAAGCAAGAAACACACGCACACAAATCAGTACGCATGAATCTGCTCGGTCCGTATGATGAGACCCACCATACACTCAGCATCGAGAAACGTATTCATCATCATCGCCTCTCCTCTCACCCCACGCGCACCGATCTTCCCCGTTCTCTCGACAGATTACGCGCAGAAAGGAGAGAAGAAGGGGCAAAAAAGAAGAAAGAAAAAAATCGAATCTTGCAGAAAAGAAATCGAACGGATCTGCCGAAACGTGTTCGCAGCACAGCTAAGCTATGGTGGCATTTGAAGATTGGGAATAGGAATGGATGGTGGGTAGGGAAATGGGGTCTCGTCCTCGAGGTCTGCTGCATCTGCTGAGCTTTGAAACCCTAATTTCTAATGGCGTTTTTATATCCGTCTGCCGACTGAAGCAGAAGGAGGAGGAGGAGGAGGAGGAGGAGGAGGAGGATTGAATGAAATGACGTTCCTGTCCTTGACCTCGATATCTTGGGCCTCCTTCGTCTTTGGTCCTGGGCCTGGGCCTGGGCCTGGGCCTGGCCCTCTCCACTTTATCCACCCGGTTTGTGCATCCGTGAACATAGTACGTGTGCTAAATTGAATCTAGACCGTCAGATCCGACGAGGGTCTTCATTTTTAATCATGCAGGTTTGGTTTGCACGCCTGCGTGGGACTTTTACATAGAAATGAAATTCGTGCTACCGGACCTGTTTTGTGGCCGGTTGTTGGGCCATGAACGATCATACATGATAGTACAAGGCTTACCTATTTTCACTTGCAAAATCAAAGTTGTGTCACGGCCGATTTTGATCAGGAATACCGTGGCGAATCACTAACTATCTAACTCATATCAAATGTTGGGATGGATCACAAAATCAGAAGTTGGGGGGTCCGACACTGTAATATAACAATTTAGTACCAAATTATCTTAAAAAATCTTGTATCTATTACACTTTTATTAATTTAGTTCTAAATTTTTAAATTTCATTAGAACAATTTTGATCAAAATAATTGACATGGATATTGACCATCCTATTTAGCACAATGACTTTGACATTGAAATTTTTAAAATACTTTTAAAAAAAAAAAATTCCTTTTCTTTCCCCTATTCTTTTTACATAGGTGGTAGCTATGCCACAGTTAGCCTTGCCAAATCTAGAGAAGTTGATTCTTGCTTGGTGTTGCCGTGGCTAAGGCAACAAGGGCAACCCTTGCCCACCTCGCTTGGTTTTGCTTGGGCCAAATCAATGGCCGACAAGGTCACTGTGGCTTGAAGAGTGTCGGCCTTGCCAAATCTGGCGAGGGCACTTGTTCTTGTTGGCGTGAGGCTTAGCAAGGCCCACTCTTGCCGACCATTGGCAAAACGAATAGGGGAAAAAGGGAAGGAAAAAAAGAAACATAACAATTATAACAATAAAAAAAATTATTAAAAAATGTCAACTTTAGATTTGGCCATGTACATAAGACAACTAGCATTAACATCAATGAATTTCTAGTCATAATTAATTGAATGGACTCAATTGACAATAAAAGAAAATGCTTAGGACTCAATTATCAAAATTAAAAAATTTATAACTTAATTGGCAAAAGTGTAATAAGTATATGATTTTTTGAATAATTTTTCCAAGAATTTATAATCGATAAATTTTGAAGTAATATTCCACCAAAAAAAAAAAGAGGCTTTTGAGGTAGCACAAGTCGGTTTTTCAGGCCCCGATGACCTTAATAGTTTATTCTATCAGATGCACTAGGATATTATTAAATCTGATCTTTTTGCAGCAGTCAGCAATTTTTTTACTATTGGTGTTATGCCCACAGCTCTAAACAAGACTCTGATAGCTTTGATCCCAAAAGTTCCTCACCCGGAAAGTTTGGAGCAGTATCGCCCAATCAGCTTGTGCAATTATGCTTATAAGGTTATTTCTAAAGTTATTGCCAATCGGTTAAAACCCATCCTACCGGACCTTATCTCTGAGGAACAATCAGCATTTGTGGGGGGCAGGCAGATTCAGGATAATATTTTACTCGTCCAGGAAGTTCTACACCAGCTGGGAATAAAGAAAGGAAGGCGTACCTATCAAGCAGTTATGAAAGTAGATATGAAGAAAGCGTATGACATGGTGGAATGGGATTTTTTCCAGGATTATCTTCTTAGATTGGGATTTCACTCTTTATGGGTCAGGTGGATTATGCAATGTATCTCAACTCAATCGTCCTGTGTTAAACTAAATGGACAGCATCTTCTCTATTTCCACCTTACCAGAGGTCTTAGACAAGGTGATCCTCTCTCTCCTTATCTTTTTATTCTGATGGCTAACCTTTTATCTACCCTTATTAAGAAAGTTGTTGAAATGGAACACTTTAAAGAATTAAATTAAACAGGTGGTGTCCTTCTTTATTGCACCTATTTTTTTGCTGATGATGTCATTTTCTTTCTTGATGGTACTATGAATGAATGTCAAAATCTCTCGAATATTTTACAGCAGTATTGTCTAGCAACAAGGCAGGAAATCAATAGAAATAAATCTAGTATCTAATTTGGAAAAGACTACCCGATTATTTTGCAACAAAATTTGGCTTCCGAGCTGCGTGTTCCTATTTTGAATCAATCTTGGAGATATTTAGGGATACCATCTGATTGGGGACGTTCTAAGAAGGTCATGTTTTCGTGGATAATGGGAAGAGTTCATTCCAAGTTGGAGAATTGGAAAGCTAATCTAATTTCAAAGGGTGGGAAGGAGATTCTTCTGAAAACTGTCATCCAGGCTATTCCTCAATACGCAATGTCTATCTTCAAGATACTTGTGTCTATTTGCAGGTCTATAGAGAAAAGTATAGCCAGATTTTGGTGGCAAAATGACAACAATAAAGCAGGAATTCATTGGCGGAGTTGGGACGTTTTGAAGACAAGCAAAGCAGATGGTGGTTTGGGTTTTAGAGACCTTCAGAATTTTAATAAAGCAATGTTGGCCAAGCAGGTTTGGCGTTTATTCACTCAGCCTTTATCTCTTTGGAGTAAGGTTTTCAAGGGTCTCTATTTCCATTCTAGATCTATTTTTAATACAAAAAGAGGCTCTCGACCCTCTTGGGGATGGTAGAGTCTTCTGCTTGGTCGGGATGCCATCCTACCCAATATACATTGGTTTGTAGGTGATGGGCAATCTATTATAATTCGTGGTGATAAATGGCTCCCATTAGGTATCCTAGGTGGCCCTTCAGCTCGTGAAGAACCTGTTTTGGTGGCTGATCTTATTGATCCGTCCACCAATTCCTGGAATGTCAATCTCCTACATAGGTTCTTTGACAATCAGGTAATTGACCAGATCACTGCTATCCCTTTGCAATCAAATTCCGCCACAGATCAGCTTGTTTGGACCGCTACCAAAGATGGCAATTTTATAGTTAAATCTGCTTATCATTCATTCACAACAACAACAATGAATCAGCATATAGGTATGACTTCCTCTTCTTATCAAAACCCAAGTTGGTTATGGAAAAAAGTCTGGAAGATGCATTCTCCCCCAAAGATTAGAGTTTTTTTTATGGTCGCTTTGTCAGAACGCTTTAGCTACAAGGTTTAATATGTATCAATGACATATAATTGACAACCGATGCTGTCTTCTATGTGATCGGAATCAACCTGAAACCCTAGAGCATTTGTTCCTATTATGTCCATGGACTACAAGTGTCTGGTCACACCCTAGCTTAAACATCAAGATTTCACCTATGCAGATTTCTAGAATAGATGAATGGATTGTACAACAAGTACAGTTTTGAAACTCCTTACCTAGCTTGGAGACTCTAGCCTCTGTTTTCTGGCAGATCTGGCGTGCTTGAAATGGATACATTTTCCGGTGTGAAAATCTTCGACCATCTCGGGTGGCAGAGGATGCTTTAGCTGGAGCTCATGTGGCTCGCCTTACAGCTTCTTCTCTGACGAGTAAAGGCCGCTCGCTTCAGTGCAGGGGATCTCTTTGGCAGCCTCCCGATCCGGGTAAATTGAAAATTAACATCGATGGATTGTACCGATTAGGATCCAAAGAAGGAACTATGGTGTGTGTATGTAGGGATCATCATGGCCAACTTACCGATGGTTTTTCAAAGCATTTTCCTGCAACTTCTGCACTACAGGCCGAGATCCAGGCGGTATCCTTAACAGAAGCCCCGCTCCTTCTTGAATCAGATAGTCACCTCGTGGTCAACATAATGAATCGCTGCTGCAAGGCACCATGGGAGGATCGGTCTCTTTTCCTCGAAGCCGCCTCCTTGCTTTCAGATTTCCCTAATCTGTCGTTAGGGCACTATCGAAGGGAAGCCAACGTTGCTGCCGATTGGGCCACCAAGGCCCACGACCGTACTTCTTAATTTCAGAGTTGGGCTGTTTTTCCCCCGTTTTACTTAGTCGATCTTATTTGTGCGGATGCTTTAGCTGTTGGTTGTACTAGTTTTACTTCTCTAATATAGTTTATTGCTTCTAACCAACAAAAAAAAAAGTCGGTTTTTCGAGCCATTATCAAATTTTCCTCTGCAAATGAGGCTTTCTATCAGATTTGACTCAAGCTTGGGCATATAAACCATGAAACACATTAGATAATTAATTTAATGGACCATATAGCATGTGATACCCATGCAAAAGAATTCAAGAATTCAATGTAGCATTAGCCAGCCTATTTAGACTTCAATACACCATCCTGTTTCTTGTGATTTTGAATTCTCCACCGCCCGAATTTTGGAATTTCCAGGATCGCGTTGAATATCCGGTCGACTTTCAACACAAATTGAAGGAACTCGGGTCACACTAACTCTTTGAACTGTATACATGCTAGGGGAATATAGAATTCAATTAGGTGCTCCGACAGTGTAGAAAAGAATTTACACAGTTATGTCAAGGTAGCTTGTATGATTCAGAAAGACCGCCTAAAACTTTTGAGGAAACAATGGTATATTTGTTCTTTTTTATTCTCATATGATGAATTTTTGTCAAAAATTATTGAGATTAGGTATATTTTTAGCCCCTAGATTACACCGGCCATGCAATTTGATCCTTCTACTTTGTTGGGCAGTCCAAATTTCTAGCATATATGATTTGTTCAATCAAGTCTTTCCATCGTTAACCCATGTCAAATAAGTGCTACCATATGCCAACGTGCCCGCTTGCAAAGGTTGTCGTGAAGTGAGGACCACCACGGTGGGAACGATCACCTTCTTAAGGTTCTTTTTTTTTTTTATATTATTATTCATATGCTAGTTATTTATTTTAATTTTTTCTTTTTTTTGCTCTTAGTTAAGTTTTAATCCTACCGTAGCAGCTTCTCTATCTGGCGATATTCTAAACAAAAAATAGGAAGAGAAATGATCCTGTATGACTTTTTATCACGCATAACCAACCCATGTTTTCTTCAAAAACTAATTGTAACTTCATGTCATTTTTAGTTAGTTACTCAGCACATGTTGTATTTTGTGTTTTTCACACTAACTTGTTGAATCGGTTTCGAGTTTCTCGGGTTCAAATTACTTCATAATTGAGTTGAAGCAAATTTAGATGATCAAGTTAGTTATGATTTCACTAATCACATGATTTTTCTATAGAGGACAAGGTGAGTTGAAGTGGAATTGTCACCTTTAATTTTTGGAGTACTATATTGTCAACACCAATCATCACCATCCAATGACATACGAAAGAATCAAAAGTAAGCTGCCGCCTTTTTGTTTCTATTTCTATATTTTTCTAGGCAAAAGAATGGGCCGTAACGCACGCCTCGATTTGAGTCTTTATTGAGGAAGCGAAGTCAATTGGAAATTCGGTTCGAAATAAATGGCTAAATTCCAACAGTTTGAGGACGTGACAATGCGTCGTGCCCCACAAAGGTTATGTCCCCGGCCGATTCTTCAGACAGCCTGATGAATAAACAATCATATGTCCCTTAGCTGCACTCACCCAGCATCATTTCGTGGACAAAGATTCTCCCCTTGATGCATTTAATACACATACACCTAACGATCATCAAATTGTCATTTTGGGGATAAATTCTTAAAATACAGTCGAATCTATATCCCACGGGAGACTAATATATGTTAATTTTTCCCATTGTCAATATAAGTAAGCTTGACGAATAGCCGAGAAATCCTAGAGACCCACGCCACCCATCTACCATATTCTCCAGGCAATGTCAACACAAATATAAAAGATTACAATACACTAGGAAAATTTGATACCCTCTTCACCTAACGTAGATGGAATTTAATTATTCAGTCGGGGCGAAATTAATTTCTCGTTTCCAATCATGCATAGCTTTCGGACATGTAGAATGTACATACCCCATAATTAAAACATGCAGATTGGTTTTCTTCCGTTTCATGATCATCTCGTTCTTTGAATCCTCTCCTTCAAGCCTTCCTCTTCACGCTATACTTGCTTGCTAATTGAGGAAATTTCTGCAGTTGGAGAGCGGTGAATGCATGAAAGCTCCTTTATAACCACAGAAACGCCGCAGCGATATGCCCATCATTTACTTCAGCCATAGCGCTTTCGGGAATTTTGGGAAAGATGAGTTACCACCGGAAGGTTCGTTCTCATGGAAGCATCGTCATACCCTTCTCCTGGGAGCACAGCCCTGGAATCTCCAAGGCCGCCCACCAGAATCTAGAGAGAAGATCGTCATCGCTTGCCCCGAGCCCACCTCCGACGTCGCCACCGAGTTCTGGGTCTCAAGGGTTGGCCCAAGAACGGAAGGATAAGATCCCTCCTCCACCGGGTATGGCGGCAGCGGCGGCAAGGGTCCCAAGGCGGAGCGCTTCGCTGAAGGGGTTCTTGTGGCGGGAAGATGACCCGTTCCTCACCGCTTATAAGGAGTGCACGAAGAGCGTGGACTCGGACGAGTCGGGCTCGGACGAAGGCAAGAAAAGCAATCCGGTCAAGTCCCGGTGGAGGAACAAGAGGATGTCCGTCTTCTCTTGCAAGAGCTCCTGCGATGTTAGGGAGAACAGCTTCGTCAGGATGTCGCGCCTTCCTCCTTTTCCCAGGGACCGGAGCGGGAGGTTCCAGTGAGAAAAGCTAAAGTCGAATCTCGTCCATGCACACAGCTCAGAAAGAAGATGAAAGAAGAGGGGCTATTGATAGCGCAAGGTTGTGATTGGGAATTCCTGATGTGTTCATCGATCATCTCAGGATGATGAGGAGTGCAGAGTACCCCGATGATTCGCTCAAATTTAGGCGGTACATTAGTAAATTAATCGATCACATGTAGTGCAAAAGTACGTATCTGATCAAACTTGTGCTAGATTTGTTAATACCTTCTTTCGCATAGCCATGTCTTTTGAATTGGAATTTAATGTACTGGTACTTGTATAATTTGCTATAGAAGATATATACAGTATCTTGACGAAATGTTGGCAATAACAAAAATTCAACACCAAACTAGGTAAACTTTCATCAATGATAATGATTTTGTTCCTTATTTTAGGTAGGAGAGGATAAGCTTGGAATTTGCATAGTTGCATTGGGGCCACTAATCCACCATACCAAAGAAGAGAGATGGCCCTTAAGAAAATCGATGTTTGACTTGTAATGGGCTCTTGGAAGGACATAGGCCCTGTTTGGTTCAGCATTTCTAAGGGGCTTTCAATCCCGAAAGCTTATTGGGAAAAAATTTAGGTGTTTGGTTTAGCATTTGGAGGTATCCTTGGCCAAATGTTGGCCTTTAAGATGTTGAAAGCCCAAAGCGGGTGATGACCTACTTTGGGCTTTCAGCATTTCAAAAATGCAAGTTCACATCTACTATTCATCCGTTGATTTATTCTTTTTTTTTTTAAACCGATCATCTTCCCCACACCCCCAACCACTGTTGATTGGCGACGAGTTTCATCGAATTTTATTTTTATTTTTTAAAAAAATAATAAAAACCATTTGCAAATGTTGGGTTCACCTTTTTTTGGGTCATTTTTATCTTTTGACAATCAATAGCCCAACTTTTTACCAATACACTAGAATGATCATTAATTAATGAAGATGATTAATACTACAATAATTAAAAAGATATATTCAAAGTTGAAAACAAACCCAAAAGAACTCTAGGCCAAAAGTTGAGATTTGCATCTAATCTATAATTAAATTCTTTTAATATAATTTTTAAATAAATTTACTAATATATATCTTTTACACTACTCTCAACATGAAAATGTAAAAGGTTATATAGTCATTGTTTCTTTTTTGCAATTTTAAAAATACTAAAACTAAAAAAATTAATTTGGTCACATTAAATAGCTTTTCAAATGTATGTTTACCAAACAGTCTTGCATTTCCCTAAAGCACTTTTTAGTTATAATTTACCAAACAATTTAGCATTTCGGAAAACCCTTTTACCTCAAAGGTATTTGCATTCTCCCATGGGCATTTCCTCAAAACCGAACCAAACGGGCCCATAGTATTGGTTCAGATTAGATGTTCAAAATCAAGTTTTATTAACTATCTGATGATGGGCTTTCCAAGGGCTATATCAAGTCTCTCTTTTTTAAGTTGTGATCTCAGGATCGCCCATGCTTGCACTAGAGAGCAAAGACTCCCAATCCAAAAGGAAAAGCAAAGGACCCAAAAGATGGGTTCTCACTTCCAAATAACTCTTGTAAGAACAAAAAATCAATTTTGTTGACTGAAAGCAATACTTTGTTTAATAACAAATGAATAATCTAGAAGATATTTTTCAAATAAATGATTGCTTGAATCATTACAAAAATAATGAATGAATGAAAAATATTTTATTTATCTATCAAAATGTTTAATGTGAAATTGTTATTGATAATAGAAACATTTTTTATTGACTAATTATTTCAGACAATATAGATGATCATTTTTAAGTCATTCATTTTTTTTTCTCTAAACAAATGGAGCTTAAGAGAATCCATATATTATAGGACTATGAATTTAAACTATCAAAAGTTTAATGAGAGGGAAGATTGAAAACAACAACTTAAGTTAGTGCTTGGTATTGTGATTCAGTGCTTGGTATTGTGATTCCTAGAGAGAGTGGCTACTGCATTGCCAATCAAGTTGTGAATCTTTTTGGCTCACTGTTGAAGAAAATTAATCGTGTTGTGGAATGGGTCACCAAAACCCACCACAATAAACATTTAGTGGGCAATTGGGTCGCTTATCCCCCTACTTGTCTTTTGGAATTGCTTGTCCTAAAGCTTGTATATTGTCGTCTCTGACTTTTACTTGAATGAGAATATGACAAGGGGTTTTTGACCAAAAACAAATAATTGTGAATCTTTCAACTACTTACCGCAAATTTATAGTCTTGGGACTATGAGAGATCCCTCTTAGAAATAGTTAAATGATCGAGAGTTGGTGACCCACGACAGAAGGTACGAATCACATTTTAAGTATGAAAGAATGGGTTGTACTTGTCAAGATGGGCTTTTTGACACCCATATTGTCACCCAAATCCAAAGTCAACTTTTTACACTTCGACCTAGTTGATTATTTTGGCAGTGTTAGGAAGTTGGTGACTTACAACTTCAATTGCACATCATGAAATCAGGGTCACAAGCATTCCAAGGTAATAAAAGTCGAGTCAACTGGGGTGTTGGATGATGATGTTAGTGTTGATTGAAACTTTGATCCCCAAATAAACAAAGGTCTTGAAATTGAACTAAGATTTTTATATCTCTAAATTATAGTAGATAATGATTTTGTAAAATGTTAACTTGCGGAGTCGACGTCCAGTTCATAAACCAAAGCCAATTGAGTCGAAATCTTGATTTTGTGATTTGCAATTTATCCTAATTATGTTGAGCTTGTTGGAAATCTCTAGCTACAAGCTCTTATACAAATGTAAACATCACGTGAATTGGACCCAAATTTGCCAGACGCCTCAAGTCTGTGCACGTCATATCAAGTTAAGTCGTTGTGTGCTTCACTCCTTGAACTTCTCTCGCTTTGAAATTGCGGCCAAAAAAATAAAAAAAACAAAAAAAGTCGCTCTGGAATTTTTTTTTTTTTTTGATGTTTGTAGATGTTCATGAGCCGATCAATTTTGATATTTTCTACAACTAGAGTTGTCAAAACAAGTCACAGATTCATGCTTTAACTCATATTTGTTGAAATGAACTATATATGGATCATCTCAAATTCTAAAAATAGGCCTTAATGCGTTCTAAAATTTTAAAAAAGCCAAAACAGATGGATTTTAACTAAGTCTCTTATGAACTCACTTTCAAGTCATCTAATAAACAGGTCTCGCTAAACTCTCTTTCTCTCCCTCTTTGGTTCCATGGATTTGATGCATGCGAGCTTATCCCTGCTCTTTGATCCCATTTGATCGGGTTTACCGACAACTATTGCCAGTGACCAATTGAACAGTTCCGAGGTTGGTCCTGTTGTTTTTTTTTTTTTTTGGTAAAAGGATAACTTGTAATATATTAGGTAACATTACACATAATAGCCGAAGCATCGGAAGAGATAATATTGAGGAAATTATAAGGCGGGAAAAGAAGCCAGTTTGTTGGAGGGCCATGATCCCTGTGGGCCTTAGCGGCCCAGTCCGCTGCACCATTTGCCTGTCGACGAACGTGTTGAAGCGAAATGCTAGGGCATCGCTGAAGAAGAGCTCTGAGAGTCGCAAAGAGAGGACGTTCCTTCCACGGCGGCGTCTGGTTCATCCGAATGATCTCCACCAGTTTTAAGCAGTCCGATTCGATCACAACAAGCTGAGGATGGAGATTCTTGTGGAGCAGCCGATGAATAGCAAATATGAGGGCGTAAATCTCCGCTTGGAACGCCGATTGTGCAGGCACAGATTGGGTAAGTATATCTGTTAAAATGCCTCTACTATCTCTGAAAACACAAGCGATTGATCCTTTCTCCGATTCTTGGCGAAAAGCCCCATCAATATTACACTTAATATACCCATCCTCTGGTGGTTGCCATCTATATTCAGAACTGACCATCGTCTTTTCCATCTTCTGTGGCGAGGACTGTAAAAACTTGAAGATGGAGTTTTGGGCTAGGGCATCATTGACGGCCTGGCGGGGATCAAGAGGGATCTGACGAAAGATAGCATTGTTCCGTTGTCTCCAGATCTCCCACATAAGATGAGCGATCACAACAAAGTCAGGAGATGCGTGTGGGAGGGAAGCTCTTTCGACTAACCATGCATCAAATCGGCTCACTGAGGTAGGTAAAATTTTGACACTAATGTCTTCGTGAGTCCAAATTTCAGTTGTCCATGGACAGAAAAAAAAGATATGCTCTACTGATTCCGGGACGAATTATTGCATAGAGAACAAAAGGGATGAGGGGTTATATGGCGTTGATAAAGATTAAGTTTTGTAGCAATGGCATTTTTGCAAGCTAACCCAGGAAAAACCTTAAGCTTTGGGGCTGAACACATGTGCCAAATTTTCCTCCATAACATGGGTGGGTTAGTATACGAGGATGAGGGCTGGTTTAGTGGTGGCTGAGATTGTGTAGAAAGAGAACGATAACAGCTCTTAACTGTGTAGGTACCAGAAGAAGTTTCTGTCCAAACTAGTTGATCCTGAAGGAGAGACGGATTGATGGGGGTATTAAGAATTGCCTTACTGACCTGATCATCAAATAATGCAGTAACAAGCGTGGACTTCCATTCGGAATGCGGAAAATCAATGAGGTCAGCCACTCGATCAGGTTCCCCTATCTCTGGTAAGCCTCCTATCGGGCCTAATGGAAGCCAATTATCTTGTCTGATTTGTATCTTCGTGCCATCTCCGACTAACCAACGTAGTTTAGGAGTAATTGCTTGATGACCCCTTAATAAACTCTGCCATCCCCAAGAAGGACGATGTCCTGAGGGAGCAGATTGAAAAGAGGAATAGCGAAAATATAAACCCTTAAAGAGCTGACTCTAGATAGCTTGAGGTTGCTGAAATAAACGCCATGCTTGCTTTCCAAGCATTGCATTATTAAAGTTGATTAAATCTCTAAATCCCATCCCCCCTGCAACTTTTGAGAGCTTCAATTCTGACCATTGTTTCCAGTGAATTCCAGATTGGCTATTTTGTTTACTCCACCAGAATGCTGAGATCTTTCGTTCAATCAATCTGCAGAGAGACAGCGGAAGCTTGAAGATAGACATGGCATACTGTGGTAAGGCTTGAATTACTGATTTCAATAAGATTTCCTTGCCTCCTTTCGATAAAAATTTTTCCTGCCAACTTGCTAACTTAGCATTTACTCTTGCCGGATCCGGAAAACATCTCCTTTTTGGAACGGCCCCAATCCGAAGGAATGCCCAGGTATTTACCATACTTACTGAGAATAGGGACCCTTAATTCTTGTGCAAGATTTTGTTGTAATGAAATAGGACAGTATTTGCTGAAAAACACACCAGATTTGTTTCTATTAATAAGCTGTCCTGTAGCAACACAATATTGGTTTAGGAGATTAGCAAGGTTATGGCATTCAGAGAGAGTGGCTTTGAGGAAAAATACTGAATCATCAGCAAAGAATAGGTGAGATAATTTAGGACAGTCTCGATTGAATTGAATCCCCTTTATATGGCCAATAGCAACAGCTTAAGTAAGAGTAGTGGATAGGGCATTTGCAATTAAAATGAAGAGATATGGAGAGAGGGGATCTCCCTGGCGAATCCCTCGAGTAGGTTTAAAATAAGGGAGCTGTTCACCATTAAACCGAACACTAAACGAGACTGTAGTAACACAAGCCATTACCTGAGTAACCCAGCTGTCATGGAATCCCAATTGCTTCAAATAGGCTTCTAAAAAGTCCCATTCAACCCTATCGTAAGCTTTCTGCATGTCTGTTTTGAGAATAAGATTGAAGCGTTTCTTGCATGCTCGCACTTTAAATTGATGCATGACTTCTTGAACCACCATAATATTGTCCTGAATCTGTCTATTGCTAATAAATGCTGCTTGCTCTTTGGAAATCAAAATAGACAGTAAAGGTTTAAGTCTGTTGGCCATAATTTTTGATATGATCTTATAAGCAAAGTTGCAAAGACTTATAGGACGGTATTGTTCTATACTTTCTGGATGCTGGACTTTAGGGACGAGAGTAATGATTGTTCTGTTTAGAGTAGGGGACATATAACCTGTGGTAAAGAACTCCTGTACTATTTTAATTACAGTTGCCTTGATAACTTGCCAGTGATGCCGATAGAAGAGGCCTGGAAGACCATCAGGACCAGGAGCTTTTGACACTCCCAACTGGAAGGTAGCCTGGTAAATCTCCTCCTCTGTGACCCTGCTCATCAACTGTGTATTCATTTCAGGAGTTACCACCGGGGGACATTGATCTAGGAAAGGCCTAAAAGCCCTGTGGCCTACAGATCGGTAAAGCTGAGAGAAGAAGCCCTGGGTGAGTTCTTTTAGCTGTTCTGGTTCTCTGATCCATTGCTGGTGAGTATCCATTAACATAGTAATTCGATTTCGTTGTCTCCGTTGCATAGTATGTGCATGGAAGAACTTTGAGTTATGATCGCCCCACTTCAACCATTGAATACGAGAACGCATAGCCCAGAACTGTTCATCTTGAGTCCATAGTTTCTGAATTTCAAATCGTATTGCATTGGCATACTCCTTATCCCCTTCCTGATAGGATTTTCTATTTATAATCATCTGCAGTTGAGATTGCAAGTGATGGATGCGTTGATGACAATTACTGAACTGAGCTTTACTCCATCTTGTTAATCGCGTTGCAACTGCCTGTAATTTGGATATCAATGAGGTACTACTATTGTCCCAAGCCTGTTGAACCATGTCTGTACACTCTGTGTCTTGGTTCCAGAAAGCTTCATATTGAAAAGTCTTTGCACGTTTGACAGATGATGGCCGAGCTTGCAGCAAGATAGGACAATGATCAGAACCAACAGACGGCAGGGCAAATGCTTCTGCAGAGGGGTAAACCATCAACCATTCCAGTGAACAAAATACATGATCCAACTTCTCCTTTACTAGAGCATCCCCTTCGCGATTATTGGACCAGGTAAATTCACAACCTTTACTTTGTATTTCGAGTAATGCGCAATCATTGATCACATGCCGAAAGGAAGTCATACGTGAAGTAATTGGTGGTCGCTTGCCCATTTTTTCCCAGGGAGAAAGGAAGTCATTAAAATCACCTATACACAGCCACGGTAAGTGATTTGCAGCATGAATAACTCGAATGGTATTCCAGAATTCCTGACGTAGCTGATATATTGGAGGTGCGTGCAGGCAAGTGATATGCATGGAAGAGTTCGTCCTCGGATCAAGTGCAACAAAATCAACAAACTGCTCATCCGAATAGACCAAGGTAACTTCGAAATTATCATTCCATAACAGAGCCAGACCACCCTTTAAACCATCAGGATCCTTCACAAAAGAGTTAGAATATTTTAACTTACGCTGAATCTTAGATACGAAGTGTTTATCTTTCTTCGTTTCCATTAAAAACACAAAATCGGGCTTATCACAGGCTACCATCGCCTTTAAGGCTTGAATTGTCAGGGGATTGCCCAACCCCTAACAATTCCAACTGAGGAGCTTCATTTGGAACACGGTGGTTGTTGAGGGCCAGCCGCCAAAGCCCAAGGATCAGGGATATCTGCCTCCACAACCAGAGTATCAAGAAGGAGGGACTCATCAAGAACTGTTGAGTTTGGAACTTTAAGTTCATATGGTGTGTATCTTTTTGTTTTCTTACTGGAACCCCCATGCGGCATTGGCCGAGGAATCTTCGGCCTCTTACGCTATTGAGTTTCCACTTTGAAAAGTCTCGAGTGTTTTTCATCTTTGCTGCTGCGCAGTACTAGATCGATGAGTGAGAGCCGTGGAGGTAACCGAATGCCATTGCTTGGAAGCCCCTTGAGGTAATTCAGGGTTCAAAGTAACAACCTCTGTAGTAGGGATAGGAGGGAGAGCTGGAAGAGCAGGCTGCATTTGAGGGGGAGTCTCAGGTACTGTCTCTTCCATGGACTCACCTTGTATTTTAGGATTGTAAAAGGCATCCCAGTAAGGGCTAAATTGCTTAAGTTCTGCTCTGAGCCAAGGTCCATAAACCATCGTGTCACGGCCATCAAATTGTGTTTCAACATATGGGAACTCGGGACAGGAAGTTGCATAGTGACCAAGCCGGCCACAGGAGTAGCAATAATGGGACAGTCTCTCATAACGAAAATCAAGCCATACGGTTTTACCTTCAATACTGATAAGTTTACCATTTTTCAGAGGATCTTGCAAATCTAACTCAATCCGTATTCTTGCAGAAATATTTGTTTTCACCTCCAGTACGTTACCTATCTGGGATGCAGCTCGACGCAAAATAGGTGGAGTAGTCCACTCCAAAGGTAAGCCAATAACATGCACCCAAAACATACATTTTCCGAAATCATACTTGTTGCAATGGAGTATTAGGTTGCCATGGGCGTAGGTTAACTAAGTGACCAGAAAATAACCAAGGGCTACCATCCGAATACGACGCTTCTCCACTTCGTTCTAAATTTGATGATATATAACCCCGTATCTGCGAAATGATGTCTACATGATCCATTCTCCAGCTTTCTTCATAGCAACTTGAAAGGCGATAAATTGACAAAGGATTGGTAAAAATGTTGCCTACCGGAATGAGACGACAATCCGTTAGTTTGGCCGACGCAGGATGTTATCCCAAACCTCCAACGGCTACTTACGAGCATAAACGGCCCAGACGATTACAGAGGGAAGCAATTCGTGAGGTAGTATCACTGTCTTCCATTAGGAAAGGGAATAGAAATACGTTAATATGGATAATTGAAAGAACAGATGACTAAATCGAAGAGTTGCCAAGATTGCATGTTACAGATCGGCAACATGCAGAGCGGATTGCAGGAGAACAAAACAACGGAGCCAGGGAACTGTGATAGTAGAAGGGAATAGAAGAAGTTGCACATGCAGAAGGAGGAAGAACGAAGAGAAACAGCTAAGGTGAAATGGGCGGAGAACGACGACGGTGCATAAAGACTGCAAAGTTCAGAGAAGGAACTGAGGAAATCGAAGCCATGGTGAAGAGCTCGAACATCACGCGAGAGAAAACTCTAACATAAGCGAGAGGAGAGCGAGAGGAATAGGTTTCTTGACTTAGGATGGGCCTGTTGTTACCACTCCACTAAAAGTGTAAAATTCAGCAGAGCCATAAGTGGTCATCAATGTAGGTTCCAAACGCATTGAAAAGCCCGAGAAATCAAGTAAAAGTTTCGCATTGTAGCATACTAACCAAGCAAACCTCGTAGGTTCCATTTCTCAAATTAAAAAAAATAAACCAAAAGAACGAGAAATCGGACCTCTTGCTTCGACCCGAACGCCCCTGCCATATCACTTCTATCCGATCTCAAAACAGTTTTGAAGAATTGGTAAAAGTGGATAGCTCGAATTTTTTCCCATTTAAGGCAGGTATCAAAGCCCTATAATTTGGTCAACAAGTCAATGAGGGACGTTCTCTGCTCGACCTTTACTGGGCTTTTCAGATGGAGCATTAGGGCCCATGTTATGTACATTTTCATGGAAGAAAACCTTGTCATTCTCCCAAAAAATCTTCACTTGTTGTTGATTTAATTACGTATTTGAATTTTTCTTCCCCATAAACTTTTTTTTTTTTTGTACTAAAGACCTTCTCTCTCCTGCACCACCGCCAGGCAGCCGCCGCCTCCCGGCACCCACCGCCTATCTCAGGCTTTGCCCCTGCCCATGTCCGGTGACCACAGAACATACCTTGGAAAATTTTCTAAAAAGTTTAATCTGGGGTCAGGTATGGATTGTTAAGTTCATTATGGAAAAAGGCCAAAATGGGGTTAATTTGAGTAGTACTGATTTCAACCCAACTTGATTCACCTATTTGAACCTGCCAACAACCCCTTCAAAAAAGAAAAACAAAAAGAAAAAAAAAAAGTTGGAAATTTCTTCAAATCCCAAGATAATGAGGAGATATCGTTGGGAACTTTCATATCAAATATAAAACCTTCTGAATTCATAATTATATTCGTAAATGATTATCATAATTATGAAACTTGAGATAAAGTGAAATATTTATTTCTAACTTAAGAAATAACACAATTTCTACATGGAAATATTATACACTAATATTGGATTGGACTGATTACCACTTTCTATTACCTTTTTCGGCCAATATTTAATATTAGCTGTCTATAAAAGCTTGCACTTCATTGACCTTCGAGAAAATACTTAAGAGAGGTTTGCTCGTATATTTATAGTCATAAAATTTTAAGGGTTGTTGTCATACTTTATAAATAATTAATTTCTTCTATGAAAAAAAATAAATAAAAAACATGGCAGCATAGCAGTATCTCTTATATTGTCCACAAAGCAATTTTTTATTTTATTTTATGTTTTGATAAAATTTATAACCCGATATCCATAATTGGATATAAATTATTTTCATAACCAAACCTTCTATCATACATGTATTATATGGAAATTTTATTTAAACCAATAAATGCCCATTAGCATCTGATATGTTACTTTTGACCCATCCCTCCTTGTGGCAACTTGGTGCACGCGCGCATGAGTGAGAGAAGTCGATATAGGATTTTTTTGGACTTTATAGTGTATTTTGTATAATATGAAGGGGCATCTTAATCCATTTAAGGAATTTTGACACATACCGTTATCCCTAAATGCCGAGGATCTCCATCGGACCTACCTTTTAATGACTTTTTGAAAGATAGGGACATTGCATTTAGTTTTCTTTGTTGTTTTGCAAAAGGGGAAGCTCGTGAGCCTTGAATCATGCAAGAGTTATATATATCTATAGCTTTTTGTCATTGCCTATGACGGGAGATAATGCAACGTTGCATGATTAAGTACTTGCCTGATCACATTATACGCTTATCCACCCGTAGAGTGACCATATATTTATATAATATATTTCATGTTAGTGTAAATCTAAAGAGGACGACTGCATTTTCCCACTAGATTTTCTATAAGAAAATTTTGGTCATGCGCCACTTCCTTTTGGCCAAAAGATAGTCACGTTCTATTTGCGCTTCATTAGTTGGCAAGTACAATAATCAATCATGCGAAACCCTAAAGCATGATCCGAACGTTAATGCGAGATTTGGAACGCTTATAATTCGATGATTGAATTTCAACATTTTGTGCGTTTTTTCCACCATCCGTACCCATAAATATAAAAAATATAATGTAGAAGGGGAAAAAGAAAGAAACCTGACGTGAGCAAAATGATTAGTGGCCAAATAAATCAGGTTTAAAGACGGCTTTAGCTTTTAAGCACTGTCGAACAAAGGCGAGCTTCCCACTATGCATTGACTCTTTTGCAAAAGGAAACCCTAGATCGTGCCATCACCAGTAACAGCATTTCGCTAATCCAACCCGTGACTGGCACTTAACAAAAGGCCATACGAGCTTTGCACTTTTCTTCTTCTTATTATTATTCTATAATTCGCGACCCGTTGGTGCTTTCCTTTTTTGTCTTTTATTTTGAAGAAAATGGGTTTATATTAAACTTGACCAATATCGTCATCACGACATTAGAAAAATCTAGGCGTGCATGAACGCAAATTGCCCTGACGTATGTGTCAGGATCCAGTGCACTAGAAATAGCAGTTTATTCGATGAGATGCGGAGAATATTTCCAAATGTCTTTGTACGAGTTTATTGAATATTGTTTGTTTATTCGAGTGAATAATCCCGGCATGTTCCTTTCTTGTCTTAAATCAGTGTATCATATTGACCCTCTTGATTGTTGTTTATTCGAGTGAATAATCTTGGCATGTTCCTTTATTGTCTTAAATCAGTGTATCATATGGACCCTCTTGATTATTTTCTTTTGTGATGGTTGGCACATACCTAGTCTGCTCGTTACATGGAAGATTCAAGGTGAAACTCTTTTTGATTTCTTCTATCTCAACGACTAAGAAAAGGAAACTGAGTTTGATTCAAATTAATGACTTTAACAAAAGAAATGAGAGAAATCTAGAAAGGACTGAGCCAAGGATTTGGTGGGACCTCACATCCTCTAGCTGTCTCCAATTTCCTTCATTCGTTTTCGAGATCTTTCTAGTGAAAAAAAATAGCACAATTAGATAAAGATCAATACAGGCAACTTACAACCAGAAAAACTACATCATTTTAGAAGGTAAGGTTTTATAAGCTCGCGCGAAAAAAGAGTACATTCAAATCTAAAATTTTTATATGAAATGCAATCAAGTCTTAATTCAAATGTTATGATTTAATGAAAATAGATTGAATCATGGACTTTTGAGTACATGATATGATAGACATCTCTGAAAAAATATCAGGACATTTATAAATAAGGTGATCTTCTTATTCATTCAATCGAGTCCTTTTTTTGAAAATAAAGTAGACTTAAATTCTTTCGACGAGCCCTAGCTAAACTATCCAAGTAGCACTGAAAAAATTGCTTGTACGAAAGCCTTAAATTGCCCATTTTACTTTACTAGAGGGTCCTGGTTTTGGGTCGTTGTCAGATGTAAACTTACGATCGAAGAAAGGGACAGACGGGTAAGTATACGTCCATACCTTAAACACCTTCACACTCCAGTTTGATTTTTGTGGGGTGTGGGTTCTAGAATGTCTAGTCAACTTATCGAGCTAAAAAGCAGCCGCCCTAACTTTAAACATGTGGTATGTGTTGCTTCTTGCGGTCGCTGTTGGCTATGAGTACTTTAGCATTCCCAAATAGCAAAGAGGGATGGTTCTCTCTCACATTTTTTTGTGACCCAATGTCCAATTTCTTGAAGTTCGATGTAATCCCTTACAAGAGTCGTGAACCAATTAAGTTCAAACATATTTTTTCCTCTTATAATTTGATAAATTATTCTCCAAATTATATCTTAATGAGGTCATGTTCACCAACCAGGGACCTAGTTTGAGGTAATTCCTTCCAAATAGCAATGAAAGAAAACGGAACTCTAGATGAAATACGATCGATCGATACGACACTAAATAATAACATGTTATCATTATAGTTCAGGCATATGGTTTGTCATAAAAAACAAATGATTTAACATGCATAATTTTCATGACATGACATGAATCTGTGTAGAAAGAGAAAGAGACTATCATGTTGCTATAAAAGGATGCGCAACGGTTATAATGATCTGTAAGAAAAATATTATTGTGAAAAGGCCATCAAACCCAAAAGATTAAATTGTTTCAAAACAACTCAATAATATCGGAGGAATGTGTTTCTTTAAACTAAACTTCACGGGCACACTGGAGTTTGTTCCTAATGACATTACAACAAATTGTTAAATTGATTGTATTATTTGTTAAAGTTTTCCGCATCGCTCTTTTTATGAATATCATGTATTTATTTCCCTTTTGTCTCGATTTCGAGCAAGATGTTCTAATAGTTATAAACAACTAAAAGAGAAACCATCGAATGAACATAAAGAGGGAATGCCATGATTTGAGTTGGGCTGGGTTCTGACCCTATGCGTGAAGCAATAATTTCTTATAAATTATTTTTAGGAACAACACTTTAAGTACCAATAGTTTTGGAGATGCCGCGCTTAGTGGGGCTCACAATTCATGTCAGCATGCTACAATCGTCTTTTTAAACTTGTATCAAGTTGTGTCAGCTTAAAACATCCTAATTTTAATATCATATGCCAAATAATTGAACTAAGATGAAAATTATTAATTCATGTCAATTCGAGTCAATACATAAGTTAAGCATGTCATGTCGTGTCATATTTGAGTTTTCTCTCTGTAATTCGTATTTTATCTTGTGTCGTGCAAACAAGTTGGTTCCGCATTACTAATCCTAACTTTTAGTCCTTATATGCTGTTTGATTGCAATTCTAGTCCTTGTATTATTCTCTGGCGATAATATAAGTCCTTCTGAAAAAATCTTTCAGTCAAAATTCGCCGGAAAATTGTTGAGTCAGTACCGAGTATTGACACGTCACGCCTACGGATACAAGCTTTACAATTTGTTATCTCTATGCTTTTAGGAATGATCAGTTATAAACATTGCGCTTTGTTTTAGAGACAAAACTAATCACTATTTTATTTTCCAACAAAAACTCAATTACTTCCATCATATTTCTCTGAAATTATATGAAACTGTTAAATTGAGACTAACTATTAAATGGCAACTCTTACCGTCGTAAGTTTGTCCAATCTGAAAAACAATCCCATTAAGATCAATTCCTTTGTATTCAATAATGGCTACCTCCTTCTCAGTTCATGTCCAAATTAGCGTAAAAACGCAAATAGTTTTTAAATATGCTAACCATAACTTTCACTTTATATATAAATAATGGTCGTGACGGGAGCCTGCTCTTTTCTTAAATTCATATTTTATTCGACATTATTATCTGAAATATCATACTATATGTGTCCGAACACAACTCGTCGATTGTGGCCCCGCCATGCTCTCATGTTCAGCATCAACTACTCCATTATTAAACCCTAAAGTTGCCATCATCTCTCTACCTAAAATCCAAAGGCAATCAGTCAAGCAAAGAAAAAGTGGCAATGGCGGTGAAGTGCAACTTTTGCCAAGTCCAGAAAGTAATGGACTCGCTTTTTAGCCCGCCACTATCATAAACCCTAGATCTTTTGATGGTATGTATTTGGCATGTAATCTATTATATTGGAAGCGTCAGTCGTTTTAATTCCGGAATAAAATCGAAAGATTCCCTTGCCTAAGAGTATAACATATCAATTAAAAAACAAAAATGGACGGTTGATATGCCTTTCGCCATATTCACGGCACATACATTATTTTATCAGATGATGCAGTCCGAATACGACTCATTTGTTCAATAGCTGGATATAATGTGACCCGTCGCATAATATATCAATTCAGTAAAATAATTCACTTAGCATTGCTCCATAAATAGATTAACGCGGTCTTACATAATCTAGCACTTCACCAAAGAGGACGAATGTTATCTGGAATCTCCAAAACAAGCTCAGGTTCAGACTAGGGTTGGGTTTCCAACGCACAAAGAAAAGAAAAAGAAGAAAAGTATATCCTTCCTTTATGTCAGTTCTATTTGAACGAGTTCGATAGTCATTTGAGTCTATAATTACTCTCGCTCGATCGAGATTTAAAGTCTGTACGTATCATGTTACGTAGCGGTTCAATTTTTGTGGATACCGACATTAGGGGTAGAGTGCTGCAACGAGCACTTTGGCCGGCAGTTGGGCGCACTCGGTCGAACAATCATGAGTGGATGGCGGCTTTGATTCGTCATGCGATCTGGTTGGAGCGAAAGTGGGGGAAGAGAGAGCATAAAAAACTCGAACCACTTACTAAATATTCAATGAACCAATCACCACTAAAATTTTCTTACAAAGTAATGACTCCGGTTTCGACTAATACCCGAAATTTTTCCGAAGTTAATCATCACTTAAGACCCACAAATACTCTCCGCTCTAGCAGCTGGGGAGAGAGAGAGAGAGAGAGAGAGAGAGGAGGGAGGGAGGGAGGGAGGGAGGGAGGGAGAGGGAGGGAGTCCTTCTTCTCGAGTAGTTTAGATGAGTTTATTAAGCTATAGCTCTTAAATTACGTGATTAATGAGGGGATTTGTTCCAGGGTGACATTAACAGTCACGTCGTCGCATGGCCATGCTGCTGGTGCAGTTGTTGCTGCAAAAGCAAGACGTGGCAAATTTCCGATAGCTTCTGCCGGAGCTTAACGTGCTCCGACCGCATCTGGTCGTTATCGATCTGGAGGCGCTGGACGTAGCACAACAGCAGACGCAGCCGGTTCGTGAGGTCCCGGTTCTCGACCCTCAGCCGGTTCACCTGGTTCCGCAGGTTCTCGAGGTGCTTTTGTTTTCTCATGCGGGACCGCCTCGCCGACTCCCTGTTCGATATCATACGCCTCTGCTTGCGCTCGTCCACCACAGGCGAGGCCTGGTTTAGGTCGCTCGAGGTCAAAGAGGAATTCGAGTTCGAAGGGTTGTCTTGGTTAGGGTACGGGCCATCGGAGCCAGAGCTTGAATCGAGGGGTCTCGGTGGAGTTTCGACGGCCGGGAAGAGGTCTGGGCAGTCCCAAGGGGAAACCCGTTTCCAAAGGAGAGAAACGGGTTGTCAAGGATGGGGTCGGACGGCAGCATGGCCGGAAAAGCGGACATCATGGCCGGAAAACTTATTATAGACAGTGGAGGGAGGAGAGGAGGAGAAAAGGGAAGAATTGCAGCATAGGGCGATGGTATTTATGGGCAGAAAAGTGGGGGGAGTGGGGTCCGATTATGAACTTGCTGTCGTTTAGTGTTTTGTCGGACACATAAAGTTAGGAAGAAATAAAATTGGTCTGGGACAGGGGTCTTGTTGATTATAGAAAAAAACCCTTTTCTCATATCGAAATCGACCAATTTTTATTGTGCGTGGTAGTCCTTTCATCTCGATTATGTCTGGTAATTATAAATGCATAAAGATTCGTAAATCTTCGACGGAGGTCTCAACAATTTGTCGATGGGAGAGTCAAACTTGAGACTTGACGTTCCTTGAGATAAAAAAATCCAATTGCTTCAAACACTACACCACCAACTCTTCGAAAGAGAGATATGTATGTATGTATGTATGTATGTATGTATGTTCTTTAACAATATTAATGATCTCTTTCGTATGCATTTTTGTCCCTAATAGAACTTGGTCCCAATGCAATTCTTTTTTACATCTGATTGCAAAGTATGTCACATCCCATGCTTTTATAAATATCAGCTCTTTGAATGACATAACCATCAAGTAAGGATGACTTAAGTCTATTTAGTGAACCGCGTATCTTCCTCCGGTAATCAGCATGCTGTAAGGACATCAAGATTAAAGTTGTGAATTATTATTCCTAATAGTTAGCTTAGCCAGAATAAAATATATATGTTTTTTGAGATACTTTTGAAATACTTTCGAACCATTATTTCGGTCAATTTTAAATCAATCAAGCGCCTTGTAAAGTGTCGGGATAGGAAAGAAGAAGAAGAAGAAAAATCATCATGTTTGACGCATGATAAGTATTTTCAATACATTAAAATATTGTTCGAACCTATATATTATAAAGTAATAATTTAGGGTCGAGGAAGGGAAAGTAGGTTACAGATCTTACTCCCTTGGTTCTGTAGATACTAGCTAAGTTCAGTTCCTGACCTCATCTGGGAAAAGCAACTCTTTTTAGGTCACAAAGGCCCACTTTAATTGATTGGGCAAATAAATTATTTCGTGTCGATGATGATCTAAATTACATTAAATAGTTTCTATTATGTAAGTAATTTAGTGTGGGTGAATAGTATTTAATCAACTAGTGAATTTCCTGCTAAACACCGATTTGTTTCAGCTATTAATGTAAGGAAAATTCGCATCTTAATTCTTTTTACCAAAACGAAATGAATTTTTTATTTTTATTTTTGAAGCAGTGGGAAAGAAACTTATATGACTGGAAAAATTAACTTAAATGTCCAAATATAGGTTTAAAAAGATTGCAGATGTGAATTGGTTAATGTCATACCTCATACGCTAAAAACTTAAAAATAGAAGCATAAAGATAAAATTCAATCCAAAGTATTAACTGTCTTAGATGCATCCTTCCATGGATGAGAAAGTTTGGTCTCACAATTGAGCGATTTGAGCTGACCGGGGACGGGTTGGAATGTGATTCGAGATCAAGTCCCCATGAAAAAAATAAAAGACGTCAATAATCGGAGTGACATTTGATTTCTTCAGCCAACACTTAAAAAAGGGGTTGCCGAAAAATTTGTTGCGGCTCGTTGGAGTCATTTAAATGGACGATTTTGAAAAAATTTTCCATTGTAGTTATTCGGTCATAAAGTTTTGGTACTGAATTGATCAATCATAGAATTATTGCTCTATAAAATTAAAAAGTTGACAAAATGGCTTCGCAAGACAAAAGCAACCGTCCCAAAGCAAATACTATAATTTTGCCATTATTTTTCTTTGTTTTGTTAGACTTAAAAGCAAAATTATGGAGTAAAATTCTCTCAAAAAAAATTTCGTTTAAAATCACAAAAATCTATTTATTTTCCTAAACGAGAAGGAGGGAAGTAAGGCAAATACTCTTCACCCTTCAAAGTTTGCAGTTATTTCTTCCCTGACCTTGATCTGTTTTGAGATTGGATATCAAAGCTTTAAGCCATGTGGAAATGGATTAATTGTCTTTGATCAGCTACAAGGAGCAACGCTAATTAAAGTTTGGAAAGCAATTTGATCTCAATTTCTCAATTTTGTTAAAATTTGATGCATTATCACCTTAATGTCAATAGTTTTTGAATGACCAATTTAGTATCAAAACTTTTTAAAGCATCTATTAAGGTGACTTTGACGAGCCACGTTAGATTTTCTGCCACTGAGTTCACTTAGGTGATCATTTAAAAAAAAAAAGATAGTTAAAAATTCCTCTGAAATATTTTGACACCAGAGTAGGCCCAATATAATAGTTATGGAAATAATGCTATCTTTGTCCCATGCCTTGAAAAAGAAAGATTTCGTCCATGATTAATACTTTGTTTGTTTCACAAAAAACATTTTCTTTATATTCCAACATTTGGATCACTTAGAAATACGAGTAAATGGAAAATGTTTTTCTAATTAAAAAATCAATACTTAAATTCAGGAAAATCATGCCATCTTTCAAAAATTGAAATTATTTTCCAATATATAACTAGATATCTACGTTTGGATGAAAAACTCTATGCTTGGACATTGGAACCCTAACACTTGTTCTTGGGTCCCTAGCACCGAAGCCCGAGTCCATTGAGGCCATCCCCTATGACTTCAGTGCCTATGCTTTAGTCCCTAGCGCTTGTGCTCGGGCTAGGGGGCCTAGTGCCCATGCTCGGGTCCGTGCACTTGTGCTCGGGTCTGTCTAGGTTGAGCTTGGGACCTCGTTGCTAGTGCCTAGGTTTAACGAGATTGGGCCCAAGGCTCCAATTCATGCGCTTGCCACCTTGACACTAGGGTCTGGGTCCATTAAGGCTTACTATACCACCTAAATACTCGTGCCTTGATCCTTAAGACTCGAGCTTAGGGCTCAAGTCTTGGCGTTGAGGCTTAGGCTTGGCTCCGAGGCTTAGGCCCCTCATGCTTGAGCTTAGGTCCATTGAGGCTGAGGCTTGGGATCCCGTTGCCTAGCTTGAACTCAAGGATCCGGGCATTGGAGGCTTAGGCCCTACGACTCGAGTTAGGGGGCTAGGAAGCCATGCATGGGCATTAGTTCTCAATTTTGGCTTTTGTGGACTTGAGATTGGTGCTTGTGCCTATGCCCTTGCTCAAGACCTAGGTGCTCGTGCTTGGTTCTTCAGCGACTAGGTCTAAGTCTATTGAGGTTGGACCTAGTCTATCAATGCTCGTTTGTGGTTCCCTAGGATCTTGATGTTCGTTTATGGTTCCTCAATTGTTCTACACAAGTCATTAGTGCTCAAATAGTGTATGTGTTTCCGACAAAAAAAAAAAATGTATGTGTATTTAAGAAAATCAAATCAGATTTTTCTTTCAAAACAATGGGAAATATTTTTTTTATTCTTTTCATATTTCAGCAAAACATGGGAAAATATTGTCATTTTCCTGAAAGTAACTTCTTAGAAGAGTTGTTTTAGAAATGTAACCTTTTTCGTGAAGAAAATGAAGCCTATGTAAAGTAATGTCTCCATAATGGGTTAATAGATTTATATAAACAGTGTAAGTACCACTGGCCCAGCTTTTCGGTCGTGGGTCGCTTTGCGTGGGGCATCGCCTTCGCCTCTCTGCTTTACAAAAAATAAAGGGACAGATGGATTCATGGAAGATATGATAGTGGGTCCGCGACAAAAAGATTTTATTTCATGCTTAGGCATGAAGCAATTAACCCTAGTTGGAAGGATTCCTCAATGCCACTTGTCCCCATGGGACCCTCCAACGTGGAGCCACGTGTACCGCTGGCTCCGGCCAGCCAAGCTAGTGGCCGGTGGCTTATGTGGGTGGAGCACCCAAGCCCTAATTGACTGGCGGATAGGAGATTAAACTAAATTAATTAATTTAATTAATCGAATCAGACCCCTGGCTAAAACCTGAAACAGAAGGCAACAGAAATGGATCACATCATGCTTTCTTGATGTTTGATTATATTAAGGTAAAAATGATGTGTTTAGGTGTCTTTTTGGGATTAAAGCGTGGATGCTACTCAAAGAGTTTGGGCACTGTACGCAAGTGAATGCAGATGGAGCTGCCTCAGATGGGTACTGAAAATTGATGGCTCATGTTTCGCAAATCACGGTTTAGATTTGAGGGGTTGCATCTTTTTGTCTTGGAACTGGACATTGCTTTCACTTGCAAAATGATGTTAATGTTGCTCCTTTGCAAAATACTGAAAAAAGAAAAAATATATATATATATATATATATATATATATATATATATATATATATATATATGTGTGTGTGTGTGTGTGTGTGTGTGTGTGTGTGTGTGTGTGTGTGTGTGTGTGTGAACATGTATCTCTTTCTAATAATTGACTTTGGTGATGTCATACCACTAAGTGGAAAATTTGTAGTTAGTGAAATTTTTATAGGGATAATGACACAAATGATTCATGATTTACATTTGTTGAACATGGTCCCTAAACTTTAGTCTAATGTTCAATAAGATTCGTGAACTTTTTATTTGTTCAATATTATATTCAACGTAGTCCATAAACCATAAGAATACGTTCAATGTAGTCCTAACATTAATTTAAGATCAAGGACATCACTGAACAATTAAACATAGTCTAGGGATGAAATTGAATATGTACAAAAATTTTGAGGACTATATTGAATAAATGAAAAATTCATGGACCATATTACACATTGTGCTAAAGTTTAAAGACTACATTGCACATTAGGCCAAAGTTTATGAACCATCTATGTCATTTTCCAATTTTTATACTACTAAAAAAGGTGGGGAGAGGTGACCAGCTCTACCAACCCTCTTAAAGCGCTAGGAAATGTTTGGTGTGAGCTATAACCATTTCACACTACCCGTTATTTAAAGATCTTATAGACCACAAAAACAAAGTACATAGATAAAGGGATCTTTGAGCATCAATGGATCGCATGTCTAAGTTTCATAAAACTTAAATAGACATTTTTAATATTGCACCCTAGATTAGTCATAAGCTTTGTTAAATTTCATCAAACCTAATCGACTCAAAGGAAAAGGGTATAGATAGGCCGATTGACACATCTGGAGCAAGCAAGGAATACTTAATGCTTGGAATATCAATGGCTATAAGGTGTACTCTTGCTTGATTCCTTAATCCCTAGCTTTGAAGCTAGAGCTATGGTTTTGGACTATGATTTCTGCCTCTATCACAAGCTGGATTTAACCCAATGCTTCCAAATGCGAAAAGCACCTTGATTGATCGATCGTAACTTTGGAAAAAAGAAAAAAAGAGAGGTAAAGAGTTTGGAGTTGGCAAGTGATTGCTTGCTTCCTAAGTAATCCTAGCTTTCCCTCCTCTCCTTACCGTCGAACAGCTTTCACTCCTCTACAAGTTATCTTAGGCATGCTCCAACTTTCGAAAAACATGAGGAGAACCTATAAGGTTCTCACTATAATATATTTTTTTTGCCCTAGTGGACACTCTTTTTACTTCAAAAACGGGAGATGAGGGGTTCGAATCCATGCCTTTTCGGGGGTTGGGGTGAGAGTGATTTAGTTTTAGGTGCGGGGTTCGACTCCTGAGCCCTATAAGAAGGCAAAATAAAAGTTTAAAAGTGAGAATTAGGTATAATTGAGAAAAAAAGTCACATCTCAAAAATGTTAAGTTAATGGAAAGTTTAGGGGTTTGAATTTGGAGATAATTACCAAAAAAGTCATATATATATTAACGGATGCCAATTCAATCTTAGACCTTAATTTGGTTAATTCAATCATAAACCTAATTACAATGTGCCAAAATAATCATTCCAACCAATTTTGAATGGAAATACTAACGTGGATGTTGGTTGGATTATGTGACATGGTTGAAACTTACGTGGACAATTTTTCACAGTTTTTAAAATTTTTCTGATTTTTATACATTTATATACTTATAGTTATATTTATGTTATTTTTTCTCACCAACCACAGTGGGGAAAAAAAGAAAATAAAAATATAAAAAATGAGAAATACTTTCAAAAAATGCAAAAAAAATTATCCATATCAGTGCTGATAGTGCCATGTTGGATTAGTCAGTATGCACATTAACTCATACTTGGCTAAAAAGATGATATTGATAAATTGTCAAAATGTTTAGAATTAAAATAATCAAATTGAAAGTTTAAGAATAAATTGACATTCGTATAATAGGTTTAGTTTTTTTTAATTTTCCATTGGATTTTTTCTATCGGAAATTCAAAATCAAAGTAAAATTCAATTAGGAAAATTTTTTATGATGAGAAACTGGTGAGGGATTCTCTAGGGCTTTGCATAGTGAAAGTTCAAATCTCATAAAAGATAATTCTCTTGCAGCATAGGTTAAAAATCATTGCGTTTACAACCACGCTTGTGCATCTCTTGTTTATATTCATGTGAAATACTTTTAACAGTTATTGTCATAATTTTCCAGACTCACTAATAAATAACCTTGTTCAAGGATATGCTGCGAGCATGCTTCATTGAGCATTGCTTTGTGTAGAAATAAACTTATAATTGATAGTAGATGATTTTGTTTTTCTATCGAACTAGAATGGCATGGACAATTTTGACTTTCTGATTTGACTACGCTTCTTATGGGTGATTAGACTACGCCTACCAATTTTCTTTCAGTGGGCATAGTAATTGGGCATGCTCTTTGACACGTGGCAAGCCGGCGTTGGCATATGTCACCTGCAACATAGGGCTAACTACGGACCGTCGATTTCCATTCCACATGGTAGGATCATGTACCAGCTAGCCCTCTCACTGAAAATATCCTTCACGTTTTTCCACAATGTTTTTAAATTCTTCTTGTCTCCATCTTCCGTCGCAGCACTCATGCGCACATTTGAAATATGATTGTGCAAAATTATAACCCAGAGTCATTGAATTGTAAAAACAATTATCTACCACAAAAGAACAAATCAGTTGAAGGTAGCATGTGAAATTCTTCTGTAATACAAAATGTTGAGTTACACATTTTAAAAGCCAATATGAATATATGACCATGACTTAAAGAAAATCAACACACCGAAAACAAGTCATTATATTCTCGAAGAAACATGAAAACCAGAGAACATGGGTCCCTGAAAAGTCAAATTGACATGATTCTGAATACCAGAGAGATAAGCATGAGCAGCCGCATTAACTTTGCTGAGCTTGTGCCTGAGTTGGTCGGAGACATTCTGCTCCTCCGCTGCTGTGTGATCTATCTTCTCCCAGATCCATGGGAGATTTTTGAGGGGTTTTTGATGTTTAATGTGTCTAGACCAGCTCAATGCAGGGAATAAGAGTTTCAGGTCCAGATTTAGTTGAAGCTCTGAGCAATACAATATCCAATATATGTAAGCCCAGAGCAACGCAAGAGTCCATTTGGGCACCGGAGAGTTTGATTCATGGACACCTAGAGCATCTGAACAAAGTGCTAGAAAAGCATACAAAATGCAAGAGCAGGAAACAATCGAAAGCAAAAAGAGCAACTCAACATGGCAAATGGAAGTTGAACCCGGTTTGGGGGGGTGGGGGGCGGTGTTGGTGTTCTATAACCTCCCCAAACCCTATCACTCATTCAAGTCCCTTGATTCGTCGAAGTATATGGAGTTGGACATGGTGTTGGTGTTAGAAATGTTTGATGTCTGAGTATTTTCAAATCTTTGAGTATTACATTATCTTTTAGTGGTCACGAGAGTGGATATTAATGTTATATGTATTTTCCGAGGCATGGTCACTTTTGCTAAATTAGGTCAAATTTGTTGCACCAGGAGAAATAACTAAATATGTGTTCAAGTGCTTTGATTCATTATTTTTTTTTAGTATATTCTTATTTGCTATTTTTTTCACATTTAATTTGTTTTTAATTGGTTAGGTTTTTTTAGAATGCTATTTTCCATATTTAAGGAATAAAAATACTAAGAATTGGAGCATAGGTTGAGTTTCAAGTTGGGTTGGGTATGATATGGGTCGTTAAAATTACATTACATGAAAATGAATTAATATGGATTAAATGGATCAATTGAGGTAGGATCCATTTTCTGCCTACCCAATCCCGTCCCTATCCGACCCACTTGTTTTCTTTTTTGGTCGAACATAATTTTATTGAATCAAAATGAGTTTAAACAGCAAAGCCCATGGGCGAGGCATGTTGACAAAGCAAATCCCACAGGTATTGGGAGGGTTGTGCTACCCAATTAGGGGCTAAAACATTTTGTCTCTGAGCTTTAACTAACCAGGCCGCAGCTACTCTCTTGGACTCTCTAAAATAGTGGGCTAGAGTCAAAGGAGTTGAGAGAGATCCTTTCAATCTTTTCACTATTTCTTTCTCCTCCATTCCTTGTTATTTTTCATCATCTCTTGGTCTTGTTTTTTAGCTGAGAACCGTGAGCTCCACAAGAGGGCCGAGAGTGAGAGTTGGAAGGAGAGCGGGGCTCGGTAATGGTGAGCTCGATACAGAAGCCACGAGTGAGCTTAAGCGGAATCCGTCTGAGCTTCGTTCATCTTCCTTCTTCATCTTTTACTAGGGTAGGAATCTCATTTTCCCTAAATGTCTCAATCTCATTTCATATAGTCATCACTTCCCGAGCGCATAATCATAGCTTAAACCCAAGTATGTCGGTTTCTTTTGTCCCTCGCAGGCGGCGTAAACTCATTATCTTGGTATACTTGTTTGAAAGCTCAGATGTGAGGTTTGATAATGTTGGTTTAATTTCTTTGGTTCATATGTTTGTTCTTGAACTCTTGTTGCTAAACCGGTCCCTTTTTTTGCATGAAGTCGAACCCCCTCTGATCAAGTGGTTTGATGCTCGCTAATGACGGAGAATCAATATAGGTTGATAATGGTTTCCCCACTTGATATGCTCACTAATGTAAGGATAATTACCAAGAAAGTGCTAATCATTTTGTTGATACCTAAAATTTTAATTAGGTTTAATTAGGTCTTAATTTCTTTTAGATAACAAAAACCAAATAAATAGCAAAAACAACAAAAAATAGTAAAAACAAAAGAAAAGAAAAGCAAAAGCAATCCCCCCCCCATTTTCTTCACGTGGGCTTGTGCGGCTTGGCCCCACCCTCCTTCCTTCTGCTTCTTCCCTCTTCTTCTTCCTCGCTCCATCTTTCTCCGCCTCTGTAGTTCACGCGCGGTGGCCGGCGACGCGCGCGAAGGACGGCCTACGGCCGAGGGGAGTAGGCCGACGTCGGCCGGAGAGGATAAGATCAGGCGCCATTAATGCCAAGCGAGCTTCGCTGGAAAGCTCGATGGGACACCGGTTCGGCCGAGCGAAACCGATGGGTAAGCCGGAGGCCGGCGACCGAACCCCTCCGTCGACCGGAGTTCCTTCGCCTATAAATAGGTGGCCGCAAGTATCGTCGGAGGGCGTGGCGAGCTCGGAGATCCTTCACTGAGAGACATCGGGAAGGGTTGAAGGGCGAGCGCAGGAGAGAGCTTGAGTCGCGAGCTCAGCCCACCTTCCACCGAGAGACTTCGGGGAAGGCCGACGGCGAGTGACTTCGAGAAGGTCAGATCCGACCGGTGGAGGCTCGGATCTGGCCTGAGTGAGGAGGAATCAAGGCCGAGGAGGGTTCGGCCAAGTAGATCTGGTTTTTTTTGCTGCTGTTGTTACCGCCAAACGCCGTGCCGCAGCCGTTCGCCTCAGTCCCGACGCCGTTGCTTCGACGGCCTGTTGCCGTGCCCCACCTGCGAAGCCGTTGCCGTGATCGGTTCGCCGACGCCGCGCCAGATCGGGAAACCGAGTTGCCCAGCCACCACCATCCGAACGCCGTCGCCATGAGCAGGTAGTGTTACCGCCACCGCCGCCGTTGCCGTCGCCATAGCTTCCCCCCTCCGAAGTCCAACCCTCGTCGCTACCGTCGCTGTCACCGCCGTCGTCGTTGCCGCCGTCGTTGCCATCGCCGTCGTCCCCGCTGTTGTGCCTCGGCGCCGCGATTCGGGAACCCTAGGGTTCCCGATTTTCCGGGTCGCGACCCCGGGTTGTCGGGTCGGACCCGGATCGGGAACTGGGTAGGGATTCCGCAAATTGCGGGCGCGGCGGAAGACCGGGTCGCGATTTGGGTCGGATCCGGGTAGGGTTCGCAGGGAGCCGGGTCGCGGAGCGGGTCGTGGACCCGGGTCGTCGGGCCGGGCCGGGCGTCCCCAAACGCCGCCACGGCGTCGTTTTAGTAAGTAAAAATAATAATAAATAAATAAATAAATAAAAATAAAAAGAGATGAAAAATCCGAGTCGGGCCCGCGTTTGGGTCGCTGGCCGGGTCGGACCCAACCCGCGGATCCAACCCGGGTCGGTTTTATTTTGTTATTTTAATATAAAAATAATAATTTAATAAATAATTAATTAATAATTTATTTTAAAAAATTATTAAGAAATGTTTAATCGAAAAATATTTAAAAAATGTTGAAAAATGTTTTATTTTCTAAAAAATCAAGAAAAAATCAAAAATAATTTATTTTCCAAAAATATTAAAAAATATTTAAAAAAAATATTTTATTTTCCGAAAAATAAAAAAAAATCAAAAAATTTCATATTTTCCAAAAAATGCCAAAAATCCAAAAAAAGCCAAAGATTCATGAAAAAGCCAAAAAAAATTCAGAAAAAGCCAAAAAGACTTGTATTTTTCCAAAAAATACCAAAAATCCCTTTTATGTCTAAAAAATTAGAAAAAGACCTAGAAAATGTTTTTCCTCCCAAAAATGCATGGAAAATCTCTCAAACATCCAAAAAGCCTTAGGGTTTAAACAAGATTAGGTACCGAAAGGGCATTAGCGATTAACTAGTGTAATCAAGTCCCCGATCCTAATTTCTCTGGTTGTGCAGGAGCAAGTATTCCTCCCGATACTTCGCTTGGGTTTCTAATCGACCCACTCCAAATCGATTAGTGGCGACTCCATTTTAAAAAATTGATTTATAGGTTAAAAAACTCAAAGTATTAAAGTCGTGAATTGGTGGACTTGGGAGAGTCCGGACTTAATAAATTCAGCCGAGCCATTAGCCTCCTTAGGCGCTCGTACCCGATTAAGGCGGCGAGAAAAAAAGAGGTCGCGACACATTTGTATGGATGCTAATTTAGTACTAATTTTTTTGATTTAGCCAATTTAATCACAAACCATTTGACAATTTTTCAAAGTATTTATTTTTGCTTGAAATCATTGACGTGGACATTGATCGCCTTATGTAACATGGTACTGGCTTGAACAATTTTTGCAAATTTTGCAATTTTTTAAAATTCTCGAAATTTTTATAATTGTTTTGATTTTTTTCCTTTTCTTATTTTCTTTCGTTTCCTTTTTTTTTTCCCTATTGATGTTTGATGAGCGTGGAGAAAAAGAAAAGAAAAGAAAAGAAATCAAAGAATAGAAAATTCAGAAAATTTAAAAAATACAAAAATTGTCCATGTCAAGTAGGCTGTGCCATGAAGAATAGCTAGCATCCCCATTAATCATTGTTTGTAAAATTGATTGGAAGGACTACATTAGCATATGGTCAAAAAAATAGAACTACTTTGGTTTAATTGAAAGTTTAGGACAAAATAGATATTTGTGCGATAGATTTAAGACTTTTTTGATAATATTCCTCACTAAATCAAACAAGCGCAAATTATGCTAATTTTAAACTATGATTTTTCCTATCTTAAAAGAAAAAGGGAATGTGCTATGCTACTCCTGCTTGGAAAGGGATGAGCATTGAGAGGAACCTTTCGGTTGATACCAACTTATGATGAAATGAGTCCTTTTTATTTTTTATTTTTTATTTTTTATTTTTATTTTTTTTTTATGACCAAGGGACTACCATAGTTCACCCTTCGGAGATCACACTATCCTCCAGTGCTCAGTAGCACCGGTGTGGCCTCACTGCAAGCCACTATTTAGATGTAAACCCTCGAGGGGCTAGCCCAGTAAACCACTCCTGGGATCCTTACTTAAGTTGCGAGCATCCGAAAATTTAAACTCGTTCTCTTAGCGATGAGGTAATAAAGCCTAACCATCACGGTTACCTTCGGGTGAGTAGTAAAAATGAAAAAGAAAATTAACAACGTTGATTTTAATTGACTCAGTACTTAATGTTTTTGATTGAAACATAGTACGCTTTCATGACTTAGATATTCTCTGCATAAATTCCATTAATTTGGTCAAGCACGTTCAAATTGTCTAGAATGAAATTCAAATGAGATTATGAAGATTTTCAATTTGCTTAGACTTTGTTATTCGATCATGAAGTATGTCTTCCCAGTTTGGTTAGGAAAATTTCATTATTTCAAGCAAAATCTGCATTACAAGATACTTCGGCCTCTGAGCAAATGAGGTCCCAAAGAAAAGAAAGAGGATAAGTAATCCACTTAGAAGGGAGATTCTTTCTTCTACAGGTCTTAGCGATTCAATTTGCCACTTGATTTGCTTTTCTTCCACGATGAACTATTTGAAATTGCTTAAAACGGCCCCTTAATCTCTTGCGTTGGGGCACCTCCCACAAGCACAAATTGTGATCTTTAAGTGCGCTTATTATTTTCAGATAGTCTGCCTCCAAAGTGAAGGAGAGTTTAGATCTAGCTTAAAAAAAAAAAAAAAAAAAAAAAAAAAAAAAAAAAAAAACCGAAGGGCTTCCAAACAAGCAAGGGTTTCAATATGCTCAGCTGAACTTGCTAAGACTTCCTTCGCGAAACCACCCGCACTCTTCCAGCTTCTTCTCTGCATACCCTGGCGATGCTTCCAATCGTCTGTCCGTCCGTTAGTTGGGGATGGCAAAGTAGCTTGATAGGAAGGGATCGCATTTCAAATGCAATGAGATGGTTGGTGAAAGAGAGGACTGAAATCCGAATAAGGAAAGATAATTTGCTGAGATCTGGAGTCACCGGTGGCGAGCAGCCCAGGGTGAACCCCAACTGGTGGCAGACTTAATCGACACAGAATTTAGGTAGAAATAACAGATGATCAGCGGGATATATGACAAAAGAACTGTGAACGAAATCCTGGCTATTCCCATCAGCTCAAACAAGGAGAAAGACAAGATGGTTTGTACATCCACAACCTTAGGTTCTTATTTAGTGAAAAATGCCTACCATCACATAATGTCCACAAAAATAAAGCAGCAAGCAAAGCAGTAACTTCTCAGTTTACTTTGGTCCTTTGGTTTTTGTATGTGAGAGAAATCCCAAGGGCATCATTAATTAGAAAAAAAGCTATGAAAAGCAAATATACTAATTCTTTTTTTTTTTCTCGTTTTAGCTAGCAAATATACAAAACAACTTTGTACTCTCTTTAGACTAGAATGTTAAATAAAGATAAATTTAGTGGCATTATAGAACTAAATAAGATGATTTATTCGGGAAACCCTTTACATGTCAGGAAAATATAAGTGGATATCAGGAATCCTCAATTTTTGACAAGTGGTTAGATAAGCGGAGGATGATTTCAAATGGTAAAATGACATAAATGTTATTGCATGTTGGTCAAATGTGTAAGCTGTAAATGAAATTTTAATTTGTTTAATATGATCTCTAAATTATTGATAATGAGTGAGACCTTTTTATTGTCCACCGTTCAAAGTGTAAGCTGTAATTCTTTTCATTTTCTAAATTAAATGGATAGAAATGTTGACTCATTATTTTTATAGATCCAACTTAGCTTATAATAGTCCACATCATAAAAAAAAAACGTCTAACTTATTATTTGAGCAAATAAAAAGGCTACATTTAATGTTTACTGATTGTTCAAATATCACATTGAATAAATTAAAATTTCATAAACAATATTGCACATTAGACCAAAGTTCAGTAACTATTTATATATTTTTCCCATTTCAAATAAGCAAAGGGTCTGACCCGGCTGAGTTTATGACATGGCTTCTCGATACTTTGCAAGAGGGCCATAGAAATTCAAAGAGTAGCAACATTATTCACCGGGGCAATCAGGTACAAAAACTCTTCTTTTGTTTACGGTTCGCTGTCTATTTTCATTTGCCTCGCACATTCATCAAGAAGTCAAGGTCTTTGGATCTTGTGCACTGATTTTGCGACTATCAATCACAACTACACGATAGAAAAGACGAGTGCCTGCTCAGGAAGTCGAGATCTTTTGGGGTTTAGTGCGTGGTGCTTTTTGGATCAGAAGGTGTTGTGATGGATGAGGGAAGTCATGGTTTCCTAGGGATATTTGACTGATCGCAAGGGAAAGGTCCTTGAATTTATGATGCAGCGTAAGAAATGGCAAATGAAAAAGGAAAAAGATGGTCCAAACGTTAAGGAGGTGATGAGTGAAAAGCTAGAACACAGCACAAATGCTTGAAAGGCATTCGGTCCGAATTGCCTCTAGAAAGGAGGCATTAGGCTACACACCACACCCAACGCGAATTATGAGTGTTACAATCACAAAGTTTGAGCAAAAAGATAGTGACTGTCCTTCATTTTCTCCCCTGTTTGATGATAGCCGATGAATGCATTACCATTTTTCATAAGAGCAGTATTTGACCGTTGGCAGTTGGCAATCCCACCTCAAGGAAAGCCCAAGATTGTAGCAAGTAAAAAGAACAGAGTTGCTTTTCATTAAAGTCAACCGCGTGGTTCCAAACATTTGAATCTATACGTTATGTCCAAATTGATAACAACTGAACCTTCACAATCAGCAGCATTCAATATGCAGGAAATTGGTGATCCTTGAAAATTGGCGTTCTTTGAATGGACAAAGAGAATGAAAGAAACAGAGTAACCAAGCTTTTTATATATGCCTCATTGTTGATTATCAAGCTCCAAAACAAACCAAAGAAATTATGGGTTCAGCAAAATTAGAGACACTAGTGCCTCTTTTAGCTTCCTTTGCCCTTTTCACAGTGCCATTAACAATCATTCCACAAGGTCCAATTCTTGCTTATGCCTCCACACTAGAAGCATAAGATCTTCTCAAATGGATTTCCAGCCTCAAGACAAAACCATTCCACCTCTTGTGTATCTACATGGCTCTCCCTCCTCAAAATGCCATTGACTCCATCGCAACAGCGGCGAGCCTGTGCAATTGGTATGGCATCTTGAGTAACCTAGTTGGGAGCTTGATTGAAATCAATCTCACCAGTTTGAACATTGATGAGTTCCTGTTCTTGTCTTTGCTGTATCTTACCTTTATAGACACGAACAAAAATGAACTCTTTGGTGGTATTCTGCTTCAAGTCGGTGTTTTAATCATCTCGCATACCTTGAAGTCTCCATCAATCCACCATCCGAGAAAATACCGTGGGAGATTGGTGAGCTCATGAAGCTTGAGGTGTTTCAACTTTTCTCTAATGAGTTGAATGGCTCAATCTCTGATGAAATAGGTCAGTTTGTTTACTAAATGAGCTTGCCTTGTTTTCAAACCAACTAGATGGATCTCTTACTTCTTCTTTGGGTAATTTGAGTAGCCTCGCCAGGCTATGCATTTATAACAATTCATTTTCTGGTTTTATTCCTTTCAATGGGGAATTTGACAAATTTGGAGGAAATTTACTTGCAAACCAACTTCTTGATAAGGCCAATTCCTCCCCCTATTGGGAAATTGATGAAACTAATAGAACTACTCATATTTGACAATGAACTTACTAGTTCCATCCCATCGCAACTAGGGAACTTGAAACTTGTCCATAGACCCAGCTTCTTCAACAATAATCTTACCGGTTCAATCACCTCAACATTAGGGAATTTGACTGACCTAGTCATTTTATTCCTCCACAACAATCAATTTTCAGGTTAGTGGCTAGAAAAAGGTTTCTCAATTATATCACTGTCAGTAATTGCTTTGACTAGCAACAAATTTGAAGGCTTACTTCCACTTCCATCACACTCCACATCTTATTATTCGATCAGAACCAATAATATAGAGGGGGAGATCTCTTCTTTGATATGCAACACCACCAACCTTTCATTCCTTCTCTTGTCTAACGATAGCTTAATTGGCTGCCTACTAGAGTGCTTATGAAACGGTAACATTCATTTGTCAATTTTGAACTTGTGAATGAATTGTCTTTCAAGCACAATCCTAGGAGGTTTTTTTTTTTAATTGTGAAGTAGCTTGAAAACTCTTGACTTGAGTCAAAATCAATTTAAAGGTACATTGCCATGATACTTTTTCAATTGCAAAAGCTTGGAAGTTCTTGATTTCAACAACAATAAGATAAAAGTTCTTAACATGGCTGAGAACACTGCTAGAGCTAAAAGTTCTTACTTTGAGGTCTAAGAATTTTAAGAGTCATTCAGATTTTCCAAGGGCAACTCATCTCTTTCCCAAGTTGCGCATTTTGGACCTCTTAGACAACAACTTCATTAGTCCTTTACCAGCCAATTTGATAGCTAAACTTTAGGGGATGATGATTGGAAAAAATGGGCAAGAGATGCAAGACAAATCATTTTACATGAGGCATACATATGGTATCGTGACCTATTATGATTCTATGAATGTGATCATGAAAGGAAAGGAGATTTTTAGTTATCGTTTATCTTGACCATCCTCACAACCTTTGACTTACCGCTCAAGTCTTTTTGAAGGGAATATCCTAGATATTATTGAACATCTCCATTCTCTCATGGGACTCAACATTTCCCACAACCACCTCATGCGGTTTGTTCCTCCAACCTTTGAAAACTTGACTAATCTTGAATGGTTAGATTTATCTTCAAACAAGCTTAGTGGGAGGATTCCTAGAGAATTATAAGATTTGACATTCCTCGAGTATTTGAACCTCTCAGAAAACCAACTTATGGCCTACATAACTCAAAACAAGCAATTGAGCACATTCACGATCGACTCAATTCGTGGAAATCTAGGCCTATATGGAACCCCATTACAAAACACATGCCATGATGATGCTCAACCTCCTTTGCCACTATGGTTGTTCTTCCAAGAGGATAGTACAAAAGAGTATCCAAGTTGGTTTAATAGTAAAGCAATGGGGATAGGCTATGCTTGTGGAATCATGATTGGAATCTCCGTAGCATATATTTTTATGGAAAAATGGAAGACCCAAATGGCTTTTGAGAAAAGCGAGAAGGATATAAGGAAGATGAGCCAAAGGGATGAAGAAACCAAAGTGAAAGGTGATCCAATTTCGTGGATGCCAATGAAATTATTGGGAAGTAGGCCCTTTGAACCGTGTAAAATGTAGATATACAACTTTTGTGGGATTGGAATGCAATTTCGCATGTGAATGCTTGTTTTTATCATGTTATGTCATCTTCTTTTAAGTGCAATTTCTTAATCAGGTCAATTGACTAAATGTATGCAAGACATCTTTCAAAAACTCGCTTTCCATCATTTACCCTCTACATGTCATTTTCTTGTTTTGTGTATGCTAGTCTTATATCCCCGTGTGAAAGAAAGAAAGATGAAGAGCTGTTGAAGCCATTTAGCCCCGGTTTACATCGCTGATAGTGCCATTGGACATATTTCTTTAAGGATTACTAATTCTATCAATGTTCCAGTCCAAATTTCTATTAAAGTCGAAGGTCACTAGTAGATCTTTGACTTGAATCTATCATACTCGTCTACAATAGGGAACCGAGGTATTGAAGGTTGAAACGTCAAAGCATCTTCAAAGTTTAGATTCAAAATTATCTTATTGCAAAATTCTAGGGTCCATAGGCCAAAAAACTGAAACTTTTCCTTGTTCAGAGATTTTGGAGGTTTCTGGTACATTTCAGATACCATTGGCAGAAATTATGACCAATCATGCTAATTTAACTCTTTGATAAGCTACCAACATCATTATGAATCCGCCAACGTCGTCGTTCATTGATAAATTATTTTTTTGCATTCATGTAAGTTGCCAACATTGTGATGAGTTTACCATCTACCGAAATAACTTAGTAATTTCATTTAAATTTTACAAGTAATATTAGGCGATCACTAACAGTCAAATAGATTAGTAAGTTACTAATTTCTTTTAAGTTTCATAACTATACTAATGAATTCATTAATGTTCAAATAAAACTTACGAGTTACCCACTTCTTTTATATTCTATGATGACATTTAGTAAATTTCCATTACAAGTACGGTTTACTAATCAGGAAAATTACCAAAAAAGTCATCAATATATTACAATTGTGATAGTTCAATCTTAAACCTCTATTTGTTTACCAATTAAATCTTAAATCTTTTGCGTTTGTGCCAATTTAGTCTATCCAACTAATTTTGATCATAAACCACTGACATTGACACTAGCCATTCTACATGACGTAACCGGCGGTTGCGTGGATAATTTTTAATGATATTTTAACATTTTAAAATTATATATATATATATATATATATATTTTTTTCTTTTCTTTTCTTTTCTTTTCTTTTTCTCTTTTCCTTTTTGTTCTGGTTTGTGCGAGAGCACGTCTCCGGTAATTGGAAGAGTCAGCGAAGCAGAATCCAGCAGGAGAACCTCATCGGCTTGAGAAGAAATTTTTGGCGAGAACCCGTAACAATGATTCTTCTGCTCAGATTATTCAATAAAGTTGAACATAGAGGAGTATTGCTTATTGTTGACATAACAAGCAATCGAAGTTAGAGTGCTGTTACTTTTGTTTCTCCTCTCTCATACAATTCGTCGAACAGTTGCTGAGCAGAATCAGTAACCTCAATAGTTCACCGAAAATCAAAGTGACCGCCTCAAACATCACTCAGCAGGCCCTTAGAATCCGTCAACAATTGCATTGGTCAGCTTCTTTTTTGCCTTCTTCAATGGAGCTAAATCTGGCACTGTCTTCAGAATCACTAGATTATACTTCGTTCATTGCCGTAGATTCCAAACACGAAGAAGTGAGCCGAAATAGTAGCTATGACGCTCAAGGCCCGTTTTGCATGGAGAGATGGTGCCTCTGGTTCTCTGAAGCGGTCTTGATCAATCTCAGGGTGAGGCTTTGCCCAGATCTGGCAAGGCCTGTGACGCAAATCAAGCGAGCACATTGCAGCCCTCACCAAGTGCCAGTGAGGGTCGCCAGCCCTCACTTGTGATCGGCAACATCAGCCGGCCGGCCCTTAGCTCCTCCAAAAAGAAAGGAAAGTGAAGGAAAATAAAATAGGAAAAAAAATAAAAATTTCAAAATTTCAAAATATAATTAAAATAATATTAAACATTTCAACTTCAACGTTGACCATACCACATAGAAGAGTTACCCATATCCACATCAACAATTTTCGGTGAAAATTAGCCGGATGGATTAAATTGACACAAATACAAAATGTTTATAACTTAATTAGTAAAAAAGTTAGCATGAATTAGCACAATTGTAATATGTTTAGAACTTTTGTGATAATTTCTTTAAATTCATTTACCTAATTTTGTTAAGTGAAGGGTCAATATAGTCTTTTCAATAAGTTTTTTACCCTCATTTTGTTTGGTGAAAGACATAGCAAGAATAAGGGCAAATGTGCTTTAATTTTCCGAAGGACTTTTCCCTTTTTAACTCAATGCAACTCTCGCTTAGCGTTTGCATAAGAAATAAGAGGAAGGAGGCATCTATGTCTTAAGCCATTCCATTGATTAATAAGTTATACATGAACATCATTGAAATCTTTGGTTTGTCACAGGGAATAGAAAGCTAAACAAATAGTTGAGATTTGTGTGGTTTGTGATAAAACAGAGGAAAGTGTGGTGTATTCTTAGCAAATGAAGAGTACAAGCCTTCTCTTTTATATATAGATATATAAGGTGAGAGGAAATTAGATTCAATTACAATTAATGTAAGTTACGATTAACCTAATTTTAAACATATACATCTAACACAAATGACGATTTATATATAATTCATTTTTACTCCCATTCTCTTGGATTAATCTATCAAACTTATAAGTTTTAAAGTATGCTGGTTGGGTGCGTTCGCTTTTTCCTTTGGATTTTGAGCATTGAATACATCAACATGGAACCAAAGGTGAGGTTCATTTATTTGAATGGCTAGATTCTTCATCGATATTATTATCACTTATTTTTAACATTATTTACATTTATTTGTGTATATAGGCGTGATTCTCTTCATTTCTTTTGTGTTCTCTAGTATGATTCGATATAATTGATCTCTTTATAACTCAGCAAATAAAAGCATTTGCTGAATGGAAATCATATGCTTTCCATTTCTAAGGCAACATACTAATTTATAAACCTTACTAAGCTATTTTCCGTCCAGAGCATGTACAATATAAATAGTGAATATATGAAACTGACTCCTCCTAATTATTGAGCTATATTAGTTAATTTTATATTATTAGTGCTTCACAGACAATCACAACCACCGATTGCATATCCAAATGAAAAATTGTCTCTGGAAATTGATTGAAGTCAAATTTTTTAGCAAAAGCCCACGTTGATTTTGTAACTTCCAATGCCACTTCGATTTAAAGTGAGTATCGCTTTTATTTTCAACTAAATTTGTGAATTTTCTCTTGCAGTTGCATGAATCAAATATGGATGCATGGAAACAATACATTCCGGAAAGGTTGTATGGTAATACAACAAGTAAGAAGATATTGCCTAGAAAAATAAACTAATACCAGATAATATACGAATAAGAGTAAGTTACAGAGAATCCCCTTACACAAATAAGAATCAAGGAAGTATGATATCTAAGTCCTCGACTAGAGAGACCACATCCAAGACACAAAAGCGAGGCATTATTATCTAACCCACTTATGACACAGACAGGGGTCTAGTAGATCTCCAGTACATTGATATACTGAATGTAGCGCACCATTTGCGTAATATCTAATCCCTGAAAGTCATGCGTGCAACATCTGTATCATATTCAAATGAGCTATATGGACTTCAATACTTCAAGGACTAGAGAAAGAGGTCGAGGGTGGTGGAGCAAGGAAAAGGATGGAGGGAATGGTCGGGAACGAAGGGGTTTGGGAGAAAGATGGGAGTGTTGGGAACGTCGCCCCCAAAAGTGGAGGGAATGAGCCCCCCGAGAGTGGCGGGAACGTCCCTCCTGGGAGGGTTGGCAAGTTCGGAATGTTCGGCAACTGCAACAGAACCCGAGCCGCTTCGCACTGACCCATTAGGTCGGTGGTGAGGACCAGCACAAGTGCCAGGACGAAGGCCATGAAAAAGAGGCCACTTTTGGACGCCATTGATGCTGCTTCTTTTATTATGAAAGTATGCGAGCTTACAGGATGGATCGGAGATTCGAATTCCCGAAGAAAATATTGCAAGATCAACGATGGATTTGAGGAAGAGGGTAAGTTTCGGAGTGTATGAATAGGAAATGCCATGCACGGACTCCAACTTAATATAATGTAAAATCAGAGGATGGAGTTAGAAAAACATTAGGTGTGCGGGTGCGACGATGGCCATTGTTGACCTCCAGAAGAAAGTCGGCTTCCATCGGAGAGCACATGGTTGTTGCAGACTATTAAATCAGACGTGCAAATTACGCTCATTTCAAACTATGATTTTCCCCGTCTTAAAAGAAAAGGGAATGAGCGGTGCTGCTTCGTGGAAAGGGATGAGCATTGGGAAGAACCTTTCAGTTGACACCAGTTTATGACACGTTGAACTGAACTGAGTCCTTTGTCGTCGCTCTGAGTGAAAAAAGAAAATCAATAATGTTGAATTTAATTGACTCATTAGTTGCTCTATGCTTCTGATTGAAACAGAGTAAGCTTTCATCACTTAGATATTCTCTGCACACATGTAAATTGTCTATATTGAAATTCAAATGGATAATTAATGACTTGACCTTACCAAATGTGTGGAATTAGCATATTTCTAGTAGAATGGCTCATTAAATGTCACCATATACAGTTTCCCATCACTACTATACAGCATCAACTCTCTCTCTCTCTCTTTCTCTCTCTCTAATACATAGTTTTTTTTTTTTTGGTCGAAAACAGGAGTTTGCATTCATTCATTATACTAAACGAGCCTTACAAGTCGACGATGGGTAAAATTCTGAACATAGAATTTCCGAAAGGAAAAGAGGAGGATAATTCACCCAGTTTGCAGGAAGATTTTTGGACCGGTGGGAATTTGCAAGCCAATCTGCAGCGCGGTTTGCTTCGCGAAGGGTATACTCGACCGTTACATCTACCGCCTGGACTAATTTAGTAAAATGAAGCTCTTCTTTGCACTGTTCAATAATTTTTTTTATATCGCAGGAGGATTTGGCCCGGCCCATCACAGCATCCACCGTGTTTGAACTGTCACTTTCAACTATCCATCCGCTGCTTTGGATGAAACCCTGTCCCACGTGCGTAGCTTCACTTCTGTTCAAGAACTTCAACCCTTGCAACAGAGCTAGGGCTTCAGCATGCTGGGGAGAGAGGGCTTGGATATGCACCGCAAAGCCGTCGGCCACCGTCCCCGACGAGTCGCGCAATATACCGGCAGCCGATCCTGAGAAATCGCCCGGAGACCACACGGCATCAACGTTCAGCTTCAGTTTTTCTTGTTCCGGTGGCTTCCATCTGGTGGGTGGGTTTCGATTAGTGAGTTTCTGTTCTTTCTTGGTCTGCCATTTGCTGAATTTTACTTGTTGCGCTAGTGCCAGATCTACTATGGCTGTCGGTTGTGGGGGCTTACCGCGAAAGATCAAATCATTCCATGCTTTCTAGATGTTCCATAGCACTGCAGCAATTTGTTCTTTTTCAAGTAAGATATCGCTCCTTTCGAAAACTTCCAGTAGCCACCTATCAAATCTTGTTATGTTGCTTGGTTTGTTGTTGATATGGAGTCGAGGGTCTATCCAGATTTTTGTGGTCCATTTGCAAAGAAGGAAGAGATGTTTTGTTGTCTCCATATGTTTGGCGCAAAGTGTACAATAGGGGTTGGGTAGCATTTTCCTTTTGTACAGGTTCTCCCTTGTCGATATGGCATCTTGACATAGACTCCATAGAAAGGTTCACAATTTTGGGGGTATATCTAAGCTCCATATCCTTGTCCAGAGGGATCTTGGCGGCTTGAAAGAGCAAGTTGCTATGTTTTGTTCTGTTTTTGTGGCATTTGAATGGTTCAAGTTGTACCCACTCTTCACAGTGTATGTCCCTGATTTATTACCGATCCAAACTAAACAGTCTTCTTTTGGAGTCGGGCTAATGGGTGTCGCAAGTATCTCATTCACAACTGGTTCTTCAAATAAATTTATAATTAAATTTTCCTTCCATACCCGCAAGTCTTCATTGATGAGTTCGGCCACCATCATTGGTTCATTTTGGTTAAGAGGGCCTCCGAGAACTCCAAACTTTAGCCATTTATCTTCTCTGATATTGATAGATTTGCCATCCCCTACTGACCATTTAACCTATGATTCTATGGCTTCTCTCCCCGTTAAAATGCTTTGCCATCCCCAAGACGGTCGCTGCCCTTTTCTTGCCTTCCACAAATTGCCATTTGGAAAATAAATGCCTTTCAATATTCTACTCCACAAAGCTAAGGGTGCTTTGGCTAGTCGCCGGGCTTGCTTGCCGAGCATTGCTCGGTTAAAATTTCTCAAATCTTTGAACCCCAAACCTCCCTCATCTTTTCTGGTTTTCAGTGTTTCCCAATTCTTCCAATGCAAACCCCTTTTTGAATCACTTTTCTGCCACCAGAAAGAAGCAATTCTCTTTTCTATAGCTTTGCAAATGGATATTGGCAATTTAAAAACTGACATTGCATGGTGTGGGAGAGCTTGCACAACGCTTTTTATTAGAATTTCCTTTCCTGCTTTTGAGAGTAATTTTTCTTTCCATCCTTCTAACTTCGAGTTTACTCTTGCTAAGATCCAAGTGAACATCTCCTTCTTGGACTGACCCCACTCTGTAGGTATGCCAAGATATTTTCCTGTTTTTTCTATGATTGGAACCCTGAGTTGCTGTGGTAGATTTCTTTTCAGAGATGATGGACAATTGCTGCTGAAACATACCCCTGATTTGTTTAAATTAACTACTTGGCCCGATGCAAAACAATACTGGTTTAGAATATTGGCTAGATTTTGGCATTCCACAATAGTCCCGTTCAAGAAAAATATGGCATCATCAGCAAAGAGTAGATGAGATAGTGTAGGGCAAAACCTATTTAGCTTTATTCCCTTAATGCTTCCATCTTCGAGGGTTTTTTTCATCATCCCAGTCAAAACATTTGCCATTATGATAAATAAATATGGGGAGAGCAGGTCGCCTTGTCGAATTCCTCTTGAAGGGGTGAAATATGGGGTAGGCTCCCCCATTTATCTTCACACTTAAAGACACTGTTGACACACATTTCATAATAAGGGATACCCACCGCTCACAAAAACCCATTTTCAGCATGCAATCCCTCAAAAAGTCCCATTTGATTCTGTCATAGGCTTTATGCATATCCAGTTTCAATATCGCCTGGAACTTCTTCTTCCTTTTTGCTATTCTCAATTGATGCAAGACTTCCTAAACTATTAAAATATTGTCTTGAATTTGCCTCCCTTGAACAAAAGCGCTCTGTTCAGGTTCTATGATCTCTGGAAGACAAACCTTTAGCCTATTTGCCATAACTTTTGAGATAACTTTGTAGCTGACATTGCACAGACTAATAGGTCTGAATTGGCCTATATTTTCTGGGTTTCTTACTTTTGGTATCAAGGAAATATGCGTTCTATTAAGGAGAGGATCAAAGGAACCTGTTTCGAAGAAGTCATGTACTAACTGGACCAAATCCTGCTGAACGGGCTCCCAAGATTGTTGATAAAAAAGCCCATTTAGTCCATCAGGCCCCGGAGTCTTTAAAGAACCCAGTTGAAAAATCGCCTTTTTCACCTCTTCAATTGTGACGTTTGCCATCAGATTTCATTTATTTCTTCCCTTACTGATCTGGAAAACTGGTTTAGTATTGGCTGATAGTTCCTAGGGCCCACCGAATTGTATAAGTTTCGATAGAAAGACCCTATGTGTTGTTTAAGTGCCACTGGGTCCCTACACCAACTGTGATCTTCCATTTGCAGCATTGTGATTATGTTTTTTTGTCTTCTTTGTACCGTGGTGGCATGGAAGAACTTCGTATATTTATCTCCCCATTGTAGCTAGTTGATGCGTGCTCTCATTCCCTAATATTTTTCCTCTTGTTTCCAAAGTTTTTCTATCTCATCAATAACACGCTGTGCATCCTGCTTGCTGAAATTTACAGAGTTTTTGTTTGTTATTGTCGCGATCAATTTTTTTCGGTTGTGAACCACCAAGGGTTTGGCTAATGGATTGTTAAGCCTAGACTTAACTCGAGCTCTCCCAAGCCCATACCAATTCGCGACTTAGGTTTGAATTGTTAACATGCAATTGAATTTTAACTAGGAGTCGCCACTAATCTATTTTTGGTGGGTCGATTAGAAACCCTAGTAAAGTAACGGGAGATTTACTTTACTCCTACGAACCAGAGACTAAGGGTACGGGGACTTAGTTACGTTAGATTTCTCTAATGCCCTTTCGGTACCTTTCTTTTTATTTTTGAAAAATGTTTGGCAAGCAATTTGGATTGATTTTAAATCTATTTCCCTAACATGTGAGGTGTTCATGCATGTGCGCAAACCACCAATTTAACACCCAAGAAAGCAATTAAATAATGTAGAACTTACCTCAAAGTAACGAAAGCATCTGCACTGTTAAATTAAAATCCACATCAACAACCCTAGATATGGTTTCTAATTAACAAGCAATTTCTTTCTTTTTGTTTTCACTTATTAAACGAGACTATAATCCATATGCAATGCATTGCTTTTAATCTAATATAAAATGATATGGCATGGTAACATGTCCTAAACATATGAATAAAACTTTTATGATCTCTTAATGAACATGCAATTGTTAAATATGCAATTTAAATTAACCAAAATGACTTAATTCTAATGACGTGCAATGCAATGCAATGACGTACAAAATTATTTCAACTAAAATGACATGCGACATATAATTCAATATCACGAGCTATATGTCACGCGACATTTATTAAATGACCTAATCTAATGACGGACAATTTCTAATTAGAAATGAACCTAACAATAATCACTAAAATGACATGCATTTCATGAACCTAATTCTATACATGCAAATGACATTTTTATTTTAAAAATGCAATCTATCCTAGAAATTGCAACTAATTTATCCTAAGACAAATTTTATGAAATTTGAAATGATCTAGCTAGATTAAGATTCTATCTAATTTAAACTAGGGATTAAGTCATATTAAATCCTAATTTAAACTAAGACATTATCTAAATCTAAAATGCAATTTATTTGAAAAAGATTATCTAAATGAAACATGCAATTTTAATCTAATATGCACAATGATTTTTTTGTGTTTTTCTTTAAGAAAATTCGAAATTAAAACTAACACATAATTAAACATGCAATTCAAATAAAAAACTAACAACCTAAATGATTGCACTTTCTTTTTTGGATTTTTTTATTTAAAAATTCATAATAAGATCGCAATCCTAAATATGCAAGGTGACAACAAACCTAATCCTAATTAAGATTTTTTTTTTTTTTTTTTTTTTTTACGAAAATAAGATTCGACTCAACCAACTTGACGATAGCAAATCAAACAAAAGATAAGATTGATATCCAAAAATTGACGAACCATATCTCGCGCATAAGATCGGGTTAGCCAATTTTAAATTAAATCGTGAATCGAATCTCGGGCTTGAGATTGGATTGTCGATTTTTGTAAGGAATTGTGAGTTGGATTTCGGGCGTGAAAATCGGACTGTCAATCTCTTATTTGAGGGGGCCAATTCATGTTGGAATATCAATCATATACCTAAAGGAACAATTTCACTAAAACAGAATATTAACAAAATAAAGGATAAAATAAAAGAAAAGAAAAACTACCTAATCAGATTTTGTTTTTGTTTTTGTTTTTGTTTTTCTGTTTTTTCTTCTTTTCCGGGCACCGCTCGTGGATCTCCAAGGGGAATCGGCGAATCGGCTCGGCAAAGGAGGCTCCGGCCAAGGTGAACCGGCGGCGGCAACAACACAGGAGCGGAGCTAGGGAAGCTCGAGTCCGAACGGGCATGGCTGGCGTTGGGTGGATCGGCGTCGGTGCTCGGGATCTGAGGCGTCGGAGGAAGGGCAGCGCACGACGGTGACCGGCGGTGTCGCGAGGCGACCCGAAGCGCGGAGGCCCGGGACTTGTGGGTTCTTTGGTGCGGGTGCGGGTGACTCGGGACTCCGACTCGGTAGAGAGCGGCGCCGGGGAATCGCGGACGAACGGCTGAACAGGTCAAGCGCGGCTCGGACGTCGGGCCTCACGAGACGGTGACCGGCGGGGCGAGCCCGGGTGGCGGTGAAACAGTGCGGTAGGGGCGCAACGGTGCGGACACGGCGGAGTAAACGAAACCCGGTAGAAAACCCGAGCGCGAAGGAGAAGAACGGTGGACGTTTTTCCTCGTAGCCGAGCGCCTCTTCTTTATCTCCGTACTCTCTCTCTCTCTCTCTCTCTCTCTCTCTCTCTCTCTCTCTCTCTCTGTGCAGTTTTATACTTTTTTATCCGAAGAAAGAAAACCCTTTTGACTTTTCTCCCTTTAAAGCAAGAAAACTTAAAATTTTAACAAAACAACCGGAGAGCACCCCCCTTCTCACGGTACGGCCTTTTATAGGAGAAGGAAATAGATTTTCAATTTCTCCTTCGAATCTCCATCCGCAATATTTTTTCACCAATTATCACATATTGATAAGGATTCAAGATTACGATAGAATTTTTTCTAAATCCAAATCTTTCAAAACAAAATCGCAATATTCTTTTACCCATCCGCCCTATCCAAAAAAAAAAATCATATCTCGAAAAAATTTAAAAATTTTATATTCCCATGAGATAATTTTTAATTATTAAAAAAACACGGGCTTGGGTGAACACCTTCGCTTCGTGGGCTTGATCCATCTAATTCAAGCTCATCCGCCACCGGTCCAAAATATGCGAATAACAAAATAAATGCAATCTAAATCTATATGCTATATAATTAATAAAATTAACCCATAATTTCCTATGTACTAAATCGTCAAAATTTAGGCGTCAACAGCTGCCCCTCTTTGAATGTGAGCTCGTAGAGATTGCTTTTAAAGATAAATTGAAACCTAAATTTTGGTTATGCATATGCAATGAACGATTTTTTTTTGTTGGAAAATGAATTCCATTTTTTAATGCAATTTATGTGATGCATGGAAACGCAAATGATAAATGAACCTACCTGGAATAACTTACCTTCGAGGAGGATAGAGTAATTCGAGGTAGTGAGTGTTACCTGTCTAGGACCCGTACCATTCTACGGTCGCCTAGAATAGTAACATGACTTTGTGAAAGAACTGCTTTCCCAAGACCCGTACCATTCTATGGTCGCCTAGTATGGCAGAAAGGAGCTGCTTTCTCAGGACCCGTACCATTCTACGGTCGCCCAATACGGCAGAAAGGTTTTGTAAGGAATTGCTTTCCCAGGACCCGTACCATTCTACAGTCGCCCAGTACGGCATAAAAGTTTTGTCTAGGACCCGTACCATTCTACGGTCGCCTAAACGGGGATTCATTTTCCAGGACCCATACCATTCTACGATCGCCTCGACGAAGAAAATTATTTTTCCAGGACCCGTACCATTCTACGGTCACCTGAATGAGGAAATTGTTTTTCCAGGACCCGTACCATTCTACGGTCGCCTAGACTGAGGTTTTGTTTGGCTAGGACCCGAATCATTCTTCGGTCGCCTAGCCTTGCGACAGAAATCATCCGACCAGGATCCGAACCATTCTTCGGTCGCCTTAATCAGATTGAATCTGGAGGAAAAATCTTTGGAGGACAACTCCATTGAGTGTCGGTGTAAAGGACTCTGGGCTACGAAAGCACGCCAGGTCGATAAAAGAAATTCGGGCTACGGAAGCATGCCGATTCAATATAAAGGGACCATAGGCTACGAAAGCACGCCAGGTCAATTATAAGGGACATCGGGCTCAATAAAGATGGACCACAGGCTACGAAAGCACGCCCGGTCAATATAAAGGACCTTTGTCAAAAAGACGCCGGGCCAATAAAGAGAGACTCTAGGCTATGAAAGCACACCAGGTTCAATAAAATGGGGACTCTAGGCTACGGAAGCTCGCCAGGTCGATATAAGTAGACAGCTTGACCAAGTCAAATGTCGATGCACTTGAGAGAGAATACCTGCACAATGACAAGTATTTTAGAGTATGGTAGAGATATACTTACCTGGTGATATCTCTGATTCTTGGAGAAAAATGTATTTTGGAATTTAGATATCTTGTGGAGGTCTTTCACCTCATGGTGGAGGTTTCTCATCTCCTAATATCATGAAACATTCTAAAAGGAACTTGAATTACCTGTCAGACATGATTTAAAACAAAAACTGATATGCATTCATCAAAGAGATAGACAATCTAAGCTACTCTAGAATGCACATTTCAAAATTCAGTGAGGTTTTCATCAACTTAATTGGGGTTCATGTATAATGACCTTTACATTACCCAAATTTCCACTGGAGACAATTATCATTCAAGACAATCTTCACTCATGACATGGATTTCCTAAGAATACCAAATGAGAGGCCTTCAGTTAGAAAGGACTTTCACTCACTCTCATTTAGAGGCTATTTTATGAGAATCACTCCATCTCACTATCATCATACCAACAAGGGTCCGAGTATTCTCGCAAGCGATACCACCTTACCAATCTGAGAGGTCTTTAATAGGGACCATAATGGGGGCTTGGTCAACGACTTAACAAATGGACTCTTTGAGTCAAAGCTATTGAATGAACAGTCTTGTAATCATCTCCGGGTTTACAAGTCAAGAACCCCGCAAAAAGAAATAATCTTGCTCGCACTTCTTCGAACAATGCTTATAAACATGTGAACTCCTATGTTAATTCAAGTACCCTAATCTTAAGAGACTTTGTTAAGGGATGTAACGTAGGTTGGGTTCATGGGTTGAGAAATGAAAAGATCATTAGGCTCAAAATGTGTGTAAAATGTGTGAGTTGATGATCATCTTGGCATTGCCACCAGTTTTCTTTTTCACCATCGGGGATTGTCTTCATGAAGTGCCCCATTGATTATAAAAACTCAGCATTTGAGTTCTTTGAGTATTGCTCCATTAGAATTCAATTCTTGCAATTGACTCTCCTTTTTTTTTTTCATCTATGGGTATTGGCCTTGCTTTTTTTTTCATCATTTTTTTTACTTCTTTTCATGGGCATTGGCCTTACTTTTACCAGGCACACTGCTTTTTCATGCCCCTTAGTTCTATTTTGATTTCTATGCATGCGTAAAATAATGACACTCGAACTTTCAAGGGTCTTCATTTGCCTTTTGCCTTGCCCCAGTGTGGGAGATGATCACCAACTAGGTTTGAAGAAATGAAATTGCAGGCTCAAATGGGCTATGCAAATGATATAAGTATGTAGGATAGAGAAAGAAATGCTCTTCGTCATCCTAAGGCACTTAAATTACCACATAAATTCAATGTAATATCATGACTAGAAGATTGATGCAAGTGAGAGCAAGAAAATTTCAATTCATTTTTCTCACCTTATGATGATGTCTTACCTCCAACTTGCCCCAATGTGGGGTGGTTCTTGACAGGGATAACTTTAAAAAAATCTTCACAAGTGTATAAGACTCAAAGTAGTTAAGCAATGTATCACATGTAGTGTTTGGGATAGAGAAATGAACTGCCCCTCATCATTTCGATCATCGTACCTTTTGCGAGAGAACTATTTACCTTATAGATATGGAACTTCCTACACTCATCTCACAAGTGTATAAGTAGGGGATTGTGTATAGGATAAGGCTTGCCTTTCATCATCCTGATATGTCTCATTTAGCATTCTTAAGTATTGATGTCACTCTATTGAGTTGTCTATCTTGACAAATCTCCACATGAAATTGGTGAGCTAAATCAATATGAAAATTCTCTTTTCAAAATAGTCCAATAACTTTAAGCATGAAAACAATTTACTACACTCAAAAATGCTCTCATAAATATGAAGAACATGATTTCAAGCATTCATTCAAGGAACTGTCCCACAAAGGGATTGTCTCAGCAATGGGTATCCCTGGATTGCCTTTATTGAAAGGGAATAAACACGCAAATTAATCAATCGATGATGAAAATCTGATCTTTGATTTGACGAAATCTTGCTTTTACCCCTGCACAAAACAACGTGCATGAATAAGATACTATGCAATATTAAAGTAAATTCAAATTGCACAACCATTTTAGCTCGGATCGGGATTTTGTCTCAGTCATGTCACTACTAGGATCTGTAGTGCCCCAAATTCGTCATCTACAAGGAAAAGAACAAAGGTGTCAATTCGAAATTATATTCATGAACGCAATGTATCCATTTCATTCAAGACGGATGATCTTCTTTTGACTTGTTTCATCATTTTCTCTTGGAAATGAGAAACTTCATTTGGCTTTTGAGAATGACATCTCACACAAATTGTAATGAGATGTGCACACTTTGGAATCTAGATGATCTCCTTTTGACTTGCCCTTGGTTTCTTATTGATGTGCAAGGAAATCGCTCGGGACAAGTAAGAGGATAAGTAGTGCTTAATATCTTCTTTACTCTTGGGAGATGTCATCAAGATCAGCTAGGAAATGATCCATTGCCCCACGCCTATTTTCCTTCGGATGTATGTTCCCAAATCAATGGGCCTGCTATCACTAGAAATTGACGCGTTATTTTCAAACGTCTCTCTGTTATGCTTTGAGACATGAAGTAAATGAGTTAGAAAAACAAACAAGGGTAATCTAATGCATGCTTTTGGAAATGGCTTAAAAAATGATTTTTTTTTCTTTTTGAGGAATATTTTGGACGAGGAAGCATGAAGAAGCCCAGTCCTCAGAATTTCTCCATGGATGATATTGTTGGATATCGTCACCGGGCTGGTTTGGCATATCCCATCATGTCCTCAAAACAAAACTTGTAATTTTATTGATGTTCATCAATCAGATTACATTTATCGGAATGAAAAAAGTTATATTCAAGCACTAAAGCAAAACAAGAGAAATTTTTACTAATCTCTAAAAAGCAATAAGAATTTCCACGCAGGGAAAGGTGCAACTAAACATGCCCCTAATTGAATAAGGAAAGCGAACTACTTAGGATCATGAATCATGTGTGCTTAAGTTCTTCACCCTCCTTGATCTTGTGATGCAAATCCTCTAGGTCAGAGATTATTCCTTCTAGATATATCACTAGTCTCTTCATAGTGGCATCAAATTCAGCCACCTCAGGAAAATAGGACGGTTCAAAAGTCCTCTTAGCTCTCTTCTTCGAGTCGTAGTTTCTTACTGAAGATAGAGTATCTATATCATCACGGCCCTTTTGCTTGACGAAACAAGCCACAGTAGCAAACAATTCATCGACTTGACTTTGGAGGTACGCAATTCGTTTGTTTATATTGAAAATGATATGGTCCAGCACCTCGTTTTGATCCGCCATTTTAGCCCTTGGCCGTGTACGGATGGGTGAGCGAGATCGCTCCATAATCACCTAAAGGAAATAAACGGGAACATGTAAGCATGAGATGTAAATGAAGAGTCAATCCATGACAATGATCTAATGGATTTATTTATTTATTTATTTTCATTTTTTTTATTCATGAAAAGTCTATGCAAGAAGGGAATTTCCTTAAAAAAAATGGATATCCTAGTAAAACCAAATTTTCTAGACATGATGTAAAAACAAATTCTCCAAAGTTTTTTTTTTTCTTTTTTTTTCAAATGCATCATTCCCTAGCAATTTTTCATTTCATTTCCAATCAAATGATTGACCTAAATTGTCATGGAGCGACCCAAGAATATGACAAAATAAATTGCATGGTATAGGGAAAGAACACTTACTTCACCAAGGAGAATCAATGGCAATCACATAGACATACGCATGGTAAGTGGCTCGATTTCTAATCTATAAGGCTTATCAAGGTGGAGCCACAAGGATGATCAGACTAGCCACGAGCTTGTGGACTATGTCGGGTCCTCATGACTCCGGCTTAGTCAAAGAGCCAACCCGGGTCGCGAGCATGCGGACCGAGGTGGGTATTCTTGACACCATGAAAGAAACTTCGGGATTGAGATGGGCGACTCGTACCGCGAGCATGCGGTCGGAGTGGTATCCATCTCAACACCATCCTAAATGATCCTATGCGGCCCAGGTCCGGCGGCGGGTTGTGTGTGCAATAGTGTAGTGCTAGATGTAGGGCATGCACAGCAATTTAAATCAAACAACACTTCAATAGCTTGAATTTAAAACATTCATCCCCAACTCCAACCTGCAAGACAAAGGTTAACAAAGACTACTCCCCTTATATCTCCCCATCTGCAAAAACATTTAACACCTTAAATGTTAGAGACGTACCTGGAATCCTTGCTGCCAAACAAAAACATTTTTCAAAAAAGAAAATTGGCCTAAGTCCACTAAGAGTTTCAACTCAAGTCCCAGTAGTCGCCAAGCTGTCGCGACCAATTTTTTTCGGGTTTAGACCACCTAGGGTTTGGCTAATGGATTGTTAAGCCTAAATTTAACTCGGGCTCTCCCAAGCCCATACCAATTCGCGACTTAGGTTTGAATTGTTAACATGCAATTGAATTTTAACTAGGAGTCGCCACTAATCTATTTTTGGTGGGTCGATTAGAAACCCTAGTAAAGTAACGGGAGATTTACTTTACTCCTACGAATCAGAGACTAAGGGTACGGGGACTTAGTTACGTTAGATTTCTCTAATGCCCTTTCGGTACCTTTCTTTTTATTTTTGAAAAATGTTTGGCAAGCAATTTGGATTGATTTTAAATCTATTTCCCTAACATGTGAGGTGTTCATGCAAGTGCGCAAACCACCAATTTAACACCCAAGAAAGCAATTAAATGATGCAGAACTTACCTCAAAGTAACGAAAGCATCTGCATTGTTAAATTAAAATCCACATCAACAACCCTAGATATGGTTTCTAATTAACAAGCAATTTCTTTCTTTTTGTTTTCACTTATTAAACGAGACTATAATCCATATGCAATGCAATGCTTTTAATCTAATATAAAATGATATGGCATGGTAACATGTCCTAAACATATGAATAAAACTTTTATGATCTCTTAATGAACATGCAATTGTTAAATATGCAATTTAAATTAACCAAAATGACTTAATTCTAATGACGTGCAATGCAATGCAATGACGTACAAAATTATTTCAACTAAAATGACATGCGACATATAATTCAATATGCGAGCTATATGTCATGCGACATTTATTAAATGACTTAATCTAATGACGGACAATTTCTAATTAGAAATGAACCTAACAATAATCACTAAAATGACATGCATTTCATGAACCTAATTCTATATGACATGCAAATGACATGCAAATGACATTTTTATTTTAAAAATGCAATCTATCCTAGAAATTGCAACTAATTTATCCTAAGACAAATTTTATGAAATTTGAAATGATCTAGCTAGATTAAGATTCTATCTAATTTAAACTAGGGATTAAGTCATATTAAATCCTAATTTAAACTAAGACATTATCTAAATCTAAAATGCAATTTATTTGAAAAAGATGATCTAAATGAAACATGCAATTTTAATCTAATATGCACAATGATTTTTTTGTGTTTTTTTTTTAAGAAAATTCGAAATTAAAACTAACACATAATTAAACATGCAATTCAAATAAAAAACTAACAACCTAAATGATTGCACTTTCTTTTTTGGATTTTTTTTTTTTTAAAAATTCATAATAAGATCGCAATCCTAAATATGCAAGGTGACAACAAACCTAATCCTAATTAAGATTTTTTTTTTTTTTTTTTTTTTTTTTTTTACGAAAATAAGATTCGACTCAACCAACTTGACGATAGCAAATCAAACAAAAGATAAGATTGATATCCAAAAATTGACGAACCATATCTCGCGCATGAGATCGGGTTAGCCAATTTTAAATTAAATCGCGAATCGAATCTCGGGCTTGAGATTGGATTGTCGATTTGTGTAAAGAATTGTGAGTCGGATTTCGGGCGTGAAAATCGGACTGTCAATCTCTTATTTGAGGGGGCCAATTCATGTTGGAATATCAATCATATACCTAAAGGAACAATTTCACTAAAACAAAATATTAACAAAATAAAGGATAAAATAAAAGAAAAGAAAAACTACCTAATCAGATTTTGTTTTTGTTTTTGTTTTTGTTTTTCTGTTTTTTTTCTTTTCCGGGCACCGCTCGTGGATCTCCAAGGGGAATCGGCGAATCGGCTCGGCAAAGGAGGCTCCGGCCAAGGTGAACCGGCGGTGGCAACAACACAGGGGCGGAGCTAGGGAAGCTCGAGTCCGGACGGGCACGGCCGGCGTTGGGTGGATCGGCGTCGGTGCTCAGGATCTGAGGCGTCGGAGGAAGGGTAGCGCGCGACAGTGACCGACCCAGGTGTCGCGAGGCTGACCGAAGCGCGAGGGCCCCAGGGACTTGCGGGTTGCTGGTGCGGTGCGGGTGACTCGGGACTCCGACTCGGTAGAGCGGCGCCGGGAATCGCGGACGAACGGCTGAACGGGTCAAGCGCGGCTCGGACGTCGGGCCTCACGGAGACGGTGACCGGCGGGCGGAGCCCGGGTGGCGGTGAAACAGCTGCGGTAGGGGGCGCAACGGTGCGAACACGAGTGGAGTAGCAGAAACCAGCAGAAAACCCAGCAGTGAAGGAGAAGAACAGTGGACGTTTTTCCTCTGTAGCCGAGCGCCTCTTCTTTATCTCCGTACTCTCTCTCTCTCTCTCTCTCTCTCTCTCTCTCTCTCTCTCTCTCTCTCGTGCAGTTTTATACCTTTTTATCCGAAGAAAGAAAACCCTTTTTGAATTTTCTCCCTTTAAAGCAAGAAAACTTAAAATTTTAACAAAACAACCAAAGAGCCCCCCTTCTCATGCATATGGCCTTTTATAGGAGAAGGAAATAGATTTTCAATTTCTCCTTCGAATCTCCATCCGCAATATTTTTTCACCAATTATCACATATTGATAAGGATTCAAGATTACGATAGAATTTTTTCTAAATCCAAATCTTTCAAAACAAAATCGCAATATTCTTTTACCCATCCGCCCTATCCAAAAAAAAAAAAATTCATATCTCGAAAAAATTTAAAAATTTTATATTCCCATGAGATAATTTTTAATTATTAAAAAAAACATGGGCTTGGGCGAACACCTTTCGCTTCGTGGGCTTGATCCATCTAATTCAAGCTCATCCGCCACCGGTCCAAAATATGTGAATAACAAAATAAATGCAATCTAAATCTATATGCTATATAATTAATAAAATTAACCCCTAATTTCCTATGTACTAAATCGTCAAAATTTAGGTGTCAACAGCTATCTCTGTTAATTCTTTGTTAAGCTCCTTAATATGATGTGGCGCATTGGCAAATTTTTCCTTACTCCACTTAACAAGCTCCCTAGAGATATCGTTTACCTTCTTTGAGAAACTTGTTTGGCTTAGTGGCGTTTTGTTCCATGTTCTCTGTATTATCTCTCCACACTCTGGATCTTCTGACCAGTAGGCTTCAAATCTGAAATATCTCTGTTTTCTCTTGTTTTCAGGATGCAACACCAAGAGGAGAGGGCTATGGTCTGAACCGATTGCTGGTAGAGCCTGTACTTCAGCAGCAGGGAAGGTAATCCTCCATTCCATTGTACATAAGACTCTATCTAAACGTTTTTGAACATGGGCCTCCCCCTATCTGTTATTGGACCAAGTGTAGGCACAACCTTTACTGTCCATATCCATTGGGGAACACTCATTTAAGAAATCTCGAAATGCTGCGATTCTATGGTTATCAGCCTCTCTTTTCCCCACTTTCTCCCAAACGTATAAAATCTCATTAAAGTCTCCAATGCATATCCACGGTAAAATATTTGATGACTGGGACTCCTTTAACTTTTGCCATAGTTTTAATCTCTCCCCAAAGTGCGCCGATGCATGGAGGAAAGTTATCCTCATTTGATAGCCATTAGCTGGATCTCTGCATTCCATGTCAACATACTCTTTAGAGCTGTCATTTACCTTTACCAGCACTTCTTCAGTCCATAAAACCGCTAAGCCTCCCGCAATTCCTTCCGGATTTTCTAAGAACAGATTTTGGAAGTTCAATCTCCTTTTTATACCCTCCACCATCGTTACGTTGTTCTTTGTTTCCATTCAAAAGACCAGGTTGGGCCTTTCAAGAGCCACAAGGGCTCTTAGCTCCTGGAATGTCAGGGGGTTGCCCAGCCCCTGATAATTCCAGCTTATGATTTTCATGTCGTTGTTGGTGGCTTATTAGGGCTAGCCACCACAGCCCACTCGTTGCCATCTTTAATAAACTGGATTGGGGTCTCCAAGAGCTCCGTATCATCAATCATAAAGGGATTTTGTTCTGTTATACATTTCTGTTTTTTTGCCTTCTGCACTTTCATGCTTTTTTTGCTGCTTTTCCCCACCCTTGATAGAATCGGCTTGTTTGCTTCAAAACATATAATCTGTTTGCCATGATATGTGGTTTTCAGTGTTGTGTCTGCTGATTTTTCTAGTGGTTCTTCCACTTCAGAGTGTTTTGCTCTCTTCTTGTTACGATTTAGGTCTGCTGTGTTTTCAGTTACAGCTCCGGCCACTTGGTTCATTTCATAGGTTATAGGAGGGACTTCTAGTGCCGTTTCTTCCACAGTAAACTCATCTTCTAATTTTCCATAAAATGCGTTCCAGTAGGAGCTATGATCTCGCACTTCCGCCTTAAGCCATGGTCCATATTTTCCAACTTTGTTTTCAGCCCAGGTAGTTTGTTCATATGGGACTTCTTCACAGTTTGTAGCATAGTGGCCGATTTTTCCACACGAATAGCAATAGTGGGGCAATCGTTCATATTTGAATTCCACCCATAGCTTCTTATTTCCAATATCCAGAATAGCCCCTGCTTTTAGAGGAGCTGATAGGTCCACTTCCACTCATACTCTTCCACTTTTTTGTAGTGCACTTCCCTTAGAGTCAACCTGAATCTCTAGAACTTTGCCCACTTTGTTTGCTAGATCGTTAAAGACATCTTCTAATAACCACCCAGGGGGAATCCCTCCAATGCGCACCCAAAAGGCGCAGCAAGTATAATCATAATAGTGCTCTAGGATGTCAGGTTCGCATTGTTTGAGGACTAGTAGGTTACTGGTAAAGGACCATGGCCCTAACTTCAATACTCTCTCTTTTTCCTCCTCCGACTGAAAAAGGAAAGAGAACAAACCTGGTTCCTTTTGTGTGCATATCACTGAGTCTACTCTCCACGCTTTCTTCATGGTTTGACATAACGCTGGGAAGTTGACATTAGGTTTGGAATATAGTTTTCCAAAGAGGGTTTGATTACATTCTGCTCTTTTTTCAGGGGGGATATATTTAATCACTTCCACTATATCATTCTCCGACCACAAATGACCCAGGATTTTACATAAAGCTACCAGACGCAATTCATTCTCTTTTGCACCTTCCATTTTCTAGATCTACAGGTAATGATTTTGACTGGGTTTAATTTACTAGATATTTTTGTGATAGATTGAAGGGAGCTCTGTGGTTGAAATTGCAGGTTTGACAAAGAACTGTGGTATTTCACCCTCGATGCAGCCTATTATCTCAGCAAGGAGAGAAACAGAGATTCAGTGTAACACTCCGTAAGAAGCAGAATCCCAAAAACCGTTCAAAACAGGGCGAGCTCCATTTTACGGCCGACACCCATCCCACTACGATAGAAACTTACAGACCCGAAACCCTCCATGAAGACAAATGGCAACATTCCACCGCTCAACAAGGGCAAGCTTTCATTCCACAAGACCCCGCCTACACCCATTCCACTACCGAAGATTCAGACGGATCGAGAGACTTCCATAGAAAGAAATGGCAACATCCCACCTTGTATTCGGCCAAAGCTGCAGGTCTTCAAGCCTTTATTGAAATCCCTGCAGGTGGGTGGCGTTCCTGTTCCATTGCTCCGGGCTTCACGAATCTGCGATTAAAGGCAGTGTTGCGGGTTCCTGAGGATTACTTAGTGGTTCATTGATTCACTAGCAAGAATCGGGATTTTTGGTAAAGGGGAAACTCCCTGCGAGTTAGGGTTTCTACCACCATAGGTAGGGGAGAGCTCTCTAATACATAGTTTGAGTCGACTATTTTGCGTACAAATGACCATATAGAAAAGCTTTGGGGATTTTCAATTTACTTAGATTTTGTTATTTCATCATAAATACAATTAAAAAAAAGGTACGAAAAGCAAAGATACCACCTTTTTACCCTTTTTAGCTAGCAAATATATCAAAAAGCTTTTTACTCTCTTTAGACTAAAATGTTAAATAAAGATGAAATTAGTCGACTTATAGAACTAAAGAAGATGATATTTTCAGGAAAGTCTTCTACGTGTCTCAAAAATATAAGTGAATATCTGGGGCCCCAATTTTCTGCATGCGGCTGGACGAGCAAAGGGCAATTTTAAATAGGAAAATGACATAAATGATCTATGGAATTCAATACCATTCTTGAACTAGTCCCTAGATGGTAGGAATTCAATCTAACAAAATTTATTGATATGTCTTTCAATCTGTTAAAGTTTGAACGGTTAACAACGAAAAAAGTTTCACGTGGAGTATCCAAGTAAGATATTCATAAGTCATGATACCTTCCTCATGCATCTCAGCTCGTGGATTGATGCTCATTCCATTCTCTATATCCTCTTTTGACTTTGACAGGCTTCGCCTGGCCCTGCTATCATGTGAGGGTTTGGGTGATTTGGCCAGCTAACAAAAGCCATTTGTTTGCCCATAAGCTGTCCGTCTGGACTGGGGTCTGATCATTTTCAGATCTTTTCACCCTTGTAGTGGCACTCTTCAGTCCGTTAAACCAACTCCAACCAAGAGTTGGCCCTTTACCAAAGACGAGATTACACAACTTCAACGTACAGCGCTGCCCATTAAAGGTAGCGGACAGCAACGTTGACGGATTAAGTCATAACATCTGAACAACAAACCCCGGCCGAGCCCCACCCCAGCAGTAATGATGCGGCTTAGGTCAACTAACACAAAGAAATAAAAAGATATATATGTTGATTCATCATTTTTATAAATTTAACTTACCTTATAATAATCCACGTCATCAACAAAGCGTCCAATTTATTATTTGAGCAAACATGATGATTCCATTGACCAGTTACTAATAGTTAGAGGACTATCAAACAAATTTAAATTCTAGAAACGATATGGCATATTGGACTAAAATTGAAAGATTACTTGTGTCATTTTCCAATTTCAAAAGGGCAAGTGGAGGACGATTCAAATAGGCATGATAGAGATTAGCATTATTCCACAAGTTTTGCGTCCCTTTCTTTTAGTCATGAATTCACTATCACAGCACTTTCAACGACATGTTTGTTCTGAAGCTCAATGCAAAGCTTCGGGTTGATTTTGGGTTTTGGCTGCGTATCCTTTTTTCTTGATATGAACGCCTCGATCTAGTCTTTTTCCCCTTTTCTGGGTGAACAATTTCGAAGAGTCCATCACGCGAGGAAGCTAACAGACACTGTTCTAGATGTCAAGCATGTCAACTAACGTGCTCTTGGGTTCTCCATTTTCCAGAAGAAGTGATAGTAGTTGACCAATATGTACGTGTGCGTCTTTATTTTTTGAGGCATATAAGAATTGCAATTGCTCATGAGTGACGTTGAAATGCATGTTTCATTGGTAATGTATATCTGTGCATCATTTCCAAAATCCTCCCACAAATCGTTGCACCTTCTAAGGCGTCCACTCAAATACAGGGGCAGCAATAATGTGACAATCAAGCCAATGTGTGATATTTGCATAATGACTGCGCACGCCTGCAATTGGAAAATCTGGAAAATGGAGTATTGCAAACATGCAGTGACTTCAGACGGCTCGTACAGGTTATTATGTTGTCGGATTTCAAATGCTGTTTTCCCCGCAGTACTAGGCACGATATGTACCGCGTTCTGTGAATTTTCTGGAATTTTCGGGAATATTGCAATTTTTGTTAATTACTCGAATACTATGAACTTCTGGAAAAAAGAATAGCATTCTTGGAAAAATGTTTGCTCTCAAAAGATGGGAAATTGTATATTTATATGATTTTCACAGAAAATATTAGGTTTTAACTTTGGCTTATGAAGTATTAAAACTGAAAGGACATGCCTATGTAGAAATAACAAAAATTAAATTAGATTCTGGAAAGTTATGTTTCGCATGTGGTAAAAATTATTATCTCCACTGCTGAATGTTTATTGTTTCATTAGCTATCATGAAATTTATTGAAAAATGAGTTTTGGAAGTTCTGGTGTTAGTTTGGAAAACAATTTAAGTGCTAAGAATTTGGGAAATTCAATTTTGGCTGATTTCACGAGAAAATTTATTTCCTGATATTCTGGAAATTTTATGGTATTTTGCTAACTTATAAATATTTTTGAGCTATGTCAATATGAGCCGGGCCCATGGACCTAAGACCGAATCTCTGATGATGGGCTTGAATCATGTCTAGGATCCTTCGTCGTTTAAATACGTATAATATGTCTTTGTTAGTTACCGAGATGAGTGACGTTTACGACTTTTATGTTTTTATAAAATTTGCGTAACATTGTTACTAAAAGGAAAATCTTATGTCATGGCATGGCACATATTTTGAGAAAGAATGAAAAATTTAGCCTTTTTTTAGGCATTCTATTTTATAAAGTTGGCTCAAGCATTGGATGGATTTTCAAGTCCGTTGTTTTAGATATTGAAATCATTATGTGAGCCAATTATTCTGAATCATATATTAGCATGTTGGATATGACTTATGGATATTGGATTGATTCTCAAGGTCGACCAACATATTGGGATGTGATAGATGTTCCTATGTCAGTTTTGTTCTAGAGCTCAATTACAATCAATGTGCTTTTGGGACTCAACTATAGCCGATGTGATTCCTTGCTTTAGTCACATAGCCGCCTTTTGAGTGGAAGTGCCTTTGTAGCCTAGATCGTGCTCGGCTAGATAGGTTTTTACTCTTACTTACGGGTCGAATATAGAAAGAGCTAGAGTCCTACTGTTCAAAAGCTCAAGGGCTTTTGTTCCACCGGAGAGAGTATATTGTCACACATTAAATCAATCATTTAAAGGAAGGGAGTTGGCGGGAAAGGTCAGTGAGTTGAGAAGTAGCTTAGCGTTCAACCATTACCTCAGGAAGTAAGGGCGTAGTAATCCCCAACCTAGGCAATGGAATGTTTATAGATAGAAAGAGAGTGGGATTGCATCCTTAGGAAAACTGGCGAAGCGTGAACATAGTGTTCTAGCATGAGAAATGAGCTTGACATCTATTGATATCTAAACTTTCGCTTGAATCCAACTTACACGTGAAAGGGGTGTTGAAGTATAGTCTCACATTGCTTGATAATGGGTTTTATATGCACTAAAGCATTTCATACTTAAACCGTGTCTTCTCATAAATATAGATAAATTCATTTAAATGCATTTAGATATTTTCCGCATCTTGCATTAGAAGCTTATGTAATTTTCAAATTTGACTTTGCATCCTTGGACTTAAGCGTGTTTATCCTCAAACCGTTCAAAGGGTCATGTACTGGGGCGTTGTATATTTGTAACAAAGCCTTATTTACTTGTAGCCCAAAACGGCTCAAATTACTATCTTCTCCTTTTTCTTTACTGGTCAATTTAGTCGATGCTTTACATACATTATTTGTATTTGGTACCTTTTAAATATGTTTGATCTACTACCTAAGTGCATGGACATGTAGATGCATGTTAGGAAATAAAAATCAGTCATGCTTGTGTGAAAAATCTTCCTTAAAAGAGAAAAGATACCAACCTACGGGACCAAGTCCCTAAAGCCAATACCCTGGTTCAGTGTTGGGCTCCTAACTAGCCTAAGAAAGACTGATATAATCATGAAGGAATGAGAGAAATCTAGTTAGAATCGGTAGGATGAGGAGGAGTCCATAGGAAGCGTAGGTAACCTCCAGAAAGAATTATTTACACCCGCTTAACAATTGGTCGATTCCAATTAGGCTTATCTCGGGAGGGTTGTGACAAAATTTATAATCATTTATAATATTCAGGTGACTAGTGACAGTGGCATTACATACTAGCTTAAGTGTGATTTTGACAACTGCATGATTATTATAAAATTGCATCATTCATTGCTTGATCTCGTAGAAATGATCGTAGTCGCTCGTGGATTTGCTCGCCCCATTTTATCACCATTTCAGCTTTCAAAATTAGAGAAGAATGATGACTCTATGAAAAGGTCCAACATTTCATACATTTTTGTAAAATGATTCATACTGATTAAAGGCTTTATCTTTCATTTGATGAAACTGTGGCCGATCATTCTCTAAATGCTGATATATATTTGGGGCGTGACAAATACCTTCACTAAATTTGCGACTGCTGGCTCTTCGTACTACCGTTAACTCAATTCGGATTAGTTAACTTATAAGTATACTTGGAATCCACGTATCCGCTAGTAGTTTTCCACTTATATAAATAGGGTTATGAGATAATAAAAGGGGAAACCTCAATCTTCAATCATAAAAGCGCATGCTAAAGCCAAAATACCAGAAGAATTTCTATTTGTATATTTGGTTGGCAGTTTTTTCTATTATAAAATCTGTAGATATTGCATGAACGGAGTACAGTAGAAGATTCATACAGGTACATTTTCTCCGGCTCTTTTCTAGAAGAGTATATCTAGTTAAATTTACATAATCGAAGAGTTACATAAATTACTCAAATATTCAATCATATTCTGCTACTTGCTACAAAGCGATGTCCTCATTTCTCAAAAAAGAAAGAGCAATCAGCAAAAGCCACACAAATGTTCAGTAAGAAAGTTAACCGTGTAGGAAAGTCAACTGTTTCCTGTTAAGTAAGGAGAAAGTTAAAAAGAATAGCCATTTTAACCTTTTCGACGCCCTCTCTTACGCATTGTATGTTGACAGTAGGGCCACCTTCTTTGCCCGGTCCCCTACAATGAGCATCCATGAGATCTTATAATCATATCCACGTGGAAGAATATTCTGCTCATGCGAATTTCTAAGCGTCTTGGTTTTAAGATTCAATTAGGATTTAAAACCATCATACGGGTCGAAATAGGACGAATTGAAACCATCAAGCACGTTACAGATGGAATTTGTACATATCCAGCAAGAAGTCAAGGTCTTTATCGAGTGAGGTAATTCGAGAGTTAGGTCAAAGTCTTTGGAGGTTTTGTGCGTTGATTTTGCGACCATCAGATCATAATTTACAATAGAATGAGTCAAGATCTTTTGGAGTTTCGTGTACGATGGTTGTTGGGTTAGTAGGCGTTGCAAATTGTTCTGGGAAGTCATGGCCTCTATGGACCTTTTGTGGTGATTTTTTGCCCTAAAAATTTCTGACTTGTCCCGAGGGAAGGGTCATGGAACAGTTTTCCAGCCGTCTCTTCTTTTGACTAACAAGCGTTGAACTTATAATGCAGTGTAAAAACTGGCAAATGAAAAAGGAAAATATATTCAAATTTTAAGGAGATGATGTGTGGAAAAGCTAGAGATTGTCCATGCACAACGAAGCTCCTCATTTTACGTCACACTCCTAATCCTCAACTTCTCCCTGTCAAATGCTTGCATTTGGCCACATACAACACCCATTATGAGTGCTACAATCACAAAGTCTGAGCAAAAAGATAGTTACTGTCCTTCATTTTTCCTCCCTACTGTCATAAACTATGACCAGGAGAATGACAGAAACTAAATAGCCAAGATTTTTATACATGCCTCATTGTTCATTACCAACCTCCAAAAATAATAATAATAATAATAAGAATTCATCAAAATTAGATACACTAATGCCTCTTCTAGCTTCCTTTTCCCTTTTCACAATGATTTTAGCCATAATTCCACAAGATCCAATTCCTGCTTGTGCCTTCACACTAGAAGTACAAGCCTTTCTCAAATGGAAATCCAGCCTTCAAAACCAAAACCAATCCACCTCTTCTCTATCTACATGGACTCTCCCTCCTCAAAATGCCACCAACTACAATGTGATAGTGGCCAACCCATGCGATTGGCATGACATTTTGTGTACCAAGCCAAAAGCGTGATTGGAATCACTCTTACAAGATCAAACATCAGAGGTACACTGTTACGACTCGAACCTTTGAGCACTTGAACCTCCCTCCATGGTTATTTAGTTGGGACATCCCAAGACGCATCGCCGATCCCTTATTTTCATATTTCGATTAAACACAAGCAGGATGTGCATAATAACTTCCAACAAATTAAATATAATGGGATAGCAAGGAAAATACAATAACATCAAACCAAACACTTCTTTTATATATTTACTATTAATCTTAGGAAGTTTAGTAATTACAAGCTCATCCCAAAAAGGGCGACTTCCTACGCAGCCAACAAAAAATAGCAGAGGTTTAAGGTTAACTTAAGCTTCTCTAATGTCAGGGCCAACCATGGTATCCGAATGGAGTCTTAGGGTCAGACTCTTCATTGGGGTTGGTCTTCAGATCCTCCATGGCACCATTAGAGGTGTCGATATCCATGGGGTCCCAAATTTGCTCCTTGGGACCCCTTCCAAGTGGTGCATCAAACTTGCGCATCAGGCCAAAATGTTCCTGTCCGACCTAGATAAACCAAGCTTTAAACCTATGAGCCACCCAATTGGCCAACTCTTCGTCTACTTGGATGGTCATAACAAAAAGTCCATAAACATCATTTGTCCTCGGGATAAGGCACAGAGTCACAACAGTGTCCTGTTCTATAGGGACCCCAAAGCGAATGTGACAGTTCTCCATATTACGGGCCTAAAAACAATAAATAACAACAGGTGAGTTAGTAAGTCAACAACTTAAGCCTCGATTAGGACATGAATTCATCTCGAATGCAGCCTAAACATGCAGCCTTATATATTCTTACCTCTCTTGGCACACCCCTACATATTATTAACTATCATAGGCTAAAAGCAATACAACACATATAATGTATAATTATAACACATCTCATACTTTTCCATGCACAATGCATCTACGTGTATTCTAATTATCATGACCACTCATGCCACTACCAACACAAGAGTTTGTAGTCTTTCGGCATGACTAGACATTGTCCCACCCAATTAGGCACGGCATTGTCTTGGACTCATGCCATAGATAGCATTCCATAAAGAGTATTGATCCAACCTGAACCACGACTTAGAATCCAGACCTCCGTTGGATATTAGATAAAATCGGGCATCATTCCCAAACTTCCATTGGGTGACGGGTTTCTTTAAGTGACCACTTGAGCACACCATACACTTATACCAATTTCATTTCTCATCAATTAGCCAATGCAAACATGTTTTGTGATCATATGACAAACTACGGCAAATTTCCCGCGTAAAAATGCAATAAAATAATCCCACGCAATCACGTACATATAATCAACTTGTCAAACTTTGTATGCTTTCATTTTAAAACCTGCACATTGAGCCAAGACAGTCGTAACAAAAAGCTTAGAAACATGATCCGTCATTGGGATAGGGTATGGAGTCACAATAGTGTCCTGGTCCATTGGGACCTCAAACCAAACATGATGGTTCACCATACTAAGGGCCTGAAAATGATAAACAACAATAGATGAGATAAAATCTTAGTAAGTCAATAACCTAAGTGTCATGCCCCAAATCCAGGGCACGCACACATCCCTCGGTGGTCGATTAAAAATGCGACTTCCCAGACCCGTCGCCAACCCATTCTTTTTATCTTTCAATTAAGCATATGTGGAAGCAAATTAAATATAACACCCGGCCAATAAACAAACAATAGGGATAGTCAATCAAAACAAAAGTTGCCGAAAACAACTTATTCACTTATCAATTGTTAACCCTAGGAAGTTTAATACTTACAAGCCTTCCTACGGCAACTTCCTATCGACCTTCTCAAAAACCTTCAAGGACTAGGGTCAACCTAAACTTCACTAACAACAGGCCTAGGCAAAAAGTCTCGCATCTCGTGCCCACCAAATCCGCATTCAGTAGATCTCCATGCTACGGCCCTGAAAAAGTTTAGGTGAGATAAATCTTAGTGAGTCAAAACCTTAAGCCCCGATTAGGACGCAAATTCACCTTGAAGGCGGTCCTAAACACGCACCATATAAAACTTGCCTCGCCTCGACGCGTCCTTGCACGTTAGCTCATCACATATGCTATTATCAATACAGCAAGCGTAATTTAATAACCAGAACACATTATTTCAATCACATGGGTCATGATTATAAGGTAAAACCATTATGACACGTTCTATACTATGCCATACAATTTTGCCCCATAATCAAGCGCAACTATCACAACCACTCAGGCGTGTTCCAGTTATTACGACCCATCGGCTACGGCCAACTTAAAAGTCAGTGGTCATTCGATGTAACTAGGCATTGTCCCCCCCCCCCCCATCAGGCATGGCATCATCCCGCTTATTCATACGCATTAGGATGGCATTCCAATAAGGAGCATCGGTTTGACCTTTATCGCAACTCGGCATCGGTTGACGTGAGGCATCCGAATTTAATCAGGCATCGCCCCACATATTCATACACATCATGATGGCTTCATTACCCCGCATATTCATATGCATCAGGGTATTTAGGTGATCACATGTCACGCCCTGAACCTCGAGCGTGCGCACATCCCTCGGTGGTCGATAAAAATGCGACGTCTCAGGATGCGTCGCCAGCCCAATTGATTATGCATATGTGAAAGCGAATTAACTAATCCTCTGACAACAACAAACATGAGATAGAAAAACATGACAACCATATAAAACAAACCACACTTTTATAAATAAACTAGTTTATACATAGAGGCCAACTCTAAGATCTATGTACAGGAGGTCTATCTCCAAAAAAAACTATTAAGTCACCCATGTTCCTGACCCTTCTGCCTCAAGCTCCGGTTTCTTCACACTAGGGACTTGAAAATGGTAACCCACGACAGGGTGCGATATAAATCTCAGTAAGTTCACGCCCTAAACCCCGATTAGGAAGATAATACGCCTAGAGGCAGTTTAATCACACATCACATAAAACTCACCTCGCCTCGCCTCAGTTCCTTCTTGCACATCAATCTAGTTCATATAACATATGCATATAATAAATGCACACATCAATTGAAACGTCTCATTCATATCTCAAACAATTATAGGGGTCTCGATTATAAGGCCAAATCGTTATGACACGTCCCATACCGTGCCACACAATTTTGTCCCATAATTAGGCACATTTATCTTAATCATTCACATGTTCCAATTTTAATTGCGGCCCAATGGGCACAGCCTACTCGATGTTTGGCAGCCTTCTGACGTAACTAGGTATCGTCTCACCCCATTGAGCACAGCAACGTCTATATCTAGACAGAAATCTCAAAGGAGCATCAGTCTAGAATCTACTGTGATCGGCATCCATTGTCCTAGGGCATCCCATATAGGGGCATCATTCGGCGTAAATGCTCGTGACAGGTTATGACCATATAATTCCAGCCAATGACATTGTGCTTTGCACTCAAATGCCTTACTTAAAATAATGAACTTAGCCTATTTTCTTCATATTAAAAACACCCGATAAAATAATCATGTGTGGTACATGGTCAGATCGACTCAAAAAAAAGCGACATCATTCCTTTTTAAATCCCACTATTTGATATAGTATCTAAAAACATTTTCGATGTCAAAACCCGACACTCGGTATTTTCTAATTAAATACCAAAATTTCATAATTTTGAAATAGTAATTAAAAATCAACAATCATCACTCAATTGCACAAATTAGCACTCAATTGCATAAACTAATTGCACCATGAAAATCAGCACGAAATTCTGGCAACCGGCTATCCCGGTATAATTTTTGGAAAATAATAATTAATTAAATTAATAGCAAACTTAATTAAATAATGTTTGGTGATGTCCGCCTTCATACCGGACCACCAATAGTGTTGATGCAGATTCTGATACATCTTTGTACTTCCTGGATGAATATTGTAACTGTTACGATGAGCTTTTGACAAGATCTCTTCCTTAAGCTCTGCATCATCTTCGGAACCTTAGTGTTACATCCTAAAAAATCTGAAAGTCAGCTTTTCTCTTTTCTGTATCCTCTTGCAAAATATTATGGATCTCTGGGTCTATCAACTGAAGCATCTTGATTCTGATCTGCACTTCCGGCTCAATTATAAGAGTGGCCATAAGATTTGAAAGGTGGCCTACCTCAAATTTGAAAACCAAATCTTGAGCTCTCTTGAGTAAAATCCACTCCTTAACCATCATCCGTGCAACTGAAGATTTCCAACTCAGCGTATATGTGACCTTATTAGCCTTTCTAGGGTGATACAAAATATCACAATCATAGTCCTTCAAGAGTTCCATCCAACAACACTGTCTCATATTCAACTCATTCTAAGAGAATAAGTACTTGAGACTTTGATGGTCTATGAAGATTTGGAATCTTTCTCCACGCAAGTAATGCCTTCAAATCTTCAGAGAAAAGATAATTGTTGGGAGTTCTAAGTCATGCGGCGGGTAATTCAGCTCATGAGGTCTTAATTGACGGGACATGTATGCAACAACTCTGCCATGCTACATTAACATGTAACCCAGTCATTTAAACGACGCATTACTGTAGATATCGTATCCTCCAAGACCAGATGGAATAGTCACACTGGTGTGGTAGTCTGCTTCTACTTAAGCTCTTAGAAACTACGATCGCACTTGTCTATCTATACAAACTTTTCTTCTTTCTTTAGCAGTCGAGTCTACGGTGAGGCTAAAGTTGAAAACCCTTCCACAAACCGTTTGTAGTAACCTGCCAATCCTAAAAAGCTTTTGATCTCTGTTACTGTCGTCGGTCTTGGCCAATTGATGACTATTTCAATCTTGGTCGAGTCCACAGAAATTCCTTCACCTGAAATCATGTGACATAATAAAGCCACACAAGTTAACCAAAACTCACACTTACTGAACTTGGCGTACAGTTCATGATTCCACAGAGTCTGGAGCACTATCCTCAACTGTCTTTCACGCTCCTCTGGACTTCTCGAGTATACTAGGATATCGTTAATGAAAACAATCACAAACTGGTCTAGATACTCCTTGAATACATGATTCATCAGGTCCATAAAAATAGCTGGGGCATTCGTCAAACCAAATGGCATCACGGTGAACTCATAATAGTTGTATCGAGTGTGAAATGCCGACTTCGGTATGTCCTCATTTCTAATCCTTAACCGATGGTACCCTGTCCTCAAGTCGATCTTATAAAATATCAACGCTCCCTACAACTGGTCAAAAAAGTCATCGATCATCGGCAGTGGATACTTGTTCTTGATCGCACTTGATTGAGTTAATGATAGTCGATGCACAGGCGTAATGAACCATCCTTCTTCTTCATGAACAGAACTGGTGCTCCCCATGGTGATGCACTGGGATGTATGAATCCCTTATCCAATAACTCCTACATCTACACCTTTAATTCTTTCAACTCTGACAACGCCATCCTGTAAGGAGCCTTAGAGATTGGCTCTGTCCCGGGGGCTAGCTCAATCACGAACTCAGTCTCCCTTTTTAAAGGCAAACTTGGCAATTCTTTCGGAAACACGTCTAGAAACTCTTGGACTATAGCGATGTCCTCAATTTTTAGCTCTTCAATTGTCGTATCCATGATAGTCGCAAAGTAACCTTGGCAACCCCCGTCTAACAAACGAGTTGCCTCAAGCGACAAGATCCAAGTAATCGAGGATCCTCCTCAACTACCAATAAACTTGAAACTCTCACCTGTTAACGGTTTAAATTGGATTACTTCATGACAACAATTCATTATAACAAGATGCTCCTTAAGCCAAGTCTTTCATATATGACATCAAAGTTGTACATAAGCAACACGTTTGGTGAGTCCTTTACCTCCTGTTGAGTGACAGCATGCACCATTCCTTGCACCGAAGGCCTGTTCCAAATATCCCACTCGGTATTCTGTGGTGCATTCCCTCTATCTTGACCCATCAGTGATGGTGCTGTGATCCCATCGGCCTTCTGGGATAGTCTTTGATCACGTGGTCGTACTAGTGACACCTGTAGCAAGCTATTGTCTTTTAAAGGCACGGGGTAGACCCATGTCTTTTCCTACAGCAGCGACACGCACTATTTGAGTTAGGTGCTGGCCTTCCAATCCTACTCTTCCGATTGGGTGGAATGGGATACCTTTCTTTTGACATTGGCTTCTTCCCAAATCAATCGTTATCCCTGTTATGCACAAATCGTAACTCAGACGCATCAGCTTGCTCCCAAATCACATCTCTGGGTTGGACCTCAATAGGTGTAGTAGCAATGGCGGCGACAATGGTAGCGGCAGTAGCGGCGGCTTGATCCTATGCTTGCTAGCCCAAAATGCTTCCCAAAGTCTCTAGCGCTTGAACGATCCCGTCAAACCTAGGATCGCTCGGTGCTGCTACATTTTTAGTACCGGCCTACAGCGGTACTTTTACACTCGCGCTGGCATAAGCTAGCACTCTGCCTCGGGTACCAACCCTTGTTGGCGTCCTACCCCAAGTAATGGATCCTATGGTCCTCTTTCTAGGCATTCTCCACTCCTAATCACTCATAGTGCAAGATCCTTACAGAACCTGCTTTCCCATTCCACACATAATTAGAAATTAAGCGATCACACCAAACAATCTACCAATCACATGCATAAGCATAAATAAAAGACATTTCTTACTAACTATCCCATAACTCATCGCACCTTATCACTCAATACTTCGACAAGCTCTGATACCACTCCGGTCGGGGATGTCACACCCTAAACCTTGAGTGTGTGCACATCCCTCGGTGGACGATAAAAATGCAACATCCTAGGACGCGTCGTCGACCCAATCGATTATGCACATGTGGAAGAAAATTAACTAATCCCCTAATAACAACAAACATGAGATAGAAAAGTAAGACAACCATATAAAACAAACCACACTTTTATAAACAAACTAGTTTATACATAGAAGCCAACTCTAAGGTCTATGTACAGGAGGTCCATCTCCAAAAAGAACTACTGAGCCACCCAAGCTCCTGACCCTTCTGCCTCAAACTTTGGGTTCTTTACACTAAGGACCTGAAAATGGTAACCCACGACGGGGTGAGATATAAATCTCAGCGAGTTCACATCTTAAACCCCGATTAGGAAGATAATACGCCTAAAGGCAATCTAATCAGACATACAGAAAACTCACCTCACCTCACCTCAGTTCCTTCCTGCACATCAGTCCAATTCATATAACAGATGCATATAATAAATGCACACATCAATTGGAATGTCTCTTTCATATCTCAAACAATTATAGGGGTCCCGATTATAAGGCCAAATCATTATGACACATCCCATATCATGCCACACAATTTTATCCCATAATTAGACATATTTATCTCAATCATTCATGCTTTCCAATTTTAATCGCGGCCCAATGGGCATGGCCTACTCAACGTTCGGTGGCCTTCTAGCATAACCCGGCATTGTCCCACCCCATTGAGCACGGCAACATCTATATCTATATGGCAATTTGCTCTTTCCGATCCACAATTTGAATTGGGCTTTCCACGTACGACACTTTGTTGTCTACGTCTAATTCCTCAAAATTAAGCATGTGGATCGGGTCAGGCTTATACTTTCTCAACGTCAACATGTGAAAGACGTCATGCATTTGTGCTAACCTTGGCGGCAACGCAAAATGATACGCCAGGATCTTGATTCTCTCTAGAATCTCAAAGGGACCTATGTACCTTGGACTCAGCTTTCTCTTCTTGCCAAAGCGCGAAGTACCCCTCATTGGTGACACATTCAAAAAAACGTGATCACTAACTTGGAAATCCAAAGGTCTTCGATGCTTAGATGAGTAGCTTTTCTTGTGGCTTTGAGCGGTCTTTAATCTGTCTCTGATAATGGCAACTGCATCCACTGACTAGTAAACTAACTCTGAGCCTATAATCTTTCATTCCCCGGCTTCATCCCAACACACTAGCATTATGCACGCTCTGTCATACAACGCTTTGAAAGTAGCCATCTGAATGCTCTGCTAGTAGTTGTTTTTGTATGCAAATTTGACAAAATGCAGCTGTTCCTCCCAGCTTTCCTTGAAATCCAACACGCAAGCTCACAGCATGTCCTCGACAGTTTAAGTCATCCTCTCAGATTGGCCATCCATCTGAGGATGATATGCCGTATTGTATTTCAACTTCGTTCCTAAGGCAGTCTACAAACTCTTCCAAAAAGCAGCTATGAACCTCGGGTCTCGATTTGAAGTAATCGTCACCGGCACTCCATGCAGATGAACAATCTGACGCATCAACTCTGCATGCCTATCCAAATCAAGGTCCTTTCGTACTGTGATGAAGTGAGCCAACTTTGTCAGTCTGTCAACCACTACCCAAATAGAATCCCTGACTTCTCGGCGAGCCTGTCACAAAATCCATTGTGATGTGCTCCCATTTCCACTCGGGAATCTCGAGATGTTGCAGAAGTCCTCCCGGCTTACAATATTGGGCCTTCACTTGCTGACACGTTAGACACTTGACGACATGCTTGGCGATGTCCGTCTTCATATCCGACAACCAATAATGTTGACCCAGATTCTGATACATCTTTGTACCACCAAGATAAATGCTTTAGCTACTACGATGAATTTCCGACAATATCTCTTCTTTGAGTGCTGCATCGTCAGGTACACATAATCATCCTTGGAACCTCAGTGTTCCGTCTTCTGAAACGTGAAAATCAGCTTTCCTCTTTTCGAAGTTCTCTTGCAGGATCTTCTGAATCTAGACGTCTGCCCACTGAAACATCTTGATTCTAATCTGCACTTCCGGCTCAATTCTAAGAGTGATAATAAGATTCGAAAGGTGGCATTCCTCAAATTTGAAAACTGAATCTCAAGCTTTCTCAAGTAAAGTCCATTCCTTGATCAACATGTGTGCAACTGAAGATTTCCGACTCAGCGCATTTGCGACCTTATTTGCCTTTCCAGGGTGATATAGAATATCACAATCATAATCTTTCAAGAGTTCCATCTAGCGACGTTGTCTCATATTCAACTCCTTTTGAGAGAATAGATACTTGAGACTTTGATGGTCAGTGAAGATCTAGAATCTTTCTCCACACAAATGTCTACAAATCTTCAGGGCGAAAATGATTGTTGCGAGTTCTAAGTCATGCGCCGGATAATTCAGCTCATGAGGTCTCAATGATAGGACGCGTATGCAACAACCCTACCATGTTGCATCAACACATGACCCAGTCCTCTAAACAACGCATCACTATAGATCTCGTACCCTCTAGGACTAGATGTCGCTTTTCTCTCATGCCTTTCTTTGTTCATGGTTCGATATTCTGGTGAATGGTCAGCACAAGTGCCGTAGTTAGCTTTCGCTTAAACTCTTGGAAACTACACTTACACTTGTTTGTCCAAACAAACTTCTCTTCTTTCTTCAGTAGTTGAGTCAATGGCGACGCTAAAGCTGAAAACCCTTCCACAAACCTTCTGTAGTAACTTGCCAAACCCAAAAAGCTTCAAATCTCTAACACGGTTGTTGGTCTTAGCCAGTTGATAGCTGCTTCAATCTTGGTCGGGTCCCCAGAGATTTCTTCGCCTGAAATCACGTGACCAAGAAATGCTACACGAGTCAACCAAAACTTGCACTTACTGAACTTGGCATACAACTCAAAAATCCTCAGGGTCTGAAGTACCATTCTCAAATGTCTCTCGTGCTCCTCAACGCTCCTCGAATACACTAGAATATCATTGATAAACACGATTATGAACTAATATAGATATTCCTTGAACACTCGGTTCATCAGATCCATAAAAGCAACTGAAGCATTCGTCAATCCAAATGGCATTACATTAAACTCATAATGCCCAAATCGAGTACGAAACGTTGACTTCGGTATGTCTTCCTTTCTGATCCTCAGCTGATGATACCTCGTCCTTAAGTCGATCTTTGAAAATATCGACGCTCCTTGCAACTGGTCAAACAAGTCATTGATTCTCGGGAATGGATACTTGTTCTTGGTTGGTCACCTGATTGAGTTGACGATAGTCGATGCACAGACGTAAGGAACCATATTTCTTCTTCACGAACAGAACTGGTGCTCCCCAAGATGATGCACTGGGACGTATGAATTCCTTATCCAACAACTCTTGCATCTGCATCTTCAATTCTTTCAACTCAGACAACTCCATCCGGTAAGGAGCCTTAGAGATTGACTCTATCCTAGGTGCTAACTCAATCACAAATTCGATCTCTCTCTCTAGCGGCAGGCCTGGCAATTCTTTTGGAAACACATCTGGGAATTCTTGGACTATTGAGATATCTTCAACCTCAACTCCTCAACTGTTGTATCCATGATAGTCACCAGATAACCTTGGCAACCCCTGTCTAACAAACGGGCTGCCTTAAGCGACGAGATTAGAGTGATCGAGGGTCCTCCTCGACTTCCAACAAACTCGAAACTTTCACCTACTAGCAGGTTAAACTAAGTCACCTTACAATAGCAATCCATCTTAGCTCGTTGCTTGGTGAGCCAATCCATGCCAATTATCACATCAAAATCATGCATAGCTAGGACTAACAAATTTATCATCCCCTCTTGCTCACCAATCACTAACTTGCAACCAAAACAACCCAATGCAGATAACACCTTATCCTTTAACGGTGTAGATATGCTAACCACCAACTCTAACAATTCAAGACTCAATCTTACTAGCTTAACAAATTATTCAGCTATAAAGGAATGAGTGGTGCCAGGGTCAAATAAAGCATATGCAGTTTGGTCGTTCAATGAGACCGTACTTGTAATCACATTAAGTGCATCCTCAGCCTGTCCTCTTGTGATGGCATACACTCGTCCCTGAGCTAAGGGTCTGTTCAATCCACCCTACAGTGCAATCTGCAACGCTAACCCCCTAATCTGACCCATCGACGGTGGCGGCGGTAACTGTTATTGTCCCCTCGACCTTCTGGGACAATCTCTGGCCAAATGATCTTGTTAGCCACACTCAAAACAAGCACCCATCCTAAGAGGGCATGGGGCTAAACCATGTCACCTTCCACAGAAGTGACACACACCATTTTGATTTGGTGCTAACTTACCAATTACACCATTCCTATTGGGCAGAACATGAAACCTTCCTCTGGTCATGGGCTTCTTCCCATACCGGTTCCCATCTTTATGAGAACTAAACCTCGGCCCAGACGAGGTGGCTTGCTCACTCATACTCGTCTCTATCAGTTGGGCCCGATTATACACTTCATTGTAGTCCTTCAAGTCAAATGGCACCAACGGATTTCTCAACTCTAGTTGGAGGCCATTCATGAACCTCTACGCTTAATCTTCGGGATCATCTATCAATCTTGGAGCGTACCGAGATAGCTCCGTAAATTTAGCCTCATACTGGTCTATGCTCATCATCCCTTAGTGGAGGCGCTGAAATTCCTTCATTTTCTATTCTCGAACGTTGCCCAAAAAGTACTTGTCATTGAAGGCTCTAAGGAAAGCGTTCCACACCATGACTGCACCTTTTGGAAATATTGTACCTTTGGTGGCCCTCCACCAAGTACTTGTGTTACCCTGTAGCTAGTATACTGCCAGGACAACCTTTTCCTCCTCACTGCACATCAGAAGTGCAAGGGCCTTCTCTAGGTCTTAGATCCAAAGAGATGTAGTCTTGGGATCTCCAGCACCAGTGAACCTCACCAGGTTCAACTTCAGGAACTGTTCTACCTACTTGTGAATCGGTCTCTCTCTGCACAACCACGTTCTCAGGTTGAACTTTGGCAGGAGTGGTAGTGGCTGTGGCCTCAGCGGCAGCGGCAACAATAGCAATAGCAGCAGCTTGAGCGGCGGCGACTTAATTCTAGACCTGATGTCCCATCAGATCTCTCATTACCTCAAGTGCCTGCATGATCCCTTTAATTCTAGGATCACCAGATGTTGCTACCCCAGCATCAAAAGGAGGTGGTGCTACTCCACTAGCACTAGCCTGAGCCGGCGCTCAACTACGGCCTCCTCGGGTACCGACCCTCGTCGGTGTCCTATCCCGAGCATCAGGTCTTATGGTTCTCTTTCTAGGAGTTCTCTACTCCTAATCACTCATCATGCAAGTTTTCTATAGAAACCTACCTTCCAATTCCACATAGAACTAGAAGCTAAGCTATCACCACAAAATAATTTACCAAACAGCTAACACAGACATGCATCAACATGAAATAAAGGCCAATCCTACTAACTATGCCATAAACTTATTTCACATTATCACTCTAACTATCGACCAGCTCTAATACCACTCTGAGCGGGGATGTCATGCCTCGATCCTTTGAGTGCGTGCCCATCCCTCAGTGGTCAATAAATTTGCGACATCCCAGAACGCGTCGCCAACCCATTCATTTTAATGTGCATGCAGAAGCGTATAAATAAATCCCTAGGCAACACAAAGATGTGATAGAAAAATAGGGCCACAACTTTCATAACCAAACCACACATTTATACAAAACTGGCTAGTTTATTTACAATACTATTCTAAGCATAAGAGTCTACACAAGCTCGTTTTTCAAAACAAAGTTGTCCTAAGATCAACTAGTCCGACTCATTCACCGACTCTTCAGTCTCCATAGGCTTTGAGTGAGGCGAGTTGTCCACAACATCGTCAGGAGGATCAACTGCATCCTTATCTAGGGTGGCGTCAACTACCGCAGTGAGAATATCAAAACTCCTAAAAGGACCCACCCTAAATCCATTGGGTACGTAACGAAACCAAGCCCTAAATCGATGAGGTACTAGATGAGGTAGGTTCTCTTCGATCTAGACCGTGGTCACTACCAACTCATAGACCCACTCGGTAACTCGCATGAGCCAGCCAAAACGCTCAGGAGCAACCATCTACGGACCTGAAAAGGTTGAGCCCACGACAGGATGAGACGATGTCTTAGTAAGTTCACCTCCTAAACTCCGACTAGGAAGGAAATACGCCCGAAGGCTATCTATGCACACACAAGATAAAGGACTTACTTGGCCTCAGTTCCTTCTTGCACGTCAGCATAAATCACATACACAATTAATTCCACTCAAACCATTGGTCAGTCGAATCACACCATTCGATTCATACAATACCATCCATAACTCAATTGATCCAATCACTACTCACCCGAACTGAAATAGATGGTATAGCTCACCAAAGCTGCTAGATATATCTATATTACTGCTCGCCAAAGGTAATAGATATATCTATATCCTTGCTCACCAAAGCTGATATCTATAGTGCTCACCGAAGCTACTAAAATCTTGCTCACCGAAGTTGCTAAATAAGTTTGTTCACCCAAGTTGAACTACAATAAATTAATCCCGACCAAGGACCTTGTGCTTTGCACATCACTTCCTAAATTAGATAACCAACTTGGCCTAATTTTATCGTGTTAAAATATACCCGATAAAAATAATTGTGTGTGGGTACACAGTCGGTCTGAACCAAAAATGTAATATATTTACTTTAAAAAATCCCATTATTTATATAGTGTCTGAAACATTTTTGGCGTTGTAAACCGACGCCCCGGTAATTTCTAATTTATTACCAAAATTAGTCAATTTTGGGAATAATTGCCCAAAATTACAATCATCATTTAAATTGCACAAATTAGCATTCAATTAAATAAACCGTGCATAACATTGCAATCGGCATGAAATTCCGGGCAGTCGACAGCCAGGGGATTGAGGCTACTCAATTTTCTACAACTTCAAAGCTCCAAGGGGACTGAAAATGGAGAAAGCAGCTCTGCTTGGAGAAGAGATGGGAAAGCAAAGACTTTGAGGATCCCTTCATTCTATCTCTTTGTCCCTTGAAGAGGTCCCACTAGGATTGGCTATCTTCCTTAGCCTCTTGGTAGCCCACAAACTTCCCTTGTAAGCCATTGAAGTGGTCCAAAGGTTGAGGACCAAGGGGACCTATGAATTTTGAAACATTTTCCCCAAATTGGACCAATTCTTCTTTAATTAGATTCAATTTGGCCCCCATAAATTCAACCATGGTTTTCCTGACCCAATTGACATTTTTCATTGCAATATAACCAAGTTGCATCCCAAAAATGTGATAAAAAATTGTCCCCTAAATTTTCCGGTCAAAAACGCCATTACTTTGAATTTTCGCCAAAAATCTCGGTTTGTAGAAAAATCTTCAAAGGATGAGTTGATGTTCCTAAAATGACTCATGACACAAAAGAACTTTCAATTTCTGAAATTAGATTCAAATTTGCGGTTAATTTCAATCGGCACGATTTTGATGTAACCTAGCCTACTGAGTAATTTAGAAATTTCTAACACATTTGACCCATGGTTGATTATTTTCAAGTTACAACGTACATCTTCGACACATTGGCGATTCTCGGTTGTTGTGAAAATCTCAAGATTTCAAATATGGACACAAGATATAGAAATTACAAAAAAAATCGGTCTAGTGCCAATCGATAGAAATTTTGCAATTAGATAGAATCACCCACACATTAATCACATACCCATGTTGAATCAACATATCTCCGGTCTCTAATCAATTTTGACAGTGCTGTAATGACCCTTGCAGATTAGCACGGTCGAGCAATCGATTCCTGGTCGAATTCTCAAGTCTATTGTGTTAAATTCCCTTAACCGCTTCACTTGAGAGACTAGTTATCCCATGAGTGATCAGTTCAAGGAAAAGAACTATAGGTGCATCGATGAAAAGCTTTACTTATCCAATCGAATCCAGAACCTGAAATTCAGGATGTCACAATCTATCTTCAATCAAGCTTAATGGGAGGATTTGTAGAGAACTAGGAGATTTGGCAGTCCTTGAGTATTTGAACCTCTCAGAACCAATTCACATGCCACATACCTCCAGACAAGGAACTGAACACATTCACGAGCTACTCATTATGAGGAAATCTGGGCCTATATGGAACTCCATTACAAAACACGAGCCATGATGATGCTCAACCTCTCCTACCACCATCGCCATCATTCTTCCAAGAGGACAATACAAAAGAGTACGCCACTTGGTTTAATAGGAAAGCCATGGGAATGGGCTATGCTTTGGGAATCATGATTAGAATCTCCATATCGTACTTTTCATGGGAAATTAGAAGACCCAAATGGTTTGTGAGAAAAGTGAGAAGGATGGAGAGAAGAAGAGCCAAATGGATGAAGAAACCAAAGCATAAGGTGATCAAATTTCACGGAGGCCGATGAAATCGTTGGGAAGTGGTTCCTTTGAACTATGTGCAATGTAGATCCAGGAATGCAACTTTGTGGGATTTAAAATGTAATTTTTCTTGTGGATGCTCATTTTTACTACGTTATCATCTTTTTCTCCAAGTGCGATTTCTGTATTAGGCCGATTGACTTAATAAACATGAAAGAGAATTTTCAAAAACTCACTTTGCATTATCAGCCTCTATGTTTCCATTTCTTGTTCAGTGTACGCCATTCTTATGTCTCGATGGGAAAGAAAGAAATATGAAGTGCTGTCGAAGCCATTTGGCCATTATTAAATCGTGCTTAATTTAATATAAGTATACTTTATTATATCCGACAACACAATCAATAAATCCAACCGCTTACGTGCAACAAATCAGAAATTTATTATCCACTAACAAATACTTAGATATAGCACTACCCAAAATGGCATGCACTTCGAGCAAACGTATTGTAGTTGCCCTCGTTTAACATCAACAGAAGCAGCCGGGCTTGGCTCCACCTCCACACTTCTTCTCGTTCCTAACACCAGCATCTCGCTGGAGCCTTCTCTGGTCTCTGACGAACAGCAACAAAGCAGGTTCCACGGGCATATCTTCCATGTCGAGATAGATGCACGAGCACAGCTCTAAAGACGTGAAAAAGGTGCCGACGACGCCCTAAACGACACACGAAGCTGCCCCTTCAAGAAGGCAGGGGTACAAACGATACCGCTTGAGTTCTGGGCCTTGGTCAGTCTGAGCTATTCTACCAGCTCGCGGTGGTCCTTGCAGGACCACCATTGGGTGGCACCGCTTCAAGGATGATGATGATGATGATGATGATGATGAGAGTGACGACTCATTGAGGGTTAATGTTATATGGAGTACATGATGGCGCTATAAAGGAGAAACTAGAGGAATCCGATCGGAATTAGGTTTTAACACGATATTTTGCAGCTTCTAGATCAAACACAATCAACTACCACTACTGAATATACGCTCTCTCCTTGTATTTTCGAAACCGTTACGGGTGCAGGCACACATAGTTTGATATTACCAATAATTTTCGTATACCATTGTTGTCCCGGTTCATTCATAGAGAAAAGTGTGAATATATAAGACACCTTCTCATAGGTAAACTCTAAATTAATTGAAAGTGAGAATGCCGTGGTCGGCCCAAATGCTAAAAATAAAAGGTCCTTACTTTAGGCAGTGGCCAATTATTATTCCGAGATATAAGTAAAGAAAAGAATTTATTTTTTTTTCAAAAGCTTATCGATATAGCCTTAACAAATATTAATTGATGCATTCTACAAAGATCGAGGGAAAAAATCGAGGTGAATACTTTAGTTCATGTCGTCACGACAGTGCTTCGCTTAAAAACGCCAAATCAAAACCCAAAACTTACATATAAACTCCGCCATCCAAACCAGGCCTTGAAATATTTTTCCCTCACCTGAGAAGTTTCGCTGCGGTACTAGGCACGACATATACTACCCTCTGTGATTTTTTTCAGAATTTTCAGGAATATTGCAATTTTGGTAATTTCTAGAATGCTGGGAACTTGGAAAATTTTAGATAAGGACTTAAAATGTTCTCGTTTTCTCAAATAAGGGTCCAAAGTGGACTTTATTTCAAATAATGACCCGAAGTGGCCAAATCATCTTAAATAAGGGCTAAAAATGGGACTTGTTTCAAATAAGGGCATGCAGTGATCATATCAATTTCAAAAAAGGACCTAACCTCTTATTTTTTAAGGGCATTTTTGTCTTTTTTTTTCTTTTTCTTTCTTTTTTCTTTTTCTTTTTCCCCATTCCCTCTGTTGGCCAAGGTGGAGGTTGCCAGACTTAGGCAAGAGCCAACCTTGCCGGCATCGAGCGAGGGCAACCCTCACCTTCACTTGGCTTGGCGAGGGTCACCCTCACTGGCATTGTGCAAGGGCCGCCCTCACCAAATATAGCTCGGGTGACCCTTGCCTAGCCTAACCTATGCAATGTGACCTTCACTTGCCGCCGCCGAGGGCAATCCTTGCCCTCCCTTTGGCTGGCAAGGCTGGCCCTTGCTTGAGGTGGGCGACCTTCGCTACCCATCGACGGCGATGGCTAGGGGGGGAAGACGAAAAAAGAAAAAAAAAAGAAAAGAAAAAGGAAAAGGAAAAAAAAAAAGGAAAAAAATATGGTTTTAAATATTTTTTACCAAAATACACTTTCTCTTATGACTAGAATAGTCACCGGCCGGCCAAAGGCCCTTTATTTGAGATTATTTAGCCGTTTTACACCCTTATTTGAAATGATTTTATAACTTCAAGTTCTTAATTAAAATAAAGTCCACTTCAAATCTTTATTTAAGAAAATGAGGGCACTTTAGGCCCTTATTTGGAATTTTCCAAAATAATAAAAGCATACTTGGAAAAATGGTCTTGCTCTCAATAGATGAAAAATTGTATATTTATGATGTTTTTCATGAAAAATATTATGGTTTAACTTTGGCTTCTTGTCACACCCTGATCCTCCATCGCATGCCCATCCCTTACCTGGCCGATTAATAGCGACGTCCCAGGATGCATCGCCGACCCCGTTCTTTTTAATACGCATGCGGAAGTAGACAAAAATCCCCAAACAATAAAATATTGTGATATAAAAGTAGGCCATAATTTTCGCAACATTGAAACACATACCACACTTTTATACGAGGCAAACTATATAGTATAATACAATACTATTCGCAAGTCTGATCTACTATACGTCCGATCAAACTTATAGTTCGCAAAACAAGAGTGAGGTTTCAGTCCTCCACTCAATCTTCATCTAGATTCTTCTTCTGCTTCACGATCTTTCCTCCTTCCACGCTCCTGCTGGAATCTATCGTAGGGTACTCAAATGATCCTGGGCCTTCAAGGATGGAAACCACTGGAGTAATTACCTCTCCACCTCTAGGTTCTGCTGTGACATCTTGATTTTCAGGCTCTGATTTCAATTGGTTAAATTGGGCATTTTATCGACGCACCTACAGTATTTTTCTCTGAGTTGGCCACTCACAAGATAACTAGACTAACTAGGTAGGCTATTAAGGACTTTAAGGCAAATAGACTTGAGAATTCGACCCAGGAATCGGCTTCTCGACCGTGCTCATCTTTAGAGATCATTACGGCACAGTATAAAAGCGATTTGAAATCAGAGATAGGTCAGTTCGATTGAGATGAATGACCGATCATGGGTGACTCCACTAAATTGGAAAATTATCATCAACCGGCACTAATTTGATTTTCTTATTGTTTTGGTGCCCTGTGTCTGTATTTGAATCATCGAGATTTTCACGACAATCGAGAGTCGTAAATGTGTCGAGTGGGTTCATCGTGGCTCAAAGAAAATCAACCACGGGTCATTTGTCCTAAAAAGTTCTAAAAACTACCCGATAGCTTAGGTCACACTAAAAGCGCGTCAGAGTGAAATTAACCACTAATCTAAGTCCAATTTCAGAAATTGAAGAGTCTGTCATGTCACAGGTCATTTTAGGAGCGTCGGCTCAATCTCAGAAGATTTTCTGACAACCGAGACTATTTGGGAAAAAGTTGAGTTAGGGCCATTTTTATCAAAATTTGCAGAGGACCGTTTTTAATCGCATCCTTGGGCTGCAAGTTGGACTACATGACAGGAAAGTTCATGAAATGGGCAAGGATACCTTAATGGATTTATTTAGGCCTCAATTGAAATTGTTTGTTGAGAAGTGAACAAATTTAAGTAAGGTTGAAGAGGGACAAGTAGCAAATTCGTATGCCACATGTACCCCATACTTTGGACTACCTAAGAGCTTCTAGAAGGGGTATAATTGTCAAGAAATTGTAAGTGGAGGAAAGCCCACAGTGGTGGGCCATGAGAGAGAGTGTGAAAACCGGTTTCCCCCCTTCTCTCTCTCCTGTCGCTGTCTCTCTGCATCTTCTTCCTCTTCCTTGCATTTTGGTTGACGGCAACAATTGAAGAAGACCTCCACAGCAAATCGAAGACCACCAGAGCAGCAATGCCGCACACCGTCACCGCCGTCTTACTGGTGCGCGCAGCTCTGCCCCAGCCCCTCTCTTCTGACACCCCCTCTCTCTCTGTTTTCCCTGGTTCGTTCAACGCCCTAACTGGCAGAAGCAGAAGCAACAACCACCGAGGGAAGAGGACCGAAGCAACTCACTGTCGCCGCCTCACGCCGCATGTCGTCCACGCCTCGCGTCACCTCGTCGACGTGCTGCCGTTCGTCTCCCTCTCGCCCGCTTGAACGCCGTCCGCCTCGTCCAGTCAAGCTACCGCCTCTATTTAGCTCCGTTTTGGCCAACACAGGCCACGATTCAGCCACTTTTGGCCACTGTGTGCCACCACCTCGACCCGCCAGAGTCCCCTCACCCTCCATCGGCCCTGTCTAGCTCGAATCAGCCCTGGATCCACCCTAATCAGCAGTGAGCAGAAGGTTGCAGAAATGGGTATGACAGTGAGGTTTTGGCCCGTTTTGGCCGCCTTCCCGAGCCCGGATGCTCGGCCCGCTTTGAGGAAAGTCAATCTTCGCGTCGAGCCCGTCATTTTGAGTGAGTTTTACTCACTAATGCCTTCTTAGTTTTCTAATTATACTTAAAGGTTGATTAGTGTTAGTTAAGTGTAATTCGGTGGTTAGATTATAATTGATTAGTGATTATTAGTTAATTGCATTGCATATTAGTTGTTTGGTTAGTGTACTTAGATAATGAATTGCCTACAGTATTTATTGGATGCTTCGTGGGATTTTTCCCGACCCTTATCGGGTGTTAATTAAGCAATTCGGGCGTAAATAGAATATTTAGTAATTTAATATTAATTTTTGAAATTAATTATTTAATTATTTATTTTTCCGGAAATTCAACTAGGATGGCAAATGACGGGGATTTTATGCTGATGATCGTGGCACAATCCATTTATTTAATTTGAACTTCATATTGTGCTAAATTGGAATTATTGTGTTTATTTATTTAATTTTCGAAATTAATCGTTTAATTATTTATTTTCCGGAAATTCAACCGAGATGGCGGTGACCGGAATTTCGTGCTGATTGCCGTGGTGCAGTCCATTTATTTATTTGAGCTTTGAGTCGTGCTAAATGTGGAATTTTAGGATATATTCCTAAGTGGCTATTGTTAATTATTTGATTGAGAAATTGTTGGGTATTGATTGTCGGTATCAAAAGTAAGTTGGTTATCACCTGAAAGAAAATACATGGGCTTGGTGAATTGGACTATCACCTGGAGAATGCATGTGAGTTCAATGGTTGAATATGTCACCTTGGCAAAGATGTCGCCTTAGAGAATGCATGTGGCTCGGAGACTTGGTATGTCCTCCTGGAGAATGCACGTGGCTCGATGATAGTGTATGGCATCGTAAAAAGGGCACGTAGGCTCGGTGATTTGATGCATCACTTTGATGAGTTAGCACCTAAGAGAAGGCACGTGGGCCCAAGCATCATAAAAAGGGCACGTGGCTCCGTGATCTGATGCGTCACTTTGGCGGATTGGTGCCTTAGAGAATGCACGTGGGCCCAGTCTTTTGGAATGGCATCTAAAAGGACACGTGGCTTGGTGATCTAATGCGTCACTTTGGCAAACTGGTGCCTTAGAGAATGCACGTGGGCTCGGTATTTCAGAATGACATCTAAAAGGACACGTGGCTCGGTGATCTGATGCGTCACTTTGGTGAACTAGTACCTTAGAGAATGCACGTAGGTCTAGTATTCGAGAATGGCATCTAAAAGGGCACGTGGCTTGGTGACTTGATGTACCACCTTGGCAAAGAGGTCGCCTTAGAAAATGCACGTGGGCCCAAAGTTTGAGGCATGTGGCTCAGAGACTTGATATGTCGTCCTGGAGAATACACGTGGCCTGACTTCTAGATATTCCATCGTGGGGAATGATTTGGATGACATGTAATCGACTAAGTCGATAAACCTTTGCTTTGTTTTGATGTTGTGAATTGATTGATTAAATGGAAATGATCGTGAGTGGTCTTGTTGGCATGTAATCGATTAGGTTGATTTGATTGATGCTTCGATTTGTGATGTGATTGCTTGGGTGCCTATTTGATTTATACTAATATGCAGGTGAAATTTGAGGCCAAGATAAGTCATCTAACTCATGTTATGCATAGGCAACCCTAAGGTGTATTAGTTTACTAATCAGGTCTTAGGGGGTAGAACTTGCTAAAACATAGTCTCATCCCGGTTTGGAGAAAACATTTCAGGACCCAGATGAAGAACCTGAGGAGAAAGAACTTGAAGAGGAGTATCTGAAGGAGAACCCCGAGGATGATCCAAAGTAGGATCCTGATGACTGTTGCTGTAGAATCTAATTGAGTAGAAACCAACATTTTTAGCATGGTTTGTATATGTACATGTATGACTGAGTCATTATAGATATACATAAGGGTATTGGTTTTCAGGTTCAATTTTCTAGTCCTACTTATATATCCTATTGCTTTATTGTCTGGAGATTTTTATAACTGCTTTCGTATGTGCTATTAAAAAGGAAAGGGTAGGCGATATGTAGTCTGGGATATTGCATTTTAAAATCGACCAAAGTTTGAAGGATGGTCATGTGACAGAGGGTTGGGGCATGACATCTGCAATGCCCTCCCCATATGCTACTTCTAAAGCATACACAGGCACCTCAAATTCCGGTATCGGACCTTCTCTTCGCCCATCACTATAACAATGATACCATGCCCGGTATTGATGGGGCATCCTTTGGGTTTTACCCACATCCACCCAAATGATGGATTTCACCATTTCGTACACCAGGCCTTCAACGTGCCCAGGCATCGGCATGTGGAACTTCTCCTCAGTGATTTCCTTCGGTAACTTAGAACACAAGGGATGAGGTAGGGATGCTGCCATCTACGAACCTGAAATGATTATACAATAACCATTGAGACAATGTCTCAGTAAGTTCTACCTCCTAAGACTCAATTAGTAAACCAATACGCTAACCGAGCTGCCTATGCACGCACAGGTCAGAGGATTTACATTGGCCTCAGATTCCACCTGCATATTAGCACAGTTTAATAGGCACCCAAGCAATCACATTACCAATCGATATCTCGATTAATCGACCTAATCGATTATATGTCAAACGGAACATTCACCAGTCATTTTTATTCAATCAATCAATTCACGACATCAGATCAAAGCAATGGTCAATCGACTTAGTCAATTATATGTCAGTCGGACCATTTCTAGGTCATTTTACTCCATACTATATAACCTCCAATAGTATACTTAGTCACAGAGCTATATTAGTGCTCTCAGGCGTCGTTTTCACCAACTAACATACCATCACCGACTCCGTGCGTTCTTTAAGGCGCCGTTTTCACCAGTGATATCCTCAATTACCAAACCACGTGTCTTTTATAGGGCGTTGTTTTCACCAAGGTGATGTATGTAATAGACAGCACTCGTGCATTCTTTAAGGCGTCACTTTCACCAGTGATATCCTTAGTAATCGAACCACGTATGTCTATAAGTCATGTACATTCTTTCTCTCTGGTGCCATTTTCACCAATGCGACATACCTTTATGTGCATTCTTTAAGGCGCTATTTTCACCATTGATACTCCCAATTACCGAACCACGTACTTGATTGGTCTCAGCCAAGAATATTCTCAATTCACTCTCACAATTCTCTCTTTCTATTCAGCTCATCAACGCATTAATGACGCTAAATAACCACACTCCACCATTTACCAATCAATTATTCAAATTCAACTCAATTTTCAATCAATTTAGGAATTATTCCTTAAATCGCACAATTAATTCAATTTAACATAACGTAGAGCTCAAATAAAATCAATTATTCAAATTCAACTCAATTTTCAATCAATTTAGGAATTATTCCTTAAATCGCACAATTAATTCAATTTAACACAATGTAGAGCTCAAATAAATAAACGGACTGCACCACGACAATTAGCATAAAATTTCGGTCGTCAACTATCCTAGCCTTATTTCCTAAAAATAAATAATTATTGAAAATTAATAAATAATTACAATAAATCCAATTTAGGCCTGTAATGTCTAATTGGAGCCTGAGACGAATCGGGAAAAATCCGGAGATGCATTCAATAAATAGTAGTATGAGTCTACTTGCCAATTACACAATTCAATCGCCTAACATGCATTATGATTAATTAATAATCACTAATCTACTCTAATCTAACCACCTAATCCTACTTAATTAACACTAATCAATCCTTAAGCATAATTAGCAAATTGACGGGAACGGTGCAAGGATTAGTGAGCAAAACTCACCGGAATAATGTGCCAGTCGGATCAAACTGACGGGAACGGTGTGGGGAACACTTTTCACTAAAGCAGGCCTAGGAACCGATGCCCGGAACACGTCAAAAACGGGCTTGCAAGTGGCTGGAAACCCACTTCTGAATTTGCTGCACAAGGCTGGAAAACAGGAGAAATCAACTTGGTTTGATGTGGTGAAGCTCGGGAATGAAGGAATAGACCAAATCGGGCCTAGAGGAAGACTCTTGGGGTTCAAACGGGCTCAAAAAAGACCCGACTAAGCAGCAACGGACCTAAGATAGCAGCTGCTGGGTGAGAGAGAGGCGGTCAAGGGGCAGAGGCATGCGGCAAGACGTGGCCGGGCAGGTGCGCACAAGGCGGGCAACGACGACGGCGTCCAGGCGGCTTCTCCGACGTCTAAGTGGTGCGACGGCTGCAGCTTCTTCCCTTTTGCTGGCTAGTCGTGCAAATGAAGAGGGAGAGAGAAGGATTCGGCCAGCAAGAAGAAGAGAGGGAGAGAGGATAAGAGAGAGGGGAGACATGGGCTCCACTTGCCCAATTTTTCCATCCTTTTGTCTCCTTTTGCTCGCCCATGAAGCCAGCCATCTCTTGGCTGTAAATTGGCCACACCAATAGCCCATATAACCTTTCAAATGGTCCATATATGGCTAGGGTATGGGGCACACAAATCTCCCAGCAAAAAGGCTTCAATTGGAATCAATTCTCTCTTGATTCTCTCTCAATCGACTCTCATAAATAAATTGATGTCTCATTGATCATCTTAGCATTTTTCCTCACCCCTATATCCATCTTGCATCTCAATTTCACCACCAAAAATCATCTTGGGCCTTGATTGAACAAAAACAGTCCTAAACCGACTTTTTCCCAAAAAGTCTCAGTTGTCAGAAAGATCTTCTAAGACTGAGTTGTGAGTCCTATAATTTATTGTGACATGACAGAGTCTTCAATTTCTGAAATAGGACTTAAATTGACGGTTAATTTCCACTCGGCGTGTATTCAGCGTGACCTAGGCTACCGGGTAGTTTTCAAAACTTTTTAGGGAAAATGACCTGTGGTCGATTTTCTTCAAGCCACTATGAACCCACGCGACTCAATGACGACTCTCGATTGTCGTTAAAATCTTGAGGATTCAAATACGAACACAAGATACCAAAACGACGGTAAAATCATATTAGTACCGGTTGGCGAGAATTTTCCAATTTAGTGGAATCACCCACGATCGGCCACACATTTTAGTCGAACAGACCTATCTCTGATCTCAAATCAATTTTATACTGTGCCGTAATGGCCTCTAAAGATGAGCATAGTCGAGAAGTTAATTCTTGGTCGAATTCTCAAGTCTATTGTCTTAAAATTCCTTAATGGCCTCCCTAGATAGTCTAGTTATCTCAAGAGTGATCAGCTTTGAGAACAGCCCTATAGATGCGTCAATGGAATGCCTGATTTATTCAGTAAAAAACAGGACTGAAAATCTAGGATGTCACACTTCTTGTTGATTGAAAATACATGTGCATGTAGAAATTACATAAAGTAAGTTTATCACTTCTGAATGTTTGTCATTTCATTTATCTATCATGAAATTGCCTCAAAAGTAAGTTTTGGAAGTTCCTGTGTTAGTTTGGAAAACAATTTGACCGCTAAGAATTTAGGAATTTCAATTTTTGGCCGATTTCACAAGAAAAATTATTGTCTGATATTCTGGAAACAATATGGTATTTTGCTAACTTGCAAATATTGTTGAGCTATTTGAATATGTTCCGGCCCATGAACCTAAGACCAAATATCGGATAGCACTTTTGTAATTTCCACCAAAACAGGCTCTTTTTTTTTTTGCCCAATAGATTCTAGTCGGTTTATTAAGTTAAAATTTTCTGATGATGGGCCTTAAATTATGCTTGGGACCGGAGGGATTCGTCGGCTTAATCCGTATAGTTTTTTTTTTGGCTAAAAGGCTGAATCCGTATAGTTTGTCTTTGCTAGTATCAAGGTAAGTGAACTTTCCCACTTTATGCTTTTGTAAAATTCGCATTACTTGGTTACTGAATGAATGAAAATTTAGCTATTTTGAGGCATGCTAATTTATAAAGTTGGATCAAGCATTGAATGGATTTTCAAGTCTGTTGTTATGCACATTGAAAATCATTATGTGAGTGAATTATTTTGAATCATATATTATCTTGTTGGATATTGACATATGGATATTGGATTGATGCTCATGATTGACCTATGTATTGGGATATGATCGATGTGCGCCAGTTTTGTTTTGGAGCTTAATCACAACTGATATGATTGTGGGGCTTAACTATATCTGATGTGACTTTTGGCCTTTGTCACCTGCCAAAGCGTGAGCGTAGTGTTCTAACATGAGGAACGGGCTTGATATATGTTGACACATTGATATTTACTTGAATGTTGTTGTTACATATTTTTCAAATAATTGGAACTCATTTCCTCCGAAAATATTTCTTCAAACTTCTCATAGTTGCATTTTCGATTGTTTAGGTATTTAGAGCTTCTAAAATGATCGGGGTTTCTTGGATATTGTTATGCCATTTTTTGCATGCATCATTTTTTTTTATTACTCAGTCTAATCTGAATTTGAGTGGTTTGGTGTTTTGACTGTTCCCTTTTCTTTTTAGAGGTTACATGATTGGCCGGCAGAAAAGAGAACAAAATCCTATTACAAGAATTTTGGTTTGAATTTGTAAATGTTGTCATGTAACCATCTTTATAAGCAATCTAAGCGGTAAGCACTTGATCATGTCATCCGATGAGTCGAATGAGTTGTTTCAATGAATCCATAAGACAACCGACTCAAGATTTGGCAGCTCTATAAAAGTAGGAGGTTTAGTGGAAATAGAGTCGAGAAAAGAAACAGAGTCAACCTTAGGAAAACTGATGGGTGCGCATAGGCCTCACCTCGGGAGAGGATTATTTGCACCCGCTTAGTAATCCTTTAAATCCCATTGGACTCATCTTGGAAGGTTTGCGACCATATCTAAATCATTTGTGATATTCACACAATTAGTGATAAATGGTATTGCATAGTAGCTTAATTGTGATTTTGACAACTGCATTGTCAAAATCTGTTTGAAGAAAAAATAATAGCAAGAAGAAGACGTGGGAAGATTTCTGTGTATATTGATTCGTATTGTAAAGTGATGTACAGATCAATCTTTATATAATACAAGGAGAACAATAAATAAAGAATGATTATATTTCTTAAACCTAAGTGTATCAGATCTAATCTTAAATTGACTAAAATAAATTATCTCTAGATCAGTATCATATCTTCCAACACTCCCCCTCAAGCTGGTGGCTTGTATATGTCCAAGACGCCAAGCTTGTCTAGGAGATATGAATGCTGTCTCTGACTCAAAGGCTTGGTAAATATATCAGCAGGTTGTTCTATGGTTCCGATTCCCCTTGCTTCAATTATTCCTTTTTGGATCTTCTGTCGAGTGAAATGACAATCGACTTCTATGTGCTTCGTTCTTTCATGTAACACAGGATTTGCAGCAAGTTTAAGTGCAGAATCATTGTCACAAAACAGCAAGGTTGGTCCCTTGACTTTCACTCCAAGGTCTAGAAGCAATCCTCGTAACCAAACTACTTCACAAACAGCCTTCGCCATGGATCGATACTCAGCTTCTGCTGATGACAAGGATACGGTAGATTGTTTCTTTGCTTTCCATGAGAGTAAAGATTCCCCAAGTTTGATGCAAAAACCAGTGATAGATCTTCTACTCATAGGACAAGTTGCATAATCCACATCACAGTAAGCTGTCATTTCCATGTTGCAATTGCGAGAGAGGATTCCCAGTCCCGGACATTTCTTCAAATACTTCACCACTTTCAAAGCAGCATTCATGTGAGACTGTTTTGGGCTATGCATGAATTGATTGAGTGTCTGAACAGCATAACAAATGTTAGGCCTCGTCATAGTCAAATAGATGAGTTTCCCAACTAGTCTCTGATAACTTGACGGATCCTTGAGCTGCGGATCATTTTCTGTAGACTGAAGACCCGCATCGTAGTCTGCAGTAGTTAATTTGACATTTTGCTCGATAGGAATGGCTGCTGGTTTGCATCCTGATAACCCTACTTCTGATATAATCTCCAGCACATACTTTCGTTGACAAAGAGAGATACCTCATTCCGAACGTGCTATCTCAATCCCAAGAAAGTATTTTGGTGACCCCAAATCTTTAATATGAAAAACAATATGGAGATTTTCTTTAAGGGTCTTCACAGCAAGTTCATCATTTCCCATGATAAGTATGTCATCAACATATATCATTAAGTAGACAGATGACTTACCTTTTGTCCAGGAGAAGAGTGCATAATCATGCTTAGATTGTTTGAAACCTACAGCTGTGAGTGCACTGGTGAACTTGGCAAACCACTGTCACGAGGCCTATTTGAGTCCATAAAGGGATTTACGGAGACGACACACCATGGACTCCCCCTGTCTCCGTAAACCTGATAGAAGATCCATATAGATTTCTTCATCTAAATCTCCATGAAGGAAAGCATTATGAACATCCATTTGATGTAATGACCAATCACGAAATGCAGCAATGGATAGAAAAGTACAAACTACGACATCCTTTGCTACTGGGGAGAAAGTCTCGTGATAATCAAAACCCTCTCTCTGAGTGAAACCTTTGGCCATTAACCAAGCCTTGTATCATTCAACAAACCCATCTGCTCTATATTTGATCTTGTATACCCACTTACATCCAATCAACTTGCGATGTGGTGGTAATACAATATCCCATGTATGATTGTCCATCAAGGCATGCAATTCATTTTTCATGGCTTCTTGCCAACGTGGGTCTTTGATAGCCTCATCATAATGAGACGGTTCTTGTTCCTCAGATACTTTACTAATGCAGCACATATGATCAGGTGATAATCTATGGAAAGATACATATGTGGAGATGGGATAATGTGTACCTGATGAATTTGAAGCCGCGCAAACATAATCTTTTGTCCATGTAGGTGGACGGGTAATGCGCCCAAATTGTCTAGGCATATGAGGCTCTAAAGTTGAAGATATCTCCTCATTGTGTTGCATTTCTTCATTATTGATATGCTCTGGAGATGTCACATCAAATTTTTCTGTATTTCTCATAGAAGAATGCATATTGGATTCATCCATGGAATTTTCACTAGAGGCTGAGGATGATGCTTCTTGTACATTTGGTTGAATGTACGTTTGGCTAGAAAGTGGATCTTCATCTAATATAAAACGAGTAGTTGGTAGCCCTATTGGAATTTTCAGAAGATTCCGACTTATCTCGGAAAGGGAATATTTCCTCATGAAAGATGACATCCCTGCTTATAAAAAATTCTCCAGTGGACGGTTCGAAAAATCTATATCCCTTTTGTAGAGTTGGATATCCCATAAATATGCACTGACGAGCTCGGGGACTCATCTTGTCTCGAGATCATACCGTGGTCACATAGCATGGGCAGCCAAAAACTCTTAAGTGATGAATTTCCGGTTTCCTTCCATAAAGCATTTCAAACGAAGTATTGCCATTAAGGACACGACTTGGCATACGATTCATCAAATAAGCAGTTGTGACTACACAATCCCCCCAAAAATTATTAGGAATAGATGCTTGAAATTTTAGAGCACGCGATACCTCTAATAAATGACGGTGCTTACGCTCAACAATGCCATTTTGTTGCGGGTATAGATACATGAGCTTTCATGCAGAATTCCATTTGAGGAGAAGAAAGCTTCACATTCATTGCTGAAGAACTCCCTTCCATTTTCAGTGCGGATGCGCTGAATAGACTTCCCAAATTGATTTTTGGATAAAGAAAAGAAAGTCTGCATATAATGGAAGACTTGGCCTTTTGACTGCATCAGAAACACCCATGTGGCTCTTGAAAAATCATCCACAATTGTGAGAAAAAAAAAAACGAGAACCATCACGATGTTGTGTGTGATAAGGGCCCCAAATATCAACATGGATTAAAGAAAAAGAACTCTTTGCACGAGAAACGCTATTTGGAAAGGGTGCACGAGTTTGTTTTGCTAGAGGGCAAACGGGGCAATGAGAACAAGGAAAAGAAACACTATGACCCAATCTTTGATGATTAAGGGAATTTTTATAATTGGTAGCAGAATTACACAATGACATTTTATTCAATTCAACATATGATAAATTGGAAATGCTGGGAACCTTGATCCATAAATATAGCCCTTGAGAGATACTACCCAAGCCCATCGGTCTCCCAGTCGAAAGGGCCTGAAATATACATTTATCAAAATGAAATAGGACTTGGCACGAATTCTCTTCACAGACTCGAGAAACCGATATTATATTGAAATTGAAATCAGGAACATATAATACGTTCTTGAGTGTTATGAGTGGGCTAAGGTTTACTGTTCCAATCATCATGACAATTGTGGAATTACCATTAGGAAGCTGTACTGAAGCTAGTGTGGATAATTTCTGGATTTTTGAGAAAAAAATTTTATCACAAGCAATGTGATCACTAGCTCCTGAATCAATTATCCATTTATCATTGGAAATTGAATTCATCAAGCAATATGAAATACCTATGAAGCTCCCAATCTTGTCAGATGTATCCAGTTTTTTGAAAGCCCTCATAAGTTCTTGATACTGCTCTTGGCTAATTGGCTGATTAGAATTATCAGCATGTTGACCTGTAACCTAAAAAGCAGTTGAGAAATCCTTTTTTCCTTTTTCCCCGGGCTTGCCATGCAGTTTCCAACAATTGTCGATTGTATGGTGCGGACGCTTGCAATAATCACAATATAATTTACCTTTGCCTTTGAAATTTCCCTTTGATGTTGCGGCATAGGTCGGTCCGATTGGCGTTTTTAAATAAGGATTCATCACTGCTTCGTGGGAGCCGTCGGATGTGAAGAAATTCTGCGAGCCGTCGAATCCAGTGATATGCGAGATCACGCGTGGACCGTCCGATGCTACTAAGGAGAAGCCTCGGTAGCCATCAGATCCGATTAATGGGTGCAGTGTTCGTGGACCGTCGGATCTTCTGGAGGGATCGTGGCCGTCCAATCCTCTCTTTAAATCATCGTTTCCAGAGAACCCTAAAATTTGTCCGCCGTGTCCACTCGTTCGGTCTCTTTGCCCCCTTTTCGCTGCTCCTCTATGAAGAGCGCCTCCATGGACAGCAAGTGCAACGCCATCTTTATGAGTCTCGGGCACAGCAAGACGCTGGCTTTCCTCCTGTATGGCAAGCTGGTAGATCCGAGCGAGCATCGGCGTCGGATCCATGGTAAGTATCTGCGTCCGAAACGAGAGGTAAGATTCATTTAGGGCGAGAAGAAATCTTGTGATTTTCTCTCGTTCACAGATGGCTCGGTACTGTTATAGGGTTGATTCCGGTCCTTCTAGTTTTTCTTCCACCGCTTCCAACTCATTCCATAATGCAGAACTTTTGTTATAAATACTGGCCACGCTCATATTTCCCTGTTTCAAATCTGAAAGTTGTTGGGTTAGCGAAAAAACTCGAACTCGATCTAATTTCCCGTACATTTCTTTTATATTTTCCCACATTTGTTTTGGGTCTTCCGTCGGCGGTAATCCGGCCGCGACTTCGGAGGTAACACAGTTTCCCATCCATGTTCGGACTAACTGGTTGCATTTCCGCCATAGTCGTGCCTGCCGCTCGTCAGATGGAATCTGAACGGTTCCATCGATAAATCCGTCCTTTTCTTTCGTTACCAATGCTCGCTGGAATTCCCACGACCAGCTTGAGTAATTATCGGCGCCGGTTAGTTGCTGGGCAATGAGCCATAGCTCTGGGCCGTCGGCCGTTGTGGTGTAAAGCGTGTCGCCGGGTTCCGGTCATCTGCTGGCGGCGACAATCGAATATGGAAAATAATCGGGTCGGGGAACCGGGTAGGGATTCGATCCCAAACCCGGATTACTTGATTCGGGCACACGATCCACATAAAATAAACCCAGCCCGGTGGATGAGCCTGCCCCAGGTGCGGTCGGTGAGCCTCCATCGGGTGGGACTTGTTCTCCGTGGGTTACCTGCGATGGCTCGTAGAACCATGGGTCGGGCGCCATTTGGACAGGCAGCCACTGGATGGACTGGCCCGTAATGGGTTGTCCCTGGTTGGGCTGGGCCTGAATGCTTGGCGCCTGGGTCAAATCTGAGACACTAGTCTCTTGCTGCATCGTTGATTCTTCTGGGATCCCTTCTTCCGACGCCGATGAATGGTCTTTAGGCATGGTGTCAGTAAGTATAGGAGGTAAGGAGAAACGAAGTCGTTTATTTTTCAAAGGAAGTTCAACTATTGATTCCTACACCGGAGTGCTAACCTTGTTTTGCAGGTTAGGGTTTCTGCAGCAACAAAGTGATAATCTATCAGGTAGGCAATTAGGAAAGAAGTTTGTGGAAGCTAGGTAAAGAGCGTTTGCTCTGATACCATGTCAAAATCTGTTTGAAGAAAAAATAATAGCAAGAAGAAGACGTGGGAAGATTTCTGTGTATATTGATTCGTATTGTAAAGTGATGTACAGATCAATCTTTATATAATACAAGGAGAACAATAAATAAAGAATGAGTATATTTCTTAAACCTAAGTGTATCAGATCTAATCCTAAATTGACTAAAATAAATGATCTCTAGATCAGTATCATATCTTCCAACATGCATAATTATTGTAAAATTGCATCATTCATTGTTTGATCTCACAGGGATGATGATTGTCACTTACAATGCCATGGATTTGCTCATCCCCTTTTATTTCCATTTCAAGTTTCAAGAATAGAAGAGAATGACGAATTTATGAAAAGGGAGTGCGGGGGAAGGGGGTGGTGTGGGATTTATTTCGATTTTTAAAGAAAGCTTATTATTCCGGTTCATACATATTCGTAAATTGACTTACTTTGGTTAAAGGTTTCATCTTTTATGTGATGAAAGGCCGATCATTCCCTAAATTCTGAATATAGATTTGGGATATGACAGCAACCATCGTGAAGTTTGTGATTGGTCGCTCTTATTACTACCCTCAACTCAGTTCAGATTAATTAGCCTATCAGTATACTTGGAATCCACGTATTTGGCAAGTAGTTTTCCACTTATGTAAATAAGGTTATGAGACAATAGAGACCAAAAACTCAACCTTCGATCTTAAAAGTGAAAGCTAAAGCGAAAATAGCAGAAGATTTTCTTTTTATATATTTGGTCGGCAGTTTTTCTTTATAATTAAGCCTATTTAGATATTGCGTGGACAATATACAATTGAAGATTTACATGCAGGTACATTTTCTACTGCTCTTTTCTAGAAGAGTACATCTAGTCGAGATTTACACTTTAAAAGAGATACCTAAATTATTTAAATATTCGATTATATTCGGCTACCAGCTGCAAAGCAACAAATTCATTTCTCAAAAAAGAAAGAGTAATCAGTAAAGCCACAAAAATGTTCGGAAAGAAAGTTATCTATGTAGGAAAGGGAACAGTTTCATGTTAATGTATGTTAACGTAAGAAAAATGTTAAAAGAATGGCCATTTTAACGTTTTAGAGGGCCTCTTATGCTGCATTGCGTATGGACAGTAGGGTTACCTTTTGTGCATGGTCCCTTACATTGAGCACCGATGAGCCCTTATTTTTATATTCATCAACAAGAATATTATGTTCGTGCAAATCTCTAAATGTTGCGGGTTTAACATTCAATTAGGGTTTAAACCACCATATGGGGATAAGTACACTACAAGTGCCAAAAGTTGTGTATGGCGCTCACTTTAATACCAAAAGTTTTCGCCGGCTCACTTAAGTGCTAAATTGGATAAAAAATGATCACTTTAGTTCAACAGCAAGAAATGCCAAACTGATTACGTGTCATTTATAATTAAAATTTTAATATGACTTCGTAAAATTTTTAAAATATCCAATCCACGTGACATTTCCACGTGGCATGCTTAGCACTGAAGTGATTGTTTTTTAACAACGACTAGCATTGAAGTGATCACTTTAAATAAAATTTGGCACTCAAATGATCACTTTTAATAAAATTTGGCACTTAAATAATCAATATTTATAACTTTTAGACAACATCGTTTAGGGGTTATATACTGACTAGGCACGCCAGTGAGCCACGTAGGATTGAGAAATTAATAAAATATAGCCACGTCGGATTTCCGGCAATCCAGACTGGAGTTGACACTTAAATGATCGTTTTTTTTTTTAAAGTAACACTTAAGTGATCCGGAAAAAACTTTTTGCACTAAAATGAGCGCCGTACACAACTTTTGCAATTCTAGTGTACTTACCCCCATTTCCACATTAGCATTAGAGTATGCAATTCTACCTATGGTCAACATAACAAACTACTCGTGAAAAAGTGTGGATTCCGATTGATATGCAAGCCACTAGAGAATGATTCGGAGGTTTTGCTTCAAGACGATCAGTTGCTAGATCCAGCTTTACTCTACGAGGTATGAGCACAAAGGAAGAAAGTTCGAGTAGAACAGAGAAAAAATGATTGAACATGGTTGATTTTCCAATCGAGGTATCTCACCCCCCCCCCCAAATGTGTGCGTGTGTATATGCATGTGTTGATACGCAGTGTACATTGGGTGCACGTAATGCAAAACTGTAAATTCTAGACAAACAAACAAATTTAATATAAAGTGATTATGCACGTGTATAAAGCTTAACAAAATCTCAACTTGATGCAATGACAAAGACTCGATATTTGTAATTCCTGTTTTGAAAAATACGGTTGAAATCTTAGAAAATCTAACGAACAAATGGACACGTGGTTCTTGATGTTACGGTTGATCATAACAACTAACACCAATAATAGTACTAGATCAACTCTACGGACTAAGATAAAACTGCACAACGACAATAATTCAATAATTCGATATGAGACCTTTTTCACTCTTAGGTGTTTGTTGCTATTATGATAGGGGACCGTCGCACTACATGCCTTGCTAGCCACATGCGAATTATTTGAACAGTTTAATTTAATTTTATTGATAGAGAATATCTTATTTGAGATTCTACTTTTATATAAAGTTAGAGCAAACATAAAAAGTGCAAGTGGTTGGATGAGGCTAGTCTGCGGAGAGGGCATGCATTGGATTTTCCTTTTCAATTTTTCATTAGTTTGAGTGCAAGTAGAAGTGTTTTCTTTAATTTATTTTAATTATGTTAAGTTTGTTGCAAGTAAGTTGGATTTCAATTAGGACAATTTGTACAGAAGAATCGGTGATGCTTAAAGTGAACTCATAATAGTGAACATTACACAAGGGGTCTGACGAGGGCAATTAATTTCTTGGATGTGCTATTCTACTTTTCATCAATTTTCACTTCCTACATAGTGCACTTGTATTGTATGAGCTACGTTTAGGGTGATTCAATCTAATGTTAGGGGTGGCTAGCACTTGCAAGGGAATGATTTCCAACATAAACAATGATCAATATGTCTAATTATTACAGAACTCTAGCTTTAGTTTAATTACTAGGAATATGCACAAATCAAACTCTTCTTCTTGAACTAATTATGAACTTGGATGCTTCTAACAATTTGCCTATATAACAGAAGCATCGCTATTCCAGCCATTGGTCTCATTATTGGAATGTTAGCCCCAGAAGAGAGATGCCAAAGGGGTTCGCCCTTGTTGAAGACAATACTATATCTTTCATGGCTTCACAAGACTTGTACAAAAAGTTCCAAGGATTATATCTCTGTATTGTCTTCAGTGTAGAAGATGGAAAAAAAGGAAGTATCTTTCGACATTGTACCACGTGTTAACAGCCAAAGGCAGAATGAGCTATCGGGAACTCTCGGTTCATTTGATACAGATCACATGTGGTTTCAACTTTTCATGCCAAATGCTCTGTGGAGATATTTGGAGGGAGCAATCGACTTCAGTCAATTTGACAACAGGTATCTAAGATTTAGCCTTGGTATTAGAGTAGCGGGTGCAATCGTGAAAAAGTTGGGATATGTGATGCAATCCAATCCACTAGAGGATGCTTTGAAGGTTGAGCTTGAAAAGAATCAACTAATGGATCCAGCTTCACTCCTTCAACGGGGGCGGAATTCACTGTACTATGGGAGCCACAGATGGAAGGCATTGTGCAAGAGACTCAAATATATGCATGGAGGGAGAGACTCGACATATTAGAAAAGGGGCATCATGCCTGGCTCATGTGTCTTCAGCATGGGGGTGCTGCGGCAGGTAAAGTAGAGGTTTTGCGAAAAGATTCGGAGTCATTTCCAAGCTATTTGTATTAGGGTTTGTGTGAATGTGTATGAGTAATTGATACTATCTGCGTGGATAAGATTTGCGAGTGTCTTTTTTTTATTTTTTTTATTTTTTTTTCAATTCCTATTTTTTCTTCCTTTTGTGGCCCAAAGGGCGGGCGGGGTAAAATCCCTCCCTTTCTATATTTGGGCTAGTTTCTCGCCTTGGTTTTATTTTTTTTTTCTCTTGTTTTAAATCATTTGATTAAAGATCCATTCCATAAAGAAATTGTTATTTGTATTATTAATTGAGCAAATCCAATGAGCTTTTACATCTCAAACTTTTTCCGAAAATAAATTATTTAGACACCCCATGCATATTTGTAGAATACACCATGTTCATACATAATTATAGGTGAACAAAATCGAAACTTGAGATAATGAGGATGATTCGCAAGTTACCGATCGACGTCTTATCTTCTAAATATGAATTCAAAATAATTCTCTAAAATTTATTGTCTTACCTTCTAAAAGAGGTTAAAATCTTCATATATTAACAAATATCGTGATGTTGCGGATACACAAGAAATTGATATTCCAAAGTTTAACCAAGTAAAGATATTATTTGCATGTAGTAAACATGATAGTACCATTTTGCTATACCTCTTGTCTTGTTTTATTGTACTTAAGCTTTAAATCCTAATTTTTTTAGCATTTAATACTAAAATGCTACAAATTTTAAGAAATTTATACAATGTTCTAGTAATTAAAAATCATTTGAAATGCTTGTACATGCTTACTTTGTTTGAAATATATGTGATCGTAAACGAACGAAAGAATTATATAATCAAATCTAGGGTAAAAGTTATACGTGATATCATGTGACTGATTTGAATTATATTGTTACATAATGCCGATAATGGTCAAGATTATGTTATTTCGTAATATTCATTAAATCATGGAAATAAATAGTTGGTGAAATACACAACATGAAGAATGTGATTGAGGATGCCCCTTCCTTTCAGCTCCATCACCATCAATCGATCGTCCATACCATCTCCGATCGGTGACAGCCGCCGTCAAATCTCCGTCGCCGGTCACCGCAACCTCGGCCGTGACGGAGCAGAGCGTGGACGCTCATCACCACCGATCGAAACTTCTCTTGTGCTCTTTCTCCCTCGCTTGGTGCGTGCGGGAGAGCTGAGGAGCCGAGCGAAGCCAGTTGCAGCCGAATATCTTCGTCAAGCAATTTCGTCGCTGAATTGATTCGTCGCCTTAGCTTCATCTTCGTGAGATTCTCCAAGTCTTTCAGTGTCTTCATTTATTAGCAGGTAATAATTCGGATCGGATCTCCCCAAGGTAGGAATCGATCATACGATTGGTCTGCGTTTGCCTTTTGCCGAGAGCTTCAAATTGTTATCTCGAATTGCTGATGTTATATTGCTCGCCCATTGATAGGAATTCGTTTTTGTAGAACACCTCACCCGTCATGATCACCACCTGTTCGACGTTTTGCCTCAGAGATGATAATGACGAATTTGTCTCCATCATTGATCAATCTGAGATTGCATAGCGTGATCTGGATGTTCCTGTTCAACATGCTGATCATATATTGTGAATTTTGATGCTGCATCCTTTGATGACAGAGCGTTCTCTTTCCCTTGGTGCTTCGGTTCACTTTGTCTCCTTTGGTTGTGTGACTGAATTGTCATCTGGTATAACAGTAATTCACTATACATTGGTGGTGAATAAATCACAGCCGAGCTATGTCGAGTTCAATCTCATTTTGATGCTCATAAAAGACCATTCCACCAAAGTTTGAGAAAGAGTCTTCAACCTAATTTAAATTCAAAATAAGCAGAAACGGTATAAGAAATGCTCAGGGATCGGAAGTTTAGTTAAGTTGACAAAACATGGATATGTGAAAGCAATTAAGTTAAGAAATCATGGACATATAAAAGAAGTTAAGTTAAGAAATGGCCATCGAACTAGTAATAATCAAAGGGAATTTAAGACTTATGAATAGAAGATATGCAGAGGAAAAAGATATGTTGAAATCATGCTCAAACCCTGCCAAAATTACTGCTGATTTCCCTTTGAGTATTGTTGTAACATCGATGTCAATGTCTCCATTCGAGCATCATTTGTACAAACTGTGATTAATTTCAATTCCAGCAATGTTAATGTCCTCGTAATCTTGTTTTCAGTTAATTTTGTTTGGCTTATTCCTTTGAGTTTAGTGTTCTTTGCTTTGATTTCCTTTATTCCTGCATCGCACCTTTAAATAATTCACAGTACTTCCACTTTAATTTCTGAGCAATTTGCTATTCCTGTCATTTAGATCGATTTCCATCAAACCATTTCATCCATTGCTTCCAGGAGCTATCACGCATACATGCACACAATCAAAGCCATCTTTGGAAAAATTGTCTGTGAGCAGTTTGATCACTTTAGAGCCAAGCTAGTATCAGAAAGTAAGCTTGTAATTTGTTTTCCCAATTGCTTGACAGTCTGATCAACTCACATTGAGCGAATTTGCTACAACAATATCATATAGATAAAACATGCTGATGTGCACAAATGATTGCACTATAATAGGATTCTATAGTTAGATGCCATCGATTCAAGAGGTGGCTCCCACCATGTGACAGTTTATCCTAACGAGGTTCAAGAGGTGGCTCCCACGGCGTTACACTTCGTCATGTGTGGCATTTTGTTTGCATTGTACACAAATGTCGGTCCATTTTTTATGCGCATGCGTGATGTCATCTGTTCATGTATCTCATGCTCAACATCTTACATAATGAATAATGATTTTTCAAGTAGGTTTGTGGTACATAAATATGTACTTGCTTTATGGTATTCTATAAGAGTAATGATTCCTGAGCCAAAGGAATCTACCGAATCTATGTTTACCAAATTGAGCTGGCTCTAGAAAAACTTTTTACATGTCTGCTTGCTAAATTCTAATTCGAAATCTGTAGTTTCTACTTTCCCCTTTGATATTAAGAAGAGCAGTGTACTAGACCTAAATTTGGTGATAGCAACTTGGAATTTTCTTTGCAGGATTTCAGTGCATAGATTTAATTCTTAGCTCATAAATCCGAAAATTCTCAATATGAATATTAGTATCTTTTGGCTTGATCAACACAAAAATATGAGAGAGCAAACTTGCTTCAAGTCATAGGGTGTGTTTGATTGATACCTTCCGTGACTCTAATAATGACGTATTCTTGGAAAATTGATTCAATAGTTATTTTATGAGTGGAGTGAATAGATGATATGTAAAGATTATCTGTCTGATAGTTTTACGAAATGAGACTATATAATATGTTTTCCCAGTTTAAAAAATAAGGAGAGGTTAGATAAAAAGGTATTTTGGTTTTATAATGTACCATTACTTCGTGAATTTTTTATAGTCAATTGAGATCTTAAAACAACCTAATTTTATTTTAACTCCTTTACAACTGTGGTACTCTATCCTCTTGTCTTCGTCAAAGGGTTTATTTGCTCGTCATGAGTTCACGCTTGATCAAAGGCTGGGGCACAATTACAAGGAGAAAATGGAGTGCCACAAAGGAAATGATGATTGATGAGGCAGAGAGCGAGGGTGATAGTCTCTTTGGACTGCTCTGTTTTGTCCGAAATTCCATGAGGTAAGAATGGAACAAGATCATCCATGAATTTTGAATGATGGCTTGGGTGTAGGGTGAGAGTATAGAGCTTCCATAGCCATTGACAGCTGCGTGAACAAGATTATCTCCCACTGCCAGTGCTTGTCCCTTCTCTATTTCGTCTTAAGAAACCCCACTGCTTGCCGTCGGCCAGGTGTTTGTGATTTTGCCTAAATGTATCCAGCTTCAAACACCCGCTCCTCCTACCCAAAAAAAAAAAACTACAGGTTTAAATGTTTTGACTACTATTATATCAATGCTCGGGTCAATTTAGATGGAGCAGGATATTCCATATACAATTTCATGTAAAAGGTTTTTTGGAGGATTGCTGCTATCCCTCGGTGTAATGCTGGAATAAAATCGGCATAATGTGATCATGTCTTGTAGACTTGTCCTCGCTGAGAGTGGTTCTTATTGTGCTTGGGCGGCAGAAAATAATCTCATCCTGTTGGTGCATACCCACGAGCATGTATTTGTTTTTCTTCCCAAACCTGTTCAGTTGTTCGTTTTTATATTGATATAGTAAGGACTTATGTTCATCACATGTTTAAAAAGTACCAACTATGGATGTAAAGTTGAAGTTAACTCTCAAAAATACTACTCTCTGGAAGACTCTAATTGAGCCAAACAAATCGCAAGAGAGACAACAGAGCATGGGGGCAAGTTTCTGTTGTTATTTGGAAATTGGTGAAGTTCTGGTTATGTTCCATTTGAGAAGGTTATCTTGTTGTAGTTTTGATTTTCTACTGCTGTGCTATCATTCCTAGAAAATATGATGTCGAGATGACTTTGTTTTCTTATGAATTAGAAAGAAGAAATGAGAAACAAAGTTTGAGTTGGATGGCCTCGATTCAATGCTAGCTGACCCCAAGTTTATAATGCATCAATTGTGGTGGCATAGATGGAAATATTCTTGCATGCTAGAATTACTTGGATATATGGCATATGCATAAGATATGGGTGATAAGTTTAAGAAAGATATACATGGGATTGTCGAAAAAGCCCATACCGAATCGATTCGAACCAAACCTCTTATTTCTGAGGGTTATTCTTTGTGTTCGGGTATTATTTGGAAAATCGAGTATCATAAAATATCCTATACTCTCCCAGATCGCTCCCGAATCCATCATTTGGTCTCTTGCTCCGAAATCTATCTTATCTGTCGGAGACTTTCTGGCTCCCAAATCCATTGTCTCCATTGCAGACTCTCCAAGATCGTTAAGCTCTCTCACTCCTGTATCTATCTTCTCCAAGATTGTGAAGCGCTCTTACTTTTGTTCCTTCTCATTGTCTTTGCGTGCTCTATGCGTCTACTCCTATGACTCCTCTCTCTCTCTCTCTCTCTCTCTCTCTCTCTCTCTCTCTCTCTCTCTCTCCCCCCAACGCCCCTCATCAATCCTCATGACTTCCACACAAAAGCGTCAAAGCAAACTCTCACATTCATGAGGAGGACGACAATCTAGTCCGGCTAAAGAGCAACTCAAACCAAATTATTTTGCTTGCTATCTACATTCCACTACCGTCAATTTCTCGTTTTTCTTCTATTGTTGTTCTTGTTTTTGTTTCATCACTGTTACATTTGCTTGATTCACGATCCAAAGGAGGAAATATGTCCATTGATCTTTGCATAAGTTCCAAGTGAGATTGATCATTGGAGGAGCTTGCTTTTGCTCCTTACCATGTGACGAAATTGGTATAAGTGAGGAGTTTAATTTGGAGATGTGGTTTTATGGTACTATAGTGGCCATTGGAGAAGAGGTAAAACCACAAAAATATATATATAAACAAAATAGGGTGATCGATAACCTAAATTGTATTCTTTTTTCGAGTTCTATTTGGGTTAGTCTAATCAAAAAATGAAAAAGTTGTGAAAAATAATCTAAATAAGGTAAGTAAGTCAAATCAAAATATGAAAGAGCTGTGAACTAACAATTTTTTGTTGTGAAAATGTCAATTCATTTAATTTTATTGTCAATTAATTTTAGAATATCATACTTTTCAAAATTGAAGATACATCTCCCCATTTCACAACCATTCAAATTTATTTCCAATTGCCTTTTTAAACATCTATCTCTTCTGCACACGATTAATATTTTTTCTCTCTTTCTTCCGTGTGCGTTTCATTTCTTTTCACGGGCATGCATGTGGTTTTGGGCATTGCACCATAGAAATCCCAACCGGCTTCTCTATTATTTTGGGCATTCCCACGTCCCGCCTGCACCACCACACGACCAGAGAAATGGAGAAGTGGTTTGCAAGCGCGACGTCATTGGCTGACGTGGCCTGCACTTATTATTAACCAATTGCAAATTGACACATGGCATCAGAGAAATAAATTAAAAATCCCCTAATCCACCTAGACTCTCTTCCTTCCCCTTCCATCTGCACGACCCCAACCTCCACCCGACCTTCAGCCATTGCCACCGGCGGAGTCGGAGTTGCCGGCGCCGCATCAATCCAGTTTGGCCGTCTCCTCCGCCCGCTACCTGAATTCCAAATCCGGCATCGAGGGCTAGATTTGGTCATGAGAGAAGCCATGGGTGAAGCTAATATCTCTCCTTCCACCACTCAACAGAGATTCCATGGATTGGAACCGTTGGCCTGGCCATGGCTCCGGATCTGGAGTCTTGGCCGCAAGCCCGTTGCTTTGCGTCTCCAAATCTGCAACTCAAGCGCTAGGACAGCGGAGAGGGTGGACGCGGACGTCGGTTGTCGCTCATGGCCATGGCTTCAGATATGGAGTCTCGGCCGCGAGCCCATTGCTCTCCATCTCCTATCTGCCGCCGGGACGATGGAGAGGGTGGATGCGGAGGTCGTCGTCGCTCACGGCCATGGACGCGAAGCCCACTAGTCTGCGTCTCCTAATCTGCCGCTGAGACGCCAAGACAACAGAGAGGGTGTGCGTTCAGTTCTATGAACGAGAGGCCGCCCATGGCAGACCGCTGCTCTGGATCTTCATATCTGTGGATGCGCGCTCGCGGCCAAGGCTTAGCCGCCTCGACGACAGAGAGGGTGGACACGGAGATCGGCCTGGACGTGTGACGATACCATCGCCCAACAGCTTTGATCTAGTTTGCTGCTCAACGGCTTTGAGCTCGAGTCTTGGCTCGTCCATGGCTGCCGGCGACGAGCTCAACAGCTTTGCCGCAAACCGTGATGGCCACGGTGGGGCGGTGGCTTAAGGACGGCAGCGGCGGTGGCTTGGGCGGTGGACATAGCCAAGCTCAGGCGGAGCAGAGGTTGAAGATGGAGTAGGAAAAGAGAAAATTAATAATTTTTTTTTAATTTCCACGTCAATATATATGTGCCAAGATTTAATTGGATATCAGCAAATAAGCGCGATATGTCAGCCGATGACAGAGAAACACCACCCCCAATCAGTCTCACTTTTCATGCTAACGATTGAAACGCAGATATTTAAAGAAAAGACGAGAAACTTTAGTACCAGCCAATGTAATGGATTAGCAATTTTCTATATGATTAAAATTATTATGGAAAGATGATTAAAAACTATCATGAAAATATAATCCAAGAGTAGTCATGGAATAATTTATTATGCGCATATGCTCATTGTTCGTGGAGCTGCGTGCCTTTGCTCTCTGGTAGCAAGCCGAGTTTGCTAAGCTCGGCAGGCCCTGCCGCCTCCTCTGTAATTCACTCGCCCCGCTCTCATCTGCTTTATTCCAATTTTACTTTTCTTTATTCCCCATCGGGCGAAGGAAACATTTCAAATGAATTGCGGTTTAAATTTCACAGGTCAGTCTCTAGGTTGCGTGAATAAGCTGATGAGTTTTATTAGCTTTTTATTGCCAATAATTTTGTTGAACTTATTTTGATTTTGTCGGTAAAAATTCAGGTGTCAATAGGTTTATCAAAGGAACATAAGATTATTATAGACGTTTGGATTGGATCATCGGTTTGATATTTTACTGAATACCGGATTTGGACACCAAAGAAGGTTTTCTTTCCTTGAAGCCAAGCAATCAATTAACAAAAAAAAAAATACTGGCCTCCAAGGACGACCAAAGGAATTTATGACGATAATAATAATCTATCTTATTTTGGCAAGTCATATTCATTAACAATTCAATGAACAATTAAATTGATGTAAAATAATGTCGATCAAGACGACTAATTAACATAGAAAAGGTTCACGTGCAAATAGGTTAGATCTATGCCCACGCTAGTATTGTTAAAACACCGAATAATACTCTTTCTTAAATAAAGTCATGTAATTGGATGTTAGAGAATATATAGAGAAGATCAAATGGGGAACAAACTACCCAAACAAAGTACCAAGTCTTGGGCAACTCATTGTTCATTTTTAACTTATGTTCCCTGATTCTAATGGCGTCTTCTTCTTCCAACTCCGAACTAGTTTCAAAGTCTTTGTGAGTTTCAAAGGAGAACATTGGCAACAACTTTGTCACACATCTATACGCAGCTCTTGTCCATGCTGGAATATCCTACTTTGATGTTCAACGAATGGAGAAAGATGAAGAGAATCTAATGATCATGGTTCCGAAGATGATCAAGGAATTAGACCTTCCAATCATCGTTTTCTACAAGGACAACACCTATTTGGAGTTGTGTTTGGAAGAGGTTGCGAAAATCATGGAGTGCAAGAAGCAAAGAGACCTCAAGGTCTTTTGGTGTTTTACAAAGTGGGATTAGATAGAGTAAATAGATTGAAAGGGAGGTACCAAACTGGTATTGAATATTTTTAAAAGAGGCTCCGCAAGGATGTGAGGAGATTGATGAGATGGAAGGACGCTCTCCAGGAGACGGGTAGCTTGTCCGGGTGGTTCTTGGATGATTAGTAAGTAGAAATTTTGCCACTAACTCTGACTCCCTCTCTCTCTCTCTCTCTCTCTCTCTCTCTCTCTCTCTCTCATCCAATGCTCACACAGCACAGCACAGAGCACAATTACGTTGCACAAGAAACAGAGAACCTCCTCTCCAAGCCTCCGCCTCCATCGGTTCACCACGTCGCTGGGGCGGCGTCACCTCAGCCCCCCTCTATCTCTCCACGTCCATCATCTTTGGGGAACGAATCTAGGCTCGCGACCCCAGATATGGGGTCGTTACCCTCGGGCAATGTTCACCTGAGGCTGGCTACGGCTAAGACATTCCGCTGTCTTTCGTGATAGGGGGACAAAAATAGAAAAACAAAGGTGCAACAACAGCTAGGACAGGCGATGGTGACAAGAACGCCACGGTGGCGGGCACATGATGGCCACCGGGGGGCGGGGGAGCGGGGCGGGCTGGGGTTGGGTTGGGTTGGTGTGGGGTCATGCAATGATGGAGATGGCAGGGCAGTGGCAAAGGCGGCAGAGAGAAGAGAAAGGGGCGGGGGAAACTTAGGTTGAGTTTAAAAGGGTAAAGTAACAAAAAACTCAAAATTTTGGACGTGCGAAATGAGATATTTGTTAAAAGAAAAATTGCACAAATTTCAAATAGTGTAGTAAATATCAAACACGGTACATAATACATAAACATCTGGCCTATTCTATTTTACTTCTCTATTCTATTTTCCTACACATATAGTTATAATCGAAGATGAATGAATATTAACTGTGAAGGGTGAACCAGTTTCTGTAAATTTGCTGTTTCTTTTTGTCTTGGATAATTGGCTACATTACGTCGATTGTTTGCCAGGCCTCAGTCGAAGGCAATAATAATTACGTATGGATTTTGCATCATCTCTCCTTTGTTCGTTCTTTACTTCTTTTCAGGAGCACTTCTTTTCTCCTTACGCATGTTTAACAAATGTCCTCGTAACATGTCTTAATTTAATACGGTGTCTTGTGACAACTCTGTATTTCTTTTAGCATTGGCACCCTCATGGCCTATGTGGATTGAAAATATGAAATTGTATCCTAAAATTTGTTACTGCTTGCTTCATTAAATTCGACAGCTTGGGCAGCTTATATTTTCCATGTCTCTGTCGTCTATCATGTTAGAATTTTGGAGGCCAAGATAATCAAAGACATCGTCAAAAAGATATCTAAACTGAAAATGTATGATGTCTTCCTAATCTTCAGAGGTAAGGATGTCCGTGAGAACTTTGTTAAGAGTCTGAATGAGGCCTTGCTCCATAAGGGCATAAAGACTTTCATGGATAGCGAGAACTTACTGATGGGCCAAGATTTCCCATCGAAACTGAAAGAAGCCATTGAACAATCTCGCATGTACATCGTCATCTTCCCAGAAAACTATGCTGAATCTTGGTGGTGTCTGAAGGAGTTAGTGCAGATCCAAGGGGAGAAGGACAGAACAAAACAGCTGCTACTAGGAGTGAAAGCCCGCACCAAAGGGTCCGGTCCGGTTCCTTTTTCTGGGAACCGGTTAGGGCTAAAAAAAACCCCCCCAAATCAAATACCGTCGCTTCACTTCACACTTTCACAGTTCTCTGAGTCTCTCCCGTTCTCTGCCTCTGCTCGTCGCCGACGCTACTCGCCCTCGACGCCACTGCAGGACGTTGCTCGCCCTTGATGCCGCCGCCAGACACCGCTAACCCTTGACGTCGCCGTCGGACGCTGTTGGACGCCAGTCGCCCTGCGCTCACCTCGCCATTGCCTCCCTTGACACCGTCACCCCTCAGCTTACCTCGTCGCTCAGCCGCTAGCCCTCGACGCCGCCGCTGAACGCCATCACCCCTCACTCGCCTCGCCGCTCGCCGTCAACGCAGCCAGTGGACGCCGCTCGTCCCCTCGATGGAGGCCACTCGCCCAGTCGCCCCCAACGCTGCTCGCTCGGTCACCCTTGACGCCGCTCAGTCAGCCGGCCCCGACGTCGCTTGCCCAGTCGGCCCCCGACGACACCCGTCGCTCGCCCAACTACCCCCGACGTTGCTCGCCCAGTCGTCCCCGAAGCCGCTCACCCAACTGCCCTCAACGTCGCTCACCCAGTCACCCACAATGCCCCTCGCCGACCCTCCCCCAAAGTTGTTCGCCCAACCGCTTGCCCAGTCACCCCCGACACTGCTCGCCAAGCGATGGTTCTTTGTTAGCGGACGAGAAGCGCGCTACATGCGAAATCGAGGGATCTCAACATGGAATGTATAGATGTTAGAGCAATGGTTCTTTGTTAGCAGGGGCTTTTTTAGGTTGACTTTGATGTCTGGATATGGTGGGGGGGGGGGGTGGTTTGATGATTGATGAAGAATTCTGAGTAACTCATTCGAGGGATGTGCACCTAGTTTAGTCAAGTTGAAGCGGAGGGATGATTATGCTTTCAGAATTGTGCTTGTTTAATTGAGATGTCGTATTTTTATTGCGTTCATCATGTTTGCTTTTGTGGATTTGATGTTGGAGACGTAATTTGTTTCTTCAAGTCGAGTTGCTTCATGTTCTTAAATGTCGGTTCCAGGTTGAATTAGTTTGTTGATACAAAACGGAGATGCATTTCTCTTGGCTATGAAAGGTTTTGATGTGATTGTCGTTGGAATTCATAGGGCCGGTTCATGGCAATAGATTGCCTGCAACCTCTTATTCGATAATTTCGAGTTTACAGTATTCTTCCGAAGCGAGTGCTGAAAAGGAGGAACCCATAGGTTTTTTCCTTTTTCCCATCTAATTTGTATCTTGACATATTGTGTAGTTCTTTGAAGGTGTTTGGCACAGGTCAAGAGAGACAATTTGGGAGAGAAAGCTGAACCTGGGATCTTTGTTGGCTACAGTTTAGTGTCAAATGCTTACAGGATCTATCAACCACAAACAGGGAAGGTGATCACTAGCAAGGATGTTCAATTCCTGGAAAATGAGAAATGGGACTAGACAAATGAGCCACAAGGCAAGCACAAAGAGGTCTCACTAGAACCTGATGAGCTGGTGGATAATGTTCCAGTTAGAGGTACCAGATCTCTGACTGATATATATCATAGGTGTGGTGTGGCTATTTTGGAACCTGCACGTTATGAGGAAGCTAAAAGCGATCAAAGGTGGATGAATGCAATGAAGGAAGAGTTGGCTATGATAGAAAAAGAACCAGACATGGGAGCTAGTGGAGAGGCCTGAAGACGGGAAGGTGATTGGAGTAAAATGGGTTTTCAAGACTAAATTTAATCTTGATGGCTTAGTGAATAAGCATAAGGCCAGGTTGGTGGTGAAGGGATATGCACAGGTTTAGGAAGTTGATTTCTCATAAACCTTTGCTCCCGTGGCAAGACTTGATACAATTAGAATGATTCTTGCTTTGGCAACTCAACAAGGATGGAAGGTATATTAGTTAGATGTGAAATCTGCATTTTTGAATGGAGTGTTGTAGGAGGAGATTTATGCTGAGCAACCAGAAGGCTTTGTCATACCAGGCCAAGAGGGGAAAGTTTATTTACTGAGAAAGGCTGTCTATAGCTTGAGGCAAGCTCCCAGAGCATGGTACAGTAAGATGGATGAGCACTTGCTGGGCTTAGGTTTCAAGAAAAGCTTCAGTTGTCTACTCTATATGTCAAGAAGTTAGTATCTGACTTAGTGGTGGTGTCTCTTTATGTGGATGATATGCTGGTGACAGGGAGTAATAGTGCTCAGATTACTGCATTTAAGCAAGAGATGATGAAGATGTTCGAAATGACTCATCTTGGTGAGATGTCATATTTTCTAGGAATGGAGGTTAGGCGGACTCAGAATGAAGTTTTTATTTGTCAGAAGAAGTATTTGAAGGAGATCCTAAGGAGATTCAACATGGAGGAGTGCAAAATAGGGGTGAGCATGGTTCGGATTGGGCCGGTCCACCCCCTAACTCTAAGACCAACCCACACAGTGCTGGTTCTCAATTTTTGAGACAGATGACCGACCCTATTGAGCTTGGGACCGAGGACCGGACCAACCCAATAGGTTCGGTCCGGTTCCAGGGTCAACCCAAAATCAACCGATAATTTTTTATTTCATTTTTTGTACTTCTTAAAAAAGTGATTGATGACCGAACTGACCCAATGGGTTCGGTCCAGTTTCAAGGTCAACCTAGGACCAACCAATAATTTTTTATTTCATTTTTTGTACTTCTTGAAAGGGTAACCAAGGATCGTACTGACCCAATGGATTCAATGATGAGTGAGGTCAGTTAAGAAAGGCAAGCGATGAGAGTTAAGTAGGGTGAGCGTCGAATAAAATGAGCATCGAATGTCGAGCGGGGAGTAACAAGCCAAGCGAGCATCGAGCGACGAGCGGCACGAGTGACCCAAAGCGAGCAAGGCGAGTGTCGAGTGGTGAGCGGAGAAATTGTTTCTTTCGATTTTGGAAAATTGAAGACTAAGAGGATAAATAAGACATAAGAGAACAAATACTAAAGGAGGATTTCATAAAGTGCCTTTTTAAACGCCGTGAGGACTTCTCACAAAAATATTTTCCTCCTTCGTAAATTATGACTATTGATGCCGTAAAAGACATTAAAAACCTAAGTTATTAAAGAACAATGTAAAATTACTTGAACTTCTCACTAAAAAGTTGTTTAATATTGTTGATGCCGTTTATTTTAAGGTTTTCTCTATATAAATAAATATATATATATATATATAATCGGGGTTAGTCCGGGTTGAACCGACCCGGAACTCTCAAGACCAAGGATCGACCGCATAGTGCTGGTCTAGGAATTCTAAGACCAAGGACCGACCTAGTCTCCGTGGGAATCAGACCAAAACCAACAGGGTTGGGCCGATCCATGGTCGGTCCAGGGTTGACCCTGGACCGATGCTCACCCCTAATGCAAGAGTGTGAGTACTCCAATGGGTCATAAGGAAAAGCTTCAAAAGAAGGATGGATCAAAACCTGCAGATGAAAGAGTTTATAGAAGTTTGATTGGCTGTTTTATGTATTTCACTGCAACTAGGCCAGACATCATGTTTCTTGTAAGTATCTTATCTAGATTTCTCAATTGTGCAAGTGAGTTGCATATGATAGCTGCAAAGATGGTGTTGAGGTACTCAAAAGGTACTCTTTCATATGGGATTAAGTTTTGTAGAGTTTAGGAGTTTAAGTTGCAGGGGTATTCTGACAATAACTGGGCAGGATCAGTGGATGATATGAGGAGCACTTCAAGTTATTGCTTTACATTTGGGTTGTCATGTTTTTCCTAGTGTTCAAAGAAGCAGGAAATAGTGGCTTAATCAACTGCAGAAGCTGAGTTCATCGCAGCTACTACAGCTATGAATCAAGCATTATGGTTGAAGAAGAAGATGGATGATCTGCATATGCAGCAAGAAGAAGACATAAAAGTGTTTGTGGATAATCAAGCTACTCCGGCCATTTCACAGAATCTAGTATTTCATGGAAGAACAAAGCATTTTAAGGTCAAGTTTTACTTCTTGAGAGAAGGGCAAAAGGCTGGAAAGGTGAAACTGGTGTACTATAGATCAGAAAACTAGATTCCAGATATATTCACGAAGTCATTGCATGTTGGTCGATTTGAACTTCTCAAGGCAAAGCTAAGAATGTGCAGTACTTGATCCAAGAGAAGAGTGTTGATGTATCAAGACTACACTATCTGTTTTTTTTTTTCTTTGTTTGGTTTAGTCAGTTTGTTGATGTCCTATTTTCTAGGACTTACTTTATGGTTGTTTTACTTGGTCAATCTTATCTTGTGGGAGCAGTTAGTTGCACACTTTTTTTCTTTCTTTTGTTTGCTATTATGTTAGTTTGTTGTTGGTTTTGTGAACCAAGCAAACTGTTAGTAGGCAACGTGGGTTTATGGTTAAGTTTTAGTATGTATTGAAGCATTTTTCAGTTTTCTGAATAACAAAAAAAAAAACAGCTTTTGCTGTCAACTCCTTTTCTGTTCTTTCGAAAACAACACGATTTGATGCAAGCCAACTATTCGATAAAATGTCGGAACCAAGCTTCGATTTTGAAAGGGTCGATTTAAGCTCGATTATTGTGATATTCATGTGCTGTGTTGTTCAATGTTAGCATATATCGGTTTAGGGAATTATTATTATTATTTTTAAAAAAATAAAAAAATCCAAAAATTTCAAAAAAAAAAATATATAAAAGTGATAAATGGTATCAAATTAAGACAAAAATGACATCTATGAACTTTTATTAATTTTATAAGGTCATTTTTCCTAATTTAATGCTATTTTGATATTTTGTAATCATTTTGTAAATAATCCATTTTCCGTATATTAAAATTATTTAGAGTAATTTCATGCATTTAGAGTAATGTCATGCACATTTAAATCCTCATTTTGCTCATGGGGGTCCTATCCCAAGGCGTAATAACAAGGCCATGTAATATTATTTACCCGACTTGTATTGAGTTTTCCTTTTCTGCATTTATTTTCAAGTTATTTCAATTTCTCTTCTAAATTATGTTAGGATTAGTCTATATATTAAGGAAAACAAACCTACAAAAACATTTGTATGGAAACTTAGTAGTTTCATAAAGATTATAATTGGTAATTAAGATTGTGTGACAATTTAGATAAACAACCTTCCGAGTCAGTGGTACCACAATAGCATTAATAAAAACATTGGCGTAAACAAATCCCCATTCCTAGAAATCTCTGGTTGCGTAGGAATCGAGACAACACTCCCGTGTCTTGATTGGTTTCAAGCCGACCTCAATAAGCTAGTGGCGACTCCTAAAAATACATAGGTTGTTAAGAACTGAAATACAAAATCCAACGTCATACAAGATATGGGCTTGAGAGAGCCCGCGTCTAATCCTAGGCCATTGATCCATCTTTTTAGGCAAATACCCCTAAACCTTCTTTCTTTTTCCCAAGACGGAAAAAAAGAGGTCGCGACATAAGAAAAGTTAACAGGTTCAATATATTTGAACTAAAACTAAGGATTATGCCACGTAAAATAAACTTTTGCGACCTCCTTGGACCCTCCTGCAGTTGTGGAGGCTAATGACCTACTAAGTCTAGATTTAATTTGGGCTCTCCCAAGCTCATCAATTCGCAATTTATGATCTAAATTTTTAACATGCTCTAATTAGTTTGTGGTGGATTGATTAAAAACCAAATAAAATATTAAGAGAAATATTTTATTTATGTGCAATAAAAAAAATCAGAATTTGGGACTTAATTATACTAGTTAATCAATTAATACTCCTTCAAACCTAACCTTATTTAAACCTCAAGTTTGATTTATTTATTTTTTAAGGATATTTCATGCATTTTAAAGAGAAAGATAATCAAAAACCTTTTTTTTTTTTTTTTACTTTTCCTAATTTGAGAATTTTTTTCGAAATTCTTTTGAAATTTTTTTTTTTTAGATATTTTTTTAAAATATATGTTTTCATAGTTTTTTATTCCGAAATTGGGACTCGGGCTCGGCCTTTGAGCCCAGTCCGAATGTGGGCTGCCGCTGGTCTTCAGCTTGGGAGGCCTCACCCATTAAGAGGCTTTCAAAACACGAACTGGGCTCAATCTTATAGAATTAAGCCCAACTCCAACAAACCGAGCTCGACCCAAAGCTAAGATAATGGGCCCAAGCCAGTTAGACGTGCGACCCGGGACCGACCCCGACCCAACCCAGGCCGACCCGACTAGTAGCCCCTCGCGTTCCCCTGCTCCCACGCAACGCCGACGCGGATGGTCGTGGCGACGCCGCTCGTCTCGGCTTGGCCGCACGCTTACTCCGCCGTCGCCTCGGCCAGCCGCACGCTTACTCCGCCGTCGCCTCGGCCAGCCGAAGCTGAGAGCTCGGCTTCCGCCTGGGCCCCCGTTTCCCGGCCGGACCCGACACCGCCGGCCGAGGGGCTCCTCCCTCTCGGACATGCGCGAAAACGGTAGAGGGGGCGGCGGGGAGGCCTCGAAACGGCCAAACGGCCGACGCCCACAAGCGCCAAACGTCACCGAGGCGTCTCGACCGGCCGAGATGGTGTCCGGACAACTCGATACCGTCCAAAATAAGCAGGCAAAAACTAGGTCTATCTCGGGCATTCCGTAGAACGAGCACGCTGCTGAAACATCGGGTTTTGGCTCCATCGGGACTCAAACCAAAGGCTGAAGCTTTCGCGGAGCAAACAACAACAACACAGCAGCCAGACGAGGGAGAGATGGGGCCGGAGTCCGCATGAGCCGGGCGGCCGCGAACTCCGGCCCGACGTACCCAAAACAGGGCAAAAACAGGGGCTGGCTTACTGGAGCTGGTTTGAGGACGTCGGCGAGGATCGGCGGCTGGCGTACGGGCGCGGTGGCTACCGGAGAAACTCCCCACTCTCGCCCTCATTCTTCGCGTTCTCGATCTCGATCTCCCTCTCTCTCGGATCCCTCTCTCTCATCCCCGCGGATCTCACCCTTGGGCCCCTCCTCTTATGGGGCCAGACGTCCCGTGAGGGAAGGAAGAAGAGAAGGAGAGAAGGGAGAGAACAGGGCCGGGGTCAGGCCCCGCCCCTGAGTCCCTTTACGTCTTTCTAATTTTTTTAAATAATAATTTCAAATTTTTACATTTTTAAATTTTTATCTGAAATTTAGTAAAATAAAGGGAAAATAAAATAAAATAAAAAATAAAATTTAGTTGATGCAAATAGTATTAATGACTATGTGACGTAAAACTCTTTTCTTATTAAGGCCAAATCGATCTCTAATTTTCTATACAATTTAATCGTAAATATTTAACCAAAATTTAGGCATCAACAAAAACTTGTTCAAATTGTCAGCTATTTAATCAGCATCAATAGAAAAAAAAAAATAGATTGTTAACGCAAGTAGGCTTTGTCCCTTCATGTTCTTAAGATCCATTTTTAGGAAGGAGCTAAAAAAAATGATCTTTTCATGTAAAAGCGTTCTTAAAATGATTTTTAAAAATGCCAGTTTATTGTGGTTTATGAACACATTGTTTCTAGGAAACATTTTAAAAAGTCTTTAGAATATTCATGAAATGACCAAGTAATATATGGTTAAGTGTATTGATGCTTGTTATAAAAAATAATTTTTGACCATGCATAATTTCATCAAAGAAGGCCAGAAATTTCTATGGTCTCTAATTCCTAAGCAGAAGAACACTCCGAACCTTGTGTTAGTTTTTCGTCTTTGTCTACCAATGAGTTATTCTGAAAAGGTGGAAGAGGGAAGCCACTAGTTTTTGATTTCTAATCGCACCAGCGTTTATGAGCCCATGTTTAAAACTAGCTAACGGATCTTGGAGGACAAAAGGTGGAGGTGGAAAATTTAGAAATTCAAAAGGGGAAAAAAAATACTATGATTGATACGATATGTTTGAATGATAATAATATAAGTCTAGCTAATATTTTCTATCATTATAGTGATTCGTTTCTTTAAAATTCCATTTACCTACAGTCCCCTTTTACTCCTTTAAAGCAGCTAAGAGGTGTCAGCCTCATTTAAGTTCAAGATCTGCAAGGTTACCAGAGGAGGGTATCTCTCTCTCTCTCTCTCTCTCTCTCTCACTGAGAAGGCAAAATGAAGAATGTCAACAACAGCAACACACGCCTCATCCTCCTCCACCCTTACATCCAGACAACAGCAACACACGCCTCATCCTCCTCCACCCTTACATCCAGAAGCAAGGAAGCTCCAATCGCCTATGGCTCCTCGCTTTCATCTCCTTCTTAACCACGGCCTTTGTCGTCACCCTCATTTACATCAGAGAGTATTCCACAACCGCCGCCACCTCCGCCGCCACCACCACCTTTCCCTCTGCCACGACTGCCTATAGCAACGCGCCTCTGCCATCGACCGTTATCAACACCCTCCTTCACTATGCATCCAAGTCCAACGACTCTTTCCGCATGTCTTACCCCGAGCTCAAGCCCATCTCAGACGTCTTAAGGACATGCTCCTCCCCTTGCAACTTCCTAGTATTTGGCCTCACTCACGTGACCTTCCTCTGCAAAGCCCTCAACCACAATGGCAGGACCGTCTTCATCGACGAGAACCGCCACTACACCGCATGCGTCGAGCAGAAGCATCCCGAGATCGATGCCTACGACGTCCAGTACACGACGAAGATGAGCGAGATGCGGGAGCTCATGGCCTCCACAAGGGAGCAGGTGCGTAGCAAGTGCAGGCCCGTGCAGAATCTCCTGTTCTCCGAGTGTAAGCTGGCGATCAACGATCTCGCCAATCACGCCTACGAGGTGGACTGGGACGTCATTCTCGTGGACGGGCCCCGCGAGGAGTGGCCCAACGGGCCGGGCCGGATGTCGGCGATATTCACGGCAGGGGTCCTGGCGAGGAGCAAGAAGGGCGGGAACCCGAAGACGCACGTGTTCGTGCACGACTTCTGCGGGGAGGTGGAGAGGGCGTACAGTGAGGAGTTCTTGTGCAGAGAGAACTTGGTGGAGTCGACTGAGAAGCTTGGTCACTTCGTGTTGGAGAGGATGGATCCTAGCAGCTTCCAATTCTGTGGTAACCGCACTCTACGGCTCCATCACCCAGTTCACTAGTACATCATCCTATGTTCACCGTAATCAAAACGATTTAAGAAAGTCAATAATTTATCCCACAAAGCCTTCGGTTTCCTGGATGCAAAATAAATTTTGCCAAGCAAATTGCACCAGTCATTGGAAATCTCCAGTTGTTCACTTTGAAGGATTTTCTAATCTCTTTGAAAGCCTGCTAAGGTATAGAGAATTATCAATGAACATTTTTAGCGTTTTCATCGTGACATGAGCTTTGAGCATTCGTAGCATATTGCTTTGCGAACTTCATTACCATATTTCCAAATGCAACCACAGACCACTATGTGATGTGCTAAATATATGTCCTGGCAATAGTTGAATGAGGTTCGCTTGCATGTACACGTCAGTAAGAGCTTAATTCCTCCAAGCATTTCAGTTCTCAGAATTTTAAGGAATGACTGTAGATCCTGGAGAGATTAAAAATCCAAGGACCTAAAGTCTACCTTAATTAACAAATGACTACAGAATTCCAGTAAATTGGCCAAAAAAAGGCTTAAAAGTAGTATGACGTGCTTAAAAAGCAAGACAGGTTTTCTTTCCTTGGATGCTAAGCATCAGCTGGACCATATCCATTTCAGAATGAATTGCAGCATTGACCAAAATCAAGCAAACCAGTCCGTCATGAACATCATCTTAATGTGCACTCATTAATTAGCCCTCTTCCAAACCACTAGCAAAGATACCCAGGATTCGCCAGGAAGTAAGAAATGGTCTCAGTCTCCTTACTCATGCTTGAAGGAGCATCCCAAGATCAAGTAATCAAAACAATAAGAGAAAACCCAATCTATCAAAAAGTGACAAGAAAACTCTCGCTAGAAGTACACCTATAGCATGGAACAGAGATGAACCCAATTAAGCTCATAAAGCTTGAGAAAATAATTATCACATTAATTTAGCCAGAGAAACACCACAAGCAGCCTGCACTTAATACAAGGTAAAGTTCAAATAAAAAATAAACACTACAGTCGCAAGTCAAGATGTTTTCAGTAATATATTCTACAACAAAACTTTCTCCACATGACATGCTCACTTCACTGTGAAAGAAAGAGAGACCTCTATTTTCCATGTGTGCTTTTGACCTCAAAAAACATTTTGGCCAGCATAGCACAAAAAGAATCAGACAAAAAAGCACTACAGTAAACTTAATAAACCAGGCCCAACTTTGGTGCCTGCTACAGCTTAATATTCAAAAAAATGATTGAGTGGAAGAACCATTGGCTGAGATCCTCACTACATCCTCATCTTTAACGTATAATGGAATTCTTAGTCCCAAGTCCTTAAGCTTATCGACCAGACCATAAAGAAACTCAAAGGTCAGTTTCGACTGTGCATTGAGCTCATCTCTCACCTGCGGATGAATCTTGAACCAATCTCCCAGCATCTTGTGCATGTGAGAACGAATCATCCTCCACGGGACAGGGTATTTTTTGCAAAACTTGAGATACTCCACCAGTAACTCTGCCTGGTCCAGATGTCCATCTTTGTGGCTTTCTTCACTTCCAACTATCCAGTCAACAGTTCGATACCCTGCAAAGAGAGCCGGATTCTCTAGGAGAGTCTCTGCTGAAAGCACGCCATCAGCACCAGTTTCTTGTAAGCAGCTCTCTACATCATCCATGTGCCGTATGTTTCCATTGGCGAGGACTGGTATATTTAGAGCGTTTTTTACAGCTTTTATTGCTGACCAGTCGGCACGAATTTTCTTCCCATCTTTCTCATCTCTTGTTCGTCCATGGACAGCTAAAAGAGAGCATCCAGCTTCCTCTAGCATCCTGGCATAGTTAAGCGTATCCTCCAATTTCAGGAAGACTCTGATTTTGCAAGAAACAGGGACATTCAAGTTGAGGGCTAGCTTCTGTACTAGGGATTTTACCAAAGGAAGGTTATCCATCACGAATGCCCCATAGTTTCCTCGCCTAGCAATACGCTGAGGGCACCTGTAGAGTGCAAAATTACCAACAAAATTACAAACTCAATTTTATGATATAACACAAGACATCAGTTGCTCCATGTCACATAATAGCCTACAGAATGTACAATCTAAAACAAGCCCCACTTCATCTCAGTCTTAGATGATCTTCCAAATTCATTCAAAAGTTTTTCACGATCAAGCAAGTATCACATCCTATTGGATCATCACTATGGTGTGACACTCAATAAGGGCTATGACAGTTTGCAATATATTGAGCAAAAGGCCCAAAAAAAAAAAACACTTCAGAAGACGAGTTAGTCAATAAAATCAGTCAAATATCTTATGTATTTTATGCAATCAGAGAAAAATCCTTTCAGTAACAACATATGACATTCTTAATAATTTCGGTGTGTACCAGCCATATAATACATTAACTAATAATATATCATGTTATGATAAACTGATATATGTAAACACGTTCAAGATGATGGATCAAATGTTACCCCAAATTTATATCAACATAATCACAATAAGGTTCCACTCTCCGTGCAGCTTCCAACAAAATGGCTGGATCATTGGCACAAAATTGAACAAATAATGGGCGATCCTCCTGCCAATTCAAAAAAATTACAGAAAAATTACATTAAAAAGAGGAATGTCAAATTAACAATATATGCTTTTTCATTCTAGAAGAGTTGTATGAATCATCCAAGTCATCTATAGTCAGTCACAACTAAAACACCTCGATCTACTTGCATGAAACACACTGAATATAATAAATCAAAACAAACTACCATGCGACTTTAACATTCATCCAAAGTGATATCCACAAGTGCTAGGACAGAATAAAAATAACAGCAGATTCAAAGATGCAGATGAATGTCCAAGCTAGACAGAATGCTCCAATACAAATCAGCAGCAAAAGCCATTTTTTCACCTTGGCAATAAAATGTAATAATTCTTTTGTTCATATGAACTACATTACAATGTCAGATCAGTTTTTGGGAAAAAGATATCAAAAGAGTTTTCAGATTTTTATGAAGTGAATTAAGGCCCAAAACAAATCAGAGGGTGCGAATTGATAGATCTAAGCATTAGACATCCAATAGTACATTTTCGGGGCAGGATAGGATGTGATGTACAGATAATTAAGCTAATTATGTTGGGAACCTTCAAGTATGTCACACTGGGAAATAAGACTCTTAGATCCAACTCTTCATTACCAAAAAATCCCAAAAATATTCCAAAAATCCAGACAATTTGGAACATTATCTGCAGGACGAGTCCACTGGATAATTGCTAATAACATAGAGATATCTTCTCCAATACACAACAAATACTGGCAGTATAGCAAATTCCAAAGAACTTGTCCCATGCGCATACATTTTTTTTTTTTATAGAAATTAAAAGCTTAAAAGTTTATCAAAGCCAAAGAACTTCAGAATGAAGCTCATAGTAACAATATCTGTATTTCGATTGTTCAGCCAACAAAATAGATTGAAGCGTACAAACAATGGCTCCTGAATGATTTGCCTGGTTCTTTAACCCCAAGTGCCACCCATTAAGCTAATCCTAGTAAAAAGAAGACAAGTAAGGGAAGGAACAATGTCCTCAAATATACCATTTTCATAGCCAGAATCTGCATGCGAAACAACGTTGGTCTTGTTTTAAATTGGATCATCATTCTTAGAAAAAATGCTGGCCAATGAATCAAAGACTTAACGACACGATGAAGTTCTACTTTGCATGGGTTGCCACATTGAGCAGAGGAGGCGCTTGTGGATGAGGGTCTCTTGGACATGGATTTGTGAAAGAGTAGGAAGAATAGGATTTTAAGACTTCTGTCAGTGTCTATCATTTCCATGTAAACTTCAGTTGCTTCTGCATTTTGAAAAATCCTTCTTTTTGCGATAACCCTCTTCCAGCATGGTAACAGGGTGGGACAAGACAAATACCAACCCCCCCCCAAAAAAAAAAAAAAAAAAAAAAAAGCAACACGAAAAAGCAAGAAATGTATCTTTTCCCCGTGCCCATTTAAACCACTCAAACAAGGCATGGATATGAGGACCACGAGGAATTCATGCCCTATAGCCATCCCTATCACTTGTTATCCTGACAAGAATTGAATTTAGATGAGTATGGGGCAAAGAAAAGCAATTGCACAAGAAATGTTTCCTTGAATGATTTTCCTGGTTCTTTTAAACAACAAAAGTCATTCGTTCTGAATAATCCTATTCAAAAGAATTATAATGGGAAGAACCATCACTACAGTTACATATCATCGACAGAATCTGCAAGCAAAATAATATTAGGAATATTCTTGTTCGGAATTGGACCATCATTCTTAAGCAAAATGATGGTTGATGACCTAAGATTTAACATACTGCTCGCTGATGGTAAAAAATAGTGAGCACACTTAACACAGTCTCGACACATGTTATGATGGGCCGGCCCCCTGTGGATAAACAGAGGTTAAGACTAAAAGGGCTGTGAACACCCTATCTGCTTTTACATATCTCAAAAGAAAACAAGATCTCCTCAGCGACAATTTAGTTGGCTACATTGAGCACATCATGATAGAGATTCTCACATAAAGGAAGCACCTCTTTAATCGTATTTCTAGTTGCATATTCCAAGAGCCATGGCAATTTTAGTCAAGTTGATTGCAGCTTTCTAGCACCAGAGCTAACAGTTCTTACCAACACAACACAAAACATCTACATGAATGCTCCACCATGTTACAATCACCTCAATCAGCCTCCACCCAGTGACCAACTTAAGCCAGCTAAAGCAAGTCTAAACTGCAATCAATGGTGGTACGTAATATTCTCTCCCGAGGACAGAATCATGCTCCTTACACAGAGCAATGGCGCAGCAAGAAACCGCCGCATCACAAACCCCCCCCAACCAAAAAAAAAAAAGAACGCAACTTTGACAAGATTTACCTTGCAGGTAGTGAATTCCATGCTCCTGTACTTCTCATTCTCGGTGAAGATCCTGGAATGGAGCATAGGCGTGTAGGCCGCCTCGGCGCCATACTTGCGACACAGCATCCGGAACGGGAGCTCGGAGTTGTCCACCATCGGCGCCACTATCAGCTTCGGCCGGCCGAGCCCCGCCCAGTGAGCCCACGCGCGCTCGGCCCTCGGCCCTCGACCCGGCGCTCGGGCACCGGCTCGGCGACCCGTTGGGAAACGGGGCGGCACCGTCGGCCGGTTCGCGGTCTCGGGCTCGTGGATCGGAGCAGAGGAGGTCGTCGTCGAGGTCTTGGGGCGGTGGCAGCTCGGGAGGGGCGGAGGAGGTGTGGAAATCGGCGGAGGTCTGAGCGAGAGAGGAGGCGGCCATGGCGGGTTTCGGAGGGGCTTTGGCGGCGGGGAAGAGAGAGAGGATGAGGCCGTAGGGTTTGAGTTTCATGGGCCGGCGACGGTAGCGGAGAAGAGGCGGCCGCCCATCGCCGCCGCGGCCTGCGGCGCTCCGTAAGGCTGTCGCGGAAGGGTTTCCTTCCTACAACGAATCTGAAAAGTTGCGTTCAAGGGAGATGGGAAATCAAGTAATTTTTACGAAAGATGCAGAACGAATTTTCAAAGAATTACTTTTTTTGGTATCATATGTGAAGGTATGATAGACAATAAAATTTAAGAATATGTCAATCGGTGTTTCTCGGACATTTCTTAATTATCCTTTGAAAATATAAGATGCTTTTTAAAATTAAAAGTCTTCTGTCATGGATTGTTTATCGGCGGTCCGCTTTAAAATAAAGCGAATCTATACCGAAAAAGCAAATAGAATTTGGAGATAATTGAGTAGTTTTTGAAAAAAATCAAATCATCATCAATTGAATAATCTGTACTATCCTATGAAGTAAATATAATCTCTCGTTTCTCAAGAATCTCAACTATTTTTTTCTTCCCCAAACGTCCTCTATACACATATTAAATCAATGGACAAACATATAAGTTTTAACAATTTTGTATAGTCTTACCCAAGTTTTAATATTGCAGTATGCATATTTTTTATGCTACAACAACCTTTGTAAAATATTTTAAATCTTGAAATATATGGATGTTTCCTCGTATATTCATACATTTCTTTTGTAGGTAGTGTGTTCTATCGATATTTTCTTTTCATAGTTAAATGGTTCTTTAGTAATAAGGTGGTTTTCCTCAATCTTTCAAATGTGGATTTTTCCATACTAGCAATAGGTATGCGTAAATACAGCGCATAATTGTAGGGATAGAATGGCAATTCCGTAAGTAAAATAGTAATAAGCATATGATTTTTTTAATTCTTTTGTATTTTTAGCAAAGGCGAGTAAGAAGAGGGAATTTCTATGATCCCTTGAAAATTTTATCAACCGTCCTAAAATGTCGTCCCCCTCATGTGTGTTTTATTGTACTTCCCATATAAAATGTAGTAACCCAAATATTAATTATGCTCTAGGATCCGATCTTAAAAAGTTTTCACTAAAGGATCCAATCTTTGAAAATTCATACAAGTGCCTCATGAGATGAAGATGGATTGACAACATTTAGTCAGGAGGACTTTTTCTTATTATTTAGGATTTGAACAATGAACTGCCTTGATTTCAATGTCCGGAATCAAGCACGATACTCGGTTCGAGCTCTATAGACCGTGCATCAAACCTCCTCATTGAGTTCCGCTTATTTCTTAAATTATTTGGCAATTAATGTCATGACATCGTGTATATATTGATTATTTGTAGCCATTCTATATCATCCAATTATTTGAACATGATTATGAGGTGTTTTCCATTTAAAATGAGTGAAAAACTAGCCAATTACCATCCATTTACAAGTAGAACCATACCTTCCATTAGAGCAGCAATCGCAGGATGCAAGAAAAGGGATCCCACATAAAGCAGCTAGCACTTGCAGCAAATCATCAGATCTTGAATTCATGCTTCCCAAACAACTGCTGATTAAGATCAAGAGATGGACCTGAACCATAGACAATTTCTTGTTGGAGATTTATCAAGCAAAGGGCCATAAGATGCCAAGGTCAAACTATAAGAAAAATGTACTCCCCCACTCAATGTGCAGTTCATTAGCTGCCTGGCTATTTTACGCAACTTCAACACTTTTTCCAGCTATAAAAGAGTCAGAACGCAACTTTAAAGACTAGAAACTTTTCCCCTTTAGTTCATGAATTTCAATCCAAGCTATTCACAAGTAATTGGTCTTCAAGAAAATGCTTGAAACTATACTTCCCGCAATCTCGTTTAACCCCAAGCCTGCTTGCTTCTTAGGTAGACACGCCTTTTGCTCCATGCACAGTAGAGCCTTTCCAAAAGAAAATATTGCGCTTCTACTCAATTTGTTCTGTTAGTTCTGTTGGGTGAGATGAAAATATCACAGCATTAGTTCACAATTCTATGTATTACAATGCTAATAAGTCGCAATTGACCAGCGTGATAAATTCATTAGTAGTCCAATGACCTGATTGCAGTCAAATAATTATAGAGTATTTAGGAGTAGTAAATTCACTAAAGTGAAATTTATTGCTCCAGCTCCCCCACCAACAATTATTGAGTAGCTAGGAGTAGTAATTGCATCTTTCCGCCCAGGTTAGGAATACATTAGGGACATCAATTGCAGTCAGCATGTTAAAAAAAAAAAACACACACACACACACACACACACCTTAACCTTCATAAGTCAAGAATGCAATGTGAATATCATCTGTTTATTTTTTGTTTGAAACCAGGGAGGGGTTCATGCATGTGGTGGTGGAGCGTCTGTGCATTGTTAGCTTTATCAATCGAACAACCTTTGTTTTGTTGTTACATGTGAGTGTCTAATTAACGAAGAGGTGGTCCTTTTTTGAGCTTTGTCTTTTTTCTCTGGAAAAAAAAAAATGAAGACCAAAAGCAGAGGAAGAACATGGGTAGAAATGAAGGAAGAAGTGACTTTTTTTTTTTTCTTTTCAGGGCTTGTAATTTTTACTCATTTTTTTGGGACAAAAGTATACATATTATGCCTGTTGAAAAAATCACATGCTCGCTAGTCTACAAATGTTTGGCCAATTGGTGAGTTTAAATCCTTACGTGAGTCTGATTTAGTTATTTTAAATCATTATTTGAAGAAATGTCCATTTAGGCCATCTTCTAATGAAATGACTTCACTCTATGCTCTTTTTGGAAATATTCTCGAATAATAACTATCAAGCCTTTTTGTTAATAAAAAAATAAAAAAGGTAATGAAGAAGTCAACTCTTTAAATATGAGCATGTGGAAGGAACAAGATAGTGGGGGCCACTTGCCCATCAAAATCAACTTCGATAATTCAATTGTTAATAAAAAAAAAAGAATAAAAAAGGCAATGAATAAGTCAACTCTTTAAATATGAGCATGTGGAAGGAACAAGATAGTGGGGGCCACTTGCCCATCAAAATCAACTTCGATAATTCAACTCTTTAAATATGAGCATATGGAAGGAAAAAGGTAGTGGGGGCCACTTGCCCATCAAAATCAACTTCCATAATTTTCTTTCCAGAGCAAAGTTGCAAGGGAGGAAGCTAGGACGAAAGTGAGCAAGTATTTCCTGGTGTTTTCGACTAAGAGAAAACGGTAAATAAAAAAGGGTGAGATATCATCAAATCACATGGAGCATCCAACCTTAGTAACAGAGACTTTTGAGATATCATCAAATCACATCAATACACTTTTGAAGTGCCATTTTTCATTAAAGTCCAAACGGAAAAATCCTCTTTTATACTAGATAATTTGAATAGACAAAGACTTTCTTATGAATTTCGCATGAAGTATCCAATTGTGTTGAAAAAGACTTGCACTTTGATTTGATTGGAAGTAACATCGCCGAGCAGGTGGATTCCTGAAAAAAGCATCCAATGAAAAAGCCCCACCCAAGCAAATAAAAAATAAAAATCCTTCACTCAAAATTCATAGAAAATAAGCTATTGACTCACCAATTAATCATTTAAATGTGATCTTCTAGAAAATTTCTCATTTCTTTGAATTTATACATTTGAACCAATTGCATTATTTTTAACTGGATAAAAAGCTTAATCTATTTCCATTACAAAAGGTTATAAAATTGTTTGACGACCATTGCTTTATGAAATGTGGGGGAAAAGGGTAAAAGATTACATGTGCCTCTCTACATTTGGTGCGTGAATGTATCAAATTCCTCCTCTGACACTTGTTGAGCGTACCATTGTTTAATTATGTATTGTGATGAAAAATGTATCATTAACTCTTTTAATTTATCAACATGTGATGCCATGATATTTGGCTCTAAAAAGTCAAGTAAACACAAGCAATTTTTGGCCCAAATATAGAATGTGCTCCATAGTATCAAGCATTTACGCACAAATATAAGTTAATGCAACCTTAGTTAGCCCAGGTGAGGAAAATATGAATATTCACATCTCGACAAAATAATATAAACATGCACATGACTCTCTCATACCATTCTTAAACAAAAGATGGCACTTAAAAATATCAAAATCAATTAATGCGGAAAAATTAAAATTGTATCCAGTGAGCGTTAAAAATCTATTTCTCGACTCATTTTCTGAGGATACAATGAGTTTTTTTTTTTTTTTTTTTTGGACGAAGAGGATACAATGAGTTGAATGAGCACAAATTTGTCAACTGTATAAACTCCTAAGAAATTAAGATCAATAATGTGAAAGATATGACTATTCATGGAAGATGAAATATTGGAATGGAATGTATTAGAATTGCGTCGAGAATGATATTTTTTTTTGTTGTTGTGATATATAATTTCATAGCTAATTTTTTTATACGCTCTGAATAATTTTGAACTTTGGCAAATAAAATAAAGTCACTTTCCGGTTTTTTGTGAGCCACAAAACAAACAATATTAAAATGAAAATGAACGAAAGAAACTTCTAGTCCATTTGTGAAAAATTAAAAGAAAAAATAAAAATGAAAAAGAAAAAGGCTCTTTTCCTGACGCAGTGCGACGTTCGACGTTCCTGAAGCATCGATTTCTTAACCAACTCGACGATAAAAAGCATCGCTCATCGCTCGAAACGAAACAGATTTCCATCTTCCAATGTCGTCGTCGTCGTCGTCGTCGTCGTCGTCGTCTTCTTCTTCGGAAGCAAAATGGCGGTTCGACGTCTTCCTCAGCTTCAGAGGCGAGGACGTTCGTCACGGCTTCCTCGCCGACCTCCACAGGTGTCTGCTTCATGACGGCATCAACGCCTACATTGACAGCGAGGACTTGAGGCGCGGGGACGAGATCTCGCCCGCCCTCATGAAGGCCATCGAGGAGTCGCGAATCGCCGTGCTCGTCTTCTCCGAGAACTACGCTTCGTCTTCGTGGTGCTTGGACGAGCTGGTGAAGGTGATGGAGTGTAGGAGGCTTAACGGACAGCGGGTGCTGCCCGTGTTCTACAGAGTGGAGCCGAGGGAGATTCGAGGGCAGAGAGAGAGTTATGGCAAGGCATTGGCCAGGCACGAGGAGAAACTGGGAAAGGGTTCTGAGAGGGTGGAGAAATGGAGGCAAGCCCTAATCGAAGCGGCCAATTTGTCCGGTTGGCATTATGACCATGGGTAATCACAGTGTTCCTATTCGACCCTGTAAAAGAATTTGGAATTCTCTAATTTTATTGATACATGATGGCATTGATTAATACGTTAGACTAGAGTGATGTTTTGGACTATAGTGATTGTTTACTTTGCGTTAGCTTTAGTTAGTTCAGTGGACTGTATGTTTTTGTTTATTCGCCTTCTTTTTGCTGCTTTGTTTTGGCAGAGATGAGACCGAGTTCATCGAGAAGATCGTCAAAGAGATCTCAACTACAATAGCACGAGTACCCTTGAGTGTTGCCAAGTATCCCGTTGGTGTAGGTTGCCGGGTAGAAAAAGTAATGCCGTTGTTGAGTATGGGCTCGAACGATGTTCGGATGATAGGAATATGGGGAACTGGAGGCTTAGGGAAGACCACTATTGCTAAAGAGGTCTATAACAGTATTGCAAGTCAGTTTGATGGATGCAGCTTTCTTGCAAATGTTAGAGAAACTTCCAATAGACCCGACGGCCTAGTTCATTTGCAAAAAACGCTGCTATCTGAGACATTGTGGAAAGAAAATTTAGTGGTCTTAAGTGAGGATAAAGGCGCTAATCTGATACGAGATAGGCTTCGCTGCAGGAAGATTCTTCTTGTGCTTGATGACGTGGATCATGGGGGCCAGTTAAATGCATTAGCTAGAGAATGTGCATGGTTTGGAAAAGGGAGCAGGATCATTGTTACGACAAGAGATAAACATGTACTAACTTCTCGTGGGATAGATCGGGTATATGAAGTTAAACCATTAGATCGAGATGAAGCTTTTGAACTTCTGAGTTTATATGCTTTTTCAAGAAACCAAATGAAAGACATAAGCATGGATCTCATAGATAATATTTTGGGCTATGCAAATGGCCTTCCCTTAGCGATTGTGGTCTTGGGTGCCTTTGTACGTGGTAGAAGTAGAGGGGAATGGGAGAGTACATTGGAAACACTTACTGAAAGTCCTAATAAAGATATAAATCGTGTCCTCAAGATAAGTTTTGATGCGCTGGACAACAATCAGAAGGACATTTTTCTTGACATTGCTTGCTTCTTTAAGGGGAGAAAAAGGGATTATGTAACCAGAGTTCTTGATAGTTGTGGTTTAAAGACTTTAATTGGGATGCAGACTCTAATAGAGAGATCCTTAGTAACAATTGAGGATGACAGCACAATACAAATGCATGACTTGATTGAGCAGATGGGTCAGGATATCGTTAAAAATGAGTGTCTAGATGACCCTGGGAGACGGAGCAGATTATGGTGCTATGATGATGTTTTTGAAGTATTGTCGGAGGATACGGTGAGAGCTTCTCATGAAACCGTCGATAATCTTGTCTTCTTTAATTTACATGCTATTACCTAATCACAGTTGGTTATTATTGATTATTTTCTTTTCCTTTATAGGGCACCGATGCTGTTAAAGGCATAGTGCTGGACTTGTCGACACGAGAAGTGCTAGACATCAGTCCCAGTGCTTTCACGCACATGAGGAGACTGAAATTGCTCATACTTTTGAATACACGATACAACGGAGGTCCTGTACATCTTCCTAATGATTTAAGGTGGCTTCAATGGTCTCCATGCCCTTTATCCACTCTCCTATGTGTTCCAAAGAAACTTGTTTGCCTTGACGTGCATAACGGCCAGATTAAGGAATTTGGATGGAACTTAAAGGTACGTCATAAATGCTTTAGTTGACGGTTTTCATTTTCAGTGCATTCAAATTGAATTTATCAAAATCTTGTTCAGCTGTGTTTTTAAATTTGCAGCGTTTTAAGAATTTGAAGTTTCTGAATTTTAGCCACTGTAAGTCGATGATTTGTGTTCCTGACCTTTCAGAGGTGCCAAATTTAGAGATATTGAAGTTAAGTAGGTGGTTGAAGCTCAAGGAGCTTCCAAGCACTTCCAAGCTACTAATATTAAATCGAGTGATTTACCAACTCCTCATGGGTTAGGTTGCCATCTAGTGTTAGTTTTTCTAAATCTTATTTGATTTAATGACATTTTTAATAGTTTTGAAATCACTTTCTGATTTAATAATTTACTGACATCTAATTTGCAGATGTTATCGACATGTTGAAGTTACCAACTCTTACAAAATTTACTGAATTTTATTTGAGTCCATTTACCAATGTTTAATTAATTGTAACTCAAACAAGCTGGAACTTTCCCAAAGCAAACGTGGTAAATTAAGTGAATAGTTGATACTTTTGAAACAATCAAATAAAAATTGGTAAGTGATTCAACTAGGAATGTGTAACTTAATCACCACAAATCATGGTGACTGTAATGATGTCAGTAATATTCAACATAATTGGTAATTTCATAAAAGAGTGGTAATATTAACATGCTAGTAGGCTTTCCAAATTAACCTTTGTAAACTATTGAAACAGTGGGTTCTTCTTAAACAATTAAATAAATATTAATTAACTCAGATAAGAGTTGATAATTTTGGATATGAGTTATTAACCTTTTCCAGTTGGTAAGTTGCCACAAATGTCAGTAAATTATCGGAATGGTTAGTACCTTTGAAACAATCAAATAAATATTGATAACTAATTTAAATATCCGTTGGTAGTTTCATGTAAGAGTTCTTAAATTAGCTCTGCATATAATTGTTGGTAAATTATTGGATTAGCTGGTAATTTAGGAAATAGTAGGTAAATTAGTATAGGACTTAGTTCAACTCATCGATAACTTCAACAAATAAATATCGGTAAATTATAGAAACAACTTTAATTTTTATAAACAATCTAATAATCATTAGTAAGTGGACTCAATTAGCAGTTGATAATTTTCTAGAACATATAGTATCTTAAAGGAGTTGTTAAGCTGACAAATAAACATTCATAGACTATTAAAACAGTTTACAATTTCAAAACACTAGAAAAAACATTGGTAGTGATTTAAATAAAAATTGGTTATTTTATTAAAAAAAATTGTAAATTTAACACATTGGTAACTCAAACAAAGAAATGTAGTATAGAAAAAATGGTTGGTGATTCCAAAAATGAAATAAACATCAGTACAAGGACTCAAACAAGAATTGGTAGTTTTATATAGTCAGTTGTAGTCCAAATGTTTTTAAAGACCCTTTCCATGAGAGAATTGAGAAGGCATGGTTTCATAACTCCTTGAATGAGGTAAATCACATTTAAGAAATAATAATACTAATTGATCAATTATATTCAACTCGTGTTTGACATATAAATAACGGTAATAAATTAACAAAAAAATTCATCCTCACACCTTGCAGCTTGTACTAGAGTTGACCGTAATTCTTGAACCCATTTACTATAGAGAACATATCGTAAAGATCTATATAATTTTGTGTTTGTTTCTTTCCCTTGTTTGATATTTGAGAGAATTTATAAATCTAGAATATCCTAATCCTTTTTCTTTCATATACAATGAAAGGAGTTTAAAGAAGTGGTTAATGATAGATTAATTACATTGTCATTTACAAATAAATGAATATAATAAAACTACTCATCATGGGAAAAAAAGGGAAATCTATAATTGGAGAGTTTTATTACATGACTATGTATATTTCATTGACAAATTAACTCTACATTTGAGGCCCAGACGTTTATTGCATCATCGATCCAAACTCCTTTGCGGCTTCATGTTGGGTGGAAACAAATCACCCAACTTGGTTGATTGAGGGGATGAATCTAACATGATTACTTTCTTGGCCCAATCACTTCGGCCATTCCATGGCCTTCCATTCAACATAGGAAACTGGCCTCAAAAACGAAAATCAGTCGATTAGAATATTGGGCGGTTGGACTTATTTATAGCCGGGTCATGTGAAACCAAAAGAAACGGGCAACTGGCCAGTTCGATTAAACGCGTGGAGAAGACACTACTTATCGACAGTAAAGTTACGAATGATGGTGAAAAATTATTCAGTACAGTTCCTCGCTTAGTGATTTCCGTTGTGGTGGGGCTTTCCCATTTAAGATCTATTCGAGTAAGATACATGTTTTTGGACTTTGGTCGAAGCTCGTTAGGGAGACCAAAAAACCAAAGTCCTACTCATTTTTCCAAGCCTCGCATGGTGGGCACAGGTTATTGCCGAAGTGCATCCAAGTGATGGACAAGTCATTCGAGGCCCGAAGTTTTAAGAATTGTACTCATCGATATAACGGGTCAAAAACCAAAGTCTTCCTCATTTTTTTTTTCCAATAATCGGTCACTATTTTATGTTTAATAGTCATATCAAACGATTAGGAGTCACATTTAACGTAAGCCCTTGCCATGAGTAGCTTTTCATTTTCATAGCTATTTATATTTGCAGAACTTAATGACTGCACTGATATGTTTTTGCAGGATTTTAGAATGTTGAAGGATATCAATGTCAGTGGATGCGATTTCCTGACTCGTGTTCCTGACATTTGGTTGGCTCCAAATTTGGCGGGATTGTTTCTTAGTTGGTGTAAAAGCTTGGTGGAGGTTGATCAATCCGTCGGATATCTTGACGAGTTAGAAATTTTATCATTAGAAGGTTGCTCTAATCTTAGTATCTTTCCTAGCATACTCAAGACAAAATCTCTTTGCATACTTAATCTCTCTGGTTGCTCTAAACTCGAGAAGTTCCCTGATATTCCGGAGAAGATAGAATATCTAAAGGAACTTCCACTAATGGAAACGGCTATTAAAGAGCTCCCTGCATCCATTAGTAATCTTGTCTGTGTAGAGTCTATAACTATTAGGAATTGCAAAAATTTCGCAAGGCTTCCATCTAGCATTTATAAATTGCAAAATCTGGGCTATCTGGCTATTACAGATTGCTCCAATTTCATCACATTTCCAAAGAACTTGGAGGATTCAACTCATCTTGATGGCGGCTTGGGATTCCCAAATCTAGGCAGGCTAGATCTTCAGGATTGCAATTTATCAGGGTTAGATTTCCTCGAGGGTTCTTCCAATTTTCCCAGATTGACGTACCTAGATCTTTCAGGGAACAAGTTCACTCATACGCCGAGGTGCTTCCACAAATATGATAATTTGAAATACTTGCTTCTGAAAAATTGCAAGCAACTGCAAGAGATTCCTCAGCTTCCATCAAATATTGGGATCATAAGAGCAAATAATTGCAGATCTCTACAAAAACTCCCGGATTTTTCGAGTCTCTCCAACTTCTCTGAAGTTGACTTCTCTTCATGCTGTGGATTATCACGGAAAGTGTTCAATCTGGCTGGTGTGTCAATACTCGAGGTCAGTCTCTCTCTCTCTCTCTCACTCACTCACTCACACTCTCTCTCTCTCTCTCACACACACTTTGAATGCTGTATGACAGTATCTCCGGAAGACGGGGCAACTCGACATTCTCCTAATTGGAGGAGAGATGCCAGGATGGATTCACCATTGTGAAGAGGGATCTATATCTTTCACGGTTCCCAAGGATCTGTATGACAAGTTCTTAGGACTTGCACTCTGTGTGGTTCTTGGGCTGGAGGAAGGAAAAGAGGTCACTTTTGTGTTTGAGTTCCAAATTTTTGTCAATGGCAAAATGATGAGTTGGATTAGAAGACACTTTTGTTCACTGGAATCCGATCATGTGTGGCTTTTCTATCTTCCGAGCACAGCTCTGTGGGAAGTAGAGAAGTATCTGCAAAATGATTCGAGTCATTTTCAAGTTCAACTTCACATTGTAGACGTAAACATAAAGAAGTGTGGGTTCCGTCTAATATGCCAGCAACAGGAGGATGATTTGAGGGTCAGGCCCCAATGCCCTCATCCAATAGAAATAGATTGGAATCCGGCAAATTTGTTTCTCAAGGAAAGAAGACTCAGAGGAAGACAATTTTAATAGACACCAAGGAAGAAGATAGTCCAATCAAAATAGATGGAGAGGAAAGCTGATCAACTTAACAAAGATAAGATGGTCTCAAGTATGGTTCCACTGGCACCAACTATCATATGTGTTGGCTTGCGAAACATTCCTGTCGAATTGGTCACGACTGGTTGAGGAGTTGATTCTAGGGGAATCGAACTGGGTGATTTAGATTCCAATGCATTTTGCTTTTCCATTTTCTATTTTTTTCTGTCTCTACTAGAAATTTTTAGATGTTTGCTCCGTAAATTTACATTGAAAATCACAATGAAATACGGGTTTTGCATCATGCTATTAATACTGGACATGGTTGAGGAACTATTCCTTACTCTTTCTTTATGAGTTGTGATGCAGAATGCATTAATCCAAACTTAAGCGGATGCTTGTTGAATGGCCATGGTCTTCCTAGTTTCTGTGAATGTCACTTAGACCTTTGTCACCTCTCTTAATCCAATTAGTGATGCTAATGCTTCATACTCTAAAATTCTGAAATAGCAAGTTTTGCTCAATCTGATATGATCTATATCTTTAGGAAAGTGTTGATCTAATTGCGTCAAAAATCAAAAGGTCTACACCTTGGGAAGATTAGTTGATTACTCTGTTACAAGGTAGACAGAATTGGATAGGTAAGCAAAGTATTGTGTCATAACTCGAGGCTTCTTTGAACTGACAATGTTTTGAGCTTGTAGCAGGTTGCTCACCTGCTTTTGTGCCGTTAATAAAATCTTTCTTGAGGGGAAAAAGGGAAAAAAGAGAAGTAGACAGAATGGCGATTTATGGTTGAGTCACATTATCACAAAACTCCATTCACTCCCACTTCCTTTAACCAACAATTTACCTCACATAGTTTTCGCCTCGAAGTGTAGTCCCTTGTCTGTACTAATTCTCAAGTTTCAGTAACAGTTTTAAGTAGCTAAAATCTTCTACAGTGAAAAAACAATTTCTGTTATTTTGACCTTCAGATGAAGCAGCATTGTCGCACACCAATCTCTAGGGAAATAGCTATTCTGTCTGACCAAACTCTAACTACGAGGATCTTTATTCTAGTTTACATCCGATCTCTCCCATCATTTTTCTCTATCTCGTCAACAATGCCAGGATCCAATCATCTTCATTCCTGTTGAAACAAAAGGGAGAGAAAGGTATGGATGATTATGAAGTGTAGTCATTATCTAGCCTGAAGTGTACAGCATAATCTGACAGGAGGAGTATTAAACGGGCCCAAAAATTTCTGATTAATTTCAGTCTTCTCTAGTTAATAATGGCTTTGGTAGCAATAAAATTTATTAGACACACACACAAAGCATATGCTCCTATTGAGTAGAGCGAAGAATGCCAAGTTTTGGATATGTACTCTTTAATTCATATCACAGGCTTTACCGTGTAACTTTACTATTGCTGGCTAATGTGGATATTGGTGCCATTGAATACAGATCATTTTATTCAATCAATATGTCTTATGAATGAAATGCAGAAAGTTCTGAAAGGATGCGTTGGACTCGACTTTAGAGCGTAGGTTTCTCAATTCAAGTTATCTTTCCCACTTGAAGCATATGTCGGAAATGATAATAGAACTACCATACTTCAGTATAGATGCCCTTTACTTATAACCAACAAAAACAGGGTAGCAATCGATGTCATAGGTTAGGTCGACTCAATTGGTCAATTGGTGTTGCCATTAAGCTAGTCAAGTCTTGACACTTCCTCTCCCAGACATTTAAAATTATTTTTGATATGAGAAGGTAAAAGAGTTTGAAATCGGGGATTAACCATCATACCGATGCGTTCCCATCAGATTGGCGGATTCAGAGAGCCTCCCTCCATTTCTTGAATGCCTCCAAGTCCGTCCCATATTTGAGTTTAAAATTAGTTCTCTTTTTTGTCTAGTTTTTTTTTTTCCTAATGTATAGCAGTTTGTTCGAAAGCTGAGTGACCTTCAATTTGTTCTATTTTGCCCGAGTAGATGTATACGGATATTCCATGTTTACGTAATTCCGTGTATAAATTTTTAGAAGGATTGGTGCTGATGCTCGGTGTAATGCTGAATATCCTAGAACTGACATCCAATTCCATCCATAGAAAAAAATATCATTTCTACTTTGCATCCGAACAAAATAGTTATGACTGGCTTCGCCATCTCTAGTTCCAAGTCCTAACTTTCTCGCATTTTCAATGAAATTTCGATGCTCTTTCTCCCCAAAATTAAGATCTTCGTAACCTCCTGCCTCAACAACAGGCGATTAAAAAAATTCTTGTCAATCCTTATACCAGCTTTATCATTTCAATTCAAGCCTTCTTTTCACATGAGCATCCAACTTCTTGGGGCATCTTTGATCGCGAACTTTCCAGGACTCAAGTTACGATTGTGGTCAATATGGAAAGATGATATTCTGTATTTTTCACCTGGACATAAACAAGCACTAATCTTTGCTTACACATTGTTCCTGACATAGCCTTGGCTTGACAACGTGAAGCAATTCACGCTCTTTCCATAACGAGAACATGCAAAAATCAAGTATTAGATCTTACTGTCATCTCCATTTTGCGAGCTCCTCCACCGAATCCGACTCGTTTAGCCTATCTTTTCTAATACTCTTAGACTTCCTCTATAGGATCGAGTACCATCCCTTGCCTCGGTTTTATTACAATTTCTTTGTCAATTTGATTTCCTTTTGGCTCATCTGTAGCAGCTTCTCTTTCACATTCTTCACCATTAGATAGTGTGACATCATTCTCCACTTACTAGTGTTGAAATGAGTTCTTCTCGTGTTTGCTAAAGTTACAAAAAAACTTTTAGTATGACAATTAATTAGTGATATCGGTACATGAAGATACACATGAAAGCAATTACTAACACAATTGTAATGGTGAGCTTTCTCAATTTCTATCTACCGTTGGACGAAAGATTGGTGATGTGTTTGAACTAGAGGTTCGACATTTGTAAGGTTGGATCTAAAGAACGTCATAATTTACATTACAAGGACATCAAACATTTGTGGCCTAGACTTGAAGAACGTCATAATCAATTTTTTTTAGTACGGTACACAGCTAATATGATTAGCCTCATTTTCATTTCTCTATGTTTCTTAATAAAATGCATGAACAATGTTTTTGGAGATATAAGTATTTTTACTTCCGATGCAAATAATTTTGGTTCAATTTTACCTATGCACGTGTTCATGTTTTGAGGAACAAATCCCAACATATCACCGTGGCCATCTCCTCTCTTTGCAATCCCATCACCCATTGCCACTTTAACACTCGCCGTGGCTGGCCCTGCTCAACTCAATCGACGTAGTCTCGCCTCCGTCCGAGCTGCATGACGCTGCCGTCGAGGCCCCAAACTTAATCACATCTCTCTCCCTCTCTCCCTCCCTCTCTCTCTCTCTCTCTCTCTCTCTCTCTCTCTACACATCGGATTTGAGGTTGGAAGCCTAGATCTGACGGTGCTCATTGCTGTGGTCGCGGCCTTGCGACCGCCCAAAGCCCCCTATCTTCATTGACAGAGGACACAATGGTGATGACGTGTTACCCGACCGCTCTTACACGTTTCCATTGGTTACAAATCCAAACAAATAATAAAAGAGAAACAGAAAAGAAGCTTTGGAAGGCACAGAGCCAACTGTTCTTTCTGTTGGACGCAAATTGCGTAACCCCAAGATCTCCATAATTAGAACAAGAACATGCATAATTGAGTAGAAAGATTAACGCACCTGTTTTAGGATCCATTGTTCTTGAAGTGGAAGTGGAAACAGTTCCACGCGCAAGTCCTTCTCCTTTATTGCCCTCCGTATCATTGGCTCAATGAGGCGGCCCCCCTCACGTGTAGCGTTAGATAAACGTGTAGCGTTAGATAAACGCCCCTTAGGTGAGGATACATGTGAGAATTAGGGTTAGAGGAGAGACTTGAGCACTATTTATAGAGTTTCCAGCCAGTCCCTCTCATTACGGGCCAGGCTCAACTCGGCCCACATTTACCAGCCCATATTAGACTAATTAAGAAACATTATATCTCACCTTAGACCAATCCTGTTTTACGGTAACCGAAATTACAATATCAATTAATTTAGTCCACATTAGGAAAAACTCTTACACTTTCACCTTTTACGAAAGAATACCGTGTGGACGCCGCTGCTCAGCAGCACACGCCACCTTTGGAAGGCTCTTGCCTCTACTGGCCTAAGCCTCTACCAATTTTCGAGCGTCGAGGGTTCTACAGGGATGCAATAAGGGCATTAGATAAATGTTTAATATAGAGTTCATCTTACTTCATTAGGCTCAGACACATGAGCTGAATAGACAACAAACTCCTTTACCAGATCTTTTGCCACTAGAGGACGGGGAAATGGTAGCATACGATTGGAACCTACAAAGTCTGGTAAGCATGATGCAGATTCTAGACCAGTCATTCCATCTGCGACATTAACTGTTGCGTCTTTATATTACAAATGGCATCGGCCAAAGAGGTGCATAGATGTAACTATAGACTCGAGGATGATGAATTAGGGCTACATCGTGCCCACAAATTATCAAAGAAAGGACATAGTGCTTTGTTTTATGCATCACTCTCATAGCTTCCTACAATTTGCAAGAAAATTCTAGGGATTGGTGGCTTTTCTACGACCATAATCCCCTCCAAAATCTGAACTACCTGAGACATAGTTGGTCTATCGCGCTCGCTGTCTTGAATGCATCAGCAAGCGACTTTGCATGCTCTGCACACTTCTTCCATCGCCACGAGTCCATTCAATCTGCAGTCCACGAGTGGCAAGACTTCTCCTCCTTTGGCGATTGGATTAGCTACCTGAATTGGTAGATAATTGCGCATATTGCTATTCAGCTCCTCAATATTTCTCTTTCCCGATATGATCTCAAAGAGAAGCTTTCCACGGCTGAAAACGTCGATTTTTGACGTGATGGCTCCCCTGAAATCCACTCTGGTGGGAGGTACCCTCTGATTCCCCTCATGGTGGTAGTTACATGGGTGACATCCCATCCTAGGAGTTTTGCGAGGCTGAAGTCAACAATCTGTAGTGTGAGTTCTGCGTCCAACAGTATATTCTCTGGCTTGATGTCGCAGTGTATAATGCAATCTCGACACCTCTCATGGAGGTACTCTAATCCTTTAGCAATCCCAATGGCAATGCTCCATCTGGTTTTCCAATCGAGGGTGTTGGGACCTTTCTAAAACAAATGAGCTGCGAGCGAACCATTTGCAAGGTACCCATATACTAGGAACCTTTTTTACTGTTCTGCACAAAAGCCGTGCAGCCGAACCACATCGCACTGCGGTATTGTTCCGATAGTTCTAACTTCAGCAACGTACTGTTTGTTACTATGGTTTTGGTCCAAAAGTTTCTTCACTGCTATAGGAGTTGAGTCTGGCAGTACTCCTTGGTAAACAGAACTAAACCCGCCTTCCCCAGTTTTGTCAGAGAAGTTCTTTGTCGCTTTCTTCAGCACTCCGATATTCAAAATGCATCAAATGGTCGCCTGCTGCATGAGCAGACGGTCTCGTCCTAACAATCACCAGCGACACACTAACGACCACAAGAAAAGCTAAGGACACAACCACAACTGCTGTTATGAAATTCGAAGTGGGTTTCCTCTTTTTTGTTACGCTCCTCCTTCAAGTCCGATGGCGCGATCCGGCCATAGAAATCTCACAAAAGTACATCATCGGCCAAAAGTTGAACCAAAAACTTCTCAGCCGTCCATATCTGACAGTCAGCAATGTTAGCATATGCACTGCACGAACAGTCGCTCAAGCAAAATGACCTGCGTGCTTAAATGTTTCAACCATGAACGAATCAGAATTTTTCGGCAAGCATGTGTTGCGCATGAGGAAAAAAATTATCTTTCTTGTCATCACTACATTCTGGCGCAGATCTCCTTTCGCATTGGCCCTGACGATCTTCCAGCTTCAGATCATCCAAGTATCCGAGAGCGCAATCACAAAGCGGTGCATCTCTCTGATTGCAGTTGGAGCACCACAAGAGGGGTAAATCTCACACTTTGTTGTTGGGTGTACCCAAAGCACTTTCCATTCCTGGATATGCTTTGCCCATACTAATTGCTTGAGCAGCCCCGTCGGTTCAAGCACGATCCAAGAAAGATTATGAGGGGCAACCGAGGATTATTTGGCGTACGTCTCCTTTTTCATTTGATGACATGGTACTCTTTTTTAATGATTTGATTTATGTGGAAAACACAAATAAATAAGTATCATACAATTTTAGAATTTATTCTTTTCTGCACGGTACCCTTAAATGAAATGCATTAAAAAAAAAAAAGTTTGTCCGCAAAATCAAGGCTTGACGCTTCATAAGCGGCAAAAGATGGCAGACCAAACTTGACCACTGGGTAGACTTGATGGCAGGTGAGACCCACTTCGGTCTAGGAAGCAGTAACACTTTTTGAGGGCCTTCATGTCGTGTCGGACGCTCATCGGAGCGTCCGACACTCAATCAATAGGTGTCAGAAAATCTAATATCTAGTCAACTCTTTTGACACTCGAGTTAGGAATTCTGATGTGTGAGTTCAAATTTCCGACACGTGATTCTGACGTACACAAGGTTAATTTTAAGAATTTTCAATAAATGAGAAGTCAAAATGTAAAAATGATAAAGGAGGAAGGAAGAAAAATATAGCATTCTCTTTTCTTCTAAATCTTACTTGTTGTGATACACAATTCACCCTCCAATTTGTTTTTTCTCTTCTCTTCCAACATGCTCTGATAGCAAGTCTAAAATGTTGATTGCTTGTTTTTTTTTTTTTTTGGTGACCCAGGGAAGCTCCATACGCCGACAGCGCGGCGGAGTAAACCTTGGGGAGGCACATGAATCACTATTGTTACTGATCAAAACAGTAAAATAGATATAGAAAACCAGAAGCTATAGTTTTTGAATGAGGAAGATAAGCACAAAGAAAACAGAGCACAAACTTGCGTACGTCAGTTTTCTAAAGAAACTGTCAGGTACAACCACTAAACACAAAACAAAAACTGCTCATGTACATGAAACATATAACTGCACACAAACGTGCTATTAACTTCCTAGAAAATAACAAAAACACTAAATGCATAACTAAATGAACTTGGTTGTTTTTTTAATAAAAAAAGAGTAAAACAGAGGAAAATATTACAAAAAACAGCAGCTGAACAATTCCAACAAACTCCTCCTTGGATCAGTTGCTACTGCAAATTCCTATTTTCTCTCTTAACAACTCAAATCTTCTAGCCTGAAGTGGTTTTGTGAACATATCTGCAATCTGATCTTCAGATTTGCAATAGACCAACTTAACTTCGCCACTTTGTTGCACCTCACGCAGAAATAAAAATTTGACTTTGAAATGCTTGGTTTTGCCATGAAAAATTGGATTCTAAGATATTGCTAAAGCAGCCTGATTATCCACATTAACTTCAATGCAATCACTAGAATTCAACCACAGATCCTTCATTATCCTTTTCAGCCACAAAGCTTGATTTGTAGCTGTAGTAGCTGCTATAAACTCAACCTCTGCAATAGACTGAGCTATAATCTCTTGCTTTTTAGAACACCAAGAGAAACAAGCAGAACCAAAATTGAAACAATATCCAGACGTACTCTTCATGTCATCTACTGAACCAGCCCAGTCACTATTAGAAAATCCTTGCAAATTAAACTTCTGACATTTCTTAAACTTCACACCAAAGAACAATGTTCCTTTGAGATATCTCAAGATCCTTTTTGCTGCAACTAAATGTAACTGACTAGGACTACTCATAAACCTAGATAAAACACTCATAGCAAATAGAATATCTAGTTTGGTTGCTGTAAGATACATGAGACACCCAATCAGACTTCTATACATAGAAGCATCTACTGCATCTGTTCCATCATTCTTCTGCAGCTTCTCTTTAGCAGCCATAGGAGTGCTTACACTTCAACAATCTTCCATCTGAAACTTCTTTAGAATTTCCTTCATGTATTTTTTCTAACAGATGAAGATCTCATATGAAGCTTGTTTGACTTCCAAACCCAAAAAATAAGACATCTTTCCCAAGTCTGACATATCAAAAATTGCAAATAGATCTTGCTTCACCTTCTCTATCAATTCCATATCATTCCCCGTCACTAATAGATCATCTACATAAAGTGACAGAATTACAACACTGTGATTCACCTTCTTGACATAAAGAGTGAACTCACTTAAGCTTTTTACAAAGCCAAAATCTTGCAAATATTGATCTATCTTCCCATACCAAGCTCTTGGAGCCTGCTTTAGTCCATATAGAGCTTTCTTCAACCTGTATACACTCTCTTCTTGCCCTTTGATACTGAAGCCTTCAGGTTGTTCAACAAAAATCTCCTCCTCAAGCTCTCCATTCAGAAATGCAGACTTGACATCTAACTGAAATATAGGCCACCCCTTCTTTGCTGCAATAGCTAACAGTAACCTTATTGTATCAAGTCGTGCAACAGGAGCAAATGTTTCAGAATAGTCTACTCCCCATATTTGTGCATAGCCTTTCACCACCAGTCTAGCTTTGTGTTTATTGACAGAACCATCAGGATTAAGTTTTGTTCTAAACACCCACTTAACCCCAATCACATTCTTATCAGATGGTCTATCAACAAGCTCCCATGTGTGGTTTTTCTGGATCATTGCAATCTCCTCATGCATTGCTGCAATCCACCTTTGATCCTCCTTAGCTTCCATAAAGTTAGATGGTTCGAGCATTGCCACATTGCTTCTTTCATAGATTTTAGCTAGTGACCTTATGCCTCTCACTGGTAAATCATCCACACTGTCTTCCAATCCATATATAACTTCATCAACCTCTACATCTATTGCAGGTTGTTTTTCAAACTGTTGCTGTTCTACACTCTTTCCTTCCATCCAATTCCACTCATCTTCCTCTAGAAAAACAACATCTCTACTTACTGTCACCTTCCTTGTCATAGGGTGAAAAATTATGTAAGCTTTTGATTGGAAACTGTACCCAATGAAGAGCTTGTCACCTTCCCTGTCATAGGGTGAAAAATTCTGTAAGCTTTTGATTGGAAACTGTACCCAATAAAGATTCCAAGCTCTGCTTTCTTATCCAGCTTGTCCCTCTTGACCTCGGGAACATGAGTGTAACACAAACACCCAAAAACCTTCAAATTTTTCATAGAAGTTTTAACATCATACCAGATTTCAAAAGGTGTTGACCTCTCTAAGGCCTTTGTGGGCAATCTGTTCAACAAGAACACTACAGTATTAGCTGCTTCAGCCCAGAACTTCTTAAGCAACATCTTCTCCTGCATCATACATCTGGCCATCTCCATAATACTTCTGTTTTTCCTCTCACTGACCCCATTCTATTGAGGTGAATAGGGAGCAGTGAACTGCTGCACAATTCCTACTTGCTCACAATTCAACTTAAACTTGTGAGCAGTATACTGAGAACCATTATCAGACCTGAGCATTTTAATTTTCTTTCCACTTTGATTCTCAACTAAGGCTTTAAACTTCACAAACACATCAGCAACTTCAGACTTGGCTTGCAGAAAATAAATCCAACTCATCCTAGTCATATCATCAGTGAAGGTAATGAAATACCTGCTACCATTGAGAGAAGATTCATACATAGGTCCACATAGATCTGTGTGGACTAATTGCAGCTTCTCACATGCTCTCCAGCCTCCTCCTTTGAAAGGAAATCTGGTTTGCTTGCCAAGAAGACAAGTTCTGCACTGTGAAAATTCCTCCTCCAAACTTGGCAAGTCATCTGCCAAGCTATTTCTCTGCATAAACGACATGTTCTTCCTGTGAACATGCCCAAGTCTTTTATGCCATATCTCTACATTTTCTTCTTTGCATTTTAAAGCCATTTGTTGCATCTCTTGTAGCTTGAACATGAAACTCTTGTCCTCCATTGGAATTCTTAGCACTTCTTTACTATCTGCATTATTAATAAGACATTCATTCCCTTCGAACTTCACTTTATAGCCCTTCTCAACTAATTGACCAACACTTAACAGATTATGGTCAATATTTGGCACAAAGAGAACATCACTGATCAGCTTCACCTCCTGATTTTCTTCAATAGCCATTATACCATTCCCTTGCACTTCGATATACTGTCCTTTGCCAATTCTGACTCTAGACCTGACTGACCTGTCTAGAATCCTCAACAGCTTCGAATTGCCAGTCATATGATTGGTACAGCCACTATCCACCAGCCATGCATCATTCCCAACAGAAGATTCAGAAAAGGAAGCTACAAACAAGTGCTCTTCCTCAGTTTCATTCACTGCTACCTGGGCTTTTCCTGCTTGCTGGTAATTTTTTTCTTTGCAGATGGCTTCCATGTGACCCAACTTGTGACATCTTCTGCATATAGCATCAGGCTTTCTCCAATATCTAAAAAAACTGATGATTAGTTCCACCACAGTATTGACAAGGCTTTTTGTTCATCTTCCATTTGCTAGACCCACCAGAGTTTCCTTCTTTTGCTACAAACTTGGAGTCACTGGCATTTTCTCTGGACTGAATCCATTTCTTCCCTTTGCCTCCATCATTTGAATTCACTCTAGCTTGCAGCGCACCCTCTACAAACTCTTCTCTTCTCATCAATCTTCGTAGCTCTGTGCTGCGAGCATTTAACAATTCTGCGTTGGCTTTATATCGGGTAAGTCTCTTGTATTTTCCGAGACGCTATGGTGGCTTCGAACTTCTCTGGAAGAGACATCAGGATTTTCTGAACAAGCTTTTCATCCTTCAAGTCAGTCCCTAAAACTCGATTTTATCGCTATCCCCACTAGCCTATCGAATATTCCTTCACTGACTCAGACTCTTTCATCTGCTGTCTCTCAAATTCTCTCAAGAGATTCAGCACCTTCATACCTCTTATCTTCTCATCTCCTTCATATTCTTCCTTCAAGAAGTCCCATATGGCCTTTGTAGAGTCACACTTCATAATTCTCGGTAAAGATGGTAGGCGAGACAGCAAAGATACGAGCAAGATTTTGCCTTGGCTTTTCTTGTGGTTCTCTCTTTATGAAGTTTGATTTGATTCATGGTCGGATTATCTGGAAGTGGAGCAACTTCATAATCATCCTCCACAACTTCCCACGAGATCATGACCCTCCAAAAATGCTGTCATCTTAACAGCCCATGCTTGATAATTCTCTCCAGTAAATACTGGAGAAGCCATTGTAGAGAAACCACTCGACCCTGTCTCCATCACCCTTTAACTTCTTTACACTTCGATACTTGCTTTACTTCACAGTCCCTCAAGATCATACACGCTCTGATACCACTGTTGTTACTGATCAAAACAGTAAACTAGAAACAGAAAACCAGAAGCTATAGTTTTTGAATGAGGAAGAGAAGCACAGAGAAAACAGAGCACAAACTTGCGTACATCAGTTTTCTAAAGAAACTGTAAAGTATAGCCACTAAACACAAAACAAAAACTGCTCACGTACGTGAAACACATAACTGCACACAAACGTGCTATTAACTTCCTAGAAAATAACAAAAACACTAAATGCATAACTAAATGAACTTGGCTGTTTTTTAATAAAAAAAAAAAAACAGAGTAAAACAAAGGAAAATATTCAGAAAACAGCAGTTGAACAATTCCAACAATCACCACCACCCCTCGTGCCTTGGGTAAGTCACCTCTGCGATGCCCGGGAATCGAACTCCTCCCCTTGCGTTAGGGGGAGAAGCTCGCCGCAAGCAGCGCCACCGAGGTGGGTGGTGGATTGCTTGTTTTTTTTTTTTTTTTCTCTCAAAATTCTATAAATTATTGAAATGGAGTTGAATTTGTCAAATTGAAATAATGAATGATATTAACAAATGGCAGATTAATATTTTTAGTGTAAATTCAATTTAGGCTCTTTTTCTATTATTTATTTATTTATGAAATTGAATCAAATTAATTTGATTAAAATAATCATAAAAATGATAAAATATAAATATACATTTAATATACAACGTGTTTCAACTTGTCGGAATTCTCTATTTTTTAATAAATGACATGTCGATATGTCATATCGCATGTTGTGTATCATGTGTCGGTGTCATTACTACTTAGGCCTCGGTGGTGGGCTTGGTGAGAGGAGAGGGGGAGAGTACGTGGAGTTGTGCAACTTCTTACATCGCGTCTATATGCAAAACATGTGTCGTCCTTTGGGTGAGGAAAGAGTACGAGGAACGGTAACCCTGTGTCCTCCACTCCAAATCAATCAATATCACACAAATACTACGATTGGGCCACATATAATCTCATATAGAAGTTGTCACATTAATTTTTTTAAGGATTTCTAATCAAAGTTCAAATTATTAGGGGTGATTGTGAATAGGATATAAGAATGTGGCGTGCATATGCTTCTCCTACCAAGATAGAGCCTGCTATAGTTGACATGTCTCCCTCAAAATCCAAATAGATAACTAGATTCATTAACAAGTAATTGTTTGAGGGCAACTGGGGAGGTTACTTAAGAAGCGAAGCCCACGCAAAGAAGCGACGGAGACTCTTGGCTTGTAATATGTTGTTGGGTCGCTACATCACCAATCCCTCGCCGCTAGCCTATCTTCCTGCGTCCTAAGATGGGTCCACTTCACATGGCGTTGAATGAAGTTCATGCCCTATTAATTTCCATTGATAAGAAAGAGTGACAATAACATTGTACCATAGCGTTGATCAAAGCATATTATCAATTTTCAAAGATTGATGAAGGGATATTTAAATATCATTGCATGAATATATTAATAGGAGATTTCACTCATTTGTAGTTCAGAAAAGTAACGTTGTAACTGTAGTGTGACATGAGTACATAAAATAAAAATTCGAAAGGAAAAAAAGAACGCTATGATTAATACAATATGTTTCAATGATAATAATATAAGCCTAGCTAATATTTTCTATCATTATAGTGATTCGTTTCTTTAAAATTCCATTTACCTACAGTCCCTTTTTACTCCTTTAAAGCAGCTAAGAGGTCTCAGCCTCGTTTAAGTTCAAGATCTGCAAGGTTACTGGAGGAAGGTAACTCTCTCTCTCTCTCTCTCTCTCTCTCTCTCTCTCTCTCTCTCTCTCATTGAGACAGAGCAAAATGAAGAATGTCAACAACAGCAACACAAGACTCATCCTCCTCCACCCTTACATCCAGAAGCAAGGAAGCTCCAACCGCCTATGGCTCCTCGCCTTCATCTCCTTCTTGACCACGGCCTTCATCGTCACCCTCATTTACACCAGAGAGTATTCCACAACCGCCGCCGCCTCCGCTGCCACCACCACCTTTCCCTCCACCACGACGGCCTATAGCAATGCGCCTCTGCCATCGACGGTCATCAACACCCTCCTTCACTACGCATCCAAGTCCAACGACTCTTTCCGCATGTCCTACCCTGAGCTCAAGCCCATCTCGGACGTCTTGAGGAAATGCTCCTCCCCTCGCAACATCCTAGTGTTTGGCCTCACTCATGAGACCCTCCTCTGGAAAGCCCTCAACCATCACTCAGAAGCGAAGTACCGCATGGATGAATTTTACTATGCCATTGGGTGATTGCCCATTGGGTGATTGCCCCCTAAAAAAGTTTCTATTTGAGCATAATGCCGATGAGAGACAATGTTAAGACAAAGCAGTTTCCCTGAAATTGCTAGCTCTGTGCTGCATACCTGACAAGAGCTCCCACAGGCCCAGTCCTTGAAATTGGATGATGATGGCTTAGTCGTAGAGTGAGGGTTTAGAGCTGCCAAAGCCATTGATATCTGCGTGAGGAAGATTATCTCCTCCCGACAGTGCTTGTCCCTTCGTACAAAGGAAACCCACTCTGTCACGTCCACCAGGTATTTGTGATTTTACCCAACTGAATCCTTTGTGTAATTCACGGATTTAAATATGTTGACTACTAGTTTCGTGATATTCTTTCTCTCTTTTTTTTTTTTTTAGTTTTTTGCCTGTTATATTGATGCCCTGGTCAATCTAGATAAAAAGTGAGTTTATACCATTTCCACACAATTTCGTGTAAATTTTTTTGGGAGGGTTGTTGTTGTCTGTTGGTTTAATGCTGTTATGAAACTGGCTTATGTTGTGTGTCTCGTAGAATTTTCCTTGATGAGATTTTTTCTTATTGTGTATGGGAGGCTCAATCTAGTGAGGACTTCAGTTCTTCACAGGTTTACATGTACCAACTCTTGACAATACTTTAGTGGAAGAATCTAATCGAGCCTAACAAATGGCAAGAGTGGCACAGAGCATGGGAGGAATTTTCTGTCTGTATTTGGAAATCTGTGAAGTTCCTGTTATGTACCATTTAAGAAGGTAATCTTGTTCATTTTGATTTTTCATTTTTTCTTTTCTTTGCATTGCTAGAAAGGATGATGCCAGGGATGACTTTGTTTTTTTTATTAATTGGAAATTAGAAATGGAAAACTAAGGTTGAGTTGCATGGCCTTAACTTAAGGTTAGTTGACTCCACGTTTATGGTGCATCAATTGTGGTGCATTGATGGGAAAATTCTTGCATGCTAGAACTACTTGGATGGATGGCATATGCATCAGACACAAGCGATAAACTTCAAGAAACATATACATGTTGAAATAATAGTTATTTGCTTTTGCACGTTTTGCTGATTTGTTTTTTCAGTTATTAGAGTTAGTGGAGTCTTGTGTTGGTTATCCTAGTTTTTAGGTGTCAGTGGAGCAAGTGGTTTATGCAGAACATGGGTAGTTATGGGTCCTCTTTTAGTGGTGTTGTTTTTTTTTTTTTTTTACGTAATGTATTTGTCTTTTGTAAAAGACTTGGTTGTTTTGTACGAAAGATGAAGTTTCAGCCTCATCTCTCCTCCCTTTAGCAATTTAACAGTGGTATCAGAGCCTGAAAGAAACGTGAGAGAGGTGTGAGATACTTTCATCAGATAATTGTAGCAGCAATATTTCCAATGGCCATCGACAATTTTATTCAACTAGCAATTCCACGCTTTGATGGTCACTATGACTATTGGAGCATGCTGATGGATAATTTTTTACGATCAAAGGAGTATTGGTCGGTTGTCGAATCTGGAATTCAAGAGCCACCAGCAGGCATGGCTTTGACAGATCCCTAGAAAGCAGAATTAGAAGCTAGAAAGTTGAAGGACCCGAAGGCAAAAAATTATCTCTTTTAGGCTATTAATCGTTCCATCTTGGAGAATATTCTTTGCAAAGAAACTTCCGAGGATATTTGGGATTCTATGAAGAAGAAATATCAAGGCTCTGTTAGGGTGAAGCGTGCACAGCTTCAAGCCTTGAGAAGAGATTTTGAGACACTAGCGATGAAAGATGGAGAATCTGTCACTAGTTATTGTGCCAGAACAATGGAGATTAGCAACAAGATGTGATTCCATGGCGAAAAGATGGACGACGTCACCATTGTGGAGAAGATTTTGCGTTTCTTGACACCAAAGTTTAATTATGTTGTCTGCTCAATTGAAGAGTCGAAAGACATAGATGCATTCTCTCTTGATGAATTGCAAAGCTCCTTATTGGTTCATGAACAGAAGATGAACAGAAGATGAACATAAGTTCAATAGTAGAGGAGCAAGTGTTAAAGGCTTATACCAATACTTATTCCAACAATTTCAAAGAAAGGGGTAGAGGTAGAGGTAGAGGAAGGGGAGATCGAGGAAATAGAGATGTTGGCAGGAATTTCAAAGCCAATAATAACCAATTTCAAGGCAAAGGCAGAGGTCGGGATCCTAACAAATCCAAGGTAGAGTGTTTTAAATGTCATAAATTTGATCATTATACATCTGAATGTTCTACTAAGCTGCCTAATAATAAAGAAAATGTAGAGATGTTCAAATTTTGTTGAAGAAAATGAAGCAGAAACGTTGTTGATGGCTGTTCAAGATGAAAAGAAGTGCAAGTCAAATATTTGGTATGTGGATACAGGCTGCAGTAACCACATGAGTGGAAGTCTTCTTTTTCTCATCTAAATGAAGATTTTCATTCCACTGTGAGTTTTGGGGATCATTCTACTGTGAAAGTGATGGGAAAATGTGATATTAAGATAAGAACCAAGAATGGTTTTGTGGAAATGATCTCTAATGTGTTGTATGTTCCTGACTTGAAAAGTAACCTGTTGAGTGTTGGCCAATTACAATAAAAAGGTTATGTAATCACCATTCAGAAGGGTGCTTGTGAAATTTATGATTCTATTAGATGTGCTATTGCAGTTGTTTCTATGAGTTCAAATAGATCGTTTCCATTAAAGATTGAAAAATTCAATCTTGTTTGATGGTTGAAAAGAAAGATCCCTCATGATTGTGGCATTTTCGCTATGGTCACTTAAGTTTCGGTAGATTGAAGACCTTTCAACAGAAAAACATGGTGACTAGTCTTTCTCAAATTACTATTCCTTCCTAAGTCTACGAAGAATGTGTTGTTAGCAAACAACATCGTTCTCAATTTTCAAAAGAGAAGTCACGGAGAGCAAATGATGTTTTGCAGTTAGTGCATTCGGACACTTGCGGTCCCATAAACCCATCTTCTAATGGAGGTAAAAGATATTTAGTTACCTTAATTGATGATTTTTCCAGAAAAACTTGGGTTTATTTTTTACAGGAAAAATCAGACGCTTTCTCCACATTTAAAAACTTCAAAGCTTGCGTTGAAAATGAAGTAGGAAAGACCATTAAGACTCTTCGAACAAATCGTGGTGTGAATATTGCTCAAAAGAATTTGAAGTTTTTTGTGCAGAGCATGGCATTCGAAAAGAGCTTACTGCTACATATACACTACACCAGAATGGTGTCTCTGAGAGGAAAAATAAAACTATTCTCAACATGGTAAGAAGTTTTGACAAGAGGAAGAGTTCCAAAGACTTTCTAGCCAGAAGTAGTAAATTGGAGTATTCATGTTTTGAACAGAAGTCCAACTTTTGCTGTTCAGAATATGACACCAGAAGAGACTTGGAGTGGGAGAAGACTAGCTGTAGAACACTTCAGAACCTTTGGATGCATCACATATGCCCATGTCCCAAATGTGAAAAGAAATAAACTTGATGACAATGCTGAAAAATGTGTCTTTCTTGGTGTAAGTGAAGCATCCAAAGCATATAAATTATTCAATCCACTAACAAAGAAGATTGTGACTAGCAGGGATGTTGTTTTTGATGAAGATAACACTTGGGATTGGAATAGGCAGCGGCCTACCCAAGTCCTTTATGACAATGATGCTAAACAAGAGCAAATTTCAGTACCTTGTATGCCCCAAAATTCATCAAATACGACTTCTACAATTGCTGGAATTTCACCAGCAAGCACTAAAGTCAATGAAGAAGAAGCCCAATCTCTTTGCCGCGTTAGAAGAAAGCCTCTGCTTGGATGGAAGATTATGAGGTAACTGGATTTGTAGATTCAATTACTCACTTTGTCTTATTTTCAGACTATGACCCTACAACTTTTGAGAGTGCTGTCAAAGAAGAAAAATGGCGAAAAGCGATAGATGATGAAATTAATGTCATCGAAAGAAATGATACTTTGGAGCTATTCGATCTTCTGGATGGACAAAAAACCATTGGTGTAAAGTGGGTCTTTAAAACAAAACTGAAAGAAAATGGTGAAGTTGACAAATATAAAGCACGTTTGGTAGCCAAGGGATACAAGCATCAATATGGGATTGACTATGCAGAAATTTTTTCTCCAAATGCAAGACATGACACGATCATATTGGTGGTTGCATTGGCGGCACAAAATTCTTGGCTTATTTTCCAGCTGGATGTCAAATCGGCATTCTTGCATGGGTACTTGGAGGAACAGGTATTTGTTGAGCAACCCCCTGATTATGTCAAGATTGGAAATGAGCATAAAGTTTATAGATTGAAAAAAGCTATTTATGGGCTAAAACAAGCCCCTTGGGCTTGGTATAGTTGTATTAAAACTTATTTTCTTAAAGTTGGTTTTTCAAAGTATTCTTATGAGCATACGCTTTTTGTCAATATTGGAGATAAAGGAAAAATGCTCATTGTCTGCTTGTATGTTGACGATATTATATTTACTGGAAGTTGTGATGGCATGTTTGAAGAATTCAAGAAATCTATGATGGATGAGTTTGAAATGTTTGATCTTGGTATGATGCATTACTTCTTTGGCATAGAAGTGGTACAATCGGATGATGTGATCTTTATTTCTCAAAAGAAATATGTGGGAGGAATTTTGGACAAGTTTCAGATGAAGGATTGTAATCCTGTAAACAGTCCAGTTGAGTTTGGCTTAAAGTTACACAAAGATCATGAAGGGAGGAAGGTTGACAGCACACTTTATAAACAAATTGTGGACAGTTTGATGTATCTAACTACAACAAGACCAGACATAATGTATTCTGTGAGTTTAATCAGTAGATATATGGAGAATCCTACAAACATGCATTTGTTAGCTGCCAAGAGAATCATTCGTTACTTGCAAGGAACTATAGACTTTGGGCTATTTTACAAGAATGGTGAAAGGTCCAATTTGTTGGGATTTACTAATAGTGACTATGCAGGAAATCAAGATGATAGAAGGAGCACTTCGGGTTATGCTTTTATGTTTGTGACATGTGCTATTTCTTGGTCATCTAAGAAGTAACCAATTGTCACATTGTCAAGTATAGAAGTTAAATTTGTTGCTACAATAGCTAGTGCTTGTCAAGCTATTTGGCTAAGGAGAATTCTTGAGGAGCCGCAACTCAAGCAACCAGGAGCTACTAAAATTTTTTGCGACAACAACTCAGCGATCAAACTCTCCAAGAATCCTGTGCTACATGGAAGAAGCAAGCACATTGATGTGAAGTTTTTTTCTTGAGAGATCTTAGCAATGATGGAACAATTGATCTAATTTATTGTAAGAGTGAAGATCAAGTTGTTGATATATTCACCAAGGCCCTCAAGATGGAGTCATTTGTGAAGCTCAGAAGGTTACTAGGTGTTTGCACGTTGAAAACAGTCAATGCTTTAAACTGAATGTTAGTAAACATCAGTTTAATGGATGGATTGTTGAAATAATAGTTATTTGCTTTTGCACGTTTTGCTGATTTAGTTTTTCAGTTATTAGAGTTAATGGAGTCATGTGTGTTGGTTATCCTAGTTTTTAGGTGTTAGGGGAGCAAGTGGTTTATGCAGAACATGGGTAGTTATGGGTCCTCTTTTAGTGGTGTTGTTGTTTTTTTTTTTTTTTTACGTAATATATTTGTCTTTTGTAAAAGACTTGGTTGTTCTATACGAAAGATGAAGTTTCAGCCTCATCTCTCCTCCCTTTAGCAATTTAACAATACATACACTAGGCTTAGGACTTTTTTTAAGTAAATTTCCCTGATATACATAAGTACTTGCACTTGGTTTGCATCTAAGCAAGAAGCATTATTATCATTGCATCCATTTCCACCATCAATCAAGTTTCTTTGAAGGTCCTATGAGCACATGTAATATTGAATTGAGGATCAGTCCATCTGTCCTCCATGAGAGTCAGATACAAAGCTTGTATGCTTAAATAAGCATAGGCTTTGTTGATTTACATATGGATCAAAAGCATTGTCATGCCCATCCCCACCTTCAAAAAGACATTCTGGGATTCACTTTTCTAAGGAGAATAATACTACATAAATCATACTAGCACTCATTGTCATTAATTTAACTAGAAATGTACTTTCATGGCAACATAAGAGTTCCACCATATAAGAAATTTTCCATTGTGTGCTCGTACGTCAAAAGATGCTGATAAAATGGTTAACAAGACTACATTAACTCCCAAAAACATAAGATTACTACCGAATAAGAAGTATTTCTTATAATACGGAATAGAGAAAAAGCATATTGATAAATGTACAGTTAACAAAACTGCATCTTCGTTTCTTCTTCTTTTTTTCGGCTTAGTCTGTTGAGCCTTAGCCTTTTGCTTCTTCTCGTATTGTCGCTTTCTAGTTGCATCAAAGGATAGAGGCAAATTTAGAAGCTACGAAGGATTCCATGAAAAAATAAGAGTTCGTCCCTCTCTATCGAATCAATCATGATGCCAATTTGTTCAGTTCAATATTGTTGTCTTCACTTTAGAAAACAATCTAAATTTTGCATCGCGTTAATGATTGTGCATTTTGTTTGAAGAAATGCACGCTGGTCAATTATGAAGAAAATAAAGGCCGTTTATACTTTTTCTCAATCATCAAGCGTACATAGGTGTAATAACTAGGGGTGAGCAGCGGTTTAGGGTCGACCCTGGACCGACCCTGGACCGGCCCAACCCTGCCGGTCTTGGTCCGGTTCCCAAGGGGACCGGGTCGGTCCTTGGTCTTGAAATTCCAGGACCAACACTGTGCGGGTTGGTCCTCGGTCTTGAGAGTTTTGGGTCGGTCCAACCCTGGACCAACCCTATGTATTATTATATTATATTATTTATAATTTTTTTATATATTCAAAGCTAAGTAAAATTTCTATTATATTATATTATATTATTTATAATTTTTTTTATATATTCAAATCTAAGTAAAATGTCTGTTCAAAGAAAAAAAACCAAGTAAAATGATGTTAAAGCTATTGACTCATCAGGCTCACAGTCACGGACAGACGGCATCCAATTCCAAAAGGCATGAATTTTATGCTGTAAAGGTCTTCACGGCCTCCTCCTCCACAGTCCAGAGTACATTCTTCACAGTGAGGACCAAGGACTCTTCACAGTCACGGACTCGCGACATCCAAAATGGTGCGAAGTTTATGTTGTAAATCTCCTCACAGCTTCCTTCCCCAAAGTACGTTCTCTTCCATTCTGTCTTCTTTATTCTTCAATTTGCCAAAATCAAAAGTAGCAACATCCCGCTCGCCGCCTTGTGGACCCTATCTTGTCCCATATCTCGATGAGTGTTAGCAGGTACGAAATTTTTATTATTGTGTCATCTTAAATTTGTTGAATATGTATTGGTATTTATAATTTAGTAGCACAATGCTGCATTGTGGATGGATGCGTAATTTGAATTTGTAGATTTGCTTTTTTAGGGAGTATAAAAAACAAGACGAAAAGATTATCGATCGGTCCCGGGTTGACCCTGGAACCGGACCGAACCCATTGGGTCGGTCCGGTCCTTGGTCCCAAGCTCAATAAGGTCGGTCATCGGTCATAAAAATTGAGGACCGACACTGTACAAGTTGGTCCTAGGGTTAAGGAGTGGCCCGTACCAACCCGGACCATGCTCACCCCTAGTAATAACTATACTAAACAGTTGATATTGCAGTTTTTTCACCTCTCAGTGTAAATAAGCAGTTGTTTTTTACTAAATTGAGTTGAGTGGATTTCCATATGCATAAATTCTTCTTCTTCTTCTTCTTCTTCTTTTTTTTGGTGAAAGTAATAAATATATTGAGTTTTAACCAACCTATACAAAAGGAGAACCTGTCACCAAAATTTACACTCAAAATGAGAAGGATTCATAGTGAGTGGAAGGGTGTTGGGTCGAAAAGAAAACCATCACAAAGGCTCAAACAACGAACCTAGTGACAGACACTACAAAAGAAACAGCCCAACCGCGGTAGTACAAGCAAATCAAACGGTAACAAAAGGAGACAAAGGAACAGGGCAGACGGAGGCGGAACACCCCACGAGCATCCTACGAAACCCCAACTAAGGCAACCGTGGCCCTAGCACCATCTGGCCGCAGCTTCGGCAAGGAGAGGGGAGACTTGTCCAACCTTCAAGAATACCCGCCACAGGGAATAAGTACAGCAGACCGTCCACACCAACAGGAAACAATAAGTGTTACATTAGGGCTAGAACCTCTCGTATAGAAGATAATCGGGTCAATACCCCATCACATAAATTCTTTTTTATGCATACAAAAAACAAAAGTTATGCGATAATCATTTAAAATAGGAAATTCACGTGGAAAATATCCATGGAACTCAGCTCGCACGCACTTATGTGGCGTTTTAACTATTGCATTCCTCTAAATTTATAAAAGAAGAAATACGAAAGTAATCTCTACAGTGCACGAGGACTAGTTGTGCACTAGTCTTTATAATAAGGGAAAACCGATTTCTGTTTGACTTTTGCTTTACTTCTAAAATTACTCTCATATAAAAAAATAAAAAATAAAAACTGCTTAAAGGTGTAAGAGGAAATGGCACGCCTTGGTCCTCGAGTGCTGAGATTTACCCAAGTTGCTAGGAGTTACTTTTACTGCTCAACCTCTATCGTTGGCATTTCTTGATAAACCTTTAATCGTGATTGGGCAGGCATACATATAGAGTAGCTAATTGTGCGTGATGATAAATGATGTTTATACCAAAATCTCGCCAGGCTAGTTGGATACGTTTGGTTAGACTTTTGGGGAAAACCTTTGGAAAAATACCTTTCATTAGAAATTTCTGATGTTTGATGGACGTTTGAACAACTCTAACAAAGAAATTTGTTCACGTAACTTTCGGAATTGGTCTACCATATTGTACTCACTCGCCTTAATCATGGCTAAGAACTCCCTAGCTTCCTCATCAGTGATGTGGGTATAGACCAACCCGGGCCCATAGTCGGACTGGGCTCAGCACATGAGACCAGTCCGGCCAAGCCCAAACTCCAAAAAACCTAAACATATGCAATGCCAGCCCAGCCCAGCCCAGAACTGCCTAAAAAACAAAAACCTAAGTCTCGGTCAGCCCACACCCGAGCCCAAACGAAACCAAGCCCACACTAGCTAACCTATATAAAGCCCAGCTTACCAAACCAAAACCTAAGCCCAACACTCGCTGGCCCTGTCTAAAACAGCCCATTTGTCACTTGAACAGAACCCAAATTCAAATAAAACATTTCGAGCCCAAAGCTCACAAATCCTATTGCTAGAATCCAAGCCCAAAACCCCCAATCTTCTACTCTCTTCCACACGCCTCCCTTCTTACTCTTCCTCAGCATAAAGCACACACCTATGGCCGGAGCTCATCACGTCGGAACGTGAACAACTCCCCTCACAATCTATTAATATACGTCCAACACCGGACCCCCATCTCCGATTGCTTCTGATCACTAGAATATTCTCGTCGACCACCAATCGGTTTGATGATTCTCAACTACACATTGCTGGGGAAGTATTTTCCGTACGATATAGCATAAAGGAAAGAACGATTGAGAAAGCTTATCTCCTATTATCATCAAGCACCACACCAACTCCGAGCCATTTCTCACGGACAAACCACCACATAATTACCATGGCCGTGAGGACGGCAACAGCCAAGTAACACGTATCCAAAGAAAGTTCGGATTCGGCCGCAGCAACAACAAAATCTACATGAAATTTTGCTCAATAATCCATAAAGGATTCCTTTTATGTAAAACAGGTGCATACTAATTCTAAATGATCCGAAAATCACGGCCCAATCCACATTAACTTAGTTCGAGCGTTTCATCAAACATGTGGTGAGCATAGAGGCTATTAACCCATTTTCTGGACTCGCTCAGATCCACACCCAGAGAAGCCACCGAGAAACATGCGAAATCAACCACATCAGCTTACAAAAACTCAGCGCGCGTATGGACTAACCAGAGGAACGAGACTCGGCTTCCGGTCGGACCAAAACAAGGCGGAGCAGCAAGGGTCCCCAGGAATGAGCGCTCAAAGCCAATACTCCTACCCGGCTCGAAGACGACGGCCAGCCGCCTCGACGTCTCCAAGCCGAGATCCTCGGGCAAAGGGGCTCGAACCAAAAGGGAAACTTACTGGAGATATGGACAATGGGGAGCGAGATCGTGAGTATGAGGATGTTGTCCGGGGCCCAGGCGTGGCCGAGCTATCGGCTCTCAGTCGCTCTCTTTCTCGCTCTCGGCTCTCAATCTCTCTCTCGGTTGCTCTCGCAGTCTTCTCCTTTTTTTTTTTTTTTTTTCAAAAAAATAATTTTTTAAAAATTGAAAATATAAAATAATAATTTTTAAAAATTTTAATACTTGTAATGCAAATGTCTATAATGTCTATATGCAATGCAATTTAATAAAAATTATTTTTGCTAGGGGTTAAATTTAATCCCTAATTTTCCATACAATTAATAAATGATTAAATGGATTCGGCAAAATTTAGGTATAAATATTGATACCGATAACATACAAATAAGAGTAAATTACAGATAATCCACTCACGCAAATAAAAATCAAAATAGTAAGCATACCTAAGTCCTCCATTTGGGAGACCACATCCAAGACGCACAAGTAAGGCATTATAACCCCACCCACTTAATACAAAGCCTGGAGTCTAGTAGATCTCTAATACATGGCTATGCTGTTCGAATGACACCATCGCCGTAATACTTAGGGCGCGTTTGGTAACGATTCTGTTCCCGACCGATTCGACCAGAAATGATTATTTCGATTCTCGTTCTTGAACCGATTCTCGAGTAAAAAAACGCGTTTGGTAACAAATAAAATTTCGATTCGGAATAGAAAAAGAATAGAAACACGTTTGGTAACTATATAAAATTTCTATTCCAATTCTTTTTTAATTACCTTTTTAGATTAAAATAAATTTGATATTGAATTTTCATAAACCATTCACTGATTAATTATATTTTTATACTAAGTAATAAAAATATTAACTAATCAATTTTTATTATATAGTAAATAATAAACCATAGTATAAACTATACTAATATCCCTACAATATGTAATAAATAAAAATACTAAATTATAACATAAAATTAAATATGTATTCTATATACAACAAATATATATTTCATACTAGGAAGAAATAAAAATAAAATATAGAAATAATTTTTTTTAATTCGGTACTTTTGATTCTCTTTTTTGATTCTCGGACGGAGAATCATATTTTTTCTGATTCTGAATTCTTGTCCAAAACTGATTCTGGGAGTAAATTTGTTCCCAGAATCAGTTTTGGACAAAAAATTTACCAAACGCGATTCTGTTCCCAAACTGATTCTGGGAACAAAAAAATCAGAATCATGCACTGTTTGGATGGTTGCCAAACAGGGCCTTAATCCCTCAAAATAATGCTCGGAACGTTTGTATCATATCCAAACGAAACTATATGGACTTCAATACTTCAAGGGCTAGTGGAAGAGGTCGAGGGTGGTGGCATGAGGAAAGGGATGGAGGGGGTGGTGGGGAACGAAGTGGTTTGGGATAAAGATGGGAGAGGCAAAAACGTCGCCCTCTAGTGGTGGGAAAATCCCTCCCGGTGCGTCGGCAAGTTTGAAATTTTCGGCAACTTTAACAGATTGCGAGCCACTTCGCACCGATTTCATTCGGTTGGTGGCGAGGACCAGAACGAAGGCAGTGAAAAAGAAGGCACTTTTGGATGCCATTGATGCTGTTTCATTTTATCAAGAAAGTATATGCGACCTTACAGGATGGATCGGACAAAAGGAATAAGTGCAAGATCGACGATGGATGTGGGGAAGAGGGTAAATTTCGGAGTGTATAAAAAGATTTGATGTGTGGGCTCGACAGCGTCGATGGCCATAGTTGACTTCCAGAAGAAAGTCGGCTTCCATGGGATAACTATGCTCATTCTAAACTGTGATTTTTGCCATCTGAAAAGAAAAGGGAATATGTCGTGCTGCTACGTGGAAAGGGATGAGTATTGGGAAGAACCTTTGAGTTGACACGTGAAATAGCTAGTACGAGTACCTAGAGGGGGGTGAATAGGTGTATAAAAATTTTCTTAATGATTGCACAATATTTAGACAGATGGATAATTAAAAATCAATCGTGAGACTGAGTAAGGGAAAGAGAGAATTGAACACGCGGTTTATAGTGGTTCGGCTTAATTCAAGCCTACGTCCACTCTTTCTCGCACCGTAGATTGGCTGGATTCCACTATGATCAAAGAGCTGTTACGTGTTGATCTTCCTTGATTTCTAGGTGTAGATAATCTACCACACTCGCTCAAGGTGTCACCAAGTATAAACACTCTCTGTATACAATCTCGCTCAAACCGTATCGACTAATATTCAAGGTTCTTCGACTACTGAATTTTTCTATCGATCACACACTCAAAACAACAAGAACGTCTTCCTTTTATACTCCTTTATGCCATCATAGCCGTTGGCACTTACCAAAGGAATTCCTCCAATCTACCCGTTGGACGGAATCAATCAAAGAAGATCATCCGAGCTATTTAAGGAATCTGATGATAGCCCATCAATCCTGTTCGTCCATACAATCAGAATCTTGGTTTCCAAGAATAGAACATTCCAAGAATATTTCGTCGACCATCGGATCTTCAATCGATCTTGGATAAGACTCAAAGAATCCGAAATATTTATCCAACCAAAGAATCTTTTCCGTGAGGATAGGATCGAATCCTCAACCATATACTTCGGCTTTGGATTTCCTTCGTCACTTGGATTAGAAAGACTGCATCGGTGAGAATAGACTTAAGTCTTGAGTCTTGATTCTTAAGTCTTGAGTCTTGAGTCTTGAGTCTTGAGTCTTGAGAATACAAGGTCTTCAGACTTTAAACCGTCGATCTCCAAACATCCGAGACTTAGACTTGATAGAAACGTTTTGTCGGCTTCAAAATATTCGGAAAGATTTCTCCAACAATCTCCCCTTTTTGATGGTGACAAAACTTTCTTGTAGATTTGAACAACTTTGACTGCAAAAACATTTCTCAAGCAATATGGCTAACTCATAAAGATTAATAAAACAACCGGACTCGCATCCACAGAAAATTGGTTAGTCTTTCATGAGTAATACCATATAACAACACTTGATATAAATGCAACCAGTCAAGCATCAAAATCCACACCAATTCAGTCAAATTTAAATTCACACCCAAGTTCAAGTTCCCAAGTCACACTCAAACATAACCACAAAAGTTAAACATAACCACAAAAGTCAAAGTTTTTAAAATGATGAAAGTTGATGGTTCAAATTGATTCTCCCCCTTTTTGTCATCATTAAAAAGGGTGAGAAAGGAGTCATGTCTGCTTGGGAATGCGCACGATCTGGAAATCCCCAATGGACTGGACTATTCCTTCGAGCTTCTTCAGGTCTTCCCTCAGTTGAGCTACCTCTTCTCCCTTAGCATTGGCTTGAAGTTGCAGAGCGAGGTCTTTGAATTTATCCTCTAGAGAGACTGAAGATGCTTGTCCAGCATTCTTCATGGCTTGGATTTCACAGTCCAAGATATATATCTGGCTACGCATTTCCAGAAGAATATTCATGATGCTACGAAAATCTGCAGAATCGTCCGTCTGTGTACCGGCATGAGCTTTCTCTGATGAAGTAAATGCAGACGATGGCGCTTCTGTATAGTCTGGCAGATTTGGAATCGACGTATCACCTTCTTCAGGCAATTGAGAAGCCTGAAATTCTTCTGGGTCTACTGGAGGTCCTTTACTAACAGCAACATGAGGTGAGGACCTTTCTTGCTCGCCAACTCCCCCTGTCTCTAGGACATCAAGCGGGGAAGAGTGATGATCATGCTCTTGATTTCCCTTCTCTCCAGATTCAGCAGACTTTTCTTTTTCTCCTTCTCCTTCTTCTTCAGCTTCTTTCTCCTTCTCTCTCTGCTCTTCTTCTTCTTCTCTGTTCTTCTGAAGTTCTGTCGGTTGAGACACAGAACGTCTGGTTCTTGTCAGAGCTTGGATAGTGGGATCTTCATCCTCTTCATCTTCATCTTCATCCTCCAGGATGAGAGTTCTTTTCTTCTTTTTCGATGGAACACCAATGGCCTCCTTTCCTTTCCTTTTTGAAGCAGATTGAACTGGAGATTTCACTCTGAATTTCTCCATTGCCTTGGACAATTCTTGCAGACGCATCTTCGTTAACATCTTCAAACCTACCACCATCTTATCACACGGTCGAACACAAAATGTTGAGTCTTGAACGGATAGAGTCGAATTGATTTTTCTCTAAAGGCTTTGTGAATATATCCGCTAGTTGACTCTTTGAATCAACAAATTGAATCGAGATTTCTCCATTTTGAATGTGATCTCTAATGAAGTGATGTCGAATCTCAATATGCTTTGCTCTTGAATGAAGGATTGGATTTTTGGTAAGATTCATCGCACTGGTGTTGTCACATCTGATTTCGTGCATGAGTCTTCAATCCCAAAGTCTTGTAGCTGTTGTTTTATCCATAGAATTTGCGAACGCGGCTTCCAAGAGCTACATACTCGCTTACGTCGTTGAGAGAGCTACAGTGCTTTGCTTCCTTGAAAACCAAGATACTGTCCTGTTTCCAAGCAGTTGACAAGTTTCAGAAGTGCTCTTTCTATCGACTCTACAACCGGCCAGATCTGCATCTGAGTATCCTAGAAGATTAAAGTCTCCTTTCTTGGGATACCAGAGACCGATGCTTGAAGATGAGGCAACGTATTTGATAACACGTTTTGCAGCACTGAGATGGGATTCTCTAGGATCTGATTGAAACCTAGCATAGATGCAAACACTAAATAAAATATCAGGTCTAGAAGCAGTAAGATAAAGAAGTGAACCGATCATGCTCCTGTACAGCTTTTGATCTACTTTCTTCCCTTCTTCATCCTTGTCTATCTTCTGAGAACATGACATTGGTATGTCGGTCTTTTTGCATTTTTCCAATCCAAACCTTTTGACAAGATCATTTGCATATTTTTCTTGATGAATAAAAGTTCCTTCCTTCATTTGTTTCACTTGGAGTCCAAGAAAGAATGTTAACTCTCCCATCATACTCATTTCAAACTCATCCTGCATAGACTTAGAAAATTTCTTGCATAGACTTTCATTAGGTGATCCAAAAATAATATCGTCCACATATATTTGAACAAGTAAAAAGCTTTTGTTTTCCTTTTTGATAAACAAAGTAGTATCTACTTTACCTTTGACAAAACCATTCTGTAATAAAAACTTACTTAGTCTGTCGTACCAAGCTCGAGGTGCTTGCTTTAGACCATACAGGGCCTTTTTCAGTCTGAAGACTGAGTCTGGCTTCTTTGGGTCTTCAAACCCAGGTGGTTGTTTCACATAAACTTCCTCTTGGATAAATCCATTTAGGAAAGCACTTTTGACGTCCATCTGGAATAACCTGAAATTTTTATAACAAGCAAACGCAAGTAATAGACGAATAGCTTCTAACCTTGCTACTGGTGCGTAAGTCTCGTCATAGTCTATTCCTTCTTCTTGCGTATATCCTTTGGCCACGAGTCTTGCCTTGTTTCGTACGACTTTTCCTTCTTCATTCATCTTGTTCCTGAATACCCATTTTGCTCCAATGACAGTTTTACCTTTTGGTTTAGATGTCAATTCCCAGACATCATTGATGTTGAACTGTCTGAGTTCTTCTTGCATAGCTTCGATCCAACTTTCATCATATAAAGCTTCTTCTATGCTTTTTGGTTCAATTTCAGAAATGAGAGCCACAGCACTAGATTCTTCACGCCTTTTGATCCGTGCGGATTCCTTCATTGATTTCGCCAATAATGAGATCTTTGGGATGACTGGATTTGTGCTTCCAGTTACTAGTTGATTTGCCTGGTTGATGATCTCTTTCTTTATTTGAATCTTCATGAGAATCTTGATGATGGACTTCTAGAGTCTGAGATGCTTCTTGAGATGTAGACTTTGGAAGGTCTAGAGCGGGTTCAGTCTCTTCGTACTGAGTCTGGCTGGTTTCATCTTGCGCTGAGTCTTGGAATTTGACATTCATTGATTCTTCCATAGACTGGCTTTTCTTGTTATAGACTCTATAGGCTTTGCTTGATGTAGAATATCCAAGGAAGATGCCTTCATCTGATCTTTCTTCAAACTTACCAACTCGATCATTTGCATTTTTCAAAATAAAGCATTTGCAACCAAACACATGAAAGTATGAAACGATAGGCTTCTTACCTTTGAATAATTCATAGGGGGTTTTCTCTAGAATAGGTCTTAGAAAGACTCTATTTATAACATAGCATCTTTGTTGAAACAGACTTCACCCAAAATCGTGAAGAAATTTTACTTTCAATTAAAAGTGTTCTAGCCATTTCTTGAAGAGATCTATTCTTTCTTTCCACAACTCCATTTTGCTCTGGAGTATACGGAGAAGAAAACATGTGATTAAAACCAGATTTATCACAGAATTTCGTAAAATCTTGATTTTCAAATTCACTTCCATGATCTGTTCTTATACTTGAAATAGCACATCCTTTTTCATTTTGAACCTTTTTTGCAAACTTCTCAAAGTACGAAAAGGTTTCTGACTTACTTGCAAGAAAATATACCCAGGTAAAGCGAGAATAGTCATCCACGATTACTAGACAGTACTTCTTACCTCCAATGCTCTGAGTTCTTGTTGGTCCGAAGAGATCCATATGAAGCAACTGTAATACATGATTAGTATAGACATGATTTATTGGCTTAAATGAATTTCTTACCTGCTTTCCCAGAATGCATGGAGTGCATAAATCAGACTTTTGGTATGGCAATTTAGGTAGACCTCGAACAAGCTTCTTTGATGAGATTTTGGCTAATTGCTTCATGTTGACATGGCCAAGCTTTCTGTGCCATAAGACTGCTTCATCTTGAATTGAGATTAGGCATTGTGCTTCATTTGGTTTTACATCAAGGAGGTAGATGTTTCCATGCCTTCGACCCATGAAAGACTGAGTTGAGTCTTTGCTAATTCCAGAACATATGCCTTCTTGAAAAGAGATCTTGTAACCAGTATCACACAGTTGGCTAATGCTGAGAAGATTGTAATTGAGTCCATCCACTAGAGAGACATTGCTTATTGTGAGATTTCCAATTTTCACAGTTCCAAATCCCACAATGCTTCCTTTGCTGTTTCCTCCGAATGAAACTTTTCCACCATTTACTTGAATAAGCTTTATGAAGCAATTTGAGTCTCCTGTCATGTGTCTTGAGCATCCGCTGTCAAGATACCACTTTACCTTCTTTTTGACAGAGACCTGCATTCAAAAGAGAGTCTCAAGCTTTCTTTGGTACCCAAATTTTCTTGGGTCCTTTGGTGTTAGTAGTATAAGCATTATTGGGCCATACTTTCTTAACAGGCTTCCAAATCATAGGACACTCTTTTTCAAAATGATCTTGATTGTTACATTTTGAACATCTTAGAGCATTTCGACCTACAGACTTTACAAAGACTTTCTTGAAATGATTTTTGTAAGCCTCTTTTGACGGTCTTTTCTTAATTCTTTCTTTTACTTTTGGAAAATCAATCAAAGGGATTGTTTTAGCTGTCATATCTAGACCAGACTTATTGAAGTAAGGTCTTTGGACTGAAAGAACTTTTTCGAGTTTTTAAGATCCTATTGAAAATTTCTTTGAAATATTTGATAAGTCAGTTTTTAAGAAAGCATTTTCTTTTGAAAGTTTATCTTCATTCTCTTTAAGAGTAGAAACATTTAAGTCTAAACTTTTCACTTTTTCTTCTAAAATATTTTCCTTTTGTTTTAAAACTGAGTTTTCCTTTTTAATTTCGGAAATCTTTTTGAGAGAAGTCTTAAGACTAAAACATAGTTCATCAATGTATTAGAGACTTTGACAGGGATTTTATAATCACTTACCTCAAATTCACCGTCCGAGTCGATCCAGAAGTCGAGTCGATTGCGCCATCGACACGGTTGGCATATTCCTCATCACTTTCTTCACACTCAGATCGCTCCGTGTTTCGGCTTTAAGAGCTTTTCGAGACTTCTCAGGCTTTCCTCTTTTCTTCTTCAGAAGAGGACAGTTGGGTCTGATGTGTCCCTTTTTCTTACACTCGAAGCAGACTACATCTTTGTTTGGTTCCTCATTATCAACAAACTTGGTTTGCTGTTTCTGAAAACTTTATTTCTTTGAGTTGAACCTTCTTCCTTTTCTATTAAGCTTTCTGAATCTTCTAATCATAAGAGCAAGCTCCTCATCGTCCAGATCTTCTTCAGAATCTGTATCATCAGAATCATCGTTAGATTTTAAAGCAATGGATTTCTTACCTCTTGGATCTCCGTCTTCATTAATTCGTTCCACTTCGTAAGACTGAAGAGTTCCAATCAGCTCGTCTACAGATAATGGCATGATTCTTTGCGTCTCTCTTATTGAAGTCTTTATATGATTCCAATCCTTGGAGAGTCCACGTAGTAGCTTGTTCACCTTCATAGGATTAGAAATTTTCTGTCCTTGATTCTCAAGACCATTGACAATATCTGTAAAACGGCTAAACATGTCAGTTATAGATTCTCTTGGTTTCATTTTGAAGGCTTCATATTGACCAAGGAGAATGTTTATTCTGGTTTCCTTCACTCGGTCTGTCCCTTCATAAGTGATATGTAACCTGTCCCAGACTTCTTTTGCTGCAACACAAGAAGATATTCTGTTATATTCAGTTGGTGACAAAGCACAATATAAAGAATAAATTGCTTTTGCATCGAGTGCTTGTCTCTTGTTTATCTCTTCTTGAGACATTCCGCTGGTATCAACAGTTTCTTTCCCTCTTTCGGATACTGATGCAGCACTAGGAGTAATTCCTCTTTCCACCACATCCCATTCCAGAGGATCCTTTGACCGTAGAAAAGCTTTCATCTTGTTTTTCCAGATGTTGTAATCCTTTCCATCAAAGTAGGGTGGTCTGGTATTGCTTTGCCCTTCCACCAGCCCTGGTGCTAGCATACTAGCCATGGATCTTTTACTCTGAAGTAAAACACTTCAAATAAAGTAAGAACACGAGCTCTGATACCAATTGAAATAGCTAATACGAGTACCTAGAGGGGGGGTGAATAGGTATATAAAAATTTTCTTAATGATTGCACAATACTTAGACAGATGGATAATTAAAAATCAATCGTGAGACTGAGTAAGGGAAAGAGAGAATTGAACACGTGGTTTATAGTGGTTCGGCTTGATTCAAGCCTACGTCCACTCTTCTGCACTGACAGCCGATTGGCTGGATTCCACTATGATCAAAGAGCTGTTACAGTGTTGATCTTCCTTGATTTCTAGGTGTAGATAATCTACCACACTCGCTCAAGGTGTCACCAAGTATAAACACTCTCTGTGTATACAATCTCGCTCAAACTGTATCGACTAATATTCAAGGTTCTTCAGACTCTGGAATTTTTCTATCGATCACACACTCAAAACAACAAGAACGTCTTCCTTTTATACTCCTTTATGCCATCATAGCCGTTGGCACTTACCAAAGGAATTCCTCCAATCTACCCGTTGGACGGAATCAATCAAAGAAGATCATCCGAGCTATTTAAGGAATCTGATGATAGCCCATCAATCCTGTTCGCCCATACAATCAGGATCTTGGTTTCCAAGAATAGAACATTCCAAGAATATTTCGTCGACCATCGGATCTTCAATCGATCTTGGATAAGACTCAAAGAATCCGAAATATTTATCCAACCAAAGAATCTTTTCCAGAGGATAGGATCGAATCCTCAACCATATACTTCGGCTTTGGATTTCCTTCGTCACTGGATTAGAAAGACTGTCAGTGAGAATAGACTTAAATCTTGAGTCTTGATTCTTGAGTCTTGAGTCTTGAGTCTTGAGTCTTGAGTCTTGAGTCTTGAGAATACAAAGTTTTCAGACTTTAAACTGTCGATCTCCAAACATCCAGACTTAGACTTGATAGAAACGTTTTGTCAGCTTCAAAATATTCTGGAAAGATTTCTCCAACAACACGAGCTTATGACACGTTGAAATGAAATGAGTCCATTATCTCGTTTTGAATGAAAAAAGAAAATTGACAATGTTGAATTTGATCGACTCATTACTTAATATATGCTTTTGATCGAAACAGAGTAAGCTTTCATCGCTTAGACATTTTCTGCACGCATGCAAATTGACTAGGTTGAAATTCAAATGGGATCATAAACGACTTGACCTAACGAATTGCGTGGAATTAGTGTATTTCTAGTAGAATGCCTCGTTAAATGTGGTAATGTATAATTTCCCATTACTACTATTAGCATCATCTCTCTCTTTCTGTCTCTCTCACACACACAGTTTGAATTGACTATTTTGCATACGAATGACCGTATAGTAAGTTCTGAAGATTTCTAATTTGCCTAGTTGTTATTTGATCGTGAAGTAGGCTTTCTCAGATTACTTTGGACCTTTGGTTTTGTAGGTAAAAGAAATTTGAAGTGCACCGTTAGAGCGCAATACAATTAGGAAAAAACATATAAGAATCGACTATATACTAAAACTTTGTACTCTTTAAGCAAGAATAATATCGTGGATTTATAGAACTATAAAAGATGATGTTTTTCAGGGAACTCTTGAACTTGGAAAAAGTACCAAAAAAGTCTTAAACCTATTGTATTGGTACCAATTCAATCACAAACATTTCAATTAGATCAATTCAGTCTAAACCATTTAATATTAGTACCAATTCAGTCCATCGGCCAATTTTGGCCAACCGACGTTGACGTGGACGTCAGTCGGTGGCCGGATGCTTGGCACGTGGCAATTTTAATGATTTTGTAATTATTTTTTTTGAATTTTTTGTTAATTTTTATTGATTTTTTATTAATTTTTTTCTTTTTTCTTTTCTGCGTTCTTCTTTACGGGGTGGCCGACGAGCCTTTGGTGAGGCTCCCTGGCCACTGGGCGAGGGCCGCGAAGCCCTCGCCTACCGCTGGCAAGGGTTGCGGCCCTCGCCCGGCCTTTCCCAGGCCGCCGGCGAGGCCAGGGCTAAGGCGAGGGCCGTGAAGCCCTCGCCAGCCGCCGGTGAGGGTCGCGGCCCTCGCTCGGCCTCGACCAAGGCCGCAGGCGAGCCGGCTTAGCCCAGATCTAAGCAAGACCAGGCTCGCCTACGGCCTTGGCTAAGCCGGCTCGCCTGCGGCCTTGGTCGAGGCCGAGCGAGGGCCGCGACCCTCACTGCTGGCTGGTGAGGGCTTCATGGCCCTCGCCTCCTCCCTGGCCTTGCCAATCGCGGGCGAGGCTGGCCTCGCTTAGATCTAGGCGAAGCCACCTTGCCGGCGGCCTGGGAGAGGCCGGGCGAGGGCCGCGACCCTCGCCGGTGGCAGGCGAGGGCTTCATGGCCCTCGCCTAGTGGCCGGCAAGTCTCACCGAAGGCTTGCCGGCCACCATAGGAAGAAGAAGGCAGAAAAGAAAAAACTAAAAAGAAAAAAATTAATAAAAATCTGAAAAAATAATTAAAAAAATCATTAAAATTGCCACGTCAGTGTCCGGCCATCGGCCAACGTCCACGTTAGCGTCGGCCGGCCAAAATTGGCAGGATGGATTGAATTGGTACTAATATTAAAAGGTTTAGGACTGAATTGGTCCAATTGAAAAGTTTAGGACTGAATTACCAATGCAATAGGTTTAGGACTTTTTTTGTACTTTTCCCCTTGAACTTGTCAAGAACATATAAGTGGATATCCATATCATGGGTCCTCAGTTTTCTAGAGTAAATCTTATATGTATGTTATTTATCGATTGATCCCTTGATATTGAGCAATATGACCATGTGAAAGCATACATTTGATCAAACTTGTGAAGTCCCATTGCCACCTCTGACGCAAAAGCTCTCATTGCTAAATGGAAAAGCATATATCCTTGCCTAAATTGGCCTTTGCATGGTATATGAATTAGCCACCAAACTCATTTATATTATAATCGGTACGAGTAGGAACAAAAGTTCCGTCGGCAATTTTATTGAGTTGAGCCGAGGGTAACTATGACCAATCTAGCTGACTCAATTACAGGATGAAATACTGGGAAAATACATCGCGAGATTCAAGATGTTACAAAGTAGGTGTCAAGCTAATATGATTAATAGATAATGCGTCATAATTATCCCGAAGTGGCTAAATTATAATAAGAAAGAAGGTAAAGCCAAGTAGCTGCTACGATGAAAGTGCTTTTTCTGAGACTGACTAATTTATGATTGAGAGTGGTAAATGCTGCAGTAGATACTTGACTCGGCTTTCGTCTTCCTTTCGCATTTCTCATGCAGTCTGAGGTAGCTTTCTCGATCTTGGCAAAGAGAGAATTCCCCCGCCAATTGTTTTGTAGATGAGAGCCGATCCCTTTTCTTTTCATTCCTCGGTGGTGTCTTTCATCAAGATTGAGACTTCGCATTTCGAAGGATCTATCACTTTCCGAACCTCTTTAAAAATGTATTCTCAAGAAGAAATATCAAGAAGGCCTTCTCTAATGCTTGAGCTCGATCTGCCACCGCTGCGGCTTTTCAAGGACATGATGGAGAATAGCATTATTCCACAGGTTTTGCCTCCCTTTCATTTACTCGTGAATTCACTATCACAACACTTACAAGGACAAAATTTGTTCTAGAGTTCAATGCAAAGCTTCGGGTTGAGTTTTGGGTTTTGGCTGTGGAAGCTTTTTTCTTGATATGAATGCATCGGTCTAGGCTTTTTTTCCCATTTCTGAGTGAAGAATGTCGAAGAGTCCATCACGTAAGGGAGCTAATAGACACTGATCTACATGTCAAGCATGTTAACCAACGTGCTTGCGGGTTCTCCATTTTCATGAAGAAATGATAGTAGTTGACCAATATGCATGTGTGCATCTTCATCCTTGAGGCATACAAGAGTTGCCATTGTTCATGATTTATCTTCAAATGCATGTTTCAGTGGTAATATATATGCGTGCATCATCTCCAAGATCCTCCCACAAATCGTTGCACTTTCTAAGGCGTCCAATCAGATATATTAGCATCAATAATGAGACAATGTCAAGGCAATGAGTTATATATGCACATATGTAAAAGTAGGAACGATTAGTCTAATAAGTTAGATAATTGAAGAACATAATGATCTAGTTAAGTGTGCCTCATGTGAACTATCCATGTGCGCCACAAACAATGATTGTGCAGATTGTAGCAGACGATCCACACAAACATGAGATCTTTCCATAGACACCTACAACGCTGGATTTGGTTAATTGTGAAGTGAGGACCGAACACTTAAAGTGCGCATGACAAAATTTCTGAAATAGAAATTGATTTCTGGCCAGAAATTGATTTCTCAATTTCTATTTCAGAAACTGAGAAGCTAAAAATTTTAGCTTTTGATTTCTTCTTCAAATCTATTTCTGGAATAGAAATCTGTTTCAGAATTAGAGAAATCAAATCGCGTTACCAAACGGATTTCTGTTCCAAACCTGTTCCGGAGAACAGAGAAATAGAGAAATCAAGAAACATAAATTTTATCATGTGTAGCCTTAAAGTGGGCAAACCGCAATAGGCAAAATCTAGAAAATGGAGTATCGAGAAGGTGCAGTTACTTTCGGATGGCTCATACGGCTCACTCCGGCGTCGGATTTCTATGCCATTTGCACCGCGGTACTACACACGACATATACTACGTTCTGTGAATTTTCCCAAAAATTCGGGAATATTGCAATTTTCAGCAATTTCTAAAACACTGCGAACTTCTGGAAAAAAAAGTAGCATACTTTAAAAAATATGGTTGCTCTCAGTAGATGGAAATTTGAATATATATGATGTTTTTCATGGATAATATTAGGGATTAAGTTTGGCTTATGAAGTATTTTTAACTGAAAATACATGTGTACATAGAAATTACATAAATTATTATTTTTTAGAAAGTTATGTTTTACATGTGGTAAAAATTATAATCTCCACTGCTGAATGCTTATTGTTTCATTTATCTGTCATGAAGTTTATTGAAAAATTAAGTTTTGGAAGTTCCGGTGTTAGTTTGGAAAACAATCTGAGTTCTAAGAATTTGGGAAATTCAATTTTTTTGCCAATTTCACAAGAAATTTGTTTTCTGATATTCTGAAAAATAATATGGTAATTTGCTAACTTATAAATATTGTTAATCTATTTGAATATGTTCCGGTTACATGAATCTAAGACCGAATCTCGGAGGGTACTTTTGTAATTTCGACTAAAACAGGCTTTTTAGCCAAATTGATTCTAGTTGCTGTATTAAGTTAAGATTTTCTGATGACGGGCCTTGAATTATGCCTAGGACCGGAGGGATTCGTGGGCTGAATCCGTATGGTTTGTCTTTGCTAGTTATCAAGATGAGTGACTTTTCGAACTTTATGGTTTCGTAAAATTTGCATCGCATAGTTACTCAATTAATGAAAATTTAGCTATTTTGAGGCATGCTATTTTGTAAAGTTGGATCAAGCTTTGAATGGATTTTCAAGTCTGTTGTTGTAAACATTGAAAATCATTCTGTGGGCAAATCATTTCATATCATGTATTAGCCTGTTGGATATGGATATTGGATAGATGCTCATAGTAACGTATTGGGATATGATATATGTTCACATGTCAGTTCTCTTTTGGAGCTTAATCACGGTCGATGTGATTCTAGGGCTTAACTACATCCGATGTGATTTCCCAGTCATCAAATTTTGAAAGAGCCCCCTAATCCATAAGACAACCGACTCTGCATTTGGCAGCTCTACAAAAGTAGGTCTTGTGGAAACAAAGAGTAGAGAAAAGAAACGGAAGTCAAACCTTAGGAAATCTGACCACCAGTGTGCATTGGTTCGCCATCCGTCCTTAGTTTGTACGGTGCAGATGAGTGAGAAAACATCTGAAAGTATGTTCTCCCCTTTGCCGGGCTCCCAACCAACCTGGTAAATACTCAAATAATCAGGAAGGAATGAGATAAAGCAAGTTACAATTGATAGGATTAGAAAGAGTCCATTGGAAGCATAGGGGTCACCTCGGGGAAAGGATTATTTGGACCTGCTTAATAATCCGTTAAACCTCATTAGACTCACCTCGGAAGGGTCACGACAATATCTTAAATCATCTATGATATTCACATGACTAGCGATAAGTGGTATTGCATACTAGCTTAAGCGTGATTTTGACAACTACATAATTATTGTAAAATTGCATCATTCATTGCTGGGAAAAGAACAACAGGAATGCCATAACTGTCATATGGGGTTCACTTGAATATCATAGTTTTTTTTTTTCTTTCGCTCACTTACTCACTTAATTGTCATATTGAAGTAAAATCGATAATTTGAGTGCCAATTTTGACAAATCAATTGTGCGTGGATTTTTTTTTCAATTTTTTAATTTTTGATTTTTTGATTTTTGATTTTTGATTTATTTATTTATTTTTGTTAGGGCTGGCAATGTGGATGAGGCCACAAAAACCCTCGCCAGATTTGGGTGAGGGGACCTTGCCTAAGGCCGCCTAGGGCCTTCATGGCTGAGGCCTGAGCGTGAGGTGGCCCTTGCCCAGTGTGACCACGAAGGCCTTGGGTGAGCTGAGAAGTCTCGAGTAAAATGTAGTATCAATTTTTCCCGAAACTTTGATCTGCAAATATCTGCAAATATTGTCGTCCGAAGAAGTATCAAGGGCGGTTGGTTCGATCTATAGCAGGCTGGCAGCAATAGAGCGGTCGCTTTCGGCGGTCGCTAGTCTACTAGGCTACTACTGCCGCTGTACAGCTCCCCGTCGAAGGAGATTTCGCACCGACTTATCATCCTCAACGACTCGGCTGTTTTTGCTTTTGCACCTTCACACCATAAGGTCAATTCATGAGATCCTTTAGTCTAACCATTTCAGCTTGTTGCTTGCTCCATCCCTTCATTGCTAATCTTACCAGCACGACTCTGCCGGCAATGGCTTTTGTCGTTTGTTCTGCAGGCGGAAAGTTGTCATTCGTTCCGCGTTGTTCCGTCTCATTTCCGACTCGCGTCTTTCAGTTCCTTGTTTGCAATCGCGGAAACAAGAGCACGGACTTGTGCCGTGAATCCATATGCGCCGAGTTCTTTCCGGCGGGAGAAATTAGTGGAGCATCGTGACTTTGCCAGCTGCGGGTGAGGCCACAAAGGCCCTCACCCAATTTGGGCAAGGGTTTCGCGGCCAACGAGGGTCGTCGATGACCCTTATCAACCCTAAAAAAAAGGAAAATAAATGAAAATCAAAAAATCAAAAAATAATAATATAAAATAATTAAATAAAAATAAAAATTGTTAGAAAAATTATCCACATCAATGCCGGCGAAGTCACGTAGGACGACTGGCATTAACATCGAATTTCCTAGCAAGGCAAATTGTTGATAGCATTCAAGTGATCGATTTTTCAAATTTATGGTACTTAAGTAAGTGCAAAAAAAAAAAAAAAAAAGATTTGGTACTCAAGTAAACGTTATAGGAAATTATGATGTTCTTGATGTTCTTATCCCTTCATTGCTTGATCTCATATAGGTGATGATTGTCACTTACTAAGCCCTGGACGTGCTCTCCCACTTTTATTTCGATTTCAGGTTTCAAAATTAGAGGAGAATGATGAATTTGTGAAAAGGGGGTGTGGGGGCAAGGGGTGGGGGTGATTTATTTTGATTTTTAATAAAGCTTATTAGCCGGTTTGTACATTTTCATAAAATGATTCACATTGGTTATTCTTTTTATTTGATGAAAGGCCTATTATTCCCTAAATTTTGTTTATAGATTTGGGTTATGACAGCAACCATCACAAAGTTTGTGATTGCTCGCTCTTATTACTACCATTAACTTAGTTCGGATTAATTAGCTTATCAGTATACTTGGAATCCACGTTATTGGCTCGTAGTGTTCCACTTATATGAATAAGTTTATGAGGCAATAGAGACCGAAAACTCAAAATTTCGATCTTAAAGCCAAAATAACCAAAAAAAAAATCTTTTTATATATTTGGTTGGCAATTTTTCTACAAATTTACATAGATATTCCATGAACAAATAAAGTTGAAGATTCACGCACGGTACATTTGCTACTGCTCCTTTCTAAAAGAGTACATCTAGTTGAAATTTACATAGTAAAAGAGGTACCTAAATTATCCAAATATCCAAATATATTCAGCTACTAGCCACGAAGTAACAATTCATTTCTCGAAAAGGAAAGAGCAATCAGTAAAGCCACAAAATTGTTTGGAAAGAAGGTTAGGTATGTAGGAAAGGGAACCGTTTCATGTTACCGTAAGGAAAGAATTAAAAGAATTAGCCATTTTAAAGTTTTGGAGGCCCTCTCTTATGTTGCATCGTGTGTTGACAGTAGGGCCACATTCTGTGCATGGTCCCCTATAGTGAGCACCCTTGAGACCTCATCATTATATACATCATTATACTTGTGCGAATCTCTAAATGTCGCGGTTTAAACATTCAATTAGGGTTTAAATCATCATATGGGTTGAAGTAAGAAGAGTTGAAACCAGCGTGCACGTATGCATGGAATTTGTACTCATCCATCAAGATGTCAGTCTCTTTGTTGGGTTAGGTAATTCCAGTGTGAAGTAAGTCAAGATCTTCGAGGTTTTGAGCCTAAATATTGTGGCCATCAGATCATAACTGCACAATCGAATAGACAAGTGCCTACTCAGGAAGTCAAGGTATTTTCGGGTTTCGTCTCTGGAGATTTTGGATTAGTAGGTGTTGCGAATGTTTCATGGGAAGTCACACTTTATGGCCTTTTTATTGGGATGGTTGGCCCTAGGAATATCCTACTCATCGCAAGGGAAAGGTTATGGAGCAATTTTTCCAGCCTTTTCTTTTTTGACTAACAAGTTTTGAACTTATGATGCAGAGCAAGAAATGGCAAATGAAAAAGAAAAATGCAGCTAAACGTTAAGGGGGTGATGTGTGAAAATGTAGAAAGTGTTCTTATACAAACAAAACACAAAGCTCCTCCTTTTACGTCTCACTCTTCAACCTCACCTATCATATGCTTGCAAGGCATTCACTCCGAATTGCTTCTAGAAAGGAAGCATTAGGCCATTTACAACACTTGCCACGAATTATGAGTGCTACAATCACAAAGTATGAACAAATAGATAGTGACTGGTGTTGCGAAAAATGCATGGCACGAGTGAATCGGATATAGACAGAAGAAAAGAAAAACAAAGATTTTCGCTTGCTGATTTCTTCGTCTTCGAAAAGCGTGTGTGGAGAAATTAATGTAAGAACAAACAAAATCAGAGACAGAGCTTAGACTTTATTCTGCTAGACATGCAGGCTCTATTTTGGATGATGTTTATTCATTAGGTTCAGATTCAAGAGATATTTTAACTACTAGCCTTCATTTTCTTCCCTATTTAACGATAGCCTATTACCATTTTCATGAGAATAGTATTTGGCTTTGCACCCCCTCCTCAAGGAAAGCCCTCAATGGAACAGAGTTTAGCAAAGCTTTGCGTCAAAGTCAATCACGCGGTTCCAACGATGCAAAACTATACATTTTGTCCAACAACAGTACCTTCACAATCTGTAGCATTTAATAAGCAAGAAAAAAGGCGTTTTGTGAATGGACTAGGAGAAGGACAAAAACAGAGTAATCAAACTATTTATATATGCGTCGGGGTTGATTATCGACCTCCAAAACAATCATGGATTCACCAAAATTAGGGACACTAGTGCCTCTTCTAGCTTCCTTTGCCTTTTTCACAATGCTTTTAGTCATCATTCCACAAGGTTCGGTTCCCACTTATGCCTCCACGCTAGAAGCACAAGCCCTTCTTAAATGGAAATTCAGCCTTCAAAATCAAAATCAATCCACCTCTTCTCTATCTACATGGACTCTCCCTCCTTAAAATGCCACTGACTCCAAGGCGATGGCGGTGAGCCCATGCAGGAGGTATAGCATCTTGTGTAACCTAGCCAAAAGCGTGATTGGAATTAAACTCCCCAATTCAAACATTAAAGGTACACTCAATGATTTCCCATTCTCATCCTTGCCATGTCTCGCCTATATAGACTTGCACATAAATGAACTCTTCGGCTTTATCCCACCTCAAGTCTGTCTTTAACCAATCTCACCTACCTTGACCTCTCCATCAATCGATTATTTGGGATGATACCACGTAAGATTAGTGAGCTCATGAAACTCGAGGTGCTTCACCATCACTCTAACGAGTTGAATGGCTCTATCCTAATGAAATAGGCCAATTGCGTTTGTTGAACATGCTTGTCTTGTACTCAAACCAGTTCAATGGATCTCTTCCTTCTTCCTTGGGTAACTTGAGCAGCCTCACTCTGTTATACATCTTTTACAATTCATTTTCGGGTTCTATTCCTCTTGAAATGGGGAATTTGACAAACTTTGCGGAGATTTACATGGGTGCCAACTTACTGAGAGGGCCAATTCCTCCCACTTTTGGGAAATTGATGAAACTAATGGAATTGCACATTTCTCATAATGAACTTACTGGTTCCATACCACTGGAGCTCGGGATCATGAAACTTCTTCGCAAACTTAGCCTATCCTACAATAATCTTACTGGTTCTATCCCCTCAACATTGGCTAATTTGACTGATAGTACCCATTTTTATTTATTGGGAAACTAGCTTTCTGGTAACATTCCTGATGAGTTAGGAAACCTCCGAGCTATGATCGAGTTGGAGCTGGGGCTAAATCAACTCACTGGTCCATTTCTCCTTCTTTGGGTAAACTGACTAATCTACGCTATTTAAGCCTCTCCTAAGTCCAGACCCCCTTTTTCCACCGCCTTCGGCGTCTTCTCCTCTCTCGCTTCTCTTGCTTCTCTCGGTCACCCTCGCACTTTCCATTCCCCAAGTTTTGGCGCGTAATTATTGCGGCGCGGTTGGATCTGACTCTGAGGGTGCCCTTTTTTTCTTGCCCAATTCAAAGATCCACACCCACAGAAGTGATAGCTGGTCTAAATTCACCGTTTTGTCTCCGCTGACGATTCTTGATTTGGTTCCTAATCTGGCGGAGGAGGAGGTAAAAATATTGATTTTTCCCCTTCCGTGGGAATGAAGTTTCCTCTCGCCTATGTTAGAGTTTTCTCTCGCGATATGCTCGAGCTCTTCCTCCTCTGTATTTCCTTCTCTCCTTTAGTGCTCAATCTGCACTTCCCGTTCGGCTTCATTTCTTCCTTCTAATCTCCATCGCTCTCCTGCCGATACCTCCTTTTCCTTTCCGTAATGCTTCCTATTCCTCGGAGAGGCTTGCATGTGAAGTTTTTTGGGTCCACTGAATCATTGAGGCCTTCTTTCTCCCTGTCCCGAGTTTTTCCCATCTCCTTATGGCTTTAGTTCATCTTGTCTAGGTTGAATTTGCCTGTATAGCGTTGTCGATCTTCAATTCTGGACATGCAACACCTGGGTCTTAATTTTGCACAGGGTTTTGCGTACTTGTAAGCTTTATGGCAACGGAAGAGCAAGACAGCTCCTCGCGGATTGCTACGCTGTGTCAAAGACTGGGACGACTATGCTCAAAACAAGAATTGGAAGTTTGGGTTGATGTACCTTCTACAGACAAGCTGAAAGAGTGTCGCCTCATCCTGGTGGGTAATATTTTTACCAATCCTGCTGTCAATCTTCCTGCTTTCCAAATTGCAATGAAGAAAGCATGGCGTTTAGACCAGGTTGATATTTCCCTTTGTGATGGTGGCCTTTATATAGTCAAATTTCGGTTAAAAATAGAAAAATAGAGAGTACTTGCAGGTAGTCCGTGGCTGTTCTCAAGACATTTGTTTCATTTCCAACCATGGGGACCTAATACGCCATTACACTGCTATGAGTTCTCCCACTGTGCCTTGTGGATGCATGTCATAGGATTACCTCTGGAGTGGAACACAGAACACATTCTGCGTAAGGCAGTTAAGCAGGTAGGTCGTGTAATTGAAGTTAAACCAGATACTTCTGGGAGGGTCCGCATACAACTTGATTTGAAAGAACCTTTAAGGACGGGGAAGCTAATTCGTATCGAAGGAAAGACATTATGGTTAGATTTTCGCTATGAGCGACTCTCACATTTCTGCTATTCCTGCGGGAAGCTAGGACACTATGCGACAGCTTGTAAAGAATATCCTTATGAGGAAGACAAACACGATGGATTATCGAAACTCGCCTATGGTCACTGGTTACATGCGGAGGTTCGCCAACATAGCCCATATTGGGACGCGTTCTATAATCCTCAGGAATCTATGGAGCGGATGGATGAAGCTGTACCTGAAACTCCCCCTGCCATGCAATTGCCAATCCTAGCCCTGCCTCCCATTATGCCAGATTTAGCAGCTCAAGCAACAACCCCCATCATCCCCTCAAGATCCTCCTCTATGATGGAAATAGTCAATCCCGCTCCAAGGACTACTGACCTGGTACCCGCAATGGCAAAATTGAAGAGTGTTCAGACTCCTTCCCTGGAGATTGCTAAGCACAAAAAGCCAAAAATTCTGAAAATGAATAATGCTACGGGGATCAGGCAAGAAACAAAAGAGATACTCTCCGTATGATACTAGAGCTGGCTACTCATCAGATCTGGATGAGACTCAACTCATGGACACCCCTGTTTATGCTGCACATGAGACAACACATTGGGCATTGGCGGCTGGCCCTAAACAGCCACCGCATCTCAAATGAAACTCTTATGTTGGAACTGTCAGGGGTTGGGCAACCCACTGACAGTTCAAGCCCTAAAGGCTGTTTTGGCCAAAGAAAAGCCCGAAATAGTTTTCTTAATGGAAACTAAGAATGTAGCTTCAGTTTTAAGTAGATTACAGTGTCATTTTCATTTTCCACACTATTTGATAAGGGATCCAATGGGCCTGGCTGGTGGTCTAGCTATTTTTTGGACTGAGCTTTATGCTTTAACTATTTTGAAGTCAGCGGAGAATTATTTTGATCTGCTTTGCTATGATACATCTGCAGCTACTTCTATGCATATCACATGTTTGCATGCTCCTTCTACTTATAGGGCTAGACAAGAGCTTTGGGATAGACTCAGGGAGATCAGTGCTGTAAATACCTTTCCTTGGGTGTGCGTGGGGGATTTTAATGAAATCCTTTACCCCTGGGAAAAAGTGGGTAAGAGACTAGCTATGTACTCTTGCCTAGCATCCTTTCGAGCAGTGATTAGTGCTTGCTCTTTACTAGAGTTGGAAAGCAAAGGGTGTGAATTTACCTGGTCTAATAACAGAATAGGGGCTGACCTGGTGAAGGAGAGATTGGATCGAGTCTTTTGCTCTTTGGAATGGCGATTGTTGTATCCTACTGTAGAAGTGCTAGCCCTTCCTGCTTTAGGTTCGGATCACTGCCCTCTTTTGCTAACCACATCTACAAGTCCTGTCAAGCGAAAGAAGACTTTTACTTATGAAGCTTTCTGGAACCAAGATCAACAATGCAAAGAAATAATTCAAAATTCGTGGGATATATCAAGTGCAGACAAAACCACTCTGGTGGCAAAATTGCAGGCAGTTTCTCATGAATTAGCAAGCTGGAGTAAATCAAAGTTCAGTAATGGTCATCTTCGTATAGATTATTTACAACACCAGCTACAAACTATCATGAACAGAAAATATTATCAGAGTGATGATAAAGAGCTGGCCCATTCAATCCGAGACAAAATTCAACAAATCTGGCAGCAGGAGGAGCAGTTCTGGGCTATGCGATCTCGCATCAACTGGCTGCGGTGGGGGGATAAAAATTCCAAATTTTTCCAAGCCAGTACTGTACAACGAAGACAAAGAAACATAATCTGTCTGTTAAAAGATGAACTCCAGCACTGGAGAAGGGAGCCAGAACAATTAAAGGAGCTAACATTGGGTTTCTTTTCCAATTTATATAAGTCAGTCGGCTATTGCTACTTTGGCCCCTTTTTAAATCAATACCCTGAAGTTGTAACTACAGACATAAATGATCATTTGCTGAGAACAGTAACAGAAGAGGAGGTATACCAGGCAACTTTTCAGCTGGGTGCTTCAAAGGCTCCAGGGCCTGATGGTCTTAATGGCCTCTTCTTTCAGCAACACTGGGAAATTATCAAAGCAGATGTCATTAAAACAGTTCAAGACTTCTTCACTTCAGGTATCATGCCTCGCTCTCTAAACAGAACGATAATTGTGTTGGTTCGTAAGGTTCATCATCCAGAAAGCATTGATCAGTACAGACCAATAAGTCTTTGTAATTTCGCTTACAAAATCATTTCCAAAGTTATGGCCAATAGACTTAAACCTTGGCTTCCTAATTTGATATCCAAAGAACAGGCAGCATTTGTTAAGGACAGGCAGATACAGGACAACATAATGGTGGTTCAAGAAGTGCTTCATCAGTTTAAAGTACGCAAGAGCAAGAAAAAGTTCAACCTTCTTTTAAAAACTGATATGCAAAAAGCGTATGACAGGGTTGAATGGGATTTCCTCCAAGCCTACATGCTGCAGCTAGGTTTCAATGACATATGGGTTCGGTTGGTAATGGCTTGCATTACAACGACTTCCCTAAGTGTTCGTTTCAATGGGGAACAGCTAGCTTATTTCCAACCATCTCGAGGACTTAGACAAGGTGACCCCCTATCCCCATATATTTTTATTTTACTTGCAAACGCGCTCTCAACTCTCATTACTCAAGCTGTGGAAATGGGTCATTTACAAGGAATTAAGTTCAATAGAGCATGCCCCACTTTATCCCATCTATTCTTCGCCGATGACTCTGTTTTCTTCCTAAAAGCAACAGTCTCTGAAGGCCAAAACCTTACCAATATTCTAAACCAGTATTGTTTAGCTACGGGCCAGATTATAAATAGGAATAAGTCTGGTTTGTATTTCAGCAAAAACTACCCGTTGTCTCTACAACAAATATAGCAAGTGAATTCAGAATGCCTGTGATGAATCGTTATCGGAAGTACCTGGGTATCCCTTCAGATTGGGGGCGATCGAAACGGGAGATGTTTTCCTGGATTTTGGCCAAAGTAAATGCCAAATTAGATGGCTGGAAGGAACGACTGTTATCGAAGAGTGGAAAGGAAATCCTTTTGAAATCTGTTATACATGCATTACCTCAGTATGCCATGTCGATCTTCAAGCTCCCCCTGTCTTTATGCAGATTAATAGAAAAAAAGATATCAGTGTTTTGGTGGAGCAATAATAATGGCAAAACAGGAATTCATTGGCAAAATTGGACATCTTTAAAACTCTCAAAAGACTCTCGAGGAATGGGATTTAGAGACCTTGTCAGTTTCAACAAAGCAATGCTTGGTAAGATAGCTTGGCGTCTGTTTCAACAACCTAATGCTCTATGAGTCAGCTTTTTAAGGGATTGTATTTCAAGAATTCATCATTTCAGTGTGCACAAGCAGGAAATCGTACTTCATGGGGTTGGCAGAGTATTTTAAAAGGAATAGAAGCCATTCTTCCACGACTTCGATGGTTAGTTGGGGATGGCTCCAAAATTAATATAAGAGAAGACAATTGGCTACCTATGGGTACATTAGGAGGCACAGTTGCTCAAGGCGAACCAGTTTTAGTGGCTGATCTCATTGATAACTCACATCACACGTGGAATTCAACTCTTATATCCAATCTATTTGACTCTCAGGTCAGTGAAGAGATTTTAAAAATTCCTATTAATCCTTTACTTCTTACTGACCAACTGGTATGGACTCCTAACTCCTCTGGTGTTTATTCAATAAAAAGCAGTTACCATCTTTTGTCTTCACACCTAAATACCCAACTCAATGTGCCTTCAACTTCTTATCAAAACCCCATTAAGTTATGGCGAACGATTTGGCATATGAAAACCGCTCCTAAAATTCGAGTGTTTATGTGGTTAGCTTGTCAGAATGCCCTTGCTACTAAAGCAAACCTTTTTCACAGACACATCTCACCCATTCCTGTCTGCAGCCTATGCACTCAAAACATGCCAGAGACCGTAGAACATCTATTTTTCTTTTGCACGTGGACTAGCAAGATATGGACTCATCCTTATATCAGGGTTCAGATCTTACCTACTTCAGTGCAGCGTTTTGATGCTTGGGTCGCAGCCAGAGCCACTGATTCGAAGGCTTTCCATGAATTTGAGGTGATCGCCAATTTGTTGTGGCAGATTTGGCGTCAACGCAACAATTTCATCTTCAAAAACCAGAGTCCAGACCCCATCCAAGCAGTGGAGGATGCCCTTGCACAGAGCCGGATCTATAAGGTTGTCGACCCAACTCCTCACCGCTTTCCAATCTCATCCCTCAGCCCAGATCAGCGATGGAAACCTCCTGACAAAGGCAGTTTAAAATGCAATATTGATGGTGCTTTTCAATCAGAGGGTTTGCAAGGCTCAATGGCTTGTATCTGCAGAAATTACAAAGGAATTCTCACTGATGTGTTTACCCGAAGCTTCTCAGCCCAATCGGCTTTCCAGGCGGAGCTTTATGCTCTGAAATTCTCGATTCAACATCTGATCCAGCATGAGCGTCACCAGGATCGACTAATAGTGGAATCGGACTGTCTACAGTTGGTGGAGATGGTAGCGGAGAAGAAGAAACCGCCATGGACGGAACGCCTCCTTTACGCTGAAGTCCAAGATCTGCTATCCCAGTGCCCTAATTTCTCTCTCAAGCACTGCCGTAGACAAGCGAATGCAGCCGCAGATTGGGCCGCAAAAGCCCACAGGAACCACGGCCCGGTCCGCAATTGGATCCTCTACCCTCCTTTTATGTTGCAAGATATAGTGTATGCTGATGCTTTAGCATCTGGATGTTTATTTTCTCTAATATAATATTTTAGCAGTTTCGACCAAAAAAAAAAAAAATCTGGCGGAGGAGGAGGACAAAGTATCCATTTGAAAGGTCGCGAATTGGGTTGTTTTTATTATTCTTAGAGTAGGTTGAATTTTGGGATTAGGGCTTAGAGGGGGATGTAAAAAAATGCTTAGCCAAAATAACATGCAACATGCAACCTAACATGTGAACTATATGTCACGCGACATTAATTAAATAACCTAATCTAATGATGAGCAAATATTAATGCAACTATCGTAACATGTCACACATTTTAATTTAAATGACTCTAAACATGCAACTACTAAATGAAGTACAATATACAAACTAATTCTACATGACAAGCGCGTGAAATTTTTTGTATTTTTTATTTATAATGGGGAATTAAAAATGAAGTACATTTAGACATGCCATCTAAACTAAAAAAAAAAAAAAAAAAAAAAAAGGAAACCTAATCTAATCTAGAACAATGTTTTTGGATTTTTTTATTTTAAAACTTCCGAATAAATAAATTACCTAATATAACATGCAATCTAATCTAAAACTTGCAATATTATTAGAAAAAATCAAATCAAAAGCTATCTATATTTTTGGGTTTTCTATTTAAAGAAACAATCAAGTAATGGATAGATATTCGATTAAATAATGCAATCGAAAAAAATTAACTTATTTAAATTTGGAAACGAAATAAACCAAAGATCATATCTATGTGGTTATGAATATTAATGGAAAATTATCCGTTAGATTTGAAAATGGGTAAATCAATGATCATATCCAAATGATTATGGATAGGATGAAAGATTTTCCACGCCTTTGGATATCATATCTTGTACTCAGAGATCGGATGGTCATCCAAGCACGTTGTTAAGTTAGGAAAGTTTCCTATGATCTTTTAGGAAGTTATGGCATAGCACTATCGAGTAAAATATCTAATGGAATATAAAAACGAATCAAATAGGCAAGTGAATATTTCTTACCTAGATTAACTTCAATATCATGGCTTAACTTAAAGCCTTTTCGATGTGATGGGCTCTAATAACCAAAGACTTATCCCTAATTAAACTCTCAATGGGCTGAATTAAGTTCAAATTAGGCCAATTAAAGTCCTTCAAGCCTTTGAATTTCAGTTAGCAAAAAAACAGCACAGGTGTCAAAACTTGACACGGTAGGATACTTAAATGCCAAATGTTAGAAAATGTACATTTAAACCACTGGAGTGCCAAGTTCGGTGACCCTAGCTGGAAATCCTACGTGGTAATTTTTTATTAATATAACTCCATGTGGCTTGTGGGAGAGCTAAGTCAACTTATACTCACTCAAAACGATGTCGTTTTGCTACTAATTTGAATTTTAATATAAAAATTAATTAAATTAAATTAAAAACTAAATTAGGAGGGAGTTGTAGAATGGCGAGGGTTGTGGAAGCCCTTGCCACCGCTGTCATCCCACCGTTGTTGGTGGGGGAGGGTTGGCCAAGGTTGTTGAGCCCTAGCTAGGGGCCGGCGACCCTAGTTGACCGGTGGCAAAGGTCTACAAGCCCTTGCTCAAATTTGAAATGAGGGTCATGGCCCTCCCCTAGATTCGGTGAGGGTCATGGACCCTCGCCGAAAATGTGGGCGAGGGCTTGTAGGCCCTCCCAAACTAACCCTCTCCCCACCATCGCCAACCCTTCCTAGCAACGATGGGGCGGCGGTGGCTATGGCTTGCACAACCCTCACCATTCTACAATTCGTCCCTTTAAATTTTATTATTATAATAAAAGTAAATAATATTTATGTTAGAAGTCAAATCCGAGACAAAATGATGTCATTTTTGGCTTATCTAGCCACATTAGTGTGTAAAACGATGTTGTTTTTGATTTATCTAACCACATCAGCATGTAAAATGATGTTGTTTTGCACTTGTCTCACCGGAAAAATGTCACGTTAGCATTTTGGTTAGATTTTCTTGCCGTTGGCACTTAGGTGTACATTTCCTAGCTTTTGACAATTAAATGTCCCCCGTGCCAAGTTTTAGTACTCTTGGAGGCCGGGTCTCAATTTCAGTCACTAGCTCCCCTAGGCTTAGCCGAATTGTCCCTCCGTTCATGGGCAAATTTATCAATTTTTCAGCTCAAAACCAACCATCGCTGGTCCAATGCTAATGTGATAAATGAAAATATGAACTTAGTAATAAGTGTTCCTAAAACTATATGGCTTTATAATTTAATTCTAATATTTTTATTTAGGGGTTAAAAATTAATCCCTAATTTTCCTATGCAATAAATGAATGACTTAATTGCTAAAATTAAGGTGTCAACAATTAAATTGAGCCAAAATAATTTTGGCCAACCTAGCTGACTTAATTACAATATGAATTAGTGGCAAAATACATCACGACGTTCGGGAAGCTTCAAAAAAGGTGTCAAACTAATATGATTAATAGAGAATTCGTCCTAAATATCCCAAGGTGGCTGAATTTCAATAAGAAAAAAGGTAAAACCAGTATCTGCTACAGTGAAAGTCCTTTTTTGAGACTGGCTAATTTATGACTGATAGTTGTGGCTGTAGCATTAGATACTTGTCTTTCATCTTCCTTTCGCATTCCTCATGCAGCCTGAGGTAGCTTTCTCATTCTTAGTAAAGAGAGCTTTCCCCCGTCAATTGTTTTGTCAATGAGAGCCAATTCCTTTTCTTTTCGTTCCTTGATGGTCATCAAGATTGAGACTTAGCAGTTCGAAGGATCTATCACTTTCCTAACCTCTTTAAAAATATATTCTCAAGAATAAAAATCAAGAAGGCCTTTTCTAATGCTTGAGCTCGATCTGCCACCGCTGCGGCTTTTCAAGGACATGATGAAGAATAGCATTATTCCACAGGTTTTGCCTCCCACTTTTTTTCATGTATTCACTATCACAACACTCGCAAGGGCACGGTTTGGTATAGAGTTCAACGCAAAGCTTCGGGTTGATTTTTGGGTTCTGGTTGCGGATCCTTTTTTCTTAATTTGAATGCATCGGTCTAGTCTTTTTTTTCCCTTTCTGAAAGAAGAATGTAGAAGGGTGCATCACGTAAGGAAGCTAATAGACACTGATCTAGATGTCAATCATGTTAACCAACGTGCTCTTGGGTTCTCCATTTTCCACAAGAAGTGATAGCAGTTGACTAATATGCATGTATGCATCTTTATCCTTGAGGCATTCAAGAGTTAGCATTGTTCATGATTTATCTTCAAATGCATGTTTCGGTGGTAAAGAATATGCCCGCGTCATCTCCAAAATCTTCCACAAATCGTTGCACTTTCTGAGGCGTCCATTCAAATATATCAGCATCAATAATGAGACAATGTCAAGGCAATGTGGTATATATTCGCATACGTAGAAGTATGAACAATCAGTCTAATAAGTTGGATAATTGAAAAACATAATGATCTAGTTGAGTGTGTCTCATGTGAACTATCCATGCGAGCAGCAAACAATGATCGTGCGGATTGTTGCAGACGATCCACACAAAATATTTTTATGGTCGATCCTTGTTGGGTATTTGTACAATTACAGGAGATCTTTCCATAGACACCTACAACGCATGATTTGGTTAACTAAAAAGTGAGGACCGAACCCTTAAAGGGGGCAACCGGCAATTGGAAAAATCTGCAAAAAAAGAGAATCGAGAACGTGCAGTAACTTCGGACGGCTCGTGTGGTTACTTCCGGCGTTGGATTTTGATTCCATTTCCTCGTGGTACTAGGCACGACATATACTACATTCTGTGAATTTTCTAGAATTTTGAGGAATATGCAATTTTCAGTAATTTCTGGAATACTGTGAACTTCTGGGGAAAAATTTAGCATACTTGGATTAATGTTGTTGCTCTTAGTAGACAAAATAACTGCAAATTTATTATGTTTTTATGCAAAATATTAGGGTTTAACTTTGGGTTATGAAGTATATTTAAATGAAAATACATGTGTGCATAGAAATTACATAATTATGTTTTCCACGTGGTAAAAATCATTATCTTCACTGCTGAATGTTTATTGTTTCGTTTCTATCATAAAATTTATTGAAAAGTAAGTTTTGGAAGTTCCGTTGTTAGCTTGGAAAACAATTAAAGTGCTAAGAATTTGGGAAAAAAAAAAATTGGCTGATTTCACGAGAAAAATTATTTTCTCATATTCTGGAAAACAATATGGTCATTTGCTAACTTATAAATATTTTTGAGCTATTTGAATTTGCTCCGGCCCATGAACCTAAGACTGAATCTCGGATGGCACTTTTGTAATTTCAACCAAAACAGGCTTTTTTCCCAATATATTCTAGTTGCTGTATTAAGTTCAAATTTTCTCATGATGGGCCTTGAATTATGTTTGGGACCAGAGGGAGTCGTCGGCTGAACCTGTATAGTTAGTCTTTTCTAGTTATCAAGATAAGTGACTTTTCCCACTTTATGCTTTTGTAAAATTTGCATCACATGGTTACTGAATTTATGAATATTTTAGCTATTTTTTAGGCATGCTATCTTAAAAAGTTGGATCAAGCATTGAATGGATTCAAGTTTGCTGTTGTCCACATTGAAAGTTATTATCTGAATGAACTATTGCAAATCATATATTAGTGTGTTTGGATAATATATGGATATCGGATGAATGTTCATGATTGACCAACGTATTAGTATAATGATAGATGTGCACATATTAGTTTTCTTCTGGAGCTTAGTTGCGGCCAACGTGATTTTGGAGCTTAACTACATCTGATGTGATTTCTAGACCAGGTGAAGCATGAGCATAATGTTCATGCATGCGAAAGGAGCTTAATATCTATTGACGCTAAATTTTGGTCTGAATGTCATCTTTACATATTTTCCAAGTCGTTGGAACTTGTTTTCCTCCCAAAATATTTCTTCGAACTTTCATTGTTGCATTTTAGATTGTTTAGGCACTTAGAGCTTCTACAGTAATCGGGGTTTCCTGGAAATTATTGTGCAGCTTTTTTGCACAAAAGTAGGAGTTCTTGTGGAAATAGAGAGTAGATTGAAGAGACCGAGTCTACCTTAGGAACTCTGACGAGTGCTGCATTGGTTCGCCATCCGTCCTCAGTTTGTACGGTCCAGACTAGTGAGAAAACATCTTGAAGAATGTTCTTCTACACTTTACCGGCTCCTCATCTTGAAGCATGTTCTTCTACACCCTATCGGGCTCCTAGCCAACCTGGTAAAGACTCTAAAATAATCATAAAGGAATGAGATAAAAGCAAGATGCAATCGGTAGGATTAGAAAGAATCCATTGGAAGCGTAGATGTCACCTTGGAAGAGGATGATTTGCACCCACTTAGTAATCCGTTATAGACTCATCTCGAGATGGTCGTGACAATATCTAAAACCATTTATTATATTCACAAGGCTAGTGATAAGTGTTCTTGCATACTAACTTAAGTGTGATTTTGAAATCTCATAATCACTGTAAAATTGCACGATTCATTGCAGTTGACATCTAAATTTGGCTATTTATTTAGGGTTTGACCACAAAAAAAATTAGGGATAAATTTCTAACTCCTAAAGAAAAATTAATTCATTAAAATGCATCACATATAGACATTAGGAATATTTGCATTACTAGTATCAATTATTAAAATTTTCAAAAATAAAATTATTAACTTTTTAAATAATTTTAAAAATAAATAAATAAACAGAAGGGGTACGTGGGCATGCGTGATGCAGGGGTAATCTCTCTTGTGATTAGCGAGTGCGTTTTCGGTCCGTTTCATTTCTCCCGAGTTTTTTGGGGTCGCCTTGCTTCGTGCCTCAGTGTATCGTTACGTTTGTCATCGGAGTACGCGGTGGGGCAGCGTGCGGGAGCCTCAAGTGACTAGTGGTGGAGACAGGTGGTTGCTTGGTGGCCAAAAGTCGCTTGATATGAGATTGAGAGGATGGTCGCGCCATCGACAATGGGAAGATTTCTTCACGTTATTGTTTGGGGAGTCTCGGCTGTGGATAGGTTAGTGAGCGTGAGTGGCTTGATGACGAGAGGGAACCGGTGCGGGGTGGCTCTGTAGATTGATCGTCAAGTAGGCCTGTTCATTGCCGTGTTGGTTTGGTGCGAAGCTTGGTTTGCTGCTGGTGCGAAGCTTGGTTTAGAGAAGTTTAGCCATGGTGGATTCGGTTCCGTAAGTCTAGAAGGAGGGGTTGAGAGGGGACCGTAGATGAGGAACGCGGCGGAGAGGAAACAACAGGAAGTGGGCTTGGTTGGTCTCTTAAATTCGGGCTTAGGATTGGGCTAAACTAGAGTTTCTTGGGCTCGGATGTAAGCCAATTCTAATGGGTTGGGGTGTCGGCCTTAGGGGTTCCGGGTTAAACTTGGGAGTGTTCTAATTTGGGCTTACAATTTAAAAACAGATTGGCTCGAGTAAGTAAGCCCATTTCTCTTTTTCGGCTCTTCATGTTCTCGTATGCGTGGCTGAGTTTCGTGAGTCCAGTCGCAGTCCACAATCGGACTGGGCTTGGCAGCCCGGCCCAGGTCCCCGTTCTCAGATTTAAAAATAAAAAATATTAAAAAATGTTTCGAATTTTTTTGTTAATTTTTCTAAAAATCAGAAAACTTATAAAACATATTTATAAATTCATAAAAAATTTAAATTTCATAAAATTCAGAAAATCATTAAAAAAATTTTATAAAATTCCAAAAAAAATCCAAAAAATTAGAGTTCCTTGAAAAGCTTAAAAATATTTTTTTGGGTAATTTTATCTTAAAATTTTAAAAAATTAAAAAACTCTTAGGGCTCTACATGTAGGGTTTCAATTGTCCCTAAAGACAAACACTCTTGATTGCCCACACTTTCCATATGTTGATTATCGTTTCACTTTAGCTTAGTTAGAGATGGCATGCTCCTTATTTGATAATGCTAGATCCTTGCTCTCTCAATGCAATTTATTACATGTTGCTTCAATTGTTGATTGTTATGTTAATGATTGCACGCATGTATGATCACCTTATACGCTAGTAGATGGGTTTAAAATCAATCCAAACTGCCTATTAGTTTTTTTTTTTTTTTTTTTTTTTTTTTTTGAAATGAATAAGATTAGATTTTGAATTTTCTCTTGCAGGAGCACGAACCAAATATGAATACACAGAAACAGTACACTCTAAAAAGGTTGGACCAAGACAGAACATGCGAGAAGATAATGCCGCGAAAAATAAATATCAACACCAGATAGCATAAGAAGAAGAGTCAATTACAGAGAATCCGCCCACACAAATAAGAATAAAAATAGGAAGCATATCCAAGTCCTCCATTAGAGAGACCAAATCCAAGACACCCGAGTGAGGCATTATAACCTCACCCACTTATTACGAAGACTGGAGTCTGGCAGATCTCCGATACATTGCCATACATCCGGGTGATATTTCATCTCCCAAAGTCACGCGCGCAACGTCTGTATCGTATTCAAATGAAGCTATATGGACCCCAATTCTTCAAGGGCTAGTAGAAGAGGTTGAGGGTGGTGGTCGGGAACGAAGGGGTTTGGGAGAAAGATGGGAGAGGCCGGAGTGTCGCCTTCAGGAATGTCGCACCTGGGAACGTCGCTCCTGAGAGTGGCGGGAATGAGTCCTCTGAAATTGGAGGGAACGTCACCCCTGAGAGTGGCGGCAGTGGCGGCAGTGGCGGCAACGTCCCTCCCGATGGCGTCAGCAAGTTCGGGATGTTTGGCAACCGTAGCAGATTGCGAGCTGCTTCGCACCAACCCGTGCCTTCTGATGCGAGGGCCATCACAAGTGACAGAGCGAAGGCCGCGAAGAAGAATCCACTTTGGGAAGTCATTGATGCCTCTTGTTTTTATTATAAAAGTATATGCGAGCTTACAGGATTGATAGGAGCTTCGGAGTCACGAAGGAACGAGTGCAAGGTCGATGGTAAATAAGGGGAAGAGGGAAAGATTTTGTGTGCGGGTGCGTTGATGGCCATTGTTGACTTCTAGAAGAAAGTCGGCTTTCACGGGAGAGCACATGCTTTTCCAGATTATTAAATCTGACATGTACATACTATGGTCATTAATTGAACAATTAATTGCTGATTATATCATGTATCCAGCAAAAAGGTCACTAACTATATTATAATTTTCTGCCAAGTCCCCTCCGTATTCAAATAAAAATGTTCATGCTAGTGACGGCAGTATCACGTAAGATGGCTAACATCCACATTAGTAATTTCTTGTCAAAATTGATCGAATAGATTCAACTGATACAAACACAAAAAGTTCAAGGGCTAAATTGGCAAAAAATAAAAAATGACTTAATTGAAAGGTTCATAACTAAATTGATACAAAAGTAATAAATTTATCATTTTTTTTTTGGTAGATTTCCCTACAAATGATGAAGATTTTCAATTTGCTTAGATTTCGTTATTTGATCATGAACTAGGTCTTTTCAGCTTACTTTGGATCTTTGGTTTTTGTATGTAGGAGATATTCATCGGAGCATCAATAGAGAGCAATACAATTAGGAAAAATATATAGAAGCAACTATATACTAAATCTTTACGTTTTTGCTAGCACATATACTAAAATTGTACTTGTCAACGCCATAAGTCGAGCCCATGGGCTGGCTGTCAATAATCAACAAGGCCCGTCGAGCTTATAATGGACACATCGAGCCGCGAGAGTTCAGATATAACAACAATCGTAGTTACCGACGACTTGGCATCAACTACTATTTGGAGGAAAGAGGATAAGAAGGAGACTAATTACCAAAGCACTCGATATCAAATTCTTCATGGATGAGACGATACAGTTACTGAAGGCACACCGAGTATTCTATTATCAATTGAAATTGAAGCAATAACCGTCAGGGTAGTTATTCACTCTATCTGGCTATAAATAGCCGAAGAGAAATTGTTGTAAAGGGATTATAAAATTTTTATAGCTTAAGCAATTTGCACAAGTTATTTTTAATCTCAAATTTACTATCAAGCACTTTAGATTTATTATTTAATTGAATAATTCTTGCCAATTTGCTTCCTTTTTGAAACAACACAAAACTCGATACACAAAAAAACCAAAGAGCAAGCCTTCAGTGAAAGATATTTTGTTCGAGAACATTCTCAGCTAAATAGTACTCTTTAGGCTAGAATGTTAAATCACAATAACTAGAGAAGAGGATTTATTTAGGAGACTCTCAAATGTGTTGGGATCGTAGAAGTGGACATTATGGATCTTCAAACTAATTCTTATATGTATGTCATTGTTCAATTTGATCCTTTAAGGTTGAGCAATATGACCATGTGAAAGGGTAGATTTGATCAAACTTGTGAGGTCCCATTGCCACCTTTGGCACAAAAGCTCACAATACTAAATGGAGAAGCATATATACTAACCTAAATCGCCTTTCGATGGTACATGAATTAGCCATTAAACTTAATTATAATTGGTAACACAAGTTTTGTGAGTAGTTTTATTGAGTTGTGCCGAAGGTAACTATGTCAGATCTAGCTTAATCAATTACAAAATGAATATACAAAAAATACATCACGAGGTTCAGGAAGTTCTAAAAGAGGTGTCAAGCTAATACCGTCAATAGACAATATGTCATGATTAGCCCGAAGTGGCTGAATTTCAATTAATACAAAAAATATGGTAAAGCCAAGTATTTACTGCAGTGAAGGTCCTTTCTTGAGACTGACTAATTTATGATTGAAAGTGACTGATGCTGCAGTAGGTACTTGGCTTGGCTTTCGTCTCCCTTTCGCATTTCTCGTGCAGCTAGAGATAGTTTTCTCAATCTTAGCGAAGAAAGCTTTCCTCCATCAATTGTTTTGTCAATGAAACAAACTCCTTTTCTTTCCATTCCTCGATGGCATTGTCTTTCATCAAGATTGAGATTTCACTTTCTGAATGATCACTTTCCTAACCTCTCTAAAAGTATAGTTTCGAAAAGGAAAAGTAAAGAGGGAGGAAGATCTAAGACAAATGAATAACTATACATGAAAATAGACCCATCTACGTTAACTCTCGTGAGAGGCTGCTTTTCTTTTGTTTTTTAAATTTTTATTTTATTTTATTTGTAGGCACATAATGCATTTATGAATAGTATTTAACATCAATTTGTCATGACTTTACTTGATATAAAAAGGGTGTTGTTAACATATTCACAGGACACTTGTTTATTTTTATTTTTTTTGGTCGTACACAGGACACTTGTTAACCATACCTAATAAAAACCAATTTTTTAATTTTCAATGCATTGTTTTTTCTGCGCTTTCTATGAGAAATAGGCTTAAGAGTCATGATAAGAAATGATTTAATTCATTTGGTGATATATAATCCAATGAATAACTCCAGTCACTTAATTGAAATCCTATTAGTGTGCATGAATGGATAGCAATATATATTGCAAGTATGTCTTAAAGAACGGAATTAATTTAAGATGCAACCCAAATTGCAGTGAACACCTAGCCCTAAAATCTCTCCCTTTGAACACTAAACTCGACTCTCGAGAATATCAAGAGGGTAATAGCTGTTTTACTCCCCCAGAAAATCTACGAGAAAAACTTAAGATGGAAAAGTCATCTCAATGATTTTTCAACTTATTTATGCACACAAGTTATGAATATCGAATTAAAAGACTTCTTTCTTTAAGGCTGAATTCCACACTTGGTGAAGAAGATTGAGGACGTTGAATTAAAAGACTTCGGAACACCAAAAGATATAGGATTAGTAAATTTACTCACATGACAAATTAGTGCAAAATTATAAATTCTCGATTAATATATTACACGATTAGTTTTCTAGTTTCATTATTTATTTAGCTTTCTTTGTCATAGAATTAGCCTATGTGAGAGATAAAAGAATTCAAGAAAATGGAGGTGGTTGGAACAAGAATTCTCTATCATGTCCATTGATATCAATAATCTATAATTAGTAATTAAATATCGTTTACTAATCAAGAACTTAAAGTAGATTCGTGCAAAGCCCAGATAAGACTTCTTGGCTCTAAAAATGAAGTCATTTATGACTAATGACTAAAAAAGCCATATATTCTGACACAGTGATGATATAAATCGTGTTTAATTCAATAAAAGTATACTTTGTTAAATCCGACAGCACAATCAATAAATCCAACCGCTTACGTGCAACAAATCAGAAATATATCATCCACTAACAAATACTTACATATAAAACTACCCAAAACGGCATGTACTTCAAGCAAACATATTGTAGTTGCCCTCGTTTAACATCAACCGAAGCAGCTGGGCTTGGCTCCACCTCCACGCTTCTTCTCGTCCCCAACACCGGGGTCTCGCTGGAGCCTTCTCCGGTCTCTGACGAACGGCAGCAGAGAAGGTTCCACGGGCCCATCTTTCGTGTCAAGATAGATGCACGAGCACAGGTCGAGAGATGTGAAAAATGCGGTGGCCACGCCACGAGCAACCCGCAGAGCCACCCCATCGAGCGTCTCGCAGGCAGGGATACAAGCGACGCCGCCTGAGTTCTGGGCCTTGGTCTGTCCGAGCCATTCGACCCGCTCACGGCGGCCTTTGCAGGGGCACCATCGGTTGCCGCATCTCCGATGATGAGGATGAGGATGAGGATGATGAGAATGACGAGTCATTGAGGGTTAATGTTATACGGAGTGCATGATGGCGCTATAAAGGGGAACTGGAGGAATCTGATCGGAATTAGGTTTTAATACGACGTGTTGTAGCTTCTAGATCAAACACCATCAACTACCATTACTAAAAATATGCTCTCTCCTTGTATTTTCAGAAAATTATAAGCAGACATAGTTTGATATTACCAATGACATTCGTGTACCATTATTGTCCACGTTCGTTCATGGAGAAAAGTGTGAATATATAAGATACGAATTAAGCCCTTTTTTCTTAGGTTAGCCCTAATATTATTCGAAATGAGAATATTATGGTCTTCCCGAATTTTAAAAAGAAAAGGTTCTTACTTTAGGCGGTGGGTAATGATTATTCCGAGATGTGGGTAAAGGAAAGAATTTTTTATTTTTTTATTTTTTTGGGGAAGCTTATGGATAGAGCCCTAACAAATAGCGGATTCTAAATCCATACAATAATCAAGCGACACGAATAACATCTAGAAATAGCAGCTTTTATTTTGAGGAAATTGGAGCAAATTAGATCGTGTAGAGGATATAATGAGCGACCAATTTTAAGATGAATAGGTTTCAGATCATGAATTTAGAACCTATCCTTTCAAAGTCGTTCCTTGCCTAGACCAAGCTGTCCTGTTGCAAGATCAATCCTAGAATGTGCATAACTTCAAATAATTTAACTATTATTTGGGAAAGTGTACCATTTGAACCTTTTAGTGGTTAAGGCATTACTGGACTTCATAAACTTCGCAAGTCCGAACCCCCGTCCAAGATATCTATCTTTCTTTCAAACAAATTAAAAAAAAAAAAAAAAAAAAACTCACAATTGGTCAAGGCCATTTCCCGATTATTCATCCAAGAACTTTCTCAGTAAACCGGCCTGGAATTTATTAGGTAACACCAGTTCGGTTCGATTTCCATAGTTGACCAGTTTGGTTGTTAACCCCAGCAGAAACTTTTTTGAATGTCAAATCTGTAATGATGTCAATATGTCGAACTATGGTAAATCCAATTACCAGTGGGGGAGAAAGCATTATCGGCGTTAAACACATGATATAGTTTGCGGAATTAATGTTGATAAATTAAATGCTTAGACCATTAATCAAGTAGCGGATAAAACTCAGGCCCTTCTTTTGTCAATCACACGATGAAATTCTCCCAAAAAATGGGGAAAAAACACACGATACAATGCAGCCATTCCCCTGTGAAATGCATTGCCATAGAATATTGTTTTAACACCCTCACTCAACATTTTCCCAAGGAACAAAAGATCGAAGAGAGAATCGGGTAAAGAATGGCTTTTCATTGTGGCAAGGATAAAATAGAGATGTTTGCTTATTAATGGAGCGATGCTTTGCCTGTTTTCCAATGTAGGAATTGAAAAGGATACGGCAAAATAGAAGAATTTCACCCTAGAAACTTACAAAGCAAGAAGTGAGAGACCATTTGTAGATTTTGTGTATACTTTTTCTCCTTGCAATCTTGACATATTATATATTTCTTTGGCGCTTCCTTCTTTCTATAAAGTGCATAAAGCTTTAATGATAGTTATTAAATATAGGCCGGAGCTGGAGTACAACTATTTCTATCATAAAGAAGACTAGTTTCAACATCAAAGTTGGAGGATCAGCTAGCTTATGGTTTTTTTTTTAATTTAAAATTCTGATGTGCGAAAATTTCCTAATACAACACGTAGCTATATCCGAAAAAAAAAAAGACTAAAAGATTTTAACTTTATTTCTCTCTCTCTCTCTCTCTCTCTCTCTCTCTCTCTCTCTCTCTCGTATATATAGTATATGTGTATATATCGGTTCTCTGTCGTGATGGTGATTGATGGTTGATATAATTAACCAGCTTATTATGGTGGTCGCAATGACACAAGCGACCACCATTAGTCGCCCTTTTCATTATAGATCCTGGGTTTTTCGTCAAATGGTAGGGTATTCTACTTTTTTCTATCCGATCATGAACTTATTATGTTCATCAAAAACTAGAAAAACTTTATAGTTTATTTGATAGGTTATAGCATATTCATCGTTAAACCGATTTTCTCTCAAATAAATGATAAGAATGATAAATTTGAATGACTTATATATTGTTATCTTATTGTACCCTTCCCTATTATATATGACTTTATGACTTTAGATTGCGTTTGGCAGTCGGGATAAAATTCAGGATATAATAAAATCGGATATAAGGAGATAAAGATAGGATAAAATTATTCCATTGGAGAGGTGTGATAAATGTAAATAGGATTTCTAATGTTCATAATAATAAAGTTATTTTTCTCGAATAACAAACTTATTAAATTAACAAAATTGAAATTATATTTTAATATAAATAATATTTGAATTCTAATTTAAGAAATTAAAAATTAAAAAATTTAAATTGATTTTTAATTAATCTTATTTTAATTTATATATTCAACTTTAATTCTATCTTATAATAAACATTTAATTTATAAATATTTATATTTATTATATATTTTAGGTATTTTTGTATTTTAGGTATGTTAGTACAGTTTACTATTTGATAAAATTTTATTAAAGAATGATGAAAGGGGAAAAAAGAAATAATATAAAAAAAAGGAAAAATAAATTAAAAATAAATTAAATTAAATTAAGGAATAGTGTTACGGGAGAATTTCACCATTTCCGTTTATGAACATTTAGGTTCATTTATAATGATATACCATTTATATAAATAAATAAATAATGTACATGATATGATGTGAACATATCCGACTTTAATATTGTAATTCACCAAATAATTGACGTGATATAAAAAAATCTCAGGATTTCATATCCTATCCTATCTAGTCATATCTCAATTAGAAATCCGGACGACCAAACGTAGCCTTAGGGTTATCTCCTCAAATGTATTTTGGTACATGATTTTATCCCTGTACAAGTTTCTTCCTGCCTCGACAATAAGTTGGCGTCCTCTTTTCTCTCGTTGTAGTTTCATTTGCTAGTAGGAATTTCTCAGAATTACTAAAGAGAAGGAAAAAGCAGAGGAAAAGCAGAGTGTATGGAAACAAAAGCAGAACTTTGTTGACCCGCAATTTCTCCTGTATGTCTACTTTCATGCAAGTAGAGTTACATGTAGCAATTTCTCCTCTTTTCACCTCTTTTCTCCGGTAACTTTGTTGACAACCTCTTTGGGTCTATCCAAGGAGGAAATCCCCACTGCATTCCTTTCAATTTTCATATAGTCAATGCCTTTTCCTAACACACTAATACTCAATCCACACAACTTTTTTTAAATATATGGATAGATTGCCATTTATCCGTGAATAGGAGACGGTCTTGAGGTGAGGTCACTGTTTTGTTTGTATCATGATGTTTTATCTCGAGTAATCACTTATCTAATGTGTGGCAGAATCATATTTCTCACAAGCAGAAGAGGCAATCTACTTACTTTGAGTTTATAATAAAAGCAAAACCAAGCAGATTGATATACGGGGAAAAAAAAGAGGAATACAGATACATGAATCACGGTATATCCACTCCCAGAATGACTGAAAATTTCACTAGAGATAAGGGATGTGGCCGAGATTACAGCTACTTGATTGATCATTAAACACTACTAGCATTTTCTAGGTCCCTATTATTCTCAATAATCTCACAAATAAGCCCTTCGAAAGAGTTCTCACATAAACACTCTAATCTCACAAAGAACTTTACAAATCCTAGTAAAACAACTTTAAAATTATGTTTAAAAAAAAAAAATAGAGAGGACAGACGTTATTAGATCTGGAGAGCATCAACCAAAGGCCGGCAAGCACCGCGGCAAGGGAATTGGAGCCCGGTGAGCATTGACCAGAGGCCGCTAGACCTCAGCAAGGCAGGGTAGCGCTGCTGTCAACAAGAGGCAAGGTGAGGCGACACCAAGTGACCAAAGGCGAGGCAATGACCAGGTGAGGAAAGGCGAGGCGAGGTGACCCAAGGTGAGGCAAAGTAGAGGTCATGTTATCCCAGCAAGGCAACAGGAGTGTAGCGCGACCCAAGGCAAGCAAGCGACGCCTAGGCGAGATTTGCTCATGTCATGACCCCAAGCAAGGTGACTCAAGGTCATGCAATCCCAGGCGATGGCCAGGCGACCCCAGGTGACCAATGATGAGGCGATGCGAGGCAACGCTGAAGTCACGCCACCCCAGGCGACAGCCATCAAGATCGTGCAAGCCCAGGCATAGTCACCATTCAAATTTGAGCTAGCTTTAGCCCTTGCGTTGATGCCCTCGTCCGCCGATCAGATCTATTTAGCTTTTGAGGGTGAGGTTAAAACTGAAATTTCATTAGCTTAGTGAGGACAAAGTTGAAAGAAATAATTCATTAAACCCCTGAAAAAAAACATTTTCAGAGTGCAGCCCAAAACTGGATCCAAGTTGCCTTGAGGTTTTAAGCTTACTTGAGATTATGTTATCAAACACCGATATTTTAGCTCAAGACCCTTTGGAGGTCCGAAACTCTTTGAAAATGTTATGCTAAACAAAGTGTACGATGCCTACAGCATAATTCTGTTTGGTATGTTTTCAAGTTGCCCGACAAGACTGCATAAACCCGCTGTACCACCGAAATGCAAACTCAAAATGACGCTTCTCGTGCCCCTTGTTAATAATGCCTGATTCCACCTCCATATGTCTGGACATACACAGTCGACCGATTTTGTCGCATAAAGTGACAAATAATGCCAAACAAATAAATTACGCTCGGCAAATTTACATGATTCGCCCGGTGCACCCACTAAAGTCAAGAAGGATAAGATATTTCACATGATATTAAAAAAATTACAACCTCTCAAACAGATGCTATAAGTTTCCCAAACTCCAATTATATCTAATAATTCTCACAAAAATAAATGAATATAACTAGATATCCATTCTGGAAAGAACTCTTTTCGAAGCTTTCCGAGGCTTTCTGGAGGTCGATCACAAATTTAGGTCTAAACAATGTTGCATTTTTAATGACTCGTGCTTACTTTATGTTTTTGATTGAAATAGAGTAAGCTTTCATCATTTAGAAATTCTCTGCACAGAACGGATTAGGTGGTCAACCACATTTGACTTGTCTAGATTGAAATTCAAATGAGATTATATATGACTAGCGCTAACAAAATGGGGAGAATTAGTATATTTTTAATTGAATGCCTTATCAAATGTCATAATATATAGTTTCTCATTACAACTCTATACAGCGCATAAATTTCCGCAAAAAAAAAAAATTATGATTTTACCGTATGATACTAAGTAAACTGCAAACTAAACGGGCTAAAAGCTAGAATTTATACAAAATATTGGGTTTTGCTTAATGAGGTTCAATAAATGATAAATCAGTAAGCTTTTAAAATGTTAAGCATATGAGAATAAAAGTACATGACGAAGTGAATGAGATGCATTTTATGAAGGAATAATTTAATATATTAATGATATGTCAATAATTAAGCATCGTCGGTTACTTTTGATACCAATTTAATCATCAATTTGGCATTCTTTTCTTGCAAATAAAGGTCAATAAGAGCAGCATCCCTCCCTCCCTCCTTCCCTGAGGTCCAAAAATCAGCAATAGTCTGCACGCTTTGTGTGAGAGGTGGGCAAAATAGTCACGATAGGAAGTGATATAGTGCATTTGGTGATAGATAATCCAATGAATAACTTCAGTTATTTTATTTAAATGGTATAAGCGTGCATGAACAGATACTTATATTTGGGAAAAGTGTTTAAAAAGTTCTAAACCTTTTGTATTTGTACAAATTTAGTCCTAAACCTTTTTTTGGTACCAATTTAGTCCTAAACATTTTTACTTAGTGCCGATTCAATCCTTTCCGGCCAATTTTGACCGGATTTTGCTAACTAAACGATGGCCAGCCGAACATGCCCTGATCGGTGCTAATGTTGACAAATTTTAATAATATTTTAATATTTTTAAATATTTTTATTTTCTTTTTCTCTTTCTTTTTATTTTTTCTTTTTTCCTTCCCCTTCTCTAACCAGTCGCCAAACCTCAACAACCGGCCAGAGGCAACGGTCGGTGAGGTTGATCCCATCAAACCTTGCTAGTGGCCGCGAGGGCGGCCTCGCGCTGGGTGGCGAGGCTCGTCGGTGCCACCCAGGCCGCAATTCGGCAAGGTCGAGCCTCGCCAACCCGATGCTAGGTCGCACTCATGGCCTAGGCGGCACTGGCAAGGCTCACCCTTGCAACCACTAGCGAGGTGGCCGACGAGGTTCGGCGAGGTCAACCTGTCGGTCGTCACCTCTAGCTAGTCGCCAAGGTCCGACAACCGGCTAGAGGAGGGGAAGGAAAAAAAAAAAATAAAATAAAATAAAAAATTCAAATTCAAAATTCAAAAATATTAAAATATTAAAAGATTATTAAAAATTGTTTACGCCATATCAACCAACTGGCATTCAATCAGCAAAATTCGGCCAAAATTAGCCAAAAATGACTAAATTAGCACTATGTAAAAAGATTTATGACTAAATTGGCATAAATACAAAAGGTTTAGAACTTTTTTGACACTTTTCCCCTTATATTTTGCAAGTACGCCATAAAGCGAGGAGTTAATTTAAGAGGTAACCCACTAAAATGTCTCTCTTTGAAAACTAAACTCGAGAATATCAAAGGATAATACCCCTTTTTTACTTCCCAAAAAAAAAAAAATACAAAGATATTAAGATGAGAAAGTCATCTCAAATGATTAAGCTGATTATTTATGCAGACGACATGTATTTTTCCCACAGTAATGTCCACAAGTTGAATAAACATTCTCCATGATGTCCTTGTGATATCAAATGATCTATGATTAGAAACTGAACATCGTTTCTTAATCAAGAACTTACAAGTGAATTCATGCAAAGCACGGGCGAGACAACAAGTCGGTTCTCAAAATTGTCACATATAACTAATGATATGAAGAAAGTCATTCGCTTTCCGACATTTAGATGATGGAAATTGTGCTAAATTAAGTAAACGTATACTTTATTAAATCCGAAACACAATCAACAAGTCCAATACTTACCTACAACTAATCCATGTACAAATACGTGCACATACCAATAACTATAATGGCACGCACTCCGAGCATACATCTATTTTACTTGCTCTCGTTCAGCATCGAAAGAAGGGGCCGTGCTTGGCTCCACCTCAAGCTTCTCCTCATCCTCCGCACCGGCTTCTTGCTGGAGCCTTCCCTGGTCTCCGATCAGTGGCGACAGAGAAGGGTCCTCGGCGTCATCTTTCGTGCCGAGATAGATGCACGAGCATCGCTGGAGAGACGAGAAAAAGGCCGTGGCGATGCCACCGACGACCCACAGAGCTACCCCGTCAAGCTTCTTCTTGCATGCAGGGGTACAGGCGACGTGGCTCGAGCTCTGTGGCTCGGCCACCGCAAGCCGTTCGACCGGCTCGCGACCGCCCGTGCAGGCGCACCATCGGGTGACGTGGCTCCAAAGAGGAGCATGATGAGAATGAGGATCCATTGATGTTACAGTGATGTGGAGTGCATGATGGCCATATAAAGGACCAGGGTGATCTGTTTGGAATTAGGTTTCAACATGACATTTTGTAGCTTCTAGATCATACACCATCAACTACCAGAACTATATATATTATTTATTCTATGATAAGTTTTCTTTTTCTAAGAGAACAATGGGGCCGTAGAGAAAATAAAGATCAAAGATGTGACATGAAAGTAAAACATAAGATATGACTATTATTGGGTAACACTTTCGAACGAGAATATTACGGTCGGCCCGAATTTTGAAAAGAAAAGGTCCTTACCTTAGGCATAGGCCAATTTTTATTCGGAGATATGTACAGGAAAGAATATTTCTTTATGGAAGCTTATGGATAAAGCCCAAACAAATAATGGATTCTAAATTCATACAATTAAGTAAAATGAACATTATTTGGGATTGATATATTATTTGAACAATTTGTAATATAGTGATCACAGCTTTATAGATTTTTTAGACAGACCAAAATATTTATCTTTTTCTTGAACAAAGCATAAAAATAATAAAGCTAAAAAACTAGATCTAATCTAGAAACTAAAATTGGGAACCAAGCCAATCGAGATGGTTCCCCAAATTTTTTACCCATAAACCTACCTAGTCCCCATGTGAACCGACTTTGAATCAATTGGGTAAGGCTAGTTCGATTGAGTTCTGCAATTGAATCCACTTGGCTGTTCAACCCTAGTAAAAACTTTTTCGAACGCCAAAATCTATAACAAGAGGGGAAAAAACCTCAGTGGCATCACACACTTGAGATAGTTTGCAGCATTAATTTTTATAAAATGTTTAAACCGTTAGTTTAGTAGTGGATAAAATTCAGGCTGGATAAAATTCAGGCTCTTCTTTCCTTGACCACACGATATATTTCAGCCATTCCCATTAAAATGAAATACCATAGAATTTTGTTTTAACGCCCTCAATCAACGTTTCGCGCGGAACAAAAAGAGAGAATGGGGAACAGAATGGTTTTATTGTCTCTCAAGGAGAACATAGGAAGGTTGCTTCTGAATGGAGCGATTCTTTGCCTATTTTCAATGTAGGAAATGGAAGTATTTCGTCCTAAAAAGTTATCAGGGTAAAGATAGGCTGAACCTGGAGGACAATCCATTATATTTCCACCTTTGGAAAGGAAGAGTTCCAAATCGAATTTGGAGGATCGGCTAGCTTATAGTTCCTTTTAAGGTTGTGGTTTTGTTTGCACCAAAATTAATCAGGATATTGATATGGATAGACATGTGACTAGAATATAAGTTATTTTTAAACACGTGAGCCATCATCGATGTCCATGAGTAATGTTATATACATCGATGACCACAGATCTATAGTTGATATATGATGGCATATGGTTGACAATTATGAACGTTATAGCAAGATTGGTTGGCAAAGATATCAATTAGACAAAATCATTGATTGAGACTCTGAATGGGGAAGGGATATCTTAGAAGCACCATGAGATGGCTGTGGTATTCCAATTTGAAAATCGTTTGTGGAAGAGATAGAGTCAAAATTCAATAGATCATAGGGAAAAGGTGAAATTAATGGGATAATTGTCTAAAATATCACAAACCTATCGTATGGCAGCCATTTGAAGAATAAACATTTTACTTGTACCACTTTAGTCTTAAATCTTTTAAAAAAATTAGCTAAATTAGTATACCTTTCAATTTTGTTAATTTAGTCCTAAATCTCTTAATGATTTGTCAATTTAGCCAATTTCAATCAATTTTGACCTAAAATTGCTAATGTAGACATTGGTTAGCCACTAGCCATTCTACGCGGTATTGTTGGTGGTGACAGGAACAATTTTTCATTTTTTTCATTGTTTAATTTGTGCCTTTCTTTTTCGTTTGTACTTTTCTTTCCCTTTGGCCTGTGGCCAATAATCGATCAAATTAACAAATTTTGAGACTTGATTATATTTTTTGAAAGTTTAAAAACCCAATTACACTTTCTTGACAAGTTTTAGAACTTTCAATACACTTATACATATTATTATTCTATCCGACTCTTTGTTCTAGGAATCGGATGCAACCTAATTTGAATATTTTCATCATCTTGAAAATCATGACTTTGGCAATCAACATACGGCGGTCAGCAGTGTGCCCCCTCGTTCTGTCCTCTCTACATCGATTCTCTGTAGTGATCGTGATTCGTGGTTGAGAGAACCAGTCACCATTAAAACGGTTGCCCTTCACATTATAGAACTAGGGTTTTTGAGCTGTTTATCTAAACTTGTTGTCCAATTACAACAATGTCCACAAAAAACTTTAAACACTTTATAGGATATGTATAGCCATATTCATCATTATATCCGATATCCTTCCAAATAAATAATATAAGAAATTTGAAGGATTTTGTTTATCTAATCATATTATATCCCATCCTATAGTACATCACCCTTTATCCAGGCGTCATAAAAAGCCTAATGGAGAAAATTGATAACTCAGGGATTGTCTCCTCGAAATGTATGTCGATACATAATTTTATCACGTAACGAGTTTCTTCCTGCCTTGAAAATCAGTCCTCGAGCTCTTATTCTCAAATGGTAGTTTCATTTACCAATAGGGAATCTCTCAGATTTGCTAAAGAGAGAAGAGGAAAAGCAGTGTGTATGGAAACAAAAGCACAGCTTTGTTGACCCGGGATTTCCCCAGTAATTCCACTTTCATGTAAGTCTACAAGTTCTGCAAAGAACAGATCCTCTTTGTCAATGCTTTTTCCTAATGCTCTATCCACACGACTTTCAAGAATACGTGGATAGATCGCAATATAAACGTGGATAGAATTCGGTCTTGAGGTGACTTCACCATTTGGTTCCGATGATGGTGCTCTATCTCAAGTAGTCCCCCATTGATTGCTGGAATTTCAATGCCCGAAACGTGTGTTCTGGTCTATCTAATATGCGGCAGAATCCATATCGCTCTGAACTCAAAGTTGACTAAGAGCCATGGGCTCAAAGTATCAACCTCATATTCTACTATCAGATTGGTCCAATCTACCATGTGATCATAAATAAAACGAATTCAATCAAGAATTTCCTCAACATGCGATGATAAGGCAAGCACTCACACCAAATCATCGGCAAGATCTCCTCTCTTCCTAGCCTTCCATTCTCACCATGTGATGACCGCCCATTGGATTACCAAAAACAAAGTCACTGCTTATTCACAAAAATTCCCCTAACAATCCGTCACTTTCCCACCAATGTTAAGGCTGAAGTTTCTCGGCCCCGACATAATTGCGATTGACGATTTCACATGCCGTGGTGACATGATTAGAGGCCCAAAAAGTCTAATGGGACTTGAGATGGACGTCTTGTCTCTCTAGGAAACTCTAGAACGTTGCTAAATTGGTTTTCGATTGCCCAATGAAGAGCCGAAGACAGAGACAACTTAATGTCCCCTCCATCTTCCCGGTATCTCACAAGCAGACAGGAAAGAACAGATGAAGGAACGCGTAGAAATTCTCTCTGTTGCGGTGGAACGTTTTCTTATTCTACTCTTCGTTTCCTGTTTCTGAAATTCGGTTCACGAGTGACAAACAATTAGTTAAAATAGGGAGAGATTATCAAAAAAGTGTTCAACCTATTCCATTTGTGTGAATTTAGTTCTAAATCTTTTAATTTGATCAATTTAGTCCTAAAAAATGAATGATTTGTCAATTTAATCATTCCAATGAAATTTGACTAGAAATTGCTGACATAGACATCAGCGACGCTACATGAGATATCCAGCACTAACATAAACAATTTTTATAATTTTTTCTTTCTTTATTTTCCTTTTTTACCTAGCAACCCTCATCAGCCACTAGGCAAATCTTCCAAGGCCCTCACCAGTCCTTGCCCAAATGACCACTAGGCGAGGGCTGCAACACTTGCCACACTTTGTAACAAAAAAAAAAAAAAAAAAAGAGAGAGAGAAAAGAAAGAAATGAAAGGATAAACAAAAAAATTCATATTATTTTTAAAAATTCTAAAAAAATATAAAATTTATTCATGTTAATATTGGTTGTCATCTGTGGCACTATTTACGTCCACTTCGGCGATTTTCTCCAAAACTTGGCTAGAATGAATAAATTAACAAATCGTCAAAAGGTTTATGAGTAGAATAGCTAAATTGAAATATATAGGACTCAATTAACACAATTATAATAAATTTATGAATTTTTTTTTATCATTTTTTGTTGAATTAACATCGGTGTGGGTTTGGTCACTAGTTTTGAACCTACTTAACGGTTAGGATTCAAATAAAACATTCCGTAAAACTTGTGAAACATTTATGGTCAAATTCAGAAGGATAATCATGGCAGTCGTCCTTCCTCACTTTTATTTAATAAAAAAAATCTAAAAATTAGAATAGCAAAAGTATACGATGAACGAAAAGAGTTCCAAAAGTTCATGCGCACGACAAATGGCTTTTGTTGGTTACCCTAATTGATAATAACTAGCTCATTCTCCAAATCAATAATACTTTTCTAAAGTTTATTCTCCACCGGCCGTGACCTTTAACTTTCATATAGTGTCATCGATTTCATTAAAGCATTTCACACTGATTTTGGGATTACGTTTTGACCAAAACTAAAGATATTCGCAATGCTTATGAAAAGATAAATTTAAAAACTTGTTAAATTGATTAGAAGACTAATTTTAATAAATATTCTCAATGAGAAAAGATCATATTTAATTAGCCTGATTTCTCTAACTCTTTTGCGCGGCGGAATCCGAAACATTCCTGAGATACAGTTATCTTGGTCAAAGCTAAAATAAAACAAGTCTAAAATCTCTGACATCGGTTCACATGATCTGTCTTCATTCATGGGCATCTTTGACATTAGAGGCATAAGAAAGGGAATTCAGTTTTTGGTATTATTCTTTTCTTCTACCTTCAGTTGATATTATAGCTTTATTGTTGATAAGCTTGAACCGACCTGAAATCTCTAGATAAGGGATGGTTGAACCAAGCAACCTTCATTTTCTTTTTCTTTTTGAAAACTCAAGGGGCACGAGTGCATATACTCGATTATCAGAGAACTCGTGAAACAATTTGCAAAACTCACAATTAGGTTATGTGTAGATCTTTGACCTGTGCAGATCACCTAACCCAGAACAGTTGATACATGATTTGTGAGATTCGAACAAGCAACTTTCAGTTTTTGAATTGAAAAGATTTAATGACACAATTGACAAAATTGACAATTTTATGACTGAATTGGTTAAAATCCAATAGATTTCAGACTTTTTGGATAATCTCTAGAATAACATAACTATCAATGCTACACATCAATAAATGGCCCGTTCCAAGTGGGTTCAATTCTAGTATTTAAGCGGTCATCTTATGAAGAGGATTTCTCGTGTTGTATATGGAGTTGCGGTGTTACAAACCGCCACGTATGATATACTAAGGTCCTCGTCGATGTTACTCTTGAGCTCTGGAGCATATCGAGCTGCTAGAATGTCGTTATACTCAAGAAGTCCGCTCTTTCGGCTTCTACTGGACAAAAGAAATGGAAATCATATTATCCTCGATCTTTCAGAGAGCTAATATCAAGCTACCCCACATGTTGCCATCTACAATCTCCTGCGGTGCAAGCAGAGACTTAACGTCCTCATCGACCCAAGATTTAATCCTATATCTTTCTTAGCTTTCCTCTCTTTGGACTTTGATTCCTTTCGGTCGTTCTCTCATAATGATACGCCAATAATTTCTCTATGAATCTTCGATTCGATCCCACCGAAATTCTCTATGCCATAGTCTCCGTCAATGATGTCTCAAGCTACCTCGGTTCACACGTACTTTAGTTAACTTTAACAGGTGCTCTATCCAACTCTCCCTGTCTATATAAACCATCAATCCCTACTATTCATCATCAAGAAAGACGGCAAAGATGGCCAAGATCACAACCCTTTTCTTGACGTCTCTCCTCCTACTCTGCACAATCTCATCCTGCTTTGCTCGCCCCGAGCCGGTGTTTCTCGATGTTACTCCGGTCGACACTAAACATGCGGTGGGTTGTTCATTTACGTTGGATTTTAATAACCCTATTGGCCCGAGTTTTCAAGGCTCGACCTGTCAAAGTTTTTATTCTATCGTAACAAATTAAACGTTTTAGAACAATCAGTCATGTGTGCATCTGAACATTTGCGTGGGTAAGTTCCGTCTTAGGCGTTTTGTATTCTCTATTTTGCAGGGTGTTGAAACGAAGCGTGATGATGAGTTGTTGGATGATAGCTGCAAAGGTGTTGGGGAAGAAGAATGCTTGGTGAGGAGGACTTTGGCTGCCCACATCGACTATATCTACACCCAAAAGCATCATCCTTGAACTTAATTCCCTTTGTTGGTGATGGGAAAAAAAAATGAAAGGTTTGAACAGTTTAGTGCGCCTCTACTTTGTTGTGAATTATGAAACATCTACTGTGGTGGGAATGTAAAATTAGCTCATCACTGAGAGCGGATTCCGAGGGAGTCTACTTCTGAGAGTTCGTTTATTATTTGCAAACACACGTATCTTCAGCCCTACCAATCTCTTTTGAGATTAGTTTATTGAGTGCCCTAGCAATCATGTATTTTCTTCTTCTGCTTCTTTTGTTGTGTAATAAGGTTCTCGAGTTCTAATAGTGAAAGAGGTAAACGAAGAGTGCGTTGAGCCCAACAATATGACTTCAGTTACCAAAGACAAAAGTTACCAAGTTATAACCGAAGGCGTATAAGTAAAGAACTGGGATCTTCTAAATTTAGATGGAAGTTCACATGGCCGCGGATTCGAGACCCAGAGAGATGTTGAAAATTCTCGTAAATATGGATTTGTCAATTTCAAATACTAGATGGAGGTGTGGGGTTCGACCCCCACTTTCTATAAAGAAATTGAATAAGTATTCGAGAGATAAGAAAGGTAGAGTACGACAAAAAGAAAAATGCAAATTCATTTCTCTCTCACTTCCCGAGAGAGATATCGAAAATTCTCATAAATGTGGAATGTGTACATTTTCTGTCAACCACCAAATCCACTCCTCTGTTACTTCTCTCGTCACGGCACCGCCACCTCATCTCACAATCTATCTTTACGCATATAAGCATCCATCATGACCTAGCCACACCACCGCCACTTCTCCACCGCTGATCCAGATCACCATCATGAGACGCCACCTCTCTCTCTCTCTCTCTCTCTCTCTCTCTCAATGACCGAGTCAAACGCAACTGACTCCGTCGAAACGGAGCAAAATTTGGCTCCGCCCTCTTCGAACTAGCCAGATCTGGTTCGCTCCTTGATGGTGCTAGCTTCGAGCTAGTGTCATTTGGCCTACGTCTAAGACAATGGAGCACTGGCTCAATTGTGATGAAAGCTGGCTCCATCCTGCGGGATGTAGAAAGTATTGGGGAACTTTAATTGTCAATGAACACAAAAGAGCAGCTAATGTTTTGATACATGATGATAATCACTGTTCTTAAGGTATTATTTGCCTTGTCCTACTTTCTCACGTAGTAGTTTCATGTACTAGCAGGGAATCTCTCAGAATTGCTAAAGAGAAAAAGAGATATAAAAAAAAAAGGTTGGGGGGGAGCAGAGTGTATAGAAACTAAAGCACAACTTTATTGACCGGCAATTTCTCTTATAATTCTACTATCATTTATGTCTTCAAGTTGTGCAAAGACCAGTCCTCTTTGTGGAGCATCCAATTGAGGAAATATCCCACCATATTCATCTCAACATCCATATAGTCAATGCTTTTTCCTAACACATTAATGCTCAATCCACACAGCTTTTAGGAATATGTGGATAGATTGCCATATCGCCATAGATAGGAGCCGATCTTGAGGAGACGTCCCCATTTGGCTTGTATAATTATGTTTTATCTCAAGTAATCACGCATGTAAACATGAGTGTTGGTCCATCTAATATGTGAATATCATCTCGCCTAAGTTGAAGAGACAACATAGAATTCAAACTAAGCGGATTAATATGCCCAAAAACAAAAACAGAAAACAAGTAATACAGATGCGAGATTTATGAAATTTGGTCGATGGCACATACAACTACTCCTAGAATGGCAAAATGTCACTAGAGATAAGGATACGGGAAAGAGATTATAGCAACTCGATGGATCAATCAAACACCATTAACATTTTCCAGGTTCCAATTAACACTCAATAATCTCACAAACAAACCCTTCGCAAGAGTTCTAACAGAATCTCTCTTAATATCACAAAAGACTCTTACAAACCCTCTTGATGGATCTAAAGGTTAATGGAGAAGTTAGGTCAGAACACAATTAATAGTTAATCACGTGTATGTTTGGTCAACTATCAGAAGTGGGCTTATACACCCGGCCAAAGCTTTGCGAAGCCAGTATGTCAGCCGGGTGGACATAGGGACCCACCTCGAGCTTGGATACCGGACAACGCATGACCCGACGACCAAGTCCGATCTGCTGGATAGTTGTCGCTATAGCATTGGTGGTCATTCTCGCATATCAATGTCAGTTGAAGAAAATTACTAAAATAGTCAATTTAATTTTTTCAATTCAATTCTAAACTTTTTTTTTTTTTGTCAATTCAATTCTAAACTCTTTTTTTTTTTTTTTTGTCAATTCAATTATAAACATATATTATAAATTCAATTTATTTGGTCAAATTTGACCAGTTGTTGTTGACATAAATGCCAACCAATGTTGACATGACATTTTTTAATAATATTTTATTTTATTAACTTTTTTTCTTTTTCTTCTTCTTCTGGCCAATTCGATCGGCCAACGTTGATGTGGCACTTGTTAATAATATTTTTTTCATTTTTTTTTTCAATTTTCTTCTTCTTTTGGCAGGTCGCCAAAGGCTATGGTTGGCAAGGCCTCGCCATCGTGGGCGAGCTCACCCTCACCATGGCTAGGCGAGACCTTGCCCAGTGTTGCAACGACGAGGGCAAGCTCGCTAAGCGCCACACTGTCGTAGGCAAGCTCACCCAACACCTCAACGATGAGGCTTGCCCCCACCATGGCCAGGTGAGACCTAATCTAGCATGACAACGGCAAGGGCAAGCTCGCCTGTGATGGGAAGACCTTAACGACCTTAGCCTCTAGCTAGTCGTAGCTGGGTCTGACGACGACAAAACTTAGTATAAGCATAAGTGGACTAATTAAGAGCCATGGACTCAAAGTCTTAGCCTGGCATTGGTCCAGTCTACCCCCATGTGATCACAATAATTTCAAGCAAGAATTTCCCCAACATCAAATGCTATGTAGCAAGCACTTAGACCAAATTATCTACAAAATTTATAATGGCATAGATGTCCTCTCCCAAGCCTCCCAATTGGATTACCAAGAACAAAGTCAATGGACAAACAGTTAAATCATAAGTGGCCTAACAAAAATTCTTCAAACCATCCATTAATTAGCCACCACCAAGTGACTATGATTGATGAAATCACATCACATGTCGTGGTGAACTTAAACAATAGACCGAAAAAGTCTATGGAGCTCGAGATGGACGTCTTGTCTTTCTAGGAAATTCTAGAACAATGCTAACTTGGTTTTCGGTTGCCCAATAAAGAACACAAGACAGAGACAACCTAGTTTCCACTCTATCCTCCCTGGGTTTCACTGGCAGACAGGAAGAATAAGTGAAGGGGACGCGTCGAAATTCTCTTTGGTTCTTGTTTTCGAAATTCGGTCCTCATGCAACGACCAATTGACTAAATTAGCATCGGTGGGAATTAGCATCGGTGGGACTATGGTGACTGACTCATAAACCTACAGGGCTGGCCTAAATAGTTACGGTCTAAACAAAACATTTCACAACATTTGTGAGATCCTTCTGGTGATATCTTGAGGGTTAATTGTGTGGGTCGCCCCTTCTCATCCTTTGTTTTCTTAATTAGAGAAAACATGAAACTTGGTATAGCAAAAGTCTACAACGGACGGAAAGATGTTCCAAAAGTTCACACGCGACAAGAGCATAAGTTCATTCTATGAGACATTTAAAGATTAATGATCAGAACTAACTTGTTTTCCAAATCAATGATACTTTACTAAAGTTTATTCTCCACTGGCCGTGACGGTGACATAAATTCATATAGTATCAGAGATTTTGTTAAAGCATTTCAGATTTATATCGGATGATATCTTGACCAATACTAAAGACTGAATGTAAAGACTTTATAAATCAATTAGAAGACAAATGTTAGTAAATTAATATAAATAGACATTCATTTGTTTAGCAGCATTTTTCTAACATTTTTAGGCCGCAGAATCCGCAACATTCCTATAATACGGTTACTTGCACTTGGTCAATACAGGAAAAAAGGGTGATATAAAACAAGCCTAAAATCTATGACCATCGGTTCACATGATCTTCTTTATTCATATGCGTCGGCAGAAGAAAGGGAATTCAGTCATTGCTATCATTCTTTTTCCTCTTCACTTAATCTTTTTATATTATCAATAAGTATTGTCCAGATTATTCATGGCCGAACAAAACAAACTTCATTTTTTTTTCTTTATGAGAATTTAGGGCACGAGTGCAAAGATCCAGCTATCTAAAGGGCTCATGAAACACCCTACAAAGCCATGAAACGGTTAAGTTCAGAACTTTTACCTATGCAGTTGGCCCGATCCAGAGCAATTAGCATACACTTTGTGAAACTTAAATGAGTGATTTCCAATTTATGGGTTAAGAAATTCTTGAACACACTTTCTTGAAGTTTGTTGTTGATAAAAAAAAATATTTTAAACCCTAGTAAAATGTAGTTATCCTCTAGAAGCACTCTTTTTTGGCTTCTACTGGACAGAAAGAAATGGCTGTTGTCATATTATACTCCATCTTTCAAATGTATGAACTAATATCAAGCAACCCCATATAATACCGTTTGTCATTATCACAGCCATGTCAAATCATGACAAAACAAGTATAGACATACCTTTCTTAAAAAAAATTGCTAAATATTCCGTATTCGATATACAAAATCAGTGCACTAAGTGATGTGGTACATTGTTATTACGTGTTAATGTGTGTACAATGACCGACTTATGTATATACCACTTTCAATCTGACGCATCTCTCTAAAACTAAAATTACTCTTTCGTTTTGCCATCTGCAATCTCCTGCCGTGAAAGCGGAGACTTAACGCACTCATCTACCCAATGCTTATCCCAATATCTCTGTTTGCGTTCCTCTTTTTGAACTTTGATTCATTATGGTTGCTCTCTCATAATAGAACGCATTTGATTTCTCAACGCATCTTCGATTCGTCCCCACCGAAATTCTCTATGTCACAGTCTACCTCAATGATGACTCAAGCTACTCAGGTTCACACATACTTTAGTCAACTTTAACCATCCGCTCTATCCACCTCTCCCTATCTATATAAACCGTCACTCCCTGCTGTCCATCATCAAGAAAGACGACGAAGATGGCCAAGATAACAACCGTTTTCTTGACGTCTCTCCTCCTCCTCTGCGCGATCTTATCCTGCTTTGCTCGCCCCGAGCCAGTGTTTCTCGATGTTACTCCAGTCCAGACTCAACGTGCGGTGGGTCATTTATTTACATTAGATTATATGACCAATTTAGCCCGAATCCTAAAGTTTCGACCTCTGAAAGTTTTCATTCAAGTTGTTGTTATTCGATAACAGCTTAAACTTTAAAGCAATCAGCCATGTGTGCACTCAAACATTTATGTCGGTAAGTTTTGTCATGTATATCTGTCTTCTCTATCTTACAGGGTGTGGAAACGAAGCACGACGTTGACTTGATGGATGAGAGCTGCAAAGGAGTTGGCAAAGAAGAATGCTTGTTGAGGAGGACTCTGGCTGCTCACAAAGACTATATCTACTCCCAAAAGCATCATCCTTGAACTTAATCTCCTCTGTTGGAGATTAGGAAATAAAAAAATAAAAAATTAGAGGCTTGAACGGTTTAGTGGGCGTCTACTAACCTTGTTGTGAATTACGAAACATATACTATGGTGGGAATGAGAAATTTGCTCGTCGCTGAGAGTGGATTCCGAGTGTCTGCTTCTGAGAGTTCGTTTCAAACTTATGTATCTTTTGCCCTACTAATCTCTTTTGAGAATATTTTATTGAATGCCCTCCCAATCATGTTTCTTCTTCTTCTTCTTCTTCTTCTTCTTCTTCTTCTTCTTCTTTTATTGTTGTACATTAAGGTTCTCGAGTTCTACCAGCGAGAGAAGTTAACCAAGAGTGTTTCGAGCACAACAATCCAGTTTCAGTTCCCAGAGAAGTTATCGAGCTATAGCTAAAGTTACATAAGTAAAGAACTGGGATCTTCTATATCTAAATAGTGAAGTCACATCTTAAATTTATCAACCTTAAAAATGGACACAATAGCAACACCAACCGAGTTAGTCTCCCAGAACCAAAGTACCTCAACCAAATCCCCAACCCCAACCCACACCCCCAAGCCCCCCGCGCCACCCCACTCTCTCTCGCTGTGCGTGCTTGACCTGGGTCCAAGAATTCAGGGTCATGGACCTCCAAATCAAAAAAAGATAGACTAATGCTCGCTGTGCGTGCTTCACCTGGGTCCTCGGATTCAGGGTCATGGACCTCCAAATCGAAAAGAGATAAGACTAATGAACGTGACAGCAAGACAGGAAGGTCCACGACCACGGGTTGTTAAAGGCGAGAATGTGCGGGCGTGGCGGTGCAGCAAGGGTGGTAAGACATGCTGGAGCAGAAGACATGCTCGAGGGACAAGCGACGATGCTCGGGGGACAAGATAGGCCTGCTTAGGAAAGAGGAGAGGAGACAACGACGTTGTTTCTAGGCAAGGAAGCTGCGTCAATGCCACGTTGTTTTTCTGGGTACTACATTGACCAAAGGCCAGAAGTATGATTAACTAAATGCCCCAATCTTTTCCCGACAATGTGGAATGTCAAAGTTCCTTGTTTTCTATGGCCGAAAGAAATCCTTGATTAGGACGAGCTGAATACATCGAAATGAAAAAGGAAGATCGCTTTAGCACGCTGTCCTTGATTTTCTTGGGATCGTGGCTCTGCTTTCGGCGTTCAAACGTCCACCAAAACGATGGTACAGACGGTGTGCACAACATGACTTCTTGGTCTCCACCATTTCCGGTTCCAATTTTGTCAAATGCTCTTTCTCTATAACCCTAGCTAGAGCATTGTCTTTCCACGACGCGGTTACGATCATTCTGGTCTTCTCAAGACTTGCGCGCGCGCGTGTGTGTGCGTGTGTGCGTGTGTGAGAGAGAGAGAGAGAGATATTCAAAGTAATTGAGTGCATTTGGGGAAACTTTGATGCTTGGTGAGATTTTTCCAAAGTATTTTGTGTCGTGGAATCGCGAATAAAATGTTGGGCGTATGAAAACAAATCACTTTGAATCGCATGATCACTTTTCCGAAAGTGATATTTGCCCCCACTGTATTACGTATGGGTTAAGGCAAGGTCACTTCTAAGATACAACAAAGCCACCTAAGCGCAAGATGAAGTATCCACTTGTGACTCCCTTATGAACTTCCCTTGAATTTCATAAGAGGTCCAAGATGAGAAAATTCAATGAAAAGAGATCAAGATATGATTTTTGGTGATGTTGATAATTTGTTACAAGAATAATTACGTAAATTATTTTTGAAACTTTAGTCCAATGTATAACATCATCCCTAATCTACAACTAGAGCATTCAACCCAGTGTTTAAGGGAATTGAGTGGCATAGACATATTTAGGTTTAGATGTGAAATTGGACTCTCATACTTTGTGAAGAGATAGAGTAAAAGTCTGAGAAAGAAATAAAAGTTAAAGTAAGATAGACATTAAAAAAAAAGGGTTGAGTTTTGGAATGGAAGAAGTACGCCTCAAGTGCCAAAACTTGGTACAGAGAGATACTTAAGTGCCAAAAGTTAGAAAAGTGACACTTAAGTGTCAAAATCGGAACAAAATGGATCACTTAAATGCTAATCCGGCCAAAATGCCAACATGATGATTTTCCGGCAAAGCAAGTGCAAAACGGCATCATTTTGCACGCTGACGTGGCTAGATAATACAAAAACGACATCATTTTAGTGCTAACATGGTAAAAAAATTAATATAAAATTATTTAAATTAAATATAAAACTAAATTTATTTAAAACATTTAAAATATATATTTAAAAAAAAAAAAAAGAGGTGGGCGGCTAAGGACTAAGCCCTCGTCGTTGCCGCCTCCCCATCGCTGTCGGAAAGGGCTAGCGACGGAGGGGGGAGAGTCAGTTGAGGTCATCGGGCCATGGCCAAGGGCCGGCAACCTTGGCCAACTAGCGGCAAGGTCCCGTGAGCCCTCCTCACCCAGATCCAGTGAGGGTCAGAGGTCCTTGCTCAGCCGAGCCAAGAGCTACCAACCCTCGCCCAGCTCCGGCAGGGGTCAGCAACCCTCGCTTGGCCGAGCCAAGGGCCGCCATCTTCTGAGCCTCTTACCCTAGATTTGGGTGAGGGTTGCGACCCCTATCGAAGCTAGGCGAGGGCTCGCGGGCCCTCGCCGCCTATCAGCCGAGGTCATCGGCCGCCGAGCGAGGACCATGACCCTCGCCTAGATTTGGGGCAAGGGCTTGCAAGCCCTCACCGCCAAAGGCCAAGGTCAACGACCCCTGGCTAGGCCCCGATGACCCTAGCCGACCCTCCCCCCTCTGCCACCGGCCCTTTCGGCGGTGGTGAGGAGGCGGCGGTGGTAGGGCTCAACCCTCAACTGCTTGCCTCTTTTTTTTTTTTATATAATATTTTATAATATTTTTTTTATTTGTAAATGTTTTAAATAAATTTAGTTTTAAATTTAATTTAATTAATTTTTATATTAATTTTTTGACCACATCAACACCAAAATGACGTCGTTTTAGTATTGACTAGCCATGTCAACGTGCAAAACGGCATCATTCTACACTTACTTTGCCGAAAAATCGCCACATTGGCATTTTGGCCGAAGTGACACTTAAATCATCCATTTTGCTCCGATTTTAGCACTTAAGTGTCAATTTCTTAACTTTTGACACTTAAATGTTTCTCCGTGCCAAGTTTTGGCACTTGAGGTGTACTTCTTCCGTTTTGGAATTGTACCAAACTAAAAACAATAGAGGGAGAGGAGAGGGAGGAGAGGGGGAGAGAAAGAGATGATGGTAGTTGCTTAACACCAATGCTCTATCAAGATGCTCCTTTGTCAAGACCATGTGACCTCATTAATGCCTCGAATAGGGTCGCGCACAAGCCTTGAGATGATCCTTCGCATGATCACTTTGGTTCTCACTTTAAGAACCACTTTACTCTTGATCATTCATTAATGATGCTGAAAACCAATTCTAATCTTTTCTTTGAATATATATATATATATATGGAACATTCCATTTTCTAGCTTTATTAATGCAATTGGGTTGTGGAGATGGCCTGACTCAGAATATATGTTTTTGTATGGAATAGCCTCATTTTCCATAGGCATTGCATAATTGATGGACGGACCTAAAGAACCGACTGATGTACTGAGAAGAAGACACCCCTAATAAGACTCAAAACGATCCTATTTCCCCAATGCCCCATGCTGAACGGGTTACAATATAAGTTATTGCCCTAGCCATGCCTCGAACCGATCACTCCGGGTGAGGAACTCCGGAGTGAGGCTTAGGGTAGTCGGACGCCGGTCGCCACTTTTCACCCTTTTTTTTATGATGCAGAGACCAAAGTTGCGACTCGAAATGGCCGCAAGGGCCTATTAGAACCCTTTCATTTCTTAAGATTGCAGTTCAATCTGTCAAGCGCAAGCCCAGTTGTAAGTCTTAGTCACAGGCCAACCCAATCATTATATAAGTCAATGTTTCAAGACAGACGTGGGTGATTCTATAATTATGTGGTTGGTCATGATGAGAGAATACTGCCGGACACACCAACCATGTAAAAAAAAAAACAAAAAGTTAGTAACCCAATCATTCTCTTTTGTCTCTATTTAAAGAGAATTTTAACTTATATTTTAAACTATCTTAAAATATACCTGAAAATATGAAAGCATTTCATTCTCGTGTTAAAGGCTTGCCCCGTTTGTAAATAAGGTCAAAGTTCAAATGTTATAAGGGAGAAAAAAATAGGTTTCAAAAGTTAAAAGCAAGAATAACACGAATAGACCCTTCATTTAAATAATAATAATAATAATAATAATAATAATAATAATAATAATAATAATAATAATAATAATAATAATAATAATAATAATAATAATAATAATAATAATAATAATAATAATAATAATAATAATAATAATAATAATAATAATAATAATAATAATAATAATAATAATAATAATAATAATAATAATAATAATAATAATAATAATAATAATAATAATAATAATAATAATAATAATAATAATAATAATAATAATAATAATAATAATAATAATAATAATAATAATAATAATAATAATAATAATAATAATAATAATAATAATAATAATAATAATAATAATAATAATAATAATAATAATAATAATAAGCTATGGGGTAATGATATTCCCACAATTAAAATGTCGTCTTCCATAACTTTTTAAAACTCTATATTTCGATTGGATTAATTCATCCTGAAAAGCTCATCCACAATATCCATGAAGGTTCTTGAAAATTATGATAAAAATAATATCTACCAAATTAGGCAACAACCAAATAGTCCCTCTTGCTTCTATTTTTTCTTCTTGCTAAATGCTATTATCCATTTTTCCTGATTAATAATTTCAATTTTATATAGAATTCAAGGAACAAGGTCTATCTCTACATTAATGTCCTAGGTAATTTCTAACTTGCTTAGAAAGATATCTGATTTTTTTAGATTAATTTGAGTTTGATATAAGCTATTATAATGTTTTTAGGATTAATACCACCAAAAAAAAAAGCTCAAATTATACCCATTATAACACAAATATCCTTCTTCTTCTTTTTTTTTTCTTTCTTTTTCTTTTTTTTTTTTTTGCTGAGGATCCAACCTAGCTCACCTTACGGGAGCACAACACCGACTATACCTCGAACTATACCTCGAGAGAGACTGGCCCAGCAACTCACCGCCGGGACCCCCCACTTAAATCACAAAACTACTCTAAGAGTCGTGAACGACTTAGGGAGTCGAACCCTTGACCTGGTGATAAATCAAGGGGTACGCCTCAATCACCGCAGCCATGCGTGGGTGGGTAATATCCCATATTTTTTATATCACTAAAAACTCTAAAATTACTCATTGTGATATAAATATCTTCAATTTTTTTTCATAAACAAATCCCACTTTTTTTTTTATGTATATGTCATAAATAGAACTGAGATATAGGGTATATATGTTAAACATGCATAAGTTTGGAAAACTTATTTGATTTTTGATTTCACTTTACTAAGATACATATTGTTTATTTGATCATTAATCAACAAAAAAAAAGTGATATTTATTTATATCGAGTGAAACTTGTTTACGTTATGAAGTAAGGTGTACCTCTATAAAAGAAAAAAGAAGTAAGCTCTAATTCAAATTACAAATAATCTACTTACAAACAAGATCGCTTCTTTTACTTTAGTTTTATTTACATTAAAGATTTGTATAAATTAAATATAATTCCTTAATGTTACTATCATAAATTATTTTCAAAATAAGCTATATTGTCCAAGACTACTTTTGAAGATATCTTCTTTTAATATGATTTGTTCAATTCTAGACTCAATAAAAGGTAAGTGTTCAGAGATGACAAATAAAGTGAAGCTAATTTTTTGTCAAGGAAGGAAAAAATAAATAAAAAACGAGTAATGTTAAATTTACTTGATTATGGGTTAATACCATGAAAAATCTCAAATTATATCTAATATAACACAAATACCTTAAACTTTTTTTTTTATTACTAAGGCTATATTTGATAACATGCCAAATAGTGTTTGTTTTCATGCTTTTATTTCCAAAAAAAAAAAAAAAATTGATGACTTTTTTATTCTCAAGAGCAAATTTGTTTTGGGAATAAATTTGAAACATTATCAAGAAGTAAAAAGAAATTACTTTTTTGTTCCTAAAGACAATTCTAGAATCAAAGCTTTTTTTTTTCCTTGTTCTTCTTTCCTTAGCTTGTCGTTGACCTCGGCCATGGCCGGACGATAGCTAGTGACCTCATCAGAGCATCATTAGCCCCTAATGAGGCCAAGCTCGTCAAGTGGATCCTTACTGTTGCTAGGCAAGGCTCAACCTCCCCATAGTCGGGCAATACCAACCTCGTGGTGACTTGACAAGTTGCAGCCTCATCCAACCAAGGTGAGCGCCAACCATGGCGAAGGTCAACAATCAGCTAAAAGAAAAAAAAAAAAAAAGATAAAAATATAATAAAATTTTAAAAGAAATTCTAAGTCAAAAAAATTTAAGAGTTGTACCAAATACAATTCTCTTCCAAAAATAGAAATTTTATGCAATTACAGATACTTTCAAATAATCAGAAACTTGTTAGGGAATAAAATAAAAATAAAACTATTTTTCAGTAAAAATTATTCTCAATAACAGAATAGTTACTAAACGAACTCTAAAATTCTAAACTTATCTATTATGACACAAATATCCAAACACCTTTTTGTCTCTCATAAAAAAACTCTGAACTTATATCAGTGTAATAAATATACCCTATATGAAATGCCACAAATGTATAAAAAATTATGGGTTTTTATGTTACAATCAGCTAAAAGAAAAAGAAAAGATAAAAATATAATAAAATTTTAAAAGAAATTCTAAGTCAAAACAATTTAAGAGTTATACCAAATACAATTCTCTTCCAATAATGGAAATTTTATGCAATTACAGATACTTTCAAATAACCAGAAACTTGTTTAGGGAATAAAATAAAAATAAAACTATTTTTCAGTAAAAATTATCCTCAATAACCAGAATGGTTACTAAACAAACTCTAAAATTCTAAACTTATTTATTATGACACAAATATCCAAACTCCTTTTTGTCTCTCATAAAAAAAACTTTGAACTTATATCAGTGTAATAAATATACCCTACATGAAATGCCACGCATGTATAAAAAAGTTATGGGTTTTTATATTACAGCACAAGAAATTTAGGGTTTTTTGTAACACAAAAAGGTTTGGGATATTTGTATCATAGTGTATATATTGTGGATTTTTTTTTTTTTTTTTTTGCCCTTTGATTATTCCTCAATCATTTACAAGGTATTTTCATCTATATTCTAGAGATGGTGGATGAATGGTGAAGGGCAAATTAGTCCAATCGAAATAAAAATTGTCAAAGAAGAGTGTTTTTGCCCGTTGTACCCTGAATAAACCCTAGTTCGATTTTCCTTTAGCTAATCCACTCCAGAAAATCCGAAAGCCTTTTCCTGTAATCCGAGAGCCGAATCATCGACGGCCGCCGCCGCCACCGCCGCTGAAGGTCAGCATCGACCGGACCTCGAGGTTGTTGTCAAGTAGCTCAGAAGCACAGGCTCGCCGTCATCCCATCACCGATATCGTCGCTTCCGCTGTGCCGCCACCATCCATCTCGTCCACCCAAGCGCTCGGGCCCCGGCAGCGCTCGCCTCAGTCCCCTGGCCCCTCCGCCCCATCGGCGTCATCTTCCGGTGGCCCCTGATTTATGCTCGTGAAGAATGGAGCAGAGGCTGGCGAACACACGGCGGATGACGGTTAAAGAGAAGAAGTTCATAGAAAGCGCTTTGCTCTCCGGCCTCAGGGTCGATGGCCGGAACCTCTACGACTATCGCAAGCTGAGCATCAACTTTGGCAAGTGAGTTGCAGCCTGTCTTCTCTGGAAAGCTTGCTCTTTTCGGTGTGTCGAAGCAACGTGAGCGGGATATTAGCGAAGTATTTCCCAATTGGCAGGCGACTTTTCTCCCCTGGTAGAGAAGTGTGCTGTGTCTATCGGTGTTGGCATGCTGTCTCAGTTTTTTGCAGTATTAATTCACACAAAGTCGACACTTTTACGGGACCGTATAATGATAAACGCGAAATTCATACGAAAGCAGAGGAATTTAACGTGAATCATGATTTTGGCACACGTACTCTATACAAAGAATGATGCTTTGCGATGAACAAGATTTCTTAGACTCAAATTCGACAAGTGAACACGAATCGACAGGCCTTAAAATGCTAACACGGTCTACACTCGTGACTCACTTCAGTGTTTACGGTCTGATGCATCTCTGCGGTTTGTCCTTTTAAGCGGTACGGGTACGGTTGCCATGTTTACATGCGGAGACGATTGTTTATGGATCTGATGCTGATTATGAATAAACAAGTACACTTCTTCCTTCGGCTAAAAATCTTTCACATTTGTTTGTTCGGAGTCCATGTAGCATTGGTCTATAGTTGTGTTCACCTTCAAGTTTCTTTGTCTGGTAACTTTAAGGTTAAATAGCTTGACGTGCTTGTTTTACTTTGATTTTCCTTTTCCATCTTGCTATTTGTATCACTTAATAGAATTGGCTCAGCAGAGGTGCATCTGGGTCAGACGCGTGTAATGGGAATTGTGACTTCTCAACTAATTCAAATTGACTCGTTTAGCCCATTTTGACTCATTTTCCTATGCAATTTAAATCTAGCAACTCCTACTTGACCTAACATATATCACTAAAATACTTTCGTATTTAACCTAATTAAAAAAAAAAAAAACTCATACCCAAACGAATGTGGGATTTTGGAGTGATTGAGTATGAGATTGAGGAGGACGAGAGAGAGTGAATAGTATAGAAATGGATTGAGTTTATAAAACACAAACTCATTCAACATGAATAATATTTTGAGTTTACTTTTATAAACTCATTTGTGATCCATAAATTAAATATGACCAACCCATATAATAAGTCGATCGATTAAATATAAGTTGAGAAATGGATTTTAATAACCCTATTGGCCCGAGTTTTCAAGGCTCGACCTGTCAAAGTTTTTATTCAAGTTATTGCTATTACGTAACAAATTAAACGTTTTAGAACAATCAGTCATGTGTGCATCTGAACATTTGTGTGGGTAAATTCCGTCTTAGGCGTTTTGTTTTCTCTATTTTGCAGGGTGTTGAAACCAAGCGTGATGATGAGTTGTTGGATGACAGCTGCAATGGTGTTGGGGAAGAAGAATGCTTGGTGAGGAGGACTTTGGCTGCTCACATCGACTACATCTACACCCAAAAGCATCATCCTTGAACTTAATTTCCTTTGTTGGTGATGGGAAAAAATGAAAGGTTTGAACAGTTTAGTCCGTCTCTACTTTGTTGTGAATTATGAAACATCTACTGTGGTGGAAATGTGAAATTTGCTCATCACTGAGAGTGGATTCCGAGGGAGTCTGTTTCTGAGAGTTCGTTTATTATTTGCAAACATACGTATCTTCAGCCCTACCAATCTCTGGAGATTAGTTTATTGAGTGCCCTAGCAATCATGTTTTTTCTTCTTCTGCTTCTTTTGTTGTGTAATAAGGTTCTCGAGTTCTAATAGTGAAAGAGGTAAACGAAGAGTGGGTTGAGCCCAACAATATGACTTCAATTACCAAAGACAGAAGTTACCAAGCATATAAGGAGCGTTTGGTAACATTTCTATTTAAAAATTGTTTCAAGGAACGGAAATAGAAAAAAATGTTTTTGTTCCGGAGAATAATTTTTAAATAAAAAATGCGTTTGGTAAACTTATTCCGGGAATAAATAAAAAATGAACAGAAACGCGTTTGGTAAATTTGTGTTCTTTTTTTGTTTCTTTTAATTTTTTAAATATTTTTATTTTCTTTTTCTTTTTTTCTTTTTTTTTTCTTTTTTCCTTTTTCTTTTTTTCTTTTTTTCTTCTTTTGGCCGATCACCGACCTCGGTCATGGCCGGCGACCGGCCGACGAGGGCCGGCGGCCTCGGCCACGGCGAGGCTCGGCCTCGCCGTGGTTGGGCGAGGCTCGGCCTCACCTTGGCTAGGCGAGCTCATGCTCACCCAAATCTGATGAGCCCGGGCTCACCCAGCCTTGCCCTGCGCCAGCGAGGCTCAGCCTCGCTAGGCCGGCGAGCCTTGCCGGAAACCGGCGACGCTTCAGCAAGGTCGCCGCCCCTCGACGGCCAGTTGCCAGCCATAGCCGAGGCCGACGATAGGCCAAAGGAAAAAGAAAAAGAAAAGAAGAAAAAAAAAAAAGAGAAGAAAAAGAGAGAAGAGAGAAAATTTGTTCTTAAAAATTGTTCCAAAAACAAGAAACATGTTTTTCTTGTTACTTGTTTCTATTCCAAATGTATTCTTGGGAACAAAAAATAAATTTGGAACAAAAACGCAAATAAACGTATTTTTGTTCTTTTTTTTGTTCCCTATAACAAAAAGAAAAGAAATTTTGTTCATAAACAGAAATAAAGAACATTAACAAACATGCCCTAAGTAAATAACTAGGATCTTCTAAATTTAGATGGAAGTTCATGTGGCTGCGGATTCGAGACCGGGAGAGATGTTGAAAATTCTCATAAATATGGATTTTATCAATCTCAAATACTAGGTGGAGGTATGGGGTTCGACTCTCACTTTAAAAAAAAAAAAAATTGAATAAAAATCAGAGAGACAAGAGAGTTAGAGTACTGCAAATGAAAAAAAAAATGTAAATTCATTTCTCTCTCACTTCCCGAGAGAGATGTCGAAAATTCTCATAAATGTGGATTGTGTACATTTTCTGTCAACCACCTAATCCACTCCTCCCTTACTTCCCTCTGAGATTTATCTTCTCTCTCTTTCTGCTCCTTCTCTCGTCACGGCACCGCCACCTCATCTCACAATCTACCATTGCCTATATAAGCATCCATCATGACCTAACCACAACACCGCCGCTTCTCCACCGCTGATCCAGATCACAATCCTGAGACGCCACCTCTCTCTCTCTCTCTCTCTCTCTCTCTCTCTCTCTTCTCTCTCTTCAATGACCGAGTCAAACGCAACTCGCTCCGTCGAAACGGAGCAAAATTTGGCTCCGCCCTCTTCGGACTAGCCAGATCTGGTTCGCCGAGTCAAACGCACCTCACTCCGTCGAAACGGAGCAAAATTTGGCTCTTCCCTCTTCGAACTAGCCAGATCTAGTTCGCTCCTTGATGGTGCTAGCTTCGAGCTAGTGTCATTTGGCCTACGTCTGAGACAATGCAGCACTGGCTCAATTGTGATGAAAGCTGGCTCCATCCTGCGGGATGTAGAAAGTGTTGGGGAACTTCAATTGTCAATGAAGACAAAAGAGCAGCTAATGCTTTGATACATGATGATAATCACTGTTATTAAGGTATTATTTGCCTTGTCCAGCGGGGAATCTCTCATAATTGCTAAGGAGAAAAAGAGATATAAAAGAGGGGGGGGGGAGGGAGGTTAAGCAGAGTGTATAGAAACTAAAGCACAACTTTATTGACCGGCAATTTCTCTTATAATTCTGCTATCATTTATGTCTTCAAGTTGTGCAAGGACCAATCCTCTTTGTGGAGCATCCAATCGAGGAAATATCCCCACCATATTCATTTCAACATCCATATAGTCAATGCTTTTTCCTAACACATTAATGCTCAATCCACACGGCTTTTAGGAATTTGTGGATAGATTGCCATATCACCGTGGATAGGAGCCGATCTTGAGGAGACGTCCCCATTTGGTTCCTATAATTATGTTTTATCTCAAGTAATCACGCATGCAAACATGAGTGCTAGTCTATCTAATACGTGAATATCATCTCGCGTAAGTTGAAGACACAACATAGAACTCAAACTAAGCGGATTAATATAACCAAAAACAAAAACAGAAAACAAGGAATACAGATGCGAGATTTACGAAATTTGGTCGATGGCACATACAACTACTCCTAGAATGGCAAAATGTCACTAGAGATAAGGATATGGGAAAGAGATTATAGCAACTCGATGGATCAATCAAACACCATTAACATTTTCCAAGTTCCGATTAGCACTCAATAATCTCACAAACAAGCCCTTCGCAAGAGTTCTAACAGAATCTCTATTAAAAAAAAAAAACCCTCTTGATTGTTCAAAAGGTTAATGGAGAAGTTAGGTTAAAACACAATAAATAGTTAATCCCGTGTATGTTTGGTCAACTATCAGAAGTGGGCTTATACACCCGGCCGAAGCTTTGCGAAGCCAGGACGTCGGCCGGGTGGACATGGGGGCCCACCTCCAGCTTGGATACCGGACAATGCATGACCCGACGACCAAGTCCGATCTGCTGGATGCTTGTCACTAGTCCTAACTCACTAATTAGCATTGGAGGTCATTCCCGCGTATCAATGTTAGTTGGGGAAAATTACCAAAATAATCATAATCTATTGTGATTTTTCCAATTCATTTTAAACCTGTTTTTTTTTTTTTTTTGTCAATCCAATCATAAACATTTTGTAATTGTGTCAATTTAGTCTATCCAATCAAATTTAGCTAGCCGTCGCTAATATAGATGCCAACCGACATTGATATGGCATTTTTTAATAATATTTTATTTTCTTTTTTATTATTTTTTTCTTTTTTTCTTTCTTCTTCTTTCGGCCAATTTGACCAACCAATGCTGACGTGGCACTTTTTAATTATATTTTGTTTTATTCAATTTTTCTTTTATTTTATTTTGTTCTTCTTCTAGTCAGTCCAACAATGGGCCAAAGGCTACGATTGGCAAGGCCTCACCATCGAGGATGAGCTCACCCTCACCATGGCTAGGTGAGACCTCGCCCAATGTTGCAATGGCAAGGGCAAGCTCGCCAAGTGCCACACCGTCGCAAGCGAACTCGCCCAACGCCTCAACGATGAGGCTCGCCCCGCCATGGCTAGGTGAGACCTCACCTAGCATGACAACAACAAGGGCGAGCTCACCTATGATGGCAAGAACTTACCGATCTTAGCCTCTAGCTAGTCGTAGCTCGGTCCGATGATGACGAAGAAGAAAGAAAGAAAGAAAGAGAAAAATTAATTAAAAAATTCGGAAAAAAATAAAAATATTATTAAAAGAAATTGCTACATCAACGTCACCAAATGGCTAGCATTGATGCTAGCTTCAACCTGCCAAATTTGGCCGAATGGACTAAATTAGCACAATTACAAAAGATATAGGACTGAATTGGCCAAAAAATAAAAGGTTTGGGGTTGAATTAAAAAAAAAAAAAAAAAAACTACAATAGGTTTGCAATTGTTTTGGTAATTTTCCCACTTTAGCTGGGTCTTGATCAATTGCATTCAAATTCGAGACATTAATTTCAATGTATGCTTTAAAAAAAAAAAAAAAAGCAATGGGAAGTCTTGAATATACTAAATTGTTACGGGTCCAACAAAACTTAGTGTAAGCGTGAAGTGGACTAATTAAGAGCCATGGACTTAAAGTCTTAGCCTGGCATTGGTCCAATCTACCCCAATGATCACAATAATTTCAAGCAAGAATTTCCCCCAACATCAAATGCTATATAGCAAGCACTTAGACCAAATTATCTACAAAATTTCTAATGGCATAGATGTCCTCTCCCAAGCCTTCCAATTGGATTACCAATAATAAAGTCAATGGACAAACAGTTTAATCATAAGTGGCCTAACAAAAATTCTTCAAACCATCCGTTAATTAGCCACCGCCAAGTGACTATGATTGATGAAATCACATCACATGCCGTGGTGAACTTAAACTATCGGCCGAAAAAGTCTATGGAGCTCGAGATGGACGTCTTGTCTTTCTAGGAAATTCTAGAACAATGCTAACTTGGTTTTCGGTCGCCCAATAAAGAACAAAAGACAGAGACAACCTAGTTTCCACTCTATCCTCCCTGGGTTTCACTGGCAGACAGGAAGAATAAGTGAAGGGGACGCGTCGAAATTCTCTTCGGTTCTTGTTTTCGAAATTCGGTCCTCATGCAATGATAAATTGGCATCGGTGGGAATTAGCGTCGGTGGGACTATGGTGACTGACTCATAAACCTCCAGGGCTGGCCTAAATAGTTACGGTCTAAACAAAACATTTCACAACATTTGTGAGATCCTTCTGGTGATATCTTGAGGGGTAATTGTGTGGGTCGCCCCTTCTCATCCTTTGTTTTCTTAATTAGAGAAAACATGAAACTCGGTACAGCAAAAGTCTACAACGGACGGAAAGATGTTCCAAAAGTTCACATGCGACAAGAGCATAAGTTCATTCTATGAGACATTTAAAGATTAATGATCAGAACTAACTTGTTTTCCAAATCAATGATACTTTAGTAAAGTTTATTCTCCAATGGCCGTGACGGTGACATAAATTCATATAGTATCAGATATTTTGTTAAAGCATTTCAGATTTATATCCGATGATATCTTGACCAATACTAAAGACTGAATGTAAAGACTTTATAAATCAATTAGAAGACAAATGTTAGTAAATTAATATAAATAGACATTCATTTGTTTAGCAGCTTTTTTCTAACATTTTTAGGCCGCAGAATCCGCAACATTCCTATAATACGGTTACTTGCACTTGGTCAATACAGGAAAAAAGGGTGATATAAAACAAGCCTAAAATCTATGACCATCGGTTCACATGATCTTCCTTTATTCATATGCGTCGGCAGAAGAAAGGGAATTCAGTCATTGCTATCATTCTTTTTCCTCTTCACTTAATCTTTTTATATTATCAATAAGTATTGTCCAGATTATTCATGGCCGAACAAAACAGACTTCATTTTTTTTCTTTATGAGAATTTAGGACACGAGTGCAGAGATCCAGCTATCTAAAGGGCTCATGAGATCCAGTTAAGAACGTTTACCTATGCAGTTGGCCCGATCCAGAGCAATTAGCATACACTTTGTAAAACTTAAATGAGTGATTTCCAATTTACGAGTTAAGAAATTCTTGAACACACTCTCTTGAAGTTTGTTGTTGATAAAAATATATATATATGATTTTAAAACCTAGTAAAATGTATTTATCCTCTAGAAGCACTCTCTTTTGGCTTCTACTGGACAGAAAGAAATGGCTGTTGTCATATTATACTCCATCTTTCAAATGTATGAACTAATATCAAGCAACCCCATATAATACCGTTTGTCAGTGACACAGCCATGTCAAATCATGACAAAACAAGTATAGACATACCTTTCTTAAAAAAAATTGCTAAATATTCCATAATCGATATACAAAATCAGTGTACTAAGTGATGTGGTACATTGTTATTACGTGTTAATGTGTGTCCAATGACCGACTTATGTATATACCTCTTTCAATCTGACGCATCTCTCTAAAACTAAAATTACTCTTTCGTTTTGCCATCTGCAATCTCCTGCCGTGAAAGCGGAGACTTAACGCATTCATCTACCCAATACTTATCCCAATATCTCTGTTTGCGCTCCTCTTTTTGAACTTTGATTCATTCTGGTTGCTCTCTCATAATAGAAAGCATTGGATTTCTCTACGCATCTTCGATTCGTCCCCACCGAAATTCTCTATGTCACAGTCTACCTGAATGATGACTCAAGCTACTCAGGTTCACACAAACTTTAGTCAACTTTAACCATCCGCTCTATCCACCTCTCCCTATCTATATAAACCGTCACTCCCTGCTGTTCATCATCAAGAAAGACGGCAAAGATGGCCAAGATAACAACCCTTTTCTTGACGTCTCTGCTCCTCCTCTGCACGATCTTATCCTGCTTTGCTCGCCCCGAGCCTGTGTTTCTTGATGTTACTCCAGTCGAGACTCAACCTGCGGTGGGTCATTTATTTTCAGTAGATTATATAACCATTTTAGCCCGAATCCTGAAGTTTCGACCTCTGAAAGTTTTCATTCAAGTTGTTGTTTTTTTTGTTAAGGAAGTTTTCGTTCAAGTTGTTGTTATTCTAGAACAGCTTAAACTTTTAAAGCAATCATCCGTGTGTGCACTCAAACATTTATGTCGGTAAGTTTTGTCATATATATTTGTTCTCTATCTTACAGAGTGTGGAAACGAAGCGCGATGTTGACTTGATGGATGAGAGCTGCAAAGGAGTTGGCGAAGAAGAATGCTTGTTGAGGAGGACTCTGGCTGCTCACATCGACTATATCTACACCCAAAAGCATCATCCTTGAACTTAATCTCCTCTGTTGGCGATTAGGAAAAAAAAAATTAGAGGCTTGAACGGTTTAGTGGGCCTCTACTAACCTTGTTGTGAATTACGAAACATATACTATGGTGGGAATGAGAAATTTGCTCGTCACTGAGAGTGGATTCCGAGTGTGTTTGCTTCTGAGAGTTCGTTTCTTATTTCAATATTATGTTTCTTATGTATCTTTTGCCCTACTAATCTCTTTTGAGAATATTTTATTGAATGCCCTTCCAATTATGTTTCTTCTTCTTCTTCTTTTATTGTTGTACAAAAAGGTTCTCGAGTTATACCTGCGAGAGAAGTTAATGAAGAGTGTTTCGAGCACAACAATCCAGTTTCAGTTCCCAAAGAAGTTATCAAGCTATGGCTAAAGTCACATAAGTAAAGAACTGGGATCTTCTACATCTAAATAGTGAAGTCACATCTTAAATTTATCAACCTTAAATATGGACACATTAGCAACACCGACCGAGTTAGGCTCCCAGAACCAAAGTACCTCAAGCTCTACCAAATCCCCAAGCCCCCCTTTTCTCTCTCTCGCTGTGCGTGCTTGACCTGGGTCCAAGGATTCAGGGTCATGGACCTCCAAATCAAAAAGAGATAGACTAATGCTCGCTGTGCGTGCTTGACCTGGGTCCTCGGATTCAGTGTCATGGACCTCCAAATCGAAAAGAGATAAGACTAATGAACGTGACAGCAAGACAGGAAGGCGTGGCGGTGCAGCAAGGGTGGTAAGACATGCTGGAGGAGAAGACATGCTCGAGAGACAAGCGACGATGCTCGGGGGACAAGACAGGCCTGCTTAGGAAAGAGGAGAGGAGACGACGACGTTGTTTCTAGGCAAGGAAGCTGCGTCAATGTCACGTTGTTTTTTCTGGGTACTCCATTGACCAAAGGCCGGAAGTATGATTAGTTAAATGCCCCAATATTTTCCCGACAATGTGGAATGCCAAAGTTCCTTGTTTTCTATGGCCGAAAGAAATCCTTGATTAGGACGAGCTGAATACATCGAAATGAAAAAGGAAGATCGCTTTAACACGCTGTCCTTGATTTTCTTGGGATCGTGTCTCTACTTTTGGCGTTCAAAGGTCCACCAAAACGACGGTACAGACGGTGTGCACAACATGACTTTTTGGTCTCCACCATTTCCGGTTCCAATTTTGTCAAATTCTCTTTCTCTATAACCCTAGCTAGAGCATTGTCTTTCCACGACGCGGTTACGATCATTCTGGTCTTCTCAAGACCTTGCGTGTGTGTGTGTGTGTGTGAGAGAGAGAGAGAGAGAGAGAGAGATCACTTATTCAAAGTAATTGAGTGCATTTGGGGAAACTTTGATGCTTGGTGAGATTTTTCCAAAGTACTTTGTGTCGTGGAATCGCGAATAAAATGTTGGGCGTATGAAAACAAATCACTTTGAATCGTAATCACTTTTCCGAAAGTGATATTTGCCCCCCCACTGTATTACGTATGGGTTAAGGCAAGGTCCCTAGAATTTCACGAGAGGTCCAAGATGAGAAAATTCATCGGATAGAGATCAAAGATGTGATTTTTGGTGATGTTGCTAGTTTGTTATGGGAATAATTACACAAATTATTTTTGAAACTTTAGTCCAATGTATGACACCGTCCCTAATCTACAACTAGAGCAGTCAACCCAATGTTAAGGGAATTGAGTGGGGGTAGACATGTTTGGTTTCAAATATGAAATTCGACTCTCATACTTTGTGAAGAGATAGAGTAAAAGTCTAAAAAAGAAATAAGAGCTAGAGCAAGATAGACATTAGAAAAAAAAAAAGTTGAGTTTTGGAATTGTACCTAACTAAAAACGATAGGGGGGAGAGGGCCGGAGGGTCCGGTTCGGTTGCCGGTTCTAGTTCCGGTTCCAATTCCAACCGAAATGGGTTACGGAACCAGTTAGGGCTCCAAAAGAAGCCCTAAATAAGAATTGCCCAAATCAATTACCCTTCATTCACACTTTCACTGACACCACTAGCCCTCGACGCTACCGCCGAATGTTGCTCGCCCTTGACGTTGCTGCCAAACGCCCTAACCCTTGTCGCCGCCGCTGAACGCTGCTGGACACCAATCGCCGACACCACTTGCCCTAACCCTCGCCGCTTGACACTAGTCACTACCCCAAATCTCTAAGTCTCTCACGTTCTCTGCCTCTACCTGTCACCGATGCCGCTCACCCTCAATGCCGCCACCGAACGCTGCTCGCCCTGGACGTCACCGCCAAATGCCCTAAACCCCGATGCCGCCTCTGGACGCTAGTTGCCTCGCACTCGTCTTGCCCTTGTCTCCTGCTCCCTCGACGCCGTCACCCCTCATTGCTCAGTCGCTTGCCGTCAACGTCGCCAGTGGATGCCACTGGTCGCTCGCTGCTTGCGCAACCACCCCCAACACTGCTCGCTCAGTTGCCCTCGATGTTGCTCCCCCCCCCGATGCCACTCAACCAGCCGCCCCCAACACCGCTGGCCCAATCGACCCTTGACGCTGCTCACCAATTGACGACGCTCATCGCTCGCCTAGTCTTCAATCCCAGTCTTCAATTCATGGTAAGAGACGATATTTAAAAGGAAAATCCAGGGACAATGATGGTTCAATTCCAGAAAGAAGTAAAAGGTGAAGATTTGCCAAGGTTGGTTCGTTGTATTTCTACTGCAAAACATGTTCTTGATGATGCACACGTGTTTGGTGGTCTGATCCCCTTTTTCCCTAAATTTTCGTTCTGTTGTTGACAAGTTCTTGCAAACAGGTCAGATATTATTAGAGAAGACTACATGAATGAACTCTACATTCTACAAGATGATGTTCCTTCCTTCCCAAATCAGGTGAATGGCATAATTTAATAGAGAAGGAAGCATTCTAATTTAAGAGTTTAATAAGCTTTTTCACTCTATTTTGGATGTTATAGGATATGAATCTTATCAATATGACAACTTGGTTGCTTTCAACATCGTAGAGGAGGAGTTGGGGCGGCCTCTTAAAGCTGTGTTCAGCAAAATTTCATCTCGGACAATAGCAGCTGCCAACTTGGGTCAAGTTTATAGAGCTACGTTACATGATACTAGAGAGGATGTTGCAATTAAGGTTATCTTCCATGCTGTGAACTGCTTTTTCATCACTGACATCTACAGCTCTACATTATTGAGAAAAAATGAGACTTGCAAGCCCATCTTGTTTTCACATTTCCTGCTGTAACAGATATTGATGAAGTTCTTGGATTTTATTTCATTGCTTTAGGAGCAGTAGTCATGCAAGATAAATATATTTATTTGCCCATGCCATCTTTGCCATGAAGTTCTTTATATTCATTTTCCTAAGAATCATACATGATGTAGCATTTCTTTTTGGGAGATGATATAACTTCAAATTCAACATCTACCTCTATGGTTATTGAACATTCTACTTTGTCCTTCTGTACATTGTTCTCTTTTATGCAATAATGCCTATTACTTGTTTTGTTACTTCTAACTATTTGACTTTGTATACTTTACTATGCCATTAGCACCGAAATTCATTTCTTTCTATCTTTTAAGAAGTCTCATATCACGTTGCTTTGCCGCAGATGATTGTTGGATTTTGATGATGAGTTTCACCGGATTACAAGTGCAAAGGCCTAAAATTCATTCATTTCTATCTTTTAAGAAATGTGCTTTTTCTTTTTTGGATGCTTTTGCTCCCAAGGAACTATTTCTGGCAATTTATGGACATAAAAGCTTTGGCTTGTCTTTTTCCTTCTTCATTATAGTTCATATCTAAAAAAGAAAAAGAAAAAAAAAACCTATTGGAACTTGGAACTAACCCCAAAACCTATGATAGGGTAGGTTCCAGGTTTTTGGTTCTGACAAGTAGGTTCTGGATTTCAAAAAATAAGGAACCTGTACCCAAGAGTAGGTACCATGTTCTAGATGGAACCAAACCGGAACTGGGAACCGCTCACTCCTAAGAGGGATGGGGGGAGAGAGAGAGATGACAGTGATTGCTTAACGCCAATGCTCTATCAAGATGCTCCTTTGTCCGGATCATGTGACCTCGTTAATGCCTCGCATAGGGCCGCATGCAAGCCTTGAGATGATCCTTCGCATGATCACTTTGGTTCTCTTTAAGAACCACTTTACTCTTGATCATTCATTAATGATGCTGAAAACCAATTCTAATCATTTCTTTGAATATATATAATATGGAACATACCATTTTCTAGCTTTATTAATGCAATTGGGCTGTGTAGATGGCCTAACTCAGAATATATGTTTTTGTACGGAATAGCCTGGTTTTCTACTGGCATTGCATAATTGATGGACGGACCTAAAGAACCAACTTATGTATTGAGAAGAAGACACCCTAATAAGACTCAAGAAACGATCCTATTTCCCCGATGCCCCATGCTGAACGATACCCTTTTGGCCGTTTGCAATATAAGTTATTGCCTTAGCCATGCCTCGAACCGATCACTCCGGGTGAGGAACTCCCGAGTGAGGCTTAGGGTAGTCGGATGCCGGTCGCCACTTTTCACCCTTTTTTTATGATGCAGAGATCACAGTTGCGACTCGAAATGGCCGCAAGGGCCTATTCGAACCCTTTCATTTCTTAAGATTGCAGTTCAATCTGTCAAGCGCAAGCCCAGTTGTAATTCTTAATCACAGGCCAACCCAATCAGTATATAAGTCAATGTTTCAAGACAAACGTGGGTGATTCTATAATCATGTGGTTGGTCATGATGAGAGAGTACTGCCGGACACACCAATCATGTAAAAAAAAAAAAAAAGTTAGTAAATCCGATCATTCTCTTTTGTCTCTATTTGAAGAGAATTTTAACTTCTATTTTAAACTATCTCAAAATATACCTGAAAATATGAAAGCATTTCATTCACTTGTTAAAGGCTAGCCCCATTTGTAAATAAGGTCAAAGTTCAAATGTTATAAGAGCGAAAAAAAAAAAGGTTTCAAAAGCAAAAATAACACGAATAGACCCTTCATTTTTTTTTTTTTTAAAGTAAGCTATGGGGTAACGATTTTCCCACAATCAAAGTGCCGTCTTCCATAAGTTTTTAAAACTCTATATTTCGATTGGATTAATTCATCCTGAAAAGCTCATCCACAATATCCATGAAGGTTCTTGAAAATTATGACAAAGATAATATCTACCAAATTAGGCAACAACCAAATAGTCCCTCTTGCTTCTATTTTTTCTTCTTGCTAAATGCTATTATCCATTTTTCCTGATTAATAATTTCAATTTTATATAGAATTCAGGGAAAAAGGTCTATCTCTTCATTAATGTCCTAGGTAATTTCTAACTTGCTTATAAAGAAATCTGATTTTTTTTTTTTAGTTTAATTTGAGTTTGATATAAGCTATTATAATGTTTTTAGGATTAATACCACACAAAAAAAAATGCAAATTATACTCATTATAACAAAAATATCTCATATTTTTATATCACTAAAAGCTCTAAAATTACTCATTGTGACATAAATATCTCAATTTTTTGGTCATAAAAAAATCCCACTTTTTTTTTTTTTTTATGTATATGTCATAAATAGAACTGAAATATAGGGTAGATATGTTAAACATGCATGAGTTTGGAAAACTTATTTGGTAATAAGATATGTTATTACCTTGTTTGATTTTCGATTTCAGTTTACTAAGATACATATTGTTTATTTGATCATTAATCAACAAAAAAAGTGATCTTTATTTATATCGAGTGAAACTTGTTTACATTATGAAGTAAGGTTTACCTCTATAAAAGAAAAAGAAGTAAGCTCTAATTCAAATTACAAATAATCTACTTATAAACGAGATCGCTTGTTTTACTTTAGTTTTATTTACATTATAGATTTATATAAATTAAATCTAATTCCTTAATGTTACTATCATAAATTATTTTCAAAATAAGCTATATTATCCAAGAGTACTTTTGAAGATATCTTCTTTTAATATGATTTGTTCAATTCTAGACTCAATAAAAGGTAAGTGTTCAGAGATGACAAATAAAGTGAAGGTAATTTTTTGTCAAGGAAGGAAAAAATAAATGAAAAAACGAGTAAGGTTAAATTTACTTGATTATGAGTTAATACCATGAAAAATCCTAAATTATATCTAATATAACACAAATACCTTAAAACTTTTTTTAATTACTAAGGTCATATTTGATAATGTGTCAAACAATGTCGGTTTCCATGCTTTTATTCCCCAAAAAAATAAAATAACAAATAAAAATGTGTTTGATAACTTTTTTATTCTCGAGAACAAATTTGTTTCGGAATAAATTTGAAACATTGTTAAGAAGTAAAAAAAAAAAAAAAGTTTCTTTTATGTTCCTAAAGACAATTCTAGAATCAAAGATTATTATTATTATTTAATTATTTTCCTTGATCTTCTTTCCTTAGCTAGTCATTGACCTCGGCCATGGCCGAACAATAGCTAGTAACCTCGTCGAAGGGTTGTTGGCCCCTAACGAGGCCAAGCCCGTCGGGCGGAGCCTTATTGTGGCTAGGCAAGGTTCAACCTCCCCATAGTTGAGCAATTACCAACCTTGTGGCAACTTGGTAAGTTGCAACCTTGCCCAACCAAGGCGAGCATCAATCATGACCAAGGTCGACAATCGGCTAAAAGAAAAATAAAAAGAAAAAAAAGAAAAGATAAAACTATAAAAGTATAATAAAATTATTGAAAATTTAAAAGAGATTCTAAGTAAAAAAAAAATTAAGGGTTGTACCAGATATAATTCTCTTCCAGGAATAGAAATTTTATATAATTACTAGATACCTTCAAATGATCATAAACTTATTTAGGGAATAAAATAAAATAAAAACTATTTTTTAGTTAAAATTATTCTCGATAACAAAATGGTTACTAAACGAATTCTAAAATTCTAAACTTATCTATTATAACACAAATATCCAAGCACCTTTTTGTCTCTCATAAAAAAATTTCGAACTTATATCAGTGTAATAAATATACACTAAATGAAATGCCACACATGTATAAAAAAAGTTATGGGTTTTTGTGTTACACCACCAGAAATTTAGGGTTTTTTCGTAACACAAAAAGGTTTGGGATATTTGTGTCATAGTGGGCATGTTATGGAATTTTTTTTCCGTATTTGCCCTTTGATTATTGCTAAATCTCTTACAAGGCATTTTCATTTATATTCAAGAGATGGTGGATGAATTGTGAAGGGCAAATGAGTCCAATCGAAATAAAAATTGTCGAAGAAGAGTGTTTTTGCCCGTTGTACCCTGAATAAACCCTAGTTCGATTTTCCTTTAGCCAATCTACTCCAGTTTCAAAATCCGAAAAAGCCTTTTCCTGTAATCCGAGAGCCGAATCGTTAACGGCCACCGCCGCTCGACGGCCGCCACCTCATCTCTACCGCCGCCGCCGCCGCCGCATCGACCGGACCTCGAGGTTGCTGTCAAGTAGCTCAGAACCAGAGTCTCGCCGTCGTCCCCATCGCCGATACCGTCGCTTCCGCCGTGCCGCCGCCGTCCGTCTCGTCCACCCAAGCGCTCCGGCCCCGGCAGCGCTCGCCTCAGTCCCCCGCCCCGTCCGCCCCGTCCGCCCCGTCGGCGTCATCTTCCGGTGGGCCCTGATTTATGCTCGTGAAGAATGGAACAGAGGCTGGCGAACACATGGCGGATGACCGTTAACGAGAAGAAGTTCATAGAAAGCGCTTTGGTCTCCGGCCTCAGGGTCGATGGCCGGAACGTCTACGACTATCGCAAGCTGAGCATCAACTTTGGCAAGTAAGTTGCAGCCTCTCGTCTCTGCAAAGCTTGCTCTTTTTGGCGTGTCGAAGCAATGTGAGCGGGATATTGGCAAAGTATTTCCCAATTGGCAGGCGACTTTTCTCCCCTCGTAGAGAAGTTTGCTGTGTCTATCGGTGTTAGCATGCTGTCTCAGTTTTTTGCAGTGTTAATTCACACAAAGTCGACACTTTTACGGACCGTATATTGATAAACGCGAAATTCATACGAAAGCAGAGGAATTTAACATGAATCATGATTTTGGCACACGTATTCTATACAAAGAATGATGCTTTGCGATGAACAAGATTTCATAGACTCAAATTCGACTAGTGAACACGAATTGACAGGCCTTAATATGCTAGTATGGTTTATACTCGTGACTCACTTCAATGTTTATGGTCTAATGGGGGAACTTGATGCAGTGCCGTGGTTTGTCTTTTTAGGCGGTACTGGTATGGTTGCCGTGTTTACATGCGGAGACAATTGTTTATGGATGTGATGCTGATTATGAATAAACAAGTACACTTCTTCCTCCGGCTAAAAATCTTTCACATTTGTTTTTTTGGAGTCCATGTAGCGTAAGTCTATAGTTGTGTTCACCTTCAAGTTTCTTTGTCTGATAACTTTAGGGTTAAATAGCTTGACGTGCTTGTTTTACTTTGATTTTCCTTTTCCATCTTGCTATTTGTATCACCTAATAGAATTGGCTCTAATCTAACCTTTTTTTTTTTACCAAACCTGCAGAGAAGATGGCTCAGCAGAGGTGCATCTGGGTCAGACACGTGTGATGGGAATTGTGACTTCTCAACTAGTTCAACCATATAGAGATAGGCCTAATGAAGGGACACTTTCAATATTTACCGAGTTCTCTCCAATGGCTGATCCTTCGTTTGAACCTGGTCGTCCTGGGGAGTTCGCAGTTGAGTTAGGCAGGGTGATAGACCGTGGTTTAAGGTGATTAGTTGAACTTGCCTTAATCTCTTTTTACTGGGAGGACTTAAGTTTCCTTAGTTTTAATCTATGTTATCATGTATTACCATATTTAAATTGTCTATCTATCTAGTTTATTATACAAAAGCATTGTAGTATTATATTCTAGAAAACTGTATGCTAGAAACATTTAGTGTTATGATGGGTTTACCGATAGGAATATTGAGATATTGATGGATGGATGTGCATTCTGAATTTGTAAAGCTTACACATTAGTAGAGAATATGTTTGTATTATATTCATATTCAATTATATTCATCCCAAAGTATATGGTATAGGATTCTAAAAGTGCATTTACGGCCAACTTTAACATGTATGCACACTATGTGCTTTCTTTACTGAGGAACAATACGAATAACAATGGACAGATAATGCACACCTTTCAAAATCTTTTGCCATCAAAATTGAACAATTGTTCATACATTTGACCTGGAGTCATCTGTGCTTTGAGTGGAAATTCTGTTACGAACTTCTTTAAGAAATTTCCTGTCGAGAATTCTGGATTGAGATGACTCACGTTGTTACAAAGTTGTTTCGCAGGGAAAGCAGGGCTGTGGATACAGAATCTCTTTGCGTTCTTGCGGGGAAGTTGGTGTGGGCCATCCGTATTGATCTCCATATCTTAGATAATGGAGGGTAAGGAATTCTGGGTTTTCTTGTCCACAGAGCAGACATCAAATACTTATCTTTCTCATTAAAACAATCTGCCAATTTGAAAACAGTAATCTGGTCGATGCTGCTAATGTTGCTGCTTTGGCTGCTCTGTCAACATTCCGTCGGCCTGAATGCTCATTAGGTGGAGAAAATGGGCAAGAAGTAATAGTTCATCCACCAGAGGTCAGCATTACTGAAATTTTTGGTACAACTGTAGTGGAATACTCATTGCTAGTAGCACAATCTGGAGTTGGATCTTGTTCAAGTATATCATGCGTTTTTGAAAACTTGTGATAATTGAGAGCATTTAATGCCACTTCTGGATCCATGATTATCTTGTTATAGTAAATTTGTCATCGGTTGTAATAATTTTGGGTGCACTAGAAAACTTTTCTCGAGTCAAATTTTTTGCTATGCAACTGACTATTTCTACTATGGATTGCTGTAGGAGATTCCTGCTTGGATTTTGAGGTTCTCTTTAAAATCTGGATTCTATTTCATTATTTTGTGGCCAGTAGCTATATTTCATATTTAAAAATGTGTAAAACAATGCTTAAGTTGCCATAAGTTGGTCAATGGAGAATGTGTAGATCCATGCAACTCATTGTTAAATAGACTATTTGCCCTTTTTTCTTTAATATGCTTATGTTAAATTCTGCAAGTTTTTGTCCCTAGAATAGAGAAATTGGTTTTTTCCATATGCATAGCTGTTAAAAAAACGTATCTTGATATTTCTAGGTTAATGAGATAGTTTATTTGAGTTTATCCTTGATCAAGTTTCTATACTGAATTTCTCACTCATATTGTGAATGTTTTTTGTTTTAATTTCCTGGTGCAACCTCTTAGAGACGGGAGTCTACAATTAGTCTTTACCATTTTTGTGCCCTGATGTAAAATGTGCAATCGATCGATTTTTCTGATCATTAAGGGTGGGCTTGTGATATTCTGTTTTGCATAAACCACCATATGATGTCCATATATAAGAATTTAACCTGAACTGAAAATTTTCCCTTCCCATTAAGTGATGGAACATTTTTCACTGTCGCATAGTTTTTCTGCCAAAGAAGAAAAGCTGACACTTGAATTATTTATTATCCTACCAAAATAGTGTGGTGTGTTTTGGGCTTATAGCTGATTAATATTTACTGCATTTTGACAGGCTAGGGAGCCACTACCCCTTATAATTCATCATTTACCTATAGCAGTCACCTTCGCATTTTTCAGCGATGAAAGCACTCTGGTAGGGAAGATATCTGTGTTGCTGTTTACCTGGAAATTGCAGAGCCAAAACTAAAAGTCGTTATTGGGCTTTCTTTCTATCCAATATCTGGATGTACTCTAAATTCCAGGTGGTAGATCCTACCCACCAGGAGGAAGCGGTTATGGCTGGTAGAATGACAGCTACTCTGAATACAAACGGTGATATTTGTGCTATCCAGAAAGCAGGAGGAGAAGGTGTTCCTCAGAGTGTAATAATGCATTGCCTACGTATTGCTGCTACGAAAGCTGCTGATATAACAGTGAAGATACGAGACACTGTGAGTTTATCCTTCTTCAGCATTTATGAACTTTTAAGACTTGTCTGTGCATTTTTATTTTTATTTTTCAACTTTGTGCCTTTATTCTTCAAACCTTGAGTTCTTGAATACTTAATGTGGGGTTGGTTGCTTAGAGACTGCCCATTTATTGGTGCAAGTAGCTCAAATGCAAATTTCTATCCTGCTTGTGTTTCAGGGAGTAAATGCGGAACGGTTTTGTTTATGGTGATTTATAGATTCTCATTGCTTCTTTCCATGGATATATGTTCTCTGACTTGATCACCTCCATTCGATACTTATTTTCAGTGCTATTCATATATTTGTGAACGATCATCTGAGTTCTATGTTATAGGTAGAGGCATACAATACTGAAAGAGCTCTGCGGAAGATAAAGCGCCACTCTGCTCCAGTTGCCTTGGATGTCAGTGGGGCTGTTCCTAAAGTAAGGAAAAATCAGGTCAAATCTGAGGATCAGAGGGAAGTCAGCGGATCAGTAGGAGCTCAAGTGGAAAAGTTGAAGCCAATGAATGAGAGAAAGAATTCTGATCAGAGTAATGACATTGAAGGTAAAGTGGTCACAAAATCACTTGAACAAGGAGGAACTAACAGTAAAGATGGCAATCCTAGGAGTTTCATTGGAGGTCCATCAAGTTGGTATGGTGCCATCCTCCGCATGTAGCAATAAAATTATACACCTCATTCTCAAAGTATGCGTACTATAAAATTTCTTTTTCATGGAACTGATTTGATAAAAGATTTAAAATTCGATCTACTTGGATTTTATAAAAAAAGATACTGAAGGCATTTAAGGAAGAACTCAATCTGATATTGGAGAATGTGTAATTTTAAAAACAATAAGACTTTTTCTTTTTGTGTACTGCAGGACTGGTAATTGAAGTTAATATTTTTAGTGTGGCATTTTGATTCATCAATCAATATGAACTTGCGTGACAGTTTGCTTTCCAATTCTTTGTAGGCATAGGCCTTAGCCACCTAACAATCGGTAATCATGGAACCAGTGGTCATCTTTGTTGTTGTTGTTGTTGTTGTTGTTGTTGTATATGAGTGGATCATGGCATTCTTGATGCTTCTTAGTGTGTATTGAATTTTACTATGAGAGGCAACATGTTTCCTTGGTGAATCTCAAAAATTACTCCTTGAGTTCTACTCCTAGCATAATTTTAACTCAGTTTATTTTTCAAAATGATGAACAATAACTGGGATTATGCAATCCTTGTTCACCTCATAACATTCCTTCATTTGATATTCCCCATTCTTATATGCCTATTTGCCCCTTCTCGAGCACCTTTCTTCTTGCTTAACTCCATCCAATCTAATTTCCACTTAACTTTAAAATGTCCTCTTTTTATCAGGGATCCTTACTCGAGGGGTGTTGATTCGGATTTCCTGAAATTATCTCTTGCTTCGCGTGGTACTGCTCGTTTATTTGTTTATGAAGATAATTTTCACAGGAACCACATATTTTAAGTGCTAATAGCTACTCTCTGTTAATCCTTTATTGGTTGCTTTTGGTAATGTTGGGTTTTCTATTGATCCACTGATGCAGTAGTTTGGATCGTGGCATTTCGGGAAGTAGCTTATCGAAGTCATTTATGGTAATTTGAGAGAGTTGCTCTTAGGATTCTTCGTCTAGTTGTCCTTTTCCTATATGATGGAAGTAGTTGTTTAAAGTTGGCCTATGACAGAATTCACCACATCCAGTTCTTACGGTTTTGCCTGAGTTCGTGGCTTCATTTTGGCATTGGCAAATGGGTATGCCGTTTGCTGACTGCTGCATTGCAAAATTGGAGAGTAAATATTAGAGGAAGAAGAATGTTGTTGGGTACATAATCTGGGTGTTCATGATGGTTGTGTTTGTTAGCCCCTTTTCCTAACACGATATCCAGTCTACCCAAAAAGGTAGCTTCTTTTTTCCTGTCAGATTTTGACGGTATGATTTGATTCCAGATCTTGGACTTCACTAGTTGTACAACCTAGCCTAGTGAATTGGAGTATTACCAATTACCGAATTGCTAAGTTGCGACAAAATGATTTTGTTCAGGAGAGGTATTACTTCATTTAGATGGGTAGTGATGAAAGCTGTTAGAGCTGCTGTCCTGCTAAATTGGAAGGTTGATTCAATGTCAAGTGGAACAAAATTTTAAGATTCTTTTTTTGTACTTGCCTTAAATAATTATGATGCAAATGCAATTGCAAATGTGTTTTGGATGTTGCATGTGCTTTATATGGTTGATGCCAAAGGCATGAAGGTTCCGTCTGATTTTTATCTACCGTCACTCTTGACGTTGCTGCATGTAGTGACTGCTTTTCCTTTGTGCTCAAGATAAAATGAAGGAAATGACAGAGTTATTGGTTTTTTGCCTGTCAAATTTGCAGAAACTTCAAAATTCTCTAAAAAGCAAAAAGAATCACAAAGTAAGAAATCAACCCAGCAGGCTAGTCCAAAGGGGTCAGCCGAAGATATGAAGGCAATATCTCCAGCAACTGAGTCTTCTAAGATTGCCTCTCAAACCCATGGGGAGAAAACACTGAAGGATGCTGTTAAGCCTAGACATAAGAGGAAAAAGAAAGCACCCTCTGCAGTGGATGGAAGTTAGACACGCTAGCAGGTATTAACGGATTCGATTATGTGATCTCTTCTTGTTTGCTTTGTTATAGTTAGTCCTTTCTTCTTTTTTCCTTTTTCTTTTTTATTTAGTTTTACCTGAAAGAACCCATTAGTTAGATCTGTTAGATGAGAACATTTACTGAGTAGTTTGTCTCTCAAATTTGGAATTGAATCCTCCATGAGGTCTGTTAAATTATGTAGGACTTCCTTCTTTAGATTTTTTAGGACCAATCTGTGGATCATTTTCCTAAATCTATTGAGAGGGATTAGGCCCTATTACTTTTTATCTTTTCAGATTTTTGGAAACCCAGCTTTTCAGAGTGTCAGCGAAGGTGGAGCTAGAAAGCAGAAGCGTGCTATGAACAAGCAGGAGGACAAACTCTGAACAGGTTGTTGGTGAGCCCAATTGAGGACACAACACCGGTAGAATTTTAGCTCAGCTGATTTTGTTTTGTTTGATAATGTCTAAGTTTTGTTATGTTTCTCAATTCCCAGTTTAGTTGGACTTTTGGTGCTTACCTCTGTAGGCACCTTATAGCAGAAGCCCTTGGTGTAACATATATGATTTTTTATTTAATTCCATACAACCTATTAAAGTTATTTCAATCCTAGCTCTGCTAAGTCTTTCTGGGTCTATCGTTTTATTCATAAGCTGAAACAGCAACTATTTAAAAACCGATGGTATGGCTGCATTTGCTCTTGGTTGTTAAGTGGCGGTTCAAAATTTATCAATGTATCTCATAATATATGTTCAGTGGCGATGGTGGGATCAATCTTTTTGCCTTGGCAGTTTTTAATCTCAGTACCTTTTTGTGCTCTTCCTTTCTGGATATGACAACAGCTAGTTTTTTCTCAATTATTTCTTTTCAATGCTGCGACGAAGAAGTGGATATCTTGTGATTTAATATTAATACTATAGAGTAGTAGTGATTATAACAAAATAGAACCTTGCAATTGCTCTCATGGAGTTGTTCTCTCCTGTCAAGAGAAAAAGGTAGAACCAAATGGTAAGTACCCAGAGGGGAAGCGCAGGTCCAACTCTTCACATTCGTTTTTGGTGCCGGTCAGTTCGTCAAAGATTGCTTGACATTTAATCAAGTCAGAATCTATGGTGAATTTGTATCGCGATCCTTGCGCTCTCTTTTCCCGGTCTTGGCCTAAAATTCTCTCTGAAACTGACGTTTCTTCTGAACTTAATCCTGATCGCTGGATGGGACTGGAGTTGTATATGTTCGGTACCCGGCGATAAGTCAAGTGGCACGCTGAAGAAGCCGTGACAGCCATCGAATCCCCAAGGAAAAAAGAAGGAACGGGGTTGAAACTGGCAATCGAAGATCGTGAAGTTTGAACTATTCCTTCGACCATGAAGTGCCACGAGCATCGTCCTTATCCCTAGCTTGTCTGATAAGAATATCAGGACGTGAACATCGAAATGTTGGTTTCCATTCACGCATTGCCAGAGATTGATTTGAAGTTTGGCTATTTCATTATGCTTATTATCTGGCTATTGAGGCCATGCCATTAATTTCTTCTACTCACGTGAATTCTAATTGAGCCCATCACTAGATAGGGACTCTTTATGAAGTTTTAACCCTGAGAAGTAATCGCATTGTCTATATATATATATCATATAAATTAATCTAAATTCAATCATTAATTACATGTGATTACAAATCATTCTCATAATTGATCTAAGGAGCTTTCGTACATTACTTTTGTAACCAATTGGACCACTCCATGACAAGTATTCGAGGGTCTTGGCTCCTGTGCTTCCAACCTTTTTATGATTGGTAAAAAGGTTGGAAAGGGATGACCGGCGTCGAAGACCCTTTCGACGTCACCACAAAAAGAGATCAATATCCACACCTCTTGTCCCACCGGGACGAAACTGAAAAATCACCCAAAAAATAGGGGTCACAAGTGCAAAATCAGGTGAAAAAGAAGGACCTGCTCTTCCCAAAGCCAAAACCTCCGCAACCGACGATGTGATAAAACCCCGGGGACTGCAAGTAGTACCGAATTCCGCAGAACCGGAGGAAGACGAGCCGATCCGGATCCGAATCCGAACCCGAATCGCGAAACCGGTCGCGCGACGACCATGTTCGGCCGGAGCCGGTTCCTGTCGTTCCCGACGGTGATCGGAGCCGTCGTGTGAGTTGCCCCTCCATCCTCCGCTCTCTCGTTCGCCTGCGAATTCTGTTCTCTCCTTTGCAATCCCTTCATCTGCGTGCGCTCGAACGAGCTGGAATGAGCTTCGAAACGTGCTGTTTTTGCTTCTTTGACATTCAGTAGGGTTGGGCAATCGCCGCTACGCGTTCTCCGGGATAGAAATCTTAGTGGGTGATCTCTCTCTCTCTCTCCCCCTGCGCTTGACGGTTTTGCTGGCGCTATCTTGTGCTGACGATCTTCAAATCTAGGAAGTACGGGGGGGAATTTGTGACTGGTTAGTTGATGCATTGAATTAGCAGGGTGAATTCTGTATTGGGTACTGAAAGGAAGCGCGAATCTTTCGATTTTGGAGCTACTTGGGTATGTATTGAGATTTGGTGGGAATAAGTGGTTTCGCATCGGGGGCGGGGGAATTGTTCTTTGATCAGGAACTGGTTGTGGGGATTTTTGGAGAATAATTTGCATTAGGAAGGAGGAAAATTTGCCCCCGGGTAAACTCACTAAGCTGCCGATGCGGTCATTAGTAGAAAGCAGCTGTGTGTATCTCGATCGTGGACGTTTCAAGACAGGAGCTTGTTGTGCAGTGGGGTGCTGTAATTTGTTTGGGGAAAAGTATAATGAGTGAGTTGGTAGCCCGAGACTCTTGCAGGTGCTTCCTTTGAGATATATGCAGCAGAATTGTGACGTTAGCGCACTTGCTGTCGTGTTTTCCACAGCTGATAGATTACAAAGACTCATCCATCTTAGATACTATTCTAGAACACGGGCATTCTGCTTCTACAGTCTATTTGGTCAGTTCAATCTAGAATATTTTATGTGAGAGGTGGGGTATATGTTAAGCATACAGACATTACAAATGCTCTTGACAGCTTTGTGACAGAAGTCTTGATATATTGTCTTCTACAAACATCTTACATGAAGAAGGCAGATTATTCTGCATGTTCAGTGGAAGAGAATTGGCCGAGTCTGGGGAGAATCTGCTTATGAGTTGTGCCTACTTCATTTAGATATCTTCCCTCACTCTTTGTGCATTCCCTTCAACTTGATTCCTGCCTATTTATATGAGAATTATTAGAAAATTTCCTTGCAAGTTCAAATTCCTGTATTCATAGTTTCAAGTTTTCAACCCACCGTCACTACTATGTCATATGCAAGGAGCATTCTTGTATAGAGTCTTTAGACACCCCAAAAGGATCTTGCACCTTCATCCATTTCATAGTCAGAGGTAATGGTATGAAACTAGACATCTATAGTCCTCTTGCTGCTTAGCATTTTTTTGTTTCTCACGAGGCAACCGTCCATTAAGTCCTCATGGAGCATTGGATGTGCAACTTTTTCCTTTCTTTCACACCCTTCTACATGTATAAGCCTAGTGCTGATTTGGCATTAAAGAACTGTTTCTCAACTCCTCTGGCTTTTGCTTGTTCTTGCCTCTTCTTTACCCTTCTACTCTTTAGTTGTGATGGCATGAGGTTCTACTAGATTAAGCTTTGTGGTACCATTGATCAAATGACCTTAGGAGCTTCTTTACCTTCTTAAAGATACATTATTATCATAACTCTCAATCAAATAGCTTTTGAAATCAACAGTTCCCAATCTAGTTTCTTTAGTCTTATGGCGGATCATGGCTTATAGATACTATTAGGATCTTGTATTGTAGTGTGCCATAAGTAGAATATCCTAACTTTGATGTCTTTTTCAGTTACTTCTTCATAAAATTTACAAAAGTGCCAGAGATGGACAGGGAGTTACTCTCTTAAGTGTGTCTACCAGATAAACCACATATCTGACTCTGGATTGTTCTGTCACTTATACTATCTTTGGCTCTTCGAAATCATTCAAATATCACATATTTCCTGGATCCTTTTTATTAATTAATTAAATGACTAATCACTCGTAGTCTTACTGACTGATGATATAAACTTGTATGGCCTGGCTTTCTTTATTCACACCCATCTTCTCTTTTGCTTTTGTCTATTGTTTGCAAGATAGCTAATTTGTTCTTTGCTTTGGTTTTCTTGATGGCGTGTGCCTATAGTGCCCCATTAGTAGTTTGTTTTGTTTTTTTTTTTTTTGCTTTGCTTTGATCAGCATCATCAGGAAGTTCATTTAGGGGTGAGCATAGTTCTAGGGTAGAACCTAGAACCTGAAAATCAAACCGGTAGGAACCTGTAGGTTCCAGGTTCCAAGGTATACAAGATAGGTTCCAAGTTCCAAAAAATAAAGAACCTGTTTCAACAAGTAGGTTCTAGGTTCTTAGTTGGAGGAACCTGGAACCTATAACATGGAACCTAAAACAAGTTATAATATTTTTTTGATCCATATCTTCGTGTGATGTTCCGATATTCCATGTTGTTTAATGATGAATGTATAATTTGGAAGCACTAGTCCAATTTCCATTTTATAGCTAAGATTTTACTTTATTAATGTTCATATTTTTCATATATCTAAATATAAGTTATGATTAATGAATTGTAATCTTTCAAATAATAACATAAGTGGGATTTGGGTAGACCTTGGAACCTATGATAGGATAGGTTTCAAGTTCTAGGATATGCAAGGTAAGTTACCTATTCTAACGGGTAGGTTCCAAGTTCAAGATGGAACTTATACGAAACTTAGAACCGTTTACCTCTACTTTTATCTAATTGAATTTCTTGCCAAGAATTCATTTCCTTCTATTGATAGTTTTGTTTATTTTGTAATCTCTTTGATGAATGACAAGTTTATTTATTATTATTACGTTCCTTTTCATTTTGTTTAACTAAAAAAAAAAAAAACCTGTTGGACCCTGGAACCGACTCTGGAACTTGTGATAGGGTAGGTTCCAGGTTTCAGGTTACGACAGGTAGGTTCTAAGTTCCAAAAAATGAGGAATCTATGCCCAAGAGTAGGTTTCAGGTTCTAGGCAGAACCTGTAAGAAACCTAGAACCGCTCACCCCTAACTCACCCCTAGTTACTATGGATAAATGAGGGGTTAGTGAAGTGACTTGTGGATGTTTCAATTGGACGATCTTACAAAGGCCTAATTCTGATGTCCCAGTGATTACATGCTTATCTGCAAGGCATGATGTGGTGACTAACTGGAGTCAATTTTGTCCTACAGATTCTGCAAATCTTGTATAATTGTAAATAGAAACAATTCCATAGGTGATAATCAGTTTCTTCTAATTTAGGTTGTTTGGCAGAATGCTTGGCTTTAGGCTATAATGTTGATTGGAAGATTAAGAGTGCATTTCATTAGGATACTAGGTTCTGTTTTCTAACTTTCTTCTCTATTAACATATTGTCAATCAAGTATTGATGATAGACTATTCTCACCCATTAACAAATATCAAAAGTGGAGAATAGTGTCCTTAACATCCACTGTCCAAATTGCTGAAAAGTATCTCTTTCTGCGTTAAAGTGATATTACCCAATGTCAAATATGAAATTTCTCATTTTTTTCAAGGCTGATGGTTTGCAAATGCCATGACTCTACAGGATTGGAGTTGTCTCTGGCAAAGCAATATTTGGACCACCTCTTGATGAGTACTGGAAAAAGAAGCATGAGGAAGAGGCAGCTGTGAAGGGAACTGATAGCAGCTCATCTTAGCTTGCGCCATGTTATATTGCGTCCAGGGAAGCTGAACTACTGGAGGTTGAAGAGCTTCCAGGTGCTGGCCGACCTTTTAGTTGGCTGGATTATCAGATGATTCTTTAGCAAGTCACAGAAAATGACCTGGAGCTAAGAACGGGTAGAGGATACATGACTTCATTTAATCTTAACCCACTGCGAGTGTTCTGAAGATTGTTTCATTCTCAAGGACAGCAATTGTTGGTGCTATTTTGCGTTGATGCACTTCCTAAGCTGCATTGGGACGGACTTACTGAACTGGCGGTGTGGAAGTGTAGAGTTTCTTAGTGGGAATTGATCTTGAATGAAATTGGCTCAAGCTGTGTGACGAAAAGTACCTTCCAACATGTACTATTTGAATATTGGAGGTTGCCTCCAGTGATTGTAGTTTCCATATTTTGGTGATAAAGCAAGCGGGTGGAGGTTCAGCCAAACTATTATGGTATCGTCAGGTATAATATGACCTGTCGGAGTCTATAGGTACTGAAGTCTCCATTCTATATATGTCCCAACTATGTTCTTTGCTTTACTGCAGCACGACAATTACTGCAGACAGGATGAAGAATAGACCTTCTAAGCTGTTGTGATTCTAATTATAATTGTTCTCACACAACCGCGAGTTGGTTATCCACTACTTAACACGAACCTCACAATTATATAGGCAACCGCATAACTACGTCCGCTGCCAGACAAGATAAACCAACCAATTAACTTGGCTGAGAAAACGGCATCGTGATCAATTTATGTAAAATGTACATGTTGTGTAAATGTTCAACTTAGTTAGCTATACACATGTTACGACAAAAAAAAAAATCCCATAAACGTACCGGTCAGTGAAACTGACAATTTAAGCAATGAAGATGCAAGAAAATCCTAATACCAGTACAGTGGAAAGAATTGGTATTTCATGTTCAACAGAACCTTTTTACAGTAAGGAATTTGGTCCCAGCGATCAACCCGTGGGACAAAATCTCCAAGAGTTATGATACAACAACATGACGCATACGCTTCACTTGCCTCTTTCCCCTCCTTTTCTCGCCTTCAATCAAACAATACAATATGTTCCTAAAAAAGTAATCATCGAAAAATAAAAACATTCGAAAGCAAAGTGACCCGAGAAAGATGGAGTGGTCCGAGCCATCCAGCTGCAATGGAGTGTCGATGAACTCGCGGCAAGCCTTTATTCACCCGGAGGGATTTCGAATGCAGAGAAGGCAGATCAACAAAAACTGAATGAACTTACCTCAGAGGATGCTTACAGTCTTACAGGTCACTTTCGCAAGGTTCAGATCTAAGAAGAAATGTGCTGGATGACCGAGCTGATCAAGAGAATTGATCCGTCCAGTTAAAATGGTGCCAAAATTGTAGCACCATCCAGTATATGCAAGCACAAAGAGAGACAGAGGGTGGTGATGATGGACGACTTAGCAGTTGCATATCTCACGACTTCGATACCCCTGTCAACAACTTCGTCGTGAACGGCGTTAACGCTCTGCCTCACACCATCATGGAGTTTCTCCATCAAATACTCCAGGAGAGATCTCACAGTTTCGAATGTGACCCTCCCGGTCACGTCGAGAACAAGCCTTCGATTGCTCGGGACGGCCAAAGTAGACGACACTTTATCGACCCACCCGCCGTTCTTAGGAAGACCGTATGAATCTCTCAGACTCTTGTGACTCAACACCCCTTGCTTCCAATCCACTCCAGTAAATCTCAATCCTTTGCTTTCCTCTACAGCTAAACAAGGAGAAACTGAATACGAATTGGCATTCGATCTGGAACTTTTCAGCACTTGGTGAGACGTTTTCACCAGAGTCTCGACCGCGCCGTTACAGACAGATACCAGCATCTCTCTCACTTTCTTCTCATGCTTTGGATTTGTCATCCCGGAGAATAGCTCATCGTAGGTGTTGATGTCCATCGTCTTTTCCAGAAAAATAGTGACCGCAGTGCTCACAAACTGCTGGATGCAATCGCCGACTAAATCCTTGACCCTGTCGTCGCACAGTACGTTTAGCCATCCTGAATCAGAACTCCCCTCCGTGGCCAGATGATCGCCACCATCTGGATTGCCGAATTCTGATTGCAGACTAGACCGCCTATCCATAAAAATAGCCATGACTAAGTTCCTGGCTAGGCTGCCTACCACAACAGATACGAAACCAGACCCTGCAGGCGTGAAAAGCTTATCGAGAACGTGATCCGTGAATCCCAAAACCCCACCATTGCCATTGACATTGCCCTTGGACTCAGAATTATAACCGCGCAAAGCACCCGCAGTCAAAGCCCGGGATGCCTCAGTTATCGACTCCGAGAACTCAGCTGACTTCGCGATCTTCGAAATTTGCTTCAAGCTATTGGGGACCTCATCGGAGTCGGACCTCAGAAACTCCTTCAAATCCTTCGAGACGAGCGCAATCGTCTCGGTGGATTCGGACACCGCCTCGGCCAACGAAACCAAAGCCCCCACGAGCTTCAAGAGCCGCCTCCTCCTCCGAGCAACCGAGGGCGAGTTATACACCCTGTACGCCCCATAACCAGAGAACGCTAGAGCGGCAGCGGCGAGAATCCACCTCTTCCTCCTCCCCGCAAAATCGATGCCCGACTTCACCAATCTCACATCCATGAAACACGGGACCGAATGACCAGCCCGGGCCCGCTAATGAGAACCTCAATACTCCCCCACACGGAAAAAAAAACAGAGTCCCCTGATTAACACACCACACAGAACGAATCCGGACTACACCCAAGAGGGTATCCTGCGTTGTCTAGTTGGGGTTCCAAAACTGTAGGAATCACCTCAAAAAGAACCCTTGCAACCTACCTGCTCGGGCCTTCTTGGTTGTCCACACAAACTTTCCGGCAAACAACTTTCTTCAGGGGACAAAAGGCCAACTGGGTTTTGCACAATCTATATATAGGGTATGACAAAACAATTCATACAAAAGAGGGTGAGTCCAAGAACAAGGCGTCAATGGATAAGGCGCGGATAAGAACGAATGAGAGACAACCTGTTCCGCGAGAGAGAGAGAGAGAGAACAGGGTGTGACGTGGAGAAGAGGTGGCGTGCGCGCGCCTCCTGCTGGACTTGGAGGCGGCAGGGGTGGCGGCGGCGGCGGCGGGCGGCGGGCGGGGAAGTCGTTGAGGCGTCGCCTGCGAAAAGCAGAAGCCAAAAAGGGGTTCGGTTCGTGCGGGTTTTCTGCAGATCGGAGCTTCGGTTTATCGGTGACTTCTTTGTTTCTTCTTTGGGAATGGAAGCGAGGGTGGGCCCCGGGACTTGAATGGGCGCTAACTACCTCGCGGGATGGGGAACAGGATAGGATATCAAAGTGAAGTGGGCCCCATAATGACGGGACCCGCGTATAATAACTTTGTTTACGATTCGTTTCGATTTCGTACCGACATTTCAATAATACGACAGTCAGCGTACACATCAAGTGCCTTGCAACGAGAATGGATTGACTCGGGCTATGTCGCCAGCTAGGCCGGCCGGATCGGTTCACATGTCGGGCGAAGAAAGGGTAACTCATTTGAGGATAGAAACGTAGAGAGTTCATGTGTTCTTTGGCGGTCTTTCGTACAGAGTTTTCTTGCTTTTGACCATCGATCTAATATCATAGAATCAAATTGATGCTCTTATATTGAGTACAAGTACAACTAAAAGAATACTTCATTTTGTTGTATAGCAAATCACAATTATCACGCTCGTCTCTATATATTATAGAGTTTAGCACCTTAGAGAGAAATTACTCAATCGGTCTTGTGCTTATTGTATTTATATTAAACCATTATAAACTTTCTAATTTTGTTAATATAATCCTAGATCATTATGTAAAATTTTAATATATTCATTCCAATCAATTGTCGCAAGAAATTGCTAACATGGTATCCATGTTGATGTGGACGATCATTGCGGTAGCAATAAGTCAGACTGAATATATTGAAATTTCGAATAAAGATTTTAATACTACATTGACAAAATTGAAAAAAAAAAATGGAACTAAATTACCATCCATACAATAACTTTGGAACCAAGTGAGTTAATTATCCTGATGCTTGAGTTCTAAAATAGCTAAGAAGAAATGAAAGAAGAATCAAGTTGACTTTACTCAGAGCTTTCCTCACTATTTCCCTTACCACCATCACTGTATTTATGAAACAAAATAATTCACATAGTATCTCTCAATTACGATACAAAGCGGACATGTTATTTGAGAGATACTATGCAAAATATAGGTCAACTTTACAATAGGCTTTTCACCGACTTCTCCTATCTTTATTAGCGCGAATGGCTCTTATATTGACTTATCAGTTCCTCAAATATCCTTCCGGATGTAGTAGAGTCTATATTTCCCACTAGAGAGTGCCTCTTAATTTTTAGACATACATTTTGCCCCATCTAGGGTAGGAGGAAATATTCCCTGATTTTAGGTCTCAAAGTTTAACATAATAAGGTCCGAGCTACAACTCATCTTAGAAAGCAAGGATGATCATATGTTTTACCCTGCGTAAACGTAGTGCAGTTTTCTTTCTCCCATGCGGAGAAACCCTAGCAAACCAATACTTGCCTTCCACCCATTCTGCGCCGCCCAATAAAATCTCTCCAATGGCTTATGAGCGGCCACGTAGGTCATCTTTATGATTATTTAATGTTTTTTGGGCCGACGTTTGGTAATAATTCATTGCCTAGTTGTCAGTCAACATTGCTACATTGTTCGTCTAGAATGTTTTGGAAATTTCATGAGCACATTGCATCATATGAATTGAATCTGAGCATGTCCTTAAAAGGCTAAGTAGCACTCCAGGAAGAACCTGGTAGGGGTGGGAATCCCCATGTGCTGCGGGTCCCTCGATCCCTGGACTCTAACTAGGGCGTCGAATTAGTGGGCTGTTCAGTGGTGGAGTTACACCACGCCCTTGCAAAGGGGTCAGGAAACCAGTTACTCACCGGGTTCACTCTCGAGGTGCTGGAGATGGAACAGGTGGTTGCTGGAATGCGCCACGGCTCTTCCTCCTTCCTTTAATGGAAAGTTGTACGAAAACATTCTCTATCATGTCCAGGTGATATTGAATAATCTATAATTAGTAAAATATCGTTTCTTAATCAAGAACTTAATTTAAATTTGCGCAAAGCACAGGTAAGACAACTACTTGGCTCTAGAAATCAAGTCATTTATTACTAATGACTAAAAAAGCCATATGTTCTGACATAGTTATGATACAAATCGTGTTAAATTTGATTAAAGTATACTTTGTTAAATCCGATAGCACAATCAATAATTCCCACCGCATACGTACAGCAAATAAGAAATTTATCACCCACAATCAAATACTTACGTATAACGCTACCCAAAACGGCATGCACTTCGAGCATACATGTTCTAGTTGCCCTCGTTTAACATCAAGAGAAGCAGCCGGGCTTGGCTCCACCTCCACTTTTCTTCTCGTCCCCAGCACCGGCGTCTCCCTGGAGACTTCTCCGGTATGTGATGAAAGGCAACAGAGAAGGTTCCGCGGGCCCATCTCTCGTGTCAAGACAGATACACGAGCACAGCTCGAGAGATGTGAAAAAGGCGGCGGCGACACCACGAGCGGCCTGCGAAGCCACCCCATCGAGCATCTCGCAGGCAGGGGTACCAGCGACACGAGTTCTGGGCCTTGGTCTGTCCGAGCCACTCGACCAGCTCGCAGCGGCCCCTGCAGGAGCACCACTGGGTGGCGCGTCTCCGAGGATGGGGATGATTAGAATGACGACTCATGGAGGGTTAATGTTATTATAGAGTGCATGATGGCGCTATAAATGAGAGCTAGAAGAATCTGATCGGAATTAGGTTTTAATACGACGTTTTGCAGCTTCTAGATCTAACACCATCAACTATCAGTAATAAAATATCCTCTCTCCTTGTATTTTCGGAGAGTTATAAGCATACATAGTTTGATATTAACAATGATGTTCGTATGCCACTATTGTCCACGTTCATTCTTATGTAAACTCTAACTTCATTCGAGCGACAATATCATGGTCGGCCCAAATGCTAAAAAGAAAAGGTCCTTACTTTAGGCAGTGGCAAATTATTATTCCAAGATATAAGTAAAGGGAACAATTTTTTTTCGGGAGCCTATGGAGAGAACCTTAACAAAAATTAATCGATACATTTTACAAAGATCGAGTGATCAAATCGAGGTGGATACTTTCTCTTATTTCTTGAAAAATCATTAAGTACATCTTATAAGAATTTCCAAATTAAAAATTATGCGACCAATAAAGAGTTGAATTTATTTTTTTGGTCAAGAAATAATATTTCGGCAGTTTAAATGTCGCATAGTTTATCTAAAAAAGAAAAATGTTAAATGAGTGCACCTTATATTATGGTAATATCAATACTTTCTTGATGACTTTCTAGAAAACTAAATTTTCAGAGTACGTTAGATATTAGGGATGATGACAAATTTGTAATTTCGATCAAAACCTGATTTCAAAGTGAGACGAGCGTCGTCATGACAACACTACGATAAAAAACGCTAAACCAAAACCCAACACATATAAATAAACTCGGCTCTCCAAACCAGGCCTTGAAATACTTTTCCCTCTTTTGAGAAGTTTCGCCACGGTACTAGGCACGACATATACTACTTTCTGTGAATTTTCCAGAATTATCAGGAGTATTGCAATTTTCATTAATTTCTGGGATACTGCAAACTTCTGGGGAAAAAAAAAAGCATAATTGGAAAAATGTTGTTGCTCTCAGTAGACGGAAAATTGTATATTTAAGATGTTTTTCATAGAAAATATTAGGGTTTAAGTTTGGCTGATGAAGTATTTTTAACTGAAAATACGTGTGTACGTAGAAATTACATAAATCATAAAATTCTGGAAACTTATATTTTACATGTGGTAAAAATATCTCCACTGCTGAATGTTTATTGTTTCATTTATATCATGAAATTTATTGAAAAGAAAGTTTTGGAAGTTCCGGCGTTAGGTTGGAAAACAACTTGAGCGCTAAGAATTTAGGAAATTCAATTTTTGGCCGATTTCACCAGAAAAATTATTTTCTGATATTATGGAAAGTAATATGATGTTTTGCTAAATTACAAATATTTTTTTTTTCCAGAAATTACAAATATTGTTGAGCTGTTTGAATATCTTCCAGAATCCAGCCCATGAACCTAAGACGGAATCTCGGAGGGTAATTTTGTAATTTCGACCAAAAGGGGCTTTTCTGCCCAATAGATTCTAGTTGCTGTGTTAAGTCAAAATTTTCTGATGATGGGCCTTGAATTATGCTTAGGACCGGAGGGATGTGTCGGCTGAATCCGTACAGCTTGTCTTTGCGTGGTATCAAGATAGGTGACTTATCCCACTTTATGCTTTTGTAAAATTTGCATCACATGGTTACAGAATGAATGAAAATTTAACTATTTTGAGCCATGCTATTTTGAACAATCGGATCTGTTGGAAATTAATCTACAGAAAAAAACACTGTTTGTTGTAATCAGAACATCAATGTAAAGAAGACAATAACAGTTATATAATATCCTTCTTTTTATGTAAATTTACAAATCTTGAAGAATAATAAAATAAGATATCACTGGAAAAATAACATAAAATTAGAGATGAGGTACGGATAACAGAATCTCCTTAAAGCGATTAGTTCCTATCAATAGTGCTCTGCAAATTCACAAACTATGCCTCCCAAGATACAACACCTTAAACCTATTTGGTTTAGCACTATGAAAACATGACTCTGTTGAACCGTTCAATTGAACCAGCACACCTAGAAAAAACGGAAGAGTTGAAATGTATATCAAAGCTCTTTTGGAATCGAGTCGGAAAAACCAAAAACCAAAACCGTTATGAAGCTCTATGCTCCTATCTATTTATAGAGATTTTTAGTTCATGTACAGAAGAGATTCATGAATTAAATAGACGTATATATCCACGAAATTCATGAATCAAGAGATACGTGAATCTAAGAGATTCATGAATCCAAAGACACATGAATTCAAGAAATTCGTGAACTTAATAAATACATGAACTAAAAGATACATGAATCTAGGAAATTCATGAATTCAATAGATACTTGAATAGAAAACTATAGAAAATTCATGAATCCAAAAAGAAATACGTGAACAGAAAAAACATATCTTAATTTATTGGCTTTCGTTGATCCATTAACCATAATTATAACCATAATTATAACAATCCCCCACATTAATTGATCGACAAAACATTTTTGACTCGAAGGAATCTGAGTATGCCTGTTGAAATACACCGCATCAAGATAGGTAGCTTTCGCTTTGAACCTTCTTTAGTGAAAGCTTATCGGACTTACTTAACTAGTCAATGGACTAAGCCTTGAATCGCCAGTTGTTTGTATAAGCCTAGACAATAAACCTCACACAGAGTATTTCCAATTCAAGATTGGTTCTTGGTTGTGTTCGTTCTTTCGGCCCTGAACCTCTCGGGATTCATGTATGCTTTAGAAAATCTAGCCTTTAAAGATTTTCATAGAGTCGGTCAGCTCCACGCATATAGGTGCATTCCTATTAAAGATATCCTACCATATCTCACTTGGATTTTATATTCCAAGTTATAGGAATCATTAAACGCATATCGTACCCTTAATAACACTGTATGAAAACACTGTTGGATCATAGGAATGGGAGCTAGTGCTTACACTAGAGTTTCCAAAATTTGCGTTGTCCTATTGAACCTAGACCATGGGATCTCCAATCGCATAGGTAAGGTTTCCACCATGGAATCTCTTTATTGGGTTAAGGCTTTTAAACCCATTCCCCTTGATGCGCAGTTTATCTGCTCTCTCGACAAACTTTTTGTCAGCAAATCCGCAATATTTTCCTTTGACTTTACAAAGTCTAAAAAATGATTCTATTTGAGAGCAACTGCTTTACGGTATTGTTTCTACGACAAATGTGTCTAGACTTACCGTTATAAAATCACATTATGCACCCCCACACTTTTAGAAAATTGTAGGATGGCAATTTTCCATTCCATAACTTGTATGGAGTTTTACTTGGCCTTTTGTGGGGTATTTTATTAAGAATAAAATTTGCAGTTAAAACTGCCTCTCCTCACAAGCTATGAGGTAAACCCGAACTCAAAAGCATGTCGTTAGCCATCTCCTTTAGTGTCTAGTTCAATCGTTCAGCAACTCCATTTTGTTGTAGGGTATAAGGTGCAGTCATTTGGAGAATTATTCCAAAACTAGCACAAAACTCTTTGAAATTGATTAAATTGTATTCTCCTCCTCTATCAGACCTAAGCACTTTGATTCGTTTATCAAGTTGGTTTTCAACTTCAGTTTTATACTTGATAAACATGCTCATAGTCTCATCTTTGCTAGTTAGTAAATAAATAGAACAAAATCTAGTACAGTCATCAACAAATGTGATGAAGTACTTCTTTCCACATCTATTTTCTGCAAACTTTAAATCACATAGATCATTATGGATTAATTGTAGAGGTTCACTTGTTCTATCAATGGATTTGAAATGTTTTTTGGCAAACTTGGCCTCAACACAAGTCTCACACTTGTAACAGGCATCCAACTCAAATCTTGGAATTAACCCAAAGTTTGCTATTCTTTTCATTGTACCATAGTTTACATGTCCTAATCTATCATGCCATAGATAATGAGACACAACAGTGTAAACTGAAAACTTTTCTTTATTAATAGTCTTTGGGTACATATAAGTCGAATTTACATTCATGATAGCCACATTGGCTTTAAACAGGTCATTACACAAGTACCCTTTCCCCACATACATCCCTCCTTTTGATAGTACAAACTTGTCAGATTCAAATACAACTTTGAAACCCTTCTTGATGAGTATGAGGCCAGAAATTAGGTTTTTCTGAATCTTTGGTACATGTAGCACATTCAGTAGGGCGACCTCCTTGCCAAATATAAACTTCAGGATCACATTTCCTCTTTCGGCAATCTTTGTTGATACAGAGTTGGCCATATAAAGCTTCTCATCTTCTTCAGCCTTCTCATAAGATGAGAACATGTGTTTATCTGTACAGATGTGATTTGTGGCACCTATATCTAGCCACCGGCCATTAGTGTTCAACATTAGAGATGCTTCAAACATTACTACAGCAAACAATCTCTCATTAGCTGTAATTGGAGGTGTTGCCATCACAATAGGCAAGGCTCGTTGAACTATCCCTCCATAAACGAAGCCAAAAGCCATTTGGCCTGTACTATTCTAAAAAACACTCCCGGGCATACTAGTCAAATGACTTGTACCCGCATCACCAAAATTGGTGTTGGCCCAAGGGCCCGTAGCATTGGCCGCTACAAATTCAGGCCCTAAGGGTTGAACATCTCCCATAGCAATAGTTAAATCGACCATAGGAATGTCTCCTGAAACATTATGAACATTGAATGACACTTGATTGTTTTCAACCATCTCAATAATCTGACAAGAACAACAAACAGTGAGTGATATAACACCTTAAGATTGTTGGAAATTAATCCACAGAAAACAACACTATTTGTTATAATCAGAACATCAATGTAAAGAAGACAATAACAGTTATATAATATCCTTCTTTTTATGTAAACTTACAAATCTTGGAGAAGAATAAAATAAGATATCACTGGAAAAATAACATAAAATTGGAGGTGAGGTATGGATAATCAAATCTCCTTAAGGCAATTAGTTCTTGCTAAATGGTGCTCCACGGATTCATGAACTATGCCTCCCAAAATACAACACCTCGAGCCTGTTTGGATTAGTACTATGCAAACAGGACTTTGTCAAACCGTTCAATTGAACCAACACACCTAGAAAAAACGGAAGAGTTGAAACGTATATCAAAACTCTTTTAGAATCAAGTTGGAAAAACCAAAAACCAAAACCGTTATGAAGCTCTATGCTCCTATCTATTTATAGAGATTTTTAGTTCATGTACAAAAGAGATTCATGAATTAAATAGACGTATATATCCACGAAATTCATGAATCAAAAGATACGTGAATTCAAGAGATTCATGAATCCAAAGACACATGAATTCAAAAGATTCGTGAACTTAATAAATACATGAACTAAAAGATACATGAATCTAAGAAATTCATGAATTCAATAGATACATAAACAGAAAACTATGGGAAATTCATGAATCCAAAAAGAAATACGTGAACAGAAAAAACGTATCTTAATTTATTGGCTTTTGTTGATCTATTAACCATAATTATAACCATAATTATAACAGGATCAAGCATTGAATGGATTTTCAAGTCTGCTGTCACATATATTGAAAACCATTTTCTGAAAGAATTATTTCAAATCATATATTAGCGCATTGGATACAACAAATGAATATCATATTGAATGCTCATGGTTGACCTACATATTGGGAAACGATAGATGTGTACATACCGGGTTTGTTTTGGAACTTAGTCACGGTTGATGTGATTATCTGGCTTAACTTCGTCTGTTGTGATATCTGGCCTTTGTCACTTGGCAAAGTGTAAGTGTCATATTTTGACATAATAAGCGAGCTTGACATCTATTGCCACCTTGAAACATCTTGAAGTGTGTTCTTCTACACTTAACTGTGCTCCTAACCAGCCTGGTAAAGACTCTAAAATAATCATGAAGGAATGAGATAAAGCAAAGTTGCAATCGATAGGAATAGAGCGTCCATCGAAAGTGTGGGCGTCACATTGGGAGAGGATTATTTGCACCCGATCAGTAATCCTTTAAACCCCATTAGACTCATATAGATAAGGTCGAGACAATATCTAAAATCATATATGATATTCACGTGACTAGCGATAAGTGGTATCGCATACTTGCTTAAATGCGATTTTGACAACTGCATAATCATTGTAAAATTGCATCATTTATGGCTTGATTCTATAGATGCGATGATTGTCGCTTACAAAGCTGTGGATTTGCTCACCCCCTTTTATTTTAATTTCAGGTTTCAAAATAGAGAAGAATGATGAATTTAAGGGAAGAATGTATGGGGGGAGTGGGGAGGGGGTTAGGAGTTATTTTGGTTTTTAAATAAAGCTTATTATTCCGATTCATTTATTTTGGTAAAATAATTTACATTGGTGAAAGGCTTCGTCTTTTACTTGATGAGAGCCCGATCATTCCCTAAATTCTAAATATAGATTTGGGATATGAAAGCAACCGTCACCAAATTTGTGATTGCTCGCTCTTATTACTATCCATAATTTAATTCGGATTAATTAGGCTCTTAGTATACTTGGAATCCACTTATTTGGCTAGCAGTTTTCCAGGTTACCAGACTATAGAGACCAAAATCTTAACCTTCGCTCTTAAGAGCGAATGCTAAAGCCAAAATAGCAGACGATTTTCTTTTTATATATTTGGTTGGCAGTTTTTCTTTAAGTGAAAGCCTATTTAGATATTGCGTGAACAAAATACAGTTGAAGATTCACACACAGGTACATTTTCTACTGCTCTTTTCTAAAAGATTACATCTAGTTGAAATTTACATAGTAGAAGAGTTACCTAAATTATAAAAATATTCAATTATATTTCGCTGCTAGCTACAAAGCAACAAATTCATTTCTCGAAAAAGAAAGAGCAATCACTACAGCCACAAAAATGTTCGGAAAGAAAGTTAGCTATGTAGGAAAGGGAACCGTTTCATGTTAACGTAAGGAAAGAGCTAAAAGAATTAGCCATTTTAATGTTCCGGGGGCCCTCTCTTACACTGCATCATGTGTTGACAGTAGGGCCACCTTTTGTGCATGGTCCCCTACGATGAGAACCCTTGAGACCTTATTATTATATCCATTAAGAAGAAAATATTATGCTAATACAAATCTCTAAATGTCGCTGTTTTAACGTTCAATTGGGGTTTAAATCATCATACGGGTTGAAGTAAGAAGAGTTGAAACCAGCATGCGCGTATAGATGGAATTTGTACACATCCGTCAAGAAGTCAAGGTCTTTGTCGGGTTACGTAATTCAAGTGGGAAGAAGTCAAGATCTTCAGGGTTTTGTGCGTTGATTGTGCGACCATTAGATCATAACAACACAATAGAATAGATGTGCTTGGATCGGTAGACATTGCGCATGGTTCATGGGAAGTCACGGTTTTTATGCATTTTTATTGGTGACGTTTGGCCTAAAAATTTTGGACTCGTCACAAGGCAAGGGTCGGGGAACAATTTTCCAGTCGTTTCTTCTTTGAAATAACAAGCCTTTGAACTTATAACGCAGCATAAGAAATGGCAAATAAAATGAGAAAATATGGGTCAAACGCTAAGGAGGTGATGTGTGAAAAGCTAGAAAGTGTTCACGCGCAAACACAACACAAAGCTCCTCATTTTATGTTGCACTCTTCATCTTCAACCTCTCCTTGTCAAATGCTTGCATGGCATTCAGTTTGAATCGTTTCTAGAGAATATATATATATATATATATATATATATTAAAATAAGATAATTTTATCTTAAAATATTTACATAGTTATATATATTACATCTACTAGTAATAGCTACAGCAATAAGTAGTAAAATAAACTTTATGAGAGCGAGAAAATAATTTAAATCTATAAATTCACATAAAGTTGACCCTTCTATACACGATACATGACGTGATATATTTACAAAAAAATATATGTTGCAAACTATGGAGGGTCAAGCAAAACGAATAAAATTAGTCGGGAGGAAGGAAAGAAAATTGGACATCAAATTTATGTGGTTCGATTTGAATATCAAAATCTATGTCCATGGGAAGAGCATCATATAATTCCACCATATAAACAAGCAATATAATGAAGATTACAATCACTCGAGCACTTAAACACTTTTTCAGTGTTTTCCATCCTCCAGTTGCACCCAAATAACTTACACACTGTTTAGCCTCTTATAATTTCAAGTGAAATCTCACTCAAGGAAGTAAACAAATTCTACTTGTAAGAATTTAATTGGCTAAATCACTATAGGGTGTAATTATACTAAGCAAATCACTTTGAAATCCTCTACACATTTTCTTCAATCTCCCTGGGGTAGTCTCAGAGCTCTCTCTCGATTTTCACCTTTCCTCTGTGTGATTCATATAGGAAGCCCCTCGAGGGATAGAGGAAGGAAGAAGACAAGGAGAGTACAATGGTTCATTCTCTCTCTCTCTCTTCATGATGATGTTCCCTGCTTTTTGACTTCCTCTTCTTCTACTATCTTCATTTTCACGTTCACATGACTTTGGCAAAAGACAAGAAAGGAACACACTAATTTACTGAAGACCGAAATAGCTCCACACCCCTCCTTGCAGTGGGCCGCCGTCCACTATCATTGATATTTCCCGAGTCCAACTTGCGGAGGCGAGTAGAAGACAATAAAACCACGCGTAATTGACCTCTTCACGCTTGCGGCTCTTAAATGAAAATCCACATGAAATATTTTCTTTTGACGATTTCGGCTGATCAATTGACATACGCCAATATTTAACCCACGTGGTCGAATTCACATGTTCTCATCAATCCGATTTAATTTAATGGGCTTAAATTCAAGACATATTTCAACAATCTATATGAACAAAAAATTGATGGAAGGCATTCAGTCTGAATTGCTTTTAGAAGGGAAGCCTTATGCCATATACAACATCAAAAGTAGATCCACTTGGTATTGAAAAAGTCCAGTCAAATTATGTGCGCCACAATAACATCAAAAGTAGATCCACTTGGTATTGAAAAAGTCCAGTCAAATTATGTGCGCCACAATAACATCAAAAGTATATCCACTTGGTATTGAAAAAGTTTAGTCAAATTATGAGTGCTACAATTACAATGACCTGGCAAAAAGGCAATCCTTGGCCTTCATTTTTCTCTCCTACAATTATAAACTCCAACCAAGAGAATGACAGAAACAGAGTAACCAAGTTTTATATATATGCCTCATTGTTGAATATCAACCTCCAAAACAAACAGAAGAAATCATGGGTTCACCAAAATTAGAGACACTAGTGCATCTTCTAGCCTCCTTTGCCCTTTTCACAATGCTTTTAGTCATCATTTCACAATGTGCAATTTCTGCTCATGCCTCCACACAAGAAGTGCATAGCCTTCTCAAATGGAAATCTAGCCTTCAAGACCAAACCCAATCTACCTCTTCTCTATCCACATGGACTCTCCCCCCTCAAAAAGCCATCGACTCCAACGTGGAAGCACTAAGCCCGTGTGGGTGGTACGGCATCTCATGTAACCTAGCCGGGATTGTGATTGGAATCAATCTCACTAGTTCCAACATCAAAGGTACACTCAATGAGTTCCCATTCTCGATTTTGCTATGTCTCACCTTTGTAGACTTGTCCTCCAATGAACTCCTAGGCAGTATTCCAGCTCAAGTAAGTCTTTTAACCAATCTCATGTACCTTGACCTCTCCTACAATAGACTATTTGGGATGATACCGCAGACGATTGGTGAGCTTAAGAAGCTCGAGGTGCTTCACCTTGCTAATAACACGTTGAATGGCTCCATCCCTGATGAAATAGGTCAGTTGTGTTTGCTGAACGAGCTTATCTTGTATACAAACCACTTGGATGGATGTCTTCCTTCTTCCTTGGGTAACTTGAGCAGCCTCGTTAGGATACGCTTAGGAGATAATTCATTTTCCGGTTCTTTTCCCCTGGAAATGGAGAATTTGACAAACTTGGAGATGATGGGCTTGGCTTATAACTTCCTGACAGGGCCAATTCCTCCCTATTTTGGGAAATTGATGAAACTAAGATTATTGATCTTACAAAATAATGAACTTGTTGGTTGCATCCCACCTGAGTTAGGGAACTTGAAATTTCTCCGCCTCCTTGCCCTATACTCCAATAATCTTACCGGTTCGATCCCCTTAACATTAAGCAATTTGACAGAGCTTACCAATTTTTATCTATATTATAACCAACTTTCTGGTAACATTCCTAATGAGTTAGGAAATCTCCGAGCCATGCTCGAATTGGATGTATCCTATAATCAACTCACCGGTCCATTACCTGTTTTTTTTCTGTAATTTGACTAACCTAGTCCATTTATCCCTCAGCTGCAATCAACTTTCAGGACAGTGGTCAATAAAATGTTTCTCAAATACATCATTGTTAATAATTCATTTGGCCAACAACAAATTTGAAGGCCCACTTCCACTTCCACCTCCCTCCACATATTTCTATTCAATCTCATATAATAAAATGGAGGGGAAGATTTCTTCTTTGATATGCAACGCCACCAACCTCATAGTCCTCATCTTGTCTAATAATAGGTTAATCGGTGGCCTACCCCAGTGCTTATCAAACTATAGCATTAAACTCTCAGTTTTGGACTTGCGAATGAATTATCTTTCAGGCATAATCCCTAGAAGATTTTCATTACAAAGTAGCTTGAGAACTCTTGACTTGAGTCAAAATCAATTTCGAGGCACATTGCCACAATCCTTGATCAACTGCAGAAACCTGGAAGTTTTGGATTTCGGCAACAATAAGATAGAGGATAATTTCCCGGCATGGCTGGGAACATTAATAGAGTTAAAAGTTCTTATACTAAGGTCCAACAAATTTAAGGGTCGTTTGGATTTTCCGAGGGCAACTCATCTCTTTTCCGAGTTGCACATTTTGGACCTCTCAGACAACGGTTTTTCTGGTCCTTTACCAGCCAATTTGATAGTGAAACTTCATGGAATGATGAACATACAAATTGGGCAAGAGCCACAAGACAAACCATTGTACATGAGGTATAGGTATGATTACATGGTCTATGAGAATTCCGTGAAAGTGATCCTGAAAGGAAATGAGATGCTGCTAGTGAGGATCTTGACAATCTTCACAACCTTCGACTTATCACTCAACAATTTTGAAGGAAACATCCCAGATGTTATTGGACATCTCTATTCTCTCATAGGGCTCAACCTTTCCCACAACCACCTCACGGGGTCCATTCCTCTAGCCCTTGGAGACTTGACTAATCTTGAATGGCTAGATCTATCTTCAAACAAGCTTAGTGGGAGGATTCCTAGAGAATTGGGAGATTTGACATTCCTCGGCTATTTGAACCTCTCAAAGAACCAACTCACAGGCCGCATACCTCAAGACAAGCAATTGAGCACATTCACGAGTGACTCATTTCGTGGAAATCTAGGCCTATATGGGACCCCATTACAAAACACAGGACATGATGATGCTCAAGCTCCTCCACTACCACTATCGTTCTTCCAAGAGGACAATGAAAAAGAGTGTGCAAGAAATTGGTTTAATAAAAAGGCAGTGGGAATAGGCTATGCATCCGGAATTGTGATTGGAATCTCTATAGCGTACATTTCATGGGAAACTGGAAGACCCAAATGGCTTGTGAGAAACGTGAGAAGGATGGAGAGAAGAGGAGCGAAATGGATGAAGAAGCCAAAGCGGAAGGCAATCAAATTTCATGGAGGTAGATGAAATTGTTGGGAAGTGGTCCCGTTGAACTATGTGCAATGTAGATCAAGGAATACAACTTTTGAAAGCTTTGTTTTATCATGTTATCATCTTCTTCTCCATATGTGATTTCTATATAGGGTCGATTGACTAAATAAATATGAAAGAGATCTTTGAAAAATTCACTTTACATCATTTACCCCATATATCTCCTTTTTCTTGGTAAGTGTACGACATTCTTATATCTCCATGGAAGAGAAAGAAAGATGAAGAGCTGTCTAGGCCGTTTAGCTAGGGATTACATTATTGAATGTGCCATTGGACATATGTGCTTAAGGATTACTAATTCTGTCATTGTTCCACTCCAAATTTCTGTTGAAGTGTCGTAGATCGTTGACTTGCACCTATCATACTCGTACGCAATAAGGAACGGGGGTATTATAGGTTCAAACCTCAAAACATCTTCAAAGTTTAGATTCAAAGTAATCTTATTGCAAAATTGGAGGCTCCTCTAGGCCAAAACTTTCACTTGTTTGTAGAGTTTGGATGTTGCTGGTAATTTTCAAATGCTTTTGGCAGAGAAATACGATTTGTATTGTCGACAAGATACCAACATCATATTGAATTTTCTAATGTCGTAATTCATTAGTAAATTATTATCTTCTTTTACAATTGGCATGTATAGTGAGTATGTTACCAACAATGTCATGAGTTTACCATCTTCCAAATAACTTAGTCACTTATTTTAATTTTAGAGGTAAGGTAAGGTAAGTACGAATATTCAGATAGTTACTGGTTACTTTTAAGTTTCATAACTATAGTCAATAAGTTACCAAGATTGTAATGAATTCACTAAAATTCAAATAAACTTGGAAATTACCCATATCTTTTATATTTTACTACTACATTCATTAAATTGCCATTTACAAGTATGGTTTACTAATCAATAGATTCAAACTCAATAACTTGATTTTTAAGAAGACGAAGGGTCAATCACAGTTTTTTCAATAGGTTTATCCCCGCAATTTTGTTTACTGACATAGCAAGAATAAAGGTGCGTTTCGTTAAACTTGTTTGAAAGACTTTTCCCTTTTAGTTCAATGAAACTCTCGCCTACCATTTGCATAAGAAATAAGAGGAATGAGGCATCCATGCCGTTTTATTGACTTATTATTTGTATATAAACATCATTGAAATCTTTGGTTTCTCCCGAGGGAAAAAAGCTAAACAAATGACAAAATAAATTGTTCATTTTTACTCCGTTCTCATGGATTACTCTATTATACTTATAAGTTATTAACATGTGCTGGTCAGGTGCATTAGCATTTTCCTTTCGTCATCCTCTCTAGTGTAGTTCGATATGAGTAGTCTCTTTGTAATTTAGCAAATAAAACCAAATAATTTTTGGAAATCATATGCTTTCCATTGCTAAGACAACATATTAATTTCCAAACCTCACTTGGCCATTTTCCGTCCAGAGCATGGACAATATAACTAGTGAATGTATGAATTTGACTCCTTCTAATTATTGAGCTATATTAATTACTTGAGTTTATTCTCTTAGTGTTTTACGGACAATCACAACCATCGACTTCATGTCCAAAGCGAAAATTGTCGGTGGAAATTGATTGACGTCTAATTTTCTTTAGCAAGCCCCAAATTGCTTTTGTGTCTTTCAATGCCACTTCGATTAAATGTAAGTATCTATTTCGTTTTTACAAAATTGGTGAATTTTCTCTTGCGGTTGCATGAATCAAATATAGAACATAATACATGATAATAGGCTTATTAAACCACTTAAATGATAAGTGGAAATTGTGACATCCAAACATGACATAGGGCTAAATGCAACAAACACGTTTGATTGAGAATCTAATCCTAGATCTATGTACAAAAAATCACACAAATTTATGAACATCAATGGGTGACTTATCATTAAGAAGCACTCATGACAGAATGCATGATAATTTCAACAGTAATATGTCAATTTGGTAAGTGGATTTTCACATAGCAAACGACCTTGAAATGATGCATGCCATACATCTTTTCGAAGCTTGTTATGTTCTCTAAGTATGTCTAGAAGGCATCATGCATGAATTACATTCTTAAGAAGCTCAACTGAAGAAATTTTCACATAGACACAATCAGTCATGATTGCAGCAGGGATTGCACAAAACATGGATGATTTTCATTGAGCTAATGTCACAACAAGAATTCACGAAAATTCCTATGTATAGAATGAAATGTCATGGCCATTTCTCATGAGACATTGAGGTCCAATTTGGTTCATGGAAATCTACACAAAAGTGGGAAAACATAAAAACATTCAACATCTCAGATTGCTGCAACCCAAACATAAATTTGTGCAAGCAATTGACCTAGCTAACAATGACTGTTTGACGCAATCTATATCTTGTTAGAAAGCTTATAAAATATTATACAACTTTCATGAAGGATGCAAATCCAATCAAGCATGTTTACTAGCTCATTTTTTAGCAAACACACATCGGACTTAAACAGGACAAATCAATACAAGGACGAATTTTTGAGGATTTTCCTAATCAAATCTATTCCAAATTTGGAAAAAAGATATGTTATAACTAAGGCAATTTTAAGCAACTTTCATGAAGAAACTAACCTCAAAATCAGAACGCAAAAATCAGTAAAAAAAAATAGACAAATAGTGCAGACCACAAATCAACATAACAACAAGACGATGGCAGATTCTAAACTTGACTTTGGACATACAAAAACTATATCAAATGAGCCCCGATTGGGGTGTTCAATGATTCATTGAAAGGATATTCAAACAGTCCTTGACTTTCATGAAGATTTCGAAATTAGAAAAACACATTTTCAAGCTAATATCGAAACATTTCTCAGATTAGTCATCCAATTATTCAAAAATTGCAAATCAAGTTTAATCAAGCAATCAACCATCATCAAACTAGCATCAATCATTCATATCCATTTTAGATCATCCGAATCATCCTATAATAGGCATAAGCATCATTAAACAGGCCGTAGGTATGAGTTCTAGCCGTGATCTCCTAGTGAGATCTCGTTTCATCAAGGTCAGGATTAGACATTTACCTTTGTGCAATTTTTGGCAAAATGAACTTGATTAAACCACGATCAAGACTTCACATCGACTCGAGGATGTTGAGGGGACTCCCAAGGGTGCTTGTCACACCCCCGTCTCACCTCTGGCATGAAAGCATGACTTGGCAGGTTAGCATCGACGCCCCAAGCAACGTCGAACGTCATGAAAGTCTTTTTTCTTTAGTTAAGCACATGTGAAAGCAATCATAAACAATCCCCGTATAAACAAACATGGAAGCCGGGCAAGATACATGCAAGCCAAACAAATAAAAGCAGCATATATTCATATACATATTCACATATCAAAAGCTATTTTGATTACATGCCCATCCTAGTTCCGAGCTACTTATTTTCGTTTTCATACATAGTCAATCAAAAGGCTGAGGTAGCCTAACTCTTCTATCGAGCTATTCCCCAAAAGCGGCCCCCATACTAGATTCATTCCCTTCTTGGACCCAGGTTCACTCATCACACACCTGAAATTGTGAGAACAATAAGGGTGAGTCGATGACTCAGTAAGTAGAAATCCCTAATTCTCCTATAGGAGGACATCTCGCCATTGATCGTTAGATATAAGGTCACCACCTACTTGTCGATAGCAAATTAATAGCAAGGTTCATGCCTTACCTTGCTTATGCACAGGAAAGGATCTCAATTGTGTATATGCTTTCAAGAATCAAAGATAAGGAGTCAGTGCATATGAACAAGCTTTCCAAAGATCCATGGCTTATGATCATTTCGGTCATAAAAAGGGATGCTTGCATTTCATGAAACTCAAATTGATGCAAGGACTTAACAATGCATATCAAATAAACCCAGCTTTTGCAAGCATCACACATGTATTAGTCATGAACCACAAAAGGACTTTCATTTTTTCCTTTTCTGTATCATATTAGTCGAACTTAATCGACTCTTCCAGTAACAATCGGGCATCGGTCCCCCCCTTGGCAATCGGCATTGTCCCGATCTCATTATCAAGACGGCATCTAGGGCGACCCCCAGGCATCGGCCTCACCCAGGTCGACATCGTCCATGATCTCAATATCGGGATGGCATTCGAGGCTTTACACCAGGCAACGACCCGACATCCCCCAACGTCGACATATAGGTCCATCGTGTGTCCATGCATTTCAAGCATCAACCGATTCATGTCATGTTTAAACTCTTAACCGAATAAAAGGCCCGAAGGTGTGCCATGCAAGGTGAACTAATGAACAACTCTTGTGTTTTATTAAATTAAACTCATGCCAGATGCGATTCGGGCTTGTGATATTGAGTTGGAACCATTCGCTCAGGCTTTAGCATTGTCCATAGTCATTGAGACCTCTCCTCAACATCCAGGTGCGCTCAACACTCATGCGGGATCATGAACTTACTTAATGTAACAACAAGCAATAGAAACACAACAAGCACAACAATACAAAGCCAACACAAGCAAACGATGACATGATCCTAAAATCAATAAGCGTAGCACATCGCCCTATTGAAGAGTTAGGAAAATCTACTCACTACTTTTTAGACCTAGCTCAAAGATACTTCTTTAGTGGTTGGTCGGCGTCTAGGGTGACTTGAAAAAGAAGGGCATGAAAGAAAGGGAAGAAGGGAGAGAAAAAGAGAGAAAGGCCAAGTCTTAAAATGTGAGGATGGCACATCCTATTTATAGGCCTCTCGTGGCACCCCTCGACAGTCCCTAATCCTGTTAGGGTCGCCACAGCCTACCTATCGCTTTCATTCCAAATATGTCCGTTACTTTACCTTTTATAAAAAGGGGGCTTGAAGAAGGACCGAGGTCCTTAGGCATTTTTTTTTTAAAACAGTCCCAGCGCAACTTATTAGCGGAAGCACAATTGAGATTCACTATCTCTTCCTCCAGTAACCATAATGCAATACACACCAGCTACACATCATATGAAAAGATAAGGCCAAACCACTTTTTATTTACATATATTCATGATGGGTTTCTCAGGTCGGTACATCCAAAAAGAAAAGCCAAGACTCTTAACTACACTTGGCCACAACCCAAAAGGTATTTAGACCCCTATATCGATTGTGTGTCATCCCCCATCTACAAGTGTCGACTACTTTGAAAAAACGTCAACTCTCTACCCTTCATGCTGCCATCACACCCATCCTGGCGCATCAAGCGGTGGTGGTGGCAACATCCCCCGAATCACTCCATCTCGGCGGACGTGAACCGACAAAAACTCCTGTATGACCGGGCCCCCAGCCAGGCCCACATCGTACATGACCAACACGCGAACTCGCACATACGTCAACCCAAGGATGGTAATGCAATCTATCTCCGAACACTCTACCTCCACGTCAGATGGGAGGCCATAGAAGGTACCGCGCGTGACAGTAGAGAGCAGCATCTTTCTAATATGAAATGTTGGTTCTCGAAGGGTGAGTACAACCACTCAGCAGGTAAAAGATCCAATAAACCACTCAATGCATCACACAATACAATCACACATCATAGCATAGTACATGTCATCCATGCATTCAAGCATAATTTACCTTGCAACCATGCATATGCCATCATACCATATGTACATATATCCTCATGTACTCATCACCATCATGTCATACATAAATCATACCATATGTGCACATATTGTTGGAGAAAACTTCATTGAGTGTTTTGAAGCTGACAAAACGTTTCCATCAATCTAGTCTGAAGACTTACAGACTCTTTCATCAAAGTTTAAAGACCTCCAGACTGCCAGACTCAAGACTTAAATTCTATCATCATTGATAGTTTCTAGACCATCGAAGAAGGCTTATCCAGAACTGGATGTTTCATTAAGGATTTGACTTTATCGACTGGAGTAGATCTCCTGGCTGGATATAGCATGTCGGAATCCATTATTCAAATCAAGATTGATTTAGGGATTTTGGATTCGTTGATTGGCGAAGTATACTTGGAAGGTTCTACTTATGGAAACCTAGATCCTGATTGTATGGGCGAGCAGGATTGATGGGCTATCGTCATGTTCCTTAAATAGCTCGAAGATCTTCCTAATTGATTATGTCCAACGGGTAGATTGAAAGAATTCATTTGGTAAGTGCCAACGGGTATGATGGCATAAAGGAGTATATAAGGAAGACGTTTTAATTGTTTGAGTGTATGCGCGATAGAAGAATTCCAAAGTCTGAAACTCATTGTTCTTAGTCAATTAAATTGTTGAGCGAAATCTTGTATGCAAAAGAGAGTCTATATCTTTGAGAGACCTTGAGGAAGTGTAGTAGAGTCTCTACACTGTGGAATCAAGGAAGAGCTTTACTGTAACAACTCTTTTGTTCATAGTGAAATCCAGCCGGTGGGCTGTCAGTGCGGAAGAGTAGACATAGGCTTGGATTAAGCCGAACCACTATAATCTCTGTGTTCATATTCTCTTTTACTTTGACCGTAATTCGTTTTGTTTACAAGAGACAAATTTCCTTTTTCATAATCTATTGTTGAATAGTGCTTGACATTTATTTCATAAAATTATTTTTACACCTATTCACCCCCCTCTAAGTGCTCGTACTAGCTTTCACAATTGGTATAAGAGCTTGTGTACTCACTTAACTTGAAGTGTTTTACTTCAGAGTTAAAGATCAATGACTAGTATGTTAGCTCAAGGACTGGTTGAAGGGCAAAACAATACCAAACCGCCTTATTTTGATGAGAAGGAATACAACAAATGGAAAAACAAGATTAAAGCATTCGTAATATCAAATGATCCTCTGGAATGGGATGTGGTAGACAAATGAATTATTCCTAAAGTTGCACCTGTCTCAGAAAGAGGAAAAGAAGCCGTTGAGTCTAGCGAGATGACTCAAGAAGAGATAACCAAGAGACAAGCTCTTGATGCAAAAGCAATTTATTTTTTATATTGTGCATTATCACCTACTGAATATAATAGAATATCTTTTTATGCTATAGCTAAAGAAGTCTGGGATAGATTACACATTACCTATGAAGGAACTGATCGAGTGAAAGAAACCGGAATCAACATTCTGCTCGGTCAATACGAAGCATTCAAAATGAAATCAGGAGAATCTATCACTGACATGTTTAGTCGTTTTACAGAAATCGTGAATGGCCTTGAAAATCAAGGTCAACCAATTTCTGATCCCATGAAAGTAAACAAGCTTCTGCGTAGACTCTCTAAGGACTGGAGTCACATAAAGACCTCAATAAGGGAGACACAAAGAATTATGCCACTTTCTGTTGATGAATTGGTTAGGACTCTTCAGTCTTATGAAGTGGAGCAAATCAACGAAGATGAAAATCCTAAAGGTAAGAAATCCATTGTATTAAAATCTAATGATGATTCCGATGTCACAGATTCTAAAGACGATATGGATGATGAAGAGCTTGCTCTCAAGATAAGAAGATTCAGAAAGCTAAACAGAAAGGGAAGAAGATTCAATCCAAAGAAACAAAGCTTTCAAAAGTAACAAAGTAAGTCTGTTGAGGATGATGAACCCAATAGAGATGTAGTTTGTTTTGAATGTAAGAAAAAGGGACATATCAGATCCAACTGTCCCCTTCTGAGGAAAAAGAAAGGAAAAGCTGAGAAATATCGAAAAGTACTCAAAGTAGAAACTTGGAGTGATACAGAATGTGAAAAAAGTGATGATGATTATGCCAATATTTGTCTCATGGCACAATCAAACGTAGAGTCAGACTCCGAGACAGACTCAGATTTAGACAGTGCAATCGAGGTAAGTAATTTGAAAATCCCTACTAAAGTCTTTAGATACATTGATGAATTGTGTCTTAATCTCAAAATTTCTCTTAAAAGAATTTCTGAACTTAAAAGAGAAAATTTTGTACTAAAACAACAGGAAAATGTTTGAAAAGAAAAGGTCAAAAGTTTAGACAAAAGTGTTACTACCTTGAAAGAAAATGAAGACAATCTTTCAAAAGAAAATGCATTCTTGAAAAATGACATCTCAAATATTTCTAAAAGATTTTCTGTAGGATTTGAGAAACTTGAAAAAATTCTGTCAGCACAAAGACCTTACTTCAACAAATCAGGTTTAGGAATGACTGCTGAAACCATTCCTCTAATTGATTTTCCTAAAGTAAATGATAGAATTAAGCAAAGACCTACAAGAGATGCTTACAAAAATCATTTCCAAAAAGTTTTTTTAAAATCAGTAGGTCGCAATGCTCTTAGATGTTCTAAGTGTAATAGCTCATATCATTTTACTTCACTAGAGATCATGTTCAAAATGGAGAAGTTTGGATTTAGTTTATTGACTCAAAGAATCAACTGGCGGATATATTTACAAAGCCTTTGGAGAAAAATCAATTTGAAGTTATTCGTTCCAGACTCAATATCTTAAAGTCTGAGGAAGTTCAGACTCAGCACTAAAAGTCTAAAGGCTCTCAGTCTCGAACAATCAAGATCTACGACTGTAAGTTATTTCTATTTTAGAAATTTATTTCTTGGATCAAATCTTGAAAAGGTACGATCATCCAAAATTGATTGGTGTTATTTCCCAGTTTTCGTAATTATTGCAAACCTACCTTTTCGGAAAAGAAGTTATTTTTGAAATAACAGTTATCTAAAAGGCAGTTATTTGTTTTTTTAAAAGGTATTTTTATATTTCCTTTTTTTTACGACGGTTCGTGTGCCTTGCTTTGACTGCCTTATATAATGTCGGTTCCTCTTCGTTTTACTCACAAAAACCCTAAGAGAGCACCGATCTTCCATTTCTGTCTTCTTCTCTTGTTTAATTCTCGAAAAAGTTTTCATCTTTCTTGGGAAACAAGCTTAGAATCTCTCAAAGACTGTAAAAGATGTCGTCTCAAAGGAAGTCTTTGAGGATCGCGAATAGGGGACCACAGCAAATGCGTGAGGGGCCTACGCACTTTGATCTCACCGAAGAAGAAGAATCTCCTAGACAGCAACAGAGCCCACAACATTCTTAGCAGCGTCCATCTCCTCCATCTAGACCTCAGGATGTTGCACATCGAGAAGAAGAAGAAATCATCGAAGACGCATAGCTCGTAAGAACTCATAAGCCCTCTTTTACCTATAAGCTATATCGTGCTTTGAAGAGAAGTGGTACTTCGTTGAACTATATTGATGAATTTCTTAAGGACAAAGGGTATAGAAATGAAACTTTCTTTTTACGCACAATGGAACGATTGGGAATTACCCCTGCTGGTTCGGCGGAAGAGGCATTAGCAAATATCCTATGCGATCCACGTGTTGGAGGGCTGAGTCAGCCAGATGGGAATGACAATGATAGGATGTACAGTCAGTTTAAACCTAGAGTGAGTGTTGCAATGAAAATTCGAAGCAAAAGGATGGATTTATTTCGATCGGAGGAACACAAGCAATTGTACTCTAAGTTGTTGAATCGTGGGGTAATAAACCCTAGAAGTGTGGACTTTGATTTTCTTGACTCTGTGAATGTTAATCTACGGAAAAAATTCAGTCTTCTTCAACTCGAACAGTTTTGTTCTGAATCTACAGAAGCTTATGCTGAACTTATTGCTTATTTCCATTCGAATCTCAGTTTCTTGAATGCGAATAGATTCTCTATTAGTGTTTGAGATCAGGATTCTATGGTTGACATGAATACATTGGTTGATGTGATTGGGGTTGAAAGAGGGAGATATCAACCTATCAGTGTGTCTATTGCTCGTACAATGTTGGAGCTTGTTTAGGATAGAAGGACGGAAGGAAAGATTTCTTATGTGAGAATGAATGCGTCCAACATTTTGCTTCACAAGATAGTGATTAACTGTCTTAGATCAAAATCAACCTCAAAGATTGATGTTTCAAACTCGGAGGCAAAGTTGATGTACGCCATCAATGCTGGTAAAAAGTTCTCTCTTCCACATACTATCATGTTCCACATGTACAGGGCAGTGGTGAAGGACAAGGGTCAACTTCCTTACCCAACACTTGTGACCAAGTTATTCAGACATTTGAACGTTTAGCCTCCTCGGATTCTTTGTGTTCGAACGTGCGATCAAATGGTGGTAGGACTGAAAATGATCTCTAAAATGCGTTTGAAGGAACTCAATAAGGCGTTGGAGCAATTGAAGGAGAAAACCCCTGTCAAAACTCATCAAATCTCTTCGGCTGCAAAGAGGAAAGGGAAGGAGTCCATGGTTGCTCCATCTAAGAAAAGAAGAGTACTCATCATTCAGGATGAAGAGGATGAGGATGATATCACCATTTCTGCAATGGCATTGAAGAACTTGAGTCATTCTGTTCCAGAATCAACGGAGAGACAAGAAAAAGACATGGATGAGACAGAACAAAGGACTGGAGATTTGGAAGCAGAGGAGAAAGAAGCAGAGGAGAGAGATGCAGAGGAGGAAAGAATTGAAGAAGAAGAAGAAGATGAGAGAGGAGATCAAGCGGAAGTAGAGCATGAGGAACACTTTTCTCCAATTTAAGGCATGGAAACAGGGGGAGATCCTGAGAAAAGAGGAACGTCCTCATTCCCTGCCACCAGTGAAGGAGTAAGTCGTTCTCCAGCAGATCTAGAGGACATTTATGCCACTCAATTTCCTGAAGAAAGACATGAGGTTTCATCGCCCAATTTGCGTGATCGTGCTGAAATGCAATCATTTGCCAATACTCCGTCTGATCGTGCAGAAGCAAGTACTCAGACAGATAATACGGCTGACTTTCGCATAATTCTTGATGTTCTTTTGGAGATGAGAGGCCAAATTTATGCTCTGGGATGCGAAGTACAAAACTTGCAAAATGTAGGTCAATCTTCTTCAGTTTCTTTACATGATCAAATTCATGCCCTTGCTCTTCAAGTTCAAGCAAATGCCAAGGGTGAAGATGTGGCGCAACTGAAGGAGCATTTGAAAAACCTAGAAGGGATTGTCCAGTCAATGGGAGATTTCCAGCTTGTTTGTGTTCCCAAGCCATCTTAATTCCGTTCTCTTTTCATCCCTACATTTTTAATGATGACAAAAAGGGGGAGAGATGTGGTGTAGATTTGATTTGAACTTTGAAACTTTTTGAACTTTTGTGCGATTATGTTTGATTGACTTGACTTTTGTGTTTGGCTGTTTAGATTTGGATTGGATTTGGATTTGACTGTTTGAACATTTGTTTATCTTAAATATTATTGATATCTCATGGCTTTGTTCATTTACAAGACTAACCTACTTTATGTGGATGCAAATTATAGTGTTATTAATAAGCCATTTATCTTTGTGATAAATCCATATTTGCTTAAGTAATGTTTTGTAGGTCAAAGTTATCTAAATCTGCAAAAAAGTTTTGTCATCATAAAAAAGGGAGAGATTGTTGGAGAAAACTTCATTGAGTGTTTTGAAGCTAATAAAACGTTTCCATCAGTCTAGTCTGAAGACTTGCAGACTCTTTCATCAAAGTCTGAAGACCTCCGGACTGCTAGACTCAAGACTCAAAGTCTATCCTCATTGACAGTTTCTAGACTATCGAGAAAGGCTTATTCAGAATTGGATGTTTCATTAAGGATTTGACTTTATCGACTGAAGTAGATCTCCTGGCTGAATATAACATGTCGGAATCCATTATTCAAATCAAGATTGATTCAGGGATTTTGGATCCGTTGATTGGCGAAGTATACTTGGAAGGTTCTACTTATAGAAACCTAGATCATGATTGTATGGGCAAGCATGATTGATGGACTATCGTCATGTTCCTTAAATAGCTCGAAGATCTTCATAATTGATTCTGTCCAACGGGTAGATTGGAAGAATTCCTTTGGTAAGTGCCAACGAGTATGACGGCATAAAGGAGTATATAAAGAAGACGGTCTAGTTGTTTGAGTGTGTGCGCGATAGAAGAATTCCAAAATCTGAAACTCCTTATTCTTAGTCAATTAAATTGTTGAACAAAATATTGTACGCAAAAGAGAGTCTATATCTTTGAGAGATCTTGAGGAAGTGTAGTAGAGTCTCTACACTGTGGAATCAAGGAAGAGCTTTACTGTAACAACTCTTTTGTTCATAGTGAAATCCAACCGGTGAGCTGTCAGTGCGGAAGAGTGGACGTAGGCTTGGATTAAGCCGAACCATTATAATCTCTGTATTCATATTCTCTTCCTTACGCTATTTTATTTTGATCGTAATTCGTTTTGTTTACAAGAGACAAATTTCCTTTTCATAATTTATTGTTGAGTAGTGCTTTACATTTATTTCATAAAATTATTTTTACACCTATTCACCCCCCTCTAGATGCTCGTACTAGCTTTCACACATACAACCACACACTCATCATCATCATGTCATATATATATATATATCATACCATAGGTGCACATACAACCATCCACTCATCGTCATCATGTCATACAGCCATGCATATGTCATCATATCATATGCGCATGATTCAATTTCCACTTTTATCTTTCAATTTGATCACCACATCTTTCTTTCCCGGGACCAGTAATTGCATCCCACATTATTTTATCACTCGCACCCGAACCTGGCATTGCGAGAAAAAAACCTCCGGCACGCACCACCGAGCATCCGACACCCCCACATTCCGGGCATCTTGTATCCTAATTGGTATCACGAGGCATTCCCTCGGGCACAAACCTCCAAGGCTTCCAGCACACAACCATTCCGGGTATCTCGAAACTCCCGAGGACATTCGGGCATGTATCACAATACAACCGGGCATCCAACACCCCCCATCCCGAGCATCCTGACACTCCCACAGCATCCAACAGCCCCCACCTCCAATAGTTTCCTCATTCATCATAATTCATATTCACCAATTTGTCTCACAATCAACATGGCACATGATGTAATGGCAACAAAGTCAAGTTCAGCAAGATTCAATCACCTCAATCAATATAATTAATAGGGCTAATCGAAAACAGAATAATCATAAATTTCAGCATTTGAAATTCGCACAATCCAGCTTGCATAGTTTTAGAAAATATTTCCATTAAATACCCAAATGGCCTTTAAAAATTATGAAATTCGAACATGTTATAGTCAAGACATAATGACAGATATTTCATAAAGGACACTGCACCAAAAGATCCTCATACAATCTGATATAGATCACGCACCGGAGCATTTCTATTCTATCAATACAGCTTGTACAGTTTTTAAAACATTTTTGGTTAAATAGGAAAATGAACTTCAAAAATTATGAAATTTGAATATGTTTCAGGGAAGACATACAGAAAGATAATTTGTCAATAACACTTTGCCGAAAGAGTTTCATACAAAATGATATGACCCATGCATTGAAACTGGCTAAACCCGAATGTGTCAGTTTACACGGCTTCTGAAATATTTCCGAATTAATACCCAAAAGACCTTACAAATTCATGAAATTCGACTATGTTATAGTAAAGATCCTAAGGTAGGTTTTTCATGAAGAATTCATAGTCAAATTCGTTCTAGATGATTTAATATAGACGGTTAAAGCTTCTGTTTCAATACCGAAGTTTCCAGATTCAACACCCTCCGAAAAAACCACGATTTCACCTACTTATCTTCCATATTTTCCTCTGGATTTTTTATATGCTTTGCCTCAAGAGGTCTATTACAACTTTTATTAAGGGATCAAGTTGATATTTTCAAAGGAAAGTCACTTTATAGTCCACGAAGTCACTGGAGTTCAGTACAACATTTCCAGATCTAACGTCTTCAAAAGAAAAATAGTTTCACTAGGCTATACTTGTTCGTTTTACCTCAAAATTGAGTATGTTAGTCTTCAAGATATTCCCTACAACTTTAGTGAAGGGGTCGAAGTGAAATTCTCAGTAAAAAGTTACATGCAACACACAAAATCGCCAAGAGGTCAACAAAACAGCTTCAGATCTATCATTTTCGTAGAGGGAGGGTTTCACCCCAAAAATCATCTATTTTGCCTCAAATTTTAGTATATTATACTTTAAGGTGTTATATACAACTTTCATGAAGAAGTAGAAGCCAAAATCCAACTCAAACATAGCATGCAAGCCACTACAACATTCTGGGTCAGACTGTTTACTCGAGAACAGTTTACTACTTCAAAACAACACTCTTAAAAGTTTGGTTTTTCACACCGAAATTCATCACCATTCCATAACACATTCTAGCATGGCGGATGGTCGACGAGCGACGGACGGCGATGAGCGACGGACGCATGGCGGATGGTCGACGGACAGCTCTCCTCCTTTCCTCTCTTCTTCCTTTCTCTCTCGATTTCTCTCTTCCCCTCGGTAGCTCTCTCTCTCTCTCTCTCTCTCTCTCTCACTCCCTCTCTCCGGCGACACTTCCCCTTCATCATCAACCGGTTCCCTCAATTTTCCTCTCCTCAATGATGATCAATCATTACTTTTGCATGAAGGACACTTGGCAGCTAGGAGGGACATATGGCCTCCTTCATGCAAGATGGGCCTCCATCTTTTGGCTGGGCTTGGGCCAGCCATGGGCTGACGGCAGCTCCTCCTTCTTGGGGATTCGTGGGCCGGCTAGCTTGGCCCATCTTAGGCCCATCCCTCTTGGGCCTAAGACCCAAGTTTAATTATCCTAAGATTAGCCCTTTTAAAAACTAATTAAATCTCTATTTAATTAAAGCACTAAATTGCAAATTAAAATAACTATATACTTGAAATTATAAATCCATAAGTCCCCATTTATCATACATATGACCAAAGATAAAACTTCATTTCCCAAAATTCATCCATTAAAGATTTGGCCATACATCTCATCACAATTCATGGATTAGAAGGCTACAAATTACAATATCGGTACCTCTATCGCCTATCCATGGTTCATGGCATATTTAGGGATTTTTATGAAATTCTAGGATGCCACGCCTCTCCCTCTTAGATTTTTATTGTAAACTCATTATGATGCCTATATGACAAGTTGGCCTACCTATCTTCTCATTGGCGCCTAAATCCTTTGGTGTTGGCTTATGATTGGTCCACCTATTTGCTTATCCTCAAAGGCTCACTCTAAGCTCATTATTGCCTATGGCACGTAAGGGACATATAAGCTCCTTTAATGCCTAACGTCTTCTTCTAATTGGTTGGTTTTTGCCTTGCTCATCAAGGCTATAATCTAGGGTCAATTTCAAAGGCAAAAAGTAGTTCATTTGCAACTTTCAAGAGGTAGGACAATTTGTTTTGCAAATTAAATCCAAGGATAATGAAGGGGAAAAAAGGATTAAATATAATGAGGGCAAAGGGAGAAGATACTTTAAATTTGTAAGATCCATCAAAAGGAAATTTTGTGAAGGGAAATAGAGTTGGTAAAAATATTCATTTCCTTATTGTCATTCCAAACGCAAGTAACAGAGGGTGTATGGATTCGCGTGATGCACTTGGACTTTTGTAGTTTTGCATTAATTGCCTGAGGTTTAAGCCTCTTATGATGATTCTTCTTCAAGTAGGTTTCTGTTTATTTTGTAGAAAGTGAATAATTTTAAAATATTCTTTTAAATGATCGATTATATTACTTACAATAATTTGTCAATTGAAACTTTTTCATTACATATAATAATTTATATCTAAATATTTTCATAAACGATTAAAAATCTTTTGTTCACTCCCCGGCATGTTCACACCTGAGTAGGTTTTTTTTTAAGGCGTCTGAAACTTATCTCTTTAAGAACGTGGGAAATCCAAAACCTCCTTGAAACTTAACTAATTCACATTTTCTTGGTTATTTTTGAAGAAACTACATTAATAACATGATTGACTATATAATTTAGCATATTCTTGAAAAAAAAAAAAGATTCTTGCTACTATATAATTGGCTGATTTCAAGTTTTTGGTACTTATTAATGAAAACAAACCTATCTCAAGAAATCTCAAACTCATTTCACAACGCAAAAACTCAAAAGTTTTTCTAACAATGACATAGAGAATTTTTTTTTTTTTTTGGTGAAGTAATAGTATATTGAGCTTTAACTAGAAACTATACAAAGTCGATCAGCACCAAAAACTTAAACTCATAAAGACAAATTAGTCAGAACGAGTGGAAGGGTGCTGACAAAAACAACAAGTCACTAAGACAAGGCAACAACGCCAAATGGGCCAAACAAGGAAACCAGCTAGCTAAAAACAAAGCTAACTAGCCTACCAAACAACGGCTATCAAAAGAAAATGGGGAACCCTGAAGACAGTAGCTGCAACCAACGAGCAGCAACTAGCCGAACAGACCCGCCAACGCTAGCTATGGAATAGCCACTAGAAAAAACACCCTCGCAACAGTAAACTCTAGCTTCGGAGCACCAAGCCACACCAAGCCACAATAGCAGTAGAACCTCACAAGAACAACAATAACAAAACAAGAAAGCAACCACCTCAAGGAGCAAAACAGCAGACGCATTAAAGCACTGAGACCTCAGAAGAGAAGATGATAGGGTCAAAACCCCAGTTGCGCTGAAGCCTCCTATTTCTTGGACTATCCTCCACGTTTATGAAGTTAAGGCCTTGTCCTTAATAACTTTAATGAAATGGTTTTTCATGGCCAGAACCGCCATTGTTTTTTCTCTAAACAGAATACTATTCTTGTTCTTCCAAATTAAGTGGCATAAGGCACCAAAAGAGAATCGGGCAATGTAGTAATAGAAATCCTTGCCAGAAAGAAACTTCATTGCCCATTGAAGATTCTCCGACCAAGACCTATTACACCAAGGGAGGTTGCATCTAGCAGCCCAAAAGAAAGCAAGGCTAGCAGTGATGCAACAACCAAAAAATAGATGATCGATGGAGTCTAGTGTCAGCTTGCAAAAAGCACACACCGCATTGTCTATCCTACCATATGATAAGAGAAGAACCTATGTAGCTAGTTGGTTCTTGGTAATAAGCTGAAGATTGAATTGGAGCCGTAGAGAGATCGTGTTGCACCAAATTAAAGCAGCCTAAGGAACCTGGTTCTTCTTGCTTCTAATGGCAACCTAAGCCGAGGCAACCGAGAATAATCCAGAGGAACTTTCCATCCAGTTAAACCGATCAAGGACTTGAGAAAGGATAGGGAGGAGATACTCCCAAGACTCCAATACGGTCCTGATAAACTGGCCAAAAGGGGAGAAAATGTCAACCATCATTGCCTGCTTGGATAAGCCAGAACTATAAATGAGAGAGTTCGAAAATATTAGGTTTAAGGGACCTCTCGGGTGCCAATGGTCGAACCAGAAGGACATTGAGAGGCCATCTCCTATCTTCCAAAGGAAGGAAAGCCGAAACTCCCTCCTGAGATGTAAGATTTTCTTCCAGGCCCATGAGCAGTGGGTTGGTTTCCTAACCACCTAGAAGTTTATCCTTTTTAAAAAAATCGAATGGATCCACTTGCACCAAAGGGATTCCATGTCAGTAAATAAGATCCAAATATGCTTAAGCATGGCCGCCTTATTATAGTTCCACAGCCTGCAAATGCCAAGCCCTCCTTCCTTCTTTGGAAGACAAACATCTTCCCAGGACACTTTAGCTCCTTCCCTCCCTAGGCCGCGGCCTTTCCAAAGAAATTGCCTCAGGACTTGTTCAATGCAATCCAACACTGCAATAAGGATAATAAACACACTAGCCCAATAACTTTGAATCGCATGAAGGACAAACCTGATCATCTGAAGACGGCCTACAAAAGAGAGGAAACGTGTTAGGGAAATCCCTTATGATATTTTGAAGATGACAAAATAAATCAAAGCCTACTAATGTGTTTAATGGTTGAGTAATAAACTATGCAGATGATAGAACGTATAAATGATATTGTCAAAGTCTATACTTGGAAGAATCAGAAGACAGACTTTATGCTGAAGCTAAACTTATTCAGACTATATTCAGACCTTAAGGCTAAATCTGTTCAGAAGCAGAATATGTTCAAATTGACGTCCAGATTGTAAAGTCTACTTCAGTTCAGACTAATGTCCAGATTGTAAAGTCTATTTCGTAAGGAAGACACTTAGACTCTATCTCAGTCTGAAAACACTCAGACTCTGCTTCAGTTTGAATACTCTCAGACTTTACATCCAGAACAAGACAAAATGTAGCAGATTCAAAACGAAGCATGTTCAGAACGAAACAACTTGACAGAACGTAACACAAAACCCAACATATAACGGCTAATGATCAAGTTTGGATTTCATATCAAGATAAATTTGATTGACTCAATCCAATTGATTGACAATTAAATCTTGAAGATAAGAACTTTCTAAACGAAAAAGCTCTACTTATGGAAACCAAAATTTTGTTTGTATGGACAATCAGAATCAATTTAGGATTCTACTTCTATTAGTCAACGGCTACCAAATCTTTTAGATACAGATTTGTCCAATGGGTAGATTGGAAGACAATTCTCAAGATACTATCCAACGGCTAGTTTGGAAGTGGCGGAGTATTTAAGGAGATCAATGATCAATAAGTAAGTAAAAGACGGAGCGTAGAATTTATAATTCTAAAGTCAGAGCGATCTTCGATCATACATTTGTTTTTGGTGAGTTTAAACATTTGTGATCATGAGAAAAATACCAAAAGAGTGACTTAGTGAAATAATGTGATCTACCACTGAGTGTTTGTACTCAAAGTTGTAATCTCTTGTTGATCACATAGTGGAATCCAGCCAGAAGGCTGTTAGTGTGGGAGAGTAGACGTAAGTTTGATGTAAGCCGAACCACTATAAATTATGTGTTCTTATTCTCTTCCCCAAACTCATTTATTTTGCTCGTAATTTTATTTAACTGCTAAAGTCTGAACTTGCTCAAAGTTTGTTATTCTTCAAACTCAGTTTCAAAAACAAAATATTTTTACTACTTTTCACGAAAAAAAGTTATCCATACCTATTCACCCCCCTCTAGGTGTTCATACTAGCACTTTCAAAACGTTGGTTCCAGGATTGTACTATTGTAGTAATGTGGTCAATCAGGGAAATACAATCCGCATTGCCAAGCCTTGAGGAGATAATGGACACCCTCAGATAACGCATCGGCAACTTCCCTTCATGGAAACCGAAGGCATGGAGAATTTGACTCCAAAGAGGAGCCAACCCTCTAGCAAGGAATACTTCATTTTTGTTTGTATTTGGCCTCCTTCACTTTTGTTTGTATTTGGCCTCAGTCCACTCCAAGTCGAGAATGTATTAAGGCCTTTCTTTAGGAGAGAAACTAAGGCCATATCAGCTTTGTAGAAAAGGAAGACATCATCCATAAATGAATAAGTGTGATAACTCCAATGCTTTGTATCTCCAGAAGTATTTGAATCTCAGTTGCCTAGCATGCAAGCTTGGAATCCCCAAGAACACCGATAACTCTATAAAAATAAAGTTATTTTACCTATTTTAGACAACAATTAATGTAATATCTATGAAAAAATATTTGGATTTCCTTCTAATTATTCAAATTTTCCTTATTTATGCAGAATAATGAGATATGGAGAAGATAGGGAAAAGAATGGCAAATATCAGGAATTCAAATAAATAAAAAAGCAGTGGAATATGGATAGGGAAAAGAATGACAAATATCTCAAATAAAAAAAACAGTGGAATATGGATATCAAATTAGGAAATTCTTGATTTTGTTCCCTAATGTTATCTGCAAGCGTTGGGAGATAGATATTTGTGATATATCTTTTGAAGAGGAGAACATGAAGAGCCAAAGAGAGTAGTTACGTTTTTGTTAGATCGTTTTTCATCATTCTGAGAGTTTTTCAAGTATTTTGAAGAGAAGACAAAAGTTGTGACAGAATTCTTGTTCTTTGATTTAAGATGCTGGGTTTGATATATATTTTTACTTTTTCTTCTACTATGTTTTAATTTTCTTTTGTTAAGGCTACAATGTAGCCTAACCATGATGATGTGAATTTCATGATTTTTATATTTTATAATTGATTTCATTCATGTGAGTTACATATTATTGTGCATAACGCTTTTGAGTGATTAGCTACCACTTGAATGATCTTATGTGCATGTTTGAGATTGAGAAGTGATAATATACAATTGCTCATTATAATATATAACCATGAATTAAATGTGGATAGAGATATACCGCATTATTTGTGTAGCTTTCGGTGATAAGGTGATCCAAAAGACTCATTGTAAGCCGAAAATATTCATATTTTTTAATGCACTTATGTTTATTTTAATTCAGATAGAGATATAATGGATTAATAAATTGAGTAGATTTGCTATACCTAGATTTATGATAGTAAATTGATTAGGAAATTCCGCTATCACATGTTTGATATCGTTCTTGTAACCACAATAATTTGAAATTCATATCCAGTGGTTATGGTGAAATTAGATGCTCTAACATATTTATCTGATTGATTTATTACATTTAGTCTCCAAATTTTGTTTTTTAATTTATTCTAAATAATATTTTGATCTGTTAGATAAATTTTAGAATTAATATATTTTAGTATTTAAATAGTTAATAATCATCGATCTCCGTAAAACGATACTTTTTCTTATCATTATATTACTTATTCAACACATTCACTTGCGTTTAGAATTTTATGAACAAACACCTTCATGACCAGGGTAAAAAAATAAGGGGAGATGGGATCCCCCTAACGCAAGCCGTGGCCACTTGGGAAAAAGCTGTTAGGGAAATCTCTTATGATGTTTTGAAGATGACAAAATAAATCAAAGAATACTAACATGTTTAATGGTTAAGGAAAAGACCATGCAAATGATAGAACATGTAAAGGATATTGTCAAAGTCTGAAAACGCCAGAAGATTGAGCGAAACACATGTCCAAAGTATATTCTAAAGATTTCCAGACTTCTGTGTCAAAGTCTGAAGACTGCCAGACTTTAGTGTCAAAGTCTGAAAACTGCCAGACTTTAGTGTCAAAGTCTGTTCTATATCAGAAGTCTGCTCACTTTGACAAATTCCAGATCGAACGTGAATGAAGAAATAGAATACAGACTATGCTGATATGCTGAAACTGAACTTATTCAAATTGTGTTCAGACCTTAAAGCTAAATCTATTCAGAAACAGAATATGTTTAGACCTAGATTGTAAAGTCTATTACACTCAGACTTTACATCCAGAATTCGACAGAACGTCATACAAGCCCAATCATATAACGGCTAGTGATCTGGTTTGGATTCCACATCAAGATTGATTTGATTGACTTAATCTAATTGATTGACAATTGGATATTGAAGACAAGAACTTTCTATACGAAGAAGCTCTACTTATGGAAACCAAGATTCTGTTTGTATGAGTGATCGGAATTAATTTAGGATTCTACCTTTTGTCACTCAACGGCTACCAAATCTTCTAGATATAGATTTGTCCAACGGGTATATTGAAAGACGATCCTCAAAGATACTGTCCAACGGCTAGTTTGGAAGTGGAGGAGTATTTCAGGAGATGAAGGACCGATGAGCAAGTAAAAGACGGAGCGTAGAATTTATAATTCCAAAGTCCAAGCGATCTTTGTTCATACACTTGTCTTTGGAGAGCTTAAACGTTTATGATCGTGAGAGAAATACCAAAAGAGTGACTTAGTGAGATAGTGTGATCTACTAAGTGTTTGCACTCAAAGTTGTAATCTCTTGTTGATTGCATAGTGGAATCCAGCCAAGAAGGCTGTTAGCGTGGGAGAGTGGACGTAGGCTTGGATTAAACCAAACCACTATAAACCTTGTGTTCTTATTCTCTTCCTTAACTCATTTATTTTACTTGAAGTTTATTTTATCCGCATATATTTGCTAAGGTTTAGTTTAAACACCTATTCACCCCCTCTAAGTGTTCATACTAGCACTTTCAATTGGTATCAGAGCCAAGCGATCGGTTTATAAAAATGTTTTTACTTTTAAGCTAAAGATCTTCTATGGCTAGTATCTTGGCACTAGGACTTATGAAGAGACAAAGTAATACTAGGTCACCATATTTTGATGGAAATGAATACAACTTGTGGAAGAACAAAATGAAAGTATTCCTAAGATCCAAAGATCCCCTGCAATGGGATGTTGTGAAAAAAAGGAATCAATCCCACTGCTGCACCTACATCAAATAAGAATGGCAAAGACAAATAAACCAAACCCCCCGCTCCTATGTCTCAAACGGAGATGTTCAAAAGAGAAGCGCTTGATGCAAATGCTATTTATTCTTTATATTGCGCATTGTCTCCTATTGAATATAATAGAATCTCTTCATGTGAAACAGCAAAATAAGTTTGGGATAGACTTCATGTTACATATGAAGGGACCGATCATATAAAAGAGACAAAAGTAAACTTTCTTCTTGGCAAATATGAATCCTCCAAGATGAAGCAATGAGAGTCGATTGGAGATATGTTCGATTATTTTATAGAAATTGTAAACGGTTTGACATATCAAGGTTATCCAATTTCTTCCCCAATGAAAGTCAACAAACTCTTGCGAGGTCTCTCAAAAGATTGGAACCATGTCAAGATCTCAATTCGGGAGACTCAAAGATTATGCCACTCTCCGTTGATGAATTGATCAGCACTCTTCAATCCTATGAAGTGGAACAACTCAATGATGAAGATCCTGAAGGTAAGAAGTCCATCGCTTTAGTATCCAATGCTATTTTTGATGAAACAGACTCAGAAAATGACATGGACGACGAAGAACTTGCTTTTAAGATCAAGAAATTCAAAAAGCTAAGTAGAAAAGGAAAGAGATTCGATGGAAGAAGACAATACAAGCAGAATTGGCAGAAAAGAACAATGAAAGAAGATCATGAGCAAGGAAATATATGCCTGATGGCACATTTAGAATCTGAGTCTGACTCAAACACAGACTCAGAATCCGATGAGAAAATCGAGGTAAGTATTTCAGCAATTTCTATCAAAGTTCTTAAGTATATAAATGAGCTGTGCTCAAATCTCAAATCTTCTCTTAAAAGGATTTCCGAACTTAAAAAAGGAGAGTTCTCAACTTAGGCAACAAGATCTTTCTCAAAAAGAAAATTTCGAAATTTTGCAAAAAGATTTTTTACAAACAAAAGAAAGTCGAGATTTACTTGTCAAAGAAAATGATTCTTTGAAGAAAGAATTTTCAAATATTTCGACAAAATTTTCAAATGGATCAAAAACATTAAAGCATATTCTCTCCTTACAAGTTCCTTACTATAATAAGTCGGGACTTTGTTTCAATAAGGAAAGTGATTCTCTAATTAATTTTCCTAAAGTCAAGGAGAGACTTAGACAAAGACCTTCAAAGGCATTTTACAAAAATCATTTTCAAAAAGTGTTTGTAAAACTTGTCGGTCAAAATGCCCTCAAGTGTTTAAATTGTGGAGATTCATAACACTTTGAGAAACAATGTCCTAAAGTCTGGAGATCTATTAAGAAAAATTGGGTAAAAACATAATATTCTACTAACTCTCATAGACCCAAGAAAAAATGGGTACCAAAGAAAAGATTAGTTATTTTTTGCAGGAAATAAAGGAAAAGAAGAAAGAAAATTTGGTAAGGAATGTATTTTTTATTTGGGCACATAATTCTCATTATGCTTGATATTTGATATATTCTTGGTTGATTCAGATGTTATAATTATCATATTCTTTGATTTGTTTTAATGAAGAAAGAATCATGTGATTTATTATTCGTGCGTTAAGATTTGATATAATACGTGTGATTATTTGAGATAATTCAGATTTTTTGTCAAATTTTATACTCTCAGATTTTGTCATATTTTGCAAAGTAAAAATTTGATTCTACGTGATGTTAATTATGCAAAATATTCTTAGATACTCAAGGATTTTATTCTCTATGTTTTTATCGTACTGTGACTAAGTGAAATTTATTTTTCAAAATATCATTATACATAATATTCTTTATTTGAATACTTTGTTTATGGAGATTTTATATTTTGCTCTATCCAAATTGATGGATACCAAAAATGAAATGAGTTCCTTGCAGGAAATTCTATACGGGAAGAATGATTGCAAATCTATGCAGATTTTGGTGCAATAAGAAAAGAATCTCAAGCAAAGATTGGTAATGTTTTTTTTTTTTTTTTTATCAATGGTACATTTGAAACATATACCATGGGTAAGATAATATTTTTTATCATCTAGCCTTACAAATTTCTACGTGCGTTTATCATGATTTTAGATGATTGCCTATGAATTATATATGATTTATATTGCAAATATCTTTTGTTATAAACATAAGGCATTGCATCTTTTTTAATTGCTCGATTTGGCACATGATAAAAATATCTACTTTCTTTTTGCGAAATGATTCAATAATATATATCTGAGATTTATGCTCAAAGAAATCCTTTAATGTCAAAAGATATTATTGCATATTTATGAATACTCTTGCTATATTCTTAGAAGATGTCTCATATCTAGCAAGTTTGATCCGTAAATCAGATGAAGGTATTACGGAATATTTTTTGCAAGGATTATTATCTGAATTTGCAGGTGACAATAGAATATTCCATATGAATTTTGAAAAGCTTGATCAAAAATTTGTGAAGATTATATACTATCTTCTGGAGGTTCAAAGATTCTATTCCTTATGCAAAATTTTTGCAAATTGTTGAGGAAATCCCTTATGTGTTGTACGGAGGAAGGTTGAGTAATTCTCAATTTTAATTTTACATATGCTATTCAATTTATTCATTTGAAGAAAGGGCATTATATATTACGTGGATATTATTACAGTTTATTTGTGGAAAAAGTCTATTAAGTTTATGCAGGTTGAATTCGAGATGAACTTGGTTAAAGAAAATAAATTTTTGCCTCGAATTTCAAAATGCAAGTGATTGTTGCGGATATTGTTGCTACAAAGGAAATACTGGAAAAATATTATGTTCAACGTGCAAAAGCAACAATTGTTTCTATTCGCAAATATTGTCATGATGACAGGGGAAGAACATGAATCTAAAAGAAAGGAAAGGATGGTGATCATCTCAAAAAGGAAACAAATTGAGGGGGAGCTTTGATCAACTATGGAAAAAATCTTTTTGGATTAATCGTGATCTTATTATGGATGGAAGAAAATGTAAAATTGTCAGAATTTGTTCTAAAAAATCTGGTTAGTACATCTTTTATTACTTTTTGTCATTAATAACTCTTGTATTGATATTATCATTTTATTATGACAAAAAGGGTACGTGCATTTTATGATGCATCCGTGATTTTTATTGGATATTTCCTGATATATATGATCGAAGTGAACTATATTGCATATCTTTAATATTCAACTTGCTTTATAAAAGCTGATCTTTTTGGAAATTATATGTCATGCAAGATATATTTATCATTTTATATTCTCTACGTGATACTATTTTCATTGTTATCGCTTTTTGATTATGACAAAAAGGGGGAGATAATATAAATATGCATATGTGTTGATTGGTTGATATTATTGAGCTACGATTATTATTTTTCTATATATTGTTATGCTCAATTTATTTGCTATCTTCTGATATCTTTTGATTTAAATTAATATTTTTAAAAGCATATTTACAAATCTACATATTCAGACATTGTTTTGTCATCATAAAAAATGGGGAGATTATTAGAGAAATCCCTTATGATGTTTTGAATATGACAAAATAAATCAAAGGCTACTAACATGTTTAATGGTTAAGGAAAAGACCATGCAGATGATAGAACATGTAAAGGATATTGTCGAAGTCTGAAAAGGCCAGAAGACTGAGCGAAACACATGTCCAAAGTATATTCTAAAGATTTCTAGACTTCTGTGTCAAAATTTGAAGACTGCCGGACTTTAGTGTCAAAGTTTGTTCTACATCAGAAGTTTGCTCACTCTGACAAATTCCAGATCGAACGTGAATGAAGAAACATAAGGCTGACTCTATGCTGATATGCTGAAGCTGAACTTATTCAAACTGTGTTTAGACCTTAAATCTAAATCTGTTTAGAAGTAGAATATATTCAGACCCAGATTGTAAAGTCTATTACACTCAGACTCAAATTGTAAAGTCTATTGCACTTAGACTTTACATCCAGAATCGACAGAACGTAATACAAGCCAAATCATATAACGGCTAGTGATCTAGTTTGGATTCCACATCAAGATTGATTTGATTGACTCAATCTAATTGATTGACAATTGGATATTGAAGACAAGAACTTTCTATATGAAGAAGCTCTACTTATGGAAACCAAGATTCTGTTTATATGGGCGATCAGAATCAATTTGGGATTCTACATTTTGTCATTCAACGGCTATTAAATCTTCTAGATATAGATATATCCAACGGGTAGATTGGAAGACGATCCTTGAAAATATTGTCCAAAGGCTAGTTTGGAAGTGGAGGAGTATTTAAGGAGATGAAAGACTGATGAGCAAGTAAGAAACGAAGCGTAGAATTTATAATTCCAAAATCCGAGCAATCTTTGTTCATACACTTGTCTTTGGAGAGCTTAAACGTTTGTAATTGTGAGAGAAATACCAAAAGAGTGACTTAGTGAGATAGTGTGATCTACTAAGTGTTTGCACTCAAAGTTGTAATCTCTTGTTGATTGCATAGTGGAATCCAGCCAAAAAACCTGTTAGCGTGGGAGAGTGGACGTAGGTTTGGATTAAGCCAAACCACTATAGACCTTGTGTTCTTATTCTCTTCCTTAACTCATTTATTTTACTCGAAATTTATTTTATTCTGCATATATTTGCCAAGGTTTAGTTTAAACACCTATTCACCCCCTCTAGGTGTTCATACTAGCACTTTCAAAAACCATGTAATTCCCCATTTAGAGAAATATAATACTTTAGTGTGCGTACACAAACCATAATGAGCCGAATCAGCTGGTCGGGAAATCCAAAAGCACAGAGAACCAACTCAAGAAAGTCCTAATCCATCATATCATAGGCTTTTTGGAAGTCCACCTTAACTGCACACTTGGGGGAATAAGGGTCCAGGTGGAATCCAATAAAAAGTTCCTAGGTTAAAAGAATATTGTCCCTGATACGCCGCCCTTTGATGAAAGCATTTTGAGACTGGCTGATAACATCGAGTAGAACGGTAGCCACATGGTTAGCCAAAACCTTGGCAATACATTTGTAAATAATATTGCAACAGGCAATGGGTTTATAATCATTGACTGAAGAAGCATTGTGAACTTTAGGCACCAAGACAAGGATGGTGTTATTAAGCTCCCAAAGAACTCTCCCTGAGGTAAAGAAATCTTTAACCGCTTCTAGGACCAATGGCCCTACAATCTCCTAGTTATGCTTGAAAAACTCCACCCTAAACCCATTTGGTCCAGGCACCTTCCCATGAGCAAGGGAGAAAAGAGTGTTAGGATCTCAGACTTTGAAATAAGACAAGCAAGTGAACTAACATGCTCCTTACTTAAAGGACGCTGTATGACCTCCTATACGTCCAGTAGCAACGGCCTCAAAGGCAAGGTTCTCGGCACTAGGAGTTCTTGAAAGTGGGATACAAAGGTGTGCTGCACCACTGCTAGATCCAAGACAAGAATACTGGGTGTGTCCATGACAAAAAGGATTATGTTCCTTAGATGTCTCCTATTGACAAAGTGGTGAAAAAACTTAGTATTTCGGTCACCCTCTTTAAGCCACCTGATCCTGGACTTCTGTCTAAAGAATGACTCTTCCTAACTCCGCAAGTCTACGAAGTTTTGCTATTGAGTCTTCTCCAACTCCGCAAGAGCTTCGCTGGTCGAGTCCTACTGAAGGCCAACTTGGGTGAGCCGAAGAGCATTCCTCACCACAGCTACCCTTTCAGAGATATTAGAGAATGACTCCCTATTGAGCTACTTTAAACGGCCTTTGAGGGTTTTTAGCTTGCTCACTAACTTGTACATGGGAAAACCTTCACCGGGACTTTCCCATACTCGAGTAACAATAGCATGGAAGTCCGAATGCTTTGTCCAAAAGTCAAAGAACTTAAAAGGTTTCCTCCGATGTACTTGTTGCAACACCTTTACTACCATAGGAGTATGGTAAAAAATGCCATGAGCCAGGAAGGAGGCTTCTGAATAGGAGAATTCTTTGCTCCATTTTGTATTGACAAGCACACGATCTATCTTTCTTAGTTTCTGGCTAGCTCCAGATGAAGTAGACCAAGTAAAGCGAAGGCCAACATACCTCAGATCTTCCAACTTTGTCTGAGAAAAACATTGATTAAATTCATTAAAGTAAGGAATCTAAAAGTTCGAACCCCCAATCCGATCAGATGGGTCCCTAATGGCATTAAAATCCCCAGCCACCATACAAGCCGAGTCCTACAAGATAGAATTCTTCTGGATAAGGTCCGCCCACAAAGGCCGCCTAGCTAGAAAGGTATCCTCTACATAAATCACCAAGATACAGCAAACCGGCCCCAACAAAAGAATCTTAAGACTCCCATGGACCGCCTAAGCATTAGAAGAGGACACCTCAAACCTAACCAGGGAATGGTTCCAACCAACCTAAATCCTACCCCTTGGGGAGAACTCGTAATTGGCCACCCAACACCAACTCGACAAGAGGTTTGCAGAGATAGAACCAAAAAGAGATTTTGGGACTTTAGTCTCTAGCAAACCAACAAAACACAACCCATTAAAAGTAACTAGATTCCTAACTTCTGCCTGCCTAATAGGTTTAGCCAAACTCCTAATATTCTAAAAACATATATAGATAAGTAGTAAAGTATAAGATGACGACGCCTACCTTCGCGTGCTTGATCTTCGCCGACTAGACGCCGGCCTGGGTTGAACAGCAGGAGGAGGGGCCAGGTGTATTTGAGTCTTTTCCTGTTTGGGGTCAAGCTTCTTACAAGTGGAGGTGGCCCTAAGAGAGGGAGAGTCCAGCAGATCATCATCATCCAAACTATTGACCTGACTAGCAAGCCCATCCGATTCTTCATCAGAGGAGGATGGAGTAATAGAGTTCATGGCAATCGCCGGGTTAATCTATGAGTACTAACGGGGGTTTCAAGGGGAGTGCAAACCTGCGTCTACTCCTTCAGGCACCTCTGGTCCCTCCGGGTAGAAGTGGAAGGCTTCCCTGATCCTGAAGAGATGTCTTTCAAATTTAGGGGTTGGCCTGTTTCAAAAGGCACATCTAGAAGAGAGGACAACCCCTCCTTGGGTGTGAGGGAATGCTTTTTCCTCCTACTACCAACCTAGTTCCAGTCAAGCCCAAGACCAGCAGATGTCGCAGCCGCTTTTGAAATAGGTATTATGCCCCGAACCTCCGAGCGTGTGCCCATTCCTCAGCAGTTGATTAAATAGCCATGTCCTAGGACGCATCGCCGACCCATTCATTTTAATACGCATGCGGAAGTGAATAATTAATCCCCAGAAAACAACAAGATAGGATAGAAAAGTAGGACTATAAATTTTTTTCTCGAAAACCACAACACACTTATATACATATCAAGTTTAGTCATTTACAACGTTAGCCGATATATATATAGGGTTTGCAAAAAAGGGGGAGGGCTACAAGTCCTCTAATCGTTCGAGTCCTCAACTAATAAGTTTTTTTTCCCCTCTCACTCACCAATTGCTAACTTGCAATTATAACAGCCCAATGCAGATAACGCCTTATCCTTTAATAGTGTAGATATGCTAACCACTGACTCTAGCAATTTAGGACTTAATCCTATCAGCTTAACATATTACTCAGCAATAAAAGAATGAGTCACACCAGGGTTGAATAAAGCATAAGCAGCATAGTTGTTTAGTGAAGCCGAACCTGTGATCACATTAGGCGCATCCTCTACCTAACCTCTTGTGATGGCATACATTGTCCCTTGAGCTGGGGGTCTAATCTATCCACCCTGCGATGCGTTCTACGGGGCAAATCCTCTTATCTAACCCATCGGTGGCGGTGGCGGTAACTACTGTTGTCCTCTTGGTCTTCTAGGACAATCTTTAATCATTTGATCTTGCCGGCCACATTCAAAGCAAACGCCTGGCCTTCGAGGGCATGGAGTCGAACCATGTTGCCTTCCATGAAAGCAACATATACCATTCTGGCTTGGCCCTACCTTGCTAACTCCACCCTTCCTATTGAGCAGGATGTGAAATCTTCCTCCAGTCATGGGCTTCTTCCCATACCGATTCCCATCTCGGTTAGATCCAAACTACAACCCAGATGTTGCGACTCTTCCATTTTAATCTCTCTCTATCATCTGGACCCGTTCATATAGGTCGTTATAGTTCCTCAGGTTGAATAGTATCAGCAGACTCCTCAATTCCAACCTGAGTCCATCTTTGAATCTCATAACTCGATTTACCAAATTCTCAATCAGTTCAGGAGCGTACTACGATAGTTCAACGAACTTCGCCTCATACTGATCTACCATCATTGAGTGTTGGTGAAGGTGCTAGAATTCTACCATCTTCAGTTTTCTGGCAATTTCAGAAAAGTATTTGCTGTTGAAAACCTCAACAAAGGCGTTCCATTCCGGGGCTACACCTTCAAGGAATACCGTTCCTTGAGTGGTTCTCCACCAAGTACACGCAATTTTATGCAGCTTGTAGGTTGCAAGGATTACCTTCTCAGTCTCGGTGCACATCAATAGGGTACAGGCCTTCTCCAACCCTTGGATCCATAGGACTGCGGCTTCGAGGTCTCCTGCCCTAGAAAACTTCGATGGGTTCAATTTCAAAAATTGTTCCACCAGCTTATGCATTGGTCTTCCAGCGACCACATTCCTTGGCGCAACCTCAATAAGTGCGGCAGTAGCGAGAGCTATGGTAGTGGCGGCTGAAGTGGTGACAATGGCAGTTTGGATCCGGGCTTGCTAATCCATCTTATTTCTTAACAATTCTAATGCTTGCATGATCCCAGCAAACCTTGGATCATCAGGGGCTACTACCCCAACACCAACAAAAGGTGGTGCTACTCCACTAGCGCTAGCCTGAGCGGGCGCTCTACCACGGCTTCCTTGTGTGAAAGCTAGTATGTGCACCTAGAGGAGGGTGAATAGGTGCAGAAACAATTTTGCGAAATAAGTGCAGCACAAATCAACAATGGATTATGAAAAAAAATTTCCTCTCTTTTCAAATAAACAAGTTACGATCAAAGTAAAAGAGTGTAGGGAAGAGAATTTGAACACAGAGTTTATAGTGATTCGGCTTAATCCAAGCCTACGTCCATTCTTTTGCACTGACAGCCCACCGGCTGGATTTCACTATGAACAAAAGAGTTATTACAGTAAAGCTCTCCCTTGATTCCACAGTGTAGAGACTCTACTACACTTCCTCAAGGTCTCTCAAAGATATAGACTCTCTTTTGCATACAAGATTTCACTCAACAAATGAATTGACTAAGAACAAGGAGCTTCAGACTTTAGAATTCTATCACGCATACACTCAAACAACTAGAACGTCTTCCTTATATACTCCTTTATGCCATCATACTCGTTGGCACTTACCAAAGGAATTCTTCCAATCTACCCGTTGGACAAAATCAATTAGGAAGATCTTCAAGCTATTTAAGGAACATGACAAAAGCCCATCAATCATGCTCGCCCATACAATCAGGATCTTGGTTTCTATAAGTAGAACCTTCCAAGTATACTTCACTAATCAACGGATCCACAATCCCTGAATCAATCTTGATTTGAATAATGGATTTCGACATGCTATATCCAGCCAAGAGATCTTCTCCAGTCGATAAAGTCAAATCCTTAACGAAACATCCAATTCTGGATAAGTCTTCTTCGACGGTTTAGAAACTGTCAATGAGAATAGACTTTGAGTCTTGAGTTTGGCAGTCCGGAGGTCCTCAGACTTTGATAAAAGAGTCTACAAGTCTTCAGACTAGACTGATGGAAATGTTTTGTCAGCTTCAAAACACTCAAGGAAGTTTTCTCCAACAATCTCCCCCTTTTTGATGGTGAGAAAACTTTCCTGCAGATTTGGATAACTTTGACCTGCAAAACATTATTCAAGCGAATATGAATATCTCACATAGATAAATGGCTTAATAACACTAGAATCTCCATCCACAGAAGGTAGATTATTTCTATAAATAAGCAAAGCCATGAGATATCAACAGTGCTTAAGATAAACAAATGTTCAAACAGTCAAATCCAAATCCAATCCAAATCCAAACAGCAAAACACAAAAATCAAGTCATAACCAACATAAAGGTTCAAATCAAAAACTGAGTTCAAAGTTCAAATAAGTTCAAATCTGCACCACATCTCTCCCCCTTTTTGTCATCATTAAAAAGGTAGATATGAAAAGATAATGGAATTAAGATTGCTTGGGACACAAACAAGCTGGAAATCTCCCATTGACTGGACAATCCCTTCCAGCTTTTTCAAGTGCTCCTTCAGTTGCGCCACATCTTCACCCTTAGCATTTGCTTGAACTTGAAGAGCAAGGGCTTGAATTTGATCATTCAAAGAAACTAAAGAAGCTTGTCCTACAGTCTGCAAGTTCTATACTTCGCATCCCAGAGCATATATTTGACCCCGCATCTCTAAAAGAACATCAAGAATTCTACGAAAATCTACTAAATTATCAGTCTGAGTACTGGCTTCTGCACGATTAGACAGTGTAAAGACAGATGATGGTAAATCAGCATGGTCATGCAAATTGGGCGATGAAACATCATGTCCCTCCTCAGGAAATTGAGAGGCATAGATGTCCTCTGGATCTGCTGGAGAGCGGCTTACTCCTTCACTAGTGGCAGGGAATGAGGACATTCTTATTTGCTTAGGATCTCCCCCCGTTTCCATGGCTTCAGTTGGAGAAAAGTGTTCCTCATGCTCTGCTTCCGCTTGATCTCCTCTCTCCTCTTCTTATTCTTCTTCTTCAATTATTTCCTCCCCTGCATCTCTTTCTTTTGCTTCTCTCTCCTCTGCTTCTTTCTCCTCTGCTTCCAAATTTTCTCTTTCTCCAATCCTATGTTCTGTCTCATCCGTGTCTTTATATTGTCTCTCTGTTGATTCTGGAACAGAACGACTCAAGTTCTTCAATGCCATTGCAGAAATGGTGATATCATCCTCATCTTCTTCATCCTCAATGATGAGAGCTCTTCTTTTCTTAGATGAAGCAACAATGGGCTCCTTTGCTTTTCTCTTTGCAGCCGAAAAGATTTGATGAGTCTTAACAGGGATTTTCTCCTTGAATTGCTCCAATGCCTTATTGAGTTCCTTCAAACGCATTTTAGAGACCATTTTTAGTCCTACCACCATTTGATTGTACGTTCGAACACAAAGAATTCGGGGAGGCTGAACGTTCAAATGTCTAAATAACTTAGTTACAAGAGCTAGATAAGGAAGTTGACCCTTGTCCTTCGCCACTGCCCTGTACATGTGAAACATAATAGTGTGTGAAAGAGAGAATTTTTTCCCAGCATTGATGGCATACATCAGCTTTGCCTCCGAGTTTGAAACGTCGGTCTTTGAAGTAGATTTTGGTCTAAGGCAATTAATCACTCTTGTGAAGCAGAATGTTGGATGCATTCATCCTCAAATAGGAAATCTTTCCCTCTGTCCTTCTATCCTTAACAAGCTCCAACGTTGCACGAGCAATAGACACACTAATAAGTTGATATCTTCCTCTTTCAACCCCAATCACATCAGCCAATGTATTCATGTCAACCACATAGTCCTGATCTCGAACACTAAAAGAGAATCTATTCGCATCCAAGAAACTAAGATTCGAATAGAAATAAGCAGTAAGTTCAGCATAGGCTTCTGTATTTTCAGAACAAAATTGTTCGAGTTGAAGAAGACTAAATTTTTCCCGCAGATTGACATTCACAGAGTCAAGAAAATCAAAATCCACACTTCTAGGGTTTATTATCTTCAGCAACTTAGAGTACAGTTGCTTATGTTCCTCCGATCGAAACAAATCTGTCCTCTTGTTTCGGATTTTTGCCGCAACACCCATTCTCGGTTTAAACTAACTGTACATCCTATCATCGTCATTCCCATCTAGCTGACTCAGCCCTCCAACACGTGGATCGCTTGGGATATGCCAATGCCTCTTCCGCCGACCCAGCAGGGGCAATTCTCAATCGTTCCATTGTGCATAAAAAGAAAGTTTCATTTCTATACCCTTTGTCTTTCAGAAATTCATCAATGTAGTTCAAAGGAGTACCACCCCTCTTTAAAGCACGATAAAGCTTGTAGGTAAAAGAGGACTTAAGATCAATTATTTCTTCCTCTTCTCGATGTGCAACATCCTGAGGTTTAAATGGAGGAGATGGACGCTGCTGAGAATGTTGTGGGCTCTGTTACTGATTAGGAGATTCTTCTTCTTCGGTTAGATCGAAGTGCGTAGGCCCCTCACGCATTTGATGTGGTCCCATGTTTGCGATCCTTGAAGACTTTCTTTGGGAAGACATTTTTCACAGTTTTTGAGAGTTTCCAAGCTTGTTTTTCCAAGAAAGATGACAACTTTTCAAAGATTAAACAAGAGAAAAAGACAGAAATGGAAGATCGGTGCTCTCTTAGGGTTTTTGTGAGTAAAATGAAGAGGAACCGACAGTATATAAGACAGTCGAAGAAAGGCATACAGAACGTCGTAAAAAGGAAATATAAAGATGCCTTTCTAAAAATAACTGTCATTTTCAAAAATTAGATAACTGTCATTTAAAAATAACTCATTTTTCGAAAAGAAAAGATTGCAATAATCACGGAAATTAAAAATAGCAACAATCAATTACGGGTTGATCATCGTACCTTTTCGAGATTTGATTCGAGAGATAATAAAATAAAATAACTTACAGAAAAAAAATCTTGATCGACTGAGTCTGAGTATCTTTAGACTTTCAGTCCTGGGTCTGAACTTCCTTAGATTTTAAGATATTGAGTCTGGAACGAATAGCTTCAAAATGATTTTTCTCCAAAGACTTTGTAAAAATATCCGTTAGTTGATTCTTTGAGTCAATAAACTGAATCGAAAATTCTCCATTTTGAACATGATCTCTAATGAAGTGATGTCGAATCTCTATATGTTTTGCTCTTGAGTGAAGAATCAAATTCTTGGTAAGATTGATTGCGCTGGTGTTGTCACACTTGATTTCAGTGCATGAATCTTTAATTCCAATGTCTCTTAAATGTTGTTTTATCCACAAGATTTGTGAACAACAACTTCCAAAAACTATATATTCTGCTTTTGCTGTAGAAAGAGCTACTGTACTTTGCTTTCTTGAAAACTAAGACATTGTCCTGCTTCCAAGTAGTTGACAGGTACCCGAGGTGCTCTTTCTATCAACTCTGCATCCAGCTAGGTCTGCGTCTGAATATCCAAGAAGAGTAAAGTCTCCTTCTTTAAGATACTAGAGACCCAAAGTTGAAGTTGAGGCAATGTATTTGATAATGTGTTTTGCAGCACTTAAATGAGATTCTCTATGGTCTAATTGAAACCTGGCACAAATGCAAACACTAAACAAAATATTAGGTAGAAGCAGTAAGATAAAGAAGTGAACCAATAATATTCCTGTATAGCTTCTGGTCGACTTTCTTTCCTCCTTCATCTTTGTCCAACTTCAAGGAACTTGACATTGGTGCATCAGTCTTTTTACAATTCTTCAGTCCAAACTTTTTGACAAAATCTTTAGCATACTTTTCTTGATGAATAAAGGTTCCTTCCTTCAGTTGTTTTACTTGGAGCCCGAGAAAGAAGGTTAGTTCACCCATCATGCTCATTTCAAATTCATCCTGCATAAATTTAGAGAATTTCTTGCATACACTTTCATTAGAAGATCCAAAAATAATATCATCAACATAAATTTGAACAAGTAGAAAACTTTTGATTTCTCTTTTGATAAACAGTGTAGTATCTACTTTACCTTTGACAAAGTCATTTTGAATTAAAAACTTATTTAGTCTATCGTACCAAGCTCGAGGTGCTTGCTTTAAACCATATAAAGCCTTTTTCGGTCCCGAATACTGTCGGTTTCCTTGGGTCTTCAAAATCGTGTGGTTGTTCCACATAGACTTCCTCTTGGATAAATCCATTTAAGAAAGCACTTTTGACGTCCATTTGGAATAACCTGAAATTCTTATGACAAGCAAAAGCAAGTAATAATCTAATTGCTTCCAACCTTACTACTGGCGCGTAAGTCTCATCACAGTCTATCCCTTCTTCTTGCGTATATCCATTGGCCATGAGTCTTGCTTTGTTTCTTACAACATTTCATTTCTCGTTCATCTTGTTTCTAAAAACCCATTTAGCTCCAATGATAGATTTACCTTTCGGTTTAGGAGTCAATTCCCAGACATCATTGATATTGAATTGCCTGAGTTCTTCTTACATAGCTTCAATCCAGCTTTCATCAGTTAAAGCTTCTCTATGCTTTTGAGTTCTATTTCAAAAATAAGAGCCATAGCACTAGACTCTTCGCGCCTTTTGGATCTTGTGCGGATTCCTTCATTAATATCACCAATGATGAGATCTTTGGGATGATTGGACTTATGCTTCCAGTTGCTGGTTGATTTGTCAGACTGTTAATCTTTTTCCACATTTGAATCTTCGACGATCATTTGTTGCTGATCTTCTGAAATCTGAGCTACTTCTAGAGATTTAGACTTTGTAGAGTCTGGAGCAGGTTTAGATGCTTCAAATTGAGTCAGAATCGATTCATTTTGAATAGAATCTTGGAATTTGACGTTTATTGATTCCTCCACAGATTGAGTCTTCTTGTTGTAGACTCTGTAAGCTTTGCTTATGGTTGAATATCCAAGGAAGATGCCTTCGTCTAATTTTTCTTCAAACTTGCCAACTTGATCATTTGCATTTTTCAATATAAAACATTTACATCCAAACACATGAAAATATGAAACAATAGGCTTCTTTCCTTTGAATAACTCGTAGGGAGTTTTCTCCAGAATAGGCCTTAGAAAAACTCTATTAATAATATAATATGCTGTAGAAACTACTTCAGCCCAAAAATGTGAAGAGATGTTGTTTTCAATTAAAAGAGTTCTAGCTATTTCCTGAAGCAATCTATTCTTTCTTTCCACGAATCCATTTTGCTCGGAGTATATGGAGAAGAGAACACATGCTGAAAACCAGATTCATCACAAAATCTTGTAAAGTCTTGATTTTCAAATTCGCCTCTATGGTCAGTTCGTATACTTGAAATAACATATCCTTTTTCATTTTTGACCTTTTTAGCAAACTTTTTAAAGTAAGAAAATGTTTCAAACTTACTTACTAGGAAATATACCCAAGTGAATCGTGAGTAGTCATCCACAATTACTAGGCAATATTTCTTATCTCCAATGCTCTGAGTTCTGGTTGGTCTAAAGAGATCTATATGCAGAAGCTGCAGTACATAGTTAGTGGAAACTTGATTTATTGGTTTAAATGAGTTTCTTACCTGTTTTCCCAACACGCATGGTGTGCATAGATCAATCTTTTGGTATGACAGATTGGGTAGACCACGAATAAGCTTCTTTACTGAAATTTTGGCTATTTGTTTCATGTTGATGTGCACAAGTTTTCAATGCCATAAGTTTGCTTCTTCTTGAATTGAGATTAGACATTGGCTTTCATCTGCTTTGACATCCAAGAGGTAGATATTTCCATGTCTTCGACCCGTGAAAGACTAAAAGGAGTCTTTACTGGTTCCTGAACATATTCCTTCTTGAAATTTGATTTTGAAATCGGTGTCATACAGCTGACTAATACTTAGCAAATTGTAGTTGAGTCCTTCCACTAGGGAAACATTACTGATCGTGAGGCTTCTAATCTTTACAGTTCCGAATCCCACAATTTTTCCTTTGTTGTTTCCTCCAAATGAAAATTTTCCACCATTAACTTGAACAAGCTTTATGAAGCAATTTGAATCTTCTGTCATATGCCTTGAGCATCCATTATCCAAGTACCATTTAACATTTTTCTTGATAATGACTTGCATTTAGAAAAGAGACTCAAGCTTTCTTTGGTACCCATATTTTCTTGGGTCCATTGGTGTTAGTATAATATACGGTATTTGCCCATACTTTCTTAACTGGTTTCCAAACTATAGGACATTCTTTCTCAAAATGGCCTGACCTATTGCACTTAGAAATTTAAGAGCATTGCGACCTACTGGTTTTACAAAAACTCATTGGAAATAATTTTTGTAAGCATCTCTTGTAGGTCTTTGCTTAATTTTTTCCTTTACTTTATGAAAATCAATTAGAGGAATGGTTTCCGCAGTCATTCCCAAACCAGATTTATTGAAATAAGGTCTCTAAGTAGAAAGAATTTTTTTCCAATTTCTTAGATCCTATAGAAAATCTTTTAGAAACATTTGAGATGTCATTTTTCAAATATGCATTTTCTTTTAAAAGATTGTCTTCATTTTCTTTCCAAATAGTAATACTTTTGTTTAAACTTTTAACCTTTTCTTTTCAAACATTTTCCTGTTGTTTTAGTGCAAAATTTTCTCTTTTAAGTTTGGAAATCCTTTTAAGAGAAGTCTTGAGACTAAGACACAATTCATCAATGTATCTAGAGACTTTAGTAGGGACTTTCAAATTACTTACCTTGATTTCACTGTCTGAATCTGAGTCTGTCTCGGAGTCTGAATCTGAGTCTAATTGTGCCATGAGACAAATGTTGGCATAATCATCATCACTTTCTTCACATTATGTATCACTCCAAGTTTCTACTTTGAGTGCATTTTCGATATTTCTCAGCTTTTCCTTTCTTTTTCCTCAGAAGAGGACAGTTGGGTTTGATGTGTCCCTTTTTTCTTACATTCAAAGCATACTACATCTCTATTGGATTCATCATCCTCAACAGACTTACTCTGTTGATTTTGAAAACTCTGTTTCTTTGGATTGAATCTTCTTCCTTTCTTGTTTAGCTTTTTGAATCTTCTTATCATGAGAGCAAACTTTTCGTCATCCATATCGTCTTCAGAATCTGTGACATCAGAATCATCATTAGATTTTAATGCAATGAATTTCTTACCTTTAGGATCTTCATCTTCATTGATTCGCTCCACTTCATAAGACTGAAGAGTCCCAACCAATTCATCAACCGAAAGTGGCATAATTCTTTGTGTCTCCCTTATTGAGGTCTTTATTTGATTCCAGTCCTTAGAGAGTCCACGCCAGAAGCTTGTTTACTTTCATGGGATCAGAAATTGGTTGCCCTTGATTTTCAAGGCCATTCGCGATCTCTGTAAAACGACTAAACATGTCAGTGATAGATTCTCCAGATTTCATTTTGAATGCTTCATATTGACCGAGCAGAATGTTGATTCTGGTTTTTTCACTCGATCAATTCCTTCATAGGTGATGTGTAATCTATCCCAGACTTCTTTAGCTGTAGCACAAGAAGATATCTATTATATTCAGTAGGTGATAATGCACAATATAAAGAATAAATTACTTTTGCATCAAGAGCTTGTCTTTTGGTTATCTCTTCTTGAGTCATTTCACTAGACTCAACAACTTCTTTTCCTCTTTCTGAAACAGGTGCAACTTTAGGAATGATTCCTCTGTCTACCACATCCCATTCCAGAGGATCCTTTGATCTTAGAAATGCTTTCATCTTGTTTTTACATATGTTGTATTCATTTCCATCAAAATAAGGCGGTCTGGTATTGCTTTGCCCTTCAACCAGTCCTGGTGCCAACATACTAGCCATGGATCTTTAACTCTGAAGTAAAACACTTCAAATTAAGTGAGTACATAGGCTCTGATACCAATTGTGAAAGCTAGTATGTGCACCTAGAGGGAGGTGAATATGTGCATAAACAATTTTGCAAGATAAGTGTAGCACCAATCAACAATGGATTATGAAAAGAAAATTACTATCTTTTCAAATAAACAAGTTACGATCAAAGTAAAAGAGTGTAGGGAAGAGAATTTGAACACAGAGTTTATAGTGGTTTGGCTTAATCCAAGGCTACGTCCACTCTTCTGCACTAACAGCCCACCGGCTGGATTTCACTATGAACAAAAGAGTTGTTACAATAAAGCTCTCCCTTGATTCCATAGTGTAGAGATTCTACTACACTTCCTCAAGGTCTCTCAAAGATATAGACTCTCTTTTGCGTACAAGATTTCGCTCAACAAATGAATTGATTAAGAACAAGGAGCTTCAGACTTTGGAATTCTTCTATCACGCACACACTCAAACAACTGGAACGTCTTCCTTATATACTCCTTTATGCCATCATAACCGTTGGCACTTACCAAAGAAATTCTTCCAATCTACCCGTTGGACAGAATCAATTAGGAAGATCTTTAAGCTATTTAAGGAACATGACGATAGCCCATCAATCCTGCCCGCCCATACAATCATGATCTTGGTTTCCATAAGTAGAACCTTCCAAGTATACTTCGCCAATCAATGGATCCACAATCCTTGAATCAATCTTGATTTGAATAATGGATTTCGACATGCTATATCCAGCCAACAGATCTTCTCCAGTCGATAAAGTCAAATCCTTAATGAAACATCTAGTTCTAGATAAGTCTTCTTTGATGGTTTAGAAACTGTCAATGAGGATAGACTTTGAGTCTTGAGTCTGGCAGTCCGGAGGTCCTCAAACTTTGATGAAAGAGTTTGCAAGTCTTCAGACTAGACTAATGGAAATGTTTTGTCAGCTTCAAAACACTTAAGGAAGTTTTCTCCAACACCTTGGGTACCGACCCTTGTCAATGTCCTCCCCCAAGTTACAGACCCAATAATACGCTTCCTAGGAGTCCTCTACTCCTGATCACTCATTTTGCAAGTATTCTACTAAAACCTGCCTTCCAATTCCACACTGAATTAGAAGCTGACCGATCCACGCGAATAAAATTTTTTACCAATCAGCTATCACAGGCATGCATCATCAAGAAATAAAGGCATTTCCTACTAACTATTCCATAAACTTATCGCACCTTATCACTCTAGCCACTAACTCACTCTAATATGACTAAACGGGGATGTCACGCCTCGAACCTCCGAGCGTGTGCCCATCCTTCAGCGGTCGATTAAATAGCAATGTCCTAAGACGCGTCGCCGACCCATTCATTTTAATACACATGTGGAAGCGAATAATTAATCCCCAGACAATAACAAGATTGGATAGAAAAGTATGACCATATATTTTTTCTCAAAAACCACAACACACTTATATACATATCAAGTTTAGTCATTTATAACGTTAGCCGATACATATAGGGTTTGCAAAAAGGGGGGAGGGATACAGGTCCTCTAATCATTCGAGTCCTCAACTGAATACTCCAGAGTTCTTAGACGAAAAGATCCAAATCTACCACTGAACCCTCAAGAGGATCAATCGTGCTATTGCCAAAAGCAACCTCCAGCACCAACCTAGGGATCTCAGACTTTGGAATGGGGCCTTCTCTAGGTCCAACTGGCCTGTGACGATACCACAATCTATATCAATGAGGTATCTTATGGGATAGACCCTCATTGACCCAGATAATGAATCGTACGAGTTTGTAGACCCAGGCTCCTTGGCTCCTAAGGAGGGGAATCTGAGAATGCTACTCAGTGACTTTCTTTGGTTGGCCAAAACGTTCGGATGGTGCGGCCATCTTTGGACCTATAAATGTTATCCCATAACAAGGTGAGATGACATCTCAGCAAGTTCGCCCCCTAAACTCCGACTATGAATGAAATACACCCTAAGGGCTGCTTAAGCACAAACACAAGTTAGAGGTCTTACCTTTGCCTCCGTTCCTTCCTGTAAGTCAGTACAATTTGCATATTCAACCAATCATTTCAACACATTAATGCATCAAATCAGATCGAATCATTGATTAATCGACCCAGTCGATTCCATGTCATCAAGACCATTTCTCAGTAAATCGACTTAATGCTATCTATCAAGTTCGACCACGTTAAGAACTGCTCACCCTAAGCTGAAGATAGATAGTATAGCTCGCCCAAAACTGATAATAGAGTATACTGCTCACCCAAAGCAGACATATCAAAGCCCTCAAGCCGATGTAGTATACTGATAATACTCACCAGAAGCTACTAAGGCATATTGCTCACCAAAAACTGACATATCAAAGCCCTTAGGCTGATATAATATTCCGGTATACTGCTCACCCAAAGTTGATATATCAAAGCCCGTAAGCTTATATAATATACCTATGATGCTCACCAAAAGCTGATAAAGTATACTACTCACCTAAAGTTAATATATCAACGCTCGTATGCTGATATAGTATAATTGTTCTCACCAATTGATAATACCACTACTTTTATCATTCCCGATAAAAATAATTGTGTGTGGGTACATGGTCGGCCTTAGCCAAAATATAATATTTTCCTTTTCATAAATCCCACCATTTCTAATAGTCTACAAATATATTTTTGGCGTTGTAAACCGACGCCCGGTACTTTTCTAATTAAATACCAAAATTATTAAATTTTAGGATAAATACCCCAAAATTACAATTCACACTCAAATTGCAAAAAATAGCAATCAATTAAATAAACAAATCACGTCATTGCAATCAACACAAAATTTCGGTCACCGGCTATCCCAATCTAATTTTCAGAAAATAATAATTAATTAAATAATTACCAAAATTAATTAATAAATACCAATAAGTGCGACTTAGGTGGAAAATGTAACAACCCGGGCCCCACTATGTAATATTGTCCGCTTTGAACACTAAGTCCTCACGGTTTTAAAACGTGTTATGTAGGGGCAGAGGCTCATGGACTACACCACCCTCTCTCAAGCCATAATATTGTCCACTTTGGAGGCATAGACCCCGGCCCATCCTCCCTCACGGCTTTGTTTTCAGCGTAGTGGAAGCGTACGTGAAATGCATTATGCAGGGGTAGAGGCGTGGACACACCGCCATCCTAGTCGGCAACCCTCAAGGCTTTGTTTTCAGCATAGCGGAAGCATGTGTAAAACACGTTACACAAATTAAAGGAACTTAAGCCTTATAAAATAGCCCCAGGACTCCCCCTTAAGCAATGTGGGGCAGGAGACGCGCCCCCGTGCTTAGGCCGTCACATGAAAAGCCTAAATAAATATCGAAACAAGCCTGGAAAATTTCTGAACCTATCTAAATAAATATTACGACCTATCTACTTGATAATTGCATTAATCTAACTATCTAACATGCATAAACGATTAACTAAATCACTAATCCATTATAATTAACCACATAATCTTTAATTAACTTAAACTAATCAACGCTTAAGCGTCATTAGCTTCCTAAGCAAATTTTAGTGAGTAAACTTACTTGATTAACAATTCAATGGAACCACGACAACAGCGAGGAGGAGACGGGCCAAAAACTCCAAAGTGGGGACACCTTTCAAGGTTCGAAAGCAGTCCACAACGAGCCAAACAGTGTGCTGTAGACCTAAGGGTTCTCAGTTCTGTTTGGTGGGCCAAGGAGAAGGTTGAGTGGCTGGTTGGGTTGGAAAACGACACGGGTGGCTGGCGGACGCAAGCGAGCGGCTTCCAGCGGTTGGACGGGCAGCCAGATAGCTTTGACAATAGCAAGGAAGACTCGAACAGCTCGTGGGACGGCTTAGGGGTTGCGTCTAGGCGAAACGACACCGAGGACTGGCACGAGCTCACGAAGGCGCGATGGCGAAACGACTGGACTTCGATAATGCTGGACAGCTCAGATGGGCTACTTGACAGCTTGGGGAGGAAGATGGCTGGTTTCTCTGTGATTTTCAGAGCTTCTTCTGGTCTGGAATGGAGGGGCCGACGGCAAGGAAGGAGAAGGAGGACAGCAACACTTGGAGGGGGCCACTTGGTCTTCAACCTATCCTCTTGTCTCCTTGACTTGGCCCCACTTGCTAGCAGGCTTCCTCAGTAGTCTTTCCAGCCCTTTAGCTTGTCTTAGAAGCCATTGAGATGGTCCAAAGGTTGAGGCAAAGGGGGACTACGAATTTTGGTGTGATTTCCCTCATCTCCTCTTCAATTCTCACTTGAATCAATTCAATTCGGCTCCCATAAATTCAACTAAGACATCCTCGATCAAATTGACAATTTTTCATGCCAATAGAACCAACTTGCATCCTGATTACGCGATCAGAAATAGTCCCCAGAATTTTCTGGGCAAAAATGGCCCTATATTGACTTTTCCACCAAAATCTCGGTTTTGCAGAAAAATCTTCAAAGGGTAAGTCGACGTTTCTAAAATGACTTGTGACATAATAGAACTTTCAATTTCTGAAATCGAATTCAAATTCGCGGTTAATTTCAATATGGCGCGATTTTAGCGTAACCTAACCTATTGGGTAGTTTTCAAAAAAATTTAGTACAAATGACCCATGGTCGATTTTCTTCAAGCCACAATGTATCTCTTTGACACATTGGTGACTCTCACTGGTTGTAAAAATCTCGAGGTTTCAAATATGGACACAGGGTACTAAAACGACACAAAAACTAGTCTAGTGCTGATTGACGAGAATTTTGTAATTTAGTGGAATCACTCATGTTTAGCTACACATCTCAGTCAAACTAACCTATCTCTGATCTCTAATCGATTTTTAATTGTGCCATAATGATCTTTGTAGATGAGCATAGTCGAGTAGCCGATTCTTGATCGTATTCCCAAGTCTATTGCATTAAAACCCCTTAATAACTTCCCCAGATAGTCTAGTTATCCCAAAAGTGATCAGCTCTGAGAATAGTACAATAGGCGCATTGATGAAAAGCCCAATTTATCTAATTGAAAATAGGGCTAAAATGCTAGGATGTCACAACAGGGGCCGAAGGCTGGACAACAAGAGCAGAGAGTTCAGCAATCGAGTCTTGTTAGGCTTCTCTTTCTAGGCCTAAGAGGGCAGGAGGCGGGGCACACTTGTGGCCAAAAGTGCCACAGCTTGGGCATGCAATCGGTCGCCATTTGCACTTAATCTCCATGGAACAAGATTCCCCATCGAGGTCTATGTCCATCGAGTTACACCTAGGCTATGTTGCTAATATCTCCACACAAAATCTTGCAAACGAGATCATTTTCATTTGCTCGGTACGTAGATCAACATACAGCAATTTGCCCACCGCACTGGCCACTGTACTTATCCCCATCACAAACCAAAGCGCCAAGGAGAGATTCTTCAACCTAATCCAAACAAAGATCAAAGAGTGGCTATCTCTCTTAAGCTTCAACCTTGATTGCCATTGTTGTAGGACCAAAGGAACTCTAGCGACCGTTAGCAGGCTACCATCTAATATCTTCCTACAAAACTCACTATACGGGATGTAAAAAAAATAGAACCCCTAGTTATCAACCAAGACTTCAACCAATTTCTGCCCCCAGGCATGCTTTAAAGCTATATCGGTTAATTTGAATGGGAGTTTCTTCCCAATGTAGTACCCAACTAGACATTCATGCTATTTAGGGTTGATAGCCTCCAGAATTTCAGCAGAAAATTTAATAACAAGCTTATCATCAACATAGGTAGGGGGAATAAATGAAAGATCATACCCCTTGGTCGTTGTTTTAGCTATGTTGGCCCACGAGTGGGTAGGAGGGGGATCCTTCCCTTGTAGGTTGTTGCGCTGAGGACGCTTAGAGGCAGACCTAGTACGAGAATGACCATGAGAAGCATTAGGGCCTTGCAAAACCTTACGGGACACTCAAGGGCCTCTGCTTGAGGGAGCCGCATCAACCTGAGGTGCTACCGTAAGTCCAGTAGCAACCGAAGAGGGCTGAGCTTGAGGACCCAAGGAGGGAATCCGCCCACTGGAACCATCCACAACAAATTGGGCCAAGGCCACTTCTCCAGTCATCATTGCAGACGAAGAAGCCATACCAGATGATGAACTCGAAAGGAAACCAGAACCCTAGCATGAACAGAGCATAACTCTAGATGGAGGGCGTACCGGTCCAATCGGTTTGGTGGGGAGGAAGAGGAGGGGAAGGCAAGCCCAGCCTCCAAAAATCAGCTCCAACCGTCGGTCACAACTCCAGAACCGAGCAAAATCAGTAGCTCAGGAACAGTAGCAAAAACGCCAAAATAGAGAGCAAATATGAACAGTATACCGAGAAGAAGCTCTTTGTTATATGGCACAAAGAATTTAACAATCAAATTCCCGAAAAAATACAATTTTTAAGCCATGGGTCACTTTTATCACGAGTTTTAAAACATTTAAAATATAATGGTTGGCCTTCTAGACGAAAATGACATGTATTAAGTTTTTTGTCAAAATTGTCATCCGAAACCCTACGTGACAATAAACATGGACGACTATCTACGACGTGAATCTTACGTCATTTCATCACATATATCTACCCTTTAGGTAAACAAATAATGAAATAATGATACCGGGGGTCATAGGATTCATGGACATTTGGTACTTTAGCCCTAAAATCTTTTTCTTGTGCGATTCAATCTTGAAACTTATGTTATGTTTTGCCACTCTAATTTCTCATCTAAAGATGATCGGTTCTAGGGTGAGTAGATTTCAGACTTGTAACTTGAATTTTGTAACCTAGAATTTAGAACATATCATGTTAGAATCGGTTCCCAATTCTTAGGGATTGAAAACTACCATGTTTGCCTCGGAAACTATCTTGCTTTTTCTATCTGGTTTCTAGGTTAATCTGAGAACTCGTTTTTTTTTTTTTGGTTTCTTTTTATGGTTTCATTTTTTACAGCAATAACATAGGTAACAAAATTGTTCAAAGTAAAAGATGAACGTGGGTGAGCAAGTAAATGTGAGTCAAGAACAAGCAGGGGTTGGGAGGCTCAAACAAGTGAGGGCAAGCCATAAGCAAGTGAGGAAGAGGGTGAGTTGCAAGCAAGCAAGAGAGTTGTGAAGTATCTAAGTGAGGTTGGAGAGAACAGAGAAAAAGAAAGAGATGGACAAAAAAGTGCCAAGAGAAAAATTAGGATTTTTAAGTTTTAGGAAACATGTTCTAAATTTGGTGCGGTCAATCCAATTCCTGGCTGGTTTTTCACTCGAAACCAGAAACTAGACCCATTCCCACTGAAATTTGGAACCGAGAAATTGGAACAATTTTGAGGACACGCCTAATCAAGTTGCATACCCTTACTTCCGCTGTTAGTTCCCATTACTTTTGTTGGACGGAAATTTTATTGGACAGTCTTTCTATCAATTTAAGAAAAAAGCCACGTCGAATTTAAAGAATAACAATAATAAAGAGGCACGTGATATTTTCTATCTAAAAAAAATGGACCTAGCAGAAGTTCAAAAATCCATAATGTGTGCAAGTTAAGGACTTAAATGCATGACAAAAATTTTAGGATAATGCCGAGTTTTTTTTTTTTTAATAAAAACAAATCGTTCGCTTGTCATAATGAAACATAAAAGATTTCAAGTAAAGAAAATCCCAAAAGAGCTGCAAAAAAAAAGACCCCAGAAAAGAAAGGAGTGTAATTTACAGTTATAACCACGCTCTCATCCTAAAAAAATCAAAAAATAATTAATAGATAATCATTGGAACCATTGGTGATGATGGGCACACATTGAGAGCGTCCCTTTAAAAAACCTATTTCTTTTAATATATGTCTAGGTTCAGCCTCTTCAACACTATCGTCATACGAAGATGACAACACTGACAACGACAACGACAATAACATGTTGAATTACCACAAACTAGAAGCTTCTATGAAACTTCAAAATGTACATTTTAATTAAGAGAGAAAAGCGTCTAGATTTAAATTTACTTCTAAATTGAGAAAGGACAGCTTCCATCGAATCTTGAATAATGCTTCCCTTTAAAAAACCTATTTCTTTTAATATATGTCTAGGTTCGGCCTCCTCAACACTACCGTCATACGAAGATGACAACACTGACAACGACAATGACAATAACATGTTGGATTACCACAAACCATACGCTTCTAAGAAACTTCAAAATGTACATTTTAATTAAGAGAGAAAATCTTCTAGATTTAAATTTACTTCTAAATTGAGAAAGGACAGCTTCCATCTAATCTTGAATAAGTCATCAAATCACATCATGGTCATCCTACTGGCTAAACTAGTGACGACATTCTCGACAAATTTTCAATTGCAAATAGAGTTATTCTCCATAACAACAAGTGAAGGAAGATGCCAAACAAGGCCAAAAAAGATTCTATATTAGATTGATCGAGGAAAAAAAGAAAAAAAATCAAGGCCTAGAAAAGAAAGGTAATGCAAAGTAGGCTCTCAGCTTAAAAAATGGAGAGCCTACAAGTAAAGCTTCCTTAAAGGAGAGTTTTTATCTTTTTCTTTTTTAATTACGAATTGATGAATGTCACAATCAAAAAATTAATTAAAGATAGAAAGATGAGCATTTTAGGTTTTATCTTCAAGTGAAAAAAGAAAAAGAGAACATAGAGAAGCTCTACCTTTACCTTCCTCTATTTCTCTTTGTCATATTTCAAATCGGTCATGTCTGACCATAGTTGCGATGAAAAGTACCAAAAAGTTGCATTTGAATCAATTTAATTATAAACATTTCAATTGAACTAATTTAATCATAAACATTTTTTATATTGATATCGGTTGAGTCCATTTATCTAATTTATATAATAAAATTATTGAATATAAATGCCGACAATTTTATGTGGTATGATCAATGTTGACATGAACTTTCTTTTAAATATTTTTCCCTTTTTTTGTTTCTTTTCCTTCTTCTCTTTTTTTTCCCCTACTATTAAGGGCGGGTAAAGAGCTAATGACCCTTTGGTGAGGGTTGTGAAGCCCTCCCCCTCCTAGCTGGGTGAGCACTTGTAGCCTTCATTGATCATGTGCTAGAGCAGCAACACCTTACCAACCACCAGGCAAGGATTGTGGCCCTTGCCTAGCTGCTTACTAGGGACTCATGGCCCTCACTTACAAGGCAAAGACCGGCCAACTAGGGCTAGCGGCTGGTGGTTGACCCTTTACAATAAAAAAAAAAGAAAATATTATATAAAAAAAAAAATGTTAACGACAACATCAGCCATATAATACAAGGCGGCCAACATTTACATTAATAATTTCTAGTTTAAATTAATCGAATAGACTCAATTGATATTAATATAAAATATTTAGAATTGAATAAGTATCGATGCAATATATTTAGAATTTTTATTTTTTGTATTTTTCCCTATCCGTGACATTGCAAGTACATGCCATTGTGACACACCCTGCCCTCGCCGTCTAAAAAGCCATCCACAACCGCCACGACCACCGCCATTACTCTCTCTCTCTCTCTCTCTCATGTTCATTCAGATAATGGGCTTTCCGCGCTCGTGCTCATGAGTTACCAAAGAGAACTGCCTTACTTTATTCGGCTATTCATTCTCCCACACCTTCTGGTGTCGCTTTGTCCTCGCAAAGCAATCCATCTTTCAATATGGACCAACAAATTCCAAGGATCCACATGATCTAATGCTATGTATGACCGGGCATCCAATTTTTTTTTTTTTTTTTTTTTTGGAATTTTCATACATCCTGTCGGTTTTCTAACTCGAACAATATTGCCCTTGACTTTTGGGATACATTTATTTTGTGCAAAATGAATGATTTGTAAAATATTTTATAAAAAAAAAAAAAATCGTTTATATCTCTTATAAAAATGATAAACGAAGAATCTTTTCATTGTTCAAACATAAATAGTTACAATAGTGCAAACATTTTTCAGTGATTGATTATTCTAAAAGATCATTTTTTGGCAATATTTTTTAAATTATTTATTTTTCAGAAAATAAAGTGGACCATAATTAACTCATTGTCTTCCCGCCAACTCCGGATGAACACTCTGATCAATTTTGGACGGATTTTAGTGCCCATGATATGCCCGATAGAGGCTACAATCGTCCAACGAGAGAGCTAAATCCCCAAACTCAACTCCAAGTCCACCAAATTGAACATTTAGGCTTTCTTTGTTTATCTCTGTCTTTGTTATGCATGAGCCCCGCCATTATCGACACAAATAGAGAGAGATAAGGTGGCGTCTAGCTGTGGCGAATTGGGCCGACGGCGGAGGAGATGCATAGAATCGAGTAGATCTTACTCATCAATACATAACTTGTATTAGAATTTGTATCAAGAGTAGAAAAAATGACTCGCGAAATACATTAAAAAATAATAATAATAACAATACACATGGTCAGAAGATGAGGAAAGATGACAAACAGCAAATCAAAAAAAAAAAAAAATGTATAGTGGATTTTTATTTCGAGAATTTCGAAATTAGTAATTTTTGTTCAGTCTTAGAAATTTAAAATGAAATAAGCACGTCAACATTTTCAACTCACTTATATTAATCACCAAGCATGCGTCTGCCGACCAAATCTTCTAGCTAATCAAGAGCATTTTGTCCAATAGATTTTTTCCTTTCTTTCTTTTCTTCCCTGTTCACCTTCTTCTTCGTCATTAGATATGGAATCTACTAGTAGTGTCATCTTTTCATCCCAAAAAAGTAGTGTCAAACGGAGCGCACGCTCCTCCACTCCCTCGAATGGTAGATCCCTCCCTTCGGACCACACCAGACAAAGACCTTGGCGACAACGATGGCTGGCAACCTCAAATACTTTGGGCTCTTCTACGGTGCGCACGCTTGAAGCAAGAACCCCCATGACTCAGCTAGCTTTGACGCAGCCGGTGAGTCACCTTAATGGACCGGCGTGGCGATGAGCTTTAGGCTGTTCTCGGAGTCGATGCTGAGGGTCAAGCTCATCAAGGTGGCCTTGAGGCTGGAGGGGAAGCAGAGGCGCCCTGAGCTATAAGGCAAGATGACTCGGGTGCTGTTGTAGGCTTTGTTGCATATCTCTTTAACACGCTCACTCAAGGCTCAATCTGTCCAAGCTCCTTCAGAAATGACAACATTATTAAGCATTGACCTCGAGGCTTCATCAAGCAACACCTCCTTCGCGAATTCTCCCTGATCAAAGGCACCTTCCCAGCTCATCTCGCTGCCGCCGCCGCCGCTGCCCCATCCTCCTACTCCATCACTTTCGAACCTGCAATTGAACCCTCCCACTCCGAGTCTCTCTCTTCCGTCTGCTTCTTCGACTTTGATTGCCTTCAAAATGAAGATCTCTTTGAGTTCAACGTAGCTCGATCGCCTTCGAGCAAAACTAGAGTGAGAGCTTCAGTTTGGAAGCGAAACCTAGAATCCTGACCTAATCCCTCCATCGATGAGCTCTAAAATGAAATTGTTCTTCAAGTTCAAAGAGACTAGTGTTATTCATTGAAATGACCTCGAAATTCTTGCAATAGAGCAAGAAATTGTCACTGAAGATCATCCGAATCAAGCACACAACAAACAAGAATTTGCCTTATTTAAATTACCACATCCACTTTAAACTTATATGTCAAATAAGATTAACTTCGACCAAATTATTTTTTGAGAAAATAAAAGTATTTAGATTTTTATTTGAAATTTTCTCAAATTATTTTAGAAATATATACATTATCAAAATACATTGATATGAAACTGATCTTGATCAGTTTCGTTGTGAGTTTCGCTTCTCAAGTCTGCCCATGTCTATCCCACTCCAAGATCTTCCCCGCTTGATTGATCCCCCATGTCACGAACTTGACTAGGTAAGAAGTCCAAAACTGCGGCCCCCCAAAATCAAGGAAAAGAAGAAGAAAAAACACACTCGCGCCCCCACACAAACCTAATCCCCACGCTAAAAAAAAAGCCAAAAAAAAAACATAAACAAAAAAACAAAAAGCCCTCGAAGCCTCCTTAAAATTACCTCGAAAAGGGTTTCCTTCACGACCAAGCAAGATCCTCCTGTCCCGTATCCCACACGTGTCCCGCAGAGCTCCAGCATGCGAGCCGCCGCAGCACAATCAAAATTCTTGGTGTATATAGAGGAGTTTTACTTCGTGAATATCGCGATTAGTAAATTTTTTTTTTCAATCTTAGAAATCAAAATTGAAATAAGCACTCCAACATTTCTAATTCACTTATATTAATCAATAAGCATGCATACACAATCAATTAAATTTGTATTCATGCTGCATCTCTCAAAATAGATGAGATTAAAAGTAATATTAAATTACAAATGAGAACAAAATAATAAAGCAAAGTGTGGATTTTGAGAAAAACTTTACCAAATTAAGAAATTCTCGAGCACCCACATCATGCCTTTACTATTTGATCTTTTGTAGTTTCTATTTATTTGATCATTTAGAATATAAGAATCAATAGAAATGTGAGTTTGGAAGAAAATTAAAATAGCAGTAGAAGTCCTCTTGAGAACTTCACGCGCTCATCTTTACTATTTTTTGGATACTTCATTCATCAAATATTGTGCACTTCTCGATTTTCTCTTTTCCCAAGAAAAAAAAAAGACAAAAAAAGAAAAAGCAAACAATTCCCTTAAAAAATCAAAACATCCCTTTCCTGTTCAAACCCAATCATTTTAAAATACATGGAAGGACAATCTGAATGTATTTTCTTTGCTATATTAATTATCGATCAACTTTATGTCAAATTTGACGGCGCCCAACTCTTTGAACCAGATGCATTAACTTGAAGTGTCGAGACCCCTTATTTTTATTTTTTGTAAAATCATGGAAAAAAAATTCAAATATATAAGTTTAGTGCGTTCATTTTCTAAAAAAAAAGATTTAAAATTAATTTTATTTCAAATAAGAATTTAAAGTAATAATTTTAATATTAAAAAAGGATCTAATCTCATCAACCGGCAAAATCTTCTGACTGATAAGGGCATTTTTGTCCAAAATAAATTTTTTTTTTTTTCATTTTTTTTTTTAATCGTCTTTAACCCTCCTCTTTGTCGACAGATTTGGGATTGAGCAATGTCATCTTTTCATCTCGACAGCAATGTTAGCGGAGCGCGCGCACCTTTATCCCTCCAATGGCAGATCCCTCCCCTCGGACCACTCGGCCAAATACACTGGCGACAACGATGGTTGCCTCAAACATGCCAGCCTCTTCTACGGTGCGCACACTTCGAGCAAGGACCCTCACGACTCGGCTAGCTCTGACGCAGGCTGGCAAGTCACTCGATGGACCGGCATGGCGACGAGCTTCGGGCAATTCTCGGAGTCGATGCTGAGGTTCAAGCTCGTCAAGGCGAAGATGACGAGGGCCTAGGAGGCGTTGAGGCCGGAGGCGGAGCAAAGGTGCACTGAGCTGTAGGGCAAGATGACTCAGATGCTATTGCAGACTTGGTTCCAAATCTCATCCAAATAAATCAAAAAAAAAATAATTAATAGCTAATCATTGGAACCCTTGGTGATGATGGGCACATGCTGATAGCTTCCCTTTAAAAAACTTATTTCTTTTAATATATGTCTAGGTTCGGCCTCCTCAACATTATCGTCATACGAAGATGACAACACTGACAACGACAACAACGATAACATATTAAATTACCACAAACCAAACGCTTCTCAGAAACTTCAAAATGTACATTTTATTTTTAACAAACAAAATGTACATTTTAATTAAGAGAGAAAAGTTTCCAGATTTAAATTTACTTCTAAATTGAGAAAGGACAGCTTCCATCGAATCTTGAATAAGTCATCAAATAACATTGTGGTCATCCTACTGGCTAAGCTGGTGACGACATTCTCGATGAATTTTCAGTTGCAAATGAATTTATTCACCAAAACAATAAGTGAAAGAAGATGCCAAACAAGGCCAAAAAATATTCTATATTAGATTGAGAGTGAAAAAAAAAAATCAAGGCCTAGAAAAGATTCCATCGAATCTTGAATAAGTCATCAAATCACATCATGATCATCCTACTAGCTAAACTGGTGACGACATTCTCGACAAATTTTCAATTGCAAATAGATTTATTCACCAAAACAATAAGTGAAAGAAGATGCCAAACAAGGCCAAGAAAGATTCTATATTAGATTGAGAGTGGAAAAAAAAATCAAGGCCTAGAAAAGAAAAGTAAAGCAAAGTAGGCTCTCGGCTTCAAAAATTGAGAGCCTACAAGTAAAGGAATTGAGAGCCTACAAGTAAAGTTTTCTTAAGGGAGAGTTTTTTTTTTTTTTAAATTCCAAATTGATGAATGTCATAATCGAAAAATTACTTAAAGATAGAAAGATGAGCATTTTAGGTTTTACCTTCAAAAAAAAAAAAGAGAACATAGAGAAGCTGTACCTTTGCCTTCCTCTATTTCTCTGTCATATTTCAAATTGGTCATGTTTGCCCATAGCCGCTAGGAAAAAGTACCAAAAAAGTTGCAAGTCTATTACATTTAAATCATTTAATCATAAATCTTTCAATTGAACTAATTTAATCATAAACATTTTTTATATTGGTATCGGTTGAGTCCTTCTATCTAATCTATATATTTATATATAAAACATTGAATATGAATGGCAATTTTATATAGAATGATTAGTGCGTGAATTTTTTTTTTAAATATTTTTCCTTTTTTTTTTCTTTTCCTTCTTTTTTTTTCCTACTATTAAGGGCAAGTAAGGGGCTGATGACCCCTTGGCGAGGGCTATGAAGCAGTCGTTGGCAACTAGATAGGGATTGCAGCCCACCCTCCTAGCTGGGTGAGCACTCGTAGCCTTCATCGATCATGTGCGAGAGCGGCAATGCCTTACCAACCACCGGGCAAGGATTGTGACTCTTGCTTAGTTGCTTACTAGGGACTCATGACCTGACCCTCACTCACAACAAGGCAAAGGGCAGTCATCTAGGGCTAGCGGCTGGTGGTTGGCCCTTTACAATAAAAATGAAAAAGAAAAAAAAAAAGGAAACCTAAGAAAATTTTATAAAAAAAAAAATGTCAACAAAGCAAGACGGCCAACATCTACATTACTAATTTCTAATTTAAATTGACCGAATAGACTCAGTTGGTATCAATATAAAAGTATTTAGAATTGAATTAGTATTAATGTAATATATTTAGAATTTTCTTTTTGGTATTTTTTCCTATCCGTGACTTTGCAAGTACTTGCCATTGTGACACACTCTGCCCTCGCCGTCCAAAGAGCCATCCACAACCGCCATGACCACCGCCATTACTCTCTCTCTCTCTCTCTCTCTCTCTCTCTCATGGTCATTCAGATAAATGGGCTTTCCGCGCTCGTGCTCATGAGTTACCAAAGAGAACTGCTATACTTTATTCGGCTATTCATTCTCCCACACCTTCTGGTGTCGCTTTGTCCTCGCAAAGCAATCCGTCTTTCAATATGGACCAACAAATTCCAAGGATCCACATGATGGCATCCAATTTTATTTTATTTTTATTGAAATTTTCATACATCCTATCGATTTTCTAACTCGAACAATATTGCCCTTGACTTTTAGGATATGTTTATTTTATGCAAAATGAATGATTTGTAAAATATTTTCTGAAAAAAAAATGATCATTTATATCTCTTACAAAAATGTAAAACATTTTGTAGTGACTGATTATTTTAAATGATCATTCTTTGGACCATATTTTTTTTAAATTGTTTATTTTTCGGAAAACAAAGTGGACCATAATCAACTCATTGTCTTCCCGCCAACTCCGGATGAACATTCTGATCAATTTTGGACAGATTTTAGTGCACATGATATGCCCGATAGAGGCTACAATCGTCCAACGAGAAAGCTAAATCCCCAAACTCAACTCCAAGTCCACTAAATTGAACATTTAGGCTTTCTTTGTTTTGTCTCTGTCTTTGTTATGCATGAGCCCCGCCATTATCGACACAAATAGAGAGAGAGAAGGTGGCGTCTAGCTGTGGCGAATTGGGCCGACGGCAGAGGAGATGCATTGAATCGATTAGATCTTACTCATCAATACATGACTTGTATTAGAATTTGTATCAAGAGCAGAAAAAATGACTCGCGAAATACATTAAAAAAAAAAAAAAGAAATAACAACACACATGGTCAGAAGATGAGGAAAGATGACAAACAGCAAATCAAAATAAAAAAATGTATAGTGGAGTTTTATTTCGTGAATTTCGAAATTAGTAATTTTTGTTCAATCTTAGAAATTTAAAATGAAATAAGCATGTCAACATTTTCAACTCACTTATATGAATCACCAAGCATGCGTCCTGCCGACCAAATCTTCTAGCTAATCAAGAGCATTTTTGTTCATAGATTTTTTTTTTCTCATTTCTTCCCTGTTCACCTTCTTCTTCGTCATTAGATATGGAATCTACTAGTAGGGTCATCTTTTCATCCCAAAAAAGTAGTGTCAAACGAAGCGCACGCTCCTCCACTCCCTCGAATGGTAGATCCCTCCCTTCGGACCACACCAGACAAAGACCTTGGCGACAACGATGGCTGGCTACCTCAAATACTTTGGGCTCTTCTACGGTGCGCACGCTTGAAGCAAGGACCCCCATGACTCAGCTAGCTCCGATGCAGCCGGTGAGTCGCCTTAATGGACCGGCATGGCGATGAGCTTTAGGCTGTTCTCGGAGTCGACGCTGAGGACCAAGCTCATCAAGGTGAAGATGGAGAGGGCCAAGGAGGCCTTGAGGCCGGAGGCGAAGCAGAGGCGCGCTGAGCTATAAGGCAAGATGACTCGGATGCTGTTGTAGACTTCGTTGCATATCTCTTTAACACGCTCACTCAAAGCTCAATCTGCCCAAGCTCCTTCAGAAATGACAACATTATTAAGCACTGAAATGTGCTCGAGGCTTCATCTCATCAAGCAACACCTCCTTCGCGAATTCTCCCTGATCCAAGGCACCTTACCAGCTCATCTCACCTTACCATCACTGTCGAACCTGCAATTGAACCCTCTCATTCCGAGTCTCTCTCTTCCGTCTCCTTCTTCGACTTTGATTACCTTCAAAATGAAGATCTCTTTGAGTTCAACGTAGCTCGATCGCCTTCAAGAAAACTGGAGTGAGAGCTTCAGTTTGGAAGTGAAACCTCAGAATCTCGACCTAATCCCTCCCTCGATGAGCTCTAAAATGAAATTATTCTTCAAGTTCGAAGAGAAACTGGTGATATTCATTGAAACGACCTTGAAAATCTGACATTAGAGCAAGAAGCTGTCACTGAAGATCATTTGAATCAAGTATATAGCAAACAAGAATTTGACTTATTTGAATTGCCACATTCACTTTAGATTTATATGTGAAATAAAGTTAACTCCGACCGAATTATTTTTTGAGAAAATAAAAACACTTAGGTTTTTATTTGAAATTTTTTCAAATTATTTTAGAAATGTTTACATTCATAAAATAGATTAATATGAATTGGATCTTGATCAATTTAGTTAAGTTTCGTTTGTCAGTTTGCCCATGTCTATCCCACTCCAAAATATTCCTCGTTGGATTGATCCCCCATGTCACGAGCTTGACTAGGTAAGAGGTCCAAAACTGCGGCCCCCCAAAATCAAGGAAAAGAAGAAGAGAAAACACACTCGCGCCCCCACACAAACCCAACCCCCACGCCCAAAAAAAAAAAAAAAAAAAAAAAACATAAACAAAAAGCCCTCGAAGCCTCCATAAAATCTCCTCGAAAAGGGGTTCCTTCACGACCACACAAGATCCCCTGTCCCGTATCCCACACGTGTCCTGCGGAGCTCCAGCATGCGAGCCGCCGCAGCACAACCAAAATTATTCATGTACAGTGGAGTTTTATTTCGTCGAGATTAATATATCATTTTTTAAAATCCTAGAAATTAGAATTGAAAGAAGCACGCCAACATTTCTAATTCGTTTATATTAATCAATAAGCATGCATAATCAACTAAATTTATATTCGTGCTGCATCTTTCAAAATAGATGAGATTAAAAGTAACCTTAAGTTACAAATGAGAATAAAATAATAATGCAAAGTGTGGATTTTGAGAAAGGATTATGAGAAAAGCTTTACCGAATTAAGAAATTCTCGTGTACCCAAATCATCCATTTACTATTTGATCTTTTGTAGTTTCTATTCATTTGATCATTTAGAATATAAAAATCAATAGTAATGTTTGGACGAAAATTAAAATAGCAGTAGAAGTCCTCTTGAGAACTTCACGCGTCTTTAGTATAATTTGGATACTTCATTCACCAAATATTGTGCACTTCTCGATTTTCTCTTTTCCCAAGAAAAAAAGAGAAAAGAAAAAACGCAAACAATTCCCTTAGAAAGTCAAAACATCCCTTTCCTGTTCAAACCCAATCATTTTAAAATACATAGAAGGACAATCTGAATATGCTTTCTTTGCTATATTAATTATCGATCAACCTTAGGTCAAATTTCAACGGCGCCCGACTTCTTGAATCAAATGCATAAATTTGAAGTATCAACAACCCCTTATTTTCTGGTAAAATCATGGGAAAAATTCAAATATAAGTTTGAAGTACCTTCATTTCTATAAATAAATAAATAAAATTCAAAATTGACTTTATTTCAACTAAGAGCTTGAAATGATAATGTCAATCTTAAAGAAGGGTCTAATCTCGTAGCTGGCCAAATCTTCCGACTTATAAGGGCATTTTTGTCCAAAGATATATATATATTCATTTTTTTTCTTTTATTCGCCATTAACCTTCTTCTTTGTCGACAGATTTAGGATTGAGCAATGTTATCTTTTCATCGCAAAAGCAATGTTGAGTGGGGCGCCCGCACCTCCACCCCTCCAATGGCAGATCAGTCCCCTCGGACCACTCGGCCAGAGACACTGGTGACGACGATGGCTGCCTCAAACATGCCAGGCTCTTCTACGGTGCGTACACTTCGAGCAAGGACCCTCACGACTCGGCTAGCTCTGATGCGGCTGGCGAGTCACTCGATGGACCAGCATGGCAACGAGCTTCGGGCAATTCTCGGAGTCAATGCTGAGGTTCAAGCTCGTCAAGGTGAAGATGACGCGGGCCTAGGAGGCGTTGAGGCCGGAGGAGGAGCAAAGGTGCACTGAGCTGTGGGGCAAGATGACTCAGATGCCATTGCAGACTTGGTTCCAAATCTCTCTAATCCACTCACTCAAAGCTTAATCTTCCCAAGCTCCTTAAAGAATGGCGACATCATTGAGCACTGAAGTGTCCACAAGGCTTCAGGTCATCAAGCAACACCTCTCCGGCGAATTCTCCCTGATCGGAGCCACCTTACTACCTCATATCACCATTGCGGCCGCCACCCCATCCTCCTACTCCATCACTGTCGAACCTGCAATCGAACCCTCTCACACCAAGGGTCTCTCCTCCATCTCCTTCTCCGACTTCGATTGCCTCCCAAATGAAGATCTGTTCGAGTTCGACGTCAACTTGATTGCCTTCGAGTAGAACCAGAGCGAGAGCTTCAGTTTTGAGACGAAACCTCAGAAGCTCGACCTAATCCTTATGATAGCAGCAAATTCAAGCTCATTGATGAGCTCTGAAATGGAATCGCTCTTCGAGTTCAAAGAAAAACCGATAATATTCATTGAAACAACCTTAAAAACCTCACAGTTGAGCAAGATATCGTCATTGAAGATCCTTCAAATCAAGCATGCATCAAATAGGAAGTTGAACAGAGGCGAAGAAGAAAAATTATTGCCTTTGGATGAAAATGTTATTAATCGATTGAATTATTTAGTCAGCTGACGAGATCAGACCCTTATTTGAGATTGTTATATCTTTTCAAATTCATATTTAAAATAAAATCAATTTTGAGCCATCTTTTGATAAAATGAAGACGCTTAAGATTTTTATTTGAAGTTCCTTTTAAAATCGTTTCAGGAATAATTACATTCCTAAATTAGAGTAATATGAACCGTCGCTAGATCGTAGAGCTGTGACTTTCACTTATCAAGTTTGCCCATGTCTATCCCCACTCCCAAGATCCCTCCCGTTGGATCTATCCTTCATGTCACGAATTTGACTTGGTAAAAAGTCCAAACCGCGGCCCCCCAAAATCAAGGAAAGCAAAAGGAGGAAAGACACCACATTTTCCCCGCTGGAAAGAAAAGCCCTCGAAGCCTCCTCAAAATTTCCTCGAAACGGGGTGTTCCTTCACGACCACACAAGAAGAAGATCCCCCCTGTCCCGTATCCCCCACACGCGTCCTGCAGATCTCCAGCATGCGAGCCGCCGCGGCAGCACGGCCGACAGCGTGTACTCGCGCTGTCTCTCGCCACGTGTCGCCCGCCTTACGTGGCGGCGGGATCGAGAAAACCCTAAAATATCGTCCTCCCCCTCCGTCCCTCTGTGCGACCCACGTTGTAAACGCCCTTAAAAAAGCCAATCGAAGAGATAGATTACGCAGCAAAAGCGTCACGGCCCCACCTTTCCGTCGTCCCCCTCCTCGTATATAAATCATATATAAGCGGACGGCAGTATTTAAAACCTCTCGTCCGGGCTTCGTTTCTTTTTGGGCTGTGGAGAAGAATCGCGATGAGCGCAAGCTGGATTCGGGTTGTCTCGGCGCTGCGCGAAGAGCTCGTGTCGCACCACCGCCGCCACCAGGCTCGCTCCTCCCGCTTCCCCTGCTGCTCTTGCCGCCGCCGTTCGTCGCGCGCCGGATCGGGGAATTGATGCTGCGGGGGCGGGGACGTGCCGAAAGCCGAGAGGAGCACCGCGAAAGAGACCGGCCCGTGCCCGTTTCAGACCTTCTCCGAGCTTTCCGACTTCTTCTGTCAGGTGCGACGTCGGTCCTACGATTTTAAGGGTTTTGCTCTTCTCGTGTCTCTGATGTGCGAATTATGATTTCGTTCTGGGATTTCGGAGGAAATAAGAGGGTGCTCAAAACTAGTTCTTCAAAGAATAATGGGCGGCGCTATCCTGCCTAAATGGTAAACACAGATTCGAGCCTGGAGAACATGATTGGTGTCGCGTTTTGCGATTCGTATTTGGTTTTCGATTGCTGAGCAGTGCCTCCGGCGTCGATCTCCGGAACTAGTTTTCCGGCGAACTCGTTGAAGCTTTAGGTTTAGGCCTCTTGCGTAAATTTTCCGATGAATTTTTGGTTTTCTTTTTCTTTTATTTTCCTTATTTATTTTCCATGGCTTTTTTTCTCTATTTTTATTTGATCTCCGAAAGAGATCGAATTGGTCTTCCCAGATATTATTTATTTAGAACTGGGTCGGCGATTTCCTTTGAAAAACATGGCTCGTCTTCGTTAATCACAAGAAGCTGTGCAAACCTAATTTGATAGGGATATCTTGGTTGGATATGCTTGACCCGGACTTTATTTTCCCCTTCTAGTACCGATCTAGTCTGGAACTTCAGACAAAAGCTACACATCGCTTGCACATTTGCACGTTTATATTTTTTATTTTATTTTATTAAAATAATGTTAATTATGCTAATTCAAGTTCCTGTTCAATGTACCTACAGGCAGTGGCGCAATAATTTCCATGTAATTGAACAGAAAAAATGGAGGTCGCTGCTTATCAACCCTACATCGATCCCGACTACGATTCCTTCATCGAAAGGATATATCCCACCAAGTAATCCATGCTCTAATCTATCGTCTTATAATTTGTTTAAATTCATCGTTTGTTTGCTGAATTTGATTATTGAAAAAATCGGTTTATTTGTTAACCTTGATTATAGAAAAGATTGGCTTGTTTGAAGGTGTGTTTATCTTCTTCTTCTTTTTCCTTCCCGCAGGGTTTGCATCGACAACGATACCTGCCGAGACTGCACTCTCGTGAAGGTCAGATTGACAAAAGATATTTCTGTTTCTTTCTATCTTTTTATTATTTTTCTGTATAACTTTTTTCTGCGAAAGAGTAGCGATTATAAAATTAAATCCTTGCTGGTGGATGACGAGATGGTGTCCTTTACATAAAATTATTTTTTAATTCAATCCTGCAAGATCCAAAAGGGTGGTTCTGCTGGGTGAAAGGTCCTGCTCATAGATGTGAAAACGACTGAGGAAGATACCGCGACATTACCCACCATTTAGGGATTAGTCCCGTGGATTAAACTAATTAATTTTTTAATCAAAAGATTCATGGGTGCGGCCGCGGTAATCTGCTTGTTGTTGTTCTTCCATTAACGTTGTTAATTAATTACTTAACAAGATTCCAATTGAACTCCTCGTCTATGGTCGATGAACCATGAGATTCCCACTTGAGAATTAATAATTTTACCGTGATATTTTGCACTATATGTACATTCACATGACGTGTAAAAAGATGGACCTTTCAATTATTTTTTTGTTGGTATTGTAATTAATTTTGGTTTCTTTTCCGGGGGGAACATGCAGGTCGATAGCGCGAACAAGCACGGGATCCTGCTGGAGATGGTCCAGGTCCTGACAGATCTCGACCTTGTCATCTCCAAGTCATACATCTCCTCGGACGGCGGGTGGTTCATGGACGGTCCGTAACACCCTATCACCATCTATTTATTACGTCATCAGCTCCAATAAATAGATCCATATATATATTAGTAAATTTGTTAGGTGTGCCCAACATTAAAAAAAAAACAATATTCATCGATTTAGATGTTCGATTGAAGAAGCTGACCTTTTACGATTTGCATGGCTTGCAGTGTTCCACGTGACGGACCAGCTCGGGAACAAGCTCGTCGACGAGAGCCTCATTCATTACATTGAACAGGTAATATATATATATAATAATCTTTATTTGCTCTTTGCCACATATATAACATAAGTTCTTAAGAGAAATATATTTAGGGAATAATATGTTTGTTATGTCGACCTTAGTAAACTGTGATAAATATTATCTTCTCATCTATGGCAACGATTCAACTTATGGTAGATTTCATTTTCACTGAATTGTTTTTGCACAAGTTTGAGGTTAGAAATGTTTTGTACTTGCTTTTGATGTTTAGTGGAGAGGATATAGCGTGATCCTGTGCATCATTTGGCAGGCTTTGTGTGCGACAAGGCGAGCGGGTCTCACCAAAGAAATACAAGGATCATCGCAAAGGAAGCATTTTGGGCCTCGCCACATGTCCTCCGAGCACACGGTGCTGGAGATGACGGGGACGGACCGACCGGGCTTGCTGTCAGAAATGTCGGCCGTCCTGGCCGAGTTGGCATGCCACATCGCCTCAGCCGTGGCGTGGACCCACCACGATCGGGCCGCATGCATACTCTACGTGGAGGACGGGGTGAGGAGCGGGCCCATTACGGACCCGAGGCGCCTGGCCCAGATAGAGGAGCAGCTGGAGAACGTGGTCGAGGCCCACCACGCCAAGGGGGAGAGGAGGAGCGTGAGGCTGACGGGGCCTATGGCCGGGCAGACGCATGCTGAGCGGCGGCTCCACCAGCTGATGTTTGCCGACATGGACTATGAGCAGTGCCGCTGCTGCGGGCACAGCTGCTGCGGGGGCGGTGGCGGCGGCGGTGGCCGAGGGGGGTACGAGCATAGGAAGGGGTGCGAGGGGGCCCACGTGTCGATCGAGAGCTGGAAAGACAAAGGGTACTCGGTGGTGAACGTCCAGAGCAGGGACAGGCCGAAGCTGTTGTTCGACACGGTGTGCGTCCTGACGGATATGCAGTATGTTGTGTTCCATGCTTCTGTTAGCTCGGAGGGCGCTTTGGCTAACCAGGTATTTTATGCTAAAAGTATATGTTGAGTATACTTCGATTTTTACCCAGTTTGATGCGAATCGTGAAAAAATTCTTGAATGCTCAGTTTGCCATGCTCAAACGGGATAATGTCCCTAAGATTTATATGCACGTCGCAGAAGATTGGATGGTATTTGACGCTAGAAATTATTGTGGGCTTGCCGCTGTGTTAATGTTTAATGAGTTAGTGTCGAATGTTTAAGCTATTGGGCAGAGAAAAGTAACATGCGATGCGAATCATTTGAAACGATACCATCAAAAGGATTGTATGAGTACGTGCCTTCGACAGTTTTGGCTAACAAAAGGATTTGTATGCTTTGCGGGTGTCGTCCAGGAGTATTTCATAAGGCATCGGGACGGCTGCACCCTGGATTCGGAGACTGAGCAGCGCAAACTCACTCAATGCCTTCTGGCCGCAGTCGAGCGCAGAGCGTCGCATGTATGTCCCCAAAGCAACTCTTCTTTCTCATATATGTCTCGTGGGGATTGAATCCTGATTTCTCGTTCCCTTACTTTTGCAGGGATTGAGGTTAGAAGTGAGCACCCAAAACCGGCCGGGCCTGCTCTCGGACGTGACCAGGGTGTTCCGCGAGAACGGCCTATCAATAATGAGGGCCGACGTAGGGATCCGTGGAGAGCGGGCCATCGGTTCGTTCTACGTGACCGAAGCTTCCGGGAACGACGTGAGCCCGAGCACGGTGGAACTGGTGAGGAAAGAGATCGGCGGATCAGTCCTGATCGTGAACAAGTCCTCGGGAGCGAGTACTCCGCAGGGCCCATTGTCGGCTTTGTCGGCAGGCCTCAATGGCAGAAACGGGGATGAGAAGCCGAAGTTGTCGCTCGGAAGCCTTATCTGGTCTCAGCTCGAGCGTTTCTCCAGCAATTTCGGACCGATAAGGTTATGATGTAAGGTAACGTTTGCCATAGACGAGTGTGCTTAGACATGTGCGTTGTAAATAAGGCTTGTAAGCACCTTGTGACTTAGTCAAAGTAGCGATGAGGGTAGCTTCCGTCTCCAGATCTGTAAAATGTCAATGAAATTAGTCTACTCCAGTTCAAAGTTCTCCTGTGCAAGTTTCTGGTGGTCTTTGCAGTTCCACAACTTACTCGTAGCGTTGAAATATAAGAGTTTCGTGCCGACAATGTTTCGTGAAATTCGCCAATTGAAATGCGCAACGTAAGTAATGGTGTAGCGCCGGAGTTTCGCGGCTCGATAGCGAAAGGATTATATTGGGTGACTGCGATGATATGTTTCAAACTATCGATGGCGTGGCATGACTAATGAGAAAGTGACTGACGATTATCGCTTGTTACGTAGAGTCGCATTGATAATGGGTTTTTTCCAAACTCTTTTTTCTTGGTACTTTTACTAGTGCAGTTAGATGAAACGGAGTTGATCGGATATTATTCTCAACACTTCCATCGCGAAAACTTGGCGGAAATATGCATGTCTTATTTCGCATTGTTGACATGTAGACATGAGATCTCAGGTGAATATTTTAAAGATTTGAAGAAAGTAGTGAACTTGCTTCATCACAATACTCTTGACAACCTCTGTTTTTTCTTCATCATAATTGTCTAGAACGTTGAGTTCTTTAACTTAGTATATGCATCAAAAGACTTGTGCCGTGAAAACATTGATTCCCTCAATGGATGAAGTGAGAGTAACCTTATTGCTTTTTTATGATCTTAACAAGAAATACCAATATCGTTGGAATCACTGACGACTTGTCTTTAGAAAATATTTGCATAAAGATAAGAATGACAACATTGACTTGGAAGATGAGACAGAAGATGTACTTTCTTTGTACCGAACTGTCCTCTAGAGAGAAGCTAGTGATATGTCTAGACCGCCAAGGTGTAACAAGTGATATAAAGCCCAAAATGCCTAGGGTGCTCCATCTATTTTGATCACACAAGTGAATGAAGTGAGCTGAATCGCAAATGTAGTATCTAGTTAACCAACAAATAGGCCAACTACAAGAGGAAAACTATGTGGTGGATAAATAAATGAGAAAAACCTAAAGCAAGAACTTTAAATGTTTTCCTATATTTGACTGATCCCAAATGGAACTAAACACCATATTTTTGTTTATATTTTATCACTTCTCTCTAATATGGAATTAAACAACTTAATTGGATGTAATAGTCACTGGCCTAAAATCTACCGTGTTCAAAACCCCTCCGCGCGATCAGAGAGGGCGTCCCTGTGCATGAATAAAAGCAAAACCCTTGCCTTTTGTTTCTTTTTTCCGACAAAGACTTCTTCAACTCCAGAAAATAAACAAATATTTATAAAATATGTGTGCCCCTTGCTTTGTCCTGTAGTGGCAAAGCACGGTGGAGCTTTTTCTCATATCTCTCTTTCTCCTCTCTTTCTTGGTCAAACCTTGGAGAATTATCTCCAACGAGAACAAGGCCCAAGAAAATCCATATTTGCTTTGGATTAATGGGCACATCTGGTTTGAACATCCTCTAAAATTTTGTACGCGACTCAAAACCGAGACACAATTTAATATATGAGATGATTTCTTACTTTACAATTAAATGTAAAGAAAAAAATGGCGAACTAATGAATACAAACAATATATCTTAACCCATCGATAAGCAACTGTGATGGTTCAGGGTTTGCTCCTCATCGTCAAGGTCGCAAGTTCAAATCTCCAGGTGCTAGCATCTTAAGTGGGGGGCCATAATGGTAGGGTTCTGTACTAGTCTCCCCTGAGATATAGGGGCCCGGTCCTTCGGTGCTGTCTAGATATGGGGGCGTGATGGAGTCCTCAGTTACCAATAATAAAAAAAAAATGATAAATCTTATATATTAAATTACTAAAAAAAAGTATTTCATAAATGGAGAATGCTTATTGCTTTCTACCAAGTCGAAGTTTTATCATCAATCCGTCCTATTATCCATCCGCAACTACCTGAGTTTCAACCCAACTTTGACCTTAAAAATTTTGGACAGAATGTCATGAGTTCATATGGAGCAACAAAAATAGCACCAAGGGGTTTGTTCATTGATTGATCCCAACGTGCATGACATCAAGAGGCAGAGAACTCCTAACCTCCTTCGAAGATTCCTTAAAAGAATGCCTTATCTTTCGTGGTCCTCTTTCATTAAATCCTGCCAATGACAACCAATTTCCTAAGAGAGAGCTTCCTAAGTTCGTGATATCTAAGCTCATTTAAAGTCAACCCATATCATCAGTTGAGTCAAAGATAGATCATTCACAAGGAGCACATTTAAATTCAGCAGGCCTCATTAGCAGAAGTGGGGATGAAAAGCGAAGGTCGTCGCTCGGAAGCCTTATCTGGTATCGGCTTGAGCGTTTCTCCAGCAACTTCGGACCAATAAGGTTGTTATGTAAGGTAATGTATGCCATGGACGAGTGTGCTTAGACACGTATTTTGTATATAAGGTTTGTAAACACCTGGTCACTTGGTCTAGTAGCGATATGTTATTCTCTGACAGCGTGAAGGAATTAGCCTCTAAGAGCAGCTTTCGTCTTCAGATCTGTAAAATGTCGATGAAATTAGTCTTACAAGTTCAAAGTTTTCTGTGCAAGTTTCGGGTGGCTTGTGCAGTTCCCCAACTTACCTGATAAGAGTTTCACACTAACCAGGTTTTGCAAAATTTGCCAATTGAAATGCGCGACATAAGGTGACGGGGTTTTATGGGTGAACAACGAAAATATTATATCAGGTAATAGTGATGATATACTTCAAACAATCGATGACATGGCGATGACTAATGAAGGACCGAGGATTATCACTTTTGAAAAGGAAAGGCACATCAGATTCGGTCTCTTGTGCTGCATGTCTTCTCGATTTCACTTTTTATGTAGAGCCGTATTGATAATGGGTTTTCTCCAAGTGAGGACGCTTCGTCCTAGTTCATCAGTCTTGGTGTTCTCGGTACTCTTAATATGGCGCTTGTTGCTCTTCGGTCGGTTCTTAAAGAAGCTTTAGCAGATGTCCCACGTCAGACATAAACATAGTTAGGGCACCTACTACCCTATTGCCAAGGCTTTTCTGTGGAGCATGTCATACATGAAATGGAGTCAAATTGATATCATTCTCAACGCATCCCTGCAAAAAATTTGTGAAAATATTCGCATCTCATTTCGCATTATTGACATGTGAACATGAGATCTTAGATTAACACTTTAAAGATTTGAAAAAAGTAGTCAACATGCTTCACCTCAATACTCTTAACAAGCTCTGCTTTTTCTTCTTCAAAATCCCCCTAGAACGATGAGTTCTTTAACTAACTTATTACATGCATTAAAAAAAATTGTGCCATGAGAGCATCGATTCCTTGACCCTTGGGAAGCTCAATAGACAAAGTGAGAGTAACCTCTTTGTGCTTTTTTATGACCCTAGCAAGAAATAACAAAATCGTTGGGATCACCAATAACTTGTCACTCGAAATATCTATATAAAGGCATAGCACTGGCTTGAAAGATGAGACTAACCATGTGCCTTCTTCAAAGTGAACTATCCTCCATAGAGAAGACTATGATGGTATCTGGACCGCCAATTTGTAACAAAAGAAATGAAGTCCAAAATACTTGAAATGCTCCATCGACTTTGATTGCACAAGCAAATGAATTGCCTTAGTTATGAGATATGAGCTTGATTGTGAATGCAGCTATTCAGTCAACCATCACATAGATGGTTCATTTGTTTTCTTTCTAAGGAGTGCAAATAGAATGAAAAAGACTTAAAATAATAGACTCAATATGATGAAATTTCAAATGTTACATTTGTTCCATAGATTCTAGATGAAGCTAAATACCATATTCTTGCTTAATTTTATCGTTCCTCCCCAATGTGAAACTAAGCAACTCAATTGGATGTAAAACTCACTGCATAAAATCTACCATGTTCAAAACTCCTCCGTGCGATCAAAGTGGGTGTCTTCTGTTAATGAATATGAGCAAAACCCTTGCCTTCTGTTTCTTTCTCCGACAAAGACTTCCCTATCCCCATAAAATATGTGTGCCCCTTGTTTTGTCCTGTAGTGGCAGAGTCCAGTGGAGCTTTTTCTCATATTTCTCTTTCTTGGTCAAATGTTGGAGAATTATCTCCAACAAAAACAACGCCCAAGAAAATCCATATTTGCTTTGGGTTAATGGGCACGCCTGATTTTCAACCAAAAAAAAAAAAAAAACTCAGGATTTCGTACGCGGCTCAAAATCGGGACAAAATATATAAATTAAGATAATTCCTTACTCTACAATAAAATGTAAAAAATGACAAACGAATGAACACAAGCAAAATATCTCATGCATTAAATGACTGAAGAAAAGTATCTCATGAATAAATAATACTTATCACTTTGTATCATGTTGAAGTTTTATCATCAACTAACTGAGTTACGGCCCAACTTTGGCCTAAAAAAATTTCAGACAAAATGTCATAGAGTTCATGCAGCAACAAAAATGGCACCAAGGGGTTTGCTCATTGATTGACCCCAACATGCATGATTTCTTTCGTGGTTCCTCATTCATCAAATCCTGCCAAAGACAACCAATTTCTTAAGGGAGTGCTTCCTAAGTTTGCGATATGTAAGCTCGCTTAAATTCAACTCATATCATCCATTCAGTTTAAGATAAAACATTCACAAGGAGACTAAAGATTTTAGAAGTAATTTACATTCTTGTGTTCGCTTTTTTCAAATCGTTCTGCTCTGCTTGTCAATAAGAGCTCTTAATATTGCACAATAATAGTGGTTTAATTAGCTGATTAGTATTGTAATCATGACGAGTTAAGAGAAAATTACTCTCCGTAAGTGACTTCAACCACTGTTTATTAATATACTAACTTGAGGATGAATGGCCATTTAATGGATAATTCCTCTTTTATTCCTTCGTTATAAAGTAAAGATCGAATAAAGCTGGAAGCATAGTCAATAACGCAAGAAAATAAGAAAAAGCAAAAGTGGCAGTTCCTTCCCATTAACCCATCGAATCTTCTTCTGTGAAGGCTGTCACGCCTCCCTTATCATTGCTTATCCAAAAGGAAAGAATATGATTTGAGACGTTCAAGATGTTTTCGTTTGATGTTTATTGTCCAGAATAATTGATCGGATCCGTCTTGCAATATTCACTGCATTCTCGCAGGGCATTCGTTATTTTATTAGCATAGAGGTTGCATGTAAACATAAATCCCAAGTATAAAACTGTATGTAGTATTAAATCTTGTGTCAATTATGATGTAACTATTGATAGTGCCATACCGAATAGTAAATACGCTAGTGGTGGCTTGTGATCTAGAAGATTGTGGATATAGAAGACATTGATACTGATGAATTATGTGATCCCGGTATTCATCGTACAAGCCCCATTTAAGGTTGTAGATCCAACTGAAATGAGCCATCAACAACCAAACAATGGCAAGATACTCTCCACCTTTGCTCAGCACGTGCACATGTACCTCTCCTTTAATGTGAATTGTTGCAGATGATAGCATCTCAACCTACACTTCGCTTATCACCTTCCACTTCATTTCTCCAAGTCTCTCCATCTTTAGGGCCAAATTGATCACCTCGTTGAGGAGAGATCTCGAAAGGAAGGTTCCCAAACGAACCTCAAACAAAGTCTTGCATAGCCTCTTCACATCTTTGATCGAAGCTTCATGGATGAGGACCTCTAGCTCGAGCAATGCCTCTACTGATTTCATTTGACAATGTCCGTCACAGCAAACAACACATTAGGCTGGCTAAGTAAAAGATATAATATGTAGTCAGAAAGGATATTGCTAATATCCATTTCATTATTTTCTGGCTAGGAGGCTCATAAATTGTTTCTCTGTCATACCATATTTTAGTAGTAATATGTCACATTATAATATTGTCGTCATAATTAGCCTTGGTAACATACACAAAAAGATCGCCGCAAATTTCTCTTGGTCTACTCTTGAGAAACATATCACCTCTAGGTACTCTTGACACATTGAGTTAGAAGAAATGACACATTAATATGGAGATCGTAGCTCTCTAATCGCTTCTTTTGCTGTTGCACAATCCTCTCCTAAGGAAGCTTTAACACGCGCCACCTCTAACGTGAATATTCTAGGAACAAGTTACTCAAATCGAGGCCTGTTTTGAAATAAGTAGAAATCCTATTTTAGAACATATGGTGGACACAATACCTCCCAGTGACTCTATGATCGTGCCTACTTAGAATTTTATTACCTATAAACTCAGAAAAAAGATTCAACATTGGACATGGATATGCTAAGGTCGGCAGTTGTAAGGAATGACTGAGACTACCTCCAGCAAGAGCAAAGTCTGCTGCTGTTAATAGCACGGAGTTAGACCCGATTTGGTCTGGAACCTACTTGATTTGACTCAAGGACATCCATAGCCAGCAAAATATATTGGGGTGCTTAAAAGAGGCATTTTTGGGCGTCCTAAGTCACGGAGCGGATGTCTGGAGTGAAACACCGAAGTCTGGAGGCAAGATCAGGTGTTCGAGACTAAGAGACCGGAGATTGGGATACACTTGTGAGTGAGTGTGAATGGGCAATTTTAGTTTTCTCTTCGCCGAATGTGGTCTCTTGTTGATCTCTATCCCTCGTAGAATTCTCCTCTGGCTAAGCAAACAGTTTCCAAACGTAGAGATTTCTGAGTTTGTGATTTGCAAATTCATTTAGATTCCACTCATCTCCTCCGCTCGATAAAAAGATAGATCGTCCACAAAGAGACTAAGAAGTTCAGAAGTAAAGTCATTCTCCTGGTGGCTTTTCACAAATGTTCCGCTCTGCTTGTCGAGGCGAGCAGTTAATGTCATATGTCGATGATGGAAAAGAAAGGGAGAGAAGGTCCGACGCAATGCTTTCCTCCCTCCCCTGTCAATCTCCGTTTTCTTCTCTTTTATTACTTCATTATCAAATAAAAGGCAAATAAAGCTGAAAGCATAATAATAACTAAGGAAAGAAAATTAAAAAACAAAAGTGGCAGTTCATTGGCATCAACCCATCGAATCTTTCTCCTCCACACCATCCCCCCCTGGCGAAAGCTGTTACGCCTAGAGTTCGTATTCCATGTTCACAATCGTCCACTCTCTATTCGTCGGACTAACATAGAGTATGGCGCTCTCGTAAATTTTCGTGAGATAATATTCTAAGCCATATGGAACGGAAAACAACAGATATTAAAAAAAAGGGATGATGTCCCAATGCCTATCACATTTATATATTCTTTTCGATCTCTCGAAAGCACTCAGATAAAAGGTTGCAAGTAGAGATGGATTCTGACTACCTTTGAAATATTAATGGGGTATGTAAAGCCGCGTAAGTATCATCAGTGTTAGGCTTTACTTCACATGGTGTGAACCGAGGCTTCCTCAAGTCATTTGTGGAAATGAATTGTAGCACTTGATTTTAGCAATAGTCCAATAGGAGAAAACGATCATGAATAGAGATATCACATTAAGAGCAATCCTTCCAAAAATTAGGAAATAGGTAATTTCCACATTGAGATTGAGGTACCATGCTTGTTCAATCGATCGAATGGGATGAAAGCCATCACTCAATCAATAAAGGCTGCAAAGTAAAAAACACAATTTCACTTGAAAAGTATTGCCATGCTTTTGGGTGGAGCACCTTATACATGAAATGAAGTTTGAATGATATTACCCTCAACGCATCCACTAAAAAATTTTGCTGAAATATTCAGGGCTCATTTCGCATTGTTGACATGTTAACATGAGATCTCCGATCAACATCTTAAAGATTTGAAAAATGTATTAATCATGCTTCACTACAACGCTATTGACAAGCTTTGCTTCTTCTTCATTGGAATGTATATCCCTAAAATGCTAAGTTCTTTAACCCATTGGTTATATGCATCAAAAGACTTAAGCCTAAATCCACAGTATTTAAAAACAAAGAACTCAATTAGATGTAATATTCCCAGCACAAAATCTACGGCGTTCAAAGCTCCTTCGTTCGATCGCAGAGGGCGTCACCGTGCGTGCCCTTTCTGTTCTTGCTCCGCCGTGCGACTTCAGCAAGAGAAAGAGAGAGGAATAAAAGCAAAAACCTTTTTTTTTTTTCCCTTTCTCTGACCGACAAAGACTTCTCTACCGCTCATAAAATAAATATAGACATTTATAAAATATGTGTGCCCCTTATTTTGTCCTGTAGTGACTGGGTCCCGGTGAAGCTTTTTCTCATATTACTCTTTCTTGTTCAAACTTGGATGACTATCTCCGACAAAAACCAGACCGGTATTTTGGTTTGGATTACAGGGGCACCCCTGATTTTGAGCAAACCAGAAAATACTGTAGGATTTCGTATGTGGCCCAAACTCATAATACAATTTAACACTTGAGATGATTCTCTACTTTACAATAAAATATACAGAGGAAAAATCAATGAACACCATTAAGATATCTTATGTATTAAATGACGGAAGAAAAGTATCTCGTGTTTAGAAATGTTTAATTATTTCAGTTATGTTGATGTTTTATCATTTATAATTTCAAAGAGTGTCATGAGTTCAAGCAACAAAAATGGCACCTGGAGGTTTGTCCATTGATTGACCCTAGGGTTAATACCTTGAAAAATCCTAAACTGGTGCACATGTGACAAATTTACCCAAAACTATTTTTTTGACTGTGAAAACCTCTAAACTAATACATTTACCCCGACTAACCATAAAAAACTATAAACTGGTATATATATGACAAATTTACCCAAAAACTAATTTATTTTACCGCAAAAAACCAAAAATTGGTAAATTTATGAAAAATATACCCTCCACTAAATTGGATTAATACCACATAAAAATCACAAAAATTGTAAACGTAAAATCCCAAATTGGTATACCGGTCAACTGTCACGTGTCATTTAATTTAATAATTTGATACTAAAATTTAATGAAAACTAACATAGGGTAAATTTGTCACAAGTGTACTAGTTTGGGATAAATTTTTCAAAAGTATATCAGTTTGGGGTTTTTTGTGATTAAAAAAATGATTTTGGGTAAATTTGTCACAAGTGTACCAGTTTGGGGTTTTTCAGAATATTAACCGTTGATCGTAATGGGCCTAACATCAAGAAGAGGTAGAGAACTCCCAAACCAAACTTCGAGGATTCCTTAAAAGAATGCTTTTATCTTTCACGGTTCTTTGTTCATCAAATCCAGCTAATGACAGCCAATTTCCTAACGGACAGCTTCCTCAGTTCGCGATACGTAAGTTAACCGAAATTCAACTCATATTATCAGTTGAGTTAAATCATTCACAAGGAAACTATGAAGTCTAGAAGTAATTACATTCTGCTTATCATTGCTTATCCAAAAGGAAATAGTACAATTTGAGATATTCAAGAAGTCTATTTGGTAGAAAAAAGTCCATGTTTTCGTCTGATGTATATTGTCCAGAACAACTAAAACAACTGATCAGATCCTTCGGGCAATATTCACAATTCAGTTTCCACAATATTTGCTCGCTAAGCCTACTGCTGCTGCAACACTATTGCCGCATCTCACGCCAAGCCTTCGTCACTGCCCAGACTTCCTCAACCTTCCACCGGCACTGATCCAGCCACGATCGTAGCTCTTCCAGGTGTACTAGGAGAACTCCAGAGGTTTCCGACAGCTTTCCGACATATCCTCAGTCTCCCAACGAGCAACACCAATGAGATCTCTAGTCCCAGACGTTCGTTGAATGAAAATGCAGCCTTGCCAGTCCTATTGAATCAACGCCACTGCCTTGCCGCCCGAGCATCTCCAGCACTCCCTGCAGACCCTCCGTCGCGCTTGGCCAACACCCATTGTGTCACCGCTATGTGTAAATCTCTCTTTGCAGGTTTCTCGGTGTTTCTGCGAACAATTAGCAGCGCCTTCAGTGAATTCCGGACATGTTCAGTGCGCTCCCTTGGTGGTTTTTCGTGATCTAATATCCTTACCACGTTGTCCGACCCGCCTAAATAGCTCCATGGCGCTCCCACAGTATCTGTTGCGTCCAATGCTTGCGTTATTGTTCGTCCCTTATCGGAATACAACCCCACTTCTTTGCAGGATTCCAGCACGATGGCATTAGGCTTTGCTTCACATGTGGTGAATCAAGTCTTCCTCAAGTCATCTTTGGAAATGAATTGTAACACTTGATTTCAGCAATAGTCTAATCAGAGAAAATGAGCATGGATAGAGTTATCACATCAAGAGCAATTCTTCTAAAAAGAAGGAAATAAGTAATTCCCACGTTGAGTTTGAGCAACCGATGTTTGTTCAAACAACAGAAAATGACAAAAGCCTTTGCTCAATCAGTGAAGGCTATGAAGCAGAAAATGCAGGTCCACTTGGTATGTATTGCCCATGGTTGTGTAAAGCACCTCATAAATGAAATGAAGTTCGATTAATGTCACTGTCAATGCATCCATTGCAGAAACTATGCAGAAATATTTATGGTTCATTTGCATTGTTGACATGTGAACATGAGATCTCCAATGAATACTTTAAAGATTTGAAAAAAAAAAATAGTAAGTATGCTTCACCACAATGCTCTTAGCAAGCTCTTATTTTTTTGACCAAAACAACCCTCCCCTAGAAAGTTGAGCTCTTCAACCAATTTATTATATGCATCAAAAGACTTGTGTCGTGAGAGCATTGATTCCTTCAGCCTCAGGAAGCTTGATAGATGAAGTGCGAGTGACCTCTCTGCATTCTTTATGACCCTAGAAAGAAACACTAGCACCATTGAAATCATCAGTAACTTGTCATTGAAAAATATCTTCACAAAAACATAGATGGTGGCACTAGCTTGGAAGATGAAACTAAGTAGATGGATGCTCCGAAGCGAATTGTCCTCCAAAGAGAAGGCAGTGATGGTGTTTGGACCACCAAGGTATAACAAGGGAAATGAGGCCCAAAATGCTTGAAGTGTTCCATCTACTTCAAGTGCATAAGAGAATGAATTGCCTTGGTTATAAGAGATGAGTCCAATTGCGAATGCAACTACCCATTCAGCCATCAAATAGGCCAACTATAAGGGCAAAACTATGTAGTGGCTCGTTGTTTTCTTTCTAAGGGGTGCAAATAAAGTGAGGAAGACCTAAAACAAAATGCTTAACATGACGAAATCTTGGATATTCCATTTGCTCCATAGCTTTCACATGAAACTAAATGCCATGTTTTTGCTTAATTTTATTGACCTTCTCTAATATAATATTGGGTACAAAAAATCTACAGGAGGAATAGAGGGGAATATATACATACATGTTGAGAAGATTCCTTGTTTTTACATGCATTTATACATGTGGAGATGGCTCCTTGCTTGTACATGTATATGTAGATGTTGATGTTATAAAATTAAAGCAAAATTTGACAAAATCTTACAATCAAATCAGTAAGAAATCATCAAAGAAATAAATAACGAACAAGAATGACACGAGATTTATGTATTTTGCTCCAATTGTTAGTACATATTCCATAAGGAGAGTCAATAATCAATGATCCACTCTAACTGGAGAATCAAAACCACAATGCTCACAAATTCAAGTGTTTCCTGCACTCAATTGGAAGAAAGATTCACAACACAAATTCTACCATGTTCAAAACTCCTCCATGCGATCGAAGAGGGCGCCACTGTGCGTGCCCTTTTTGTCTTCGCCGTTCGTCCTTTTACTCGGAGTTCCTTGTGCGCTTCATCAGGAGAGAGAAATAAAAGCAAAACCCTTGCCTTTTTGTTTCTTTCTCCTAAAGAGACTTCTCTGAATCCATAAAATAAACATAAATATTATAAAATATGTGTGCCCCTTATTTTGTCCTGTAGTGGCAGAGTCCAATGGAGCTTTTAATCAGATTTCTCTTTTTTGGTCAAACCTTGGAGAACCATCTCCAACAATAACCAGGCCCAAGTAAATCCACATTTGCTTTGGATTAATGGGCACACCTGATTTTGAGCAAACCGAAGAATGTGGCTCAAACTCGTGATACAATTTAATACTTGAGATGATTCTTTGCTTTACAATAAAATATAAAGAAGGAAAACCAATAAACACAACTAAGGTATCTCATGCATCGAATGGTAAGAAAAATATTTCATGAATAAAGAATACTTATCATGTTTTGCCGATTGATGTTTTTATTATCAAATTGGTCCTATCTCAATTTTATATGCATACCCATATGTAATTACTTGAATTTCACCTAATTGTTGCCTTTAAAATTTCAAACGGACTATCAGAGTGCATGGAGCAACAAAAATGGCACCAAGGGGTTTGTTCAGTGATTGACCCTAACGTGCATGGCCTCAAGAAGAGGCAGAGAACTCCTAGCCTAACTTCGAAGATTCCTGAAAGAACGCTTTATCTTTCATAGTTTTTCATTCATCAAACCCTGCCAATAACCGCTTATCTTCTAACGGATAACTTCGTAAGTTTGCAATACGTAAGCTCATTTAAATTCAACTCGAATCATAAATTGAGTTAAAAATTAATCATTCAGAAGAGACTAAACAATTTAGAAGTAATTACATTCTCGTTTATCATTGCTTGCCCAAAAGGAAATTATACGATTTGTGATGTTCAAGATGTCTATTGGTTAGAGAAAAGTCCTTTCGTTGGACTCAAAATTAAGCATGTTTTCATCTGATGTTTATTGTCCAGAACAATTGATCAGATCCTTCGGGCAATATTCACGATTCGGTCTCCACGATATTCGCTTGCCAGACCTTACTGCTGCTGCGACACTACTGCCGCATCTTGTGCCAAGCCTTCATCGCTGCCCCGACATCATCAACCTTCCACCTGCACTGGGAGAGCCACGATCGCAGCTCTTCTAGGTGTCCTGGGTGAACTCCCGCAGAGGTTTCCGGAAGCTTTCAAATGTATCCTCAGTCTCCCAGAGAACTATGGAGGCCATACCAACGACATCTCTAGTCCGAAATGTTCGTTGAGCGAAACTGCAGCCTTGCCATTCCTGTTCAATCAACGCCGCGCCACTGCCTTGCTGCCCCCATCATCTCCAGGCCTCCCAGTGATGCATCCATCGCGCTTCGTCAATACCCATCGTGTCACAGCTGTCTAAATCTCTATTGCAGTATCTATTGTGTCCAATGCTTGCCGGACATGTTCAGTATGCTTCCGTGGTGATTTTTTCCGACCAGTCCAAATAGCTCCATGGCGCTCCCACAGTATCTATCGCATCCAATGCTTGCCTTGTTGTTCGCCCCTTACCGAAATACATCCCTGCTCCTTCACGGGTCAAGCTCGAAGCGTTTGATCGAAGTCTGAACTGGGTTATTACCTAAACTAAGCCCAATTCGAATACAAGATCGTCTAAGTTGAGATTATTTGATTCCAACACAATGGCATTAGGCTTTCCTTCACATGTGCTGAATCGGGTCTTCCTCAAGTTATCCTTGGAAATGAATTGTAGCACTTGATTTCGGCAAGTCTTATTGGAGAAAACGAGCATGAATAAAGCTATCATATCAAGAGCCGTCCTTATGAAAAGAAAGAAATAAGTAATTTCCACATTGACTTTGAGGAACCGATGTTTGTTCAAACAATAGAGAATGAGGAAAGCCATGACGCAATCAGTAAAGGCTATGGAGTAGAAAATGTAGCTCCAATAGAATGTATTGCCCACACTTTCATGTGAGGCACCTCGTACATGAAATGGAGTTCGACTAATATCACTCTTAAAGCATTTATTGTAGAAACTTTGCAGAATTGTTAACGGCTCATTTCACATTGTTGACTTGTGAACATGAGATCTCTAATGAACGCTTTAAAGATTTGAAAAAAAAAAGCAATAAACATACTTCACCACAATGCTCTCAGTAAGCTCTGATTTTTCTTCATCAGAATGACCATCCCCTAGAAAATTGAGTTATTTTACTAACTTATTATATGCATCAAAAGACTTGTGTCATGAGAATATTGATTCCTTGAATCTTGGGAAGCTCGATAGATGAAGTGCAAGTAACCTCTCTGTATTTTTTATGACCCTAGCAACACCAACATCATTAGAATTATCAGCAACTTGTCATTGAGAAATATCTACACAAAGACATAGATGGTGGCACCGACTTGGAAGAAGAAACTAAGCACATGGCTTCTCCAAAGTGAGTCCTCCAATGAGAAGGCAATGATGGTGTCTGGACTACCAAGGTATAATAAGAGAAATAAGGTCTCGAATGCTTGAAGGGTTCCATCTACTTCAAATGCACAAGCGAATGAATTGCCTTGGTTATAAGAGAGGAGTCCTATTGCGATTGCATCTACCCAATCAACCATCAAATAGGCCAACCGTAAGAGGAAAACTATGTGGTGGTTCATTGTTTTCTTTCTAAGGGATGCAAATAAAATGAGAGAAACCTAAAGCAAAATGCTCAATATGACAAAGTCTTGAATGTTCCATTTGTTCTATAGCTTCCACTTGAAACTAAATTCCATGTTTTTGTTTAATTTTATGAACCATCTCTAATATAACTTTGGGTACAAAAAATCTATGGGAGGAATAGTGAGGAATGTATATGTACAAGTTAAGAAGATTCCTTGTTTTTACTTGTATTTATATATGTTGAGATTGTTCCTTGCTTGTACATGTATATGTAGATATTGATGTTGTAAAATTAAAGCAAAAATTGAAAAAATCTCGCAATTCAATCAATATGAAATTACCAAAGAAATAAGTTATAAACAATAATGATACAAGAGATTTGCATGTTTCATTTCGAATGTTAATACATATTACATAAAGATAGTTAATGACAAATAATCCACTTTAACTAGAAAATCAGATTTACAATGCTCAAAAGTTTGATGGGTCGTAGTTCGGGAGGAAGAACTGGTAGTAAACATAAACCATCCATTCCGATTCTATACTTGTTTGAAGAAAATGCTTAGCAAATTCCACGCGTCTAACCAAAAAATCATTTCTTCTTCCAATTTTGTGATCTTCCCATTCATTACCCATGAGTCTTTCTTCTCCTAATTAGTGTTTCCACACTCAATCGGATTAAAAACTCACAACATAACTTCTACCTCGTTCAAAGCTCCTCCATCCGATCAAAGAGGGCGTCACCGTGCGTGCCCTTTCTGTTTTGCTGTTCATCCTTTTTCCTGGAGCTCACCATGCGCTTCAGCACGTGAGCGGAATAAAAGCAAAACCCTCGCTTTTTTGTTTCTTTCTCTTATGAAGACTTCTCTAACCCCATAAAATAAACATAAGCTTTTATAAAATATGTGTGCCCCTCATTTTGTCCTGTAGTGGCAGCGTCCGGTGGAGCTTTTTTCTCAGATTTCTCCTTCTTGGTCAAACCTTAGAGAGATACGTCCAACAAAAACCAGGCCCAAGAAAATCCAGATTTGCTTTGGATTAATGGGCACACATGATTTTGAACAAACCAAAAAATCATTTAGGATTTCAAGCCGACTCAAATTGGTGACATAATGTAATAGTTGAGATGATTCTTTGCTTTACAATAAAATGTAAAATGAGACAATCATGATCGCATGCATTAAATGACAGAAGAAAAGTATCTCATGAATGAAGAATGCTCATCGCTTTTTGCTAAATTGTTGTTTATCATAAATTGGTCCTATCTCAGTTTTACTTGCATATCCATATATAATTATCTGGGCGACTTGACTGTTGCCTTTAAAAGTTCAAACAGACTATCATGAGTTAATGGGGCAACAAAAATGGCACCAAGGGGTTTGTTCATTGATTGGCCTTAACGTGCATGGCATCAAGAAGAGGTAGGGAACATCTATCCTAAACTTCGAAGTTTCCTTAAAAAAAATGCTTATCTTTCATGGTTTCTCGCTTATCAAAACCTGCCAATGACAACCAATTTTCTAACAGAGAGCTTCTTAAGTTCATGATATGTATGCTCATTTAAATTCAATCATCGGTTGAGTTAACGATAAATCATTCAGAAGGAGACTAAAAGTTTCGAAGTAGTTACATTCTCGCTTATCATTGCTTATCCAAAAGGAAAGAATATGATTTGAGATGTTCAAGATATCTATTTGATAGAGAAAAGTCCTTTCATTGGACTCAAAATTGAAGTACGTTTTTGTCCGATGTTTTTTGTCCAGAACAGTTGATCAGATACTTCGGGCAATATTCGCTACATTCTCTCGGGTATTCATTATTTTATTAGCATAGGGATTACATGTAAAGTCGCAAACCTAGAAATAGAATGTACTACTAAATCTTGTATAGATTATTATTTAGCCGTCAAAATACAGCTTCTACCCCAAAATACGACAAAGATTCACATTTTATTTGTAAGCATACCAAAAAAAAAAAAAAAAAAAAGAATGGATTGATCGTCAATGCCATACCAAATCATATATACGCTAGTGAGGACTTGTGATTTAGAAGATTATGCAAATAGCATACTTTGATAGTGACGAAATATGTCATATTGGTATTTACAATCCAAGCCCCATTCAGGTCGTAGGTACCAACCGAAAAGAGCCATCAATAACCAAAAAAGGCAAGAAGTTCTCCACCATTACAAAGCACCTACACTTGTACTTCTCCCTTAATGTGAATTGATGCATATGACAACACCTCAATCCACACCCCGTTCATCACCTTTCACTTCATTTTCTCGAGGCTTTCCATCCTATGTGCATATCGATCACCTCGTTCAGCGGCGATCTCGAACTGGAGGTTCCAGAACGACCCTCCACATTATTAACGCATCCTTATCGATGAGGATATAGAGTTCTTGTAACTTCTCTGCACGTCATTTGGGCAATGCCTCCCAATAGCGGAAACCACTTTCAGTTGATTATTTAAAAGATACAACATGTAATCGAAAAGGATCTTGCTAAATTCCATTACTCATTTCAAGTTGTGAGACCCATAAATTGTTTCTCTTTGTTGTACCACATTTCAGTAGCAACATGCCATATTATAATACTATTGTCGTAATTAGTCTCAATGACTTACAGTTATTGAAACCTAAATTTTGGCAATCAATTTAGTCACTTATCACATAAGACAACAAGGACATCGCATAACTTTGCATTTGGACAGTAGAGACATCAAGGCATACGGTGACTTTTCATGTTGTGATTCTTTCAATTTACGGCCAAGTGAGCACATGCTAAATTAAAGAACAAGGCAAGGATACCAGGGATAATAAGCCGGCCAGTTCTTTCTGCTATTAAAGATGCACATCAAGCTTGAAGTGGCAAGTAATTCTCGGCCAGAAGAAAAGTAGTGACAGAAGAATGCCTAATTCACACATGTGGAATAAGGATATCGGAAAGAAATCAAGAGGGGGAATGGTCCACACTCAAAAGATATATAGAGACAAACATAGAGAAAATGGGAAGGAGGAGGTTTCTTAAAAAAAGTGTTGTAAATTAATTGGCGTCGCAGCGGAAACGGATCGGAATTTTGCAATTATGTCGGGAGCTATAGAAATCGATTGAAATAAAACGAGGAACAATGAAAGGACTGGACACCAGAAATTTAAGTGGTTCGGTCCGAATGCCGAAACCTACGTCCACGGGGAGAGCCAGCAAATCAATCCACTATAAATCGGAGAATTACAGGATTACAATCACACATGCACTCAAGTGTTTCCCAGCCCTACTTTATACCCGATACCCACAGTGTTTAACAACTCAACTCACTCACTAGACTCAACTTCCGCACAAACCTCTCGGAGCTCAAGCTTCTCACTCTCTCTCGAGCTCTTTTCTCTCGCTCTCTCTCGAGCTCTTTTCTGTTTTGCTCTACTTGCATCTTCGAACGTCTTCTCCTTATATAGGGAGAACGGCAGAGGACAAGACAAAATAAATAAATGGCCTCATTAAATGTTGCAGCGCAGGCGCCCACAAGACAAGTCGCAATCGGCACCGAACGCCCACCATATATTTCGGGCATGCATGCAGATCATGCATGTGCATGGGCAAGCATTTAATGAGGCGGCAGAGATGAGGGATAATTGTCAGAAACGTGTGCCATTGATCCGTGAAGATAACCGTGAGCTGAGGTGGGCGGCCGTCTTCGAATTTCTTCTTCATGGAGAGAAGCAAGCGTATGACCATGTGCACTGACACACCTAGAATAGCTTCTGCCTTCTCTCTTTATTTATTCTGCCATCCCTCTTTCTTTATCAATAAAATAACAAGAGAAACCCACGAAAGAGAAACCGTGAAAGGAAGGGAATTCGGCGCCTACAAGTGTTGACCAATTTTCTACGTGCATGGCCATGTGCATGCAGCAGGTGGTGGCTTCTTTATTTAATATAGAATATTGTTGATCCCTTCCTTTGCTTGCATGCTTGAAAAAATAAAACCCCATGCTGCTTTTGGCTTCTTCCTTCTACGCGTACGCACGAAGAGATGGGATTAATGCCGGAACAAGAAAATTCGAAGACATCACAAAGTCTCCCTTGAACTTTGTTATTTGGCCAAACTTATGCGTATTAATCTAATGGGCTCAAACTTGAGATATAATATAACAATTCTCCACCTTGGCTCAACGTTTGAGGCCAAGTTATAGTGATTATTTTCCATGCTCGACTCTCCCAACGCCCCGATGGGCGCTCAAACTCTACAAACGCCAATCGAGCTCATACAGAGCTCGAGCTTTGCTGAAGGAACATGCTTCGTCATCATATCTGCTGGGTTCTCCGCCGTTGCTATTTTCTTCACAACAATTTTACCCTTCGCGATGACATCTCGGATGAAATGATATCTGATGTCGATATATTTTGTTCGCTCATGATATATTGGATTATAAGCCAAATATATCGCACCTTGATTGTCACAGTGTATAGTGACACTTTTCTGCTCCAGTCCAAGGTCCGAGAGCAAACCCCTTAGCCATATCGACTCCTTTGCAACAAAGGTTAGTGCCATGTACTCCGCCTCAGTCGAAGACAATGCAACATCATCTTGTAAAGACGCTTTCCAACTTATTACACCACCTGCAAGTGTAAACACGTACCCTGCTAGCGATCTGCGATCATCCAAGTTACCGGCGTGATCTGAATCCACGTACCCTGTGGTCTCATTGCCATTGACGTTCCTCCGATACATAATGCCGACGTCTGCTGTCCCCTTTAGATATCTGAGGATCCATTTCACGGCTTCCCAATGAGCCTTGCCTGGGTGCTTCATGTAACGGCTGACAACACTTACAGCCTGTGAAATGTCAGGTTTAGTACATACCACGGCATACATAATACTACCCACTGCACTAGAATAAGGAACACGGGACATGTGTTCCTCCTCCTCCTCAGTTTGCGGTGATAACTTTTCTAAAAGTTTGAAATGTGCAGCTAAAGGAGTACTTACAGATTTTGCTGACTGCATATTAAAACGTGCCACGATCTTCTCAATATATTTCTTTTGAGACAAATGCAACGTTCCTGCAGCTTTGTCACGCAAAATTTCCATACCCAATATTTTCTTAGCAGCACCTAATTCTTTCATTTCAAACTCAGCACTCAACTGCCGCTTCAACACATCAATATCAGACATATGTTTAGCTGCTATTAACATGTCATCAACATATAATAGCAAATAAATCAAAGACCCATCCTCCAATCTCCTAAAATAAACACAACTATCAAATTGACTTTTCGAATAATCTTGACTAGTCATGAAAGCATCAAAACGCTTATACCATTGTCTAGGAGATTGTTTCAATCCATACAAGGATTTCTTCAATAAGCAAACATGGTCTTCCTTACCTGGAATAGCAAATCCATCAGTAGCTTCATGTAAATTTGTTCCTCCAATTCACCATGAAGAAATGCCGTTTTCACATCTAGTTGCTCCAGCTCAAGATCCGTGCAACAACTAATGCAAGTAATACACGAATAGAGGTATGCCTTACCACGGGGAGAAAACACCTCATTATAGTCGATGCTCTCTCGCTACGTATACCCCTTCGCAACAAGTCTTGCCTTGAACCTGGCTGCCTCTACACCGGGAATGCCTTCTTTCTGTTTGTAGACCCATTTGCATCCGACAAATTTCTGACTTTTGGGTACTTTGACCAACTCCCATGTCTGATTTCGATAGAGTGATTCTATTTCTTCACTCATAGCATCTAGCCACTGTGATGACTCAGCACTAGCCATCGCCTCAGAATAGGATGAAGGCTCATCCATCTCCACCTCATCACCTACAGTTAATGCATATGCAATATCAGAATAACCATAACGTACCGGTGGTTTAATTTGCCTTCTTTGTCTGCCCGTGGCTATGTTGTGTTGTGGCTCTGCTGGTTGTTCAGTATCACCGTCTTCAGGAATTGTGGCCTCATCAGCAATCTCTTCCTCTGTTACCTCTGAGGTCTTTGGAGACTCCGCTTGAATCTCCACCTCACTTCTGACACCATGATCTGTTTGCTCTACTGGTTGAGTCTCAAGACTCCTCTTCTGAAGCATTGCAGTCTCGTCGAAGATCACGTCTCTGCTGATTAGAAAACCGGGTGATCTGGGATCAGTGCACCACAGCCGGTAGTCTTTCACCCCATGTGCATAACCCAGAAATATGCACTTCTTCGCCCTCGGCTCAAGCTTACCATCTCTCGCATGAGCATACGCAGGACATCCGAATATTCGTAATCCGGAGTAATCAACAGGTTTCCCCAACCATACTTCCTCAGGAGTCTTCCACTCGATAGCAGAAGATGGAGATCGATTAACCAGGTAACACGCCATATTTATTGCTTCGGCCCAAAATTCCTTACCCAATCCTGCATGCGAAAGCATGCACCGAGCTCGCTCAAGTAGAGTTCTGTTCTTCCGTTCGCTACGCCATTCTCGCGTGGTGTTCCGGAACCGTGCGGTGTCTCACAATCCCTTCCTTTTGGCAGAACTCGGTAAAGTCCTTACCATAGAACTCCATACCATTATCAGTTCTCAGGCACTTGATTTGTTTACCTGACTGCTTCTCAATCAATGCCTTAAAATTCTTGAACTGATCAAATACCTCGGATTTGTGCTTCAGGAAGTACACCCATACCTTCCTTGAGTAATCGTCGATGAATGTCAGCATATATCTGGCACCTCCTTTCGATGGAACTGGAGACGGTCCCCAAACATCTAAATGAATGTATTCGACTAGTTGCTTAGTCGAATGTAGAGCTGTACCGAATTTAACACGACGCTGCTTCCCAAAGATGCAATGCTCACACAGGTCCAGCTTTCCTGTCTTCTGACCTTTCAGCAACCCCTTTTCACTCAGCATTGTCATACCTGCCTCACTCATATGTCCTAATCGCATATGTCATAACTGAGTCAAATTTGAGTCTAACTCACCTGATGAAACTGCAGCAACTCCGGTCACGGTTTCTCCCAGTAAATGATAGAGAGAATTCGCCTTCTTCCCTTTCATCACTGTCAGGGCACCTCGAGAGATCTTCAGCACTCCACCTTCAGCTGTGTATTTGCACCCAAGGTCATCGAGTGTTCCCAAAGAAATAAGGCTCTTCTTGAGCTTCGGTACATGCCTTACGTCTGTCAACGTCCATTCTACGCCATCATGCATTCAGATCCGAACTGTTCCTATCCCCACAACCTCGCAGGCTGCATTATTCCCCAAAAGAACTCTACCGCCATCTGCAGTCTGGTAGGTAGTGAACCAGTTCTTATGAGGAGTCATGTGATAGGAACATCCAGAATCTAGCACCCATTCGTCTCCTGACGAACTCGTAGATACACATAGGACAGCTTCGGCATCACTGGTACTCTCCTCGGCAACATTCGCCACACTGCTTGTGGCATTTTGCCAAACGCCTTTATTTCTTAGCTTTGGAAAATTTCTCCTTATGTGCCTCTCCTCGTGACATTCGAAGCACTTCACGCAACCTTTTGATTTTCTATGTCGCGACTTTGACCTGCTTTTGCTTTGGCTTCTGTTGCTGGGCCTCCGATGTTGGTCTCTACCTCGAATCACCAGTCCACGCACTACATCTTGCGCTAGACTGTCATCACGCAACTTTCTCTGCCACTCATTTGAAAATAGGGCAGATTTTACCTCCTCTAAGGTAATCGTGGTACGCCCCTGTAACAAGGAGTCGGTAAAGTGCTCCCATGACTCCGGTAGAGATGCCAATAACATCATGCCTTGTTCTTCATCATCTAAAATCTTGCCAACATTTTTCAAGTCCATCATGAGTTTATTAAACTCATCTAGGTGGGATCTAATGGACGTACCTTCAGTATATCGAAACTGGAACATTCTCTTCAGCATATATAAGCGATTGTTCAAACCCTTCTTTACATAGAGGGCCTGGAGTTTTGCCCATAACGCTGCGGCATCCTCCTCCTCGGCCACCTCTATTAGCACTTCATCCGATAAGTTCAACAGGATGATACTCATGGCCTTCTCCATCAGCTCGTCCTTCTCAGCATCTCGCATTGTTTCGGGCAACTGAGCCTTGCCCTCCAATGCCTTGGCTAATCCTTGAGTTGTTAATAGCGCCTTCATCTTGACACTCCACAACCCGAAATCGTTCCTCCTGTTAAATTTCTCAACTTCTACTTTTGCTCCAGACATAATTGCAAAGTCTTAGCTCTTATACCAATTGTTGTAAATTAATTGGCGTCGCAGCGGAAGCGGATCGGAATTTTGCAATTATGTCGGGAGCTATAGAAATCGATCGAAATAAAACGAGGAACAATGAAAGGACTGGACACCAGAAATTTACGTGGTTCGGTCCGAATGCCGGAACCTACGTCCACGGGGAGAGCCAGCAAATTAATCCACTATAAATCGGAGAATTACAGGATTACAATCACACATGCACTCAAATATTTCCCAGCCCTACTTTATATCCAATACCCACGGTGTTTAACAACTCAACTCACTCACTAGACTCAACTTCCGCACAAACCTCTCGGAGCTCAAGCTTCTCACTCTCTCTCGAGCTCTTTTCTCTCGCTCTCTCTCGAGCTCTTTTCTGTTTTGCTCTACTTGCATCTTCGGACGTCTTCTCCTTATATAGGGAGAACGGCAGAGGACAAGACAAAATAAATAAATGGCCTCATTAAATGTTGCAGCGCAGGCGCCCACAAGACAAGTCGCAATCGGCACCGAACGCCCACCATATATTTCGGGCATGCATGCAGATCATGCATGTGCATGGGCAAGCATTTAATGAGGCGGCAGAGATGAGGGATAATTGTCAGAAACGTGTGCCATTGATCCGTGAAGATAACCGTGAGCTGAGGTGGGCGGCCGTCTTCGAATTTCTTCTTCATGGGGAGAAGCAAGCGTATGACCATGTGCACTGACACACCTAGAATAGCTTCTGCCTTCTCTCTTTATTTATTCTGCCATCCCTCTTTCTTTATCAATAAAATAACAAGAGAAACCCAAGAAAGAGAAACCGTGAAAGGAAGGGAATTCGGCGCCTACGTTGACCAATTTTCTACGTGCATGGCCATGTGCATGCAGCAGGTGGTGGCTTCTTTATTTAATATAGAATATTGTTGATCCCTTCCTTTGCTTGCATGCTTGAAAAATAAAACCCCATGCTGCTTTTGGCTTCTTCCTTCTACGCATACGCACGAAGAGATGGGATTAATGCCGGAACAAGAAAATTCGAAGACATCACAAAGTCTCCCTTGAACTTTGTTATTTGGCCAAACTTATGCGTATTAATCTAATGGGCTCAAATTTGAGACACAATATAACAAAAAGGAAGCTAACATCCCAAAAATTCACGATTCGGTCTCACGATTTTTAAACCGGCTGCTGCTGCAACACTACCGTCGCATCTCGCGCCAAGCCTTCCTCACTGCCCCGACATCCTCAACCTTTCCATCTGCACTTGTCCAGCCACGATCGCAGGTCTTCCAGGGGTACTCAGTGAACTCCCGCAAAGGTTTTCAGCAGCTTTCCAACGTATCCTCAGTCTCCCATCGAGCTATTAAGGCCATACCAACGAGATCTCTAGTCGCAGACGTTCATTAGCGAAACTGCAGCCTTGCCAGTCCTGTTCAATCAACGCCGTGCCACTGTCTTTCTGCCCGAGCATCATCCATTTACTGTTCCTCTATCCACCACAAAGCGTATCGATCTCATTTTGATGGAAACAAAAGATAATCTTCTCAGCCATATGAAACGGAAAACGACAGACGGTAGAAAAAGCAAGGACGCCCCAGTATCGATCATGCTTATACATCTTTCCCGAATTTTCTCGTAACACACTTGGATAAAATGTTGCAAGTAGAGATGGATTGTAACCCCTTCAAAATATTAATGGTGTATCTAAGGCAACATGAGTAACGTCACATGTGGTGAATCTGGGCTTCCTTAGGTATGTGGCAGATACCTTCTTGTGAAGAAATGAATTGTGGCAATTGATTCTGGCAATAGTCCAACCAGAGAAAATGAGCATGCACGGAGCTATCCTCCGAAAAGAAGGGAATAAGCAATTTTCACCGCGAGTTTGGGGGGCCTATGCTTCTTCAAGCGATTGAACAGGTCCCGCATGAAATGGAGCTCGACAAATATCAGCCTCAACGCATCCACGGCCAAAACTTTACAGAAACATTCGTAACTCATTTCACATTGATGACGTGTATGAAATCTCCAATGAAGACCTAAAAGATCTCAGAATAGTAATCATACTTCACCAAAATGCTCTCGGGATGCTCTGCTTCTTATTTATGAGGATATCCATCCTCTAGAAGAATAAGTCCTTTAACCAACTTGTTATATGCATTAGGAGCCTTGTGCTGCGAGAACATCGATTCCTAAGACTTGGGAGGCTTGAAAGATAAAGTGCTACTACCCTATCCACACATTTTATGATTCCAACAAGAAATGGCAATATCACTAGGATCATAAAATCACTAGCGACTTGTCAATAGGAAAGATCTACACAAAGAAATAGATGGCCTCACCGACTTGAGAGGTGAAACTAAGCAGGTGTCATTGTCAAAGTGAACTATCCTCTAAAGAGAAGGTAGTGATGGTGTCCAAATATCCAAGATATAACAAGAGAAATGAGGCCTAAAATGCCCAAAGTACTTCGTCTGCTTTGGCTGCACAAGTGAATGATTTGCCTAGGCTAGGAGAAAGGAGCCTGATTGCAAATGTAGCTACCTAGATAGCCATCATATAGGCCAACCACAATAGCAAAATGATGGGGACAGTCCGTTGTTTTCTTGCTAACGGGTGCAAATAAATTAGAATGAGAAGCACCTAAAGCAGAGAGGCTCAATATGATAAAGTCTTGGATATCCATTGGTGCCACAAATTAACAATGGAACTGAATGCCATGTTTTTGCAAAATTTTATCCCTCCTCTCTAATATAATGTCAGGTACAACAAAATGTATAGGAGGGGATAGTGAGGTACAACGAGTTTGGTCATTATTCTCTTGGGAGTATTATGCTTCTAATGAGGCAGTAGTGAGAGCCAATCTTGCGACAAACAAAGAAGAATTAAAGAAGCCAAGTTTGCTGCTAGTCACTAAAGAAAATGAGCATAGAGAGGAATATTTATGGAGCCTGATAGGAAGATCGCTAATAATGTCACTTTTGCCAATTCCTCTAAGATCCTAATCGGAGGCAAACGTATCATTTTGATTCGCTTTAAAGATGATGGACATATAGACTTGTGTTCAATATGGCACTTTGTACCCAAAATAAAAGGAAAAATCTTGAGTTTGGAGAAACTCGTTATGTAGAATCCGGCTAAAAGATCAGAATCCTGACTTGATTGAAAAGTGTTTTTGTCACCGTGTAAGACATTGTCCTTGAATCTTTGAATCCATTTGCCAAAATGTTTGAAGACAGGTCTAGGGATTCGGTTGAAAATGGTATATCATATTTCGCTATCTTAATTTCGGAAGAGCCAGAGTAATAGGGGGCAAGAGACGGCCAGTGGAAACTGGTTGGCTCGACCAATTACGTGAAGGACGTCTCTTGGCAAGCATGCAAGAAAAAGCTTCTCAAAAAGGACTCAGAAGTATCCGAGCAGCTCGAGTTCTTTCATTCCAACATGTTCGGACATATCAAACCTCGGTCATCTGTAACAACAGCTGCTTCTTGTGTTTAAATCGATGCTTTTGGTAGGCCGTAACAATAGCTGCTTCAGCTGTCCCACTAGTCCCTTGACGTGCGCTGTATGTACTGCTGATTGATACAAGTGAATAGAACATTACCTCACCACTCGTTTCCATTCTTGCTTTCTTGTATACGATTGCGCAAACTGTGCATGCACCGTAGCTTCGGGGCATTGTGCGTTTAAATAGGCGGATGTACTGTTCATGACTAAGGACAGCTCAGTGAAGATTTCGAATTCTTACTAGGAGCACCCTTTGCTCAAAGATATAGGTGGACTTCCAATATTATCGTCTTATAATGAATAGCCAAGCGGTACGCCGTACAGTCCTTTGAATTGGCTGTCTGCCCGAACCGTCACAATACGCAAGCAGTGAGGGGAAAAGGTAAAGAAAACTTAAAGCTTGACAAGACAAAAAAAAAAAAAAGGGAGATGCATTGGCCTTTTTCGGAGACTTCATTCATTAGTATACGCATGTACCTTAATATTGGAAGTAACTCAACTCATCCACATACCTCCAATGAAAAAAGGACAGTGGTTTTACAACCAGAAATCATCAAGGATCTTCAATATCGACAAGACAGACAAAATCAAGAATAAATCATGAACTAGCTGTTTTTTCATGTTTCAAGTACCCAAAAAAAAAAAAAAAAAAAACCAAATTCGAAAATAGAATGAGCGAGAGAGAAGTAATTGTCAGAAATAGATTCCTAAAAAAAAAAAAAAACCAATACTCGAATGATTAGATACTGAAAACATGTCTAGGAAACATGTAACACAAATTGAAGGCATATCACGAAAAGACATACCTTATTTGTCACAAATTAAGTACTCGTTGCAGTTTCAAAGAAATCATTTAAAGTCAGTTCCATATATCAAGAGGAAGTAAACTCTTTCCAATGAAAGGAAAAGAATGTACTTTTTCTAAAACGCTACTTTCAACCTTCTTCTTTTTTAATTTATATATTGCAGTTATTTTTACTTAGAAAATAACTGTCCCATTACTCTTATGGGTTGGGTTTGGCCCAATATGGGCGGATAAGCTTGACTTGGCCCATCAAATAAAATAAAAAAAAAACCCATCATTTCTTACTCGTACATGATAGGTTGAACAAAATTCTTTCTTCACCTCTCTACAACATTTATACCAACTTCTTCTCATATTCATTAAACCACATATGTCATAATGTATTAATTGTAAAGGAAATTTAGCTCTTTTACATTTTCCAAATGATTTCCTTGTTATTTTCCCTATTAGGTAATACTCATATATGGGCAAATCGATTTTTTCAATATTACCCAATAAACTTTCTTTAGCTAGTATATTCATACATTGTTGACCAATATGACCAAATATAGCATGCCACACATTCACATCATTATCATATGAATAAGAAGACATAAAAAAGGAATAACAAATATGTCGCGACCTCTTTTTTTTTTCGGCGCCCACAATCGGGTACGAGCGCCTAAGGAGGCTAATGGCTCGGCTGAATTTAATTATGCCCGGACTCTCCCAAGTCCACCAATTCACGACTTTAATAATCTAAATTTTTAACCTGTAAATTAATTTTAAAACGGAGTCGCCACTAATCGGTTTGAAGTGGGTCGATTAGAAACCCAAGCGAAGTATCGGGAGAAATACTCGCTCTCGCGCAACTCGCGAGAAATTAGGATCGGGGACTTGATTACACTAGTTAATCACTAATGCCCTTCGGTACCTAATCTTGTTTAAACCTTGAGGTTTTTTGGATGTTCGAGGGATTTTCCATGCATTTTTGGGAGGAAAAACATTTTTTGAGTCTATTTCTAATTTTTTTGGACACAAAAGGGATTTTTTTTTTTTGGGATTTTTTGGTATTTTTGGGAAAATACAAGTCTTTTTGACTTTTTCTGATTTTTTTTTTGGCTTTTTCATGAATTTTTGGCTTTTTTTTGGATTTTTTGGCTTTTTTTATTTTTTTGATTTTTTGGAAAATAAATTTTTTTTTAAATATTTTTAAATATTTTTGGAAAATAAATTATTTTTTGATTTTTTTCTTGATTTTTTTAGAAAATAAAACATTTTTCAACATTTTTTAAATACTTTTCGATTTTCTGGAAATAAAAACATTTTTTTATATTTTTTGAAAATAAATTATTTATTAAAATATTATTTAAAATAAAACTTTTAAAAAAAAAAAAAAAAGCCGACCCGGGTCGGATCCGTGGGCTGGGTCCAACCCGGGTCGGCGATCCAAATGAGGACGCGGCCCGACTCGGATTTTTTGTCCCTTTTTTTTTATAATTAAAACGACGCCGTGGCCCGCCGTTTTGGGAGGGATCCAGCCCGGCCCAATGACCTGGCAAAACCCCACTCGGATTCGGCCCGAATTCCAGCAGTGACCCGGTTCATGCGAGGAAACCCTACCCGACCCGGATCCGACCCCACGACCCGACTCGCAGCTGCCCCCCCAGATCGCAAACCCTACCCAATTTTCCGGGTCCGGATCCGCTTCGCGACCCGGAAAATCGCAAACCCTAGGGTTTGCGAATCCGCGGCACCGGAGAGGAGAACGAAGCGATCCTGCGGCGACGACGGCCACGGCGATGACGGCAACGACGATGGGGACCACGACGACGGTGACGGCGACGGAATGGGATCGCGATGGATGGTAGGGACGACGGCAACGGCTTTTTTTACCTTCTCTTGAACGAAGGCGAGGACGGCGACGATAGGGGCTGATCTACGACGGCAGCGGCCACGGCAAGCAACGACGAAGCTGGGGGGGTTTGATCTGCGACGGTGGAGGTCGCGGCGAGCGATGACAGTGACAGCAAGGCCTGATCTTGGTCGGATCTCGCTGGGGCTCTCTCTTTCTCCCTCGAGCTCGCCCTTCGAGCTCCCCGAAGCCTCTCGGGGACCCCTCCGAGCTCACCACACCAAGGCCGGCCTGAACTCGAGCTCCCCGAAGTCTCTCAGGGGACCCCAAGCCTCAACTAGCCTCTCTCTCTCTCTCTCTCTGTCTCTCTCTGTGTCTCCCCCCTCTTCCGTCAACGGTGGCCCCCCTCTATTTATAGGCGAGGGGGTGGCCGGTCGGCGAGGCTCGACCCACCGGTTGGACCGCCATCCCATCCGCCATCATCTCCTCCTCCGGTCACATCCCGTCGGCGCCAACTGCTCCTCTGCTCCACGTGCGATTGCCGTCCGTCCACCCCCTTCCCCTTCGTCGCGCCCCCTGCGCGTGCACTACAGAGGCGCGAGGAAGAAGAAGACATGGAGGGGCCGGGCTGAGGCGAAATGGGCCGAGGGCCCATACAAAGGCTGCTTTTTTTTCTTTTTGCTTTTCTTTTGCTTTGCTTTGCTTTTTTTTATTATTATTATCTATTTATCCTAAAAAGGAAAAATAATAAAATAAAAACCCTATTAATAAAAAAAGGGAAATTTAGGCATCAACAAATATTAACATTACCATAGTTAACATTTAATAAAATAAAATTATCTAGAAAGTAACCACTACCATAATAATTTCTATCCAAATACAAATCTATACAATTATTATGGAAGTTTAAATTGAAACCAAGTTTAACCAATACTAACACAAATACTAAATTCTGCCCATATATTATGTAGGAACAAAATGCATCCACCATGCATATTTAATTGATAAGTGTCAATCCCTTTTACTTCAACTTTAGAATTGTTTCATATATAGATCTATTTAGTTCCAGTTAGTACTCGTCAAAAATCCATGAATGATTCTCTATTTTTCACTACATGGTTTGTTGCTCCCGAATCTACAATCCACAAAAGATTAGATTCATTTAAGAATACAAAACTTGATACATAAGTAAAATTCTCAAGAATATAAGTGGTGTTTACCTTCTTTGGCTTGCAACAGTCATGAGCATAGTGACTCTATTGGCCACAGTTGCAATATTTCACCCTTGAAATTTTCTTCATTCGATGGTGTTTTCCTCTCTTATGTTGGTCAACTCTTAATTTCTTGTTTGAAGGACTTGATCCCTTGTATTTCTACCTTTCAAATGAATCAATGCGCTTGCGCTTGAAGCTCAAAACCCCTTCTGAACTAGAACTAGCACAACAAATATCTATTTCCCGCTCAAACAACTTAGGACGGTCCTCTACTAACTCAAGTTGGCATATACCATCCTCAAGTTCTTTCATAACTTGGTTAAAAGTTTTTAGTGCTTCTTACTTTTCTAGCACATTTTGAATTTTCATAATCAATATCTCACAATTCTCATAGTTCAATTTCTCTTCTTTATTCAACTCAACGACTATGCTCTTAGTTGCCGAAGCCATTAGATCTAAACATATCAGACACATATGCATGAATTATTAATGTTTATTATTTATGCATCCATTTTGCATAAACCCATCTAATTAATGAATAATTTCAAAAAAGTTTTAGAATCAAAATGTCATTTTGTTTCCAATCATCATCCAAAAATCCTAACTTGAAATTGTCATTGATATAATCGTTTATGCAAAAATAAGTTCACCAAAGTCACTAAAACTTTTTTGAACTTTCCACAAATGATTGTAAATTAACATACTAATCTATAATAGTAGATAACATACTAATCTATAATAGTAGATAACATTTTTCATTAACTAAACATGCCATTTACATGAAGTAATATATTCAGAGGAAATATATCAACATAGAAAGAATATTTACAACTAAAACATCTCAAACCAAATTAAGAAAAATAATAAATAAACTCAAATATACTCATCTATCTCATAAACTAGGAAAGTTTCTCCTAATCTCTTAGTAAATTCCTTTGAGAATTCTAAAGGCATATTGGTTAACCACGGAAAGACCTTCGAAAAGCCTTTATGGCTCCTCCAAGACGCATTCATTCTACGCCAAGTGACACTCAACTCGAGGGTTAAAGTCTTGGTTGACTCAATTTTATAGTATTCTCTTACAAAAGCTACTGCAGATCTTTATAATCTAAGACTACATTGACCTCTCATAGTCAATTTAACATTGCTTGCCATTCTAATGAAAAAGTGTTTATAAGGGCCAACAGCTTCTGAAAATCCGGCATAAGATAACCATTTTAGATTATTTCTTATATCATATGATTGACCCTAATCATGTGTGACACTACATCATCATCATTCTACCAATAATTAGTTAATTATATTTTTAGCCCTTCAAGTCTCACTTTTTGTTCGTCCGTTCTCAAGAACACCGGTGTGCATACAAAACGCATCATTGTTCCTGCAACAAATGTAAAACAAAAGGAATTACATATAATTCACAACAAAACAAAATTGAAACACACATTTTTCATTATTATTATTTTTTTGCCAATCAACGCCGATCAACATCCGGTCAACAGTGGTCAACTCCGATCAACGGTCAACGGTGGTCAATGGATGATCGGTTGGGGCAACGGGTCAACTAGGTGCAAAATAGTAATGACATCGATGGAAGACATATCAAAGTTGAAAACAAATTTCTGAAAAAAAAAAAAAAAACGAACCGATACTTGAACAATCGAATACTAAATACGAATGTAGAAACGTGTTCAAGAAACATGTAACACTGATTGAAGACATATCACAAAAATGGACATACCTTATTTGCTACCGATTAAGTATTCATTGCGGTTTGAGATGAATCATTTAAAGCCCTAGAGTTCCATTCTTTAAGGGGGAGTAAACTGTTTCCAAGGGAAAGAAAAAAAAATGTATTTTCTCTAAAATGTTACTTTCAATCGTTCTTCTTTTTTTACTTATATATTGTAGTTATTTTCACTTAGAAAATAACTGCCCCTTCCTCTTATGAGCCCTTCTCTTATAGGTCAGATTTGGTGTAACATGGACGGACAGGCTTGACTTGGCCTATCAAATAAAAAAACCTATCAATAATAACTAGTAATGAACTAGCTATTTCTTCATACGTCTGAAAACAACCTAAGAATTTTATGAAGTCAAAAAAGGAGGAAAAGAAAAAAGCGCCCTATAAGTTAGAACACATTTAAGATCCCCAGCCTTTCCTTGACAGCTCAATCTTTTACACAACAGTTGGTAGCGATTCACGAAAGATTGGACTTTCGCTGTTTGAAGTCTAGAATCCCGACAATGTCCCTGGACTCAACATGGGAATCGTGCTCCATCCACGAAAGCTCGGCGACAGGCTCAGCTCGAAGCTCTCTACAAACTTGTGGGGAGACTTCTTCTCAAGGCCTTTAGACATCAGCTCCCGGTACATAGAAGATAAAAGGAGGAGTGGCCTTCCCCGCCGCAATATTATCATTGATATCACTATGGACTGGGCTCTGCATCACGAGCTCAAGGGACGGAGGGCCGCCTCCTGGAGCTGGCAGGCTAGGAGAGGCGGCCGAGGCGGAGCCCTAGTGAATTTCCGAATGAGATCTGGGAAGTTGATGGGCTCGACCAAAGAAATAAACGAGAAACGATAAAGAATATAGAAAATTTATATGATTTGATACGAGTATTAATATTTACTTCACAAAAAGAGTCAGTCATTAATAATCTGTTATAATCGAATAATCGGAATTACAATCGCTTGTAAACTCAAATGTTTTCTACCTCTAAATTAAGCCTAAATCAGCAATCTTTGCAAATAAATAACTCAATTAGATGTGAGACTCGCCACGCAAAATCAACCTCTCCGTTCAATCGAAGAAGGCGTCACCGTGCGTGCCCCTTCCGTCCTCGCTGTCGGTCCTGTTTTTTGGAGTCCACCGGGCGGCTTCAGCAGAAGCGAGGAATAAAAGCAAAACCATTTTCTTTTTTTCTTTCTCTGACAAAGACTTCTCTACCCTCAAAAAATAAAAATATATATTTATAAAGTATGTGCGCCCCTTATTTTGTCCTGTAGTGGCTGAGTCCACTGGGGCTTTCTCTCAGATTTCTATTTCTTGGTCAAACCCTGGAGAACCATCTCGAAGAAAAACCAGGCCCAAGAAAATCCATATTTGCTTTGAATATATGGGCACACCTGATTTCGAACAAATCAAAATATCCTTTAGGATTTCGTAAGCGGCTCAAATTTATCATACAAATTAACAATTGAGATCATTCTTTGTCTTATAATGAAATATAAAGAGAGAAATCAATGAACACAATCAAAGTATCTCATATATCAAATAACAAAAGAAACGCATCTCACAAATAAAAAATATTTATCACTTTTTGTTAGGTTGATGTTTTATCATCAAATCAGTCCTATCTCAATTCTACTTATATATCCATTTATAATTGCTTGTGTTTTGACCTAACTGTTGCCTCAAAATTTCGAACAAGTCGTCATGAGTTTCATAGAGCAACAAAAATGGCACCAAAAGGTTTGTTCAAGAAGAGGCAGAGAACTCCTAAGCTAAACTTCGAAGATTTCTTAAAAGAATGCCTTATCTTTCATGGTTCCTGGTTCATCAAATCCTGTCAATGACAACCAATTTTCTAATGGAGAGCTTCCAAAGTTGGTAATCTGTTAGCTCACTTCAACTCATATCATCAAGTTAAAGATAAATCAAAATTTAGAAGTAATCACATTCTCATTTATCATTGCTTATCCAAAAGGAAACGATACAATTTGAGATGTTCAAGATGCCTATCTGTTAGAATTATCTGGACTCAAATTTTAAGCATGTTTGATGTTCATTGTCCAGAACAATTGATCAGATCCTTCGGGCAATATTCACGATTCGGTCTCCACAATATTTGCTCGCCAAACCTACTGCTGCTGCAACACTACCGCCGCATCTCGCGCCAAGTCCTCGTCACCGTCCCGACATCCTCAACCTTCCATCTGCACCGGTCCAGCCACGATCGCAGCTCTTCCAGGTATAATCGGTGAACTCTTGCAGAGGTTTCTCGCAGCTTTCCAACGTATCCTCAGTCTCCCAGCGAGCTATAAAGGCCATACCAACGAGATCTCTAGTCCCAGACGTTCTTTGAGCGAAACTACAGCCTTGCCAGTCCTGTTCAATCAACGCCACGCCACAGCCTGGCTGCCCGATCATCTCCAGGCCTCCCCGCAGTGCATCCATCGCGCTTCGTCAGTACCCATCATGTCAACGCTGTCTAAATCTCTATTGCAGTATCTATTGCGCCCAATGCTCACCGGACATGTTCAGTATGCTCCCGTGGTGGTTTTTTGTGATCTAAAATTGTCGCTACATCGTCCGACCAGCCCAAATAGCTCCATGGCGCTCCCACAGTACCTATTGCGTCCAATGCTTGCCTTATCGCTCGCCCCTTACCGGAATACATCCCCACTTCTTCGCGGGTCAAGCTCGAAGCGTTTGATCAAAGTCCGAACTGGGTAATTACCTAAACTAAGACCAATTTGAATACTAGATCGTCTAAGTTGAGATTATTTGATTCCAACACAATGGCATCGGGCTTTGCTTCACATGTGGCGAATCGGGTCTTCCACAAGTCATCCTTGGAAATGAATCGGAGCACTTGATTCTGACAATAGTTTAAAAGGAGAAAACAACCATGAATAGAGCTATCATATCAAGAGCAGTCCTTCTGAAAATAAGGCAATAAGTAATTTTCACAAAACTTATGTTTGTTCAAACAAGTATAGGCTATGAAGCAGAAAGTGCAGCTCTACTTAGAATGTATTGCCCACGCTTTTCATGCGAGGCACCTCATACATGAAATGGAGTCCAACTAATATCACTCTCAAAGCATCCATTGCAAAAACTTTGCAGAAATATTCACAGCTCATTCTGTGTTGTTGACATATGAACATGAGATCTCCAATGAATGCTTTAAAGATTCGAAAAAAAGTAGTAAGCATACTTCACCACAATGCTCTCAACAGGCTCTGATTTTTCTTCATCATAATGACCATCTCCTAGAAAGTTGAGATATTTACTGACTTATTATATGCATCAAAAGACTTGTGTCATGAGAGCATTGATTATTTGAGTCTTGGGAAGCTTGATAGATGAAGTGCGAGTTATATTCTCTACATATTTTATTACCCCAGTAGAAATACTAATATCGTTGGGATCATCAACAATTTGTCACCAAGAAATATTTGCACAAAGACATAGAGAATGGCATCAACTTAGAAGATGAAACTAAGCATGTGGCTTCTCCAAAGCAAATTGTCCTCCAAAGAGAAGGCGGTGATGGTGTCTGAACCACCAAGGTATAACAAGAGAAATAAGGCCCAAAATGCTTGAAGCGTTCAATCCACTTCAACTGAACAAGAGAATGAATTGCCTTGGTTATAAGAGATGAGTCCAATTACAAATGTAGCTACCCAGTCAACCATCAAATAGGCCAAACATAAGAAGAAAACTATGTGGTGGTTTGTTGTTTTCTTTCTAAGGGAAAATGAGAAAAAAAAACTAAAGCAAAATGCTTAATATGATGAAGTATTGAATGTTCCATTTGTTCCACTGGTTTCAAATGAAACTAAATTCCATGTTTTCGCTTAATTTTATCAACACCCTCTAACATAATTTTGGGTACAAAAAATCTATGGGAGGAATAGTGGGGAATGTATATGTAAATGTTAAGAAGGTTCTTTGTTTTTATATGTATTTATACATGTTAAGATTTTTCCTTTTGTACATGTATATGTAGATGTTGATGTTGTAAAATTAAGGTTAAAAATGACAAAATCTCGCAATCAAATCAATACGAAATCACTAAAGAAATCAATGATAAAAATTAATAATAGAAGAGATTTACGTATATTATTCTTAGTGTCAATACCTATTCATGAGGAAAAATAATAACAAATAATCTACTACAATCGGATAATCGAACACTCAAATTTTTAAGTGTTTTCCCCACTCAATTGGATTAAAATATGTGTGCCCATTATTTTGTCTTGCAGTGGCAGCGTCCAGTGGAGCCTTTCTCTCAGATTTCTCCTTGTTCAAACCTCGGAGAGCTATCTCCAACCAAAACCGGGCCCCAGAAAATCCATATTTGCTTTGGATTAATGGGCACACCTAAATTCCACAAACCAAAAAATCCTCTAGGATTTCATAAGTGGCCCAAACTCGTGATACCATTAAATAGTTGAGATGATTCTTTATTTTATAATAAAATATAAAAAGGGAGAACCAATGAACATAATCAAGGTACCTCATATATTATATGGCACAAGAAAAGTATCTCATAAATGAATAATGCATATCACTTTTTGTCAGGTTGATGTTTTATCATCAAATTGGTCATATCTCTATTCTACTTGCATATCCATCTATAATTACCTAAGTTTCAACCTGACTGTTGCCTTCAAAATTTTGAACAGACTGTCATGAGTTCATGGAGCAATAGAATTGGTACCAGGGCGTTTGTTCATTGATTGGCCTTAACGTGCATGGCTTCAAGAAGAGGCAGAGAACTTCTAACCTAAGCTTCGAAGATTCCATAAAAGAATGCTTATCTTTCATGGTTCCTCGTTCATCAAAACCTACCAATGACAATCAATTTTCTAAGGGAGTGCCTCCTAAGTTTGCATTATGTAAGCTCATTTAAATTTAACTCATATCATCAGTTGAGTTAAAGATAAATTATTCACAAGGAGACTAAAAAGTTTAGAAGTAGTTGCATTCTCGCTTATCATTGCTTATCCAAAAGGAAAGAATACAATTGAGATGTTCAAGATGTCTATTTGGTAGAGAAAAGCCCTTTCGTTGGACTTAAAATTTAAGCATATTTTCATCTAATGTTTATTGTACAAAACAATTTATCAGATATTTGGGGCAATATTCACTGCATTCTCACAGGGCATTCATTATTTCATTAGCATAGGGATGACATGTAAACATAAGTCACAAACATAAAAATTGATTGTACTACTAAATCTTGTATAAATTATCATGTCGCTATCGAAATACAGCTTACATCCCAAAATACAACAAAGGTTCCCATCATTTTATTCGTAAACATGCAAAATGTATTGAATTGTTAGTGCTGTACCAAATTTTATGTACGTTAGGTAAAGGCTTGTGATTTAGAAGATTATGGAAACAGAATACTTTGATAGTGATTAAATATGTCAACCCAGTATTTACAGTCCAAGCTCCATTCAGTTGTGGGTATCAACTGAAAAGAGCCATCAATAGCCAGACAAACGAAAGAAATTCTTCACCATTACAACGCACCTGCACATGTACCTCTCTCTTAATGTGAATTGATGCATATGACAACATCTCAACCCACACTCCACTTATCACCTTCCACTTCATTTTTCCAAGGCTTTCCATCTTATGCGCATATTGATCACCTCATTGAGCGGGGATCTCAAACTGCAGGTTCCAGAACGAGCCTCAAATAATTTCTTGCATAGCCCTTCCACATTTATCAACGCATCCCTATCGATAAGGATATAGAGTTGTTCTAACTTCTCTGCACATGTCATTTAGGCAATGCCTCCCAACAGTGGAAACCACATTAAGTTGGTTATTTAAAAAATACAACATGTAATCAAAAGGGATCTTGCTAAATTCCATTACTCATTTCAAGTCATGGGACCCATAAATTATTTCTCTTTGTCATACAACATTTCAGTACCAACATGCCACATTATAATATTATTGTTGTAATTGATCTCGATGACTTAAACTTATTAACACATAAATTTTGACAATCCATTTAGTCATTTATCACATAAAATAAGAGGGACATCGCATAACTTTATATTTAGATAGTAGAGACATCAAAGGCATACGGGGACTTTCCATGTTGTGATTCCTTCAATTTACGGCCAAGTGAGCACATGCTAAATTATAGAACAAGGCAAGGACACCAAGGAGGATTAGTCGGCCAGTTCTTTCTGATATTAAAGATGCACTTCAAGCTTGAAGTGGCAAGTAATTCTCGGCCAGAAGAAAAGTAGTGAGAAAAGAATGCCTATTTCACACATGTGGAATAAGGAAATTGGAAAGAAATCAAGAGGGGGAATCGTCCACACTCAAAAAGATAAACAAACATAGAGAAGATAGGAAGGGGGAGGTTTCTAAAAGAAAGGAAGAGAACATCCCAACAATTCACGATTCGGTCTCCACGATATTTGCTCGCCAAACCTACTGCTGCTTCAACACTACCCGCCGCATCTCGTGCCAAGCCCTCGTCACTTCCGCGACATCCTCAACCTTCCACCTGCACTGGTCCAGCCATGATAGCAGCTCTTCCAGGTGTACTTGGTGAACTCCCACGGAGCTTTCTGGCAGCTTTCCGATGTATCCTCAGTCTCCCAGCCAGCTATTAAGGCCATGCCAACGAGATCTCTAGTCGCAGACGTTCGTTGAGCAAAACTGCAGCCTTGCCAGTCCTGTTCAATCAACGCTGCGTCACTGAATTGCTACCCAAGCACCATCCATGTACTGTTCCTTTATGAACCGCAAAGCGTATCGATCTCATTATGATCTTCACGGCCATATGAAATGGAAAAAAGAAGATAGTAGAAAAAGCAATGATGTCCCAATGCGGATCATGCTTGTACAACTTTCTCGAATTCTCTCATAAAGCACTCAAATAAAAGGTTGCAGGCAAAGATAAATTCTGGCCACCTTCAAATATTAATGGTGTATATAAGGTTGTAAGTAACATTGGGGTTAGGCTCTGCTTCACGTGTAGTTAATTGAGACTTCCCTAGGTGATCCATGGCTGATACCATCTTGTGAAGAAATGAATTGTGGCACTTGATTCTAGCAATGGTCCAATTGGAGAAAACGAGCATCAAGGGAATAAGTAATTTCAACATTGAGTTTGTGAAGCCAATGCTTCTTCAAGTGATTTGAACAGGACAAAAGCCATCACAACCATAGTGAAAGTTATGAAGTGGAAAATGTAGTTCCATTTGGAAGGTATTGCTTAAGCTTTTATGTGAAGCAAATTGTACATGAAATGAAGCTCAACTGATATCACCCTCAACACATCCAACACCGAAACTTTGCAGATATAATTCACAGCTCATTTCACATTATTGACATGTGCACATGAGATCTCCAATGAAGACCTTGAAGATCAAAAAGTAGTCATCATTCTCACCACAATGCTCTCAGGACACACTGCTTCTTCTTTATTAACATATACATCCCCTAGAACAATGAGTTCTTTAGCCAACTTGTTATATGCATAAGGAGACTTGCGCCATGAGAGCATCAATTTTCTAAGCCTGTGGAGGCTCGAGAGATAAAGTGCTACATCCTCTCCCCATATTTTATAACCCCGGCAAGAAATACCGACATCATTAGGCTCACTAGCGATTTGTCACTAGGAAATATCTACTCGAAGAAATATTTGCTTGTGTTGACTTGGAAGATGAGATTGAGTAGGTGTTATCGCCAAAGCAAATTGTCCTCTAGAGAGAAGGTAGTGATAGTGTCCAGACTGCCAAAATGTAAGAAGAGAAATGAGGCCCAAATGGTGTGTTTGGTTTAACATTCCTAAGGAGCTTTCCGTCTCCAAAGCCCTTTGAAAAAATGATGAACCATTTGACAACCATTTTGAAGTAACTTTTAAGTGAAAGTGAGCATTCGGAAGGCAAAAGTTCAATGCTAGTAGGGACTAGCTTTGAGTTTTTAATATTTGGCTAAATGCTGAAATTTATTTTTTTCTTTCAAAACTATCCTCACTCATTCTTCAAATTTCTGATTTTACCCTCATCATTATTTTTTTAAATGCCAAAAAAATGCTAAAAATTCAAATATATATAAATGCTAAAAAAATTAAATATATTTTGTTTTAAAAAAAAATTATTTATATTATTTATTTTTTAGCATATATATTTGATTTTTTTAGCATTATTTTCAAATTTTATATTTAAAAAATTGCATACATTATTTTTTCAATTTTAAACAAATAAAAATTAAAAAAATTCTAACAAAGGGTTTGGTCCTTTTTTAAAAATTATATGTGTGTGTATGTATATATATATATATATATATATATATGTATGTATGTATGTATGTATGTATGTATGTATGTATGTATTTGATTTTTTAGCATTATTTTCAAATTTATATTTAAAAATTTGTATACATTATTTTTTTCAAATTTTAAAAAATAACAATTAAAAAATCTCAACGAAGGATTTGGTCTTTTTTTTTTAAATTATATATATAAATGTATGTATGTATTTTATTTTTTATCATTATTTTCAAAATTTATATTTAAAAAGTTTCATACATTATTTTCTTCAATTTTAAACAAATAAAAAATAAAAAATTCGAGTGAAGGGTTTGGTCCTTTTTTAAAGAAAAAATTATATATATATATATATATATATATATATATATATATATATATATATATATATATATGTATGTATGTATGTATGTATGTATGTATGTATGTATTTGAATTTTTAGCATTATTTTCAAATTTATATTTAAAAATTTGCATATATTATTTTTTTCAATTTAAAAAAAATACAAATTAAAAAAAATTCGACGAAAGATTTGGTCTTTTTTTTCAGCATTATTATCAAATTTTATATTTAAAAATTTGCATACATAATTTTTTTTCAATTTTAAGCAAATAAAAATTAAAAAAATTCCAATGAAGGGTTTGGTCTTTTTTAAAAAAATTATATATGTATTTGATTTTTTTAGTATTATTGTCAAAATTTATATTTAAAAAGTCACATACATTATTCTTTTCAATTTTAAACAAATAAAATTTAAAAAAAAAAACTAATATTAATCACTCAAAGGGCTTTTCAAATGTGTTTTCTACCAAACGGCATTTTCTTCAAAGTTGCTTCTTAAAGCATGTTTTACTAAACAGCCTTTGCATTTGCCTAAAGTCCTTTAGGCTAAACTATTTTGCATTTTCCCAATAGGCTTGCAAAATGCCGAACAAAACCCACCCAAAATGCCCAAAGTGCTCCATCTACTTCAATTGCACAAGCACCTTGGCTAGGAGAGATAAGCTCGATTGCTAATGTGGCTAGTCAACCATCAAATAGGCAACCACAAGAGGAAAATGATGGGATGATTCTCCGTTCTCTTTCTCATGGGTGAAAATAGAATGAGAGAAACCTGAAGCGAGAGGCTCGGTATAAGGAAGCTGGATATTCCATTTATGCCACAGATCCTTAATGGAGCTAAATGCCATGTTTTGCTTAATTTGTCCCTCCTTTCTAATACAATTTTAAGCATAAGAAAATGTATAGGAGATAGTAAGGTGTGACAAGATTGGTCATTATTCTCTCGGGAGCATCATGCTTCTAATGAGGTTGACGTGAGAGCCAATCCTTTGAGAAACAAAGAAGAATTAGAGAAGCCAAGCTTGTTGCTAGTCACTAAAGAAAATGAGCATAGAGAGGAATATTCATGGAGCCGGATAGGAAGATCACTAATAAGGCTAATAATGTCAATTTTACCAATTCCTCTAAGATCCTAATTGGAGGCAAATGTATCATTTTGATTTGCTTTGAAGATGATGGGCATAGACTTATGTTTAATAGGCTACTTTGTACCCAAAATAAAAGGCAATATCTTGAGTTTGGAGAAACTCTTTATGTATAATCAAGCTAAAAGATCAAAATCCTGACTTGATCGAAAGGTGTTCATGCCACCGAATAAGATATTGTCCTTGAATCTTTGAATCAATCTGCCAAAATGTTTGAAGAAAGGTCTAAGGATTCGGTCGAAAATGGCGTATCTTAATTTCGGAAGAGTAAGACTAATAGGGGGCAAGAGATGGCGAATGGAAACCGGTTGACTCGACTAATTACGTGAAGGATGTCTCTTGGCAAGCATGCAAGAAAAGGCTTCTCAAAAAGAAATCGAGCATCCGAGCAGCTTGGGTTCTTTTATTCCGATATGTCCGAACATATCAAACCCCCGTCATTTCGTAACAACAGCTACTTATTGCGTTTAATCGATGCTTTTGGTAGAAAAGATATGGGTTCAATTATTACCTGAAAAACTCAGAAGCCCTCTACTGTAGTTGTCTGCAGAGAGTCGTCTTCTCAAGCACTTGTAATATCCATTTCTCCTGCTAAAATACATAATGCTTGGACTGCGAAACTCTTTTAATATGTTCAACTACGAAAGCTCTGCCGTCCTACTAGTCCCTCGACGTAGACCGTATGTACTGTTGACTGATACTGGTGAATAGAACATTATCTCACCACTCGTTACCATTCTTGCTTTCTTGCAAATGATCGTGCGAACTGGCGTGCGCCATAGCATCGGGGCATTGTGCATCTAAATGGGCTGATGTACGGCTCATGACTAAGGGCAGCCCGGTGAAGATTTCGATTTCTTACTGGGAGCACCCTTTGCTCGAAGAATCAGGCGGACTTCCAATATTATCTTCTTATAATGAATAGCCAACTGGTATGCCGGACGGTCCTTGGAACTGGCTACCTGCCCAGACCGTGGCAATATGCAAGCAACGAGGGGGAAAGGTACAGAAAACTTATGGGTCGACCGGGAAAAAAAAAGGGTGATACATTGACCTTTTTCGGAGACTTGATTCATGTTGGAAATTGGTGATCCATTTTCAACAAAATCTAGAAGCTACTAACTTAATGGAGAAGGATTGAGTCGGCAACATTGCACATGCATGCAAGAAAAGATGAAGAGTCCAAGTTGAACTTGAAGACTCTCTGAAGAAGCCAAGCATCAAAGAAAATCCTAGAATAAGCTAGAGAAAACTACGTGCATGGGAAACACGTGAAGAAGCCACAAGATGATCAAGAGAAGGGGCACATAATAAAATAATATTATAGTTGTTGCCGGAGACTTCACGAGCACGAAGGAAAGTAAGGAAAGAAACTTGCGGCTGGCAATATTTTATTCTCACTGAAGATAGCAAGAAGAAGAGAATTCGCAGCCCACAATTGTTGACTCTTAACCATGAAGAAAGAAGGATCAAGAGTACGTGGGCAGCAAGTGTACTTGGAGAAGAAGGAAATTAGCTGTCTAGGCGGTGACTAAGTCGGTTGTAATTGCCTATAAATATGCTTGTACTTGATCATTTGAGAGTGTGTGAGGGAAACCCTCCACCGAGAGTGTGAGAGGTCCACCTTGTGTGGGAAAAAGCGGAAGCGTGTGTGTGTGTGTGCAAGTGTGTATGAAATATGGCAAGGGAATGAAAAATAAATAAATGAAAGCACAAACTGAATTTTATTCAAGAACTTTTGAGGTATAAAGGATAATGAAGGGCTGCTTCTTAGTTTCTAGTTTTTGGTTCTCTCATCTCACGGTCTCTCTCATTTTTCTAGTTGTTGTTCTGTTTACTAAGCTGAGTACTCTTGCCTATTTATAGACAAGTTCCACCTACTAAACTCCACCGCCTGAACTTTTCTTCTTGGCTAAGGAGTCAACAATTGTGGGCTGCGAATTCTCTTCTTCTTGCTGTCTTCAGTGAGAATAAAATATTGCCAGCCGCAAGTTTCTTTCCTTCCTTTCCTTCGTGTTCTTGAAGTCTCCAGCAACAACTATAATAATATTTTATTGTGTGCCCCTTGCTTTAGACGCTTGTAGTTTCTTTAAGAGTTTTCTTTTCTGGCGGTTTAAGAAGTGGCGCTGCGTCTTCTTCCTTCTTCATTAGGTATACTTAATTCATAAGCATGAGAAGTCTAGTGAGTTCCAGTGCTTTCAAAAATGGATCATATTTTAACACTCCTCCTTGATCCATTTTTGTGATACACCAAGCATGCCTCTCAATGTTTCAAATTTTGTTGATGGTAATGCTTTAGTGAATATGTCTGCAATTTGATCTTCAGCTTTGCAATACTTCAACTCGATCTCTCCTTTGTTTTGCACTTCACGAATGAAATGATATTTTATATCAATATGCTTCGTTCTTCCATGAAAGACTGGATTTTTTGATATTGCTATCGCGGACTTGTTGTCACAAAATATTGGCGTTGATTCCATTTGTGGTTCTCCAATGTCTTCTAGAATTCTTCGAAGCCATATTGCATGACTGGTAGTTGTAGCAACTGCAACATATTCTGCTTCTGCAGTAGATTGTGCCACTGAGTCTTGTTTTTTAGATATCCATGAAAATATTCCAGAACCTAATGTGAATGCATAACCAGTGGTGCTCCTTCTGTCATCAGATGATCCTGCCCAATCTCTATCAGTGTAACCGATCAGCTTAGCTGTTGCACTAGGTCGATACCAAATACCATAATCAGTGGTTCCTCTTAAGTATCTTAGAATTCTCTTAGCTGCTCCAAAATGAATTTGGCTTGGACTCTGCATGAAACGTGACAGTAAACTTGTCGCGTACATAATATCTGGCCTTGTAGCAGTAAGATATAATAGACTCCCAATTAGGCTTCTGTAGAGTGAAGCGTCTACTTTTTCAGCTCCATCTTCTTTCAGTAGTTTCTCATTCATCACAAGTGGTGTTGCCACTGTTTTGCAATTATTCATCTTGAATTTTTCAAGGAGCTTTTCTGCATATTTCTTTTGTGAAATGAAAATTCCTTCATCTTGATTGACTTCAATACCAAGGAAATAGTTCATCAAACCCAAGTCCGTCATCTCAAATGTCTTCATCATTTCTTCTTTAAATTCTTGAATCATTGTCTCATTGTTCCCTGTATATATGAGATCATCTACATATAGAGAGACAATGAGAGTGTCAGACTTACCTTGGGTCTTGATGTAGAGTGTCGGCTCACTCATGCTCCTCCTGAATCCTTGCTTGGTGAAGTATTCATCAATCCTGCTATACCATGCTCGTGGTGCTTGTTTTAACCCGTATAGGGCCTTCTTAAGCTTTAAGACCTTTTCTTCATTGTCTTTGATAGTAAAGCCTTCTGGTTGAGCTACATAAATTTCTTCTTGGAGGTATCCATTTAGAAATGCTGATTTTACATCAAGTTGATGAATTTTCCACTCCTTTTGAGCTGCTAAAGCAATGAGTGCTCGGATAGTATCGAGGCGAGTAACAGGAGAGAAAGTTTCAGTATAGTCAATACCTAGTTGTTGCAAATATCCTTTCGCTACGAGTCTTGCCTTGTGCTTCTGAATTGATCCGTCCGCATTAAGTTTTGTCTTGTAGACCCACTTTACGCCTATGATTTCTTTGTCTTCAGGACGATCAACGAGCTCCCAAGTTTCATTTTTCTTGATCATTTTAATTTCTTCCTCCATGGCTTTAATCCAAACTTCTTCTTTGAAAGCGTCTTCATAGTTTTCTGGTTCTAAGGACATAAAATTGCATGTTTCATAGACTTTCCTTAGAGACTTTACTCTTAGTATAGGAGACTCAGAAGTAGACTCCTCTTGTGCTGGGCTTGGAGAGGATGGTGGTGTTACTTCTTGAGTGGAGGAATCCAATGTTCCACCTTCTTCTTGAGGTGTTGATTCCTCACATGCACGAGGTATGTCTGGTAAGTTGACATACTTCTTCTCAATCTTCTCTTCATCCCAATTCCAAGCGGCATTTTCATCGAACTCAACATCTCGACTGATCATGAGCTTCTTAGTTTTTAGGTTGTAAACCCGATAGCCTTTTGATTGATCGCTATAGCCGATGAATATTCCTTTTTCCGTCTTCTCATCGAGCTTGCTCCTTTTTTGATTAGGGATGTGAACATAGCAAATACAGCCAAACACTTTGAGATGTTTTGCTGAAGGCTTCCGTCCACTCCATACTTCGACTGGTGTTTTATTTTGAACAGCTTTAATTGGACACCTGTTTAATAGGTATACCGCAGTATAAACTGCTTCTGCCCAAAAAGTGTTGGGTAGGCCTTTCTCCTTTAGCATGGATCTCGCCATTTCCATGACAGTTCTATTTTTCCTTTCTGCTACTCCATTTTGCTCTGGAGTGTAGCCAACGGTCAGTTGATGATGGACTCCTTCATCTTCACAGAATTTATTGAACTCCCTTGAATTATATTCCGTGCCTCTATCACTTCTTAGGACTTTGATTCTACGGCCACTTTGATTCTCGACACGGTTCTTGAATTTCTTGAAAATAGAGAAAACCTCCGATCTTTCTCGAAGAAAGTAGACCCATGTCATTCTAGTGTAGTCATCAATGAATAGGATGAAATATTTATTTTGACTGGGTGTAAGTGTCCTCATCGGACCGTACACGTCCGTATGGACAAGTTCCAATGGCTTCTTAGCTCTCCATGTGCCTCTAGACAGGAAGGTCTTCCTCTGTTGCTTTCCAAGAAGACAGCCTTCACAAATGTCTGAAATTTCTGTAATGGCTGGAAAATCTCTCATCATTTTTTTTTGATGGAGTATTTTTAGCCCATAAAAGTTGAGCAACAACTAGAAAAATGAGAGAGACCGTGAGATGAGAGAACCAAAAACTAGAAACTAAGAAACAGCCCTTCATTATCCTTTGTACCTCAAAAGTTCTTGAATAAAATTCAGTTTGTGCTTCCATTTATTTATTTTTCATTCCCTTGCCATATTTCATACACACTTGCACACACACACACACACGCTTCCGCAATATCCAACAGTGGTATCAGAGCCAGATTACGCCCAGGTTCGTAACTGAGCCAGGCGTAAGGAACCATGAAGCCAGAGATAGGCACATCGGATGGTTATGGGCGTTTGTCCTCACCATCCTCAACTAAAAAGGCCAGAGCCCGAGCGAGAGCCAAGAGAGCCAGAGCCGGAGCCAGAGCCAGAATCAAAGGCCAGAGCCCGAGCGAGAGCCAAGAGAGCCACAGCCGGAGCCGGAGCCAGAGCCAGAATCAAAGCCGGAGCCAGAGCCAGAGCCCGAGCTAACAACTACAACTAAGAACATTTCGATGCCCCGAGACATATGGGACATCGTTGAAGAAAAGATATACGCATTCAAAGGCAAGTGCAAGTGTTCGACGGAAGAATGCAAGGGATCGTCGAACGAATACGACATAAAAGACATGGGATAAACTACAAGGAGAATTTCAAGGTACGTTCGAGAATTTATGATACAATGTCCGGATTATCCCGAAAATGGATCAAGGGGGAGTGTTGGAAATTGGTGATCCATTTTCAACAAAATCTAGAAGCTACTAACTTAATGGAGAAGGATTGAGTCGGCAACATTGCACATGCATGCAAGAAAAGATGAAGAGTCCAAGTTGAACTTGAAGACTCTCTGAAGAAGCCAAGCATCAAAGAAAATCCTAGAATAAGCTAGAGAAAACTACGTGCATGGGAAACACGTGAAGAAGCCACAAGATTATCAAGAGAAGGGGCACATAATAAAATAATATTATAGTTGTTGTTGGAGACTTCACGAGCACGAAGGAAAGTAAGGAAAGAAACTTGCGGCTGGCAATATTTTATTCTCACTGAAGATAGCAAGAAGAAGAGAATTCGCAGCCCACAATTGTTGACTCTTAACCATGAAGAAAGAAGGATCAAGAGTACGTGGGCAGCAAGTGTACTTGGAGAAGAAGGAAATTAGCTGTCTAGGCGGTGACTAAGTCGGTTGTAATTGCCTATAAATATGCTTGTACTTGTGGACCTGAGCAGGTCCTTAAACTGCTCTAGGGCTGGCACTCCCGAAAAGCGAGGCCCGGGCCATCAGGCAGGCCCCCTTTGAAAGAAAAGGAAGTGAGCCCTGAAGGGAGAAAGCAAACTCCCACTAAAAAACTCTCAGCAGGAAAAGTTCTGCCTGCTGAGTAGACTAATCGTCATAGGCATGGGCCATCAGGCAGGCCCCCTTTGAAAGAAAAGGAAGTGAGCCCTGAAGGGAGAAAGCAAACTCCCACGAAAAAACTCTCAGCAGGAAAAGTCCTGCCTGCTGAGTAGACTAATCATCACAGGCTGGACCTGAGCAGGTCCTTAAACTGCTTTCCCCTGAATAGACCATCTCGGGGGAACTCCTCCTCACAAGCCATTTATAGGCAAGTGAGGGGAAAGTAGTATGGGATAATGGTCCCATTGGGAAACTCAGCCGAGCCCTTACGGGTTAGGGTCCCACCTCTGATCTCCGTGAAGTCTTCCCTGGTAACCAATCCGGGCGTGATTCAGAGAAATGACGAGGCCTGAGCAGTGGCACACTGCTAATATTATAGTTGTTGTTGGAGACTTCACGAGCACGAAGGAAAGTAAGGAAAGAAACTTGCGGCTGGCAATATTTTATTCTCACTGAAGATAGCAAGAAGAAGAGAATTCGCAGCCCACAATTGTTGACTCTTAACCATGAAGAAAGAAGGATCAAGAGTACGTGGGCAGCAAGTGTACTTGGAGAAGAAGGAAATTAGCTGTCTAGGAGGTGACTAAGTCGGTTGGAATTGCCTATAAATATGCTTGTACTTGATCATTTGAGAGTGTGTGAGGGAAAACCCTCCACCGAGAGTGTGAGAGGTCCACCTTGTGTGGGAAAACCCTCCACCATGACTATTTCCATCAACTTTCATAATAAAGTTTTTTAATATTCCCTTGCCATATTTCATACACTTGCACACACACACACGCTTCCGCAAAATTTAACAATTCATTAGTATACGAAACGTAACCTGAATTTTATTGGAAGCAGCTCAGTTCTTCCACATCTACAATGGAAAAAGAACAGTGGTTTTACAACCAGAAATCATCAAGGATCTTCGATATTGAAAAGACATACAAAGTCAAGAATAAATCATGAACTAGCTGTTTTTTCTTGTTTCGAGAATACAAAAAACGACATACGAAAATCGTATGAGCAGGAGAAAAGTAGCAACTACCGATGAACTCGCTGTTTCTTCATGCATCTGAAAACAGCCTCAGAAATTTACAAAGTCAAAAAGGAAAAGAAAAACAGCACTGTATGAGTTAGGACACATTTCGGATCCACAGCCTTTTCTTGAGGGCTCAATCCTTTTGACAACAGTACGAGAGTTTAAACTTTGGTTGTTTGAAGTCTAGAATCCAGACAACGTCCCCGGACTCAACATAGGAATCGTGCTCCATCCTGGAAAGCTCGGCGACAGGCTCAGCTCGAAGCCGTCTCCAAACTTGTGGGGAGACTTCTTCTCAAGGCCTTCAGACACCAGCTCCCTGTACACAGCAGATAAAGGAGTAGCGGCCTTCCCTACCGCCGCCGCGTTATTATTGTCGATATCACTGCGGACTGGATTATGCATCAAGAGCTCGAGCGGCGGAGGGGCTGCCTCCTGGAGCCGGCGGGCCGGGGGATGAGTCGGCAGCTGCTGCTGCCGGGACGGAGCCCCCGTGAGCTTCTGGACGAGCTCTCGGAAGTTGATGGGCTCGACCTTGTAGACCCGGGTGGGGTTCGGGGGGACCGGGGCGGTCGGCTTCTTCCACGGCTTCGCGGGGGGCTTGCGGACCAAGTGGAGCGACTTGTGGAACGGGTAGGCCTGGGAAGGGATGGTCACGGCCTCGTCGCACGGAACTAAGGCAGCTGCTGATGAGTATCTCTCCATATTCTCTTCTCTTCTGGTTTTAACCTAAAGCTCCTTGCTTCAGAACAGAAATGTGCTTTGAGAATGAGAACGCAAGACTATAAATATCTTCTGCGGGGGGCAGAGAGAGAGAGGGAGGGAGGGAGGGAAGCAGCGGCGGAAGGTTCATGCCGTCAAGGAGAGAGAGGGGCAATGAGGAAAATAGCGAGCTTTCGAGGGGTTGCGTCCGTCCTCGGCCGCCGGCCATTGGCGGGGTTTGCGTATGCGGTGCGGTGCGGTCAAAATTCCAAGGGTTGACCGGCTGGCTTTGAAACGCTGCCCTGTAATGATTATGAAATTCACTCCCGTCGTCGCCTCCAAGAAAACTGCAGCCTTGCCAGTCCTGTTCAATCAACGCTGCGTCACTGAATTGTAGGGGTGTGCATGGTCCGGGCGGGCGGTTCCCGACCTAGAACTGGGAACCGCCCGCTAAGGACCGGTTCCGAAAAATTGGAACCGGGATCCACCCGTTTGTTGCGTGAATCCACCCGAGAACCGGACCGCCGGTCCGGTCCGGTTCCCGGGTGGATCCATGGAACCGATTTTGACACGAAATTTTTTTGGTTTTCAACAAAAAAACAATTATGTGACATCAAAGCAAGCCAAAGAAAGAAAAATCAAATTTAAGTACGTGGAATAAATATTTATTTGTTGTAATTATAAATGTATCTCGTAGATTAAAAAAAACGCGAACATATGGAATGCAACATTCTCTCATTTCCTACTTGCAAATAACCATAGATAGTTAAATTTTCTTTGACCAAAGATAAAGGTTCCCTAGAGAGTGAGACGAGATGTAGGGTTTCTCTTACTAATTTTTTTTTTAATATTAAAAAGGTTCCGGTCCGGTCCGGGTGGGCGGATCCGCCCACGGAACCGGGAACCGGACCGGTACCCACCGGTTCCAATTTATTGGAACCGGGAACCGGACCGGTTCCCTTAAGACCCGCCGGTTCCGGGCGGTTCCGGGCGGTCCGGGCGAATCCCGGATATTTTACACACCCCTACTGAATTGCTACCCAAGCACCATTCATGTACTGTTCCTTTATGCACCGCAAAGCGTATCAATCTCATTATGATCTTCACAGCCATATGAAATGGGAAAAAAAAAGCAGATTGTAGAAAAAGCAATGATGCTTATACAACTTTTTCGAATTCTCTCGTAAAGCATTCAAATAAAAGGTTATGGGTAGAGATGGATTCTTGCCACCTTCAAAATATTAATGGTGTACTAAGGTTGTAAGTAACATTGGGGTCAGGCTCTGCTTCACGTGTAGTTAATTGAGACTTCCCTAGGTGATCCATGGCCGATACCATCTTGTGAAGAAATGAATTGTGGCACTTGATTCTAGCAATGGTCCAATAGGAGAAAACGAGCATGAAGGGAATAAGGGGGTGCATGATAACCAAAATCTCTGTTCCAAAAATAATTTCTCGATTCCGCACTGCTTTTTCGGAATAAAACCCGTTTGATAAACCTACTCAGTTTTTCTATTTCTGGAATAGATTTATATTCCAGAAATTGGTTTGGAAGAAAAATCAGAAGTAAAAATTTTCTACTTCTGATTTTTGAAAGAGAAATCAGAAATAATTTCTCCCACTAAACCCTAATTTCGGTGAGTCTTCCATCATCTCCTTTACGTCTCTGCCTCCTCCTCCTCCTCCTCCTCCACCTCTCCTCATTTTATTAAAAATAAATATATTCATTTTATTCATTTAATAATAAAAATAAATTTATTAAAATAAATAATTTATTTTTATTTATCATTTTTTTAGTTTATTAAAAACAAACTTATTACATTTATTAAAAATAATTTATTTATGATAAATAAAAATAAATTATTTTTATTTGCCTTGAGTGTTTTTTACCAAATAAATTTTTTTTATTCATTTTAAAATAAATTTATTCATAAAATAAATTAAATAGAATAAATAAAATAAATTTATTTTTAAGGATATTTTAATTTTAAAATAAAATGATATTTTTTATGATTTATTTTATTTTATTCTTTATTTTTTAGCTATTAAATCATTTTTTTTATATTAAAGGTGTTAGTATCGCCGTCGCCGTTGCCGTCCGAAAGGAAGAAATTTTGTATCGTTATCAAACGAATTTCTATTTTTAGAGTAGAAATTTTGTGTCGTTATTAAACGGTTATTTTTGCTTAGAAACTCTTCTAGAATTAGAAATAGAAAAATCTATTTCTATTCCAGAAACTAGTTCTAAAACAGAATGGTTGTCATGCGCACCCTAAGTAATTTCAACATTGAGTTTGGGAAGCCAATGCTTCTTCAAGTGATTTGAACAGGACAAAATGTAGTTCCATTTGGAAGGTATTGCTTACGCTTTTAAGTGAAGCAAATTGCACATGAAATGAAGCTCAACCGATATCACCCTCAACGCATCCAACACCGAAACTTTGCAGATATAATTCACGGCTCATTTCACATTATTGACATGTGAACATGAGATCTCCAATGAAGACCTTGAAGATCAAAAAGAAGTAGTCATCATTCTCACCACAATGCTCTCCAGACACGCTACTTCTTCTTTATTAAAATATACATCCCCTAGAACAATGAATTCTTTAGCCAACTTTGTATATGCATAAGGAGACTTGCGCCATGAGAGCATCAATTTTCTAAGCCTGTGGAGGCTCCAGAGATAAAGTGCTACATCCTCTCCCCATATTTTATAACCTCGGCAAGAAATACCGACATTGTTAGGCTCACTAGCAATTTGTCACTAGGAAATATCTGCTACTCAAAGAAATGTATGGCTGTGTTGACTTGGAAGATAAGATTGAGTAGGTGTTATCGCCAAAGCAAATTGTCCTCCAGAGAGGAGGTAGTGATAGTGTCTAGACTACCAAAATGTAAGAAGAGAAATGAGGCCAAAAGGGTGCATTTGGTTTAACATTCCTAAGAGGCTTTCAGCCTCCAAAGCCCTTTGAAAAAATACTTGATCATTTGACAATCATTTTGAAGTAGCTTTTAAGTAAAAGTCAACATTCGAAATGCTAAAAGTTCAATGCTAATAAAGACTAGCTTTGAGCTTTCAATATTTGGCTAAATGCTGAAATATATTTTTTCTTTCAAAACCATCCTCACTCATTCTTCAAATTTTTTATTTTTCCCTCATCATTATTTTTTAAATGCCAAAATAATGCTAAAAAATCCAAATATATACAAATGCTAAAAAAAATTAAATATAATTTGGTCTTTTAAAAAAATATAAATATTTTATTTTTAGCATATATATTTGATTTTTTTAGCATTATTGTCAAAATTTATATTTAAATTATTACATACATTATTTTTTCAATTTAAAAAAATTAAAAATTAAAAAATTCCGACAAAGGGTTTGGTCCTTTTTTAAAATTATATATATACATATATATGTATTTGATTTTTTAGCATTATTTTCAAATTTATATTTTAAAAGTTGTATACCTTTATTTTTTTAATTTAAAAAATTAAAAATTAAAAAATCTCGACGAAAGATTTGGTCTTTTTTAAAAAATTATATATATATTTTAGCATTATTGTCAAAATTTACATTTAAAAGTGGGATACATTATTTTCTTCAATTTTAAACAAATAAAAATTAACGAATTCCAATGAAGGGTTTGGTCTTTTTTTTAAGAAAAAAATTATATATATGTATTTGATTTTTTAGCATTATTTTCAAATTTATATTTAAAATGTTGCATACATTAGTTTTTCAATTTTAAACAAATACAAATTAAAAAATTTCGACAAAAGATTTGGTCTTTTTTAAAAAATTATGTATATGTATTTGATTTTTTTAGCATTATTGTCAAAATTTATATTTAAAAATTTGCATACATCATTTTTTTCAATTTTAAGCAAATAAAAATTAAAAAATTCCAATAAGGGTTTGGTCTTTTTTTTTTTTTTAAATTATATATGTATTTGATTTTTTTAGTATTATTGTCAAAATTTATATTTAAAAATTCGCATACATTATTTTTTTCAATTTTAAACAAATAAAATTTTAAAAAAAAAAAACTATTAATCACCCAAATGGCTTTTCAAATGTGTTTTCTACCAAATAATATTTCCTTCAAAGTTGCTTTTTAAAGCGCGGTTTACCAAACGGCATTTGCATTTGCCTAAAGTCCTTTAAGCTAAATTGTTTTGCATTTTCGTAATAGGCTTGCAAAATACTGAACCAAACACACCCAAAGTGCCCAAAGTGCTCCATCTTCTTCAATTGCACAAGCACCTTGGCTGGGAGAGATAAGCTCGATTGCTGATGTGGCTACCCAGTCAACCATCAAATAGGCCAACCACAAGAGGAAAATGATGGGATGATTCTCCATTCTCTTTCTAATGGGTGCAAATAGAATGAGACAAACCTTAAGTGAGAGACTCAATATGAGGAAGCTGGATATTCCATTTGTGCCACAAATCCTAAATGGAGCTAAATGCCATGTTTTGCTTAATTTGTCCCTCCTCTCTAATACAATTTTAAGCATAAGAAAATGTGTAGGAGATAGTGAGGTGTGACAAGATTGGTCATTATTCTCTTGGGAGCATCATGCTTCTAATGAGGTTGACGTGAGAGCCAATCTTTTGAGAAACAAAGAAGAATTAGAGAAGCCAAGCTTGTTGCTAGTCACTAAAGAAAATGAGCATAGAGAGGAATATTCATGGAGCCGGATAGGAAGATCACTAATAAGGCTAATAATGACAATTTTACCAATTCTTCTAAGATCCTAATTGGAGGCAAATGTATCATTTTGATTTGCTTTGAAGATGATGGGCATAGACTTATGTTTAATAGGCTACTTTGTACCCAAAATAAAAGGCAATATCTTGAGTTTGGAGAAACTCTTTATGTAGAATCTGGCTAAAAGATCAAAATCCTGACTTGATCGAAAGGTGTTCATGCCACCGAATAAGATATTGTCCTTGAATCTTTGAATCAATCTGCCAAAATGTTTGAAGAAAGGTCTAAGGATTCGGTCGAAAATGGCGTATCTTAATTTCGGAAGAGTAAGACTAATAGGAGGCAAGAGATGGCGAATGGAAACCGGTTGACTCGACCAATTACGTGAAGGATGTCTCTTGGCAAGCATGCAAGAAAAGGCTTCTCAAAAAGAACTCGAGCATCCGAGCAGATTGGGTTCTTCAATTCCGATATGTCCGAACATATCAAACCCCCGTCATTTCGTAACAACAGCTGCTTATTGCGTTTAATCGATGCTTTTGGTAGAAAAGATATGGGTTCAATTATTACCTGAAAAACTCAGAAGCCCTCTACCGTAGTTTTCTGCAGAGAGTCGTCTTCTCAAGCACTTGTAATATCCATTTCTCCTGCTAAAATACATAATGCTTGTACTGCGAAACTCTTTTAATGTGTTCAACTACGAAAGCTCTGCTGTCCCACTAGTCCCTCGACGTAGACCGTATGTACTGTTGACTGATACTGGTGAATAGAACATTATCTCACCACTCGTTACCATTCTTGCTTTCTTGCAAATGATCGTGCGAACTGGCGTGCGCCATAGCAGCGGGGCATTGTGCATCTAAATGGGCTGATGTACGGCTCATGACTAAGGACAGCCCGGTGAAGATTTCGATTTCTTACTGGGAGCACCCTTTGCTCGAAGAATCAGGCGGACTTCCAATATTATCTTCTTATAATGAATAGCCAACTGGTATGCCGGATGGTCCTTGGAACTGGCTACCTGCCCAGACCGTGGCAATATGCAAGCAATGAGGGGGAAAGGTACGGAAAACTTATGGGTCGACCGGAAAAAAAAAGGGCGATGCATCGACCTTTTTCGGAGACTTGATTCATTAGTATACGAAACATAACCTGAATTTATTGGAAGCAGCTCAGTTCTTCCACATCTACAATGGGAAAAGGACAGTGGTTTTACAACCAGAAATCATCAAGGATCTTCGATATTGAAAAGACATACAAAGTCAAGAATAAATCATGAACTAGCTGTTTTTTCTTGTTTCGAGAATACAAAAAACGACATACGAAATTCGTATGAGCAGGAGAAAAGTAACAACTACCGATGAACTCGCTGTTTCTTCATACATCTGAAAACAGCCTAAGAAATTTACAAAGTCAAAGAAGAAAAGAAAAACAGCACTGTATGAGTTAGAACACATTTCGGATCCACGGCCTTTTCTTGACGGCTCAATCATTTTGACAACAGTACGAGAAATTGAACTTTGGTTGTTTGTAAGTCTAGAATCCAGACAACGTCCCCGGACTCAACATGGGAATCGTGCTCCATCCAAGAAAGCTCGGCGACAGGCTCAGCTCGAAGCCGTCTCCAAACTTGTGGGGAGACTTCTTCTCAAGGCCTTCAGACACCAGCTCCCCGTACACAGCAGAAAAAGGAGTAGCGGCCTTCCCTACCGCCGCCGCGTTATTATTGTCGATATCACTGCGGACTGGATTATGCATCAAGAGCTCGAGCGGCGGAGGTGCCGCCTCCTGGAGCCGGCGGGCCGGGGGATGAGTCGGCAGCTGCTGCTGCCGGGACGGAGCCCCCGTGAGCTTCTGGACGAGCTCTCGGAAGTTGATGGGCTCGACCTTGTAGACCCGGGTGGGGTTCGGGGGGACCGGGGCGGTCGGCTTCTTCCACGGCTTCGCGGGGGGCTTGCGGACCGAGTGGAGCGACTTGTGGTAAGGGTAGGCCTGGGGAGGGACGGCCACAGCCTCGTCGCGCGGAACCAAGGCAGCTGCTGATGAGTATCTCTCCATATTCTCTTCTCTTCTTCCGGTTTTAACCTAAAGCTCCTTTTGCTTCAGAACAGAAATGTGCTTTGAGAATGAGAACGCAAGACTATAAATATGTTCTGCGGAGAGAGAGAGGGAAGCTGCGGCGGAAGGTTCATGCCGTCCAGGAGAGGGAGGGGCAATGAGGAAAATAGCGAGCTTTCGAGGGGCTTCGTCCGTCCTCGGCCGCCGGCCATTGGCGGGGGTTGCGTATGCTGTGCGGTCAAAATTCCAAGGGTTGACCAGCTGGCTTTGAAACGCTGTGCTGTAATGATTATGAAATTCCCTCCCGTTGTCGCCTCTTGACCAAGCTGGTCGATCTGGAATCTGATCCACTGCCAAAACTGGTTTTACCAAAATGGGGCTGACAATTCCGCGATATTACATGGCCTGGCAGTCATATTACATGCCCTGGGGACCAATTTTTGGAAACCTCAGGTCTCGAGAATTGTTTATTACGTTAGAATACGTGAGAAGCAATGCCTAGGGGACTTTTACCGCGCGTTGAATATATCCCTACTCGTTAAAAAATTGTAAATTACAAGCATCATCCGTAGAAAAATTTCATAAACTAGTCTTAGACCTATACCTAACATTACTATTTTCTAGGGTGCTACATCGAATCATATCAATTGATCAAAAGCATGCTTTAATGTTAAGTTTTTTTTTTTAAAAAATTTTTATAACCGAGGACTCCATCCTCCACCACGGGCCTCCCATGCCCGAACAGCACCGAAGGGTTAGGCTCCTATTCCTCGGGGAAAACTAACACAGGACCCCAACACTATGGCCCCTACTTACAATGCTAACAATTGCTGATTTTGAACTATCGATCTCGACAATGAATAAGAGACTCTCAACCAATACAACTATCCACAATTGGGTTCTAATGCTAAGTTTCTAAGTCCGTATTGAATAAATTTCGCGGCAATAATTTGAACATGTTCGAGGAAATTGAAGCTGTCAAGTGACTCTATGTTTCAGTCATTACAAACACAAATATATGTTCAAAACGATTGCATGATAAAAATTCAACTCTCAACCCATCAATCGTGGCTAATCTCGTACTTGAGTTTGAACAACCCACTTAAATTTTGACTCATGCATGATGATATTTTACGCAATATTATTGCAATATTTTGCAAGTTAAAAGTTTACTTTTCCTAAGCAAGTTTTCCATCATAATTTTATCAAAGTAATGACGATATGCACATATTTGGCTCCCATAATTGAAAGGATAATTATTCAATTAGTCATAAATTTGTTATATGACTATTTAGCATACTACATTACCATGTTAGTGAATTTCAATGAAAATTGATCAAATATGCCATACTGAAATTTCATGCAAAAACTTAGGTTGTAATGGAAAAATTTATGATTTAATTGATATTTGCACAATAAATCTAGGGTTGACAAGATAATTTGTCTCAATAATCTAGCCGTAATTAAAGCCGTACGCTTATGAAAGAAAAGTAAAATATTCCTCACGAAGTCCCACTCCTATTTGCTTTCCCTGTACCTAACAATGGAGGCGGCATCCGGCAGAGGCGGGTGGCGCCGCCACCACCCGGCCATCCCCGAGGGGCCCACGCACTCAGGCGTCGTATCCCCCACGTGATATTCTCTTCCGTGGGCCCCGCCGGCAAAGCTCTGACTCGATCAAAACTCTAGATGTCACAATCACCACAGCACTCGGAACGAGAAAAAAGGGACGAGGCGCACGATCTATCTCAAATATGATTTGACGCTCCTGCCCTCGCAAAACCCCGCGATTTTCAACTCCTTCGCCGTTGCATGCCATCGGTGCACCAAAAGGTCAAAAACATGATGAGACGATGGTGACGTCGTTTGGCATGGCATTGCGGACTTTTGGGGTATTAAATACCATGAGGACGAAAAGAGAACCCGGTTGTTAAAAAGAAAAAAGGAAAGAAAAGAGAACCCGGTTCGCGGTTTGGGTTGAACTTCGGGAATGGAGTGAAGGAGTCTTTTCAAAACATGACATGAAATTGTTTTTGTTTGACCGCGATGCAGACTTTGAGGCAACCAATGACAAGGATGGGATGGAGATATTTAGAGAAAACATGGAAGGATGGACAGGTTGACATAGCCGATCTATCGAGAGTGATGACAAATCGAACTGTGATTGACTTCACGACTGAACACTAGGCATAGTTGAGAAGGAATAACGATTCTCGGCGTATCATTTTAGAGATCGGTCCTCTTTGGGTTTGGTGCATTCAAATTAGAGAAGGATGAATTTGGGTTTGTATTTTGAAGAGATAGGTCATGTTACTATTGTCCCACAGCAAAGCTGCTTCTTAATTATTTGTGATTATGAATAATCAAATCCCATTCTGTTTGATTTCAAGATGGAATTGGTAATCAGGGACCGATTTGATTCAATGGAGCCAATCACTTCTTTTTTCTCAATACTTGATGCCTTATATTATAAAGAAATTTAAAAGAAAAAAAAAACAATAGGTCACTTTTTTTAAAAGAAATTTTTTTTTAAAAAAAAGTATATGTATTTGGTCGGATCCGATTTCCCCTTGGAACTGAACTGCTTGAACATTGATTCCACTTTTAGAAATCGAAAATCAGATCAACACTCCTAAAAACCAAACGCAATCAATCAATTCGATTTAGTCCAGGCAATTCCCAATTCTAGCAATTTGTTTTGCACACCCTTATATGCTATTATTAGGATACATGTATGCATTGGATTAAAAAAACCCCATATCAAAAGCAATTAATATATCTTAATTGATCTATAACTCATCGGCTTAAATTTTTGAATGAATGTGAGTTTAACTGAATATGTTGATGGGCTCAAACTAAAGTTCCATTTTGACGATCTTCTCAAGTAAAGCATCAAACTTCTATTGCGTACACCTACACTTGTAATCTCAATGTGCACAACATAATCGTCAACCTATCAGCTTCACTTCTCCCTTCCACCAACCTCACCATCGTCGCCTCTCTCTAATCATGCGAGAACAGTAGAGTAACTACCGTGGTGGCGGTGGCGGCGGTGGTGGTGCGGTGGCGTCGATTAGTGTGATGGCTATGGAGATGGATGGAGCAACGCTAGTTGTGAGAGAGAGAAGGGTTTGCAACACAAATCCGAGCTTAAATGCCAAAAACACTACTCTTTAGTTACAATCCAAACCATCTTAGTTTGAAAGTATCCTAGCAAGTGGTTGCAAAATGTCAAATAGCCCCGCTAGGTGGTTTTCATCTCAAAATGGAAAATAGAGTGTGAATATGGAGAACATTGTCCTTAAAGTCATAAACCTAGACATTTTAACGTCTTACCAACTGAGTTCATCATGTTAATTTTAGTCAAAAGTTGCTAATGTGAACGACAGTAAGACCGTATAAGACGGTTTGACATGGACAATTTTTTAAGAATTTTTATTTTCTTATATTTTCTCTTATCTTCTCTTTTTTCTTTTTCTTTCTTTTTTTCCCCTTTTTTTTCCCACCAAGTCCGGCGAGGGTTGCCAGCCAACCCTTGCTAACCACGGGCCACTGTTGGTGAGGGTTTCGTGGCGGTGAGGGCTGGCCGACCCTAACCCGGCTTGGAATAATAACAAGCAAAAATTAAAACAATCATAAAAAATTTAAAATATTTTAAAAAAATACAAAAATTATTCATGTTAGCACCACTAACCTGTCATATAGGACATTAGTACATTTAATTTATAGTTAAAACTGACCAGATAAACTCAATTAGCAAAAATGTAAGAAAATTTATGACTTAATTGATAAAATTGAAAAGTTTATGACTAAGTTGGCCAAAATATAATAGGTTTAGAAATTTTGGATAATTTTTTTTTTCATTAATGTCTCTAAAGGTCCGCTTGAGAGGTGATGCCAAAAATCTCAAAATGCCTTTGGACTTGTTCAAATCAAACTGTCTCTTCATATAATTCTATGTGTTCGCGTCAATTCAAACCACAAAACCGCGTCCGAGACTTCAGAGGGAACACGACAAGGATGGAACTCGAGCGCACAGAACCTGATTCGAACGTTTATCATGAATGTACTTACCTCAGTCCACACATGAGATCTCGAACAAAGCAAACTATAATTACTTGACTAAGTTGACACATGTTTAACAAGTTTTAGGGCCACTTTGAGATTTTGCGAAGGGCATTGTAAAGATCAACCATCGTCAATCATGTCATATTTGTTGGAGACTCAGTTATTGCTACCTAGTTGCTTACAGCCTAAATATTCTTCCCTAGTGGATTCGATATTGAACCCAATATTTCTCTAACAAATTGAGTTGAAGTTCCTCATCTGTAATCGCGAGATGATTTAGAAAGGCACACTGAACTTCTCTTGCTTTCCTAGTCTGAGAACATGTCTTCTATTATGCATCCGATTGGTAAGTTACAAGTTACAAACATCACTTATATACAAGTCCAAATGGGTGATACCCGCATTTATAACTCATCAATCAAACGGCAAGATACTTCTCCATATTTAGTTGGAGGAAGATTTCGTCCGATTGTACCAACAAGTGAATTTACTTTCAATTATAAGTAATCGATGTTCATGTCGTCCTATCGTGAATGGAGAAAAACGTGACGGTGAGACCCCGGCACTGTCGTTTATGCACTTCTTTCTTATGTGGGAAAACGTTGACGAGGTCTTTGCTTTAGAGCACGGTCTCCTCCGTTGTCTTAGTAGAGCCTAATTTTCCATTCCCTGATTGACGGGGCCCGCAACGAGAAAAGTAGAAAGGCGAATGGTCCCTTTTGGCTTCCTGGTTTCCACTTACTCATCTCGTGTTTATACCCAATCATACTTCAGACCTCATTTTATATAATAGAAAATGACTATGGATCCGTTCCACGTCTCGATCCAACTAAAGCTTTTCTTTTTTTTTTTGAAATTAATATCACAAAAAATCTCAAACTGACACAATCGTTAAAAATTTACTATTAAATTTACTAACGTAGATGACACAAGATAACGTATTCACATGAAAATTTATAGAGTTAATGTCATGAAAAATCTTACATTTATCACAAGTGTACTATGTAATTTATCACATCAGTATCGTTAAATTTGTCGTAAATGCATTGGTTTGGAATTTTTTTCGTGATATTTATTTTATAGATTTCACGTGGATTTGATATGTCATCATACTATATCACCATCTGTCATCTAGATCGGCAAATTTAATGATAAAATTTGACAGAAGTTAACGAAGGGTAAATTTATCGTAAATGTACTGATTTTGAGTTTGTGATTGTTAAAAAATTGGTTTATGATAAATTTATTACAAGTATATCAATTTAAAATTTTCATAATATTATTATTTTTTTTAAATGGTTGCTGGGCATTCTAGAAACGATGTTGGAATGCTCCTCTTGGCGACAAGCTGACGCAAGCGGGTGGTCACTTTCTCGTCCTCTCTCGTGCCCATCTCTCCAATTTAATGTTTAATTATTCGAGTCTCTGGTGACGAAGGAACGAGGAAACTGGAGGACCTGGCCATTAATTCCATTAGAGTGTAAAGCGCCTCAATATTAGGCCAGTTGCCCCCACTTGCATGCCCATTTGGGCAGCAGCCGAAAGGGTGGTGTAGGAACTAGAAACGTGGTTCTCATGCAAAACGCACACGAACCTTCGCAGTCTCTTGCCTTTCGTATGAACGTCAGAGGCTCGATTGTGTAGCTTTTCTTTGCCTTCGTCAGCCGCTTTTTCGTGGAGTCAATGGTAGAGTTTAATGCGTCCTTTTTTAAACAACATAACCTCGACTGTAGCTTAATTTGGTTCGATCCTATTCGATTACTAGCTAAGCCATCCTGATCTCGCCGCCCGATCGCAAGCTCGATCCTTCTTTGTTCGACGGGAGTTTAATGTTTGAAGCGGTTCCGAGGCTCGGTTAGGCAATAATTTGCACGAAACTGAGTCCTCGTTGCTCGTCAGGTCTTGGTCCATCCTGTGGTGCCGAACCCGTCGAGACCCACCGATTTGGAACGGTCTCATTTTGCTGATTCTCTAGACGCTTTGGATGTGTGCTCGTGCATGTGCTGGACCAAGTGTGTCGATTATTCTTTTTTTCTTTTTGAACATAGACACATTAAGATTGCTGTACGAAATTGGCACGGCGATGATGTTGCAAACTACAAATGTGCAGTTAAACAAGCTTATGAGGCTATGCAAAAAACTATATATCGCATCACTTAAGCAAATCAAATTTTGTAAACGGTCTAAGCATACTTAGGATGTCACCCAACTTATATCTCTATAGCTTAAAAATGAGCTTCATCCTCAAACTGGTGCACGACCCACGTAATGTCTAAAACTCATGAAAACAATATTGACGAATATTTATTAGGGGCATGCAAAAGGAACTACCCAAACTTGTAACTATCCAGACCAGATAAAATTGGCCGATGGAGTCTAGTTTCAGAGAGTATCAATCCAATTTCCAATTCTTAAAAGTGGAACCGGTATTCAAGAGGTCCAATTTGGTTCTCAGTTTCAAGGGAGAACCAAATTGAACCGGACTGAACTGACTACATAAACTTTTTTATTATTACTTCAAAAAAAAAAGTAACCAGTTTTTTTTTTTCTTTTTATAACATATAGCATCAGGTGGTGGAAAAAGAAAAATGACCAGTTCCATTGGACCGACCGAACCGAACTAGTCCCGGTCCTAGGAGCAATTGGTCCGGTCCCTAATTCCCAATTTTGGGAACCGATCCAGTTCCTAATCCCACCTTAGAATCAAACTGGACTGAAAATCAATCAACCTTAATATCCATTCCCTATTTTGGTAGGTTAGTAACATTTATTAGCAAAGCTGCATGAGGCCCACCAGAAGATTTATTCCCTCCGTGGGCCGACCTCGTCATTGCTATACAGAAAAATACAAGGGTCCCCGTCTGCAGCCCAATTATAATAGACTAGTGGGCTGGTGGTCTGGTCCGGCTTTGGCCCCCCAAAATTTAAAAACAGACAAAAATGAAAATGCATACCAAGAACATATCGATTGTCTTGACTGCTTTGTCTCCATCCATTGACCATGATACACCATCTTGATCTCGGCACAAGTCACCGCCTGTATAAGAAGCTGCTACAAATCATAACGCAAAGAAAGAGATCTATATATGTATAGCAGAATGAATCCGAGTCGGGAGACCCTGAAGAGATTCTTAGTAACAAAATAACATTTGGTCCAACACGTTCACACATTAATTCAAGGGGTGATAGGGACCGGGCGTCGAGGGTCCAGTTCAAGGCTTTGGCCCCCTTGAATCTCGCATCCTCTACTTGCGAGATTCAAGGGGCGACGAGGTCCAGCGTCGCGCCTTCTCCTTCTCCCGCATGTTTCGTTCACGCCAGTCCAGATGAAAGCAGACCAAATCTTCCGGAAGATTCCCAGACCCTAACAGCTCGATAGTTTCTGTCGGACAGCTTTCAAGAACAATCATCGTACGCTCCAAGACGAGCATCGGGTCAGTTCCACAGAGAAGCTGCACAAGACAAACCAATCGATGGTCAAACTCAAAAGATTTTAACCCTCTCTGTTATGGTAGAAAACGTGGCCTGTGGTGATCATATAGCTAACTCGCCAAAGACGTCGAGTTCACTAAAATGCCGGCAACCATATCACGAGCACCGAATTACGACCTTGAGATATTCAATTATCATCTCCGGCTTGAACTTTTTGAGTCTGACCGGCTTCTGATTCATTCGATTTCGGCTCCTCCGCTAAGCGATGGAGAAGCTTTAGAGCTTCACGATGCATTGAGTTGCTCTTTCCAGCAAAGCTGCTGTTCTGAAGAATCTCCTCACATACTTTCACATCACAATAGTTAAGACCTCTCAGTAATTCAATAGCGGCTGAAGACTGTCCAGTGAGAAGTAAAGCTTGGAGCAGTGCCGTGTCCAATATAGTTGCCGGGTACCTATCGGCTATACTAATGGCAACAGTGGTGTGTTTCTGAGGAATGAAAACAAAACTGGACATTAAACTATAATGATACGAAATCCTTTGACACACAAGAAGACAGCCTCAGCTCAATTAGTTTGTCATGTCCCCGTGGAAAATCATCGGTGCCATCGCCTGTATATCGCAATGTGTCTGGTCAAGTACATTGATGTCAACACATAAACAAGAATGTCTGTAACTGTAAACTCTTTGTAATTGCATTTTGACATGCATCGCATTACACTGCATGACGGTATGTACCCTGTGCACCTTGAATAATTAAACCGATGGATCCAGCAGGACAAATTATGGACCCAACAAAAAGCATTAAATTCACAATCAATTGCCCACCTTTAGCACAGAAAAAGTTCAGAAGCAACGCGTGCAGTAACATTAGTGCACTCAACTTCCAGCATCTATGCATTAGGTTGGATTACGCTCAGTCAACTACAGAATAACGTGAAAGAGTAGGATGACCGAATTACTGATAACCAGAACCTCAATTTCAGAAACATAATTTCTTTTAATTTGTTATATCTGGCAAGTTAAAATTGAAAAACGTGCTTAGGCACCGAGTTAACACTGAAATTAAATTCGTTTGCCCATAGTCATGGCTGACTTAAAATTTAGCTAATCCATGTATCATCAGAAATTAGCCAGTATATGAGGACTTTCAGGTGATGCCAGTGCCTTTTTAGTCCTTTTAAATCGATTGATATCATCAGATGAGGGGATACCATCACCAGCAGCATCTGAAACCACCTCTTCTGTGCCCTCAGCTGTGCCCTTTTCTACTAACTTCGTCTCTTCTTCTGCAAAAAATTGGTAAGAGCCATGAGAGCATTATGGCTCCTTGTTTTGGACTCAAGTGCTGAAAGTTCATTGAAGCCCTCCAGCTCAGGAACCAAAGCCATTTTCGGAGGAATTATTGACAGATATAGAGAAAGCACACGTGGTGATTCCTTATCAGAAGCCAAGAAATGGTCCATTGCCTCTTCATAGCTTTCATTTTCAAAAAGGTTATCTGCATATCTGTAACAGGTTCAGGTAGATCAGTAGTGTGACGAGTGATGTATTGTGAGGAGATGGTCTGTTGAATTATGTCTCAAGTTTGAATTCATTATACGATATCCGATACGCGCAAAAATATTTTCATGTTAAAACGAGGAAGAACGTCGGCGAAGCATTCAATTAAAAGTCGCGTGGTAGAAGTCGAAAGGGATACGAGCTTCTACCGTTGGAAATGAAGGCCACACCATGTGTTGATTTATTTTTGGCCTTGTCATTTGTCAGCATGAAATCTTCTGAAGTGTTGCTCGTGCGAATTCCTTTAACCTTATTAAATGCATGCACATGGCCATGTGCATGCATGCCCGTAGAAAAAGGTGTGCTGCCTCAGAAGCCTATCATGTAGGCGCCGAACTCTCTCCCTCTCTTTTGTTCAACGATTGTGGGCTTCTTTTTTTTATTATTATTAGAGAAAGGGTGAAGGCAGAAGTTCTACGTGTGTCAGTGCATATTGTTCATCCGCTCACATGCTCTCATTAACTGCATGGTGGCTCATGCTTTGAAGATCGGCGCCTGACAACTCTGAAGCACAATATTATTTTGTTTCCTTCCCTTCAACCGATAAAAAGGGGAAGACGTCTGGAGCTCGGCAAGCAGCAAAAAGAGAGCGAGAGAAACGAGCTTGAGAGAGAGTGAGAGTTGAGCTCAGAGAGGGTTTGTGCGAGAGTTGAGTCCATTGAGTTGTTTTGTTAAATACCGTGAGTATCGGGTATAAAGTAGGGCTGAAAAACATTTGAGTGCATGTGTAATTGTAATCCTGTAATTCTCCGATTTATAGTGGATTGATTTGCTGGCTCTCCCCGTGGACGTAGGTTCCGACATTCGGACCGAACCACGTAAATTTCTGGTGTCCAGTCCTTTCATTGTTCCTCGTTTTATTTCGATCGATTTCTATAGCTCCCGACATAATTGCAAAATTTCGATCCGCTTCCGCTGCGACGCCAATCGATTAACAACAATTGGTATCAGAGCTAAGACTTTGCAATTATGTCTGGAGCAAAAGTAGATGTTGAGAAATTTAACAGGAGGAACAACTTTGGGTTGTGGAGCGTCAAGATGAAGGCGCTATTAACAACTCAAGGATTAGCCAAGGCATTGGAGGGCAAGTCTCAGTTGCCCGAAACAATGCGAGATGCTGAGAAGGACGAGCTAATGGAGAAGGCCATGAGTATCATCCTGTTGAACTTATCGGATGAAGTGCTAATAGAGGTGGCCGAGGAGGAGGATGCCGCAGCGTTATGGGCTAAACTTCAGGCCCTCTATGTAAAGAAGGGTTTGAATAATCGCTTATATATGCTAAAGAGAATGTTCCAGTTCCGATACACTGAAGGTACGTCCATTAGATCCCACCTAGATGAGTTTAATAAACTCATGATGGACTTGAAAAATGTTGGCAAGATTTTAGATGATGAAGAACAAGGCATGATGTTATTGGTGTCTTTACCGGAGTCATGGGAGCACTTTACCGACTCCTTGTTACAGGGGCGTACTACGATTACCTCAGAGGAGGTAAAATCTGCCCTATTTTCAAAGGAGTGGCAGAGAAAGTTGCGTGATGACAGTCTAGCGCAAGATGTAGCGCGTGGACTGGTGATTCGAGGTAGAGACCAACATCGGAGGCCCAGAAACAGAAGCCAAAGCAAAAGCAGGTCGAAGTCGCGACATAGAAAATCAAAAGGTCGCGTGAAATGCTTCGAATGTCACGAGGAGGGGCACATAAGGAGAAATTGTCCAAAGCTAAGAAATAAAGGCGGTTGACAAAATGCCACAAGTAGTGTGGCAAATGTTGTCAAGGAGAGTACCAATGATGCCGAGGCTATCCTATGTGTATCTACGAGTTCGTCAGGAGATGAATGGGTGCTATATTCTAGATGTTCCTATCACATGACTCCTCATAGGAATTGATTCATTGCCTACCAGACTGTAGATGGTGGTAGAGTTATTTTGGGAAATAATGCAACCTACAAGGTTGTAGGGATAAGAATAGTTCGGATCTAAATGCACGATGGCATAAAACGGACAATGACAGACGTAAGGCATGTACCGAAGCTCAAGAAGAGCCTTATTTCTCTAGGTACACTTGATGACATCGGGTGCAAATACACAGCTAAAGGTGGAGTGCTGAAGATCTCTCGAGGTGCCCTGACAGTGATGAAAGGGAAGAAGGCGAATTCTCTCTATCATTTACTGGGAGAAACCGTGACCGGAGTTGCTGCAGTTTCATCAGGTGAGTCAGACTCAAATTTGACTCAGTTATGGCGTATGCGATTGGGACATATAAGTGAGGCAGGTATGACAATGCTGAGTGAAAAGGGGTTGCTGAAAGGTCAGAAGACAGGAAAGTTGGACTTGTGTGAGCACTGCATCTTCGGGAAGCAACGTCGTGTTAAATTCGGTACAGCTCTACATTCGACTAAGCAACCAGTCGAATACATTCATTCAGATGTTTGGGGACCGTCTCCAGTTCCATCGAAAGGAGGTGCCAGATATATGTTGACATTCATCGACGATTACTCAAGGAAGGTATGGGTGTACTTCCTGAAGCACAAATCCGAGGTATTTGATCAGTTCAAGAATTTTAAGGCATTGATTGAGAAGCAATCAAAACAAATCAAGTGCCCGAGAACGATAATGGTATGGAGTTACTGTGGTAAGGACTTTACCGAGTTCCGCAAAAGGAAGGGATTGTGAGACACCGCACGCTTCCCGAACACCACAGCAGAATGGCGTAGCAGAACGGAAGAACAGAACTCTACTTGAGCGAGCTCGGTGCATGCTTTCGCATGCAGGATTGGGTAAGGAATTTTGGGCCAAAGCAATAAATATGGCGTGTTACCTGGTTAATCGATCTCCATCTTCTGCTATCGAGTGGAAGACTCCTGAGGAAGTATGGTCGAGGAAACCTGTTGATTACTCCGGATTACGAATATTCGGATGTCCTGCGTATGCTCATGCGAGAGATGGTAAGCTTGAGCCGAGGGCAAAGAAGTGCATATTTCTGGGTTATGCACAAGGGGTGAAAGGCTACCGGCTGTGGTGCACTGATCCCAGATCACCCGGTTTTCTAATCAGCAGAGACGTGATCTTCGACGAGACTGCAATGCTTCAAAAGAAGAGTCTTGAGACTCAACCAGCAGAGCAAACGGATCATGGTGTCAGAAGTGAGGTGGAGATTCAGACGGAGTCTCCAAAGACCTCAGAGGTAACAGAGGAAGAGATTGCTGATGAGGCCACAATTCCTGAAGACGGTGATACTGAACAACCAGCAGAGCCACAACACAACATAGCCACGGGCAAACAAAGAAGGCAAATTAAACCACCGGTACGTTATGGTTATTCTGATATTGCCTATGCTTTAACTGTAGGTGATGAGGTGGAGATGGATGAGCCTTCATCCTATTCGGAGGTGATGGCTAGTGCTAACTCATCACAGTGGCTAGAGGCTATGAGTGAAGAAATAGAATCACTCTATCGAAATCAGACATGGGAATTGGTCAAAGTACCCAAAAGTCAGAAAATTGTCGGATGCAAATGGGTCTACAAACGGAAAGAAGGCATTCCCGGTGTAGATGCAGCCAGGTTTAAGGCAAGACTTGTTGCGAGGGGGTATACTCAACGAGAAGGCATCGACTACAATGAAGTGTTCTCTCCTGTGGTAAGGCATACCTCTATTCGTGTATTACTTGCCTTAGTTACTGCACAGGATCTTGAGCTGGAGCAGCTAGATGTGAAAACGGCATTTCTTCATGGTGAATTGGAGGAACAAATTTACATGAAGCAGCCTGAGGGATTTGCTATTCCAGGTAAGGAAGACCATGTTTGCTTATTGAAGAAATCCTTGTATGGATTGAAACAATCTCCTAGACAATGGTATAAGCGTTTTGATGCTTTCATGACTAGTCAAGATTATTCAAAAAGTCAGTTTGACAGTTGTGTTTATTTTAGGAGATTGGAGGATGGGTTTTTGATTTATTTGCTATTATATGTTGATGACATGTTAATAGCAGCTAAACATATGTCTGATATTGATGTGTTGAAGCGGCAGTTGAGTGCTGAGTTTGAAATGAAAGAATTAGGTGCTGCTAAGAAAATATTGGGTATGGAAATTTTGCGTGACAAAGCTGCAGGAATGTTGCGTTTGTCTCAAAAGAAATATATTGAGAAGATCGTGGCACGTTTCAATATGCAGTCAGCAAAATCTGTAAGTACCCCTTTAGCCGCACATTTTAAACTTTCTGACAAGTTATCACCGCAAACTAAGGAGGAGGAGGAACATATGTCCCGTGTTCCTTATTCTAGTGCAGTTGGTAGTATTATGTATGCCATGGTATGTACTAGACCTGACATTTCACAGGCTGTAAGTGTTGTCAGCCGTTACATGAAGCACCCAGGCAAGACTCATTGGGAAGCCGTGAAATGGATCCTCAGATATCTAAAGGGGACAGCAGACGTCGGCATTATGTATCGGAGGAACGTCAATGGCAATGAGACCATAGGGTACGTGGATTCAGATCACGCCGGTAACTTGGATGATCGCAGATCGCTAGCAGGGTACGTGTTTATGCTAGCAGGTGGTGCAATAAGTTGGAAAGCGTCTTTGCAAGATGATGTTGCATTGTCTTCGACTGAGGCGGAGTACATGGCACTAACCTTTGTTGCAAAAGAATCGATATGGCTAAGGGGTTTGCTCTCGGACCTTGGACTGGAGCAGAAAAGTGTCACCATACACTGTGACAATCAAGGTGCGATATATATGGCTTATAATCCAATATATCACGAGCGAACAAAACATATCGACATCAGGTACCATTTCATCCGAGATGTCATAGCGAAGGGTAAAATTGTTGTGAAGAAAATAGCAACGGCGGAGAACCCAGCAGATATGATGACGAAGCATGTTCCTTCAGCAAAGCTCGAGCTCTGTATGAGCTCGATTGGCGTCTGTAGAGTATGAGCGCCCATCAGGGCATTGGGAGAGCCGAGCATGGAAAATAATCACTATAACTTGGCTTCAAACGTTGAGCCAAGGTGGAGAATTGTTGAATTATGTCTCAAGTTTGAATTCATTATACGATATCCGATACGCGCAAAAATATTTTCATGTTAAAACGAGGAAGAACATCGGCGAAGCATTCAATTAAAAGTCGCGTGGTAGAAGCCGAAAGGGATACGAGCTTCTACCGTTGGAAATGAAGGCCACACCATGTGTTGATTTATTTTTGGCCTTGTCATTTGTCAGCATGAAATCTTCTGAAGTGTTGCTCGTGCGAATTCCTTTAACCTTATTAAATGCATGCACATGGCCATGTGCATGCATGCCCGTAGAAAAAGGTGTACTGCCTCATAAGCCTATCATGTAGGCGCCGAACTCTCTCCCTCTCTTTTGTTCAACGATTGTGGGCTTCTTTTATTTTATTATTATTAGAGAAAGAGTGAAGGCAGAAGTTCTACGTGTGTCAGTGCATATTGTTCATCCGCTCACATGCTCTCATTAACTGCACGGTGGCTCATGCTTTGAAGATCGGCGCCTGACAACTCTGAAGCACAATATTATTGTGTTTCCTTCCCTTCAACCGATAAAAAGGGGAAGACGTCTGGAGCTCGGCAAGCAGCAAAAAGAGAGCGAAAACAAAAGAGCTCGGCAGAGAGCGAGAGAAACGAGCTTGAGAGAGAGTGAGAGCTTGAGCTCAGAGAGGGTTTGTGCGAGAGTTGAGTCCATTGAGTTGTTTTGTTAAACACCGTGAGTATCGGGTATAAAGTAGGGCTGGGAAACACTTGAGTGCAGGAGAGGGTTTGTGCGAGAGTTGAGTCCATTGAGTTGTTTTGTTAAACACCGTGAGTATCGGGTATAAAGTAGGGCTGGGAAACACTTGAGTGCAGGTGTGATTGTAATCCTATAATTCTCCGATTTATAGTGGATTGATTTGCTGGCTCTCCCCGTAGACGTAGGTTCCGACATTCGGACCGAACCACGTAAATTTCTGGTGTCCAGTCCTTTCATTGTTCCTCGTTTTATTTCGATCGATTTCTATAGCTCCCGACATAATTGCAAAATTCCGATCCGCTTCCGCTGCGACGCCAATTAATTTACAACATGGTCAATGCAGGAAAGGAAATCGAATCCGCATTTGGCTCACTCTTTCGGACAAAGTTCTGAAGCAATAATGTCCACGAGATACATGGACGCACGTTGAGGTAATTTACTTAATCCAGCAACATAAAACCTCATGTACAGAGCTTAATTACCAATCTGTCTCTCCTTCCATGGAAATTTGATAGTAAGGGCAATAATTTACTTCATGATTATCATCATGGGTACAGGTTGTCCAGGAAATCTACCTTCTATGAATGTACAGCTCTCTTGCAGCTCGAAGTTTTGAATCTTCTGGTGGAAGCATCTTGCACAATGCCAAGGCGTCCTCAAAAATTGCCAGATGACGTTAACGGCAGAAGCTGCATTAAGCACGTAAATTAAGGAAAAAGCATATCGAAAGGAAAATGCATAATAAATTAGCATGCCCCATGAGTACCTTTATACGAATAGGAATAGGAAAGAACCCATGGACGGAATTATCTTGTGCAACGACTATCGCACTGCTACTTTGGGCAAGATGACGAACATTACGAAGAGCAAAATCTGGATCAAAGGATATGGAACTCAAAGTGCGTGAATCTGAAGTAAGCCAACATGAAGAATGTTACAGTAAGAAGATTAGCATGCAAAAAGAATGAACAGAGGAATAAACTGGTAATACAATTATCAGCTTATCTCAATATAACACGGTAATAGACCTATTGCATACATCTTCTGAATGACAACTTCTTGAGGAGCCTCCGACCAACATATCCTACCTTCTGGTAATAGCTTCCCAGTTTGGCCACGAGAACTCAAATATCATTCTAAATACGGCAGAAACTCATTGAAGCATATCAAAGTACCACCATATAATCCAGAGAAGGATTAGTCTTGATTACTGAAACCAACATGGCCACAAAGTTTATTGGGATATCTCAAGTTAGATGCATCACACGGAAAATTGGTGAAATGGTCTAGCTCTTGATTCATGATTTCTGACAATAGTGACACAGTAGAAACGGACAAACACGACCAAATTGACAGAATTAGCCCAATCCAGATCATAATAAAGCTCGTAAAATTCGGACAGACGAGAATGACAGAGAATACATGGATAAAAACCGATTTTTACGTAATGCACAGCTTATGCATATACAAAAAATTCAAGGAAGAGCTTCAAAATGTTAGAAATGTTAATTGGATTCACTCCCATGTAAAAACCGATTTTTAAGTTTAGTAAAGCTTGTATTGTTTGTAAGAGCGTGGTGTGTACTCCATATTAAGCCTTCGCAAGGCATTTTCAGTACTATATTCTCTCTTTTGTGTGTTTGCATTCTCTCTTCACCAATTCCTTCAAAGCTCCTTTATCCTTTTGGTTCCAACAGAGGGGGTGAATCGAGAGAGCAAAACAGAGAGGAGGAGGAGAAGGAAAGCAGGTCCGAGAGCGGAGATGAGAGACCAATACACATTTAGAGCTATTTTCTTTTCTGATTCACAGGCGACGATTGTTTCATTAAAGCTCTGCACACCTCTCGTGCGTGCATGGCTGCCCCTCCCGCAATTATTCACTACTCAACCCTCTTGCGGCCACTGGCTAGCTTGACAAGCTCCAACAATCTTAGCCACCGCTGCTGGACTAACAGTCGCCGCTCGCTTCCGCTCCTTTGACGACGATCCTACACGGCTGAGCTCCCTTGTTCCACAACAAGAAACTGCTGCACCGTGAAATCATCACCTCGCTGTTTTGGCAACAAGCGAGTCGGGACCGACTACACTACTGCCCGCTGCCTTCACACACCCGAGCTTCACCTTTCTGCCATGCCACCCCTACTGCCGCGGCAGGAGCGCTATGTCCTAAAGCCATCACGCCTCCTTGCACTGCCACCAGTTCCCCTGTAGCTCGGCCACCCCTAATTGCTCGTAGTTGCTCGTTCTTGCCAGCTACGTCGCAGGCTTTCTCGAGTTGCCCACATGCTCGGCTTACTCGGCAAGCTCGACGTGTTTCCTCAATTTGCTACCCAGTATTCTCGTTCTCACTGATGTTATCGTACATTGATTTGCACAAAGAGGAAGAGGCAGATTTCTTTTCAAAGGCAGAAAGTGCAAATGGTGGATGGAGATCAAAGTGGAGCAGGTGAAAAGCAAAACGAAAGGGGGAGGGGGGTTGGGGAATAAAAAGATGCGGGTGTTTCTGCTTTGCAGGTGACCTGAGAGTCGCCGGCGCACTTTTCAATGGAGAGCCACACAATCCCGACGTCTGTCAATCTTGATTCGAACATCATCGTTCAGATTAGGTAACAATCTTTGTCTAACTTGATTTCATAGTCTATTTTCATCACTGATGTGCAATGAATATATGAAGTCTATGGTTGCGACCAGTGTTTTAAAGTTGACATTTTGGTGAAGTATGAAAATGGATAACGATGACGGGGGATATTTTCAGTATGTTGTCCGCAAGTTCTTATTCATTGAAGTTTTATTTGTTCTCCAAATTCTTTAGTTCATAGATACACCAAGGTTAGGTTTTTCATAAGAATGAAAGTTGAAAGTTCTTGGGGATGGGAAGCCAAGTGGGGAAGATGATGAGGAACGGGAGACAAATAGGGGAGGAGTGAGTATATGAGATGGGCTTATTTTTAGTCAAAATGGAAAAAGTGATTTCGACTTGGATTTGGTGTGAGCCACTGGGAGTTATGGTGTAAGGTGGGCTTAATTTGGTTTAGAAAGTTTGGGTTTGGGTTAGTATGGTTAGACTTGGACCGGACTTATTTGTTAATGGGTTAGTCTTATTTCTAACTAGAAGTGGGCTTGATGTGGAACCCGTTGGTGTCTAAAGCCCGTATCCAAGGCCCGTGAGACCAACTTACTGTCTGCATTCGGACTAGGCTGAGCTGTCCAACCAGGTCCAACTACTATTTTCAGTAATAAAAAATTCTAAAATTCAGAGTGTAAGTTAGAGATGGGTCTTGACCTAGTTGTGTGACTTTAGTAAATGATTTGGCCTTGTTAACTTACCATGACCTTTAGCTTAGGGTTTTTAGTCGATTGGTCCTTTAAAAGAGAAATTGAATTTAACTTGAATTTAGTTGATGGGGATCATGTCTCGGGACTTGTAACATGGCCATGTATATTTTTTGCCTGACTTGCATCGGATTTTCATTTCCCATATGTGGATAGATACTTTCAACTTCTTTGGTGTTTACTTTTTACATGTAATTGATGGTTAATTGCTTTCTTAGATTAGGTTAGGACTAGTCTAGATAACATTTGTATGATCACTAAGCATTGGTGACACCTCTAGGATCAATTGGTAGTCAAAATTTGCATGATCACTTAGCTAATCAACCAACTAGTTTAATGGTACCGAAATGGTGTTATTAGATATCAACGTAATCAAGCTCCCGTTGTGTAGTTCCATACCTCACTTAGATTCTAACCAACCTCAATTAGCTACTAACAACTCTTATAAAATATTTACGTTGTTAAAGAACTAAAAATGAAACCCAACATAATGCGAAATATGTATTTGGAAAAGTCCACACCTAATCGAGAGCCATTGGCTTGCCTTTGGGCAATACTTTCAAACTTATATCTTTTCTCCCATCGAACAAAAGAGATAGGTCATGACATATGTTTGTTGCCAAGTAATAAAAAAAGTAGGGAAAATCACATCAATAATTAAATAAGATTTATGATAATAGTTTTGAAATGAAAATACTAATTTAGTCTGCTAAACACTAATTCCAGTGATCATACTCACTTAAATCTCTACTTTTTTTCAATTAGACATACAAAAGTCAAAATCTCCTCCTTACTATTGAAGCCTATGCATGTAAAGGAATACTTCAAATGAGCAAACATATAAGGCGTGGAACATTTTAAGAGCCAAATATTGTACAAATAAGTCAAAATCGAGTGTGGACAGATTCCCACAATTTAGAATAGAAAGACATTTTCATCCCAAAAATAATAGTCAACAAATTTTAACAAATTTTAGAATCTATGAACATAAAATGTACATTTAATGAATAAGTTTCAACCTTAAGAATCTCAATTATTGAGAAATTTTGGAAAAAAAAATATGCAAATTGGTCAAGTTCTTCCATTTGTTTACAATATTATTAATAAAACCTTTTGTGATCGACTTCAAACAATTCATAACATCGAGAGTGACACCAAGAAGAGTACTTCCAATGTCAAGCGACTTGAGGTTGCAAGCTTGGACATTAACGTGCATAATCCCCTCAAATGTTTTAGTAGGGGACAACAAGATTTTAGAGTCTCTTGTCCAAGAAAACAGCTCAACGTGCTCAATATACTATGTGTGTTTGGTTCAATATTTTCAAGGGACTTTAGGCCTCTATAGCCCCTTGGGAAAATGCCACTTTAACAATCATCTTAAAGTGGCTTTCAAGTGAAAATCGACATTAGGAATGCTACAAACCTAAAGTTAGTAGAGATTAGCATTAGGCTTTTAACATTTGGCCAAATATTGAAACTCATTTTTTTCTTCCAAAACTACCCTTACCCAGTCTTCAAATTTCCGATTTTGGCCTCGTTATTTTTTTAAATGCTAAAAAAATGCTAATAAATCAAATATATATAAATACTAAAAAAATCAAATATATATTTTTTTTCTTAAAAAAAAAAAAAGACCAACCATTTGCCGGTCTAATAAGGGCTACAACCACCGACAAGCCAAATCTAGTATCGGCAGCCATCGATCAAGATCACCAACCTCCTAACGAGGGCTGTTGGAGGTTGCACGATCTCAAACAACCCGGGTGACTCACGACCCAAGTGACTACCCTTAAGTGCCATCGCACAACCCTTGCGAGAACAAGAAAAGGCTACTTGAGGTTGTGAGACCTAAGCGACTTTCACTAGGGTCATGCACCAGCTAGGTTGTGCAACACTCACCAAGGGTCACCTGACCTCAAGGGTTTTCAACCAACAGCCACCGACGAAGGGTTTGATTTTCTTCTTCTTTTTTTTATTATATATATATTTGTTTTAGCATTATTGTCAAAATTATATTTAAAAAGTTGCATATATTATTTTTTCAATTTTAAACAAATAAAAATTAAAAAAACTAATATTACTCACCCAAAAGGTTTTTCAAATGTGTTTTCCACCAAACGGCATTTCTCTCAAAGTTTTTTCTCAAATAATAGTTTACCAAGTGATAGTTATATTTAGCCAAAGTCCTTTAGGCTAAATTGCTTTGTATTTCCTCAATACACTTTCAAAATATCAAACCAAATGTACTCAAAATAGTCAAAGTTCTTAAACCTAAGATGAAAATGGGTTTTTCACCAAACATATGGAGGAGGGAATCATAAATTGCCAAGATTTGATTCATTTCAAAGTCGGACATTTGGCCAAAGCATCATTTTTGGTTGAATGACTCATGAACTTGACTACTTTGTATCTTTAACATGTTAAGGTGTCCCCCACAGACTTGAGACTCCGATATCTCATTGTCCCCTATTGAAACATTTGACTTTGAAGAATCTAGAGGATGTTTTGCGTGTTAACATCAAAGCTCACAATCTCGAGCATTTTGGCATTGGAGGAATTCTCCTCAATATTATGAACAGTTTGAAGTCAATTTCTAAAGGTTTCAATGAAAATATTATAAATAGACGTGAGAACTCAACTCATTTGCACAAATTCTTCCAAAAAATTCCTAATATTCAGATTCCCAAGGGTGAAAATTAGTCATTAAATGCACATTTTAAGCCCATATATTCTAACTTAGTTAGGACTTTGTTGACTTTAATTTTTGGGATCAAAATTTTTTTATTCTAAATTGTGGGAATTTATTGACACTTGATTTTAGCTTACTTGTACAATACTTGGCTCATAAATATGTTCCACTACCTCATTCATTTGCTCATTTCAAGGCATACGCATAGACTTCAATAGAAATGAAGAAATTTTGAATGATACATGCCTAATCAAAAGATCTTATTAACCGAGGAAAAAAAAGGTAAGGTCTCAATGAGTATGATTATTGAGATTAATATTTAGCGGATTAATTTAGTATTTCTTTGAAATTATTATCACAAATCTTATTGAACCATTGGTGTGATTTTCACCACATTCTTTTATTACTTGGCAACAAGCATAATGAACCAAACTACAAGTACAATGACATTGTACTTTAATAATTTTTGGGAAAACATTTTCCAAATATTTTCTTAACTAGGAAAACATTTTATTACCAAAACTTTAATTTAGGAAGATGAGTTCATCTTTAAAAGAACTGGAAAATGTTCTCAAAATTATAATTAGATATCATTGCTTTAACTTGAAATTCTATGCTTGAGTGTGGAAATCTTAATGTTGGTTCCCGAGTCTTGGCAATGGCCAAGCCCGAGTAGAGGTGTGCAATGGGAACCGCCCGAATTGAGAACTAGCCGGATCGGATCAAACTGGTCAATTCCGGGCGATTCTAGAGGGTCTTGGTCCGGTCTCAAGTTCTTATTTTTGGAACCGGTGACCGGTCGGTCAATCCGGTTTCCATTTTGGGGTCGAAACCGGACCGACTATATATATTAATTTCTAAACTAATCTACAGTATGCATCACATCGGGTTCCCTTTCCCAAATTTTCCAATCCAATTCTCACTTTCCCTTTCCCTCTCATAACCCTAACCCCTCCCCTCTTGCTCGCTCAACGCCTCACCTCGATGCCTCACTTCACACCTCGCTCGCTTCAACACTTGGCTCTCTTCCTCCTCCGAGTGCCTCGCCGCAACTTCTCGCCTCATGCCTCACGTCTCACATCCTCGAATGCTTGACTCTCTTCCTCCTCTAAGCACCTTGCCTCGATGCCTCATCTCATGCCTTGCTCACTCTAATGCTTGGCTCTCTTCCTCCTCCGAGCACATATTTGTGAGTGTCTCACCTCACGCCATGTTTGCCCAAACACTTAGCTCTTTCCTCCTCCAAGCTCCTCACCCTAATGCCTCGCTTGCTCTAACATTTGGCAAGCACCTCACCTTAACGCCTCTCTCGCTTTGACACTCGGCTCTCTTCCTCCTCCACTTCACTTGAGATCTGCGCATTTAGGCTCAACTCTCTTCCTCTTATGCTTTGCTCAAAATCTGCGCATTCATGCTCTTTGTAGTGATGTTTGCTTCTTGACCAACACAAGTTCATTTCTCAGCTTCACTTTTGTCAGTTTTAGATCGTTGTTTTTTTTTTGTAGCGTTTGTTTCAATATAATCTCACTTGATATAAGTGTTGCGGTATTATTAGAGTTTGCTTGGTTGTTCGGTCTCTAAATGTGTTTGTTGATGGGTTGTGCGAAGCATGTAGTAGAAAGTTGCAACCTCCCATAATCACAGCCTTGCCTCATGCCTAGCTTCAATCAAATTATTTAAGTCTCAATGTCAACACCTTCTCCTTTTGCAGCCTTAGCTCCAGCCTTGCTCGACACTCAAATGCCTTTCCATCATCAAAATTGGTACATTTTTTCTTTCTCCACAAGTTGTGAAAATTTAAATTGCCAATTGATTGATTGATTCAAGGGAAGTCCTATGATGATTAGGAATGAGTTTGGATCATGAATAAGTTTGACTTAGAGGCACTAAGGTTTTGACCAATCCTATGATGGTTAGGAATGAGTTTGGTTCAGGGGCACTAAGGTTCATGTTGTTATTTTTTATCTCTCTGATTTGTTGATACGAATTGCGGATGGTATTTTGATTTGAGGATTTTGATTGGAATCGCTTGTATGCTTTGACTGGTTATGAATTGGTGGAAGTTTTCAATCTTCTTTTTTTGAGTAAATTTGTGTTGGAGGAGTTATAGTTTTGAACTGTTCATTCAGCCATTTTTCATTAGTATTTTCTATTTGATCGTTTAAGTAAATGTCTATGGTCCATGTTGGAGGAAAAAGTATCATTTTGGCTGCTGGAAATCTGCTCTTGCTCAAGTTGCAACTTAATATCTACTTAATATTTTAGTATCAATTTTGGTAAGTATAGTTATATGGCAAAGATGGACATAGCATTAAGAAGTAAGGCTACAATCATATCTTTAATATCCCTATTGTAAATGAATATGACGGTTTGATAGCTCATTATAATGTTTTGCTTAATTCAGGCAATTTATTTATATGTTAATGGAAGCGGATCAATCAAATGATTATATGAATCCTATGATAAACTCACTAGAACATGAAAGTGAAGAAACTGAAAACGTCCAAATGGCATCCAACACGAACAATGTATCTAATACTTGTCTTCTTAGTTTTGGTAAACAAACATTCGTAGTCTGGCTTTATTTTCGTAAGGGAAAAACTGAGAAAGAGAAAAGTATGGTGATTTGTAATTATTGTTGGGCCAAGTATACGTAATCTGTTAATAATGATACTTCTGCTATGTTGAAGTACTTAAAAATGTGCAATAAGCATCCTCGCAACATAAATAAGTAGTAAAAAATTTTCACTTCACGTAGAGCACATGGAATAAAAATGGGTCACACTAGTACTGATGGTAGTACAAATGTCTTATTAGCATAGAAATTTAATCAAAATTGTTGTTGACAAATGTTTGTTCAAATGATTTTGACGGATGAACTACCTTTTTCAATGGTTGAGCGTGTTCGATTTCATGATTTTATTGACCAGTTACAACCTCTCTTTCATCACGTCTCATGATTTATAATAGCTAGAGATTGCATGAAGTTATATCTTTGTGAGAAAACAAGTTTAAAGACTTACTTTCACAAGCTCAAGTCTAGGGTTGCACTCACGATTGATACATGAAGTTTCATACAGAATTTGAATTATTTATGTCTCGGTGCACATTTTATTGATGACGACTAAAAATTGTACAAAAGAATAATCAATTTTGTAGTGATGCTTAGTCATAAGGGCACTGATATCAAGAAAAAAATTAAGAAATGCATCTATGAGTGGGGATTAGAGAAAAAAAGTGTCAACAATCACTGTAAATAATGCTAGTTCTAATGATGTTACCATTAATTTTTTAAAAGAAAAATTATCAAGAGATAAGCTATTAATCTTATAATGTAATTTTTTACACATGAGGTGAACGACTCATATTTTAAACTTGATTCCATTACACGTATTCAAAACGTAGTTAAGTCTGTGAGAAATTCTCCCATAAGAGTTAAAACATTTCAAGGTTGCATTGAAAGTACAAGAATCACTTATAAGGGTTTGGCTTGTCTTGATGTCACAACTAAATAGAACTTTACTTATCTTATGTTGGATACTACCTTAAATTAAAAAAAAAAAATTGAAATGATGGAAGAAGATGATCATTTTTTTTAAGAGAGCTTGACTATGACACTCCTAAACATGAAGATTGGGAATATGCCAGAATATTTTTAGTATTTTTGAAGAAGTTTTATGATTCCACCAACAAGATGTTTGTGACTCTATATATCATTGCGAATGATTATTTTAATGAGATAGCAATTTTATATAAAATTGAAACAAATGGAGAAAGTTTCGGATCTTAGTTTGAAAATTATGAATGCAAAGATGAATGACAAGTTTAATAAATACTATTGGAGTTTTGAAAAAAGTGAATATAATGGTGTTGATCGCAGTTATATTGGATCCAATAAGAAAGATGAGTTATGTGCGGTATTATTATAGACTAATCTATGATGATAGTGCCAAAATTGATGAAATGTATAATATGGTGAGAATTGCCCTAGAAAGATTGTTTCATTTTTATAAAAAAATCTTATTTTAGTTCTTGTGATAAAAATTTATGTGTGAACTTTTGAAATATTGATAATAGTTGGGATCTTGATAACCATGAGGAGGGTGAGAATGGTAATTTTGATTTGGTTGAAGATTTCAATTTAAACGAGACATTCGATATCTTTCTTCACGAGGAGAAAAATGTGTCCGCAAGTAAGTTATCTCAGCTCGATAAATATCTTAAAGTTAAACGTAAAGAAAGTCGTGATCTTAACCTATTGATGTAATGGAAAACTACTGGCTAAAAGTTTGAAATTATTTCTTTGATGACTTAAGATATTTTATCTATTTATGTAACAACCGTTACTTTGAAGTCGACTTTCAGTACATTCGATCGTGGGTTTGATAGCTTTTGAAGTTTTTTAACTCCTACAATGTTAGAAGTTGGATTTGCATTCAAAATTGGTTAAGAGAAGTTACCATGATGGTTAATGTTGAAAAGTACATTGATAATGCGGAAAGATTTGAATGGGGTAAATCATCGATGTATTTTTTTATATTGTAATTTTTTTGTATATCTAATAAGTAAATGCTTTATTTAATATTTTGTTTTTGTTAGATATGAATGATGTTCATTCAAAGCTTACTAGTAAATAGAGTTTGCAAGTTCAAGTGGAAGAAGTATATTTAGTGAGATTTTTCATTAACTATTTAAGTTCAATTAAAAGTAATTCTACTTTAAAACTAATGTTGAGTTATCATATATACTTATTGTAGGATTATTAACAACTTTTGGGCCCTAGACTTTGATAATATTTTGCTTGCTTGAACAAAGAATTTATTCCCCTCATGCCATGCAACATTGAGTAATTCGGCAAGATGTATGGAGTTTAGTAGTTTAACGTTGAATGTCCTTCTCTTGTGCTAATTTTGGAATTTGATTATTTTTTTATTCCATGGAGAATTTGTTCTAGATTATTTATGACCGCTAATGGATGGTACTGAATAATGGCCAAATTGTGTGTTGAATTTTTGTTGAGTTCGAATTCTGTTTTTATTTATTTATTTATTTATTTGCATCTCTAATAACATTTATGTTCATGAGAATGAAGGTGCGTGTGTGAAGTATGTTTGGAAAGAAAAATTTCTTCGATATTTTAAATTTGTGTGGATCTTTGGCTTGTTTTTTTGTTTTGTAACAGTGCAAGGACATAGGGTATGATGTAGGATTTTAATTTTTATCTCCACAAAGTGGATGTGTATAATTTAATAATGCATCACTTTGTTGGTCACAAAGTGAATAAGAAAAGTTGATTGGACCAAAATCTCATGCGTTACTTTACTAGTCATTACTATATATATATTTTTGTTAAATGAAATGAAAATAAGTGATGGTTCATTAGAACCGGATCGGACCAGTTGGTTTGGTCTGATTCTTGATTCCAAGACCAGCCGGTTCAATCCACGGTCTCGAGAAGTGGGAACTGATCCTATTCTCGGTTCTTGAATGGAACCAGACCGAACCAGGAATCGATCAACCCTAAACCCGAATCCATTGAGACTAAGCCCGGTACATCAGTACTCAACTTGAGCCCTCAACGCCCATGCTCCAATAGGACCTAACATGAACCCCTAGTGCCCATACTTTATTCTCTAGCATTGGAGCTCAAACCATAAAGGTTATGCTTAGGTCTCTAACGCTCGAGCTTTGGTCTTGATCCTCAAGCCTAGGTCCATAAAGGCCATGCATGGGTTCTTAGGGCTCTGGTTTAGGACCTTAGTTAGGAGATGTTCATTTTTATAAAAATATTTTTAAAATTCAAATTTATAATTATTTTTTATTTTTAAAAAATCTCAATTTTTTATTTTTAAATTTTGCATTTCTTTTCTTTCTTTTTCTTTTTCTTCTTCCTCAATCAAGCTCACCATGCTGGCCACTAGCCCCAAGAACTAGCCTAAACCAATTTGAATTCACAAACTAAACATAATTTCATCATCAAAACAATCCTAAACATCCCCAATCCTCTACTCCTATTTGTATTATATCCTCTTTACCTCTGTTTTCTATATCTATTATTTTCTTCTTAGTGAATTGACAACACACAAAGCCATGACTAAAATTCCACCAAATACTCACAATCAAATCTCCTTTCATCAAAGCATCGGTACATTGAACATATACACCCCACCATCAATCTTCCAAAAAGGTTATAAACATATTGCATCGATATTAATTCAGTTATAAACTTTTCAATTGAACTAATTTAGTCCTAAATCTTTTCTCATTGGTACCAATTCAGTCCATCCAACCAATTTTAACCAGCCAGCACTTACGTAGATAGTAGTTGGTGCCAACCATTCGACCAACACTAACATGGCAATTTTTAAATATATTTTTTTATTATATTTTTATATTTTCAATTTTTATTAATCTTTTTCTTTTACCTTTTCCTTTTGTTTTTTCTCTTCTTTTTCCTTGGGCTTTTTCTCCCACAATGGCCAGCAAAAAAAGAAAAATAAAAAGAAAAAAACTAAAAAAAAAAAAACCAAAAAAATATTATTTGAACATTGCCATATCAGTGTCCGACCAACAACTGATGTCTACATCAGATCCGGCTAGCTAAAATGGGTCAAATGGACAAAATTAGTACTAATGTGAAAATGTTTAAAATTAAATTGGTCTAATCAAAAGATTTATAAGTGAATTGGTACCAATATAATAAGTTTACAACTTTTTTGTCACTTTTCCCACCTATCACCTATAGAGTACTGCAAGACTTCCATTACCATGCACTGCATTCACTTATCATCATCAGCTAACGACAGGTTTTAAGTCTCCTCCATCAGTCTCTTCTGAACCCCATTGTCATTCACTTTCACTAAACAGCTCCAGTTATTGAATGATTTCTCAATTTTCATTGCTGGCCATCCACCGAATACAGCTGCAAATCAGGGAAATAGATTAACGACGCACCTTGATGTATGGACGTTCTAAAAATGGGCTTGACTCCGCTCCACTTCTCACAGGAAATCACCAAAGAAACGCCCAACACAGCAGGCATAGCAACAGCCGAGAAGCATAAGGAAAAATAGATGAAATGTTTAAATTTTGATCTTACCCATGACAAAACAAGAACGGAATCGAATCTGTGACGAAATGATTATTCTACACTGAAATGTCTTTAGCTCATGTAAAAATGTGAGCTATTTCGCAGCTGCGTTTGAGGAACATTTCAACACAATCAGGTGCAAAGGTACAGTATTTGGATTATGCATTTTCTGTTTCTAAGGTGTTTTTTTCTATTTCATTTTGGTAAATTCTGCTTTATCCTAGTATGGAAAACATAAACCACGTTATCAATTGGGTTCTCTTTAAGTGGCAGCTAAGTTTTTTTTAGGATTTACCCCTAAGTTCTCGTTTGAGAAATCCTCATGTGGAAACTCTAGTTTAATATTATTCCTTAGAATAAGACTTCTTGGGAAAATTATCAAAACCTATTGCAATTTTTCCTTTAGTCCTAAATATTTTGTGTTATTAATTTAGTCATAAACCTTTTGTAATTGTGCAAACTTAATCTATCCAATCAAATTTGACCGGCTGATGTTGACGTGTCAATTTTTAAACAATTTTTTTACTCTCTCTCTCTCTCTCTCTCTCTCTCTCTCTCTCTCTCTCTCTCTCTCTCTCTCTCTCGCAACCGATCACTGTACGACAAGGCTTGACTCACTAGCCACTAGCGACGACGAGGCCTTGTTGTTGATGGGCGAGGCTCGACCTCGCCCATCTATGGCCAAATCGAGCATCACTGTTGATCTGGAGGTCGAGCATCACCATCACTAGGCGAGGCCTTGTTAATGGCCGACAATGGCAAGCCTCAATAGCCAAGGCCTCTTTGCCAATCACTGAGGTCCAATGATCGACTGGGATAAGAAGGAGGGAGAGAGAAAGAGAGATAAAAAAAAGAAAAAACATAAAAAAAAAATAGTAAAAAATTGACACATCAGTGTTGATCAGATGGTTGGCATTGGCCGGCCAAATTCAATTATAGAAATTGGAATCCGATTCCTCAAAGGATGTAATTCCGTATTGAATCAAGTGAGGCCTAAGGGGTTTCCTTGGATGTTTCGGTGAGCATCATGACCCATCTCAAGGAGACCACTTCGCCGTGAACAATGTGACGTCGGACTCGACAGACCCGCAAACCAAACATTCCGAGTCATGGAGTGAATCCCATAAAATAATCTCCGTCGAGGTAACTAAGTCGATCGTCTGTCTCGTCATTTCCTTCTGGCGGAATCCACAAGAAACGGTCAAGAGTTCAACCGCCATTGGGTAGTTGACGATGCACTGGCCTTCAATCTTCATCAAATTTCATCATCAGAGGAGATAATTAATCAAACAGACAACAGAAGAAGAAGTATTCCTAACCTTTACCAAAAAAAAGAAGAAGAAGAAGAAGTATTCTCAGGAGAAACTGAGATAACCTAATCGCTTGTTACCTAAGAACGGAGAATCATTCTACATAATCTAACGGGGCCTATTCAACTGAAACTCCTCCCATGGAAGATGACGCTATCCTAGGTAGTTTAAATGATTGCGTGTTCGGTTTAGAAGCGGTAGATCCTAATTTGAATTTTCGCCTTTTCTAGTATCGCCAACCACCGTGTGGATGAGGTCTTGCTCGACGCCCTCGAACAAAATGACAAAGTGGCTTGCATTTATCAATGGGAATTCGTGGAGCCGAAAGTCCGAATTCCCATAGCTATATTATTGTTCTTTCAGACGTTGCATCTTCTCTTATATTGTTTTTGGGAAAGAGAGTCTCTTTAACAAGGAATCAAAAACTCATTATATATTGGCGAAGATTAAACTATGAATAGATTAAAACGCTTGATTGCGTTATCCCATCTGAATATTTTGCCTCGCTATTTTGATTGCTTTGACAAAGTCCACACGTAAATCCAGAGCCCCGGTCTCCTAAAATGATCATCAGGATCATATATAAACTTCTGATGACTCTTGAGCCAAGCCCAACCTCACTCCACGTTATTCAACACTCTCTCTCTCTCTCTCTCTCTCTCTCTCTCTGTGCACCTTTTCATCCACAGCTGAAGCATTTTCATCACTTCATTTGATTGCTGAAGAAGGAAGAAAGCAGAACTCGAAGCAGAACTCGAAGCAGTGTGAATCAGCGTGTGCAAAATGGCCAGCAACGCCAAGAAGGCAGGCAACAAGAAGAACAAGCTCATCATCTGCGTTAAAGCCCCCCTAAGAATGCTTAAGATGGCCGTGAACTTGTACGTAAGCAGCATAATGCAGTGCTCTGGGCGCATGGGTAACGGAGGCTTTGCGACGGGCCCACCCAGGCCGATCAACGATGGGCTGCCGAAAAGCTTTAGCATCGGCTCGTCGAGAAGATGCTTCCTCACCGAGGAGGACCTAAGAGAACTCATAAGGGCTACTTCCACCGGGAGCCAGCAGAACAGCAGAATTCAGATGGATCTTGTCCTTCAGAGTCATCCTAAGACTAATAGGGGCTCGACGGTGGCAGCACCAGGTGTGCCTCGAAGCTTCACGACGGGCATGGGGAGGATCGACGAGGACAAGCCGTGCGAATTCGAAGACGATGACATTTGTGTCAACACCAAGGTGTGTCCAAGAAGCAGAAGCCATGCAATTTCGAGGAGAAGAGCTTGATTTTGAGCCACAGAAAATTACAGAGATCTATTGCTGCCTTTCCTTCTTGTATTTCTGGGTTTGATTTGTTCAGCAGAATCATTCTTTCATTTAATTTTGCCTTACGCTTTTTCCTTATTGTAATACGACAACCAAGAATTATACCAATTATACTAGGACTTATCTACCAACAAATTGATGTATTAAGTGATGTGGCAGACTCTTATTGAAAAATCAAGATAAATCACTACAATCATCTATAACTTTCAGTACATCAATTTCGTATTCAATCTAGAGATTCCAAAGATTACTTTTTCCTTTGGTAATTAATTTGCTACCTTTGTGGCCATTGACTAAGTGATCATAGCGCTGTGAAATATATTATGAGATTATAATTATAATCTTGTTATATAAAGGGGTTAGGTTGTGACGAAAAAAATGCAAAGCTGGACATGGCTGTGCATATCTTATTTTTCATTTATCCTTTTCCTGCTGTATTTTAGGGGAGTTCTTGTGCTGGTGCCAACTACTTGAACTGAGACAAGATCTTATATTGAAAGAATTATTGGCTTTCGAATGACACAGTCAAAGGAAGTTTAGGGGCGACAAGTTCTTATTTAGATCTGATCAGATCAACAGGTTTTCCATTTGTAATTTAATATTGTGTATCTTATTATTTTATAAAAGTCAATCATGTGCCCAACTCGTCTAGGTTTTTTTTATATATATATAAATGAAATTGGTGATTTGATTATTTTGCATACTTGCTTACGTATTCCTCTCCAATATCTCATTTTCTATGGACAACTCTTTGTATAAAATTGTTTTGGACATTCGTTCATTCGAGCTCAAGTTGGGCCATGGCTTCAATCCATCCATGAACACCCTCGAGGGCCTTCTGCTTCCCTAGGTTGAGAATTTAGAGCTTAAGCTTAGTCAATTTCTTCACATACTTTCGGACCATGCCTCGTTGCTCAAGGTAACGGAGCTTGCTACAAGTCTTTTGTTGAGCGAACTTAGGGAAGAAATAATCCCAAAATTCCTCAACAAAATTATCCCCATATTGATGGGATCGGTAACTCACTTGGTCTCATCATACCTATTGCGCTACCAAAACAATGCATTAGCAGGTAGGACATCTTGGATGCCAACAACGCCAAAGTATTGCTCTATTCTCCATAGGAAGATGTCCACCTCTTTGGCGGACCAGTTGCCCTTGAACTCTCTGGGCTTCTGCAATCTAGCGCACAACTCAATCTTGAGCTCTTGGACCTCTAGCTTCAAGGCTTGTCACCATTCGCAAAACTAGCCTTGCACAAGACTAGCTCGGTCTTGAGCTCTTGTACCTCCAATTTCAAGGCTTCGACCTCGGCAACAACTTAGATATATATACAGCCAACAATATTTGCCGATTTGTAATTTGCACTGTGGAATTTCCGTTTCGTATGCATTAATATCGGTCTTTCGGATAGATTATCGCTTTCAAATCGGACAAAAAAGAAGGAAAGTACTGGGGATATTGACGTAATAATTATGGAGGTCGCAGGTGAATGGCGTAAGAAGGGTGGTACAACTTCATTATTAATCTTGTTGGACCAGCAACTTCTCGTTTATTTTTTATTTTAAAGCAACTAAGATGCAAAATTAGTACTGTCAACCGGATCATCATCATAATCATTCGAGTCATATCATTCAAAAGACTTATTTTCTTGAAAGAGTTATCCACGGTCGAATCGAGTCATGATTTCGTGCCCTTGCACGCTCGTGTAAGTTTTATTTAACATGTGGATATACCAATCTATTTGATTTTTGAGTTCATCAGTATTTATTCTTAGAAATGGGGGAAATTACCAAAAAAAAAAAAAAAAAAAGCCATACACCTATTGCACTTGTGTCAATTTAATCCTAAACCTTTCAATTTAGCAAATTTAGTTCTAAACATTTTGATAATTTAACAATTCGGTCTTAGATATTTCAATTGTTCCAATTTAATTCGAGACCTTATGACAATCTGCCCATTTAGTTTTAAACACTTTGAAAATTTACCAATCTAGTCTTCTCAACCAATATTAACCTAGAATCACCAACATGGTGTTCTAGTTAATGCCAACCATCCTACATGGCATAGTCAATGCTGATGTGAATAATTTTTATAAATTTTTTTTTTTCTTTGTATAAATTTTTAATTATTATTTTTCTACTTGTTTTATTTTCTTCCTTTTTTTCCAACCTTGGGCCGACAATGGTATCTCTCATCCAAGTGAGGCCTACCCTTGCCTAAGGTTAGCAAGGGCGCGAAGGCCTTTGCCTAGTCGACAAGGGTTGCAACGCCCTCGCCTAGGGGTGAGCAGCGGTCTAGGGTCGACCTTGGACCGACCCTGGACCAGCCTAACCCTACCGGTCCTAGTCCGGTTCCTAAGGGGATTGAGTCGGTCCTTAGTCCTGAAATTCCAGGACCAACACTGTGTGGGTTGGTCCTTGATCCTAAGAGTTTTTGGTTGGTCCAACCTTGGACCAACCCTGTATAATATATTATATTATATTATATTATATTATATTATTTATAATTCTTTATATATTCAAACCTAAGTAAAATGTATGTTATATTATATTATATTGACATGTTCTATCAATAGCACTAATAGTAATTTTAATTTAGAACTTTTGTAGAGTATTAATTATGTGTCATTTGTTTTCTTTTCAGGTGTTTAGAAGTTCAATTGAATTAACAAGATATGAAGTTATATATTCATGGTTTATATTAAGTATTTTGAACTTTTTATGGTTTAATTGTATTTTACTAATGAATTTCACCTGCACTTTGCTTTTCAATTTGTATCAAATGGTATAAGTTTTTTAAGAGTAGAGTAATACTGTAGTTGTTACGGTGATTTGTTAGTTAAGTGATGTGAAGCTCATTTTTTGGTTGAGTGGACTCTACATGATCAAATGTAGGAAAACGCTTTTGCATATAGTGTTATGAATATTAAAGATAGATGATTACAAGAACTTTCCATCTTGTCCCATATTTCAATGAGCGGTTAGCAAGTATGAAATTTCTATTATTGTGTCATCTTAAGTTTGCTAAATATGTATTGGTATTTATAATTTAGTTGCATAATGCCACATTGTCGATGGATGTGTAATTTGAATTTGTAGGTTTGCTTTTTTAGGGAGTATAAAAATTAAGACGAAAAAAATTATCGATCGGTCCAGGGTTGACCCTGGAACCAAACCGAACCCATTGGGTCGGTCCGGTCCTTAGTCCCAAGCTCAATAGGATCGGTCCTCGGTCCTAAAAATTGAGAACCGACACTGTAAAATTGAGGACCAACACTGTATGGGTTGGTCCTAAGGTTAAGAGGTGGCCCGGACCAACCCGGACCATGCTCACCCCTACCCTCGCCTAGACAAGGTGAGAGTCTCTAGCCATTGCGTGTTGCTAGCCTAAGGTTTAATGAACACTAGACAGTTTTATATATTTTAGGAATTAAATTAAATATGTATCAAAAGTCCAGAGATTATATTGAATGAATTAAAATTTTAGAAATTATATTTAACAAATTAAAAGTTCATGAATTATATTGTACAATGCCAAAGTTCAAAAATCATTTTGTGTCATTTTCGCTTTATGTAATGATGTTCTAAATGAAGTCTATTTGCATGTGAGAGTTGTAATACGTACTCAAATGCATACGAGGATTATCAACCACTATCCGATACGACAGAGAAAACGAAATCTCAACCCGCGCACAATGTAAGGATAAACACGTTATAAAAGTTGCCACATCGATTTTTACAATTGTAATGGCTATGGAAAAGCTGCACAAATAGGCTCGCGGTCTAATGCGAGTGGTTCATTAGCATTGGGTTCTCTTAAACTTTGTTTATTTTATAGAAAATGAGTAATTTGAAAGACATTCTTAAAAATAATTATTTGTGTCACCTGAAATAATTAGTTAATGAAAAAAATTTCATTATCGATAACAATTTATGTCTAAATATTTTTATGAACATGAACATAATTTTCATTGTTCATTTTTATGAGCGATACGAATTATCGTTTTTAAGAAATCATTATTCAAACCATTGAATCTTCGTGAAATAAAGGGAGCCTTAGATGTCATTTAGGTAAAAAAAAACTACTGAACATTGGTTCCCAAGATTCCTAATTTGAATGCATGAACAATTTTTGGAGTTGCGATCACGGCTAAGGCTCCATTTGTTTTATGAAGAATGAACGATTTTGAAAAAAAAATTCTTAAAGTGACTGCTTTTATAGCTTGAAATAATTAGTTAATGAATAATACATTCATTATCAATAACAATTTATGTTTAAATATTTTTATGGATGATTAATAATTTTTCGATCATTCTTTTGTATAAGTAAACAAACGATCATATTTAGAAAAATATTTTTCAAATTATTCATTTTCTGTAAAACAAACGCATCATAAAGTAAGCAATTTGTTGTATCTCGAGCTAATCTGGATTTTGAAGATTGACTTGTCGCCCTTTATGAAAGCTTGAGTTATAGCTCAGAGTTATTTCAGACATAAGCCTTTTGGTTGCACGCACATACTCTCTTCTTTTTTTTTTTTGGGTCGAAACGCACGTTTACTCTTAATGAGTCAAATTTTAACTTTGTTTTGTGGTTGTGGGCTGTATGTCATTTATATCATATACATCTTAATAATAAATGGAAAATCCTTTTATGTTATTTTTTACCGACGGATTTTGTTTGTAACTCCATCTAGATTGCGAAATATAGATAATTTTGAAAATATTTTCCTAAAAATGATAGCACGATTACTTGAAGTAATTAGTTGATAAAAATATTCATTATCGACATTCATTTCTATATATTTTTCATTTATTTATTTTTGTAATGATATAAGCGATTATTTTCAGAAAAATATTTTTTAAATCATTCATTTTCTAGCAAAATATACCCATCGCATATTTCTTTTTTGGGAAAATTACACAAATAGTCCCTATATTTTCACTCAATGTCCAATTTCGTCCCTGAACTTTCGATTGGCTCAATTTGGTCCCCGAACTATTGATAAAATGTCCGATTTAGTCCCCGAACTTTCGAATGGCTCAATTTGGTCCCCGAACTATTAATAAAATGTCCGATCTAGTCCCCGAACTTTCGATCGGCTCAAGTTTAGTCCCCGAACTATGATAAAATGTCCGATCTAGTCCTTCGTTACTATGTTTCTTTTTTTTCCTTTTTTTCCTTTTTTTTTTTCCTTTTTTTCCTCTTTTTTTCCCTTTTGTTCCTTTTTTTCCTTTTTTTTTTTTTTTTCCCTCCGCCGGAGCCGGCGGGGGCCGGCGTCCGGCGAGGGAGCCCTCGCCGGATCGGCGAAGGCCCCTCGCAGCGGGCGAGTCCCTCGCCGATCTTGCGAGGGAGCCCCGCCGACGCCGGCGAGGGCTCTCCCTCGCAGATCCGCGAGGGCCGTCCTCGCCGGCGTCTGCGAGGGAGAGCCCCTCGCCGCGGCGTCGGGCGGGCGAGGGCGAGGGCTCCGCCGGCGTCCCGCAAGTGGGCGAGGGCTCTCCCTCGCCGGCGTCGGCGAGGGGCTCCCTCGCGGATCCGCGAGCGAGCCCCTCGCCCGGCGCCGGGCTGCGAGGGCTCCCTCGCCGGCGCCGGCTGCGAGGGAGCCCTCGTCGGCGTCGGGCGAGCACCCCTCGCCGGCGTCGGGCGAGGGCTCCCTCGCGGATCCGGCGAGGGAGCCCTCGCCGACGCCGGCGAGGGGCTCCTCGCCCCGGATCTGCGAGGGCGGCCCTCGCCGGCGTCGAGCGAGAGGCTCCCTCGCCCGACGCCGGGTGCTGCTCCTCGCCGACGCCGACGAGGGGCTCCTCGCAGCCGGCGTCGGGCGAGGGAGCCCTCGCCGACGCCGGCGAGGGGCTCCCTCGCCCGGATCCGCGAGGGAGCCCCTCGCTCGACGCCGGCGAGGGCCGCCCTCGCCCGTCCGTCGGCGGGCGACCCTCGCCGGAGTCGGCTTCCCTCCGCCGGAGCCGACGGAGGGAAGAGAGAATAAGCAAAAAAAAATTTAAAAAATTAAAAAATTAAAAATTAAAAATTAAAAATTATTTAAAATTTAAGAATTAAAAATTAAAAATTATTTAAAAAATAAAAAAGGAAAAACAGTAACTAAGGACTAAATCGAATATTTATCAATAATTTAGGGACCAAATTGAGCCGATCGAAAGTTCGGGGACCAAATCGACATTTATCAAATAGTTCGGGGACCAAATTGAGCCAATTAAAAGTTCGGGACCAAATCGGATATTTATCAATAGTTTAGGGACCAAATTGAGCCGATCGAAAGTTCAGGGACCAAATTGCACATTAGGTAATAGTATAGGGACCATTTGTGACATTTTCCCTTCTTTTTTCTAATGACAAAGAAAAATCGATAGATACATAATTGATGAATTAAATGTTTGGGTGGTGTCTGATGACCCACTAAAATAATGAGTGTATCATCTTTATGCACCTTGCTAACTTCACGATCGAATAAGGTGGTAGTAATAACTTAAGTAGGAGTTGGAGTTATACAATTCCATCGTGTTACACATAAATTTGATTTTTTGAACGTTACTAACCATGTACAACCACCTATGAAGCACCGACACTCTCCAAGAGCCTTTGTGTCGTGTCGGACACTTTGACTCTCGAACACTCGGTCAATACGTGTCGGAAAATTCGACACTTGGTCAACTTTCTTGACACTCTTCGACGCTCGAGTCAGAATTCTAATATACGAGTTTCCGACATGTGATTTCGATATTAATGTCAATTTTAAAAATTCAATAAATGATAGGTCAACATGTGTGTGTGTGTGTGTGTGTGTGTGTGTGTGTGTGAAAAAATAAAACACAATAATAAAAATAATAAATAGAGAAAGAAGAAAAACCTAGTCTTCTCTTCTCTTACTCCTCGTGAAACGCAATTCATCCCTTAAGTTTTTTTTTCTTCTCTTCCGACATATCTAACATGCGAGTCCATAATATGGATCGCTTATTTTTTCTCCAAGTTTTATGTATTATTAAAATAAATTTGAATTTATCAAATTGAAATAATGAATTATATTAATAAATGGAGGATTAATGTTTTTTGTGTATATTCATTCTAGGCTTTTTTTAATTAATTATTTATGAATTTGATTCAAATTAATTTGATTGAAATAATCATAAAAATTATAGTTTATTATGTATATATAAATATATATTTAATATATAACGTGTCCCAACGTGTCGGAACTATTTGTTTTTTAAGAAAATACGTGTCGGTGTATCGTGTCATGTGACACATGTCAATATCGGTTCTACTTAGACAACCACACCAAAGTAGCTATTCAAGCATGCCTAGATGCCTTCAAAATCACGTTCTCCACGTCTATCATAATCGATACAATCGATTCAAATCAACAAGGCAAAAGGTATCGTCGGTGGTCCATCATAAATCATGACGTACCACTAGTGCTATGACCCCCACCTTGCTCAGAATAAGTTATTAACCAATTGAAATGTAATAAATGTATAAAATTTATGGGTGTGCTCTTTTTGTGAACGTCCCTACCCTCTTGGATCGCTGATGAGAGTGAGCCTAATCAGATTGTCATGTTCAAATTCAACGTAGACGAGGCGCTTTACATGCATTCGTATAGAACCTAATGTTTGGATATGTCATCCCGAAAATATATATATGTATTAAGCAAAAAAAAAAAAAAAGAGCAGTGAAACTTGTAAACAACCCAGGTTTAATCTATCTGGTTGTGTTAAAAATCAAATTACCCTTATCTATTTCTAAGATTTCAAAATATAAGATTTGATTAAATTAGGGATAATGACACAAATGATTCTTAACATTTAACCTAATGTGTAATGTGATATATAAGCTTTCAATTTATTCAATGTGGTCCCTATACATTTAATATATATTCAATTTAGTCATTGAACTTTTAATTTATTCAATATAGTAGTTTAGGGACTAAATTAAACATGCACCAAAAGTCTAGGGACTACATCGAACAATTTAAAATTCAAGGATCACATTGGACATTGAGTTAAAGTTCATAAATTGCATTAAATAAATTCAAAAATTATAATCCACATTACACATTGAGTTAAAATTCAATGATCACATTGGATATTGAGTTAAAGTTCATGAATTGCGTCAAATAAATTCAAAATTCATGATCCACATTACGCATTGAGTTAAAGTATAAGGATCATTTGTATTATTTTTTCATTAATTTATTTTTTCCCACCAGAGCATATTTTGGTGAGTATGGATCGCAAAACGAGCATCACGCAAATGGAGGCCTAACTAAAGACATATAATTGGACAAGGTGTTAAATTAAAGGGAAAATCAAATCATAAATCCTAAATTACATGGACGAAACATAATTATGTCTTCAATTTTAAATTGATACAATCAAGTCCAAAACCTGTAATACAAAAATAAAATCGAGTTATTAAACTTTTGTTTGGTGCGATCAAATTTTAAACATTTAAGGAAGTCTGAAAAAACTAAATTTCAATTGTCTCTTAAGAAAATTTTGGATACTATTCACCGAAAAGACTTGGTAATTTTAATTCAAAGATTCGGAATTTGTTGCACGAATCAAAAGTTAGGAATCAATTGTCACCTTTTACATGAACTATAGAATTCAATGCATTGCTTTTCCTCCCTTAAATCAGTCACTTAGGTACGAATTTGACATTCTTGAAAGTTCAAATAGATTACTCGCCAGACTTCGAAAACAAAATTTTCCAAAAAAATCTTAGTGGACGTGATGTTTCTTTATCCGATGCTAACTTCTGCCGGTGGGAAAACCATTATCACAGCACCATGTAAAAGTCCTTATGCTAATACATGATACTTCATATTTTCAGGCAATAATGGCTTCGGTTAAAACCTACTAATCACTAGGATAACGGCATACCAGCCGATTGCCTGTCATACATCCATTGTAGTTTAAGCACTGATACTACTTATAAAGCAATGTGATCCACTGTTGCACATGATGTTTTCATTTGCTGCCTTGATTACAAGAGAAGTGTGTCCATTATTCTATAATTCTTACTATGGGTTAGCATAATGGGTTTCAAAATGTTTAAACAAAACCAAGCCGAACCCTTTTACAAGAGGCTATTTTCAAAAATAAAATGATTCGTGATTTGCACCACGTTGTAATTTGGTTTGGTCTCAAAAAAAGTTTAGAATCAAACTCGAAACTGTATTTTACATATATGACGTGTATGTTGGGATTATTGATTTTACAATCATTTTTTTTTATTAATGTTAAGGTTACATCACGAAGAACATCATACTTTATTGTTCAATTTTGACTTTTGTTGGTCAATTTGGATCAAGAAGCTAAGATCGACATGTGTTTCTCTTATGGCGATATTGGAAAACTTTTTAGTAAAATGCAGTCTTTGGATCATGATTTGATTCGGTTTGAAACCAGCTTTTAGTTTGGTTCAGTTCCAATAAGCAAAATAAGGGTTCTTGTCCAACTATACTTGTACTATTTGATTTAGTTTGGGCTTCAAACCGCGTTGAACAATACCGTGCTCACCCCTAATTCTCACTGCACTCAATTAAATCGTCGCTAAATCAGTTGATCCTTCCGCCTTTCTCTTCTTGTACTCTTAAGCCATTTTGTTCAACAATTGTTGTGTCATCCCCCATCGCCGCCACCAACAAAGTCAATGCCATCACCTCCACGTCGAGTTGCTACCACAAGCATCGATTACTCTCTCTCTCTCTCTCTCTCATAGGAAATAAAGATCATCTGCATCCATAAATAGTTCAGCATTGTGCATTTTCCTCGAGTATAGTTGGATTGCATGAGATGCATAAAACATTTAATGATATAGCATATGGGTCTTTGGATATGTCACGACTTCTGCAAATAAATAGGTAGAAGCAACAGCGTTGCAACATCCTACTTCTTGAATGGGGTTAAGCAATTCGAGATATAAATATTCAATATTAGGAAATAATTAAAACCCCCAAAGATGGCACCATTATCGTCATCCCCTCCTATGTGCAAGTGCTATGGCCTTTCCCGCAAGAAGAGATTTTTAAGGATCGACTTAGTAGAAAATCGATACTTTCCTTCAAAATGATCGGAGGGAATCCAAACCCTGATATATTAACGTATCTAGTTACCATCATCTTTACTCGAAATCTTAGAATTGATGAGTTATAGACCAATCCAAAGAGGGAGAAGTATTAAAAAAAGTCATAAACCTTTTGTATTTGTGCCAATTTAGGACTACATTACCAATTTAGTTCTAAATCTTTTTTTGGTGCTAATTTATTCTTAAATCTTTTTACTTTGTGCTGATTCAATCATTTTCGGCCAATTTTAGTTGGATTTTGCTAACTAGGCACTAGGCCAACTAATGTGACCCGATCAGCATGTAAACAACTTTTAATAATATTTTAATATTTTTGAATTTTTGAATTTTTGATTTTTTTTTTTTTTTTCTTCTCCTCTTCCTTCCTCTAGCCGGCAAGGTCGAGGTCAACCTCATCAACCACTAGCAAGCCTTACTGACCACCTCGCCAGCTCGACGCAATACCACCCTCACAACCACTAGCGAGGTGGCCAACAAGGTTGATCTCGACCTCATCGACCGTTGCCAAGGTTCGGTGGCTAGCTAGAGGAAGGAGGAGAAGAAGGAAAAATAATAAAATAAAATAAAATGAAATGAAAATTATTAAAAATACTATTAAAAGTTATTCACATTAGCACTGATTGGGCCACATCAATCAGCCGCCACTCAATCGACAAAATCCAACTAAAATTGGCCAGAAATGATTGAATCGGCACAAAATAAAAATGTTTAGGATTTAATTGGTATCTAAAAAAGGATTATACTTAAATTGACATAAATACAAAAGATTTATGATTTTTTTTTAAATTCTCCCAATCCAAAGATATTAAATCACTCCCCATCACATCATATCCTCGATGTGAGACACGAATTGCCTTGACATCCTCACATGCTCACACCTTAACGGGGTCGGCAATATAGCCAAACTATTATTGTGGACGAATTTAAGGCAGACTAATCCTTGGGCGAGGTTGTTGGAAGTCGTGACCCCTCAGCCACCACGATCGGCGGCATGGATTGATACTGGCGGGAATAGACTTTAGTCTAAAGACCTGATGAAACCGCCATTAGTTTTGACATTTGCCGTCTCGTTTTCGGTCACGTTCCACCTCAGTCCTCCATGGCCAGAATCCAAGAACCCCCCCTACTCCCTCATAGTGATCATACACCCGATTCTCGCTGACCAATACGGATCCACACCAGCCGCACTACTCCTGTCGAAACTGGGACCATCCCATCCCATCCCATCCCATCCCATCATCTCTCGTCGTCTGATTTCTGATCACGGATCGATGTTTCGGTTTTGCGTATGAATGACAACTTCCCTTTTTTCGGTCAGATAAAAAAGACCCTCTACTCTCGATCACTCTCGAAATCGCTGGTGGGTTTTGCAGATCTAACACGTCTCCAACACCCGGACGAACGAACGAAAAGGAGCTCTCTCTCTCTCTCTTTTCATTTCATGCATCTTTCTCTTACCAGATGCAGAAGCTGATATAAGAACAAGACACCAAACGCTCCCCATCCCACCGCTCCCACCTTCTCACCATCTATCGTCGTTCTCTTTCTTCTTCTCCCTTTTTTACCATTGAGGAGATAATTTCCTCGTACACCCATCGCCATCTCTCGCTCCCTCTCCTTCTCATTCGTTCCAGTTTCGCTTTCCCTACTTCCACTTTTCCTTGTCCATCGTCTCCTCTTTCCATTGTGAAAAACCTCTCTTTCTTCCGTTTTCTCCGTCGTCATCGGATAAAACAAGAACCCTCCCGATCAGCTTCAGGGCTAATAAAATCCACGAACTCTTCTCAACCCCTTATCATTAGGAAACTTCCCCCAAAGAAATTCTCTTGAATTTCGCAAGATATCGTTTCAAGATATATTGTCTCTCTCTCTCTCTCTCTCTCTTTTGAGAAAGAAGGAAAGAAAAGAAACGGTTCGGTTCGAATGGGGAACTGCCAAGCAGCAGAGGTGGCGGCGGTGGCCATCCACCACCCGGCGGAGACCAAGGTGGAGAGGATATACTGGTCCGTGAGCGCCCACGATATCATGTCGGCGAACCCGGGGCACTACGTCGCGCAGGTGATCGCCGCCTCCTCTCAGGCGGTGGCGGCGAAGGACGAGAGCGGCGGCACGCCGGCGAGGCAGCTCAGGCTCCTGCGGCCTGACGACACTCTGCACATCGGGCAGGTCTATCGGCTCGTTAGCTTCGAAGGTAATATTGCCGTGCCGGATTCTCTTGGCTTTAATGTTTTTCCTTCTTGGTTTCTGAGGAGTTTGGTTTTCTCCTTTTTTTTTTGCTTGGTGGAAGATGTGATGAAGGAGTTCGCGGCAAAGAAGTGCGTGAAGCTGGGGAAGCTGCTGGAGAGATCAGGAGGGGACGGAGTCGAGTCGAAGAAGAAAGAGTCGAGGACGAGTCGGGGGCCGAGTTCGAAGCATGACTCGGTGACTGCTGACGACTGCATGTCCACCAAGGTATTTTTCTCAAGCTCAGCTCCAGTGCGCATAACATGCATTGGGTAAATTTCTAGGTGGACACTTTTCTTTTGTCAATCTTGTTTGCGAAAATGACTCGCTTAAACTCACTTTACAAAAAATAACATTAAAATCTCGTTATATAAAAGCACCGATATAAATCATTAAATATTATCATATTCATCCATTAACTACTTAATAAGTGAATCGAGATGAATCTTAAGGCAATGAACTAATAAAACAAGTGATAAGTAGGTGTGTTTGTTTGATAAAAAATGAATGATTTGGAAAATATTTTTTTAAATACTCATTTATATTACTTAAAATAATTAGTCGAAGAAAAATATTTTCATCATCATCAATTACAATTTATTTGGGAACATTTTTGTGAACGAATAATCGTTTGTTCATTTTAGAAGCAATATAAGTTATCATTTAAAAAAAGAATAGTTTTCAAATCACTTATTTTACATATAACAAATGAAGCTGTAGTGGCACGCAAATTGCCAACCACACTTATGATGGATCTTAATTTTCAAAACTTAACAGCGATTAGAACTCGTGATAACATAAACTCTAGTTATTGGGTTACGCATAAATGATGACGTGGAAATGTGATCATCACGAAAAGTATTTGTTTGATGTTTGTAACGTAAACAGAAAGTAGAAATAATGAATTTCTCTCCACATTGGATACCCGAAAATCAGGGACTACAAGCTTTGGTTCCTTTTTATTCCTCATGTTTGGACCCCGCCTAATAAATCCTATCTTTCCTTTGACATTCGTAATTTCTTTCTTTAATAATTCATCCATTACATATCATTTTCGTACTTTGTCTTTATATGGCACGGTTCCCTATTATCATCGTGAATTTTGTGGATCCTATGATTCATAATATTCTTCAAAATGACAGTAGTCTCTACCTAAATTAATAGCAATTTTTTTTTTTTTCATGCCGCTACTAAATTCCCTAATCGTGACCTTCCTTTAGGGTACGTAATTGCCCTCACTAATAGTAATTTTTTTTGGAAAATATGACTCTTCTTAAGAGGACGTAATATTCCTTTGTTGGTGGTAATTTCTGTGGATCTTATTCTCTTAATATCTACGAGAAAAGCAATAGTTAATAGCACATCTTTGTTAATGCCATTGTTACTAAGATACTAAGCCATCGTCACTTTCCTCGACCACACTTTTCTCTTTACATCCCACGATCCAAATTGAATGCGCAACCCAAATAGACTGACGTAAACAACACCATTACGAGATTGCTTTTTTCTCTTGACTGAAATATCTAATCTTCACGTGCGTCCTCAGTAATCCTTTAATTAATTAGTAAATCACTTAGCAAGTCATACTTCGTTTAGCAATTATGTTTTTTTTTTTTTTTGGGTCCGGTTAGTCTTCCTTGACTTTTTTTCTTTTTTTCATCTGATGGTCCATAAAGTAAACCTAACCCCATCTTTCTTTCGGCCACATTGACCCTTATTTCATTTCCTTACGCATGAACCCACATGATTGGAATAATTAATCTTAAGGTTCGATTCATCTTCCACCATACCCGTGACATGCTCCATAATGGATGGGACCAACTTTGTTAAGAAACAAAATATATTTCGAGCCGCACTTTCACACAATAATTAAGAGAAACGTTTTCATGTATAGTTTTATAATTGTGTCATCGATAAAGGTCTCAATTTCAATTTCTCATGCTTTTCAAAGTTGCGATATCTCTTTTGCCCACATACATCCAATTGGCAAGCTTAGAGTGTTCGTCACCAAATTAGTGAGGGCGGGTTATAAGATGTGAGATATATTTCGCACTACTCTTTGACACTTTGAGCCATTAGAATGAATGATTTTGCATATTACTTTAAATCAACTATAATTTACAATTTATGTTCGAATATCAGAAATATGAAATTAACTCGACATGATCACGGTTCTTCTGTTTGCATGATCTTGTCCTTAGATGAGATCTTTCAAGCTGTGACCCTATCTCTACTTTTAGACAAGTTGTAGAAAGGCCCTTTGTACTTTGGCGTTTTTATCTAGTGACATGTCCTTTTTTACATGATAGAATTGACCCTCGTACTTTTACAAATATTCACTTAGAACTGATCAAAGTGGGTCCTTGAGGAAATTGCATATGCACGTGGCTGTTTTCACCAAAGTAAAAAGTGCATAACTCACTGTATTAGAAAGACACCAAAATACAATGATGTTTATGCAATTTATCCTAATTTTATCCCGTGTGACATAGCTCAATCAAGCCTTCAATTTGTCTATTTCCTCTCTTTTTGGTTCAAATTTTTAATTTGCAGGAGGAGGAGGAGGAGGTTGATGAAATCGGAAGCAGCAGTAGCGGCGGCCTGAGAGGACTAACGGGTGGTAGGCAGTGGAAGCCAGCCTTACAAAGCATTTCAGAGATTGGATCTTGAACGATACTCTCTCCATCTCTCTCTCTCTCTCCGTGTCCAATAAATACAAAGTGCCACCAAAAGTTGTCCGTACTTTTGTTCACTTTTTTCACCATCTCCGATGTCGTAACTAGCACTTTCTTTGTTAATCGAACTAGTGACTGTTCTTTTCCCCTCACCTTTGAGTCCTACTGCGTTTTAGGAGCGATGCTTGATTGTCAACGTTTGGTGTTATATAGATACATTAGATTAGGATGTGTCGCTTACTTTTTCTCTTCTGAAAGGTGGGGATGATAGTGATGGTTGATGACTACTTCAGTTACGATTCCTAATTAATCTCCGGTTGTTGACCTCGATAGCAACAATCTCTATAAATTTCTACCTTTCATTTATCAATCAATCAGTTAATTTCGTGTTACCAAGATCTCCAAAGATATCAAAACTACTTTTGATGACATAATTCAAATGCGTGATCAATGAGGAAAGCCTTTCATATACATGTGAAGTTGTCATCTCACTCGTTGATTCATTCTATCTATATTTAAGATAAATTTGAGAAGTTAAGGCCAAGTAACAGTGAGATTCTTGTCAAGGTCTGTTAATTCGCAGCAGATAAAGAGTTAGCATAGCATGTGTCTAGTGGTAATCTTATCGTTCATTATGGGCTCCCTGAAGTGCTTCCCTATTAGTGTAATTCTTAAACATACTAAAATCAGTGGACATGGCAGACCATATTCAATATGTAATTTTAACTTGTCTTGTAATTTAATATATCAATATCGTGAAATATTCTTTATGTTGGAAGTTTAGTACAGTGATATTGCAAGTACTAGGCTACTAGCAATACTGGGGTCTCTTTAGTACAATTTTTTTTTAGCAATTGCGCTATGAAGAGATGGGTGAGTTGCAGTTTTAATAAGTGTTTGACAGGCTCCCCACAGTTGTAACACCATCGAAGTTACAGCAGCTTATTGTCCAAAAAAAAAAAAAAAAGTTACAGCGGCTTATAACAATTTTTAAGAAGTCATCTCACCAATTTTGAGGTTTCACATCTTTCAATCGTATACAACCAAGTACATAAATTATAACATTTCAAAATTTCGCAACTTGTTAAAGCAATAACCACTTCTCAACAGTTAAGTTGGGAAGTTCAACCTATTGTCAGCAAATGCAATGAAAAAATGCAGGCCTTTTCAAACGTAAAGATAGCCCATTGCTCTAGAAAGGCCAATTATATTGCAGACTGGGTAGTTAAAGTCCACAAAAACAATTATCTCTCTCTCTCTCTCCCTCTCCATTAATCTTGGGCCTGTAGATCGTTGCATTGTTGCCTGCGCCACTATTCTTGCCGTTGCTTTGTCGAATCAAACGCTCGGTCACCGTTCCATCTTTGTTGAGCTCAACATCACCACACACGCGTGCGTGAGAGACTAGACAGCTACGTGTCTTTTCCATTGACGAGAAGAGGAGATTACATATCTAACCTTTGTGATAGGTAATCCTATTAAACCGTAAGTCTAGTTGGATTTAGCCCAATTCAAATTGACCCATTTAATTTATCGTGGCCCGTTTTTATGGAGAAAATTACCAAAACAGTTCTAAACTTATTGCAATTTTCCCAATTCAGTCATAAACTTTGTTTTGCCAATTCAATTTTAAATATTTTGCAATTGTGTCAATTCAATCAATCCGGTTATTTTTTGCCAGTCAGCATTGACATGGATGGCGTCGGTTGGCCAATGCTAACGTGGCTAATTTTTTAATAATATTTTATTTTAAAAATTTTATTAAAAATTTTCTTTATCTTTCTATTTTTTTCTTCACTTCCTTCTCCTTCTTCCAATGGGTTGCCGACCAAGGTTAGGGCTCATCGACCTTAGGGAAGCCTGGTCATGACTGGGCAACCTCTCCTTGGCAACCAGTTAGGCTAGCCAGGTTTGCCTTCGCCGAATTTGACAACAATTTAGCCTTACTAGCCATGGGCAAGATCCAACCTCACCAAAGGCCACGACCTCATGTGGCCTTTGGTGAGGGCTACTAGAGGTTAGGCGAGGCTTTCCCTCGCTAGATCTAGCAAAGGTCGAGCCTTGCCAACCATGAGGGAGGCCACGACCTGCCCATGGCCGGTGAGGCTTGCCCAAAGGTAGGTGGAGCCTCGCACAGCCATGACCATTGGTGAGGGTAAGCCTTGCCTAGCGACAACAAGGTCAATCTTGGAAGAAGGAGACAAAAAAGAAAAAATAATAATAATTTGAAATATTATTGAAAAATTGCTCAAGTCAGCGTCTGTTAGATAATCAATATCGACCGATATCCACATCAACACTAATCGGAAAAAATTAGCCAAATGGACTGAATTAGTATGTTGCAAAAAGTTTAAAACTGAATTGACTAGAAAAAAAATTATGACTGTATTGAAAAAATTATAACTGGTTTAGGACTATTTTGGTAATTATCCCTGTTTTTGTGTAATACAAATCTATTGATCTATACGCAACTTGTTCACAACCCGATCCATATTGCTAAAATATTTTCTTATAAAAACCCATATCTAAACTAAAGTGAGAGCATGGAGTGAACAAGTGTGAGATTGAGTGAGAGCGAGAGAAAGTGAAGAAATGGTTATAGAGATGAATTGGATCTAAACAAGTCGTGAATCTATTTAATACTCATATTATTTTATACCTTATTATTATAAATCCATATATGATCCATTTACTAAATACAATTAATCCATACAACAACTCAACTGATCAAATTTGGGTTAATAAATTGGTTTATGACCTATTTTAATAAATCTAGTAATGGGGAAGAAATTGTCGCTATCAAGGTTAGATAGCTGCATGAAAAGAGAGAGAATGAGAGAAAGAGACCCATTGGTTGAGCTTTGTCCATGGACCAGTGCATTTGCGGTGGTGATGAGTGAAGCGAAGGTGATCGATGGTGGCAAGTGGCCTAAAGTGTGGTGGCAACACGAGTGTCATGGCTCCTCCGATAGGGTTTAACTGGTTAAGAGACATTGGGTAGGGTCTTATTCAATGTGATCAATCATAAGTTGATATGAAAAACGAGACTATGTTGAGTTAGGTAGTTCTACGACCACACTCTTTGTCAATTAGAGGTGAGCAAAAATGCCCGGTAACTCGAAAGCCTAGACCGGCTCTACCAAATCAACCATAATCTTTTGAGTTCTTACAGTCTAGGCCGCCCCCACCGAGCCGAAAATCAATTTTTATTTGGGGGCTGGGCCAGTCTTTTGGGGTTCAAGTACTTGAAACTTGAATGGCCCAGACGGGCCCAAAATATTAGCTTACCATCTTCAGAAACGGAAAAACAACCCTACCCAAGACACATCCTCGTCTCTCCTCACCTGGCCCCTCTCGTTTCTCTGGTCTGCGACTACTCCAGCGAGTCTATACGCCAAGGCTATGTATGGAGCAACGTATAAAAGTTGACAGTCACTATGTTCAAAAAGAAAAATTGACAGTTTCAAGAAATCAGGACTACATCTGTTAAGATTAATGATCAGTTAGCTAATATGCATTCACTAAGACTCTCAATGGTTCTCAGTATCAAGTTGGGAACACTTGTTATATACATTCCAACTTGAGAGAGAGTATTAGAAATACAAGAAAAGAAAAAAAAAAAAGTGCCATTGTAAATGTGCATACTCATTGTGTAACATTTTTTATTTGGGGGGCTATTGGTTTTCAACCGTGTGCCGTCTATAGGACACTTAGGGCTGCATGGTAATGTTTCTGTTATTTTTTTGTTCCAAGGAACAAAAACAAATAACGAAAACAAAAAAAAAGTGTTTATTCCTAAGCAGTTTTGAACAAAAGAACGTGTTTGGTAACGTTTGTTAGGGAATAAAAAATGAATAGAAACACGTTTGGTAAATTTTATTCTTTTTTTGTTTCTTTTAATTTTTTAATATTTTTATTTAATATTTTTATTTTTTCTTTTCTTTTTTATTTTTTTTTTCTTTCGGCCGATTGTTGACCTCCGGCGACCGGCCAACGGGGCCGGCAGCCTCGCCCAGCCACGGCGAGGCTCGCTGGCCCGCAGCGAGGCCGAGCCTCGCCGTGGTTGGGCGAGGCTCGGCCTTGCCGGCGCGGGCGAGGCTCGGCCTCGCCGGGGGCTGGCGATGCTCCGGCGAGGTCGCCGACCCTTGACGGCGTTGCCGGCCCCCGACGGCCGGTCGCTGACTATGGCCGAGGCCGGCGACCGGCGAAAGAAAAAAGAAGAAAAAAAGAAGAAAAGAGAAGAGAGAGAAGAAGAAAAGAGAAGCGTTTCTTTAAAATCGTTTCTGGAACAAAAAAACAAAAAAGAATAGAAACGCAACCAAACGCGTTTCTATTTTTTTATTGTTCCCGGGAACAGAAAAATAAAAAAAGTGTTTCAGGAACACTTTTTAGAAATGAAAACATGCAGGGCCTCAGAGTCATCCTCTCCGATCCTTCCTCTCATTATCCCATTTATTGTATTATTTTAGAGGACATGTAACAAAAAGAAGATATCATCAAAGCGCCTAAAATATCTATGAAGTCAAGTTACATGGGATAAGATTGAATAATAATAATTCAATAACCAACATTAGTATAATATACATTAATAAACGCCACTATGAAAATCCGCATGAATATTGATTACTGTGATGTTTCTTTAATTTTTTATTCAAATATGGAAAAGAATATTTTCCTCTAATAACTTTGGTCATATCGTCTAAACGTATGTGTATAACATATATCGATTTATAGTTCCATAAATATATACTTACTAATACTTTATTAACCATTTCATATACACTTGTAAAATCTTATTTTACAATGAGATAATATTGTTATTTGTAATATAGATTCATTATCATTAAGATACCATTGTTTATTTTATATATAATACAATCAAGACAACGTGAGTAACGTTATATTTAAATACGAAAATTTAGATAACCACATATCACATGAAATTAAATAATAAGAAACATGCTTATTATTAAAGTACATATATTATTATGAGTGTCATACTTAAAAAGGTACATTATCAAGTTATTGAAGTACCTACGGCACTATACTAATTGTCTATTTATGAAATTAGGACTATGATTCTAGTAATTCATTTCAATAAAATAATTATTATATTGCCGAAAAAACGATTTTAATAATTCTTGTTAAGAGAGATAAAAGAGAGAGCAATTATGGCTATTACTGCAAACAAACATTTAGCTATTCTAACCACCCGCTAGGGTGGCTCTGCTGGCAGGGCGCTCCCTCTCCCGAAAGAGAGGTCTAGCGTTTGACTCCCCTGGGCTCCCGAAGGTTGAGTGATGCAAGGGAGGTTGGCAGAGACCTCTAGGTGACTTACCCAGTGCCAACTATTACCGGGAGCAAAAAAAAAAAAAAAAAAACACATTCAGCTATTCTAACTTTGACTATGATAGTGACTATGGCATAAAAACTATTACCAGTAGCAAACATTAAAAATGGATGCCAACCTCGTGCTAGATCTATAGTGCAATAATCACAATAGCAAAACGTGGTTGTATACCGATTTTCAGGAGAATCGTGTGTTTTGTCATGAAAATGGTGATGGGGCACCAGCTTTTGGCTCCCCACCGACCCGGCCGGGGGCTGAGGAAGGACTCCCACCGGGACCGGGACTGGCGGTGGGGGCCAAGAAGCGGGCCGGGCCGCAGCCCCTTGCTGGGTGAACTATGGACCCTTCAGCTGGGCCTTCTTAGTGGGCCACTACTTGGTCCAGTTCAGTTCTCATCTTCTTTGAGAAGGCAGGATGGCGCTTTTGAATTCTCACGATTGAAGCTTGGAGAAAACCGGGCAGAAAAAGTTACCCTTCCCTCCGTCTAATCCCCCCGGCCGGGCGAACCCGAAGGCCACCAACCATGGACTCTTCCGCGCGGATTCGCAGCTTCATCTGCTCCTTCGGGCTTCTCTTCATCTTCATCCATGGCGCCTCCGTCTCGGCCGCGGAACCCACCTTCGGTACGGGCCTCTTCCTCGCTTCCGTTCCTTCCTCTGTACTCGTAAGCTACTGGGTTTCGTTCAGCTCGCCTTAGGATTCGAGGTACAGATACTGGTCGGTCGCGCGCTTCGGCTGCTCGAGATGCATTTTGGGAACTCTCGTTGTTCCCCGTTTTGATTTGGGTTCGTGTTTTCTTTTTCGGTTTTTGTGGGGGTCCCCAGCGAGACCCACCATGCTCAAGTCGTTTCTCCTTTTCCCCTCCTCCTGGACTGCTCACAGCTTCGAGGCAATGACGGAGCGAAATTCCTCATTCCACTTCTCGACCCTTTTCCCCTGCGAGAGAAAAGAGAGAAACTTCATGTAGTTTGTTTGTTTGTTGGTGTTGATATGGGGCCGCCGATTGTCGGTTGCCCGTGTTTGTTTGTATCCCGGCTTCGCAATGGCAATTGGTGATCGCAATGGCCTAACGAGCCCCATGCCTTACCAAAGGTGTCGTTTTTCGAGAAATCCCCTACAAATTTCATAGTCTGTAGTTGCAGTCAGTTGATTCAGCTGTGCCTTGTGGGTAGCGGCATTATAATTGATAATTCTTTTTGATGCTTAGTGTTTTCCCACTTCTATTATATTTTGCAAACCACTTAGTGGAAAATGATTTTTTTCTTTTTCTTGTTGTTGTTTATATCTTTTTTCCTTTTTCGTATTTCATCATATCCATAGATCTTGTATCTATTGAAGATTACTCTTCCAAAGCACAGATTAAGGTGCCATCTTTACAGGCCCTCTTCTATCGATGACTAATTTAGGCTATGAATTTGCAGTAGTTTTTGTTACTAAAAGTTTGTTGAATCATAGTGCATCCAAAATCCCCATGAAATGCTCAACTGGTTATTGTACCATGCAGAGAGTTTTCCTGTTTCTTTACCCGACTGAACAAGAATCTGAAAGAAGATATTGAAGAAAATAAGAAATGGGCATGTGCTGGGCTTTCTTGACTTATGGGTAGCTTCATTTTTGATACCTGGAAAATGAATAAAGCAACCTTGAAAAATCAATTGAGTTGGCCAAAAAATAAAAAGATAATTTTCGCAGCATGGCAAGAAAAGGACGGTTTCTTGATTCCTCTCTTTGTTTTTTGGTTTATTTGGAGAGAGCTGAACAAGACAACCAGTGAAGAAAATGAGTGTTCTAAAAATCGTTTGTAATTATGGCAAACTGGTTCAACTTACATTTTTAGGATTGTGGAAAATTACAATTGATGTAAATGCATTAACTGACTTTGTATGTGTCTTTGTTCTTTTATCTGGGCTCCCTTTTGGTTCTTGAGCTTTTTCTATATCTGGTTTTGCATCCCTTGGTGCCTTATGGTGGATTCCCCCTTACCTACAAGAGAGAAAGTAAACTGATTAAAATCCTTGTAATTCCTGAATTTTGCATGGCTATTAATATGAAAGAATTGATTCATGCATTTCCTTCATTAAGCCGTTTCATCTTCTCATGCTTGTGGCATATGATAGAATTAATATCTTATCGCCTCTCAGTTTTTGAAGTGCATCCCGGTCAAGTACATTTGGGGAAGACATGCATACTTCTATCTTCTTCTTTACTTATGGGACCAGTTGTTCTACCTAAACCATCATTGCCTTCATGGAAGTCTTGTGAGGCTATGAAGTATCAATGGTTTGCACAAACTACCATATTTTGAACACTTAGTTCTTTGATAGTTTGCATCAGAGATACTAATTGCCAGAGAGAGGCACCTGATTTTTCTCTTTAATTTAATAAAAGAGTTGTGTGTTGTACAATAAAATTAGTTTCAGGCAGCATTTGATTCAAATTGCTGAACTTCTGTGCCTATATATCTCAGAAATAGAGGGCTGAAAAGTTGTAGAAACAGATTATGGTCATAAATCAACACATCATAATGCAGCATAACTATTTCTTTCATTTGCTTGGATATGCTTCAAACTTACTACTGTAGTATCAATTTTGCAGTCATTGGCCAGTCTACTTCGGTGCAGCTATCTCCTGCATCGCCAGTGGAAAACCCTCCTGGTTCTAGGCCCCGCACTTCTATGTTCTGTGAAAGAGTTCATATCCATGGTTTATCAAGGACGAAACATTTGAGTAAAATAGCTCATTCAGTTAAAGTGAAAGTTTTCTCTAACAGTACCAGTCTTTATCCAACCAAATTTGAGGTTTGTTTCCACAGGTGAGTATTTGTGATTCTTAGCTTTTTTTTTTGGTCGGAGTGATTCTTAGCTGATTGTGCCTCTGGAGTGTGTATCTAACTTTTTACTCTTTCATTGTATAGCAGTGTAAAGTGACATGTTGATCTACTGATGTTAGACATTGATAATTGAACCCTTGGAGTCATTGTACACCTGTTTTCCAGTGGAAGGAGGCACAATATTTTGGGTTTCTTTTGAGGAGAGTTGTACCAATCTCAGTGGAGGATCCCTCTTGGCAGTGAAACTAACTCCAAGTATCACATAGAAGCTATACTTAACTTGAAAAAATAATTGAGTTCTGCTATGAAGTAATTGTTTTTCGGGGAGATTGATGCTGCAATCCATGTTTCAGAAGGCACGATGGAATGTCCTTTATTGAGTGTGCACAGTTTAGTTTGCCTGATTTTAGTTGTGATCTACTTTAAAGTTCTTAAGACAGGAGAAAGTTCTTATTCTGTTCCATATTATTTATAGGCTTAGGATATTGAAGAATGTCACCCTAACGTTTACTTTATTTTGCAGAAATTTATCTCTTGGTATGTGCATGTGCCCTCAAAACCAATGGGAAAAAGTTGGCAAGGGTTCATGGTTTCGGCCTATGTCACCATTTGACCATAAGCTCTTAGATATACGAGTAGCTGGTTCATCCTCCGAAACTTTTGAGATGTCAATTGAAGAAGGTGTCTATTATTTTATTTTTGAAGTATTCTGAATTAATGAATGACTTGTTAGCCTGCATATTTTATCCCTTTACTTTTGACACTTTGCAGTAATATTGTTTGTATATGTTTCACAGAATTTTTCCTGTACCGGGTAGTTCTCTTGATCGTGGGCTTGGTTTTAATGACCTTTGCATCTTCTTTGAGCAATTCTTTGGCTTTCTACTACAGCAGTGCGATGGCAGTTGGCATCATCCTTGTAGTATTGATGGTTCTTTTTCAGGTGGAATGAATTCTCTCTAGTTGATTTTTCATAGTATCATTCTTGGTTGCTTCTTTGAATGGACAATGATCACATCTCTATGGCTTGGATATCTGGTTTTCTCAGTTCTAAATTTAGTATTCTAGAGATTTGATCGATGTATATTAACTGGTTATGTAGAATTTTACTCTACTTGACTCTACTCTACTCTTTCTATTGTCATGTGTTTAATTTCAGTTCGAGCCAGTTCTCTTATAGATAGATGCAATGCGGTTGTGTCAGGAGACTTTCTTCTGTTATATGGCCTTAGTTTGAGTTTGAAGAGTGGATATTCTCACACGTTTCTGCACATCCTGTAGCCATGCACTTTTATTGCTGTAATGCAACCATTTTATAATTCATGCGTACAGGGAAGTCTTTTTCTGTAATTATGCCCTATTTCCATGCTTCCTCTGGTTCATAATACGCATGGTTATGTATGTTTGCATGCATTTGTGCACATACACATTTATGTTCTTTCGACCTAGCTACCCAACATCTGTGTGAATGTTATGCTTTGTTTAACCTCAAAAGACAATGGCTGTTCTTTTTCCATGTGTTTTTTGATAAGGCCCTTTCTTGGGACTGTAAAGAGGTTCTTTCGTTCTTATTTCTTTGTTGATGGTTATTGACAGGGAATGAGGCTGCTGCCAACCGGGCGAAAAAATTCACTTGCAATATTCATATATTCATCTCTTGTGAGTATTTGAATGTTCAGCATAATTGATAATCTTTCATTGAGAGAGAATCTGCCACATTAATTATCATGGTCCTTTTGTTCAGATCGGTTTGGGCTCTTTCCTTCTCCGCTACTTGCCTGGGCTTTTTCGTTCAATCCTCTCAGAGATGGGAATTAGTGAAGACATGTACAATCCTGTATGTAAGTTTTCAACAAAAATTTTATTGCTATCAGTCTGTTTCAAGCGCATACTCATTTTTTTTTTCTTCCGCCTACTGAATTATGACCTGTTGACTTGTTAAACTACTAGCATCATACCCATAAGTTGCATGGAATTTTTGTCCGCATAATTTATATTAATTCCGTGGTATACATGAGGTTGGTAAAAGATTTTTATTACTTTTTTAATTCTAATTTGTTTTGAAAAACTTTGTTTTTTTGGGTTTCTTATATCGTCCAATGTTATAATGGTAAGAAGAATATCCTTTTAATTCTTGGTCAATGTGATATTTTCATGATGTTTGTTATTTTAATTAATGTTATCTCCACACTTTGATATGATAATCGTGGTACACCATTTAAAGGAAAAAATCAATTAACTGGAATGTATCTTTTCAATCAATTAGTACAAAGCATTAATGAACTGCAATTTAATATGGGATAAAAGTTTACATTATCACATATATACTCGCAGCTGAGAAACATAAACTGTTTTGCATTGGATTCAATTGAGTGCTTGGAATGATTGATACAATTCTGAAGCATGCTTGTTAATAACCCAATATAGTCAGCTATGTATTCTGTAATGCTGTCAACAAGGTCAGCCCTTTTTAATGGTCATCTTTTCACCTTTCAGGCTGATATTTTCCCTTAAGAAAGTAATGGTTTCCCTTGTACAAATTTTCATGGTCTTATCTGCTGAAGGACAATTTAACTTGAAAATTTTGTATCCACTTTGAATTGATCTTCATTTATCATGCTTTATGCCTAGGTCTTGTATATACTGTTTATAGTTCAAATAGCAGGATGTGTTGGATCCTAATAGTTTTGCAGCCATATTGTAGATTGTTATTCTTTTTCTGTCTAGGACTATATTCTAAGTTAATATATTTGGGTTAATTAAACCATCAATCTGTTTGTAAATTAATCCATCTATCAGGAAGCAATGCCCACTGTTGGGTTCAGTCTTGAAAAAAAGGTTCCATTGACTGTTCAGCTGCATTCTACGAGGAGTTTGTCATGTGTTATGCTAATTTAATAGATTGCAATAGACACAAACAGCTTGTTTCGTAGACCCATCACTGAAGTTTGCTCGCTTTTCTGGATACTGCAGTTGGCAATATTTCTCCTAGCCTTTCTAGTTCTTACTGGAGCTTGGTTGGGATTTTGGGTTGTCCGGAAACTTGTCCTCACAGAAGATGGTTCAGTTGATGTAAGCACTTCTCATTTTGTGGCATGGTCCATTCGAGTTTTGGCTGCTGTTATGATCCTTCAGGTTTGTTTCCTTTACCTTCAAAATTTTCTGTTAGCATGTTATATCTGTTAATTACAATCAAGCTTGACCACTAAGGCCTGACTCACTTTTTGTTGCCGGTTGACTACATTTCAGTGTTCCCTCGATCCCATACTTGCTCTAGAAGCATTGATATCAGGAATTGCTACCTCATATATGACCAGGAGAATTTGGAGATTGAAATTTTTTCGCCGTCTGTACAGGTACACCAGGGATCATTTTCTTCAATAATCATTGCAGGGTTGTTGCACTAAATGTATGATGAGGTTAAGCCTCAAGTGCAGTAGAACAGATTAATATATTTGCTTTGTCTATACTTCAATCTCTTGTTTTGTTGCCAGCAGTCAAATATAATTGCTTCATTAAAATCATGACCAACTCTTTCGTTTATATTCATAGAGCTTCTCAGTTGGTGCATTTAGAAGAACGTCTATATTTTGTATCTATCAATTCAGCCCAATGCTGGTGCCTGAGACAATGAGTTTCATTTTGCTAGTACTTGTCCTGAGCTTCTTGAACTTTTCCAGGAAACTGCTTTCATCCCCTAAGGAGTACCACAGAACACCACAAAACATGGGATCACATGCCTTGCAAAATTCGTACAATGAGAGAGGCAGGTCCAATATGTCCTCGCCAGCATTGTATAATTCTTCCTTGCAAGGTTTGCTTCAGTTATTTGATATAATCTCTATATTGCTAAGTCGGTCCTCCTTATGTCATCTTCTGCACGAACTGCAATTCCTCAGGGACCAGGACGCCGCCTTCTCAGCCGTCGGGTCCAGAGACTTACTACTCTACCTTCCACACCACGCCTGATAGGAAAAGATACTCAGATGACGAGTGGAAAAAGATAACCAGAGAGTACACTAAAAAATCCCTGGAAGAACTCGTATCTTCTCCTGACTTCAGCAAATGGGCGGTCGCTAATGCCGAAAGAATCACTTTGGCTCCAATCAACAATAATGCAAGCACTAGCTGGGCCACTAGACTTCGCAGCCTGCTACCATGGACTTAAGCCACATCTAAGGTCATCTTGAGATGCGAGACGTGAATTTGCAGCAGATGGGAGGGCAAAATTAATTCCCATATACTTATTCGAATAGCTTTTTCAAGGTAGAGTCATGCAAGCGGGTTGCTTACGTGAATCAGCTAATTATCTCATGCTGCCCTTTTTCACATGAGGCAGTGAACCAGTATCCGAGTTCTCATAGCAAATCAGGTCTCTCTTTCTGCGAACGGTATGTAACTGTAACATTGTAGTTTAGGAGATCGTGCATTAAAATTCTTGCCACTAGGGAAAGCACGCGGCTTGACTCTTTTAGATTAGCGGAGTTCTGTCATAGGTTTTGCAGCTTGTTGTTCAATTTAACTTTGATGTCATAACTTTGGAGGGGCATATACAAATGCAGTCCACCCATTTGAAAGTTTCTTGGGCAGAGGAGAGAAGAAAACTCTATGCAGTTTCAGCTCTCTCCTGTTGAGTGATATGATGCGTCCAATGTTCAGGGATGAGAACGTGCAGAATTGATAAGTCTCTGGATGCAAATCTGTGTCTCCTTTGTTCCTTTCCCATCCATATTTGGTCAGCTCATCAATGCCTGACCCTGCAAACAGGTGAGATTGCTACATACTTAAATAGGGAGTGAAATTGCATTTTGCCCCCTATGTTTTATTTCAAGGCTTGATTCAACCCCTTATACTTCGACCGGTTTCAGTCAATCCCCCATGACTTGAGTTTTGTCTCAGATTGGCCCAGAATTTCATGTTCGTTGACACTCACGCCATCCATCGAGCAAAATTCAAGCACTCCGTAGCGGCTAAAATAGAAATTCCGCGCCTTCAGTCGAGGGCATTCGGAAGTCACAAGCAACGTTCGTCATGTCAAGCCAGGAACAGGTCTAATTGAGGGGCGTGATTGAAGCTATAGGGTGAGGAGCGTGATTGAAACTATAGGGGTTGACAAGATGAATTGAACTACAGGGTTGATCGAGAAAATCTCGAAATATAGAGGTTAAGTTGCAATTTCCCCTACTTCAAAGCATGCACTCTACAAATCTAGCTCTACTCGATTGTTAGGGCTTGAGCTCGTTTGGCTCGCAGATTTAACTGACCATGCATATTAGTTAAAGTCCGAAAGGTTACGTGGTACAAAGATATCTGAGAAAGAATTAAAGAATGTTAGGCTCGAACTCAATATATGGACCCCCATGTTGTTATATTCATTTCAATAATAGATTAATTGTTTCCAACGACTTCAACATTAAAAAATCCGGCTGCCATTAACAAGAAAATTACCAAAAAAGTCATCAACTTATTACATTTGTGCTGATTTAGACTTGAATATTTCAATATGGCCAATTTAGTCATGAACTTTTTAATAATTTGCCAATTGAGTCATTTTAGCTAATTTTAGCTAGAAATCGTTAACGTGAATATTGATTATTCTATGTGATATGACTGAGACTAACATTAACAATTTTTACAAATTTTCAAAATACTTTTTAATTTTTGCTTTTTTTTCTTTGTGGTCAGCAACGTTGGGCCTGCTACAAAGCCCTCTGTAGATATGGGTAAGGCCATCTAGCCATAGGTGTGGCAACCAACGAGGATTGTCGGTGACCATTGTATAGCATAATAGAAAAACAAAAGCAAAGAAAAAGAAGAAAAAAGAAAATTTCAAAATTCAACTTTTTCTTAAATTATAAAAATTATCCAAATTAGTGCTAGTTGTATAACGTAAGATAATCAGTGTCCATATTAATGGCTTCTAGCCAAAATTGGTCGGAAATACTTAATTAGCAAATTATTGAAAAATTTATGATTAAATTAACCAAATTGAAAGATTTATGACTAAATTAACAAATTTTGGACTTTTGTGGTAATTTCCCCACCTATAAGGTTATCAGGGTTAGCATTTTTGACATTGGCACATTTTGTTTTATTGTGTAGTATATTGAAATAAAAAGGACCCACATATTCAATGCAAGTAATCATGTTATTTTCATGTAATATAATATTTCATACTAATATTTGGTGTTATGAAAAATATTTTATATGAAAAATATTTTAAGATTTTTTATTAAGCTTGCAACTTGGCGCCGCTACAATATATCTTAACCACATTATTTTATGCATATTGTTATTGTTATTGTTATTATCATCATCATAGTAACTCAAAATCATATCTCTTTCCCAATTATATGTCCAAGAAAAGCATCCGAATTTTTTTAAACCAGTGATGTTGTCGCATCCATGTTTGCTTTTTACCTGCCAAAACGATCTATATATCCCTATCGAGATTCCATTTTCTTGTATCACCAAACTTGGAAAATATATTAATGCAAAAAAATCACCATCGGTTAGTTTGTCATTGTGGTCCAACCTCTATTCGCTATTGAACCTTTTCCCCACAAGGTCTTCATAATATAAGCATTCCATGTATGCTATAAAAAAGAATTTTTTTTTTATAGAAAACCAATATCAACAAAATAACAAACCAAAGGTTAAAATGATTAATAACTACACAAAATAAAATAAATCGAGGACTTGTTCGTTTTGAACACGTTGAGTAAATTTTACTTTGTCGTTAAACTTCTTAAAATAAGCACATTTGTAACTAAGCACAATCAAGATGACCCGATGCTCCAAAAGAATTTGTGCAACTTTGAAATATTCGAGATATTTGGTATCAAATAAAAATCAAACCACAAGAAAAAAAGATATATATTTACTGAAAATCCTAAAATTTGTCATGAAAGTACAATTAAGTTTTAAAACTTTCAAAAATTGTAATTAAATTCTAAAAATTTATCACAAAAATGCAATTGAGTTCTAAAATTTTCAAAAAATGAAATCAAGTCATAAAATTTGTCATAAAGTGCAATTAAGTCCTAAAAATTTCAAAAATTACTATTAATGGAATAATTTGATTTAATCAATTTGACAAGTTCTAAGATCTCATTATATTTTTTGAAATTTTAGGACTTTCGATTACATTTTCATGAAAAATTTTAAGACTTTATTGCATATTTTGAAAGTTTTAAGATTAAATTACACTTTATTGTTTAGGACTTTCAATGTGCTTAACCCAAAAAGATAAAAAAAAAATTAAAAAAAAGGTCCAATCAATAACTAAGGCGTGTGAAACTCTTGAAAATAAAACCAATATATATTATGTAATAGTGCTCTATGAATTTCTAATAGTTAAATTGAAGTCAATTTATTTATTTCAATACGAGTTGCATTATTTTTATTTTGCACGAAGTCTCTATTTGTGAGGGCAATCAGTTCTTGATTCGATCCGACTCTATTTAGAAATCAAGAACCGAATCAAAGGACCATTTCCCATTTTTTGGGATCGAGGATCGGACCAAATAATCTTAGGACTAAGAACTTGCACTTAGCAAAAAAAATTAGAAATTTAAAAAATTACTAGAATTATTACAATTTAAAGATTTATTACTATTTTTAAACAATTTAAATATATATATACATTTTAAAAATTTCGATTCGATCTGGTACAGTTCCCCTCAAAATTGAGAATCGAATCGAAAATTGTCGGTTCCATAAAAACTGGATGGGTGTCCTCGAGAGCTGGTTAGCCGGTTCGGTTGGGTCTAGACGGTTCGATTTGCTCACACATAGTGTTTCCATTTAGGCGCACGATTTTTTTTTCCCTTTCTTCTATAATTTTTTTTTTTTTTGGGCGGACTATAAAAAAAAAAATGAAAAGAAGAAAAACACACACTTGTCCGTAAATGCAACGCCTATTTCATTTTCACTCTGCTCCTCCACCTTCCTCCTCCTCCTCCTCCTCCTCCTCCTCGCGGACCTCGCTGATCGCCGGCGCCGGAGGTAATCATCGGCCGCCTCCTTTCCTCCTCCTCCGCCGTGCGCGGCGGTGCGGCGGCTCGAATCGCCTCCATTCCGACGCGGCGCCGGCGAGCCGCTCGCATTGACGTCGTCGCGGCCTCCGATTCGCTCAATTCCCCGGCTTCTTCTTCTTCTTCTTTCTTTTTTTTTTTCCTCCTGTTTAATCCGGTTCGGCCCGTCGGGGAGTCCTGCGGGGCGGCGGTCGTCGGCGACGCCGGCGGCGTCTTTCTGCGCTCGCTTCCTGCGTTCTTCTTTCTTCACCTCCCGATTTCCGTTTCGCCGTTTCTCTCGTCGCTGCTTCGCTCGCGGATTGGCGGAATTTCGTCTCGCTCGGGAGCGGGAGCTCCGGGATTTGAGCTGATTCCGGACGAATCCGCGTGCGATCGTCCCGGAATCGCTTCGAGTGAGAGTTTCGCTTTCGTGCGATTTCGGTTTTGTCGGATATCTCGGCAATTCGGTTGCGTCCTGGCCATCGGTTGCCGGCTGCTTAAACGGAGAATGCTGTTCTTCTGTTCGATTGCGGAGTTTCTCTCCGTTGCTGTTGTTTGAAAATTCAGAACCGATGATTGGTTTCGTTTTCTGATTTCCGTCGTTGAATGCTTGCTTAATGCTTAAGACCTCTTATACGTGTTGATATCTGACTTAGTGCTGCGATGGAATTAACTAAGAATTGATCTTTTGATGTTTACGTCTGGATTTTCGTTAAAAAATTTGTTTTGGGCTTCAGTTCATGGGTGCTCCTAAACAAAAGTGGACAGCAGAGGAAGAAGCAGCCCTTAAAGCCGGAGTAATCAAGCATGGTGCCGGAAAATGGCGTACTATACTCACGGACTTGGAGTTCAAAGAGATCTTGAAGATGCGATCAAATGTGGACCTTAAGGTATCTACTTGAACTCGCTGCAGTTATTAGTATTAATCAGTGTCGAGATGATTTCGGTTCAGATGACCAGGAATTTTACGATGCCCCCAGAGCACTTAGCTCTATGAAAGTGGAAACTTTTCTTAGTTCAGTATAACCAAGCACTTATCTCTAATGATTTATAAATGTTTGAGCAGGATAAATGGAGAAATATCAACGTGACTGCAATATGGGGATCGAGGCAGAAGGCCAGGCTTGCCCTTAAAAAAAATCTTTTGACGCCTAAGCATGATAGCAATGCCTTGGCTTTGGCCTCTGCAAGGAAGGATGAAGAGATTCTTGATGCCACCCCTCTTGCAGTTTCCAGCGAAACAATTAACAATGCAAATCCAAAAGAGCGAATGAAAAGGTTGCAGGCATTCTGACAATTATTGCTGTCTCTGGTCGATATCTTTGAAGCTAGTGGCAATTAGTACTACTTGGAATTTTTCCATTGTGCAGAGTAGACATGGACATGAAGAGCAATGCATGTTAAATAACATAAAAAGTTGATATATAGATTGGATAATGTGCATAAGTACTTTGTATGAATCAATGTATAGAGGTTGGAGCTGTTTCAAGATTACGTTGTTTCCTGAATTACAGTCAACCGCGCGGTGCTGATTCCTTGAGAGTTATTGGACATTTTCGATTCACGTGTAGTTTCAGTATGATTGTAACGGAAATGTTAATATCATATCAGTAGTAGAGTGAGTCTCTTTTTGATCAGTCAGATATAAAATTGTTTTTTTGCCTGTCATAAATGTATATATTTATGAATCAAAAGTGGAATATCTATACTAGTCTTTCATATTGGTTACCGTGTGGCATACTTGTCTGTCGAGCATCAAACATTATCTGATTTTCATGTGGGAGCTGGAAGCCTTGATTAGCTTCTTTAGCCTTCATTCCGCACCGTCAACTCATTAAAGGTTTTGTTCTTTTTGGCCTGCTTTCCTTTGCAGTCGGTTGGATAATCTAATAATAGAAGCCCTTACAAATTTGAAGGATCCAAGTGGTTCTGATAGAGCTGCAATTGCTGCTTACATAGAGGTACATTTATTTGTCATGATGGGCTTGGGGCAAAAAAGTTAACATGCATGTCTATGTTTATGTAGATAAGATTATCATTTTCCTAATTATGAATTTGTTGCTTTCTTATCTAAAGAGAGGAGCAAAGAGAGCATTTGCTTGTATGCTTATGTTTTGATTGTCTCCACTCTCTCTTTGAACATGCTTTATCAAACTATTCCTCACTTTAGTTCTCCTAATGAAGTTGCCTTTTGCTATCTATATATTTTAGGTGCTTCATCTTGTCAACATGCCTATTAATGTATGACTTGCACGTAGTGTACCATACATATTCTTTGTACGTGGGTGAGTTGGTCAGGGTGGGGGTGGCCTCCAATTTCTTTTTGCACTTGAGCCCCTCATTCATCTGATAACAATTTAAACCTCCTTATATTGTCTAGATCCACCGCATTAATGCAGATGTAGATGAGAAAAATTAGTGCTTCATTACCTAAGCCTTGGTAAATTGCTAATGCTTATTACTATCGAAACAATATCACTTCAAATAACGTTTACCTCCAAATTATGTCTTTACTAATGTTAATAATTATATGTTATTGAAGAAGTGAGTAAAATTTATATGAGGCTTTTTCTGAAACGCTTTAAATGTCATCAGTTGTCCTTGAATCTTCTCTAATACAAAGAACATTTGTTAACTGCAGATTTTTCATAATTGTGTGTTCTGAAACGCTGTAAATGTCATCAGTTGTCCTCGAATCTTCTCTAATACAAAGAGCATTTGTCAACTGTAGATTTTTCATAATTGTATGTTCTCTGGAAAAGCATCCATATAAATCATTATCGAAATACATACAATTGCTGATTCTTTTCAGATGCAAAATTAGTTCAAAGGCTCACAATTGCCATTTAGGTTCTCTACAACATCATAAACATAGTTATTGATAGGTAGAAAAGTAAAAACCATAGCTTTTAAATGTTGAATTAATATGCTTTGGAACGTTCCCAATTCTATTCTGCACATGAAAAGAAAAATGTAAATGCAGTATAAGTCTCTTTCGCATCCACAATGATAGGAGGACCACGCTCGTCAACATGGTAAAGGCTTAAATAAATATACTTCCATTAGCAAAGCTAGATAATAGTATTCTAGGGTATATCTCCATTCTTAACCTATGCCTAGACATACAAATGATGTTCTGGTCCATATTGCAGTTCCATGATGATCTGGTGTTGAAGAGTGTGTAGGACTTAGCCACTAGGAGGCTGGACTTCCAGAAGCCTTTGAAAACTCCCCAAAGAGCACCTATGCAGTCATTTACAATGTTTCTTGTTAGCAAGGTCAAATATATGGTATTGAAAACAATCTAAGAGTGGGCAAACACATTTGCAATGTTTTTCTTTTCGAATGATAAACCCATATGCATTGTAGAGGCACTTGGAGGGAGACATTCTGTTTCCTCTTGGGATGTTGCTCATAATTCCAATTTTGGTGCATTTAATCTAGAGTCATGGCAAAATGGCAAATTAAGTATCTATCTTTCCATGAAATACTATATGTATACCTGTTACTAAGGTTTGAGGGTTATTGTATGTAGTCATCATACTTCTAAAGTAGTTTCATGGTCAAAAAGAAAATGAAACCGTAGTTAGAAAAGTAGTCAATTTTGAACCTAAAGCAAGTACTTGGTACTCTTGGAGAGATTTTTAAGTACTGCAGGAGTAATCACAATCATTGATTTCAAAATAAGAAGATATTAGGACACACAAAAGATTGAGATTAATACAAAAAGTTTGCTCCAAGAAGCACCAAAAAGTTTTCCATTACCACAAGTTACTGACTAACATATATGTAGGAGATATAGTCAAAACCATATCTTGAGAGTCTTCTAAAAGTCCTATGTGGCATGATCGCAACTGAGTGAAGCTTAGCTTATTTATGTTGTAATATCTTAGGAATATCGTGTTGAAGTGATTTGCATATGATTTATTTTTTATTCCAGCCTCCAGTCTTGAACTTGGCTACTTCTAAATCTAGCGCTCTAGTAGCTAATTTAGGTGCGTCTTGGCAAAAGGTTCATAGTATTAGCTGGTACCAGCAGGATGACTTAACTAATATGCATGAGCAAATGATTTACGACTTTCCAGTTTTCAACAACAAAATTTTTGAAATTGTGTAATGAACCAGGTGTCTCTTTAAGATGTGTGTATCCTTGTATTGGAGTTTTTCAGTAGAAGCTTGTCATGATTGTTTGGATGTTGAAGGATTTTCACATGCAGGACCAATACTTGGCACCACCAAACCTCAAAAAGTTATTGTCAGCGAAGTTGAAGCTTATGATTGCAAATGGTAAATTGATTAAGGTATGTTGTCCTTGAATTTTGTTGCAGTAGAAGGATGTGGAGTTCTTGATGGCATGTGCAAATACAAACTAAAAGAGGAGAGAGCTGATATCTCGCAATAAAACATCTTTATTAAGTTCCGTACTTGATATAATGGGTTTCATATTTTACTTCTTTAATTGATAGTACACAGATTATCATACACATAATAGTCTTTTGTGGCCCTAATCTTCATTAATTAGTATGAATTTTCTGGTTCAAAGGTTGTTGCATGGCGATATATTGTTTAAAGTGGATGAAGGGGTAACTGCATGGGGAGATTGATAACTTGGTGATGCCTCCTTTAAATGACAGGTAAAACACCGGTATAGAATTGCACAAAATCCAAAAACCATGGAAGCACGAAGAGGCTCTTCTAGGTCAATTGTAGAGGGAAGGGCGAAGGATTCTTTTAAAGGAGATAAGAGAGATGTCAAGATTTATACTAAATCGCAGATTGACGCAGAGCTATTGAAGATGAAGAGTATGACTGCCCAAGAGGCTGCTGCGGCTGCTGCAAAAGCAGTTGCTGAAGCAGAAGCTGCCATGGCAGAAGCTGAAGAGGCAGCAAGGGAAGCAGAGGCTGCGGAGGCTGAAGCTGAAGCAGCACAAATTTTTGCCCAAGCAGCAATAAATGCTTTGAAATGTGGAACTCTTCATGCATGGTAAAAGTTCTTTCTCTACTCTAGAAGCACATAGCATGCACTATCTGGTTCAGATTGTCTATATGATCTCCACTCATTCTAGAGTAGGCGATACAGGAGAATTGTGGCAACATTTTGTTTGAGTATGGGTATATTTTCTTATAGATATGAATGGCCCTTTGGGCACTTTTTACCCCCATCTTAGCTAATTATTGCAAAGGAGCCAATATCTGGAAATGAGATGCCTTTGTATTGGTACATATATTTTGGTTAATATGTTTTTTGCCTAGCACATTGTTGATTGATGGAAAATGTTCTGCAGATCACTCAGAAAATGTTCACAGATACTTATTTTCATAGCCGCTTGTACTCAGTTATATATCTTCAATGTTTCTCCAATTCATTTATGGAGGTCGTATTCCTTTTCAATAGAGAGACCTGTGTGTGTGTGTGTTGGCATGGATGGGTATCTACTGCTAATGTGAACCGCACCATCAACACCTCCTAGCTAATATATAAAATAATTATCTTAAAGGAGAATCATCAAAAAATTGTGTACTGTAATAGTTTGGGGCATGTCTCACATTCTATTATATATTATTTTCTAATTTACAAGTTTAAGTGTCATAATGGTGGCATTTTATATCATGACTTAATGGGAAAAATGTGTTAAAAATATTAAACCTTATGTACAAAGTGAAATTAACTCACTAAATCTTTTGATTGATGTAATTAAGTCTTGAACCTTTTCAAAAAGTGCAATCAAGTCTCCTAGCGGGAATTGCTAACATGGTAACAGAAATTGCCTACATGACAGACTTAAAGTATGCCATCTAGGAGAAATCAGGTTGCACTTTTACTAGGACTTAAATGAACCTTTTTGAAAAAAGTTTAGAAGTTAATATCACCGACTGAAATGCTTAGAACTGGATATTATCTCATCCACAATGTTAAGGACTTCTAGTGCAATTTTCCCCATGACTCTGTCCATCTTTCCTGGGTAGCAGTCCTAGCGAGCTTTATGTCTGCTATGAAAATGCTCCAGTCAGATTCTCTCTTTTTTTAATATTTACCGGTTATGTCTTCCTCTTGTTGCTTCCCCAATTTCTGGTAGTAGTCGAAAATTTTCAGCATTAGCCCCAGCTGACCTTGTACATGCCTGGCTGCTACTCTGCTTGGGTCTGAGTGGGATCACAATGTTTGTGTTTGTTTTTCTAAATGAAGTATGAGATATTTTTCATTGGCCTAGCGGCTCATGCTTTTCCTGTTTCTTGTCAAGTTACTTATGTTACGTGTTTATGCAGACAACTGCTGTGACCTGCAGGTGATCTCAAATGCTGGACATAAACCATTGCTCAGGATGGATGGGAACCGACCCAGCTACTTTTTGTAACTCTTTTTTCACTGTAAATATGTTTTGGGCTGTAAATCTTGGGAATATTTGGGTAATTTTGCGTCTTTGGGGAAAAGGAAAAAAAAAAACTGTGTAGAGCTTTTTAGGTCTTTTGATCTGAAAGACCAGAATCAAATAGAGGCAAAAGTAGGGGAGAATATGGGGAATTGAGGTGCCAATTATATGCTAAGATAACGTTGTCTTTGTTTCTGAACAATGGAGAGAATGAAAGTATAGATTTTGTATAAATCATGTAGATCACTGTTGCTGAACGCAATGGCTAGGACTTTTGTGGCTAAATATGCAACAGTTTCCAGCCACACATTTTCTACATGGAAGGCTCTCCCTGGATCTTGTGAGGAAGTGTTTCGAGGGCACATCACGAGATGCTTCAGAACAGAGAGAACTCTTTTCCATATATATGGAGATACTTTGTGTGTGTAAAGAAAAAAAAACACAACGAAAGGTTATTACTGCTTCTTACAGGGTACCATAAAGACATTTTTCATAAAAACGTCTTTTGGCAATGGGGATAATATTTGGCAATGCGTATCAAAAGAAGGAAGACGTGAAAGGGTGCCTTCTGGACATTTGTTAAGTCTTATCGAATGTGCTTTGAATATTTAAATTTTACTATTTGAAGTGAATGACTTTTTTAAAATTTGTATAATTCCTTCATTTTAAAGGTTATTTTCACTTTTAGTACACTTTATTAGTGTCCTGAGGGTACTTATTAATGAGAGCTTTACAGGAACTACTGGAGTTGCGAAGATGGTCAGGAAAAAGTTTAGGATTTTAAGTACAGAACTGTTTGATCTAAATTATTTTTTTTTTCTACAGATGAATTTATTCTCAAGGTAGGTTAGGAATTTCTCTGAATTCTGTAACTCTAGTATCTATTCCTTAAATCCTCTTGTGCTAGTATTGATGATATACTTTTCAAGCAAATTTTAGTTAAAGCCAAATGTTAATTTGTTGTTTAATAAGAACTGTATACTAGTGTAAATGAACCCGATAATGTACAAAAAATGATGGTAAGGACGTCTCACTGTTTTTTTTTTTTTTTTTTTTTTTGGAGTATTGAGGAAAGAACTGTCTCACTGTTCATCGTTAAAGAAACTATAAATGCACAAATAGAGATGACCTTTTGCATTCATGCATGATTATTATACGATGTAAACATTAAAGAACAAAGGAAATAGTGGCATTTCATAGCGATAGATTTGACTAACAAAAAGCATAATCGAGCTGCAACAGCATTAACGAGATGAATTAGCCAACGTATGCCAAATCTAGTAGCCAAATCTAGTAGGGGGAGAGAAAGCATGACTTCTCAACTCCGTGATTCAAAATGTATAGTGTTTTGGCTCTCTCGTTGCTTATGTGAAGTTTTATTGTAAATTAGAGAGTTAAGGAGGAGAAGCTTCGATTCTCTAACTGCTTTCGCAAACCTTTGACATAAACAAGAGAGTTATGGAAGAGAAAGGGATTCAACTCTATTTTCGTAGAGTGTTGACATTAACCAAAGAGTTACGGACGAGGAAGAAAGGGCAGGGTTTCTTTAGAAATCTCCTTGCCTCTCACTTTTGAGAATTAGAAAGATCTTTTTCAAATTGAATGTATTCGTTTGAAATATGGGTTGCCTACTTCATTTTTATTTACTTATTTATTTATTATTTTCCCTCTCTTTTTAAATTCCTTTTTCATTTATATTTTTATTCCCTTCCACCATTCCTTAATAAAAATTATATAGGATATATACCATAAAATAAATTCAAATATATAAATAAAAATAGGACTTAATAATTTTTTTTGTTTATTTAATATTATTTTTCATATTATATTTTTATTATATTTTTATTATTATGTTAATCTTATTAATTTAAGAAGTTTGTAATAGGTGGAGCAACTGCTCGCTATTACGACGTGACTATTGGATCACCTTTCCTTAACCCTCGTATGTCCGTCCCATCCCAACTTGTAGTGAGGACTTTGATCTATTATCTTAACGATATCAATTTATATTTAAATATTTTCATGGAAGACAAAAATATTTTTCGTTTATTCATTTTTTTAAGTGATCAAGCAATTATTTAAAAAACAAAAAATCTTCAAATCATTTACTTTTTGCGAAAAAACATAACTTTATATTGTTTTAGTTTCTTTCTTAAGCCCCAAAGATTGAACCGCAATTTCAGGCTTATTGATTTCTTTTGCTACGGTTCGGGAACTACAGGGGCACTAAGAACGTTGCAACTATCCATCGACATAATTGAACCGTCCACCAAGATGGTGAAGATCTCCGGTAAGAAAAGAGTTTCTCTCATCGGAACCATGACGATCCCTATGCCGGGCAGCTTGTGGAATGGTTGAGCAATGAGGACTTATATTGTATGACTCCAGGTTCTCTACATCTGGCTTCTAAAGATTCTAACTTCACCAAGCAGAAGCAACCCCAATATCATTTGGGCAGCCGTGAACTTGCTCAAGCACCAGAGTATCCATCAGCAAATTCACAGCTTGAAAGCCAGCTTGTATTGGCTTTTCATTTGAGACTTTACAAGCAGGAAGCAATTGAGCATGTCATGTCTTGCGAGCATATATATAGACTGCGTATCGAGTACACTAGATAAACAGTCATGTTCAATCCAGTCATTCTCTAAGGCAAAGGGTAACCTCAGAATTCAAACTTGATACTGTTCATGAGAGTGATCGCAAACCTTCCTGGCAATACTCCATGTTCTCAGTCCTGAGCATTCCGCGAGATATTTTTCACAATGCATAGCTAAGATTGAATAAGAAGCTTCTCACCAGCAGCAGGTACGCATATCAATAGGTGAACTCAGACATGACTGACTCCCGAGGACCAAATAATGAATCCTTCAAATGCATCATTGTAAGATCTAAAGTAATAGTTGATGAAGCAAAAGCAGGCATGAAGTACCATAAAACAGTTAAAAGCTGACACTGAGTTTCTTATTACAATCTTTGAATTGCATTCGTGAATTGATCTGCAAAGAAATAGCTTGTTATTGCTGGACCACCTTAGAATTTCAAGTTTTTAGTAATATGTATGGATTGCCATTGGGAAGCACTATATATTAGTCCAACCCCAGTGAAATGATATTGGCAAAAAAGGAGCAAGAAATCCATCAATCCCAGAAGATGTCATCCAAACAGCCTTAAGATATTTAAGTGAAGAGAAAGGATAGAAAGTAGAATGTACCTTTTATGTTCCAGAAGCTCCACCATCTAGAATTGCCATTTCTCCAACAAAATACACAGATCAGCAGGAAAACCTACTACCACAAGGATCTGTCCTGCTTATTTGATCAGTTTGACCCGATAGCCCTTTGGTATAAGTCTGAACCAAAGCTCTATTTCCATACCGAGAAATCAATCCAGCGTACAAATTTCGAATAAATCCCAACAAGAAACTCGGCAGAGGCAATGCTTGATGAAGCGATGTGCATTTGCCAGCAATAACTCCGCCAGGAAATTGAAAGTGGACTGTCAGATTGCCTCTTTGATGAAGCAACGTTCAGCTTCACCAAGTACTTTCTCAAACATTTTCCCAGCAAAAAACCCACAGGGAACAACACTAGAAACGATTCACGGTAACAAAATTCGTGCATATAATCAAAAATTCGATTCATTTGCCATTGCTCAACTAAAATGCCATTCCAAATTACAACATCACCTCGACCAGAAAGAATAAAAGGTGAAATGTGAAAAAGGGGGACCAAATTTCATTCCAACACCACGGTAGCGCCCAATTCCTTGAGCTTCTCCACGATCGGCGCCGCCTCCTCCTTCGTGACCCCCTTCTTCAAAACCGCCGGCGCCTTCTCCACCAAGTCCTTGGCCTCCTTCAGCCCCAAATCCGTGAACCCCCTCACCTCCTTGATGATCTTTATCTTCGCCGCCGCCTCGAACTTCTCCAACTTAATGTCGAACACCGTCTTCTCCGCCGCCGCCGCCGCCGCGGCGCCCGCGCCCGCCCCCTTCGCGTCCGCCCCGGGCCCACCCGGCCCGACTCCGGTGACGGCGGGGCCGTACCGGTGGAGGCCCATCTTGAGGCGGAAGAGGATGGAGTAGTCGTATCTCTCGAGCTTGTTGAGGCTGAGGAGCTCGTCGGCGATGCGCTCGAGCTTCTGGGTCCGGGGCTCGGCGGCGGCGGCGGCGGCCGTCGGGGTGCAGAAGGAGCGGCGGCCGGCGGGGCTCCGGGAGGCGGCGAAGAGCTCGAGGAGCGATCTGGGGTGGATCATCCTCGCGGGCATCTTTCTTGGGTCGATTTCTCGAGAGGTTTTCTTGGAGAATTTCAATGGGATCGGACTGCAGAGATATGATTCGACGGGGGTTTAGGGTTCTTGATTCGATCGGAACGGAATAGTTCAACTCAAGAGGGCTGTTACACTAAGTAGCACGGATACGCGATACGACACGACATAACACGATATCTTAGATATCTTATTTTTCAAAAAAAAAAATTTCGACACACATTATATATTAAATAAATATTTTTATTTTTAATTAATTTAATTTAAATTCATAAATAATTAATTAATTAAAAAGAGCATACAATCAATTTATATTAATAATATTTTTTATGACCCTTAATTAATTAAAAAAAGAGCATACAATAAATTTATACTAATAACATATTTTTTTTATGACCCCGTAACCTCCCGTAAGCCGACAGTTAGCGAAGTAAAACGGATGACCTACTACCTCAACATCACATTTAAGAATTCTAACGACACCTCTAGAATTTGAACTTCACTCCTTTTCGTGAGGGGGAGAGAACTCAAGCCAACGACGTCATCATAGGCGATGGTAAATTTACACTAATAATATTAATAATCAATTCATTGAAAATTCGAAAAACATATTCATAATTAATGATATCCATGTTTGGAAACGTATTTTTAACTTTAACAAAAATTATTGATGAACTAAAGATTAATAAGAAATTGGAATCAATTTATTTAAATAAATTCATGATTTTCTACCATGATCAAAATTTATCATTATTCAAAATTCAGTACTTTTATTTTTTCAAATTATTTTTTTAATGTCATTTATTTACTTTTCTATTTAAAAAAGAAATCCCCACACCTCCACTCCCTACCTTCCCTCGTTCATTTCCCCCCACCCTCAAATGTTTTACACTTTTATTTTCCTCCTCCACCACCAGGTGACAGTGACAGATAAGCTATCACTTCCCCACCCCACAAATTTAAAAGTCACGCAATTAGATCTCTTTTTTAATTTTTTTTTGAGTTTCCTTATCAAAAAACGGAACTTAAAAGAAAAATCCAATGGTCCCCAGCGGCGGAATAAAATACGAACGGCGCAATGAAAGGATGCGCCTTGAAAAGATCAAAAGGAGACTGTTGTCTCATCCTCCCGAGAAAAAAAAAAATCTCCAAACTCGCTTTTTCCTTTTGGAAAAAGTCATGAAAAACCTTGAACTTTGCTCAAAGTGACACATTTATCCCAAACTTTTTTTTGTGACATGAAAAACTCTAAAATTTTCAAATTGTGACACATTTACCTCCATTTTTATTATGTTTTTTTTTTTTTCCTTCTTCTTCCCTCCGCCGGCCATGGCGAAGCCGGTGGGAGGGAAGCCGGCGTTGAGCGAGGACGACAAGGACACCCTCGCCCAACTCAGGCGAGGGCTGCCCTAGCTCGACGCCGGCGAGGGCAACCCTTGCTCGACGTCGGTGAGGGCAGCTCTTGTCAGATGCCTAGCCGGCAGAGGGAAGAGAGAAGAAAAAAAAAAGAAAAAAAAATTTAAAAATGAAAAGACCAAAATGTCCTATAATTTTGGGATAAACGTGTCACATAACAAAAGTTCAGAGTTTTTTATATCACAAAAAAAAGTTTGCGGTAAATGTGTCACGGTTGGCAAAGTTCAGGGTTTTTCACGTCACAAAAAAAAGTTTGAGATAAAAGTGTCACTTTGAGCAAAATTCAAAGTTTTTCATGGCTTTTTTCCCTTTCCCTTTTTCCCTCTTTCCCTCATCTCTCTTCCCTCCACTCCCTCCCATCCTCCCGCCCCTTACATCTCTTTTGCCCGTTACTCTCTCTCTCATCTCTTTCTCTCTCTACCTCTGCCCTAAGCTTGAGAGAATTTCAAGCTTTTTCACTCCAAAGCTTCATGACTCCCTTCCTCTCCTCTTCCGTCTCTTGCCATCGGGGGATCCCCGTTGCTCGCAGCCTCGTCACGGGCTCGCCGTCGCTCGCAACTCGTCTCTACTCCCTTGCCCTCGCCCTCGCCTCCACCCTCTATCTTCCGGACACGCATGCAAAACGTGATTGACCACATGTCGGAAAATCCGACACGTGTTGATCGCATGTCTAGCCATGTCCAAGTGTGTCAACGTGTCCGACACGTGTCGGACACGACACAGAAGCACGGACAACATAAGTGCTACATACACTTGACCGGACAAAAGTTTTTCTCTTCCGCTGTGGATGGATTTAGTTTGACTTTAGAGATGAGTTTTAAGCTATGTAGCACCGATACGCGACACGACACGACATTACCTTATGTCGACACGTCATTTCTAAAAAATAGAGAATTCCGACACGTTGCGACACGTTGTATATTAAATAAATATTTTTATTTTTAATTAATTTGATTCAAATTCATAAATAAATAAATAAATAATTAAAAAAAGAGCCTATAATAAATTTATACTAATAATATTAACAAATCAATTCATTTGAAATTCGAAAGATATATTTATAATTAATGCGAAACATTTTTTTTTAATTTTAACAAAAGTTATTGATGAAACTAAAAATTAATAAGAAATTAGAATCAATTTATTTAAATAAATCCATGATTTTCTACAATAACCAAAATTTATCATTATTCAAAATTTAACATTTTTATTTTTTGAAATCATTTTTTAATTTCATTTATTTAATTTTTTGATTAAAAAAAAAATCCCCAAAATCCACCCCATCTTCATCCCTTCTTTCGTTCGTTCTTTTCCCTCCACCCCCACGTTTATTTTACTTTTTCCCTCCCCCACTTGACAGTGACAGGTGAGTTGTCACTTCCCCCCCTCCCCTCCTCTCTCTCACGCCATCAGACCTCCTTTCTTATTTTTTTTGGATTTCTTTATGAAAAACCCTAGCGAACCGCCGAGCCCTCCTTTTCCTATCCTCCATGCCGCGCCGCATGACCCCCTTCTCTCCTCTCCTCTTCCTCTCGTCGCCGATCCATAGCAATAGTGGCGGCCCTCGCCTCTCTCTGGCCGTCTCTCGCTGTCGCGGTGGTCTGTTCGTGGCTTCGTCTCGTCGGTGGGAGTTTGCCTTCTCTCTTCTTTCTCTCTGTTTGGCTCTTTTTCTAGCCATCTCTCGCCGTCACAGTGGTCCGTTCGTGGCTTCGTCTCGCCGGCGCTCGCGGCCTCTGCTCCGTCTCGCCGGTGCTCGCGACCTTTGCTCCCTCGCCCTCCCTTGCCTCCACCCTCCATCAGTCTTCCGGACACGCGTCTCCACGCGTGTCGATAAAAGTTGACCGCGTGTCGGAAAATCCGACACGTGTTGACCGCGTGTCCAACCGTGTTCGAGCGTGTCGATGTGTCCGACATGCTCTGACACGTGTCGGACACGACACGGAAGCACGGACAACGTGTCCGTGCTTCATAGGTTTTAAGTGTCATACAAACACTTGAGCTAAAACTCTTTTGGGAATATAAATTGGATTTGGTAAAACTTCTTTAGAAAATAGCTTTTGGGTGAAGTAGCTTTTGGTGAAAAAAAAATTTCGCAAAGGGATTGAATTAGTGATGATATAAAATCTTGACAAATTAATGCAAAATAAAACAAGTCAAGGTCAAAGTTTGCACAAGGTTTAGCATCTGTTATGCGGTAAAACAAACTTTAAGAGCAATATGCAAATGTATAATAGACTTTAACAATAAGAGAATAAGGATAAAAGAAATTGCATACGAAGTCTATAGTGGTTTGACTTTGGTCAAACCTACGTTCACTTTCCTATACTAACAGCCTGCTGGCTGGATTTCATTATATGACTAATAAGCGACTACAACTTTGAGTACAAACATAGATCACACTATTTCACTAAGTTACTCTTTATATATTTCTTTCACAATCACAAACGTTTAAGTACATGAAAGACAAGTGTATTGTTAAAGTATGCTCAGACTTTGAAATTATAGATTTTAGGCTTTGTCTCTTACTTGCTTCTCCGTCTTTTGATCTCCTTATATACTCTCCACTTTCAAACAATCCGTTGAACAATATCTCAAGAATCATGTTCCAATCTGCCCATTGGACAGACTTGTATAAAAAAGATTTGGTGGCTATTAAGTGACAAAGATAAAATCTCCACTTGATTTTGATCGCCCATACAATTAGAGTCCTGGTTGCTTTACTTCATTTAACAAGGACTTGTCTTCAGGATTGACTTGCCAATTAATTAGATTAATTCAATCAATTATATGTTTGTGTAGAATCTAAATCAGATCATTAGTCGTTATACGTTCTAGGCTTGTGTCACGTTTTGTCAAGTTGTTTCGTTCTGAACTTGCTACTTTCTAAATCTGTCCCGTTCCTTTTGTAAAGTTTGAGTGTGTTTTGTATGAAGAGACTTTACAATCTGCACTTAAGTCTAAACAAATTTATCCTTAACAGTCTTTGTCTTCTAATTCTTTCAAATATAATCCTCAACAATGTCCCTTACACGTTATATCATCTGCATAGCAACTTGTGCGTTTTTCACCTAATTACTCAATTATTAAACACGTCAATAGCTTTTGAATTATTTTGTCATCTTCAATACATCATAAGGGATTTCCTTAGCACTACCTCCATCCTGCACCAAAAGCCTAGCGATACCATCTCTGCTTGTTCCTGTTGGTCCAACCTTGCTGCTATTTTCTTGACTAGGCCATTTGTTCGGCCATCCCTCGAGCCAAAGTCCATTGTCGCTTCTGCAGGTTCTCGACGAGTGGTTGCCACCAATCCACGAACATCTCTAACCGTGGTCAACATCTTACGAGATTAATGTCCTTCGCCTCTTAGTTGCACTTCCTGTGACACGACCATTCCACAGTGCAGCAACGCTCAATATCAACGAAGCTTTTGCTGTTTGATATGTTCTGTTGCAGGTCTTCTCGGTGTGCCCAACAGAGACATTCCCAATAGAAAAGATAGTAGTCAACTTTGAGAGGGGGATTGACCGTGTTTTACCATGCTTCTGTCGTAGTGGGTCCTTGTCATACTCGACAATACCTTGCTGCTTTGCTTTCTTGCTCATTGGATCCAACGAAGTCAACAGAATTCGTTGGGTCCAACTTGAATTATTTGCACGCTTCTTTGGTCTTGCTGGGAAATACAATAATTCTTCACGCCGGACTCCATCGTTGGTGTGTTAGCTGGGTTCACTCCTATGTGAAGGAAGCCCAATGAGTTGTAAGTCCAAAAATGGCTTGAGTCTATATGATAAGTTATATGAGAAAATATGGTTTCTCACTATCTATACAAAGTGGTAGCCACAAAAGGAAATAGTAACAAGAGAAAAAGAGAAAGCAGAAAATTTGGGGTTTGGGGCAATATCTGATTTACATTAAGCTGGCATCGGAGGTCGATTCGTGGTCTGATTGAGCTGAAATTTTGTCAGTATGTTCATGGCTCAATTTTATCGAATCTGAATGGTTTGATTTTCGTTTGAAGCTCCCTACATTAGGTTTTTCGTAGATTGATCAAAACCTGCATTTTTGGTCAGATTTATTCTTGATCTCTTGTGAAGTTCATGTGTATTGCCAAGAATTATGTTCTTGAGGTGTTTGCTGCTATGTACCTCTAGTATTTGCTAGAGAAGAATAATTTTATTGATAGTGAAGATTTTCGGGTGGATTTTGGTCCCGTGGTTTTTTATCTTCTCACATCAATGAGGTTTTTCACATAAAAAAATTGTTTTGTGTTCGCGTGCTTGGTATTTATTTTACTCTACTATATCGATTCCTATTAGGTTTACACAAGAGGGAAGATTATTTTATTCTGCTGTGTTGATTTGATATTTTTCGAATTTTTACCGTTCTCCTATCAGAGTGGTATCAAAGCATCAGGTTATTGCTTGATTTTTCTGCCTTGTGTTAAACAATGGAAACGAATACGAGTAGAAAGGTTACATTGAATGGTTCGAATTATCATATTTGGAAAGGGAAGACGAAAGATCTTTTATATGTGAAAGATTTTTATTTGCTCGTATTTGCCGAGGAGAAACCGGAGAATAAAATTGATGTTGAATGGTCTATATTTCATCGTCAAGTGTGTGGTTATATCAAGCAGTGGGTAGATGATAATGTTTTGAACCATATTATTGAGGAAACACATGCACGCAATTTATGGGATAAGCTCGAACAGTTATATGCTCGAAAGACTGGGAATAATAAGTGATTTTTGATAAAAACAGATGATGGCTCTGAGATATCATGATGGTACTTGTTTGACTGATCATTTAAATTTTTTTCATGGAATTATAAATCAATTGGCTGCGATGGGAATCAAGTTTGATGATGAGATACAAGCACTATGGTTGCTTGGCATGGGAGACGTTCCGAACATCTTTGTCTAATTCTGCCCCAGATGGTACAATTACCATGGATTTGTCCAAGAGTAGTATTTTGAATAAAGAGATGAGAAGGAAGACACAAGGATTGTTATCTTCACATTCTGATGCCTTGGTTGTTGAGAAAAGGGAAAGAAGTGAGTCTCGAGATCTGAGAAATAGAGATAAAAGTTGAGACAAAAGCAGAGGTAAGTATAATAAATTTGCTAATGTTGAGTGCCATTATTGTCATCAGAAGGGACATATTCAGAGGTTTTGTCGCAAATTAAAAATGGAGAAACAAAAGGAGAAAGGTAAAGAGAAGAAAAGTGATAATGACAGTGATGACAATCATGTCGCTGCACTTAAAGAAGACTTTCTCACTATTTTTGATGGTGATGTGGTGAATTTTATATCTCATGAGACCAGTTGGGTAATTGATAGTAGTGCATCCGTTCATGCTACGTCTCGTAGGGATTTCTTTACGTCATACAGGTCAGGTGACTTTGGATCTGTGAAGATGGGAAACAATGAACTAGCTCAAGTTGTAGGTATCGGTGATGTGTGCCTAGAAACCAGCAATAGCACAAGGTTAGTATTAAATAATGTTAAATATATACCTGATATCCGCTTGAATTTGATTTCTATAGGTAAGTTGGATGATGGGGGGTATTGCAGCACTTTCAGTAATGATCAATGGAAACTCACCAAATGTTCTCTTGTTGTGGCTAGAGGTGAAAAATATTCTTTGTTGTACATTATGCAGGCAGAGTTGTCAACATACAAAATTAATGCAGTAGACAGCGAAGATGTAGTTGAATTATGGCATAAGAGGCTCAGTCACATCAGTGAGAAGGATTTGTCAATATTGGCCAAGAAGAAGCTCCTTTTAGGATTGAAAAGTTTAGCGCTAAAGAAGTGTACTCACTGTTTAGTAGGAAAACAAAACAGAGTTGCATTTAAAAGCTCACCTCCTTCAAGAAAGTCAGGTATACTGGATTTAGTACATTATGATATTTGCGGTCCTATGAAAACAAAATCACTTGGTAGCTCTCTTTATTTTGTTACCTTCATAGATGATTTTTTAAGGAAATTTTGGATTTATACCTTGAAAACTAAAAATCAAGTGTTAGATGCTTTTAAGCAATTTCATGCTTCAGTTGAGAGATAGACTGGAAAGAAATTGAAATGCATTAGAACTGATAACAGGGGATTGGACATTTTGATGAATATTGCAGACAACAAGGTATTCGACATCAAAATACACCTCTCAAGATGCCTCAGTTAAATGGCTTAGCTGAGAGAATGAACATAACACTGGTTGAAAGGGTATGATGCTTACTTTCATAATCAAAACTACCTAGATCATTTTGGGGTGAGGCTTTAAGTATAATTGTGCATGTATTAAATCTTACTCCATGCGTTCCTTTAGAGTTTGATGTTCCTAACAAAGTTTGGATAGGCAAATATATTTCTTATGATTATTTACGTATCTTTGGGTGCAAAGCATTTGTGTATATTCCCAAAGATGAGAGGTCTAAACTTGATGTGAAAACACGACAGTGCATATTTATTGGTTATAGACATGATATGTTTGGCTACAAATTTTATGATCCATTTGAAAAGAAAATTGTAAGAAGCAGAGACGTTGTGTTTATGGAAAATCAAACAATAGAGGATGTTGAGAAATCGAATATGATTTCAACACCACAGGTTAGTGATAATCTGGTTGATTTAGATCCAGTTCCTCTTACAAATATTCCTACACAGGTTGATGAAGAGCAATAGGAAGTCAATGTTCCAAATAACGCACATGTTCCTGAACATGTTGAAATAGATAATACTATTCCTGAACCAGAGGCTCAATTAGATGTTCCACTGGATGTTTCAGTTTGGAGATCCATTAGAGATCGACGACCTTCCACCAGGTATTCTGAAGATGAGTATGTATTATTGACTGATGCAGGTGAACCAGGGTGCTATGCAGAAGTAATAGAAGATGAGTACAAAAGCAATTGGTTCGATGCTATGCGAGATGAGATGCAGTCACTTTATGATAATCATACTTTTGAGTTGGTAAAGTTACCTAAAGGTAAAAGAGCTTTGAAGAACAAGTGGGTATATAGGTTGAAGCAAGATGAACATACTTTACAACCACGGTACAAAGTTAGATTGGTTGTTAAGGGATTCGATCAGAGAAAGGGTATTGATTTTGATGATATATTTTCTCCAGTAGTAAAAATGTTTTCTATCCGTGTAGTACTAGGCTTGGCAGCTAGCCTAGATTTGGAAATTGAGCAAATTGATGTTAAAACAGCCTTTCTACATGGTGACTTGAAGGAAGAGATATACATGGAACAACTTGAGGGTTTTAAAGTGAAAGGGAAAGAGGATTATGTGTGCAAATTGAAGAAAAGTCTCTATGGCCTAAAACAAGCACCGAGACAGTGGTATAAGAAATTTGCGTCAGTTATGACAGAGCATGGCTATAAGAAGACTTCCTCGGATAACTGTGTGTTTGTCCAAAAAAATTCTAATGATGATTTTATTATTCTCTTACTTTATGTTGATGATATGCTGATTGTTGGCAGGAATGCTTCAAGAATTGAATTATTGAAGAAGCAGTTGAACAAGTCTTTTGCCATGAAAGACTTGGGTTCGGCGAAGTAGATTCTTAGTATTAGAATTACCCGAGACAGAGATGCTAAGAAGTTGTTTTTGTCGCAAGAGAAATATATCAAGAAGATTCTTTAGAAATTTTACATGGACAAGGCTAAAGTGGTTAGTACTTCTCTTGCTACCCACTTTAAGTTAAATATGATGCAAAGTCCTACAACTGATAAAGAAAAGAAAGATATGGAAAGTGTTCCATATGCTTCAGCTGTAGGAAGCTTAATGTGTGTGATGGTATGTACACGCCCAGACTTGGCGCACGCAGTTGGCGTTGTTAGTCGCTATTTGTCAAATCCAAGCAGAGAGCACTGGAATGCAGTGAAGTGGATTATGAGATATCTTCAGGGAACTTCAAATTTGAAACTTAGTTTCGGGATTGGGAAACTTGAGTTAGTTGGATACACAGATTCCGACTTGGCAAAATATATTGATACTCGTAAATCTACTTCTAGTTATTTGATTTCTTTTGCGGGTGGAGCTGTATCATGGAAGTCAAGATTGCAGAAGTGTGTTGCACTTTCTACAATCGAAGCTTAATTTATTGCAGTGACTGAAGTTAGTAAAGAGATGCTATGGATGAAGAAGTTCTTAGAAGAACTTGGGTTCAAGCAAAAGAGGTATGTGCTATTTTGTGATAATCAAAGTGCAATTCATCTTGGTAAAAATTCATATTTTCATTCTAAATCGAAACATATTGATGTAGATATCATTGGATAAGGGATGTTCTAGATGAAGAGTTGTTGGAACTTGAGAAAATTTATACAGATCATAATGGCTCTGATATGATGACGAAAACTCTACCAAGAGAAAAGCTTGAACATTGCCAATTAATAGCAGGGATGGTGAATCCCTCCACATTATCATAATGTGGAGATTTGTTAGCTGGGTTCAATCCTACGTGGAGGAAGCCTAATGAGTTGCAAGCCCAAAAAGGGTTTGAGCCCATATGATAAGTTATAGGAGGAAATAGGGTTTCTCACTATCTATATAAAGTGGTAGCCACAAAAGGAAACGGTAACAAGAGAAAAAACAGAAAGCAGAAAATCTGGGGTTTGGGGCAATATCTGATTTACATCAAGCTGGCATCGGAGGTCAATTCGTGGTCCGATTGAGCTGAAATTTTGCTAGCATGTTCGTGGTGCAATTTTATCGAATCTGAATCGTATGATTTACATTTGAAGCTTCCTACATCAGGTTTTTCATGGATTGATCAAAACCTGCATTTTTGGTCAGATTTATCCTTGATCTCTTGTGAAGTCCATGTGTATTGCCAAGAATTATGTTCTTAAGGTGTTTGTTGCTATGTACCTCTAGTATTTGTTAGAGAAGAACAATTTTATTGATAGTGAAGATTTTCGGGTGGACTCTAGTCCCGTGATTTTTTATCTTCTCGCATCGAGGATGTTTTCCACGTAAAAAAATCGTCTTGTGTTTGCGTGCTTGATATTTATTTTACTCTACTATATCGATTCTTATTAGGTTTACGCAAGATGGGAGATTATTTTATTCTGCTGCGTTGATTCGATATTTTTCGAATTGTTACCGTTCTCCCATCACGGTGAACATCCATCATCATTGTTAATCACAAGCCACCCCATTGCCGCCTTAGCCTGAGCCGCTGCACGAGCACCATCACTGTCGGCCACCCACCTCATTGCTGCAGTCATCCGTCATTGGTCGATGCATGCATGAGTCTGAATACTTTTTGAGTCTGAATAAACTTTGGATAGAGTCCGAATATGCCAAACATCTTCAATATTCTTGTGCAAGTTTTGCTGATATCCTCATGTCACTCTTATGATATCCATGAAACACATTCATGATATTCATGAAGTAACACATAAAGATACAATATTCAGACAGACTTAGACTTGAGTTTGCACAGGATAAAGATTGCCATACACTTCTCCTCCAAGAACATTTTCCTAAATCAAAGATACTTCAAAACATTTATAGTTTTGTCGACTGCAAAATCTATTGGGAAGTATTCTCAACAAATGTTTATTGACAAAGGATGTGCAGTCCACTATTAACACGAGAATAATCAATAGGATCATATTACATCCCTATAAGGCGAAACATTTATATTTTTAGCAAAGAGCTACTTAAGATAAAACTTTGGTTCCAAAGTTAGATATGTCAAATATAGCTTCTTAACAGGGTACAATTCAACCAAAAAAAAAAATTGGGTACAAATTTTCATTCACGTCTTCTCAGTTTTTCAATCCTCGCCATCCATCTTTCAGCACCCACATTTGGTAATGGTTCAGCTAGACCTTCGAGGATTTCGCAAGGTTGCTCGGGCAGCCATGCGGCGTTGTCTAGATTTCTGAACACATCGAGAGAGACTTCTTGCCCAGAATAGACAAAATCTTATTAATTTCGACGGAATCCCACGGTAGAAGACAATGAAAAGACTCGATATAACGGAGAGGGCAGGGATTCCACAGAACAAGGCGACAATAGCAATCCAAATGCGTTTGCTTGTGGTCACGTAGACCCCTGCCATGAAGGCCAGGGACATTGTGGCAAGAGCTATGAGCAGTGGTAGCCTTGTCCTTATAAGAGTAATGCCCATCACACGCGAACTTGACATCTGCGCATCAAGAAGGATCACAACTGCAGTTATCGAGCTGTACAAGGCGATGGTGTTGCAGATCACGAATACGTCATACATGGATTTGCTCAACAGCGTCGCAATTCCGGCATCTGGTTCAGAGCTATTATATCCTCCAGGAACGGAAAATCCAGCAGCGAATGTCATAGCAGTAATGAGTGTTGCCACAACCATACGGGAATTGGCCACTTCCTTTAGTTTATCCAAAGGCGGAGGCTTCTTCACATCTCTCACCGGATGTAATCTTTTTGGCAGGCAAATTGCTTTGTAAACGCTTCCGGGTGCTCCAACATATTCTAAGGTAGTACATATTTTCTTCTGGTGAAGTGTAATAGAAAAGGAAGATGACCGTTATTATCCATGAAATGGACTAATAATCAAGGATCAAGGATTTAAGTAAATGAAACTCTTCCCAGGTGATACAGAGACTTGCAAATGCATTCTGTTCTGAAATTACCGTGGAAACTTAATTCCACTTGGTAACTTCCGGGGGAGTTCGTCAGGTCAAGATAGAATATAAATCTTTTCGTCCCTCCCAAAAAGGAAGTAGCCAAAATAACCGTAAAAAAATAAAAGCAGATCAATCCATCTTGTAGATATCATTACCTCAAGTTCTCCACAATTTTTTTTACATTGCTGAATTCTTTCTTCCAGCTGCAATGTGGCGACATGTACGGGCGTATTGCCTTCCTTGTCTTTGGCATTTGTAAGAGTCTTTAGGTGGAGATTGTCGACTATGTAGCTCACTACGTTAAGCCTTCCGTATTTTGCCGCAACGTGAAGTATATTTTGCCCTTCCTTAAGATTTAGCAACCCTTCTGGATCTGGCCAATGTTGAAGCAGAACCTTGATTGTTTTAAGATGGCCCATTTTACATGCGACGTGAATTGGAAGATAACCCTCTTCATCACCCTCAAAGGTGCTCCAAGCAAACTTGTGGACCAAGAAGTTGACTCCATCCACGTAATTCATAGATGATGCTAGATGGAGGGGAGTACCCCATTGAGCATCTTTCGACTCAAATAGCTCTCTCTTCCGCTCTGACATCTCTTCTAGCATTTCTACATCATTGAGGAGCAGGAAAAGAAAGAAATTGTGTTATTCTCACGACTGAGGGGTCTGGTAACTTTATCCTCTAACTATTATATTATTCTTTAAATAAAACAAATATGGGATATTACATCGACTACGCAATAGACATCTTAACTTTTGGGGATAAATTAGTATAGACATTGGAGAATGCTTCGAAGTATAAAGACAGTCATTTAAAAGAAGTAATTTACCCCACCGGAAGTAATCAAGGGCTGGCATGACATGAGTCTCTTCCGGTCGTGCAAAATGTCCTTGGCACATCCTATAATTACTAATTAGCGCAGTATCTCTGAAGGCTTGGACTATGAGCATCGAATACGTGAGTGAAAAATTGATGACGTTCCTTAGGGGGTTAGTCTAGCCTACTTCTTGGCCAAAATTTATAAGAAACTTTCAATCATTGGTGCAGGCTCTAGAAAAAGATTAAAACCATTTTAGTGGAAAAACAAAAAATGTGTATGAGACCTACAGGTTCAGTAGCTGGGATGGACCTAATATAGATGCACCTATAAATTTGTAAGGTGGGAATGATGAATGTACCGTAGTCAGAGTCGTATGTACAATCACTGACCTAACTTTTGGTGCACCACAGCTCCGTGAACCGGCGACATGCCTTGCATCCTGGACCAAGGAACTTCATTTTCATCCATCGCCTCCATCAGAAGCTTGAGAATCTCCAAGTTTCCAGTCTCCACTGCCAAGTACAGTGGGCATTTGCCCTCCTTGTTCTCCGGATACACTGCTCTTGAGCCTCGACTCAAGAGCAGACTGGTCAACCTGGAGTAACCGTTCTTCACAGCCTCATGCAATGCGGTGTTCCCCCCGTCGTTCGCCATGGGCACAATGCTGCCACAGCCTGTTGGAGAAATCTTTCTAGAATATTTTGAAGCTGACAAAACGTTTCTTTCAGTCTAAGTCTGGATGTTCGGAGACCGTCAGTTTAAAGTCTGAAGACTTTGTACTCTCGAGACTCAGGATTCAAGACTCAAGACTCAAGACTCAAGACTTAAGACTCAAGACTCAAGACTTAAGTCTATTCTCACCGAACAGTCTTTCTAATCCAAAGACGAAGGAAATCTAAAGCCGAGGTATATGGTTGAGGATTCGATCCAATCCTCCTGAATAGATTCTTTGGTTGGATAATCATTTCGGATTCTTTCATTCTTATCTAAGATCGATTGAAGATCCGATGGTCGACGAAATAATCTTGGAATGTTCTATTCATGGAAACCAAGATCCCGATTGTATGGGCGAACGGATTGATGGGCTATCATCGATTCCTTAAATAGCTCGGATGATCTTCTTGATTGATTCCGTCCAACGGGTAGATTGGAGGAATTCCTTTGGTAAGTGCCAACGGCTATGATGGCATAAAGGAGTATAAAAGGAAGACGTTCTAGTTGTTTTAAGTGTGTGATCGATAGAAAAATTCCGAGTCTGAAGAACCTTGATTGTTAGTTGAGACTGTTCGGGCGAAATTGTATACACGAGAGAGTGTTTATATTTGGTGACACCTTGAGCGAGTGTGGTAGATTATCTACACCTAGAATTCAAGGAAGATCAACACTGTAACAGCTCTTTGATTATAGTGGAATCCAGCCAATTGGCTGTCAGTGCAGAAGAGTGGACGTAGGCTTGGATCAAGCCGAACCACTATAAACCGCGTGTTTAATTCTCTCTTTCCTTGCTCGATCTTACATTGATTATTATTCTTTGCAAATCCTTCAACTGTCTAAGTATTGCGCAAGTATACAGAAATTATCAAGAAAAATCTTTGTATACCTATTCACCCCCTCTAGGTACTCATACTAGCAATATCAATTGGTATCGAGCCCGTGTTCTTACTTTGTTTGAAGTGTTTTACTTCGCAGTAAAAGATCCATGGCTAGTATGCTAGCACCGGGGCTGATGGAAGGGCAAAGCAATACCGAGACCACCCTACTTTGACGGAAAGGATTACAACATCCGGAAGAACAAGATGAAAGCTTTCCTACGATCCAAGGATCCTCTCGGAATGGGATGTTGTGGAAAGAGGAATCACTCCTGGCGTTGCATCGGTCTGCGAAAGAGGGAAAGAAAGCTGCAAGAAGCCGCCGGAATGCCTCGGGAAAGAAATAAACAAGAGACAAGCACTCGATGCAAAAGCAATTTACTCTTTATATTGTGCCTTGTCTCCAACTCGAATATAACAGAATATCTTCTTGTGTTACAGCAAAAGAAGTATGGGATAGATTACATATCACCTATGAAGGAACAGATCGAGTGAAGGAGACTAGAATCAATATTCTCCTCGGTCAATATGAAGCCTTCAAAATGAAACCAGGAGAATCAGAATCGACATGTTTAGTCGTTTTACAGATATTGTCAATGGTCTTGAGAACCAAGGACAAAAATTTCTGATCCCATGAAGGTGAACAAGCTTCTCGTGGACTCTCCAAGGATTGGAATCATATAAAGACTTCAATAAGAGAGACGCAAAGAATCATGCCATTATCTCAGTAGACGAGCTAATTGGAACTCTTCAGTCTTACGAAGTGGAACGAATTAATGAAGACGAAGATCCAAGAGGTAAGAAATCTATTACACTAAAATCAAATGATGATTCGATGATGCAGATTCAAGATGATATGGATGATGAGGAGCTCGCCCTCATGATAAGAAGATTCAAGAAACTGAATAGAAAAGGCGAAGGTTCAACCCAAAGAAACAAAGTTTTCGAGACAGCGAGACCAAGTCCTTGATGATGAGAACCAAACAGAGATGTAGTTTGCTTCGAATGTAAGAAGAAGGGACACATCAAACCCAACTGTCCTCTTCTGAAAAAGAAAAGAGGAAAAGCTGAGAAGTTTCGAAAGGCTCTCAAAGCCGAAACCTGGAGTGATACAGAATGTGAAGAAAGTGATAATGAATATGCCAACATATGTTTGATGGCACATTCGGACTGGACTCAGTTTCTGGATCGGACTGATAACAGTGAATTTGAGGTAAGTAATTTTAAAATTCCTGTCAAAGTCTCTAAATATATTGATGAACTCGTGTTTCGGTCTTAAGACTTCTCTCAAAAGGATTTCCGAACTTAAAAAGGAAAACTCAATTCTGAAACAAAAGGAAGTTACTTTAGAAGAGAAAGTTAAAAGTCTAGACCTAAATGTTTCTGCTCTTAAAGAAAAAGAAGATGATCTTTTGAAAGAAAATGTTTTCTTAAAAACGGACTTATCAAATATTTCAAATAAGTTTTCAATAGGGTCGGAAAAACTTGAAAAAGTTCTTTCGGTCCAAAGACCTTACTTTAATAAGTCTGGTCTAGGTATGACAGCGGAAACAATCCCCTTGATTGATTTTCCAAAAGTAAAAGAAAGAATTAAGAAAAGACCGTCAAAAGAGGCTTACAAAAATCATTTCAAGAAAGTCTTTATAAAGTCTCGTAGGTCGAAATGCTCTAAGATGTTCAAAATGTAACGGTCAAGATCATTTTGAAAAAGACTGTCCTATGGTTTGGAAACACATAAGAAAGTATGGCCTAATAATGCTTATCCTACTAACATCAAAGGACCCAAGAAAATTTGGGTACCAAAGAAAGCTTGAGACTCTCTTTTGAATGCGAGTCTCCGTCAAGAAAAAGATAAAATGGTATCTTGACGGCGATGCTCAAGACACATGACAGAGACTCAAAATGCTTCGTAAAGTTTGTTCAAGTAAACGGCGGAAATGTTTCATTTGGAGGAAACGGCAAAGGAAGCATCGTGGGATTTGGAACTGTGAGAATTGGAAATCTCACAATAAGCAATGTTTCTCTAGTAGAAGGACTCAACTATAACCTTCTCGGATTAGCCAACCGTGTGATCTCGGTTTCAAGATCTCCTTTCAAGAAGGAATTTGCTATGGAATTAGTAAAGACTCTACTGAGTCTTTCATGGGTCGAAGACATGGAAACATCTACCTCTTAGACATGAAAATGAATGAATCTCAATGTCTAATTTCAATCCAAGATGAAGCAAGCTTATGGCACAGAAAGCTTGGCCATGTCAATATGAAGCAATTAGCCAAAATCTCATCAAAGCAGCTTGTTCGAGGTCTACCCAAATTACCATATCAAAAGTCCGATCCATGCACTCCTTGTGTTCTGGGAAAACAGTTGCTGCATATGGATCTCTTCGGACCAACCAGAACTCAGAGTATTGGAGGTAAGAAATATTGCCTAGTAATTGTGGATGATTTCTCTCGCTTTACTTGGGTATATTTTCTTGCAAATAAGTCAGAAACCTTTTCATACTTTGAGAAGTTTGCTAAAAAGGTTCAAAATGAAAAAGGATGTGCTATTTCAAGTATAAGAACAGATCATGGAGGAGAATTTGAAAATCAAGATTTCACAAAATTGTGTGATGAATCTGGTTTTAAACATGTATTCTCTTCTCCATACACTCCTCAAGAAAATGGAGTTGTGGAAAGAAAGAATAGATCTCTTCAAGAAATGGCTAGAACTCTTTTAATTGAAAGCAAAATTTCTTCACGGTTTTGAAATTTGTTTCAAGCGACAAAGATGCTATATTATAAATAGAGTCTTTCTAAGACCTATTCTTGAGAAAACCCCGTATGAATTATTCAAAGGTAAGAAGCCTATTGTTTCATACTTTCATGTATTTGGTTGCAAATGCTTTATTTTGAAAAAATGCAAGTGATCGAGTTGGTAAGTTTGAAGAAAGATCGATGAAGGCATCTTCCTTGGATATTCTACATCAAGCAAAGCCTACGAGTCTATAACAAGAAAAGCCGTCAGGAAGAATCAATGAATGTCAAATTCCAAGACTCGCCGAAGATGAATCCAGCCCGGACTCAATATGAAGAGTCGAACTCACTCTAGACCTTCCAAAGTCTTCAACTCAAGAAGCATCTCAAACTCTGGAAGTCCAACATCAAGAAGCTCATGAAGATTCAAATAAAGAAAGAGATCATCAACCAAGCAAATCAACCAGTAACTGGAAACACAAATCCAGTCATCCTAAAGATCTCATTATTGGCGAAATCAATGAAGGAATCCGCACCAGATCAAAAAGGCGTGAAGAATCTAGAAGAAGCTTTATCTGATGAAAGCTGGATCGAAGCTATGCAAGAAGAGCTCAGACAGTTCAACATTAACGATGTCTGGGAATTGACATCTAAACCAAAAGGTAAAACTGTTATTGGAGCTAAATGGGTATTCAGGAACAAGATGAACGAAGAAGGAAAAGTCGTACGAAATAAAGCAAGACTCGTGGCCAAAGGATATACGCAAGAAGAAGGAATAGACTATGACGAGACTTACGCACCAAATAGCAAGGTTAGAAGCTATTCGTCTATTACTTGCGTTTGCTTGTTACAAAAATTTCAGGTTATTCCAAATGGACGTCAAAAGTGCTTTCCTAAATGGATTTATCCAAGAGGAAGTTTATGTGGAACAACTGCCTGGATTTGAAGACCCAAAGAAGCGGACTCCGGTCTTCGGACGAAAAAGGCTCTGATGGTCTAAAGCAAGCTCCTCGAGCTTGGTACGACAGAACTAAGTAAGTTCTTATTACGAATGGATTTGTCAAAGGTAAAGTAGATACTACTCTTTCATCAAAAAGGAAAACAAAAGTTTCTTACTCGTTCAAATATATGTTGATGACATTATTTTTGGGTCATCTAATGAAAGTCTTTGCAAGAAATTTTCTAAGTCTATGCGGGATGAGTTTGAAATGAGTATGATGGGAGAGTTAACATTCTTTCTTGGCCTTCAAATAAAGCAATTGAAGGAATGAACTTTTATCTTCCAAGAAAAATATGCTAATGATCTTGTCAAAAGATTTGGATTGGAAAATTGCAAGAAGACTGACATACCAATGTCAAGTTCCTTGAAGATAGACAAAGATGAAGAAGGGAAGAAAGTTGATCAAAAGCTGTATAGAAGCATGATCGGTTCACTTCTTTATCTTCTGCTTCTAGACCTCGATATTTTGTTGAGTGTTTGCATCTGTGCTAGGTTTCAATCAGATCCTAGAGAATCACATCTCATTGCCGTGAAACGTATTATCAAATACGTTGCCTCATCTTCAAGCATCGGTCTTTGGTATCCAAAGAGGGGAGACTTTAATCTTCTAGGATACTCGGATGCGAGATCTGGCGGTTAACGGAGTCGATAGAAAGAGCACTTCGGAACTTGTCAACCGCTTGGAAACGAACGTGTCTTGGTTCTCAAGGAAGCAAAGCACCGTAGCTCTTTCAACGACGTGCGAGTATGTAGCTCTTGGAAGCTGCATTCGCAAATTCTATGGATAAAACAACAGCTACAAGACTTCGGCATTGAAGACTCATGCACAGAAATCAGATGTGACAACACCAGCGCGATCAATCTCACCAAAAATCCAATCCTTCATTCAAGAGCAAAGCATATTGAGATTCGTCATCACTTCATTAGAGATCATATTCAAAATGGAGAAATCTCGATTCAATTTGTTGATTCAAAGAGTCAACTAGCGGATATATTCACAAAGCCTTTGGAGAAAAATCAATTCGACTTCATCCGCTCAAGACTCAACATTTTGAAGCTTGAAGAAGTCAAAGTCTAGAGACTCACCAACTCTGAGACTCTGGTCTCTCAGACTTTAAATCATGAGACTCAATCATTCATGGATAAAGACTGTAAGTTGCTATTTTATCTCGAAAAGGTACGTTCTTTCATTCAGATATAATTCGTGTGAAATTTTAAAACTTGTCTTTTTCAAGGAATTAATTTTGGGAGTTATTGATTTTGAAAAGAAGTGTTCGTAGACTTTCCTTGTACCGATTAAACTTCTCTTTTCAAATCCGAGGTATATATATATACAGTCTTTCTTCGCCCAATTTTCAAAACCCTAAAAGACACTCTCCTCCCGATACTGTTTCTACTTCTTGTTCGTCGTCGAGAAAGTGGTCATTTTTCTTGGGAAGAGCAAGTGAAGGAATCTTCCAATAGACAAAGAAAGATGTCGTCTTCGAGGAAATCATCAAGAATCGCAAACAGGGGACCACAAAGAATGGAGAAGGGACCGACTCACTTCGATCTTACGAGGAAAGAAGACTTATCAAGTCACGACAAAGTCCGATTCGCTCTCCTCCACGTCATTCATCATCTCCTGCCCCACAAGGTGCAAGTCAACATCTGGAAGAAGAGATAATCGAGGAAGCCGACCCGAAGAGTCCAAAGACCCTCCTTTATCTATAAGCTTTATCGTGCGTTGAAAAGCTCCGGTTCTTCATTAAAATATATAGATGACTTCCTTAAGGACAAAAATTATGGGAATGAGTATCTATTTCTGCGGAAAATGGAGGAATTGGGAGTTGCTCCGAAAGGAAGGGCGAGAGGAGGCTCTTGCGAACATTCCTGAGACCCTCGTTTGCCGGACAAAATCTGATTGACGGAACGATGACGACAAAATGTTCCTTGAATTTAAACCTAGAATGGGTGTGGCAGCAAAGGTGAAAGGAAATCGGATGGATTTGTTTAAATCCAAGGATCGGAAAAAGTGTATTTTAGGCTGTTGAAAAGAGGGGTGATAAACCCTAGAAGTGTCGATTTTGACTTCCTGGACACCATCAACGTGAACTTAAGAGAAAAGTTGAATTTGCTTCAACTTGAGACTTTTTGCTCTGACTCTACGGATGGGTATGCTCAATCGACCGCTTATTTCTATTCAAATCTTAGCTTTTTGGATGCGAATAGAATTTCATTCAGTGTTCGAGACCAAGTCTACGTAGTAGATGTGAATATGTTGGCGGACATAGTTGGAGTTGAACGAGGACGCTATCTCCCAATCAAAGTCTCACTGCTCGTACTACTCGGATCTTGTCAAAGATAGGGACGTAGAGAAGAAAATTACCTATTCCAGGATGAATGCCATCAACATTGTGCTTCATAAGATTGTGATCAATCGTCTCGCACGAAGTCTACGTCAAAGACTTCGTGTCTCTTTCGAAGCAAAGTTGATGTACGCGATCAACTCGGACGGAAGTTTTCTCCCGCACACTATTCTCTTCCATATGTACGAGCAATGTCAAAAGACAAAGGACAATTGCCTTATCCTGGGTCTGGTGACCAAGATCTTCAAACATCTGAACATTGAACTGCCACATACATTTTGTGTTCGACCGTGTGATAAGATGGTGGTAGGGTTGAAAATGTTAATGAAGATGCGTCTGCAAGAACTCTCCAAGGCAATGGAGAAATTCAAAGTGAAAACTCCAGTTCAGTCTGCCTCCAAGAGAAAAGGAAAGGAGGCCATTGGTGCTCCATCGAAAAAGAAGAAAAGAATTCTCATCCTGGAGGATGAAGATGAAGATGAAGATGAAGATGATGAAGATCCCTCTATTCATCCACTGACAAGAACCAGACGTTCTGTGTCTCAACCGACAGAACTTCAGCAGAGCAGAGAAGAAGAAGAGCAGAACAGAGAAGAAGAAGAACAGAGAGAGAAGGAGAAAGAAGTTGAAGAAGAAGGAGAAGGAGAAAAAGCAAAGTCTGCGGATGAATCTGGAGAGAAGGGAAATCAAGAGAATGATCATCACTCTTCCTCTTTCAATGTCCTAGAGACAGGGGGAGTTAGCGAGCAAGAGAGGTCTACACCTCATGCTGCTGTCAGTGAAGATCTAAGACAATCTCCAGAAGACCCAGAAGAAGTTCAGGTCTCTCAAATGCCTGAAGAAGGTGATACGTCGATTCCAAATCTGCCAGACCATACAGAAGCGCCATCGTCTGCATACACACCATCTGAGAAAGCCAATGCCAGTACACAGACGGATGATTCTGCAGATTTTCGTAGCATCATGAATATTCTTCTGGAAATGCGTAGCCAGATATATGTTCTGGACTGTGAAATCCAAGCTTTGAAGAATGCTGGACAAGCATCTTCAGTCTCTCTGGAGGATAAATTCAAAGACCTCGCTCTGCAACTTCAAGCCAATGCTAAGGGAGAAGAGGTAGCTCAACTGAGGGAAGACCTGAAGAAGCTCGAAGGAGTAGTCCAGTCAATTGGGGATTTCCAGATCGTGCGCATTCCCAAGCAGACATGACTCCTTTCTCACCCTTTTTAATGCTGACAAAAAGGGGGAGAACCAATTTGAACCAACAACTTTATCTTTTAAAACTTTTTAGTGGTTATGTTTATGACTTGAGAACTTGAACTTGAGTGTGAATTTGACTGAATTAGCTGTGGATTATGATGCTTGACTAGTTGCATTTACATCAAGAGTTGTTATTTGGTATTACTCATGAAAGACTAACCAATTTTCTGTGGATGCAGAGTCTGGTTGTTTTATTAATCTTTATGAGTTAGCCATATTGCTTGAGAAATGTTTTTGCAGGTCAAAGTTGTTCAAATCTACAAGAAAGTTTTGTCACCATCAAAAAGGGGGAGATTGTTGGAGAAATCTTTCCAGAATATTTTGAAGCTGACAAAACGTTTCTTTCAGTCTAAGTCTGGATGTTCGGAGACCGTCAGTTTAAAGTCTGAAGACTTTGTACTCTCGAGACTCAAGACTCAAGACTCAAGACTCAAGACTTAAGACTCAAGACTCAAGACTTAAGTCTATTCTCACCGACGCTCTTTCTAATCCGACGAAGGAAATCTAAAGCCGAGGTATATGGTTGAGGATTCGATCCAATCCTCTCGGAATAGATTCTTTGGTTGGATAATCATTTCGGATTCTTTCATTCTTATCTAAGATCGATTGAAGATCCGATGGTCGACGAAATAATCTTGGAATGTTCTATTCATGGAAACCAAGATCCCGATTGTATGGGCGAACAGATTGATGGGCTATCATCGATTCCTTAAATAGCTCGGATGATCTTCTTGATTGATTCCGTCCAACGGGTAGATTGGAGGAATTCCTTTGGTAAGTGCCAACGGCTATGATGGCATAAAGGAGTATAAAAGGAAGACGTTCTAGTTGTTTTAAGTGTGTGATCGATAGAAAAATTCCGGAGTCTCGAAGAACCTTGATTGTTAGTTGAGACTGCTCGAGCGAAATTGTATACACAGAGTGTTTATATTTGGTGACACCTTGAGCGAGTGTGGTAGATCATCTACACCTAGAATTCAAGGAAGATCAACACCGTAACAGCTCTTTGATTATAGTGGAATCCAGCCAATTGGCTGTCGGTGCGAGAAGAGTGGACGTAGGCTTGGATCAAGCCGAACCACTATAAACCGCGTGTTTAATTCTCTCTTTCCTTGCTCAGTCTTACATTGATTATTATTCTTTGCAAATCCTTCAACTGTCTAAGTATTGCGCAAGTATACATAAATTATCAAGAAAAATCTTTGTATACCTATTCACCCCCCTCTAGGTACTCATACTAGCAATATCACAGCCAAGGAGGAGCTCAGCCGAGTGGGTCCTGCCAGCTCTTGCCGCAACGTGGAGCGCGGTGTCCCCTCGATGGTTGGCCTCGGCTGCGAGCCGCTTGTCAGGGATGACCTCGAGAAGGGCTCGGAGGATGTCGGCATTCTCGATACCCGCTGCGATGTGAAACAATGAGTTCCCGGAAGGACCCCGTCCGTTAATAATGTCGGACAAAGAGACCTTCTGTTCCCTAGAATAGTCTTCGAGGGTCTCAATGAACTTGTCGACGTTGCCTTCTTTATCAGCGGGATGGAGCAGTCGATACGTGAGATATTTGAATTCTGCTGGAAGTTGTGTTCCATTCACCGACTCTAGTGCTTTCAATCTGGCCCTTCTCTGCTCCCAAATTTCATGATCACCAATATTTATGCTCACATGGTCGCCGTCCATCTTAAAACTCTGAAACTTGAATATCGTATTCTCCGAAGCTAGACGATGGTCTGTTGAACGCTTTTGCGGTGTCTCTTCTCCAATATTAATTGCGCAGCCACAACGTGGAGATATTTTCTTCTCTAGCTGTCGGTAAACATCTTATGGCCAAGAGCATTTCTTCGAAAAAGAATATCTCTCGCGTGCGAAAACATCCACTACAGAGTTCTTGTCACGCTCCGACCTATTCTTTTCTCTAGCTTTCGGTAAACATCTTATGGCCTAAAGCATTTCTTCGAAAAAGAATATCTCTCGCGTGCGAAAACATCCACTACAGAGTTCTTGTCAGCCCATTCTTTTTATCTTTCAATTAAACGCATGCGGAAACAATTAAAATAAAACTTCCAGTCAATAAATAAATAACATGGATAGTAAAACACAGCATATATTGCCAAAAAAACACCCACCCAGTCAATAAACAAACAACAGGGATATTAAAAAACAGCATATTTATTTGTCCACCATTACCCCTAGGAAGTTTAATAATTACAAGCCTTTCTACGATCACTTCCTATCGACACTCTCAAAAACCTTTAGGGATTAGGGTTAATCTAAATTTCACTAATGGCAAAGCCAGCCAAAAAGGTGTCACCTTTCCCGCTCACCACAATCACACCTGGCAGTTCTCTATGCTACAGCCTTGAAAATGGTTAATAACAACGGGGTGAGATAAATCTCAGCGAGTTAACAATCTAAACCTCGATTATGATGCAAATTCGTCTCAAAGGCAGCCTAAACATGCAATGGCATACAATCTTACCTCGCATTGGCACACCCCTACATATTAGTACGTCACATATGCCATTATAAATACAACAAGCATAATCAATCATCAGAACACATAACTCTTTGCACCAAGCATCCACACGGGTCTTGATTATAAGGTAAAACCCGTTTTGGCACGTCCCATATCATGCCTAACAGTTTTACTTGTAATCAAGCGCAATGCATCACAATCATTCACACGTGTTCCGATTATTACGACCCCTTGGGTCATGGCCAACGCACGAGTTGGCGGTCTTCCAGTATGACATCGTCCTGCCCCATTGGGCACAGCATTGTCCAGAACCCCCTTAGACGGCATTCCATAAAAAAGTATCGGTCCGGCCTCAACCGCAACTCGGCATCCGGACCCCCGTCGGGCATCTGATAAAAATCAGGCATCACCCCTAAACTCTCGTTAGGTGACAAGTTCAATTAAATGACTACAAAAGCACGCCAACACTTAAGCTAATTTTTATCTTCCATCAATAAGCCCAATGTAAACGAATTCGTGCTTAAATAACAAACCCCGGAAAATATTTACATTTAAAATTTTGATAAAATAATCGCATGTGGTTACGTATTTAAAATCAACCCATCAAACTTTGCACACTTTCATTTTAAAACATCATTCTTTTATTTATCATGTAAGATTCGGCATCCAAACCCGACACCTCAAAGTTTGTTATTTTCTCACCAATAAACATATTTGAAAAATAGCATTTGAAATACATGATTTGGGCAATCGAACATCATAGCTCTGATACTATGAATAGACCTAAACTTAGAACCAGGGAGGACGGAGTCAATTTCCTGCAAGTATGCCTTCCCACAGTGGGCGAACAACTCCTGTTCAAGCCTTTTGGGGATAGCTTTTTAGCAAAAAACCATTCAGCCCTTTAGTTCAGAGCTTAGAGACACTCAGAGATGCCAGGATGGAAACATTTCTAACATACACGAGCTGCATTTCTCAGAGGATCCTACCAAGCTGGAGAAAAAGAGGAGTTTAGAAAGCCATAAAGAGGTTTTTCACAAAACACTCACTTTACTTCGAGGGACTTTGTCCAACACAATACACCCTCCATGCCTTATATAGACAAGAAGAGGTCACAAACAAACAAGGACCAAGCTCATGGGTCCAGATACAAACAGAGGCATCAGAAACTTCCGATCAGGGAATTATTCGCACGTTATGAACAGTGACTGTGAACAGTGATTTCCCCAGCCTACTGCTACAGTAGAAGTAAACAGTAACTTGCTATAGTGAACTTGTACAGACAGATGATTTGTTCAACGGTCTCGTCCGTCACGAGCATTGTAGTCATAGTCCGAGTCATCTGAGCTGTGTGCCGTTGCTAGAAGATGTTCTTCATATTTTTGTTCAAGAGCTTCAAGGTCTTTTGGTGAGAGGATTTGGTTCGGTTGATGTGAAGTGGATGCTTCTTCGTGAGCCCAATGGGATACTTCTTCCTGAGCCTAGTTTGTATTGTTATCATCTGCAGTGTCGGCAAGAATGCTTGGCTGAGGCTAATGGGGCTGTGCATAGAAGTGAAAGTGCTAGTATGAACATTTAGAGGGGGGTGAATAGGTGTAAAAAATAGATTATGTAAAATGCAGTGAAAACCTTTACTTTTAACCTAAGTCTGAATAACAACAAACTTTTGAAACTGAGTATGAAAAGCAGCAGATTTTGAGTGAGATTAAACTTTAGCAGTTAAATAGAACTACGAACAAAATAAAGAGATTCGTGGAAGAGAATAAGAACACAAGGTTTATAGGGGTTCGGCTTAGACCAAGCCTACGTCCACTCTCCCACGTTAACAGCCTTCTTGGCTGGATTCCACTATGCAATCAACAAGAGATTACAACTTTGAGTGCAAACACTTAGTAGATCACACTATCTCACTAAGTCACTCTTTTGGTAATTCTCTCACGATCACAAACGTTTAAGCTCACAAGAGATAAGTGTATGATCGAAGGTCGCTCAGACTTTGGAATTATAAATTCTACGCTCCGTCTCTTACTTGCTCATCGGTCCTCTATCTCCTTAAATACTCCTCCACTTCCAAACTAGCCGTTGGATAGTATCTTGAGGATCGTCTTCCAATCTACCCATTGGACTGATTTGTATTTAGAAGATTTGGTAGCCGATGAGTGACTAAAGTAGAATCCCAAATTGATTTCGATCACCCATACAAATAGAATCTTGGTTTCCATAAGCAAATCTCATTCATATAGAAAGTTCTTGTCTTCAAGATCCAATTGTCAATCAATTAGATTGAGTCAATCAAATCAATCTTGATGTGAAATTTAAACCAGATCACTAGTCGTTATATGATCGGGGCTTGTGTTACGTTCTGTCGAATCTGGATATAAAGTCTAAGTGCAATAAACTTTACAATCTAAGTCTGAGTGCAATAGGCTTTATAATTTGAGTCTAAGTGCAATAGACTTCATAATATGGGTTTGAACATATTTTGCTCCTGAACAGTTTTAACTTTAAGGTCTGAACACAGTCTGAATAAATTTAGCTTTAGCATAAAGTCTATTTTCTGGTTCTTCATTCACGCTCAGTCTGGAATTTGTTAGAGTGAGCAGACTTTTGATGTAGAACAGACTTTGACACTAAAGTCTGGCAGTTTTCGGACTTTGACACAGAAGTCTGGAAATCTTCAGAATATACTTTGAACATATGTTACGTTCAGTCTTCTGGCCATCTTCGGACTTTGACAATATTATTTATATGTTCTATTATATGCATGGTCTATTATTTAACCATTAAACACGTTAGTGACCTTTGATTTATTTTGTCATCTTCAAAACATCATAAGGGATTTCCCTAACAATCTCCCCCTTTTTATGATAACAAAATAATCTCTGAATATGCAGATTTGTAAACATACTTTTAAAAATATTAATTTAAATCAAAGGATATTAGAAGATAGTAAATAGATTAAGCATAACAATATATAAAAAAATAATCGCAGCTCAATAGTATGCAATAAATAATATCAACCAATCAACACATATGCATATTCATATTCTCTCACCCTTTTTGTCATAATCAAAAAGCGATAACAAAGAGTCACGTAGAGAATATAAAATGATAAATATATGTCTTGCATGAAACACAATTTTCAAAAATCAACTTTTATAAAGTGTTGACACCTATTTTTAGCAAATCTAGGAAAATAAGGAAAATAAAAATTGCATTTTTGGACAAATAAAAAGAAAAAAAATGAAATTGAGGGAAATTGATTTGATTGAAGTATGCAAGGAAATTTGAAATTCTGATGAGCATTCAGATTTCGATAAATGCAGAAACAATTAAAAATCAGGTGAACAAAGGGCAAGAATTTTTATAAAACGGAATAAATCGAAGCAAAATCGAGTTGATTGCGAAATCTCGCTTTGATTTGCAGCTTTGATTTAATGCGACAGAAGATGGAAACTCGAAAAATACCATTCAAGGTGGCCGTTCGGAATTAGTATAAAAGAGAGTTTCATTTTTCGTAACTTGGGGGGCAATTTTCGAAAAATTGAGAGAGAGGGCCACACAATGGAGATACACGGCCATAGGAGAGAACACTCGCTAGAGAGAATAAAAGAGAGAAATCATGGGGTCCGGCAATTCATTTGAGCGATACACGTAAGAAGAAAGAGAGAGGAATTATTTTTTTAAAAAGAAGAAGATTGTCTTCTTCCTTGGACTCTTGCAGTGCCATCGTCGCCCGCGTCCGAGCTCTGACCGTGACCGAGCGCCCGACGTCGCGTCATTCTCCCTGCCGCCGCACCTCAGCCCGTGTCGAAAGCTCGACGTGGTCGCTGTCCAGCAGTCCGCGACGCCCCGACGCCCGCTGGTCGCTGCGCCGAACCTCTGCAACGCCAGCACCACCCCTCGCTTTCGTGTCGGCTTGCCTGTCGTCACGTTACCACCTTGAGCAGCAACTCATCCTTGCCCTTCCATTGCCGCTGTTCTTCTTTTGCAGGCTTTTGACGAGTTGTTGCTCTTTGCTGACACGTTCCAGGAAGAACGGTTGCGGAGATTCTAGCGGCACCAGCAAGGCCTCGTCCAATGCTGCTTCTTGACTTAACAGCAGCCCTCATCGCAGCTTAGCAGTCCCTGGCGTCCATCTACCACGTCCACCGAGCTCCAGTCGCCGTTTATCTGAATCACCGTTTCTCGTGTTCCTCATCCAGCATCTTCATCTATTTAATTTTCGGTGGCTACCTCCAACGAGTAGATGGCGTTCTCATCCCATGCCTAATGTAAGAGAAAATTAGGGCACCAAGGCATCTGCAAGCCCACATGAGTTCTCAAAAGAGACCACGTGGAATTGAAGCGAGAGGAGATCGTGACTTTGTGGCTCAATCAAGGAGTCCCACCGAGCAACACTCATCACGGCCGAGCCATCGTAGGCCGTGAATTCACTGATCATCGATCCATACTAGCTGTGGATTCTTTCTTTTTACAGGTTCCCTTGGCGTACCTCGCGGCCTTGCCGAGCCCTATCCTTAGCCGTGCTGAGCTTCTATCGTGATCCACCTCACCGTTTGGATTTGGAAAAACATTCGAATTTAGGTAGAGATTTATTTTATTTTATTAGGTAGGTATATTTAGTAGATTTGTTTCATCTTATTTTAGTTTTTGATATTTTATCTCATTTTTTGAAATATTTTCCAATGCATGATTGAAATTCCATGATATAGCATCCAATTTGCAATCGCACGAGTTTTTATTCTATCTATAAGGCTTTAGATGGAATAATTATTCACGCAGGAATAAAATTGATATCTTGATCTTTAAGGCTTAAGATCAATTTATTGATTTTATTAGTGAAATAAACAAATCTGAATTTCAATTCGAATGGTGGATAACATTTGTGATGATTTGGGGGTTTATCTCTTAATTGCTCTATTTATCCCGAAAATACAAAAAATTGCATTTTGTATCCCATGTAGATTAGGATTGATTGCATGATAGGTTAGTTATTTTTGCATGTTGAGAAGGCATTTAGAATACATAACATTTCACTTCAGTTAGATTTTTATTGATTTTAATTATGAATTTTCATTAGAAAAAATACAAAAACAAAAATCATCATATACATGTCATGTAGTGTTAAAGCATATTTTGCACGTCATTGCATATTATGACTAAATTGCACTTAGTTTAATTCTAGATAATATTTTTTCTTAATTTGTTATAAGTTTAGGTATTTTTTAGATATATTGCATTTTAGGTTTATTTAGGTTAAGATAATGTTTTAGTTTAAATTAGGATTTGGCTCAACCTAATTCCTAATATAAATTAAATAGGATCTTCTTTTTTTTGGTCGAAAAATTAAATAGGATCTTAATCTATTAGGTAATTTTCACATTTCACCTGAAAAATACAAAAAAATGTCATAGGTTAAATTAGTTCTATTATTTATGATAAAATGCATTCTTTTAGGAAAAATAAAAAAATGTCATATGCACGTCATTAAGGCTACAATCACTGGGATGCATGTCATTTAATATTTTTGCTAGGCCTATTTAATTAGAAATTGCATGTCATTAGAATTAGGTCATTTAGAATTAGCGCATTGCATATTGCATGATTTTCATTAATTAAGTGAAAACAAAAAAAAGAATATGCGTGGTAATTAGAAACCATACATAGGGTTGTTGATGTGGTTTCTAATTTAACATTGCAGATGCTTTCGTTGATTTGAGGTAAGTTTTTACAATTTATTTATTGTTTATCAGGATATTAAATTGGTGATTTGTGCACCCGCATGATCATCTCACATGTTAGGAAATAGATTTAAAATCAATCCGAACTGCCTGCAAATAATATTTTTTGAAAATTAAAAAGAAGTGGTACCGAAAGGGCATTAGAGAAATCTAGTGTAACCAAGTCCCCGTACCCATAATCTCTGGTTCGTAGGAGTAAAGTGAAACTCCCGTTACTTTACTTGGGTTTCTAATCGACCTACCGAAAAATAGATTAGTGGCGACTCATAATTGAAAATCAATTATATGTTAAGAACTTAAACCTAAGTCGCGAATTTGTATGGGCTTGGGAGAGCCCAACTTAAGTCCAGGCTTAACAATCCATTAACCTAGTTTTAGGTGGTGCACCCGAAAATTAGGTCGCGACATAAAGTAAATCGAATATTAAAGATATGCAATATAGCTCACTTCGATCATATATATTAGCAAATACCCAATAAAAATCAAGGATGCATTATAAAATTCACTTGACCTTTTTGTCATAATAAAATGATAATATCAATAAAAGATTTGTTAATGACAAAAGGTAATAAAATATGTACTAACCGGATTTTGTAGAGCTTAAATTCTGACACATTTACCTTATCCTTCCTTCCATAATAAGATCACGATCATGATTGATTCAAAAATATTTTTCTATAATTGATCAAAGCTCCCCCTCAATTTGTTTCCTTTTTGAGGTAATCACAATTGTTTTCCTTTCTCTTGGATTTTGCTTTCTGCCCCTATGATCATGGCAATATTTGCAAATAGAAATAATTGTTTGCGCAAGTTGAACATAATATTTTTCAGTATTTCCTTTGTAGCGACAACATCCGTAACGATCAATTGTATTTTGAAATTCAAGGAAAAATTTATTTTCTTCGATCAAGCTCTTCTCGAATTCAACCTGCATTAACTTAACAAACTTTTTCTACATATAAGCTGTAATACAATATCCACGTAATATATAATGCCCTTTCTTCAAATAAAAATAAATGAATAGCATATATAAAATTATCAATTATTAAAATTCAGAACTACTCAATCTTCCGTACGACACATAAGGGATTTCCTCAATAAGCAAAAATTTTGCATACGGAAGGGAATTTTCGATCTTCCAAAAGATAGTATAGAATATTCATAATTTTCAGATCGAGCTTTCCAAAATCCATATGAAAGATTATATTGCCACCTGCAAAATCTTGTATAATATATAATCATCTTTGCAAAAATGTCACGTAATATCTTCCTTTGATTTGCGGATCAAACTTGCTAGATATAATATATCTTCTAAGAATATAGCAAGAATATCCATAAATATGCAATAATATTTTTCAAGATAAAAGAGATTTCATTGAGCATAAATCTTAGATATATATTATTGAATCATTTCGCAAAAAGAAAGACGTTATTTCTATCACGTGCCAAATTAAGTACAAATTGCAATGCCTTATATTTATGATAAGAGATATTTGCAATATGATAAGTAATCATCCAAATCATGATAAATGCATGTAGAATTTTGCAAGGCCGAATGATAAAAAAAATTCTCTTACCGATGGTATATGTTTGAAATATACCATTAAAAAAAAATAAAATCATTACGAATCTTCGCAGGAGATATTTTTCAAATTGTACCAAAATTTGCATAGATTAACGATCGTTCTTCCCTTATAGAATTTCCTGCAATCAACTCATTTCCTTTTTGGTATCCATCAATTTGGATCCGTCCATTTCGTTAGAGTAAAATAGAAAATCTCCATAGATAAACATATATTCTTTCTTAATTCATCATAACAAAGTATTCAAAGAAAGAATATTATGCACAATGATATTTTGAAAAATAAATTCTCACTTGGTCATAGTACGATAAAAACATATAGAATAAAATCCTTGAGTATCTATGAATATTTTGCATAATTAACATCTCGTAGAATCAGATTTTTACTTTGCAAAATATGATAAAATCTGAGAGCATAAAATCAAACCAAATAAATTCATTTGTTTCTAAGCAAGATATCAAAAATAATTATACGTATTAAATTAAATCTCAACTCAAAAAATAAATCACACTATTCTTTCTTCAATAGAACATCAAGGAATATGATCATTATAAAATCTGAATCAACCAAGGATATATCAAATATCAAGCATAATGAGAATTATGTGCCCAAATAAAAAATACATTCCTTACCAAATTCTCTTTCTTCTTTTCCTTTATTTCCTACAAAAACAACTCATATTTTCTTTGGTACCCATTTTTTCTTGGGTTCATGAGAGTTAGTAGAATATGCTATTTTTATCCAATCTTTCTTAACGGGTCTCTAGACTTCAGGACATTCTTTCTCAAAATGTTCCAAATCTCCACAATTTGAACACTTGAGGGCATTTCGACCAATAGATTTTGTAAAGATCTTTTGAAAATACTTCTTGTACACAAGTCTAGGAGGTCTTTGTTTAAGTCTCTCCTTGACTTTAGGAAAATCAATTAGAGAATCACTTTCCTTATTAAAATCAAGTTCCGACTTATTATAGTAAGGTACTTGTAAGAAAAGAATATGCTCTAATGCTTTTGAACCATTTGAAAATTTTGTCGAAATATTTGAAAATTCCTTTTTTAAAGAATCATTTTCTTTGACAAGTAAATATCGACTTTCTTTTATTTGTAGAAAATCTTTTTGCAAAATTTCAAAATTTTCTTTTGAGAAAGATCATGTTGCCTAAGCCGAGAATTCTCATTTTTAAGTTCAGAGATTCTTTTAAGAGAAGATTTGAGATTTAAGCAAAGCTCATTCATATACTTTGAAACTTTGAGAGGAATTTTTGAATAGCTTACCTCGATTTCCTCATCGGATTTTGAGTCTGTGTCCGAGTCAAACTTTGATTCTGAGTCTGTGTTTAAGTCAGACTCAGATTTTGAATGTGCCATCAATCATATATTTCCTTACTCATCATCTTCTTTCATGGTTCTTTTCCGGCTATTCTGCTTGTATTGTCTTCTTTTACTGAATTTCATTTCCTTTCTACTTGACTTTTTGACTTTCTTGATCATAAAAGCAAGTTCTTCGTCGTCCATGTCATTTTCTGAGTATGTATCATCAGAATCAACATTAGATATTAAAGCGATGAACTTCTTACCTTCGGGATCTTCATCATTGAGTTGTTCCACTTTATAGGATTGAAAAGTGCCGATCAATTCATCAACGGAAAGTGGCATAATCCTCTGAGTCTTTCGGGTTGAGGTCTTGACATGTTTCCATTCTTTTGAAGGACCTCGCAAGAGTGTGTTGACCTTCATTGGGGCAGAAATTTGCTGACCTTGATATGCTAAACCATTTATAATTTCTGTAAAACGGTTAAACATATCTCCAATTGACTCTCCTTACTTCATCTTGAAGGATTCATATTTCTCGAGCAGGAAGTTTACTTTTGTCTCTTTTACGTGATCAGTCCCTTTATATGTAACATGAAGTCTATCACAAACTTCTTTGGCTGTTTCACATGAAGAGATTATGTTATATTTAGCAGGAGACAAAGCGCAATATAAAGAATAAATGGCTTTTGCATCAAGAGCTTCTCTTTTGGACATCTCTGTCCAAGACATAAGAGCGGGGGGTTTTGTTTCTTTGTCTTTGCCATTCTTATTTGATGTAGACGCAGTAATGGGATTGATTCATTTTTCCACAACATCCCATTGTAAGGGATTTCTGGATCTTAGGAACGTTTTCATTTTGTTCTTTCACACGTTGTATTCTTTTCCATCAAAATATAGTGGCTTGGTGTTGCTTTGTCCCTCCATATGTCTTGGTGCCAAGATACTAGCCATAGAAAATCTTTAGCTCAAAAGTAAAAAACACTTTTATAAACCGAGCACTTGGCTTTGATACCAATTGAAAGTGCTAGTATGAACACCTTGAGAGAGGGTGAATATGTGTAAAAACAGATTCTGCAAAATGCAGTGAAAACCTTTACGCTTAACTTGAGTCTGAATAACAACAGACTTTTGAAACTGAGTTTGAAAAGCAGTAGATTTTGAGTGAGATCAAACTTTAACAGTTAAATAGAACTATGAACAAAATAAAGAGATTCGGGGAAGAGAATAAGAACACAAGGTTTATAATGGTTCGGCTTAGACCAAGCCTACGTCCACTCTCCCACGTTAACAGCCTTCTTGGCTGGATTCCACTATGCAATCAACAAGAGATTACAACTTTGAGTGCAAACACTTAGTAGATCACACTATCTCACTAAGTCACTCTTTTGTTATTTCTCTCATGATCACAAACATTTCAGCTCACAAGAGACAATTGTATGATCGAAGGTCGCTCAGACTTTGGAATTATAAATTCTACACTTCATCTCTTACTTGCTCATCAGTCCTTCATCTCCTTAAATACTCATCCACTTCCAAACTAGCCGTTGGACAATATCTTGAGAATCGTCTTCTAATCTAGCTATTGGACTGATTTGTATTTAGAAGATTTGATAGCCATTTAGTGACAAAAGTAGAATCCCAAATTGATTTTGATCGCCCATACAAACAGAATCTTGGTTTCCATAAGTAAAGCTAATTCGTATAGAAAGTTCTTGTCATCAAGATCCAATTGTCAATCAATTAGATTGAGTCAATTAAATCAATCTTGGTGTGGAATCCAAACCAAATCACTAGTCGTTATATGATCGGGGTTTGTGTTATATTTTGTCGAATCTGGATGTAAAGTCTGAGTGCAATAGACTTTACAATCTAAGTCGGAGTGCAATAGATTTTATAATCTGAGTCTGAGTGCAATAGACTTCACAATCTGGGTTTGAATATATCTTGCTTCTAAATAGTTTTAGCTTTAAAGTCTGAACACAGTCTAAATAAGTTTAGCTTCAACATAGAGTCTATTTTCTAGTTCTTCATTCACACTCAATCTGGAATTTGTTAGAGTGAGCAGACTGATATAGAACAGACTTTGACACTAAAGTCTGGCAGTTTTTGAACTTTGACACAGAAGTCTGGAAATCTTCATAATATACTTTGGACATATGTTATGTTCAGTCTTCTGGCCGTCTTTAGATATTGACAATATCCTTTATATGTTCTATCATCTGCATGGTCTATTACTTAACCATTAAACACATTAGTAGCCTTTGATTTATTTTGTCATCTTCAAAACATCATAAGTGATTTCCCTAACAAGAAGGACGTGTCCATGCTTTGAGATAAGAAGGAAGGTCCTTGATCATAAGGATCTTGGGAAAAAGGACCTCCCCAACGTGCATAGGGGTCCTGAGTGGATTGGACAATATTATCTACGCCTGTTATTTCATGTTCCTGGGATGACATAGCTTGCCTGAATTCTTTGAGTGCTTCCTTGGCTTCTGGTGCCATGTCATAATGATCCCATGCAGTAGGTACATTATAGTTCCAGACATCTTTAGGAATTGTCTTATTTTCTTGGTAGAGAATTCTTTGGAGTTCTCGGTACTGGTGTTCACAACATTCAATAGATCCTGAATAAGATTTGTGAATTCGAGTTTCTTTGCTGTCCAAGTGGGGCTTATAGGATGTGGTTCCTATAATATGTGGGGCATTGATAATGTTGCTATTATTTTTGAAAAAATGCCATGGATGTCGGAAAAACAAGATGGTATGAACTTCAAGATTTTGTGTCATGGTTCTTAGTTTTTTTCCATGAGGTGTTTCCAGTGAGTAGGAGGATAGAACTAATTGAGAAAATCTAGGAGATTTTTGTCACTTTCTTTTTCAACATTACCTCTGCCGAGTAAGAATATCATCGTGAGGTTAGCAATGAATCTTCTGGTTGGAACTTCAATAGCTACTAAGTACTTATTGGTTAAGTACCATAGTAACGTCTTGAGCTGATCAGGAAAATCATCTTCCTTCCAGATAAGAGGATATATGAATGGATAATCTGTATTTAGCCCAAAAGGATAAAGAATCGAACCTCCATTGAGTTTAAATAAGTCTGTGTGGCATTGCCACATGAGATTTCCAAGGTTCTCGGTGAGACTGTCATTCTGGATTTGTTCAATAATCTCCTGGGGATATTTCCAGTTTGGCAAATCTTTGATCTTCTCAATCTTATATTTTACGCCTTGATTGAGTATATGGAAAGCAGATCTCTTTATGTATATGTTGATTTCAGCTGGTACTTTTGGTCTTGACAATAAATCAGCAAGCACATTCTTCTTTTCGGGAATGTGTTTGGTTTCAAAATAATATATTGAAAACCATTCAATCCATCGAAGCAGTTGAGAATTTGGGATTTGCTTATGTTTGAATTTGGTCATCTGTAGGAAAGATGCCATGTCTAATTCTACTAGGAAATGATGGCCGATGAGATGGAATTCAAACTTCTTGATTCAATTTTTTACTGTTATGATTTTTTTTGAAAATGGAATGGTAATGCATTTCAGCCTGGGAAAACTTTCCACTTTTGTGAGCAGGATGGCTGCCCAGTATTCATCACTAGCATTAGTCTGGAGAATTCTTTTTCCTGTTGATGGTATTTGTAATGGTGGGAGATTTTGCATAATCTCCTTAAGCTCAGCAACCGCCTTAGTCTGAGTTTTTCCTCAAGGTAGGGGATACTTTTTCAGCATTGACTGGAGTGGAATAAGCAATTTTGCAATGTTTGGAACAAAGTCCCTGAGATAATTAATTATCCCAAGAAATTGCTGAACTTGTTTTGTTATGATATTTTCTTCAGTAAACTTTAACAATTCCTGAGCAATATGTGACCTTAGGTAGTATGTACCTTTGTTGAGGTGCATACTAAGAAATTCAATTTCTATCTGGGCAATATTCATCTTTCTTTGAGAAAGTATAATGTCATGCTTCTTTATGATTTCTGCAAACTGCTCAAGAAGTTGACAAAGCAACTGCTCATCAGGACTGTAGAGCAGTATGTCATCGATGTAAATTACTGCACTGGACAGAATTGGTTAGAAAATTCAACACATGGCATTTTGAAAAAGGGATGGTGCTACCTTTAGGCCAAAATGAAGAACTTTCCACTGGAAGTGCTGGTTTGGAATACAGAATCCTGTTTTGAATCTGTCTTCAAGATGGTTGCCCAATTGCCAAAATTCGGCTTTGAGGTCGAATTTGAAATAGATATGGGCCTTGGTTAGACCAGTAAAGAGGGAATCTCTAGAGGGTAAAGGAAATTTATCATCTTGGAGAAAAATGTTGAGAGGCTAATAATTGATTACCAGTTTCGTTTTTCTCCCGTTTTGCTCGGCACGCTTATTGACATAAAAGACTTCATAAGCCCATTGAGAGTTGGAGAGTTCAATAAGGCCTTGTTGCAATAGTTCTGAGCATTCCCTTTGAGCCAAAGCTAGATGTTCTAGCTTCATTCCTATGTGACTCGCCTTAGTTGGATTGATGTCTTCATTCTTTTTAAAAGGAAGGCGAACAAAGAATTCTGGATTTTCCCATAAAGGATGGGAACACTTTTGAGCAAATTTAGAATGAGATTCCGAACAAGACTCTAGCAATTTTTGCATGATTGGATCTAATAGACTCATCTAGATGGAAAAAAGTCTGAATATTGACGAACTCAAAAAATTGGTCTTTATACCTAAGACCTTTTCTAGGAATGATACAAAGTTGAGGGATTTGAGTCATAATGTCCCAACCAATAATCAAATTTTTATTAGGGAGACTGGATCCAAAGATTTTTGTGATTATGGAACACTGAGGAAAAAACTGTATAGTTAAGAGAGTGGTTTTGAAATTTGTGGAGAAAGTATCTCTACAGGCAGAGTTGAAATATTGAACATGGGAAGTACAATATTCTTCAGGTAGAACTTTAATATCTAGAATGGAACAACTTGCTCCAGTATTAATGAGAGCAATAACAGTTATAGGTTTGGCGAACTTTGAGGTCATGATTTTTACAAGGAAGTGGGGACACTGAGTTTGACTTGAAAATATGTCAAGAGTTTGTTTTGAAGATGTGAGGGATAGATGAAAGATATCTTCAAAATCTGAGTCTGATTCAGTTTCACTAGAAGTTTGGTAAAAGGGAATGACACAAAAAGTTTGTTCATATGGTTTTTCATCAGCAAAGAATAATGATTCAATATCATCATTTTCAAGAGACATACCAGTTTCATTTTCAATGTGATGAATCAAACGATTCTGACCTTTTTTTGCTTGGGGACAATTTTTGGCAAAGTGTCATTTCTAATTACAAATGAAGCAACCGTTTGATTTCTTGTGGCCTGTGCGATCTTTTCTTTTGCGTAGGTATCACCACTTCTTCTTTCTTCGGAAGTTCTTTGGGCCATGTTTGGATTTCTTCATCTAGAACTTCTTGAAGTGTTTCTTTTTTCGAGAAAACTCCCTACAAGTACCATCACAGTCTTGCTTGGAACATTTGATTTTTAACTTCTGGCGAGAGTAAGCTGTCTCAAGGCCCTTGTCATTTGTAATGTAGGTGCGGACTATCTGGCATTTTAGGCACAATTCTTCGAGGCATAGATGGATTTCTTGCTATATTTCTCCTAAGGGAATATCCTGTACCCTCCTCTGTCTTCCAAAAAAATATCTTTCAACCATCTGGGATAATTCTTTAGGGATGGAAGTCAAGAAAATGTGCTTCAGATTTGGATCAGCTCCAATCTAATAAAAAATCTTAAGCATTTCTTGATAATGCTTATCAAGATATTTCTTTTGGAGAGAGCAACATTTTCTTTCGGAAAATTCCCTTCTTTTCATTTCTATGAGGTCAGTGGGCTTTCCCACAAAGAAAAGATATAAGAGAGTGATAGTATGGCCAAAATCAAGTGACATTAGAAAATGAATCTGGTCTTGTTCTGACACCAATTTTCACCAAAGTTTGAGGCTTCTTGTAAACCTCATGACAAAATTAAGAAGAGTTTCATACTTGGTTGAATACTCAGTCTATTACCAATCATGATATGAATGGTGACACCATTCATATCATGATTGGTAATAGACTGAGTATTCAACCAAGTTTCATTCTGGCCATTTGCGATAGGGAATATCATCGATTGTGAAAAATTGTTTTGATGTCATGGACACATTCTGTCCAGGATTGTTTGTCTGAACAAGCTCTAGTTCAAAGTAGTTTGATTCCATATCCTGGTCTAGAGGATCGGCCATGAATATTGATGAAGTTACTAGTGCAATAGGGAAGGAATCAACAGTGGGAATTGAGAATGATGAAAACGGGGAAAGGGATACCGAATCTGATTCAGTATCAAAGATGCTAGGAAAAGTTGGTTGGAAATAGAATTTGATCATTTGGAATGGCAGGATCAGGCTGTTGGGTAATAGGATCAGGTTGTTGTTCTTGAGCACCCAAATCCTTTAGAAAGGATTCTAATAGATTAGATAACATCATTTGATTTGGCCTGTCTTTTATAACGATCGAACTTGATTCTGTAGGCATTTTCTCTTTTCCTCTTTCCTTCCGTATTTGATTTAAATGTTTGAGGCGATTTCATATTCCTACCATATCCGGTTCTTTCCTGAAAGAATCTTCTAGGATGGTAGCAAAGATAGACGTCTAGGGTGGTGGAGGCAAATACCCGATTTTTATAGTGGTTGCAAAATGATCAAAAGGTCTGAACCTTCCTTCTTCAAGGAGTTGGATTTGCCTCTTGAGCTTTTCTATCTCTAGCTTTGGGCTCTCTAGATGATGATATCCCAAATGTTGTCCTGATTCTAAGGCATTAAGCCTTTTTTTTGGAATTTAGAAACCATTTTCTTGGTGGTCTCATCATACTTTCGAAGATTTTGTTGCACATTCCCGATCTTGAAATCAATTGCTTTGAATGCATTGTTTTGTGCTAATAGAGTCTCCGATTGCCAATTTATGACAGTTTCAGCAGCAGGAGTAGGTATTTTATGAGTATGGCGGTACCTGCCTTGTGGATTTATGAATTCTGTCGAGGCAGGGAATGAAAGTTTAGAACTTTCTCGGACAAGAGGGGGAAAGTCTGTTTCATGGAATATGGCTATGGAAGAAGTGGGTGGTGTTTCTGCTGGAGCCTCAAGTGGGTAAGAATGCTTCTTAGCCTATTTTAGGATTGGCTTATAAAACGGGGAGAGAGCTGGTTTTTTCTGAGGAGGAGATGGTGACGGTGACGATGGTGGAGTTGGTGAGATTGAAGGTGAAGCAATAAACTCTAGTGGTGGAGGTGGTGCGTAGGAAGCTATGAATTGGTATTTATCACACTCACCAAAAGTATTAACGGATGGATCTCCGTTCAAATACCTTTGGTACATGAGATCTTTTCGTTTTTTCCTTCAAGGTGGAGGTTTATCATATGGGTTTACCTCATTTGGGGAGTTTATGCAATAAGAGCATTGGCAAAAAGGATTCCAAAAACAATGACCATATCTTTCTTTGTAATAATGGACATGATGTCCATTACTGTTGAAGTGTCAAACAAGCTTTTTTGGATCTGGCTCAGAAATTGATTCAGGAACACATGGTTCAATCATGAAAAGGGTTTGGAAGATAGAAGGGCTTTCTTCCTTTTCCTTGCCAAATTTGATGGAAACAATTCCATCTTTCTTACCGACGAATTTAGAGTCCAAAGACTAGAAAGGCTTATTATTACTCTGGTGCAGCTTTTCATAGTTAGTGATCCAAGTCTCTGGAATGAGAGTGGCTAATTTCTCATTTGAAATTTGTCTGGGGACATGGATACAGGAGGCTTGATCATTTTGCATGGAGATGAACAAGGCATCTTCATTTCCATTGTTGAAATTTAGATCAAGAGCATGGTTCTGTACTTGGTAAACCATTTGGTAATGAAATGTTGCAGCAACGGAATTAGCAGTTTGAGGAGCTCCAGTGAATTGAATATGTACCTTCATAAAAGAAAGTAACTGCAGATCTGAAAGAGCGATATTGAAGTTAAGATACAGAGCTACAAAAGCTGTGCTAGCATTTAGAGTAGTTTGGATAGTGCCAATATAGGCATGCTGGTATTCTAGGAATCGAGTATCCAATAACGCTATTCTAGCAACAACTGGCAGACTCTTACGACCATGAAAGGTGAAAGCAAGACGAACAATGCCATAATGAACATGAGTATATCCCTGTTGAGCCCATTGTCTGGGAAATTTTGGAGGGATCTAAAGAGTAACAAAATACTCATTTTCAATAGCAGGAATGGGGTGCTGGTCGAATTTGGAGGATTGGACGTACTCCTTTACTTGCTTTAGGGTTTGGTGAATAAGTTGGCGAATGGAGCGGATGGGTGAAAATGATGAGGTGGGTTTAGCAAAAGCGGAGTAAGGATTCATAAGAGGAAGTTGGGTTTCGGAAATCTTGGTTTCATCGCTAAGAGATACTTCATAAAGATAATCTATCTTAGAAGCATTGGAAACACAAAAATCTAAAAGGGTTGACGATGAAGGAGATGGAGTAAGAGAAACGGGTGCTTCAAGGATTTATGGTTCTGCGAACATGATGTAAAGAGATCTTCTCAGCTCTAGATCTTCTTAGAGCCATGGTTTCATTTGTAATATTATCCGTTCCATGCGCTTGGTAGGAAAATCCAGTGCTGAGAAGATCTCTTTACATCATGTCCGCAGAACTAGAAATCCTCGAAGCACCTGTTTCTCTTACTCTATCTCCTTCATCTTAAACCCCTTTAGATTTCCGTGTTTCCAATGCTTCTAAGATAGATTATCTTTATGAAGTCTCTCTTAGCGATGAAACCAAGATTTCCAAAACCTAACTTCCTCTTATGAATCCTTACTCCGCTTTTGCTAAACCCACCTCATCATTTTCACCCATCTGCTCCATTCGCCAACTTATTCACCAAACCCCAAAGCAAGTAAAAGAGTACATCAAGTCCTCTAAATTCGACCAACACCCCATTCCTGCTACTAAAAATGAGTATTTTGTTACTCTTTAGATCCCTCCAGAGCTTCCCAAACAATGGACTCAACAGGGATATACTCATGTTCAACATGGCGCTGCTCGTCTTGCTCTCACTGTTCATGGTCGCAAGGGTCTACCAGTTGTTGCTAGAATAGTGTTATTGGATACTCGATTCCTAGAATACCAACATGCCTATATTGGCACTGTCCAAACTACTTTGAATGCTGGCACAGTTTTTATAATTATGTATCCTAACTTCAATATCACTCTTTCTGATCCGTAGTTACTTTCTTTTATGAAGGTACATATTCAGCTCACTGGAGCTCCTCAAACTGTTGATTCTGTTGCTGCAACACTTCATTACCAAATGGTTTACCGAGTGCAGAACCATACTCTTGATCTAAATTTCAACAATGGAAATGAAGATGTCTTGTTCATCTCCATGCAGAATCCATGTTCCCAAAAAATTCCAAAGGAGAAGTTAGCCACTCTCCTTCCAAAGACTTGGATCACTAACTATGAAAAGCTACACAAGAGTAATAAGCCTTTCCAGTTTTCGGACTCTGAATTTGTCCATAAGAAATATGGAACTGTTTCCATCAAATTTGGCAAGGAAAAGGAAGAAAGCTCTTCTATATTCCAAACCCTTTTCATGATTGAACCATGTGTTCTTGAATCAATTTCCGAGCCAAATCCAAAAAATCTCGTTCGATACTTCAACAGTAATGGACATCCTATCCATTATTACAAAGATAGATGTGATCATTATTTTTGGGATCCTTTTTGCCAATGCTCTTATTGCATAAACTCCCCTGACGAGGTAAACCCATATGATAAACCTCCACCTCGAAGGAAAAAAATGAAAAGATCTCATGTACCAAAGGTACTTGAACGTAGATCCATCCATTGATACTCTTAGTGAGTGTGATAAATACCAGTTCGTAGTTTCCTACGCACCACCTCCACCACCAGAGTTTATTGCTTCACCTTCAATCTCACCAACTCCACCACCGTCACCGTCGCCATGTCCTCCTCAGAAAAAACCAACTCTCTCCCCGTTTTATAAGTCAATCCTAAAATGGGCTAAGAAGCATTCTTACCCACTTGAGGCTCCAGCAGAAACCCCACCCACTTCTTCCATAGCCATGTTCCATGAAACAAACTTTCCCCCTCTTGTCTGAGAAAGTTCTAAACTTTCATTCCCTGCCCCGGAAGAATTCATAGATCCACAAGGCAGGTACCACCATACTCCTAAAATACCTACTCCCACTAATGTGGATGAACATGGAAGACAAAGGAAGACTCCTGCTGTTGAAGCTGTCCTAAATTGGCAATCAGAGACTCTGTTAGCATAAAACAATGCCTTCAAAGCAATTGATTCCAAGATCGGGAATGTGCAACAAGATCTTCGAAAGTATGATGAGACCATCAAGAAAATGGTTTCTGAATTCCAAAAAAGGCTTAATGCCTTGGAATCTGGACAACATTTGGGATATCATCATCTAGAGAGCCCAAAGCCAGAGATAGAAAAGCTCAAGAGGCAAATCCATCTCCTTGAAGAATGAAGGTTCAGACCTTTTGATCCTCTTGCAACCACTGTAAGAACCGGGTATTTGCCTCCACCACTCCAAACGTTTATCTTTGCTGCCATCCTAGAAGATTCTTTCAGCAAAGAACCAGATATGGTAGAAATATGAAATCGCCTCAAAAATTTGAATCAAATACGGAAGGAAAGAGGAAAAGAGAAAATGCCTACAAAATCAAGTTCGATCGTTATAAAAGACAGGCCAGATCAGATGATGTTATCCAATCCATTAGAATCATTTCTAAAGGATTTGGGTGCCCAGGAACAACAACCCGTTCCTATTACCCAACGGCCTAATCCTACCATTCTAAATGATCAGATTCTATTTCCAACTGAACAAACTTTTTCTAGCATCTTTGATATTGAATTAGATTCGGTATCCCTTTCCTCCTCTTCATCCTTCTCAATTCCTATTGTTGATTCATTCCTTATTGCACTAGTAACTTCATCAATATTCATGGTTGATCCTTCAGACCAGGATATGGAATCAACCTACTCTAAACCAGAGCTTGTTTAGACAAACGATCCTGGACAGAATGTGTCCATAACATCAAAACAGTTTTTCACCATCGATGATATTCCCTATCATAAATGGCCAGAAAAACTCGAAGAGTTTCATACTTGGATGAATACTTAGTCTACTACCAATCATGATATAATTGATGTCCTTTACAATTTTTTCACGAGGTTTACAGGAAGCCTTAAACTTTTGTAGAAATCAGTGTCAGAACAAGACCATATTCATTTTCTAATGTCACTTGATTTTGGCCATGTTATCACTCTCTTATATCATTTCTTTGTGGGAAAGCCCACTGACCTTATAGAAATGAAAAGACGGGAATTTTTCGAAAGAAAATGTTGCTCTCTCCAAAAGAAATATCTTGATAAGCATTATCGAGAAATGCTTAAGCTTTTTTATCAGATTGGAGCTGATCCAAATCTGAAGCACGTTTTCTTGACTTCTATCCCTAAAGAACTATCACAGATGGTTGAAACATCTTTTTTTGGAAGACAGAGGAGAGTACAAGATATTTCCTTGGGAGAAATACAACAAGAAATCCATATGGTCTGCACCTACATCACAGATGACAAGGGCCTCAAGACAGCCTGCTCTTGCCAGAAGTTAAAGATCAAATGTTCCAAGCAAGACTGTGATGGTACTTGTGGAAAGTTTTCTCGAAAAAAGAAACACTTCAAGAAGTTCTGGATGAAGAAATCCAAACATGGACCAAAGAACTTCCGAAGAAAGAAGAAGTGGCGATGCTTACGCAAAAGGAAAGATCACACAGGCCATAAGAAATCAAACCGTTGCTTCATCTGCAATCAGAAAGGACACTTTGCCAAAAATTGCCCCGAAGCAAGAAAAGATCATAATCGTCTAATTCATCACATTGAGAATGAAACTGGTATTTCTCTTGAAAATGATGATAATGAATCTTTATTCTCTGCTGATGAAAAATCATCTGAACAAACTCTTTGTTTCATTCCCTCTTACCAAACTTCTAGTGAAACTAAATCGAACTCAGATTCTGAAGATATCTTTCATCTATCCCTCACATCTTTGGAACAAACTCCTGACATATTTTCAAGTCAAACTTAGTGTCCCCATTTCTTTATAAAAATCATCACCTCAAAGTTCGTCAAACCTATCACTATTATTGCTCTCATTGATACTGGAGCAAGTTGTTCTATTCTAGATACTAAAGTTCTACCTGAAGAATATTGGACTTCCCATGTCCGATATTTCAACTTTGCCTCTGGAGATACTTTCTCCACAAATGTCAGAATCACTCCCATAATTGTCTAGTTTTTCCTCAATGTTCCATAACCACAAGAATCTGTGGATCCAGTCTCCCCAATAAAGATTTGATTATTGGTTGGGACATCACGACTCAGATCCCTCAACTTCATATCATTCCTAGAAAGGTCTTAGGTATAAAGACCAATTCTCTAAGTCCGTCAATATTCAAATACTCTTTTCCATCTAGATGAGTCTATTAGATCCAATCATGCAAAAATTGTTAGAGTCTTGTTCGGAATCCCATTCTGAATTTGCTCAAAAGTGTTCACATCCTTTATGGGAAAATCCAGAATTCTTTGTTCGCCCTTCCTTTCAAAAAGAATGAAGACATCAATCCAACTAAGGCGAGTCACATAGGAATGAAGCCAAAACATCTGGCTTTGGCTCAAAGGGAATGCTTAGAACTATTGCAACAAGGCCTTATTGAACTCTCCAACTTCCAATGGGCTTGTGAAGCCTTTTATGTCAATAAGCGTGCTGAGCAAAACATGGGAAAAATTAGACTGGTAATCAACTATCATCCTCTCAACCTTTTTCTCCAAGATGATAAATTCCCTTTACCCTCAAGAGATTCCCTCTTTACTGGTCTAACCAAGGCCCACATCTATTCCAAATTTGACCTCAAAGCCGAATTTTGGCAATTGGGCATCCATCCTGAAGACAGATCCAAAATAGAATTCTGTGTTCCAAACCAGCACTTCCAGTGGAAAGTTCTTCCTTTTGGCCTAAATGTTGCACCATTCCTTTTTCAAAAGGCCACGTGTCGAATTTTCCAACCAATTCTATCCGGTGCAGCAATTTACATCGATGACATACTACTCTACGATCCCCGATGAACAATCGACCTTTGTTAACTTCTTGAGTAGTTTGCAAAAATCGTAAAGAAGCATGGCATTATGCTTTCTCAAAGAAAGATGAATATTGCCAAGACAAAAATTGAATTTCTTGGTATGCACCTCAACAAAGATACATACTACCCAAGGCCACATATTGCTCAAGAATTGTTGAAGTATCCTGAAGAAAATTTCACAACAAAACAAGTTCAGCAATTTCTTGGGATAATTAATTATCTCGGGGACTTTGTTCCAAACATTGCAAAATTGTTGATTCCACTTCAATCAATGCTGAAAAAGCATCCCCTACCTTGGGGAAAAACTTAGACTAAGGCAGTCGCTAAGCTTAAAGAGATTATGCAAAATCTCCCACCATTGCAAATACCATCAATAGGAAAAAGAATTCTCCAGACTGACGCTAGTGATGAATATTGGGTAGCCATCCTGCTTGAAGAAATTGAGGGTAAGAGATACCTTTATACTCATAAAAGTGGAAAGTTTTCCTAAGCTGAAATGCATTATAATTCTATTTTCAAAGAAATCCTAGCAGTAAAAAATTGAATCAAGAAGTTTGAATTCCATCTCATTGGCCATCATTTCCTAATAGAATTAGACATGACATCTTTCTCATAAATGACCAAATTCAAACAGAAGCAAATCCCAAATTCTCAACTGCTTTGATGGGCTGAATGGTTTTTAAAATATTATTTTAAAACCAAACACATTCCTAGAAAGAAGAATGTGCTTGCTGATTTCTTGTCAAGACCAAAAGCACTAGCCGAAATCAACATGTATATCAAGAGACATGCTTTCCATATACTCAATCATGTCGTAAAATACAAGATTGAGAAGATCAAAGATTTGCCAAGCTGGAAATATTCCCAGGAGATTATTGAACAAATCCAGAATGACAGTCTCACCGAGAACCTTGGAAATCTCATGTGGCAATGCCACATAGACCTATTCAGACTTAATAGAGGTTCGATTCTTTAATTTTTTGGGCTAAATACTGATTATCCATTTATACATCATCTTATCTGGAAGGAAAATGATTTTCCTGATAAGCTCAAGATGTTACTATGGTACTTAACCAATAAGTACTTAGTAGCTACTGAAGTTCCAACCAGAAGATTCATTGCCAACCTCATAAGGATATTCTTACTTGGCAGAGGTAATGTTGAAAGAGAAAGCGACAAAAATCTCCTAGATTTTCTCATTTGGTTCTATCCTCCTACTCACTGGAAACACCTCTTGGAAAAAGAACTTAGAACCATGACACCAAATTTTGAAGCCCATACCATCTTGTTTTTCCTACGTCCATAGCATTTTTTCAGAAATAATGGCAACATTATCAATGCCCCATAGATTATAGGAACCACATCCTATAAGCCCCACTTGGACAACAGAGAAGCTCGAATTCATAAATCTTATTCAGGACATGTTGGATGTTGTGAACACCAGTACCAAGAACTCCAAAGAATTCTCTATCAAGAAAACAAGACCATTCTTGAAGATGTTTGGAACTATAATGTACCCATTGCATGAGATCATTATGACCTAGCACCAAAAGCCAAAAAAGCACTCAAAGAATTCAAGCAAGCTACGTCATCGCACGAACATGAAATGATAGGCGCATATGATATTGTCCAATCCACTCAGGACCCCTATGCACGTTGGGGAGGTCCTCTTTCCCAAGATCCCTATGATCAAGGACCTTCGACCTTATCTCAAAGCATGGACACGTCCTTCTATGCACAGCCATCCCATTGGCCTCAACCAAGCATTCTTGCCGACACTACAGATGATGACAATATAGACTGGGCTCAGGAAGAAGGATCCCATTGGGGTCACGAAGAAGCATTCACATCACATCAACTAAACCAAATCCTCTTCCCAGAAGACCTTGAAGCTCTTGAACAAAAATATGAAGAACATCTTCTAGCAACGGCACACAGCTCAGATGACTCGAACTATGACTGCAATGCTAGTGATGGACGAGACCGTTGAACAAATCCTCTGTCCGTACAAGTTCACTGTAACAAGTTATTGTTCACTTCTATTGTAGCAGTAGGCTAGGGAAATCACTGTTCACAATCACTGTTCATAGCGTGTGAATAATTCCCTGACCGAAAGTTTCTGTTGCCTCTATTTGTATCTAGACCCATGAGCTTGGTCCTTGTTTGTTTGTGACCTCTTATTGTCTATATAAGGCAAGGAGGGTGTATTGTGTTAGGCAGAGTCCCTCGAAGTAAAGTGAGTGTTTTGTGAAAAACGTCTTTATGGTTTTCTAAACTCCTCTTCTTCTCCAGCCTGGTAGGATTCTTCGAGAAATGCAGCTCGTGTATGTTAGAAACATTTCCATCTTGGCATCTCTGAGTGTCTCTAGGCTCTAAACTAATAAACTCATCTAGTAAAACAAGCACAAAATTCCACTTAACGGCTAATATGTCATTAATTATGCTAATCGTGATTAATTAAGCTAATCAAAATTAATTAAACTAAACTAAATTAATTAATCTAACAATGATTAATTAATCTAATCGTAATTAATTAACACCCTAATCCATGATTAGGAAGTTAACTTACGGGTTTTCTAGTGACAACGAGCTCGTTGCGGCTTCACAAACCCACAGCAACCTAAGGGGGGTTCAGCATTGTGGTGTTGAATACTGGCATCAGTGGGTGGTTATGGGAGGAGATGAAGGGGAAGAAGAGAAGAAGGGGCGTGAAAGAAATGGAAGGGGAAAAAATGAAGAGGGAAGGGTTTGGAGAGGGAGAACCTGTGAGGGAGAAGAGGGAAAAAAATGGAGGGGATGTGGGTAGAACGTGGTAGCGTGAGGGGGAGGGGAAAAAGTGAGAGAGAAATGATTAAAAAAAAGAGATGAGGGAAAAGTGGCCGAAGGTGGCGTGAGGGAGAGGGGAAAAAGAGAGAAAAGGGGAGGGGAGAGAGAGAGAGAGAGAGAGAGAGAGAGAGAGAAGAAAGAGAAGAGAAAAAGGGAGGAAATTTCTAGGGGTGTGTATGGTCCGGATGGGCGGTTCTCGACCTAGAATCAAAAATCGCTCACTAAAGACCGGTTCCAAAAAATTGAAACTGGGAATCACTCGTCATTACATTGATCCACCCAAAAACTGGACCACCACTCCAGCCCGGTTGGAACCGGTTTCACCAATAATAATATTGTTTTCTAAATTCCACTATGAGTACTTTTCATATCGAGTAATATTTTTCTTTAAATAAAACTGGCTTAATTAAGGGTACCATTTTTCTTTATTTTATTGGAAAACACTACCAAAGAAGATAAATATGTTTTTTTTTCCCTATTTTTGAATCATTTTAATTGAAATCTAAAATATTATTTAAATCCAAGATTCTATTGTCATATGTAGATCATTTTTTTTCTTTATCCTCTACCAATGCTTAACCTCTTACAATATTTGCTTTACTGATTTTTTTTTTTTTGTAGAAACAATTCCACCGTTACTCTATATATTCTTAAATATAGTGTCATATGTGAGTCTTGAAAATATTATTTGAATGATCCATTTGTTGAGTTGTTGAAAGGCAGCTTATACATTTCACTAAATTCTTATTAAAACATGGAAACCATGAGAGGAGATGGAGCCCTAAAATTTAGATTTGCTAATTAGTAATTTTGAAATTTATTTTAATATTAAAAATCAATATATTATTATAATATAATCGGTCCGGTCCAGGTGGGCGGATCCGTCCATGACACCGGAAACCGGACCAATTCCCTTAAGAATCACCAGTTCCGGGTAGTCCGGGAGGATCCCGATTCTTTTGCACACCCCTAGAAATTTCGATAGCAAGAGGAGTTGGTGTGAGAGGGAGGAAAAGTGGGAGAGAGAGAGAGAGAGAGAAGAAAAGAGAGGGAGAGGAAATTTCGTGAGAAGGAGGAGGGAGAAATCGTAAGGGAGATGAGAAAGATGAGAGAGAGAAAGAGAAAAAGGAGAGAAAAAATGATAATATTATTATTCTTATTTTTTTCTCATTCCTTTTCTTTTTCTTCTGGTCTTCGGTTTTTCATCCGATAATTCCTTTTTTCGAAAATCTCGAACTCGCCGATAATTCGACGGACAATGAGGCAATGTCCAATAATTTAATCTCAAAATCCTCAAAAGTTTGATACCCGAAATCGAATTAAATTTCATAATTAAAATCAATCAAACGTGACTTTAATACAACTTAATCCGTCGGGATGCTTTTAGGGGTTCTTGCACGGTTGACCCGTGGTTGATAATTTTCTATCCACATTTGTCCCTTTTTGAATCATGGACAACCCTTGATTGTTATGTAATCGCGATGGTTCAATTATGTACCCTAATTATAATATCAATAGAAAATTAATTTATTGTCATTCGACACGAATATCGTAATTGTACGGAATCACCCATGACCAACTATATACTTTAGTCGAATCGACTTATATCCGTTCGCTAATTGATTTATATAGCGTAGTATTGATCCTTGTCGACCCTTATGGTCGAGCGGTCAATTTCCAATCGAATTCTCTAGTCTTTCGCGTTTTAATCTTTACAGCCTCACCCAATGGATTAGTTAATTCGTGAATGATTAGTTCAGAGTCAAGTAACTATAGGCACATCGATGAAATAATCATTTCATATATTCAAAAGAGGGGCCAAATTTCAGGACATCACAGTTCTTTCCCAAAACATTGTTCTGGATTCATATTAAGAACATTGTCGGTGAAGACTTTTCTACGCAAGTAATTCCTGAAAACTGTTGGTGTTGCAAAATTGCACGAGGCTTGAATTTAATATTCAGACGATATGGAAGAACAAATGCAATTCTGTTTCGACCTCAAAATGATTGAATTATCAAGTCTGTCTTTCTCAAATTAAGATGGATTTACTAAAGGCAAGTCATCTCCTGAGAGAAGTATCCTGAGATAATAATAAACAGCAATGTAAGTACTGCTTGACAATTTAAAGAAAGCTAAACTACTTGGCTAGCAGTGGCAGAGCGAAGATTGTTTTTTCAGTGAGGTCAATAAGCAAATTGCTAAATTGTTTTTGAACAGGAAAATTCATACACGATTCTGAAGTTTTGATCATCTATACATTTGTAAACATCGACAATTAATTTTTTAAACTTAAAAATAAATTGGATATATTTCGCAATTGAGCTAAGTTACAACATACTAGTTACCTAACCGGACAAACAGTCTAAAACTAACTTAAGGATGTCCTTTAAACGTAGCGCGCACTCAATGACAGCAAATTATATGCACATGAGAGTCACTAAACATAATTTTGCAAAACAATTCAAATCATAGTTCTCGCACATGATTAAACTAGATCACACACCACAAATACATTATTAGCATTTCGTGGCCCAAAACTCGAGTCTTGTTATTTGTGAATGACTGATTATGGGACACTGGTTAAATATACATGATAAGAAATGTTTCAATTTACAATGCCTCCATTACACATAATACGAAAGTAGTGCATTGAAATCCAACGTTGCCTAGTAAAAAACTCGAAGTACCCATTAATAAGATATAACTAAAAAAATACCCTTCAAATTTGGCTCAATTGAATGTATTGTGACATAAATCCAATGCTAATGAGAACCAAAATTACAATCACACAAAAATGAAATTTTGAGAACTCAATTTCAAGTTTAATTATATTTAATTGTGTCCTAGTAACTTGAATTTATCTTGGGTTTTTAAAGTTTTTGTGCGGCTAATTTTGTCGTTCAAATATATAGTTTATTGGGGTCAAATTAACGGACCGCTAATAATCAAAATATATGCAATTTGACTAGGACAAATTGTCCATGCTACTGCCGACTGAAAATAAAGAAAATTAAAGTAGCGAAACTGAAATTAAACTGCTGCCATCGAAAATGAAATAGTAAGCTAAATTGAAACTTGGAAATCACAGCCTACTGGAATCTAATGGCCCTCAAATTATGACATTTAGTTTGACTTTAGAGATGAGTTTGAAGTGTCATACAAACGCTTGAGCTAAAACTCTTTTGGGAATATAAATTGGATTCGGTAAAAACTTCTTTAGAAAATAACTTTTGGGTGAAGTAGCTTTTGGTGAAATTTTTTTTTCGCGAAGGGCTTTAACTGTAATTTTTAATGTTTTAGTTAAAAAGAAATCAAATCCTTGGCGATTCAAATTAGGCATCGACAATGAACGGCCGACATCACATTCTAGGCAACCCTTGTTGAGACCTCGAAAGCCTAAGCGACGAGACTTGAGGTCATGAGACCCTAAGTACCAATCGCTGAGGCAGTCGCACGACCTCAAGCAGCCATCTCGTGGGTCGCGACACCTTGTCGATCTCTCACTTGCTCTTCGCCTGTCAAGTTTGACCTTATTAGCCATCGTTAGCCGCCCTCACAAAGAAGATGAACAATAGCAACAAGGGGCAAAATTGAAAAATTGAAGAATTGGCGAGGGTAATACTAGAAGAAAGAAATATTATTTAACTCTAGATTCAACATTCTACAAATGCTACTTGTCGGTACTTATTTCAGGCTTTCAACATTCCTAAGATTGACATTTGGCTGAAAGCTATATTGAAAGGCTTGCCCAATATCCTAGCATTTCCTAGGGGTTTCAAAGGCTGAAAGTCTGGAGAAAACTAAACCAAAACCAAACGCCATTCACCCATATGTTTTTTGTTTCTCTCGAGGTTCATTCTCCCTTCTATTTTTATTTGTCACTCCTTATTTTCTTGATGTTTTAAAATTTGGATTAGTCGAAAAAATTACCTCAAGCATAATTAGAGAAAAGGTAAATTCCTTGACGATAAATTATATATTATTTTTAAATTATTTATATTTTTTTCTTTTATTTTTGCCTTGACGTTGGCGGGCTCGAGTCTTGCCAGATTGAAGAGGCTCAAGTCTTGCCAACATCAAGGCCGGTGAGCTCAACTCACCAGTTCTCGCAAGCTCAAGCTTGCCTCAAGCCGGCGAGCCATCGACCTTGCTCGATTGGCCAACCTTGAGCTTGCCGATGCAATCGGGCAGGAGCGCGAACTTTGTCTTGCCGGCGAGAGTCGACTGCAGGACTTCGTTGGAGACAGAGTAAAAGAAAGGAAGAAAAAATAGTATAAAACAAAAAATTATTTAAAAAATCAAAAATAAAAATAAATACAAATTATAAAAATTGTTCCAAAAGGATGATATATCCTTAATGGGTTGACTCAAGTAATAACCTTTATAAGTTAAGTGGATTGTAAGTGAATTTAAAAACAAACTCATTTGCAAATCATGTACCATTAGACTTACAACCCAAACTCATTTATAACCCATTTATTAAACTTAACTGCCCGTCTCATTAAATGTTAACCCTCGAGATTTTTTAAATAAGATGGAAAAAAAAAAAAAAAAAGAGTAAGTCTGATTTCTTTGACTTCAACAAAATAAGGGTTATCTTGGTCCATTTGGGTAAATGAACATGGTCCTCCGCAAGGATCGCTCTTTTCCCCCAAAGGAACATAAGAAAAAGACATTGGTGTAGCGGATTCTCTATACAACCAAGCACAGAACAAAGAACAAAACACACTATTTTTCCTTCCGCGAACCACTCTTACTCACGGGCAACGCAGCCGGCATGTTGGCACAAACAATGCTTCGTCAAACAGATCCCACATGAAGCCGCCAATCAGACTACATAAGCATTAAGTCAAGAGGCTGAGGAAATATGCCAGAACAACGCGGAAGAGGATCAAGCATAGATGAGAATAAACTATTCATGTGAAACAATGACTTGTATACCTTATACCATATGATTTACAAGGGAATTCACATGCTTCTGTCACTACGGTAAACGAACATCACATGTCTGTGCTTTGGCAATCACCAGGGTTTGAAGCAGCATGCGCCTGTTTTTTGCCAAGTTGAAAAGGGAAGTATATACCATCTTTTTGTCTGCTTAGTTTCCACGTTTTCAGAATCTCATGCGCTGTCGGCAAAATTGGTTCAGAATCCTCAGTTCCATCGGGTGGCAAGTCAGGTTCATTTTCGTCAAATTCTTTTAAGCTCCCATCCAAATTGAAGCTCGAGAGAACACTGTCCAAGCTAGCGGATTCACCGTTCGCCATGTCATTTGCTAACGCATTGCTGTCAAGGTCATTTCTTCCCTCTTCACAACATGAGGAACTCCGAGACCTATGCATAGTCTCTCCCTGAGTCTCGTCTCCTACCATTTCACTGCTCGTTTGGTTAGAAGAGTTAAGCATAGAAGAGGCAAGATTTGCAGTAACCTTTAGCCGATTTGTCTGTTCAATTTCCAGTTCCTCATGACCCCCTGAAAGATATTCAGTTCTCGGTCCTGGCAGAGAAATGCCCAAATCTGAGATATTTCTTGATACGGCAGATGCAGATTCACAGAGAGAACGCAGTGATCTCAACAAGTTGGTGAAAGTGCCTTCTGTCGTTACATTGCTTTCTTGGAGAGCACTCAGAAGGTCCTGCAAACAATGTTTTCTGATCCTGTCTGCATTTTCCACAAAATGGTCCGTCCATTGCTTTTCACTAAGCTGAAAGGATGCATGAGTCATAGCAGCAATGATGGTGACCGCTCTTTCATGCTGACGTTGAATTGCAGCCTGGAAAATCATCTCGACAAAGAATAATGGGGGAGGCACTTCACCGCTTTCTAGAATTGCATCAAACGCATGCTCAAGTAGATGGCCCTATAGTAATAACAGCATAAATTATTTTCCACTGATAGTGTTCAAGAAGAGTGATTAGGAGTTGGAAATAAAAGAACTCCATGTATAGTCAGAGGACAAAAATCTGAACCTATTCAGTTATTGATAACGTAGTTTCTGCAGAGTAGAGGAAAGAAATCTGAGTGTCATAGAAGGAATCCAGAAAAGGGGTGTCTAAGTCTTAGTAACAACAACACAAACAAAAATCTACAAATTTAAGCATCCTCTTGTGCAGATATGTTAGCAACTCTTCTTAGAAATTATCGCCCAAAATTTCCCAGTTCCTTGCGTATTGCAAATACGGGGAGATAAGAATTGGGCATGGTGTAGTCAACTTAAGAAATCAACAAAACGGATCCAGTCCCTCTTGCACCTCAGAAAAACATTCAGTAAACCTTGTATCCTTCTCCATGAAATTGCAAAGTCAAAAGCCAGGAAAGACTCTAAATACCATTCCAAATTTTGAATTTACAAACTTATAGGATAACTCTTATGCATCGACATCTTTCTAGAATGAATTAACAGCTTCAACTACGTGCGGTGGGCAATACTTTCTGTATCAGTTGATTTACCAAAAAAGAAAGGGATTGAGAAGGATACCTTGCCAGCTCTGGATGCTGCCACAAGCAGTGAAGCGTGCTTGTTTTGGTCTAGGTGATACCCTGAGAGTGACATTTCCTTGTAAACATATTCAAAATATTCCCACTGAAGAGCACTAGCGGATGCCTCAAGCATTGAGCCAAATGTGTACTCGTCTGGAACCAATGTGTTGCCACCGTCCTGGCACTTAGTGGAAATATATCTGGTTCCCTTAACTTCTTCAAACAATTCTTTGGCATTAGAAAACATATCATGTTTGCCAAAAACCTTTAGCATGATGTTTATGGTCCCTATATTAGGAGCACAAAGGCCTCTCATCTGATCAAAAATGGACAGGCAATCATTAATATGTCCACCTTCCATTGCAGATGTTATCATCCCAGTGAAGGCTATTTCTATCGGTTTAGCATCTGGAAGCTTCCTCAGCTTCTCAACCTGCACAGTTGGCATCACTCAGAAAAAATGTAGCAGGAAACAGAATTTCCATTCATTGCTGTCATCTCAATGTCTACTCAATAGTTACTCAGACGACCAATTCAAAAGAAAAACAAACTTGACATACTGCTTGATGAGAGTATCAACCAATCATGAGCAAGCATGCAGTTAGACCTAAGAACCAACTTAGCAATAACAGAAAGTTTGAAAGCTAAAGGATCAGGGTCATCAGGGGCCAATGGCCTCCAGTCTTCCAGGCATGGCAGCATGTTGCTTCCTCCATGTCGAGGGTTGGGATTTTCAGGAAAAGGAAGTGAAAAGGCAAGAAGTAGCAAGTCCTTCAGGCAATAGAAGAATTCGTGATGGATGGGAAAGATTATCAAATAACGGAAGATTTCTTCTTCAAAACTAAGTACAATCATCTACTTCTACATATAAGGGAAATAAGAAACCATAAATTTTACAATTTGGCACGGACTGCTTCCTTCAATTTTGTACCTAGAAGAAGAAGGTCTCTCATCATAACCAACCGACTGAAAGAATTTGGGCAGTTATGGGTCAACAATCATGTTCTCCAGAGAGAATTGACCGTGAGACACCTCCCTTCACTCAAACTAGCCGATAAAGCAGAAACACAAAGATAACTACAGTCCACAAGCTTGTAGAAAATAATAAAAACAGCTTTTACTTGGATAGAAGACAAGTTCCCCTAGCTTCTTAAGCAATGTCAACACAAAAATAGCTACATATTTTCCTTAAGAACAGTTCAAATTCTCAATCAACTGATTCTACTCTTAACACTACAAACCAGACAGAATCAGCCCTGAGAATGCCCTCTTCTTTCTGCCCTATCCTTTTGAAAAAATGTACATTCGAAAAGTTCCAGCTGCAGATATAGCCTCTTGCCAATCTTCTGGCGGAGGTTAGATTATAGAGATTTAAACTATCGAGCCTAAATCTATCTTCTAGGCATCAAAAGGCAAAAATATCACCTCCGATATAGCTTCTTGCCATCTTCCACTGTTACAGAGGCAGCACGCCAATTCGTAATATACACCAGCCTTTCCGACCACTCCCCTCCATTCCATCTCTCTGACAGCTTTTACAGCTTCATCAATTTTACCCTCCTCCCAAAAGGTTCTGACAAGGACTGTAAGTAGCAAACACTTATTCTATGAGTTTATCCGGATTCTTGAATGAACAAATCTCTAAATGAGGAACAAAGAGTGTCACCTTTATAAGTAATAGCACTAAGGGCTTTGCCGCTTCTCTTCATTTTCCAGAACAAATCATGGACAAGGTCATACTTTCCACATTGAAGCATTACCTTTCAAGAAGCACCTCCTGTAAGACTTGAATCCACACATAATTTGAGCAGAACAAAATGAAAAGTTTGCCAAGCAACAGCAATTCCTCCTGGAACTGCCATTAGCTAAGAGAATCCGCCAAAATAAAAATCAATTGCCTCCAGTAACAAAATACAAAAATAAATAGTAAGAGACTCCAACATACTAACTGCGACATTATGTTGGTTACGCTTTCCTGTTCTCTTATACTTTAGGTTTCGCTGGTTTGAGTGCTTTCAAGTTCCTCTCCGTCTTGTTCATGGTTGGGAGAGCTTAAGGAGTTGTCAGCCTGATGAAGTTCAAATGGTTCTTTGGTTGGTTGGAACAGTGATAATAAATGCATTCCTTCCTCAGACAATATTTCACTCCAAACCAAGGAGGTACTAGCTCACTCTTGCCTCCTATGTGACCATTAGTCATTGGACCACCAACTGGTCCGATGGTCCTAAGTTACAAAATTTAACAACATGGGTGGATGACAGCCAATCCACCTAGGCATGAGTCAAATATGTCCCCCCTTCATGTTTCTATTTTGACAGACACCCAAACTCCCCAGCCCAAAGCCCCTTACCACAATGGAAAGAGATATGTGCTCCTCAATCTATGTATAATGCAATCAATTTTAAAACATATTACCTCCATTGCCAGTCCATATGTTGCTCCATTGGGCTTCAATCCACTCTTTCTTAACTGCTCAAACACCCAGGAAACACCCTTCCACTGGTGAGACGGAACACAGGCATTCAGCACCTGGACAAATTTGGCACCCACCAATCAAACATAATATCAACTGCAAATTTGCATACGTTGAACGAGTGAAAAAGGTATAGTTACATACAGCATTATACACAACTAAATCAGGTTCAAGGACTGGATCCCAGTTCTTCCGGCGCCCATTTTTTATTATCTTCGAAGGCTTCTGTCTCATTAACTCAACAATGTTCAGCAATTCTCTCACAAGACCACTTTGGCCAAGGGTTACAGCAATGCTGTGGTATGCAGCCATATCTGGATATAGATGAATATCTTCCTGCACCGCTAAAAAATTAGTCCCATGGCAAGTTTTTATATTGCAAATGCTAGAGAAGAAAAGCAGATGAAGATTACACGCATCAGATTGAAGAAATGAAGAGCTTCCTGGGGCCTCCTTGCACTTCCAAGAACTGCCAGCAGTTTTGTGTAGACAAATCTGCAAATGTCAGTCACTGTTGATAAGTATAAAACTTGATTGCTTATTCAGATATTAGCAACATAAAAATAACTCAAGAAAACAAAGTCTGAGATGAAGGATTTAAATCCATCAATTTACAGCGATGCCTCTTTTGAGTTTAAAACATTTAGCGCTGCATTAAACAATCTAAGGTGGATGATTAAGCAAAACAGCAGAAATTTTAATCAAACAAAGATTATTCTGCCATGTAAATTTATTGTCCTCCCACTGAAATAATCAAATCATAATGACAAATGAGAAGATATGACCTGCTCCTCCAACGTCTTCGTTCTTTATCATGATACACCCATTCAACAACCCCTATTGCCTGTTTCCAATGCCCACCATTTCCGAGCCCACGCAAAATCTTGAGCAACTGCTTTTCCATGAACTGCAATCCCGATAGCTTCATCATCCTCGAGAACTTCCAATCCTTCCATTCGATCTCCTTGGCACCTAACCTGAGTCCCACAAACAACCACAGGAACCTCAAAATCCAATCCAAGAGCAAGAAGTGGAATAATAACCGATCGAGAAGTTACACACATCTCCCTCACAACAGAACTATCCTTCCTTAGACTAACGATTCAAATTAACATGAAGAAAAGATTCAGACATACGAATTGCGAAAACAAACTCAAAAACCTTTTGACAAGAAAAGCAATAGTCTCATCCTCAGTCCTCGTCCTCCTCTTCATTGGGTCCCACTGGGACCTTTCACTCTCCAACCCAATCCCCTCCAACTCCATGTCATCGTCCAAAACCCACCGCAACTCCTCCCTACTCCTCTCCTCAAACATTTCACCCAGCTCCCTCAAACTCTCCTTCTTGAGCTTATTCCCGCCGGACCCTTCACTCCCGCCGGCAATCTCCCTCAACCTGACCCTCTCTATCCTCTCCCAAGGCACACCCACCATCGACCCTCCACCGCCCTCCTCGCTCCTCGCCCTCACGGCCTTGTTGAATTCTCTGTACTCTCGCCTCAACCTCCGGAAATCCTCCTCCTCGGCCTCCTCGGCCAGCCCTCGTTTCTGGGTCTCGGAAAGGGGCGGGCTCGGGGCCGGGTTGGCGAGGCGGTCTTGCCTGCGGTTGTGCTTCTGGATGGCTTTCTTGCGGATGTTGTGGACGATTCTGGGTGTGGGGAAAACTCCATGCTTTAGGAGCCTGCGCTTGATTTTCTCGGTGTCGGGTTGGAACCTGGGCGACGGGGGAGGTTGAGGGAAACCTGGTGAAGCTTCCATGGCGGGAGAAGGGCACTCGCGGCAGCTAAGAATGGAGGTGGCAATGGCTACGGTGTTTTTTTTGCGCGGAAGAGAAAGTTCACATTTTTATCGACCAAATCAAAAGGCTACGAGATAGAGTGAGGAAAGGAGTGAAGGAGACAAGTACGAGAAGTCTTCTTATGTGAGAATTAGACAAAGAACATCGCCCATTTTATGCCATGAAATATGAAAATTTGGAACTTTGGAACTTTGTGTAACTTTTGTAATTGGGATGTTGGCAACGAAAATCTCAGGACATTTATTGATCATACCTAAAGAGGAAATGTTTTCATTTTCAATACATTTTGAGAATGATAAGTTTTCATTATTTAGGTATTTAATAAATGCATCTAAAACACTTGTTAACGAAATTTTTTATGAATATTATTTTCTTTTTATAACCGTCTCAATCATAACAAATTGCGGGGATCAGTTCTGAGCCCATCTGATCCTATTCAAGAACCAGGGGGCGACCCGGTGGAACCGGTACCAAACAATTGCCTGGGGGCAATGTTAAGACTTCTCTTAGAAAAAAAGGACTTCTGTGCAATGGCAAATCTCTATCACCTTGCTCGTCCATTATGTTCAGTGTGCCTCAAGCCTCATGGAGGAAGATAAGTCTATTGGGATGGATGGGTCTGTGCATGCAAAGCTAACATAAATCGCTACTTCAGACGAAAACGCAACGCCCATGACGTTCATCTCCTCGAAAAGTCCAAGAAATGCAGACAAGAACCACCCGTTAAGCTTCATAGAGGAACAGAGAGGAAAAAGGACCCAAGAAGAGAGAGGAGAGCTTGCGGGGGGGAAAGATAAAGAGGGCCGACAAGAAGAGGCTGCGAAAAGCAGATTGATTTGGCAAATGGAAGATTCGAGGAGAGGAGGCGTGCATGTGAGGAGCTGCTCAGCTGCTTAATCGCGAAGCGAAAGAGAGCCGAGGTAAGAGAGGATAGGACTCAGAATGAGGAGGCTTGCAGCGCGAGGAGCTTGAGGAGGCGTGGAGGATTCTGGTGATTGATCAGATTTACATTTGAGTCTTAAGATATAAAAATAATAATAATGGGAATGGTCCGGTTCGGGCAATCCGAATCCCCTAGAACTGACAATTACACTAATATTTTTATGAATCAGCTAGTCCAGTTCGATTCAGATAGTTTCCAATTTGATCAATTAATCTTGCTCATTATTAATAACAAATTACCTAATTATTCTAGTCATTAATCATGTGAATCTCAAGTCCATGGAAAACTTAGCTCCTACAACTGAGTTTTTTCAGCTCAAATATTAAATTACAATATTAAAAAAATGATTGAGAAAATTCTGTGAAAACACTCATTCAATAGAACTAAATTGACACACAAGCACATTTTCCACTAATATAAAAGAAAAAAAACCACATATAGTGATGTCATGCTAATAATTACATGCGAACTACGCCGAAGAGAATGACTAATAAATTTGTGTCTTCCCCACCATGTCCCTCTGGATATTACAATGTGATTGTTGTCCTCTTATTCATATTGGGCAGATTTCTTTGGAGTCAATTTTGCAAAAACCATTCATGCCATGCGACAAACATTTTAAAGATTTTTGCAGACAAGTTGGACATATTGCCTTCCAAGAAAAGTTGGCTAGTATTAAAGTCGATTCCTATGATATTACATATGTCGGTGAGATCTATGAGTCACGAGTCATGGTGGAAAAAATCAAAAAATTATTGACCCTCTTCCAGCGTTTTGGAACGCCAATGTTGTCTTGGCCAACTCTATCAATGGTTTCGAAGTAGTCTATTCTCAAACACGTCTCCACCTCATTGTGACTGTGGTCCTCTTATTCATATTTGGCACACTTCTCTGGAGTCAATTTATGCAAAAACCATTCATGCCATATGACAACCATTTTGAAGATTTTTGCAAACAACCTAGACATATTGCCTTCCAAGAAAAGTTGGCTAGTATTAAAGTGGATTCCTATAGTATCATTTATGTTGGTGATATCTGTAAGTCACAAGTCATGATGGAAAAAATCGAAAAATCTGTGACTCTCCTCTTCCACCATTTCTTCTAGCATTTTGGAAAACGTTGTCTGGCCAACTCTATCGATGTGTTCAAAGAAGTCTATTCTCAAACACGTCTCCAACTCATTGGTAAATGAAGACAGAGACCTCACAGCCGCGGGGGTTCTTCATTTTGCGAAGCAGAGACTACATAGATTTCTGGGCACTACCTGATGAGGGGGATCATCTCCGTCCTGGGGCGGAACGGCAACTTGGAAAGTGATATGTGAGCGAAGTTGAGGATAATGAAAATTGAGAGGAAACGGACCAGTTTATATAATACCATATATAAAAGTGTAACGCATTAAGCTCACATAAATCTCTATGAAAAAAAATGCTTTTCTTGAGAAGACATATATGGAGAGGGACATCCATGTAGAATCGATACCATTTTCGATGATCTTTGGTGCATCTTTTGCACGCGTCACGCTCCCGCGGAGGCCATGGACGTGTAAGGTTTGAGAAGGGGAGGGATTAAGGAAAAAGAAAGCAGAAGAGAAACCAAAGAAGGAGAGAAAGAAAAGGCAAAAAGACAGGGTTACGTGTAGAGGAAAGAAAGGCATGCATCAATCAAGTCTAATTCGAGCAAAAGCAAAAGGGTGGTCAACCGATCCCTTCCCGTTCGCATGAGCCGTAAGTATAGCCTCAGGATTCGTTACTCTCCCATGGAGTCTCTCTCTCTCTCTCTCTCTCTTTCATGCGTTTCTTGCTTCGTCTGAACAAAAATGAATATTCCTCCAAAGCCATGGCAACAAGCTATTCTTACCTTGGTGAGGAAGTCGAACCCATCATCTCCCTCCCTGTCTCTCTCGTTAAAGCTGAAAGATCATGACTAGTGCTCAATCTCATTCATATAGCACAGGCTCTTTTTGACCGGTGGAGAGAAAATACGTATCAGAGGGCTCGCCTGTTATATATGCAATAAGTCCATGTCAAAAGGCAATGGGGTTCTGGTGCCTTTCGTCCTCTTCTTGGTCTCAACATCCGTGCTTCCGGCGAAGTCACTAGCATCTGAATCCCCCAAAACTGGAGAAAGAAGCGACTGCAGGCGGCCTGATCCTTCTCGCCACTTCAAGTGTTACCATGGAGGCTACGATCTTTGGAACAAGCACTATTGGGCCGTAAGTTTCAGCATGATCAGGCTATTCGAAATCTATTTGTTCGTGCTACTCCTGGTGTCGGGAGGCTGTGGCTTAAATAAATCGCGCATGTATGATTGGAACAAACATGCAGATGCATCGGTTTCAAGGTTTTGAAATTTCATGTCAAGTAAATCTTGTGACCATTCTCTACTCTGTAGAGCACAGCATAAAGAGAAAATTGAAGATTTAAAAACTGACTAGGTTTACTGCATTGCGTTTGTTAACGCTGTGAACATTTAGTTTGCCTTATATCATCTCATATGAAATGAAATGAAAAATTGTAAGGTGAAATTGAAAAAGTGGGGATTGACTGTGTTTTGCTCATCTTTCAGTCTGCGGCATTTACAGGAGTTCACGGATACGTGATTGCTGGGGCATGGATGTTGAGTGGACTAGGCTTTGGAATCTTCATACTTCTGAAGAGCGCGAGCACAAGTTCGACAGACCCATCGAATCTCCAGAGAGTCATAGTAATCTCGCTTGTGCTCTCGCTCATCCTTCTTGCCATGTAAATGCCCTCTCTGTTCAGTATTTTTTTCTCACGTTTTAGTCTTGCCACGATTTGATCAAGACAGAACTACATTTGATTCTATCTGGTACCAACCACTCGATTAAATGGATTAGGCAAGTGTAGCTTCAAGCTGTATTCTGATCTAATAAACTAAAGTCGAGTAAATCCATCGTAAAGTGTACTCAGACAAGCAAATTATAGCCAGGACTTGATTCATCTGATGTTATGTGCGTATTCTCTTGAAGAGTGGCCAGTGGTTGCATCCTTGCGGCAAATCAGAGGTCCCACCACAGAATGAGGAGGCTGAAAGAAACCATTCTCAAAGCGGGCGAAGATGCTCGCCGAACAATTCGAAGAATCATTGCGACAATGACGGAAATGGAATACGTATTGCTTCCCTATGAACCCATCGTGGCTTCCCGGTTGAATTTGACCACTCATCAACTCAGAAAGGAGTCGAGGGTCATCCAACGCTTTGTCCAAACGAACGGCCATTCAATCAATCTGGCAATTCAAACTTCGTAAGCGTCTGTCATCTCTCCTCTACCATATGCTACTCATCTCAAGTCCAACGTCTTCTAACAGAGTAACAGAATCATATTTAGTGGAGTCGGTATAAGTTATTTGAAAATGAGAACTACTAAAATATTTATACGGGACATTAATGTGAAAAGAATGAACTTTCATATGCCTGCTTCGCAATTTTTTGATTGAATGCCGTCTGTTTTTATTTCAATGTGCTTATAGGTACATTGCACACATCATGATCGTAGCAGTCAACTTGGTTCTGCTAACTGGGGCGATCGGTATGCTTTCTTTCTTGATTCTATTCTTCCTCATGATTTTGGCTTTCTTGTTGGGCTAATGAAGTTGGTGCTTCCTTTTGGCACAGTTCTTCTTCTACTCCACTGGCATCCAGGACTCGTCATGTAAGTTCATGTGCAAATTTCATTAGCTACATATGGTTGTTTACATGTAATCAATCGTCTCTCATTTGACTTTTCGCTTTCGTTTTCAGGATAATTCTCTTTTGCTGGATCTTAACAACTCTTTGCTGGGTTATCACCGGCTTCGATTTCTTTCTCCTTACGTGAGTAAACAGATGTTTTGCTTTTGCTAATGGTCCCTTGAGCTTAAGATCTTAACTTCTTTTGGTTATTAGTAAGTTCCATTTTGTCTCAGCTTTCCTAATCTTGTCATTATTTACAAGGAGTTAGCCTTTTGCCTTTTTCTTCGTGAAGTCAATCCTTAACTCTCTTGCTTTTGTGGTAATTCCATGGCGTTTCCATGCAAGTGTTGAACAAACACACGAATGCTCAAGAAATTTTCTTTTTTCATTTGACTGAAGTTTTGCAGAGGATACTTGCTCAGCGTTTAAAGATTATATACAGAATCCCAAAAACAACAGTCTTGTTACAATCCTACCATGTATGGACTCATCATACTCGGATCAACTCATGACAGAGATCGGCTCCACCGTTCACAACTTCTTCACCCAGGTACTTACTAGATCAATTTGAAAGCAGGGAGATGCTTCGAATGTCCGAATGTTATTTTGACCGTTAGTCTTTTCTCTTGTGATGCAGTTGAATGCCAAGACAAGCCTGTTATATCGGTCCTTAGGAATAAGTGAGCTAGGTGACGAGTTGCCTGGAGTCATGAAGATATGTGAACCTTTTTCCGGACCTCCTGACTACAGCTACATTCCCAGAAACTGCTCAAAGGCTGAGATACCGATCAGCAACTTGCCGAACGTAAGGACAGTAGCTGGTTTATTGTCGACAACATGTCAAAAGCATTCGACAACTCTCAATAAACCCCATCACTCGTCATACTTTATGAGTACAATGCACATGTGCTTTTCAGTAGGATCTGTGCTAGTCTTTGTTAAAGTTTGATAAATCAAGTAGTGATTGAACTTGACTTCTGCAGCAGACATAACACACAAAAACTTAATTGTCCTGTCAATCCAGGTCCTTGCGCAGTTCACATGCTATCGGGGAAACTCGCCAGGGAAATGCAAGAGCGAAGGGAAGTTCCTGTCGCAGTCCGCCTACTACATGGCCTGGGCATACAGTAGGTCCATCCAGGATCTGATCAACATATATCCTGATCTCAAGGGCCTATCAGAGTGCTCTTTTGTGAAGGGCAGGTTTGAGGAGGTTGTGTTGCACCAGTGCAGGCCATTGAGGGCCTCCATACATTGGTTATGGTCATCAATGCTTGCCCTGTCAATTGTGATGGTGCTTTTGGTGTTGGCATGGGTGTTCAAGGCATGGCAGGATAGGCGAAGAGCCTTCCCTAGGCGTTCTATTTTTCCCAATTCCTAGATAAAGGTGACCGATAAGTGGGTTTGAACTGTTCCGACCCCTTAAGTCGGGCCTAATTTGTTGTCCAAACCCACTCGTAACAGAAATAATTCGGACAAAATTGTTGGACTAGGATGGGCCGGCTTCGCAACTGAATGGCCGAGCCCAAGACCACTCAAACACGCCCGTCTAGTGCGGCCCATGACTTGTCAAGCCCATAATCAAGTCTACAAGCAGTAAGGATTCATAGAAATAGAGGACGAGGACAAAACATGACACAACCCACCCTTTTTTCCTCATTTTTTGTGGAATTTTCTTTGTTTACCAGTGGTGACTGCAAGCTGTACATACCATGGAGAATAACTCATGCATCACATTTATCAAGAGAAGAGAAATGTATATACAATTCAAATCATGCAATATACTTCTTTTCCATTGGCTCTAGTTCTCTGTCTATTATAAGTTGTATGATCTCAGCATAAAATCTTCTACATGTGGATTTGTTGGCATTTAATTAGCAATGGTGGAAACATGGAACGTGGTTAAGTACTTAAATAAGCTAAATGCCATCACTATCAATAAGGTTTTGGCTTCTCGATGGGTTTGACAAGGATTTTTTTAGTACTTTTCTAAGAAACCCCTTCTCAATCTTCTCTCTCTCTTTTTGAACAACTAAAGAAAAGTGAGAACTAAGCTCACAGTACTACTATTGTCTTGTCTTATATAGAATCCACGTGATGTTGCTATACCAAAATCATGCCCTTGATCCATCCCAATTCTATTACAAGTCAAAAAAGGTGGGTCATCATGTACGCGTATGGTCTATAATCTTTTCTAGAGAGCAGCCGAGTTCATCTTGAGTCCAGCAGACTCTTTGTGGGTCGAAGAGAGTTCATCTAAATCCCATTTTGTTCAGTCAAATTCTTGATCCAATTATCTTTATTTATCAACGCTTTATAACATAGATTACAGAAAACGCGTGAGTGGAATCTTGCCCGATACACATGGACGGAACGAATTGTGTGTACTCATGGGGATTGATAAAGTCACAAGATTCGAATACCCATATTATCAAAAGAGGGAAAAAGAAATCATGCACTTCAACACATATGAGACGGCAAATATAAAAATGGAGTGATCCAACCTGTAAAGAGATGATAAAACTAGCCCTTCATTACAACAAAAGTAAATAATACAATAAGTGGGTCATATTAATAATACTTAGTATATTAATTTTATAATTCGACTTTAAAATTCTCAGCATTATTCTTAAAAATTAAGGACGGAGAAATTATATACAAATGTGTGTGTGTTTGTGCCCAGGTGCTCCTAATGCCAAATTAGGAAAGATGAAAAATAAGACAAATGACAAAAAACAAAAAATAAGGGAAGACAAGCATCCGTAATTAATGCCAGAACATTTCACACTCTCCCATCTCTTTAGCAGATGCACCTCCCTTCCAACAAGACCACCTCCTCCTCCTCCTCCTCCATGCCCCGAGCTCGACGCAGACTGTAATAATCACCCGACGAAGACTTTCGGTGGCGCGTCCCATCCTCCAACGACCGCCCCCTCTCCCTCTCCCTCTCCCTCTCTCACTCTTCCTTCGCTTCGTCTCGTTCTTAAGCGATCTTTCTCCTTTCTGCATCGGTTGCATCTTGGCCAGCTTCTGAAACCTCTGCAGGGTCCTCAAGAACTCGATCGGATTCAGCGTTTCCGGCGTGATTCGGCCGCTCCATGACCACCGGAGTGGAAAGCGAGCCGGCATGAAACGACCCATGTCGAATTTCGGGTCGCAGGTGATGCGGGTGTTTTCGGGTATGGAGCTTTTGACTTGGGTTTCCGTTCTTGGGTCCTTTCGTTTTGACTGTGGTCAGTGATGGAATCTGCATCGTCTTTTTTTTATTATTTTTTTTCTTTTTTATTTGGTTGTGGGATGAGATTGGTGTTTTAACTTTGATTCGTGAGACACTCGTCCTGGCAGGATGCAAATTTGTGGAATTCTTGAACGACCTGGTACTTGTTTCTTGGTCCGTTGAGCAGGGTTTTGTTGGTTTCTGATTCAGAGTTTCAAGGCTGAGGCGTTCTTTGAATTGGTTTGTGTCCAGGAGATGCTGTTTGAATTTGACTGTGTGGCTATGCTGGTTAAGTTTTGTTTAGAATCGGAATGACCTCGGTCTTTTGGAAAAATTGATGATGAGCTTCTTTGATATTCACATTTTCATTTCGAGCTTCTCTGTACTGGCGTATCCAATTATCAGTATGAATCGTTTATATATGCATACATCGTTGTGAACTACTAATTTAAATTCTATATCTCACTTATAATCCCGAAAACACAAGTGTAAAGTTGATTTGAGTATCCCGTTCCCCATTCTGTTAGTTTAGCGTATGAAGTAGGTTTAGAACCGTTGTCTTTTCACTCTCATCTGTTAGAAATCTCATTCGTGGAGGAACTATTCTAACGAATCAGTTTTGACTTGATGTATGATTTGTCAATTTGCTGTATTTCCATAGATTTCCTTTTTACGCTTTTCATTTGCAGCATTATTTGGAGATAAGACAGAAGAGAAAATGGGGATGAGGAACAAATACCGGAAACCAACTACTTTGCATTCCAATGCAGGAAGCAGATGTTCTGCCTTCGCTATAGTATGGAGCTTCATGGGCTGTCTTGTTCTGCTTCATCTGATCTCAGTATGTCGTCAAAAAGATGCCGCAAACGAAGGGAACCATTTGCAAACAAGTAACCGTCCTGTATATCTTGAACTTGAGACGGTTGAGGAGGACAATTTTCAAATTCCTCAGCCTAAAGGGAAGCGTTCATCACATGCCCCTAAGAACAAAAGTAGAAATAGGAAAACTCACCCTATAGTTGATGAGTTTCTTGATAAGAAATCCCAAATTAGGCATGTCTTTTTCCCAGACAAGAGAACTGCAATTGATCCAATGAATAGTGCAGGAAATGACAGTTCTTACTACTTTCCGGGTAGAGTCTGGTTAGATACTGAGGGAAATCCCATTCAGGCTCATGGTGGTGGGATCCTGTATGATGAGAGATCAGGGACATATTACTGGTACGGAGAGTATAAGGATGGGCCTACATTTCATGCCCACAAAAAAGGAGCAGCAAGGGTAAGTTCCAGGATCTTGAACTGATAGCTAGTTTCTGTACTTGTAATTATTGCTATTGTTAGCCAATCATCCTTGAGGCACTGAGTTGGGTGTTTGATTCATGAAAATTAGAATGATTGGTGGGTAATTCCTCATAGCTTAATAAGAGTGCTTCCCTTTTCTATTAGTCGGTCTTTTTTATGCTAACTCCATGCATCCTCTGAGTGGCTTTTCTTCTTAATTCATGATAAGCCACATCCTATTTCTGTTGTATGGCGTGTTTGCTTGTCTTGAAGTGTTAGTGTCTTTTTCACTCCCCTGGAAAAGAAGTGATGCTGAAGGATATGAACTCTGGGGAGATGAGAACACTGTTGGAAATGGAACACGTTGCCATTGTTACCCATGATTCTTGACAAAACATGTTCTGATAGAAGAGTCAGAGCCATCTGTTGACATAGAGTTCTTTAGGGGCCCTGTTTGTTTACCATAAAAATAAGCAAAAAGTTTTTTTTTTTTTATTCTTTTTTGCTCTGCCACCAAGATTTAAAATTTTATTTTAGTTTCAGAAAATTATTAAGAAATTATAGGTAAGTCTTTATATACTGTGATTAAGTAAAAAATCAATATGCACATGCTATAATTTACATAACTAAAAAACAAAAAGTAAAATGTCAATCTTAGACAACTTGGTGTCTTTGCTCTATTCACGGTTTTCCTTGAGACTCTGAATGCACATGCAGAAGATGTCTCGTTTAACAGATGTAATACCCTGCACATGTCAAGACCTTTCATCAGTGTCATATGTACAGAAGTTGCTGGTCAACTGCAATAAGTTTAATTTATATATGCCAGCCTTTTGGACAGCTTGCCAGTTATCATTTTTATGGCACAACTATGCCTATTTCCTCATGGTCATTTGACTTTTGTGCTACTTTCTTACGGTGATTGTCACTTAAAGATATCAATCAGGTTCTTTTCTTTATAATGGTTTTCATAGGGTCCTTTACTTTCTTCTTTTCTTTCTTTTCCCCCACTTTTTTTTTCTTGTTAAAAAAAATGATGGAAAGCATGGTAGCATTCAAGATTGAACATAGATAAAGCGCTGCATTGTCAACTTTTAGTCAATATTTGCAGGAAAAATGTTGAAGACTTGAGTAATCTCACTTGAAATCATTTAAATAGTAAAGTGACATAATCAAAAGCATTTTTGAAGTAAAATGATCTTTTCAAATGTAGCCTTAAGGTTGGATTACTACCTTGGTCCTTGATAATTCATCCACCCAATTTTTCTTTGAGAGAGTATGTGGCATTTCATTTCTGTTGGTGGGACGTTGGAATTTGGTAATATGATGTCTGTTGGTGAATTCTCACGTGTTATTGTCGAAATAAACCACTAGATTTCAGACATTGCAGTTTCTTGAGTATTTGTCATCTCTTAAACAATTTTTGGTCACACATCAACTCTGCCATGACTTATTATTCTTCATGAACAGGAGATGGAAGTCCCAATTCTGGTGATGTATGGTTGAGTCAATATTTTTCTAAATCTGCATTTTTTGAAATTCTTTATTCTCTCTTTTTTGAACACGACTTTGACAGAGGAGCGATTTTCTTGTGTTACGGTAGCTTGTTGTGCATGTGCACTAATGTATTTCAAAGATAAGTGCTTCTGCTGGAAATGGAATGCCGAAGGATAGCCTGACCACAGTTGTTGGGTTCTCCATATTCTTTATCAGTGAAAGTGATGATTTCACCTTTATAAGGATCTATTTGTTCCTCTCACACTTCAAAGCAGCCTTAAATTGCACTTTTTGGTTGATGAGCGATACATATCAAACATGTGGTTGAACATCCGTGTTACTTTCCTTGATATTTTGCTTTAAAAGCTCATATCCATTATACGAAGTACCAATGTCCTATTGTGCCATGTAATTATTTTGTTTGGTGTTCAGTGTGCTCCTGCTAGATAATTGTAGAAAGTTTAACTTAGGTCTTGACTTTGGTTTAAATTCAGGTCGATGTGATGGGAGTCGGATGTTACTCATCCAAGGACTTATGGACATGGACAAATGAAGGGATTGTTCTGGCAGCTACAGAAACAAATGAGACCCACGATCTTCACAAGTCCAAAGTCCTCGAAAGGCCGAAGGTGATTTACAATGAGAAGACTGGGAAGTATGTGATGTGGATGCACATTGACAATGCTAACTACACCAAGGCTGCTGTGGGTATTGCCACAAGTGACTACCCTACTGGCCCCTTCAATTATCTCTATAGCAAACGGCCCCATGGGTTTGATAGTAGGGACATGACCATATTCAAAGATGATGATGGCATAGCTTATGTCATGTATTCCTCAGAAAATAATAGCGTTCTACATGTCGGACCCCTCACCGAGGATTATCTCGATGTGGTCAATGACATGAGAAGGATACTTGTGGGACAGCATCGGGAAGCTCCGGCATTGTTTAAGCACGAAGGGACTTATTACATGATCACGTCTGGGTGCACCGGTTGGGCTCCAAATGAGGCAATGGCCCATGCGGCGGAATCAATTATGGGACCTTGGGAGACCATCGGGAATCCATGCATAGGCGGGAACAAAATGTTTCAGCTCACCACATTTTTAGCTCAAAGTACATTTGTCATTCCAATGCCCAGTCAACCGGTGCTTTCATCTTCATGGCAGATAGGTGGAATCCAGCTGACTTGAGGGACTCTAGGTACGTATGGCTTCCTTTGCTTGTCGGGGGTCCTGTGGATGGACCCCTTGAGTACAGTTTTGGGTTTCCTTTATGGGCGAGGGTGTCGATCTATTGGCATAAGAAGTGGAGGCTTCCTAATGGGTCAAGTCCGTCAATGAAGTAATGGTGTTTTTCACGAGGAAAAAATAAAGGATCTGTGTATATCATCTATCTTCTTGATCATTCTTTCATTGGCTTACATATCTTTGTGGCTAGAGGCGAGAGCAGTTTCTGGTTCGGAGTTGATGATGGTAACGTGCTGAGCGGACAGCATTGCTGGTGTATTTTCTTCTTTTTATACGTTCAGGCGATGTGCATATTCACCGAGTATATCTTTATAGATGAATGTTGTTTTTCCACGTATTTTTTAAGTAGTTAAGCAGGCAACTCAGTGAAGTTCTGAATGGTTGGCTTTACTTGTTTTTCCTTCTTCCATTGGCCCTTTTTTAAAACATAGATATCCTAGAAGGAGTTGGAGTACTGTGACTCATGTTCTACGGACCAAATTAGTGTGTGAATGGTGATATTGATGCGACGTGGTTTGGTATCTAAAGATGTCTTAGCGTCGCTCGTGGCAAACAAGGAGAAGAAATGGTTTCAGTTTCAATTTTTCTGCTTTTGCTTGGACAGGTTCAGTTCATGAAAAGCGTCTGGTTTTGTTATTGTGAGCGGTACTACGATGTTAGCTTCTGTTGGTTTAGTGACTCAAATTAACATTGATACTAAGTCATTAGAAGGTATAAAGATCTTAGAATATATTGGACTAATTACCGGATACCCTAAGTGCCTAAGAGAAATATAAAATGCGTGTAAAATCCATATCGGATCATATTAACTGGTCATGTTTTGTTATATTTTTCCAACTATGTGCTTCGAAATTCTCTCATTCAATCAATGGTTTGAGATATGATATGCTTATCATCGTACTTCCATCGCCTATCATTGTAGTGTATACCGGCACACGCGAGACTTAGTCCATTCATCAAAATCGGGACATAACACTACGAAGAACACTGATAACATTCGAGTGGCAATGCTTCGCTATGACATTTAATTCAGTCGAGTTCTAATCTACAACACTAAAAACAACGTGTGGCCTGAAACCCAGCTTTTCGAAAATATCATGGGATATATCTTTATCTCAAGATAAAGAGGCTTTTCTTCTTACGTGGTGCCACCACCATCAACATAGTCAATATTTAAGAAAAATTATTAGTACATTGGAGCAATCATCCTCATATATAATATAAGTCATAAACGAGTACCATAATAATACACTCAAAATCAATTTTTTCATTCCATTCCCATTCCTTCCGGTCCCATCACAAGCTTTGGTGCCGAAGTTTCGGATAAAGCTTCTTCCCTACTCATCATCGTCGTCGTCGTCGTCGTCGAGAGAGAGAGAGAGGAGGAAGCAACGTGGAAGCGACGGCCCTTCCTACCAGTGCAAGACTCCAATCTCCTTCTGTCTTCTTCTCACTTGTTAGGCCTTTACTTTGCTTGGAAGCTGGGGCTACGAAAGCTCGCCCCTCCCGACACTCTGCTCTCAAGAAGGATAGCTAGCTAGACCGCCCACTTTCTTCTTCTTCCTTCTCCTACGGAGGGGCTCGGCAGGGAAAGCGGGAATGGCGGTGATGATCGCGGTGGTCGTGGAGGGGTTTGGGACGCTGGCAAGGGCCATATGGGGGCTGCAGGACCGGCGGCTCCCGGCGACACTCGAGGTGGTGAGCTCAGCCGTGTCGTCGGTGGGCATGGCGTTCCTGCTCTGCTTCTTGTCCGGCGTCCACAGGCGCCGTAGAGGCGGTCTTGGCCTCGCATGGGATTGACTTATCTTCATCATCATCATCATCATCATCATCATCTTCTTCTCATCCATTCAACGCTCTTTCGTTCCCCTTACCCATTTTCCCATTTCGGATTTCCTTTTGTGCATGCATGGTCTTTTAAAGTCTCAGTCACTCGCTTCTCTACTGCGCTCTCTCTTTTTGTGTTTCCTGCAGTAATCACGGGCCTTTGTACATAGAGGAATCTGCTGAAATAAATTTGTGAAATGTCTGCATTCTATGTTTGCAGCTCCAACATCATTTCGTTTCGCATGACCTGCATGAGCAGATGAACTAACTTCGTCACTTCTGGCTTTTGCATCATCCTCAAGATCCACTTTTTTCCATACATCCCGCAAGTTTCAAGGTTACCCATCATCATCCATGAGCAGACAAAGCGATGTCTGGTCTGCTGAACCAAGCAGAACGACAATAACCAAAGTACGTAAATGAAGGAAGAAGATAATGCCTTGTCGAAATTCCAAGAAGCCATTTAGGCTTTTGCTTTTGGAGGTAATTGGGGGGGGGGGGGGGGACCGAAGATCTTGTCATGAGAGCCCTGCCTAACCCTGTTCCCCCCTGGACATGATTGCAACTCCTCCATGAGTGACCCCAAAGCTCGATTGACCTGTCGACCAATAGCTGCTGCATTGTCTGAATCTTTAATCATGTCATCCTCGCCGTCACGTTAGCTCAATCGATCTGGTGTTTCCGTCTTGGCAAATGCGTGCACCCATTGTCGGTTCTTTCGGTATGGCGGTATTTGGGGACACTCGGTTGATTAGTAAGAACGTCTTGACCGTATACTCCGAACATGGGCAAATTCTAAGCTCGCATGAGCTATTCTACGGATTTGAGACATCTCACTGTTCATTTCCAAAGAAGCAAATTGAACCCTACTAGAAATTAGTATCTTTGCATTTGGAAATTACAAGAAATTGATTTTGTAAGAATCATATTAAAATTATGCTCATTATGATATATTTATGCCTGTCCAAAAACCCCAATCCGTTTTCACAATGGCACATTTATTTCAAAAAAATTCTTTTCTATGAAAAACTTGAAACTCGTATATGTGTGACACATTTACATTCTATTAAATTTTAGTTAATAAGCACCATTAAAAATCTTATATGGCTGCATATATGAATGACGAAAGGCAAACGGTATTGAAGTGACGTTTATGTGAAACTCATTGTGTTTTTCTCCTTTTTCCTTTCTTTCATCCTCCTTCATCCTCTTCCTTGGTTTGCACCTAGCCGGCATGTCTGCTGTTGCCAACCTTAGAATCGCCATCGCCAACATCGGTTTCTCTTTGGCCATGCTCGACTACATCTGTAATGGATGGTCAGTTAACTCTTTACTTTCATTCGAGACCATTCTGATCAAACTGCCAATGACCTTGGAACCTAATTTTTGGTCTGGGGTAACAAAGGGGGACTAGACTACTATTTGCCTTTTCCTATGAATGCTTCTGTCTTTTTCTTCCGAGAAACCCTTACATTCCATCTAATTTTGACGTTCCTAACTAAGTTGAGCATCTAAGGTCCTTTTGCATCGGGGAGCACCGAGTTTTACCTTAGACATGGATGAGGATTTTACTCCGGTTGATCTGGATGTGAACCGGCTTCGATTGATTGATTTTCTTCCCGTGATGGACCTCCTGAACCAGCTTAGAATTTGCTTGGTCTCATGGGACTTCGGCTCCAATGGGATCACAACAAGTGGCACTAGAAGCCACGTCAAGACCGCCTTTTACAGTTCACGTAGGCAGTCACATAAAACTTTTAATGGTATTCATTGATGGAATCTTGACGGAGAGCAAATGCATATGTTGGTATAAGGTTTTTGGTGTTGCAAAATATATTCGGGATAAATGTATTATAATAGATATAGTTTTGAGTTTCTGATGGTTTTTTTTTTCCAATAAATTATGAAAACCTTATGTGTTTGGCAAAAGTCAAAAATAAAAGACAATCCAATAGTATAACCTATGCCACTAATACCAATAGAATCCAAAGAGACTACCATCAGATACCATCGAGGAAGAAATTTTCAGGATGTATTCTCTACTCAAAACAAATTGTGCACAATTTTGTGACACGACCAATGGAATATCGACAAAGGCGAGTTACAGTATTGTGGTTCTACCGCAATGAAGGATTTTAGGATAAAAATGGTCTTGAAATGAAAGTAATTTTTTGCCCTCAGATGAACCACCTTTTGCAAACCCACCACCATCAGCCATAGAATATCACATGAAAGAAGATAAGAAAGAGCAGCCTCCATTTGTCTCACGATAAATAAATAAATAAAAATAATTTTTTTAAAAATGATCGTTTGTATAACTTATAACAATGAATTAACCAAAAAACATATTTACTATCCACAAATATATTTAGATATAAAATTGTTATTAATATTGACAATACTTTTTATTAATTAATTATTTCGATTGATAAGAGTGATTAGTTTTAAGAAAATGTTCTCCAAAAATCATGCTAATGAAGTCTTAAATTCCTACATCAGGAGGATCCTCCGAGTATGGCATCAAGAAGTTTGTTAACAGCGCCCGATCGGGTGGTGGTGTCCGGTAAATCAAGCTGCCGAAGTAACATGTGTCCTAGATCCATAAAATAACATACACCAAAACACACTTCCAAATACTAGTAAACATGACAAAGCATTCTTCCACAATTAAATTAATAACATATAGAAAGAAGCAATAAAGACAATTATTTTTTAGTATTAATACATTCCCTATAAAATGCAACCAGCCCCAGATCAAACGTTCCATTTTTATTTATTGCAGCCTAAACTTTTATAAGCTACGCAACAATGAACAACTTAATAAATTAATCAACACAATATCTACGAACGGAACGAATCCCCACTGGAAACGAGGAGTTTCCTTAATGTGAGAGGCTTGGTCGCCAGTTTCAGGCAGCACAAATGGTTATAGGAGCAGAAGGCTTCAGACGAGAGAAACCGAGGGCCACTTCACCGCGTTAGGCCCTGAGGTACCCTTTCTCCTCCAGGAAGCCGATGACTTCCTCAGCCATCTCACAAGGGGAAGCACATTTGGATCCATTCTGCTGCAACACTATCTGCAACATGCACAGTTTCTTTCAGTTTCTTGTGTTGTGACTTAGCGTCAAAGAAGACACAGAAAATGTTTTCTTTTTTCTTTTTAAGCTATTGCCAAGATCGAACCCAAACATCAGAACCGACGCTCCAACCCCACCCTCTGTTGACCACAAGGCCAACCCACCTAGGTTCCACAGAGGATTTAGTCCTGAAAGAATATAGGAATAGCTTAAAGTCGAAGGAGATCTATTCACTGCCCCAACTAGCTATACATTGAAGCTTGTATTCCAAACTTGTTCCCTCGGTCTGACTGCCCCACGGATACACCTAATGGCAATAACTGCATGGGTCCGAACACAAAGAAAGGGACATATGCAGCCTCATTTAACTTCCCCAATTTTAGCTTCCAAGTATACCTCTCTAGTTCATCCTACCATCAAATGCATTTTGAAATTTAAACAAGACTTACCTCACAATCAAGTGGAGGCTCGTATGGATCATCAATTCCTGTAAAACCTGCAAAATTATAAACCAGAAACCACTAATTACAATCCACTAGCAGGCACAGAAAATGACACTGGTGATTGATTACTAATTTAAGCTTTGTGCACTATTCAGAAAACAACGTAACTGAGCATAAGATAAAATGTCGATGATCAACTTCAGTGTCATCCCAACGATGCCTGATAATCATCACAAGAACTCAAGATACTACGAAATTCAGTCCTGGCGATCTGCTTCTGCTCAGGTTTGAGCACTTCTCGCTCAGAGTTCTCTTGTTTACTTTTTTTTCTTTTAATAATATTTCACCAACACCTTCACCTTCTTTTTCATCAAGCTTATATCAGTTGTCATCAATCAAAAAGCATTTGAAGGGAAAGTATGTTTTAATACAGAAACCAAGATAGTTTATCCACTTTTTTCTTTTACCACCTTCAATAATGCAAGAAATAAACACATTAGATATCTGTCTTCATTGCATTCAACAACTCCAGTAAGGATGACTTTGATTCAAATAAATCAAAGAAAAAACATTCGAAGACAAAAGAGCTAAATCATGAAGTATCAAAGTAGCTTTCCTGTGTCCAAAGAAGAATTAAAAGATGCCATGTCATCTCAAATATTTCTAGTATTATTACCAGAATATAGAAAGAATGTGAAAGAAGGACATCAAGCACTGAGAAGAAACTCTGTAATCACACTCCTGCACAGATACCTTTAATTTTTCCGGCTCGTGCCAGCTTGTACAAACCCTTGGGATCCCTTGCCTCACAAACTTGGAGTGGCACGTCCATGAAGACCTGCCAGATGTGAGCTTTGCTGGTCATTTTTTTCCTCACATAAAAAGAACCAATTATCTGGCTCTGGAATCAGCTTTCCTTGTTCTCCCAAGTTATAATATGTCAGGCATAGACCAAAACTGTCAAGGACCACCTACCTCAATGAAATCACCTCCTGGCAACATGGCACGGCATGCTGACCTATCTTTTCTATATGGGGATATCAAACTAGCAATGCAAATCAACCCTGAATCTGCAAAGAGCTTGGCTACTTCGCCTGAAAATCACATATTTATGAAGTTCAATGGACTAAAAAAGACGAACTTGGTCACTACAAGGAAAAACTCAGATCCATACATTAGACACTTAATTAAATGCTCACCAATCCTTCGAATGTTTTCCACACGATCTTCTGCCCTAAAACTCAGATCACTGTTCAAACCATGACGAACATTGTCACCATCGAGGATATAGGTCAGCTTTCCTCTTGAATGCAAGCCCCGACTTAAAGCACAAGCTAGTGTGCTCTTCCCTGTTAAATTCATATGTATATAAACACGTGAGAGAGAGAGAGAGAGAGAGAATGAAGATGGCGACAAAGTTGAAGTTGATAGTTAACTATTTAGGACTTTCAAGTGGTTTACAGAAATCACAGGAAGGAAAGGACCATTCATGTGGAATAAATGAAATGACCAATCATAGAATACAACGGTCAGAAAAGGGGAAAACATCGAAAAATTGCATCATGATCCAGATGCTTAATGCCGGAAAATTTACAGATATTGCCCCTACTTCCAAGAATGAGAAGCCTCTCTAGAGAAGTACATCATTAAAAATAGATCAAGCATCCAAACCCAAACATCCTGGCAAGCAATTCAAATAGACACTTAACAACGCCCACGAGAAACTTTAAAAGCACTATCCTTACCATTTCTTCATCCTTCTAGATATTGATGGTTTGACTAATAATTTGTAAAATCAATTGAGAGTCAATTAACAGCATATTTTAGCCCATTGAAAAATTGCAAACATAACAGTCATGACCTTGGAGCTGGCTTAATCACCTATCCTCAAAAAGCACTAGCTTGGGTCCACACAAACTAACATAAAGTTCACCCAAAAGAACGTGCAAGAGATCTGTCCTATCCCACTAAGTAGGCATGAGGAAAAATACATGTTTATGCATGTTGGATAGTGATTGATATCAGCTAGCTGGTTAGAAGCATTAACTGAAACTAAAACAGAAAAAGATCAAAATGGAAGTTTTGTACTACAACAGACCACAATGAAACAAAGGATCTTTATAAAAAGATTCAACACTAAACATCTACCTCTATCATACTAAATGTCATCCATTAAATCACTCTCTCCATAAAAGACAAACAAAAACTATGAAAACCTATCTGCTAACTAAGAAGCCAATCCATTTGTTCAGTCGATCCCACCCTCTGCTTTTGGCACATTTTATGTATCAGTACCGTATGATACTAAAGCAAATTTTAGAATAGAAAGTATGGATTGATAGCCTCAACAAAACCTGCAATTACCAAGCTGGAACAATAAAAATCATCACAGGACCTGCAGATCCAGCTTGGTTTGTGCAAACTAATATTTGGGTCTGAAAATAGGTATGTTTCACAGCACAAGAATGAAAAAATTAGCATGAATTCTAAATTATCAAAGCTCATATACTAGCTCATAAAAATGGGTGAAGAAAAGGTTGCTCCACCACAAAAGATGCAAGTTTCCAAAAAGACAAACCTGAACCACTGAGCCCCGTGATCCATATGACACAGCCTTTTTGCTGAAGCAACTCCTGCCTCTCAAGTTTACCAACCGAACAACCGTGCCACTTGATGTTTGTTGAGTTTCCAACAGTAGATATCTGGTGGAGATTTTCACCTAGTTAGATAGTCAAAATGAGAATCTCACAGCTTATGCAGTCAAAAAGAGAAGTCAAGGGGCCAGGTTTTCAATAAGTACAAAGTTTACTCAAATTTCCAATCGTACAAAGTTTACTAAAATTTCCAATCAATTCAGATCGACAAGTTGATGGGATCTCGAGCTACAAATGCCTCTCTGCCCGGTAAAAGCAAATTCAAAAAACCAAACCAACAACATAATCATTACATCGGTCAACCACAACTGCAGAGAAGTCTCAGAAGAATGTAATTAGTCTCAAGATTCCTCGACACAAGGGTCCATCTAGGATGATTGACAGACATTCTACGATAATTGGAATAAAAGCAGGTATAAACAAGGTTCCTAGACTGTAAAGCGCAACGACGGGACACGCAAAATCTAAATCAACAGCAAAGGCATCTTTTTTTTCTTTCAAATAAAGCCGCAGCTAATGTGGAAGACCATTTAACTCGGTTTAGTCAGCAATTTCAACCAAACTTTCCACAGGAAGAAACATCCATCTACCTCTCACACCCCTCTCATTTCAACAATAAATCACCTGCCTATCAGCGAAAACGACATTCCATGACAAGATTCCGTACACCTGAAATCTCGAACGGCTTCGCCGATTTCGCGCCGACAACGTGCTAATTCACAAAACAACACGATCCTACTTCTCCTCGCGAGCGTCAATCAAGCTTCGTTTTTTTCACAGAGGCATCGCCATTTCCCACTCGGGGAGAGAAGAAAAAGAAATCAATTTCCGACGTCAAATTCCTCCACCACCACAAAAATCGAAATCCCCCGACCCCCCCAAATACCTTCGGAGCCGTCGGCTTTGCTGTTGACGTAAGCGGCCCTGCCCTGCTCCATCGCTCCGACCGGCGCCAAACGAGCCGACCTCCCGCCGAGACGGAGGACACGCGATCGCAGCTGCGGCCCGCGCGCGGCGCCCAGCCCCGAGCAGCCGACGAACCCTAGCTCCCCGTCCTTCGCCCGCCTCGACCGGAGCGCCCCGGAGGTCCCGTACACGCACGCGCCGGGCCCTCGAATCGCAGGCATCTCTGAGAGCCGCCGGACCCCAAAATCCGAACCGAAACCAAACGGAAACGGAAACGCAGCCGATCAGAAGACAGCCCGAACCGCAATCCAGCAAAGCCCAAGAACAAAAAATAGAAGAGAGAGAGAGAGAGATGGGGCGAATTTGAAGGGGGGAAGAGAGAGAGAGAGAGAGAGAGAGAGGGAGGGAATACGGACGGTCAGGGCAGGTCCGTGGGCCGGGCGCCACGGGAGGCGTTACTGGCTAAAGCAGGCACCCCCCGCAGCAGCCGCGCGCATATATAGACGCGGGCGCGCCATGGCCACGAGTAGCACGCGCCGCGAGCGAGATTCAGTTCATTGCTAGAGAGAGAAAGAGAGAGAGACAGGTGAGAATGTTTGGTGAGAGAGAGAGAGAGAGACTGACCATGTTGGAAGGAACTGGAGAGACGAGGCGGTGGACAGCGGGGGAGGAGGAGGATGGGAGAGAGAGAAGGGGAGTGACGAGGATGATGATGCGATGGCGATGGCGATGGGGGCAGCGCGGTGGATCCCATCCCGCCGGTTGGTACGGACGCTGCTGCAGGGGACGGCCCGGGCCTCATGAATATATCTTGAATCGGTAAAAATGGTGGGAAAGTGGAGTTTTTTTTTGGTCTCTTCCAAAACAACCCCCCTTAACAATAAGAAAAAATAAGAAAAGTAGGGAAGTAATGCTAGGGGGAAATGGCAATTTTAGGAAAAATCCCTGGACTTAATTGGTGGGATGAGGTTGCCACGGGGTGCCATCGAAATTTTATTGAAAGAATTTCCAATTAGGACTCTAGAGGGGATCTTTCTTTCCTTCCCAGAAAAGGGAATTGAAATGAATCTCTTTCCAGTTTTGGGCTTGCAGCAATTGGAGAATTTAGGTGAGAGCATGCATCTCGTGGTATTTTTCATCCGGAACTTTTAATCTTTAGATAGAAGATCCGTACTCTATCCTAGAAGGTGGCCAACGGCCATTGACGACAGCGGCAGCTTATCTATCTTCAAACTATCCAATACGGAGAGAATTCAAACTTATCCAATAGACTTGAGGGTGCCACCTAACATTAATTTCTACCTATCTTCTTGTAAGCCACAATAAAGGAAGGTCGTTTCTTTTGGTATTGTCAATGGAAACAGTAAGTCAATAGAAAGATACTATATCGAATCTTTTAGCTCAGCAAATCTCCAAGTGTGTCTGCAAGAATATCACGTCACGTTTGTGTATCAGATATCTGTGTATCATATAGGGTTTCTCACCTGTAGGATGGCCAAGGTGGCTTATAAGGTCGCCATGAGTGAGAAGAGTTGTGATTTTTCAATATAGGCATTCATCAATTATCCCAACATAATGCTCGACTACTTAGCCAAGCCCTTGTGAGGACTAGCATTTACCATTTCTTAAGAGTAAATTATCATTTAGCCCATAGTTGCAAACCTATTATTTATAACTACATTTGGGACTGAGAGAGTATTTGCTCATATGCTTGCCACGCGGCACTTAACTTTACCTCGATGATATCCACATAGCAAGCCATATGGCATGATTGTACCACATGGCCCATATTCATTCAACTAGCATTTGTAATTTATCGTCTTTAAATGCCTATTACCTATTAAATTTGAATTTATATTTAAGCATGGATAGAAAGAAGTATATTATTTTTAAGATAAAAGAACAAATATAAAATGATTTGAAATAAATTTCTACAATCTTTTCCAAACATTTATTTTTTTCTACTTATCTCATTGTTTTAAAATTTGAAAAAAGAAGAAAAGATGATAAAGTATTCTTACAGATCCTATGGATTAGAAAGTTTTCAAGACCTAAGAGCAGATGATAAGATTTAATGGCATCTACAGATGAAAAAGTCGTCCCTATTGAAGGCCAAAGAGAAAGGCTTTATATACATTTTACCAAATATTCAATATTCGCTAGTCTTTAACACAACTTTTCATGGTATCATCATTTGTCCATTCAATTGAAAATTTAATTAATATAATTTAAAGGATAACTTACATACATTTTACCAAATATTCAATATTCGCTAAATCTAACCATTAATAAGAAAGAAAGAAAATATTGCTAGTTGAATAAATATCAGATAGTTTTGTTTCCTTCTTTTGAAGTACTTCTTAGATATAGCTTATATCATTTGAAACATTTTTTTTCAGCTATAAATGGAATATAAAGAATTATTTTTGCCAAATATAGATATTATAAATAAATAAAAATCAGATTAAGCTGAAGGGCTTTAATTTAGTAGTCCATTATTCAACAATTAGTCAATTATAAACTTGAATTGACGTTTAACCAAGTGAAATTTGAAATCGATTGGATATTATGGATGTAAAATCTTAAATCAGCTAGTTTAAATAATCAAAAACTCCTTTCTCCACCTATGTATTTTATTTTGTCATCTCCGGCAGATGAAAAAAATACAGAAAGCCTGAGGAATTCCTGATGTGGGATTAGAATCCTCTTCAAGAGAAGAAAGAACAAGACGTTTTTATGGTTTGATACTATAATAAGAGATTATACTCCATTTATTGAATTTGATATGATTTAGTATACATGCTCTGATCTAAGTTTAGATTTGCAATTTTATTTGTATGCAAACCAATAAAGAAATTTTTATGAACATAGCGTGGACCATCTAACTAGCAGAATAATTATGATATTTCAATAGCTACGTTATTAGCAAGCAGCTTTTTCTATTGCACTTTGTATTCAAACCTATCAAAGCATTGACTACATTAATCTCTCCAGTGAAAATAGACCTTCAAATCTATCATTATACAAAGCCTCCAATTACAATCTCATAGGGTTGGTTTTTTTCTCTTTCTATTAGCAAACCCCCTCATCTAGGGGTGAGCATCAGTCTAAAGTTGACATTGGACCAACCCTAGACTGGCTCAACTCGATTTGTTCCGATTTAGTTCCTAAAAGATTGGATTGATCTTTGGTCCTAGGACCCTTGGACACTGTACTATCCGGGTTGATCATCAATCCCGAGAAGTTAAGGTTAGTCCAACCCGAATCAACCTTATACACACACACATATTATATGTAACATAATATATTATATGTTGTCATCTACTCTAAACCGTAATGCCTCTTTCTCTATACTTTTCGTAGTTTAGTTTGTCATATAAATTAGAAAGTAGAAAGAAACGTAGCCCTAATTTGACCCAAAAAAAAAACGAAAAGAAAAAAAAAATCTCTTCACTTGCCTCAACCTCACTCACCTGCCTTGGCCTCGCTCTCTTGCTCGCCTTGCTTAGCGCTCACCTTGTAGCTTGCCTCTCTTTACTCGCTTCACTCACCTTGTCACTCGCCTCAGTTCCCTAGCCTTGCATGTTCATATTTATGATTTGTTACTTTTAGCAAATATGAAATTTCTGTTGTTACCTCATCTTAAATTTTTATTTGATAGGAATTGGTGTTCATAGTTTGGTTGTTTAATGTTGCATTGTTAATTGATATGTACTTGGAAATAGTATATTTATCCTTTTAAGGAATACAAAAAATGAACCTAGAATCGGACCTTGGTCCCAGCTTAAAAGGGTTGATCCTTGGTCTCAAAAATTGGGGACCAACATTGTGTGAGTTGGTCCTTGGGTTAGGTGCTCTAGTTCAACTCGGACCATCTTTACCCTCAAGCATTTACTAGATTAATCTCTTCAATGAAATTAGACCTGCAAACCTACCATAATATAGAGCCTCCAGCTATAATCTGATAGGGTTGGTTCTTTTCTCTCTCTATCGGCAAACCCCCTTGTCTCCAAAAGACTCCGTCTTTTGAAGCTCTCTTGTAGGCTCTAAGCTTCAATTTCTAAAGTTGATAGCCTACTTAGTCTCTTATTTTCTTTTTCTTTACTTTAATTATCTTTTCTTTTCTTTCCTAATCTGTTTTGGGAGTTTATGTATGTGAATGAATTTTTGCAGCTAATCTTAGGTGAATGTTGAGGCCAGTTCGGTCATTCGTCTAGCCAACATCCACCAAAGAGAATGTTTGTGACGTGACTTCCCAACCTCTCTAAGATTAGGCCGCTCTCCTCTTCCAATTTAGATTTAGATCTATATTTGGGAAAATTACTCTCCCAATTTAGATTTAGGTCTAAATCAAGTATTTGATCAGTTTCATCATATTGATGTTGGTGTCTTCGCACAACGGTGGTGATGAGGACGTTAAATCTAGATGCGTACTGCAAGCCATGGCGATTGAAGTGGAGGATCTCGGTGTGTGCTCATCACAAAATCTATTTATTGGCAGCTAAATATTTATGGTGACAGATTTTTTTTTAGGGACAAGAGTGTACTTCTAGTTCCAAACTGTGTTTTATTATTTGCATTCTAGCATCTGGTTTATTTTATTATTATTTGGGATTTGTTAGGCTTAAAAGACTTCTATGTTCCTCTCAAATATTATTCTAAGAAATTAATGGAATCTTTTTTTCTGCCAAAAAGAAAAAACCTACCATAACGCAACGTGAGTGATCTTTGAATTTTTTTTTCAATGTTTAACGTACATTATTTTTATTTAATCAAAATCCAAACTTCCAAAAAGTCGCTCAATATAATCATTTCGTTTCACCCTACTAAGTTAGCATTTATTGGGCTAAAAGATTGATGTGGGCTGCCGCGTCATTTTTTCAAGTTATCAAATCATTTTGGATAAGTGCAGTAAAAGTCTTAAAAGTTGTCAAATTAGTAAATCGAGTCATTCCATTAACTCAATCAAACTTAATTAATGAAAAACACTTACTTGACTTTTTTATTATTATTTTTCTATATCTTATGTGGCAATGACATGGCTTGTCGCCTGGTTTCTCATCCCCATTTCTCCCTTTTTAAAATTTAGCTTATTTTAATTTAATTTAAATAAAATTAATATCAAAGATCATATTCGGACCAAAATGAAGGTTTTAGCCTTGTGTTTCATATTTTAGTCACATAGAAGAGAGAAAATATTCATAAAAACCCATGTTAGCATTTCCGTCAATCAAGTTAGATAGAATTAATGAAAGAACTCGTTTGCACTAATTTGACAAGTTTTAGGATTTGATTGCACTTTTTGTAAATTTTATAACTCGGTTATACTTCCTTAATAAGTTTTAGAACTTGCAATGCATTTATTCTAATTATTTTTCTCCTTTTTTTTTTTTGGGACCAAAATAATGAGAGGATCTAAAAGCACATATAAGCCAAGTGAACACGCATGTCCAATTTAATACGTCGAGTCAATAGAAATTATGGTCACATCAGCAAATACTTTTAGAATTTTAAATGGACAGATTAGAAATTGTAGCAAACTAAAGTAGCGGGGAGTGGGGTTCATGATTCCTTATATGGTCAGACTTTTTTAGTAGGGTAAATCGTGCTCTCCTTTTCAGCCTTCTCTTCCAATTTCATCTCCACTTCTTTCCCTGACGTCCCTCATTTTAGTGAAAAGTGATGTGAGCAGGGAGCGTGGAACCAGCCCCATTTTGGGACCATTTGTTGATAAGAAAGGTTGGACCTATTATTGTGCGACTACCTGCAATTACAGTACAGTTGGAAAGAGTGCAAACGTTGTCAACCAGATCAGAAGTTCTTCCAAAGAAAAAGTAAGTGGGGAGGGTTTTTGAGAACGACTAATGGGAGGGTGATGCTTCCGTATGCTGATAAGATGGTGTCTTTTGTATGTCCACAATAATAGAACAAATATAGTTTCAGACTTTTGCAATTCACAAGCATCTTCCCAGGCTACTAGTTATTGAGTGAATTTTTGAAAATTCTGGGATCTAATTACAAAAAATAAGGTTTAAGGATGGTATCTAACATCGAAAAACGTTCAAGGATCACTCATTCATTGTCCGTGATATATATCTAGTTGATCCGAAGGAAGCTTCCTAGGGAGTTGCCTCCGCCGGCACTGGACTCCATGCTCTTGTCCTTGAGTCCTATCGGTGTTTAGCCTTAACCAACGTGACATTAATATTTAGTTAAAGCCCTTAAACTGCCTTCATTAAAATTCCTATCAATGAACACGAGAACTTTACTATTAGAATAACCTTAAAGGTTTGTGTTAGATAGAGCTTTATCAGATAAACATATTTGTGCTTAGGGATCAATAGAATTAGAAGGTTTGATAACTAATCTTGTGAAAGTACAAAGTGCTTTCACCAACAATGTCGAATAGGCTCATAATGGAGAACTGGATTCCAAATCTATCTCATCGGCATAGTGTTCAAAAGTTTCAAGATATTTGTAACTCTAATGAGGGATATCTCAGAAAATTAAATTTATAAAATAACAAAGGCACGTTGCAAACATGGCTTCATTACTAAAACAAATTAATCGCAAAGTACAGGAAACGTGTCAAAAAAAGTCATAAATGTATTACATTTGTGCCAATTTAGTTTTAAATCTTTTATTGGTGTCAATTTAATTATAAACATTTTGACATAATGTCAATTCAGTTATTCCAAATAATTTTAGCTAGAAATTGTTAACGTGAACACCGCTAACCTGTGTGATACCTTTAGTGCTGATATGAACAATTTTTAATTCTATTTTTTTTTTATATTTAAAAAAAAATTCCTTATTTTTTTCTTTCATTTTTTTTTTGGCATTTCTTTTTCCATTATGTTGGCCGGCCATCGACCATGTAGGGCAAGCTGGCCTCACCTAGGCAAAAGTCCCCATCATTCACCACAAGTGAGGCCCGACCGAGTGAGGGCAATAGCTCACCTCCCTAGATCTAGCAAAGCTAGCCCTCGCCCAAGCTAAGATAGCCTCGGCATATTTTTGGCTAGGGGAGCCTTTGCTTGGCTAAGCCTTGCCTATGGTGGGCAACAACGACCCTTGCCCAAGCAAGGCCAACTCTTCTTGCCATGGCTGGTCATCGACCAAAGGATGAAGAAAGGCCAAAAAAAGAAAAAAAGAAAGAAAAGTAAAAATAAAAAATAAAGATTAAAAAAATATATATTAAAATACTATTAGAAATTATCCGTATTAGCGTCGATAATGCCACATAAACTACCCAACGTCCATGTCAGCAAAATCAAGGCAAAATTAATCGAAAAAATTGAATTGGCACTAAGTAAAAAAGCTTAAAACTAAATTGGCACAAGTGCAATAAATTTGTGACTTTTTTGACACTCTTTATGTGAGTTACAAATAGTATTTTTCCACTAAATTTTTGAAGGTCTTGCCATCAATGCTTTGAAAATGACAAAATATTTATGTATGAATCTTTATTCTGTATCTCTAGAGCAATCGCCAATAAGATTTTATTGTAGAAAAGGGCCATGGTCAGCATTAAATGAAATTACTCATGACGCTTGAATTTAATGCTCTTGGCGAGCTGACTCTCCCACTCAATGTAGTGGTTGGCGCCATTATTTAATGCAAGCCGCTTTCTCCATTAACCCCTCTCTAAACCCACTTTGTACACCAAAGCAAACCCAACCCCCACCTTCCTTTCTCTCCTCTCTAGCACACTGAAGTTTCTCTCTGTAGCTAGTACTTGTTAATGGACGCTCACTTGGACCATTGCAATAAGGTTAATGCTCCGAAGGAAGCAATCCACCAATAGTTAGCCCAATAGATCCCTTATCTTACATCTAGACGGTTGAGCTATTAATTTACTGCAACTTATTTTGAATGGTGTGATGCTGAAAGATGATTGAAAGTTAGGTTGATTATAGCTATGCCAACGTGCACTGCTGCTCTCTTTCCATGCAATAGTTAAGTATGCATTTTGTATGATCGAGGATTGATTGATGATGTGACCTTGTGGAGCTCCAACGTGTTTCATGATGGATCCTCTTTCTGGAATATGATATTGCTGCTCCGCACCATGTGTTTAGTGGGATTGACTTGTAAAGACAACCTAACCCTGCTAGTCTTATCAATTCATCCAAATCACTGGTGGATCAACTTATTTTGTTGTGGAGTGCACGAGAACGACAGCTTTAATTTTATAAGCTGCTTGAAGATACTGCTGTTGGGATCATCCCTTCTTCGTTATGGTTTGAATAGCATGCTCAACCTCACATTGTTATTGCACCATATTTAAATCTAATATGATATTATCGTGTTATAAGAGTGCAGGAGAATTTTCGCTGAATCTAAAAAAACAAGGTTAAATAATTGACCTGTTGGTGCTTCCCAATCTTCTTGAGTTGAACTCCGCGAGCGCATGATCAATCGATCTCGAACACCATCCGGGAGGAAAAAACTCATATCAAAATACCCTCTGGCAGAAATCCACCGTTGAGATTATTGAAATTTAACGAGTAAGGGCATATGTGGGAGAAACGATCGAACAGAAGTTTACTAGCTTGACAAAATTCCCTTAAGCTTTGGGGACCTTACCCCGCCTTACAATTTGACAAACTTCCTAGTCTGGATTATCTGTACAAGTTGGGCATATGCCCGGTTATTGTTCATCCATCTCAGAAAATCTCCCACTTTCGAAGCTATGATGATTCATCCAAACAGGTTCAAGCAAAGCCCGAGCGGCACTCAATCGGTTGTGTCTATATCCTGGAATTTGTTCTCCAAGCTTTTTCTCGATCGAAAGATAGATTTGATCAAGAGAAGCCAACATCATATCAAGTTGATCCCAATGTTGATTTTCGTGCCCAACTAGCTTTGCAGTCACAAAGTGCAAGAGTCCCAACACAAGGCCGTCATTATCCCTCTCGAGCCCAAATACTGAACCAGCCAAGAAGATCATTCCAACTGCATCGAGTAGATTAACGTTTGCTCTCAGCAGAACGAGTACTGTTTGCAATAGCTTCTTAAATGCTGGGTACTTCTCGGATCGAGAGATGCTCTCATCCTCCACTTCAGAACAATCTTCAGAGAGCTCATCTACCTCCATCCTTGCTACAACTGATGGCCATGATGGAAAATGGGTTGAAATATCCGACATGGTTAAAGAAACATCTCCATGGATCTTGTTCAGCATATATGTGGAACCCAGGGCCACAACCAAATCAGGCAGCCATGGTTTGGCTGCTGCAATAAGACGCATGACACAACCATACCCTAATGATAACTCGACACTAATTATCAGATCGAACAAATGATTGGCTAGATCAAAGATTTCCAACTGAACCCTTGAAGCTTCGCTGGTGTCTGTAAGGACTAAATTGAGCAATTTTACCATGTAAGTGAAGGAGCTCTTCAGACATATGGTCATTTCTTTCATGTCATCCTCTGTCAATTGCAATGACTGGCTAGATAGTTGTGCTAAATCTGAGATGATCTGTCGAACGGCTGCTGATGCACAATGTAAGCATCTCCCATAATTGCCAGAATAAAATCTCATGGTTATGGCATCGCTTATGAACTTGAAAATCGCGGTTAGCATCTTCACCTTTCTGGATATCTTTGTTCCTGTTGATTCTGGAATGATGTCACAAGAATAAAACATTAGCTGCCAACCAGAGCACACGCAAAACATCTGTTGTAACCATACTATGACACTTGCTACTCAGATGAACCCATAGAGGTTACTTCAAAGTGATTGTGCAGGTACTTTTTCTAATTTTGACAATTCAAAACAGTGTACTTCATCAACAAAGCAATACCATCAGCCTAAAGAAAGAAAAATCAGCTAACCAACGCCTAGTTGCCCTGTAAGGTGTTCAAAAGGCGATATATGCTGTTCATCTATATCCTAATCTTCTTTTGATCATGAACTAAATCATGCCAACAAGAGTAGCCCTTTTGAGATTTCCTTGACTCAGAATGTATTGGCAATTTAGATGAACAAAGTCACAAAACCTACTTAACCGACAGTTGTCCTTCTGCAGATGAAAGCAGCATGAATGATGAAGAGCATCTCCTTATAACAAGGATTACGCTCTTGCTAATAAAAGCAGGATAAGCAGATGCTACAATTTCCATCCACACTTGGAGAATTTTAATTCAAGTAACAATACCATCTCATGGATTAGATGGAATTGTAAATGTATTCACAGCGGCAAACTATAAGCTAATCGCTGTTGCTTCATGCACGTTACAAGTTCAACTTTATAAGAATATGAATAAATGGGAAATTCACACAATAGCAGATAGTTAGAATAAAGGATATCTCTCCCTTTTTCTTGTATGCCCTTCCACACACACTCACCACTATCACTTAGTTGAGAGGCATCTGTTGCTGGTTCCTTTTCCCTTTGTCCAGAGGCAGGATTAACAGGGCCACCAGCTCTAAGCAGCTTCTCCGCACAATTTAGCAACTGATCCATAACCTAGTAATGCAGGATAATTAGCCAAGCACCTACACAGGTTCTTCAGTCATCTAGCACTCATAGAAAAGGCTCACTCAACAAAAGTACGTAAGGCTAAAACCTCAAACCAGGGCTCTGAGCTTAAAGTTGAAAAGAAGCCGATCCTATTCATTTTTTTCTATGGATGGCACTGATGAAGCACAAATGGAAGAAGCATATCCCTGCTGTTAACATAATATTTTACTCCATCATAGAGACTGGTTGGCAAGAATACAACAACGGGGTCAAACCACTCAAACAGTTAATTTCAACATATATAATGAAGACACATCTAAACCAATACAAGTATCAAAAGAATACAGATTGGAAGATGTTAATGAATGTATAAATCACGTTCTGTGCCAGATTTGTCACTCTTCCATCCTAACTTGGTTTACATAAACACTCAAAAGAAATCCATAATGGGTACTCTGCTGTTGTACAGACATCTGAAAAATTTGTCTCTATCAACTGCCAGCATATTTCGTTAACAGAAACCTGGACATTACATCAGTCCCATTTTTCTAGTGAAAGCTTACAAAAAGTCCAATTTCATATGTGCATTTGATATTCAGTTTGCACCGTTCCACCCGACAGTGATATTTTTACATGTTATAAGCTGAGCATGAGAAAAATTGGGATCTGGTGCACCTTAAAATCGGTCATCAGTCAGTATCACAATGTAGGCATAATGCCTGGTAGCAGGAAGGCTGGTATATGAAAATAGTGAGAGAAAGGAAGAAATCTATCATGCAGATGGACCAGAAACCATAATGAACAAATAGTACGTAATCATCATCACCACCATTTTGTCCAAGTGAACTTCCTACTAGTAATAGTCATTACAAGTCACTTATAAAAAGAAAGATTTTTACCTCTATCACTGCTCTTGAAGGGTTTGATGTGCTATACGTACTGTTGCGAGAGTTCTGTGAACTACTCAGGCTAGGATCTGCTGCGGCCATGTGCATCACCAAGGTTGTATATGCCAAGAGAGGGTATATGCTCATGCATTCAACATTCACACACTCCACAATGCTGGCTGTTGTGATAACCTTTAGAGTATCAAGAATCAGTTCACAAGATGAAGAAGCCAACATAGCCTTCCGAGAGTCCTCACATCCAAGCAAGTCTCTTATTTGCCAGGCTACTCCTACAGCAACCAAATAGCCATCCTCAAAGCTGGATGGCATCTGCTGGCCGACTCTTCTCTTTTTAGCTAAGTTTCTCACCGATGACTGATTTTTTTTCCTTTTTGATGAGGAATTACTCTGCTTCTCTGACGTATCAATGCCAAACTTCTTATGGCAATGGAAAGCAGCATTTTGCAGCAATTTTGAGAAAGTGTCAAACATATCATCACATTGATCATAAGAGAGCAACAACTTATGGGCACTTCTTACTTCAGATTGCCTTTCTTCATTTTCACATATACCAATACAGTCCATGACTAGGCGCCCACATTCTTCAATGAGCCCTGACACATCATTTGGGGAGATGGCAGAGACGATATTGAGAACAGAAGATTGAGCATGGGCAGTTGGTGCCGCAGCATATAAGCACTTCAGCTTGTCATTTGCAAATATTTCCTTCAGGGCATCCTTGTATGATGGCTCACCAATAAGTTGCTTACAAATGTATGCAGCAGCATCAAGTAAACCCTCAATCTGATCTTCATTCAGCTTATCAGTCGACAAAACAAAACTAATAAATACTTTAAAAAGTTGCATAAGAGACTTCAACGGTGCACCTTCCGAGGCAGCATACTCACAAAACCTTGCTCCAGCCTTGGGCGACCTCTTGATAAGTGTGACACATCGATTACATGCCTCTTCAAAAGTTACTTTGGAGGGAAAATATGATGGCAAAAGCAATCTCGTGATCTTTTGTGCAACTTGTGCCTGATCAGTTGCAAGCATGGACAGTAGTGCTTCTAGTGTTACCACCTATGGAACATAAGTGTGAATAAGAAACAAAACCAGCTAAATAATAAAAGACTGCATTATCTTAACATATAATAGATCGGAGACAGCACTTCAACCTTATTAAACTGAAAAGATCGAATATCTCTAGTGAGGAGGAGAAGTTCAATTAGGGCAACCCGCACGGAAAGAGTACCATCTGTAATCAGATGCGCAAGTCTTGGTAGTAGCACTTTAAGAACCTCATGTGACTGTGCATTACCAAGCAAATATGCGACTCCATTTATAGTGGAAAGCCTAACTTCACTGCAATTGTCGTATGCCATGTCATCGAAAATCCTTGTAATAATCTTGGTGATGGTAGATGAAGGAATAACTTCCCAGAACAGATTAAGGATGCGGCAACAACCTTCCACTGCAACAACTCTTACATCAGGACAATCATCCTTGAGCAGTCTTTCCAACAGATAGAACTGCCTGTCAAGTAAGCTGTCCTTAACCTCTTTAGTGGCATCTGGATCTTCTAGAGGGAACACGTCCAGCAGTAAGTGCAGTGCATTCTGTCTAACATCTGAGTTTGCGAACCTGTCAAGGCAAGTGTAAACATTCAGACATTGCATTGGTGAAATGACATAGGAAAATTCTCTTGTTCTGACTCCCTCAGTTTGTTCAGTATTAATTGGCATCATGAAACTACAGAGACTACTGACGAAAAAAGGGCCACTGATCCACCTTTCACTGAACATTGGACATAAACAGCAGAATCTGCTCCAACATAACCTAACTATATGCTGGTTCGACACATGCCACTAATATTTCCTAGTTGCCAGCATCAAAGTCCAGCTTGCTCACCGCTAACCAAGATAATTATAAATGCAATCAATATCAAATGATATCATAAAAAGGGACAACCTCTGTAACTGTATGTAGATAGCATCATCAGATTATTCATTCCTATCGATCAAACCCACAAAATTTGTCATTTTCTTTTGCAACAAATTCATCCATAATCTGACCATACCTGTAGTGAGCGGAAAAGTACTGGCTCAGTCAGACGGAAGAGGACCTTCTCAACGCCATCAACAGTCCGCTGATTGATAAACCCACCCAAGACTCTTCTGATTGATGTTGCAAGTGCTGCGGAGCTCGAGTGTATCGCCCCTTCAATTAAACCCTGCAAAAACCCATTTCCAATCTCATCTTTTGAATCTCCTTCCGCAGCATTCCACGCCCTGAACAGTATATCCCCATATGCCTCCAACATCGACTTCCTCCCGAACGGAATCTGCGATTTGATCATCGCCAAAGCTTCCTTCACGAGCTGCCTGCTCAGCCCAAACATGAACGCCACGAATCGCTTCCCTTCCTCAGTCTTCAAATACAGCGGCGAGATCACACACCGAATCAACAACATTTTCAAGTCCTCGATGCTGTCATCCTCGAAATCAAACAAGCCGAACGCTTCCCGCATCGCGTAAACCCTCCCCACGTCGACCTTCTTCTTCAAAGTCAAGGACCTCGACACCAGGAACGGCAGGAACTGCGAAATCAAATTCTCTCTCCCGGGCAGATCGCCCTTCCACCACTCCTCGCACAAGCCCACGATCTCCGCCGACAAGACCGAGTCCGACTCGAAGAGCACCAAATTGTCGTGCAGCGCCCGCACCGCCGGCAGCAGATCGCCCGCCGCCGAGCTCTCCCCTCGGGCCGCCGAGACGCACAGCCGGGCCACGTGCGCCAAGACCCGGAGCCTCTCCAGGGCCTTCTGCCTCCGGCGGTCGAGGCCCGCCGGGAAGGGCCCGCCGCCGCGGCGGGAGGAGCGGCGGGGGCGCTTGGAAGGTGGGGAGGCGAGGTCGCCGGGGTCGGCATCGGGGGAGCCGCGGAGGAGGTCCCTGAGGGCGGCGACGGACTGGGAGACGGCGCGGTGGAGGGAGGCGGGGAACGACGACGGGGAGGAGGCGAGGGGAGGGGGCTGAGAGTGGAGAACGGATTTGAGGGCGGCCTTGGAGGATTTCAGGCTGAGGCCGGCGACGGCGGAGATGAACTCCTCCGGCGAGGATTTGAGAGAGGAGCGCAGCCGCTTCTCCATCGGCGACGGCGAGAGAGAGAAAGAGAGGGAAAATGGAGAGGTCTGGCTTTTTGAATTTTGGAACTGGCTGACGACGACGACGACGATCCTACAAAGGAAAGAAAAATTGCTTTTTGCCCCACAAACTTGCACGTTTTTCTCAATTTTTGTCTTTATTTCTTTTAATTCATCTAATCAAGTCCTTGAAAATTGCGCGTAACCCGTTCGATTGAATACCTCCGACTCCTACTCTGATTAATCGTAGCCCACATGTTCTTTGTAGTTTTTGGTCTTTTGCATCAGTTAATAGTCAAAGGTTTTTTTGTCAATTCTGATGGACATATTAACTTCGATTATTAACCAAAGCAAGAGTCAGAAGAGATTGATTAGAAGAGTCATGCAAGTTTAAGCACTTAATCTAAGAAAGTGAAGAATTAGCGATCTGATTATTTTCTCCGTTGGTCCAAGGCATTTTCTTTTGTGCTTTATTATACGTTTTTTGTCATCATGTTTGTTATTCTAAGGATCTTCGAATGTGTAACGATAGCCAAACTATGCACGTGCATTGCATGTTCCCACCATATTGACATTTGGAAAGATTTTGCAAAATTATGTTACTACGAAATATATAGATCGTTAATGAATGGAAATAAACTATTTACGCAGTATGGAGGAATTCTACACATATATGAAAATATTTCATAATTTGAATGTTGTTTAAAATACAGTACAAATTGGGATTTTAAAATTAAAATATGTAAAAAATAAAATTCATGAAGTAATTAATTCATTATTTCATTTATCGATAGAATTAATCAATTAACGATGGGCAATCCCTTTTTGTTTTTGTCGAAAAAGCTTTCATAGCATTCTCATTTAAGTGAAAGTTTGAATAGATAAAGTACGGGTTTCAAAACACAACAACTCCAAAAGATAAATTGGGCAATGGGCCTTCACTACCTAACCCGTCACTTGGTTACGCTCTCTTCTGCAATGGACAACTATCAGGTTGGTACAAATTTTTGCAAGCGATTGGGCTTTGGTATGATCAGCATGTGCGCTTCCCAACTAACTTGATCTGTGCCCTCAGCTATCATCTTCATCAGATCAGTTCTATCGATCTCCATCTCCATTTTCAGTTTAGTTTTTCCTCTGAAGTACTTTAGGATTTCCAGCATAGGAGTTGCCTCCGCCTATATCGCTGAGGAATTCTCACCATACAAGCAAATCCGATGATGAGGATACCTCGATTGTCTTGACATACACAAGCAATGCCCCTTCCCCTGTTTCTTTAGCATAAGATCCATCCTCGTTGATTTTAAGCACACTTGAGGGAAGGGGAGTCCAAATCGGAGGTATGTTAGTTCGCATTTGTCATTTTCCTTCCTTCTTTCCCACCCATATGTTAAAGTTTGTCTCCATGGCCCTTGCTGAGGTGATTACATGCTGGGGATTCAACATTGTAGCTCTAAACACCCAATCGTTGCAAGATTTCCAGATGTGCCATAATAAAAAGGCAAGTTGCTCAAACGAGACCAAAGTACATCGAAAATTAACCAACCACTCCTCTATTCAGGTCACTCCATGACCATAACTTTGTATGTTTGCCACAATACTGTTCTAGACTTGTTGAGTCCATGGACACAAAAGGAAAAAATGCTCCATGGATTTCAAGTGCTAATAACATATTGTGCAAGTGGTTTCAGGTACAATATGTCTTTGAAATAAATTCTCTTTGGTTGCTAGTGCATTCTAGCAAAGTTGATAAAGAAAAAGAAAAATCTCATTTTTGGCAGGTTGTATTTTAGCATTCCATATTCTATTCCATAATTCTCTGGAGGTTAAAAAGGACAATGATGATCAATTTTGTTTATGGATTTCTCCTTACGCCCTAAGATTATTATAGGCACTCTTGACTGTAAATTGGCCTATTTTAGTCGGCTTTCACATCAATAGCTCATGGAAACTTAGAGTTAAGGTGGATAGCTGGAATCTCCTAGGACATTTTGTAGTCGAACATCACTCTCACTTTGTTTTCTTTCCAACTAGCTTCATCTTTCTTTATCAACTCTGATACCTAAGACTAGGGGTGAATGGTTCCAAGTTTCTTACAAATTTTGCCTGGAACTTGGAATCTACTATCGAGTATAGGTTAGTCATTTTTTTGGAACCTAGAACCTATCCATTGGAACGAAGAACTTAGAACCTATCCCGTCACAGGTTCCAGGGTCAGATCTAGGTTCTAATGGGTCCTTTTTTTTTTCTGTTTCATTTTTAGTTAAAAAAAAAAAAAGAAATGAACGCAACAATAATAAACAAGCTTGTACCACCACCTTGGTGGCTACGATGGTTTGGACTCTCTCCCCCTCACGAAGGGGAGAAGTTCGAATCCCCTCATGGTCGCTTGGGATCTTAAGTGGGACGCCGAGGGTGGTGGGTCCTCTCGCTTACGTGTCCCCCTAGGTTTACTAGCCAGCTGCCGGCTGTACGGGGTTCCTGAATCACCAAAAAATAATAATAATAAACAAGCTTGTCATTCATAAAAAAGAATACAAAACAAAGAAAACTATCAATGGAGGAGAATGAATTGTTGACAAGGAATTCAACTAGATAAAAGAGAGAAAAAGAAGCAAAAGTCTGCATTGAAATGGAACAAAATTCACTAGACCATAAATTTCGTTTTGGAACTTTGTATCAAGAAATTAATAAACCATAAAACCAACTAGACCATTAAAAAAAAGAGCATTAAATTTGCGAGTATGAGCATTAAAAGAAAGATGAGTGTTTTTGGTCCTCAAATATCCATGAAAATTTGTTCCAAAATTCCCTTAAGGGTGATCTCTGGCGGTTCCTCGGTTAAAAAAAAAAAATTGTTCCAAAATTTGATCACCTAAAATCAAAAGAAACAACAATCATAATTAATAACTTAATAATAGCTTTAAATTTAAAATTGAAGTGTTGTATATCGGTTATTTGCAATTATAACTACGATGTTTTCTTTGCAACTGAAAGTTCACCATATGTAGGGTAGCTTGGCATTGCAATCATATGTAGTGCTCATTGGACATGATGAGAACTAGCATCTTCTGGAGCCTACCTAAAAGGGCATACCACAATGCTTAACTCGACTATATAATCAAACCATATATGAGAACTAAAGCCATTGGATGGAAGTGTAAAATAAGTATTAGATGCCTTACCACATATATTCATTTTGCTTTAGCTGGTAAACTCTATTAATCGATGATAATCTCCTCATTAAGATAATCCATATCTTAAAAAGAGAGAGAGAGAGAGAGAGATATTAAATAAAATATTCACTTATTAGATTTATAAAAGGAATTATAATATATAAAAATATAAACATCACTTACCCAACTCAATTTTTTTTGCATTCTCAATGCACTCGTTAATATTAATCGACATATGAATAGCTCTCAACCAATCTTGAGTGCAAATTAAAGTTTCCACTACTTTGAGAGTCAAAGAATTTTGAAAGCCATCAAGCACACGACCCAATATACTACAAGTTAACTCTAAAGCAATAGTAGTTACGGGAATATACAAAATATTTCGAGTCATAAAAAAGATCATATATTTTGAGCCAGTAATTTTCTATCACATCAAAAGGTCAAGATAAAAAAAAAAAAAAATTCATTTTTTTTCTTAAAGATACTCATCAAGTTCGAATTTGTTGTCATTGCACACTTATTCGTTCAAGTATAAAAACATTTTCTTCCAAGCTTGATCGTCATACTTCTTTACACCTTTATTACCACCCGTATCGACATTGAAACTACCACTACTTGCACTCAAACTGTGACCACCAAAATTTCGATCACTAATTGCTCATAAAATTCATACAAATGCTCCGATGTGTCATTCACCTTGTAATATATCTCTTTAATTTTCTATTCATCATCATAAATTTGTCCATATAAGAATCTCACATAATTCACTTGGCTCTAAGATCTAACACAATCACAATCAACACCGTCATATTCACTTTATCCAAACTTCCATAATATTTGTCAAATTTTTCTTTCGTTTTCACACACATAGCTTGGATTTGAAGTGTCGTCTGTATCTTTCAAATCCATTCAAAATAATCATTTGAAATAACATATGAACTTCCCAACATTCGATTGGTGGTATCATAGAATTCTTTTAAAAATTCTAAAAAAATAATAATGTTTTCCCAATCATCATTTTGAGGAATTTCATGAATAAGTTCACTTGCAAAAGATAGACCGTCTTCTTCATTCCTTTCAAAAGCTTTTCTAAACTTTATGGCAATATCTAACATAAGATAAGTGGAGTTCCATCTAGTGATAACCTCAAGAATAGCCGAACCCTTACAAGTGATCCATTTACTATCAATGCAAGATTGAAATGCTTTGACTCTTATGAGAAAACTCATCACATACTTAACTACATTTCGGATACGTGCGATAGAATTATGTATCGTAGTCAAGCCATCTCTCACAATCAAATTTAATATATGAGCTGTGCACCTCATGTGCAAAATACTACTATCTAATATCAACAATATTTCTTTAGAAAGTTTTTCCCTAGCATTATCTACCGTGATTGTAGACACATTTTTTTCTATTCCTCACTCCTACATACATTTCTCCATCATTTTCCCAATCTTCCTACCCTTGTGACTATGCATCACCACAAAATTGATGATTCTTTTATACAACTTCTAATTTTTATCAATAAAATGTGCAGTGAGACTTAAATAATTCAAATTCTGATAAATGCGATCCTAGAATTAATCTTTTCAAAATAAGTCTTCAAATAAGTTCTTTAACAGAAATATAACTTCATGCTATCTTTTGCCATTATGAAACATGATAAATGTTTGAAGAGATGTTGTAACTCATTGAAAAATTCACAAAATCCAATACACTCAATCAAGGAAAAATATTGTTTATCAAGGATGATGAACCGAGCCAGCATTTGCCTATAACGTTCTTATAAAACAACCATATCGAAAAGACGCTACTAGTACTAGAATCTCCTCATGCCTTGTCAGTCATGTCTACGTTACATGGTGCAAAGAATTTATACCTCTTATCTACATTACGAGGAAACTTCTTGCACGTGGTCAAGTGCTTCCTCATTACAAAAGTACCACTAACAATACGGTATTTAAGTATAGACCCACAATAAATGCACTTCACTTGATATATTTATCCATCATTATCATTGATTCTCGCATAATGATTATAGCATTTGAATGTATATTTTTTTATCACAATGAGGAAGACGAGAACCTAATACCTTATTTGTGGTACTCATAGTAACGGATGGCTCTTCTTCATTTTCATCACCAGAAAATTCCAATTATGTGATCAGAGTCATCTCTTCACATCCCTCCACCTCCATTGATGTGTTATCTTGATATATTAACTTCGCATTACACAACAATATTAGAATATAGTTAGAAATTTCAAAATAAAGATTAAATACTATTCATGAATTTCAATTTGGAATGATATGTCAAATTCCAATTTGAAATTATATGTACTTGTATTTATTCATCAGTTGGAATAGGTAGATGAAAGAAGTCATTAAGCAAGTTAATCCAATACAACACACTAGACTAAGATTGCAAGGGGAGTGTTTGGACATATTCAGGCACAAATAAAGTAGAGAAAGGTATCTCCTCTTCAAGTTCCAATTGAAGGGAAAAGTCTAAATCTAATAAAAATCGTGATATCCCAATAGTAGCCTCTAAATGGAGGTGATTATTTTCTTTGGAGTTCATTTAGCAACATTGAACTAATCAATCTAAGACTGAAGAACAGAAAGAGGCTACAAATTCTTGAGTCCACCGATACAAAATTCTATATCTTCTTCTTGTGCTGCCAAGATTTATCAATGAAAGCGGCCAAACAGAAGTATCAAAATCACTAGAACTAGCCCAAGCATCTATACTAAGGTTAATTCTACTAGGCAACTTATCCAAGACCTCAAAAACCTTTTGCTTCTCTTTTTTGTAGATTTCCAAGTAGTCAGCCTCTATTTTATTTGTTGTCACAAGCTCAAAAAGAGGCTACAAATTCTTAACAAATACCTTGAACCCAATTCCACCAAGCAAACAATTCAAACATGACCAAGAATTCATGAAATATAGCACATTAGCCTCAAGAATTATAAGAGTTTATGCATTTCTCAAGACTTTGGCTTTGGATTCAGTCGGAATTTGCCATTTAACTTCAACATCTTTAATGATGCACAAAGAAAATGTTAGAAACAAAATCAATTTCATCTTGAGCATAAGCAAATAACATCAGGAAAAAAAAAATTAACAGATGCTTGCATTTTTGTATGGCATCAATTTGATTTATCATTGATAAGACAATGTAGAGGAAGTGCATAAGTAGAGGCTGAAGCAAAACAAACCGCTTTGTCATGCAGAGTAAGAAAGCAAGTGACATATAAGTTACGTAACAAAAATCATAGAAAATTCCAAGTTAATCATTAATTTGTCAATACAAGTTGGAAGGTCTATCACTAACAGCAATATTCTGATTAGATAATGGTAAAGAAAAACAAACCAAGTATTCAGAAAAAATCTAAATAGGACCAGTTTGTAATTGGTTATCGATATAAACCATGCATTCAAAAGAAAAAGACAAGATCGGAAGTTCAAAATCTAAAAGTTGTATGCACGATAAGACATGAATTATACCAAAATCTACTTCTACTATGATAGTGTCGGAATGCACCGATTGCTTTTTCCGTATAGTTTACACATACAAATTCAGTCCAAGCAACTATTGTTACAGTAGCTAACAACCTTCGAGAGAGACTCATTTCGAATGGAAAATACACACATGAACTTGCTACATCATACAAATGTGGCATTTAACAAGTCATTTTATAATTTAGCAAGCACAGGCATTGTACATATCATCAAAACATACTAATCTACGATTGAAGAACATAAAAGACAAGATGGCACAAAGATTGGACTTGTGATTGAAGTGGTGGTGGAGGAGGTGTAGTCCTTCAAGGGGGGCAAGGGGCATCAAATAGTGTCGAAGGGGGCGAGCGGTGTCAATGGTGATGAGTGGTGGGGCATCGTCGTTGAGGGAGTGGAGGACACAATATGGGGGAGTCGGGGATATGGGGTATTTTGGGGTTTCAGAGTGACAGAGTTGAGGGTGGCAAGCGGCGTCCAACGAGGGGGCGAGTGGCATCTAGCGATGCCAAGCATCTAGCGTTCACGTCGAGCGACATCAAGTGAGGGGGGATGTGGCATCAAGGGTAGAAAGCGATGGGCAGTCATTGAGGGGCAAGCGGCATCTAGCTGAGAGCAATGGGGAGTCATTGAGGGGCAAGCGACGTCTAGCTGAGAGGGTGGGGGCGGGGGGCAAGTAGCGTCGAGGGCAGCAAGCGGTGGGGTGTCGTCATCGAGGGAGTCAAGGACAAGGTATGGGGGAGTCGGGGATAGGGCATGTTTTGGCTTGGGGTTTCAAAGCGACAGAGTTGGAGATAGGGGTTGGGCAAAGAAGGATAAATGAATTAAAGTATAATTAGGGTGTTAGGTTTAGGAACCAAAACTGGCCTCTCTAGAATCGAGAACCACGCTCATCCCTACCTAGATGGGTCATCTCTATTTGTAGGTCCTCTAATCAAACCTCTCAATAACCATTGATCTTCCTTTATGCTGTTTTTTTCTCAATTTCCAACCACCCACTATATTGATTGACTTATAACATTTCATTCCATGACTAGACTTTACTATCTCCAAGAGGCTCATGAACCTTTTTCAATATGTAATATATTAGTATGTGGATGATATAATCCTTTAAAAATCCAACTCCAAAGAGAATGAGGATTCTAAACTAGCCTCCATGCTTGTCGACCCAATATTGCCTCTTTGAATTTAAATAGGTCTTGAAATCTTAATCCATCTTCATCCTTTCTTGATTTGAGAGTATCCTGGTTTCCTCCAATGCAAAACACCTTGCTTTTATTGTTTTTCCACCAAAAAGTGGCTATCTTTCTTTCAATAGCTTGACAAATGGAACTTTAAAGATAGATATAGTATATTGCATTAGAGCTTACACTATAATTTTAAGGAGAATTTCTTTCCCTATCTTTGATGAAAAGTTCTCTTTTTAACGTTCAAATTTCATGTTAACTCTTGCAATGATCCAAGCAAACATTTGGTTTTTCAAACCACCCCAATTGGAGAATATTCTGAGATACTTTCCTGTCTTTTCTAACTTTGGTACTCTTATTTTATATGTCATATTCCTCCTCAACACACTTAGACAGTCTTTGCTAAAGAACATGCCTGATTTGTTCAAGTTTATGGCTTGTCTAAATGTGAAGTAATATTGGTTGAGGATCATAGCTACATTCTGACATTTGATTAGATTTCCTTTCAAGAATAGTATTAAATCATCTACAAAAAGTAGGTGGGATAATGATGGATAAAATTTGTTTGGTTTAATTTCATTAATACTTTTATATTCTATTTCTCTTTTCAACAACATAGATAATACATTAGTCACAATGATGAAGAGATGGGTAGATAGTGGGTCACCTTATCTAATATCGTGAGTGGACTAGGTTTCTTGTTAACTTTGACATTGAATGAGACCGTAGAGACACATTTTATAACCCAAGAGATCCATATATCACAAAAACCAATTTTAAGCATGCTTGCTTCAAGAAAACCCCATTTTACACTATCATATGCTTTCTTCATATCTAATTTTAAGATTGCATGAAATTTCTTTTTTCTCTTTAGGATATCTAATTGATGAAGCACTTCCTCGCACTATCAAGATATTGTCTCAACTAACAAAGGCACTTTGCTTTGTTACTATCAAATCAAGAAGTCATTGTTTTAATCTATTTGCCATAGCTTCTAAAATGATTTTATATGCAAAATTACATAGGTTGATAGGTCGAAATTGTTCCAATTTCTCTAGATTATGAATTTTGGATATGAGGGTGATATAGGTGTTGTTCAACTCAGGATCAAGAGTCCCTGAATTGAAGAATGACCTTACATCCCTAAATATTTTCTCTTGGATATCTTTCTAGTGATGTTGATAAAAGTTTCCATTCAAATCCATATGGTCCAAGAGCTTTCAAAGCACCTAACTAGAAGGTTGCTTCAATAACCTCTTCTAGAGTCACTTCTCCAATCAAAACCTAGTTAATCTCCTCTTTAACAATGCATAGGACCACATTGAGGTGTAAAGCTCTTTGAAATACAAAAGCGGGAGATTTTCTTTATTTTATATGACAGTGTGGATAACATTTGTTTTTATTTATTGTTGCAGCATATTGTAACTTGATTATCAATTAGTATTTTTCAAAAACCAGTAACTTAAGCTAACCGAGCAAACAATACAAAAGCAATCGCTGTGAGGGCTGCTATACATCAAGTCATCATGAAAAAGTTCCTGCTTTGAAGAATTGAAGTGGCATTAAGAAGAAGTAAATTAAGGAGCTTAAAACGTATCACTTCATAAATAGTTGCTGCTTTAGAGAATTAAATCACAATCTAAGTTTTTCTTGGGTGTTGGAAATTCACTTTCATTTCATTAGAATGAAGTTGGCGAATACACTTCTATAAAGCTTCAGAACAAAGGAGCTCCCAAATGGCCAGAGGAGGATAGGAAGTCTAATTTCATGGTGGGCTATTTCTTTCTTTAGGCCTTCACAACCCAATTACAAATTTCGTTGAACTCTCTCTTCAATGGATTAAGTCGATTAAATATTCAATGATGGTGAGGCTTTTAGAAACACAAGTTCTTATACCATTTCTAAATCACGAATAACGTTATTTTCCATATCATATGTAGAATAAGTCAAATCAAATATTTATTTTCATGGGGCACAAGGGACATGATTATTGCGAACTAGAGCACTATCTAATCTAGATTGTCATGGATCTAATTAATTGCATATGTTAATCAAGATGGGTCTCATATAATCAATAATTGCGACCTTATAGGTCCATGGAGTCATGATCCATGCAAAATGTTTTCTCCTTTAAATATAAGTGGGTTTGCCAAGTATGATTTGTTGAGGATATTGGGCCACTAGTTATAAAAAAGAAAAAAAATCAACGAATCATATGCTATCATAACTATCAATTGTAATTCACCCGGTCCATCTAAAACCTGATCAAGGTAAGACCCACCTATCCCATGAAGGCATGTGGAGCATTGGACCTTCTGACACATTCCAACTTTTATGAATCATAGGGAAGGCCCCGCAAGGACCAATCGGAGGGAGCAAAAAATCTCACTATATATTTACCTAACATTCGTGTGAAAAACCAGGGCCTAAGTTTAATTTTTCACGATTTTATGTCATTGCGAAACAAAACTAATAAAAAAAAAAATCATGTCTCTAAGAATAGATGGTATATGGAGATATTCATAAGAAGACTTTTTGTTGCTAAATTCTTTTCTAAGCGATATATCATTATCTCAAATATAAATTATCGCTCCTAATTCACATCACGATGTAAAAGTCTTTCTAAATTATTCTTTAAGCTTTATTAAGGAGCACATAAACCATCATTGTGTCACAAAAAATAAGAGCGCAATGAGCATAATGGAGAGCCAACTTGATACAAGGTGCAAAATCTTTTCAAACTCAATTTTTGGTGAGAATTATGGGATAATTGTAATTTGATTTAAGGCCTTTCTATGAAGCACTAATCACATTAAATCATCAAGAACGTACCACCTCACAATCTTAATTCCATCGCATCAGCAACATTCCGTGAAATAATGTCCACACCGACTTACCTTCTAAGCTTTGAGCATCTTCATCCAAAGTGCCATTTTATCGTTTATGTATTCTAGTACCATGTTGATTTATTTTCATTCAACTTGTAAAGAAAACTCATTGCCTCATCTGGTTTCATAGGCTTATTATGGTCCTAAGTCCTTCAATTATGGTTTGTCAAACACTTTCAGAGCCCAAATTTTTCTACATTAACAGGAAGATAGATATGCTAAACAAGCATAAACCATCTTCTTCATTCCCCATACCCAGAAGATACTCATAAGATCTAGACACCTTGATTTTTTTCTTTCTTTTTTTTCTTTTTTTGTTAGAGCAATAGACACTTTGATAGATTGCAATGGAATGCGACCCATCGTGCGGGAAGGGGGTAGGGGTGCGTGGGGTGCGTGGTCTTTTATAGGCTCCCCATACTACAGCTTAATGGGAAAAAGGTGAAGCCACTCGTGAAAAGCAAGGACTCCCCCGACCCAACATTCCAAGCAAAATATCCAATCACATCCAGTATCTCATGCTTTTTCATTGGCCCAAACGCAACACAAATGTGTCAAATCAAGCAAAAACAAACAACACATCCCCTCGTGGCCTTCAGCCTTTTGAAAGACACAAGGAAGCATCCCAAGCTCCCATCAAAAGGTAGGGACTTTGCTAGGGTTTTTCACTACACAAATCACTACCGACCAAACAAATTTCACGGTAAACAAAATCGAAAATGAAACAAAATGCCAAAGTGGGCATTGAAGCAAATAGCAGCACTCTAAGGAAGCTGCTATTTCTAGCATGAATATAGACAAGATTGGGATTAATTGGCTGATGCTTCTTTCTCCCACTCCCCTTGGTCTCTGTACTGAACTTCATGTCATCTTCTTGCTTCTCTCTCTCTCTCTCTCTTCTCTCTTTCTCCGTGAAAAAGTTTCAATCTGTTTTTAATTATATACTGTCTTCTCCTCCAGCCGCTTGGCTTTCACTGGCTGAAGAATATTCTTCTTTTTCTCTTTTTGTGGGTATTGGAAAATGAAGACCCCCAAGTCATCAAATCCACTCATGCTACTGAATTTGGGACTTTTAAACACTCATTAGACCTGTAATCATCATCCCCCAAAGCAAGAACCTAGCTCAATATCACAGGAAACTATTGCCTTCTGGTCTTTTTCTTCACAGGGCAGTACTGATCACTGTCATTGAATGGAAGCCTCCTCTTGATGCCACCACTGGCATAGGTTAAAGATGATGAAACACTCCTCAGAACATCTCTGTGAGAAATTTTTGGCGGGGTCTTGAGTTTTTCCTGCTTCATTATTCCCTGAAGAAGGTTGTAACAGACGAATATATGCTCCTGTTGCAGTGAGACAAAAGAGACTATAATCAGAATTAACAATAAGATCATTAGGAAAGGGACAGCATATTTTGCACAGACTCACATTATCTTGAGAATCCCATAATGAGATTCTACTTGTTTTAAGTTCCATTGCTTTTCTACTCAACTCAGCATCAGAAGATGATGATAATACGGCAGCAGCAGCAATAACAGATGGCCTATAATCCACCAAATTAATCTCTGGCACATAAATTGAATATAAACAAATAAATAAACGTTGTAGTAAAAATGAATACACACAACATCAATCTATGTACGAAAAAATGCTTAATTTCACAGATTAGACTAGCTTTCTTTTTACCTTTTGATAGCGCAAGAACGAGCTCCATGGCATTGAAGAAGTCCCTCTCTCTGGATTGGCCGTGGAATTTAAGGACTAAATAGTGCAGATAAGAGAAGGGAGTGATCGAACCCAATTTCCACTCGAGCGTTTTCAAGATCAGGAGCTCGGTGTTCTGAATTATTTCACCCTCGAAAACGAAATCTTGAGCTTGGAAATCTGATATCGCAGGGACTCTGTACTCCTCCATCTTCGCCGCCAGAAGCAAGCACGCCAGCGACAGCAGTCGGACGGCCCACAACTTCCCGTCCTGCAAAATGAATCCGGCAATCCCAGGTAAATATCATTCAGAACCCGATTCATCAGAACCAGAAGAGACCCAGAAAATGCAGAAAGGGTCTCTTCTCTAGCTACTGAGAGACCGCACCGATAAGAAATGCTCGGATTTCCAAAGCATCGAATAAGCACTCGTGGACAGAATTCAAATGAAAAAAGAATAGGAGCTCGCTTACGGCTATGGAGCGGATTGCAAGAAACCGATCGAAGTAAGTGATGGACAGATAGGCAGTGTGCAAGTGAAATCCGAACGATTCCCTCCTCTGCAAAATGCAGACTTTCCTTCTTTTAGCAATAGCAATAACGACCCAGAAACGATAAAGCGGTCAAGTTAAATGAGAGAACAATCCAGAGAGAAAGAGAGAGAGAGACATCGAAAATCCAATCGATGGCGCTGGTGCGAGCGCGCTTGAGCCAGAGGCTGCGCGGGGTGGCGGCGGTGGCGGCGGCGGCGGAGGAGCAGCGAAGCGAGAACGGAGGGTCCCGGGTCTCTCGCCGGATGAGCCTCTGGATGTACTCGTCCTCGTCGCCGACGGCGAAGAAGAACTGGGTGGTGGCCACCGCCGCCGGCGCCTGGTCGGCGCCCCTGCGGCGGGGGCGGTCGTCGTCGTCGTGGGAGACGAGGAGGAAGGCGGCTTCGTCCTCTTGGCACAGGAGGGAGACAACCTCGGAGTCGTCGCTGCACTCCATCCTTCTGTCTCAAGTTTTCTCTGCCTAAGTCTCGGGCGTGCTCTCTGCCTAAGTCTCGGGCGTGCTCTGTCTTTCCTTGCACGGTTACAGCGAAGTGAAGATCTCCGAGCAAGAAGGAATCGTGGGGGAGATTCGGCGCTGAATCAACGTTGACAGGATTGACAGAAAGAGAGAGAGAGAGAGAGAGAGAGAGAGAGAGAGAGAGATGAAATCGTGGGGAGCGATGGATATGGAGAGGAGGAGAAGGTGGCGCTTTCAGTGCCGCCAAAATCAGCGGGGCAGAGAGAGGGAAGGAGAGGTTATTTGCGGTTACTTATAGCGCAGTGTTGCTACAGTTGTTATACAGACGGTATGAGTACATTCTCTCTCTGTTTTTCCCCCTAAATTAGGCATTGTCTGACTTTCTTTGCAATTTTTTTTTTTAATTTAAGGAGGTTGTGTGGAATTTTTGAGATGGGAGAGGAAGATATTTTATATTTGCTTAGATTTATTTCTCCCTAGGAATAGTTTTATTTGGGGTAACTGTATGAAATGAGCTTGACCGTCGGGTGCTCATCGCCAAAAATGAAAAGACAGGATGGAAATTGCAATGAGACCAAGATAGATGGGGTATAATGTCCACTTTTTAGATGAAAATTAGTTAAGTGTTAAGATGATCTCAATCGTCATTATGTTGTAGAAACGACTAAAAGGATAATGACGGTGTGAGGTCTAATTCTTGGCAAGTTTTGATTTGTCTTTGAATTATTTTTCATTTGAATTTGTATACTATGATTTTCAACAATTCGAGGTTGAAGCATAATTGCCATTAAATCTTGACGTGAACTATGTGTTGATATTAAAGCCTAAAAGGAGGAATGGGAAAGGGAGGGTGAGGGACAGAGGGTGAGCTATGAGTAAGCTTCTCCATCAATGGCCAAGGATGGTGTACGTCGCCTCGGATGACAATTAGAAGGTATTTACACCAAAAACATAATCAATTTCTGAAATCGATGAGTGACGGACTTGGTTGATAAGAATTAAGTTTGTTCACAATAGAGTTATTAGTCCATAATATGAGCTTGTTGATAATGAAGAGAATCGATAAGATACGGTGGGAATCATTGACAAGAGCCCTTATTAGAACCTAAGAGAAGTTAATCGACGATATCGTCAATAGCAAGCTATTCTAGATTTGGCTAACTGTTGGAATGGTGCAGTTAATAAGTAGTGGCCTACTGGCACAACAAACATAGTGTGGATCGATAGGAGTATATTATTGCTAGGTGATTAAGCCAGCATTCTCAAGATTGGTAACCACTTGTACATAATCCTTACTAAATAATAGGAGATTGTGTCTATTACTTGTAATTTATTGTAATTGTGGACAGAATTACAAAGTTGCTGGTTTATTCAAAATCAAATAGCCGCTTGTATGCAACTGTCAATAATGGGCCATATAAACCTGCGTTGTACTATTCGTAAAGGTTCATTCAATCAACAACTGAACTCAATGTTCTTCGTAATTTATTTCCTAGTAAATTTATCTTTCCTACATTTTTAATTTCCTCTTGTCCAAAATCAACAAAAGACCTTTCGCATCATTTGTCAATTTAATTCAATCAATATTTAAAAGATATTTCGCTTTTTCAGCGAACCATTTTTATGGGACAACTTTTGTTGAATCTAAGAAGAAACAGTGAGGACCAAAAATCAACAAGAGGCTAACAATGCTACCAGTAGCCATAACATGTTACCACCAACTTGTATTGAGATGCCTTGGAAGATCAGAATCTCTTGAACAATTATCTTCCATCACTTGAGAGCAATTGAGGTGGGTTGCACCAATTCTTGCATGGTGTCAACATGCACAATTAGATCGAGGAATAACTAAATGACATGGCCAACTACATTGTGAATCATATGTCGAATGTGATCAAGCAAATGGTCATCAATATTATCAATGGTGCCATCTCAAGGCTAGAATCTTCTAACTAACCACAATGACAATTCCAAGCGTATCTTGTTATAAGGGTATGTTCCTATTCCATCTAAGTCAATTTAATAATGCAAATAATTTAGGCCAAGTTTATCAACTTTGGTAGAGCTGTTGTGCTCAAGACTTCAAATCAAAGCCAAAACAATAGTAGTAATTAAAACAATGCCAATCAAATAATCAAATGAGTAATAATAATTTGGTAAATCAGACTAATCGATAGAATGGTCAACCTTCAACTATTGAAAATATTAGACCAACTGGTGCAGTGGTGCCACCTAATGTGCTAAACATTTCCTGTAGGCCTAAGTTGCTAGTTAATACTAGCATCGCCTAAGGGGCAGCAACATGAGCAATTGAATCCTCAAATCTCTCCAGAACAATTTGCCTAAATAGTTGGACAATAATTAGAAATAGACGGAAGTAATCAGAACTATCTACAGGAAACATTATCATAAGTGGGTTGATAATAAGACATTTCTGGAAGCCTTTAAAACTCCTGATTTTGCCCTTTTTACTGGCAAAGACAAACAAACGACTGTTCAACATATCGATCTATTCATAGCCCAATGTGGTGAAGGAGGAATAAATGAACTTTTTAGATTTAATTTTTTTACTTTGTCTTTATTAAATATTTATTTTATTCTATTGACTAATTTGTCACCTAATTCGGTTTGTAATTGGTCGGAGATGTAAGGATAATTCCATTCTTCATTTTATAAAACGATACCATGCCAAACTTTACCAATACGACAATGAGTTTTTTGATGGGTTTGTTACATGATTTAAGAAGGTTAGGAACATACGCCTCACTTCACTCTTAGAAAAAAATTATAAATTTACTTTCAATGGGTTAAAATTTAACTTGAGAGAGATATTTGAGAGCTAAGACTTTGCTAATTTATTTCTAAGTATGAGCTGCTGCAGAAAGAAAGAGATAAGAGGCCACAAAAAGACTACAAGCAAAATGTGGCTTTAATAAAAAGTTATGGAGGATTATGACATTACAAGTGCCATAATTTTTGTACAACACTTATTTAAATGTCACAACTTTTTTTTTTCAATCAATTGAATACCATTAATTTATAAAAAATGTTTACTTGGATACTATAACTTTCAATTAATCATTCGAGTGTCATAACATTTTCCAAAAATGCATCAAGGTGCTGAAAATTAGACGTGGCATGGCACCTGAGGTAATTTTTTGAAAAAGTCAATTGATTAAAATGTTATATGTCACTTAAGTGATTGGAGAAAAAAAAAAGTGAGTGTCATATGAAAATTATGACTCCTTTGATGCTCTTTAGGTTATCATCATGTTTGTTTTAATTCTTGCCCGGTCATGATTTCAAAAAATGTTTTTTCTTCCAAAGGATTACATTCATTTTCTCCAAAGATATTTTTGGCTTTAAAAACCAGAATTATATATGTGGCTGAAAGGACGAAGAGAACCCTTGTCTGACGCAGCCAAATAATGACACGACTGTCAATTCTAAAGTCGAGCATGCCTCACTAGTTAAAATGTATAAATCATATTGCACACGCATACACTCACAAATTAAGGATCGTGCATATATTTACACATCTTTTACATATTTTCATTTCATAAACAAGCAGGGGATATTAAGTCATGGCTGGCCGTTGAATGACGAAGAAATTTCATCAATAACGTCTCCCCAAAAATCAAAATTGCATTACAATTTTAGGAAATTACTATGATAATTGTATTCAAGGACTTAATTGAAAAATGCAATATCGTAAGTGCACTGGAAGTCCTAAACTTACAAGGAAAGTACAATTGTATTCTAAAACTTTCAAAAAGTGTAATTAAATTCCAAACTTGTCAAAATTGTACAATCAAAATCTTTTGTTAATTTTGTCCAACTTGGCTAATAGAAAATACTATGTGGCATTTTTTCTCCCTCTCCCACATGATGATGACATGGCCAAAACTTAAAATAGAAGGTTAAAACAACATCGTTTTGGTCTAAATCTAATTTTTAATAAAATTTTATTTAAATATATTTTAAAATAATCAAAAATTTTAAAAAAAAAATACAAAAAAAAAGAAGACGGAAAAAGAAGAAGACGGAAAAAACAGGCCAACGACCATCGTCGCCCCACCATCAATGGGAAGGGCCGGCAATAGTCGGAGAATCAAATTCGGGGGAGGGTTGCGACCCTTACCCAAGGGCCAGTGACTCTCGCCAACAGCAAGTAAGGGCCGTGGTCCTTTCCTAGATTGGGCGAGGGTTGTTAGGGCCCCACAATCCCTGCTGACCATGCTTTGCCCAAGCCGCATGATCCTTGTTCACATCAATCAATCCTTTTGCAATGCCAATTATTGATTCTCAATCCATTTGTTGCCTTACTCATGCACACCCAATTCATGGTTTATAATCAATGCCCGGCATGGGTTTGGAAGGGCACAACTCGTACCAACCTAGTGCACGAATTTAAGGGTCCAACACGCGGGGCAACGCGACCTTTTTCACGTTTGGACTTAATCAGGCTCGTTTCTAGAAATCTAAGCATTCTTTAGTGTTGGGGGCCATTCAAAGTTCCCTTTGTTATTCTTTTTGGCAGGGAATTAGGCCACGAGAGATGGAAAGCTTGGGGCATGGAAAGAAAGCAATCGATGGAGGAGCGTCTCCACGTGCGAAAGGCTGGGCACCCCTTTGAGACTTTTGCTCACAGAAAGAGATGTTGTATGATCAATTTACGAGGGAAAAAGAAAAAGGAACAAAGGAAGGGTGGGAAGAGCTTTGCTTGGAGACGCTCCTCCTCTATCCAGCCAGAAGAGTTGTCATCCACTATTCAGTATTTTAAGATGTGGAGCAGGTCTTGAATAAACAATCATCTTTGCATTGGGGTTCTTCTGGCTTGGGAGTAAGTGCTGGGGGACTGGAGACTTTGACTCTGATAACTTCACAAGCCCGAGACGGTCAGCATCTTTGACTATTATTATGATGCCTGGCTGCCGCCCCATGCCAAGCAAGTTGTAGGGGAAAAGGGAATATGAAAGAGGATCGAACTTTATAAATCTTTTCAATGACTTTTAACTCTCGGATAAATTACAGATTCATGGAATGGTCGCCTAACTTTTTTTTTTTTTTTTATAGGGATAATAACACAAACGGTCCTTGAACTTTAGTGTAATGTGCAATTTGGTACATGAACTCTTAATTTGTTCAATGTGATCTATGAACTTTAACCTAATGTGTAATATGATCCATGAACTTTGATTTATTCAATGTAATTTCTAAAAAATTTGGTACATGTTCAATACAGTCCCATAATTGTATTAAAATGTTCGATATAGTTTTCAATGTAGTCATTTCATTAGTTCAAGACCTAGGACTACATTGAACATTTTTATATAGTTTAGAAACTATATTGAACATGTACCAAAAGTTGAAGGATATATTGAACCTTAGAATAAAGTCCAGAAACCATATTAAAAAAAAAATCAAAAGTTTAGGAACTAAATTACACATTTGAAAGGAATGTTTGTGTTATTTTCCCTTATTAATGGTACAAGAATTAAGCCAAAGTTCTAATGAATGGTCTTAAATATGAAAAGTAATGTAGAATGGGAGGCCGTGCATGCAAAATAAACTAGGGGCAGAACTAGCTTTGGTATCATATGTTAGAATGTTTAACCCAAAAACTTAACTAATAGATGGAGGAAAACCACTATTTATAAAAAGCATATAAACTCTGTAAACAAGCACTAGGAGATATTTTGATATAGAATGTCATTGTGAAATTAAATATCCAACATAAACTTAATCTATAATGCAAATGGATTCTCCAACCACTTAGTGGAAACCAATTTAATGTTAGACAATTTATTTGGATAGGCACTCTATCTTGGGGAAAATTATTCTATCGGTCCTAAACTTCTTACACGAATATCAATTCAGTCATAAACTTTTCAAATTTATCAGTTAAGTCATAAACTTTTCTGTAAGTCATTCTAGTCAATTTTTGTTAGAAATCTGTAATATTGTGACAAAGCTTGAGAACTCAATTACAATTTGAAAAATTTAGTATTAAATTGGTTTATATATAATAAGTTTAGGATTGATTGTATAATTTCTTCTTTATTTTGATATAACATGTTTTTCAACTCTCCTGAACTAGTCGTGATCACCCCCACATCTTAACAAGGTTCTATCCGCTTGAGAACTTGTGCCCGGTATGAAGTTGTTGTGAGATTATATATCATTTGGGTGCGATGCGTTTTAATGGATTTTCAAACTAAGGGGATCCAAAATTCACCTTTGACATGAGGAAACAATGCTAACCGCTACAATTCATGTCCTCTCGTGAAAATAATTGACTTTGTTGATTGAAATAACCGTAAGAAAAATGGATTTCATTCATCTTCACCTATTTTTCTTTTGGCAAATTTTTTTTGCTTCCTTGGACTTCCATGGTGCATCATAAGTAGCTTTAAAAATGCTAAGTGGAGTCTATTAAGATCTTGCTAGAGAGAGATAATTGAGACTATTCTATAGCTAAAAACTTATGGGAATCAAATTAAATATAGAGAATTTGTTTGAGAATGCATCCGCACAGCGATTTCAACTATGAAAAGGAGTGCTACGGCTTTTGAAAATATTTGTTAGAATATTCAATAGCAGCATCAACTTTAAAGCCGCAGCATATTTGGAAAAGCCGCTTTGCCCAGTTATGAGAAGTTGCGATTTTAAAACATGTACAACAAAACATATAAGTTACTATACAACATAGGTACCATTCAGCCATAGTTTACGCCAAATGAAATCCGAGGCTATTGTGAGCATCCAATAATCCTCTGATGAACTCCGGACTTACTATCTTCCATTGAAAACTCTTTGCAGGCTTCCATTAACTGCAGGGATCTTATTAACAAGTGTTCTCGAAAACGCTTACTAATCATGCCCAGCAAGGTAACATTTTGTTCTCGATGTATTGAATGTGTGTATCACGAGGGCGACCAAGGTACAGGAAATTGCGATATTTGCTCGATTCAATCACTTAGCAAGTTGCATGGGGCCGTGAACCTGAACTAATGGATGTGATGATGCATTATAACTCTTTTTCCCCCAACGAGTGATCATTTTGATCGGTGGGCTTTCACCCATCACTGCAGTCTTTCAGATCAATGTGGTCGGATGGCTTGGTGTAGACCCGGGCCATTTAGTGGGCCTTCGCGCGTGGTGATTTTCGCATTTCACCGGAGGAAAGAGATCTCTGACTCATCCTCTGTGGAGCCGTCCTTTTACAGCACAATCAAACGTACTGAGCATATCGATTTCAATTATTGGCATTATTCTCAATCGCATACTCAGGGTACATGAAATAGGTCGCTGCAACTCGACGAGAATCGAATTTTAACAAACCAAATCAAGTCGTATTCTGGAGGGATCTCTAGCGGATCTGTATATGAAAATTTTGTGACGGGCATGGTTGGCCCGGCTAAGGCCCGATGATCACCTCCTTCGTGAACTGCCTTGTTTATTTATTTGTTTCTTGCCAAGATGAGAAATTTAGTCTCGATAATAAAAGGGTAAACATGTTAATGGTTTCTCTAGTGGGCTTTGGCAACCCAGCCTGCTCCAAAGTTGGTTTCTTTAAAGCAATGAATAATCTGGATATTAGAATAGGACAATAACATATCTTTGCATTTCAAGATATATATTATGAGTTTCCCAACTAAGCTGATATGGACTCTCCAAGGCGTTGCCTAACTAGACTCAAGTACAAGGGCTTCATGCCTTTTGGGAAAGGAGTGAGTTAGGTCTTCTAATAGAGTGAGAGACTTAGGTCATTAGCGTAGACGGCATTGCCATTGTATGAGCTGCTCCAGTTCGTACGCTCATCTATGTTTATCTTATAAGCTTCGTCCAAGTCCATGAAAAATCGTTGTCTTTGTTCCTAGATCTGCTCGATTTGGGGTTCCATCTGTTAAAACTCTTCAATCCAGGCAAAACAAAGTCGATAAGGTTGATTGTGTTGAGTTATATGTTCTTAAAGATGGCTTGGTTGCATGCCTTCCATATATTCCACGATGTTGCAGCAACCAACTCTAGATTTAATGAGTTGCTCGACTTTCCTTTCATAATCCCAAAGCAATCTTTAACTTGAGTAAGGCCTCGACTTGAGATGTGGACATTTAGGGTGCGAATGATAACCATTTTGGCCGGAAATTGATTTATGCAAGAAAAATAATTTTTTCTGCTTTTATTTTTGGATAAGTTTTTGAGCAAAAATACGCATTTAATAGCGACACAAAATTTATATTCTCAAAATATAAATTTGTTTGATAACGACACAAAATTTCTCATTTTCAATAGCAATGGCGGTAGCAATTAGTGATCGACGACCGGCGGTGGCGGCGACATCTAGTGATTGGCAGCAATAGTAGTGGTTGGCGACTAGCAGTGGCAACAACAATGGACGACCAACGATGATGGATGAACAACCAACTAATAGCGAGACAAACAATAAGAAGAGTTTATATTTCTCATTTCTATTCCAAAAATAGAAAAGTAAAAAAGTTTTTACTTTTGATTTCTATTTCAAACTTATTTCTAGAATAAAAATTCTACTTCGGAAATAAAAAAATATAAATAGTTTTACCAAAAGGATTTTTATTCCAAAAATAAGTCTAGAATAGAAAATTAATTTTGGAACAAAAATAGAATGTCATGCATATCCTTAGCATAGGATTCGACCAAATTTCCTTTCTCAGAGGACACAACAAAAACAAGTGCTCCACAATTTCCATGCTGCGATTATTTAAAGAGCATGTGGGATTAGGTATCATTTTCCTTTAAAATAAAATATCTTTAGTTTGAATTGGGGTTTGTCCCCTTCCCAAGCACTTTGAGAGCTCTTATAAATTGATGCCTATTTATCTGGCTCTACTTTATCTTTTTAGTGAATGATATATTTGATTTTCTGACCCAAAAAGAAAAATATGTTGGCGAATTTCTTTTAGGAATATTCCCAAGCATCGCTAGTGAGAATATCTAGTAAGGTGGGGCCTCTTCCTCTTCGTATGCATAGCAACCCAATCTGGGCATGGATTTCTGAAGTGATGTATCCACTTGCCCCTTCAGACAACCTCATCCATGAAATGAGAACTGGTGTTTTCTTCAACTCATGTCAAAACTTTGATTTGAGACAATTATAATGCTTTTTTTAATCGATAAAATGTCATTTTCTAAAACATGATTATCTTAATAGATGAATTTAGATAAAAAATACAACATTGTAAATTTTCACATCGATCCGACGTTTCATATGACACTCCAATTCTCACAATGAATGGGAGAGGAGAGGGCTTATGGCTCAATGTATGAACTCGTTCACTCATTTATATGATTATCACATCGATTTGTCACCTTAAATATAGATAAAACTTCATTTCGAAAGTTGAATTACCTGAATCGAGTTAATCGCTTTAATTCGGTAACGAATATTCTTTTGGATATTCGAGATGATTATTCTCTAACAAATGAGATTCATTAAAGAACGGGACTTATACTACTTTTAAAAGATTTGCTTGGTAGATGTTATCAAGGCAGCGAGCAAAGTCAAGCGGAGGGGAATGATGTGAAAGGAAGGGAGATTAGAATCGTAATATGACAATTTCAGTTTCGATCGATCGTATGGAACTCGACCTAGTCTTCAACTTCGAGTATTAGGTGTTGCTATAAGTCAATTTATATTTTTATTAATATATATATTATATGTATACTTTTTGTAGGCCGATAAGTCACGTTGATTATATTTATAATGGTGTGTAAGGACGGAAGTTCGTGGGGGAAGTACTGAAATGCTGGGGACCAACGCGGAGGTAACGTGGACATGATTTCATCCTCGTGCTTTTTGGCTTTTCTTTCTTTCTTTTTTTTTTTCTTTTCCTTTTTGGGCTACATGCTGAGGTGTTCGAATTATCGGTCCCCCCAGGAACAATGCACTCCTATCAAGAAAAAGAAAATTACTAAAAAAATATTAAACATATTAGACCTTGTCATTTAAGTTCCAAATATTTTAATTTGATTAATTTGGTCCTAAATATTTTGATAAATTGTTAATCTAGCATTTTCTATAAATTTTGACTAGTAATTATTGATACGGACAAATTTTTTATATGTATTTTTAATTTATTGTGAATTTATTGTCTTTTTTTTTTCATTTTCATTTCTTTTTTTTCTTTCTTCCTCCGGTGATTGTCATGGCCAGCAATGGTCAAAAAACTTATAAAAAGTTATCAACATCAGCGTGCTCTTTCAATCTCCATGAACTATGTCCATAATGGCGGCGGATGGGAGACGGATGAGTCTTGGCAACCAGGAGAAAATATTGGGTGGTCTAGGACCGCCACGTCAGCGTGGTCCCGGATCACTCACGCGATGCCACGTGTGAGGGGAGGGAATCAAAGGACCCCTGTCCCATCTCTCTGACCCTCTCTCTCCTCTTTCTCTTCTCTGTCTCCCTCCCCTCACACGTGGCGCTGCGTGAGTGGTCCGGGACCACGCTGATGTGGTGGTCCTGATCACACAATATTTACTCGCAGCCAGAGGAGTACGGTGACAGCTAGGTTTGTATGTACTGGCCTTTGCTAGTGGATTGTGTGGATGTTGAAAGGAAAACAGTGGAAAGAGATGAAAGGAAAGCTATAAAAAGAGAAAGGGAAATTATATCAACCGTTAATGAGCTAACGTAAAATCAACGAGAAGGAGAATAAATGTTAGGATATGAATTTACAATCTAAATTTAGAGAATCCTTATCCGAAAGAGCTGCCAAGAAAATGGAAGTACCGTAGAATCCAACCTAACGAAAATCGTGCTCATTGTTCTATTTTCCTATTTTTGCTTATTATTTGTAGTAAGACTTAAGAAAGCTATTTGCTTTTTCAGGAGGTAAGTTCATGAACGAAGAAGGTCTTCTACCCCAAAAGAAGTCCCCATCGGTGTCCCCACAATTCTTATTCTTCCATATATGCCTTTCTCGAATATCACCCTTATTTTCACATGAATGAATGAGATAGTATACCGAACCATCAGTGACATTTGGTTAAACTAATCAATCAGAGAAAGTATGCGTAGTAAAGGGAAAAAGAAATTATTCATTTCACCTAATCCATGCGTGATTGCAAGGTAGATCGACGGACATGGGACCCTACATGGGCCGAAGAGCTAGAAAAACAAATGCAATTCCATTCATGATTGCATCGCCGAAATAACATAAGAAACACGTGCTCCTCTGCCTTTTCTAATTTCCTAATTTTTATTTTCTCTCTTCGAATCCTTTAATTGGCTTTGAGTGCCATTTCGTCGTTTAATGGTGCGAGTGGTGGACGTATCTCGGACGAACCGCACATGCACCGACAAGCTAGAGAGAATCTCGCGTTAAACATTTTTCAATATGCTTAGATGCTTATTGCTTCAGGAGGTCCACCATAATCTCGTGTGATCCACAATAAGACCTTTATATTGTTGCACTTGTAAACATAAAATCTTTTACATACATACATACACACATATTTATTTATATGGTAATTTTATCAAGTTTTATTTGCTTCCACTCCTAATTAGTGAAAACTTCATCACATCAAGAGGTGTGCATTGGTCTTGTTCCCATCCAGTAATCGGACCGTACTAATTGGTTCTGGGTGGTTCTTAGAGGGACTGGCCCGGTTACTGATTTTAAAAAATTGGAATCGAAAATAGTTGGATAGACTAGATGTGTCAAGATTTTTTTTTTTTTTTTTTTAAATTTCAAAGCAAGCCTTGATGAATAAATAATTGTTTTGGAAAGCTTCCACCCGTAGAGAATAGAAGAAATGAAAGAAGAAGTAAAAGAAGAAATCACTAATTCCGGAACCAAATTCAAACCAGAGATGATCTAATTCATGATTTTAGGGTTTAGGATGGAAGTCGATCCATTTAAGAGGCTAGACCCGATTGCCCCTACTTTTTAGATGCCGTGCGCATTCAAACTTCTGATTGTATATGTTTTAGAGCGCGCATGCATAGAAGATTACCGTCCGCTAATTTCCTGGTCGCGAACCAAGTTGTCGTCCTGCCCATTCACGACCGTTCATGTCTCGATCGAAAGATGCTGCCTGTTTATACATGGCCTCCAGCTAAAACTTGGTCACCTTTTTCCACTCCCAAGCACGCCAAAAAAATATCCGGCGGCAAACCGGTGAAACCGGTTAATTCACCCCAACGCTGCGAAGGTGGTGTTGGTGGTGGGTTCCGGTCGAGCCAAATGCACGTACAGAAAACCAGACAACCTCAGCTTAGATGCTTTTCGCCTCATGAGGTGCACCATAATCTCATGCGACCCACAATAAGACCTTTGAATTGTTGCACAAGTGAACATTATATATATATTTGAGTGCGGATTACCTCTCTTTTAGAGGGGTATGCTGTAATATTCTTGTTTTTGTTAAGAAAATCTTTGAGATTATAAGTTGTATTGGCTTTGGAAGTGATTTTCATGGAGGTCCGGAGCTTATCTAGGTGTTCTTTCTTAGCTTTAGAGTCAAATATTTGATCTATAGTACTAGTGAAAACTCCCTCCAATCAAGCTTCTAATTATGGGTGTGCATCAATCTCCAATCCAACCTAACAACCAGGATCAGATTAGATCGAATTGAATTAGCTGGTTCTGGGTGGTTTCCTTGGAACAAGGAATAACCAATTTGATTCTCGCTTCATTGCTAGACAAACTAGACTGGCCAAGATTTCTTTTTTCTTTTTTTATTCTAATGCAAATCCTAATTAGTAAATTATTTTTCTTTTAATGTTGAAAAAATTCCACTTGTAGAAAATAGAGGAAACCAAAGAAAAATAAAAAGTGAGGAATCACCGATTCTAGGATTGACCTTGAAACTAGATTCAACCAATCAATGCAATTCTAGGATTAGGTGGGTCAATTCTTAATTTCATGAGTTCGAAACTAATTTTACCCAATCTCATTTTAGATTCCAACGTGGGACCAATCCACCTTGAAAACTAGTTCCCATATCAAAACCGATCATTCCCTAATTTTGATTGGAGGGTTTGAAAGTCATGGATGTCGTAAAGCGTGCATGCATTATCGTCCGCTAACTTTCTTTGTCACGAATCAAGTTGTTGTCCTGCCCATTCACAATCGTACATTTCTCAATCGAAAGAAACTCTCTAAATATGTGGCCAGCTAAAATTGTCACATTTTCACTCCCTAGTAGACTAAAAGTCTTTTGATTAGGATTGCACATCAATCACAATCTAACCTTGTAACCAAATCACATTAGACCAAATTGAATTGGCTAGTTTTGGGTGATTTCCTTGAAATAGAGAGTAACCAATCTGATTCTCGATTTATTGCTGGACAAACTAGACTGACCAAGATTTCTTAAATTTTTTATTATTATTTTGAAGCAAATCCTAATTAGTAAATTATTGTTTCTTTTAATGTTGAAAACATTCCACCTATAGAAAATAGAGGAAACCAAGGAAAAGAAGGAAGAAATCACTAATTTCAGGGTTGACCTACATCGGATTGATAGGTGCAATTTTAGGATTGGATGAGCTGATTCTTAGCTTCATAAGCGGGAAATCAACTTTATCATATCAAATTTCAGGTTTCATAATAGGAATCAATTCATCCTGAAATTTGCTTTCCATTTCAAAGTCAATTGGTAAGATTGAAAGTCACGGGTGTCGTGAAGTGCGCATACATTACCGTCCACTAAATTTTTTTCGTCACAAATCAAGTTGTTGTCCTGCCCATTCGCGACCGTGCATGTCCCGATCGAAAGAAACTATCCATATATATGGCCTCCAGCTAAAAATTTGTCACCTTTTCCCTCCCAAGTACACTGAAAAATATCTGGCCGCAAACCGGTCAAACCGGTCAATTCACCCCGCTGCTGCGAAGGCGATGGTGGGCGGGTCCCGGTCGGGCCAAACGCATGTACAGAGAACCACACAACCTCAGCTTAGCTGGCGTCTCTCCACTTCATGGGTCCCACAGGAAAATTTGTCGTTATCCTCCATAGCGTTTCCCTCTTTTTCTCTTTTTTTTTTTTTTTCCATTTTCGGGTTTGATAGCTTCATCTTTTTTTTTTTAAAGTCGCAAAAACTACAAATTTTACCTACCGCAATACATTTATGCCAAAATTTTTTATGATATCAAAAACTCTAAATTACCTCCAAGTTATATATATATATATTTACTTCAAAATTTTTTATAATACAAAAAATTTCAAAATTTTTTTTTGTGATTCAAAATTTTTGAGGTAAATATATCACACGAATATGAAATTGAAAAATTTTAATGTAATTTGTTTGGATAAATATATCATATTATATAAATTTGGATAAATGTGTCTGGTAGATAAAGTCTTAGGTTTTTGATAGCTTTGACTTTTTTTAGACATTTTTGGTTATTAAAGAAGAAAATGCTGAGTAATCTAGGGGAGCACGAGAACCACGGGAGGATCCCTTGCGATCGGGCGGGGGAGTCAGTTGGCGGCCGTTGGTAGATCCCGAGAACGCGTGCAGCGAAAAGCGGGATCGACCCCCGAAAAAGAAACGATAAAAAAATGATAATTAGGGAAAGAACCGGTTTCTTGATCCCTTCCTTCCTGCCCATTTTTCAAATTCCCTGACGTGCGTCTGAATCAGCAGCCTGATCTTCTTCCTTCTCCCCTCTCTCTCTCTCTCTCGCGCGCGCGCGCTCTGACCTGCCGATGCGCGTGCGGGTTTCTTGCTTGTTGCCTGACAGGGTGGAGGGAGAGAGAGAGAGGGAGGAGAGAGGAGAGAGAGAGAGAGAGAGAGAGAGATAGGGACGTGTGCGAACAAAGACTGACAGATAAGGAAACGCGCGACGTCGACAATGGACGTCGTCCTTTCTATATAAGCTGGTCGAAACGGGGTTTGAGGAATTCCGGTTGGGTCGAGCGAGCCTTCCTCTCCGTGTCTCTGCCTCTGTCTCTCTATTGGGTCGTTGATTTCGAGATAATAATTGAAACTGCGCAACGGAAGTTGACAACTTTGCATCTTCTGGATCGGTTCTTGATTCATATTTGAGGGGACTGCCCAGAAGGTGTTTCTTGGCAGAGAAGCTGTCGCTTTTCCTCCTCCTCCTGATAAATATTCTGTATTGCCTTCGGCATTGGTTCCCATTCCTCCAGTTTTGTTGGAGAGGAAGACCCGATTCGCGCCGGCTTCCAGAGATTTAAAGAAGCAGAAAGTGTCCGAGGTTGGACAGGATCAATTTGGATCGGATCGAGTCGAATCTGTTCTTGCATCGTATCCGGGTTTTTTGTTTCTTCTCCGGGTATCTCCGGATCGGAAATTGGAGGTATGTGATTCTTTCGTCAAAAATCTTGTGAGAATTATGGAAGTGACTGTTCTGATCCTCTTAAACCTGAAACATTTTGTCAGATTTGCACAATCTATTGTTTCATTGGGCTTAGTCATTAGCAATATGATCATTTTGAGAGATTCCTTCCTTGGTTCTGCAATTGTTAGCTCCTCCATGATCTTTTTTTGATGTCTACCTCAGATGTTTCTCCTCTATAGCATTAAATCTTGGTTTGATGGTAGACAACAGATTCTATTCATTAATGAATTGGCAATAAGATGTGCCAATTACCAATTTCCATTAACAAGCCTTTCTTGTCCGTGCTCGCGTTAGAAATTTGAATGTTAGGTACAGTTTCCCACGATCACATGCTTACTTACCCGAGGTTAATGTTTGTTGCGTGTCTTGCCATTTGCTTTTGTAAAGTGACTGCAGCATCTCGAATTTGACCAGGAACTGCAACTAAGTCCGTTTCCATTTGTTTGGCAGAATAATCAGAAACAGATGGGAGGGATCGACACAAACAGCATGATACATTGATCATTGCACAGACTGGTCCCCCGGCAGCACCTCCATTACCTGGTCTGACCCTGACCAAATGTGCCAGGAAGAGACTGCAAACGGAGGGAGTGCCTCAAAGAGGCAATTGCTGCATCTCGACAACAGCGATCGATCTATGGGAGCGACTTTTTGATGAAGGCCATAAAGCAGATGTCCAAATTCACACTGAAGATGGTGGTGTCGTCTATGCACATGCTTGTATAATTGTAAGAACTCATAATCCAACGTCGTTTCAATTCAAACCGTAAAATCTTTCTGCAAATAAAGAGTCAGTCGCTTTCCATCCAACATTGCTATGCTGAAATTTTGCTACTCTCTCTCTGTTGACAATCTGGAACTTTTTTATTGTGATCATGAAAGTCGAAATTTTCATATTCTAAATGAAACTTTGTGCAATTGACGTTTTAACTTCCACAACAACTTTGGCCTGAAAATAATTCACCCTTTCATGATCGTTACTTAAGTTGTCAAATTATCATGTCACGAGAGTGGATCTGATTCTTTTCCCACACGAAATTTGATATATTCCATGATTAAGGCCACATGGATGGGAAGTGGTATGACTTTGTACTTCTTGAACTCATTATCAATTGGCTATTCTTTTGCAGAGCATGGCTTCTCCAGTAATGAAAGGCATGCTAAAGAAATCTAAACGAAAGGGTCGTTATCAAATATTATCAGTCAGCGGAGTTCCTCATGATGCCATTTGTGTTTTTGTTCGATTCTTGTACTCATCCTGGTAAATATATCTCCCTTGCTGTCGCTTCAAGGATAATGGAAAATTTTTTAGATTTTCTACTTCCAGAATTCTATGCTAAGCATCGCTTATGTTTCATGTGCAGTTATGAAAACCAAGACATGGCTGACTTCGTTGTGCCTTTACTGGTGCTCTCACACTCGTTCGTGGTTCCTCAGCTCAAGCAGATCTGTGAGCAGCAACTCGAGCAGGGTCTACTTAACATGGAGAACGTCATTGACATTTTTCAGCTTGCGTTGCTCTGTGATGCTCCTCGTCTTAGCTTCATCTGTCACCGCATGATTGTGAAGAACTTCAAGGATGTGTCAGAGACCGAAGGATGGGCTGCGATGAAGCAGAGTCACCCCTTCCTAGAAAAAGAGCTACTAGAGTGCGTCACTCACGAAGAAAACGTAAGCATTGGAACTTATTGTCTGTCGTCACATCATTCCTTTCCTTACTTTTTGGTTCCATTAGAAAAGAGAACAAAAGGAAAATCAATTTGAGATCTAATATTGCAGCAAACAAAGGAGAGGATCAGAAGGAAGAATGAGAGGAAGATCTATCTGCAACTATATGAAGCGATGGAAGCTCTAGTTCATATTTGTAGAGACGGGTGTCAGACGATTGGGCCCCATGACAAAGTCTTCAAGAAGGACCAGCCGCCGTGCAGCTTCGAGGCTTGCAAGGGCCTAGAATTGCTTATCCGCCATTTTGCGGGCTGCAAGTTACGGGTTCCGGGTGGTTGCATCCACTGCAAGCGAATGTGGCAGCTGTTGGAGCTGCACTCCCGTCTCTGCGCCGATTCAGACGTTTGCCGAGTCCCCTTGTGCAGGTATGTTCCTTCCGTGCGATGGTTTTCGCTTGCATTTTGCACTTAATTATGTAGGCGCATGTTTTGTTTACGAAACCCTTGTGTTCACTCTGAAAGTGTCGTTTCACTCTGAACTTTTGCATGTTTTCGACCTAATTGAAAACACTGTAATGTCAATCAAAGTCTTTACTAAATAGAAGTTTTTTCCATTTTGTAGGAACTTCAAGGACAGGATCAACCAACAGAACAAGAAGGACAAGACCAAGTGGGGAATACTTGCGAGAAAGATCTTGAGGACGAAGACCATCGGGGTAGCGCCGTTTTTTACATCGGCATATGGGAGTTAATTAATAGAGCAAATCCCGGGTTTCTGTGGGATGTCAATCCAAGTGTAATATGTAATGTTTATATGCAATGAGAAGCCAGCACTGAATCTGGTGGTTTTGGATGCCTCTTGATCGACAGAATCAGAAGGAAAGAAAAATAGATTGCATTCTCTTATACGTATTGACCTTTTATGAATCTTGCAAGCCGGACTCGAACAAATAAATAATCTGTCGACACTTAAAAAGTTGACACCGATGTGAGTGCTCATCATATGTGATGGGTTCACGTGATCTTAAATACATGTATGTAAGGGCTTTGAATATAAGGAATTCCAATAGTAATCACTTCTCTTATTCTTGGTTTGTGCCCGTTAGGGAACGATCCACACGTCCAAGTTTCTAAACAATCAGCCCAACTGGACGTCCGTAGAGAGATGTTGTAATTATGGTTATAATTATGGTTAATGGATCAACGAAAGTCAATAAATTAAGATACGTTTTTTCTATTCACGTATTTCTTTTGGATTCATGAATTTTCTCAACTTTTATGTTCACATATCTATTGAATTCATGAATTTCCTAGATTCATGTATCTTTTAGTTCATGTATTATAGAGTTCACGAATCTCTTGAATTCACGTATCTCTGGATTTATGAATCTCTTGAATTCATGTATCTCTTGATTCATGAATTTCGTGGATACATGCGTCTATTTAATTCATGTATCTCTTATGTACATGAATTAAAAATCTCTATAAATAGATGGGAGCATAGAGCTTCATAACAGTTTTGGTTTTGGTTTTTCCAACTCGATTCCAAAAAGGCTTTGATTGCTAATCCAAACAAATTCGAGTTGTTGTATCTTGGGAGTATAGTTCGTGAATCTGCGAGCACCTTTGGCGAACTAATCGCCTTAAAGAGATTCGGATATTCATACCTCACATCCAATTTTATGTTATATCTTATTTTATTATTCTCCAAGATTTGTAAGTTTACATAAAAAGAATGATATTATATAGCCGTTATTGTCTTCTTTACATTAATGTTCCGATTACAACAAACAATGTTATTTTCTTTGGATTAATTTCCAACAATCTTAAGGTGATTATTTCACTGTTTGTTGTTCTTGTCAGTTATTGAGATGGCTGAAAACAATCAAGTGCCTTTCAATGTCCCAAATGTTTTAAGAGATGTTCCTATGGTCGATTCGACCGTTGCTATGAAAGAAGGTTCAAAGCGAAAGCTACCTATCTTGATGCGGTATATTTCAACAGGCATGCTCAGATTCCTTCGAGTCAAAAATGTTTTGTTGATCCATTAATGTGGGGGATTGTTGTAATTATGATTATAATTATGGTTAATGGATCAACCAAAGCCAATAAATTAAGATACGTTTTTTCTATTCACGTATTTCTTTTGGATTCATGAATTTCCTCAACTTTTATGTTCACATATCTATTGAATTCATGAATTTCCTAAATTCATGTATCTTTTAGTTCATGTATTTATAGAGTTCATGAATTTGTATCTCTGGATTCATGAATCTCTTGAATTCATGTATCTCTTGATTCATGAATTTCGTGGATATATGCGTCTATTTAATTCATGTATCTCTTATGTACATGAACTAAAAATCTCTATAAATAGATGGGAGCATAGAGCTTCATAACAGTTTTGGTTTTGGTTTTTCCAACTCGATTCCAAAAAGGCTTTGATTGCTAATTCAAACAGGTTCAAAGTGTTGTATCTTGGGAGGCATAGTTCGTGAATTTGCGGAGCACCTTTAGCAGGAACTAATCGCCTTAAGGAGATTCGGATATCCGTACCTCACCTCCAATTTTATATTATATCTTATTTTATTCTTCTCTCAAATTTGTAAATTTACATAAAAAGAATGATATTATATAGTTGTTATCATCTTCTTTAAATTGATGTTCCGATTATAACAAACAGTGTTGTTTTCTTTGGATTAATTTCCAACAAGAGATGGGAAACACAGATCACAGCAGGCATCATTCCTCAAATCATCTTGTGGATTTTGAAATTTAAAAGCATTTGAAGCCAGACAGAGGGACATTCATCCATGAATGCTTGGTCGGTGCATATCGGGTGCGGAGTTAACTCGGGTCCAGTTACGTCAGAATTCAATCTAGTTCTGCTTCGCCATGCATTTTCGTGGGATGAGACGAGACCAACAACAAATCCTCCCAAGTTCAAATGCCAATTTCTGCCATGAAACTTGGGCAGTGACAAGTGATTTCAGACTTGTTGCTGATGATGACGTAGCAGCTACCTCCAGAGGCTCTCATCTCCAAAACATAGGCAAAACATAGGAGAGAGAGAGAGAGAGAGAGAGAGAGAGAGAGAGAGAGGAAATATAAAGAAAAAAAAGGGATGGTGACTTGTCGGAAACTACCCTTCTATCAAAGCCGGGTTTCGATCCTGGGACCTAAGGTCATGCGTCGTATTCATAGTCGAGAACGTTTTAGGTTGCATGGCAGCCCGTTGATAGTGCTGCTCACATGAAATGCTTCATGTGCTTCCGCTCTGCCTACGGATTTCGGCCCCCTCTCACATCTGAGCGGGTTCAGGTTGCTTTTCCGTCGACTTTTGCAGTGCGGAGCATGACACGTTATCTGGAACTTGATATCGAGAACTTTGATTTTCTCGGGCAAATCTCTTGATTGATGAGAGAAGAGGAATATGTCCTGACCATAGACTGAGTCGACTGACTGATTTAGTTGAAGCACTTCATAAAAATTGCATACCCTGTTATTTGTTGACATTGAGAAGATCTCATGAAACTGAAAAGCAAAACCAGAACAGAACAATAGCATCAATCCACACCAAACTCTTGAAATTAATTGCAGAAGACCAGAAGAAGAGCGAGATTGAAATACTAGTGTAAGAAACCATGGGAGATTGAAATACTAGTGTAGGAAACCATGGTCTCTCCTCCAACTGGATTGTCTCTAGAGCCAATTAATCAAGCTTGGAATGCCTGCCATGCCGATTGATATAAATGCTTCACATTGTGCCTTGCTTGCAATGACCTCAAACTCCTCATGTGGCGAATAATGACCACGTTTCAAGTGATCTACTGACTAACCCAGATGCAATACTTGCCCAAACTCACAGCAGACATGCTAGTGTCACGGGTCGATAGTTTCCTTGTCCCGGATCAACCCGTGTGGCGCCTAGCGAGCGAAACTCGCTAGGCCAACTTTCCTTATATAGTTGTTCCAGTGAACAATACAAAGAATAACCCTTTTATATGAGATCGTACCATGCCCAACTTTACTCGGGCATTTAATCCATCGAGCGAGATAATAGCCCTCGTTAGGCTCAATAACTGGTTTCGGCCCGACGGCTCATTGATCGTGAAATAGTCCATGCAGTGCCTGGTGAGCCGGAAACACTAAACTAGCCTTCTTTCTATAATTGTTTCTAAGAACAATATGGCGAATTGATACATTATATAGGATTGCACCACATCCAATTTAGCTCGGACGTCCAGTTCTTTTGAGACATACAGAACACGCCTGAGAACACGCTTGATTTAGCTCGGATCCCTCCTTTTGCGTTTGTATATTTTTTGGCCTTTTGTTGTAGTTGCTGAAATCATGCTCATTGTTTTTCTGGCCAATTGGCAATGGAGAGAGCTTAAGAATATGCAAAGCCATCATAGGCTCTTTCCTTCGTTCTCACATGCACGGTCCTTTTAAACTCTCTAATTCCTCTCTCCAACGACAAAAGAAGAATACAATATTATGTGTGAGTTGGTGATGGTATACGGATCTCTTTTTGCCACACATCACACACACACACACACATAATATATATATATATATATATATATATATCAAGTTCATGATCCACACATATACAACCTAGGAAGGAGGAAGAAGAAAGGAAAAAAAAAAAAAGAAAGAAAAATGAAATATAAAAAATAATTATAATTTCGATTTTAATAAAAAGAATATTTCTATAAAATTAAAGAGGGAAAGAGAGAGTATGAGGCTTGAGTTGGAAATGAATTAAGTCCAACTTATTTAAAACCCTTTTTTTTAACTTTTCAATTTTTTTTTTAAATTCATTTAATTAGTCTCTTCAAAATGTAAGTAATTTATATATGACCTATTTATAATTTAAATGAGTTACACGTGAGTTTAAAACCCATTTTGACATCTCTAATTGTGTCACACTCCACTCTATACATGCTAACAGAAAAACAATCCAAACCTGCTTGGATGTGATCATGTGAGAGAATGCTGAAATACATGGGCGAAGCAGAAACACAACAAGCGCATTTTAACGAGCAGTAGCAGTAAGCTGCGATAAACCATAGGCGAAGCCGAACAGAAAAGCAATCCGAAACTTGCTTGAATGAGAGAGAACGCTGAAATGCATAGGCAAGGCAGGAACACAACAAGAAAATCAAAGTCTTCGACATAAAGTTCCAAATATTGAGTTCAACTCCATTCTATAAACGATAACAAAAAAAGCAATCCGATCATTGGATATGATAGAATGCTGAAATACATAACCGCAGCAAGATCACCAACGGGGAATACCCTTCGAGGGTATTTTGCATCTAAATCAGACTTCATCCAACTTTATTCTAGTTGGTCATCTTCAAATGATGTCCTGCACGATCCAATAATTGTGGTAAGAGCAGGGTTTTACGTCAGACAACTTGGTGAAAGTTACGAAAGATGTTTTTCCAATGTTATGTTAACAAACGAGTGGCGCAGCAGTGGCATGGTGGGCGGGTCCATGTCCCAGGGATCAAATCCTTACTCTGATTCAATTGCGTGGAAGATGTTCCTAACGAAATCGACAGCCCTGACTCACTTTCTTTTCTTTCTTTTTTCCCCCCTATGATAAAGATTACTGTACCTTACGCACTGTTACTCATTTTCTGCACAAACAATGTATCCGTTTCTCTCACCTAGCACAAGTTCTGCTCCAACCAAAAGCTACCCCAACTACATTAGCCCATCTGCAAAATTATCCCCAAGAAGACCCTGAAAAGGTCAGATGATGTATCCATAAGAACTGAAGTACAAATCTGTAAGGGGCAATCGACAGTGAAGACGAATAAAGCATCAACAGCTTCTTTACCAAAGAAGCCTCTCCAAAACATCAAAAAACACATTTTCTAAAGGTTACATCAAATGATTAACATGACAAGATCAGGGTCTAAACGAATAAAAGAATATGCAGAACAAAGTTCACCCCAAACCTTCTTCACCGGCAGTGGGGTTTTCATATGATTCAAAGCCCCATAAGGTTTTCAAAGAGTAGGGCGGAAAATTTGTTGTTCCTTCTTCTGTGATTTTTACAATCTGCAAGTCAAGTGCCATGTGATTTAGATGTTTCGAAATAAAGCTAATGGCAATATTACAAAGAAAGAACGTCAAGTGCTCGTAGACAGAACAACATATAAGTAAAATGTGAGGGAACAAAGAGAAGAACATGTGAGACAATCACAACAAAAGAGTGCGAAATGAAGTCATGCACCAGAGATCAATTGCTGTCTATAAGGAACCTGACCAATGAGAACCTTCTCCACCTTCTCAATTATGATTTAATTTCTCTAATCACTGTAATTAGTATTTGTCAAAATTTAGAAAGCAACTAGCTCAGTAAATATGAAGAACTGCTCCGAAGCAAGAAAAAGACGAGACCTTCAATTAACGACATATTCAAGTGCTACCAGTTCTCAAAAGTCAAGATAAAAGGCTAAGATCCTTCAAAATGGCCAAAGAACAGTATGACATCTCCTGGGTTCCAATTGTGACTTAGCCTCTGGGGATTCCTAATTATCCAAAAACTAGCATACAGGGAAGAAGATTTAGGGGACAAAGAGCTTGAAACAACTTGATATTCATCCTCATTAATCTTCCTCAAGATGCGGACTTCAAATCTGTCTGGAAACATCTCCCCAGAATTTTTAGGATACAAACCAATACAGGTCATCCATGACTAATCATTGTACAACCAGGTAACAATCATGCATCACAGGTGGGTTGGACCTGCTTAAGTAAAATTATAAAGAGGAATGAATTGGGCAATGGCGGATCCAAAAGGGGCCAGAGTTATATGTGGAGGCTGGTTGTGCAACTGGGTTATCCACAAGAAAATACACTGTAATTCTCCCTCAGTCCCAGATAAGACATCCTTTCCTCAACAAAAGAAGGATGCGTAAGTGTGCATCAGTTCATCAAAATCACACAATTATATGAGTAAGAGGAAGAAAATGCCAACAACTGATATGATATTATCACATCCTAACCTTATAGTATGCTGCATATGCAAACATCAAGAAGTGAAGAAAACCATAAACAATAACACAGATAAAACTAGAACCTGAATCTTATTGACTGCAGATCTATCACGATATAGAAGAATGCGCATGCACTTCTCCAATAGCTTAACACCATCTTCAAAACTCAAGTTCTCGTTCCACTCGTCACGAAGAATTGGCCGTACAAGGTGATCGCCAAACCCAGTAGCCACATGGTTTTCTTTGAAACTCACGCCTATCATGCTAACCTGGATAAAATTGCATGCCAAGTGAATTGGCCATACAAGGTGATTATTGCAACGTTTCCTTTTCAAAAAAGGAGTTATTTTTTAAATGACAATTATCTAATTTTTTTTTTAAAAAGGCAGTTATTTTTAAAAGGCATCTTTTTACTTTCTTTTATGACGTTCCATATGCCTCTCTTCGACTGTCTGATATACTGTTGTTTCTTCTTCGCTTTACTCTCAAAAACCCTAAGAGAGCATCGATCTTCCATTTCTGTTTTCTTCTCTTGTTCAATCTTCGAAAAGTTGTCATCTTTCTTGGGAAAGTCAAGTTTGGAATCTTTCAAAGACTGTGAAAGATGTCGTCTCAAAGGAAGTCTTCGAGGATCGCAAATAGGGGACCGCAACGAATGCGTGAGGGGCCTACGCACTTTGATCTCACCGAGGAAGAAGAGTTTCCTAGTCAGCAACAGAGCCCACAACATTCTTAGCAGCGTCCATCTACTCCATCTAGACCACATGATGTTGCTTGTTGAAAAGAGGAAGAAATAATCGAAGATGCAGAACCCGTAAGATCTTTTAAGCCCTCTTTTATCTACAAGCTTTATCGTGCTTTGAAAAGAGGTGAAACTCCTTTGAACCACATTGACGAATTTCTGAAAGACAAAGGGTACAAAAATGAAACCTTCTTTTTACGCACAATGGAACGGTTGGGAATTGCCCCTGCTGGATCGGCAGAAGAAGCAATGGCAAATATTCCAATTGATCCTCGTGTTGGAGGACTGAATCAGATAGATAGGAATAATGATGATAAGTTGTACAATCAGTTTCAACCGAGAATGGGTGTTGCGACAAAAATTCGGGGAAAAAGGACAGACTTGTTTCGATCGAAGGAGCACAAATTTATATACTCTAAGTTGTTGAAGCGTGGGGTGATAAACCCTAGAAGTGTGGATTTTGATTTCCTTGATGCTGTAAATGTTAATTTGAGGGAAAAATTCAGTTTTCTTCAACTTGAACAGTTCTGTTCTGACTCTACAGAAGCCTATGCTGAACTCATTGCATATTTCTATTCGAATCTCAGTTTCTTAGATGCTAATAGATTCTCTTTTAGTGTCTGAGATCAGGACTATGTGGTGGATGTAGATATGTTGGCTGATGTCATTGGGGTTGAAAGAGGAAGATATCAACCTATCAATGTCTCTATTGCTCATGCTACGTTGGAACTTGTTAAGGATAGAAGGACAGAGGTAAAGGTTTCCTACTCGAGAATGAGTGCGTTCAACATTCTGCTTCACAAGATTGTGATTAATTGCCTCAAACCAAAATCTACTTCAAAGACTGATGTTTCAAACTCAGAGGCAAATCTGATGTATGCCATCAATGCTGGGAAAAAGTTTTCTCTTCCTCACACTATTATGTTCCACATGTATAGAGCAGTGGTGAAGGACAAGGGTCAACTTCCTTATCCAGCTCTTGTGATAAAGATATTCAGACATTTGAATGTTCAGCCTCTACAAATTCTCTATGTTCGATCTTATGATCAAATGGTGGTGGGACTGAAAATGGTGTCTAAAATGTGTCTGAAGGAACTCAACAAGGCGTTGGAGAAATTTAAGGAGAAAACCCCTGTCAAGACTCATTAAATCTCTTCGGCTGCAAAGAGAAAAGTGAAGGAGCCCATGGTTGCTCAATCCAAGAAAAGAAGAGCTCTCATCATTGAGGATGAAGATGATGAGGATGAAGATGATGAGGAAGACATCACCATTTCTGCTATGGCATTGAAGAACCTTAGTCGTTCTGTTCCAGAATCAACGGAACGACAAGAGAAAGACTCAGAACAGAGGACTAGAGAAAGAGAAGATTTGGAAGCAGAAGAGAAAGAAGCAGAGCAGAAAGAAACAGAGGAGAGAGAAGCTGAAAAAAGAGATGCAGAGGAGGAAAGATTTGAAGAAAAAGAAGAAGAGGAAAGAGGAAATCAAGAGGAAGGAGAGCATGAGGAACTCTCTTCTCCACCTAAAGGCATGGAAACAGGGGGAGACCATGAGAAAAAAGGAATGTCCTCATATCCTGCTACCAGTGAAGGAGTCAGTCGCTCTCCAGCAGATCCAGAGGACATCTATGCCTCTCAATTTCCTGAAGAGGGACATGATGTTTCATTGCCTAATCTGCGTGACTATGCTGATTTTCCATCATCTGCCTTTACTCCATTTGATCGTGCAAAAGCCAGTACGCAAATTGATAATTCAGCAGATTTTCGCAGAATTCTTGATGTTCTCTTAGAAATGCGGGGTCAGATATATGCTCTGGGATGCGAAGTTCAGAATTTGCAAACTGCAAGTCAAGCTTCTTCAGTTTTTTTGAATGATCAGATCCAAGCCCTTTCTCTTCAGATTCAAGCAAATGCTAAGGGTAAAGATGTGGCACAACTAAAGGAAGAGTTGAAAAAGCTGGAAGGCATTGTCCAGTCAATGAGAGATTTCCAGCTTGTTCGTGTTCCCAAGTATTCTTGAATCCATTCTCTTTCAATCTCAACATTTTCTTTATGATGACAAAAAGGGGGAGAGATGCGAGATTTGAAACTTTGAACTACTTTGAACTTGAACTTTTGATTTATTTTGTTTTGGTGTTTAACTTGACTTTTGTGTCTGGATGTTGACTGCTTATAATTGGGATTTGGGTTTGACTGCTTATATTAAGTACTATTGATGTCTTATGAATGGCTTTACTCACATGAAAGACTAACCTATTTTCTGTGGTTGCAAATTCTAGTGTTATCATTAAACCATTTATCTTTATGAGATATCCATATTTGCTTGAGTAATGTTTTGCAGGTCAAAGTTATCCAAATCTGCAGGAAAGTTTTGTCACCATCAAAAAGGGGGGAGATTGTTGGAGAAATCTTCCTGGAGTATTTTGAAGCTGACAAAACGTTTCCATCAGTCTAGTCTGAAGATTTGTAGACTCTACTATTTAAAGTCTGAAGACCTCCGGATTGCCAGACTCAAGACTCAAAGTCTATTCTCATTGACAGTTTCTAATTCGTCGAAGAAGAGCTATCCAGAACTGGGTGTTTCATTAAGAATTTGACCTTATCGACTAGAGAAGATCTCTTGGCTGGATATGACATAACAGAATCCTTTATTTGATCATGATTGATTCAGAAATTAAGGATCCGATGATTGGCGAAGTTTACTTGGAAGGTTCTACTTATGGAAACCGAGATCCTGATTGTATGGGTGAGCAGGATTGATGGGCTATCGACATGTTCCTTAAATAGTTCGAATGATCTTCCTAATTGATTTTGTCCAACGGGTAGATTGGAGGAATTCCTTTGGTAAGTGCCAACGGGTATGATGGCATAAAGGAGTATATAAGGAAGACGTTCCAGTTGTTCGAGGGAGTGCACGATAGAAGAATTCCAAAGTTTGAAACTCTTTGTTCTTAGTCAATTCATTTGTTGAGCGAAATCTTGTACGCAAAAGAGAGTCTATATCTTTGAGAAACCTTGAGGAAGTGTGGTAGAGTATCTACATTGTGGAATAAAGGGAGAGCTTTGTTGTAACAACTCTTTTGTTCATAGTGAAATCCAGCCGGTGGGCTGTCAGTGCGGAAGAGTGGACGTAGGCTTGGAATAAGCCGAACCACTATAATTTGTGTGTTCATTTTCTCTTCCCTACTCTCTGCTTTACTTTAATCATAATTCGTTTTGAAAAGGAGAACTTTCTTTCTATTGTCTGCTTAGTATTGCTCTCTTATTTCAAGAAATTATTTTTCACCTATTCACCCCCCCTCTAGGTGCTTATACTAGCTATCTCAAATGTAAAAGAGTGCCTTGACAAAAAAAAAATAAAAAATTAAAGGATTGTAGCGACTGTGGATCATCCAAATGAAACATCCTAGGTGTTCTTTCACCAAGAAAGATGAGATTATATTAGAGTATATTTATTTTGTGAAAAATTTCATGTCTATGGAAAATGTTGTACAACTTGCTTTCTTAATTTGCAAATTTAACTAAATTTAATAAGAAAACATCAAATTTAAAAACTTAAAAAGTTATTTATATTTAAAAAAAAAGTCGAGACTAGATTTAGATTAATATAATTATGGGTATCTATAAATAAATTAATATCATTTTTTGATATCCTTATGAAAATAGTTATTCCAAAAATAAAGGAATGTCAACCCGAGGTAATTCTAAATGAAGTTTTATCTTTACTATTACGAGGCCATAAACTAAAATATACTTAAATGGAACTATCATAAAATTCATGAAGATGAAAAGGGTAAACATGTAATAAAAAATAGTAATTTTTTTTTTTTGTTGATTTAGGAAATGAATTGAAATAATAAGATATTCTAAAATTTGAGCAATGATATCATTATGTAAATTTGTAAATAGTATTAAAAAACTAATTTGACTTTATTTTAAAAGTCAAGGAAATAGATTGAACAAAATTAATATTTTGAGGACTAGGTTGACCAAATTTAAAATTTGCAAACTAAATTGAATATTTATGAATAGTTTAAATACCATACTTTTGAACGGATTAAAAGTTCAAGAATAATACTTTTGTATGTTGGGTAAAAGTTTAGAAATTATTAGTGTGAATTTTTTTACTTAATTCCTTAAAAAAAAAAAACCACAAACTTTAGGTTCAGTCTCAAATTTGCCTAAACTTTTTCTTATTTAAAAAAATGGTTAATACTATGAAATACCCTAAATTGGTATATCCGTGACAAATTTATCTTAAACTATTTTTTTATTATCAAAAACCCCTAAACTAGTACATGTATAATAAATTCATCCCAAATGATCACAAAAAAACCAAAAATTGATGCACCTGTGACAAATTTATCATAAATTAATTTTTTGATCGTCAAAAACTCAAAGCCGATATATTTGTGACAAATATACCCCCTCCATTAACTTATATTATTACTCTTAAAAACCACAAAATTGGCACAACTGTGATAAACAGAGTGTAAAATCACAAACCGATAAACTAGACAACTATTACATGTCATTCAACTCAGTAATTTAACAGTAAAATTCAATAGAAACTAACAAAAAGTAAATTTATTACAAACGTACTAGTTTTGGGTAAATTTATCAAAAGTATACCGGTTTGAGTTTTTGGTGGTTAATAAATTAATTTGGGATAAATTTGTAATATGAGGTTTTTCATAGTATTAACCCTTACAAAAAATTCTTAATTTTCCTTCTAGTCCTAAATCTACCCCCATTAAGCTTCTACCCAAAAACTACTATTTCATTAGTTTTGGATCACACAACGAAATATATTTTATCAAGTGTTATATTTTGGTTTTTATTAAAGGAGACTTGGGTTCTGTGTTAATATTGGACAAAGTGGGTCAAATGCAAACGAATATATATTATATTCTAATGAAGTTGCTTAACACGCCTAACATGAGTTCGAAATTAATGATAATCAATGTCGAAATCCAATCAACGGTTTGATTTTAACTCACTTCAACATATTAATGAAAGCCCATTAAAATTAATGTGGTTTGTACAATATGGAGGTTGATTTGACAACAGTGAGTATTAACAAGAGCACTTGGAAAGCAATGCTTTCAAATAAGTTCGAGAACACAATGTTGGAACCCAATCAACGACACTAGACCATGAGAATAACACTTAGTAGACATTGCACGTGGATGGATATGAGGACACAATGTCGGAATCTAATCAAAGATACTGGACAGTGATAGTAACACCTATTGAGTACTACTTTTTGATGGATACAAGAACATAACATCGAATTCTAATTGACGACGCTAGATAATGACAACAATACTTAGTAAACACTGCTCCTAGATGAGTATGAAAATACAATATCGAAATCTAATTGACGACGTTAGACAGTGACAACAACATCTAGTTAACACTGTTCTTAGATGGGTATGAGAATACAACATCAGAATCTAATCGAAAACACTAGATAGTATAATAGCGCCGAAATCTAATCGACAATATTACTTGGGATATAGAAATTTGCAAGAACTGAATCTATGACGAGAATCTTAAGCTATAACTAAACTAGACTAATCTAAGATAAAGAGTAAGATAAAGTAGTTTTGCATATTATTCGGGGGGAAGAGGAGGCTTCTCCGTTGGAGTGCCCACGATATTTATAGGCCAACTTCATTACCATCGGTGGTTGGTTGCTTCCTCCTTAAAAGTCGCTCCACTTTCTATGTTGAATCGCCTTATTTGCATTTGGTTACTTTCTGACCTGTTCGACGCTATTCTTATGACTTGTCCAGTAAGTGTTAACCGTTCTTTTGATTTTGGCACCCTTTTAAGTATCGACCATTCTAGCCGACACTTTGCTGTCAATATTATGTCTTCAATAATGTCTCTTGGTTTAGACACATGATAACATTTGCTTTGTTATCAAGTCATGTATCTCCACTAGTAGGTTCATCGAAATCTAACCCAAGGGCTCTCTAAATTCTTGGCCATCCTTCGTTTTTATGACCTGTGTGGACTGGGTTGACGTAAATCATGGCACATATGTGGTCGTGAGGGTAATTTCAAATGTTTTATCCCTCGTGATCAGCATATGACAGCAGGGGTATTTTTTGGATGTCAACAACCACTATAAGTATTCTAACATGGTAGTTCCACGTCAACACTATGTCTACATCAGTTGCTAACATGGAATAATTCCACTGAAAACATCGACATTCCATTCTCCGAAGATTGGGGGAAATTAGAAGTAGTTATGGCTTGCTTCTTCACTTCTTCAATTAGCGATCAAAGAGAGAGAATAATTTCTTCATTCCTCTAAATCTCATCGCTCCCTCCATATCAAAGTCAGTCTTGATGCCACAAAGCCGAAGCTAGGGAGCTTTCCATCCTTTGTGCTTTAGCTCATTTCCATGTGTTAACCTCTCGATTTGTTTTGTCAAAGGAATTGATGATGGACAGGAGGAATTCCTTCGTGAATTAATGAGTAGTGGACTCCAAAGCGCTTGATCTCTTCCAATGTGAACATTCTTGCACATAATCATGCTCGATCGCTCAGAAAAGAGGGTGGCAGAATTCTCCAATACTCAAACAAGAACAAATATTGTTCAAGTTTTGCCAAGCCAATCTTCAATTGATATCTCAGAACCTCCATGCACTTAAAAATCTGGAATTGGTGGTGGATTGTGAAACTGTGGACCAAGAAATGCTTAAATGTTCAGTGCTTGCTGTTAGATGATATTTTCTTGCAAACTGAAAAGTGCTAATTCTTATGTTTCTTGTAAATGGATTTGATTGCATACTATATGTCTAGTATGGCTATATACTACGCGTTGAGTCATGCTTGCTGTGGTGGGATCAAAATTCATGAGAGTGATGTCCATATTTGCAATCACCAATCAAGCGTGTGGTTGGATGGAGTTTTCTTGAACCAGAGTTATAGGAAAATATGGCCCATTAGACAACTATGAAATAAACTAAAAGAAACCAAGATAGAATTATTATGTCGTTTGGACACTAGCAAGAGAAAGAAATGAATGAATACATTAATTCTAAAAAATCTTTTATGCATTTAAAATTAAAGATATAATAAGAGTATAAGTGAGAAAGAAGCAATATCTGTTTACAAACACAAGAATCTTTCTATAAGATTACAACCTGGTGACATTCCGTGGCTTATAGGTCCCAAAACCAATCGGAAAAGATCCTATAAAATATATAATAGCACTATTCCAGATACAAGTGTGACCAAGGTGTTAGACTAAATATAAACTAAAATCTGACGATCCTGATTTATCAATCATGGATAAATCCGTACAAAAGTCGGGGTCAATTTGTGGAAATGTAAAGATCAACATACCTTTGGCCATTGATGAAAATCTACAAAGGCAGAAAACCTCAAAACCTTGGACGGATCCACATAGCACAATCGATTTGTGATATGGAGACACTAGATCTCCACATCTTGTTCTACTAGCCAATATCCCTTTTCTGTAGTGATAGGGTTTGAACTAGACGATCGGACGTTTTATTCTGTTTCTTATGTTACCAACGACTTCCATCAATACTGTTATGGTAACATATTAACAGGCAAATATCACATAATAAAAGTGGGTGATAAATTGGGCAATAAATCGGAATTAATTGGGAATACAATTTTGGGATCATATTTAGAATAATAAATATATATTACATATTACAACACAAGGCATATAAGTAGAGATCAACAAAAATCACAATATGCTATCATTTTTTGTCAATACAACACAAAATATAATTTACACATCTACATAACAACATTCACATGAGCAGTGTAATATTTTACGGAGAAATACTAAACTAATGATTCATATGTTCCTGATAAAATTTAATGAATGCTCACTTCGTAAAATTACACTATATAAAATAAACTTCGGTAGTCAGTTTTACTATCTTGCTACTATGCATTAAACTATCGTTGTTGCGAAAATTCGGCACTTGTAGATCATTTCATATGCGCTAATCTTGATCATTAAGTTATTATCAAGAGGAAAACTTCCTAGAAGAAGTGGTTGGGTTGGGGAAGTTGGGCTTGGAGAGGCTTAGAGTGCAAATGATAATCATTTTGTTGGAATCAATTTCTGGCAAAAAATTGACTTTTCTATTCTCTGAACGTGTTTTTGAGCAAAAGTATGTGTTTGATAATGGTACAAAATTTCTGTTCTTAGAACAGAAATTTGTTTGATAGAGACACAAAATTTCTTCTCTCGAACGGCTGATGAGCAATGGGAACGGTAAAGGATGACAGGCAGCAGCCGACGGGGATGGGTGATGGAGGACAACAAGCAGTGGTGGCGAGAGGTTGTCAGTAGCAAACGACGACAAGAGGAGGCTGGCAATGACAGAGGATAGAGATTGGTGGCGGCGTGAGTAGAGACGACAGGGGACAATGGGTGCCAGGGGGAGGCTAGTAGCAAGGGCAAGCGATGGGAAAAGTTTTTATTCTTTTTTATATTTGAGAAATAGTAAAGTATAAATTTTGTACTTTTCATTTTCTTTCAAACCTATTTCTAAACTAAAAATTTATTCCAGAAATAGAAAAATAAAATTATATTATTAAACAGATTTCTATTCCAAACCTGTTATTGAGAACAGCAAAAAAAAAAAAAAAAAAAAAAAAAAAAAAACAAATTGATTATGACGTTCTATTAATAACTTAATAATACTTATGATAAATTTTTCTTAAGAGACCTCATTATTTTGTCACGACTTACGCCTCAAGGGACTGCCTTTGGGGGGCAGATTTAGAGGTATTTGCTCACGAGACAATCCAATCGCCTTAGCTAAAAAACGACTCAAATACATCATCTTATCGACGATCCAAAAGATTCATCAATCATGAGCACGGGCTCTCCCAAGCCTATACGTCATAGGACGTTGGGATTATTTTTGAAGTTTTTAGATACCAAGAGTTACTAGGAGTCGCTTGGGGGTTGGCTAGAACCCAAACGAGAAGTAGAATAATTTTGTCTTTTTTTACATCACCAAATATTTCTAGGATTGAGGACTTAATTACTCTAATATTTCTATTTATGTCTTTTCAGTGCCTAACTAGTTGGCTGTTTTGGTGATTATGCAATTTTGGTTTACCTTTTATGATCCTAAAGGTATTAGTCCACTAGGTGTCTAAGCAAATGTTCTTGTGGGGAGTTCATTGAGATTTTAAACTAAGCGTCTCCTAATCTAGGAAAGTGATTAACACTCAATTTATTGAAACGTGGTGCCGAAAGTAAAAACGCTATGAATTGAAAGCGGCTACCTAAGTACGAGAAACTTAAATGTCCCGCAATCTGTCGGGTAAATAATACATGGCCTTGTTGTTGAGTCTTGGGACATGAACCCTCAAAAAACTTGCTATTGAAAAGCTAAGGCGAGCCTAATTCTATTTGATTGATTAGAGCTAAACCTAAGCTATTTGTTTAAAAATGAGGCTCAGTCTAAGTTGATTTTTAATTTTTTGGGAATTAAAATTGAAGCTAATCCTAAGAATGATAAACTAAACTAAACAATAAACAAACTATTACAAAGATAAGGCCAAAACGGACATCGGTCTTCCACCATTGCCATCGACTCCTCATTAGCCACCGTCTCCATGGACTGCCATCTTTGCCCATGTCCCGACAAGTGTCAGCTTGGACATTCATTCATTCATCCACACAATTCATAACATGCACTCAAACAATGTGAAGCATCAGCAACGTTTACATTGAATCGTCATTCGATTTTCCTTGAGATTGGCTTTGGAGTTGATCATGCATTTCAATTATCTCATTCCACATCTTAATAGACTAGTGTTCATTAATTGAGATTAATGATAATTGACCGCTATTTGCGTATATAAAGCGATGGACAACATCATTAACCACTAACCTAATCATCCCCTCTAAAGTACCCATCGAGTCATGCATCAGCCCTAAGCATACAATCTAACAATCACATGCAATTTACGCTAATTAGCGTTGAAGAATCAACTATGAAATTGTGAGCCAATGATTGAATCATTTGTTCATTTTTACTGATTCTGAGCAATTAAGTTTTAGTTCAATTGACCCACTAAATGAACTCCAATTCACTTGATTTAGGTGTCATTGGAAAGCTTATGAAGTGTATTTCAAAGGTCACTAAGACTATATGACCCAGTTTTGACCCGAAAGATCCAAAATTGACCCAGAATCAACATTGCTCCAATTTTAACCTGAAATATGACCTGGTTTTGTAAATACAGGAAAAATATTTAGAAATTTCAAAATCCCTCCAAATATTATAGGGAGTTAGATCATTCTATTAATAACAACTTTCATGTATGGAATTTTTGCAAATAAGCGCCGAAACTATGTGATAATTGCAGGCTTTCCTAGGGACTCAATTGAAAACAGTTTTGTAGGCTGAGACCAACCTTGTCCGATTTATTGCCTAATAGACCCCCTAAACTTTGCTATTTGGTACCCGAACTTTCTAGTCTACTCAATTGTTGAGAAAACTTCTAATAGATTTTGAAATTGGCAAACTATCCAATAAATTTTCTTAATTATGATAATTGTCTTGAAGAATGTTGTTTCAGGGATACACTCGTGGGATGGAAACATCTCATTTTAGCGCTATTTATAAAGTTTAGTTCAAATGAAACACACTCAAACTTAAACTCTATACTTTATTCTGAAGATAAAGACTAAGAAAATTACTCTCATTCCCATCCTGACAAGGTTTAGAATGTAGCCAATCTAGAACTTGGAAAGTTCATAGCATAGCTAGTTCATAATAAAGCACACATTTAGAAGGTGACTAGTTCAGAACGAGACCAGTTACCTATAACGGCTAATGATTTGGTTTAGATTTCACAACAATAAAGATTTGATTGATTCGATTGATTGACAAATCAATCCTAAAAACAAGTTATTTCTAAACAAAGAACCTCTTCTTATGGAAATTAAGACTCTAGTTGTATGATTGACTAAAATCAAGTAGGGATTCAGTTTTTGTCACTTAACGGCAACCAAATCTTCTTGATACAGATTTGTCTAATGGGTAGATTGGAAAATGATCCTCTAGAAATTGCCCACGGGCTAGCTTGGAAATGAAGGACTATTTAAGGAGACCAACATACTAAAAAGCAAGTAAGAGACGATGCCCAGAATATGAAATTTCAAAGTTTGAGCGTACTTCGATCATACATTTGTTTGACGTGAACCTAAACATTTATTGTCACACCCCGATCCTCAAACGCATGCCCATCCATCACCTGATTGATTAATAGTGACGTCCAATGACGCATCGCCGACCCTTTCATTTTAATATGCGCATGCGGAAGCATATAATAAAATCCCTAGATAATAACAGTGGAATAGAAAAGTAGGGCCATATTTTTCGCAACTGGAAAACCACAATCAAACTTTTACATAAGGGAAACTATATATTATATAATACAATACTATTCACGAGTCTTATCTACTGTACACCGATCAAAACTCATAGTTTGCAAAACAGAAGAGGATCTCAGTCCTCATTCGGGTCGTACTCAGGATCATCCTGATCCTCCTTTAATTCCTCTTCACTAAGTTCATTTTCTTCCAGCTCTTCTTCTTCTTCTTTAGGTTCATCCTTGGCTTTAGCCGCCGGCTCGTCCACAGGCTCCTCCTCCATAGGTTCATCCTCCTGCCACTCCTCCTGCTCCACGATCTCACCGTCCTCTCCATTCCAGTTGTCGTCATCGACTGAATACACGGGAGTACGAGCTTCGTCCTCAAGTTTAGGGTCCTTAACATCCACTACTGACCCATCCTTATGATTGGCCCTCTCCATTCCGGTTGTCTTCATCGACTGAATACACGGGAGTACGAGCTTTGTCCTCAAGTTTAGGGTCCTTAACATCCACTATTGACCCATTCTTATGATCAGCCGTTCCTTCTCCGAACGCCTCTTCCAGTATGTATTGAGGCACATTTTCTTCAAGTATGGGAACCTCTCTTCGCCCATCGAAGTATTCACGGTACCATGACCGATACTCATGGGGCCTTAGGTCCTTTGTACCCACGTCAACCCAAACGGTTGACTTAACTAGTACATACTCTAATCCTTCTAGGTGAGGATGTATGTGGAAGTGGTACTCTATCTCGCTCATCTCCTAGGGAATACCAAAATGCATGGAAGGCCGAGGAGGTGGAGGTGATGCTATCTACGGGCTTGAGATGGTTATACAATAACCAATGAGACAACGTCTCAGCGAGTTTTACCTCCTAAAATCCGATTAGTAAACCAATACACTATGGGCTGCCTAAGCACACACAGGTCAGAGGACTTACCTTGGCCTCAGATCCCACTTGCACATCAGTACAATTCATAATAGGCACCCACTTACTCAACATAGATCGAATAATCGATCAATCAACCTAGTTGATTACATGTCAATCAGACCATTACCCGGTCCTTTCAATCAATACCATACTTTCCCCATTATGGAATATCTAGTCGTTGAGTCCACGTGCATTCTCCAGGATGACATACCAAGTCTCTGAGTCCACGTGCCTTCTCTAAGGCGACCTCTTCACCAAGATGACAGACTTAAACATTGGGCCCACGTGCATTCTCTTAGGCACTAGTTCACCAAGGTGATGCATCAAACACCGAGCCCACGTGCTCTTTTCACGATGCCATACTGAAACATTGGGCCCACATGCATTCTCTTAGGCACTAGCTCGCCAAAGTGACGCATCAGATCACCGAGCCCACGTGCCCTTTTCACCATGCTATATTGAAACATTGGGCCCACGTGCATCCTTTTAGGTAGTTTGCCAAAGTGACGCATCAGATCACCGAGCCCACGTGCCCTTTTCAAGATGCCATACATAATCACCAAGCCCACGTGCATTCTCCCAAGTGATAGATCAATTCACCGAGCCCACGTGCCTTCTCCCCGGTGATATACTTCCTACCATGAATCCACTATGAAACAATGCCTTTCTCTATAGTTCACCACTCTACTTTCGATACTGATAACCGATACTCGATTATTTCTCAATCAAATACTAAAAAATCAATCATTTAGGAACATATCCTAAAATTCCACAATTAAATCAATTCGGCACAATTTAAGGCTCAAATAAATAAACGGACTGCATCACAACAATTAGCATGAAATTCCGATCGTCGACCATCCTAGTCTAATTTCCGAAAAATAAATAAATAAATAAATAATTTCGAAAATTAATTAAATAAATACTAAAAATCCAACTTAGGCTCGTATCGCCTAATTGGAAGTTGGAATGGACTGGAAAAAATCCCAAGACCCGTTCAATAATTAATATAGCATGTCTACTTGCTAATGGTTATGTCTAACCACCTAACTTGCATTGTTAAGTCACTAATTTAATTAATCTAAACTAACCTAACCCCATAATCATGCTTAATTAACACTAATTATGTCACGACCCGAACCCCGGGCACATGCACATCCCTCAATGGTCGATTTTAAAATTCGCAACATCCTAGGAACTGTTGCCGACCCATTCATTATTTTGCACATGCGGAAACGTAAAACAATCTCCATACAACAAAATAATGGGATAGAAACGTAGGATATTATTTTTCACAAGCCACACCTACAACATCACAGTACTTATACATATAGACCAATTTAACACCCCAATGTCTGATACAAAAAGTGAAGCTGTTCGATTTCCCACTAACTAAGCTTCTATCTATAAGACTGGGGTTTACTACTACAGTACCATACTTCTTAATATCTCGGGGGTGAGCTGTCACCCTGCATCCAGTCTTGACGGAAAACCCGTCATCACTTGGAAGGAGATAGCGAGAATCCTATTCCTCCTTTACTGCGACCGACTGTACACGATCTGGCCTTCCTCCATTTAAAGACCTAAAAAATGTAAGCCCACTAAGGGGTGAGATCACATCTCAGCGAGTAAATCCCCTAATTCCAGATTAGGAGAAGGGTACATCATGCATGCAATCTAATCACAATTCTTACCACTCTTTTAATACCAGCAAGTTCCTGTATATTAGCATCAAATAAAATATTCCTAACAGTATCAAGTTCACACATCATAGGAATATTTTGACATAAGCATATGCAAGGTGTGAATATCCATGTAAGCATATAGGCCACAGTCAATGCAACAGATAACAGTCTTTCGGCAAAATCGGGCATCTCATGTGTCACAAATGATGTTAATGCTCAGATAACAGTCTTCCGGCATAACCGGGCATCGCCTCACACCGTTGAGCGCCGCAACATCTACATCTAGACGGCATTCCAATTAAGGAGCATCGGTCCAGCCTCCACTGCGACCGCCATCCGTTGACGAGGGGCATTCCCGAATGAGCATCACCCGGCCCCAAAGGCTCGTGGCGGAATCTCATGTCGTGAATGCATATGATCGATGTCACATTTCAATAATCAATTATATACAGCATCCACAGCATCAATTGAGCACTTTCATAGCAAGAATTCTTCAAAACAAGCATATATTCTTATTCATCCAAATTGACAGAGAACTGCCTAATAACGCTCTCCCAATTTCGAAGTCAGAAACTCATCCATACGATCTCGAAAAATTCTCAAATTCGGACACGTGCTAGAAAACATATAAACAAACATTTTTCAGGAAGACACCGAGATCCATATCCCTCTGGATTCGGCCCAGAAATTGTTTCTATCTAGCACAAAAATCGGGTCCAGATCCAGAGAGCCTAACTTATCGAGATCAGTTCGTTTTTGGGTCGAAATCTGGTCAGTTTGACTTGAAATTTAAGTATGTTAAACTAAAAGTTATAATGAACAACTTTCATGAAGGAACTGATTGAAAATTCGATCTCTAAAGGTCATTAATAGCCCTCGGAATTATAACAGGTCGCGGGTTATAAAACTGTCCGAATTACTGTTCCGAAGATGACGTCATTAAAATCGTCATCTTTTTAATTTCTAAAAATTAAGAGAAAAATATATGTTACTATTTAAGATGTCCAAAACGTTTCTTCAGAACAAAATTTCTTCAAAATCGCAACACAGTTGTCTACGAAATTAGTAAAACACACACGTCCTGGAAACTGTTTCAGAAATCAGCTACTGTTCTAGTTCGAATCTTCCTCCACGACGTTTGTCTTGCTCTCCTAACCAACATCCATCCATATATAACGTCATCTACATCTTTCTAACTTGTACGAATTCCTAATAGAGGTACTCAACCCCTAATCCAGATTTAGAAGACAACTCACCTAACCACAGTTAACGGCGGCTTTCGTTGGCAGTTGGGCAGCAACATAGAGACCAGCCTTGGTCCTCTTGGTGCTGGTGTTGAGCCGAGACTGCAGAAGAATGTGCTGTGGTGCGATGGCAACAGCAACACACGAACTTATAAATTTTTCAATATATAAAACTAAATATGGAGTTTGGTCAGTTGTGCAGTTCTTGTGCAGGTGAGGGGGCTTTTTCCTCATTCCAACTAAACGACTTATATACAAAAACCATGGTGGTAAGAGGTTGACATTTATGTGGGTCCGAGAATATTTTTGGTAACGTCACGTTCACGCCTTGCTTTGTTTTGTTTCTTAGTCTCCGGTTTGTCGTTCAAGAGGGAGCAGAAATGGAAGTAACACGTTCAAGGGAAAAGAAAGCAACAGCTTGTACGTTGAAAGAGACAAGGGAGAAGAATAAAATAAGAGGAAGAAAGGGAAAGACGGAAGTTGCCGTGTAAAATACAGCAGACAGACTTACAGCAGACAGACTTCTATGCGTGAAAAAAGAGTGGGAAAGGAGAGTGGAAATTGCTTGGAAGTTTCCTTGAAGTTTCCTTCAGTTTTTGGCCTAATTTTCCATGGAAACTTTGGCCACCTATCACCATCATAGGCCTCACAAAGTTTCCAATGTTGTCTCTTCTAAAGGAGAGAAGGAAAAGGTTGGAATCCATGTAAACTGCTGAATCCGAATTTTGAAGTGGATTCTCGTAGCTTTTTCCCATGGAGATTGAGTCCTTTCCCTATCAAGTGGTCCCCCTATCTTTTCCAAGTCAATCTCCATTAAATACCAAGGAAATTGAGGTGAAGTTGTAGGAGAGAGGGATTCCTACGAATTTCCTTTTTGAGGAGACTTCTCTTCTTTATTTAATTACCAATCTAACATCTAATTCAATAGGGTCAAGTCCCTTAGTAACAACTTATAATATCTCTTAAATTGTTTCACATTAAAGGTCTTAAAATCCTACTTAAAGTGTGGAAATTCCCTTACTCTTTTAATTTGCTGATCTTGCACATTTCATGAACAATTCCCATCATTAATAAATTTTGAGAAGACGTAACAATGTCCTTGGGATGAATTGTGACATGTAACAATTCTTAAATTTCTGTAATCGACATCATTTCCTCGGTTAATTTCAGTCAAGTGTGATTTTAGTGCAACTTAAACTATCAGTTAGTTTTTGGGAATTTTTGGTGCACTGACCCGTGGTCGATTATTCCCGAGCCACAATATACATCTTCGACGCATTAACGACTCTCGATTGTCGTGAAAAATCTCAAGGTTTCAATTACAAGCATTGGGTACCAAAACAACAGAAAAATCGGTGTAATGTCAATTGACGAGAATTCTGTAATTAGTTGGAATCACCCAAGCCTAATTTTATCTCTATCGAATTGACCTATTTCCGATTGATAGATTTTCGACTGTGCCGAAATGATCCTTATAGACTAACATGGTCGAGCAGTCGATTCTTGGTCGAATTTTCAAGTCTGTTACATCAAAATCCTTTAATAACTTTCCCGATTAGTCAAGTTATCTCATGAGTGATCAGCTCAAAGAATAACGCTATAAGCATGTCGACGAAAAGCCCGAATTATTTAATTGAAAACAGAAGCGAAAAATCAGACTGTCACAAATTAACCCATAAGCATAATTAGCAAACTAAGCAGGGTTTAGTGAGCTAAATTCACTTGTGCAAAGCGAAGACCAGAACACTGCGACGGCGGCCGAATTTGGGCTCGTGACAACACCCACGGGCGTGGACTTGCTTCACGGGTACAAGATGGGTTGAAGATGTGTTGAACTTGCTTGGGCCTCGCTGATTTGGGCTTCAAGTTGTGGGCTTACTTTGGACCGGGCTACTTCTAACCAACTTGAGTTGGGCTTGTGGAGAGTTGGGCTTGAAGATGCTGAACTATGGGCTGCTTGCTGGGCTGTTGGGCTCATGGGATTTGCTGGCCAAACTGTGGGCTGAGTGCTGGACCAAAGACACGCGGACGAAGGAAGCAGTGTAGGAGAGGAGCTCAGCTGTTTCGGTTGATGTCTTCGATGGACTGCTGGCCTCAATTAGTGGCGCTGGCAAAGAGAGTGAGTGAGTGGAAGATGCTGGTTTGCTCGGAGGAAGGAGACGGACGATGGTGGGCTTCATTGGTAGGGGAGTCAACACAGTTGGGGAAACGTTTCTTTGGTTAACTGAGCTTGGAGAAAGCTCGGATGTGGTAGCAGTTGAGGAACTCGGTAGAGGCATGGGCTTCTTCGAGCATGTTGCTAGCAATTCGGCAGAGGGTGAAGAAAAAACAATCATGGGCGTGGGGATTTGAGCTGGCAAGCTCGCTCGGTGGAGAAGCAGAACCAAGATGGAGCAAGAGCTGGTCTTCGTCTTCCGCTGGTTCCTAGTAGCGTCGCACAACCAAGAAGGACGGAGAGGAAGTCTCGGATGGCAGCAAGGGGGAAGGATGAGAGAGAGAGAGAGAGAGAGAGAGAGAGAGAGATGGAGGGGCCACTTGGTTACATTTTCTACATAAATATCTCCTTTGTCCCCTTATCTTGATCCACAACCATAGCTATCTCCTACCAGCACAATTTCAACCTAAAATACCCCTTCTAGAGAGTTGAGTTGGTCAATAAGTCACAACTTATGGGGGCATACGAATTTCTTAGCAAAAAGGCTTTAATTGCACATCAATTCTCTCTTGATTCACTCTCATTTGGCCTCCATAAATTCAATTGATATCTCAATTATCAAATTTATAATTTTCCTCACCCACACATCCATCTCTGATTTCAAATTGATTTTTAAGTGTGCCGTAATGGCCTCTAAAGATGGACACAATCAAGAAGTCGATTCCTAGTCAAATTCTCATATCTATTGCCTTAAAATTTCTTAATGGCCTATTCAGATAGTCTTGTTATATCTAGAATGATCAGTTCTGAAAACAACCCTATAGACGCGTCAATGAAATGCCCGATTTATTTAGTAGAAGACATGGTTAAAAATCTGGGATGTCACAATTCTTCCCCTCTTATAAAAATTTCATCCTCGAAATTTAAACCTTACAAAACTTAAGCAAAAAGGTGGGGGTACAATTCTCTCATCGACTCTTCAATCTCCCATGTCGCTCCTTTAATACCGTGCTGTTGCCAGACTACTTTGACCAATGAATGGTCTTTGTACGCAGCATTTGTTCCTTTCTATCCACAATCTGGACCGATCTTTCCACGTATGACACTCGGTCATCCACATCCAATTCCTCAAAATTGAGCATGTGAGTCGAGTCAGGCTTATACTTCCTTAACATCGACACATGAAAGACGTCATGCACTTGCGTTAGTCTTGGTGGCAATGCAAGATGATATGCTAAGGTCTCGATTCTCTCAAGAATCTCAAACAGACTTACGTACCTCGGACTCAATTTGCCTTTCTTTTCAAAGCGCGAAGTTCCCCTCATTGGTGACACTTTTAGAAAAACGTGATCACCAACTTGGAATTCCAATAATCTCCAGTGCTTTGCGTAACTTTTTTGTCTACTCTGCGCGGTCTTTAATCTGCCTCTGATTACTGCCACGGCATCCATTGACCGCCGAACCAACTCTGGGCCTGTAATATTCCTTTCACCCACTTCATCCCAACACACTAGTGTCCTGCATGACCTGCCATACAACGCTTCAGATGGAGCCATCTTGATGCTCTGATAACTATTGTTGTAGGCAAATTCCACCAGGTGAAGCTGATCTTCCCAACTTCTTTTGAAGTCTAGTACACAAGCTTTCAGCATGTCCTCGAGGGTCTAAATCGTCCTTTCAAACTGGCCATCCATATGAGGATGATACGCCGTATTGTACTGAAGCTTTGTACCTAGAACACTTTGCAAGCTTTTCCAAAAAGCTACGGTAAATCTTGGGTCTGAGGTTATTGTAACCGGCACTCCATGCATTCGAACTACCTAACGCACGTACGGGTCCGCGTGTCTATCCAGGCTGAGGTCTTTTCAAACTGCAATGAAGTGAGCCGACTTTGTCAATCTGTTGACCACTACCTAAATTGAATCATTTCCTCTCTGACTCATTGGTAGTCTAGTCATGAAATCCATCGTGATATGTTCCCATTTCCATTTTGGGATCGCGAGAGGTTGTAAAAGTCCTCCCGACTTGCAATGCTAAACTTTTACCTGCTGACATGTCAAACACTTGGCGACATGCTTGGCAACATGCTTGGTGACATCCACCTTCATGCTTGACCACCAATAGTGTTGACGTAGATTTTGATACATCTTGATACTCCTAGGATGAATGTTGTAACTGCTATGATGTGCTTCAGATAAAATATCTTTTCTAAGCTCCACATCGTTAGGTACAACCAGACGTCCTCGGAACCTAACATTCCATTCTCAGAAATCTAAAAATCAACATTTCTTTTCTCAGTGTCCTCTTGAAGAATTTTCTATACATCCAGATCTGTCGGTTGAAGTGACTTGATTTTGACCTGGACATCCGATTCAATTCTGAGGGTGGCTATAAGACTTGAAATGTGGCCTACCTTAAACTTAAATACCGAATCTCTAGCTCTCTCGATTAAGTTCCACTCCTTTATCAAGATATGAGCTACTGAAGACTTTCGACTTAAAGCATCGGCGACCTTGTTTGCCTTTCCTGGGTGATATGAAACATCACTGTTGTAGTCTTTCAGCAATTCCATCCATCGGCACTGTCTCATGTTCAACTCCTTCTGAAAGAACAGATATTTGAGACTCTGATGATCCGTGAAGATTTGAAGCTTTTCTCTGCACAAATAGTGTCTCCAAATCTTTAAGGCAAAGATAATCGCTGCAATCTCTAAGTCATGCGTCGGATAATTTTGTTCATGAGTTCTCAACTGACGGGAGGCGTATGCAACAACCCTACTATGTTGCATAAGCACACAACCCAACCCTTTAAAAGATGCATCACTATAGATCTCGAATCCTCTAGGACCAGATGGAATGGTCAGTACAAGTGCGGTACTCAGCTTTTCCTTCAGCTCGTGGAAAATACTCTCGCACTTGTTCATCCAAACAAATTTCTCTTCCTTCTTCAGGAGTTTTATTAGCGGCAATACTAATGATGAAAACCCTTCCACAAACCGTCTGTAGTAACTTGCCAAACCCAGAAAACTTCTGATCTCTGTCACTATAGTCGGTCTTGGCCAATTGATCACGGCTTCTATCTTGCTCGGGTCTATTGAAATCTTTTCACCTGAGATCACATGACCTGAGAAAGCAACGCAAGCCAACCAAAACTCGCACTTGCTAAACTTAGCGTACGACTCATGGACTCTTAGCTTTTGTAGCACTAATCTCAAGTGATTCTCGTGCTCTTCATCACTTCTCGAGTATACCAAGATATAATCAATGAACACGATCACAAAGTGATCTAGGTATTCCTTGAATACTCTATTCATTAAATCCATGAAAGCAACTGGAGCATTCGTCAACCCGAATGGCATCACTGTGAACTCATAGTGACCATACTGAGTACGAAATACTGATTTAAGAATGTCCTCCTTCCTAATTCTCAACTGATGGTATCCTCTCCTTAAGTCGATTTTCGAAAAGATCGATGCTCCTTGCAGCTGATTGAACAGGTCATCTATCCTTGGGAGGGGATACTTATTCTTAATGGTTACCTGGTTGAGTTGTTGATAGTCGATGCACAGGTGCAACGATTCATCTTTCTTCTTAACAAATAGAACCGGTGCTCCCCAAGGTGATGCACTAGGACAAATAAATCCTTTATCCAATAATTCCTGCATCTGCACCTTCAGTTCTTTCCACTCAAATAACGCCATCTGATAAGGGGCTTTATAGATTGGCTTTGTCCCGGGTGCCAGTTCAATTACAAATTCAATCTCTCTTTCTGGTGGTAATCCTGGCAATTCCTTAGGAAAGACATCCAGAAATTCTTGCACGACTGAAATGTCTTCCATTTTTAGTTCCTCAACTGTTATATCCACGACAATTGCCAGGTACCCTTGACAACTCTTGTCTAACAGACGAGTTGCCTTTAGCGATGAGATCAAGACAATCAAGGGTTCTCCTCAATTCCCTACAAATTCAAAGCTCTTACCCCCTATCGGATCAAACTGAATCGCCTTATGATAACAGTCCATTTTAGCTCATTGCTTGGTGAGCCAATCCATGCCAATAATTAAATCAAAGTCATATATGGCTATGATTAATAGATCAATTTTCCCCACTCGCTCATCAATCTCTAACTTGCACCCCAAACAACCCAAAGCAGCAATAACTTTATCTTTCAAGGGTGTAGATATGCAAATTGCCAACTCCAATAATATAGGACTGACTCCTATCAACTTAACATACTGCTCGACAATGAAGGAGTGGGTTGCTTCCGGATCAAACAATGCATAAGTAAGTTTGTCATTTAGTGAAACCATACCTGTTATCACGTCAAGCACAGCTTCTGCCTGACCCTGGGTAATTGTGTACATGGTGCCCTGAACTTGAGGCCTCGATTGTCCTCCTTGTGGCACGTTCTGAGGGGCGTACCCTCTTATTTGTCCCCTCTATGGTGGTGGTGGTAGCTGTGGTTGTCCCCTTAGCTTCCTAGGACAATTTTTGGCTAAATGGTCCTATTGACCACATTCAAAACACACACCCGTCCTAGCTGGGTACGGTGTTGACCCGTGTCTTCTCCCACAAAAGCGGCACGGTTCATTTCTATTAGGCCTTGACCTAATAAATCCACCCTTCTTGCTGGGTGGGCCTTGGAATCTGTTTCAAGACATCGGCATCTTTCCTTGGCGGATGTTATCTCTATGAGAACTGAACCTCGATCTAGATGAGGCTGCTCTCTCATTCTGATCCTTCTCGATTTTTTGGGCTCTCCCATAAATGTCATTATAGGTCCTTAGATCCAGAGAGACCAGTATGCTTCTCAAGTCTAGCCTGAATCCATCCCTAAACATTCTCACTCGATTGGTCGGGTTCTCTATCAGTTCTGGAGCATACTGTGAAAGTTCAACGAACTTCGCCTCATATTAATCAACGGTTAGGGAGCCTTGGCGAAGATGTTGAAATTCTGCCATTTTCACCTCTCTGGCAGTTTCCAAGAAGTACTTGTCGTTAAAGGCTTCTAAGAAGGCGTTCCACTCCGGAACGACACCTTCTGGAAATATCGCTCCTCGGGTAGTCTTCCACCAAGTATTTGCAACTTCCTCCAACTGGTAAGTTGCAAGGACTACTTTCTCTATTTCATTGCACATCAGCAGTGCAAAAGCTTTCTCCAACTTCTAGATCCATGAAGCAGTGGCTTCAAGGTCTCCCGTCCCAGTGAACCGAGGCGGACCTTCGATGCGTGTGGCGCCCAGGGCGGCAATAGGTATGGCAGCAGGGTCAACTTCAGCAGCAGCGGCAACAAAAGTTGTAGCCGCGGCTTGGGCTGCGGCTTTGACAGCGGCGGCTTGGTTCTAAGCCTACTGATCCATACGATTCCCCATAACTTCTAAATTACGTATGATCCCATCAAATTTGGGATCACCAAGGGCTTCTACCCCAGCATCGACAAGAGTGGGTGCTTCTCCACTGGCACTGGCCTGAGCCGGTGCCCTACCTCTGCCTTGGGTATCGATCCTAATCAACGCTCTACCCTGAGTCACAGCCCTACTAGCCCTCTTAGTAGGAGTTCTTGGCTCCTGATCACTCATGGTGTCGTTTTAATCTATTGACACATGTTTCCAATTCAACACCGAATTAGAAACAGAGCGATTCAAATAACAATCAATTTTAGCATTTAGCTAACACAGACATGCACCAACATGAATTTAAAGGCCATCCTACTACTATCCCATGAACCATCGCTCATTATCACTCTAATCTTGAACTTCGTTTTGATACCACTTAAACGGGATGTCAAGCCCTGATCCTCGAACGCGTGCCCATTCCTCACCTAGTCGATTAATAGCGACGTTCCATGACACATCGCTGACCATTTCATTTTATTATGTGCATGCGGAAGCATATAATAAAATCCCCAGACAATAAAATAGTGCGATAGAAAAGTAGGGCCATATTTTTCGCAACTGGAAAACCACAACCAAACTTTTACATAAGGCAAACTATATAGTATATAATACAATACTATTCACGAGTCTTATCTACTGTACACCGATCAAAACTCATAGTTTGTAAAACAAAAGAGGATGTTAGTCCTCATCCAAGTCGTACTCGAGATCATCCTGATCCTCCTCTGATTCCTCTTCACTAAGCTCATTTTCTTCCAACTCTTCTTCTTCAGGCTCATCCTCGCCTTCAACTGCCGGCTCGTCCACAGGCTCCTCCTCCATAGGTTCATCCTCCTGCCACTCCTCCTGCTCCACGATCTCACCGTCCTCTCCATTCTAGTTGTCGTCATCTACTGAATACACGGGAGTACAAGCTTTGTCCTCAAGTTTAGGGTCCTTAACATCCACTACTGACCCATCCTTATGATCGGCCATTCCTTCTTCGAATGCCTCTTCTAGTACGAACTGAGGCACATCCTCTTTAGGTATGGGACCCTTTCTTTGTCCATCGAAGTATTCATGGTACTACGACCGATACTCATGGGGCCTCAAGTCCTCTGTACCCACGTCAACCCAGACGGTCAACTTAACTAGTACATAATCTATTCCTTCTGGGTGAGGGTGTATGTGGAAGTGGTACTCTATCTCGCTCATCTCCTGGGGAATACCAAAATGCATGGAAGGCCGAGGAGGTGGAGGTGATGCCATCTACGGGCCTGAGATGGTTATATAATAACCAATGAGACAACGTCTCAGCGAGTTCTACCCTCTAAAACCCGATTAGTAAACCAATACACTATGGGCTGCCTAAGCACACACAGGTCAGATGACTTACCTTAGCCTCAGATCTCACCTGCACGTCAGTACAATTCATAATAGGCACCCACTTACTCAATACAGATCGAATCATCGATCACTTGACCTAGTCGATTACATGTCAATCAAACCATTACCTGATCCTTTCAATCAATACCATACTTTCCCCACTATGGAATATCTAGTCGTTGAGTCCACGTGCATTCTCCAAGATGACATACCAAGTCTCCGAGTCCACGTGCCTTCTCTAAGGCGACCTCTTCGCCAAGATGACATACTTAAACATTGGGCCCACATGCATTCTCTTAGGCACTAGTTCACCAAGGTGATGCATCAAATCACCGAGCCCACGTGCTTTTTCACAATGCCATACTGAAACATTGGGCCCACATGCATTCTCTTAGGCACTAGTTTGCCAAAATGACGCATCAGATCACCGAGCCTACGTGCATTCTCTTAGACACTAGTTCGCCAAAGTGACGCATCAAATCACTGAGCCCACGTGCCCTTTTCACGATGCCATACTTAATCACCAAGCCCACGTGCCCTTTTCACGATGCCATACTTAATCACCAAGCCCACATGCATTCTCCCATGTGATAGATCAATTCACCGAGCTCATGTGCCTTCTCCCAGGTGATATACTTCCTACCATGAATCCACTATGAAACAACGCCTTTCTCTGTAGTTCACCACTCTACTTTCGATACTGATAACCGATACTCGATTATTTCTCAATCAAATACTCAAAAATCAATCATTTAGGAACATATCCTAAAAATCCACAATTAAACCAATTCGGCACGATTCAAGGTTCAAATAAATAAACGGACTACACCACGACAATCAGCATGAAATTTCGGTTGTCGACCATCCCGGTCTAATTTTCGGAAAATAAATAAATAAATAAATAAATAATTTCAAATTTTAATTAAATAAATACTAAAAATCCAACTTAGGCCCGTATCGCCTAATTGGAAGCCGGAACGGACCGGGAAAAATCCTGAGACCCGTTCAATAATTAATATAGCGTGTCTACTTGCTAATGGCTATGTCCAACCACCTAACTTGCATTGTTAAGTCACTAATGTAATTAATCTAAATTAATCTAACCCCCAAATCATGCTTAATTAACACTAATCAACCCATAAGCATAATTAGCAAACTAAGCAGGTTTAGTGAGCTAAACTCACTTGTGCAAAGCGAAGATCGGAACATTGTGACGGCGGCCGAACTTGGGCTCGTGACGACACCTATGGGTGTGGACTTGCTTCGCGGACCCAAGATAGGCTAAAGATGTGCTAAACTTGCTTGGGCCTCGCTGATTTGGGCTTCAAGTTGTGGGCTTACTTTGGACCGGGCTGCTTCTAACCAACTTGGGCTAGGCTTGTAGAGAGTTGGGCTTGAAGATGCCGAACTATGGGCTGCTTGCTGGGCTATTGGGCTCATGGGATTTGCTAGCCAAACCGTGGGCTGAGTGCTGGACCAAAGACACGCGGACGAAGGGAGCAGCGAAAGAGAGGAGCTTGGCTGTTTCGGTTGATGTCTTCGATGGACTGCTGGCCTCAATCGGTGGCACTGGCAAAGAGAGAGAGTGAGTGGAAGATGCTAGTCTGCTTGGAGGAAGGAGACAAACGATGGTGGGCTTCGCTGGCAGGGGAGTCAACACGGCTGGGGAAACGTTTCTTTGGTTGACCGAGCTTGGAGAAAGCTCGAACGTGGCAGCAATTGAGGAACTCGGTGGAGGCATGGGCTTCTTCGAGCGTGCTGCTGGCAATTCGGCAGAGGGTGAAGAAGAAACGATCATGGGCGTGGGGATTTGGGCTGGCAAGCTCACTCGGTGGAGAAGCAGAACCAAGATGGAGCAGCAGCTGGTCTTCGTCTTCCGCTGGTTCCTGGTGGCGTCGTACAACCAAGAAGGACGGAGAGGAAGTCTCAGACGGCAGCAAGGGGGAAGGATGAGGGAGAGAGAGAGAGAGATGGAGGGGCCACTTGGTTACATTTTCTACATAAATATCTCCTTTGTCCCCTTATTTTGATCCATAACCATAGCTATCTCCCACCAGCACAATTTCAACCTAAAATACCCCTTCTAGAGAGTTGAGTTGGTCAATAAGTCACAACTTATGGGGCATACGAATTTCTTAGCAAAAAGCTTCCGCACATCAATTCTCTCTTGATTCACTCTCATTTGGCCTTCATAAATTCAATTACTACCTCAATTATCAAATTTATAATTTTCCTCACCCACACATCCATCTTACATTCCCATTTTGCAATCCAAAACCATCTTAGGCATTTTCTGAACAAAAACGGCCCAGCGACGACTTTTTCCCAAAAAATCTCGGGTGTCAGAAAAATCTTCTAAGATTGAGTCGACACTCTTAAAATTTATTGTGACATAACAGAATCTTCAATTTCTAAAATCGGACTTGAATTAGCGGTTAATTTCTATTCGACGCGTTTTTAGCGTAACCTAGGTTATTGGGTAACTTTCAGACAATTTTAGTGCAAATGACCCATTGTCGATTTTTTTTCGAGCCACTATGAACCCACTTGACTCATTGGAAACTCTCAGTTTTCGTGAAGATCTCGAGAATTCAAATACGGACACAGGGTGCCAAAACAATAAGAAAATCAGTCTAGTGCAGGCCAACGAGAATTTTCTAATTTAGTGGTGTCGCATACAATTATCCACACATCTCTATCGAACCAGTCCATCTCTGATTTCAAATTGATTTTCAACTATGCCATAATGGCCTCTAAAGATGGACACAATCGAGAAGTCGATTCTTGGTCGAATTCTCAAGTCTATTGCCTTAAAAGTTATTAATGGCCTACCCAAATAGTCTAGTTATCTCTAGAATAACCAGTTCTGAGAATAGCCTTATAGACGCGTTAATGAAATGCATTATTTATTCAGTAGAAGACAGGGTTGAAAATCTAGGATGTCACATTTATGATCATGAGAAATACAAAAAAAGTAACTAAGTGAGATAGTACGATCTACCATTAAGTATTTGTATTCAAAGTTGTGATCCATTGTTGATCATATAGTAGAATCCAATCAATTGATTATCAATATGGGAAAATGAACGTAGGCTTGACCAAAGCCGAATCATTATAAATCTTGTAAGCAATCTCTCTCATCCCTAAACAAGTTTTTTTTTTTTTTTTGCACACTCTCTAATGCCTCTAAAGTCTGTTCTACTGTGTAATAGATTTTGAACATTATTAGAATCTAATCCTTATGCAGACTTTGACTTGACTAGTTTTATTCCACATTAATTTGTCGAGATCTTATAGAATCACCAATTCACCCCCTCTAAATGATACTTACTGGCTACCTCAATTGGTATTAGAGCGGGTGCTTGTTATTTTTTATTGAAGTGTTTTTACTTTTGAGCTAATGATCTTTTATGGCTAGAATTATAACATTAGGTCTAATTGAAGCGCCAAGTCACACTAGACCTCCTTACTTAGATGGGAAGGACTATAGTGTCTGGAGAAACAAAATGAAAGCATTGCTTAGATTGAAGAATCCTTTGAAATGGGATGTTGTTGAAAAGGGAATTAATCCCAAAAGTTGCATCAGCATCAACTGGAAAAGAACATAATGAAATGCTTGAACCTTTTATTACCCTATCTTAGATTGAGATATTATAAAAAAAAAAAAACTCTAGATGCAAAAGCTATCTATTCTCTCTACCATGCTTTATCACCCCTTGTGTATAGTAGAATATCTTCTTGTGAAATAGCCAAGAAGTATGGGATAGACTTCATGTCACTATTGAAAACTAAATTTTGATGATCCAATCATTCATTAATCGTATAGAAAATTAGGGATTAATGCTTAAACCCTAAACAAAAATATTAAAATTAAATTCATAGTATGTAATTTTAGGAGCATTTATTTTATTATTGCATTTGCATTGGACCGGTGATAGATGTGTTCGGGTTGATGATTCCGAACTTTAATTTGATGAGTTGGACTAAACCCACGGAGACAGGGAGTTGGCCCAAGCTTGTTGTTCTCTAATGACCTAAAATTCACTTATGAGGAATGGCAATTTGATATTTTTGGAAAAAATTCATAACATTTTTCCAATATTCGGTAAATCTTTTATATGTTCATGCGATTTATACATTGAGCAATATATTTCGCAGTAGATTGGAAGATTTTGAAGGAAATATCAAAATAATAAGAGGGAATATTGCATGGGGGCATATATTAAGTGATATATACTTTGTCATAAAATAAGAAAGATTGCATAGTAAATGGAGATTTCGTGCATGAGCCGAAAAGGAAAGGACGAAAATTATATAATATTTTATGGCATTTTCTTTCCTTGTTGGGGGCCTCACTACTTTGCATATAAAAGGGGAGGCCACACATTGAATACTTGGACAGAGTATAGAAAGCCACAACAAAAGAAGGGAAAGGGAAAACGACAAAAGGGGGGCTTCATGGCCGTTTCCCACGTGGTGGGAGTTCTTCGCTTTGCCTACCGGATGCATAGCCACGCCTCCATCTCTCGCTGTTGCAATTCTGTCCACTAACTACCTCCAGTGATGCCAACGAGTGATTAGCACCTCTGGAAAATGATGCGGAAGTAATCCAGTAAGCCCCACAACTCTCACGGCACTTGATTCTATTCTTGCAAGTTCCCAGCACCTCCACAGAATTCCCAGCATAAGTCCTGTAATTTCGCAAGCCCAGCGGTTCATGCTCAAAGTCCCTATATAGCTGCCACATAGTGAAGCATCCAATGTGTTGTAGCGTGTCTAGTCACAGCCCTTTGCACCGGCTTCACCTAATGAGCTCTTGGGGTTTTGTTCTCTCTCTCTCTCTCTCTCTCTCTCTCTCTTTTGCAGGTTTCTTCGAGATCCAGCAAAGTCAATACATCTACCCACACGAATATCATGCTAGACTTTTGCGAAAACTACTTGCAAACCTGAAGTCCAAGCCGCGCCTCTCACCGCCTTGAAGTCCACGGTCAAAAGGAGTTACAAGAATTTTAGTCAAATAAGTCCAAGTAGGAGATCATGAAGAACTTGGATGTGTAGTGACTACAGATTTTGAGGGGAGGAATAGACTGAAAATATCATGCTACTTAACCGTGAGTCCACTCTTTGTCGACCACCACACCCAAAGACAGCCCATCGGTGAGCCTTCCGACGAATGGCTGAAGCCAACCATCCGCCTAGCCCCATTCGCAAGCCGTGATCCGGATCAGAGCGTGTTCGAATTAGGTAATAATCTTTCTCCAATTCAATTGGAATATTTCATTCCTAAATTCGGATTGATTGTTATTTGATAGGTGATATTTGAGATATTAAACAAATCTAATTAGGGCTTATTGATAAAGTTGATTTAATTACTAATATGATCCATAAAGAAATCGGATAATTTTTTTAATTATTTCAACTTATTATTGATTAATTGTGTTGCCTAGAATTATGATAATCTTTAGTTTGACCCATCTTCATTTTTTTTTATTATTATGTTTGATTCTAAGTAAGTGTCCTATCAGGATTATGATATCTATCAATCTAAAACGCAAGATGATGGATTATTTTTCCCAATATCGTAATATTTTATTAGAATCTGTCGCCGTCCTTTGGTGTAGAGGAGGTCATCCTCGAGCCATGGATGCTATATTTGAAATTTTGTTTATATAATTGCTAGCTTTTATGACATGGCATATACGAAATGATAGCTGGGTGTCATCTCTCTGGGAACTCCCTTGCTTGGTTTTATTTAAAACGGAACCAAAATGATAGCTGGGTGTCGTTTTCCTTGGTCCACGAGCATGCCTGGTTTGAACGAGCTGTCCTTTTGTTGAGTTTGAGCGTCACTTGCTGTTCTTTTTTGAGTTTGGACACGAGCTAGAGTCTAGAATGGAGGACCATTCTCATGTGGAATTTCACGACCACTGAAGCTATTAAGTTTGTTAATTTTTTCCATTTTCTACTTTTTTAGCATCATTTTTATGCTGCTTTATTTTGATAATAATATAACTTCAAATTTATACTTCTCTGTCTGCGATCTCTGAATGAAACGCATTCCTTATGAACATCGGTGTCTTGAGGAATGTTTGCTTAGTAGGAAAACTCATGTGTAAGGGACAACAGTGAGGAATATAATGCTTGTTTTGAAGAATGCAAGGCACCATCTCATGTCTTATCATCAAGTGAACGCACAAGTTCTTACTGCATTTAGGGATTGAGCTTTCGTAATACATAATATGCTCTAACATAACATCACATGTTCAATTTCCATTCATCATAAAGGCAAAATTGTCAGCCTACTCTGTCTTTACTCTTTGACATGTGCCGGTCATTCATCGGTTAGGCTTGGACCCATCCCGTGACATGAGGACCAAGTCAAAGATAGCTTGAGCAGGTAGCTATCTTCGACGTGGGTGATCAAACAGAGGTTGAAGGGTGGGGATGAGAGGTTTTGATGGAAATGAGAGAGATTCATGGCTCAAAATGCAAACATTGACACAAATAAAAAATTACCTTGTTATACCAAGACGATTCAAATGAAACAAAAATTGAATGAATGCCATACAACATTCATCATCATTTATAAAATATGGACATAACAAGTCTACCATAAAACACTAGTGCCATATGAAAAACATGTAAAAGCTTCACAGATTACATTTTGAATGATGATACATCTTGATAGTGCTATTTATAATTTTTGCATCTAATTATAGGGAAACAATAACACAATACATGATTTCATAAACTCACGGTCATGGTAAAATTGGGAACCGCTAGAAACTATTGGAGTACTTGACGAAGATGAGACCGTTTCAAGTTCTATCTCAACGTCAACATCATCAACGGGTGCCTCTCTTGGATACAAAAGTGGTTTTGGAGGTAGTTGTAGTTTATCCATATCTCCTTCAAGCATATCTAGGACTTTCCTCATCGATGGCCGATCATTAGGGCTCAATTGTATACACCATAGTGCAACGATTATCATCTTCCTCGTTGTTTCTCTTTCCTCTTCTATGACATCTACCATTTCAAGTTCCTTTTCTTTGCTAAGTTGATCATAAACCCACAAAGGAAAGTAAATTTGACTCGAACGCTCTGCATGTGCATTTAGATTTCTCCTTCTACCAGCCATTTCCATTAATAACATCCCAAAACTATAAACATCAGCTTTGTAAGAAATGCCACCAATGTCTTTATAGAATAGCTCAGGAGCCATATAACCCAAGGTTCCTCTTGCTGTAGTCAACGATACTATACTGCGATCAGTGGGATAAAGTCTTGCAAGTCCAAAGTCAGAAACTTTCGGAGTGAAACTTTGGTCTAAGAGAATGTTGTGAGGCTTGATGTCAAAATGTAGAATTTGCATATCACATCCCCGATGTAGATACTCTATCCCTCTAGCTATGCCAAGAGAGATCTCATACATTTTCTTATAATCAAGAGGATCATCACCATCCTTATAGGAAATGTGTTTATCCAAAGATCCATTCGGCATGAAATCATAGACAAGAGCTTGTTTGGAGTATTCGAAGCAAAAACCAACAAGTTGCACCACATTAACATGGTGGATCCTTCCAATTGTGGCCACTTCACTTATAAAATCTTGGCCATTAGATTTTGATTTGTTCAAAATCTTAACCGCAACTTCATTGCCACTTCTAAGTATTCCTCTGTATACAGAACCATATCCCCCCTCACCTAACTTGCATTTGAAATTTTTTGTGATCCTCTTGATATCCGAGTAAGAGTACCTTATGGGCAAAAAGTTATTGTGAGCTTGTAAAAATTCTTCGATGTTTGCATCGGTCGCTTGATGCCTTCTCATCCACTTCAAGATTAGAAATATCAACACACACGGAGCTCCGAGTATGAATTTTGTTGCTAGGAAATGGACTGCGGAGAAATTTGGCCATCGATTAGCATAGTATGATAATTTTTTTTACACATACAATTTTTGTTTGTCAGAGTGCTGAATGAGAGCTTCATAGGTGTGAAGAGAAAAGGACTTATCATACCCAAGACAAAGAAGAGATTCCATATGGCAATTCGACCAAAATCGTTCATGATATACCGCGTAGAATCATCTGTAGATAGTAAGAGAATTCGTGAGAGATTACTAGATATGGTTAATTAGAATTAACGACCAATCAATAAAAAACTAGATCCATTGTTTTAGCAGTTAAATAATAAAAGCAATTCATGTTAAGATATACCCCAAGTGAAGGATAACTTCATACAATCACTACAAAGTGCAAAGACACACTTTTGTTAATTGAAATTTGCAAGTGGAGAAGTCTAGAATAAAAAAAAAAAAAAGAGTGAACGAGTTTCACTTTTCTAGATAACGCTTAGATCCAACTTTATTCTATTCACTCATGAAATCCATGTTATCGTTGCATGATCTTTTCTTTTGAAGAAACACGTTTTTGCTTTTATTCTCCTAAATGTACCAAATGTTCATAAGTTCCCCATAACAATAACATCAATTCAAGGGACACAAGCTACAATCAAATCAAACAATTTTCCCCAAAAAAAGGCCTAATTCCCTCAAAAACCCTCAAGTTCTAGTCCAATTTTGGCCCAAACCTTTTTTGTCCAAAGAAACCCCGAACTTTAGGTACAGTCCAAGATTTGCCTCAAATTTTGTTTTGTTTAAAAAAATCACCAACTTTTAATATATTCCAAAATTTATCCCCATGGTTTGGTCCCAATTTGACATGACATTTCCACATCTATAAAAGCTCCACTTCAGTAAGGTGACATGGAAAATTATTTCCAAAGTGAAACCATTCTAAGATATGAAAATTAGGGACAACTAATGGCAATTTTCGGTTAAAGGGCTGATGGGGTAGATTTGCAATTAGAGTAAAAATTGGTGTTTTTTTTTTTAGACAAAAAAAAGTTAGAGATAGATTTAGGATTTGGCCTAAAGTTTGAGGTTTTTTCTAGATAAAGAAAAGTTCGAGGCAAATTTGGATTGGACCTAAAGTTTAGGTTTTTTTAGACAAAAAAAGTTCGAGCATAATTGGGACTAAACTTAAAGTTGTGGTTTTTTTTAGTGAATAAGGCCCAAAAAATAAAAATAAAGAAAGAGTGTCAAGTCCAAAAAAGCTCCACAAATGTAAAATAAAAGAGCAATGCACGCCAAATCTACTAAAAAATCTTATTGAACTTTTTCACTAAACGGATGTGGCAATTTTTTTTATTGGGTATTAAAGAAAGTAATGACTCAATAAATCGAACCAACGTATTACAATATCCAATTGAAACATGCCACATCACTCATTAAGTAAATTTTGATAAGATCCCTCAGTAGAGCTAAAATTTGAGAAAATGATGAGGATGAAGAAGAAGAAGAAAGAAAGTAAGAGAGTAAAGGAAGAAATAAAGTAAATTTTGAAAGAAAAGCTTATTTGAGAAAGTCAGGATTAAGAGAGTAAAGGAAGAAAAGCTAAAAGTATGGGTAATATGGTTCGCACCACACCTCTAGGTACATAATCACACAAAGGCAGAAAATTACCGACGAAGATGGCGAAGATGGCGGAGACGGCAGAGACAATAGAGACGGTGGAGATGGCGATGAGGGCGGAGACGCCAGAGACGCCGGAGACAGCAGAGACACCGGAGACGGTGGAGACGCCAGAGCCGGAGACGGCGGAGACGGCGAAGATGGCGTAGACGATGAAGACGGCAAAGACAGCACAGACGGCGAAGACGGCGAAGACAGCAAAGACCGGGAGGACAGCAAAGACGGGGAAGACGGTGGAAGACGGTGGAGGCTGCGGAGACGTCGAAGGCGGCGGAGGCAGCAGAGGCGAGGGAGGCGGTGGAGGCGGCAGAGGTGGGGGAGGCGGTGGAGGCAACGGAGAAAGAGGTCCAAAATAATAGAGACCGAATCCTTCAGCCATCATGTTGTGGAGGTCCACATACGTTGGGCTCACACGAGCCATCATGTTGTGGAGGTCCTTATTCGTCGAGCTCACACGATTATACCCATCCATTTCCCACAGCCAGTTATAAAGCGAGAAGAAAGTCATCATGGTTATGTTGCAAGAATCCTTGATGTCCCCTACATGTAGAAATTCTGGAAACCCATACACAGCGTATGAGTACACCTTCATTTGGGAAATATTAGGGGGCGTATCGGAAGGGTATGCTCCCTCAATACATGGTTCAGTATTGATATACCAAGCAGAAGCAACAGAAGCAATGGGCTGCGAGCACTTCATGAAGACCACCGGCACACATAAGGATTCAGAAAAACAACGGTATGGATCATATTTACCAAAGTTGGAACTCGCCAATAAGTAACGAGGGAGGGATGAGCAATTGCTTTTTTGCAGTCCATCGTCAACCACCATAATATTACCAGAGAAATCATATATGGAATCATTGTAATAGTAAATCGACTTCACATAATATCGACTGGCATACAAATATAGAATGGTGCGATTATTTTCACAAGCTAGCTCATACTCAGAGCGGCCGCAGCCTTTTGGGTCACCTTTCAATCGAAAAGGATAGTGTATGTCACGAACTTCACCACAAGATGAAGCGGCACACGAGTGATTCTTCTTCACACCGCAACTCGTCCTCAGTAGCAGTAGAACATGCAATATGAAAAGCAAAACACGGAACATGCTCATGGAGCTCAGAGACTTAATTGTCTCCCTATCGTTTGCAATGAAAGTTTTTGCTAATGGTAATGTGATGGAGGCCTAGTTGTATGAATGAAAAGCGTCGGGAGTCGTCGGTCATACAAATGTCCAAGTCAACCAATAAGGGCAAGTCTAGTGAAGAAAAGAGGAAGTAAGTATCACGTCGAAATTGCAGTCCTTGCAGTCAAGGTGTCAAAACATAGTATTGGAATTATTTATGCTTAGCTTTCACATTGATTAAAAAAGAAACTTCTTTGTAGTTTTCAGATTGAATCAAAATCCTTTCGAGTGAGGCATTGATGTTCTATTTTAGTTTCAAGATTAATATTCCATAAGTGTTGCTTCGTTAAATTATGAGGACGAAAAGGGAAAAGATGTCGTATTTCATTGTCTAGGCTTTTTTATTTTTGACAAAAAAAAAACAGAAATTGGTAACAAAAATAGACTATTAACAAGAATATGAATTTGTATAATGTCGCTTTTGGCAAATGTAAAAGGAAAATAAAAAGTAAGTGCTTCTTGGATGATATAACACGTTATGAAAGAAAGAAAAGAATATGATAATTTCTAGCAATGGACCAATGTGCCTTGATTAGAACCTCACTAACTTGGTCATCACGCAAAGACTATAGATGCAAATTTCCAAGTCAACCATTAACGTTTAGTGAAGGAAAATTGGGTCTCACGTGGAAATTGCAGCCCTTGCAGTCAAGGTGACAAAAACATGGCGTTGGAATTATTTATGGAGAAAAGAAACTTCTCTGCAGTTTTCAAATTTGACTTTTCTTGGCAAATTGACTCTTTAGGAATCAATTTTAGTTCCGTCCAAAAAGAATTGATTGGAATGTTATATACTCTAAATTGAATCAAAATCCTTTCAAGTGAGGCATTGGCGTTCAATTTTATTTTCAAGGCCAATATTCCACGAGTGTCACTTCGATAAATTGTGCAAATGAAAAGAAAAAAAAAAAGTCATATTTCACCGTATAAGCTTTTTCAATACTGACAAAAAATAGAATTATTAACAAAAATAGACTATTAAAGGGAACATTAACTTGTATAAATAATGTCATTGTTTACAAAAATAAAAGGAAAAATAGGAGTTAGTGCTTCTTGGATGATGTAACAAGTTATGAAAGAAAGAAAGCAATTCAATAATTTCTGGCAATGGAATTGATGCACATTAACTAAAACCTCACCAACCTTGTCGTCGCACAAAGACTATACATGCAATATTCGAGTTCACAAAAAAAACAAAAAAAACAAAACATTTACTTATCCATTATCAACTTCAGTATTACAATCTCTCTTCCGTAATCATGCTAGATCTATGAACAATATTGTCATCTCTTTCCCAGAATAGAACCACTTAATAGTGAACTAATCGATTACTCTTGTTCTATCAAATGAAAAAGAATGTTTTTACCTGTTGTTGACACCTAAATTCTTCTCTTTTTATTTAGGACTTAATCATATAGAAAATTAAGGATTAGTCTCAAAAAGAAATAAAAAAGTAAATAATTTTCATTAAAATGCATCGCGTTTTCATTAAATTGCATCGCTTATAGACATTAGGAACACTTACATTACTAGCACTAAAAAATTAACAAAAAATTAAAAACGCAGCCGGGACGGGCTAAGCCCGTCCCCTCCTTCTTTTCCCTTTTCATTTTCCCCTCGCGCGGCCCACCTCTCTTCTTCCGCGGCCCAGCTCGCTGTTCCTCCTTCTTCCTCCTCCTTCCCTCGCTTGGACGCTAGCTTCAGGACAAAACAGAGAGATGGTCGCTGGCCGAAGGACGCAAGGATGCGAGGCTGCGCGCGATGTTCGCCCAGGAATGTCGTGCGGTACGAAGCCAGCTGGTCTCGTCCTTGAAGAAAGAGAGAGAAACGAGATAAATGGGTGAGAAAGGCAGCAAAGGGAGGGGGGGTCTCTCTGGTTTTTTTGGGTTTGTTCGGCCGAGGAAGAGCAACCAAGAGAGAGAGAGAGAGCTGGTGAGAGTGAGAAGGCGAGCTCGAGAGAGAGAAGGAGCGAGCCAGAGAAGAGAGGAAGCTCCAGGGTGGCTGCTTCTGGAAGGGTGCTGCTGAAAACCAAGGAGGGCCGGAGCTGCTCGAGAGGGGAGACCGAGAAGGTGGATAGCGAGGGAGAGCGGGAGAGAGAGGCGACTGTGTTCTCGAGTTCTTCGCGGGAGGCTGGAGAAAGCGAGAGCAATAGAGAGAGTGAGATCGGAGAGAGTGAGCAAAGGGTGAAGTGGAGAGAGAACCGAGAGTGAGTGGAGGGATGGACTGAGAGAAAGCGAGACCCAGAAGCCGAACTTCGTTCTCGGACAAACGTTGCCTGGCCATCCCCAACATAAACCGGCGATCTTTAGCCGACACCCTCGAGCCCGCGGCTACCTATTCCTCGGCGCCCGAATTCCCGGTGAGTTTTCTGTGGGTTCGATCCACTTTTATCCCGATCATCCTGGCTCGGTGCAACATCGAGGCGGCCGAACATAGCTCGTTTCGCTTCAGGCTCACCTTCTGGCCGTCGTCGCCAAGCCGGGTAGGGATATTCGCGGTCGAACACTTCTCTCTGGGAACTCCGTTGCTTGGTTTTATTTAAAACGGAACCGAAACGATAGCTGGGTCTCGTTTCCCTCGTCCACGAGCATGCTCGGTCGAGTTTGAGTGTCACTTGCTGTTGTCTTTTGAGTCTGGACACGAGCTAGAGTCTAGAATGGGTTTACGACCTCTCCATAATCCGTGATCATGCTCGATATAATGCCTCAGTTAGTGTTATTCTAAAAATGAAACGAGGTTTTGTTTGTCTCCGTGAAAGCATACAATGAATCTGTTTCACATATTTTCATCGACTTGAGATGTCGTAGGACGAGCTTGACACCAAAGTGGAGGTTCATCGATATGCCATGTCACTTTTAGTCGAACGCCTAAGACTTGCTCGATGAAATGTTTCTGAGAGAATTGATTAAGAAATGGCTTCTATTTTCGCTCGAATGCGAAGGTACCACTTGATGTAGTTCAGTTGTTAAGCTCGATTTTCACGAGCAATGAATTCACTGCATCTCTGCATTTCGTTCGAGACATGCTGTGTATTTTTCATTGAACTTGATCAGTGGTGGTGGCGGCCTGCGTGATGGGAGACGTTGGTAGCGAATTTGGTTTTGCGGTGGTGAGCCAAGATGGCTTGGTGACGGCCGGCGACGTTGGGTGTCGTCGTCGATCCGTTTAAAGTTCTGCCGTGGGTCCGTCCGGCGAAATTCCAGTGTGGAGTTCGTCGGTGTGGGAGGCTTCGGTAAAGGACGTAACAGGGGAGTCGACATGAAGAAGAAGAAGACGTTGAAAGGCTGATAGAGAATAAAACGAAATTATGAAAATAGGCTTGGTGCAGACGTTCGTGGAAAGAGGATAGGAAGATGGGCTTGAGGTTTTGTTTCAGTAGATTTAGGTTTGGTTTAAGTTAGGCGGACTTGGGCTGGGCTTAATTTGTGAATGTTTGGGCTGGGTTTAAATTTTCATGAAGTGGGTCTTTGAGAGTCCATTACTAAAATGGAGGTCTGTTTTAATAGAGCCCAATTCATGTTCCCGGTCCAAGCCCGCAAAGCCCATAGCAACCCATGTTCGGACCGGACCTTGGGGCCCAGCCCGAGTCCCTATTTTCGGAATTAATTTTTTTAAAAAATTTAAGAGAAAACTTATTTTTTTCTAAAAATTAGGAAAAAGCTTAAGAGTTAGTTTTTTAGTAAATACTCTTAAAATGCGTGAAAGTCCTTAATAAGAAAATTGTGCTCTAGAATTGAATAAATTCTTACAACTTTACCTTAGGGTTCTGATTGTCCTTAAAAATAAATGCCCATGATTACACACTTTCAATGTTGATTATGGGCTCCCTTTAGCTTAGTTAGAGATTGCATGCTCCCTATTTGGTAATATTAGATCTTTGCTTTCCCATGCAATTTATTTAATGCTTTCCTTGATTGTTGATTGTTATTTTAATGATTGCACACTCACATAATTATCTCATATGTTAGTAGATAGGCTTAAAATTAATCCAAGCTGATTGACTTTTTTTTTTTTTTTTGTGAAATGAAATAGATTAGATACCAAAAAGGCATTTGATTAATTAGTGTAATTACATCCTTGACCTTAGAATCTTTGGTTGAGTACGAAGTGAAGCATGCCCACATGGTTCACTTGATTTCTAGTCGACCCCAATAGACTAGTGGCAATTCCTTATAAGAAAATTCTCATAGCGTCAATTTGAATAACTAAAATCATGCAAAGTATGAGTTTATGAGAGCCCACATCTAAAACTAGGGTTGTAGGCCTATCTTTTAGATAATACCCCTAGACTTAATTTCCTTCCGATCGAAGGGTAGGTCATGACACCTGCTTCGTAATCATCTTTCATCTCTAAATGTGTGGAATTAGAGGTGTCATGTATGCTTAAATGAGACTATTAGCCGATTTACCACAATGAACATAACATTGGAAAGTTTCGAAAATATATTCATAGAAATTCTTTTCAGCAATACATACGTGCTTTCGAATAATTGTAATTAGCACTTAACATATTTTTTTCTCAAGCTAATGGGTACCATTATATATAATTGAAGAGATTGAAATGGATTTCCCATATAATACAACCAAGTTCATTTTAATTGACGCATCCAATGACGTTTCAACTGCACATGTTCAATTTTTTATAGTAATATTATTACTGATTACATTTTTCATATTCCCCTTTCTGGAAATCGGTTTGTTGTGCGAGCATCTCCACGCGAGATGATACCTTGGTTGCTTTCTATCGTCATTAAATATTCAGCAATGATTAGTCTAATTTTTAAGCGGAAAATCTCTTGGTCAAAGTATCCTAAATTATCTCTTGCACGTATGCCAAAACATTTAAACATACATTATGCAAATTGATGTATCAACTATAGGTCCATTCAGCGCCCTATAATAGTATAAAAAAGTTGATAATGTATTTTGCAGTGTAAGGTTTTTCAATTTTGACAAAAATAAAATTAGAAAATGAAAAGATAAATAACAGCACCTGAAGACTTGGAGTCAAGGGAGCAGCCCCTCCATGGACCGTTTTGGGTGGCTGGAGAACTCCTCCAGTATTTTTACGGTTGGCTTGGCATGGGATGCCATTAGGAGAAGGAAGAACCAGGTCCCTTGGTCTGCGCTTATATGGAGCAACTCGATATCTCCTAAATATCAATTCAACCTTTGGCTTATTACTAAAAACCGGGTTCCTACCCAAGTGCTTCTTTTATCGTATGGGAGGATTGAGAATGTATCTTGCGCCTTCTGCAAAACGAGACCAGATTCCATTGATCACTTATTTTTTTATTGCCGCATCACAGCTGGCCTTGCTTTCTTTTGAGCTGTTAGATGCAATCTCCCCTGATGGAATAGGTCTTGGTCGGACAACATCCAGTGGGCTTTGAAGTTCCTCTCAAGTAAGGATTTTTATCATTGCATCGTCCCATTTCTCTTTTGGTGCCTTGTGTCATGTTATCTGGAAGAAGAGGAATAGTATTCTATTTAGAGACTAAGCTTTAGCGTTTTGGCCCTAAAAAACCATCTCATTAAAGTAGTTAGGGACAAGGCCTTGACGTTTAGGAGCATAGAGGATAACCCAAAAAATAGGAGGTTGCAGCATAGCTGGGGAATGGACCGTCCATTTTCTCATTTGGGATCCCGGTGCCTCCTCCTTAATACTTTGTTGCATTGTCGTTGTTCCTGCTGCGGGCCTGTTGGTCTTCTATTCTCGAGAATGGGGAGCCGCCAGTCTTCGTAGTTACCTCTGCTTGGTTGGGTGCTGGTGCGTGTGCGAGGGCGCCTACTGGCTGTCTCCTGGGCGGTCTTGCTGTTGCTGTGGTGATGAGGTTAGGGAACCAGGTCTGCCGCTGGAGTTTACTTCCCTGTAGCTGCCTCTGATTTCGCTGGTCTTTGGTGTTTGTTTTGGTCTTTGCCTTTATTTGGGCTGGGTTTAGCCGCTGTTTTGGCTGGTCGGTTTGCCTTGTAAGGCGGCTGTTGTTTGTTTTGTCGACACCCTTCCACTCGCTTTGACTAGTTGTCAGTTTGAGTGTAAGTTTTGGTGCTGGACTGTTTTGTATAGCCTTGACTAAAGCTCAATATATTCTTACCTTACCAAAAAGGAAACAAAAATAACAGCACTTGAAGACTATTATTGCACGTCCTAACCTCCAAAAAAAATATGAAAGTGTATGGTGCTAATTAACGGCAACATAAATTTTATAGAATTTGAGGTTGCCTTTCGTGAAAAAAAAAAGAGAAGAAAAATATGGAGTAGGTGCTTCTTGCCTTGGGCAATGCAACACATCATGAGAAAAGAAAGAGGGCCACATGGTGATTCCTCAGTGAGATATAGACCGACGCATGCCTTGATTAGAAATTCACTTGCTTTGTCATTGACCTACACACGCGAAGACTATAGGTGCTTTTTCACTATCAATTTGAAAAATTATTCTCGCAAATCAATCAATCACTCTCCAGTACAATAATCTCATCTCTTTCCTGCAATAAAATTGCTCTATGAAAGAACTGAAAAATCTTGACAATAACGTCATTTGATTGAACGAAAGATGCCGTTGCCTGCTTCAAATCATCTTCCATCTCCAAATGTGTGGCATTGGAAGTGTCATATAAGATCAACTGAGACTACAAGGAAGAGCAATGAGTAAATAACTTGGAGTGCCGCCATTTTCATTCTCTGTTGATGGCTGCTTGAATATGCTCAAGACTCCTCCCTTTTGTTTCAGGAACACCGTCCCCGCGGCGTTAATCGCTGCATAAAGAAGGAAGGTACCTGTGAAGCAAAGCCAGCAAAGTTATTGTCTTTTGACAAGTTTTTCGAATGCATATCAACATTTTTCTCATGGGAAGAAAGCTCTATTATATACTACCTGTCTATTAATCATTTTGCAGAAAAACGCACTTTTCTTTTCTAAATGACACTTCGAACCAATTTCGTGATATTCGAATGTAGGTAGAAGTTGCTGTAAACATGTTGATTGCAATAAATGGACTGAATGTCCATTTGAGAGTGTGAAGAACGGAGTGATAAACACCTTTACCTCTGAATAGGATTGAAGAGTTTAGGAAAAGCTAAGTCTAGAGTCTGAAATTTGGTTGAATCCGTGCAAAAGCTCACGTTCCAATGTGACAAAATGTTTATCGAGCTTAGTTTGGTTAACTTAGAAATTTCATGGTAAAGTTTGCCGAAAACTAATGAAGGGTAAACGTGTTATGTGTGTATCGGTTTGCATTTTTGGTGACCGAAAAATTAATTTTGAGTAAATTTGTCACATATGTACTAGTTTGGGATTTTTCATGTTATTAACCATATGGATTTCTATGTGAACTTGCCACGTTAACTATCTATATTATCCAACTCAATAATTTAATGGTAAAATTTCACGAAATCTAACAAACGATAAATGTGTCACCCGTATCAGTTTAAAGTTTTTGATGACCCAAAATTTAGTTAGGGATAAATTTGCTACGATGTATAAATTTAGGGTTTTTCATGATATTGACTCTATATTAAAAGAATAATTCGTTTTCCAACACTCCTTTTCCATGTGCACAATCGCACAGAATGGAGGACCATTCTCATGTGGAATTTCATGACCTCTAAAGAAATTAAGTTTGTTAATTTTTTCCATTTTCTACTTTTTTAGCATCATTGTTTTTATTTTTGCTTTATTTTGATAATAATAAAAATTAAATTTATACTTCTCAGTCTGTGATCTCTGAACGAAGTGGAGATCACGCACTCCTTATCAACATCAGTTGGCTAGAGAAAAAGACAGGAAGAGAAAAAGAAAGAAAAGAAAAGAAAAGAAAATTGAACTTGATTTAAGTTATTCCTGAAATAGAAAAGCAATTTTTTTTATTATTTTTATTTCAAATCTATCCTCGAAAACAAATTTATTTCCAAAAACAAAAACTACGCCAGTAGATTTTTGCTCCAAAGAATAAAAAAATGGGAATGTTACCAAATACGCTCTTAATGAGCAATAGCAGTAAGCTACAATATACCATATGTGAAGCGGAACAGAAAAGCAATCCAAAACCTACTTGAATGTGAGAGAACGCTGAAATACATAGGCAAGGCCGAAACACAAGAAAATCAACACAAAGTTCCAAATATTAGTCACAGCTCCATGCTATAAAGTTGACAGAAAAGCAACCCCAGCAACGTCGAGTGATATCCCCTCCGCGCCCATTCGGCAGTTGAATGGGGGCACATTCAAGAGGGATGGGAGCATAGCCAGAGATTGCTAAAGTACATAGGTGAAGAGGAAACACGACAAGGAAGTACAACGGCACTTATGACACAGGCTATCCTGCAAAGCGCAGGGGATCGAGGTCGAGGTCATCCAACTTTATTCTAGTTGGTCATCTTCAAGTGATGTCCTGCACGATCCAATAATTGGGGTAAGAGTAAGGTTATACGTCAGACAACTTGGTAAGAGTTATGAAAGATGTTTTTCCAATATTATGTTAACAAATCAGAGTGGCACAGCAGTAGCATGGTAGGCCCATGTCCCAGGGATCATAACCTTACTCTGATACAATTAAGTGGAAGATGTTCTTAATGAAATTGACAGCCCCAACTCTCTCTTCCCCCCCATGATAAAGATTACTGTTATCTTTCGCGCTTTTACTGATTTTCTGCACAAACTATGTCTCCATTTCTCTCACCTAGCACAAGTTCTGGTTAAACCAAAAGCTATTCCATCTACATTAGCCCATCCACCAAATTAGCCCCAAAGAGACCATGTAAAGTTCAGATGATGTATCCATACGAACAGAAATAAAAATCTGTAAAGGGCAATTGACAGTGAAGACGGAAAAGGCACTAACAGCTTCTTTACCAAAGAAGCCTCTCTGGAACATCTAAAAACACATTTTCAAAGTGTTACATCACATGATTAACATGACAAGATCAGAATCTAAACAAATATAAGAATATGCAGAACAAAGTTCACCACAAACCTTCTTCACCAACAGTGGGGTTTTCATATGATTCAAAGCCCCAGAAGGTTTTCAAAGAGTAGGGTGGAAAATTTGTCGTTCCTTCTTCTGTGATTTTTACAATCTGCAAGTCAAGCGCCATGTCATTTTGATAGTTCGAAATAATGCTAATGGCAATATTTCAAAGAAAAACATCGAATGCCTGTAGAAAGAACTACATATAAGTAAAATGCGTGGGAACAAAAAGAAGAACATGTGAGATAATTGCAACAAAACAGTGCGAAATGAAGTCGTGCACCAGAGATCAATTGCTGTCTATAAGAAACATGATCCATGAGAACCTTCTCCACCTTCTTAATTATGATTTAATTTATCTAATCATTGTAATTAGTATTTGTCAAAATTTAGAAAGCAACTTGTCAGCTTGGGGAAAATGAAACCGACTTGTCCACCCCCTCTTCTTCTTCTCTTCATGCTCAGTTCTCAGTGCACTTTATTAGTTTATCACATGGATCGTCTGGCTCAGTAAATATGAAGAACTGCTCCGAAGCAACTTGTAATTAAAAACATGGCCAATGAGAACCTTCCCCACCTTCTTAATTATGATTTAATTTCTCTAATCATTGTAATTAGCATTTGTCAAAATTTAGAAATCAACTTGTCAGCTCCAGGAAAATGAAACCGACTTGTCCATCCCCTCATCTTTTTCTCTTCATGCTCAGTCCTCAGTACACTTCATTGGTTTATCACATAAATCGTCTAGCTCAGTAAATATGAAGAACTGCTCCGAAGCAAGAAAAAGACGACCTTAAATCAACCACAAATTCAAGCTCTACCGGTTCTCAAAAGTCAAGATAAAAGGCTAAGATCCTTTAAAATGGCCAAAGAACAGTACGACATCTCCTGGGTTCCAATTGTTACTTAGCCTCTGGGGTTCCTAATTATCGAAAAAGTAGCATACAGGGAAGAATGTTAGGGCGACAAAGAGCCTGAAACAACTCGATATTCATCCTCCTTAATTTTCATCATGATGCAGACTTCAAATTTGTCTGGAAACATCTCCTCAGAATTTTTAAGATACAAACCAATAAAGGTCATTGATGATTAATCATTGTACAACCAGGTAATAATCATGCGTCACAGGTGGGTTGGCAGGTGGGTTGGACCTGCTTAAGTAAAACGTAGAGAGGGATGAACCACATTGGCAATGGTGGATCCAAAAGGAGCCAGAGTTATATGTGGAGGCCGGTTGTGCAACTAGGTAATCCCCAATAGAATACACTGTAACTCTCCCTCAGTCCCAGATAGGACATCCTTTCTATAACAAAAGAAGAATGCATAAGTGTGAATCAGTTCATCAAAATCACACAATTATATGAGGAAGAGGAAGAAAATGCCAACAACTGATATGATATTATCACATCCTAACCTCGTAGTATGCTGCCATATGCATACATTGAGAAGTGAAGAAAACCATAAACAATAACACAGATAAAACTAGAACCTGAAGCTTATTGACTGGAGATCTGTCACGACACAGAAGCACGCGCATGCACTTCTCCAATAGCTTAACAGCATCTTCAAAACTCAAGTTCTCATTCCACTGGTCTTGAAGAATTGGCCGTGCAAGGTGATTGCCAAACCCAGTAGCCACATGTTTATCTTCAAAACTCACGCCTAACATGCTAACCTGGATAAGATTGCAGGCCAATTGAATGAGAATTCGACAACATTCTGAAAAGTCCAACTAATCTCACCAAGAGTCAAGACCTACCATGCCAAGATATTTTCGTCCATTCTTAACTCCACCTAGAACTAGCGAGTTCCACAATGGGTTGAACTTGTTCCGCCTATTATACATAACCCGAGTCAGATAATTATGCACCTCTTTGGGCCCCAAGGAATTCCCATCATCCAACACATATCGTCGTAAAGACTGCAACAACAGACCCCAAAATCAACAGTCTTAGTCAGAAGCAGCCTCAAAGTTAGAGAAGCAAGGTAACAAATATTCGGCAATAAAAAAGAAATCGCTGCTTGTAATCTTAATCAATTGATACATTCATCAGTTCATCAAGGTAACGCAATATCTCCTGAAAATCACTTATCTCTCCACTCGCACCCAAGAGAGAATGTTTTCCGATAGGCTTTATTCGCTCAATAGTTTTGTATCTCAAGGTGGATCCATAAGAACCTGCGAAATATTTCTCACTATCAGAACATCAAGATAAGCCGGAAACTAACTTACTCACAATTAAGGATAATGTAGGACTCAATAACCATGTTACCAGAGCATGTAAGCAACCAACAATTGGAAACCAGTTTTGAGATCACTATACTATCTAAAGTCAAAGAACTTTGAAAGCTATGTAGTAATGATAACTTTAATAGTCAGAAATAGTGAAGTGGAAGAAAATACAGAAGCAGTAGAATATTTCCTTCTGGCATGACTGGTCAAGACTTATGTTCATAGTGAGCAGATATATTAAATAGAACCGACACTAACACCGACACCCGACACACGACACGACATGGAGGTTCTCGGAAAGTGTCGGTGCTATGTAGCATATATATAGCATGCTAGAACAAAAGGTGTAATGAAGCAACAAAAATTTTAGCATCTTAAACTCTTCAAAACTTGACTCAAACATCTCGATCATGATTCTATGGCCTTGACAGAAATCTAATTCCCGAACACAGACAAAAGAGCCAAAATTTCTCCCTAGCGAAAGCAACAAATTGTTCAAATCAAAGCACACCAGCACCAGGGAGTGGCAAGACCGATGAAGCAAAGAAGCTAACCTCCCATGTCTGCAGCCATCAGAATCCCATCTCTGTACTCTAGTACGACCAAAGCCGTGCCGGTCACATACGGATACCTAAATCACGCGAGCCATCCAACCAAATCTCAATCAAATTTCATATGAAAATCCGAACTATAGCTTTCATCCTCTAAAGTCGATTTTTTTACCAAAAAAAAAAAAAAATCTGTCGGGAAAATTTAGGATTGAAGTTAAAGTTCTGATTTTTTTGACAAAAAAAGTCCGGGGTAGAATAAAGTTGGATTGTTCTACTTCAAGGAGATGAGGCCAGGAAGTAAATGAGCCATTCATAGGTAGCCCATCACATACGGATACCTAAATCACGCAAGCCATCCAAACAAATCACAATCGATTTCATATGAAAACACACGGTCGTCATCCGACATCCAGAGCCGAGACCCTAGATGCATAAGCGCACCGTCGCGACGAGCATGCGTATTTGTCCTCGAAAAGGGGCGAACGAAAGAGAAGATTGCTTACAGAGTTCTTTCAGAGAACAATGACCCAGATCGAGAGACTGGAACTTGTTCCACATAATCCTTCAAACCCTTCCCATACATCTTGGGGCATCTCCTATGAACAAGAAGAGACGAATAGCAATCAATTTCATGTGAAACGCACGCATCATCGGGCATTGGGAGCCGAACAAGAACGAAGGGATGCTTACAGAGTTCTTGCAGAGCCCAGCGAGCAAGACCAGGAGTCCGTGACTTGTCCCACATCCATGAAATCCTTCAAAGATGGTCGGCGAAGGAGTAGAAAACCCTGCGAGGAAGACACTGATGCGTTTATGTATGATCTGGGTAAATTAGCAGAGGGTTGCCCCCTTCTCTAGCCACCAAGCCAGGGTTTCTCGGTTAGACAAGCCCAGTTCACCCATCACTTAAGCCCGTACAAATGCAGAAGCATCAAAAGCCCGTAGAGCCAGATTCGGAATCTGAAGTCGAAACCTCTCTGTAGAGAAGTTTCTCAGTTTCCAGTGATCTCCCGTCGCCCTCCGCCGCGACTTCCACTCGTTTCCGCGGCCGCGACCGTCGTGCTCTGTTCATCTCTGTTCTGTGGCTGAGAGATCGAATTGGCCAGATCTCGCTTGAAGCTCCTCCGCCGGCCCTGATTTTGGTCGTCGAAGTATGCAGAAGCTTCCTTCTCCAATTCGATCATCCAAGGCGACGCTGATTAGCTTCTTTAGCAAGGTAACACCAAATGCTCTGTTCTGGTCTGTTCTGAGGGAGTTAGGGCCGAGATGTTTTCTTCTTATTAATTTGTTGATTTACAAACATCATAACTTGATTTATTATGAGATCAGTATCAAACCCGCGTTCCTTGATGTGTCGTTTCACCTCTGAGTCGAACGCATAGAACCTGTTTGACGAAATGCTTCGTAGGTATGATCACGAATTAGTTCGTGGACTTGTTCAATCCGAAGATGTTTTGATTTATTTTTCATGTTTTTAATCGTTTTATTAGCTACGAGATATGATTTCCGATATAATTGCGTATTCGCCGAGAACATTGCTGAACCTGCGTAGTAGCCTCTGTTTCTCTGTTCTATGATTCTGCGTGCTCCTATGGCGGTCGATGGTGGTGACCGGCGAGAAAATGGCCTAATCGATATCTGGTGATGTCTATGCATGTTTCTATCTCTCTGTGGTGTCTCTCTTTCCTTGTCCATGTTTTTGCGTATCTTTGCAATGCTGTAACCGTGAGCGTTGACCTGCTAGCGACCGAAGGTGATGGTTAGGGATGGTCGACGGCGGAGCATAATTGGTTCTCGGCCTAAAGCTTAGTTGTGTTGATCTCCGACCAGGAAGAGATGTTATGGGGATCTACGTTTAACTACCTCCAGTGATGCCAACGAGTGATTAGCACCTCTGGAAAATGATGCGGAAGTAATCCAGTAAGCCCCACAACTCTCACGGCACTTGATTCTATTCTTGCAAGTTCCCAGCATCTCCACAGAATTCCCAGCATAAGTCCTGTAATTTCGCAAGCCCAGCGGTTCATGCTCAAAGTCCCTATATAGCTGCCACATAGTGAAGCATCCAATGTGTTGTAGCGTGTCTAGTCACAGCCCTTTGCACCGGCTTCACCTAATGAGCTCTTGGGGTTTTGTTCTCTCTCTCTCTCTCTTTTTTGCAGGTTTCATCGAGATCCAGCAAAGTCAATACATCTACCCACACGAATATCATGCTAGACTTTTGCGAACACTACTTGCAAACCTGAAGTCCAAGCCGCGCCTCTCCCCGCCTTAAAGTCCACGGTCAAAAGGAGTTATAAGAATTTTAGTCAAATAAGTCCAAGTAGGAGATCATGAAGAACTTGGATGTGTAGTGACTACAGATTTTGAGGGGAGGAATAGACTGAAAATATCATGCTACTTAACTGTGAGTCCCCTCCTTGTCGACCACCACACCCAAAGACAGCCCATCAGTGAGCCTTCCGACGAATGGCTGAAGCCAACCATCCGCCTAGCCCCATTCGCAAGCGGTGATCCGGATCAGAGCGTGTTCAAATTAGGTAATAATCTTTTTCCAATTCAATTGGAAGATTTCATTCCTCAATTCGGATTGATTGTTATTTGATAGGTGATATTTGAGATATTAAACAAATCTAATTAGGGCTTATTGATAAAGTTGATTTAATTACTAATATGATCCGTAAAGAAATCGGATAATTTTTTTTTAATTATTTCAACTTATTATTGAATAATTTTGTTGCCTAAGATTGTGATAATATTTAGTTTGACCCATCTTCATTTTTTTTTTTTTTTTTTTATTATTATGTTTGATTCTGAGTAAGTGCCCTATCGGGATTATGATATATATCAATCTAAGACGCGAGACGACGGATTACTTTTCCCAATATTGTAAACTTTTATTAGAATCTCGATGGATATCTTGAATGATTTTGCGATATTTGAAATTTTGTTTATATAATTGCTAGCTTTTATGACATGGCATATACGAAATGATAGCTGGGTGTCATCTCTCTAGGAACTCTCTTGCTTGGTTTTATTTAAAACGGAACCGAAATGATAGCTAGGTGTCGTTTTCCCTGGTCCATGAGCATGCCCGGTTTGAACGAGCCGTTCTTTTGTCGAGTTTGAGCGTCACTTGCTGTTCTTTTTTGAGTCTGGACACGAGCTAGAGTCTAGAATGGAGGACCACTCTCATGTGGAATTTCATGACCACTAAAGAGATTTAAGTTTGTTAATTTTTTTTCCATTTTCTACTTTTATAGCATAATTTTTTATGCTGTTTTATTTTGATAATAATAAAACTTAAAATTTATACTTCTCTTTGTCGGGGATCTCTGAATGAAACGCGTTCCTTATGAACATCGGTGTCTCGAGGAATGTTTGCTTAGTAGGAAAACTCATGTGTAGGGGACAACAGTGAGGAATATAATGCTTGTTCTAAAGAATGCAAGGCACCATCTCATGTCTTATCATCGAGTGAACGCACAAGTTCTTATTGCATTTAGGGATTGAGCTTTCGTAATACATAATATGCTCTAACATAACATCACATGTTCAATTCCCATTCATCATATAAAGGCAAAATTGTTAGCCTACTCTGTCTTTACTCTTTGACATGTGCCAGTCATTCATTGGTTAGGCTTGGACCCATCCCATGAGATAAGTACCAAGTCGGAGATAGCTCGAGTAGGTAGCTATCTTTGACGTGGGTGATCAAACAGAGGTCGAAGGGTGGGGATGAGAGGTTTTGATGAAAATGAGAGAGATTCATTGCTCAAAATGCAAACATTGACATGAAGAAAAAATTACCTTGTTATACCAAGATGATTCACATGAAACAAAAATTGAATGAATGCCATACAACATTCATCGTCATTTATAAAATATGGACATAACAAGTCTATCAGAAAACACTAGTGCCATATGAAAAACATGTAAAAGCTTCACAGATTACATTTTAAATGATGATACATGTTGATAGTACTATTTATAATTTTTGCATCTAATTATAGGGAAACAATCACACAATACATGATTTCATAAACTCATGGTCATGGTAAAATTGGGAACCGCTAGAAACTATTGGAGTACTTGACAAAGATGAGACTGTTTCAAGTTCTATCTCAGCGTCAACATCATCAATGGGTGCCTCTCTTGGATACAAAAGTGGTTTTGGAGGTAGTTGTAGTTTATCCATATCTCCTTCAAGCATATCTAGGACTTTCCTCATCGATGGCCGATCATTAGGGCTCAATTGTATACACCATAGTGCAACGATTATCATCTTCCTCGTTGTTTCTCTTTCCTCTTCTATGACATTTACCCTTTCAAGTTCATTTTCTTTGCCGAGTTGATCATAAACCCACAAAGGAAAGTAAATTTGACTTGAACGCTCTGCATGTGCATTTAGATTTCTCCTTCTACCAGCCATTTCCATTAATAACATCCCAAAACTATAAACATCGGCTTTGTAAGAAATGCCACCAATGTCTTTATAGAATAGCTCAGGAGCCATATAACCCAAGGTTCCTCTTGCTGCAGTCAGCGATATTATACTACGATCGGTGGGATAAAGTCTTGCAAGTCCAAAGTCAGAAACTTTCGGAGTGAAACTTCGGTCTAGGAGAATGTTGTGAGGCTTGATGTCAAAATGTAGAATTTGCATATCACATCCCCGATGTAGATACTCTATCCCTCTAGCTATGCCAAGAGAGATCTCATACATTTTCTTATAATCAAGAGGATCATCACCATCCTTATAGGAAATGTGTTTATCCAAAGATCCATTCGGCATGAAATCATAGACAAGAGCTTGTTTGGAGTATTCAAAGCAAAAACCAACAAGTTGCACCACATTAACGTGGTGGATCCTTCCAATTGTGGCCACTTCACTTATAAAATCTTGGCCATTAGATTTTGATTTGTTCAAAATCTTAACCGCAACTTCATTGCCACTTCTAAGTATTCCTTTGTATACAAAACCATATCCCCCCTCACCTAACTTGCATTTGAAATTTTGTGTGATCCTCTTGATATCCGAGTAAGAGTACCTTATGGGAAAAAAGTTATTATGAGCTTGTAAAAACTCTTCGATGTTTGCATCGGTCGCTTGATGCCTTCTCATCCACTTCAAGATTAGAAATATCAACACACACGGAGCTCCGAGTATGAATTTTGCTGCTAGGAAATGGACTGCGGAGAAATTTGGCCATCGATTAGCATAGTGTGATAATTTCTTTTACACATACAATTTTTTTTTGTCGGAGTGCTAAATGAGAGCTTCATAGGTGTGAAGAGAAAAGGACTTATCATACCCAAGACAAAGAAGAGATTCCATATGGCAATTCGACCAAAATCATTCATGATATACCACGTTGAATCATCTGTAGATAGTAAGAGAATTCGTGAGAGATTACTAGATATGGTTAATTAGAATTAACGACCAATCAATAAAGAACTAGATCCATTGTTTTAGCAGTTAAATAATAAAAGCAATTCACGTTAAGATATACCCCAAGTGAAGGATAACTTCATACAGTCACTGCAAAGTGCAAAGACACTTTTGTTAATTGAAATTTGCAAGTGGAGAAGTCTAGAATAAAAAATAAATAAAAAAAGAGTGAACGAGTTTCACTTTTCTAGATAACGATTAGATCCAACTTTATTCTATTCACTCATGAAATCCATGTTATCGTTGCATGATCTTTTCTTTTGAAGAAACACGTTTTCGCTTTTATTCTCCTAAATGTACCGAATGTTCATAAGTTCCCCATAACAATAACATCGATTCAAGGAACACAAGCTACAATCAAATCAAACAATTTTCCCCAAAAAAGGCCTAATTCCCTAAAAAAAACCCTCAAGTTCTAGTCCAATTTTGGCCCAAACCTTTTTTGTCTCATAAGAAGCCCCAAACTTTAGGTACAGTCCCAAATTTGCCTCGAATTTTGTTTTGTTTAAAAAAATTACCAACTTTTAATATATTACAAAATTTACCCCCTTGGTCTGGTCCCAATTTGACATGACATTTCCACATCAATAAAAACTCCACTTCAGTAAGGTGACATGGAAAATTATTTCCAAAATGAAACCGTTCTAAGATATGAAAATTAGGGACGACTAACGGCAATTTTTGGTCAGAGGGCCAATGGGGTAGATTTGCAATTAGGGTAAAAATTGGTGTTTTTTTCTTTTAGACAAAAAAAGTTAGAGATAGATTTAGGATTTGGCCTAAAGTTTGAGGTTTTTTCTAGATAAAGAAAATTTCGAGGCAAATTTGGACTGAACCTAAAGTTTAGGGTTTTTTTAGACAAAAAAAGTTCGGAACATAATTGGGACTAAACCTAAAGTAGTGGTTTTTTTTAGTGAATAAGGCCCCCAAAAAATAAAAATAAAGAAAGAATGTCAAGTCCAAAAAAGCTCCACAGATGTAAAATAAAAGAGAAATGCACGCCAAATCTACTAATTTTCACTAAATGGATGTGGTAATTTTTTTATTGGGTATTAAAGAAAGTAATGACTCAATAAATCGAACCAACGTAGTACAATATCCAATGAAAAATACACATTACTCAGTAAGTAAATTTTGATAAGATCCCTCAGTAGAGCTAACATTTGAGAAAAGGATGAGGATGAAAAAGAAGAAAGAAAGTAAGAGAGTAAAGGAAGAAAAGCTTAAGAGAAAGTCAGCTCATAGGAGTAATATGGTTTGCACCACACCTCTGGGTACATAATCACGCAAAGACGGAAAGTTACCGGCGAAGATGGCGGAGAGGACCAAGATAACGGAGACGGTGAAGACAGTGGAGATGGCGATGATGGCGGAGACGCCGGAGATGGAGACGCCAGAGCTGGAGATGGCGGAGAAGGCGGAGATGGCGTAGACGATGAAGACGGCGGAGACCGGGAAGATGGCAAAGATGGGGAAGACTGTGGAAGATGGGGGAGGTGGCGGAGGCGGTGGAGGCGGCGGAGGTGGCGGAGGCGGCGGAGACGGCAGAGACGACGGAGGCGGCGGAGACGGCGGAGAAAGAGGTCCAAAATAATAGAGATTGAATCCTTCAGCCATCATGTTGTGGAGGTCCTTATACGTTGGGCTCACACGAGCCATCATGTTGTGGAGGTCCTTATTCGTCGGGCTCACGCGATTATACCCATCCATTTCCCACGGCTGGTTATAACGCGAGAAGAGAGTCATCATGGTTATGTTACAAGAATCCTTGATGTCCCCTACTAGAACTCCTAGAAACCCATACACAGCGTATGAGTACCCCTTCATTTGGGATATATTAGGGGGCGTATCGGAAGGGTATGCTCCCTCAATACATGGTTCAGTATTGATATACCGAGCAGAAGCAACAGAAGCAACGGGCTGCGAGCACTTCATGAAGACCACCTGCTCACCTATGGGTTCAACATCACGACCATAATCCCTAAAGTTGGAACTCACCAATAAGTAACGAGGGAGGGATGAGCAATTACTTTTTTGCAGTCCATCGTCAACCACCCTCATATTACCAGAGAAATCATATATGGGATCATTGTCATAGTAAATCGACTTCACATAATATCGACCGGCATAATATCGACCGGCATACAAATATAGAACGGTGCGATTATTTTCACAAGCTAGCTCATACTCAGAGCGGCCGCAGCCTTTCAAGTCACCTTTCAATCGAAAAGGATAGCGTATGTCATGAACTTCACCGCAAGACGAAACGGCACACGAGTGATTCTTCTTCGCATCACAACTCGTCCTCAATAGCAATAGAACATGCAATATGAAAAGCAAAACACGGAACATGCTCATGGAACTCAAAGACTTAATCGTCTCCCTATCGTTTGATCTAATGCAATGAAAGTTTTTGCTAATTGGTAATGCGATGGAGGCCTAGTTGTATGAATGAAAAGCGTCGGGAGTCGTCGGTCATACAAATGTCCAAGTCAACCAATAAAGACAAGTCTAGTGAAGAAAAGAGGAAGTGGGTATTACGTGGAAATTGCAGTCCTTGCAGTCAAGGTGTCAAAACACGGTATTGGAATTATTTATGCTTAGCTTTCACATTGATTAAAAAAGAAACTTCTCTGTAGTTTTCAGATTGAATCAAAATCCTTTCGAGTGAGGCATTAATGTTATATTTTATTTTCAATATTAATATTCCATAAATGTTGCTTCGTTAAATTATGAGGACAAAAAGGGAAAAGATGTCGTATTTCATCGTCTACGCTTTTTTTATTTTTGACAAAAAAACAGAAATTGGTAACAAAAATAGACTATTAACAAGAATATGAATTTGTATAATGTCGCTTTTGGCAGAAGTAAAAGGAAAATAAAATGTAAGTGCTTCTTGGATGATGTAACGCGTTATGAAAGAAAGAAAATAATATGATAATTTCTAGCAAAGACTTGGTTATCACGCAAAGACTCTAGATGCAAATTTCCAAGTCAACCGTTAACACAAAGTCTAGCGAAGGAAAAGTGGGTCTCACGTGGAAATTGCAGCCCTTGCAGTCAAGGTGACAAAAACACGATGTTGGAATTATTTATGGAGAAAAGAAACTTCTCTGCAGTTTTTAAATTTGACTTTTCTTGGCAAATTGACTCTTTAGGAATCAATTTTAGTTCTGTCCAAAAAGAATTGATTGGAATGTTATGTACTCTAAATTGAATCAAAATCCTTTCAAGTGAGGCATTGGCATTCAATTTTATTTTCAAGGCCAATATTCCACGAGTGTCACTTCGATAAACTGTGCAAACGAAAAGAAAAAAAAATTCATATTTCACCGTATAAGCTTTTTCAATACTAACAAAAAAATAGAATTAGTAACAAAAATAGACTAATAAAGAGAACATTGACTTGTATAAAATAATGTCATTGTTTACAAAAATAAAAGGAAAAATAGGAGTTAGTGCTTCTTGGATGATGTAACAAATTATGAAAGAAAGAAAGCAATTCGATAATTTCTGGCGATGGAATTGATGCACATTAACCGAAACCTCACCAACTTTGTCGTTGCACAAAGACTATACATGCAATATTCGAGTTCACAAAAAGAAAAAGAAAAAAAAAAGACGTTTACTTATCCACTATCAACTTCAGTATTACAATCTCTCTTCCATAATCATGCTAGATCTAAGAACAATATTGTCATCTCTTTCCCATAATAGAACCACTTAATAGTGAACTAATCGATTACTCTTGTTCTATCAAATGAAAAAGAATGTTCTTATATGTTGTTGACACCTAAATTCTTCCATTTTTATTTAGGACTTAATCATATAGAAAATTAAGGATTAGTCTCTAAAAGAAATTAAAAAAAGTAAATAATTTTTCATTAAAATGCATTGCGTTTTCATTAAATTGCATCGCTTATAGACATTAGGAACACTATCATCACCAGTGCTAAAAAATTAACAAAAATTAAAAACGCAGCCGAGACGGGCTAAGCCCGCCCCCTCCTTCTTTTTCCTTTTCATTTTCCCCCCGCGCGGCCCACCTCTGTTCTTCCGCGGCCCAGCTCGCTGTTCTTTCTTCTTCCTCCTCCTTCCCTCGCTTGGACGCTAGCTTCAGGACAAAACAGAGAGATGGTCGCTGGCCGAAGGACGCAAGGACGCGAGGCTGCGCGCGATGTTCGCCCAGGAATGTCGTGCGGTACGAAGCCAGCTGGTCTCGTCCTTGAAGAAAGAGTGAGAAACGAGATAAATGGGTGAGAAAGGCAGCAAAGGGAGGGGGGTCTCTGGTTTTTCTGGGTTTGTTCGGCCGAGGAAGAGCAACCAAGAGAGAGAGAAAGAGAGCGGGTGAGAGTGAGAAGGCGAGCTCGAGAGAGAGAAGGAGCGAGCCAGAGGAGAGAGGAAGCTCCAGGTTTGTACGAGCAGTCCCTTTTGTCGAGTTTGAGTGTCACTTGCTGTTCTCTTTTGAGTCTAGACACGAGCTAGAGTCTAGAATGGGTTTACGACCTCTCCATAATCCGTGCTCATCGCATGCCCGATATAATGCCTCAGTTAGTGTTCTTCTAAAAATGAGACGAGGTTTTGTTTGTCTCCGTGAAAGCATACCATGGATCTGTTTGACATATATTCATCGACTTGAGATGTCGTCGCACGAGCTCGACACCAAAGTGGAGGTTCATCGGTATGCCATGTCACTTTTAGTCGAACGCTTAAGACTTGCTCGATGAAATGTTTCTGAGAGAATTGTTTAAGAAATGGCTTCTATTTTCACTCGAATGCGAAGGTACCACTTGATGCAGTTTGTCCGGGGTCATTAGTTGTTAAGCTCGATTTTCACGAGCAATGAAGTTACTGCATCTCTGCATTCCGTTCGAGACATGCTGTGTATTTTTCATTGAACTTGATAAGTGGTGGTGGCGGCGGGCCTGATGGTCGACGTTGGCAGCGAATTTGGTTTTGCGGTGGTGAGCCAAGATGGCTTGGCGACGGCCGGCGACGTTGGGTGTCGTCGTCGATCCGTTTAAAGTTCCGCCGTGGGTCCGTCCGGCGAAATTCCAGTGTGGAGTTCGTCGGTGTGGGAGGCTTCGCTGAAGGACGTAACAGGGGAGTTGACACGAAGAAGACGACGACGTTGAAAGGCTGAGAGAGAATAAACAAAAGTTACGAAAATAGGCCTGGTGCAGACGTTCGTGGAAAGAGGATAGGAAGATGGGCTTGAGCTTTTGTTTCAGTAGATTTAGGTTTGGTTTAAGTTGGGCGGACTTGGGCTGGGCTTAATTTGTAAATTTTTCCGCTGGGTTTAAATTTTAATGAAGTGGGTCTTTGAGAGTCCATTACTAAAATAGGGGTTTGTTTAAATAGAGCCCAATTCATGTTCCCGGTCCAAGCCCGTAAAGCCCATAGCAACCCATGTTCGGACCGGACCCTAGGGCCCAGCTCGAGTCCCTATATTCGGCATTAATTTTTTTTAAAATATTTAAGAGAAAATTTTTTTTTTCTAAAAATTAGGAAAAAGCTTAAGAGTTAGTTTTTTTTGTAAATACTCTTAAAATGCGTGAAAGTCCTTAATAAGAAAATTGTGCTCTAGAATTGAATAAATTCTTACAACTTTACCATGGGGTTCTGATTGTCCTTAAAAATAAATGCCCATGATTACACACTTTCAATGTTGATTATGGGCTCCCTTTAGCTTAGTTAGAGATTGCATGCTCCCTATTTGCTAATATTGGATCTTTGCTTTCCCATGCAATTTATTTAATGCATGATTATCTCGTATGTTAGTAGATAGGCTTAAAATTAATCCAAGTTGACTGACGATTTTTTTTTTTTTTGTGAAATGAAATAGATTAGATACCAAAAAGGCATTTGATTAATTAGTGTAATTAAGTCCCCTACCCCTAGATTATTTGTTGCGTAGGAAGTGAAGCATGCCCACATGTTTCACTTAATTTCTAGTCGACCCCAATAGACTAGTGGCAATTCCTCATTAGAAAATTCTCATAGTGTCAATTTGAATAACCAACGTCATGCAAAGTATGAGTTTAGGAGAGCCCACATCTAAAACTAGGGTTGTAGGCCTATCTTTTAGACAATACTCCTAGACCTAATTTCCTCCCTACCAAAGGGTAGGTCATGACACCTGCTTCGTAATCATCTTTTTGCTTCGTAGTCATCTTTCATCTCTGAATGTGTGGAATTAGAGGTGTCACGTATGCTTAAATGAGACTATAAGCCGACTTACCACAATGAACATAACATTGGAAAGTTTCGAAAATATAATCATAGAAATTCTTTTCAGTGATACAGACGCATTTTCGAATAATTGTAATTAGCACTTACCATATTTTTTTCTCAAGCTAATGGATACCATTATATATAATTGAAGAGATTGAAATGGATTTCCCATATAATACAACCAAGTTCATTTTAATTGACGCATCCAATGACGTTTCAACTGCACATGTTCAATTTTTTATTGTAATATTATTACTGATTACATTTTTCATATTCCCCTTTCTGGAAATCGATTTGTTGTGCGAGCATCTCCACATGCGATGATACCTTGGTTGCTTTCTATATCGTCATTAAATATTCCGCAATGATTAGTCAAATTTTTAAGCGGAAAATCTCTTGGTCAAAGTATCCTAAATTATCTCTTGCGCGGATGCCAAAACATTTGGACATACATTATGCAAATTGATGTATCAATTATAGGTCCATTCAGCGCCATATAATACTATAAAAAAAATGATAATGTATTTTGCAGTGGTAAGGTTTTTCAATTTTGACAAAAAAAAATTGGAAAATGAAAAGATAAATAACAGCACCTGAAGACTTGGAGTCATGGGAGCAGCCCCTCCATGGACCGTTTTGGGTGGCTGGAGAACTCCTCCAGTATTTTTACGGTTGGCTTGGCATGGGATGCCATTAGGAGAAGGAAGAACCAGGTCCCTTGGTCTGCGCTTATATGGAGCAATTCCATATCTCCTAAATATCAATTCAACCTTTGGCTTATTACTAAAAACCGGCTTCCTACCCAGGTGCTTCTTTTATCGTATGGGAGGATTGAGAATGTATCTTGCGCCTTCTACAAAACGAGACCAGATTCCATCGATCACTTATTTTTTTATTGCCACATCACAGCCGGCCTTGCTTTCTTTTAGGCTGCTAGATGCAATCTTCCTTGGCGGAATAGGTCTTGGTCAAACAACATCCAATGGGCTTTGAAGTTCCTCTCAAGTAAGGATTTCTATCACTACATCGTCCATTTCTCTTTTGGTGCCTTGTATCATGTTATCCGGAAGAAGAGGAATAGTATTCTGTTTAGAGACCAAGCTTTAGCGGTTCCAGTCCTGAAAAACCATCTCATTAAAGTGGTTAGGGACAAGGCCTTGACTTTCGGGAGCATAGAGGATAACCCAAAAAATAGGAGGTTGCAGTGTAGCTGGGGAATGGACCTGTCCATTTTCTCATCTGGGATCCCGGTGCCTCCTCCTTTTAATACTTTGTTGCATTGTCGTTGTTCCTGCTGCGGGCCTGTTGGTCTTCTATTCTCGAGAATGGGGAGCCGCCAGTCTTCGTAGTTACCTCTGGTTGGTTGGGTGCTGGTGCGTGTGCGAGGGCGCCTGCTGGCTGTCTCCTGGGCGGTCTTGCTGTTGTGGTGGTGATGAGGTTAGGGGACCAGGTCTGCCGCTGGAGTTTACTTCCCTGTAGCTGCCTCTGATTTCGCTGGTCTTTGGTGTTTGTTTTGGTCTTTGCCTTTATTTGGGCTGGGTTTAGCCGCTGTTTTGGCTGGTCGGTTTGCCTTGTTAGGCGGCTGTTGTTTGTTTTGTCGACACCCTTCCACTCGCTCTGACTAGTTGTCAGTTTGAGTGTAAGTTTTGGTGCTGGACTATTTTGTATGGCCTTGATTAAAGCTCAATATATTCTTACCTTACCAAAAAGGAAACAAAAATAACAGCACTTGAAGACTATTATTGCACGTCCTAACCTCCAAAAAAAATATGGAAGTGTATGGTGCTAATTAACGGCAACATAAATTTTATAGAATTTGAGGTTGCCTTTCGTGAAAATAAAAAGAAAAATATGGAGTAGGTGCTTCTTGCCTTGGGCAATGCAACACATCATGAGAAAAGAAAGAGGGCCACATGATGATTCCTCAGTCAGATATAGACTGACGCATGCCTTGATTAGAAATTCACTTGCTTCGTCATTGCCCTACACATGCGAAGACTATAGGTGCTTTTTCACTATCAATTTGAATATTATTCTCACAGATCAATCAATCACTCTCCAGTACAATAATCTCATCTCTATCCTGCAGTAAAATTGCTCTATGAAAGAACTTAAAAATCTTGACAATAACGTCATTTGATTGAACGAAAGATGTTGTTGCCTGCTTCAAATCATCTTCCATCTCCGAATGTGTGGCATTGGAAGTGTCATATAAGATCAACTGAGACTACAAGGAAGAGCAACTTGGAGTGCCGCCATTTTCATTCTTTGTTGATGGCTGCTTGAATATGCTCAAGACTCCTCCCTTTCATTTTAGGAACACCGTCCCCACAGCGTTAATCGTTGCATAAAGAAGGAAGGTACCTATGAAGCAAAGCCAGTAGAGTTATTGTCTTTTGACAAGTTTTTCGAATGCATATCAACATTTTTCTCATGGGAAGAAAGCTCTATTATATACTACTTGTCTATTAATCATTTTGCAGAAAAACGCACTTTTCTTTTCTAAATGACACTTCGAACCAATTTCGTGATATTCGAATGTAGGTAGAAGTTGCTGTAAACACGTTGATTGCAATAAATGGACCGAATATACATTCGAGAGTGTGAAGAACGGAGTGATAAACACCTTTACCTCCGAATAGGATTGAAGAGTTTAGGAAAAGCTAAGTCTGGAGTCTGAAATTTGGTTGAATCCGTGCAAAAGCTCACGTTCCAATGTGACAAAATGTTTATCGAGCTCAGTTTGGTTAACTTAGAAATTTCATGCTAAAACTTGGCAAAAACTAATGAAGGGTAAATGTGTATCAGTTTGCATTTTTGGTGACCGAAAAATTAATTTTGAGTAAATTTGTCACATATGTACTAGTTTGGGATTTTTCATGTTATTAACCATATGGATTTTTATGTGAACTTGCCACATTAACTATCTATATCATCCAACTCAATAATTTAATGATAAAATTTCACGGAATCTAACAAATGATAAATGTGTCACCCGTATACCAGTTTAAAGTTTTTGATGACCCAAAATTTAGTTAGGGATAAATTTGTTACGATGTATAAGTTTGGGGTTTTTCATGATATTAACTCCATATTAAAAAGAATAATTCGTTTTCCCAAACTCCTTTTCCATGTGCACAATCACACAGAATGGAGGACCATTCTCATGTGGAATTTCGTGACCTCTAAAGAAATTAAGTTTGTTAATGTTTTCCATTTTCTACTTTGTTAATTTTTTCCTTTTTCTAATTTTTTAGCATCATTTTTTTCTTTTTGCTTTATTTTGATAATAAAAAAAATTAAAATTTGTACTTCTCAATCTGTGATCTCTGAACGAAGTGGAGATCATGCACTCCTTATCAACATCAGTTGGCTAGAGGAAAAAGACATGAAGAGAAAAAGAAAGAAAAGAAAAGAAAAGAAAAGAAAATTGAATTTGATTTAAGTTATTCCTGAAATAGAAAAGCAATTTTTTTATTTCAAATCTATCATCGCAAACAAATTTATTTCCAAAAACAAAAACTACGCCAATAGATTTTTGCTCCGAAGAATAAAAAAAATGGGAATGTTACCAAATACGCCATTAATGAGCAGTAGCAGTAAGCTACAATATACCATATGCGAAGCGGAAACAGAAAAGCAATCCGAAACCTACTTGAATGTGAGAGAACGCTGAAATACATAGGCAAGGCCGAAACACAAGAAAATCAACACAAAGTTCCAAATATTAGTCACAGCTCCATGCTATAAAGTTGACAGAAAAGCAATCCCAGCAACGTCGAGTGATATCCCCTCCGCGCCCATTCGGCAGTTGAATGGGGGCACATTCAAGAGGGATGGGGGCATAGCCAGAGATTGCTAAAGTACATAGGTGAAGAGGAAACACGACATGGAAATACAACGGCACTTATGACACAGGCTATCCTGCAAAGCGCAGGGGATCGAGATCGAGGTCATCCAACTTTATTCTAGTTGGTCATCTTCAAGTGATGTCCTGCACGATCCAATAATTGTGGTAAGAGTAAGGTTATACGTCAGACAACTTGGTAAGAGTTATGAAAGATGTTTTTCCAATATTATGTTAACAAATGAGAGTGGCGCAGCAGTAGCATGGTAGGCCCATGTCCCAGGGATCATAACCTTACTCTGATACAATTAAGTGGAAGATGTTCTTAACGAAATTGACAGCCTCAACTCTCTCTTTTTCCCCCCATGATAAAGATTACTGTACCTTTCGCACTTTTACTGATTTTCTGCACAAACTATGTCTCCATTTCTCTCACCTAGCACAAGTTCTGGTTAAACCAAAAGCTATTCCAACTACATTAGCCCATCCACAAAATTAGCCCCCAAAAGACCATGTAAAGGTCAGATAATGTATCCCTAAGGACAGAAATAAAAATCTGTAAAGGGCCATTGACAGTGAAGACGGAAAAGGCGCCAACAGCTTCTTTACCAAAGAAGCCTCTCTGAAACATCTAAAAACACATTTTCTAAGTGTTACATCACATGATTAACATGACAAGATCAGAACCTAAACAAATATAAGAATATGCAGAACAAAGTTCACCACAAACCTTCTTCACCAACAGTGGGGTTTTCATATGATTCAAAGCCCCAGAAGGTTTTCAAAGAGTATGGCGGAAAATTTGTTGTTCCTTCTTCTGTGATTTTTACAATCTGCAAGTCAAGCGCCATGTGATTTAGATGGTTCGAAATAAAGCTAATGGCAATTTTACAAAGAAAGAACGTCGAATGCCTGTAGAAAGAACTACATATAAGTAAAATGTGTGGGAACAAAAAGAACATGTGAGATAATTGCAACAAAAGAGTGCGAAATGAAGTCATGCACCAGAGATCAATTGCTGTCTATAAGAAACATGATCCATGAGAACCTTCTCCACCTTCTTAATTATGATTTAATTTCTCTAATCATTGTAATTAGCATTTGTCAAAATTTAGAAAGCAACTTATCAGCTTGGGGAAAATGAAACCGACTTGTCCACCCCCTCTTCTTCTTCTCTTCATGCTCAGTCCTCAGTGCACTTTATTAGTTTATCATATGGATTGTCTAGTACAGAAAATATGAAGAACTGCTCCGAAGCAACTTGTAATTAAAAACATGGCCAATGAGAACCTTCCCCACCTTCTTAATTATGATTTAATTTCTCTAATCATTGTAATTAGCATTTGTCAAAATTTAGAAATCAACTTGTCAGCTCCAGGAAAATGAAACCGACTTGTCCATCCCCTCATCTTTTTCTCTTCATGTTCAGTCCTCAGTACACTTCATTGGTTTATCACATAAATCGTCTAGCTCAGTAAATATGAAGAACTGCTCCGAAGCAAGAAAAAGACGACCTTAAATTAACCACAAATTCAAGCGCTACCAGTTCTCAAAAGTCAAGATAAAAGGCTAAGATCCTTTAAAATGGCCAAAGAACAGTACGACATCTCCTGGGTTCCAATTGTTACTTAGCCTCTGGGGTTCCTAATTATCGAAAAAGTAGCATACAGGGAAGAATGTTAGGGCGACAAAGAGCCTGAAACAACTCGATATTCATCCTCCTTAATCTTCATCATGATGCAGACTTCAAATTTGTCTGGAAACATCTCCTCAGAATTTTTAAGATACAAACCAATACAGGTCATTGATGATTAATCATTGTACAACCAGGTAATAATCATGCGTCACAGGTGGGTTGGCAGGTGGGTTGGACCTGCTTAAGTAAAACGTAGAGAGGGATGAACCACATTGGCAATGGTGGATCCAAAAGGAGCCAGAGCTATATGTGGAGGCTGGTTGTGCAACTAGGTAATCCACAATAGAATACACTGTAACTCTCCCTCAGTCCCAGATAGGACATCCTTTCTATAGCAAAAGAAGAATGCATAAGTGTGAATCAGTTCATCAAAATCACACAATTATATGAGGAAGAGGAAGAAAATGCCAACAACTGATATGATATTATCACATCCTAACCTCGTAGTATGCTGCCATATGCATACATTGAAAAGTGAAGAAAACCATAAACAATAACACAGATAAAACTAGAACCTGAAGCTTATTGACTGGAGATCTGTCACGACACAGAAGCACACGCATGCACTTCTCCAATAGCTTAACAGCATCTTCAAAACTCAAGTTCTCATTCCACTCGTCTCGAAGAATTGGCCGTGCAAGGTGATTGCCAAACCCAGTAGCCACATGGTTTTCTTCAAAACTCACGCCTAACATGCTAACCTGGATAAGATTGCAGGCCAATTGAATGAGAATTCGACAACATTCTGAAAAGTCCAACTAATCTCACCAAGGGTCAAGACCTACCATGCCAAGATATTTTTGTCCATTCTTAACTCCACCTAGAACTAGTGAGTTCCACAATGGGTTGAACTTGTTCCGCCTATTATACATAACCCGAGTCAGATAATTATGCAGCTCTTTGGGCCCCAAGGAATTCCCATCATCCCACATATTGTCGTAAAGACTGCAACAATTGACCCCAAAATCAACAGTCTTTGTCAGAAGCAGCCTCAAAGTTAGAGAAGCAAGGTAACAAATATTCGGCAATAAAAAAGAAATTGCTGCTTGTAATCTTAATCAATTGATACGTACATGAGTTCATCAAGGTAACGCAATATCTCCTGAAAATCACTTATCTCTCCACTCGCACCCAAGAGAGAATGTTTTCCAATAGGCTTTATTCGCTCAATAGTTTTGTATCTCAAGGTGGATTCATAAGAACCTGCGAAATATTTCTCACTATCAGAACACACAGATAAGCCGGAAACTAACATACTCACAATTAAGGAGAATGTAGGACTCAATCACCATGTTATCAGAACATGTAAGCAACCAACCATTGGAACCCAGTCCTGAGATGACTATACCATCTAAAGTTAAAGAACTTCAAAAGCTACGTAGTGATAACCTTAATAGGCAGAAATAGCGAAATGGAAGAAAATACGGAAGCAGTAGAAAGTTTCCTTCTAGCATGGCTAGTCAAGAGTAATGTTCATAATGAGCAGATATATAGCATGCCAGAACAAAAGGTGCAGTGAAGCTGTAAACACCTTTTCTGATTTTCCTTGATACATGACAACAGGCAGGTACCGCCAGAAAAATTTTTGTTTGAAAAGCAGAAGCATTGAGCTGTTTGTATTCAAAAATAAAAAAATAAAAATAATAATAAATTAAAATTTTAAAAAATGATTTTAAAATTTAAAATTTAAAAAAAATTAAATAAAAAAATCTCATATTTCAGTATGGAATACATAGACCTGAACTTTTCCTCAAATCAAAATTTCAGAAGTTAAAAACATATGTTCAGAAATACATTTGTGTTATTTAAAAGAGAGGTGAATCAACAACTATCTGCATAAGTGAAAACCAAACATAGTTAATGGAACACCGATACAAGTCTATGGAATACTCCAATCTAAAGAGGGGACAAGAAGACCATCTCAATGCATTGCAAATCAGTCTGCCCTTTAAAAAACAAACAGCGACACTCGGTAGCACTCTTTCAACATAAATTGTAATTTCTACAAACATTGAAAATTGACCAACACCCTTTTCCACTCGCTTTGGATTGTTTAACCAAAAAAGAAAAAGATCACCTCTAAGATCCAACAATTCCAATCCTAAGACGATGCCATTGGAGAACTTCATATATCCTCAATTCCCAGCATACACAATAACATCCTATTGTTACTATGAGTTTCCTTGGAATCTTCTTCTAGATATTCCTAGATTTCTTCGAATATATTTGGTCGACCAAGAAAATGATCTGAATTCCTCAATCATGATCAAGAAGCAAGAGAATTTGAGCATCTTTCTTAGAATTTAAATAGGCGCGGAAGCATGGTATAATTTATATTTTATATTTGATGATAGAGGATGGACAAGGATATGATATTTTGAGAAGATTTATGGGACAAAGATAGTTTCACTAGCTTATAAAAATGGTTATACAGTAGTTGGAGGAGGTGTTAGTAGGGAGCTACGTTATGTTGGTTTTTATGGTCAGCTCCCCACAAAACATGTTGCTCCTTATATAAGGAGTAAAAGTCCTCCACCTCCACTAGCTACCATTATTTTATAGTAATAGTAACACTAGCTACCATTATTTTATAGTAATAGTAAGGCAGCTTGTCTTTTCATTGTTTGTTTCTCACGTTTTCATTGTTTGTTTCTCACGTCCACTAGGTTGTCTAGATTGGACTAGAGAATTCCAGGTCAGAAATTGGATCACAAATTCCAACACTTAAACTCATTAAAACTCGACTTAAACCTCTCAATCATCATTCTATGGCCTTGACAGATATCTAATTCCCTAACACAGACAAAAGAGACAAAATTCCTCCCAAGAGAAAGCAACAAATTGTTCAAATAAAAGTGCACCAGCATCAGGGAATCCCAAAACCGATGAAGCAAAGAAGATAACCTCCCATGTCAGCAGCCATCAAAATCCCATCCTTGTACTTGATTGCCAACACAGACGTGCCGGTCACATACGGATTCCTAAATCACGCGAGCCATCCAAACGAATCGCAATCAGTTTCATATGAGATGCACACATCATCCGACATAGAGAGCATGGGCATTTGTCCGTAAGAATGGGCGAACAAGAAAGATGGTTGCTCACATAGTTCTTCCAGAGCCCAGCGAGCAAGACCAGCAATCTCTGACATGTTCCGCATCCATGAAATCCTTCAAAGATGGTCAGCGAAGAAGTAGAAAACTCCGCGAGGAAGACACTCATCAGTTTTTCTATGATCTGTGTAAATAGCAGAGGCGTTGCTTGCTGCTGAAGCCACCAACCGAGGGCTGAAAGGAGAAAATCTAGCCCCATTCGCAAGCCGTGATCCGGATCGGAGCGTGTTCGAATTGGGTAATTATCTTTCTCCAATTCAATTGGAATATTTCGTTCCTCGATTTGGATCCATTGTTATTTGATAGGTGATATTTGAGATATTAAACAAGTCTAATTAGTGCTTATTGATAAAGTTGATTTAATTGCTAATATGATCCGTAAAGAAATCGGATAATTTTTTAATTATTTCAACTTATTATTGAATAATTGTGTTGCCTAAGATTGTGATAATTTTTAGTTTGATCCATCTTCAATTTTTTTATTATGATTGATTTTGAGTAAGTGCCCTATCAGGATTATGATATCTATCAATCTAAGACACGAGACGAGGATTATTTTTCCCGATATCGTAATCTTTTATTTGAATCTCGATGGATATCTTGAATGATTTTTTCTATATTTGAAATTTTGTTTATAGAATTGCTAGCTTTAATGAATAAAAAGTACAAAAAGATTGTTAGATATATTTGGTTAGATTTTTAGATAATATCTTATGATAGGTAGATTTTATTGCATGTTAAGAAAGACTCTATCTAGTTAGAGATAGTATTTAATTTAAATAGGGATTTGACCTAGTAATCCTCAAATTGAATTGGATAATATCTAGAACTAGATGACTTATTTTGGTTATGTTCTAATTTCGAATTTTCATGAAAAACACAAAAAATGTCACATGCATGTCATGTAATGTCATGTAATTTAGGTCATGCTTGCCATGTCATAATTGCATGCCATGCCATCGTGCCACGTCGTATATGGCATGTCATAATGTGTGCCACATCATCTTTCATGTCATCATTTGTGTCTTGTCGTTACTCGCATGTCTCATTTTGGGGGTCGCATGCGAGGTCATTTCATTAATTTACATGTCTAGTAGAGTAGTTACATGTTAATTATTGTCCTGTCATTAGAATTAAGCCATTTAGTTAAATTACATGACATATAGTTTAGTTTTCGGAAAACCTAAAACGAGATTTGAATGGAACTTGTGATAATAAGAAATCATATTTAGGTTGAATATGTATTTCTAATTAATACTTGTTGCAGTTGCTTACATAGTATCAAGGTAACTCTTTCCTCCCAATGTTTTATAATTTATTTGTTGTCTTGTTTTGCGCACCCACATAATCACTCTCTTGTATGTTAGCAGTTTAGGCTAAAGTCTATCTAGACTACTTGCAAAATATTTTCCAAAATTAAAAAAATAAAAGGTACTGAAAGGGCGTTAAAGTAATATAGCGTAATCAAGTCCCCGATCTCATTTAATCTCTGATTCATATAGTGAAGTAATTCTCCTGTTACTTTCCTTGAGTTTATAATTGATCCACCAAAAATAGATTAGTAGCGACTCATAATTGAAAAATCATTTGCATGTTAATAACTTGAACATAAGTCGAGAACTGATATAAGTTTGGAAGAGTTTGAGCTAAATTTAGGCTTAAAAATTCATTAGTCAAATCCTAAGTGGTCAACCCGAAGTGAGGTCGTAATTTATGAAGGAACAGATTGAGTAAAAGAAACAAAAGTCAACATACGCTTGGATAGTAGGAGTCTTTCAGGATATGTACCTTAGATATCCTAAAACTTGTCAAAAAAGTGCGATTAATTATGAAATTTACAAAAAGTGCAAAAACTAGGCAAATTGGTTCAATCGAATCATTATGTGTCTTATTTTGTTACTTTCTTAAGACATGTGGCAATGTTGTGATGCCCACCAAGCACCACGTCAAAAAAATAAAATAAAAAATAAAAAATAAATTAGATTATCACACCACGGCTTGGCCAAGCCCTCTCTAGTGGCCGCCACCACAGCTGCCGAGAAGGTCTGGCGACTACCATCGGAGAGGACTTGGCCACAGCTATTCGTGTTTTTGTTCGATTCTTGTACTCAGCCTGATAACTATGGCCATGCATGGCAATGTTCTTTTTTCTTGTTTATGAACAAAAATTTTGTTTTTTTGTTCTCGGGAACAAAAAAAAGAATAGAAACGTGTTTGTTTGCATTTTTATTCAAAATCTATTTTTTTGTTCCCGGAACAAAATTGGAACATAAATGAGAAACAAAAAAAATTATTTTTTTGTTAGAGAAACACTTTTGAAGAACATTTTTTCTCTCTTCTCTTTTCTTCTTCTTTTCTTATTTTTTCTTTGATCGGCGACTGACCGTCGAGGGTCAATGAGGCCGAGCGTCGCCGGATCGGGCGAAGCCAAGCTTGCCCAGCCAAGGCAAGGCCAAGCCTCGACGGCACTGGCAAGGCTCAGCCTCGCCGGATCTGGGCGAGCCCAAGCTCGCCCAGCCAAGGCGAGGTCGAGCCTCGCCCAACCACGGCAAGGCTCGGCCTTGCCCGGGGCCGGCGAGCCTCGCCGTGGCTAGGCGAGGCTGTCGGCCCCCATCGGCCGGTCGCCGGAGGCCGGCGATTGGCCAAAAGAAGAAAAAAAAAATAAAGGAAAAATAAAATAAAAATATTTAAAAATTAAAAGAAACAAAAAAAAAGAATATAAATTTACCAAATGTGTTTCTATTTATTTTTTATTTCCGAACAAGTTTACCAAATGCGTTTTTCTAGTAAAAAATTGTTCCTCGGAACAGAAATAGTTTTTTCTATTTCTGTTCCCTGAAACAATTTTTGAACAGAAACATTACCAAACGCACCCTATATCTCCCTCGCTATCACTTCAAGGATATAGGGACATTTTAGACTTTCAACTCACAGTATTCTATGCTAAGCATTGCTTGTGTTTCATGTGTAGTTTCAAAACCAAGACATGGCTGAGTTCTATGTGCCTTTACTAGTGCTCTCACACTCATTCATGGTTCCTCGGCTTAAGCAAATCTGCGAGCAGCAACTTGAGCAGGGCCTACTAAACATGGAGAACGTCATTGATATCTTTCAACTTGTGTTGTTCTGTGATGGTCCTCGTCTTAGCTTCATCTTGTTGGAATTTTGTTTGTTAAAACAAAATGAACGCTTTTTACTTTGTCCCACATAGAAAAGGTGGGAGCAAGTTGGTCAGTTTAAATATGTGGGATTTCCTTTTGTAGTTAAAGGAGTGATTAGGTGGGGCTAGACCCCACCATACCCGCGTGCGGGTGCGTGAATAATTGCACGATTTTGACGCGATTAGCACTTGGCACGCCTGCGCGCCCCGCGATTTAATTAGCATTAATCCCTTGCTATTTATTTTTTATTTTTTTATTTTTAGTTCAAAGGTTGCCTTTTAATTTGAGAATTCCGAAAATGAAATATAAATGAAAATTTGAAATTCTATTTAAAAAAATATTTAAAAAAATTATTCCGAATTTTTTTGTGTCTTTTCAAGACAACCTTTGGAAAATTACCTATTCGGTTTTTAACTTTCCCGAAGGATTGCAATTGTTCGTTTTTTCGACTTCTTCCGAAGAGTCGTATTTGTTTATCCGAACAATTTTCTAAAAATGTGTTTGTTCGCAATTTTCACGAAGAGTTGCAAGACTGTTTCATATATATACTTGTCATTTTTCGGAAAGAAAAGTGTGGTCATTTTCGAGTCTTCTTTCTGAAAAAACAGCAACCAAAATTTTCGATTGTTTCTTAGAGAGACCCTGGAGAAATACTAGAATTGCTATTTAGTATTCTCATCCGAGACTTTATTGTATCCTGGAGGATTTTTGCCGGTGACCATTAGCAATGTTGTGGGGCAAATAAATCCTTAAAGAAAGTGATATCACGCCTCAAAGTTCGAGTTGTTTTACTCGATCCGATTTCATTGTTCAGCCCATTTCGAAGCAATATTTTCTCAACAATTTTAAGGATTTACTTTGCTACAATGGAGTCGGAGACAATCAAAGTTATGAATCAAGATATGGTCAAACTGGACCGGTTCGATGGAAACAATTTTGCTCGCTGGAGGGACAAGATGATGTTTTTACTCACTGCTCTGAAGATCTCCTACATACTGGATCCTAACTTGGCGCCTATAGAAGATCCTAAGCCTACTTTTGATGGAGGACAGCCAAGTGCGGAAGTCATTGAGAGGGTGAATAAGGAAAAGAAGAAACGTGCGGAGGATGAATTACTTTGTCGAGGACACATTCTGAACACACTTTCTGATCGTCTGTACGATTTATTCACTGAAATGAAGTCGGCCAGAGAAATTTGGAATGCACTGGAATTCAAGTACAAAGCGGAGGAGCAAGGTACCAACAAATATCTAATTGCAAAGTATTTTGATTTCAAGTTTATTGATACTAAACCCTTGCTGAAACAAGTCCATGAATTGCAAGTGATTGTGAATAAGATTCGTGCTCTCAAGATCAATATTCCAGAAGCTTTTCAAGTTGGAGCAATTATTGCGAAATTGCCTCCAAGTTGGAAAGACTATGGAAAAAGGCTGATTCACAAGTCGGAGGACTTTACTTTGGAGCAAATACAAAAACATCTTCGCATTGAGGAAGAGTCACGTTTACGTGATAATTCTGTTTTGTACAATTCCAAGGTGAATTTTATGGATAAAAAACGGAAACTCGGCCAAAACTTCAAAGTAAAAAGCGGGGGGCATAAATTCAAGAGAACACAAAAGAAGCAAAAGGGTTGTTGTTTTGTTTGTGGCAAACAGGGACACTACGCCAAGGATTGCATTCACCGCAAGAGCATTACAAAGGACAAGAACATTCCGGTGGTGAAAGCAAATGCAAATCTGGTTGAAGAAAATTATGTAGCCATGATTTCAAACATGTTTTCGAACATGGAAATTTCTGAAATCAATGATGCGATGGCTATGGTTTCTGAAATTAATTCTACCACTGTCCAATTTGGTTGGTGGATAGATTCTGGAGCAACAGTCCATGTGTGTTGACTCAAATGTTCAAGAGGTCTTGATGGCGAATAATGCTCTTGCAAAGGTTGTTGGAAAAGGCACGGTGGAGATAGACTTTACTTCTGGAAAGAAGATAACTCTTCTTAATGTGTTATTTATACCCGAAATTAGGAAGAATCTAGTTTCTATTGATTTACTTTGTAAGAGGGGGTTTCCTCTCGAAAAATGGGTTGTTTGTTGGGAAGGGTTATGCCAATGATGGCATGTATCAACTAAGTATCAATAATAATATTTCTAATCCTGCTTATATTGTCGAGTCTTCAATTTTATGGCATAGTAGGTTGGCACATATAAATATTCGTTATTTGAAGAATATGAGAAAATTAAACTTGATAAATTTTAATGGCGAATTTGACAAATGTGAAATATGTGCTAAGTCAAAACTTACTAAGAAGCCATTTCTTAGTGTTAAAAGAAATTCGAATTTATTGGATTTAGTTCATAGTGATATATGTGAATTTAATGGTATGCTAACACGTGGAGGTAAAAGGTATTTTATTACCTTTGTGGATGATTGTAGTAAGTTCCTATATGTTTATCTCATAAGATCGAAAGATGAAGCATTTACCATGTTCAAGAAATATAAGGCTGAAGTAGAGAATCAATTAGAAAGGAAAATTATCGAGTCTTCAATAATAATATTTCTAATTCTGCTTATATTGTCGAGTCTTCAATTTTATGGCATAGTAGGTTGGCACATATAAATATTCGTTATTTGAAGAATATGAGAAAATTAAACTTGATAAATTTTAATGGCGAATTTGACAAATGTGAAATATATGCTAAGTCAAAACTTACTAAGAAGCCATTTCCTAGTGTTAAAAGAAATTCGAATTTATTGGATTTAGTTCATAGTGATAAATGTGAATTTAATGGTATGCTAACACGTTGAGGTAAAAGGTATTTTATTACCTTTGTGGATGATTGTAGTAAGTTCCTATATGTTTATCTCATAAGATCGAAAAATGAAGCATTTACCATATTCAAGAAATATAAGGCGAAGTAGAGAATCAATTAGAAAGGAAAATTAAGGTTCTATGATCAGATAGAGGTGGAGAATATTTCTTAAATGAATTCTCTTCATTTTGTGAAGAACATGGTATTATTCATCAAGCTTCAGCACCATATACTCCACAACAAAATGGTTTAGCTAAAATGAAAAATTGATCTCTTGGAGAAATGGTTAATTGTATGCTTTCAAATTCAAAGCTACCAATTAATCTTTGGGGAAAAGCATTACTTACTGCATGATATATTCATAATAGAATACATTCCAAGAAAAATGACATAACCCCTTATGAAATATGGAAATGTAGAAAGCCAAATTTATCATATCTTAAAGTGTGGGAGTGTTTGGTATACTACCGAGCTCCAGATCCTAAGAGAACAAAGCTTGGTCATAGAGCTATTAAAAGTGTTTTCGTAGGGTATGCTGAAAATAGTAAAGCTTATAGGCTTCTTGATTTAGAGTCCAATGTTATAATAGAATCGAAAGACGTTGAATTCTTTGAGAATAAATGTTTTACAAGTTCTAAAATTATTGAAAATAATTCAAGACATATGGAAGCTCAAAGTGATTCTCAAGAGAAAGAAACGAATGATTCTAAAGATATGATTGAACCAAGGAGAAGTACTAAAGTTAGGAAAATAAAAAACTTAGGTCCTGATTTTATTACTCATGTTTTTCTTGTTGAATGAGATGGAGATAATAATGTGGTAAATAAATACCCTTTAGTATTAAATTTAGAAGATGACCCTAAAAGCTTTGATGATGCTATGTCTTCTAGAGATGCTTCCTTTTGGAAAGAAGCTGTGAATGATGAAATGGACTCAATTGTGTCCAATAATACTTGGGTATTAGTAGATTTATCAAAAGGATCAAAACCTATTGGGTGCAAATGGATTTTTAGAAGAAAATATCATTCCGATGGTTCCATTCAAGCTTTTAAAGCTAGGCTTGTAGTTAAGGGATATAGACAAAAAAAAGGAATAGATTATTTTGATACATATGCTCCCGTTGCACGTATAACTTCCATTCGAGTTCTTTTTGCTCTAGCTTCCATTTATGATCTTTGTGTTCATCAAATGGATGTTAAAACTGCTTTCTTAAATGGAGACTTAAATGAGGAGATTTACATAGAGCAACCGGAGGGTTTTGTTCTTCCTGAAAATGAAAGAAAAGTATGTAAATTGATTAAGTCTCTTTATGGACTTAAGCAAGCTCCTAAGCAGTGGCATGAAAAGTTTAATTTGGTCATATTGTCAAATGGTTTCATCAATAATAGTGCCGATAAGTGTATATACTCTAAATTCACTAAAGATTATGGTGTCGTAGTATGCTTGTATGTTGATGATATGCTTATCTTTGGAATGAATATGACTGGAGTTAATGAAACTAAGAAGTATCTAACTTCCATGTTTAAAATGAAGGATTTTGGTGAAGTAGATACTATCTTAGGTATTAAAGTTAAGAAAAATAGTGGGGGTTATTCTTTAAGCCAATGTAGTTATGTTGAAAAATTATTAAATAAATTTCAACATCTTGGTTTTAAAGAAATAAGTACTCCATTTGATTCTAGTATTAAATTAAATTATAATACTGGTAGAGCGGTGTCACAACTAGAATATGCAAGTGCTATAGGGTCTTTAATGTATGCGATGCATTGTACTAGACTCGATATTGCTTATTCTGTATGTAAGTTGAGTAGGTATACTAGTAATCCAAGTACTGAACATAGGAGAGCTATTACTAGAATTTTTGGTTATCTTAAGAGAACTAAAAATTTAGGATTGTTCTACAATAATTATCCGGCTGTATTAGAATGATACATCGATGCTAGTTGGATTACAAGTGTGGGAGATGAGCGTTCCACTTCTGGATGGATCTTCACACTAGCTGGAGGTGCTGTATCTTGGGCGAGCAAGAAACAGACATGTATAACTCACTCAACAATGGAATATGAATTTATTGCTTTGGCAGTAGCTGGGAAAGAGGCTGAATAGATTAGAAATTTGTCGTTGGATATCAAATTATGGCCTAGTCCTATGCCTCCTATTTCTATCCACTGTGATAATCAGGCCACTTTAGCAAGAGCCTATAGTAGCACCTATAATTGTAAGTCTAGACACATTAGTCTAAGACATGAATATGTGAAACAATTGATTAAAGATGGTATCATAACAATTGTCTATGTGAGGTCAAGTAAAAATCTTGCCGATCCTTTAATGAAAGCTTTACCAAGACATATGGTAATAACGACCTCACAAGAAATGGGGCTGAAACCCTTTAATTGAAATCACCAATAATGGTAACCCGACCCTTTTTCTATAATATCACTAGTTATAAGGTTTAATGGGTAAGAACAAGTTATTGAATGTGATTGTTTAATACTGACATAGCCCTGATATGAGAAGTCAGTATCGTCTGTTACGTTTTGAAGGCTGAATTGAATTCTTAATGAAGTATGATACAAGTTTGTAGTGTGTTGATAGTAACAAAAACACATGGTAGATACTTCACCTATACGAGCTTAGAAGTGGTGCCGCTTCTTACGAAAGTTAGGGCTGCTTTCTAGAGAGCTCATGAAACAGGATCAAGCACAAGGCCATAATAGTGCGGAGTAATATAGAAATTCTCGTTGAAACAAGAGATTAGTATATGTGTGGTATGTCCGGTTCTATTACATAAAAGTACAAGTTTAAAGCCGAGCTACTTGTCACTTTGATAAAGCTTTGATATACTTGCACTAAGTAAAGGTTTAACACGAAAGAGACCTTTATGTATGTATATTAATCTTACTGAAACTTTGGTTGTATGGTTTTTTAAAATTTTATTTTGAAATCTTTGTTTTTACAAACAAAATGAACGCTTTTTACTTTGTCCCACATAGAAAAGTTGGGAGCAAGTTGATCAATATAAATATGTGGGATTTCCTTTTGTAGTTAAAGGAGTGATTAGGTGGGGCTAGACCCCACCATACCCACATGTGGGTGCGCGATTATTTGGCGCACTTAGCACTTTGCACTTTGTGCGCCCAGCGGTTTAATTAGCATTAATCCCTTGCTTTTTTTTTTTTTTTAGTTCAAAGGTTGACTTTTAATTTGAGAATTCCGAAAATGAAATATAAATGAAAATTCAAAATTCTATTTTTAAAAAAATTATTAAAAAAAATTATTCTGAATTTTGTTTGTGTCTTTTCAAAACAACTTTTGGAAAATTACCTATTCGGTTTTTAACTTTCCCGAAGGATTGCAATTGTTCGTTTTTTCGACTTCTTCCGAAGAGTTGCATTTGTTTATCCGAACAATTTTCTAAAAACGTGTTTGTTCGCAATTTTCACGAAGAGTTGCAAGATTGTTTCATATATATACTTGTCATTTTTCGAAAGAAAAGTGTGGTCATTTTCGAGTCTTCTTTCGAAAAAACAGCAACCAAAATTTTCGATTGTTTCTTAGAGAGACCACTGGAGAAATACTTTAGAATTCTTTATTTAGTATTCTCATCCGAGACTTTGTTGTATCCCGGAGGATTTTTGCCGGTGACCATTAGCAACGTTGTGGGGCAAATAAATCCTTAAAGAAAGTGATATCACGCCTCAAAGTCCGAGTTGTTTTACTTGATCCGATTTCATTGTTCAACCCATTTCGAATCAATATTTTCTCAACACATCTGTCACCGCACAATCGTGAAGAACTTCAAGGACATGTCGGCCACCGAAGGACGGGCTGCAATGAAGCAGAGTCACCCCTTACTGGAAAAAGAGCTACCACAGTGCGTCATTGACGAAGACAACGTAAGCATTGGAACTTATCATTCGCGTCACATCATTCTTTTCCCTACTTTGGGTTCTATAAGAAAAGTGGACAGGAAGGGACATCAATTCGAGATCTAATATTGCAGCAAATTAAGGAGAGGATCAGAAGGGAGAATGAGAGGAAGATCTACTCGCAACTATGTGAAGCAATGGAAGCTCTAGTTCATATTGTAGAGACGGGTGCCAGACGATCGGGCCCCATGACAAAGTCTTCATGAAGGATCAGCCACCGTGCAGCTTCGATGCTTGCAAGGGCCTAGAATTGCTGATCCGCCACTTTGCAGGCTGCAAATTACGGGTTCCGGGCGGTTGCATCCACTGCAAGCAAATGTGGCAGCTGTTGGCACTGCACTCCCGTCTCTGCGCTGATTTATAGGTTTGCCGAGTCCCATTGCTAGGTATGTCCCCTACGTGCAATGGTTTCGTTCACTTGGTTCGGAAAGTGTCGTTTCACTCTGAACTTCCATCTCTTCAAACTAATTATAAACATTGTAATGTCAATCGAAGTCTTTACAAATGGAAGTTTTTCCATTATGTGGGAACCAAGGACAGGATCAACAAACAGAACAAGAAGGACAAGACCAAGTGGGGAATACTTCCGAGAAAGATCTCGAGGACGAAGACCATCGGTGTAGCACCGTTTTTTACATCGGCATATGGGAGTTGATTAGGAGGGCAAATCCCCGGTTTCTGTGGGATGTCAATCCAAGTGCAATATGTAATGTTTATATATGCAATGAGAAGCCAGCACTGAATCTGGTGGTTTTGGATGCATCTTGATCGACAGAATCAGAAGGAAAGAAAAATAGATTGCATTCTCTTATACGTCTCGACCTTTGATGAATCTTGCAAGCCCGACTTGAACGAATCAATAATCTATCAAACAATTAAAAAGTCGACACCAAGGTGAATGCTCATCATATATGATAGGTTCACGTGATCTTAAATACATGTATGTAAGGGCTTTGAATTTAAGGAATTCCAATAGTAATCTATTCTCTTATTCTTTGGTTTGTGCCCATTAGGGAATGATCCACATGTCCAGGTTTTTAAACATCTGGAAATTGAGTAGCCCAAACTGCTTAACAACGTCGACTGCATATGTCAAGATTCCCTCGGCAGAATAGTTGATGGTTTCACCAAATCAATTGCAGTTAGCTCGGCAGAACAAGCGGAGGCTGTGGCGCTCGTCAAAACTCTAGATTTTCTCCTCCTCAAGTTTCCCTCGAAAGAACTCAACTGAAATTGAAAGTACACTCTGACTGTTGGAGACTCGTGCGAAGCATCTTCACTTCAAAGGAGTTCAGCTGGGATGCACAGCCACTGGTGGACCGGACCAAGACAAAGATGCTAGCCTTATCGGGCCTAACACTAGCCCATTGCAACAAAGAGACTAACAAAATAGCGGATTGACTTGCGAAAGTCCATTGCATGAATTTTCTTCCTACAAATTGGATCTCCCAACCCCCGTTTGCTCTGTTAGATTTGCTATGTGTTGATGCTCGTGATGTATTTACCAAGCACTGGCTAATTAATATATTTCATCCGTATTTTAGACAAAAAAAAAAAAACTGCTGAACAACGTCAGCTGCGAGATAGGAAACATAGATTACAGCAGACACCGTTGTTCGAATCGTCATGCAGACTTCAGGATTTAAAAGCGTTTGAAGGGGGCAGAACGGCATCCATCCACGAATGCTTGGTCAGTGCGTATCAGGTGCGGAATTAGCTCGGGTCTGGTTACGTCGGAATTCAATCTAGTGCCGCTTCACCATGCATTTTCGTGGATGAGATGCAACCACGAACGAATCCTCCCAAGTTCAAATGCCAATTTCCGCCAGGTAACTTGGACTCTGACAAGTGATTTCAGACAAGTTGCTGATGATAATGACATAGCAACTACCTCCAGAGATTCTCCAAAACATAGCCATGAGAGAGAGAGAGAGAGAGAGAGAAATAAAAAAATAATAAAAAGGATGGTGACCGGTCGGAAGCTACTCTTTTCTATCAGAGCCAGGTTTCGATCCTGGGACCTGTGGGTTATGGGCCCACCACGCTTCCGCTGCGCCACTCTGATTTATTGATACTATCTTCTCACAAATTATATATAACTTGTATAAAAACGCAAAACCTTCCTCCCCTTATCGCAGTAGTTGAAGTGCGCAGGACATCATTTGAAGACCATGAACAAGATCCGAGTTGAAGGAATTCCGATTCAGGCCCAGTAAATCCACGAAAGGTCACACGTCATATTCATGTTGAATCGCAGCTCTCTCACATCTGAGTGGGTTCGGGTTGCTTTTCCATCAACTTTATATCGAAAACTTTGATTTTCTCGGACGACTCTCTTGATTGACGAGAGAAGAAGAAGAAGAATATGCCATGACCATGGGCCGACTCACTTGATTTGAGTTGAAGCACTTCATAAAAATTGCATACCCCGTTACTTCTTAACATTGAGAAGATCTCATGAAACTGAAAAGCAAAACTGGAAAACGGAGTGCACCCTTTTTACGTTGCTCTATTCGGTTGCTAAAAAGCATCAGCTCACGCCAAACTCTTGAAAGCTACCGGAAGAACAGCAAGATTGTAATTGTAGTGTCAACAAACCACGGTCTCTCCTCCAACTGGATTTCGTTTAGAGCTGATTAATCAGGCCAGGAATTTTCGTTGTGCTGATCCATATAAATGCTTCGCATCGTGCCTTACTTGCAATGACATCGAACTAGTCTTGCAGAGAATAACATCCTCGGTTCGAGTGATCTACTGAGTCACCCATACAGGAACTTGCCCAGACACACCGCAGACATGCTAGGTTGTAACGACTAAAATGAGTTGACTAAACTGGGCCCAAAATACCGACCAACAAACTGGGCCCAAAGCACTGAAGTGTTTCCCATAAGATCCACGGATTCGTTGTCTTAGAGTAGCCCAAAAGGGAAGGGTCAAACCAAATTGGGTTCAGGGGAAGAGCTCTATTCAAGGCTAATCCAAGGGAGCCGTGCTCAAGATCTTGTGCTTTAATTCTCATGCTAACTTACCAACATGTGGATGATACTATTCACCATGCTTCATCCTGGAATCCCTTTTGGCTTAAGCATGTCAAATCCTCTGTAGACGACTAGGGTCTGGTACCTTGTAGGTTGCCAAACCAAATCTTCGGTATGCAGTTACTTTTAAGGTATTACCTACCCAAGTTAGCTTTTCCATTGTGTAAAGTTAACGTTTTTATCTCTTAATAAAAACTTTTAAAATAGTTGACAAGGTTATTGTAGGACTCAACGCTATGTACAAGTAGTTCTTTACTTAGGATAAAAGACCAATAGTCAAATTAAATGGGATTTTGGTGTTTTCTCTTTACATTAATTACTTGAGACTTGACACTGTGGAATAAATTGAGTAAAAATCCTGAAAAGACCACGGACAGAAATGTGTCAAGCATAATCAAATCTGAAAATTCTCTTTTTTCAAAACTGTATATATGTGGATTCATGAACTCGAATGCATCACCCGGACATATGTGGGATAATACATGTGGTGAAAATAGATTCGTGGAGCGATTCTAGAGACTCGAGGTCGACCTAACATCATCAACTCGCACATGATATTGTATTATTCGTTTGTCTTTGAAGAGAGTGACTAGAAAGAGGTTGGAAGGTGCGTGCATGTGAGGGCGAAGGGAGGAGCCCATGATGGCTTTGCATGCTCCTAGGCTCTCTCCAATGCCGATTGGCCAGGAAAAAAACAATCGAGCATGATTCGATCAGCCACTTTGGGCACTTTCGACAAAAGGAGGGGGCCTGCGAGAGAGTCCTAAAACCGGGAGATTCAGGACCACCCTCTCTCCGATTCCCATGTGTTATAAAAAGAAGTTCATGCAATGTACTTGTCACAGTCCCCACTTCCATATCCCTAGGGCATTCTTCCTTGTTCTCTTTTTCTTCAACATAGGTTGGAGAGATTTATAAAAACCATCTTCATCCTTCTGCACCTCGGAATCGTTGAGAATGTACATTTTTGTTTCTCTTTTCAATTTAGAGGGCAAAAGGTGTAGGCAAGAAGAAAGTTAGGCCAGTGATTAATACAAAGTTCTAGAACTATCATCGTTCTCCCCTCTCTAGGTTGAGATTTCTCTCAATCTAGCAATAGATAGATTGATTCATTTTATCTTCAAATTACTATGTTTAGATATGCATCTTGAGTCTCCATTACTGTTTTAAGCAAAATATACTTTAGATCAAATCTTTAAAAAGTTGTCAACCCTGTTTTTTTTATAATCCATAAGCACAAGCACAGATGCTTTGCTACGTAAAAGTCTTAGGAATACCCTGTAAACTGCCATGTTCGGGGTCCCCCTAATCTAGTGTAGTTTGTATGTTATTGGTGGAATTTGAATTGATGAAAATCTCCCGATGCCCTTTTACCAATAAAAAAAAATCTCCCGATGCCCCATTTAGTTCAATCTAGCAATAGATAGAATGATTCATTTTATCTTCAAATTACTACTATGTTTAGATATGCGTCTTGAGTCTCCACTACTATTTTAAGGAAAATACACTTCAGATCAAATCTTTAAAAGTTGTCAACTCTATTTTTTTTATAATCCATAAGCACAAGCACATATGCTTTGCTATGTAAAAGTCTAGGGAATACCCTGTAAATTGCCATGTTCGGATGCCCCTAATCTAGTGTCGTTTGTATGTAATTGGTGGAATTTGAATTGTTGAAAATCTCCCGATGCCCCATTTAGTTGCCGCACTTGAGGATTGACATCTCAATTCTTTCTTTTAAGAGAGAGAGAATGAAGAGATATTCCTAATGTTAAAAAAAAAAAAAAAAAGTGTACATTTTGATCATTCTAAAATCATGGTTTGCGTTTTGTCAAAGCTAATAATAGTTACATGAGAAATATAATTATTTTGATAAAAAAAATCGAAATCTTCATAATGCTCATCCTCAAGCATTGGGGCACAATGCAAATGCATGTTAATTAAAAAAAAATTGAAACCATGTTGATATAATTGAATCATGCTTAAAATTGTCCGTATCTTTATCGCAAATTATAATGTATGCCTAATATGAAACACGAATTATAATATATGCATAATATGAAACACTATCTGGTGTGAACTACAATCATGTCAACATAAAATTGCCCTTTCCGTGGCTGGATCTCCTTGTTGATTGATTGAATGATACCTCTCGATTCGTGGGAGATTGACAATTAGACGGCCTAAAATTCATGGAACATGTTGACCTCTTCCAAAAGAGAATTCAATATGAAGGTGTGTTGCTTATGTTCTTGCATCCGACGACCGATGCGACCTTCGATGAGATCATGAGAGAGAGACCATTTTCAACAGATTCCGGTTTTCATGCGAGCCTGGGATTGCGTATCTTGATGCACGAACGTCAACTCCTAGCCTCGTGTCAACCTGTCGAAGGGCACTTTGGTTTTATGAATTGATTGATTAAATTAACAACGTTGAAGCGTCGAAGCAAAAAAAAAAAAAAAAAGGGGGACTAGCATCGCAGGATTTTGTGCCATGTGTCAAGCAGTGGATTAACTGAAAAAGTTTATTCACTCTTTATTAACTTTTGTGTCTCAAATGCTTCTTCCTTCCCCCTTTTCTCAACCGTAATTCTTTTCTTTATTTTTTTTGTATTTTCAGCAAATTTTGAAAAAAAAAATTACTCATTTTTGCCCATTATTTTTCATTTCTTACGATACAATTATTTCAGCCGGATTTTTTTTCTCTATCTTTTTCATTTTGTAAAGATTAATAAACCTCAATAGAATTTGTCATCCGACTCATGCGGGATCTGTTTCCCTTTTCTATTTTATGGATTCTTCTTATATGTCTCAAATCAAGCCCTTGCATTAACTTCCTTGTGTCAAAACCCTTATGTTAATTATCTCAGTTTGCCCATGATGATGAATTTCAAGCAAACATTAGTAAATCTCCAACCTCGTTCGTATGCCAAATTGGAAAAAAAATTCCATTCTATTGTAATTGAAAAATTACTAGGATCTCTCATCTTAAACCATCAATCATGGGTGCAACCTCACAGATCCATTCTCATAAAAAAATTACCGATAATGCCTACGAGCATTTCCATAGTACAAGGGATTAAACAAATCATTACTCAACCAAAGCAAGAATACAAGAGCATTGCCAAATGCTTAAGTTACAATTTTTTTTTTCCTTTTAATTGGCAATGCTTTAGTTACCTTGATCATTGAACCAAAACCCGTTTGCTGAAACTAATGGCGTTCAAAGCCAGGACTTCTCCGAGCACCGATTACTGCGCCCGGTTATCACTTAACAAAATGATTTCAGGAGATTTTGCAGTTAAGCAAATCAACATCGACCATCACCTACCATCATTAGTTTTCATGTACCTCATTCAATTAAACTATGTGCTACACTGCAAGAGAATCCAGTCCCATGTGCTTTGTAATTATCGTAAGCAAGGCAGGGAGAGTAACAAAGGCGCATTCCTAGTTGGAAATCTGTAGGTTTTCAATCGATATCAGATTTGGATGGGTCTCTAGTTTAACCCATCTTTGACTGCCATTAGCTACGAAATGTATTTGTGGTCCATCTCCCTGGCAACGAAGAAGATGATGGATTCTCATTGGTTATCGAGCGACGCACCAGGAGATAGATAGGTCATCCTGGTTGGAACCCAAGGCTTCATGTGAAAACGAGGTTGGGGATCCGAGTCATTGGCGTTATCATCAACTTGGACTTTTTCAGCCTGTTCTAGATATTATCATACCTTTTGAAAGAATAAGAAGTTAGCATCCACGCAACGTTAGGTTGATTCTCACACCAAACCTTGCTCATTAACTCTATTCTTCAACAGGTGCATGAACTCGTTGCCGTTCATCTTTGTCAACCCGGATTACTGTGGGATTGGTTTTTCTAGAACGATGCGGTCGATCGTTAGACCCACATCACAGGGTATCATCGAGTGCGACTGCCAATGATAGCGCGCCTGCTATTTGTACACGATGGAGCCTACCTTCGGAATTACGTAAAAAGCGAGAGAACACGTTCTCGAATAGATACCATACGATCACCCTTGATAATAAAACACATAAAAAAGGCACCAGAAAAAATTGGTCCCCCCACTCTTTTGCGCTTAAGGATATTAACTAACTCCATCATATGGGAGTAGATCTTTCTCTAAGAAAGTGCATAAAGATAAGGTAGGGCATGACCCTTCAGCTATGGCAATGGCAAGACCACATGGCAAGGGTCAAACTTCACAAAAAAACAGGCCAAGCACAAATTGACATCCCCATTATCCAAACCCACTTTGCTTGAGTGGGCATATTTATCCCTACAGCAAGAATGCGACGAGGCATATGAATCATTCAATGCGGAAGGTCCAGCATGCCCTTGTGTAGGACCCTACGTTGGTTATCCAAGATCAGTACACAGAATGAGACCTAACGATGCATGTACTGTTCTATTCCAAAATCCCCTCGTTGCATGAACCCGACCAGTCTCGCTGTTGGATGGGATCTTTCCCAAAGATTGTGGCCGGATTTTATCAGGATTTTTAGTGTTGATTAGGACAGACCAGGACCGACATTTCTTCAGGAACCAATCTAAAATCTAGTCGTAGATCCTCTCACACGCTGACACTAGCATTATGTAAGAGAGGGTTTTGCTTTAAAAAAAAAGAGGGGGTTTACTGTGCAGGTGATGAGATTCTTAATCAAGGAATTAAATAACTCCAGCATTTGGAAAAAAAAAAGCTGGGAATTAGTATTGGGATGTGTTTTAAAAGGAGTGAGGATATGACCAAAACCAAGAGATTTGGTGCACATTCTTGATGGGGTTTAGTGGCATCGGGAGGAGTAGATTGGAGCAGTGCATGTGAGGCTCAGTAAAGAAGACAAAAAAAGAAGAGAGAGAGAGAGAGAGAGAGAACTAAATAAATCAATCAATTGATAGATAAAATAAATGTGAAAAAAGAGAGGATGTGGTCACTGTTTGTCCACTAGAAGAAAGGGAGATGGTTCCTATTGGACTAGTTAAGTAATTAAATAATTGGGTGATCATGTTATACTTCTCGAGGTCACATATCAAAGTGACTCCATCTGATTCATTGAATCACCAGGGAAGCTTTTGCCCTTTCTTCTACTTTACTTTTGAATATTTTCCCTTCACTCTTTGACCATTTGCTGTTTTCTATGCCCTCTCAAATGAGTGATCATAAAACAAATTGGGGTTTCATTTTGTTTTTGGTTAATAAGCCTCGTCATCACTTTTGTTGGGACATAGGGTCCTTAGTTTCATGAAAAACTTTTTGTCACTGGAAAATGTTTTCATGAATTTCAATTTCAGAAAAAATAACCATTATATGGTGTTGATGTGTGCTGAAAGCAAGTTTAAATTGAAAATCAGTTTTTATGGTTTTTAATACTAAGTAAAATCCACTAAAGGCACCTTGTATTGTTAAAAATTGATTTCATGGAAAATGGTTTCCTTCTTATTCGAAGGGAAAGTAGTTTTTTTTTTCCAATTTGAATTTATTATTTTCAATTTATGGAAAATGCTCTATATCGAAAGGTTTCTTTTTTTTTTTTTAATCAAACAAATCAATCCTATGGCCATTTCAATATATTAAGTTTTAGATTAAAATACTTACTAGATATACGAGTGTGTAGATAAACTTTTACTTTTTGCTTTTTTACTTAATTTAAATTTTGCAGAGGTGGACCTTGACTTTCGTTAAGCTAAAAAATCTACCATTTTCACAATATATAAATGTAGACAAGTGGAATCATAGCTGTTTTCTCATTCTTTTTAAAACTTATATAATCTTTTAGAATGTATATATTAAACTTCTACAACAGCAAAACGCACCAAAAATCGACTCATTCCCAGATTTTATAAAAATCGAAATTTCAAACAAGTATGAGAATTTTATATGTGAACCTATGTATATAGTATGGAATTTATGGGGTCACAGAATATATAAAGTCAAAGTGCATCCGATGCAATATCTGGATTAAGTAAAAGGTAAAATGCAAATTTTTTCTATAAACGCTAATTTGGGCAGGAAAGTAAAAAGTAGCCTTTTATTTTATGAGAAACACACACAAAAAAGTTTAGGACTTAGGTTAATTTAAGTACGCAGTCTGAATATTGCACTTGTTGTAGTAGAGTGTTATCTCCCTAAATGCAGATAGATGTTATTGAACTACCTATATCTCTTCCACCAAAGTAAAATTTGTTGAATGTGCCTTCACTTTGCAACCGCGGATCGTGGTCCGACACGAAATGAAGTGTGCAAATCTCTAGGACAAAATCATCATTGTCCACAAAGCTAATTGGCCAAGACCAACCATTTGAGCCGAACACACGGTGGATGCCTTCCAAGAAACGAGCGTTCCACCAAGCTTGAGATGGCACCCCGTTTGGAGCCATGGGCTTAAGGAATGTTCTCCCTCTAATCCCGAAAAATAACTTGCGAGTTTTCAAATAAATATATAGATTTTCAACATGCCCGAGTCAACAAGGGATCTTGAATTTTAAGGTTGCAAGACTTCTTGGTAAAGTTGAGGGTTTCCTTTTACGAGAATTGGGTGCTAAACACATGATTATGAGAGACAATAAAGTGTATGAATGAATCTCCATAGCTTTCGATTTTTAGTGACTCTAATTATTGTAGGTCTCTGTAATCGAATCATGTTCTTCATCAATTAAAGCGACGACAATCAAGCAAACTCTGAAATTATGGAAGAAGTTTCACGCCGTTTTCATTTTCTACTTCTAAATTTACATCGGATACTTGGATTATTATCAATAAAATATGATTAAAGGAGGGTAATCTAGACCCTTCTTGAAGAGAGTAGAGTGTAATCTCTACTCTCACCCATTTTCATACTTACATTCTCGCTTTCCACCTCAAACGTCTTTCTCCTTTTTACTTTTGTGTTAGCTTTTTTTTTTCCCCACTTTTTTTTTGTCGGTATTTTTTCCCACTTTAATATTACCTTTTAAATGACATAAATCTTGTACAATCAATCGAACCATGTTTAGATCTTTTGTTTGAATCTCTACTCCCACCAATGACCAATCTTTCTCACTCTTACCCTAACCCATTTTTTTAATCTTTTCTTTTGGTTTCTTTTTTCTTTAATTGATTATAATTAAGCACCCTATATAGCATATTTTTCATTTACGTACCATTTTATCTTAATATGCCCCTATGTATCCACAACTAACATATCAACAATTATGCATATATACTCTATAGGGTGTACTTCTATGTGGAAAGTATGGCTCCAAGTTAATGTCGAATTTTGATATTTTAAATTTATCTGAAATTATGTTTACATTGAAATTACGTGGAGTTGTTACATCCATTTACGTGATATAGAAGCAAATAATATTTAGATTAGCTATTTATATTAATATTGTTACTTCCATATAAAATGGTGTTCGTTTGGACGTAGTTAACAAAGCATACTCAGTCTGACGTGTTCAGCTTGAGTTTAATTGGTCTATCTCGATTAAATAAAAAGGTTGCATCCAATCAGCTCATGATCTTCTATCTATAAAGATACACTAATGGAAGGTTTTGGGAAGGATATGTGTCCCTTCCTTAAGCCCTCCTTCCAATGCTATTACTTTACTTCATATTCACACTACTCACATAACCTGTTTCTTTTACTTAATTTATCATGTAAATTTGCAATTTTTTTAAAATTCTTATCACTATCTTGATTTACAATTTCTTAATTTCCAAGATAATTAGTTTCTCTTCAACTTAATCATAACTTTTCTTTACAACAACATTTAAAGTAATCTCAATTTCTACTATTCACATCACTTTTTCGTTTATACTGATTTGTGTGCTTGGTATTGCTTAAAATAAAATCAAGAAATTTTGTTACCTTAGAAAAGTATATCTAACGGCTGAAATATAATAAAATTTCTAAGTGCTTTTAGATCTTAATATTTATATATCTTTAAAAAAAATTAAGATCATGAGTATCATCAATCACGCTGAGGAAATCAAATGATTGTGAGTTTAAAGCTTAACCAACAAGACAACAATTATATCAAAAGAGCAAGTACTAACCCTGTCTCAAATGTAATTAGATAGTGAAATCTAAAATTCTAAGTTCTCATGTGTATACGATAATAGTTATTTTCATCGATACTTGGATCAAGTTTCCAATTGACTTATGTTAACAAAGAGCGATAATGAATTCAGATCAAGCAATAAAAGCTCACCATATTTAGTTTTGACAAACAACTTAAACCTTGAATGTGAAAAACTCTAGAAACTTCAAATGCAAAAAGTTGGCTGCTTGTGTTTGCAAGAACCTTGGTTCTACGCATTTTCAGTTATTTCATTATCGCATTGAATGGACTCACCTAAATTCATGCACCATCATAAGTTTTTCCTCTTAAAAAAATACAATAAAGTATTCGTCAATTTCGGTTGCTTAGTTTTATTATTATTAATAACACGGTTCACTCATAAATGAAAACTTATCTCACAATGAAGCACGGTTTACAAACTAGGGTTACTTGAAACTTCTATATTAAGAAAAAAATCTTAAGATACAAACAATAATCGACTATTTCATCTATAAATTTCAAAATGACTTATCCTATCCGAAAACTAATATATCACTGTATCATTGTTTTCTTTTGCAAAAAATGCTAGGAGAGTAGCCGTCATAAAAAATGGTGGGGAGAAGTGACGCATACAGTTATCCTTCTAAGCATTAGTAGTATAAGGATTGTGCGTCAATTATGAAATATTTGATTCAAATAATAGCTACTTTCAATTATGATGGTTCAAGATTGATGAGTTTGGTATCATAACCTCATTGACCCGACAAAAGTTAATATATGTATCCACACGAAATGGTAAAGACCAAAAAGACTAATTGACTAGAGACTTGCTCATGATATAACTCAAACTTATATAGATAATTTTGGTAGATTTCTCCAAATCGACCCGAAACAATTGACCATTTTATTTAAGCTTTATTTTTCCTCAAATCAGGATTTAAAAAAATATTAAAGAGTGAGAAATAATTATTTTCGATATATTCACTATTTAAATTATATTTAATAGTTGGTTCTTCGAATATTCAGGGGATTTTTTTATATTATGCTTGACAACTACCCTTCTAGGCTTCTAAGCAGATCGGTTATCTTGCAGATTTTTGGAAACGCACGAAGGAATCGATTCTCGCAACGCGCATCTGGAATCGCGGGCACACGAAGGATTATCGCGGGACCAATGCGGAATGGTTTGACCACGACGTACGTGTATGCTCTGTTTAGTTTTGATGTATAAGCAAGACCAAGAAGACACGCAAGAACCGTAGTTGTTCTTCATTTTACCGTAGCAGAATACAGAGTACGAATGGCATTTAATACAGGAGCAAAAAGGATGGAGGAGGGGAAAAAAAGAGATGGATGCCATTATTATCAAAGTACGAGAGAGGAGGATGGGTCGTTTTCTAGTACACAGTATCTGCTTTCCTCTCTCTCCATAACGGAGGATAGTCACCTTGTACATCTTGCAGGGGGCAACAAAGTTCTCCCTGTCAGATTGGCGTGCATTGCCTTGTAGAGAGAGAGAGAAAAAGTGGGGCAGAGAGAGAGTGGGGTCCCCATGGTTCTCATCTTGAAAAAGGGTAAAAGCTTCATCCTTTGCTTTGCCCGAGCTCCATTAGAAAGAGGGCGACAATAAAAAATGGATCTTTGCAAAGGCGAGTTAACAAGAAAGGATGGAAAACGATTTAGAAGCTTTTAATATTTTTGGGGGCTCGAAAAGTCTCGAGCATTTATATTGTGGGTGGTGCGAAAAAAAACTGGGTTGTGAACAGACTGAGGGAGGGGAAGAGAGAGAGAGAGAGAGAGAGTGGTGGTGGTAGGGGCGGTGGTGCTGATTCAAAGGAAAGTTAAGACACTGAGGACGGGAGAGAGAGAGAGACGGAAGGGAACATTTGGGGCTTTGGCTTTTTGTGAGCAGTGAAGTGTGTAGCTCTGGTGGCTGTCAAAAGGAGAGGAACAGCTCATCTTTTCGGGAGTAGGATTTTCCCTTCTCTCTCTCTCTCTCTCTCTTTTTTATTTTTTGGCGGTTTCATATACTTGTGGGTGTGTTCTTCTTGTTGTCGTTGCTGGGTCGGGGTTGTCTTGCTGAGGTGGGATTGCTCTTGGCTTTTGGCCACTGCAGGATATAGTAGTGCTCTCTTTCTGCAAAAGGAAGGAAACGCTGTTGGTGTTTGCCGTGATCATTCCTGCTTTGATTCTCTGTACCTGTTGTCAGAGAGAGGGAGGGAAGGGAAGATAAGAGAGGAGGAGGAAGAAGAGGGAAGTGCAGTTAGGGCATCAGTTAGGTGGGTATTGAGAGATCTTTCCTCTGATTTTCCTCCGTCTCTGTTATTGAAACTCCATTCTTCTCTTGTAAACAATTTGAAGTGGTTCAATGTAAAGTGTCCTGCTTTTTGCTGGAAACTTTTTCAATTTTTAATTGGTTGGTTTTCAGGTCTGTGACCTTCCTGGTCTTGGCAGGTTGCTATTTCCTTGGTATTTTATCCTTTTGGAGCTGAGTTGTGCATGATCTCTCTCATTCGCTGTGCAAAATTGGCACTTTGGCGACATTTTCGGTGTTGGGTTTTTCGAGCTGAGCATGTTATCAGTTGGGTATTTTAGAACGTGGGGAGCGTTTTTTTAGGTCGATTCGGGGGCTGTGGTCCGAAGCCCGGTCCTTGATTTGCTCTCACCTTCACCACTAGCTTGAAACAATCTTGTTGGAATTGATGCCCACTTGTTAGTGGTTATCCTGATAGATTCTCTTGAAATTTGATGCCTGTTGTCTAATGTGTCGGAGGTTTTGTTCAACTCGTCATCGATACTAAAAGTTTTGCCCTTCTGTCCTTGCAGGAGCTGTTGTAGTTTCAAGAAAGCAAACGGGGGACGCAAGATCTGTGAATTGAAAGTGGGGTCTGTTCTGGGTTTTGGGTTTTTTCCTCTTGAACTTGAGGCTGGGTGAAGGGTGTCTCGAATCTGGAGTTACATGTGCAGGAGAGAGTCTTCGGGAGGATAAAACAAACAGGATTAGGAGACAGATAAACAAATAACAAGGTGTTGGTGGTGTCAGGTTTTGTGCAAGTGGCTGTTTCACATCCGCAGCGTGGCTTTGAGAATTTTTATAAAACCTCTCTGAGGATGTGTTGGCTGTGTCTCCTTTGCTGACCCTTTTTGCCCGGGGACTGTGCTCTTTGTTGCTAATTTAGGGGGCAAGTTCTTTTTTCGGGTCTCTTACCATTCAAGTGAAGTTTGATTTATTAATTCCATTTCACACTACTACTCCAGTGGCCTTGGTTTGTGGGAAAGATTCGGTCATACTAAGAAATACACATCCACTTTCCCAAAAATTTCTCTTCTTTCATTCTCACTTTCTTTCATTCTCACTCTCATCTCGTGTCGCACCACCAATTTTAGCATCCAAAAGTTCGATTCCTTCATCGGGAGTTTCTGTACTTTTTCCCCCTGGGGGAGAGAGAGAGATTTGCGGCCAGTGGTGGCCGGAATTTATGCGTCGCAGGAAGCTCTGAATCAGTTTTCGGAGGATAAATTGGAGAAGTAGATCTTACGTTTGGCAAGATGAAGTTTATGAAACTTGGATCCAAGCCGGATTCTTTTCAGGGTGATGGAGAAAATATAAGGTAAATCTTGAGATCCTCTTTAGGGAATCTAACATTTCTGGTATATGTTTTGGCTGAGATGCTTTTTTCGTCATGTTCTTACTCTTTGGCTTTGCGTTTCTTAATACCGTTGAGTGCGATGCGTCTGGTTTTGTACTTCTATTATTACACGATCGTTTCTTTAAGATTTGCTTTTGCAGTCTATTCGTTGCCGAATTTGTTGGGGTGGCTTTAAATCTCAGGCTTGAGCTATCTGTGGGTAACCAATATTTTTCAGACCTGGACTTTTTTGTCTATAACTAAAATGACGGCTAACATTTGGGGAGCTGATTTTACTTGGTATAGGTTTTATGTTCCTTATTATTTTATTACTGCAAAGACTCAGGAAAGATGAGGTTACGATGCGGTGATTACCGTTTTCATAGTTGCTGTATTACTCTGCCCCTCAACTGTGATGCTAAAGGACAGAAAGCTGAATTTCTCCTTTATCATACAAAATAAAGCTCTAGGTTCATTTCCATTTCCACCCAGATTTTGATGTGTGCATTATGTTCTTGTGTCTTCATAGTTTATCATCTTTCTTCAACCGTATGTTTGCTGCTTCTCTAGCCTAATTATGTTTACCTGTAAATTTCAATATGATTCTGGGAACTTTTATGTTTAACAATTTTTATTTTTCAATAGAATTGTCTGAGGTGAATTCTCAGAGTGCTTTTTCTTTCTATGGATTCAATCAACGGGACTGCCTAAGCAAATTGATTATTTTTGGGGGTAGGAAGGCAGGGGCAATTTTTGTGGTTTGATGCAGTAAACCTATTGCTTTACTTGCCTATCATCCATGCAGTTAAAAAATAGGCGACCTGCATGTCAATAGGACTTGAAGAGACTGATTAGTGCATCCGACTTCTAGGCTAGTTTCCAGTGGATCTAACATCTAATCATGCAAGCGTGAGTTTAATGCAGCTAGAGATGAACAATGCTTTTTCCTAATGTTACTTATGCAGTTGCATGAAAGTTAATTTTGCAATCATGTGGCGTCTGAGGTAAACTAATTTGAACAGAGGAAACTGCCCATCAACACTTTTGACTCCTGGTTTAGGTTTAGATAATAAGAAACATCGGGGAGTAACATCTTGATTCTGCCTCTCAAATCCAAAGATAGTTTCCTCTTCTGCTCATATCAGGAGCTGTTCCACTGTCCGTTGGCATCTTGTCTGTTTGACAATAAATTTACACTCGTCTGATTGAGGTAGCTAACTTCTAGAGGAGCTAACTTATAGAGGCTATCAAGAAAGCGGTCACATGATATTTTAATTCCTCTCATGTTCATGCACTGCCGGTGTACTATTGTTGCTCTTTGGACCGGTGGGTCATACTCATAGCAAAGCAAGCTGATATTCTCAATGTTTGGTCTGTGTCGGGCTGTAAGTATACATAATTTAGCATCAGTTCTCAGGTTGACTTTGTCCCTTTCATCAGCACTCTCTGTCTCCAAAGTTATGTTGAGAGATTCGATTTACATGAAATAAGCATCTGCCTGTCGGTTTGTATTTTGAGATTCGTATTTACAAAAATAGCCTAGCCGCTAGAGCACCTTGTAAGTGCCTTCGAGATCTGCCTCTGCAATAGAGAGGTTCTGGTCACATCAGCTCTCTTTGAAATAGAAAAAAGGAAGTTCTTTCATCATGTTTATGCTTTCAGAAAATATATTTACCCACGTTAGTTCATGACCTGTGTGATGGCTGATTGTAGCATTACTTGTTGTTTTGATTCTGCTACTCGAGATTTTTTTTCTTTGATACGACATTGCTAGCCTAAGTTGCTTTGCATGTGCCTCTATTCTCTGTATTCTGCTTGTTTTATATATCGATTATCTACTTGCATCCCTATATAACGGTGAAATTCTTCTTGTTAACTGCCTCTATCTTTGTTTACAGGTATGTTGCAACCGAGCTGGCAACTGATATTGTGATCAACATTGGGGATATCAAATTTTATCTGCACAAGGTAAGAGAGTCAAATCATGATTATTTAGATGTACAATTTGCTGTATTTTGACTTGCCATGTGGTAATAGAATAAAAATAGGGTCCTTGAGAAGTTTTATTATAAACTGCAAATGGAGAGTAAACTGTAGTCCCCAGTTTTAATTATCAATTGGAAATCAGGAATCAAATAAAGCTTGTAAATCATCTGGATGGACCTCTACAAACCACACAATTCGGAGTTCCTTCTATTCTGATCTACTTGTGATCTGGAGCAGCTACCTTCGATGATGTTATGTATGATGAATATGTCTGCCTCTTGTAGTTTCCTCTTTTGTCAAAGAGTGCGCGGCTGCAGAAGTTGGTTGCAAGTGCAAATGATGACAACAGTGATGAAATCCAGATTGGAGATATTCCAGGTGGACCTGCAGCCTTTGAAATATGTGTCAAGTTTTGTTATGGGATGACGGTCACTCTCAATGCATACAATGTAGTTGCGGCTCGGTGTGCAGCTGAGTACCTCGAGATGTATGAGACTATCGAAAAGGGGAATCTCATCTACAAAATTGAGGTTTTCTTTAACTCAAGCATTTTCCGCAGCTGGAAAGACTCGATCATCGTTCTCCAAACCACAAAATCCCTTCATCCATGGGCCGAGGAGCTTAAGGTGGTCAGCCGCTGCCTTGACTCGATCTCTTCCAAGGCTTTGATCGACACTTCCAAGGTGGATTGGTCTTACACTTACAACAGGAAGAAACTCCCTTCAGAAAACGGTAGTGATTCTCACTGGAACGGGGTAAGGAAACAGCAGGTGGTCCCAAAGGACTGGTGGGTTGAAGATTTGTGTGAACTCCAGATAGACTTGTACAAGCGAGTGATTACAACAATCAAGGCAAAATATATGATTTCTAGTGAAGTGCTAGGAGAAGCATTAAGTGCATATGCACTAAGACGGTTGCCCGGTTTTGCCAAGGGTGTGATCCAGACTAATGACATGGCGAAGCATCGATCTTTGGTGGAGACTATTCTCTGGCTGCTTCCCATGGAGGAGGGAAGCGTTTCGTGTAGCTTCTTGCTTAGGTTGCTGAGAGCGGTAATTTTGTTGGAATGTGGAGAAATGGAGAAGAATGAACTGAGAAGGAGAATTGGCCAGCAGCTCGACGAAGCTGCGGTGCCTGACCTTCTGTTCCGGGCCCCTGATGGCGAAGAGATGCTCTATGATGTAGATACCGTGCAAAGTCTAGTCGAGGAGTTTATCATGCATAATCGGTGTGCTCAGGCTGATCCTTCTCTTGAAAGCGAATTCCACGAATTCAAAATGCCCCATCAACGAGGTTCGGATGCCATGGCGAGGGTGGCAAGGCTGGTGGATGGCTACCTTGCTGAGATTGCACGGGACCCGAATTTGCCGGTGTCCAGATTTGCTGGCCTTGCCAATCTGGTCTCAGGTTTCCCGAGAGCAACTCATGATGGGCTTTACCGTGCCATCGACATGTACCTGAAGGTGCGTTCGCCCAAAACAATCTCCGGTTCATCTTACAATTTTTTGCAGCACCTATGAACAAACATAGAAGATAAATGGCACCAACTTAAAAGTGAATTCTTTCGTGGATATGCCTGTGAAAATAAATTAGATGAGAAAGAGATGATACTTTTGGTTCTTTGGAAATGCGCTAAACTCAAGCTTGGTCTTTGTGCAGGAACACCCGGACATCAGCAAGAGCGAGAAGAAGAAAATCTGCAAGATGATGGACTGCAGCAAGCTTTCCGCCGATGCCTGCATGCACGCGGTGCAGAACGAGCGGCTCCCGCTCCGTGTGGTGGTGCAAGTCCTTTTCTTCGAGCAGATGCGGACCACCACCACGACCTCCTCTGGCAACACCACACCCACCCTGCCAGGGCCCATCGCCGCACTGCTCCCCGGTGGGTCCCACGGGAGCTCAAGGTCCGCCACCACCAACACCGAGGAGGACTGGGACGGCGTCCCAACCGCGGAGGAGATCAAGGCCCTGAAAGGCGAGCTCGCCAGCCTGAGGCTGGGAGAGAAGAACGGGAACCACGACGGCCTCAAGAACAGCGGCAATGCCGCCGAGAAGGCCAAGATGAAGGGCCAGCTCGTGTCGAAGATCTTCTCGAAGCTGTGGTCGAGCAAGGAGAGGCAGGGGGAGATCAGCAGCTCAGACACGTCAGAGAGCCCCAGTCCCAGCTCGGGGAACGCGGGGGACACCAAGTCCACGCCATCGAGGAGTAGGAGGCATTCGGTGTCGTAGGTTAATGTGTAGAGAGGGGAAGAGAGTTATTAGTTTTTTTTTGGTCCCAAGTACAAAAGAATGAGAGAGAAAGAAAGAAGGTAAAATGAGGAATGGGTCTGTCCATTTTTAAACATTAGGGAGATTAGAGATCACTTGATACAGGTGGTGTCATGGTGATTCTTTGGGCTAAAAGAGGCAGGTGGGTTCCTGAGGGGGGTGGGTGTTTAGGGACTGTAATGGGGAAGATGTTCCTTTTTCTTTTCAATGGGGATGGTGGTTCTCAAATGCTGCACTGCCCTCAGATGTTACAGATATGGCCTTCAAATCCCATTTTTTAAACCCAATTTTGGATGGAGTGATTAGCAAGGAAAAGAAGTGATAGTTGTGAGAGAAAAGAACAAAAAGAGATTGCAAAAGGATTTCAGTTTTAAAATTATTGAGATACTGGTGAGGGAATGCAAATGGATGTAGAAAAAAAAGGGTACAAATGAGAGAAAAAGTATTGAGTGTCTTTGTCGACGCACTTAACCCTTCAAATCCCTTCACACCGTCCTCCATATTTGGAGAGATTAAAGGAGATTGCAAAAATTGATCTAATCAATCTTTCATATATCTAGTTATTATGGGTGACTATCTTCTACATGACACGAGAGCACGACATGAATTATAGAAATGAATTATGGAAAGAAACACGAACTTGACGTGATAGAATATGATTCAATTAAAACTTATTCAAATTGAAACATTCACTTACTATTTTTTAATTAAGTCAATTTTTTGTAACAGCATGAAATGACTAGAATGATTGATGTGATAAAGAACTGTCGGCATGCTCCTTATACATCCTAATCATTTCTCCTGTCTCTTTCTTTCCGTCCAAACCTATGATTGTGTCTTTGGATACTTTTCTTTTCCCTATCATCTATTTTAACAAATTTAGTGCCAAATTTTAGAAAGGGGGATAGCGGGCGATAAAAAGGAAAATGGAGGCTTTTAAGATGTGTTTGGTAAAATTTTTATTATGAGTAATATTTTTTTTTTTTCAGAAATAGCTTTTTTTATGTTTGTATTCCTTAGAATAATTTCTTAGTAAAACAACGTTTTTGTCACTACAAATTTTTTTTTATTCTCAAAATAAAAAAAAAAACATGTATACATTTTGTTAGATCCACAAAATTTTTTTTTGTGTCATAAAATTTCTTTTAATTTTAAAATTTTGTTAAATTTTTCTTTTTTCTTTTATTCTTTTCCTCTCTTTTTTTCCTCGACTAGCGACCGACGTGACAATGATTGGTGATCGCAAACACGAACTTGACATGATAGACTTGACATAATAGAATATGATTCAATTCAAAACTAATTCGAATTGAAACATTTTCATTTACTTTTTTTAAGTTTTGTCAAATGTTTGTAACACCATGAAATGACGGGAATGATTGATGTGACAAAGAACTGTTCGCCTAGGCCTGCTCCGAATACATCCTAATCATTTCTCCTGTCTCTTTCTTTCCGTCCAAACCTATGATCGTGTCTTTGGATACCTTTATCTTCCCTATCATCAATTCTAACAAATTTAGTGTCGACTTTAGAAAGGGGGATAGCGGGTGAGAAAAGGAAAATGGAGGTTTTTAAGATGTGTTGGTAACATTTCTACTATGAGATATATTTTTTAAGAAATGGTTTTTTTTTTCTATTTGTATTCACTATAATAATTTCTTAGTAAAACAACACGTTTGTTAACTACACAAAATTTTAATTCTCAAAACAAAAAAAGAACACGAATACGTTTTGTACAACCCACACATTTTTTTTTTTTTTGTGTTGTAAAACTTCTTTTAATTTTAAAATTTTGTTAGATTTTTTTTTCTTCTCTTCTTTCTCCTCGACTGGTGATCGGCAGCGGCTGGTGACAATGATTGGTGGTCACAATAGGTGATGGCAACATGTGGGAATAACGGGCAGCAAGTCTCCATCATCCATTAAAAGAGGAAGAAGAAGAAAATAAATAAACAAAATGACTTATTTCTAGAAATTGTTTCTAGGAATAAGAAGTTATTTTTCTCTACTTCTTGTTTTTGTTTCAAATTTATCCCTTTGCCACTTTTCTATTATGGGAAATAGAAAAATTAACTAACATTTTAAAACGGACTTTGGTTCTTTTTTTAATTGAGAAACAAAAGAACAAAAAAAAAAAAAAAAAAGAGAAAAGAAAGAGGAACATTACCGTGCAGGCCCTTAGGTGATGCTGGTTTGCTAGAAACTGGCTAGTGCTTGACTTACCAAAATTACCCTAAAAAATCAAAGAGAAAAAGCTACACATTTATATAATGCGGTTAATTCAATTCAAAACTTTTTAATTTGATCAATTTAATCTTAAATCTTTTGATAATTTTTCAATGTGGTTCTTTTAACTAATTTTGATATGAAATTACTAACATAAACTATGTTTGCAATTCTTTAAAAATTTATGATTTTTTTTCTTTTTTTTCCTTTCTTTTCTTTTCCCTTTTCCTTTTTTTCCCCTGTTTTCTTTCGCCAATGTAAAAAAGTGTAAAAATCATTGATGTCAATACCGGTTGTGCATGTAAGATAAGATGGCTAGCATTTGCATCTTTGATTTTTTACTAAAATTAATTAGAATGACTATATTGATAAATCGTCAAAATGTTTAAAATTAAATTAGTCAAATTAACAATTTTATAATTGGATTGGCTGCCGTACAATATGGTTGGGATTTTTTGGAACAATTATCCCTCTCCAAGACCTTAGGATGGTAAGAGTTGTAGCCTCCGTTTGTCGGGACTTCCATTCAAAACTTATAAACGTGGATTCCATCCAAAGACCAATTTCAACGAGCACAAACAGTTCGAGAACTAGGATTCCACAAAGCAGATGTAGAGAAATAATCTTTCACGGAAGGAATTCCAGGAGTGTTCACTAGGCAAGGATGTCCTTGCACTAGGAATTTTGTTTTGCACGGACTAATCTTGGACAATTCCGTTAAGGATTTTATGTATTTTAAGGGACAAGAGGTCGTGTTATAAATTTATAATTGGATTTTTACGCTTGCAAACACGTATCACCATCGGCTAGAGCATTAAAATAACGTGACAATTAATTAGAAGATATGGATAATAACAACCGACTATCTGATCAATATAAATGTCAAATCAGTCGTCGATAAATGTCCCCACGTCCAACACCAGTGTGGACTTCGACCAAAAAAAAAAAAAAAAAAACATCAGTGTGGACGCCCATCCAACCTCCCCCACCACCAGCCACTGTCCGTCGACATCTTTGACTGTCTCGCCGACAACGATGACGCCACTTGCGAAAGTCCAGCGACGCCCTCTTGATCTCAAGCATCCATGGCTGTAGGATGCCGTGTTGGAAAAAATTAATGAGAACAAATAAATTTGTTTGAGACATGCAAGCGTAAGCACTGTTTTTAAGAATAATTTCACTCTTCAGAGTGCGAAACTCAGTACAATAGGCTTCTAACAGCTATTCTCCCAAGATATAACATACTTTTTTATATTCCGCACTGAATATTAGAATGAATAGAAACAACGTTGTGTATAACTCAGCAACGAAAAAAAAAAATATTCTCTATTTCATTCAGTGTGTATTTTTAATATTGCCTTATGAGATTTTATATTCAGACAAAATATAGCCGTTAAAAGAGCTGTTGTAAAATAATGAAAGATTTATTTGAGAAATAAATTAAACATTTCAAAACAATTAAAAGTCGTTGTATGACCGTTAAAAAACCGTTATGTGAGCGTTAAATATAATGATGGTTTTCAATGCGGTCATAACTATTATCGAAGTTATTATTATAAATATTTCAAAATATTATTGAAATATCCAACATGCCGGATGTAGCGACCATGGATACAAGCTCAGACGGTCAGGCTTGCCATGGCCTCTTGCTCAAAGCTTCGAGCAGGCACGGCGATTGCGAGCCTAAAATCTCGAGCACGAGTGGCCGAGCTCAGCGCACGAGTAGCCGTGGATGGCTGTTAGCATGTCCGGAGAAATCTAGTTCAAATCATCAGCAAACCATTTTGCATCACAGATCGTGTGGCATGATTTGTGCCGTATATTTATGTGACATATCTTAGGTTATATTGACTTTGGAAAACGATTTTAAAAAAATCAATATGAGGAGTGAACCGACAAAGCCGAAGAAAATAACCCCGATTGTCCCGGATAAAACAAAAAGTAACTCGACTTTAAATCAAAGTCATACAAAGTGGCCGCTAAAATCGGCACCAACCTAGAGTTGAAATTGTGAGTGCTATCATAAAGTCTTCTAGTATTTTCTTCCTAATGTATAACATAACCCGAAGGTCAATGGACATCGTTCCTTTGACTCGTGAAGTTCTCTCGGTCCCAAATCATCTATGGGAAAATAATACTAATGATCTTTCGATTTTGGTTCAATGTACAATATAGTTTCTGCACTTTTAATTTATTCAATATGGTTACTAGACATTTTCTAAATATTCAACTATTCTTGAGCTATATTGAAGTGTTCATTATTGTCCCTGAACTTGAATTAATGAAATGACAACAATGAATATTTTCATATAATTCATGAACTATGTTGAACACGTATGAAAAATGTAAGGACTACATTAAAAAAATTAAAAGTTAGGTACTATTTATTGCCATCTTTAACTGCCTCGCCAGCATCAATGACGCCACTCACGAACGTCCAATGATGCTTCTCAACCTCGAGCATCCCTGGCTACAAGATGTTGGATCTAGCAACCATAGATACTAGTTCAAAGGGTCAGGCTTGTCATAACCTCGAGCTCAAAGCTTCGAGCAGGCACGGCCACTGTGAGCCGAAAATCTCGAGCACCGGTGGCCGAGCTTAGCACTCAAGTAGCCATGGACGGCTCCTAGCATGTCCGAAGTAATCCAGTTCAAATCATCAGCAAACCATTTTGCGTTACGGATTTTGTGGCATGATTCGTACCGAATATTTATGTGACATATCTTAGGTTATTGACCTTGGAAAACAATATTAAAAACAAATCAATTTGAGGAGTGACCCGAAGAAGCCGAAGAAAATGACCCCGATAATCCCGGGTAAAACAAAAAGTAATTCGACCTTAAATCAATGTCGTCCAAAGTGGCCGCTAAAATCGGCACCAACCTAGAGTTGAAATTGTGAACGCCGTCGACATAAACCATCATATAGTCTTTTAGTATTTTCTTCCTAATGTATAACATAACCCGAATGTCAATGGACATGTGAACGGGCGATTGTTCTTGAGACTCGTGAAGTTCTCTTGATCTCAAATCATCTAAGAAAAAATTTGATACTAATAATCTTTAAATTTTGACTTAATGTGTAATGTAATCTCTGAACTTTTACTAGACATTATATAAATGTTCAATTAGTCTTTGATCTATATTAAAATGTTCAATATTATCATTGAATGGAAAGATAACATTGAATATTTTTATATAATTCATGAACCATGTTGAACATCTATGAAAATTTTAGAAATTATATTGAATAAATTAAAATTTTAATAACCACGTTGTATATTGGTCCATCTCATCTATGTGTGATGTGAGACGATAAACCAAATAATGATAATTTTATAAGATCTTATGAGATCATTATCTATTGTACAAAAAGCTTAAACTGTTAAACGAAAGTGTGATTTATTATTTAAATATTATAATATTTCTCCTCACACTTAGTTCGGTTTTTTGACTATATACGCACGTGCCCCATAACTACTGGAACGACAAGGGTCATACACTTAAGCTTTATGGATTTAAAACATAGTTAAAGTATTTAATTGAAGTCGGTGGTTTGGTACATAAATCGTCAAAGTGGGCCCCCTCTCCCTCCCTCCCCCTTGGCCAAGCGGCAGCCCACGTGAGGTCGGCTCCGCTGGATCACGCGAAATTTCGCGTAAGCGGGGCGCACACGTGGGAAGCGGACTGCCCCCGGGGGGCTATAATCCCCTGGGCCGGCATCACGCGAGACCGATTCACCTGAACCGTCGGATCATTCCGACGTCGATCCAGATCCGCTCGATCCAGCGTGGAAGAAGGGAGATGTTGACCTGGTGTTTCTCGTACCTTAAAAAAATGAAGAGAAAAGAGTAAAATAAAAAATGCCGACCGGCAGGCAAGAAACAAACAAGAAAGCGGGAAACTTCAAATTGAGGAAGCGATAAGTCACGAAATTTCTCCCCTCTTTTTCCTCCCCGAAAAAACGCATTTTTAAGGTTTCCTCTTCCGGGTTCCGCGTGCTCCTCGCTTCCGTTCCGCCGTCCGCGTCGCGTCGCAAGTTTTAGGGTTTCGCCGCGCCGCCCCCGCCGCCCGCCGCCGATGGAGGAGGTCAGGGCGACCGCCGCCTGGGTCGCCAGCCGCGCCTCCCACGTCGTCGTCGACTCCGCAGGTCCCTCCCCCCTTTCGACTCGCCTCTTCGTTTTTATTTTTTTATTTTTTTTTTTACTTTTTTTTTTTGCTTTTAGCCTACGTGTGTGCATGCATGTGACAATCTGGGCGTGGATGTTTGGCGCAGGGATCGAGAAGGTCGTGGACACCATCGGGGACTCGATCCCGAAGGTGGAGTGGGATTTCGAAGGGATCCACTACTTCGACAATGGCCCCCTCACCGTTCAGTACCTCTTCGTCCTGGATGCTCTCAACTTCTGCTTTTGGCCCGGTAAGATATGCTGCCTGCTTTTCTATCTAGTCTGGATTGTGTTTTCGTGGTTGCGGTGGTTTCGGGGATTTTTCCCTGGCGTCAGTGCTGGTGGTCCTGAATGAAGGAATGAAGTGGTGGATGTTGCAGTATAGGCCTTTTTCTTTTTGGGTTTTGAGTGGCTCTGTTTCGGCCTTCAGGGTCGTTCGGTTAGTGACGAGGGCTCGTTTCGATGGCCGGTTGCACGCATTTTACTAATCGGGCTGTTTTTTTCAATGGGAATTGGTGATTGGTTAGGAGAAATGATAAAGAATGAAGGAAAACTGGCTTGAATATGAAATGGTGACTTCGACAAGTTCACATATTTAAGGTGGAAAAAAAAATTGTTTTTTATGCCATACTAAGAGAGTGAGATGAAAGTTGACTTATTTTCGGTTATATTACGTGAAGTAGTTGTCCCTTGGATGAGTGACATGGTCGTTGCAGGTTTGAGAAATGGGAGTCTCTTTTAAAATTCAGGAGAATGGTTCTGTATTTGATTATTTTGGTCAAACCTTGTAGGACAGGAAGGGAAGCTCCTGGTTTGGATGTACCATGCTGTGCTCCTCTATGACTGTTTTCAGAGTGTTGGATACACATTAGATGGTTACTTTTATTGGGGTTACTTAATGATTTTATGCTGCAAAAAAGTAGATGAGTTGGTTTCAGCATGGATAAATATTGAATTTGTGTGATATACTCAAAGATTGGTAGCTCTCAGGTAACATTGTCTCTTTTGAGCACCTAAACATCTGAGGATGCAACAAGATCCTTGAAAAAGCCCCACCTGCAGGAGTCTGTTTTTGCCATTTTAGAGTTGCCTCTCCTTTCTTTTCTTTGTTTAATTAGAGAAACTGTGTGATGACCCTCTCTCTTGTCTCTTGTGTGTTAATCTGAACTCTGAATGAATTAATGTTTTGCATCTTATTCTTTTAGTGGATTAAGATCCAAGGACCAATGAGTATAACGAAAGATGAAAGGATACATATATCCTGCACTGAAAATAGTGAAAATAGAATAATGGAACAAATAAATGGAAGCAGAGTATAGAGCACCGCTGTGCAGAAATATGCATGTTATCTTAGTGGTTGTGACATTTCATTTACGTTCAGGAAGAGTGCTGATACTTTAAATCATAAATGGTGTTTTGCACATTAAAAGACTGGGAATTTTGTTCTTATCAACTAGTAAATTGCCGAAACTTTTGCTAAATTGAAGGAGAGGACAATTTAGTCACATTACCTGATCAATATTACTGAATAGGAAACAACATGATTTTTCAACCTTTAACGAACATCTTGTCTCTCTTGTTCATGTGTAATAGACAAGGATTTGAGTTATGATAATCTGGCTTTGGGGCTGAAGGAAGCTCTGGAAAAAGACAAATCTGCATTTGATGCTGATCGCCTACAAAAGTACACTGGTACTTTGACTTCCTCTTATTCTGTTTCTACTGCTCCCCATCATACAATGATTTGGAACATTGCCATTTATATGTATATTGTGCATTGTTTTTGTGATTTTCTGACAAGATATTTGATTCGATTAGCATTGATACACTATGAATTGATGTATTTAACCATTGTGCATCAATTGGTGGTATTTTGTGACATGTCTCATTTCATGGGTGGTTCTTTCTATCAGGTTCTTACAATAGGTTGGTGAATTCAATCCAGTTAGCAAAACAAAAATTAGTAGATTCTGGTAGCACTGGCTGTGAGATTTTAGTTTTTCTGCTAATTATTGTTGTTTGCTCAGAGGCAAGCAAATGTTCATCTTTGAAGCAATCTTTAAACATTTTAGCACTGGTAAAGTCAAATAACAAGATAAATAGTGTGCCTGATAATCTTGAATTTTAATGTATCTTGGGTTTATTGTTTTTTTTTTTTTTTTTCCAACATATCTTGTATTAATTGACCTGAACTTTGGGTATTTGTCCTGAATTTTGTGAATAGAATTAATAATATTGCTTTAAACTTCAACTCCATAATAGCCTTTCTAGCTTGCCTGTTGTTTTGTTCCTCAAGTTAAACATTATGTGCTATGACAGGATGAGAATCCTTACTCTTATTTATTCCAGTGTATATTTGGATATGCCTAGCATCCCGGACAGATTTTCTCTGCTTAAGATAGTTTGTCTTGCATCTTCTCTAGAGGAGACTTATAATTAATTAATTATGCATGAGATGAGATTTTAGAACATATCTTGGTAATTTCATCTATGCAGGTTTGTTCTAACTAAGAATCAATTTATGAAATGGTTCACTGACTTAGGTCCTCAGTTACGTGAGTTGTTGAAGTGGCCCAGGCCCCTACCTTTGGAGGATGAACGGCTTCGTTTACTGCATGAGGTATGCTTGATTTTAAATGATTTGAATGTTAGATTCAGTTCAATCCTTCTCTTGTTATTATTTGTTTGTTTATCAATTTGGATTTCAAATCTACAACAAATCTACTGTTGATAGTAGAATTTCATGCATTTGATATCTTGAAGTTTCGTCTTGTAGGTTGGACATGAATTAGAAAGAAGCTTTAATGGTAAAGCGTCAAATCTTGTGAAGTCTTGTGGGAAGTCAGCAGGAAAGCTTGTAACTCTTGTTGCACGTCACTTTCCGGTATAAAGATTGTATTTTTCTTCAGTTGGCTATTCTTCTAAATCTGTTGAAACTATGATTGGTTACTTTTTAAATGATATTTGCAAAAGGAAGACATTTGTTTTCTAAGATCATTTAATGCAAATGCCAATGCTGACCATATTACTTTGCTAGGATTTCGAGATCATTCAGTGTATAAAGGCCACCAAGTATTCTTGTATAAGAGAGCTCAGATATTTGCGGCCGATCTATGGGGTGCATTCAAGGGCCAGGGATACGGTGAATTTCATGATATTGGTTCGGTTACTATTTTTGCAGACTACATTGTACCAGCTGTGCTTCGACAGCTAGGAGTCCTAAAATATAGTTCTGCCCTGATGAACACCATTGAGGCTAACAATGAAATAGTTTCTGGTACTGAGGAGGAAGTCGAGTTGCGAGCATGCTCTGTATATGCTGTGGAAAAAATGAGAGAGTTGATGAGTAGAAAATTGGGAAAACAGGTGATCACTCATTCAGCTTTATCTTTTACCCTTTCAGCTTTTATTCAGCTATGGCATTTTGTGAATGAAATTAATATTTTCTGAATCACACTACCTTAAGATGATTGTCTAGTAAATTTATCTATTTAAACAGTTTGGATTACTTTTATTAATACAGATCAGGTGATTAGTAAGTGATATGAGTAAGGAAAAGATAAGAATCTTGTAAATCCAGGCAATGTAGACCACTTTCATGTGTTGATATCAATTTATCAGTGTGATAGTTGAACTTTCATCTGAAGAGGCAGAGATTAATGGCCAAATTTTAGACCAACCGTTGACATCTATCATTGATTTTAGGAGATGATTGGCATTGTCTTTATGGTGTAAATATGGCTGTTGCTGGTGTAGAAATTGATTCAACTGACAATTTTCTTCCGTATATAATAGAATGTGTACATGTCATCCAGCAGCTAAGTGAAGTTTTGCTATTCTACCTGGGAGATCAAGAAGTGCACAAGCGTTAATTCAATCAATCGTCCACATTCTTTACTTTTTCTCTAGAAGATCAGGACTATTTACATGCAACTAATTATGAAGAAAACTATCCTTTTCTAAAGCGCCTTTTAAACTTATCTTGCATATTTCCTTAGCTGAAAGTGTCTTTTCTCAGGTTCTGAGTGTGGAGTTAGATCTTTGGCTTTGGTCTTGTGGCATCCAGAGCCCATCACTCCGGCACCATCGAACTCTTTCGATGTACTATTGATCATATTCCTAAAGCCATCCTGCTCTTGCATATTCGGCTACAGTTCCTTAGATTATTTCGTTCAAGAACTGCAAAGGTTGTTTAGTGTTTGCTTTTTCCTCTCCTTAATCTAGTTGGAGAAGAGGTCTCTCGTTTCAAAATTTTGCATAGCTTATAGGTATTAACTTGTTCTAACTGATGTAACATATGACTGAAGGGTTTTTGCGCATACCCTATGTGACACTTTTGGCATTGTTAAGTGGAATCCAAGTTATAGTATCATCTCTGGGCTTTTGTTACATTGATGTACAAAGGAACAACATCAATTGATTTCTCCTCGTAACTGTAGTGAAATTTTTCTTTCTTGTGGGCTATGTGCATTATATTAAGAACAAATATGAGTAATGAGGCATGCTTGGTCCTTGGAGAGTGTTTCTGGGTTATGAATGCTGATGATGTGATGGAGCAGCAGACATATCTGTATCGGATTGTGCCTTTTTTAGTAAGAGGCTCATCCATTATTCAACCGAGATGTACAGGTTGTCCAGAAATAACATATTTCTTGCTTTCACAGTTCTACTTATATTTTGTAAATGTGGAATAGGAAGAGGTGCAAGTACATATGTTTTACTTAACTGTTGTGATTTTGGCCACCTGAGCGAGGACTACATAGTGGCACTAAGGTTCTTAGTTATAGGTAGATTCCCATCATAAGTGCACTTCAGGACATCTGGCTTCCTGACTAGCCGAGGCCCGACTGGAATCTTGTTCTTTGGACGAATATCCTGCAATAAGAACACTTTTTCTTAGATGGTATACCATCTGGACTTTTTGAAAGCGATCCAGATCTGTTGACTGATTGATAAAAGATAGACCTCATGTAATGTCTGGCAATCTTAGTTATGGTGACTAAAGTGAAAAGAAGAACAAGGAAATGTACATTGATGGATGAAAAGGTGGTGGAAGATGGAAAGAATATACATCCAGCCATCAAAATTATTTGGTACTTTGACGAATGTATGTGTACCTGCAGAGTAGCATCTTTCATCTAGTTTCTATTTGTTGCATTATTCGCCACTTTACGAGTGAATTATCCATAGATTCTAGTGGAACGTGGTCTTTAATGAGAATGTGTATAGTTCATCATCAGAGGAGGATGTGGAGCTAATACGTGTAGAAGTTTATATCAGAAGTACCTGATCAAAGATTGATGTGGGGATGGCAAGTGTTGCTACAGCATTAGGGGAATCCACAATTCCAGATATTCTTCCTTCACATGGGCAGCAGGATAGTAGAAGATACATCTGTCAGGATGTGTTTGTCAGTCATACTGGAGGGACTATAAAAGATTACTGAAATTTGAGGATTGGAAGTCTTTGTTTTCTGTTTTTTATGGTATTGATCCGATTCACCATGGATTGCATGATCATAGCAGTTGAATGATGTGGACCCGAAGTGGGACCACTGCAAGATTCAACCAGTCCTGCTGGATCGGACCCAGGCGAGAATTTTCTGCATAATAGCGATTTTAGTTTTCTGTAAGAGATGTGCAAACCTGCTCCTTGGAGTAGCCGAATTTAGAGAGGTAGTCAATGGCATTGAGTACAGCCCGCTTGTATGCAACACTGGCGTCGAGGTAATGCTGCCTCCCACTCTCATCGACACTGATCCCCTCAAACACCAGCCATTCTGAAAATCTCGGCTCCACTGGTCCTATCTCGAAGATTGGGTTCACGTGGAGAAGAGTTGGCCCCATTGGTGTCAGGTACTCTTTCATCCCTCCCCTGATGATTTCACATCTAATTGAAGATGAAGCCAACAATGTCGTTTAGCAACCAAAGTAAGGAAGACTTATATGTTGCATGATGAGTGAGAGTGAATTTAGAAAGAAAAAGGTTAGTCAAACTTGGGATAAAAAGGATGAAGGTTATAGATGCTCTGTAAATCATGAGCCTGCAGACATCAGTCCTTGCCATGAGCACTATGTTTGGATCTTGAGCATTTACTACTGAAGCTATAAGAGTTTTTGCTTGCCGATGTCTTAAAATTCCATGTGACTAACGCAAATATTTTTAGAAGTAAATGAAGTTTCTACTGTTTTAATTGTTAAAGATTACTCTGTTACTTCTCAGTTAATTCATGAATTTGCTTCTTGACCATTGCTAGGGGTGCTATTTTACACTTTTAAATCAATAGTCACTGCTCCAATTGAACTATAATGTCATGTAATGTGAAGAGATGAGAAATGAACCGCACTTGAGCTCTAAGAAGCCACTCATCTCGATTGCCCCACAGAAGGAGACCTCACCATCACCCTGAGAGAAGTGCATATCACCAGTGCTGAGGTTTGCTCCTTCCACAAAAACAGGGAGATAAACCTTTGAACCTCTACTTAGATTTTTGATGTCGCAGTTTCCCCCGTTCTCTCTTCCCGGAATTGTTCTGGCAGCTTCCCTTGCGATCCTTTCCCATTCGGGAGTGCCTCCTTGAATCTAAAGGATGGTTGATATCAGGACAGATATTGAGTTTAAGCAGTTGTAAATGACCATTTTGCAGATTAGATTACCCTATGCATGCTTAATATGAACGGCTTTGTATTGCTTGCATCAATTGCTATGAGTCGGTTAATTGCATCGTACCTTGCCAAGGACACAGCCTTTGGTTGATGGTAAGTTTGCTAGTGGCCTTGAATGCAAAACCTCACATAACTTGAATGTCTGCAGTCCATTTTCTTCAACCTCTCTTTCCCTGTCGTTCCATATTTTTAGGAGCTCCTTAGATGGTGCAGTTCCTACTATTCCAGGGTGAGTCAGACCTGGAAACCTCACACCTAAGATTCATGCAGGAAATTGTCATTCCCCAGGCAAACCAATGTTATATTCAGCATACTACTACGCATCAGGCATTAGGTTTGAAAGATATAAAGCATGTATAATCAGGATATATACCCGGTATTTGTGGTGAGTATGCATAGATTCCTTCAAAATACCATATAGCTTTGGTTGCACTTGGGAAATGATCTGTCAGAAATCCGCCTCCATTTTCTCTGTCGAATGTTGCTGTGAAACCCCATTCATCACCCGGTAGAGGACCCAGGTTGCATATCTCGACAGCGAGAAGATCACCTGGCTTCGCTGGAATTCCATCTGTATCCAGGACTCTGATCGGTCCACTCAGGTAATGAACCTGGATCAGAAGTAAACGACCAGATCAACAACTTTACTGAGGTATACACAAGACTTAAAAGCTCCCTTAACAAAGTCTCTCATACCACATAGTCTCTGACTCCTCCTTAATTTTTCAGCTGTCTTTTTATTGCTTCACCTGATTTATAAGCCAAGAGGTGGAAACTGTTCTTTAGCTTTCTTAGGAGTGGCTGGCACTTACTGTTGAGAGATCTACGGACTTCACGTCGAGTGCGGATTCGTCATCTTTTATAGCCCCTCCAGTCCAGTCCACCATCTCTATCCTAAAGAACTCGCCGCTGGTAACCGCTGCGACCGCAGGTATTTCGGGGTGCCAGCGGTTGTGGAGAGGCAGTTTTTGGTCCCTTGGCTTCTTTTTCAGGTCTATTGGCACTACTAGTCTTGGGGTCCGAGGAGCCATTGATGGGGGTGAGGATGAAAAGTTGCAGAGAGTTTAGAATTTGAGAAGCGATGATGGGGAGACTTTCTGTACCAGATGAAGTATGTGATTCATCGGGATAGAGGAGGTTTGACTTCTCCTAAGATTGGTAGTAGATGACAAAACTGGAGTGACCCCATTTCAGATGGTCCCCCCCAAGGAAAAAGTCACCATAGGGTAAAAAGGACCACCTTTATTTTGTCATCACAGAATAATATAATGCAAAGAATCCCAATTAGGTCAAGTTAGTTTATTCACAAAACGGGTCCGACCCGTGCTGAAAAAGCAGATAGTGTCCGCGGCAGTAATTTCCTCAATTCGGCAGTAACTATATTGGTGCATGTAGTAATATATCTCTGTTTTAGTAACTTTGTAGGGGTAAGAACAGTAGTGGTGTCAAAATTTTGGTATAACGCATACTTGAGTACAAATCATGTTACATGGATTTTTTTTTTGAATTTTTCTGTTTTTTTATTTTTTTGCTCGACCCTTGCCAACCGTAAAGAAAAAAAGAAAAAACAAATAAAAAAGCAGAAAAATTTTAAAAATTTTTTTAAAAAAAAATATTACAAATATTAAAAAATTGTTTACGTTAGTAGATGCGAAGCCATGTCCATGCTGGTGAAGTCACGTCCAATGACCGGCATTGCCACGTTGGATTTTCCGGTGAGATAAATTGGCATTGGCACTCAAATGAGTGCTGTACAATAATTTTGGCATTCCCATTATTCTTCTCCCTAACTTTGTGAGCGGATATTGCAAGAATGACCATGGTATTGAGCTTTTTGAGAAATTAGTCTTGAGATAGGTATTCAATAATGAGACTGGGAACGCTGGATTTCTCTGATTGTATTTGGGTATTTGGAGCAAACAACAAAGAACGTCAACCCATTAATAGGTGCGTTAAATACTCAAATCCTAAACTTTATGTGAGTAGGTTTCGATGTTGAAAATCCTTTGTGACTTCGATGTTGCATTTTTTTTAATGTCGCGGTGCATCTATGTGACAAGTGATGCAATTCGATGTTCTAAAAGTGACACAATTACCCTAAAAATCCCATAATTAGTTATTTAAAGCCCCAAATCATCATTGAGACAACCCTAGAAACCCTAAGTCGCAGTACATTCTCAAATTGGATAAGACTCGAAGAAAATTCTTTGGGAAGGAGAATAACAGGGCAATAGTAAAACATATTCGTTTAGGCTTCCTTTATTTCGTGAAACAAAATGAGTGATTTAAAAAATATTTTCCTAAAAATGATTGTGTGCTTCGTTTATAGAAATAAACAAACAAAAACTATTTCCATCGTTCATGAAAATATTTAAATATAAAAATATTATGATAAAAAATATTTTATTTAATTAATTAATTTAAGAGAAACAAATAATTATTTTTAAGAAAATATATTTTTAAATTATTTATTTTTCTCGAAATGAATGGAGGTTTGATCTCACGCTATTCCTCACGAAATCATGCGAGAAGGGCTTGCATTCCTGCAAAAAAAAAAAAAGGATGCACGACACGAGGGTTTTGCCGTTGATTGTAAGTTAGGGTTTTGTTTAATGCTGATCTCAGGCTTCCTTTTCCCTTGATGTGGGATGTGAAAGAGGGGAACTCGGAAATAACTTCCTAGAGAAAATAGTCGTGCCATTAGCCATGTACACGCACGGTAAAATAAAAAAATGGCCAGTCATCATAGTCACGTCGACCCTTCAAATATCACAAACGCTTTGATGACGAGATTATGAATTTTTAAAATCTTAATATGAAAGTCGGGATACATATTACGTGAATTATATAATAATAGATCGACTACGTCACGTCAACATAGTTTTGTTTTACTCCTCCTTCAGCTCTGACGGTCCCCACAAGGAAAAATCGTCGCGGGACGAAAATGGGACCTATCACTTCGTCATTATCCAGCAGAACTAACGTTCCAACCATCTCAATTGTGTCAAATTAGTATATTCACAGAGCAGTCCAAGCTCTCCCCTGAAAACCCCAAAAGGAAGAAGAGTTTTCTGAACTTGGGATGCCTTTCTGGGAATGATCCGCTCGGATTCAGCTTGAGAAAAGAAGATTAAAGGGGTTCCTAACTGTAGAATGACTTACTACTGTCCTTAATTCCCCCACTCTCTCTCATCATATGAAGGCCTCGTTATAATGATGAACTTCGTAAATTCGATCAGATAAGAAAACAAGCGAGAGACGCGACGGGAAAATTAATAGCCAAATTCCGAGAACTCACGATGGACATGTTGGCATGCTTGATGTCGTCGATGGTATACTCGCGCGTGATCCCGCCGCCGCTGAAGTCCACCATCTCCACCCGGAAGAACTCGCCGGTCCGCACTTCTGCAACCGGCGGGATCTCCGGGTGCCACCGGTTGTGGAGGGGGAGCGCCTGCTCGTGGGGCTTCTTCTTCACATCTATTGGGATGACCAGCCTCGGACCATGTCGTTGAGCCATTCCTGTCTTCTCTCCCAGTTCAAGAATAGATAAGATTACTCGGGGAGCCAAAACCTCATGGAAGCGTGGCTATTTCTTGGTAAGCAGGAGATGGCACACTCAAGAAGAGGTGCTTTAGATATGCAGAATTAGGTGGAAGATTTTGAGGGACATTATTGACACCTCCAAGGGTTTGATTTTTCTTCTCTACGAGTGTATGGACCACTCTATACCGATGGAGATTGGGATGGGAAAACGATGATGGGAGATCAATTGTCGTCACCCTGCATCGAGCGAACATCCACGACCTACCTTGCTCTATCAAGATACGACGTACCATGATGATGCGATTAGACAACGATGCCGCCAACAGCAACCACCACAACAATGAGCTGAGGCTTTTCACTTCCACTACACTGATTTTTATATATTGGTAGGTTTTTGATGGCCCAGTACAATGTGCTACTGAGGATTGTGATGATAAATCGGTCTACCTCCGATGCCAATTGACGAAGAATGGAAGCGCGCGGTGAAGATAGGTTTAGAATCATATAGAAAGAGAAGGAAATCGGATAGCAAGAAAGGGGAAAAGAAAGTAGCGAAAGTTGGAGGAGAAATAGAGAAACGCCAGTTCATGTGGGAAAGAAGAAAGGGCAAATGCACGATATTCATTAATCAAATCAACAAGGATAAGCTGTCTAGAAGCAAACCCTAATAAAACTCTAGGAAAATAATTCTAAATAAGGCACTTTAGTAGAAACATATATCCTTAATCAAGGGCGATGTCAAAATAACTAGATCAAATAAAGAAACAAATTGATAAATTGATGGTGGTTGGAGAAATCTGTTCTGCATTAAATCATTCACTTTATTCTCATCTTATGAAATGTCGCCTTATACTCGAGTGATATTAGAATCATCGCACAAAACGTGGGGTCCTCAATTCATCTGCAACATAGACCGGAAACATCATAAGGCATTCAGTCTTTTAGGGATAGTTTGATCTCAAAACTCGTAAGCTTTTCCATTTTTAATTGAACAAAAAAATTTAGGCTTTAGAAACGACATCATCTTTGGCGAATCGAATATCTTTTCAGTGATACTTTTTGACATTGGTGGCTCTCCATGATTCTCTCTCCGAAGAAGAGGATAGCCTAAAGACCAAGATGGTCGGGTGATATGTACCTGACAAGGCTTCATCATTTCTCCATCGCTAAAGTCGATTCACTCGGTTGTCTGAATTCGATTGAACATCGTACACATTTATGCTGATGCAACCTCCTCCTGATTAGTTGCAAGTTCATCTTGAGATGCCAGAAAGCTTTTAGTGCTTGTGAAAAGCTGAACGACAAGCCTTTTGCTCCGATCGATCGGATGGAAACTCGCCACGATCACATTCGTTCAACACCTTAGCCTTTTGCGACGGAAAGATGCTTCTGTCTAATCCTGGTTTGTTTCTCCACTAGCGAGCCCTGAAGATCGGAATCTTAGGACTATGCTGGCATTTGTGCCGACGTTTTTAAGATTGTATCAGTTCCGAAACTTTTGTTTGTGTAGATTTGACATGAGTCTATCGATTTTGAGGTTTTTGATGATGTTAACTTTAGATGTGGTCACTCCTTATTGTACTTGTTTAATGGAACTATTTTTTATTGGTAATTTGTCATTGAGGTTGTAGTTTTACCTACCGACTTTAGTGATAATGGAAAATGATGTCTATTCCACCCTTTCTTCATAGCAATTGGACTGATTCTAACATGTATTTTTTTTTGTTAGAGAATTTCAAAAGCCATCCTAACTTTTATGCGCGAATCAAATAACCTCCATAGTTTTGAAAACCTACAAAAACCATAATTGCTTTTGCAATTTCATTCCTTGCATCCAACATCACTTATGATTTTAATCTAATCTACAGATTTGCAATTTCATTTCTTGTCATCGTTTTCCAAGTTTACCCCTCTGCTCGCCATTCGAAAACTATCTACCAAGATAATCCACCTATCCTAAACCCGAACCAACCCAACCCAACGCGTACAACTTAGCCCTTCTCCTCCTTGTGCCGCCCACGATTGTCATGTCACGTCACCGAGCCCCTGCCCCGCCATCTCAACCGTCTCCCTCTCTCCCGTCTCAAGCTCAAGTGTCGATTGCCACCCAAATTGTATTGTCCAGAAGTAACATATTGTTTGCTTTCACAATACTTAATACTTCGTAAAACTGGAATAGGAAGAGGTGCAAGCACATATGTTTTTCTTAACTATCGTGATCTACGACACCTGAGCGAGGACTACATAGTGGCACTAAGGTTCTTTGTTATAGGTAGGTTCCCATCATAAGTGCACTTCAGGACATCTGGCTTCCTGACTAGCCGAGGCCCGACTGGAATCTTGTTCTTCGGACGAATATCCTGCAATAAATAGACTTTCTTAGACGGTATGCTATCTGGACTTTCTGAAAGTGATCCAGATGTGTTTACCGATTGATAGGCAAGAAAAAACTCTAAGGAAGATAGACTTTTCCAATGGTGGTATTAGTTATGGTTGACTAAAGCGAAAAGAAGAACAGGGAAATCTAATGTACTTTGATGGATAAAAAGGTAGTGGAAGATGGAAAAGAACACACATCCAGCCATCAAAGTTATTTGGTAGTTTAACGATCTAATATGTACCAGTGGAGTAGCATGTTTCATCTAGCTTCTATTTGTTGCGTCATTCGCCACTTTATGAGCAAACTATCCGTAGATTCTAGCTGAATGAGGTCTTTTATCAGAATGTGCTGAGTTGATCATTAAAATGAGGAGGAGCTTAGTTTCTGACAGAAGTACCTGATCAAAGATGGAAGTGGGGATTGCAAGTGTTGCTACAGCATTAGGGGAATCCACAATTCCAGATATCCTTCCTTCACATGGGCAGCAGGATACTAGAAGATACATCTGCCAGGACATGTGATTCTGTTAGTCATGCTAGAGAGACTACATAAGATTGCTTAAATTTGAGGAATGGGTTTCAGTTGGTAGTCCTTTTTTTTTTTCACATTCTGTATTTATCCGATTCACCATGCATCACATGATCACAGCCGTTGAATGATGTGGAACCCAAGAGGGAGCCACCGCAAAATTTAACCGTGACTCAGGCGACGATTTTCTGCATGTGTTAAGAAGTGATTTAGGTTTCTATGAGAGATGTGCAAACCTGCTCCTTGGAGTACCCGAATTTGGAGAGGTAGTCAATGGCATTTAGTACTGCTCGCTTGTACGCGACGGTGGCATCAAGGAAATGCTGCCTCCCGCTCTCATCAACGCTGATCCCCTCAAACACCAGCCATTCTGAAAATCTCGGCTCCACTGGTCCTATCTCGAAGATTGGGTTCACATGCAGGGGAGTTGGCCCCATTGGTGTCAGGTACTCTTTCATCCCTCCTCTGATGATTTCGCACCTAATTGACGATGAAGCCAAGAATTCCGTTTAGCACCCAAAAAGTAAGGAAGACTTAACATTAATATGTTGCATGATGAACGAGAGTAAATTTTGAAAGAAAAAGGTCAGTCGAAATAGTGAAATGAAATCCCATAGGTTATGGATGCTCTATAAATCCTGAGCCCGCAGATATCAGTCCTTGCCATGAGCATTGTGATCGGATCTTGAGCATTCAATACTGAAGCTATAAGAATTTGTGCTTGCCAATGTCTCAAATTCCATGTGACTAACACAAATTTCTTCAGAAGTAAGTGGAGTTTCAACTGTTTTAACTGTAACAGAGTACTTTGTTATTTTTCAGTTAGTTTATGAATTTTGTTTCTTCACCATTGCTGGGGAAGCTATTTTGCGCTTTTAATCAATAATCACCGCTTCTATCGAACTATAATGTAATGTCATGCGAAGAGATGAGAAATGGACTGTACTTGAGCTCCAAAAAGCCGCTCATCTCGATTGCCCCGCAGAAGGAGATTTCACCATCACCCTGAGAGAAGTGCATATCGCCAGTGCTGAGGTTTGCTCCTTCCACAAAAACTGGGAGATATATCTTTGAACCCCTTCCTAGATTTTTGATGTCGCAGTTTCCCCCATTCTCTCTTCCCGGAGTTGTTCTTGCAGCTTCCTTTGCAATCCTTTCCCATTCAGGAGTGCCTTGTTTAATCTAAAGGATGGTTCATGTCAGGACCGGTCTTCAGTGTAAGCAGTTGGTAAATGACCATTTTGCGGATTAGATTATCATATGCATGCTTTAATATGAATGGCTTTCTATTGCTTGCTTCGATTGCTACGAGTAAGTTAATTGTACTGTACCTTGCCGAGGACGGAGCCTTTGGTTGATGGTAAGCTTGCTAGTGGCCTTGAATGCAAAACCTCACATAGCTTGAACGTCTGCAGTCCATTTTCTTGAACCTCTCTTTCCCTGTCGTTCCATATGTTCAGGAGTTCCTTAGATGGTGCAGTTCCAATTAATCCAGGGTGAGTCAAACCTGGAAATCTCACACCTAAGATTCATGTAGAAAATTGTCATTCCCCAGGCAAACCAATACAGTAATTTCATCATGTTACTATGCATCAGGCATTAAGTTTGAAAGAGACAAAGCATGTAGAATTAGGATATATACCCGGTATATGCGGTGAGTACGCATAGATTCCTTCGAAATACCATATAGCTTTGGTTGTACTTGGGAAATGATCTGTCAGAAACCCGCCTCCGTGTTCTCTGTCGAATGTTGCTGTGAAGCCCCATTCATCGCCCGGTAGAGGACCCAGGTTGCATATCTCGACAGCGAGAAGATCGCCCGGCTTTGCCGGAACTCCATCTGTGTCCAAAACTCTGATCGGTCCACTCATGTAATGACCCTGGATCAGAAGTAAAAAACCAGAATCAACAGCTCTACTGAGGTATTCAGGCTTAAAAGCTCCCTACACAGAGAGAGTCTCATAGCACAGTCTTTAGTCTGTCTTGATTTTGAGTTGTCTTTTTATTCCTTCACCTGATGCGTAACATCATTTTTTATGACCCTTCCAGTCTACCATCTCTCTCCTAAAGAGCTCGCCACTCGTAACCACTGCAGCCGCGGATATTTCAGGGTGCCAGTGATTGTTACTACTAATCTTGGTGTTGGAGGAGCCATCCAGGGGTGCGGATGAAAAGTTGCAGAGAGCTTACAATTTGAGAAGCGATGATTGGGGAGTTTATGAAACCAAATGAAAATTTGTGATTCATCGGGACAGAGGAGGTTCGACTTCTCTCGGATTGGTGGAAATCGTAAATTCAACTAAGTGAAAATAAGCGAGAAACGTGACCAGGAAAATCAATGGCAAATTGGAGAACTCACGATGGACAGGTCGGTATGCTTGATGTCCTCGACGGAGTACTCTTGCGTGACCGCACCGCCGCTCCAGTCCATCATCTCCACCCGGAAGAACTCACTGGTCCGTACCTCCGCGACCGGCGGGATCTCCGGGTGCCACCGGGTGTGAAGGGGAAGCGCCTGCTCGTGGGGCTGCTTCTTCACATCTACTGGGATGACCAGCCTCGGACCATGTTGAGCCATTTCAAGTTTTCTTTCAACCTACGAATCGATGAGTCCACTTGGGAAGCCAAGATATTTGGATAGGTAGGTGTATCTTGGTAACCTAGGAGATGGCGCAAAGACTCAGAACAATCAAGAGCTTTAGTAACAACAAATTCAAAGGAAGTTGAGGAAACATGTAAGCCAGAGGACAAAGATAAGGAAGATATAAGTGAAATAGCCGCGATCCAACTACTTGAGTAGAGGAACCATTAGCCAAAATAACTTGAGATGAGGACTAGCATTATTGGGGGAGAAGAATGGTTCTTGCTTACTTGTCATATGGCTAGAAGCTCCCAAATCAATGATCCAGGAGGTGCTAGGAGACAAAGTAGAGAAAAATGCCATGCTACCTGTACGTGTAAGAGTGGCGTTGGATGAGAAGTTAAAAGCCTCTCGTTGTTGAACACGCTTGATACATTGTGTAGACAGATCATCCTGTGCCACAAATTCAGAATCACTATCCCCAATTGAGAAAAATGGAATTGTATCGCCATAAGACACATTTCCAGCACTCCCTTTAGACATTGCAGCATTACAGTAACCAATCGTTGAGAAATACATTTTATTGAAAATTTTTATTATAAGATATAGGTTCTGTGGCGATTCCAGATAGGAAATATCATCGGTGTACAAGGGAATTGATATTTTTACTTCAAGTGGAACTGAATGTACACAAATTGTGCTGGAATTTAATTGACGACAAAACTCGAGAACGTAAAGATATAATGGTGGAATTTAATCAATGACGAGGCATTATAGTTAAGAAACACGTCAGAGTTTAATCAATGACGTGAATCAGTAAACTATAACTACAATGCATAAATCGAAAGATAACAAAAAGACAAAATGTTTTTTTATAGTGTTTACATCATAATTGCCTATAATAAGTTCTTCAGCAATTTTACCCTTGCCTTTACATTTCCAGAGTTTTCATTCCAATGTTTACTTCGCCACGACTTCTTATCTTAAGATGAATAACTTCCTCATTGTATCCATATGGATATTGATGACTTCGTCCTAGTTGATTGTTGTTTGCTGTTGATACTCTTCAAGTTGTCAACATTTATCTAAAAATGCTTAAATATCTCAAGATATTGCTATTCATCAAGTTACAACCGTTATTTTTTGCTGATGATTTTTTCTTTTCACCAAACTCTACTCTCATTGGCTAAGTCTTTTACTTGTCCATAATAATAAAAATTGTGTCATTTTTTTGCGAGTGAAGCATCTGATCATGTGGCTTCTTCTTCAGGTCAATTGGGATAACCACCCTTGGACCATGTCGACCCATTTTTTCTTGTGAAATAAGTCCACCAGGGAAGCTATAAGCTTATGGAAGTATCCAACCATCGATTATATACATGAAGTAGGGTAATGGAATAATGATGATTGCTGGGTAAATTGTAGCCATCCGGGTGATTAAACAAGCCAATATTTGGACTGGCAGCTTTATTATATTTGCAGATTCTGAAGCGGTTGTCTCATTGGAGGTTGATCTTTTCTCAATTGAGGTTTCTATTGGCTATCCTTCTTTTTCGATGTTGTCCGTCGGTTCTCTGTACTCTTGTGCATCGGATGTTTACATGTGAACGTGATGTGCGAAAAAAAGAAGAAAAAAGCATTTATAGGTGGGAGTACTCAAAATCTTGATATGATATTAATCGAGATGCTTATTAGATTAATTATATGATGGATTGATTGTGTCACATTGATGTCGCTAATGCGTAACACCTTCTTCAACCCAGATGGTCCCCAAGGAAAAGTCGCCACAGGACTAAAAATGGACCCTCACTTCGTCATTATTCAAAAGAATTGACATTCAAAGCATCTCGATTGTGTCGTATTAGTAGATTTACGGGGCACTCCAGGCATCCCAACAAGAAGAAGAGTTGTCTGAACTTGGGATGCCTCTCGGAATGATCCACTCGGAATCAGATTGAGAAAAAGAAGGAAGAGAAGAGGTTCCTGAATCCGGAATGACTTGCTATTGATCTTAACTCTCCCTTTCTCTCATCATATGTAAGTCTCATTCTAGTGATAGAAGCTACAAACCCTGGAAAACATAGATTCAATTAGATAAGAAATAAGAGAGGGACTTGACGGGGAAAAATTAGTAGCGAATTGAGGAACTCACGATGGACAGGCAGGTCGGCATACTTGATGTCCTCAGCGGGATCCTCCCGCATGATCTCGCTGCCGCCGCTGTCGTCCACCGTTTGCACCCGGAAGACCTCCTGGTCCGTACCTCCGCAACCGGCGGGATCTCTGGGTGCCACCGGCTGTGAAGGGGAAGCGCCTGCTCGTGGGGCTTCTTCTTCACACCTACTGGGGTGACCAGCATCAGACCATGTTGAACCATTTCTAATTTTCTTACAACCTAGGAGTTAATGAGTCCACTCAGGAAGCCAAGGTACATGAAGGTGTGAGGGGAAAATTACCAAAAATCTATCAGGATTATACCAATTTGGTATATCCGGCCAATTTTAAGTGGAATTACGTTGATGTGGACATTTTTTTAATCATAGATTGAACTTCTTTTAAATTTTTCTTTTTTTTTTTCTTTTCATTTTTTGCTGGCCATGGCAAAAAGAAAAGAAAAATGTAAAAAAAATCCATAATATTATTTATAAAAGTCCATCAGCGTCATTCGGCCAAAATTAGTTAAATGGAATAAATTGAGATAGATGTAAAAGATTTAATATTGAATTGGCTAACAAAAAATATATTTAGGACTAAATTGACATAATTATAATAAATTGATGATGATTTTGATAATTTTTCTGAAGTAACGGTGTTTCTTAATAACCTAAGAGATGGCACAAAACTCAAAAAGAGTGCTTTGGATATGCAATCTCTGGTGGAAGACTTCAGGGCCATTATTGACACCTCCAATGGTTTGATTTTTCTTTCCCCACCGGTGGATGGACCCGCTCTAATACTGATGGAGCTCTGTCCACCATGCTTTTCGGATTGCCCTGGGAAAATAACGTTGAGTGGTCGCTCTTCTTCGATTGAATGTCCACGATCTTCTACCCTCTTCTGATTAGACAAGACCTACTATGACTTGATGAGATCAAACGGGTGGTCAGCTGGCTCTAATATCTGGAATACGGCGAAGGCGGCGAGGCGACGACAATGATAATAGCTACAACGATGAGCTAAGCGTTTTCTTTTCGTTTCTTTCTAATCTTTCCTAAACTCATTTTGTGCATGTATTGGTACTTGATCAGCCAGCACCATGTGATACAAAGGATCATGGGGAAGAGTGGGCCTTAGCTCTGACCCCAATTGATGCGCGTGGCAAAGAGAGGCTTAGGATCATGGAAAGGGGAGGAAAATCAGATAGAGAGAAAGGGAAAAAGAACATAGTGAAATCTGGAGAAGCAAGAGAGAAAAATTCGGATGAGTGATGCCCGGGCCTAGGATGGCAAGGGCCGCCCTCGCCTTGTGGCACTGAGTTAGAGCAACTCTCGCACAAGGCCAACAAGGGCAACCCTTGCTCTCGCTAGCCTAGGCCTGCACATCCTTGCTTGAAGTTGGCGACCTCCACTAGCCATCGATGAGGTATGGCAGAGGGCAAAAGGGAAAATAAGAAAAAAAAAAAAAAAAAAGGAAAAGAAAAGTATAGGAAAAAAAAAAAGTAATGAAAGAAAAGAGAGAAAAAAAGGAAAAATAAATATATAATTAAAAATTTGAAAAATATTAAAATGTTATTAAAAAATATCAATGTCAATGCTTGCCAGCCGCCCTACATGTGCAAGTGGGGTAAATTTGGTTAGATGATTTAATTGGCAAATAGTGAAAATGTTTAAGATTTAATTGACAAAATTAAAAACTTTAGGACTAAAATGATAAAAATGTAATAAGTTTATGACTTTTTTGGATAATTTTATCGTTTAGTGAAGTGAATCAACATCATTTCAGTGATGCTTTCTGCAGCATGGCTCCCTGACGATTCTCTCTAGAGAAAAGGATAGCCAAAAGCCAAGATGCTCGGTGATCCGTACTCTATGAGACCTTCATCATCTCTTGGTTGCTAAAGTCGATTCGCTTGGTTGTCTATATTTCATTCGACATTGTACACACACAGGCTGATGCAACCGCCCCATCCTCAATAATTGCAAAGGTTATGCCGAGATGCCAAAAGCTTTAGTGCTTTTCGGAAAAAAAACTAAGTGACAACCCTTTTGCTTGGCCAATCGGACGAAACTCGTCGCGATCAACATTCGTTTGCAAACCTTAGCCCTTTCGCCACGGAAAGCAGCTTCTGTCTAATCCCAGATTTGCTCCCGCTAGATGGCCCCGCAGATCGGAATCTTAGGATCATGCCGGCCATTGTGCTGACGTTCTGAATGTTGTACTTGCTTTGAGAATTTGGTCCTGGTGAGTTTTCGTGTCATTTTGCTGTAATTGGAACTAGAAAGTCGGAAGTGATCGTGCGCCGTTGTCTTGTCAGGGCCAGGGGTGGAGGAGGGTACCTGTGATGCTTCCAGGCCCAAATGGTTGGGCCGGTTAGGAGGTCCTAGAGATCATGCTCCACGGCGTGGAAATGGATCAACTACCCCTTTAACCTTATTTTATTCGACGAAAAATTTGCACATGTTCATCATTTATTTCATTCGGATACACATTTAACAACATTTCTATATCGTCGTATGCCTGATCATGGCTTCGCTTGCCTATGCCTGTCAGACCTGAAGAACTAGTTGGATGGATCTAGCAGCAATTTTCTATTTAGATTCGGATTACCCATTAAGTCCCGCTCATATTAGATCGTTTTGGACAAACAATTAAATATCTATCTAAAATGATGAACGACCTAATTAATTATTTTAAGCTCAATACTTGTCTTGGTCCACCTAAACACTATTCACAACTCGAAAGCATTTCATATTACATTTTTTAAAAGTATAAGATTTAAATAAAAATTTAAGGGATCCAATTCAAAGAAAAAGGTCCTCACGCCAGCTCTAATTGACTAGTATACTTTCAAATTGAGAAACTGAAGTTGAACACTCATATCCCTCATCATCCACTCCAATGTCATATAAGAGCATAAAACTAGGGTTGCACCCAATCATTTATCTTCACTTCACTCTTGAGATTTGAGGTTTGATCTCCTTAGCTTTCAGTCTTTCAAAAGAAAACTTATTATTCAGATATTATTATGTAATCCCTGCCTATTTTAGCCCACACATGAATCATTGGTCCACTTCACTCTAGGATCTTTTGCGTTCCTATAGTTGCAATCTATCTGTCGAGATTTAGGATTTGAACCATAACCTCTCCTTACTTTTAAAGAAAAGCTAAGGTAGCAATCTACTCAACATTACTTTCATGTTCAACCCAATGCTTTAAAAGAAACTTTGCTTACTAGTACGGTCACATTTAGCCACTGCCTGGAGATAATGTTGAACTAACATTAAAAAATTGAAGCTTTCATCGTGATAGGATCCCCGCCGAAAGGTACCATCCTTCCTTGTCCATGGAGAGAGCGACTCCCAACAGTCGGGGAAAGTCAAATTCAGATGGGTCATCTTTCGGTTCCAGCCCGTGATGCAACCTCCGAAGATGACAACTTTCAATTTTTCCCTTCTTTTATTTATTTATTTATTTTCCCTTGTGGTATCTGCTCTCGTGTATCGTCGGCTACGAGACAGAGACATCCATAAAATTTATGAGATGCGCACCACTTTTTAAGCTCTCTTGTAGCCTATCCGAAATATGCTTCAAGAAATTGTTTTTTCAGAATCAGTGCGTGATGAGTTGAAGTCCAAGATGATAGGATTCATCATTATCTACATAATGGATGCGTAGAAAAGCAATTTTTGGAAGGTAAGGTTTCGATGTCCTTGTAAAGTAAGAAGATATTTTGTATGATAATCATAGACACGTGGTAACTTAATTAATCGGTTGTTTTCCGTCAATCGTGCAATTGAGCCCAAAGATATATGAGTACGTTGTAAGAAAATTATCTAAAATGTCCTAAGCCATTATATGATGACCAATTCTATCATAAATCTTTTAATTGTGCCAATTCAGTTTTAGATCTTTTGACGATTTGTCAATTTGGTATTAAACATTTCAATTGTGACAATTTAGTCCTAGTCATTTTGATCATTCATTAATTTAGTTATAAATTTATTGATGGTTTATCAATTTAGTCATTTTGATCAATTTTGTTGAAAATCACTGACATATAGTGATTTACTTAATGCTAATCGTCCTACGTGATGTTATCCTTCACCGATTGTAGCTGGGTCTCATCAATGGCCGGCAACCCCTGTTAACCTCAAGCAGGGGCCGCCCTCGGCCTGGCTCGGGCGAGGGATGCCCCACGCCTGGATCGGCAAGGGGGTAATGAAGATCATCATGACCAATTTAAAGTAGAAATTGAAGGAACATGTGGGGTAGTGAGATCTGACGAGGGGGATAAATCTCTCTTTCCTATTGTTTACTCCTGGAAGCTTGTTGAGAAACTCCATGGGCAGTTGTCGGGAGGGGGGGATAAGGACGCCACGTCCGCCGTGACTTTGACGTCTCGCCTCGTCTCCTTCCTCTCGTCACGCGCCGCTCCGTTTCGTCTCACCATGAAGAGTCACTCGAGACACAGGGATCCATCGAGTTTCAATGCCCCAAATCATGAGTCCCTCGACTGTTTGCGACGACATCTTGATCGGAGCCCGATCAAGACACCGGACGATGAAGATGTATCCCCAGGGGTGTCGGCAAATCGCGCCAAAACATGTCAGATAAAATTTAGGTCTCTAACTCGAATACGGCACGTCTATTAATCACGTCGAAATTAATGAACTATGATATGATGTATTAATCAAATGGATTACACGCCTGGTTGCACTTAATATGTTTTAAATGTGGACTTTAATACATAAATTTGTAAACAATGTGTTTAGAAGTGTAAAAATGTGTCTAAATGTACTACGCTAAAAATGATAACACATTAATTTGTATGATTTAGGATTAATACCATGAAAAACCTTAAATTGATATACTTATGATAAACTTTCCCTCTATTAGTTTCTGTTAATTTTTACTATCAAATTATTAAGTTTGATGACATTGGACAGTTAATAGGTCTATTGATTTGAGGTTTTACCTTTCGTTTGTCATGTGTGTATCGGTTTTGTGATTTTTCGTGATATTGATCTAATTTAGTGGAAACTAGCGGATGATATATTTATCACATGTGTATTGATTTTGAGTTTTTAGTGATAAAAAATTAGTTTAGAATAAATTTATTATGAGTGTATTGGTTTATGGTAAATTTGTTACAAATGTATTAAATTGAGATTTTTTGTAGTATTAACTCCATAATTTAACTTATTTAAATGTATTATCAACAGTTTTAAAAGAGTCAGATCCCAATAGAATGCGTTTTTCATGTGTCATATAAAATCTCCGTGTTCTGTCGTTAACATGGACCATTTGGGACGCATCAACCACCCATATATTTAGGAGTACGTTTTACAGGACAATCGACATTAATTCAGCTTAAATATAGTCAGGTACGAAACCGATTTTCTTATAGATTTTTCCCGTGACATAAAGTTTCCAACATGTCATTGATTGAGCTACCTATAGATTCGTGCCCCCATGTGATCCCAAGAGTTGAAAATCGATCCTCGTGTTAAATGTGTGAGCGAAGAAGCTGTGCTTTTCCTTCGTGGTCCTCCGTTGCCAGAGCAGCTCATGAGAGATCCCGTCGCAAGTCTACGTAGTGTATGGTTTCGCCTTTATGTTCAAATGCATGCAAGCATGCATGCACATGGATATGTAGTAGAAAGCCTTGGGGGTCCTTCTACAGGGCTTTGCGTTGGCGATTCTAGGTCGTACCTTGAACCAAGCGAAGAAAACGAATCGTGAAGGTTAGTTTCTCGACGGATTTGAGGTGGTGAACAGAGAAAAACAAATTGCACTGCTGTAATTCTTAGGCCTTTTCCAGATTTCACCACCGGAGTCATTGCATTAATGTTCAGATAGTTGCGACGGCGCCAAGGAATGAGAATTGGGCTCATGGGTTAGTACAACGCGGGACTAATGTTGGGTTGCAAGACAGAAATCTCCAAGCGCAAGAGCATAGTGGAAATGCTGGGAAAAAAAGAAGTAAATAAGTTAATGGGAACGGATGTAAAGTGCGTATAACAGTCACAATGTTTGGCATGGTCCGGTAACTATTTGCTACGTTTGAAATGTACTGGTAGAACTGTTTCTCTGTGTCTCACCCACCACCATGACTACCTGTTAGGAGCGTGCAGCAAGGACCGCTACCTGGGGAGGTCAGCAAAGGGGCCTATGTTTGAGCCTGTCAACCTATATAATTGAACTCACATTCAACCAAAAAATAATAATAATAATAAAATTGAGTCAATTATACATGTGAGTTGTGTGAAAGAAGTTCCCTATCGGATAATTAGTGTGGTGTGAAGATGGGTCCTATTGGATATATTAACAGGCTTGGACTTGTACTCCTCTAGGCAATCTCTATAGGAAAGGTATTAGGCTTATGCTACGTGCTTTTAACAGATAGTATTAGAGTTGATGGTTTATTGGTGCTCCACCCTCAATCTATATCGGTGTTTGATGCATATCTCAAAAAAGAAATCTCATGATCAACATTTATTTTAGGTGAAAATTGATATAACAGTTGTTCTGATGAGAAGAAACCATGCGCAATTGGTCTAATAATGTGAGTCTGGTGAGAAGAAATGAGAGATAGAGAGATAGAGACCATGGGTGATGCAATCCCAAATTAGCAATTGATGATGGTTGCTGAAGTATTTGAATGCAGGTGGGTCTAACTAGATTTGTTGATGGGCTTAGACTTGAGCTCTCTCTTGGCATCTTTCAAGTGAAGGTATTAGATTTTTATTGCGTGCTTCTAATATTATATGTCAATTATAATATATTAATTACTCTACACCATATCATTATCTGATGTGAGACCCTTCTAACATAACTCATATATGTATCTCAACAATCTCATACAATAAGTTGAGAGTGTGCAGCAAAAATTTTGTACTTTTCATGAGGAGATTGCTAAGGGGAGTCTAAGTCTCGTCAGTTATCCGATGTGGGGTTTTTCTCACCCAATTAATACATGCATCTCAATACTTCCAACGACTTTTTCATGTTTTCCATCTGCCTTTCACATTCGCCAACCAGCTTTCCAACATTACTGGCCATGGTCACCCCCACCCCCCCCCCCCCCCCCCCCCCCATCTAGAGATTCTAGGGCCATGGCCAAACTTCTTATCCTTTCTCTCTTCTTGTTGGTGCCACCGGAATTGACGTTGGTCATTCTCGCATATGCCGAACATCTTGCTGGCCAAGCTCGTGCGAGCCACAACCTAACTCTATGTAATGTGCGGTAATTATGAAGTCGATATTCTTTTTTATAGCCGACACCTCACAAAGCCAATGTTTATCTCCATAGGCCAATGCCGATTTCGGTCATGACAATGAATACGCCCCCGCAATATAAGGGCATCCATGGAAGACTCCAACCTTCGATCGTGATGAAAGGCGTCATTATCGAGAAAACGATTGCCGTGAGTGCTTCTGCAAGTTGGTCAGTAGTTGAAACATGAGAAACTCGAAGCGATCTTTTCGATGGATGATCTCGAACGAAGTGGAAGTCAATTTTTCCAAGGCGAGAATGGAACACTAGATTCGCACTTAGTCGTGTGGCGCCGACATTCGCGCAAAGATATTTGGCGATTGGATTGAACTTACTCCTAATTCTTGCGATAGGGATTGAACACAAGCAACCTCGCATACTGGTGAGTACGACAGGATGTTCAAACTTCGTGGAGGACCGAGCAGCGATTCTCGTTTCTTGGAATCAAACGAGATGAAGTTCGAGGTCGGATACACAAGATAGGCAGAAGAGTGGAGCTGCGATCGACATGATTACTCCCCAATCTGTGTCTAGGAAAGCATTTAGTGCTCCGTTGGCCAGCAAGAACGAGACCATAATCTTAAAATAGTCTTCCTCAAATAGACAGCTTTCTAAGGATGTGATGTACACATGCGCGCACATAAGTGCAACAGATCTGCAAATTCCAAGCCAATTTAGAGTACCTTCAAGGATTTTTTGCCTTCGAGCTTCTTGGCCCAAAGTGAACTCTCAACTCTACCTGCCATCCATGAACGGTCCTCGATAGCTACCTTCTTTGTCAGGAAGCATTCAAGTAAAGAGAAAAATCAATGTAGTTTGAATCACTTGGGAAACAAGTAGTTTAAATTCTATTGCATTCACTATCGATTCGTGAGGGCTTGAGCCAAGAATCAAATTTTTCATTACGATAAGAATGGATTTTAGGGTGCACTCTTAGCATGCGACTGATTCTCATTCAGTGTGATAGTCATCTTAATATGCATTGAGTGACTACTATAGAGCAAAAATCCTTACTCTTGTGGGATGGAGGGGAGAGTTAAGAGAATGATTAAGAACAGTTGGTCAAACTCGGATAATTGAAAGCCCCTTTTGGCATTTTAGACGTGAATTTCCCGTCTACTTAATTAGGAGCCTTGATCTTATCTTTACAATTGAAGTGTGTGAGTTATGTGTAGGTTGTGAAACCCTTTTAGTTCACTCATGATCCCCACCCTAGTTCTTGAGAAGGTGGGAAATGACATTCCTCACCTCTTCCTTCTCAAGTGGGAAGGATAGCCATTACGGCAACTCCTAGTAGTTTCTTTGTCTACTTTAAAGAGCTCATTTCTTTCCAAACTCAAATGTGTGATGCATTGAGTTTTTAGGGATACTAGAGATATTGTTCGATATGTTGGGGATATCATTTGATAGTTTGCTAACTTTTAGGATCCACATAAATCTTGGATGATCTCATGAATCTTTTAAGATCATTAATCATGCATTTAGCCCATTTAGACTCTAGGTTCACCTTAGTGCTCACGTCCATATATTTTCACGGTTTAATGAATCTCGACGTTCTTTCTCCATTAATGTTATCTACCATTTGTTAGATCAAACAATTTGGTCACTCCTAGTAGGTTGAACCTTTTTCCTGATCTTGTACTTGATGTGGTGGTATCCAAAATCCTGTATTGATGTGGTTATATCCCTGTGCCGTTGTTCCATACAAGGCTTGGTGTCGCGGTCCTAGCCGGTGGCCTTGGACCAACTCTACAAAGTGTATTGCCATAGTTCACTTTAGTAGGATACTAGCCTATTCACAAGTGCACAACTCCCCAAGAGTTGTGGGTGGATGCACGATTTAGTTATAATCATTTATTAGGAACATTTCTTAGTAGGGAGGTTGAATAATTATACCTGTTAGAATATTATATAAGAAATCACAAATTCATCTAATAGTTTGAGGTTTAAAAACAATTGGCAGTAACCTACAAAATGTCACATGGTATTGAGGAGATTCTGAGTTTAAATCTTTCCAGGTCCCTATTTACCTTCCAATTAATATTTAATAATAAATCATGCATTTATCTAATAGTTTTAGTTTTTAGAATAATTGACGGTGATTCTACAAAATCTCACAATTCCCTTAAAGAGTCGGAAGAGTCTTATGGACATTCTTGAAAGTCTCTGGAGAACATTGAAAATAACTAGTTTTGGGAAATATGGAACTACTTCTATATCCAGAGATCTAAAATATATACAAGAGAAACAATGACAATTGGTTTTGATTGTCATGACTCAAGCACAGTCTCAATTGCAAGGTATATCGTCTAGTGCTCTACCGAACCGGCCACGGACGACATATTCTAGACAAGATTGGTCCGAGCACCTCAAAGACGTCAAGCACATGACACCCAAGCTTACATGCGATGGGAAGTGTAAAACTGACAATATTTACTCAAAAATTGTCTTGCCTCAGGCTCCAGCTCCGCCTTCAGCTCCACGAGCTTCCAAATGGTGTTATAGTCTTGTTATAGATCTGGTCGTGTTTTCTCAATGTAAGCAGATAGTTGCCATTTCAAGATTTTATGCCTACCATTGAATTTTTTCTTTCCTTTCGAAATCCAATATGAGATCCATATTTAGTTTGAGGGGATATTAGAGATACTATTTGAACGTGGTGTGGCCTTTTTTGTGGTTTCGTTAAAAAAAAAATCTATTTCTCCTATTGGTTATGAGAATTCAAAGATTTTGGTAATATTTAGTCACTAATTTTAACTTGACAATCCACTTAGAGTTTCACTTTATTTGATAAATATCTTGCAACCTCATAATCTATTTTGATTAATAGGTTTTTGTTCAACAAATCTTTTTCCACTTTCAATGAGACATAAAGCTATTCAAAAGATCCAAACAAAAATCCTTTATCCTATATAGTGCTTCCATCTCTGTGTCAATGAATCTGAACCATTGAAGAAAACCTCATTCCTATAAATCAATGTCGAGATTTTTTGAAATATCAAGAGGAGTGCCATGCATGATAGGTGACTCACATGTATGAAATTTTCATTTTTTATGGTATAGCAATAAACTTTTTCACCAATAATTGCAAGCTAGGTCCAGAGATTGCTATAAGAAAATTTTGTTATGATGAATAGAAAACCCAATGAAGTGAAAAAACATTAATATGGTTGATTGATTTCTTGTTTTTGTTCAATTCAACTCGTTTGTCTTTCATGATACATACATAATTACGTTATAATCGTGTCTTGAAATATTGTAAAATCACATCCAATACTCATTTTGAAACTACAGTACCTCAAAATTCGGCGAGACAACTATCAAACTATTGGAAGCCATTGCATATGTAAGGATCCCATAACTTTGAGAAATTAGTCAAACATTTTGTGAAAACTGCAACGCTTCTTTCCACCAGTGTAACTAGCCTTAAAAAACTCTTGAAACAATGCAATCAGAGAGCACATTGGAAATGTCACCTAAATGGCACCGTGCGTACTCAAGCCAATCTCCAATACTCTAGTCTTAATTTGACTCTAATCTTTTGTGATTACAAACCCAATGGTCTTGACTTCCTTTCTAAGCCTATATAAACTAATACATTTCATTCATTTAAAATTACCATTGAGCTCTCCCTTGATCTATGCACTAGATCCCCAACGATTGGTCAATTGCAAGATTATTAAATTAAATTAAATTAAATTAAATTTATCTCTCTCTCTCTCTCCCCCCCCCTCCCCCCCCCAAACCCCCCACTTGGAATTCTCTATGCCCCACCATGGGGATTCGAATATATGCCATTGATGTCCATGCCCTCATGGCACACCACCATCACCCACCACACAAAAACCTAACCTTTTCTTTTGTGCAAAAATACAAAAAAATTCCCATCAAAGTATCTCATGACGCCAATGAACAGGTCGGCAAATTTGAATAGAAGAAAGGCACAATGCAATATAAAAAGAATAGATCAATCGAATGAAAGGGAAAGCCAATCAACATGCACTCAACTTTAAAAAGGGAGGGAATCCGACGGTGGAGGGACGACCAGCTGCGGAAACACGGAGCCGCTTACGCCCAAGACTTTGGAATCTAAACCCTCCCCCATATCGCCAGGAAAAGAAAAGAAAGAAAAGCCGGTGCCCACGCATCACCCACCCAAGCATCGCCTCCCCCACTAACCCGATTTCATGTTGATATTTTTCTTTTTCCAATTTCAACTTGAGGGGGAAAAATTGACTTTAGAGTTAAGCAATTCCGTAGTTATGGATCTCATGCCCTTTCGATTATACCAAAAAATTCCCTAATTAGAGAAAGAGACATGATAGCAAGAGATACCTTTGTATGTCCCTCATGGGAGAATATTACAGATTAGAGTTGTACCTTTTTTTTTTTCTTTTTTCATAAGTAGTTGTTTGAAAGAAAGTGGGCAAGGTCGAACTGAGTTTATTGGAGGAGAAATTTAATCAATGAAAGAGAGTTGATAGAGATTTATGGAGTTCAAAATACCAGGCAAAAGGGATTTGACTCTTCAATCTTGAGATTATGTTATAAATCACTTGGTTGTCTTGCTCCCCTATGATGTAATGGATTCCCTCTCCTCTTAACTCGATTATTGAATTATGTACATTCTCTAGAGAACACGACCATTGGCAAAGGCCCGCATATTTTTTTTTTCCTTTTTTTTGGCTTGGTATACAAAGTTCTATAAATCCTCTAGCAAACTCTCCTTCTTCGATTAGATTTCCCCTTCTAATAAACTTATTTTGGCCTCTGGCCTTCTCTTTGTATATAGCCACTTATAAAAAAAGGAAAAAGAAGAAAAAGTAAAGCTGTACTTTTAAACGTCATCAGTTGACAATATGTTTAACAACGAATAATTTTATGTGTAGATCACATGGGATGCAAGCCCCGGTTCAGAGAAGAGCAGGTTATTTCGGATTCAAGAAAAGCACATAGTAACCACTATCTCTTGAATATTTACAATCTCGATACAAAACCCATATTTTTTTAATGAAAAATAAAGAGAGTTGGCTAATAATTTCTTGGTTTCAACAATGATTGAAACCCAAGTAAAACGAGGGCGGTGTAATTCACTAATAATGTAAATATACTGTTTTTTTTTTTTTGTCGGTTGTAAATATACTAGTTTACTCAGTGAATTTATAGACCCCAAATCCAAATTACCACTTCAACAAGTTTCTTCCGAGTCCCGGCCGTCAGGTAGCTACGAGTGAACAACAACACCATGGATTAGATGGAGTTTTTAAATAAAGTATCTTATAAATAGGGCCGATCTTATCTTTCAAGACCAATGCTCCATTTTTTGAATAATTTAAGCCAAACATTTCCGAGATTCCTTCAAATTTAACCCAACCCTAGTTAAGCCAATCCCCCCTAGCACCTCCACCACCACCCCCCCAATCATCCCCTGCGTCTATATATCCCCTCTCTTGCACCCGCCAACCCAATTTTTCCTCTCTCTCTCTCTCTCTCTCTCTCTCTTCTACATCTATTCCCTAGGGTCAAAGCAATCCAAGACCTGCTTCAAACCCTCAAACTTTCATGTGAAGTGAAGAATCATCTTGAGGGGCCTATTAAAGAAGAGAGAAAGAAAAGAAAGAACAGCTTCGAGATCATCGTTGGTCTCTTCTTGAATCGAGGGAGATCGATAAGATAGAAATGAGCTGCAACGGTTGCAGGGTTCTGAGGAAGGGCTGCAGCGAGTCCTGCATCTTGCGGCCTTGCCTGCAGTGGATCGAGGCCCCCGAGGCCCAGGGCCACGCCACCGTCTTCGTCGCCAAGTTCTTCGGCCGCGCCGGCCTCATGTCCTTCATCTCCGCCGTCCCTGAGACGCAGAGGCCTGGTACGTGCGTGTGTCGGGTGATTTAGACATGAACGGTCGGGTCGGTGGTCGCGCAAGTCTTTTATTCTGAGACACGAGTGGATCCTCAGTTCTCTGACAGGTTGAGCTTTTTTCTTTTTTTCTCTCTCTTTTGCTGTACAGCGCTGTTCCAGTCGCTGCTGTTCGAAGCGTGCGGAAGAACGGTGAACCCAGTGAACGGGGCGGTGGGACTGCTGTGGACCGGCAACTGGCACGTCTGCCAGGCTGCGGTGGAGACCGTCCTGCGCGGCGGCTCGCTTCGGGCCATACCGGAGCTCCTCGACGGCGGCGGCGGCGGCGGCGACGGCGGGGGCGGCGGCGGCGGCTCCATCCCGGCGTCCGACGAGGCCTCGGAGGCCGGTGACACGTGCGCCGACGCATGGAAGCCCCGCGATCCGAATCCGGGATCCCGATTCTCCACTTCCAGGTCGAGGATCTCCCCGAAGCGCAAGAGGCTCGACGCCGCCGCCGACAACGCTAAGCTCCTACTCCAGCCGATGGATCTCGATCTCCGCCTCACGCCGACGGACTTCCAGGCCAAGACCAAGCCCGCAGTGAAGGCCGAGCACCAGACGCGGCGGCCGGGGACCCCGTCGATGACTTCGGAGGAGTCCGGCACCACGACGTGCTTCGAGAGCAACAATAATGTGGGAGAGCCGGAGACGAAGCTCCTCAACTTGTTCGCCTAACCGGACAGGAGCTTCGACGTCGTCCTCCTCCTTTCCTCTCTCCTTTTTCTCGGGTGCTTCTGACGAGCGCATACACGAGTTAGCTCTCGGAGTATTATTCCGCTAATTGATTCTCTTTGTTAAATTTTCTTCTTTGTTTTCTCCTTTTAAGTGGGAAAAATCCAAGCCGGCGTAGTTCTCCGGCAAAGTTTTGTAAGTCGCCGGCGAAACCCGATTTCTCTCTCTCGAGTCTTGAGCAGAAAGAGAAAAATGATAGTTTGTCGGTGCTCGCTTTCTTTGTCTTCTCCTTCTTCTGCTCCTCCTTCTCCTTTTGTTTTTCTTGATCATGACTGTGTGACTCCAATAAAAGCAATTGATTTAAGTCGATTCGTGCTTTTCTTGGATCTTTCCTTCCTTTCTTTGCCGGCCGATGGAGATGGAGGTATCATCATGAAGCTTTGGAAGTGGCGGAAGACGGTAAAAGTTGGTGGGGAGGATAAGGAATGTGAGGCTTGTGGAATCATCCATCATTATCACTAATTCAATCACAAGCTAAAACTGGTACCCTATAGGATCATCGCCTAACGGAGTTTGAATAGTACGAAAAATCAAATCCAAGCATTTGGGCATCAAGACCCAAAAGATTAGACGATCCTCTCTATTCAAGAATCCGAGCTTTCTAGATATCATTACGATTTAGGGTTCCAATCTCTTAGAATTTTCTTCTGTAATTAGGGTTAGCTAGAGCAATATCAGTTACTCTCAATCAGAGGGCGATGTCTAAAACGTTTAAAAGAATGCCTAGTCACAACAACAACGAACCAAAACCATGATCCAACTACCTTTTAGTTAGGTCGATCACAATTCATGAAGCCCGGTAGATATATAGTCCGAGAAAAATTATTATATAATAGACAACATCTGATCAAACGCTTCTGGCCAAACAAAGGAGGAACTCGTGAACCGGTACTCGATCGGCTTCCAGATTCACGGTTTCCAATTAACCCACTAAAGAAAAACCCCCAGATCGTAAACGAAATCGTCGGGTATGAAAGTTAAGGAGAACAAAACGGACAAGAGGAAAAGAACAATCTCAGGGGATGCTAATTAAATAAACACTTAACATATTAATTTATTAACATCGGTTGAATCAAATCCCTATTTGCCCATGCCCCCCAACCAGAAACTTCTACGTGATTTCTCTGAACACGGAGTGATGGGGGGCAAAGTCGCATTCCTTCTTCTGTTCTTTCGTTGTCACTGCGTTCTTTGGTTTCTGGAGTTACACGCAAGTTTCCGCATTCCATCATTCTTATTTTATGCAAAGGCGAAAGACGGTCGCGAGCTCTTCTCATCCGCCACGTAAACTAATGTTCAGATAATCAAAGCCGAACGTATCGACCAAAGAAACCCTTATCCGCTTATCCGCCCGCCACCGCCTCCAAGGGTTAGGAAGGGGGGGGGGTTAGTTGGATGGACAGATCGATGAATTCTTTGGAAAAATCGTTCAGGAGGCGTCTGCTTTGACCTTGTCTGTATATGCATACGTGGAGAAGAGTCATCCAACGCCCATGCGATTGGAGGAACGTGGGAGAATGCTTCCAAACAATTCGGGGCGGGGAGGGGTCAAAAGTTGAAAATGGAGGAAAACTTGTGGAAGAATGTGGGTCCAAATTCGAGCACACCTTTCTCACTGGACGCTTCCCCTCCTCGCAAAAGTCACGACGTCTATATCCGAAATGCCCTTCAAAAGAAAAAATCGAATTAGTTTGGAGATACACGAGATGAGATGAAGAAAGAACAAAAGTCGGGTCACTACTTGTCCTTTGTACTCTCTCTCTCTCTCTCTCTCTCTCTGCTTGTAGGGTAAGAGACGGCTTTTGGGGATTTGAGGGGGTGGAAAGAGGCGTGGAGGAAGGGAGAAGGTATTTTCCTATTTTTGTATTTTTCCCCCTTTTTTTTGGAGGATTTCTTTTTGCCGTGAAAATGGATGGGAAAAATCAACGTCGGGGGAAGACGAAGTGGGGCTGGGGTTCTCTTTAGCGTCTCCATCGGCCAATGGCGCGAGGAAACACCACCTCCACCTCCCCCTTATCACTTATCATCGTCGGTTTTGGCATTATGGGGGAAGTGTGGATTAGGCTTTCGAGAACTCGATCGATTTTTTTTGGCTTTTTCCCGCACTTGATTGTTGTAAATTTGGTAAAAAGAGGAATTACCAAAAAGATGGGAGAATATTTGGAAAATCAGCAATTTTTATCATTTTCATGAAGACGGTGATTATCTATTTTCTTCTTGAAGTTCATAACATTCGGAATTTGATGTTCTTCAACGTTGAAAGTTCTAGAATTTCAATCATCTAACAATTTTTCATCTATTATCAAGACTCACAATGTATATATTTCAAAATTCTAAAGAAAAGGAAGAGAGCGCCTTTTCTTAAGGTAAAATAAACATACCCTTAAACTTGGTACGAAAAGATCTCGATATGTCGTTTACATGAAACATGATTTTGCCTATTTATATTAGGCATAGGAAAAGAAATACATGAAAATTAGGTGGAGCCAAACAAAAGATGAACCAGATAAAAAATAAGAAAAGTCGAATTTAATGCGCCGATCCTGAGAAAATTTGGTGGAGCCAAACCAAAAATGAGAAAAAAAAAAAAAAGAAGAAAAAGAAAAGTGGGGGAAAGAGAAAAAAGGAACATTTTGCGTTTTCCACCATTTGAGGGAAAGACCCCGTCTATTCTCCCCTTATCTTGGGACAAGATGGGACCACGACATACGCCATCACCTCGCCAATTCCAGGTCGCAAGTTGCATCCCCCCCTCCCCTCTTTTTGTCCATCCTTTTATTTAATTATTATTATATATTTATCAATAATCTCTTTTCTTTTCCGGAGAACCCCACGAAAAAAAAGAAATTTTTTTTTTAAAGTGGGAAATAAAAGAGGAGAGAGAGAGAGAGAGACTTCGCACTAAAAATGGCTTTTTCCACAAGTTACGCAGAGGGATATAAAAAGAAAAGAAAAAGAGAAAATATCGCGGGGCGATGCGCTGCGCCTCGCCGCATTCGTGGGGGTGGGCCCCCCACGTTGGAGCGCTGTCAGCGCCACCTCAGCTTGCGCCCCACTTGTCGCTCGTTCGTTGTGGTCACTGCTCCTTGTCGGGCCCACCCCCCCTTCCTCCCAAAAACCAAGTGGCTCATTTTCATTTTCGTTTTCTCATTTTTTTTTTAAATTTTTTTTGTGGGGGGTGGGGGTGCCCACTAAATTATTTATATTGGTGATTGAGTCGACGGTGGTGCGATCTAGGGCAGGATTCTTGCCCGGGCTCCCACCGCTTCGTCCGGTCGCTTTCCGCTTCTAGACTTTAGGGGGGGCTCCTCCGATCGGATGCCTTAATGAATCAAATCTGGGGGTTGGGGGTACTATGCTTTTGTGTGGGGGAAATTTTGGTTGGGAGATGAAATGGTACTTCAATTCGTACCCTTTCTTTCTAACCCCTAATCTTTGGTCCCGGACCATACAAGGATTGTGAGATGATAAAGTCACTAGAGAGTGCTTTAAACCCCCTTACAATGACACGGAAAGCCACCGAGTCGCGGGCTTTTTATGGAATCGAAAGACGGGTTTGTTGTCAACGACAACTTATTATTGAGAGAATGAGCAAGTTGAACTCTGAGAATCTTTATCACTAGGGGTTGTCACGATAGCTACTCTTCTTACTTGCAAAGGAAAAATGAGAAGTTCAATTCTCTACCTTTTTGAAATATGACTAAGGTGGGGACGTATGAGAGGGGGTAGGGTTTTGCAATCAGTACATAGCATATATAATGGCTCATAAGATAAGTATAAGAAATGACCTGACCAAAAAAAAAAAAAAAAAAGAAGAAGAAAAAAACAACTTTGGGATTTTAACACTGTTGCCTACATTTAAGGGAGCCTGACTCGAGATCTTTTTGGCTCCAAAATCATGTTTGAATTGAGTTACATCGATTTGCTACAATCAATAGATAAATAAAATCACTTCCTTTTTTTTTTTTTCCTAATATGCTGAAAATGCAAGGTTGGGAGAGCAACACAGCTACGCTTCTAGACGACATCACTTGGGTCTCACACCCGTTATGAAACATGATTGATTCAAATCATAACTACTCAGCCTACTGGCGTGTATGTAAGCCTATTGTTACAACTCCGTCAACGAGCTGAAACTCTTGAAAAACCTCTTCTTATTTGATAATAAATGCTCGAGGTCTAATTAGGTTAGAGGTTTGCCTATCACATGGCTCGAACTTATGGTTTTTCATTTATCAAGGCATCAATTACTAAACAAAAGAGGGATAGGGGAAGTGGGGAGCATATTGAAGGTTCCTAGAGATTGCTCTTTCATATTTTACGCAGACAGAGACATGGAGAAGGAGGAAGGCAGGTGTGACGCGGAATTCACCACCGCCTCACTTTCACTGAACTTGGCCAACCACGACAGCTCCCAAACTTCCTGGTGCAGTCGCGCCCCTCTATTTTAATGCACCCACCATCCATAATTTAATGCCATTCCTACCTTATAATATACGCTACTTCCCCCCAAAAAATAAAAATAAAAAATAACAATGATTTGCTATTTTTTTTTTCTTATGATTAAAGAAGGGGAGAGAGCAAAAGCTGGGTCAGCGTCTACTTTGTGAAGCATTTTCCTTGGCTGTTCTCATTAGGGTTTTATTTTTATTTTTATTTTTTTTGTTTTGGTGCTGGGATTAGAAAACTAGCAAACTGGCCAGGTCGTTTTGGTGGAAATTAAACATTGGTTTGTTCTGGATAAGCATAGATGCGTAGGTTCCCTCTGCTAGTTGCTTTTGGATTAGATGAATATTCCGCCGAGTCTTTATTGGCTGTGTTGCGAGGAGGTTTCGGCTTTTTGGTTTGCCTCTTTCCATGGCCAATTTTGGGGAATCCAAGAGGGTCATGAAATTCCGAGTTATATAATTATTGCTGAGTCCAAGATATTGAAATTCTGAGTTATATAATTATTGCCGAGTCCAAGATATGACATGCATATGGATGTGATGTCGCGATATGAGTTGATAATGTCTTTGAAGCTAAAGAGACATCAAAATTGAATAAAAACATTGAGATTTAATACGTCATTGGAATTTCACCATGACAAATATACTTGCAATGCATTAATCTTGTGTCGGTCTCAGGTTCTTTTTTTCCTTTCCTTGTCTTAAAAATGTCAAATCTCGAGGTCAAATATAAGCAACATAGAAATATTTGCACTCTCTCTCTCACTTTTAGTTGGACTCTTTAATGGTTAGTCATAGTGTGGATTAGATGTCGGGTATGTATGCCATGAAACTTTATATTGTGATAAAGTGACGTGACTTAATTTTCTGTTCATACACCGAGTATCATCACTTTAATTGAATAGGGGATTGGGAACTTATCAATGTGGTTTGAAAGTTGAAATCTCTAACATGTGCACTATAATTGAGACATGCAAATCCACAACCAATTATTCCATGGTGGAGATCTAGCTCCATTATTTTCCTCTCATCTACATCTTCCGACCCCTAAAATAATTGACCGTCAAGACAACTTTAGACAGGAAGCCTTGGACCTACTATTTGAGATTTCCCCCAACGTCTATGATGGTTTGTCAATTTTAGAGAGAGAGAGAGAGAGAGAGAGATTGGTTGATTTATGAGGAGGGTTTGAGGTCATTGACCATTTATTTTGTGGTTGTTGATGTGGTACCCCACAAATTGATCCATGTCCTTTGAATACCATGGGCAGCCACTAAGTATCTAATTAAGAAGTTTTTGCAGTTACTGATGCAACGACTGTTTTCAAGTTTTCCATAATCTTTGTTTTGTGAAGTGAATTATTCTAAATTAAGTATAGTAAGCAAATGCCTTAGGATTAACTTGCTAACATGACCTCAGCGCGAAATGTTTCCTCCGACGTTTCATTGCACATGGGAAAATCAGGCGTCTGAAAACTTCAGTTGTCCATAGGAAAACTAGCTACCATTTTCCATAGCTGGGTCCCTTCGCAACATGACAAAGCTTACCAAGATTACAACCACCATCACTTGAAAAGCCCCTTGAATGCCTTAATGTAAGTGCAAGTATTCCTCTTGGATTCCTTCATCCAAAAAGTGGACGGACTCCGCACTTCCATTTCATTTTCCTAATCATATGCCAAATTTTCATGATATATGGTCAGTGACGCGTGGATTCGTAATAAAATCTTTTCATGATCTTTTAACATTAAAATGACATCTGAAATTCCGACGGAAAAGTAGATCGAATCAAGCGATTCGTAATATCGCACGAAACGAATAAAAGGAAAAAAAAAACACTCGTTTCGATTTCAAGCAAAGATCGGATCTCCAGGAGCCGATGAGGCCGACGAGTGGCAGGCGAGACTCGAAACCCGAAAGAGCCAAGAGGATTAATAAATTCCATTTCTCATGGGGCAAGTTGCGGGAGCAAGTGGGCAAACCCTGGGGTCTACCAGGAAGTGGATTTAGCTGACGTTGGGGTGAATTCAACTTCTTCCCTTTTTTTTTTTTTTTTTTTTTATTTTATGAATTTTGTACATCTCCTTGATTCCCATGTTGGCTTTAGAGATTCGGGGATTGCTGGAGAGAACCATTTGATTTGTTCATCATATTCAAATGGGCGATTCCTTTTGCTTTTTGGCCCTCGCGAACGGGTGTCTCAGCCTTGTTTTTGGGATGCAAAACCCTAGTTTAAAGGGGCACGACTTGGCTTTACAAAGAGACATCTGGCCTTTCGCGGAATTTAAAAGTCATTCATCTCTTTGTAAAATGCTGTGAGATATCTGATTTTCGAAATCACAAAAAGCCTTTCCTCAGGTCCAGGATTCCCAACATTCCAGATGCGTTGCTTTCATCTGATAAAGAGGGATTTCAACCCAATCAATTATTGCTGGGTCTACTTTACAGCTAGAGTACATGTCTACTATATAAGTGCATATGTTCATTTATATATATTACTATGACATGTACTTTGTTGTGCTTCAAGAAGATATATCAATTGAAGCATTTTTTAACCATTTAAAATGTTTCTTGATTTGTTTCCCGTTTTGAGGCTGAAATAGCTGGACCATGTTGATCGTCACTAATAGAGTCTCTCACTTTGCTTTTTATGAGACTAACACTAGATCCTTGTACATGATTCTGGAGAAGTGGACTAGAATCTCATTCGATCAATCGTCTGTTTAACTCCCGTCTTTTTCTTTTTCTCTTTTTCTATGCTTACTTACTTATAGCACGAGATTACCCAAAGGATATAGTTGTTTGATGTAAAACTATTTGCAAAAAAAATGTTTTCAAACTTTTCAACTATTTGGACTCTAGAAAATGAATGGTCAATAGAAAAAATTTCCTATCGGTTAAAATTGACAAGCTAAAACTTTGGAAAATGAATTTCCCTCTTGTTTGGAGAGGGAAATCATTTTACCCAAAGAGATACTACTATTGTTATGCCAATGAATGCATTACTAATAAGAGTGATAAGTTCCAAGGTAGGGTCAATTCCCAGTCTTGGAATCTGCCCACTTGGTCCTAGAACTAGATCAATTAGTTTGATCCGATTACATAGTTGGTCTTGGAAGAGGTGATTTCTTTGTTTTACTTTGTTTTTGGTTTCGTTTAGTCCCTACATATGGGAATTTCCTAACATTAAAAGAAAAAAAAATATTTTTTTTTCTCACGAACAGGTGTCTCCAAATGTCCAACCTTGTTTTTAGAATGCAAAACCCTCGTTCAAAGGAGCACGACTTGGCTTTACAAAGAGACATCTGGCCCTTTGCGGAATTTAAAAGTTGCTCCTCTTTGTAAAATACTGTGAAAAATCCCGTCCAGGTCTAGGATTCCTAGCATTCCAGATCATCCATGCACGCCCAAGATGTATTGCTTTCATTTGATCAGAGGGGTTTCAGCCCAATCAATTATTGCTGGGTCTATTTTACAGCTAGATTACATGTACTTTGTTTTGCTTCAAAAAGATATATCACTTGAAGAATTTTTTAAACATTTAAAATGTTTCTTGATGTGTTTCCTATCTTGATGCCGAAATAGCCGGACCATGTTTGATCAGCATTAAAGAGTCTTTCAATTTACCTTTTTTTTTTAGACTAACACAAGATCCTTGTATATGGTACGGGACCTAAGTCTCGTTCGATCAATTGTCGGTTTGACTCCCGTGCTATTTTTTTTTCTATGCTTACCCATGGTATGGGATTGCACTTTTTGTTTGATGTAAAACCACTTGCAGGAAAGTGTTGTCAGACTTTTAAGTATTTGGATGCCAGAAAATGAATCTGTCAATGGAAAGTGTTTTCTATAGATCAAAATTGGCAGGCTAAAACTTTGGAGAATGAATTCACCTCTAAGAGATGCTACAATTGGACTTTTTTCTTTCTTGTAGGTTCTTCATAAATTTTTCAAACGCCGGAAACGTACTTCCTTTTTCATTTTCATTCTCCCAACCAAACAAGGGAAAATCAATCGCTTCTCTTGAAAATAAATTTTGGGTAAAACCAGTTCCTTCAATATAAAGTTTTTTTCAATAAAACAAATGGGAGAAATTTCATGAAAAAAGTTTTCCAAGAAATCATTTTCTAGGAAAATATTTTTTTGTTGTTAGGATTCGCTCACAGACACAACAAAATAGAGAGTAAATCCAAAAGAAAAATTGAGACATAAGGTTTATTTTGGTTCGCCCTTAGACTAGGGGTACATCCAACAGAAAATTCCATTATCATTAACACATTGCACCTCTTTGTTACAATTTTTAATTACAAGAGAAGAAGATACACACACAATGGTTATTTATGCATTCAAGCTCAAACTTTAGTAAAATATGGGCTCAAAGTATAAAAGTCTTCTAGTGGTGCCCTTGCAACTCTTGTCGGAGTAGCTCCCGGACCTTCGTGCCTTCTTGTTGATAGGGAGTATTAACTACACCCCAATGTTAGAGAATTCATTTTTCTAACTTTAAGCATGCATATTTCTTTGATCATAAATGATTTTCCATTAATTGCTCATTTTTAGCTAATCAAAACACATGAAAGTCCGTAAAATTAATTTATAGAAAATTCTTTCACTCAGACAAACACATCCTAAGGGTGTATTTGCAAAATAATATATTCTTTCGTGTTTAAGTGTCCAACATTTTCAAAACATGGCATGGGAATGGGATGAGCCTAATCAAAACATGTAATGTTTCACCCACTAATAAAATATCTGGTTTCTCGATATACTTTATAAGGTCATGGAAATTTCCACACCACTTAATAAACTAGACCAATTACTGTGTAAACATGATTTCCTTGAGCCAGTTTTGGCAACCAGACTAAACTCAACTCGGCGAGCCATCCGCACGATATTAAGCAATCCGTATGGAACCATTTCCTCGTCGGCCTAGCCCCAACTCCTTGTGCCGAGTGAGATTGAACACGAGGCCTCACGTTTACCAAGACGCGGCGCAAGATCTTAATTGTTTTACCACTCGATTTATCGGGCAAGCTCGTTCGGACGCACCTCGTATTCCCGAGTTTGAAGGGCCGTGCCTTCCCCAGTTTAGTGCATATTTCGGACATCCGCATCGTGTCTGTTTCTTGCTTATTCTCTCCCAGATTCGCTTCCAACCTCGTCTTCAACGTTCGAGATCTGCCCTCCTCAAGGCCTGGATCTGCAGGGACCACTCAATAAATGAGGGGGCCAAGCAATGAAGAGGTTTTCCAGCCCAGCGTAGCTCATGAGCTTCCATTTCCGGATGCATGTGCTGATGGACCACGTCGGTACTTCCCTTTTTTGAGTATCAATAATGGTGGCAGCGACGCCCCCACCATCAATGCATTGTTGGGTCGAGAGTGGAATGGTCGATGGCGATCGATTCCTTTGTCGTCTGGTGAGCAAGCGGAGCCCCCTGCGATCTCGAGAGATCTGGTGGTGCAGTTTCATGGTATCCAAGGGTTTCGTGGTTCGGGTACAATGGCTGCCAGGTCATGAACAGGATAGGTGCTAACTTCGGTAGATAGAATGATAGTCTGGACAGAGTTTTATGTTCCCAAATTGTGATTACTAGCTTATAACATGTTTTTGAATACTTGTAGGGAAAACCACAATGGCCGACTTTAATTATCCCTGCACGCAAGATGATTGCTCAAAGTTATGTCATGAACCGAATGTGATATATATAGAAAATCATGTCAATGGGGTCAACGAGAGGATTTTTATGTCTGTTCAAGCCCAAAAGCAGCTGGGCTCGAATGCAACATCATGTGCAGATGATGTTTACGAGACCCGAGAACCGAGCTCACGCATGCTGCAGTCGACCAGAAAGAGGAAGAACCGAAAAAGTTAAATGCATGGCAGCTTTATGCTTAGCAATATATCTGCTTTGAACTCAAAAGGTTGCTCGATAGTCGGTGGAAGAATTAAAATCATCGTATTTGCACGTTCTCTAAGGTCAATATTTATAAGACGGACATGTAGGCTTCGCTACTGTTTCAAATGGACAAGCATTGAAATCGCCGAATTCGATAGAGCTTACTTAGCTATGAAGCAAAACGAAAGTGAAAACATAGAGAGAGGAGTCATCCTATGGCACAATAGGCACAATTGACTCTAAGATGCAAGTAGATCATCTGAAAAGGAGGGTCATCATCGAGAAAAATATAGAAGAAAAAAAAAGTAAAATAGTTAGAGAGAGAGAGGATGTGTTCAACATGAGAGAGAATGTGTTCAACATTGCCACCGATGGGACCAAGGCAAAAGCAAGATCAATCCTCTTTCAGACGAATTGCTCCGAGCTGACCTCGTTCGGAGCATGTCTATCTTGAACAGCCGAGGTGGGCCGACACGGTGGTGGGGAAGGGCACGGCGGATCCACGTGAAGAGGGCGCCGCCCCGGATCGGCGGAGCATGGGGAGGGGGCAGATTCTCCTGCGCCTGATATAGTTGACTTCGACCACCCCCCTTCCCACTTCCCCGCCCATCTCTTCCAGCCCACAGAATGTTCTCGCACGCCACGTGACTTTGTCCCACCACGGCACCGCGGTACGAGATGCAATGCATCGTGCGCGTAAACTCGTCCGTTCGGCTTGGTTGCCAAACATGCCCGCACGGCAGCCGCCCGGCCATCCGACCGATTACTGAAATCAGCGGTGGAGCTCGTTTCCCAATCTCTCGCGTCTCATTTTTTGGGCGTTTCAATGGTACGGAGTTGAATAGCTGATCACGGAGCCAACGTGGATTAGGCACAGTGGACAAGTTTGATTTCTCAGGTTGCAAGGTGCTAAGCTGCCTATTGGGAATGCTTGACTCGTGCCTTACCTGTTTTAGAAGATTAATATGGTATTTCATGAACTGGAAATTTACCTACTTATGATAATGGCCCCCTCTCCTCTTATTCGAGGCCCGGCAAATACAGTTTAACGTTGGCAAAAACTCTAGTAAGTGGACTGAAATTGAAATGGTTTGTGTGCTGAAATTTAAATTATCTCAAATCACCTACTTAAACTACACCCTTGAATCTGTTAGCTAACCGTGCGCCAGGAGTTGACTACTCAAATCATCTCCTTTCTACTAGTTCTAATTTTGTTTCTTCCGGAAAGTAAGTTTAGTCAATCATCTAATATATAACTAGAAAAGTGAGTTCAGTCTTACTTTTTGGACTTTCGAGAACTACCCTAGGAGGAAACAGAAAGAAAAAGAAGAAGATAATATTAGCACATATCTCCTATGACCTTTTCAATCGATCCACTTTTCTCGTCTAACATTAGAACTACCCAAATTCTTCTCCCAATAATCACTTAAATCTCATGCATGCACGTAGTGCTTTCGATGAATAGTAGCATCTCTAAACAAAACATTCAACTCTAAAGTAATTAACATCACAGGATGTTGAGATTTTCAAATTATTTGGAGGAAAAAAAGGGATTTCATGAAAGTTGACTTGAATGGGGTATGATCTTGATTCGACGGATCTATTAGGAGTCGTAGGTGAAATCTTAGTGGAGTTACGAGGCCCATAAGAGCTATCCAGAAAGCTGATTTAGAGTCTATGTCGAAGGCATTTGTAGTTGTTTTCGATGTTTTCGACTTGGAAAATCAAAGATGAGGCGGTTTGAAAGACCGACAGAGAAAAGCTTCGTTTTGCAATTTTGATGGAGTATACCTCCTTTTCTTCATAAAGAGAAATTTTACTGTGCTTTGACGAGATAAGTTCGTAAGAAAATAAAAGACTAATCGTACTCTGAAAATTCAAATCCGGTTTTCTCAAATCAGATGGGCCTTTTACGTGAAACCGAATTCATCCAAAGGCCGTGCCTTTGCTCTCCAGCATAAGTTGGTTGGACCAGCCCACGAGGCTATTGGGCCACGTTCTGGACCGGGTCTAGCTTTCCTTTCTAATTAGAAAATCAAATTTTCATTTTGCTAAGATACAAAAAATTCTATTAAAAGCCCAATACGTTTGGGTCAGTGATTTAGTCCTCCGTCGTCCTGGTCGGACATTCGCCGCAGCTGGAATTCTTCGATGGTGAAGCCGAGGTTGTAAGTTGTGCGAGCCTCATGCACGTTTTTGATCGTGGAACTTTATTTTATCTAGATGGTCAAATTTATCTTCAATTATCTGAAACGCATGCACGCATCAACAATCTGATAAACAAAGAAAGTTATTCCTGACGTGTACATTTAAACTGAAATGTGCCTAACCTAGCTGTAGTCGAGGTATTGAGTTGTAGTTTTGAAACTAGAGGTATATTTTTGGGTCATATGGCAAAAACCGATGCAAGTTCTTGCATCTTTCTTCTATTAAAATATATAGAAATCTTTTTCTTTTAACAAATTTCCCCCCACTTCCACACTTCAAATGCGGATGGTGACAAAGGATTACATAGAAAAACAAATAGAAAATTACTTCATCAATCACAGGTCATCAGCCTTGGAAATAAAACATTCTTACAACCACTTGTATATATGTCCAATCCGGACCAACCTCATAGATATTGTATATTATATATTTAATATGTTACATATAATATTCCTTTATCTATTCTAAAGTCTATAACCCTAACTTAACGTTAATGACGTCAACTGAGTCCTCCTCCTCCAGCATTATGTTCTGTCCTCTTCTTCTTCTTCTTCTTTTTTTAATCTTTACCAAAGTAAATCTAAAAGAATAAAGCCCTAAATTAGAAATTTAGAAACCCTCTATGTAAGTGACACTCAATGCTCGTTTTGCTCCTGCTCATTGTTTGCCGCTCGCCTCTTGCCTGGCTCGCCTTATTACTTTGAAAATTATAGGCTATAAAGGGTCATTTAGTACCACATTAGCCTAAAAGAACCCTTCTCAATGGCTGCTTCATGTTCCTGAATTGCGATTGCTAGCTTGTAACATGTTTTTGAATACTTGTAGGGAAAATCACAATGGTCGACTTTAATTTTTCCGTGCGCATGATGATAGCTCAAAGTTATGTCTCGAACCGAACGTAATAATATATAAAGAAAATCATGTCAATCGGGGCAATAAGAGGATTTTTAAGTCTGTTCAAGCCCAAAAGCAGCTGGGCCCGAATGCGACATCGTGTACAGAGGATGTCTACGAGACCCAAGAACCGAGTTCATGCATGCTGCAGTCGACCAGAAAGAGGAAGAACCGGAAAGGTCAAATGCATGGCAGCCTTATGCTTAGCAATACGTTCGTTTTGATCACAAAGGGTTGCCTGATAGTCGGTGGAAAAATCATTAATTTCAATCACCGTACATGCACGTTCTGTAAGGCCAATACTTATAAAACGGACACGCATGCTGCACTACTATTTCAAATGGGTACATATTGAAATTACCATACTCCATAGAGTTTACTGAGCCACAAAACAAAATGAAAGTGGAAACATACAAAGAGAAAATTGGAGTTATCACACGACATGATAGGCACAACCTACTTATTGACATGAGTTGTAAATAAATCATTTGACATGCTCAACATGAGTTATGATTTAGTCTTAAAATCAGTCAGACAAATATCATAAGTGCGAGTGCAATAGACCCAGTAATTAGATCAATCATTTTTCAAATGAGTTGCTCCGAGCTAACCTCATTCAGGACTTGTTTATCTTCAGACAGCTGAGGTGGGCCAACACGGTGTGAGGGACGGGCGCGGAGGATCCACTTGAAGAGGGCGCCGCCCCGGATCGGCGGAGCGCGGGGGGCGGAATCTCCCGCGCCTGATGTTCGACTTCGACCACCCCGCTTCCCACTTCCCCACCCATCTTCCAGCCCACAGAATGTTCTCGTATGCCGCGTGACTTTGTCCCACCACGGCACCACCACACGAGATGCAATGCATCGCGCGCGTAAAACTCGCGTCCTTCGGTTCGGTCGCCAAACATCTCCCCAGGCAGCCGCCCTGCGTTCCGACCGAGTACTGGAAATATGTGTCGGATCCCAGCGGCGGAGCTCGTTTCCCCATCTCTCGCGTCTCATTTTTTTGGGGATTTCAATGGTACGGAGTTGAATAGGCGATCACGGAACCGACATGGATTAGGCGCACTGTAGAAGTTTGATTTCTCATGTTACAAAGTGCTGAGCTGCCTATTCGGAATGCTTGAATCTCATCTTACCTGTTCTATAAGATTAACATGGTATTTCATGAGTTGGAGATTTACCTACCTAAGATGATCTCTCTCTCAGAGAAATACTGCCTTCTGTCGACTTATTCGAGGTCCCACAAATACTGCTGAACATTGGCAAAAACTCTAGTAAATGGATTGAAATCGAAATTGCTTGCTTTTTGAAATTAAAATTATCTCTAGTCACCCGCTTAAATCACACCCTTGAATCTCTTGGCTAACGGTGCTGGGTTTGACTACTCAAATCATCTCCTTACTACTAGTTATGGTCCTATGTCTTCTGAAAGTGACTTTAGTCAATAATCTAATATATAACTGGAAAAGTGAGTTTAGTCTTACTTTTTGGACTTAAAACTACCCTAGGAGGAAATAGAAAGAAAAACAAAAGACAATATTAGCACATTTGTCCAATGACTTTTTCAATTGATCCACTTTTCTCATGTAACATTAGAACTACCCAATTTCTTCTCCCAATAATAAGTTAACTTCATGCATGCAAGCAGGGCCGTTCCCAATAATAATATCTCTAATTGAAACATTCAATTCTAGTGTAATTAACATTACAGGATGTTGAGATCTCCGAATAATTTGGAAAAAAGAACGCCAACTTGAATAGGGTATGATCTCAACTTTGATGGACTTACTAGAAATCGTGAGTCAAATCTTAGTGGAGTTATGAGGCCCATAAGAGCCATCCAGAAAGCTCGTTTAGAGTCTACGTCGAAGGCATTTGTAGTTTTTTTTGATGTTTTCGACTTGAAAAATCAAAGATGAGGTGGCTTGAAAGACCAACAGAGAAAAGCTTCTTTTGCAATTTTGACGGAGTATAGCTCCTTTTCATCATAAAGAGAAATTTTACTGTGCTTTGATGAGATAAGTTCGTAAGAAAATAAAAGACTAATCATACTCTGAAAATTCAAATCCGGTTTTCTCAAATCAGATGGGCCTTTTGCGTGAAACCGAATTCATCCAAAGGCCGTGCCCTTGCTCTCCAGCATTAGTTGGTTGGACCAGCCCACGAGGCTATTGGGCCACGTTCTGGACCGGGTCTAGCTTTCCTACGAATGAGAAAATCAATTTTTTTTCATTTGCTAAGATACAATAAATTCTATTAAAAGCCCAATACGTTTGGGCCAGTGCTGCAGTTCTTCACCGTCTTCGTCGGACGTCCGCGGCAGCTGGAAATCTTCGATGGTGAAGCCGGGGCTGTATGTTGTGCGAGCTTCATGCACGTTCTTGATCGTGGAATTTTATTATATCTGGATGGTCAAATTTATCTTCGATTATTTGAAATATATGCACGCATCGGCATATCTATAAATAAAGAAAGTTATTTCTGATGAATACATTTGAAGTAAAATGTACTTAGCCTGAAATGAATTGTCATTCTAATTAGGGTCGTATGTAAGTTGTAGTTTTGAAACTAGAGGTATATTTTTGGGTCATAGGGTAAAAACTGATGTGAGTTTTTGCATTTTTCTTCTATTAAAATAGATAGAAATCTTATTTCTTTTTACAAATTTCCCCCCACTTCCACACTTCAAATACGGATGGTGACAAAGGATTGCATAGAAAATAAATATAAAATTACTTCATCGATCAAAGCTCATCAGCCTTGGAAATAAAACATTCTCGCAACCACTTGTACATATGTCCAATTTTTTTTCTTTTTTCCTTGGGGGACTGGTAAGAAAATGCAATATATAATGCAAAGAAGGAGAATCTAGTGGGATTACATTGTACCTAAAGTCGTCGACAAGGAAAACATTCAAAATCACGTTCTTCGTTCTAAGTTCCCAAAGTGTTGTGTTTGTTTTCTTTTCGTGACAAGAAGATGCTCGCTTCGTGGAGATGATAGAAGTCGTACCATTTTGCCTGTGGAAATCGACATGCCATTTGTGTCCTTGACCATTTTGCGAGGATCACGAGCAAATTCTAAACTTGCACGAGTCAAGCAAAAGAAAGCTAAGGGTTGGGCATGTGACCATCTGCTGCAAGGACAGACACAACTGATGGACTTAGTACATATATTATACTCATGTACTAATTTCTCAATACGGGTATGAGTGATCACACAATTTACCCCCCTCTCAGTGCTAAAAGCTGCCACCAATTCTATTCATGTTGAGCTCTATAAATGCCAATGATTTTTGGCTAAAATTGATTGGATGAACTCTATTGGCAAAACTTGAAAATATTTATGACAAATTGGCATAATTGAAAGATTTATAATTGAATGGGTACAAATACAATAAGTGTAGGACTTTTTTTTTTAATGATTTTCCCAATAACTTGGTAATGTGGTCCTTCCTGTTAATAATAAAGTATAAATGAAATTTATGCATGGTTAAAATTTATGGGTGACTTGAGAAAATCAGATATTTCATTTTTTTTAAGCTTTGCATACATCTGATATGTTTAACAATTCGACCCTTTTCGCCTAAAGCCTCCAAGTGAATCGTTTAGACAGCAACTAGTTAGGATACATATCAATTAAGAATCGATTTCATCTAATGTTGGATTTGGGAGGTCAAAGACTCCATACTTAAGTATTGACTTTCTTGTAAGTGTTGGTCGAAGAAGAAACCTAGACTCGGACTAGATATGCAGGACCTCTCACCATTTAGCAAACAAATTCAACAGGTGTACTTGGATGGCATATCGTGATTTACGCGTGGAACTTAATTCTAAGGTTTTTAATTGGCGATGCATTATGCGGCAATGAAAAGATCCAACCGATTCTACGTAGACAAGCTCCCAAAGGGAGTGATTAGCTGGGGACTGTTTAAGACCAGTCTTCATAATAAATTATTCCACAAACTCTATCAACGTCCAGTGCGTGGCTGCGGATATTAAACTAAGATAGCAAGGACAAGTTCGAAATGCAATTGACTCGCATGTCCCCATCCGCCTAGAAGCAAAGCTAAGCCCATGGCCTTTTCGTCAGTAGGAAGCCCATGGCCTTTTCCGCCGGTCTTAGGTTAGCAGATGGAGTATTTTGTAGCTGTTCATTACGTCTCCCGAAGTGACTAAGATCCAGAGAATAAGTCAGCGCATTTTACCAAAGCAGGGATGAAATTCTTTTCGATGCAACCGAAATCGCATCCACTGGGTGGCTAGCGAGGGAGAATCAATAGTCAATGTTTGGTCAAATGTTAAAAAAAGAACATAAACAATGGGACCATGGTTCAAATGAATTCAAATATATGGCTGTATATCAAGGATTGGGATTATATTAGAGTCACGTCTTAAAAATTACGAGTCCTATTTTTTCTGATCCACACTGAATGCTGTCCCTCCCAAGTGGCGCTAATTGATTAAGGTATAATATGTTTACAAATGAATATTTGCGAGAAGAAATTAATCCTAGCTTTTGGAAGATAGATCTTTTTAATCTAATTGATATAATGTCTTTTTCAGGAGTTTAAGGGGAAGCATTTGCCCCACCCTGCCTCAATCTGAGCCCCATGACATTGCTGCTTGTGCAACCAAGCCTCTCTCTCTCTCTCTCTCTCTCTCTCTAACCTTGGATCTAGGCTCCCGATTTTGGTGGAAAGGTTGCAAGTCAAGATCAAATGACACGGGCTTCAGGCAATCCTGAATTTGGGTCGCTTGAGATTGGGCTGTCACTCCCAGTGGTGATGAGGTCGTGACATAGATATCTTATCTAACTCCATTTGACTCTCTACTTGACTTCATTTAGTATTCAATATAGTCGAGTTCAACTCGAATTAATTGGATAATCAAAATCAATTAAAATTAGACAATCCACGATGTGTGCTGAGTTTGAATAGGGATGTTCAAAGTAAAAGGTTAATAAGGTTTTAGTAAATGATGAAATTATGCTTTTGAAACCATTATTCTATTAGGTGAGGACAAGGCCAACGAGTTACACGAATAAATTATGAATGAGCCTGGGAGATGATGCCCGAACATATCAAAACCAAAGTTACACTCGAGAAGCAACTAACTGGACGAGCATAGTTGTCATCTGTGCGAAGCTTGTCCCTTTAACTCCTAGTGTCTCGTATTCTCCTATTCGCAACAATCAATCTAAACTAACGACACGTGAACACCTGCATTAAATGTGAAAATTCAGTGCTTCGCCAAAGGAAAAACCACTCATCAGTGCTGTCCCCATCTCCGATCAATCCCATCAACATGTCTACAAGCTGCATTCTCAGATTACTAAATGCTAGTGCCCAAAAAACGAAACCCTAACGTGACGTGACTTAGCAACTATACAAGCTCCCATCTTTTTTAAGTCCGCCACCCGTAAAGGGAGAGAAAACAGGCCCTTAGCAATGATTGAATTGGCGTTTTGGCCTAAACAGCGCAAACTCATCACGCATGATGCGAAGGGAACTTGTCGTTTTTTTCCTAGCCGAACGTCAATCAGAGTCCTTGTCCGTATATGTTTGGCTTCCATATGTTCGGGCATAATTCTGCTTCTTCCCCCAAATAAAGAAAGCGCAAATGCCAGTGTGCTCATCAAGCAATTAATCAATAAAGTACAAAACCCAAATGCCAGTGCGATTTTATATTCGACGAGGGTATCTGAGCCACATGGGATACATTCCTTGCTTTCATGGTTGCACCTTTTTGTTCCACTTGCTGTCTTAATGGAAGAAAGGCCAAGGAGCATGGATGCAAGGGAATTCCCTTTTTGAGCAATTCCAATGCGGGCTGGGTGAACTCTCTTGCGCTTGCCAGTATGTCCTCTAGCTGTTGTATCACAATCTCTGGAATAATGCCCTCCTCAAACCTCTCAAAACTTAATTATTTTTGTAGCCTTTCGATGCCCTAATTTTTTGGACTTATGTGGCTCTCCTTTTATGCTGCCCACGGATTCTTCTTATGCTCTTCTAAAAATCGTTCTTTTGAAAAGAGAGAAATTTATTTTTTGGGGGTAAAATGTGGGAAATAATAGTTTATGGGTTGGGGAAGAGTGAAGCAGCTTTTCTACGCAGGAGGTCTAATTTGACTTGGTGAAAGTTTGCAACATGAATCGACCTGCGGCAAAAAAACAACATGGTACAACTTTTGGTGTCTGTTTGGGTGCTTTGTTCTGCAGGTGACTAGTCGGATGCCTGACCTATAATAATCATCGGGGGGATTATTAACTAATTCATTTTAATATACTACATAAAATGCAATTGGATCTATAACAATTCTATTCAACATCACAAGTCTATATGGTAATTGATAAATCTTGATGTACCGTCATCCTTTTCTCTTTTCTCTAACAAGGACCATATCGAACTCCTTAAGTACTCTACTAATCCCCGAAAGTTGTGGTATTCCTTGCCTTGTGACTAATTATCGGAGCATAACTTGGCCATACTCGTGGGGTGGCTCTAAAATATTGCATTAGTAAGGTGATTGCAATTTGAACCATCAACAAGGGAGACGAACACACTTGCTATTGACCAACCCTGTGGGGTTTTACTCAAAACAAATTTTGCAAACCTGCCTTTCTAATACCCAAGTTAGTTCTAAGTGATGTTTCATAGTATCAGGAGGTGGACTGATTTAAGCATATCCTTTAAAAAATCCCCACGGGAGATATATATGTGTCTTGCACTCTTTTCTTCCATTGCTCTATTATGGGTCCAAGGAACTAACTTGTTCTAGTTTGAGGAAGAAAATGAAACCTAATCGAGAAACTTTAGGATTATGTAATCTAATAAGTTTTTGCATATATTGTGAATATTACTCTTTTAGAACTTTAATGTCAGGGTCATCACGATGTAATAAGTCATAGATAATCTTTTAGTAATCGCTTCTTTTTCATTACAAAAAGATGGGCATTTCCATTTGAATACTTCTTGCGTGATTTCTTTTAGGGTTACCTTAAATACGATTTTCGACTTATAAAACATCAACAATATCTCGTATTATTCTTTTTAGGGTGTGAATTCTGCAAGAGATATCTAGCGCATGGATGATTGAGGGCAAGCAATGCCGAAACGAGATCGAGACGTATAATTGGGACCCCATGAAACAGGTGGCGCGGTCGAGTGGTCAATTTTGCTGGGGCAGGTGTACGCTATTTGCCGGAGAAGGGAAGCAGGCATCACGTGTTTGCCTTCAACATGCTAATGGGTCCTTTCCTAATATGTAGTGCCATATCGAGGACCCAGACACAAGGAATATCCAGAGACTCGTCATCGGATAAGGTCCTATGTTTACGGATGGATGTGAACAAATCAATTTTCTCATCTAGAGAGAGAGAGAGAGAGTTCACGTGTGCTGCAGCTTGCGACATAGCACTGAATTTTTTTTGGATACACTCGGCTCATGTGGTAACATGGAGTTAAAAGTTGCTTGGAGAGATGGATGGTTTAAATGAGTGAAAGTTGTCCTAGATGCCACTTGACCACTTCACAAATAAAGGCTTATGTTTTCCTCAATCCCTTATTGGAGCAAACTTCCTCCAATCATGCCTCTGATTGGTACATTGCTAGCTGTGGACGTCCCTTGATTGGAAACTTATGATATGTTTGGTAACATTTTTGTTCCGAGGAACAGTTTCTTTTCGGAAACAGTTTTATTTTTTATTTTTACTCATTGAAACAATTTCTAAGTAAAAAATGCGTTTAGTAACTATACAAAATTTATATTCCGGGCATAGAAAAAGAATAATAATGCATTTGGTATAACCCACAAAATTTTTTGTACCATAGAATTTCTTTTAATTTTTAATACTTTTTTCTAATTTTTCTTTCTTTTCTCTTCTCTTTTTCCTCTCTTTTTTCTCCTCCTCTAGCTGCCACTAGTAGCCTACAATCGGTGGAGCAAGAGGCAAAGGTCAGGAACTAGCGGCGGGCGACAAGTTTCCACTGGTTGATTAGAAGAGGAAGAAGAAGAAAAGAACAAAGAAAAGAAAGAAAAGACTTATTTCTAGAAGTTATTTTTGGGTAAAAGAAGCCACTTTTTTCTATTTCTTGTTTTTATTCCAAATCTATTCCTTGATAATTTTTTTTTTATTCCGGGAATAGAAAAATTAACTAAGTTATCAAATAAATTTCTATTTTTTCTATTTCGAAGGACAAAAGAACAAAAAAAATCAATGAATAAAAATGTTACTATACAAGCCCTTAATTGAATTTTATAAGCGATACAATCAATTATTTTTAGGAATACATTTTCCAAATCATTCATTTTTCCCAAAAAAAAAAAAAAAAAAAAAAAAAAAAAAACTCACCTTTTCTTATTCATTAGTTCTCGACTCCAGTATAGTCGCCATGAAATCGACAAATATGAAACGAAGTGGTGCTTTCTAACATTGTAAAAGGCATATTCTGTGAGCGGATCTTTCTACACACGTGGAAAATTCAACTATTAAATCTTTCCCAAAATTCTTAATTCTTATTTCCATGGTTCTTATACAATGCAATCATTGAGATTTCCTTAAACAAATCTCGTAAAAAGTTGTCGGTGTAATAATTCAATAGACGTCTAAATGCGATAGCTCCTTCACGTAACCGAAACATGGAACCAAAGCTTCCATCTTTAGTGGATGTTGAAAAGTATGGGATCTTCTTTTTCCATTCGAAAATTATTATACTTGGACAAAAACCATCCTAGAGAATGTGACCAAATGGATAAGCTTTTTCCTGATTGTCTTTAATCTATCCATGGATGACATAAATATATAATTAGAAACGTTCCATTCGGTTTACCGTACAAAAAGATACTTTATTAGAAAAATTTCCATAGTCAGTAAAGAAAAAACTTAGTCGTTCCACAAGATTTGTCACACTTCATTCAAAAATGCAACTTGAATGCTAGCTTTTGTTTTGCAAATTGTTTGTCTCATAGCGTGTTATAAAAGGATAATCCATCAATTCATCGTAAGTGAAGGACATTATACGACTTGGGTCGTCGATGGGGGAATTTTATTTTTTTGGTAAAAGTGAGACATATTGGAGGGAACATATACGCTTAAGAAGCAGAAATAATTGCTCAATTGGGATACAATACGAAGCATGTGCCGATTTGAAAAATATCCTTTCAGTGAAAAGCAGCAAGAGAGACAGAGAGAGGGAAGCTCAAATAAAATCGTTGGCTTGGAAAATGACTAATCCCGTTGTCCTTTTGGATTGATGTGGAGATTTTGGCCTCGACTAGATGGTGAAAGGTTTGGAATGAAACGACACATGCCCGTCATTTTCTTCTGGCCGATTGGAAGGAAGTAGGGGGCAGATATGGCCATTTCCCACTATTTAATCACTCAATGATGAAGTTGTAGGGAACTGATGAAGTGTATGTTTTGTCTAGTTATGTTAAGAATTTCCTGCAGATGTTTAGTCAATTTTCACGCTAAATAAGTGGTCCGGCAAAGATTAAATCGAATGACCAAACAAGTGGGACTCCAGCGCAAAAATTATGGGCATTCATTATGATATGAGAAGTGATACAAGGAGTTGTTCATTTTATCCTGCCAAATCGTAGCTAATGGCACTGCCCAATCAATGAAGCCACAAGTTATATGCAGAGAGGGAGTCCTATTAGAGAGCTACAATGAGGTGAAGAGAGAAGGGGGAGAAAGAGACAAGGGAGATGGGGTGAATCTAAAGTCAAATCGAATTAACCAGTTCAATGAATTCAATTGGATACTTGTCAAATCTGATTACACTATAACATGTTATGTTTGTTATTATACTATAAATACAAACTATTTTAAATTGACCTTTAAGTTAAAAGCTAGCCATTTTGACTGGTTATTATATGATTTTCAAAACATTGGTTAAAACATTTTAAATTGATCACTCATTTGGTTTGGTCTATTATACGATTTTTCAAAACATTGCTTGTGAGAGAAGAGATATATACAACATGGAGAGTTGGCAGTTTAATGGCAAGAAGGTTTTGTGAAGAGTTTTTGAAATTATTTGATGCACTACAGTTTTACAATTCAGTATTTTCTAACGAATGAGCATCTAAAGTTGAGTAAACTCAGATTTATTCAATTTTTGCAGCTGAATATAATTCAATCCGTCGCGTCATTCGATGGACTGATTTTCACATGATAGCATTAGTACACCTAACAACGCCCGCTAAAAGCATACAAAAAAATCGGTTGAAAGGGTGTCATGGCATGCTGGGCTAAATTGTCCCCACAGATGAAAGGGAGAATCTGCTAAAAGGAGGACTGAGGGAAAAATAAAAGAAAAAGGAAGAAACAAAACGAGGAGATCAGGAGGGAACTGCCATAAAAATGATTTGTTCATGATATGGTGGCCCGTGAGTGAGCCAAAGCTTAACTGCCCCCCGGTCACTCGCTCCCGCTACATGCCAAGGCCACCCCCAACTCCTGCATAGAGACAACTCCTTGGCCGGCTACTTCACATGCTACCAAAAAAATCCAACTCTCTCCTTAGCCCCCCTTCTCTCTCTCTCTCTCTCTGATGCTTATGAACTTCATTAACTGACAATAAACAGAAGCAGGAAAGGAGTATTAAGAGCAGGGTTTTGCAGTTATTACGAGGAGTCCTTTTGGTGAAGGTCTGTTGAATTCCTGCAGGCGCTGCTGCTGCTGCTGCTGTTCTGGCCTTGTTTTAATGTATACCAGGTATTTGCATCACAACTGAAAAAGGCTGATGTTTCTTTTTGCCTCTTTAAGGATTGTCTCTTTTGCCTATTCTTGACTAACAGCTGAGTTTCTCTTTGATTCTTGACTCGTTTCTGCCCTCCTGACTTATCAGTCCTTTTTTCCACCCCTTTGCAAGAACCCAAAATACCCAGAAAGAAAAGATGAACTGTCCATTTCTCAGCTGATTCAAATCCAAGTTTTTTTCTTTCTTTTCTTTTTTTTTTAAGGCTTTTCCATATTCTGGATCGCTTCCCAATGTCAAGGTACCATTGTTAGTCTAGTCTCTTTCTTTCTTTCTGCTCCCTCCTCCAGAAAAATTTCTTAAATTCAACCTCTCTCTCTTTCTCTTTCTGTGTGACCACCAACTCATGATGCAATTCACTGAAATCCCACCACCACAACCTCAAACCCCTCCTTCCACCAATCACCACCACCATTGTTTTCCAGCCTCTCCATGAACAAGAATCAAGTGCACCGAACCCGCCCTTGGCCCGGCTTCCCGATGCCCAAGTCCTTGGGGAGCCTCGGCGACGCGAATTGCATGGAGCAGCTGCTAGTGCACTGTGCAAACGCCATCGAGACCAATGACGCCACCCTCGCCCAGCAGATCCTCTGGGTCCTCAACAACATTGCCCCGGCCGATGGCGACTCGAATCAGCGGCTCACGTGTGGCTTCCTCCGGGCCCTCATTGCTCGGGCCGCCAAGAGCGGTACGTGCAAGATGCTGGCGGCCATGGCGAATGCGCAGAACTACGACAACCTGTGCAATGAGACGCATAAGTTCTCCATCATTGAGCTTGCGAATTTCGTCGACCTGACCCCGTGGCATCGGTTCGGATTCACCGCAGCGAATGCCACCATAATCGAAGCAGTCGAAGGGTATTCGGTGGTTCACATAGTCGACTTGAGCACGACGCATTGCATGCAGATTCCTACTCTTATTGATGCAATCGCCAATCGTCTTGAAGGGCCCCCATTGGTGAAGCTCACGGTTGCCGGCGCTGTGGAGGATGCGCCGCCCATGCTTGACCTTTCGTACGAAGAGTTGGGATCCAAGTTGGTGAGTTTCGCAAGGTCTCGAAACATACACATGGAATTTCAGGCCATTTCTTCGAGTTACGCCGACGGATTCTCGTCCTTGATTGAACAACTCAGGATGCAGAAACTAATGTACTCGGGAGGAGTTGGTGAACCGGAAGCACTGGTTATAAATTGTCACATGATGCTTCACTTTGTGCCCGACGAGACCGTTCCGTTAATATCGGATTCCGAAGCAAACCCTAATTACCTCTTTGAGTCTTCATCGGTATATTCTCCTCGGTCGACCCTCCTTAAGGCGCTTCGGTGCTTAGACCCGAACGTTGTCATCATAGTGGACGAGGATGCGGACTTCACATCGAATAATGTCGCCTCGAGATTGCGGTCAGCATTCAATTATCTTTGGATTCCTTACGACACGGTCGACACGTTCCTCCCGAGGGGAAGCAAGCAGAGGCAGTGGTATGAGTCTTACATATACTGGAAGATACAAAATATCATCGCGCAAGAGGGTCTTCAGAGAATCGAGAGGCTCGAGCCGAAGAGCCGGTGGGTGCAGCGGATGAGGAACGCGGACTTTCGGGCCGTCCCATTCGGAGAGGATGCAGTCTCTGAAGTCAAGGCCATGCTCGACGAGCATGCAGCGGGCTGGGGATTGAAGAAGGAAGAAGATGATCTTGTATTAACATGGAAGGGACATAATGTAGCTTTTGCCGCTGCATGGTTGCCTGCTTGATTAACTCTTTTTTATGGATTTAGGCTTTAGTGCTCTTTCGCAGCTTGTTAAGTAGTTCATTCGTCATCAATTTACTTGACTCTACGTTGATTAGCTACTCCTTTTAGCTTCTTCCAAAATTGGATGACAGAGAGAGGTGAGGAATCATCTAGCTGATACTTAGTTTGTTCCAGATCATAAATATATTGACCATCTCTCTCTCTCTCTCTCTCTCTCTCTCTTTGTTCAGATGTTTGTGATTAGATGACGACTGCATTAAATGCTTGAAGACAAAACCAAATGTTTGGTGTGCTTTTTCTTTGACGAATAGAAACGAGGTTGTTCTTCCCGTCAACGTACGAGAAACCCAATTTTGTAAATCGAGTAAATCTCGATATTCGTCGTCGTTGTCGTGGAGGCGCATCTCCAATCTAAGAAGTGTCCTCTAAGATGAACACATGCTGAGCTTGAATTTCGATTTCTGGTCGCTGTTTTTAAACATGCTTGGAAGTGAAATAATAACAACTATGGAGTCCTATAATCAGCTTGATGTTGCTTGAATCTTATATATCCATTTCATATGGTCGATGTTGAAGTGTTTTAGTCCCAAAGCTCACCTTTCTTTGGCTGAAATCTACGTCGACAAGTACGTGATAAATCTGAAGTTCTTGATTGAATGATTAGGTTCTTATTTAGTTCTACTTCCTTTTTGTTGAGGTTCTAGTGGAGTCACTTTCCCATCGCTTCTTGTCCTATCATCCTTTTCAATGTGCAGTCGGAGTAACCATTCGTCCTGTCAGCTTGGCTATCGAAGATGCAGCTCCTTTTTTTACACTGAAATCTGCTCATTGAATTCCTTTCTGCTATATTCCACATAATGAAGAAGTTATTGAATCCATTTTGCTGAGCAAAATAAAGCTTCATCGTAATTAAGAGAGAGAATAAAGATAACCAAACACCAATCTTTATAATTGAATTAATTCTTCGACAGGGCATCCAATAACTTCTTATGCTATCTCAAGCATCAACACATTGCGCCTCTCCATCTTCATCATCAATCACAAGTTTAACCATGTAGCTGTTTGTCAAATTTTTCAAGAAAATAAAAGATATTAATTAGAATTGCGAAATGCCAAAAGTTACAACACTTCGATTTTTTTTTTTTTGTAATTTTAACTTTTCACGAATGCCTTACACAAATTTCTAACATGTCATCTTACATTTCTGAATACTTCACATTCGTTTGTTGGGCTTCCTACCTCTTTCTCTTTCTTCTTCACTTTCCTTATAAAATTTATTTAATATGCAGTGTTTGGTTTATTCAATAGTAAGCCCTTTTAATTACTCATGTTAGGTAAATTGAATTATCTGTTATGATATATATCCATTTAATGCAATTGATATGTAGTCAGAAGATACATTCTTTTTCCTTTGACGAGGTCTTCAGATGCATTCTCTCGTCCTAAACCCTCTCAGACATTAACACAAGTTCGAACGTTGCTCGAGCGTTTTGAGTTATATTCAAAACAAGACACGCATTTTTTTATTATTTATTTATCATACTGTATTATTTGTATAAATATTTTTAATCTTAAACTCTTTCTTTGGTTATTGTATCTCTATTAATTAGTAAAGAAGCATTTTTAAAAACCCAACAACTTGAGGTTTCCAGTTTAAATTGTAAATCGGGAAGAGGCATGAAATAGTTAAATATCGAGTGCAATAAGGTTAAATCCCAAATGGGAGTATACAAAGGTTCTGGCAACATATGTTTGTGCTCTCGGATCTCCTTAAGCATATGCTTAGGATCCTCTCGTTTCTCCTCATCGAATTATGAAACAGATTGTTATTTAACAGAAAAAAAAGGTGTTAACAGTGAAATAGTTGGAAATCAGCCAATATTGATTGATGGAAAGAAAAATGCATGTCACAAAAAATTATACATGCTGACTTTTGCAGACATAAAATAAGAAAAATTTCTGATATGATTTTGAAGACCACAGCATAATATACGAACGAAAACAGAACAAAGATTGAGGTTCAATACCTGGGATGGTTTAAAAGTTCTTTGTGTACAATGATTTTTCGTGTAAGGCTCGAGTTAATTCAATCTTCAAAAGAATCGATTTTGAGCAACACCTTGATTGTTGGACATATTGCGAGATAACACACCTCAAATTTTGCCATCATTTTAAAAAATCTTTGAGTTCGATTTAGAGTCCACCAATAGTCGATCAATGTTTGACCGATGAAACACAATGCACAAAACCCGTCATAAACCCCAAAAATACACTTCTGCCCGTCAAAACGAGTCTTTTAACGCCCATGTGGCCATGCGGATCCAACTATCAATTTTTGACCCATTGGACAAGTCGCTCGTTTTTTCGCAGTACCCGAAAGTTTGCGAACTTCAGATTTCACTCGCTCGTCATGAAACTATAGATCAGAAGCGTTCCAATGTATAATAGGGAACAATTCTGGGGAAAAATGAAAGGAAGGGAGAAGATAATCAGTATGCCTTGTTCGCATGTTGGGCCCAAATTAATCTACTCCTCTCAGTCCATAAGCTTTTCAAATAAAAAGAACGCAGCCTCCACTGGGCCATTCCTCTCTTCTCTGAAATTATCTGCAGTATTTAATATACTATATAAAAAAAAAGAAAAAGAAAAGAAGAACGCATCATGAGCATTTACTCTCTTTTAAAATTCTGCCATTATTCCCATACCAAAATTCTATTATTATTACTATTATCATTGTCGACATTATTATATATAAATTAGACCCCTTACTATATAGGTTATTATTAAAATACAATTTACTGCAATCTAATAATAAATAAATTATATAACCTAATAACAATAATAAGTAAATCAAAAGATACGAGAGATTTTTTAAACTTTATTGATGCCAACATTATTATCTATAATACGTTTAGTGAACTAAATTAAGTTGGATTCATTGAGGAAATTAGGGCTCTTAGAATTCGACGTTGCAAAAGCGTCCTTCACAAGCTCCACTGAATTTCTCATGAGCATTTGCTCTCATTTTCTTAATTGTTCGCCACATGAGGAAAACAAATAGATTTTCCCCAACACTCATTTGGCCAATGAGTGAATATAGTTTTGTCAACAAACATTATCATTAAAAATTTAGTAAATATAACAGGGACTATACTAGGTTCAATGCCTGCAGTGAATTTATTATGATGTACCTCCAAATTATTAGTATCTAACTTCCTCATCTCCACAGTAAATAATATACTAGAATATTAATCTCTGCAATTCAGGAAATGGATTAAGCTTTAAAAATAGTCCAATCATCTCGTGCAAAACAAATAATTTATCTATAGAATGGCAAATCCATATGATGTCTATTAATTTTATTGTGGCCAAACGAAAGGGAACATAAGTCAACCAAACAAATTTGGACCTGCAATTGACAATCGTAGTATCCGAAGATTACAATAAATCACACCATCTTTCATTATGTAAATCTGTTTAATATATGGTTCACAAATCCCTCATATAAGTAGTGCTAGCTTGCAAAAAGGCTCACGATTAATCATATTATTTCATTTTTTTTCTGCAATACAGAGGTAAATCATAAACGTTAGAGAGTAATATTTACCCTAAAGTACCCTGGATGATCATAAAATAAACAAGTCTTTCGTAAAATTCATCGTCAAGCATCAAGAGTGGTTGAACTTAGGTTAGGCAAGATGTCGGAATGTTTTCCGATAAATTTAGTATGACCTTTTCTTTTTCTTTTTTTTTTGTGAAACGTGAAGAGACTAATACGTATAATTAAAAAAGAGAAAGATGAAATCATGAATATGACAAGCTTTTGATTACATCAATCATATATTTTATTTTGCAAGAAAATTGTCCAAAAAGTCCTAAGTCTATTGTATGGTAGTAAATTGGGTTATAAACTTTTCAAGTTTGTCAATCCAGTCCTAAACCTTTCGACTACTTGCTAATTTAATATTAAATCTTTCAATTATATCAATTTAGTTATAAATCTTTTGATTGTACCAATTTAGTCTTAAATATTTAAACAATTTGCCAAACTAGTCATAAAACTTTAAACGAATTGTCAATTTAGTCCTTCTAACTAATTTTGATAGGACATTGCTGACGTCATGGCTTAGTTAGTGCTAGCTATCTTACATTGTGTGGTTGGTACTGATGTAAAGAATTTTTGATTTTTTTTAAAAAAATGAATTTTCTACTTTTTTTTTCCTTTTCTTTTCCTTCCTTCTTTCCATTTTCCTCTTTTTACAAAAGGCCAGCAAAAGCGATGGCTACTAGTTGAGCATTGGTGACCTCCACTCGCCCTTAGGCTCGGGCCATGAAGCCCTTACTAGGCGATGGCTTGTAACACCCATGCCCAAGGGCTAGCGGAGGTCACTAACTCTTAGCCAGTGGTTGGAAGCCCACCAGCCATGTGTAAAAGGAGGAAAAAGAAATGAAAATAATCAATAAAAAATTCAATTTTTTTAAATTAAAAAATTATCACATGTTAGTGCAATCAATGCCATGTAGGATAACCAACATTGACTATGTAGCCTCATCAATGATGTTTGATCAAGGTTAGCCAAAATGACTAAATTCACAAATCATTAAAAGGTTTAGGACTAGTTGGCAAATTGTAAAAAAATTTTAAGACTGAATTGATGCAATTAAAATGTTTATGACTAAATTGACAAGTTATCAGAAGCTTTAGAAACGAATTGAAAAAATTGAAATGTTTAGAATTGAATTAGCCGTCGCACAATAAATTCATGGTTTTTGGGACAATTTTCTCTTTACTTTGCTAATTATTTGTCTAGAAAATCACCACGATCTAAAAAAGGAATATCACCAATTGCGTAATTCCCAATTTGAAATGAAAAAAATAAAAAGAATAATTTTTACCCATAATTCTAAAGAGTTATGTCACCATGTACTATTCAAATTTTGCCACGAAAAACTGAAATTTACGTTCTCCACTTTCAAATTTAAAATGAACAAAATCAACTCATGATTCTAAGAAGACGACATCAACAAAATGCAATTTATACTTCCCATTTCATCTTAATTAAAAATATTTGTTGCAATATGTGTTGGAATAGGCATTATAGATTAGACATGGTAAGAATATAAACACGTTAATTAAAGATTGTAATTAGAAAAAAAAAAAATCAAAACTTCATTATCTTCAAGAGGCTGTCGCAACAAGATAGCCTTTTTACTATTCAATATTATGCATAAAATACATATTCTTTCTTCTAATGAATAGCAAAAAAGTTGTGTTAGGTTTGGTAAAACCTTAGATGACTATTTGCAAATCAACTCCATGAAGTAGCCATTGATTCTACCGTTGCTAGCAATAAAATGTCTCTCAAAATAGTCAAAACGGCTTTTGACATTGGCAATGTCTCTCTGACAGAGTAGCAGTTTTCTAAAATAATGTCAGTGTACTTTTTGTCAAACTTACTCATTAATGCCATAACCGCTCCCGATCAATTCTGGTGCTCTTTTCCGGGTTCCAAACCTTGAAGATAATTGTTAGACACCAAATTGAGGTTGGAAGGAAGACTTCATACGTCTTCCATCTCACTGATATTGATAGCTACTCCTACCAACAATTCACTATTTTGATAACAATCATGTTGATATATTGGTCATTCCAAGCATATTGACAATTTTGACTCTATCAAGCTGTTCATCTTCATAGTACTTCTAAACTTTACTAAACAATCTCATTCTAGACTTGCTCACCATCACCAAGTCCATCCAATTGTTTAGCTAATCTCAGTACCTCTAAGTCATCACAAACATCCTTGGCCTTCTCGACTTGTTCATTCTCGATCAAGATCCTTCTAGATGTTCACTTTATCTAAAAATCCTTTTAGCTCATAGACATTTTCATGCCCAATGCCTTATTCACCCTTGATATTGGAAGTGATCACTCTAACGGCAGAGCACACTTGATAGTGACAGAGCAATCCTCATATTAAAATCATCTAGTGCTGCTTATGACATCATCCACGTATTGGCTTGTGCATATACTACTTGGTGCTACTCAACCAATACATATATTAGTGATGGTTTTTTTTTTTGGGTTGAAATTAGTGATGATTGTTTGAGAGTTAGTTTAAGTATGGTTAGATAGTATGATTTTCATGTTCAATTCCTCTTGGAATTTAGATGTAGCCGAAAATCCTAGGATGAAGATGAGTGTTCATTTGATGCGAATGAGCTTTAGGGTTGATGTATATTCGTTGATTGAAAAGTAGTGAGTAAATTGATTGAGTTCTCATATTGATTTCTTAGAGTTTTTGTGAAATTATTAGAGATTTTGATGATCTTCTGATGTTGAATGCTTGAATGATGACTTGAATTTTCATAGGAGTAGTTTGAAGATGCTCATAGTCTAGAAATTGACATGGACATAGGTTGAAGATGTAAATGAAATTTGGAAAAACTCAAAATTTGATTGACCTTTGCATGTTCATCGATTTGTACAAAAATAATAAAACGAATTAGAAAAAGTTGTCTTTAGATGATTTGTAGTTAAGATCATAAGCTTTCCAATAATCAATAAAATCAGGGTTCATTTGGTTCATCCAAATTTTGTTCAAAAATATAAAGAAAAGTTGTGCTTGATCTAGAATTATTGTTCCCGCGTCCGTCCAACGTTGTTTTGCAATTTTAAAATAGTTTAAGTTTTTTTTTTCCTGAAAAACTTGAAAAAATGAAAGTTTTAGAGGAGTTATGAAATGGATATCTGGAAATTTCATAATATTTGAATGAGATATGGGCGGACAATTTGATTAATTTCGAACAAGGCCAGATTTAGCCTTCAAAATTGTTCCGATTTGAGGCTGTGGTGTTTACCTTGTGTTTATTAGTATTTGAAGGGCTCTGTTTTGTAAAAAGTCAAAAATGAAATTTGAAAAGCGCATCCTTGGCCTGCTGCCTGTAAAATTTGGCGCCAATTGGACTTTGTTTGCTCTTTTTTCTCGTATTTTTAAAAAAACCGGGTCTAAAGTCAGACCATGAGTGGGCAGGTTAGATGGATTAAACTGTACCAATTGGGGCATAATTCGGGTGAATGATCTTAATGAAGATTAAAATAGACTTCTTAAACTTTCATTAGCCATTGGAATCGCTCAATTTGGACTTCATTAAACTAGTCACTTGGATTACAACATAATTAGATAGAAACAGGGGAAAAACAGAGAAGTGCCCTACTTGGGTCACTAATTGTTTTTGTGGTTCTTAAGGCTAATTGGCCTAATTCCATACTGAATTAACTTGGGGAACAATTGACATCTAGCAATTTCTTTTACATTAAAAATTGGTAACAGAACAAATCCGATAGTGTTGTTTCAGCGCACGATCAGCTCAGCTATAGCAGCAGGGGCATGTGGAATCTGGAAGTGATCAGTCAAGCCAAAATGGGCCAACATGAGCCAGACATGAGTCAGAAGCTCTCCTCCTCTCCTCAGTTGCTGTGCATGATTACTCGCTTTACACTTAATCGCTGCATCACACAATATCTTAACCCACATCTTACTTACTACGTTCCCCCGCGGTATTTCATCTTCGATCTCTCTGCGCAGCTGCAAAGCAAGACGACACCCGTGGAACAGCACGTACTTGCTTTTTCTCCTCTTATGACCGTCAAATTGAGCTCTGTGTTCACCTGCTTCTGCAGCTGGTCGTAGGCCCGAGTGATGTTGAGTTTGCGCTCTTCCCTCTTCTTGCCATCGAAAAATTTCATGGCCTCAATATAGGTTTCTTGAAATTTGATGCGTCCAATCCCCGTTGGCAGCATCTCAGGGTGCATGACAAGGATATACAACATGTATCGAGACAAGTACTTACCGGGCTCAGCTTGCTGACGTAACTTTTGCTCGTCTTCCAGACCGTACAACAATTCAGTTGCAATATGCCAGATGAGGATAATTTGGTCGAACTCGAACTCCATGGTCCATTGCAAATGCTCCACGCATGCTGACAAGCCGACCACCTGGGACCCTGGGGCGGTAGACTGGGATTGCATTTCTCTGATATATGACACGATAAAGTTCTTTATATCATCGGTCACTTTCTCGTGATGTATGTAAAGGGGCTTCTTGACCATCTCGTCAATATGCAGAAATTCGAGGAGTCGATGGCAAGGATAGTGCTTCTCTTTAAAAGCAAATCTCAATACGCTGAATTGAGCCATGTGATCCGACCATCGGCGCCGTTCAGTCAGCGGTTGCAACCAATTGATGAGATCCAAGATGGCGAAATTCTTTTTCTTAATCAACCAACAAGCCGTTCTATCGGAGAAAAGAAGATCAGTCAAAGCATAAATCTCCAGGAATATGGCCACTGCTAGCAGTATAAAGCTCATACAATAATCAGCTCTTGAGGATTGCTGATCCACGATCAGGATGAAGAGTACCAGTACGATACAGGTCAAAAACAATCCGACTATGCGACGAGCGAAGCCCCAATTAGTATAAATTGCCATGGCCTTTGTGTAGAGCAAATCGTACATGATTCCCAATTCAATCTCGATGATCTTGAAGGCAAAGAGGGCATCCTTATTTTCAAGCACCAACTGACTTGTGCGGCTATCATCAAAACTCAACGGGAGATCTGCGAAAAGGCGTTGGAATATGTTGATCAAGCGTTTGGCCGCAAGCAATTCTCCTTGTGGACCATCCACACTGTTCTCCACATCGCAGACCTCAATCACTTCGAGCGGTATGACAGTGTAGCCCTCAGCCTCCATCAGTTTTGTAGCTCCATTATCTTGCTATAATTAGGAGGCGGGTCAGGGGATGGAGTTCCTGAACTGCTCACTGCTGGCGGTCCAGAGCACATAAACCCTTTCGCCATACTTGATGAGCCCGGCTAGAATCATCACCATGGTGAGGATGGATAAATTTGGGCTGGTCCACGCCATCAGAAAGATATAAAACGTTACTCCTGCTTGGGTGACTAGGTGAAACAATTGCCTCAACCAGAGTTGATTGTCTTCTAAGGCATAGGCTGTGATGGTGTCGGGGCCTCCTAAATGTAACAAGAGGAATGGCGACCAGAACGCATTCAGCTGGGTGTTCGCGTCCACACCTTGGCTGCTTACCTTCCTGAGCTTGTTTGTGATTATGCCGAGCGTGTAGATCGCAACTGGATCGGCCATTAGGTAGGCCAGCCAAACGATCCCCCTGAACCAGGCAGAGTGGACGTATTTGCGGCGATTGCCCATACAAATGAGCAGGATTTGGAGAGTGAGGCTGAGGAAGGTGGCACCACGGAGCTCCCATTCTTCCCACAGCTCCATGAAACGTGGAGAGAAGACCTGCATCATCGTGATCTCCTTGACGATCGAAAGTACATTGCTCATAAAAGAATGATGTGAATATCAAATTAGTGAATACTGAAAAATGATCAACGATGTTAAGCAAGACATATTTCACTGTATGACAAAAATATGTAGCTCAAAGTTCACTGAAGCAGAGATGAGATGAACGTCAAGCAGAGATGAAATGACTGTCTTTTACTTACCGATAACCGGCAATATCATCACTCGATGGTGAAGATGTTGATCCACCGGTTCAAAGAAACATCGGTCTTTTGTAACAAGGATCTGTTATGTTTGAGAGAGAGAGAGAGGGCCATGGAGGACGAGGACTGATGCTGAGGTATGTGACCCAGGCAAGCAAGCGGACAGTACAATGATGCAGGTAAGTAAGCTCTCTCTCTCTCTCTCTCTCTCGATCGACTCTCCGTGTCTTGAAAAGTCAAAGATGTTGAAGGAAAAAAGAGGGAACACAAAATAGAGAAATGATTACGTGCTGTGTGGTTCTCTCTCTCTCTCTCTCTCTCTCAAGATGCATAGGCTAAACTACGAGTAGATAAACATTTTGCTAATGCTTTAATAGATTGAGATTGAAAAAGTAAGGAGTGAAGAAGTCTTGGTCTTTAACAAAGGACGTCAAATTTGGCAACACAATTTAATCGTACGAGGTACAATTTCATTTTGTTAATTTTGAATGCCTTTTCTAATTGCAGCCCCTAATTGCGAGTGAGAATAAACAAGCACACATGTGTGGTCCCGATCTTGAGTCATAGTTTCTCCACACCACTTGTGATCTAAAGGCTCGAGATTGGCAAGCCCGTTATCGTATCCCTATTTTTATGCTACCAGTCAAGAAGTTTTCTTAGACAAAATATGTCGCAACTAGACAACACAGCCCGAGCTATTCAAAGCTTTCTAACTATTAAGCCACATATCATTATTGGGAAATATGATTTGTCTAACATTATATCAGAATATAGGTTAATGGTTCAAATCCTTACACTCTCATTTTGCTCCTGCTTATTATTAATGTTATTATGCCTATATTCCTATTCTGCTATTGATTGTGTTAAAGAGGTGCCGTCCAAAAACCTGTCTTGCAGATGTAACACAGCCTTAAACGCTAGAGGAAGTACTAAGTTAAATGCTGAAATACATTATTGGCTCATTTACTAATAACTTTACCATTGGGAAAAATGGTTTTACCGACAGAGTATTAGAGCCAATACTTTAGCTATTTAGCAGGGTGCAAAGTCATCGCTTGTAATAATTGGGTGCACAAATCACTCAAACAAAACGAGAGTCGTGCCTGTTATTTCAGAAGTGTGAAGTTTTTTCTCACCAAGTTCGCACGCCACGACCTCTGTCTAGTGTCCTCACTCCACCGCCCCGGTCTCATGTCGCTCCCCCCTATTTTTCACTTCACGTCATCCACCGCCGCTTTCGTCCCGTCCTCACTCGTGTCCCGGGGGCCAAGTCACGGCCACAACCAATTTCTCACGACTTGGAGGACCACCTGTCTACTTTAGCCACACCCATCACGCCGGCCACCACAAAACCGCCACCAATCGACAGATTAGCTGCCGACGATGTCATTGCTCAAGTTGACGATGAGAGGACCATCCCAAACCCCCCCCCCCCCCCCTCTCCCCAAAAAAAACACACGCCCTCGCGCTGTGTGTCTTGAGTTCATCAGATCATGCGATCCACGCATTGCACACGCTTGCATCAACTGTCTACCCTTCATCAGATATGTGCCTCCACATAATTGCTATGGCTGTGGCACGTCATCTGCCACGTCAGCGCTTGACGGCACCACGTAAGCAGAGCAACATAAACAATGCCACTTCAGCAACACCGCATCAACGGTATTCAGACCCCGTTGACTGGACCTATTCGACTTTGACTGACCAGGTCATCCTATTTTGGTTCCTGAGGTTTTTCATGGTGCTCTTTCCAAATTTGAGGTTGGTTTTTGTTGACTCGACGTTTGACATTGAGTTTCTCTTTTTTTATGCTTATTATTTTGTGAAAAATGCAAGTCAAAGGTCTCACAGCCCATACGGATTGTTCTAAATGGGTCTAATAATATTTTGTGGGTTGAAGCTATGCGTACCTTCTTGAAGGGAAGGAAACCGTGGTGATATGATATGTGAAAGAGATATCGCAGATCCTACACAGGCTGCCGAAAAATATGTTGTAATGACTTGAAGATTGGGACAATATGAACCATCATACCATCCAATGGATTCACAACACCTCTGTTCCATCCATTCATCTTCAATTTGGAAGGTCTGAGACCAGCAAAGAGGTCTGGAACCAAGTTGCTCAATGTTATACTACTAGGCTGTGCTTGGTGGTTTGAATAGAACTCTAGATAGGATAACTTTTATCCTATCCGGTGTTTCATGTAACACAAATTCCAGATATAACTAAATTAGTTCGGATTAAAAAAATCTAGGTGGGACACAATCTTGGGCCACAGCCTCACTTTCTTCCTATCGTCACTCTCCTCTTCTTCTTCAACCTTTTCCCGCTCTATTCAATTTCTGAAGTCTCAGAATCTGAGCTTCTTTTCCCCCTCTCATTCTTCGCGTCACTTGGGCTCTTCTATATCTTATGTCTTTGAGAGACCTCAACCACCTTCCGTCGACTGTTCACATGGACCCACCATATCTGCTCCTCTCAATTGACCTGTCTTCTCGCCATTGGCTTGCCGCCGCCGCCCTCGACCCCGATTGGGATCGCCTTAGACTCGTTTACAGCTCCACCACGTGCAGCCTCAACCTCATCTCCGGTCAACCTTGAGCACCACCAAGCCGAGGTGGAGCTGATGGCAAGGATCGAGCACGGACAAACTGAAATTTGAGGCTCATGCTCGATCTAAGCCCCAGGTCTGGGGCTCGTCGTGGTCACCACCTCACCCTCTTGATGGCAGCGACAACAAGGCAGAGAGGATGGATGACGGGCGCGTGATAAAGAAGGACAATGTAAAGAGAAGGGGGACGACGGAGGGACAGAGAAAGGCCATGATGACGATATGGGCTGGAGTGGAGGCGGCATGACGTGCTTCTCGAGACGGCAGAGGTGGTAGTGGCGGGCTTGGGCGATGAAGTCGTCAAACCATGCTCGAAGATCTTTTTTAACGTCTAATCCAGTTTTGCCAATGAACACCAAACACTTATTTAGATAATATTCTATCAGCATCCATATTATATATAAATATTATCGAACATTAGATAGGAAATTCAAAATCCCATCATTTCTTTACCATATCCAGTAAAAATGTTTAAATGACCAAATGTAGCTCCAGTGATTTGGCTGATCAATATCAGGTATGGGGTGCCCCTCACGGTAGCTATAAATTCAAATTCATAAATAGCATGCATCTAAAATAGCTTGTGTAAATAAAAGATTACATTCTGACAAAAAAAAAATATTACAGGATGTGTCTACTATAAAATTGGGATCCTAAGTAAGAATCTTTTGTGAACTCCAATTTTTTTCTGGAACACTTCAAATGTCGAATTTAATTTGCAATACACGATGACATCAAAAGATATCAAGAAAAGAAGTACGACGATGTCTGGAAAAGAGGAACGACCATGATTCACGTCCATTTCTCGTCAATTATCTTGGGTTGCCTGCATATTTGGATAGAAAAGAACAAATTACTTATGTTATACACATTGAAGAAAAAGAATAGTCACGTGAATATCGAATATGCAACAATTTTTATGAGGAAATGTACGAAAACAGAGCATATAAATTTAATCAAGGTGCTAAAAACAGAGCGTATAGATGATGAACTATTACCTGCGCAGCAGGAGGAGGAGGAGGTACCAATTGCTTCTCTTTGATGAATACTTCTCGGGAAGAACGAGAGGTCGCCAATTGCTTCCCATTGATGAATAGTTTTGCGGTCAATGTGGCTTTCATGTTCGTCGCCAATTCTTCCTTCACTTTAATCAAACTAATTTGTTTCAGGGATTCAATATGATTCAATGAATCAATAGAAGTTAGTCCACAGTTCTTGATCTCCAGGTCTTCCAGGCAACAAAGAGCGGTTTCGTCTACATAAGCTTTTCTAACTTTCTCCAACTTCCACAATTTGAGGATGCGAAGGCGTGGGAATGAATCTTTGCGAACGTGAAAATCCAACACTTGACCAGTATAAGAGCCTGCATAAAAGTTGAGCATTTCCAAGCCCTCGAGCTTTGCTAGTACCGGCATCGAATCAGCATCTAGTCCTGACATCGACAAGGTAAGGATTTTCAGGTTCCGAGGAAGGAAGCCCTCAAGGACGTCCTGGCCGTGTCGCTTAGGGAGGCTCCCGAGCAAGTACAAGTCCGAAATCAGCTCGACTCCACTCATGTCACTCAAGTTGAGATCTGAGGGCTGTTAAGATCATATATCAACAAAGAGCAGAGGATGCTGCTAAACAGAGAGCAGCTTCTGCTGAGGCTACTAAAGTCAGAACAGAGGATGCTGCCGAAGTTGGCAAAAGAGAAAAGCAAGTGAAGCCGATACAAGCAAAAGGAAAAGAAGTAATTGCGACTGATACCAGTGGAAATGAACAGCTAAGATAAAAATTAATAAAGTCTGTGATCAACGATGGAAATTTGTCATAGAGGATAAACACGGATTGTGGACTACCACTATAAAGCCATATGAAGTTGTCGGTCAGTTGAAGAGAATAGAAGTTAGTTAGCTTTTCAGTTTCGTCTTCATCTTCTTTAATGAGGAAGATATATAGCTGTGAATAGAGAGATAGAAAGAGAGATGATCTGTAGTCTTTTCTGATACGAAGATCAATATAGAGTTTTTCTTTCGATTGATGTAAAGATCTTGAAGTACATTGTGATCAAGAACAGAAGAGAATATACAGAGTTCTTCACTGATCAATCTCGATCTCAACATCTATATCTTCCTATTTCTGTATCTTCGATTTCTCTGCACCAGAGCTTCTGCATTGTTGATTCTTCTGTATGAATGCATAATCTTCACATGGTATTAGAGCTGGTTGATCGTTTCAGCTAAAAGGATCCATTCAGAAGCTTCTTGGTTGATCGAGAAAGAAGGAGCTGGAGCTATACAAATTACTGTATCACGGTAACTGAAGTTAGTTTTTCCATAAACGAAATTGCTTTTCTGGTTCTTCATAGTTGAAAGAGTACAGCAATGGCAGTAAGAGCATCAAAGTATCCCTTCCCTATACATGTGAATATTTCTAATTTTGTCACCATAAAACTTGCCGAAGACAATTTTCTCTTATGGCAAGCTCAGATCCATAGGTTTCTGAAAAGCCAAGAACTCTTTGGCTTTGTTAATGGTGATATTACACCACCTACTCGATTACTGCAGAATGTAGTTGGAAGAGATGAAGCTGAGGCTGTAAATCCAGAATATACTGACTGGATAAAAACAGACCAGCTAGTATCCTCATGGATAAGCGGAGCTGTATCTGAGAACATACTAAGCCTAATAATTGGCTTAGAAACTTCTTATGAAGTGTGGCAGACACTCTTAAATCGATTCACACAAAAATCAGCAGCAAGAGAGTTTGAGTTGAGGGGGAAACTCCAAGCCTGTCAAAAACATGATCGAGATCTGTCAGTCTATCTTAGAGAATATAAGACAATAGGTGATCAGTTAAATGCTATCGGGAAGCCAGTGGATGATATAACCAAGCTGTTTGGTGTGTTGGAAGGGTTAGGAGCTGAGTATGAAAGTTTTCGAACAACAATATATTGTCTAAAACCTCAACCTGAGTATGATGAGGTAATTGCACAATTAGAAAGGTTCGAGTCAAGAATGCAGAATTATTCAAGAACGCAATTTAACCCCAACATGGTTTACTTTGGGCAAAGACATTCTCGGCACAGTTTAAAGAAACTACTGATGGAGGGTATATTCCTCAAAATTTAAGCTTTGCAGCCCAAAGAGGTAATTACAGAGGAGGCCGCAGTTATGGAAGAGGACGTTCTTTTAATAACAGAGGCCGTGGATTCAGATACCCTGGAGATAACTCAGGTTACAGATCTAGCAACATCAACTATATGCAAGAAAATCAGAAAACCAAACCTTATTACAGTTCCTCTGAACCTGCTTTCACCTCTGGATTTCGTCCCTATGCAGGTCCATCACAGAGATACCGAGAAGTAAAATCTTATCCTTCCAATCTAACTTTTCCCAAAGATGTGCAGGATGAGAAGCCAATTAACAACATAAAATTAGAATGTCAAATCTACAAGAAACCAGGCCATGATGCGTTGCACTGCTGGTATAGATTTGATAACTCGTATCAAGCTGAGGAGATACCAACAGCTTTAGCAGCTATACATCTCGAGGATGCCAAAGGTAGCGAGTGGTATCCAGATACTGGAGCAACTGCACACATTTAAGCTAATCCTGGTATACTTCGAAACCCTTCTGAATATATTGGATATGACACTGTTATGATTGGTGATGGATCATACTTGTCGATTACAGATACTGGTAATACATTGTTGCATACTGAAGAAAGTCTATTGCCTCTGAATGATGTTCTAATCATCCCTGATATAAAGAAAAAACTGCTATCAGTGTCCAAATTAACAGATGATTACCCATGCTCATTTGTCTTTGACAAATTTGGTGTATATATAAAGGACAATTGGACAAACACAACCTTGCTGCTCGGAAGGAAAACTAAAGGACTATATCAAGTGAATTCACAAACAACACAAGCCTTTCTAGCTCAGAGACACAAAGCAGTAGAAGAAGACACATGGCATCAAAGGCTAGCACACAACAATCTGCATATCTTGAAGTATTTGCAGAATCAAAAACTCATTCAATGTAGCAGTAGGATGCTGAGTGTATGTAGCAGCTATCAAACTGCTAAGAATGCAGCTTTACCATTTCCATCCTCTGAATCTGTAACAACCATGCCTCTACAGAAAATCCACTATGATATATGGGGACCATCACCTATGACTTCATTTCAGAGTTTCAGATACTATGTTCTGTTTGTGGATAATTTCTCTCGATATAGCTGGATATACCCATTGAAATTGAAGTCAGACTTCTATAAGATCTTTGTTATGTTTCAAAAGCATGTAGAAAACCAATTTGAGTCAAAAATCAAGGTTTTTCAGTGTGATGGAGGAGGAGAATTTCTTAGCCACAGGTTTCAAGCTCATTTACAAAATTGTGGTATAAAACAAAATCTCTCTTGTCCATATACACCTGCACAGAATGGGATATCTGAGAGGAAGCATCGGCATATTGTTGAATTAGGTCTTGCCGTGTTATATCATGGCAGAGTTCCACTGAAGTATTGGGTTGATGCTTTCATTACAGCTAACTATGTCATCAATCTTCTTCCAACACCGAGATTGGACATGCAATCACCACATAGAAAACTATATCACCAAGAACCAACTTATGATCACCTCAGAGTATTTGGCTGTGCCTGTTATCCATGTTTACGACCCTATGCTCAGCATAAGTTTGATCCAAGATCTCTCACTTGTGTATTCATTGGTTATAGTGATCATCATAAAGGCTACAGATGTCTTGTGCCTTCAACAGGTCGAATATATGTCAGTAGAAATGTGAAGTTTGATGAGAAGTCTTTTCCATTCACTAAGCTGTGCTTGACAAAGTATACACCTCTCACAACATTATACTAGATATGGGCAGAAGAAGTTCAGTTAACAGAGTCAGCAAATAGAAAAATAGTCTCTAATATACCTTATACTGGTTCTCATACATGTGCAGCCCATCTGCAACTCGATAAAGACAATATTGTCATCAACTCTCAAAGTACTCAACAAAACTCTATTCCCTATACTGATCAATCGAGACATGTCATTTCTACAATGGTTACACATGATGTAGAAACTTCACCTGTACAGAACCAAGACATATCTGATGCTGATACACCAATATCCAATAGTACAAGCATTGGATCTGATTAAGCTATTTCTCATACATCACAAGGGATTTCTTCTAATCATTACATACCTGATGCTGATACACCACTATCCAATAGTACAAGCAGTGGATCTGATCAAGCTACCTCTAACACAACTCAAGGGATTCCTTCTAGTCATTCAATGCAGACACGATCAAAGTCTGGAATTATCAAACCGAATCCCAGGTATGCATGCCTTGCTGTCTATAAGGTACCCTCTGAACCAAAGACAATTAAGTCTGCATTAGCACATGAAGGTTGGCATAAAGTAATGACAGAAGAAATGGAGGCATTATATCAAAACAAAACCTGGGACTTAGTTCCTCGAACTAAACATATGAATATAATTGGCTGCAAGTGGGTCTTCAAAACAAAACTTGCATCTAATGGTAGTCTTGATAGATTGAAAGCTCGTTTGGTTGCTAAGGGATTCCATCAAGAAGAAGGTATTGATTTCACAAAGACTTTTAGTCCAGTAATCAAGCATGCCACAATCAGAATTGTTCTATCTATAGCAAAGATGAGACAGTGGCCTATTCATCAACTTGATGTTAAAAGCGCATTTTTACATGGCACACTTAATGAAACAGTCTACATGGAGCAGTCTCCTGGATTTCAAGACTCACAGAGACGTTATCATGTGTGTTTACTCAGGAAATCACTCTCTGGTCTTCGACAAGCTCCTAGAGCATGGTTTGATAAGTTCAGTGATTTTTTACTAGAATATGGATTCTTTTGCAGCTCGGCAGATCCATCGTTATTCATATATCATCATCAACAGCATACTATTCTTCTACTTTTGTATGTTGATGACATTGTCTTGACTGGTAGTTCTTCTCAAATACTCTCTATTCTTATTCAGTCTCTTAGTCTCAAATTCCACATGAAAGATCTTGGCCCTCTGCATTATTTTCTTGGCATTGAAGTCAAACAAAATTTAGATCATTTGTTTCTATGTCAAACCAAATATGCTAGTGATCTTCTCACTTGAGCTTACATGTCTGAATGTAAACCAATTGCTACCCCTCTCTCTCTAAAGCCAATTATTATGCAACAAGACTCTGTTCCTCTGACCAATCCTACTGAGTATCATAGCTTGGTAGGTGCTCTTCAATATCTAACTTTGACACGACCTGACATAGCCTATGCTACCAACTTACTGTGTCAAAAATTACAGACACCAACTATGGCAGATCTTGCTCGACTTAAAAGGGTGCTGCAATACATTAAAGGCACCATCAATCTTGGTTTATTCATTCATTCACAGAGTTCTTCGCATCTGTATGGTTTTTCAGATGCAGATTGGGCAGGGTGTACAGAAACACGACGATCAACTACAGGATTCTGTACTTACATTGGTTCAAATCTTATCTCTTGGGCAGCCAAGAAGCAATCCACAGTTAGCAGGTCCTCTACAGAAGCCGAATACCGAGCACTTGCTTCCACCTCTGCTGAACTCACTTGGATCAGCTTTGTCTTACGAGACATAGGCTGTACTCTCAACTCTCCTACACATCTATTTTGTGACAATAAATCAGCTATAGCTCTCACTGCTAATCCTATACTACATGCTCGAACAAAGCATATTGAAGTCGACTTTCACTTTGTTAGAGAAAAAGTCTCTTCGGGATCACTCACTGTTCGATATGTCCCAAGCAATTTCCAAATTGCTGACATTTTCACCAAATCTCTCTCACACTTTACACATTGCCAACTACGCATTAAATTGGGACTTGGTTCTCCACCTACTCCCAATTTAAGGGGGAATGTTAAGATCATATATCAACAAAGAGCAGAGGATGCTGCTAAGCAGAGAGCAGCTTCTGCTGAGGCTACTAAAGTCAGAACAGAGGATGCTGCCGAAGTTGGGAAAAGAGAAAAGCAAGTGAAGCAGATACAAGCAAAAGGAAAAGAAGTAATTGCGACTGATACCAGTGGAAATGAACGGCTAAGATAAAAATTAATAAAGTCTGTGATCAACGATGGAAATTTGTCAAAGAGGATAAACACGGATTGTGGACTACCACTATAAAGCCATATGAAGTAGTCGGTCAGTTGAAGAGAATAGAAGTTAGTTAGCTTTTCAGTTTCGTCTTCATCTTCTTTAATGAGGAAGATATATAGCTGTGAATAGAGAGATAGAAAGAGAGATGATCTGTAGTCTTTTCTGATACGAAGATCAATGTAGAGTTTTTCTTTCGATTGATGTAAAGATCTTGAAGTACATTGTGATCAAGAACATAAGAGAATATACAGAGTTCTTCACTGATCAATCTCGATCTCAACATCTATATCTTCCTATTTCTGTATCTTCGATTTCTCTGCACCAGAGCTTCTGCATTGTTGATTCTTCTGTATGAATGCATAATCTTCACAAGGGCTGACCGAAGACATCCCTCGATCTCAGCTTTAGGCATTCAAGCTTCGTGAGCTTCAAAATGCACTCAGTTGCTTTCTTCATCACTGGAGAGTCACACGTCAGCCCCAATTTCTCGAGCCTGGTCAATTTACTAAGCACATCAAGCATGGGACTCTTAGCAGATCCAATAAATAAGCCCCACAAGGTTTGGAGATTGCTCAAGCTACCACCACTGGACTTATCGAAGCAAACCTCGTTCGTGTACAGGTGCTGGAGGGACTTCACCTTCCAAATTGAACTCGGCAATTTGCTAACGTTAGTGTGCTTCAGATCCAATGTCTCAAGGCGGGACATGTTCCCAACTGATTCAGGGATTGAATCAAGGACCGTCCATCGCAATCCCAAGTACCTCAAGTTCAGCAGTACATTGCCAAGTTCGTCCGGAAGCAACTGCTTGTAAGTCCTCTCCAGATCGAGCACCCTGAGCAGACCGCAGTGTCCCTTTGAAATCAAGGGCCGAAGCAGCTCTTCCACTTCCCTTGAACGAGTCCCCTGCTTCTGCGTTTTGAAGGTTACGTAGGAACGGATGTGTCGGAGATGGATGTTTTCAGGGCAATGATCCCCTGTCTCAGCACTCTTCTGAGATTCCTGATGCTTGACAATCCATGAGCAGCCATTAACAAGCTTAGATTCTTCACCATGATTAGGGCCCGAATGGATCTGAAGTAGTGCGAGTCGTGTTGCCATCTCGCACAAGAAATCGTGTAGGAAACTAGGCACACGGCAAGATTTGGGCTTTTCACTCCGCTTCCTACGCCTCACCACATGAACCAAGTTTCGACCAACCAATTCTTCGAGGCACCCCATGGCCGTGAACTCGAGCACTGGGACCAATCCTTCGGCATGCCATAGCCGGAAGAGCCTCCTTGTCGAGATGTCCGAGTCTTTGGGAAAGAGGCACAAGTAAAGCAAACAGGGCTTGAGCAGGTTAGGCAATTTGTGGTAGCTCAAGGACACGATATCACAGAGCGTGGGATTATCAGCGAGCTGGTCCACCATGGCAGGAGAAGAATGACCGCTCGCCGCCGCAAGTCCTCCGAGCAGCAAAATCCTAGGAGGAGAGCCACTGCACTTGCTCAGAATACTTGCTTTGAGCCCCGAATCTTCACTAATGGAGCCGCATTCCTTCAACAAGAGCTCGCTCTGGTTTGCATCTAATTGGTGCAACTCGAGAGGAGAAGCCCAATGGTCTATAATTGATGGGATTTCAGGATCCCGAGTGGTGATGATGACTCTGCTTCCGTTCCTTGAGTCTAGGAGGAGGTTCATGAGGACGTCCATGTCCCTGGCGTCTTGCAAATCGTCAAACATGATGAGGTACCTCAATTCCATCAAGGTCTTGTGAAGGATCTCTTTCAGGTATATATTTTTTTTGTGTTCCTTCAGTTCTTGCACAGGTGTTTGCTTCAGTATCTCCACCAAGAGATCTTTCAAGGAGAATTTTTTGGGAACATGAACCCAGACGCGGCATTGGAAGCTATGATCTATCTCGAGTCTGTTGTACACACTCCTCACGAGAGCCGTCTTGCCGATGGGTTCTTCTCCCACCACCGGAATTACGCAAAGTCTCAACGCGTCCTGATCGCCATCTTTCAAGGTCAACCGAGCTAGGAGCTCGCACTCTTCATCTTCACGCCCCACAATGTCAGACTCAACCTTCCCATTCCAACGTACGTTCCCTCGATGCACATTCCTCGATGAAGCGTTTTCCTCAAGAGTAGACAGATCATAAGGAGGCAGATCTTGCATTTGGGACAGGTGAGTGGACAATTTCTGAACTCTGGTGATGAAATCGGGTTCCTTTCTTCCGGAGGCGCGTACGCGTATTCTGAGCGACATGAAGCGAACTAATGCCCACATTTTCATGAGGCGGCCCTTACGGGACATCAAGTGTCGTGATGCTCCCAGGGGGAGCTTATCGGCACAGTCCGCAGCATCTCCAGCTCGACCTAGGAGGCCAGATCCATGGTCGCCGCTTTGCTGGTCGTTGTCGGTGCCAGATTGCAGTAACTTCAAGGTGGTTAAGATTGTCTGGAGATCACTAACAGCCGTATTGATTTGATATGGTAATCCAAAGGAGAGAATTTCTCTCTCGGAGAGTCTTTGTTGCAACTTGTCGATCAAAGGTGAAGTTGTCATCTTGGAAGCTGCCATCGCAGTCGCATGCCAGCGGGACTCGCGCTCGATTCACCCTTCTCTGTTATGCAACGGAATGAGGTCTGTATTTGTATGTATGTAGCTGTGAGAAGAAGATGCAATAGCTGGCGAGACCATGCATGTTGAAGCTAGGGGTGTGCAACTGGATTGGGTATACCCGGGAACCAGACCGGCCCACCCGGAAAATAGGGTTGGGAGCCGGTTCCCGTTGAAACCTGTCCGGGAACCGATTCCCAAAATTCGGAACTGGTTTAAACCGATCCGGGAACTGGGTCCAATTGATTACCAACCTAAGAACCAGTTTGGAACCAATTAGGGAACCGGTTTTGTAAGTATAGGTTCAAAACCCTATTTTTCCTCTTATTTCTATTTTTACTCCCGCAATCACGTGGTGTTTTTTTCTCTTGGCTCTCTAAAACACGCACAGCACTCCTCCTTCGTCGTTCCTCTTCCTCAGTTGCTTCCCTCCCTCATCGGCTCCCTCTCACATTGTCTGACAGACGGATGGTGTTCGTCGCTGCCAAATTCTTGTGTACCATGTGGATTGGCTTATCTAATTTATCTTTTGGAGGAGAAGTTATGCTTACATAAATGAATAGCTTCATGTAATAGTTGTGGGAATAAGATTAATATTAGACTCATGTTTATTGCTAATTCTTTGCCTTATGATTTTATTTATTATAATTAGTCATGTGGATCCTTCATTTTTTGTTTAATCAAAAAGCTCATCTATTTATTTATTACAAATGCTTGATGTTTCAATATAAATTTGGAAAATTACGTTATTTTCTCGTATATTAATATAAAATTCAAAGTTATGTAGGATATCGAGAGATTGCAAAACAAGTTCCAGTGGAAACAGGGTTAATCTTGGAACCGGACCAGAAAAACAGGATGGGTCGAATACAGGGTCCAATACAAACAGAGTTGAGTACATGGTCCAAAAAAGGGAAATCGATTATAACAAGATTGAGTATAGGGTCTAGGTCTAGACCTTACCTGATCATCCCTAGTTGAAGCTGCTTACTTTCAACTAATTCCATTCCTTCTAATGCAAGATTCACCACCTATTGTTGGAGATTTCTTTCCAGAATATTTTGAAGCTGACAAAACGTTTCCATCAGTCTAGTCTGGATGAATGCAAGTCTTCTGTTTAGCGTCTGAAGACTCTCGGATCTCCAGACCCAGCACTCAAGACTCAAGACTCAAGACTATTCTCATTGACAGTTTTTCTAATCCAGTAACGAAGGCAATACAGAGCCGAAGTATCTGGTTGAGGATTTAGTCCTATCCTCTGGAGAAGATATCTTGGCTGGATAATTATAACGGATTCTTTCATTCGTAATCAAGATCGTTTGAAGATCCGATGGTCGACAAAGTATTCTTGGAAGGTTCTATTCTTGGAAACCAAGATCCTGATTGTATGGGCGAACAGGATTGATGGGCTATCGTCAGGTTCCTTTAATAGCTTGAATAATCTTCTTAATTGATTCCGTCCAACGGGTAGATTGGAGGAATTCCTTTGGTAAGTGCCAACGGGTATGATGGCATGAAGGAGTATAAAAGGAAGACGTTCTAGTTATTTTAGAATATGATCGATAGAGAAATTCCAGAGTCTGAAGCACCTTGATTATTAGTCGATACATTCTGAGCCAAATTGTACACACAGAGAGTGTCTATACTTAGTGATACCTTGAGCGAGTGTGGTAGATCATCTACACCGAAAAGATCAAGGAAGAACATCGCTGTAACATCTCTTTGTTCATAGTGGAATCCAGCCAATAGGCTGTCAGTGCAGAAGAGTGGACGTAGGCTTGAAATAAGCCGAACCACTATAAACGGCGTGTTCAATCTTCTCTTCCCTTCTCTCAGTTCTATTTACTTTGATTATTGTTTGTCTCAAATCTAATCAACTGTCTGGAATTGTGCAATTATCGAGAAAAATATTTTATATACCTATTCACCCCCCTCTAGGTACTTATTCTAGCTATATCAATTGGTATCAGAGCATTTTGGTTCTCACTATATTTGAAGTGTTTTACTTCAAAGTAAAAGATCCATGGCTAGTATGCTAGCACTAGGGCTGGTGGAAGGGCAAAGCAATACCAGACCACCCTACTTTGATGGAAAGGATTACAACATCTGGAAGAATAAGATGAAAGCCTTTCTACGATCAAAGGATCCTCTGGAATGGGACATTGTAGAAAAAGGAATTACTCCTACAACTGCATCAGTCTCTGAAAGAGGGAAAGAAACTGTTGAGACCAGTGGAATGACTTACGAAGAGATAATGAAGAGACAAGCACTCGATGCAAAAGCAATTTACTCTTTATATTGTGCTTTGTCACCAACTGAATATAACCGAATATATTCTTGTGTTACAACAAAAGAAATTTGGGATAGATTGCATATCACCTATGAAGGAACAGATCGAGTGAAGGAGACCAGAATTAATATTCTCCTCGGTCAATATGAAGCCTTCAAAATGAAACCAGGAGAATCTATAACTGACATGTTTAGCCGTTTTACATATATTGTCAATGGTCTTAAGAATCAAGGACAAAAAATTTCTGATCCTATGAAGGTAAACAAGCTATTGCGTGGACTCTCCAAGGATTGGAATCACATAAAGACTTCAATAAGAGAGACACAGAGAATTATGCCGCTATCTATCAACGAGCTGATTGGAACACTTCAGTCTTATGAAGTGGAACGAATTAATGAAGAAGAAGATCCAAAAGGTAAGAAATCCATTGCATTAAAATCAAATGATGATTCTGATGTTACAGATTCTGAAGATGATATGGACGATGAGGAGCTTGCCCTTATGATAAGAAGATTCAGAAAACTGAATAGAAAAGGAAGAAGGTTTAACTCAAGGAAACAAAGTTTTCAAAGATAGCAGACCAAGTCTGTTGATGATGAGGAACCAAACAAAGATGTAGTTTGCTTTGGATGTAAGAAAAGAGGACACATCAAACCCAACTGTCCTCTTCTGAAGAAAAAGAAAGGAAAAGCTGAAAAGTCTCGAAAGGCTCTCAAAGCTGAAACCTGGAATGATACAGAGTGTGAAGAAAGTGAGGATGAATATGCCAACTTATGTCTGATGGCGCAATCAGACTCATACTCAAACTCTGAATCAGACTCAGACAGTGAATTTGAGGTAAGTGATTTTAAAATTCCTGCCAAAGTTTCTAAATATATAGATGAACTGTGTTTTAGTCTTAAGACTTCTCTCAAAAGGATTTCCGAACTTAAAAAGGAAAACTCTGCTCTAAAACAACAGGAAAATGTTTTAAAAGAAAAAGTTGAATGTTTAGACAAGAATGTTTTCACTCTTAAAGAAAATGAAGATAGTCTCTTAAAAGAAAATGCTCTTTTAAAAACTGACTTATCAAATATTTCAAAGAAATTTTCAATAGGGTCCGAGAAACTTGACAAAATTCTTTCAGTGCAAAGACCTTACTTCAATAAGTCTGGTCTAGGTATGACAGCAGAAACTATTCCCTTGATTGATTTTCCTAAAGTAAAAGAAAGAATCAAGCAAAGATCCTCGAGAGAGGCTTACAAAAATCATTTCAAGAAGGTTTTTGTAAAGTCTGTAGGTCGAAATGCCCTCAGGTGTTCAAAGTGTAAGAGTCCAGATCACTTTGAAAAAGAGTGTCCTATGGTTTGGAAACCTGTTAAGAAAATATGGGCTAATACTGTTTATTTAACTAACACCAAAGGACCCAAGAAAATTTGGGTACCTAAGAAAGCTTGAGACTCTCTGTTAAATGCAGGTCTCCGTCAAGAAAAAAGGTAAAGTGGTATCTTGACAGTGGATGCTCAAGACACATGACAGGAGACTCAAATTGCTTCATAAAGCTTGTTCAAGTAAATTGTGGAAAAGTTTCATTTGGAGGAAACAGCAAAGGAAGTATTGTAGGATTTGGAACTGTGAAAATTGGAAATCTCACAATAAGTAATGTTTCCTTAGTGGAAGGACTCAATTACAATCTTCTCAGCATCAGTCAACTATGTGATACTGGTTTTAAAATCTTCTTTCAAGAAGGAACATGTTCTGGTATCAGCAAAGACTCTACTCAGTCTTTCATGGGTCGAAGGCATGGAAACATCTATCTTTTGGATGTAAAACTGGATGAATCGCAATGCTTAATCTCAATTCAAGACGAAGCAAGCTTATGGCACAGAAAGCTCGGTCACATCAACATGAAGCAATTAGCCAAGATCTTTTCAAAGCAGCTTGTTCGAGATCTACCCAAATTACCATACAAAAAATCTGATCCATGCACTCCATGTATTTTGGGAAAACAGGTAAGAAATTCATTTAAGTCAATAAATCATGTTTCTACTAATTATGTACTGCAGCTGCTGCATATGGATCTCTTCGGACCAATCAGAACCCAAAGCATTGGAGGTAAGAGATATTGCCTAGTAATTGTGGACGATTACTCACGATTTACTTGGGTATATTTCCTTGCAAGTAAATCCGAAACCTTCTCGTATTTTGAGAAATTTGCTAAAAAGGTTCAAAATGAAAAATGATGTGTTATCTCCAGTATAAGAACAGATCATGGAAGTGAATTTGAAAATCAAGATTTTACAAAATTTTGTGATGAATCTGGCTTTAAGCATGTGTTCTCCTCTCCATATACTCCTCAGCAAAATGGAGTTGTGGAAAGGAAGAATAGATCTCTTCAAGAAATGGCTAGAACTCTTTTGATTGAAAGTAAGATTTCTTCACGATTTTGGGCTGAAGCTGTTTCAACAGCATGCTATATAATCAATAGAGTCTTCTTAAGACATATTCTAGAGAAAACCCCTTATGAGTTATTCAAAGATAAGACGCCTATTGTTTCATACTTTCATGCATTCGGTTGCAAATGCTTTATATTGACAAATGCTAAAGATTGAGTTGGTAAGTTTGAAGAAAGATCAGATGAAGGCATCTTTCTTGGATATTCTTCATCAAGCAAAGCCTACAGAGTCTACAACAAGAAAAGTCAGTCTGTGGAGGAGTCAATGAATGTCAAATTTCAAGACTCTATGCAAGATGAATCTAGTCAGACTCATTATGAAGAGTCTGAATCTGCTCCAGACTCTCCAAAGCTTACAACTCAAGAAGCAAATCAGACTCTGGAAGACCAGCATCAAGCTGTTCGTGAAGATTCAAATAAAGAAAGAGATCATCAACCAGACAAATCAACCAGCAATTGGAAGCATAAGTCCAGTCATTCCAAAGAACTCATTATCGGCGAAATTAATGAAGGAATTCGCACCAGATCCAAAAAGCGTGAAGAGTCTAGTGTTGTGGCTCTCATCTTTGAAATTAAACCAAAGAGCATAGAAGAAGCTTTATCTGATGAAAGCTGGATTGAAGCTATGCAAGAAGAGCTCAGACAGTTCAACATTAATGATGTTTGGGAATTGACATCTAAACCAAAAGGTAAAACTGTTATTGGAGCCAAATGGGTGTTCAGGAACAAGATGAATGAGAAAGGAAAAGTCGTACGAAACAAAGCAAGACTCGTGGCCAAATGATACACGCAAGAAGAAGGAATAGACTATGATGAGACTTACGCTCCAGTAGCAAGGTTAGAAACTATTCGATTATTACTTGCATTTGCTTGCTATAAAAATTTCAGGTTATTCCAAATGGACGTCAAAAGTGCCTTCCTAAATGGATTTATCCATGAGGAAGTTTATGTGGAACAACCACCAGGATTTGAAGACTCAAAGAAGCCAGATTCAGTCTTCAGACTGAAAAAGGCATTATATGGTTTAAAGCAGCACCTCGAGCTTGGTACGACAGATTAAGTAAGTTCTTAATACAGAATGGTTTTGTCAAAGGTAAAATAGATACTACTCTATTTATCAAGAAGGAAAACAAAAACTTTTTACTTGTTCAAATATATGTAGATGATATTATTTTTGGATCCCCTAATGAAAGTTTGTGCAAGAGATTTTCTAAGTCTATGCAAGATGAGTTTGAAATGAGTATGATGGGAGAGTTAACATTCTTTCTTGGACTCCAAATAAAACAATTGAAGGAAGGAACTTTTATTCATCAAGAAAAATATGCTATTGATCTTGTCAAGAAGTTTGGACTGGAAAAATGCAAAAAGACCGACATACCTATGTCAAGTTCTTTGAAGATAGACAAAGATGAAGAAGGGAAGAAAGTTGATCAAAAGCTATACAGGAGCATCATTGGTTCACTTCTTTATCTTACTGCTTCTAGACTTGACATTTTGTTGAGTGTTTGCATCTGTGCTAGGTTTCAATCAGATCCTAGAGAATCCCATCTCAGTGCTGCGAAACACATTATTAAATACGTTGCTTCATCTTCAAGCATCGGTCTTTGGTATCCTAAGAAGGGAGACTTTAATCTTCTAGGATATTCAGACGCAGATTTGGCCGGTTGCAGAGTTGACAGAAAGAGCACATCGGGAACTTGCCAGTTGCTTGGAAGTAGGACAGTGTCTTGGTTTTCAAGAAAACAGAGCACTGTGGCTCTCTCAACAACAGAAGCAGAATATGTAGCTCTTGGAAGTTGCTGTTCGCAAATTCTATGGATAAAACAACAGTTACAAGACTTTGGAATTGAAGACTCATGCACAGAGATTAGATGTGACAACACCAGCGCAATCAATCTCACTAAAAATCCAATCATTCACTCAAGAGCAAAGCATATAGAGATTCGACATCATTTCATCAGAGATCATGTTCAAAATGGAGAAATCTCGATTCAATTTGTTGATTCAAAGAGCCAACTAGCGAATATATTCACAAAGCCCTTGGAGAAAAATCAATTCGATTTTATTCGCTCCAGACTCAACATTTTGAAGCTTGAGGAAGTTAAAGTCTAAAGACTATCCAATCGTCAGACTCAGACATTCATGGTTATAGACTGTAAATTGTTATTATACTCAATCTCGAAAAGGTACGATCATTAGTTCAGTTAATTTATAATTTCCATGAAAAACGGAATCGTGTCTTTTCAAAAATATTAACTTATTTTTGGCAGTTAACGATTTCAAAAGAGACGACTGTTCATTTTCCATTTTTAAACTGAGTTATATATATACAGTTTTCCTTGCTTAAACTTCAAAACCCTAAAAGGCATTCTCCTCCCAATCCTGTCACTACTTCGTGTTCATCTTCGAGAAAGTTGTCAACTTTTCTTGGGAAAGCGAGTAAATGAATCTTTCAGCGACAATGAAGGATGTCTTCTTCGAGAAAGTCATCAAGAATCGCGAACTGGGGACCACAGAGAATGAGGAAGGGGCCTACACATTTCGATCTCACCGAGGAGGAAGATTTACCAAGTCAGCAACAGAGCCCGATTCACTCTCCTCCACGTCAATCTTCACCATCTACCCCACAAGGTGTGGGTCATCAACTGGAGGAAGAAATAATCGAGGACGCAGACCCTGTAAGAGTCCAAAAACCCGCTTTTATTTATAAACTCTATCGTGCGTTGAAAAGCATTAGGTCTCCACTGAACGTCGTAGATGAATTTCTTAAAGATAAGAATTATGGGAATGAGTATATTTTTCTGCGAAAAATGGAGGATTTGGGAGTTGCTCCCAAAGGAAATGCCGAGGAAGCACTTGCGAACATTCCAAGTGACTCTCGTGTACTAGGACAGAATCTGACTGATGGGAACGATGATGATAAGATGTTCCTTGAATTCCAACCTAGAATGGGAGTTGCAGCAAAGGTGAAGGGAAATCAGATGGATTTGTTTAAATCGAAGGATCAGGAGAATCTGCTTTTCAGATTGTTGAAAAGAGGGGTGATAAACCCTAGGAGTGTTGATTTCGACTTCTTGGATGCCATCAATGTGAACTTGCGGGAGAAGTTCAATCTGCTTCAACTTGAGCAATTTTGCTCCGATACCACAGACGGTTATGCACAATTGACAGCATACTTCTATTCAAATCTCAGCTTTTTAGATGCGAATAGAATATCCTTTAGTGTTCGAGACCAAGTCTATGTGGTAGATGTGGACATGTTGGCAGACATAATTGGAGTTGAAAGAGGACGTTATCAACCAATCAAAGTTTCGATTGCTCGTACCACACTGGAGCTTGTCAAAGAGAGGGATACAGAGAGAAGAATTACCTACTCAAGAATGAGTGCCATCAACATCGTACTTCACAAAATTGTGATCAACTGTCTCAGGCCAAAGTCTACATCAAAGACTGACGTGTCTAACTCCGAGGCGAAATTGATGTACGCGATCAATTCAGGAAGGAAGTTCTCTCTCCCTCACACCATTCTCTTTCACATGTACAGAGCAATGGTGAAGGACAAGGGCCAATTGCCTTACGCAAGTCTTCTGACCAAGATCTTCAGACACTTGAACATTGAGCCTCCACATAATCTTTGTGTTCGACCGTGCGACAAAATGGTGGTGGGTTTGAAAATGCTGATAAAAATGCGTCTGAAAGAACTTAGCAAGGCAATGGAGAAGTTCAAGACTCCAGTATTTTCTGCATCAAAGAGAAAAGGGAAGGAGCCCATGAGTGCTCCACCCAAAAAGAAAAGAACTCTTATCTTGGAGGATGAAGATGAAGAGGAAGATCTCTTTATTCCTGCATTGACAAGAACCAGACGTTTTGTACCAGAATCAACAGAACAGAGAGAAAAAGAGGGACAAGCAAAGAACAGAGAAGCAGAGGAGCAACAAGAAGAGGTTGAAGAAGAAGAAGAAGAAGAAGCAGTGAAAGAAAAGTCTGCAGATGAAGCAGGAGAGAAAGGGAATCAAGGCACTGAAGAGCATGACCATCACTCTTCCCCAATTGAGGTCCCAAAGACAGGGGGAGATGGTGAGCAAGGAAGGACTACACCGGATCCTGTCAACATTAAAGGTGTGAGTCGCTCACCAGCAAATCCAGAAGATTTTCAGGCTTCTCAAATGCCTGAAGAAGGACATGATACGTCAACACCAAATTTGCTTGATTTCACCGAAGATCCATCGTCTGCTTTCACTCCATCTGAGAGAGTAAATGCGGGCACACAGACAGACAATACAACAGATTTTCGTCGTATCCTTAATGTTCTTTTGGAAATGTGTGGTCAAATATATGCTCTAGACTGTGAACTTCAAGTTCTGAAGAATGCTGGACAAGCATCTTCTGCTACCCTGGCGGATCAAATAAAAAACATCGCTCTTCAAATTCAAGCCAATGCCAAAGGAGAAGAGGTGGCTCATCTACGGGAAGACTTGAAGAAGCTGGAAAGCATCGTACAGTCTATGGGAGAATTCCAGATCGTGCGCATTCCTAAGCAGAATTGACTCTTTTCTCACCTTTTTTAATGCTGACAAAAAGGGGGAGAATTGCAATTTGAACTTTAAAACTTTGACTTTAAATCTCTTTGTGTGTTTGAATGTTTTTTAGTATGACTTGGGTGTTGAATTTGACTGACTTGGATGTGGATTTTTGATGATTGACTATTTGCATTTATATCAAGTATTGCTATATGGTTTTACTCATGAAAGACTAACTGATTTTCGGTGGATGCAGAGTCTGGTTGTTGATTTTATTAATCTTTATGAGATAGCCATATTGCTTGAGTGATATTTTGCAGGTCAAAGTTGTTCAAATCTACAGGAAAGTTTTGTCACCATAAAAAATGGGGAGATTGTTGGAGAAATCTTTCCAGAATATTTTGAAGCTGACAAAACATTTCCATCAGTCTAGTCTAGATGAATGCAAGTCTTCTGTTTAGCGTCTGAAGACTCTCGGATCTCCAGACCCAGCACTCAAGACTCAAGACTCAAGATTATTCTCATTGACAGTTTTTCTAATCCGAAAGAATAAAGGCAATCTAGAGCCGAAGTATCTGGTTGAGGATTTAGTCCTATCCTCTGGAGAAGATATCTTGGCTGGATAATTATAACGGATTCTTTTATTCGTAATCAATATCGTTTGAAGATCCGATGGTCGATGAAGTATTCTTGGAAGGTTCTATTCTTGGAAACCAAGATCCTGATTGTATGGGCGAACATGATTAATGGGCTATCGTCACGTTCCTTTAATAGCTCGAATAATCTTCTTAATTGATTCCGTCCAATGGGTAGATTGGAGGAATTCCTTTGGTAAGTGCCAACGGGTATGATGGCATGAAGGAGTATAAAAGGAAGACGTTCTAGTTATTTTAGAATATGATCGATAGAGAAATTCCAGAGTCTGAAGCACCTTGATTATTTTTATTTTTTTTTATTTTTTTTTTGATGACCCGGGGAACCTCCGACGCGCCGCTTCGGGGGAGAGTAAACCCCGGAGCGCCGGGGCCCCCACCGCCCCCCAGCACCTTGATTGAAGCATTCCACGTCGAACTCTTCCCCTTGGCGTGGAGGGTACCAAGCCTTAACCGCGCGGCCACCGCGGGCGGTGGTAAGCACCTTGATTATTAGTCGATACATTCTGAGCCAAATTGTACACACGGAGAGTGTCTATACTTAGTGATACCTTGAGCGAGTGTGGTAGATCATCTACACCGAAAAGATCAAGGAAGAACATTGCTGTAACATCTCTTTGTTCATAGTGGAATCCAGCCAATAGGCTGTCAGTGCAGAAGAGTGGACGTAGGCTTGAAATAAGCCGAACCACTATAAACGGCGTGTTCAATCTTCTCTTCCCTTCTCTCAATTCTATTTACTTTGATTATTGTTTGTCTCAAATCTAATCAACTGTCTAGAATTGTGCAATTATCGAGAAAAATCTTTTATATACCTATTCACCCCCCTCTAGGTACTTATTCTAGCTATATCACCTATCCATGACAATATTAATGTAAAAGATTAAACTTCGCTGGTTGAAGTAAAGAACAAATTATATAGATCAATAGTTAACGCATATGGAGGAAAAAAGAGGGATCAACAATTTTATGGTGGGACATAGTGCAGATTTTGCGTTAAGTAGGGTGAGGAGTGTGTAATTTGATCGCGCAATGCGAGCGCTGTGAGGCCGAGAAGTTAATTAATCAAAAACGATAAATTTAGTGTAGTAAATTATAGAGATTCCCGTCAATCCATCTCCAGTCAAGGTGAGGCATGTCTTGGGAGATTTCATCAATGCATGACTTCTCCAATTTTGTCCGACATCAAGGATTTATTTGTTCGTGCGTATGATACTTACGAAAAAATCATCTTTTGCTGGGTCCTACCCATGGGCCTTCGGCCACGGCTCTAAGTGAGCAATTAAGATAGCCTAAATTAAAGTTTTCATTTGAAATTTGAAATCTATTCTATACGCCTTAGAATTTGGGACATCCAGGATTTACCTAGAAATAAGCCAATTTCTTTTTCTTATTTTTGTTTCATTTTTAGTTAAGCTTAATTTGTCATTTTTTTCCTAATTATGACATGAAAAAAGGATTGAAGTTACCTAATTTTCTAGACCTTTTAAGTGTGCCACAACCAGATGAGGACTTGGTTGTTATGTGTAGTTGTTGATAGTCCATAGCTCTGCTTTGACTTCAGCAAATCAATTCGAGCTTAAGTAGCAAAATGATACACGTAAATAGGGTGGGTGCTTCCAAGTTTCGTTCAGATTTTTTTTTTTTTTTAATCTATCTATTGGAACATATTACTCATTTTTTTGAAACTTGAGACATACTCCGTGTATCTTGGAACCATGCTCATCCAACCGAAGCATTTTATATGGCATATCCAAGCTTGAATTACCCCCAGCAAAAAGGTGCATATTGTTTCCAGGACCATGCATATTCAAACATAGGGAAAGGAGGCCGAAATTAGGTGCTTAGGGTTTTGACCAGGCCTCACTTTGTGTGATCCACCTCCGTGAGGTCCATGCAAGATTACCATACTCTCATGCACGCATGGTTCACGTTGGATTGAGTTTGAGCCAGCCATCTTTCTAAATTCGTGCGTAACATCATATTTGGGAGTTTAATGCATGATTCAAATAGGCATGTATTAGGGCCATTCTTTCATCTTAGTTCAATGCGATTTCAGATGAAATTTAAATATCGATCTAATTTCAAGGAAGAAGCATAGGGAGACACTCATATGATCCGTTCACATCGTACAAGGAAGAGCTGCACAAGTTATTATAAGGTAGAGAATCCGGTTACAAACTAATAGAGCGAGAGCCATCTAAAATTTTTGCCTTGAATTCGCAGTAACTCAACGGACGGGATATGACTGTACGCCTAAATTATTTAATCAACCAAAGGCCTGTTACCAAAAAAAAGGGCCTGTCAATAATGACTAGCAGCGACCATTTTCTGGGCACAGTCATCGAAAGTAGGACATTAATTGAAAGCAAACGGGGAGCATCATGGTACCGCTGAAGCCGTCAATGGTGAATAAGGAAACGAGGCAAAGCTGGCATATGTTTAATTTTCTGTTTGGCAAGAGGGTCTGCACTTAACGTTTGTCATCAGTGGATTGACGCCACATGTCATGACTCGGTATTTAAAAGAAGAAGAGTGGATAAACATGAGACCACCCATCGACATGAATTGCAATAATGACATAAATAATTTTTTAATTTTATGAGTTTGGGATTTTTAATCTATTTAATATAATTCTAAACTTTACCTGAACTGCTGGCATGTGTTCGGCTTTTCTTGTTGACTAGACAATTTGCACCTCACGTTTTTTAGTGGATTGATGCAACATGACACGCCATGATAATTAAAAAAGAAAAGTGGATTCACATTTAAAAAAAAAAAAAAAAGCGAAGCACGAGGATGGCGTTAATGATTTTTAAATTTAAATTTAATATATAATATAATACTTAAAATTTTTTAATTTATTAAATAAATTAAGAATTCAATCATGGTCTGTTTGTCTCATTTTTCTGCGAGAAGTCAACCCCTCGATATGAACCCAACAGTCCCACGTCATGTGAAAGCTGGTGATTTTCTCTCTATTGGGCATGGACACGTACGTATCAAAGAGACCAGGCACGCTCCCGTGAATGTGAGGCCGGTTAAAACTGTGACAGCTGTAGTAGTTTTATGGAATTTAGCCTTTTGAATAAGACATAAATTACAATTTATTTATTTGTGTAATCAAAACACATCTGTCATACCCACTCAATTGATATTTCTTCCCACTTGACATTAGTGCTATGGGTGTCATCGCCTCAAATTATGCTCTCATTTTTCTAAAATTATTAAGTTTAATCTAAAATTAATCAAAGATTGGCGGGCAACACATAAGGCCCGATAAATATTTAAAAAAAAAGGTGAGTTTCTTTACACCAAAAATTAGTTATCAGCATGACACTAATTCAAGGCATGGCCATCTGTGAGACACTGGCACCAAAGCCTTTTATCAATGGCCATGCTAATTGCAACAACTCATGTTTATGGCTATGCTTGTCATTGACTCGGATCGATTAAGGACCGGTCCCCTGTATTTCACAGCACAAGCAGTATGCCATTTCTCGATTTTGCAAGCATCCCAACATGACCAAAATCAAGTTGAACCAATATTGAAGGAGCAAGTAATAAGCGGCAAACATTTTGATGCCAAAAAAAAGATCCCATAGTCCAAAACTGTGCCTAGAGGTCTTGGAATGGAATGAAACTTTCCGAACCTCTAAGTTATATATCAGGACCATGATTTTATAGTTCTACTTAATGAAATAGGTCTTGTTGGAGGGCTCTTGATGTGAACGTTCCAACGAAGTATTTGTGACTCAAAATGGATCTTGGATGGAAAAGATACAGGTCCGGAAAGAGTGAGTCTCAACTCCAGGTGCGTGAGTCTCAAAACGAGGCAAACGTGCCTCATCCTGAGGCTATCCGAAATGGCTATTAGTATTTTCCTTTTTCTACATTTTGGGAGGGGGCGAGCCTACTTCTTGAAATGCCTATTAATTTGTTCTTTTTGCTAAAGAACGCTGACCAAAATGACATTAGGCCCAAAATAATTTGGGCCAGACGGGAAGGGGCCATGCCTTCTCGAAAGGGGCCTGGCCTAGGCTAAGTAAAGGTAAGAAATACAAATCTCATCAAAGTAAGCAATTTTAGTAACTTAAAAAGATGGGGAAAAATTCCGGGCTCATAAAATTTAAAAATTATTTATGTCATTATTGCAATTCGAGTCAATGGGTGGTCTCATGTGCATCCGCTTCTTTTTTCAAATATCGAGTCATTTTATATTGCGTCAATCCATTAACGATAAAACGTTAGGTGCGGATCGTCTGGCGAAACAGAAAACTGAACATATGTCAGCTTTGCCTCATTTCCTTATTCACGATTGACGCCTTCGGCGCTACCATGATGGTCCCCGTTTGCTTTCAATTATTGTCTTACTTCCGATTATTGTGCCTTGAGAATGGTCGCCGTTTGTCATCATTGACAGGCCTTTTTTTTATTTGGGTAGACATGACGGTACGCCTAAATTATTTAATCAAACAAAACGTGTTATTAAATTAGGCAAAGTTGGCATATGTTTATTTTTCTGTTGGCCAGACAGCACCTAACGTTTTGCCGTTAATGGATTGATGCGCCATGACTTGATATTTGAAAAAAAGAAGAGTGGATGCACATGAGACCATCCATGGGCAGAAATTGTAATAATAACACAAATAATTTTTAAATTTTATGAGTCCTGAATTTTTTATAATAATTTTGAAAATTGTTTAGCATATGTTTGACTCTTGTTTAGCATCTCACGTTTTCTCATGGATTGATGTGATATGGCACGCTGTGATAGTTAAAAAAGAAGAGTAGATTCACATTAAAAATAAGGGAAACGCGAAGATGGCATTAATGATTTTTAAATTTTAATTTAATATGTAATATAATACTTATATTTTTTAATTTATTAAATAATTTTAAAAATTCAATCATGTTCTGTTTGTCTCATTTTTCCACGCGAAGTGAACCTCTCAATATGAACCCGACGGGCCCACGTGAAAGCTGACGATTTTCTCTCTGTTGGGCGTGAACGTGAGGCCGGTTAAAACTTTGAGAGCTGTAGTAGTTTTATGGAATTTAGCCTTTCTACTTAATCGATATTTCTTTCCACTTGACATTTGTGCTATGGGTGTCGTCGCCTCAAATTGTGCTCTTATTTTCCTGAAATAATTAAGGTTAATCTAAAATTGATCAAAGTTTGACCAGCGACATATAAGGCCCGATAAATACTTTAAAATAAGAGGTGAGTTTGTTTACACCAAACATTAATTAAGTTATCGGCATGACACTAATTCAAGGCGTGGCCATCTGTGAGACACCGATACCAAAGCCTTTTATCAATGGCCATGCTGATTGCAAGAACTCATGTTTATGACTATGCTTGGCAATGGCTCGGATCAATTAAGGACCCGTCACCTGTATTTCACAGCATGAGCAGTATGTGATTTCTCGATTTTGCAAGCATCTCAACACGACCAAAATCAAGTTGAACCAATAATGAAGGAGTGAGTAATAAGCGGCAAACATTTTGATGCCGAAAAAAGATCCCAGAGTCCAAAACCATCCCTAGAGGTCTCGGAATGGAACGAAACTTTCCGAACCTCTAAGTTATATATCAGGACTTTGATTTTATAGTTCTACCTAATGATATAGGTCTTGTTGGAGGGCTCTCGATGTGAACGTTCCAACGAAGCAAATGTGACACAAATCGGATCTTGGACGGAGAATATACAGGTTCGGAAACAGCGAGTCTCAACTCGAGGTGCGTGAGTCTCAAAACGAGGCAAACGCGCCTCATCCTGAGGCTATTCGAAATGGCTATTAGTACCCTTCTTTTCTGCATTTTGTAAGGGGGCGAGTCTACTTCTGGAAATGCCTATTAATTTGTTCTTTTTGCTAAAGACCGCTGACCAAACTGTCATTAGGCCCAAAATAATTTGGGGCTAGACGAGAAGGGGCCATGCCTTCTCGAACTCTCGAATCGAAAGGGGCTTGGCCTAGGCTCAGTGTTGCCACTACCGAGGCCTTATCATTTCCCTGAACCCAGCCTAGTATGCTAGGAGAAGGGCTTCACGGGAATCAAAGGTGGGTCCCTCACCCTTTCGGGCTTGGCTGGGATACCCAATGGGACCTTTATCCCATATCACTCTCCCCTCACTTGCCTGCAAATGGCTTGTGAGGAGGAGTTCCCCGGGATGGTCTATTCAGGGGGGAGCAGTTTAAGGACCTGCTCAGGTTCAGAAATATAAATCTCATCAAAGTAAGCAAAATTAGTAACTTAAAAAGATGTGGAAAAATTTCGACACGTAAAAAGATGAAGAGGAATTATTGAGTTAAAGAGAAGCGAAGATCAAGCAAACCGTGATAGATCTCCGTAAAAAGCTGGTAGAAAAGTCACGTGACATTAATATTTTGAAGAGGACAAGACAACAAAGTAAGACAAATAAGGGCGCCTTTCATAATGATTCTCTTACGGGGAACAATTTTTTTAGGAAAAATGATTTTTTGTTTTTGTTTTTGTTCCCAGGAACAATCACTTCGTAATTGCAAAAAAAAAAAAGATTACTCCCGAGATAAAAATCCGTTTAGTAAAATTGTATAATTTTATTGTTTCTTTTAATTTTTAAATATTTTTATTATATTTTTCCTTTTTTTCTTTTTTTTTTTCTTTTTTTTCCTTCTTCCTCCTTGGTGGCCGCTTCGCTACGGCAAAGGATCGTGACCGGCTAAGCGACATCTAGCGAGCTCGCCGAAGCCTTGCCAAGCCAGGGCGAGGGCTGGTGAGCTCATCGGAGCCTCACCGGTGGCCTTGGTGGCCAAGTGAGCCTCACCAGGCCACCGGCGAGGCTTGACCTCGCCCAAGTGGTGTGAGGTCGGCCTCGCTCTAGCCTGGCGAGGTTGAGCCTTGCGCCAGCCAGTGAGGCCGTGCCTCGCCCAGCCACGATGAGGGTCAGGTCGATGAGCCTCGCCATAGCTTGGCATCTTCGGGGGCTAGCAATGCTCCGGTGATGTCACCGGCCAAAAGGAAGAAGAAGAAGAAGAATAAGAAGAAAAGAAAGAGAAGAAAAAAGAAGAGAGAGAAAAATTGATTCTAGAAATTGTTCCCGGGAATAAGAAACTACTTTTTTCTACTTTTTATTTATGTTCTAAATCTATTCCCGGAACAAAAGTTTTACCAAACAGGTTTTTATCTTTTTTTTCATTCCCTAGAACAAAAGAACAGAAATTTTTATTCTAGGAAGGGTCTTTTGTTTCGTGGAAAATATCATGCTTCTAGAAAACATTTTCCTAGAAGTCATTTTCTTGGAAAATGACTTTATTTTTCAATGTTCGGCCGAAACCTAAACTTCGAGTGGAAAATATTTTCCACCATTCGTTAGCTAATATTTTTAATTGACCAAAAAATTAATTTTATTTTTTAATTTTTTAAAATGAATTCTTAATAATTTGTATTTTTTTAAAAATCGAAGTTTTTATTATTTTTTATTATTTCTTTCCTTTTCCTTTTCTTTTCCTTTTTCTTTTCTTTCCTCCTTCCTTCTCCTTCTTCCTCTCGGCTCCTCCTTCCTCTTCTGCCACCTCCTTCCTCCTCCTTCTTCCTCCTCCTTCCTTCGCCGCCACATGCCTGACGATGGTCGGCTACCTAGCGGCTGACCAAGACCTAGTCGCCAGATCCGACGAGCTCGAGGCTAGGCCGATCTCGCCCAAGCCCTGCCCAGCTTGCCGGGCTCTGGTGAGCCGTGAGCTTGCCGAATCTGGCGGCGAAGCTCGGGCTTGCTTGCATTAGGAGCTCGAGCTTCATCGCCAGATCCAGTGAGCTCGCGACTCGCCAAAGCCTGGCGAACCTTTAGCGAGCTCGGGCGAGGCCCGAGCTCTGCCCAGCTTGTCAGATCTGGCGAGAGCCCGGCGAGCTCGGGCCTCGCCAGATTGGGCAAGGCGAAGCCTCACCGGCCTAGGGCAAGGCTCGAGCTGGCTCGCGGCCAGTCACCGGCCACCATCGTGGCCAGCAACCGGCCACCAAGGAAGAAGATGAAATGGAAAAAAAGAAAAGGAAAAAAATTAAAAACTCAATTAAAAAAATAAAAGAAAAAGAAAGCATAAATGAAAAGAAACATGGTAAAAGAAGTTATGGAAAATGTTTTTCTCTTCTCAAAAAAGGAAATCATTTTCCACAATCTTACAAGGAGATTTTTCATTGACCGAGATAACATTTTCTTTGACCATCTACTATTTTCCGTCATCCGAACACCGGAAATTCCGAAAAATGTTTTTCTGAAAGTTGTTTTTTGTGAAACGAATGGACCCGAAATATAAATAGATTTTATTAAACAGGCCCTAAGTTTACATCCCCACGACTTTTGCGGAGCAAAAAGTTGTGATTGTCATTGGCGAACGGTTGAGGTGGATTTACATCCTTGGATGCCTTTTCCACCGATCACTGCACGATCCTACACATGATAGAGAAGAGCAGGGCGGGATTTTCCTTTCAAAGAATGTGTATGCAGCAGCACATGCAAGGTCCACATATCATAATCATAGTCACAGAAGAATTAGGCATATCCATTGTTGCGATTGGAGTGTGTAAATTGATGACTGGGCCCCATCCGGAAGAGAGAATTCAACCTCCACAAATTAGTCCAAATGAAAAGCAACTTCACTAAAGAGATAGTGAACAAAGAACGAAGTCAAGTCTTATGGTTTAATGATTATTTCTCTATATAAATTGCGAGTCCATGACGTTTATTTCACGTTATGATCTTTATTAAATCATCAATGTCAAAATAACAACCTTTATTAGTCTTGCTATTATCCGTGCCATGCACAAGAAATTGTCGGCCATTGCTCAAAAAGCAAGGCAATAAAAAATAACAGCAAAAAACATATTGCAATCACTCTCACAACATCACAAATGTAATTTTTCATTCTTTATTTCCGAATCATCAGCAACTATTTTAAACTTGGGTTTGCTCTGTCCTTAAATTTTCAAGAAAAATGGTGATTTCAACCATAGAAAATGTAAACGGTTCAATCTTAAAGGAACTTTCTCTATATAGGCTTTTCTTTTAATAGACATACCTAGATTGTTTCCCATGGATGTAATTTGATTCTTTAGTAATGCATTTAGTGTTTCCCATGGATATAAATCACTAAACACATAGTGATGGTAATTAAGCAAGTGATCAGTAACACCATTCATTTTCATCAGGCGAAAGGGTCATAGGAACGTTCCAACATATAATCCATGTGGATTTCAAAGAAGAACCTACTTTTTTATTGCATATATTATTACAAAGGACATCAAATATAAATAAAGCGTATGATTACTAGAAAATGGCAACAAAGGGGAACATATTTCCTACGTCCTAATTCTAGCGATTTACGTCCTAATTCAAAGTATTCAGAAATAAATCAATGGAAAAAAATAATTTCATATCTAAAAATTATCTTTGAAATCTCTGAGATTGTTTTTTTGTAATTCTTCGACAAACTAGGCTAAGAAGCTAGGAACTATCGTAAAATAAAACTGCTGCGAGGGATGGCTTTCAATTAGACTTATTGGTTCGGTTTGGCCTTTCGATTTGTTAGATGACGTTTTTCCTTGATTAATGATACCGAATAAGATCAAGGCCGAAACAAGCCAGAATTTGCAGTTCAAGCTATTTTTTTTTGTCCACATTTGCTTATGAAATAATCAGAATTGAAATGCATGCAAGAACAAAGAAAAGCCCTGAATTGAGAAAATATGCAAGGCTTGTGCGGCCTACATTAATCCTGATTTCGTGGCTTAATATGTTGAACTTTTGAAACCGGCAGCAGGATTTTACCTAACTCATTTTCCGGGTGCATTCGCAGATTAATATAAAAAAATAAATACCTTTTGATTATTAGTTGAGACCGAAAAACCAACTACCCAAGAAGTCACCCTCTCTTCCCATCCTTCCTCTCAAAATTTTGAGTATCGAGACGTCTTTTTCAATTGGAAACAGTCTGCAGCAAGAAACTCAATGGTGAAAAAAAGGAGGAGAGAACGAAGGGAGGAAGGCTCAGCTCCAGTGAGGCAAGATCAAGAAGCCAAGCAAGAAGAGAAAAGAAGAGAAAGAAGGCCTCCTCTCCTCGCCGAAACGCTTGCCAGAAAAGCGACGAATGCGGATTCCTCGATCGGCGTCGAAGAGTTGTGCAATCGGATCTACGGTGGAGTGCTCATGAAGGATCAAAAACAGGATTATAAACAGGCATGCCACTTTGTAATTATCTAATTTAGACACGAGAAATGTGTGGCAAACTTGAATCGATGATATGAATATCCCATTCACTTTTGGTGTGAAATTGTAGAAGTTCTGGGTCGACGAAGATCTCGAAAAGAATTGCTTCTTGTTACTTGCTAAAAAGTTATCCATCATTTGGATCGAAGACAAGCGATACTGGGATTGGACCGACGAGGCGGAAAAATGGTAATTATATTCACTCTTCAATTGTGGACACAATAGCAATTACATGGAAGAAAACGTGGGTACTTGTTTGTTGTAATAGTAATTTCTTGAAAGGTGTATTTGTCCCGTAGAATTAACAATACAAGAAAACAATGATGATCGTAATTTCGTTTGCAAGGGTACTCATCGCTGCTTGATTTACTTGGAATTTATTGGTTTGTTTTAAAGTTTTTGATTGGTATGGATGTTTTGGTCACAAAAAGAAGAAAATGTGATATGGATGATCAATCAACTATACTCTCTAGTTAAATGTGAAAACCAGTATCAACGTTTGTCCTTCGAAGTCTTGGATAGACTTGATTTACGCAGATAGAACTTGCAGAAAACATTAGTTCTTGTAGAACATACTAATAGACCAAATTGGATCCGAATAATGAAATTCTACTTGCGCTCCATGAAAGGATAATTAAAATTATCTACAGTTTCATGTTATCATTAACTAGCAAATTGTTTCTAATGTGGACTCTCAGTTACAGCGGCGAAGTAGATGTACCCGTGGCGAAGCTGTTGAGCGTGTGCTGGCTAAACATTTCGGGCACGTTTAAGACGATTACACTCTCTCCAAAGACCACATATGAGGTTGCCTTTGTGGTGAAAAGGAGTGTAGATAGCAGTGGGTGGAACGCTCCGGTGAACTTAAACCTCACTCTGCCGGATAAAAGCACGCAGGGACGCATTGAGAATATGTTGGTGAAGCCAAAGGGTGAATGGATAGACATCCCTGTCGGTACATTCATGACTACTCCGGAGAATGTTGGCGAGATAAGCTTTTCCTTCTCCGAAACGGGTGGCCATTGGAAGTCCGGACTCCTTGTCAAAGGTGTTGTCCTTCGACCAAAAGATTGAGCATCAAATCTGTCACAAAGCTTGAATCTGTAACATTCCTAGGAAAAGAGAAAAAGCGAAAGGTGTGTTGTCTAGTGAATTCTTTAGTACTCAACAAGTTTCTGTTGTTTCATCAAGATGGAAGTGCTTGGTGGATGCGATTTCTCTGATAAATGAATGTTCTGGTTTGTCTTATCTAGATGTAGCTATGCTTGACTGAATAGTGTGATTTATGATATTTGTGTACCGCCACAACATGGTGTCATTCGCACAGATTATACAGTTTTTCGTCGGATGAGCATACATCGTTGTCCTTGAAGTCATCAGACGATCTACGTCCCGGAAAAGAACCAAACTTGCGTCGTGGCCCTTTGGGCTCTGCGAGGTTGAACTAACGACTAAGTAACGTAAACTACGAAAAGTGATTGATAGGAACTGTGAGAGACCTGTTACATCTAATCTTCTCGTATCGATAGTTCTCTTCCTTTTGTCTTTTTTAACGACCTGTATCCGTGAAAGTCCAACAATTTGTCTAGACTAGAACACATCTAAAGGGTGAAGTTTAAGGATATATAGAAACAGTGAATAAAAATTTCTTGATTCGTCTGTTCAAACAAAAAATCTTGGCATAGAATTTTGATAATGTTCTCGTCCGTTTAAGTAAGCTCATTCCTTTTTCTGGGGGCTGAAAGTTCTGTCAATATATCTCTCTCGACCGATGGATCTCTCTCGATATCAAATCCTCAATTGTCATCTCCTTCTTCAACCTCTGAGAGTAATGGCTCCCAAAGCATCACGAAGTACTCGTAAGGTAACTGCAGTATACAAATCAACACGAACTGCCACTATTCTCTCTTGCGCTCCAAAAGGGCCAGATGAAGTTGATCTTACTCAACTTCCTGAGGCGTCTGCAAGTGAAAGCGTTTCTTTAACGCAACAAGTCAGAGAAACTGGAGGATCCACAACTGCTAGCACCGCACAACCATCTGCAACAGAGGGAAGGACACCATCTGCAAAAACGCCTCAGATGATGAATGACCTGGGGAAAAAAGAATGGACATTGATCCCAAGAGGGCGTCGTGTAATGTTAATTCATCCCACACGTAACCGAACCTCCGAACCTAATATCTAATTTCTTGTACTTAGGTCGTTGACTTTCTCATCACTGCTTAATCCCTTAGTTATCCAATCGACTTTGTTCTTCTGAACTTATTAGTGGTGACTCTAATATGATATTTAACTTCATGATCAATTTTGTGTCCCCTAGATTACCTGAATCTAGGTATAGGAAGATGCCAGGAGCCTAGGTGCTACTAGTTGGCGAAGCCCAGTTTGCAAGTTCAAGGTGCTACAATGACATGTATGACTAACTGTGAGGGAAATTTTTTTGCTATATATAGACTCCAATATGAGCTATTTTTGGTTCATGAACCTTGTTTATTGACATAGCAAAGGTAATCGTATACGAAATTAAGCTTGTTTGAACTGGAAATGAAGTATTTATATTCACTCAGTGACAAACTTGATCTTGAGACTTGGATCATTCAAGCACATTAGCATGGTGTTCTTCTTTTATTTGAACTGGCTTTGAAGCCAAACTTCTCTTCAGGAGATGGATAACTTGTTGTATTCACATTGTCTTTCATTGTTGATTTATATATGAATCACATTTAATAAAATTGTTGGTAAGTTACCAACAAAATACCGAGAAATCAGGTGATGGATAACTTGTTTTAACAATATGTATTTGACACAAACTCTTTTAGAAAGTTATTAACAAACTACTTTACTCGTGTAGAGGTGAAATGTCACAAAATAAATGAAGTTTCTTATAATGACTATATTTTTTTACACGAGAATTTTCATTTTCCTTTTGAAAGATGATCTCCTAAAGATTAGGTCTAGTTTACTTTTGATATGATTTGTTACAAAAATTTTAAAAAAAAAAAAATAAAAAAACCTTTCGAGCTGCTATTTGACGTAAATTCCCTTACCTTATGATGAGGTAAGGTCACCGGACCATAAAAGCCTACACTTAGATGTTCCGAATAGTTAAGATCAGATCATATTCCTGGGTCATAATTTGTGTTACTATGCTAGATTGTATGTTTACCAAGATATATAGGAATACACATGGTTGCAGTAAGGTATCATAAATTAGGAGGGGAGCTTCTACAGCTACGAAGTTGCTGCGCACCTAAGAAGTGAACCACCTCTATTCACTATTGCAAGTATAAGAACTTTTGAATTGCTCGTCTCTAACATTTATAGATGGATACACTCATCACTTTTCACAAAAAGGAAATTTTTTTTGATACTTGAAAGTAAAATAAGGACCTCGAAGGGAGCCCCCGTTATTATCTTCGTCATAGATTCGCTTGAGAGGACTCTTAAGTTAATTGGGCCTCAAAGTGGGTACACTAGTAAAAGTGGTGCATATTGAAGAGCCCGGCCCGACTCAGGTTAGCCTAGCATTGATTACAGCTGAAAAAAGGAACATGGATTAAACCAGGAGCTATGAGATACAACATGGGCCTTATAGCTCAAATTGCAGCAAGGTACGTAGAACAGTAAGCCTGGATTCTGCAATATTCCTGATCAAAGCATTGAAAGAGCACATTCCAATTCCTGAACTTGGTAAGTTTCAATATGGACATTGCCCACATTTGATTTTGGTTGAGTTTACAATTAAATTCCCTATGAAATTTCTTTTCTTGCGTGACTGTTGTATATGAACTAAGGGAATTTTGGGCGTAAATCACCACTGAGTTGTATTTTGCTCATGATGTTACACAAATCATGAGATAATCACCACCAAATTTTCTCAATTGCACTTGCATGGATCATTTATTCCCTCTCTTCAAATGATTCTTGCCTAATCTTTGGATGTGGGTCAGCTTTCATATGACCTCTAAAGCAGCATAATAGGCTATCAAGAGTGGAAGGGATGCCAATGTGCCATATACCACCCTGCAATAATTAAGTGTAGATGACTTCCTTAGACAATTGAAAGTTCATATTGGTGAACATTATGAACGGAACTCAATTGAATGAATTCAGAGAACAGACAAGGTGCTGAGAACACTTGGGATGTAATTCGTATTCTTTCGCAAAGATGAAAGTTGTAGGCAGCTGTTGCAGTGCTGATTGCAAAAGGGAAATTGCAAATCACTTTTCTTGATCAATAGTAGTTAAATACATTTAACAAGAAGCAGAGCTATAGTTTGAAAATCGTATGACTAGGAGGTCTATGTTGGTGGGTTTAGAATATGAGCTATTGATTGTTTGAGTTCATAATGTGAAATGAATCTAATAGAATCAGGTGGTTGAAGATACGCAATGGACTTAATCTCATTACCTATATGACAACGATTCTAAGAAGGTCGCCGCACAATCCCAAGACGAGGGAACTCACGGCCACTAGAGCTGGTCCAGCAATAAATCTCAAGATGATTCCCAAAAATGTCTTTTTCATGCCTCAAGCCATCACCTTTCTCTGCATTACCATGAATGTACCTGCACCCATATGAAATAAGCAAATATAAAATTCTGCTCTTGTAAATGAAAGTTACTCGGTATAGTTTCTCCTAGAAGTGGACCAAACCTTCTTGTAACATGCCTACTCATGTTTCTAATTCAAGCTATATCCTTACCGCAGTTGAACATAGCAGTTCCTTACCCAGCTCGAGATAGAATCTGTATGGATCCTTCTATAATGCCCGGCATTTTCACTTTGAACCTTAAAAGAGAAATAGTTATGTGAGTTGATGGACCTTCGGTGACAATCTGACATTGCTCGCTAAATCAAAAGGCTTCTCTTGAATTCCAAACCTGTGAGCTATTACTGCCCAAGCGACGCCAAGGACGCAAGCATGCACGCCAGGATTCAAAGCCAGTCCGATTTTGACGGCGATCCACAGTCTCGGTCTCATGTTATTGCTCTCCCCGGCCTCGGCCATTCCCTTAGCATCTTTCTCGATCGGCACCGAATCACCCGTTCTCGCGCTCGTTGGAGAAAAGTTTATCCCTATGGTCCAAAACTCGAGAAAACATAACAGAAGCGGAACCCACAGAGTGACTTGTACAACCGATGATTGAACCACAAGATCCACACCTACCTGATCATGCATTGTTCTCACTATCGGTATCCCGATAACTAGGAGATTAGCCAAGGTAAGCGAGGAAAAGGTGGTGATGCTTCTGCTAATGTCCACTTTGCTGCTGCATTCGGCACACAACACAAGCATCAGGAAAGCAAGGAATGTCGAGATAACGTTCGCCCCAATGATGGAGTAATTCATCTCGAAGAGATTAACTTGTGCGGCCGTGAATCCAAAGATGAAAAGGGGATGATGAAATAGTAGACCAGGCGGTCTAAACATGCTCCACCACTTCACAGAGCCGTACCCGAGCATCAGGACGACGTAGAGAGGCACCATGGCTGCAATCACATTGTACGTATCTTCTGAGAAAGATGAAGAACTTCGAACAAGTGAGAAAGATGAAGAACTTCAAACAAGATCAAGTGATCAACTCTGAAGATGATTTGTATTTCAGAATAGTGATCATATCATTGTATCTCAGTACAATTGAAAGACAGAATATGAATACACTTTCTTTGTTCTATCTTCTAAGATCAATTGTACTTAACTTGCTTCAGCATTACGGACTTGAGCTGTTCTTCATTCTCTGGAGCTCTCTTCTCTTAGTATCGAAACCTCTTCAGCATTCGTCAATGATCTTGATACCTTGATCTCTCAACTCTTGCGCTTCCTCTATATTTTACTTCTATCTATTTTCATTACTTCTTTATGTAAGGCAAAGCAGAGTATTTATATCAAGATATATAACAGAACTTGGTTACAAAGGAAAACTGAATATAACTACTTTAACAGAAAAGCCTAGTTGACTATGCTTAAGACTTTGGCGATCCGAGTCATTGATTCCTTGAGCATCTTCGTTCATTGATCGTAAGTCCAGGCTGGTCTTCTTTATAAGATCTTTGCCACTGATTTGACTTTATGACTTAGCAATCCAAGTCATTTGCTGGTGATCCGAGTCCTCTGTTTTTGCTTTGCTGTATCGCCGAATCCTTCTATTTTTGTTTCTGCATTGAGCATCTTTGTTCCTTTCTGCATTGAGCATCTTTGTTCCTTTTTGCATTGAGCATCTTTGTTCCTCTATACTTAACATCCCCCCGCAAATTGGGAAGGGGAATGAATCCCATTCCTAATTTGGTGCGAAGAGACAGATGAGCTGAGTGAGAAAGGGATTTAGTGAATATGTCAGCTACTTGAAGATGACTGGGAACATGTTGGATAGAAATGGAACCAGATGATACTTTTTCTCGAACAAAATGGAAGTCAACTTCTATGTGCTTTGTTCGTGCATGTAAGATAGGATTGGCTATGAGGGAAATAGCTGATTTATTATCACAGAATAATGATGTAGCTTTGGTGAGAGAAATTCCAATGTCACGTAGAACAAAACCAATCCAAGTTAATTCAGTTGTTGTAGATGCTAAAGCCCGATATTCAGCTTTTGTGGAGGACTTTGAAACAGTAGTTTGTTTCTTGGCTGACCAAGAAATCAAGTTCGAGCCTAAGAAAGTGCAGAATCCTGTAGTAGATCGTCGAGTAGTAGGACAACCTGCCCAATCATCATCTGAAAAACCATAGAGATTTGTTAAACTGTTGGAGTGAAGATAATAGCCAAGATGAACAGTTCCTTTGACATATCGTAACACTCGTTTTAATTGATGAAAGTCGGCCATTGTGGGATGTTGCATCTTCTGACAGAGGAGATTTGTTGCAAATGCTAAATCTGGTCGAGTGATAGTTAGGTATTGAAGACCACCTACCAAGCTTCTGTATTCAATAGGATCCAGCAGAGGAACTTCAGCATTTGTCATAGCAATTGGCCGTAGTGGCAAAGGTGTGGAAATTGGTTTGCAATCTATCATATGTGCCCGTCTGAGTAGGTCGACTGCATATTTTGTTTGACATAAGAACAAAGTCTGTAGAGTATGTTTCACTTCAATGCCTAAGAAGTAATGAATATAGCCGAGATCTTTCATTTGGAAGTGAAGACTAAGATTCTGGATTAATGCAGTTAAGAATTGAGGAGAGCTTCCTGTTAGAATGATATCATCAACATAAAGAAGTAATAATACTGTATCTGATTCAGTATGAAGCACAAACAAAGATGGGTCAGCTGTACTACAAACAAAGCCAATTTCAAGAAGAAAGTTGCTGAATTTGTCAAACCAGGCTCTTGGTGCTTGTCGAAGTCCATATAATGACTTGTGAAGAAGACAGACATGGCTTGATTTTTTAGAATCAATGAAGCCAGGTGGCTATTCCATGTGAACAGTTTCATTTAAATCTCCATGAAGGAATGCATTCTTCACATCAAGTTGGTGTATTGTCCATTGTCTTGTGAGAGCTATAGAGAGTACTATGCGAATTGTAGCATGTTTTACAACTGGACTGAATGTTTTGAAAAATCCAGTCCCGCTTCGATGGAATCCTTTGGCTACCACGAGCCTTGAGTCTTTCTAGACTACCATCTGGTGTGAGTTTGGTCTTAAAGACCCACTTACAGCCTACAACATTCATCTGGTCTGTTCTTGGAACTAGTGTCCAAGTATGATTATTATAGAGAGCATTCATCTCTTCTTGCATAGCATTGTACCATCCTTTATCAGCTAATGCAGACTTAATCGATCTTGGTTCCATAGGAACATGATACTCAGCCAAGCAAGCATATTTTGGATTTGGCTTGATAATACCTGATCTAAGTCGGGTCTGCATAGGATGACTACTAACATTTCTCTGAGAAGAAGATAGATCAAGAGTATGTTGTTCTGTGACAGAGCTATTATTGATAGGCAGAGTACTTGAGAAAGATGAAGAACTCTGACCAGATTGAGTTTCTGTGATAGCATCATTTTGCCTTGATGATAAAGGAGTATCTTGGAACTACATTGATGTTGATGAAGTCTGTTGATGTGTCTCCTCACTTTCATAACTATCCATAGTAGGATGATATTGACTTCTTCCTACTGACTGATGGGAAACACTTTGGTTTGTAGTGTCAGAGCTTGAAGATTCGAGCAATTTGACTCCTTCAATCCATTGTCTATACAAAGGAGTATATTGACCATATTCATTGATCACAGTTTTTGTGAAAGGAAATAATGCTTCATCGAAGGTAACATGTCTACTGATATATATACGATTATCAGTAGGTACAAGACATCTATAGCCTTTATGCACATCACTATATCCCAGAAAAATACAAGTGAGTGATCTAGGATCGAACTTGTGTCTTGAATATGATCTTAAGCACGGATAACATGCACAGCCAAATACCCTTAAGTGATCATATTGTGGCTGAGTATTATGAATCTTTCTATATGGTGTATCCATTTTTAGCTTTGGTGTTGGAAGTCTGTTTATAATGTAGTTTGCCGTAACAAAAGCATCTACCTAAAACTTTAGTGGGATCTTGGAATGATATAACATAGCCAATCCCAATTCAACAATATGTCTATGTTTTCTTTCGGAAACTCCATTCTGTTCAGGAGTGTGAGGACAAGATATCTGTTGTTTTATTCCACAGCTTTGCAGATGATCTTGAAACCTTCTACTTACAAACTCTCCCCCTCCATCACTTTGGAAGACTTTGATCTTGTGACTGTATTGTCTTTCGACTAATGTCTGGAATCGAATAAAGATATCAAAGAACTCAGATTTCAACTTCATTGGATATAACCAACTATATTGTGAGAAATTGTCAACAAAAATCACATAGTATCTAAACTTTTGAAATGAGTCTACTGGTGATGGTCCCCAGATGTCACAGTGGATCTTTTCTAATGATGAGGTTGATAGAGAGTTTGACAAAGGAAATGATAGAGCTGTACTTTTCGCTATTTGACAACTGTTGCAAATTTTTGAAGGAACTGAAGTAACATGAATCAGTTTCTGATGATGTAGATAATCCACTATTTGAGTATTGGCATGAGCCAGTCTTTGGTGCCATATTTCTGCATTGACTTTTCTCTGTCTTTGAGTGAAAAAGGCTGCTGCAGTCCGTGTATTGACTTGATAAAGGCCCTTAGTCTTCCTTCCGAGCTGAGTTGTTGCCTTGGTATTGTTGTCCTTTACATAAACACCAAGTTTATCAAAGATAAATGTGCAAGGATAATCATCAGTAAGCTTGGACACAGAAAGAAGATTCTTCTTTATTTCTGGTACTATAAGAACATCATTAAGTGGTAATGTATTTACTTCTGTTTTTAGGTAAGTGTTACCAATGTGTGTAACAGGTAAACAAGATCCATTTCCAACCATTACTGTATCGAGACCTTGATATTTAGAAGAAGTATGAAGAATACCAGAATTCGTACTGATATGAGCAGTGGCTCCTGTGTTAGGATACCATTCACTTCCTTTTGGATCTTCGATATGAATTGCTGTCAGAGCTGCTGGAATCTCTTCTACTTGATAGGAATTGTCAAACCGGTACCAACAGCGGAGAGCATCATGCCCAGGTCGCTTACATATTTGACATTCTAGTCTAGTAACCTCTGTGTCTTTCTCATCCTGCAAACTTTTTCTTGAGTTTAATAGAGGAGGATAAGATTTGTTGTTTTGATACCTTTGAGATTGTGTGGCATAAGGTTGAAATCCCTGTGCTGCTATAGGAAAGACATTCTTTTGTCTTAGATATTGATATCCTGGCCTTTGAAATGCTGCATCTTCTCTATAATTCTAATTTCTTTCAGTATAACCAAATGCTCGTCCTCTATTACTAGCAGTTCTGCCTCGACCAAAACTACGGCCACCTCTATAACTTCCTCTCTGAGCTAGAAAACCAGTAGGTTGTGAAAGATATTCTTCATCAGTACTTTCTTTAGGATACATTTGAGTCTTTCTTCGGCCGAGATAGGCCAGACTAGGATTAAACTGACTTCTGGAGTAGGTCTTCATTCTGGATTCAAATCTCTCTAGTTGAGCTATAACTTCATCATAGTCAGGTTGAGGCTTCAAACAATATATGGTGGTTAGAAGATTCTCATATTCTGGACCTAATCCTTCCAGTATACCAAAGATCTTGGTTATTTCATCTACTGGTTTACCAATAGCATTCAACTGATCACATATAGTTTTGTATTCTCTGAGATAAGTAGAGAGGTTTTGATCAAGTTTCTGGCATGACTGTAGTTTTCCTCTAAGCTCGAACTCCTTTGCTATTGATTTTTGTGTAAATCGTTTTAGAAGAGATTGCCAAACCTCAAAGGATGTTTCTAAACCAATGATTAGACTCAGAATATTCTCAGTAACAGCCCCACTAATCCATGATGATATCAACTGATATGTTCTTGTCCAATCAACGTAATCAGGATTAACAAGTTCTGAGTTACATCCTTCACCATCACTTTGCAACATTCGTGAAGGAGCAATAACATCACCATTAACAAAACCGAAGAGGTCTTGACTCTTCAGAAACCTTTGAACTTGAGCTTGCCACAACAGAAAATTACTTTCGGCGAGCTTGATTGTAACAAAATTTGAGATGTTTACGTGAATTGGAAAAGGATATTTTGGTGTTTTTATTGCCATTGCTGCAAACTTTCAGATCAAACCAAGCTACCACACAAACAACCTAAAGCTCTGATACCATGAGAAAGATGAAGAACTTCGAACAAGTGAGAAAGATGAAGAACTTCAGACAAGATCAAGTGATCAACTTTGAAGATGATTTGTATTTCAGAATGATGATCGTATCATTGTATCTCAGTACAATTGAAAGATAGAATATGAATACACTTTCTTTATTCTATCTTCTAAGATCAATTGTACTTAACTTGCTTCAGCATTACGGATTTGAGCTGTTCTTCATTCTCTGGAGCTCTCTTCTCTTAGTATCGAAACCTCTTCAGCATTCGTCGATGATCTTGATACCTTGATCTCTCAACTCTTGCGCTTCCTCTGTATTTTACTTCTATCTATTTTCATTACTTCTTTATGTAAGGCAAAGCAGAGTATTTATATCAAGATATATAACAGAACTTGGTTACAAAGGAAAACTGAATATAACTACTTTAACAGAAAAGCCTAGTTGACTATGCTTAAGACTTTGGCGATCCGAGTCATTGATTCCTTGAGCATCCTCGTTCATTGATCGTCGATCCAGGCTGGTCTTCTTTATAAGATCTTTGCCACTGATTTGACTTTATGACTTAGCGATCCAAGTCATTTGCTGGTGATCCGAGTCCTCTGTTTTTGCTTTGCTATATCGCCTGAATCCTTCTGTTTTTGTTTCTGCATTGAGCATCTTCGTTCCTTTCTGCATTGAGCATCTTTGTTCCTCTGTACTTAACATTCCTCTGTACTTAACATCTTCCAAACCAATCATAGCTCATCTCCATGGAGAACATAGCTAATACTCGCAGCAGCTAATGGGGACTCACTTCTAGAATGCTCGATTTGGTTGTCCAAGACTGTGCTGAGGATGTACGGCACAAGAGGGGGGCTTATGAGGTCATTAATTTCAAGCAGCTGGTCGAAGAGCTTATTTTTCACAAATCGCATTCATAAAAAATAGGACAGACCTCATTTTTAGTAGATCTTCATCTTTCCACAGGAAGTAGAGCTATTATAAATAATTTCATCTATTTTATGGTGTATCACCTTCGTCAAGAGTGAAGTGAGTCTATTTGTAAGGAAAAATAGGTAAAGGGTTTCAAGTAGTTCGCCGGTTCAGGTTGTTAGTGTTTTTTCTTTAGGATAATAACAGATCAAAACCAAACCCCCTACAATCCCTATTCCCCTCAAAGCAATAGAATTTGCAATTTTGTTATTCTCTCTACTTAAAGTATCATAGGTAATTCCTTTTCTTGACTGAAAAGAACAATAATTGTCAAGGGTATTATGGACCTTTGCAAGTGGAACCAAATTTGAAAGCTCGCGGTGCGTGTCTAATCGGATATAATTAAATGCCAATGATATTTGTATTCAATATCTTATTTTATCAATTAAGTACAAGTTTATATATTGTTAACATATTCATAGCCTCTATAATTTATTACTTCCATTATAAATTATACTTTTATTATTTAAAGTGTAATTTATAAAAAAAAAAATTAGTTGTTTCATCATAAACCGATTGAGTATAGATCATTATTCATATAAACCATACATACCGGGAGAGATTGGAGTGAATGACCCAAATTAGGATAAATTACTAGTACTATCCACTTAGGATGCCTCATTAGGTTGCCAAAAACTTGATGTGACATCATGGCACCTTCAAAAAATTTGAGCTTTTCCCATAAATCATTTTTGTTTCCTAATCACTTTTCCAAATTTCATACTTTCAATTCACATAAATTGATAAATATTCTCGCAACAATAATAACTTTTTAATGATCATCACGCTGTTAGATAAAGCAAAGAAGACAGCTTACTTTTATAGAAATGCAATTTTTTTTTCCACGTTATCCTCATTTAATCATGCATAATTGATTGATGAATGGACGAATGTGTAAATTAATAATTTTAATATTTTCTTTCATATATCATAACTTCAAATTTTGAATCTTTTCTATCTTATAAAGTAACCTTACCAGAAACGTTCATAATATCTTTCTCGTCAACTAACAATCTAAATATTGCTTAATAAGTTGACATTGCAAATTTTTTTTATCGTATTTTTTTTTTTTTTTGCATACACGCAATGCACTTTTTTCTAGTTATTGCAACAAAGATATTGGCATTTGTAAGGAGAGTTATTATATAACGATTAGTGTTCTTGCAGATGTTATGCGCATGTGAAAAGCTTGGTGATTGTCTTGCGATAACGATGAAATGGAATGTTACAAAATATTTGCAAAATCCGAGAAGAAATTGTTCCTTCCATTAAGGAAATAGCATTGGCAAGAGAATTGGCTTTATAGGGTGAAATAGATAGATAAAATCCCCATCAACCCCACTCAAATTTTTTCGTGTTTTTCATCTTTCATTTCTTTCTCTCTCTTTTTTGAAGGGTTATTGAAGAATCAAGGAATTTGTTCTAAAGATTAAGAGAGTCCAATACATTTCGATTGAGTTATGATGAAAAGGAGAAAGAGAATCAAATAATCGTTCTATTATGAAAATAGAATAAACACCCATTTTCGCATGTACATATTAAAAATGCACTATTCGATTGGATAGGAGGAAAATTAATAAAAAAAAAAAAAAAGTAATTTTTGTATCACCTGAAAATATTTTTCGTTCATTATTTTATAATTATATGAATTAGTTTCAAAAAAATATTTGTTTAAAATTTTTTTGGCAAAATAAAAGAGATCTAAAATTAATAAGGTAATTTTTTAATTCGATTCTTTATGGAAATCGAATCCTGATCTCGACTGGGTTGTCGTCGATCTTTCTCCCCTCGTCGTGAAGCGGAAGGAGCAGAAGGACGTTCCGAGAAGTTGCAGGCAAATGGGCTCCCGACGGCGGTCCAGCGGTTCATGAGAGCATCCCGCCGCCGCGTGCCGCCTCCCTTCCACCTCCACCTCCTGCTCGCGTTCGCCCTCGTCACCCTGCGCCCGCCTGTCGCGCACCTCCCCGTCGCGGGCACCCCCAGCGTCGGCGACTCCACTCCCGCCCCCCGCCACGGCGGCCGCCGCGATCGCGAGTTCTCGCGCCGGGGCGACCTCAGAAGCATGTCCAAAGCCCGGGTTTACGCTGACGTCAACGTGATCCGGCCCAAGGAGTATTGGGAATATGAGTCCCTCGCGGAGCAGTGGGGGTAATCGTTGTGATTATATAGGGGTTTCAGTTTCGCTCATTTGAATTATCGATTGGTGGATAGCTTGAGCTTTCAATTTAGTGTTTGGCGATGGATTACGAGAACCTATTGCTGTGATTTGTACTATACCCTTCTATTGTAGGGGATGCTTTCAGATTTTTCCTAGATGAGTAAGTTCTCTTAATCTTTCTTTTTTTCTGTGATTAACAGCTTTCATTGTTGGATTTCTCAAACTCTTCATGTGCCACAAGATTACAAAACTTTTTTCATTTTAATTGTACATAGTTAAATTTAGAGTCTCTAAATGAGTTTCTTTATAACATGTTTTGTCATATAAATTATGTTATCACGGATTAAAAACTAGTTATATAACAATTTAATTAAGAAAAAGTCACACATACTGTCGCGACCTACCCTCGGGGGAGGGAGCAGGTTTAGGGTATTGCCTAAAGAATGGGTCTAAAACCCAATGATTAGGCGCAAGCTCTCCCAAGCCCATACCCCGCGTGACGTTGGGATATTTTTCATGGATTTTGCACAAAAGGAGTCGCCACTAGCCTATTGGGGTCGACTAGAAACCAAGTGAAGCATGGGAGCGTGCCTTACTTCCTACGCAACCAGAGAATCTAGGTTCGGGGACTTGATTACACTAATTAACCAATTAGTGCCCTTTCGGTACCTAATCTTGTTCATTTTAACAAAATGATTTTTTGGCAAGCAGTTTGAATTAATTTTATACTTATCCACTAACATGTGAGGTGATCATGCAGGCGCAATCATTAACATGATAATCATAGCTACCAAGATCCTAATTGCTGTAAAATTAAGCACATGCGATTAAACATCCACAAACGTAATCGAATATGCAAATTAAACATGCAATAAAATCAAGGTACAAGAAAAGAAAGGCGCAATTGCACTAAAAAGGCAAGACGCAACAATTCCTAACCAAACCCTACGTTTCTTGATTTTTGAAATTTTTTAATCTTTTTTTTTTTTTTAAAAAAAAAAAAAATTTAACGAAAATATTTTTTTTTTAAAAAAAATTTTTATTAAGAAAAAGGTCGAATTTTTTTTTTTCTGCATGCTTTCTGAGTTTTTTTTTTTTTTTTTTTTTTTGAATTTTCGGAAATTTTTTGAAAATTTTTTTTTTGAATTTTTTTTGAATTTTTTTTTCGAAATTTTTGATTTTTATAATTAATTTTTTGAATTTTTTTGAATTTTTTCTTAAATTTTTATTATATATTTAATATTTAATATTATTATACTTCAATAAAATGGGTTCGGACCGGGTAAACCCGATCCGACCCCTGGACCCAAACCGAATCCGGATCCAACACTTTTAGATTTTTTTTTTTTTTTTTTAAATTCGAATATTATAAAATAAAATAAAGTAAAATAAAATAAAAAATCATTTCAGTTGTCTTTTCTCACCGCACACTCTCCTCCTGCGATTCCTCCTTCCCAAGACTAACTTTTCCTTTCTTTTTAATGTTTTGTTTTACCTTTTTTTTTATACTTTTCTTTTTCTTTTCTTTTTTTTTTTTTATGTTTTTTTTTCCTTTGGGTCTTCTTCTCCCGTGCTTGTCCCTCGCACGCCCTCAACTCTCCTGAAGATTGCCTTCTCCTTCCTTGCGACATTCCTCACCAAGATTTGTTCATTTACCCAAAACTAATTCGAACAACAACAATAACCAAAGCACTTAGCATCCTTTCTAGCACCAAACCACCCCGACCGTCGCAAATCAACGCCGGCCATCTAACTCCGAGAGTTGATACACCATTTTCAGATGCAAGCACCCCCAAGCTCTAACGCACATGATTACTTCACGGAAATTGCATGAAATTGCGATGAAAACATAAGAGACAAACATGGTCCAACGTATATATAAACAAGCGCAAATTAGACCGGGTTTGAACGCAAGTTTTTTTTTCGGTTCTCTTTGGGATATTCTGTCAAACGTTGGGCGTGCAGCAACTAAAAAATAAACTTACGGGCTCACTCGAGGCTCGAATCCGAGTAAAGATCGACACAATATGCACAAGCAACACTCAAAATCCGCTAAGGGACGTATATCACACTCGAACAGATGCGAACACAGCAAATATTTTCAGCCACAACGTACTCACAGACTCAAGTCTCTTTCAAGCATTTCATCAACCGGTTAGCATACACAACAGAAAAGAAAGATCTTTGGACTGGTATAAACTCAAGCACAAGCTTGGACGTCTATCAACATACACTGAGACATCTATGAGCTTTCATGGAGGATCGGTGAAGCCAAAGCTCGCGTGAACAAGTCGGCCGCGAGCTCCGGCCCGAGACCTCGAAGTGAAACGGGAAGCCTACTGTTCGGATGGCGAGCGAAGGGCGTACTTCAGCGACGGCAAACGCTCTCTCCCCGGTCCTCTATCTCTCTCTCAAGCTCACTCTTTGGTGCTCTTTGTTCTCTCTCGAACCAAAAAAAGAAAAAGAAAACCAGTCGAGAATCCTCTCCTCCCTTCAAGTTCTCTCGCCAAAGGCCGTCTCCAATCTCTCTCGCCTCCTCCTCTTTCTGCGTTGCTTCTCATGTTTTCTTTTAAAACCGCCGTTGGTTCCTCTTTCTTTGCCTCGTCCGGAAATGCCTTTTGCTAGCCCGCGAAGCTAGCTCTCTTTCTTTTCCATCTTCAGCTCTAATTTTTTTCGGTCAGTCCAACCTCCTTGCCTCTATGTATGTCGCGGTCGGCTTTTCTCCTTGGGACCGAGTTCAATCTATTTTCAGCTACAACGATTGCAGGTTTTCTTGGACTTCGCCAACCGCAGGAGCTACCACGCTGCAGCCAAGCGTTCATTGCTTCCATTTTTCTGAAATCGCAGTTGTTGATCTTCCGAGATCCTTCTTCAGCTTCCTCTGTTCCGTCTTCTGTTCTGTTTCTTTCTTTTTGCAGGTCTTCGAAGACCGACACAGAGGGAAGAAGACCCTCGCTCGTGGGTTGAAAGGGAAGAAGGGGGGTTGGGTTTTTGTTGTTTCTTTCTTTTTCTTTTTTTTTTAACTTTTTGATTGATGATTTTTTTTATAAAAATAGGTGTCAACAGCTGCCCCTCTTTGAAGGTAGCATCGAAGATGTTGCATTCAAAGACAGAAAACACCTAATTTATTTCAATGGTAGAGGGACCCTGAGTGCACAAGCGTGTATCAGGTCGACAAAAGGACTCATAATTATGGAAGTGTGTCTTGTCGATAAGAGGAAGACTCCGGGATACAGAAACTCTCCGGGTTACAAAAGATCACCGGGTTACAAAGCACACCGTGTCATAAGAAGAAGGACTTTGGGCTACAAAGCTCTCCGGGCTACAAAGCTCACCGTGTCATAAGAAGAAGGACTCCGGGCTACAAAGCTCTCCGGGCTACAAAAGTTCTCCGGGCTACAAAGCTCACCGTGTCACAAGAAGAAGGACTCCGGGCTACAAAGCTCTCCGGGCTACAAAAGCTCTCCGGGCTACAAAGCTCACCGTGTCACAAGAAGAAGGACTCCGGGCTACAAAGCTCTCTGGGCTACAAAAGCTCTCCGGGCTACAAAGCTCACCGTGTCACAAGAAGAAAGACTCCGGGCTACAAAGCTCTCCGGGCTACAAAAGCTCTCCGGGCTACAAAGCTCACCGTGTCACAAGAAGAAGGACTCGGGCTACAAAGCTCACCGTGTCACAAGAAGAAGGACTCCGGGCTACAAAGCTCTCCGGCTACAAAAGCTCTCCGGGCTACAAAGCTCACCGTGTCATAAGAAGAATGAGAAGGACGAAGTCTCACCGTGTAACAACGATTTTCGACCAGGTTAAAATACATGGTTTGAGGAAAAGCCATGAACCTTTGGAGATGACTTGGTTTAAGGTTAACCATACCTTTGGGTTTTAGGGATGCGCCTGCTAACTCCTTGAAACTACATGGCTTCACTGAAGAATCCTGTCAAACTCAGCTTGAGCAAATGTTATTAGGACGTCATCAAGAGACATATTGGCAATATTGTAGCATTAATTGAACAAGCTAATCAAGTTAAGTCCGACTGCTTTAGAAAAACATTCAATGTCAATCAACATCACGTGGCACAAAACTGTCATCTTGCTCAAGGATATATCATTAATCATCAAATTCTCTAGGAGTCAAGTTCCTATCAGAATGACTAGGACTCATGTAAAAAAGACTCATTAAACATGCCAAACTAAAGCTTCTTAGTTAGAAAGGGCTTCTCACACACTCTCGATAGAATGACCGCTTGAATAACTGATTGCTAAGGGTATCTCACATAACCCATGTCAAAGGCTTCCAGAAACATTCGCAATGAGCACAATCTGATCGATCAAAAAGGTCTTTTGAAATGACCACAATATAAGCTCGCTTAGGGCTTACACAAAGGAATGATTGTTTTGAGGCACATAGGGGAACACTTGTTGCTATCTTCGTGGGGTTTACAAGTCGAGAACTTGAAAGATGAGACAAGATAGGATTACTTCCACTTCTTCAAGCAATAGCTTCTTCGTGGCATTCTCACTTTCACTCAAACCTTCCCAATCATAAGAGACTTCGGAAGAGGGTTATAATGTTGGCTCGGGAAAGGCTTGAAAGGCTTAAAATTCTCAAGGGGGGTTTTTAAGAGTCAGTGATCATCATAGCATCATGACCGAGTCGCTCGACCTTTCGAAGGCATTTGGCTTTTGAAACGCTACACATCTCGAAAGTCCCTTGACTAATCATTTCTACAAGAGAGCTTTGCTCTTTTATCTAATTTCCTTTGCCCTTTACGATGATGATTTTTTCTTTTTTCACCGGCACTTGGATTTTGATAATTTTTCTTTCACATAAGATATGACCCTTTGGCTCTTTTTCTTGACGGGCATTGGCCTTGCTTTTACCAGGCACACTGCTTTTTCATGCCCCAAAGTTTGTCAAACGTTTTGTTTTTTTTGAACTTTTATAGCTCTTATGACTTTCGAGATGCTTTTTACATTTCCTTGTGATTGTTAATTATATTTGGTCAATTCTTATGCCTTGCCCTGAAGGGAGATGATCATCGCTCGGGATTCGAAATGAATAATCAGGCCCAAATTGGTTATAGCAATGGGTATCAGTGTTTGGGTAGAGAAGGAAATGCTCTTATTCACGTTGGGATGAGCCAAGCTCCGATGAGAATTCCTCTGAAGCTACCACAAGAAGATTGATGTGAGTGAAAGTAATATAATCTTTCTCAACCTTTCGTTTTACAAGACGACCGTAACCTCTTATGTTGCCCTAATGTAGGGTCGTTCTCGATAGGGGTACTTTGAAGGATCATCTTTTTTTTCAGCCCAAAGGGGTAACAAGAGATCAGTGCAATGCTTGGGATTGATGAAAGAAACGCCTTTATCATTTCGATCTTTGTGCTCAATGCGAATGAATCGTTCGTCCTAAGAGAGGGTCTCTTTTCACTCAACTCTCAAAAGTGTTTGAATGACGTGTTTGGAAATGAGCTTGCCTTTCTTCATCCTAAGCACTTCTTGTTTGGCATGGTTAACATTTCCATTTCACTCTTTTTCCTGAATAAAGTCATTTTTATGAGCCATTTTTCTTGAGGGTCATAGATGCGAAGCGTGCATAGTGACACCAGAGAATAGGTCATGCGAATCATGTCATGCATTTTTTTGTTTTTGTCCTTTTTATTGTTTCGACTTACGTCTCAAAAGAGACATTCAACCTGTTGCGCGACAACTTGATGGATTGTTGAGTCAGTTCTTTCCCTTGCCATTTCCTCATTAGACGGTAGGGTGCCTGAAACACAAACAGATATGCACGTATGCAACATATGCACAATATCTACAATGCTATGCATGATGCTATGCTACTTGAATTGTGCATGAAGTGACCCCTCGGCCTTGATTTCATTCATGGAAAATACTTCTTGACTGCATCAGCATTTACAGGTCTAGGCAATTCACCGCCATCCATTTCAACTAAAATCATGGCACCACCAGAAAGAATCTTCTTAATGATATATGGCCCTTCGTAGTTCGGGGTGAATTTTCCACGAGGATCTGGTATGATCGGAAGCACCTTCCTCAACACTAGGTCGTCGACTTCGAAGTGTCTGGGACGCACTTTTCGATTGAAGGTTTTGCGACTCGTCTTTGATAGCACCGACCATGACACATAGCTTGCAATCTCTTCTCATCGATCATGTTTAACCGCTCATGCCTCTGTTGCGTCCATTCAGTCTCATCAAGCGTAGAATGGGAAAGGACCCTTAAAGAAGGGATTTCAACTTCAACAGGCAAGACTGCTTCCATCCCGTACACGAGTGAGAAAGGAGTTGCCCCTGTGGAGGTGCGGATAGAAGTTCTGTATGCCATTAGCGCGTAAGGGAGCCTGTCGTGCCAATCACGATAATTTTCAGCGGTCTTTGATAAGATTTTCTTTATGTTCTTATTTGCCGCCTCCACTGCTCCATTCATCTGAGGACGATACGGTGACGAGTTCAAATGCTTAATTCGAAACTCACTAAACAAACCATCCACGACTTTGTTGTTCAAATTAGTGCCGTTGTCGGTAATGATCGCCTCCGGCACCCCGTAACGAGCGACAATGTCGCGACGAATGAACTTTGCCACGTTCTTAGCAGTAACATTAACATACGAGTTGGCTTCGATCCACTTGGTAAAATAGTCTATCGCCACCAAAATAAATCGATGCCCATTTGAAGCCTTAGGATTAATGGGCCCGATCACGTCAATTCCCCACATTGAAAAGGGCCAGGGTTGAGACATTTGATGAAGTTCATTTGGAGGGGCATTTATCCTATCTCCATAAATCTGCACCGGTGACACCGTCGTACGTGCTGAATGCGGTCGGACTCCATGGTCACCAATAGTAACCAAGCCGCATGATCTTTCTCGCCAAGAAGTGTCCGTTCATATGGGGGCCGCACTCCCCTTCATGTATCTCTTTCATCAAACGGTCGGCTTCTTTAGCATCAACACACCTTAGCAATATTGAGTCGAAGGACCTTTTATAAAGGACGTCTCCATTAGCGAAGAATCTTGATGCCGCCTTTATCAAATGTTTTCTCGTCGTCCGCGCTTCACTTTCTTCAGAATTCACCCTTCGAGATACTTCAAGATGTCATGATACCAAGGTTGTCCGTCCGGTTCCTCTTCAACTGTCATGCAATAAGCCGGGCGCCTGACGATTTCAATCCTCAACGGTTCAATGTCCAAGCCTCCAGCTACTTGCAACATCGAAGACAAGGTAGCTAGGGCATCGGCGAACTGATTTTGAGACCTCGGTAAGTATTCGAATGATACTTCTTGGAATTCTTTCGTCAACTCTCCAAGGAACTCATGATACGGGATCAATTTAGAATCATGTGTTCGCCATTTGCCTTCAGTCTGTAAGATGATAAGGGTTGAATCACCATAAACTTGCAACTTCCGAATTTTCATATCAATGGCGGCTTGGAGGCCGAGAATGCATGCTTCGTATTCAGCAATGTTATTCGTACAAGGGAACGTCAATTTAGCAACGACGGGGTAATGTTGTCCATCCGGGGAGATAAGAACGCCCGCATGCACCCGGCTAAGTTAACTGCGCCATCAAAGTACATCGTCCATTTGTCGCTTGATACAAGTAAAATTCGCTCTTCTACATCACTATCCCCATCAGATGCTTTGGACCTCTCGGAATTTTCTGCCAACATATCTGCTATTGCTCGACCTTTAACGGATTTCTGTCCCAGGCTCTGAACGTCAAACTCAGAAATTAAGATTTGCCACTTGGCCAACTTGCCAATCAACGCCGGCTTCTCTAGGAGATACCTGATAGGATCATTTTCGGTCACCAACAAGATTCGGTGATGAAGTGTGTACTGTCGCAGCCTGTGCAAGGCCCAAATTAAAGCCACACAAGTTCTCTCAACTTCTGTATAGTTCATCTCAGAAACAGTGAATTTTTTGCTCAAGTAGTATATTGCGCATTCTCTCCCATCGTTTGGTCTTTTCTGGGCTAGCATAGCTCCTAATGACTCATCATGTATGGTTAAGTACAAAATCAAGGGAATTTTAGGGAGAGGGGGCACTAAGACGGTGAATGAGTGAGATAATGTTTTATCTTCTCAAAGGCACCCCGGGCACTCGGCATTCCACTCAATCTTTGCATTCTTTTTCATGAGTTTGAAGAATGGTTTTGCCGTTTCGCATAACCGACAAATGAACCTCGCCACATAATTAAGTCGTCCCATCGAGCATGGACTTCTTTGACGGTATTCGGGGGTCGTAAATCGCAAATGGCTTTAACCTTCGATGGATCAATTTCTATGCCCCTACTACTAACCATGAATCCTAATAGTTTCCCAGTTTCGCTCCAAAACGCATTTTGCGGGGTTGAGGCGCAACTTGAACTTCTGAAGACGTTCGAATAACCTTCGCAAGACCTTAACGTGATCTTCACCACATCTCGATTTCGCAATCATGTCGTCGACGTATACTTCGATTTCCTTGTGCATCATGTCATGGAATAATGTGACCATGGCTCTCTGATATGTTGCTCCAAAGATTCTTTAGACCAAATGGCATCACTTTATAGCAAAAAGTTCCCCAAGGAGTTATGAATGATGTTTTGCTCTGTCTTCCTCCTTCATACGGATTTGGTTATATCCAGAAAAACCGTCCATGAAGGAGAATAACTCAAACCCAGCCGTGCATCCAACCAAGACATCGATATGTGGGAGCGGAAAGTCGTCTTTAGGACTTGCTCGATTCAAGTCGCGATAGTCAACACACACCCCGATTCGCCCATCTTTCTTCATTACGGGCACGATATTTGCTACCCAATCGGATAACGAGTTACTTCGATAAAGTCTACCTTCAATAGTTTCATCACTTCTTCTTCAATCTTTTTGGACAACTCGGTTTAGTTCTCCTAAGTCTTTGCTTCTTGGGCGGCACATTGGGATCCGTTGGTAAAGCATGTTCCACAATTTCGTGATCCAATCCCGGCATGTCGGCATATGTCCAGCGAACACATCTTGATACTCTCTCAGAAGGTTAGTCATCCTTTCCGCTTCTGACTCTGACAGACATGCCCCGATTTTTATTTCTTTGACATTCTCTGCATCGCCCAAATTTATGGTGATTGTTTGCTCTTCAGTCAACGGCTTCGATTCTTCGTGTCGATTCCATTCGCGCTCAACCCCCTTCCGATCGTTGTTGTCGATGTCATCGGAACCTGAGGGACTTTCTTCATACACATCCGAGTCACATGCGTCTTTATCATGATTATGCATAATGTAATGCTTTGGAGGGACAGCCATGACTTCAGAGGACTCGGCTTCCTCGCACGCCAGGATGGTGCATATGACGTCCTCCTTAAATAGCTCGGTCACACCATAGATATCTTCCTCTTCTTCGAACAACATCCTTGGGGGTCCTGGAAACGTCTCCTCCAGCAACGGGAAAAACGGGCTTTGATAGCGCCCGTCCTCTTCGGTGTGGGCAACGCGTTCACTCGGTTTCTATACCCATCTCGAGCTCCTCGGCATCTCGGCCTCCATGCCTTCCATGGCCTCCTTGGTTGTTATGGCCTCCCGCTTCTCAACATATCCCAAGCCTCTTCTTTTGAAGTTTTTACGAGCTTCGATGGGTTTTCGCACACCTTGACCGTGTGATCCAAGGCCCTCTCCAAGATTATACCCGCTTGCTAGCATAATCTTTCCCGCAGCTATGGCCGGCTTAGACAATTCAGGAACCCTTGTGAAAGACCCTGCAGGCACATGGACCATGGATACCAGCTCGAAGGTTTGAAAGTTGGATTCCTCGGTACACTCAGGCTCCACATATGGGATGGTCGTCTCGTGGTAGATCTTGAAGTCGGATTCTCCATGGACCGTGATAAGCCTGTTATCCACCACAAATCGTACCTTTTGATGGAGGCTAGAGGCAACAGCGCCTGCCGTGTGGATCCATGGCCTCCCTAGCAGAAAATTAAAAGCGCTTGGTATATCTAACACTTGGAACACGACTTGGAAGAGTACGGGGCCAATCAACAGCTCAAGCTCAATTTCCCCTATCACTTCCTTCTTCATCCCGTCAAAGGCCCGCACAGTTGACTTGCCAGTACGGATTCTCCCAAGATCAATGCCTAGGCGATGGAGGGTAGCCAACGGGCATATATTAAGCGCCGAACCATTATCGATCAACACTCTACAAACCAGAGTGCTCTCATGCTTCACTGAGATGTGTAGTGCTTTGGTATGATTAGGACCATCGGGAGGGAGGTCCTCATCCGTAAAGGAAATCTGATCTTTCAGTAAAACTGCCCCGACAAACTCTTCCAATTGGACTTCATTGATTGTTTCGGGTACGTGTACCTCATTGAGGACCTTCAGTAAGATGTCCCTGTGCTTCTCGGAGGATTTCAACAACTCTAGGAGGGAGATTTGGGCCGGCAACTTCCGCAGTTGATCTACTACATTGAACTCGCTAGATTTTACTATGGCCAAGAATTGCTTCGCCTCCTCCTCGATCACGACCTTCTTTTCCATTCCTTTATCGGTGCATAACGGCCCGATCGCGTGACGGTGTCTACCTCATTTGTTTGATAATCCCAAGGTACGATTTGGGATCGAATTTAGGAGGACTCTCCAACACTATTACTCCATCTTCCTCCCGCGGTGGCAATTCAATTGTGACCGGCGTTACGTTCCCTCCTGTGACTTCAATTGCCGACATTTCCTCGATCACAAGGTCGATCACTGTGGGTTCAGTGACTTCCATCTCGATATCACCGGCAGTCTCCTCATCCGATAGTTCAATTACCATCGGAGTTATCATAGCTATCACCCCTTCCTCGTACAAAGCCGGGGTCTTCGAAATTCCAGGCATAATCTTTTTCGCTCGAGATATACGAGTAATGTTGCAAAAAGATGAGTGGAATGATGATGGGATTATCATGGATACGACATTCTCTTTCTCTTCTCCGCGTCGAATTACCCCCATGGCTATCATCCTGCGGACGCGGTTCAGTTTCTCCTCCGGGGTCACATCCTGATGACCTCCATAGTATCCTGCCAACACTAAGGACTCGTACAACTTAGAAGCATTCACAACTAGAGGCTGTTGACTCGCTCGTCTCCTCGGAGATTGAGTTCACTCCCTCCGCATGGTCCGGTAGGGGGTTTTGTTGCACATTAGGGCCGAGCTTCCTTGAACGTCAAAATGTTTTTGTCCAAAGAATCGTTGGACTTTGTACCTTAGCACATTGCAACTATCTACATCATGCCCCCTTTCTCCCATGTGGTACTCGCAGGTCTTGGTTACATCAAACCCGGCGAACCTCATGGGGTTGTCTCTAGGTACTTCTTTTGCAACCATCCTCTTTTCAAGAAGCATGGGCAACAGCTTTGACAACGGTCGTGGTAGTGGGGAAAATTCCTTTCGAAAGGGTCTCTTGCCCTTGTCATATGATCGTGATGAGCTCCCTTGAACGGCCATAGGCTTGTGCGTTGGTGCTGTGGGCGACTTAGGGTAAAATGACTCTTGCACGAGTGCTACCTCAACTGTAGCTTCCTTATCTTTTCTCGCCTGGAACTTCTTCGTGCCTCCGGTGGATATCTTCCCTTCGATGAGTGCCCACTCAACTCCTTCACCTACATCTACCAATTGTGAAAAGGTTTGGCATCCCGAAAATACTAATCCTTGGAAGTATTCGGGGGGTAATGTCTTGAGGAATAGTTGCTTCATCTCCCTCTCATTCAAAGCTGGCTTCACCTGTGAGGCCATGGTTCTCCACCTTTGTGCAAATGCCTTAAATGACTCATTTCTCTTCTTCTCAACGCGGGTCAATTCTTCTCTCGTAGGGGCGAGCTCGGTATTAAACCGGTATTGCTGCAAGAACTCGTTGGTCAAATCTTCCCAACTAGTGAATTCTTCAATGTCCAGCGCAATGAACCACGTCAGGGCAATGCCTTCCAAGCTATCTTGAAACGTGTGTATGAGAAATGGCACATTGTCAGCGTAGCGAGCCATCTTCCTCATGTAATATCTGAGGTGAGTCTTGGGACATCCCGTTCCATCATATTTTCTTGTAAACTCGGGCTCTTGGAAGTTCTCAGGGAAGTTAGTCTTGGTGTATGGAGACAGCCTATCAGCTCCTTTCATCTCGTAACCTTGCAAGGCACATAGTCGCTCCTCCATCTTTGCCAAGCGTTTTTCACTCTCTTCACTTAGACGGGGTGCTGGGTTTTCCTTTGGAGGAGGATCCATTGACGATAATTGGCGTGACGGAAGGAGCCTCTCCAGCGGTTTCTTTCCCGGGGGATCGGCAATGTGCGTGCCTTACGTTGACACCGGAGTGGATGTTCCCGTGACAGCTACGACGGGGGCTCCTTGAGCTTCGGCTTATTTCAAGCATCATTGTGGTGAGTTGGGCCAGCTGGTCCTCCATCTTGGCCATGCGTACGTTGGTGTCCTCGTTCTCCATTCGACTTTCGCGCGCGTGCGAATGGAGATCTCCGCTTGGCCGTGTCGACGATCGGTAAAGACAATCGATCGGCTAGTACCTGGTTCAAGGATAGATAAGCATGTATAAGCATAGAGTAATGATTAGGCGGTCGGTTCATGACAAAGATCTAATCGCCCAAAATTTGCTCGTTTCATTGAAAGCAAGGTTGCTACATAACGCAGGAAAAGACATGAGGGAGAACCCCTAAACAACGAGGCTAATAATGACTCTTATCTCCCGATGACGCGACTCAAGACAAATTCTTTAACATTGTAACATACGTGGGCATGGGCCCATTACATATCGCGCTTGACTCGATCTAACTAGCGAGGACAACTCCCGCTTGTGACCACCCCACTAACTCGGGTCAACTTCGAGGCACGATCTTCGGCTTCTTCGAGCTTCCTTTTGAGGCGCTTGATCTCGGCTCGATGGGTGGTCTTTAATGGCACGTCGGAATCTTCGGGCGTAGGCTCTCTGGGGATTTTGTGCTGAAGGATATATTCCATCGAGGCATAATAGGTCTTCTCTTGCCCTTCCAACTCCTCTTCGGGCCATATCAGCTTCCGGGGATGGCACATATCCCACATCGACTTGACTAATGTAATGGAGTCTTCGTGATCTTGGCATCCATCGGGAAGTCTATCCCGAGCGGGTCTTCTTGAATCATCGGTGGAAGTTGTTGAACCTCTTGGAACCGACGGGCAACTCGGGTTGGGTAATACTTAGTGACTCCGGTAATTCCCAACAAAGGAATAGGTCCAAGAAGCCCACACACGAACCGCTTCTCGAACTCGGAGCCATTTGGCGTGCCATTGGAAATCTTCGGGTCCGTGGTTGGTCATGAAAGCTAACCACTCGGAATAGTGATAGTCGGGGCAAACGTCTTCCTACCTTTAAACTTTAGGATAGGGTGGCTAGAGTCAGAAATATCGTTCACGGTCATTAGGCTACCAAACCCTTTAACGTGAGAGAAGAACCAAATTTGCAAGAGTTCAGGAGGAGCATGAAAAGTTTTGTTTTTGTTTTCTTTGAAACGAGCAAGAGAAAGAAAAGTTTCAGTCAGGACGGCGTTAACAAAGCTCTTTCCCATACATACCTCACGAACTACCCATGCCACGGAAGGGTTAATCGCATTCCTACAATGTGGGAATAACACGAACCCGAAGAAAGCTAACAGGAAGATCCTATTCTTTTGAAAAGATTGGGCATTTTGAAAAAGCTCATTTAGGAATGAAAATGGGCAAGTCTTGCGATTAGCTTTCAAAACTTTCCTCACGTCATCCTCCTTAACTCTAAGGAAATTGGATAAAGTCGATGCGTGCTCGGTCCCTACGGTGGACCAATTAACTCCGACACCAAAGGCTTTCCCATGGCAACACTGTATTCTTCTAGGGTTGGAGTGAGCTCGTGGTCACCGAACATGAATGTGCAAGTCTCGGGACACCAGACATGCGCCAACGCTCATATAACACCATAATGAGTTTCTATTTCTAAAAGGGGAAGTAATCGTCCGACGTAGGATCGAACCCAATCATGGCCAGTCGGGTCTAGTCTATCCCACCATGTGCGAAGCTCGGCTTTCGGGGTAGCAATGATGTGAAGTTCGGGTATCCCCATCGTATACTACTCACAGTTACGATCAACCTAATTTGCCATGAACCAACCAAAAAAAGAAAGCGGATAAGTAAATTACGAAGGAGAGAATTTGAAAATCTTACCCTACTCGTTGAGTAGCAAAGCCAATGACATAGACATACGCATGGACGGTGGTTCAATTTCTACTCTAAATGGCTCAAAATGGAGCCATGGGATCACCGGACTGAACCAGCAAGGTTGCGGCTAGGTCGGGTTATCCATGACTCCGGCTTCATTAAAGAACCGACCCGTGTCGCGCGGTTGCAGACCGGGGTGGGTACCTTCAACGTGAAGAAGGAAATTTCGGGGTTAAGGCGGGCGACTCGTACTACGCGGTTGTAGTCGGAGTGGTATCCACCTCAACACCATCCTAGGTGATCCTATGCGGCCCAGTCCGACGGCAAAAAGTTGTGTGTGCTATGGTGTAGTGCAATGTAGGAGACTCATGCATGACAATTTAAAAAAACAATCAGCACTTCAAACATGAATAAACCATCCACTCTTATACCCCTACAAAACAAAGGTTAGAAATCACCACCCCTTATAACTCCCATAAACAATCAACATTTGACATGTTATGGATGCACATACTATCTTTGCTGCCAAACAAAAATATTTTTGAACAAGATTAATTTTGGCCTAAGTCCTCTAAGGTTCAAAACCAAGTCCCCAGCGGAGTCGCCAAGCTGTCGCGACCTACCCTCGGGGGGAGGGAGCAGGTTTAGGGGTATTGCCTAAAGAATGGGTCTAAAACCCAATGATTAGGCGCAAGCTCTCCCAAGCCCATACCCCGCGTGACGTTGGGATATTTTTCATGGATTTTGCACAAAAGGAGTCGCCACTAGCCTATTGGGGTCGACTAGAAACCAAGTGAAGCATGGGAGCGTGCCTTACTTCCTACGCAACCAGAGAATCTAGGTTCGGGGACTTGATTACACTAATTAACCAATTAGTGCCCTTTCGGTACCTAATCTTGTTCATTTTAACAAAATGATTTTTTGGCAAGCAGTTTGAATTAATTTTATACTTATCCACTAACATGTGAGGTGATCATGCAGGCGCGCAATCATTAACATGATAATCATAGCTACCAAGATCCTAATTGCTGTAAAATTAAGCACATGCGATTAAACATCCACAAACGTAATCGAATATGCAAATTAAACATGCAATAAAATCAAGGTACAAGAAAAGAAAGGCGCAATTGCACTAAAAAGGCAAGACGCAAACAATTCCTAACCAAACCCTACGTTTCTTGATTTTTGAAATTTTTTAATCTTTTTTTTTTTTTTTTTTTAAAAAAAATTTAACAAAAATATTTTTTTTTAAAAAAAAAAAAATTTTATTAAGAAAAAGGTCGAATTTTTTTTTTGCATGCTTTCTGAGTTTTTTTTTTTTTTTTTGAATTTTCGGAAATTTTTTGAAAATTTTTTTTTTGAATTTTTTTTTCGAAATTTTTGATTTTTATAATTAATTTTTTGAATTTTTTTTGAATTTTTTCTTAAATTTTTATTATATATTTAATATTTAATATTATTATACTTCAATAAAATGGGTTCGGACCGGGTAAACCCGATCCGACCCGCGGACCCAAACCGAATCCGGATCCAACACTTTTAGATTTTTTTTTTTTTTTTAAATTCGAATATTATAAAATAAAATAAAGTAAAATAAAATAAAAAATCATTTCAGTTGTCTTTTCTCACCGCACACTCTCCTCCTGCGATTCCTCCTTCCCAAGACTAACTTTTCCTTTCTTTTTAATGTTTTGTTTTACCTTTTTTTTTATACTTTTCTTTTTCTTTTCTTTTTTTTTTTTATGTTTTTTTTCCTTTGGGTCTTCTTCTCCCTCGTGCTTGTCCCTCGCACGCCCTCAACTCTCCTGAAGATTGCCTTCTCCTTCCTTGCGACATTCCTCACCAAGATTTGTTCATTTACCCAAAACTAATTCGAACAACAACAATAACCAAAGCACTTAGCATCCTTTCTAGCACCAAACCACCCCGACCGTCGCAAATCAACGCCGGCCATCTAACTCCGAGAGTTGATACACCATTTTCAGATGCAAGCACCCCAAGCTCTAACGCACATGATTACTTCACGGAAATTGCATGAAATTGCGATGAAAACATAAGAGACAAACATGGTCCAACGTATATATAAACAAGCGCAAATTAGACCGGGTTTGAACGCAAGTTTTTTTTCGGTTCTCTTTGGGATATTCTGTCAAACGTTGGGCGTGCAGCAACTAAAAATAAACTTACGGGCTCACTCGAGGCTCGAATCCGAGTAAAGATCGACACAATATGCACAAGCAACACTCAAAATCCGCTAAGGGACGTATATCACACTCGAACAGATGCGAACACAGCAAATATTTTCAGCCACAACGTACTCACAGACTCAAGTCTCTTTCAAGCATTTCATCAACCGGTTAGCATACACAACAGAAAAGAAAGATCTTTGGACTGGTATAAACTCAAGCACAAGCTTGGACGTCTATCAACATACACTGAGACATCTATGAGCTTTCATGGAGGATCGGTGAAGCCAAAGCTCGCGTGAACAAGTCGGCCGCGAGCTCCGGCCCGAGACCTCGAAGTGAAACGGGAAGCCTACCTGGTTCGGATGGCGAGCGAAGGGCGTACTTCAGGCGACGGCAAACGCTCTCTCCCTGGTCCTCTATCTCTCTCTCAAGCTCACTCTTTGGTGCTCTTTGTTCTCTCTCGAACCAAAAAAAAGAAAAAGAAAAACCAGTCGAGAATCCTCTCCTCCCTTCAAGTTCTCTCGCCAAAGGCCGTCTCCAATCTCTCTCGCCTCCTCCTCTTTCTGCGTTGCTTCTCATGTTTTCTTTTAAAACCGCCGTTGGTTCCTCTTTCTTTGCCTCTGTCCGGAAATGCCTTTTGCTAGCCCGCGAAGCTAGCTCTCTTTCTTTTCCATCTTCAGCTCTAATTTTTTTCGGTCAGTCCAACCTCCTTGCCTCTATGTATGTCTGCGGTCAGTTTTCTCCTTGGGACCGAGTTCAATCTATTTTCAGCTACAACGATTGCAGGTTTTCTTGGACTTCGCCAACTGCAGGAGCTACCACGCTGCAGCCAAGCGTTCATTGCTTCCATTTTTCTGAAATCGCAGTTGTTGATCTTCTGCAGATCCTTCTTCAGCTTCCTCCTTGTTCCGTCTTCTGTTCTGTTTCTTTCTTTTTGCAGGTCTTCGAAGACCGACACAGAGGGAAGAAGACCCTCGCTCGTGGGTTGAAAGGGAAGAAGGGGGGTTGGGTTTTTGTTGTTTCTTTCTTTTTCTTTTTTTTTTAACTTTTTGATTGATGATTTTTTTTATAAAAATAGGTGTCAACACATACACAATTAAGAGATTGGTTTTTATATACTTTTTATACAGTATTCAAATAAAGAAGCTAGCGAAAATTATTAGGGAAAATGAAACTAATATCGATTTGGTCTTGCAATTCATTAGATCATATTTTTGGTTGATTGGAAACCGGCAGCAGGATTTTACCTAACTCATTCTAGTGTGCATTCGCAAATTAAAATAAAATGAATACCCTGTGGTTTTTATTTAAGACTGAAAAGTCAACCACCCATAATGAAAGACCGCAAAGTCTACTTTCGACGGGCACCCTTTCTCTTCTCATCCTTTCTCACAATATTGTGAGTGTCGAGACATCTTCTTGAATTGAAACAGGTGAAGTCCGCTGCAAGAAACTCAATGGGGAGAACATGGAAGAGAAAACAAAGGGCGGAAGATATACAGGAAGGAAAGGAAGTTTCAATGAGGCCAGATGCAGAAGCCACGCAAGAAGAGAGAAGAAGGGAGAGAAGGCCTCCTCTCCTCGCCGTAACTTTTGTTAGAAAAGCGGCGAACTCGGATTCCACTATCGGCATCGAAGAATTGTGCAATCGGATCTACGGTGGGGTGTTCATGAATCCTAACAAACTGGTAATTCAACTCTCTGAATGATTTGTTTTTATCAGGAAAAACAAATATTGTAGAAACTGTGACTTTTATAATTATTTAATTTAGACGTAAGAAACGTGTAGCAGATTTGAATCTATGAAATAAATATTCCATTCACTTTTGGTGTAAAACTGTAGAAGTTCTGGGTCGACCAAGATCTCGAAAAGCACTGCTTCTTGTTGCTTGCTCAAGAGTTATCCATCACTTGGATCGACGATGAGCAATATTGGGGTTGGATCGACCAGAAGGAAAAATGGTAACTATACTTGCTCTTCATTGTGAACGCAGAATCATTTACATGGTCGAAATCCTGTCGGTACTTGTTTGTTTTAGTAGCATCCACTGTGGATCTCAGTATTTCTTGAAATGCGTGTTTGTATGGTAAACATGAGAGATGGAAGAAAACAATGACTGATATTAATTCATAGTTTCATCTGAAAAGGTATTCTTCGCCGCTTGGTTTACTTCGAATTGTTCAAGTTTTGGATTGACATGGACGTTTTGCCCAAAGACAAGAAAGTGTAATTTGGAGGGAAAAGTAAATTATGCATGACACTCACCAAGCGACATGACTTTTTCTTTTTTTCAAATAATTTCATTATTATATAACTTTTCAATTGATTACTTGAGTATTTACCACAAATGTCATGTTACATAAAATATTTGGCACTTGGATAAACGTTTTTAAAAATTATGAATTGAAGTGATTGATTGCAAATTATAGCACTCAAGTATCATACGAAAGTTATAATACTTGTGATGTCCCTATCCCGTAATATGAAAGATCAATGAATAATTTTGTCTACCTAAATGTTAATAATACAATCAACTTTTGTCTTTGAAAGTCTCGGATAGACCTAATTTACATCAATAGAGCTCGCAGAAAACATTACCTCTATTAGAACATAGTAATAAACCAACTTGAATCAAAATAATCGAATTCTATTTGTGCTCCATCCATTATGACTAATTTTGTCTAGGACTTTTTTCCAAGAACAAAAGGAAAAGAAAAATTATCTACAAGTTTCATCATTAACGAGCAAATTGTTTCAAATTTGGACTCTCAGTTTTAGCGGCGAAGTAGACATACCCACGGCAGAGCTGTTGGAAGTATGCTTGGGGGAAGTTTAAGACGATCATGCTCTCGCCGAAGACTACATATGGGGTCACGTTCGTGATGAAAATGAACAAAAATAGCAGAGGGTGGCATGCTCCAGTGAAACTAAACCTCACCCTACTGGATGGAACCATGCAGGGACATATTGAGAATTTGGAGGAGAAGCAGAAGGGTGAATGGATAAACATCCTTGTCGGTACATTCATGACGAATCTGAAGAATGTTGGTGAGATAAAGCTTTAGGCTAGTTTGTGCATGAAATTAGGCCATGTCATATTCATGAAAGTTGTTCTAAATGCTTTGATTTTTATTGTTAAACAATTGGCCTTTCCAAATTACATTTTTCAAAAATACTTTGATACATGTGACGTTTCACAAAAATAATTTCTAAGATATTCCTTTTCAAAGCTCGATTTGGCTTAAGGAATAGTCATGATTTGGACCATATTCAAAATACATGTGACGCTTTATAAGTGCATTTATGCGAGCCCTAAGCTAGCCTTAGCAATTGAATGTGTTCCATAACCTAGATATTTATTAATCCTAAATATTTTTAAACCTCCTTAAAATTCAATTTGACATTGTGAAAAGTCACGGTTTAAATTGTATTCAAAATGCATGCAACGCTTGCGAGTGAACTTATACAAGCCTTGAGCTAGCCTTGGCAATTGAATGTCTTTCTTAGCCGAGACATCACTTTGTCTCAAAACTCTTTGTGGATGATTTCGAAAGATGTCTTTGAAACATCACATGTATCCCCATGCACACAATTACATCATTCATTTAGAAGTATCTGTGTTTGCGATTGGTGCATGCTTTAGGTAATAAGTGATCCGCCGACGGCTCACTCATTTGTTTGATTGGTTGAGAAATAAAGTCCAAAAGACATGTATGCATGTTTAATTCCACCGAATGCATGTGATTTCTAGATGAATGATAGGATCGATGCATGATATCGAGAGAAATCCTAGGATCACATAGACCGCTTCATTAGAGACTTATAAGTGTTATCAGTCATGCGAGAAAATAATTGGCCGATAGTGGCTATAAGTCACATAAAATGAATTGGGTAGGTGTCTTAGAGGGATCTACACATGAAGGATAAAGGCTAGCCCCGAGGCTCAAATTTAATTTGTGAAATTGAATTTCTTTTTAGAGTTTACCTTGGTATAATGTCTTGTTTTTGATTGTTTTGATATGTATGCTTGTTTCTTTCTATTGTATGTACCTAGTTATATAGTTTTTTAGACTAGGTTTAGATTAGGATCCTAAAGATAAAGAGAACATGAAGACGCTGGAAGCCAATGTCCATTTCGATTGTTATTATGTATTATTCATTTCCCAACATATGTCTCGAGTTCCTTTTGTTGTACAAATCTTGACAAGTTGCGAGTTCTCTTTTCTTCTTTTCCTTTTCATTTGTGTTTTTCTTATATATTTTTTCTAGGATTGTATGGTAGATTTACCATTTTCCTTGTTTGTTTATCTACTACTTCGCTATTTTCAATTCAATTGAATGCTTTCTTTTCATTCTCTTTAGAAATAGAATAGCATGAAAACGACCAATTATGCATGATCGCTTAGTTTAGGACTAATAATTCCAAAAATGTAAGAAAAAATGCGTCAACATGTTAGGTAAACACAACATGTTGTTTGGGTACCGAAAATGTACTAATAGAAATATTAGCATAACCCAACTCCTCAGACTTAGCTATCTGATTGTATAGGAATGGAGGGAACACTCCCGACACTCGATTGAGTTTCTAGCCGACTCCCAAAAACGAGGCTAGTGGCGACTCTCATCATGTTTCTAGGATGTCTTAAATAATTAGATCGTATCAATGAACTCGTCGAGCGGGGTACAAGTTTTGATAAGACTTATCATGGTTTAGCATACCCGCATGTGGAAATCTCATAATGGATGAAGTGATGCAATCCTTAGGGAAAAGAGAACTAGAGAGAGAGCTACCATGGTAAAGATACCCTTAAATCCGATATTCACATCCAACCTTCTCTCTCAAGGTGTGTTGCAGGTGTGGTTATGGGTCTTGACACTCCACTGTCACGCATGATATGGGTGACATCTTGAATTTTAACCCTATCTCGATTAAATGAACTGGGCTTTTCATCGACGTGCCTTTGGTCATTTTTTCTTTGAGCTGATCACTCATAAGATAACTAATCTATCTAATGAAGCCGTTAAGGGATATAAATGCGATAGACTTAATAATTTGATCATAAATCAACTACTTGACCGTGATAATCAATGATGGTCAATATGGTACCGTTAAAATCGATTAATGATTAGATATAGGTCGATTCGATGAAATGACGTAATTAAATTGTGGGTGATTCCACATAATTGCAAAATTAGCGTCAAATGGTACTAATCCAATTTTCTGTCAATTCTGTACTTGATGCTCGTAATTGAAATCTTGAGATTTTTATGACAACTGAGAGTCGTTGATGAATCGAAGATGCACAAATGTGGATTGAGAATTATTGACCACAGGTTAAATGTGATAAAATCCCTAAAAGCTACCCGATAGGTTAGGTCACGCTAAAATTGCATCCGATTGAAATTAACCACAAAATTAACTTAATTTTGGGAATCAAAAGTTTGAGCATGTCACGATTTATTTTTGGGACATTGACTCATCATTTGAAGAATTTTTGGCAAGCCTGGAATTTTGGCGAAAAAAAATCAAAATTTGGCAAATTAAATTCAAGAAATTCGGAGGACCACTTTTAGGTGGATTTTTTGCCTTCAAGATGGATGGATTGGTGAAGTAAATTACGGAAATTCGTATGAGCACCTTAGTTGGTATGTTTTTAGGCTAATTTGGTTTAATTGGTGAGGATTTGGAGGGAATTTGGGTGCAAATTCGTAGGGGCAACTGCTGGGGTGGTTTTGGACACCAAAATGAAGTCATGTGGTGAAGATTTGTGAAGAAATGGCTTGTGGGAGAAGCTTGGACAGCTAAGGACAAAAGACTTTTGTGCATTGGCACTCAAGTAGCTAGATATTTCACCTTGGACTCCATTGGCTGCCTTGAAGACTTTCTTGGCCATTGTCCTCCCCTTGGTTCCCCCTCTCTCCCCCTTGGCTTACTCAACCAACCCCCCTCCACTATTGCAGCAACTCCTTCTTCTTCTTCCTCAGTTTTTCTTCTTCCATTTTCATTGCTGCAAGCCACCTGAACTAGCCAACATCGCCTGAGCTAGCCGCTACACTGCCCGCGCTAGCCCCGACCCAGCCCGTCCTTGCGCCTGTTCACGTCGTCCTGTCATCTGCCTGAGCTGCCAGCCCTATCGACCAACTCCTTTGCTGATCACCTCAGCTCGCTGCTGCCCATGCCAGCCGCGTCCAAGCTGGTCACTAGCCCCACCAGCACCGCTCGACTCCGCCAGCTCCGTTCCAGCTTGCCATCTGCTCGACTAGCCACCTTAGCCCCCCAAACCAGAACTGAGCAAAACTGGTCCCCCCAGCTAGACTCATGAGCCTCATGGGCTTTTTTAGCCCATTCCGGACCTCATTTAGTGTTGTTGTAGGCTTGGGTTTTGGTCGTTGTTGCGCTGCCATCGCCATGAACTTGTTTTTGCGCTAAACTAGTGAGTTAACCTCTTAAGCTCTAATTAGGAGTTAATTGCACTTATAGAGGGTTAGTTTAGGCTAATGGAAGATTATGGGGATTAGTTAGCTTAAGTTAAGATTAGGGTAATTTAGTTAGGCCAACTATTTGGTTAGTTTAGTTTAGTTAAGTTTAGTTAGGCCAATTAGTTAATTAGGTGGATTGTTAGGTTATTTAGTTAGCGTATTAGATTAAATTAGTTAGGTTGGTTAAATTGATTAGTTAGTTCAATGAGATTAGTTTGATTAGGTTATTTAATTCAATTAAGTGATTTAATTTAAATATTTTGCAATTTATTTAATTAAATACAATTTAATTAATTAATTAATTATTAAATAGCGTAAATTATAACGGGATAACCAATTGTCAAAATTTTACGTTGATTGTCATGGTTGTGTGGATTTGTAAAATTGAGTGCTTGGTGATGATTTTTGAATTATTATTTCAAAAATATGAAATTTTGGTATTTAATTAGAAAAATACCGGGTATTGGGTTTTGACGCCAAAAATATTTTAAGTACTTTATCAAATCGTGGAATTTTAAATGGGAGAGTATCACGCTTTGTGGATCGATTTGATTGTGTGTCCATGCACAATTATTTTACCGGGAGTTTTTAATATGAAGAAAATTGGCCAAGTCCATTATTTAAAATGAAACTATTTGAGTGCAAAGCACGATGTTCTTAACCAAACATGGATATGCGTGTGATCGCTATGAGAACCCATCACCTGATGAAAATTAGGGGCGATGCTCCTATATGGAATGCTCAACGTTAATGGATACCAGTCGTAGTAGAGGCTGGGCTGATGCTCCTTCGGGAATGCCGTCTAGATGTAAATGTTGTCGTACCCAACGAAGCGGGACGATGCTCGACTATGCCGGATGATTGCCGATTGTTGAGTTGGCCGTGGCCGTTAGGTCATAATTAACTAGAACGCTTGAATGAGTGAAATAACTGTGCCTGATTATGAGACAAAATTGTGTGGCACAGAATGTAACGTGTTATAACGATTTGGCCTTATAATCGGGACCCCTGTGATTCATTGATGATTAATGTGCAGTGTTCCATTTGTTGAATATGCTCATTGTATGCATATGTATATGAGATGTACTAATGTGCAGAAAAGTATTGAGGCGAGAAAAGCCATATATGTTGCATATTTAGGCTGCCTCTAGGTGAATTATCATCCTAATCAAGGTTTAGGGTGTAGACTCGCTGAGACTTTGTTTCACCCCATTGTGGTTTAAAATTTTCAAGTTCTTAGATGGAGGCACGTCATGTGCGTTATGGAGTCCCGTAGGTGATGGACTTTTAGCACTCCTATTTTCCTATTCCCGAGACTAACCTAACCCGTGAGCTAGTTGAGTCCACGGTTTGGGTCGAAGAGGGCCTACCTCAGTTGATACCTCATTGCTTCAGAGTGTGGTTCATTAACTTTCCTAACAGGGGTCGGGAGGGTCACATACAGGGTTTTGACGAGCCTCTTGTCAGGATCGGGGAGTGGGAAATAGGGTATCCTATGGATATTGACACCCCTGATGGTGTTGTGGAGGATCTGGAACCCATGACTGGAGAGTCTGGAGTTTAGATGGCATAGTAGCTCTTTTTGATCTAGACTCTTGTATATAAACTTTAGGTTTTGCTTGATTGTATATAAACCTGATGTATTTATAAAGTGTGGCTTGTGTTAATTGACTGTCTTATTTTTCTATCCCATGTTGGTTGTTGTCTGTAGTTTATTAGTTTGCTTCCGCATGTACATAAATTGTTTGGGTTAGCGACGCGTCTTGAGAACATCACAATTTAGTTGATGACCAAGGGATGTGCATGTGCCCAAGGTTCAGGGCATGATAGTATTAGTTTGGAAGAACTCACGACCTTGTAGAGGGAACTCACAAGAGGTTCAATCCAATAGATGAGGTGATAACGTCTTTTGGAATGATAACCGTAAGGGAACTCTCATAGTCAGGTACCCCTGAATCCGACCTTTCTCCCTTCCTTTTCTCATGAGAGGGATCAGGCCGCGAGATCGGGTCGCGACACTTGAAAATTGTGAAATTTGAATATGACATAAGGTTAAATGTGACGAATAAGTTTGGTTAAGACATTTAACCTTGGATCGATGCACAACAAATCACACAAATTCAATAACATTGATAGGTGACTCATCATTAAAAAACACTTATGACAAAATGCATGACAATTTTAGTTGTAACATATCAACTTGGTGTAAGGTTTTCACATGGAAAATGATCTTCAAATGAGGCATATCATACATCATTATGAAGCTTGTGATATACTCTAAGTATGTCTAGAAGGCATCAAAAGCCAATTTATCTCTTAAGGAGCTCAAACAAAAATGCTTTTATAGGCACATGATCAGCCACAATTGCAGCGGGGGTTGCATAGAACATGAATGTTTTTCAATAATCTAATGACATGGTAAAATTCTACACAAATTCCCTACATAAGAATGCAATGTCATGATTGTTATTTGTGCAGACATCAAAGTCTAGTTCGGTTCACAAAAACCTACACGAAAAAGAGAATACAAGATGATGCAATCAATGTTTTAAATTGCAGCAGTTTGAACATGTCTTTGCACAAACGATTGACCTAGTAAACGATGATAATTTGGCACGAATTATACCTAGTTAGAAATCTTGTGATGCATTCTACAACTTTTGTGAAGGATAGAAATCTAATTGAACAAGTTTACTACCTCATTTTAGAACAAGGGATAAGTGTAATAGAAATCCTAAAACTTGTAACAAAAATGTAATTAATCACCGTTATTGAGTTACATCGCACAAAATTCACAAGTTCCACAAAGGAGTCTTAATAAATTAAGCATATCCAATACAGAACAGCATGCTAAACCATTTGTATAGTAACAATATATGCTTGAAATAAAACAGAGAGTGTTAGGGCACACATGATAACGATTTTATTCCAGAAATCAATTTCTGGCTAGAAATTGATTTTCTATTTTTATACCCAGCTAAGTTTTTTAGCAGAAATACGCGTTTGATAACTTCATAAAATTTCTATTCTTGAAGGCATCGGCGCCAATTGGCGATAGGAGGTGTTTGGCGATCAATAGTCGGTGCCCGAGTGGGGGGTGGCGATAGGTAGCGGGCATCCAGCAGCCGATGTCCAACAAGCGTGGGCAACCAACATCTGGCGTCCGACAATCAACGGTCGGTGGCAGGCATCCAGCGTCCCGCAAGTGGCAAGTGGTGGCAAGTAGTGATGAAAGTGAATGATAAGAAAATTTTCATTATTCATTTTTATTCCAGAAATAGAATTACTAAAAATTTTATCTTTTGATTTCCGGTCAAATCTATTTCTAGAATATAAATCTATTCCAGATTTTTCAAATGGATTTTTATTCTGATCTTGTTTTGAGGAACAAAAAAAGAGAGAAATAGAAAAACATAATAATTATCATACACGCTCTTATCCTACTGCATAATCAGCTCAGCTATAGCAGGGGTAGGTGGAATCTGGAAGTGATCAGTGAAGCCAAAGTGAGCCATCATGAGCCAGACATGAGTCAGAAGCTCTCCTCCTCTTCTCAGTTGCTGCGCATGATAACTCCCTTTACAGTTACTAGCTGTATAACACAACATCTCAACCCACACGTCACTTATGATCTCCCACTTCTTCTCCCTACTCTCGATCGCATCCAGCTCTGACGCGAGCCGACACCCGTGGAACAGCACGTACTTGCTCCGGTCTTCCTTTGAGACCGTCAAATTCAGCTCTGTCTTCACCTGATTCCGCAGCTGGTTGGAGGCAGTAGTTAAGTTGAATTTGCACTTCATCCCCTCCTTGATATGTCGCCAAGCACTCGCACAGAATCCTTCATTGTTGGAAGGAGTTGCTTTGTGGTCTGTATCCTCGTGTGCTATGGGCTTGCGGTCGCTGAAGAATTTCATCGCCTCAACATAGGTTTCTTGAAACTTGATGCGTCCGATCACGGTTGGCAGCATCACAGGGTACATGACAAGGATATAGAACATGTATCGAGACAAGCACTTACTGATATTGGATCTTGATTCGATGCCAGAGCTTTTCAAACTGTCCCAGTCATTTGGGTGGCAACACATTTCGGTTGCAATATGCCAAATGAGGATGCATTGGTCAAACTCCAACTCGATGCTCCATTTTAAACTCTCCATATTTAACCTTTTGAGCACCTGGCTTCCTGGGGTGGGCTGGCGGGATTGCATTTGTGTGACATGTGACACTATAAGATTTTTTATCTCTTCGGTCACTTTCTTGTGATGCTTATAGAGGAGTTTCTCGACCTTCTCATCAATGTGCAGAAATTCGAGGATCTGATGGCAAGGGAGGTGCTTCTCTTTAATTGCAAAGCTTAATAGGCTGTATTGAGCCATGTGATCCGACCATCGGTGCCGTTTAGTCAGCGGTTGCAACCAATTGATGAAATCCAAGACTGCAAATTTCTTTTCCTTAATCAACCAACAAGCCGTCTTGTCAGAGAAAAGAAGAAAAACCAAAGCATAAATCTCCAGGAATATGGCCACCGCTAGCAGTACAAAGGTCAAACAAAGATCAGCCACTGAGTAATTAGGATCCTCGATCAGGATGAAGAGTACCAATACGATGCAGATTGAAACCAATCCAGTTATGCGACGAGCCAAGCCCCAGCTAGTATGGATTGCCTTGGCCTTTGTGTAGAGCAAATCGTACATGATTCCCAATTCAATCTCGATGATCTTGAAGACTGCGAGGAAATTCTTATCCTTGAGCACCGACCTACTTGTGTCACGATACTCGGAACTCAGCAGGAGATCTGCAAAAAGGCGTTGGAATATTTTGAGCAAGCCACTGGCCGCAAGCAATTCTCCTTGCTTACGCTTATAACGTTGCTCCAGATTGAGGTCTTTCTCCGGAGACGAAAGATTGGCACCATCCACAGTGTTTTCCACAGTCGTGTCACGGACCTCGATCACCACGTGCGGTATGACATCATAGCCCTCGGCCTCCATCAACTTATGTTGCTCCAATATCTTGGAAAATTTAGGAGGTGGGTCGGGGATGGAGTCCCTGAACTGCTCACTGCTGGCGGCCCAGAGCACATAAACCCTCTCGCCATACTTGACGAGCCCAGCAAGAATCATAATGATGGCGAGGATGGATATATTCGGGCCGGTCCACGCCATCAGGAAGATATAAAATGTCACTCCTGCTTGGGTGACTAGTGCCAACAAGTGCCTCAGCCAGAGCTCATTGTCTTCCAGGGCATATGCTGTTATGGTGTCGGGGCCTCCTAAGTGTAACAAGAGGAATGGCGCCCAGAACGCGTTCAGCTGGGTGTCCGCATCCACACTTTGGCTGTTTAACTTTGTGAGCTTGTTTGTGATTATGCCGAGCGCATAGATCGCGACTGAATCAGCCATTAGGTAGGCCAGCCAAACAAACGCCCTGAGCAAGGCAGAGTGGATGTATTTGCGGCGATTGCCCATACAAATGAGCAGAATTTGGAGGGTGAGGCTGAGGAGCACGAGACCACGGAGCTCCCACTCTTCCCACAGCTCTCTGAAACGCGAAGAGAAGACCGGCATCACCTGCATCCTCTTCACAACAATGCCGCTACTCAGAGCAGCTGAGATGCAACGCTTCTATCAGCAAAAGGATGATGAAAGTACATTGCTCATAAAAGGAGAATGATGTGAACATCAAATTAGTGAATACGCAACTCGCAAAAATGATCAACGATGGTAAGCTATAGAGAAATATTTCACTGTATGACCTAATCAAATGGTTGCGCACTAAAATCTGATCTTTCCTTGCTGCTTTAGAAAATTCACCGCCTTACAAGTTACTTACATGGTTTCTTCAGCTCATACACTTGAGAACAAAAGAAATTCTTGAATTCTTTTTTCTTTTTCTTTTTCTTTTTCTTTTTTTGGTGTAAATTCTGGCATTCTTTCTACCTTCAGTTGTTTTTGTTTTCCTTTTTTTCTTTACAGCTTTTTTGAAGTCATCTGCAGAACACAAGTCCACTGTACCAAAAAAAAAAAAAAAAAAACTTGGACATCCATAGCCAAAACAAACTATATGTAGCTCAAAGTTCACTGAAGCAGAGATGAGATGAACGTCGAGCAGAGATGAAATGACTGTCTTTTACTTACCGATAACTGGCAATATCATCACTTGATGGTGAAAATGTTGATCCACCGGTTCAAAGAAACATCGGTCTTTTGTAACAAGGATCTGTTACGTTTGAGAGAGAGAGAGAGAGAGAGAGAGAGGGTCATGGAGGACGAGGACTGATACTGAGGTATGTGACCCAGGCAAGCAAGCGGACAGTACAATGATGCAGGTAAGTAAGCTCTCGCTCTCTCTCTCTCTCTCTCTCGACTCTCCGTGTCTTGAAAGGTCAAAGATGTTGAAGGAAAAAAGAGGGAACACAAAATAGAGAAATGATTACGTGATGTGTGGTTCTCTCTCTCTCTCTCTCTCTCTCTCTCTCTCTCTCAAGATGCATAGGCTAAACTACGAGAAGATAAACATTTTGCTAATGCTTTAATAGATTGAGATTGAAAAAGTAAGGAGTGAAGAAGTCTTGGTCTTTAATAAAGGACGTCAAATTTGGCAACACAATTTAATTGAACGAGGTACAATTTCATTTTGTTAATTTTGAATGCCTTTTCTAATTGCAGCCCCTAATTGCGAGTGAGAATAAACAAGCACACGAGTGTGGTCCCGATCTTGAGTCATAGTTTCTCCACACCACCTGTAAAGGCTCGAGATTGGTAAGCCCGTCATCGTAGCCCTATTTTTATGCTACCAGTCAAGAAGTTTTCTTAGACAAAATATGTCGCAACTAGACAACACAGCCCGAGCTATTCAAAGCTTTCTAACTATTAAGCCACATATCATTATTGGGAAATATGATTTGTCTAACATTATATCAGAATATAGGTTAATGGTTCGAATCCTAACACTCTCATTTTGGTCCTGCTTATTATTAATGTTATCATGCCTATATTCCTATTCTGCTATTGATTGTGTTAAAGAGGTGCCGTCCAAAACCTGTCTTGCAGATGTAACACAGCCTTAAACGCTATAGGAAGTACTAAGTTAAATGCTGAAATGCATTATTGGCTCCTTTACTAACAGCTTTACGATTGGGAAAAATGGTTTTACCGACAGAGTATTAGAGCCAATACTTTAGCTATTTAGCAGCGTGCAAACTCATCGCTTGTAATAATTGGGTGCACAAATCACTCACACAAAAACGAGAGTCGTGCCTGTTGTTTCAGAAGTGTGAAGTTTCTCACCAAGTTCGAACGCCACGACCTCTGTCTAGTGTCCACACTCCACCGCCCCGGTCTCGTGTCGCTCCCCCCTATTTTGCACTTCACGTCATCCACCGCCGCTTTCGTCCCGTCCTCACTCGCGTCCCGGCGGCCAAGTCACGGCCACAACCAATTTCTCACGACTTGGAGGACCACCTGTCTTGAGTTCATCAGATCATGCGATCCACGCATTGCACACGCTTGCATCAACTGTCTACCCTTCATCAGATATGTGCCTCCACATAATTGCTATGGCTGTGGCACGTCATCTGCCACATCAACGCTTGACGGCACCACGTAAGCAGAGCAACATAAACAATGCCACTTCAGCAACACCGCATCAACGGTATTCAGACCCGTTGACTGGACCTATTCGACTTTGACTGACCAGGTCATCCTATTTTGGTTCCTGAGGTTTTTCATGGCGCTCTTTCCAAATTTGAGGTTGGTTTTTGTTGACTCGACGTTTAACATTGAGTTTTTTTTTTTTTTTTTTTTTTCTGGTGAAAGGTAAGAAATATATTGATAACTTTGGACAAACAAGAAACGGCGCCAACTTATACTCTGACCGCGCAGCAGGAAGAGTGGAAGGGAGTCGAAGGGAAAACAAAAGAAAAAAGAAAAAACGCCCACAACTCGGGCCGAGGCAAAACCAACCCTAGCAAATCTCTACTATACGCTTAAAAGCTGGACGAGAGAACTAGGACGGTACAAAGACAGGCACCAACAGCAACAAGCAAAGCTACCGAGAAAAGACCGAGGGGTCGAAGCCCCAATTCCTTTAAAGTCTTCTATTTCTTGGGGTAGGAGGCACATTCTTGAAGGAGAGAACTCTGTCCTTGACAACTTTGATCAAATGATTTTTGAGAGCCGACACGGAAACAGTTTCACTCCGAAAGATGATGCAATTTCTCTTCTTCCAAATTAGATAACACAGAGCTCCAAAAAAGAACCTAGCAATTTTGTGGAAGAAATCCTTACCCGATAAAAACTTTAGAGCCCAAGTGGAGGTCTCAATCCATGGTCTAATACTCCAAGGTAGGTTGCATCTAGAAGCCCATAAATAAGCAAGGGTAGCAGGGGTTTGACAGTGAAAGAAAAGGTGATCAATAGAGTCCGGCTGAGTTGAGCAAAAGGCACAGACCGAGTAGTCAATCCTACTGTAAGAAAGTAGGAGTGATTGAGTCGGTAGGCGCTTCTTGGCAATAAGCCATAATAGAAATTGATAACGCAGTGCCAAGGCATTATCCCAAACCAGAGTCGCCCAAGGAACTCGATCTTTTTTAACTCTAATTAAATTTCAGGCCGAAGCAACCGAAAAAAGGCCCGAAGAATCACCGCACCAAAGGAACCGATCACAAACATTAGAAAGCACCGGCAAGGAAAAGCCCCAACTTTCCAGGCGGGATTTAAAGGCTAGGGCGAAGGTGTACAGTTCAGAGACAGCTGCCATCTTAGATAAACCCGAGTTCTCCATTACAGTGGAAGAAACAATTGCGTCCAAAGGACCACATGGAAGCCAGTTATCATGCCATAGAGATGTCTGCATTCCATTGCCAATTTTCCAACGAAACGATTGGCGAAAGTAGGGCCTAGGCTGCAAGATTTTTTTCCAAGCCCACGAGCATAAGGTTGGTTAAGGAGAAATCCAAAAATTCACTCTCTTTAAGAAATTCGAGTGAATCCAACGACACCAGAGTGACTCATTATCAGTAAATAAGAACCAAATGTATTTGAGCAATGAAGCTCTATTGCAATCTTTAAGGTTTCTAATAGCCAAGCCGCCCTCAAATTTTGGCATGCAAATATCTAGCCACGAGACTTTGGCCCCACCTTTTCCCAAGGCAGAACCTTTCCAAAGAAATTGTCTCAAGATGCGCTCAATATTCAAAAGAACAGCAGCAGGTAAAGAAAAGACAATAGCCCAAAACGCCTGAATGGAATGGAGAATGGACCTTATAAGTTGGAGTCTCCCCGCAAAAGAGAGAAATCGATGAGTCCAAGATTGGACTCTTGCTGTAATACGGTTGATCAACTCAGTGCAGTCGGTCTTGGTCAATCTAGAAGAGATGATAGGTACCCCTAGATACCGAATAGGGAGTTTGCCTTCTTGAAAACCAAATGTAGATAGAATATTCCTTTGAAGGGAAGAGGAGCCTCCCGATAGGAAAACATCACTTTTGTTTCTGTTTGGTACAAGACCGCTCTAGGAGGAGAACGTGTCAAGGCTCCTTTTAAGAACCACCGCCGACTTTCGATTCGCACGGCAGAATAGGAAGATGTCGTCAGCGAAAAAGAGATGGGAGAGTCTCGTAGATTTACATCTCCAAAAGAACTTGAAATCTTTGACAGAGGTCCTCAGATTGATGATGCCCGAAAAAACTTCCATCACAAGGGTAAATAGATAAGGAGACATCGGGTCTCCTTGCCGGATGCCTCTACCACTAGCAAAGAAGCCGTGAAGCTCCCCATTGATAGAGATAGGGAACATAGGCGTGCGAATGCAAACCATGACCAGTTTAATAAACCACTCCGGAAATCGGAAGGCTAGAAGGGTTAACTCCAAGAAATCCCAATCTACGGTATCATAAGCTTTGCGGAAGTCAACTTTAACGGCAAATTTCGGAAGATAAGGATCACGGTAAAAACCTGCAAATAGCTCTTGTGCCAATAAAATGTTGTCTCTAATCCTCCTACCTCTGACAAAGGCGTTATGAGTAGGACTAATAATATTGTTTAGAACCATAGCAATCCGATTTGCCAAGATTTTTGTAATGACTTTATAAATAGTATTGCAGCATGCAATAGGTCTGAAATCAGTGACCTCGCAAGCATTAGGTACCTTAGGTATTAAGGTCAGAATTGTAGCATTAACTTCTTTCAAGAGATGACCCGAGGAAAAGAAATCCTTCACAGCTCGAATCACCAAAGGTCCAACAATTCTCCAATTGTTTTTATAGAATTCAGCAGTAAAGCCGTCAGGGCCTGGAGCTTTACTTCTTGGAAGAGAAAAAAGGGTGTCTTTAATCTCAAAGTCCGAGATAGGTGCAGCTATGGAGCAAACCTGGGCATCCGAGAGTGGGCTGCGAATAACTTGCCGCAAGTCTTCCAAGGACGGCTTGACAAGGGTAGCATGGGGGGATAATAGATCCGAGAAAAAAGAGACAAAAACCTGCGGCACTCGAGTTGGATCGGTGATAAGAGAGCCAGAGGAGTCCTTAACAGAGAGGATTCGATTGGTGAGGTGTCTCGCCTTCATAGAATTGTGGAAAAACTTTGTGTTTCGATCTCCCTCCTTAAGCCATTTAACTCTTGATTTCTGGCGATAAAAGGATTCTTCTTGACCACGAAGGTCTATGAAAATACGCCGCTAGCATCTTTCAAGTTTTGCAAGATCAACATTATTAGGGTCAGATTGGAGACCAACTTGAGTAGACCGAAGAGCTTCTCTAGCTTCAGTAGTTCTAATAGAGATGTCCGAGAAAGCTTCTTGGCTTAGCGATTTCAGGCGAGCCTTTAGAAATTTCAATTTAGAGACAAGCCTGAACATGGGATAACCAATCACTGGAGAGTTCCATGCTTGCTGGACAATAGTTAGAAAGTTTGGATGCTCAGTCCAGAAGTTAAAAGGCTTCTTCTTGGACGGCGGATTAATAACCCTGACAAACATCGGAGAGTGATCAGATATTCCGGGGTTCAAAAAAGCCGCTTCCGAAAAGGAGAAGTCGATGTTCCATTTAGTGTTAACTAAGACCGTGTCAATCTTCCTTTGCTTCATTGAGGAACCAGCCGAAGTTGACCAAGTATACCGGAGACCAACATACCTGAGGTCCACTAATTCTGTTTGGTCAAGACAAAGCCGGAAATCATCGAAACATGGCAACCATGTATTAGAACCACCAAGATGGTCAGAAGGGTCTTTTATAGCGTTAAAATCGCCCGCCACAAGCCAAACCGAATCCTGAAAAAGATCATTGTAATAGACGAGATCTTCCCACAGAGACCTGCGTTTGACAAAAGTGTGCTCTCCATACACCGTCGAAATGCAGCAGGAGGTATTGACGGCATTAAGCTTGAAGCGGCCATGAATAGCCTAAGCACTAGTAGAGATAAGATCAAAATTTGCAAAATCCAGGTTCCACCTGAGCCAAATTCTACCACGCGGGGCACAATCATAGTTGGCAACCCACTTCCATCCTCTTAGCAAGGTAAAAGAAATGGAATCAAAAAGAGATTCAGGAACCTTAGTCTCAAAAAGCCCCATCAGGCACAACTTGTTTGAAGAAACAAACTTTCTAATTTCCGCACGTATGATGGGATTCATCATGCCTCTAATATTCCAGAAGCCAAAAAAACATTAGGAGGGGAAAAATAGGGACTTACCTCCTCTTGGAGGCCTTGCGACTAGTAGAAGTCGCCTTAGGAACAGCCGAAGGGGGTGGTGCAGGAGGGTCCGGTGGAAGTAACAAAAGTTGGTCCTGAACGCTCATAACCGCCTTAGGAGAACTCGGGCCTTTTGAGGACAGGGGTTTATCTGAGAGCAGATCATCATCACTTGGAGCAACCAAACTACTCACACTACAAATCTCATCTACATCCGAATTATGGTGAGAGTCAACAGGGGACGCGAGACCCGACTTCTGCTGGGATCGCCCTTGATTAGCTCTGATAGTAACCTGAGAGGAGCTTTTTGGAGGCTTGGAGCTCACCACAGTAGCTAGGTTCGGCGGTAAAGGGGACTTCGAGTTTTTCTTTTTTTATGCTTATTATTTTTTGAAAAATGGACAAGTCAAAGGTCTCACAGCCCGTACAGATTGTTCTAAATGGGTCTAATAATATTTTGTGGGTTGAAGCTATGCATACCTTCTTGAAGGGAAGGAAACCGTGGTGATATGATATGTGAAAGAGATATCGCAGATCCTACACAGGCTGCCGAAAAATATGTTGTAATGACTTGAAGATTGGGACAATATGAACCATCATATCATCCAATGGATTCACAACACCTCTGTTCCATCCATTCATCTTCAATTTGGAAGGTCTGAGACCAGCAAAGAGGTCTGGAACCAAGTCGCTCAATGTTATACTACCAGGCTGTGCTTGGTGGTTTGAATAGAACTCTAGATAGGATAACTTTTATCCTATCCGGTGTTTCATGTAACACAAATTCCAGATATAACTAAATTAGTTCGGATTAAAAAAAAAAAATCTAGGTGGGACACAATCTTGGGCCACAGCCTCACTTTCTTCCTATCGTCACTCTCCTCTTCTTCTTCAACCTTTTCCCGCTCTATTCAATTTCTGAAGTCTCAGAATCTGAGCTTCTTTCCTCTCTCTCATTCTTCGCGTCACTTGGGCTCTTCTATATCTAATGTCTTTGCGAGACCTCAACCACCTTCCGTCGACTGTTCACATGGACACGCCATATCTGCTCCTCTCAATTGACCTGTCTTCTCGCCATTGGCTTGCGGCCGCCGCCCTCGACCCCGATTGGGATCACCTTAGACTCGTTTACAGCTCCACCACGTGCAGCCTCAACCTCATCTCCGGTCAACCTTGAGCACCACCAAGCCGAGGTAAAGCCGATGGCAAGGATCGAGCTCGAACAAACTGAAATTTGAGGCTCATGCTCGACCTAAGCCCCAGGTCTAGGGCTCGTCGTGGTCGCCACCTCGCCCTCTTGATGGCAGCGACAACAAGGCAGAGAGGATGGATGACGGGCGCGTGATAAAGAAGGACAATGTAAAGAGAAGGGGAACGACGGAGGGACAGAGAAAGGCCATGATGACGATATGGGCTGGAGTGGAGGTGGCATGACGTGCTTCGCGAGACGGCAGAGGTGGTAGTGGCAGGCTTGGGCGATGAAGTCGTGAAACCATGCTCAAAGATCTTTTTTAACGTCTAATCCAGTTTTGCCAATGAACACCAAACACTTATTTAGATAATATTCTATCAGCATCCATATTATATATGGATATTATCAAACATTAGATAGGAAATTCAAAATCCCATCATATCTTTACCATATCCAGTAAAAATGTTTAAATGACCAAATGTAGCTCCAGTGATTTGGCTTGATCAATATCGGGTATGGGGTGCCCTTCACGGTAGCTATAAATTCAAATTCATAAATAGCATGCATCTAAAATAGCTTGTGTAAATAAAAGATTACATAGGATGTGTCTACCATAAAACTGGGATCCAAAGTAAGAATCTTTTGCGAACTCCACTCTCTTTTCTGGAGCACTTCAAATATCATAATTTAATTTGCAATACACGATGACATCGATAAATATCAAGAAAAAAAGTACGTCATTGTCTGGAAAAGAGGATCAATCGTGATTCACGTCCATCCCCTCGTCATTTATCTTGGGTTGCCTGCATATTTGGATAGAAAAGAACAAATTACTTACGTTATATACATTGAAGAAAAAGAATAGTCACGTGAATATCGAATGTGCAACAATTTTATGAGGAAATGTATGGAAACAGAGCATATATATTTAATCAAGGTGCTAGAGACAGAGCGTATAGATGATGAAATATGCAGAAGAAGAGGAGGAGGAGGTCACCAATTGCTTCTCTTTGATGAATACTTGTCGGGAAGAACGAGAGGTCGCCAATTGCTTCCCATTGATGAATAGTTTTCGGATCAATGTGGCTTTGATGTTCGTCGCCAATTCTTCCTTCACTTTAATCAATCTAATTTGTTTCAGAGATTTAATATCATTCAATGAATGAATGGACTTTAGGAGTCCGCAGTTCTTGATCTCCAGCTCTTCCAGGCAACGAAGAGCGTTTACTTCTACATGAACATCTTTCACTCTCTCCAACTTCCACAGCTTGAGGACGCGAAGGTTTGGGAATGAACCTGAGACACAGATCAATTCCTCACCAGTATAAGAGCCTCCGAGTAAGTTGAGGATTTCCAAGCTCTCGAACGCTCCTAGGACCGACATCGGATCATGGATTAGTCTGGACATGGACAAAGTAAGGATTCTCAGGTTCCGAGGCAGGAGCTTCAAGCTGTCTCCCTGCGGTATCCGCCCGAGCAAGTACAAGTCCAAGAGCGAGACAAGTCCCGTCATGTCGCTCAAATTGAGATCCGAGTGCTGACCGAAGAGATCCCTGGCTCTCAGCTTGAGGGATCGAATGATCTTGAGCTCTGAAATGCGCTTGGTAGCTTCCTTGACCACCAGAGAACTACCCGTCAGGCCCAATTTCTAGACGCCGGTCATTTCACTGAGCACATCGACCATGGGACTCGTAGCAACTTCGATGTATAACCCCCATAACGTTTGGAGATTGCTCAGGTACTTTGGCGATGGTTTGCGATGACTGGTGGACTCATCCAAGCATACCTCGTTCATGTACAGGTGCTGGATGGACTTCACCTTCCAAATTGAACTCGGCAAATTCCTAACGTTGGTGTACTTCAGATCCAACGTCTCAAGGCTGGACATGTTTCCAACTGATTCTGGGATCGAATCAAGGGCCGTCCATCGCAATCCCAGGTACCGCAAGTTCGGCAGCACATTGCCAAGTCTGTCCGGGAGACGTGGCTTGTAAACTCCCTCTAGATCGAGCACCCTGAGCAGACCACAGTCTCCCTTTGCGATCAATGGCCCGAGCAACTCTTCCACGTCCCTCGAGCGTGTCACTCGCTTCTGCGTGTAGAAGGATACATAGGAACGGAGGTGTTGGAGTCGGATACCGCTGTGCTGATGATCCTCTCTCTGATCATCTTCATACTTGGCAGTCCATAATGGGCAGCCATTAAAAACCTCTGATTTTTTGCTATGATCAGTGCGCTTGGTGTTGGAATGGATCTGCAGAAGTCCGAGTTGCGTTGCCATCTCGCACAAGATATCGTATAGGAAACTGGGCACACGGCACAATTTGGGCCTTCCGCCGACCTTCCTACGCCTCACCACTTGAACCAAGTTTCGACCGGCCAATTCTTCGAAGCACTCCTCAGCAGTGAACGGGGATGCTTGGACCCACCCTTCGGCATGCCATAGCCGGAAGAGCCTCCTTATCGAGATCGCCGACTCTTTGGGAAAGAGGCACAAGTAAAGCAAACAGGGCTTGAGCAGGGAAGGCAATTTGTGGTAGCTCAAGGACACGATAGCACGGAGCGTGGGATTATCAGCAAGCTGATCCACCATAGCAGCAGAAGAATCACCGCTCGCCGCCACAAGTCCTCCAAGCAGCAAAATCCTCAGGAGGAGAGCCACTGCACTTGCTCAGAATCCTCGCTTTGAGCCCTGGATTGTCGGCAATGGAGCTGCATTCCCTCAACAAGCACGCTCCCCCATCGGCATCTAATTCGTTCAGTTCGACAGGAGAAGCCCAAGGGTCTATCAGTGATGGGATTTCAGGAATCCTAGTAGTGACGATGACTCTGCTTCCACTCCTCGAGTCTGCGAGGAAAATCATGAACTCGTCCATGTCCTCGACCTTACGCAAATTGTCAAACACGATGAGATACCTCAATTCTACCAAGGACTTGTAAATGATCTCTTTTATTTTTTTTTCTCCATTGTGCACTAGATCCTTCAGTTCTTGCACGGCTATTTGCTTCATTATTTCCACCAAGAGATCTTTCATGGTGAATTTTTCGGGAACATGAACCCAGATGCGACACTGGAAGCTATGATCTATCTCAAGTCTATTGTAAACACTCCTCACAAGAGCCGTCTTGCCGATGGCTTCTTCTCCCACCACTGAAATGACGCAAAGTCTCAACGCGTCCTGATCGCCATCTTTCAAGGTCAACCGAGCTAGGAGCTCGCACTCTTCATCTTCACGCCCCACAATGTCAGACTCAACCTTCCCATTCCAACGTACGTTTCCTCGATGCATATTCCTCGATGAAGCGTTTTCCTCAAGAGTAAACAGATCATAAGGAGGCAGATCTTGCATTTGGGACAGGTGAGTGGACAATTTCTGAACTCTGGTGATGAAATCGCCTTCCTTTCTTCCGGAGGCGCGTACGCGTATCCTGAGCGACATGAAGCGGACTAATGCCCACATTTTCGTGAGGCGGCCCTTACGGGACATCAAGTGTCGTGATGCTCCCAGGAGAAACTTATCGGCACAGTCCGCAGCATCTCGAGCGCGACCTAGGAGGCCAGATCCATGGTCACCGCTTTGCTGGTCGTTGTCAGTGCCAGATTGCAGTAACTTCAAGGTGGTTAAGATTGTCTGGAGATGACTAACAGCCGTATTGATTTGATCTGGTAATCCAGAGGAGAGAATTTCTCTCTCGGAGAGTCTGTGTTGCAACTTGTCGATCACGAGTGAAGTTGTCATATCGGAAGCTGCCATCGCAGTCGCATGCCAGCGGGACTCGCACTCGACTCACCCTTCTCTGTTATGCAACGGAATGAGGTCTGTATTTGTATGTATGTAGCTGTGAGAAGAAGATGCGATAGCTGGCGAGACCATGCATGTTGAAGCTAGGGGTGTGCAACCGGACCGGGTATACCCGGGAACCGGACCGGCCCACCCGGAAAACAAGGTTGGAAACCGGTTCCCGTTGAAATTTGTCCGGGAACCGGTTCCCAAAATTCGGAACCAGTTTAAACCAATCCGGGAACCGGGTCCAATTGATTACCCATCCAGGAACCAATTAGGGAACCGGTTTGGAATTAGTTTTGGAAGTATAAGTCCAAAACCCTATTTTTCCCCTTATTTCTATTTTTACTCCTGCAATCACGTGGTGTTTTTTCTCTTGGCTCTCTCAAACACGCACAACACTCTTCCTTCGTCATTCCTCTTCCTCAATTGCTTCTCTCCCTCATCAGCTCCCTCTCGCACCGTCCGACGGATGGATGGTGTTCATCGTCGCCAAATTCTTGTGTATCACGTGAATTGGCTCGTTTAATTTTTTTTTTTTTGTCTGAAAATTAATTTCTCTTTTGTATGAGGAGTTATACTTGCATAAATGAGTAGCTTTATGTAGTAGTTGTGGGAATAAGGGTGCGTTTGGGAAAACTTTTGGGAAGAGTCTTTGGGGAAATGCAAAAACCATTGAGTGAAAGGTGTTTTTCAAAATGCAAATTGTGTTTGGTAAATCTATTTATAAAAGTCCATTTTGAAGTGTTTTTGTGCAAAATATTGTTTGGGTAAATTAAATTTGCAAAAGACTTCAAAGGAAAAAAAAGGAGAGTTGGCCGGCCAAAGGCTTCACCGGTTACCGCCGGCCAAGAGCTTCACCAGTTACCGCCGGCGAAGAGCTAATAGTTGCCGGCAAAGGTAGATGGTCCGGCAAGGGGGAGGCGACGCGGCAAAGGGCAGCGTTCGGTTAGGGTCACGACCCTCACCACGCCGTCGCGAGACCCACGGCACCGCGGAGGTCGCCGGCGACCCAAGCAACCTCCGCAACCCAGATCTGGGTCGCGGCAATCGACCTCGCCGCGACCTAGGCGACCAACGCGACCCAGATCTAGGTCGCACTACTGGTCGGCAACGGTCGCCAGGGTGCTGCGACCACGCCGGCCTCTCTCCAGCCCGTCACCGACCCATCGCAACTTCACCGGCAACCATCCGAGAACTTGACGAAGAAGACGATGAACAGTACATCGGGCATTCCGAAAATGCTGAAAGCCCAAGGCAACCTAGGACCTGCCTTGGGCTTTCAACTTACAAAATGCCAGCTTTGCCATTAAGAGACTTGCAAAGTTTTTTCCCAAATGCTTTATTTTAGCCCAAGGGGCTTTTGATGGCCAAAGCCCCTTCCAAAGCCGATTCCAAACGGAGCCTAAGATTAATATTAAACCCATGTTTGTTGTTAATTCTTTGTCTTATGATTTTATTTATTATAATTAATCCTGTGAATTTTTAATTTTTCGTTTAATCAAAAAGCTCATGTATTTATTTATTACAAGTGCTTGATGTTTCGATATAAATTTGGAGAATTACATTATTTTCTAGCATATTAATATAAAATTCGAAGTCATGTAGGATATCGGAAGATTGCAAAACAGATTCCAGTGGAACAAAGTTAACCCTGGAACCGGACCGGAGAAACTGGGTGAGTTGGGTACAGGGTCCAAAAAAGGGGAACCGATTATAGTAGGGTCAGGTACAAGGTCTAAGTCTAGACCCTATCCACCCTGGACCCGATCACCCCTAATCGAAGCTGCTTACTTTCAACTAATTCCATTCCTTCTAATGCAAGATTCACCACCTATCCATGACAATATTAATGTAAAAGCTTATACTTCGTTGGTTGAAGTAAAGAACAAATTATATAGATCAATAGTTAACGCATATGGAGGAAAAAAGAGGGATCAACAATTTTATGGTGGGACACAGTGCAGATTTTGCGTCAAGTAGGGTGAGGAGTGTGTAATTTGATCGCACAATGCGGGCGCTGTGCGGCCGAGAAATTAATTAATCAAAAACGATAAATTTAGTGTAGTAAATTATAGAGATTCCCGTCATTCCATCTCCAGTCAAGGTGAGGCATGTCTTGGGAGATTTCATCAACCCATGACTTCTACAATTTTGTCCGACATCAAGGATTTATTTGTTCGTGCGTATGATACTAACGAAAAAAACCATCTTTATGGGCCTTCGGCCATGGCTCTAAGTGAGCAATTAAGATAGCCTAAATTAAAGTTTTCATTTCAAATTTGAAATCTATTCTATACACCTTAGAATTTGGAACATCCAGGATTTACCTAGAAATAAGCCAATTTCTTTTTCTTATTTTTGTTTCATTTTTAGTTAAGCTTAATTTGTCATTTTTTTCCTAATTTTGACATGAAAAAAGGATTGAAGTTACCAAATTTTCTAGACATTTTAAGTGTGCCACAACCAGATGAGGACTTGGTTGTTATATGTAGTAGTTGATAGTCCATAGCTCTGCTTTGACTTTAGCAAATCAATTCAAGCTTAAGTAGCAAAATGATACTCGTAAATAGGGGTGGGCGCTTCCAAGTTTCTTTTAGATTTTTTTTTTTAATCTATCTATTGGAACATATTCCTCATTTTTTTTTTAAAACTTGAAACATACTCCATGTATCTTGGAACCATGCTCATCCAACCAAATCATTTTATATGGCATATCCAAGCTTGAATTTACCCCAGGAAAAAGGTGCATATTGTTTCCAGGACCATGCATATTCAAACATAGGGAAAGGTGGCCGAAATTAGGTGCTTAGGTTTTGGCCAGGCCTCACTTTGTGTGATCCACCTCCGTGAGGTCCATGCAAGATTACCATACTCTCATGCACGCATGGTTCACGTTGGATTGAGTTTGAGCCAGCCATCTTTCTAAATTCGTGCGTAACATCATATTTGGGAGTTTAATGCATGATTCGAATAGGCATGTATTAGGGCCATTCTTTCGCCTTAGTTCAATGCGATTTCAAATGAAATTCCAATATTGATCTAATGTCAGGGAAGAAGCATAGGGAGACATTCATATGATCCGTTCACATGGTACAAGGAAGCGCTGCACAAGTTATTATAAGGTAGAGAATCCGGTTACAAACTAATAGAGCGAGAGCCATCTAAAATTTTTGCCTTGAATTCGCAGTAACTCAACGGACGGGATATAGACCTGAGCAAGTCTTTAAATTGCTCCATCCTAAATAGCTCATCCCAGGGTGTCTTCCCCCCACAAGTCATTTACAGGCAAATGAGGGGGAGAAACGCGGGATAACAGGCCCACAGGGCTCTCCGATCACAGGGTTACTAACCTTGGGATCCCGCCTAGAGGGAGGTCACTGTCTTCTCCTAGCATACTAGGCTGATAAACCTCCTGGGGTGGTATGACTGTACGCCTAAATTATTTAATCAACCAAAGGCCTGTTACCAAAAAAAGGGCCTATCAATAATGACTAGCAGCGACCATTTTCAGGGCACAGTCATCGAAAGTAGGACATTAATTGAAAGCAAACGGGGAGCATCATGGTAGCGCTGAAGCCGTCAATGATGAATAAGAAAATGAGGAAAAGCTAGCATATGTTTAGTTTTCTATTTGGCAAGACGGTCTGCACTTAAGGTTTGTCGTCAGTGTATTGACGCCACATGGCATGACTCGATATTTAAACGAAGAAGAGTGGATAAACATGAGACCACCCATCGACATGAATTGCAATAATGACATAAATAATTCTTTAATTTTATGAGTTTGGGATTTTTAATTTATTTAATATAATTCTAAACTTTACCTTAACTTCTAGCATGTGTTTGACTTTTTTTGTCGACTAGACAATTTGCATCTCACGTTTTCTAGTAGATTGATGCGACATGACAAGCCGTGATAATTAAAAAAGAAGAGTAGATTCACATTATAAAAAAAAAAAGCAAAACATGAAGATGGCGTTAATGATTTTTAAATTTTAATTTAATATATAATATAATACTTAAAATTTTTAATTTATTAAATAAATTAAAAATTCAATCATGGTCTGTTTGTCTCATTTTTCCGCGAGAAGTCAACCCCTCGATATGAACCCGACGGTCCCACGTCACGTGAAAGCTGATGATTTTCTCTCTATTGGGCATGGACACGTACGTAGCAAAGAGACCAGGCACACTCCCGTGAACGTGAGGCTGGTTAAAACTGTGACAGGCTGACAGCTATAGTAGTTTTATGGAATTTAGCCTTTTGAATAATACATAAATTACAATTTATTTATTTGTGTAATCAAAACAAATCTGTCATACCTACTCAATCGATATTTCTTCCCACTTGACATTAGTGCTATGGGTGTCATCGCCTCAAATTATGCTCTCATTTTTCTAAAATTATTAAGTTTAATCTAAAATTAATCAAAGATTGGCCGGCAACATATAAGGCCCGATAAATATTTTAAAATAAAAGGTGAGTTTCTTTACACCAAAAATTAGTTATTAGCATGACACTAATTCAAGGCATGGCCATCTGTGAGACACTGGTACCAAAGCCTTTTTATCAATGGCCATGCTAATTGCAACAACTCATGCTTATGGCTATGCTTGTCAATGACTTAGATCGATTAAGGACTGGTCCCCTGTATTTCACAGCACAAGCAGTATGCGATTTCTCGATTTTGCAAGCATCCTAACATGACTAAAATCAAGTTGAACCAATATTGAAGGAGCAAGTAATAAGCGGCACACATTTTGATGCCGAAAGAAAGATCCCATAGTCCAAAACTGTGCCTAGAGGTCTTGGAATGGAATGAAACTTTCCGAACCTCTAAGTTATATATCAGGACCGTGATTTTATAGTTCTACTTAATGATATAGGTCTTGTTGGAGGGCTCTCGATGTGAACGTTCCAACGAAGCATTTGTGACTCAAAACGGATCTTGGATGGAAAAGATATAGGTTCGGAAAGAGAGAGTCTCAGCTCCAGGTGCGTGAGTCTCAAGACGAGGCAAACGTGCCTCATCCTGAGGCTATTCGAAATGGCTATTAGTACCCTCCTTTTTCTACATTTTGGGAGGGGGCGAGCCTACTTCTTGAAATGCCTATTAATTTGTTCTTTTTGCTAAAGACCGCTGACCAAAATGTCATTAGGCCCAAAATAATTTGGGCCAGACGGGAAGGGGCCATGCCTTCTCGAAAGGGGCCAGGCCTAGGCTAAGTAAAGGTGAGAAATATAAATCTCATCAAAGTAAGCAAAATTAGTAACTTAAAAAGATGGGGGAAAATTCCGGGCTCATAAAATTTAAAAATTATATATATCATTATTGCAATTCGAGTCAATGGGTGGTCTCATGTGCATCCACTTCTTTTTTCAAATATCGAGTCATTTTATATTGCGTCAATCCATTAACGACAAAACGTTAGGTACGGATTGTCTAGCGAAACAGAAAATATGCCAGCTTTGCCTCATTTGCTTTCAATTATTGTCCTACCTCCGATTATCGTGCCTTGAGAATGGTCGCCATTTGTCATCATTAACAGGCCTTTCTTTTTTACGTAGACATGATGGTACGCCTAAAGTATTTAATCAACTAAAACGTGTTATTAAATGAGGCAAAGTTGGCATATGTTTATTTCTGTTTGGCCAGACAATCTGCACCTAACGTTTTGATGTTAATGGATTGATGCGACATGACTCGATATTTGAAAAGAAGAAAAGTGGATGCACATGAAACCGCCCTTTGACACGAATTGTAATAATAACATAAATAATTTTCAAATTTTATGAGTCATAAATTTTTAAATTGTTTAATATAATTTTGAACACTGATTAGCATATGTTTGACTTTTGTTTTGCACCTCATGTTTCTCGTGGAATGATAAGACATGACACACTGTGATAGTTAAATAGGAAGAGTAGATTCACATTTAAAAAAAAAAAAAAGCGAAACACGAAGATGGCATTAATGATTTTTAAATTTAAATTTAATAGATAATATGATATTTAAATTCTTTTAATTTATTAAATAATTAAAAATTCAATCATGGTCTGTCTGTCTCATTTTTCCACGCGAAATCAACCTCTCAATATGAACCCGACAGTATAAATTTAATCTATAGTTGATCAAAGATTGACCAGCGACATATAAGGCCCAATAAATACTTTAAAATAAGAGGTGAGTTTGTTTACACCAAAAATTAATAAAGTTATCAGCATGACACTAATTCAAGACGTGGCCATCTGTGAGACACCAATACCAAAGCCTTTTATCAATGACCATGCTGATTGTAAGAACTCATGTTTATGACTATGCTTGTTGATGACTCGGATTGATTAAGGACTGGTCCCCTGTATTTATTATTATTTTTTTTTGGTCCCCTGTATTTCACAGTGCAAGCAGTATGCGATTTCTCGATTTTGCAAGCATCCCAGCTCAACCAAAATCAAGTTGAACCAATATTGAAGGAGGGAGTAATGAGCGGCCAAACATTTTGATGCCGAAAGAAAGATCCCAGAGTCCAGAATCATGCCTAGAGGTCTTGGAATGGAACGAAACTTTCTGAACTTCTAAGTTATATATCAGGTTTGTGATTTATAATTCTACCTAATGATATAGGTCTTGTTGGAGGGCTCTCGATGTGAACTTTTCAACGAAGCAAATGTGACACAAATTGGATCTTGGATGGAGAAGATACAGGTTTGGAAAGAGCGAGTCTCAACTCGAGGTGCGTGAGTCCCAAAACAACACAAACCCGCCTCATCCTGAGTCTACTCGAAATGCCTATTAGCACCCTTCTTTTCTGCATTTGTTAAGGCCCAAAAATTTGGCGCCAGACGAGAAGGGCCATGCCTTCTCGGAAGGAGCCTAGTATGGGCTAAGTAAAGGTGAGAAATATAAATCTAATCAAAGTAAGCAAAATTAGTAACATAAAAAGATGGGGAAAAATTTCGACACGTAAAAAGTTTAAGAGGAATTATTGAGCTAAAGAGAAGCGAAGATTAAGCAAACGACAATAAATCTCCGTAAAAAGTTGGGAGAAAAGTCACGTGACGAGATCTTTTGAAGAGGACGAGACAAGAAAGTAACACCAATAAGTTTTTTTTTTTTTTTTGGGTCGAAAGTAACACAAATAGGTTTACATCCCTATGACTTTGCCGAGCAAAAAGTTGAGGTGGATTTACATCATCGGTTGCCTTTCCCATCGCTGACTGCACGGTCCTGCACATGATACAGAAGAGCAGGGTGAGATTCTCCTTTCAAAGGATGTATACGCAGCACAGGTAAGCTTCACGGATGGTAATCGTGGTCCCGAAAGAAAAAGGCACATTTATTATTGCGACTGGAGTATGTAAATTAATGAGTAGGCCCCATCCAAAAGAGAGAATCCAAACCTCTCCAAATTATTTCTCTCTCTCCATATATATATATATATATATGCTAGTCCATAATGACACTGTTCATTTCACATTATGATCTTTACTAAATTATTAATGTCAAAATAACGTTCTTTATTAATCTTGTTGTTGCCCGCGCCATGCACAAGAAATTGTTGGCCATTGCTTAAAAAGCAAGACAATAAAAAAACAACAGCAAAAAACATATTGCAATCACTTTCACAACATCACAAATGTAATTTTTTATTATTTATTTCTGAATCCTCAGCAACTATTTTAAACTTGAGTTTGTTTTGTCCATAAATTTTCAAGATAAATGGTGATTTCAACAATAGAAACATAAATGGTTCAATCTGTAAAGGAACTTTCTTTGTATAGGCTTTCCTTTTAAGAGGCGTACGTCAATTGTTTCCATGGATGTAATTTGATTCTTTAGTTATGCATTTGGTGTTTCCCACAGATGTAAATCACTAAAAATATAGTGATGGTAATTAAGCAAGGGATCAGTAATGCCATTCATTTTCATCAGGTAAAAGGGTCAGAGGACCATTCCAATATATAAACTATGTGGATTTCAAAGAGTAACCTTTTTTTTATTGCATATATTATTACAAAGAACATAAAATATAAATAAATCTAGGATTACTAGAAAATAGCAAGAGATGGGAACAGATTTCCTACGTCCTACTTCAAGCGATTTACTTCCTAATTCCAAGGATTCAAAAATAAAATAAATGGAAACAAAATAATTTCATATCCCGAAATTATCCTTGAGATCTCCGGGATTTTTTTTTCTAGTACCTTGACAAAATAGACTAAGAAGCTGGGAGCTCTCGTAAAATAAAACAGGAGAAAAATCCTCCCTAAAAAAAGGTACGAGACAACTGCTCCGAGGGAGGGCTTTCAATTGGACTTATTGGTTCAGTTTGGCCTTTCGATTTTATTATATCATGTTTTTCCTTGATTAATTAAACCAAACAAACTCAAAGCCGAAACAAGCCCGATTTTACAGTTCAAGCTATTTTTTTGTTCACATTTGCTTATGAAATAATCAGAATCGAAACGCATGCAAGGATAAAGAAAAGCCCTGAATTGAGAAAATGCGCAAGGGTTATGCGGCTTATGTTGATCCTGATTTCGTGGCTTAATATGTTGAACTTCTGAAACCGGCAGCAGGGTTTTACCTAACTCAATTCCGGGTGCATTCGCAGATTAATATTTAAAAAAAAAAAAACCTTTTGATTATTAGTTAAGACCGAAAAGCCAACTACAGTCACCCCTTCTCTTCCCACCCTTCCTCCCAAAATTTTGAGTGTCGAGACTTCTTTTTCAATTGGAACAGCCTGCTGCGAGACACTCAATGGTGAAAAAATGGAAGAGAAAACTAAGGAAGGCTCAGCTCCAGTAAGACCAGCTGAAGCGAGAAGGCCTCCTCTCCTCGCCGTAACGCTTGTTCGAAGAGTGACGAACGCGGATTCCTCGATCGGCGTCGAAGAGTTGTGCAATCGGGTCTACGGTGGAGTGATCATAAAGGATAAAAAACAGGATTACAAACAGGTATTCCACTTTGTAATTATTTAATTTAGACACGAGAAATGTGTAGCAAACTTGAATCGATGATATGAATGTCCCATTCACTTTTGGTTTGAAATTGTAGAAGTTCTGGGTCGACGAAGTTCTCCAAAAGAATTGCTTCTTGTTGCTTGCTAAAAAGTTATCCATCAGTTGGATCGAAAATAAGCAATACTGGGGTTGGATCAACGAGGCGGAAGAATGGTAACTATATTCACTCTTCAATTGTGGACACAATAGGCTATTACATGGAAGAAAACGCGGGTACTTGTTAGTTTTAATGGTAACTTCTTGAAACGTGTGTTTGTCCGGTAGAATTAGCAATATAAGAAAGCAATGATGATTATGTCTTCGTAATTTCTTTTAAAAGGGTACCCATCGCTGCTTGATTTACTTGGAGTTAATTGGTTTGTTTTGAAGTCTTCGATTGATATGGATGATTTGGTCGCAAAAAGCAGCCGATATGATATGGATGATCAATCAACTATACTCTAGTTGAATGTGAAAGACAGAATCAACCTTTGTTCTTTGAAGTCTCAGATCGACTTGATTTACGTAGATAGAACTTGCAGAAAACATCACTTCTATAGAACATACTAATAGACTAATAGACCAAATTGGATCCGAATAACGAAATTCTACCCGCGCTCCATGAAGAGAGAAGAAAAATTATCTACAGTTTTCATGTCATCATTAACTAGCATATTGTTCCAAATTTGGACTTTCAGTTACAACGGCGAAGAAGACATACCCATGGCGAAGCTGTTGAGTGTATGCTGGCTACAAATTTCAGGCACGTTTAGGACAGTCAAGCTCTCTCCAAAGACCACATATGAGGTTGCCTTCGTGGTGAAAAGGAGTGTAGATAGCAGTGGGTGGAACGTTCCGGTGAACTTAAACCTCACTCTACCGGATAAAACCACGCAGGGACGCATTGAGAATTTGTTGGTGAAGCCGAAGGGTGAATGGATAGACATCCCTGTTGGTACATTCATGACTTCTCCGGAGAATGTTGGCGAGATAAGATTTTCCTTCTCCGAAACGGATGACCATTGGAAGTCCGGACTCCTTGTCAAAGGTGTTGTCCTTCGACCACAAGATTAAGCATCGAATCCGTCAAAAAGCTTGGATATGCAACATTCCTTGGAAAAGAGAAAAAAAACGAAAGGTGTGTTGTCTAGTGAACTCTTTAGTACTCAACGAGTTTCTGTTGTTTCATCAAGATGAAGTGCTTGGTGGAAGCGATTTCTCTGATAAATGAATGTTCTGGTTTGTCTTATCTAACTGTAGCTATGCTTGACTGAGGAGTGTAAGTTACGTAGAAATATTTGTCTACCGCCACAACATGCTGTCGTTCGCACAGATTGTCATCAAACGATCTACGTCCCGGAAAAGAACCAAACTTGAGCTGTGGCCCTTTGGGTTCTCTGAGTTTGAACTAACGACTAAGGGCTGTTTGTTAACGTTTTTATCCTTTTGTTTTTCTGTTTTTTTTTTTTCCCCAGATAGAAAAAAATGGAAATCCGTTTGGTAATGTCAATTAATTTGTCTATTCTCCAGAATAAAAAATGCCAGAGAATAGATTTGAAATATAAATAAATGTTCTCAAAAACAATTTCTAGAAATAACTTTTTTTTTTTTTTTTTCCTTTCTTCTTCCTTGGCCACCGCTACCCCTTTCTGTTCGGCCATTGCTGGCCGCCACTAACCACCAACCATCGATCGCCGGCTGCTGATGACTATCAACCGTCGACTACCGCCGACTACTGCAATTGGCCTGTGGCAATGGCAGTGGAAACTGCAACGGTCGCAGTAGTGGAAGAATAAGAAAAGAAATCTTAAAAAATTATTAAAAACTTAAAAGAAGTTCTACGTTACAAAAAAATTGTGAATCATACCAAATACATTAATGTACTTTTTCCATTATGAGAATAAAAATTTTGTGTAGTTACCAAAAACGTTCTTTTTACTCAGAAATTATTCCGATGAATAAAAATAGAAAGAGACTATTTCTAAAAAGAGATTATTTCCCGGAACATAAGTATTATCAAACGGACCCTAAGAAATGTGAACTACGAAAAGTGATTGATAGGAACCATGAGAGACTTGTTACATCAAATCTTCTCATATTGATGGTTCTCTTCTTTTTTTTTAACTTGTATCCATGAAAGTCCACCAATTTGTCTAGACTAGTACACATCTAAAGGGTGAAGTTTAAGGATATATAGAAACAGGGAATAAAAATTTATTGATTTGTCTGTTCAAACAAAAATATATTGGCATAGAATTTGATAATGTTCTCGTCCGTTTAGGTAAGCTCATTCCTTTTTCTGGGGGCTGAAGGTTCTGTCAATATATCTCTCTTGACCGATGGATCTCTCTCGATATCAAATCCTCAGTTGTCATCTCCTTCAGCCTCTGAGAGTAATGGCTCCCAAAGCATCACGAAGTATTCGTAAGCAAACTGGAGTATACAAATCAACACGAGCTGCCACTATTCTCCCTTGCGCTCCAAAAGGGCCATATGAAGTCGATATTACTCAACTTCCTGAGGCTTCAGCAAGTGAAAGCGTTTCTCTAACCCAATAAGTCAGAGGAACTGGAGGATCCACAACTGCTAGCATCGCACGACCATCTGCAACAGAGGGAAGGAAACCATCTGCAAAAACGCCTCAGATGATAAATGACTTGGGGAAAAAAGAATGGGCAATGATACCAAGAGGGCGTCGTGTAATGTTAATTCATCCCACACGTAACCGAACCTCCGAACCTGATATCTAATTTCTTGTAGTTAGGTCGTTGACTTTCTCATCACTGCTTAATCCCTTAGATATCCAATCGACTTTGTTCTTCTGAACTTATTAGTGGTGACTCTAATATGATATTTAACTTCATGATCAATTTTGTGTCCCCTAGATTACCTATGTCTAGGTATAGGAAGATGCCAGGAGCCTAGGTGCTACTAGCTGGCGAACCCCAGTTTGCAAGTTCAAGGTGCTATAATGACATGCATGACTTATTGTGAGGGAAATTTTTTTGCTATGAATAGACTCCAATATGAGCTATTTTTGGCTCATGAACCTTGTTTATTGACATAGCAAAGGTAATCGTATAAGAAATTAAGCTTGTTTGAACTGGAAATGAAGTATTTACATTCACTCAGTGACAAACTTGATCTTGAGACTTGGATCATCCAAGGCACATTACCATGGTTTCCTTCTCCAATTCGAATTGGATTTGAAGCCAAACTTCTCTTCAGGAGATGGTTAACTTGTCGTATATCACATTGTCTTACATTGTTGATTTATATATGATTCACATTTAATAAAATTGTTGGTAAGTTACCAACAAAATATTGAGAAATCAGGTGATGGATAACCTGTTTTGACAATATGTACATGACACTAACTCTTTTAGAAAGTTATGAACAAACTACTTTACTCTTGTAGAGGTGAAATGTCACAAAATAAATGAAGTTTCTTATAATGACTATTCTTTTACAAGAGAAATTTCATTTTGCTTTTAAAAGATGATCTCCTAAAAATTAGGTCTAGTTACTTTTGATATGATTTGTTACAAAAATTTAAAAATTTTTAAAAAATGAAAAAATAAAAATAAAAAAACCTTTCGAGCTGCTATATGATGTAAATTCCCTTACCTTATGATGAGGTAAGGTCAACGGACCATAAAAGCCTACACTTAGATGTTCCGAATCGTCAAGATCGGATCATATTCCTGGTCATAATTTGTGTTACTATGCTAGATTGTATGTTTACCAAGATATATAGTTAGACACGTGGTCGCAGTAAGGTATCATAAATTAGAAGGGGAGCTTCTACAGCTACGAAGTTGTTGCGCACCTAAGAAGCGAACCACCTCTATTCACTATTGCAAGTATAAGAACTTTTGAAATGCTCTTGTCTCTATCATTTATAGATGGATACACTCATCTCTTTTCACAAAAAGGAAATTTTCTTTTTCTACTTGAAAGTAAAAAATAAGGACCTCGAAGGGAGCCCCCGTTATTATCTTAGTGATAGATTCGTTTGTGAGGACTCTTTAAGTTAATTGGGCCTCAAAGTGGATACACTAGTAAAAGTGGTGCATATTGAAGAGCCCGGCTCGACTCAGGTTAGCCTGGCATTGATTACAGCTGAAAAAAGGAACATGGATAAAACCAGGAGCTATGAGATACAACATGGGCTCATAAGCTCAAATTGCAACAAGGTACGTATAACAGACTGAGCCTGGATTCTGCAATATTCCTGATCAAAGCATTGAAAGAGCACATTCCAATTCCTGAACTTGGTAAGTTTCAATATGGACATTGCCCACATTTGATTTTGGTTGAGTTTACAATTAAATTCCCTATGAAATTTATTTTCTTGCGTGACTGTTGTATATGAACTAAGGGAATTTCGGGCGTAAATAACCACTTAAGAGTTGTATTTTGCTCATGATAATACACAAATCATGAGATAATCACCACCAAATTTTCTCAATTGCACTTGCATCAATCATTTATTCCCTCTCTTCATATGATTCTTGCCTGATCTTTGGATGTGGGTCAGCTTTCATATGACCTCTAAAGCAGCATAATAGGCTATCAATAGTGGAAGGGATGCCAATGTGCCATATACCACCCTACAATAATTAAGTGTAGATGACTTCCTTAGACAATTGAAAGTTCATATTGGTGAACATTGTGAATGTAAATCATTTGAATGAATTCAGAGAACCGACGAGGTGCTGAGAACACTTGGGATGTAATTCGTATTCTTTTGCAAAGATGAAAGTAGTAGGCAGCTGTTGCAGTGCTGATTGCAAAAGGGAAATTGCAAATCACTTTTCTTGATCAATAGTAGTTAAATACATTTAACAAGAAGTAGAGCTATAGTTTGAAAATCGTATCACTAGGCTTAATAGAGGTCTATGTTGGCGGGTTTAGAATATGAGCTATTGATTGTTTGAGTTCATAATGTGAAATGAATCTAATAGAATCACGTGGTTGAAGATACGCAATGAACTTAATGTCATTACCTATATGACAACGATTCTGAGAAGGTCGCCGCACAATCCCAAGACGAGGGAACTCACGGCCACTAGAGCTGGTCCAGCAATAAACTTCAAGATGATTCCCAAAAATGTCTTTTTCATGCCTCAAGCCATCGCCTTTCTGTGCATTACCATGAATGTACCTGCATCCATATGAAATAAGCAAATATAAAATTCTGCTCTTGTAAATGAAAGGTACTCAGTATAGTTTCTCCTAGACGTGGACCAAACCTTCTTGTAACATGCCTACTCATGTTTCTAATTCAAGCTATATCCTTACTTATCGCAGTTGAACAGAGCAGTTCCTTACCCAGCTCGAGATAATCTGTATGGATCCTTCTATTATGTCCGGCATTTTCACTTTGAACCTTAAAAAAGAAATAGTTATGTGAGTTGATGGACCTTCGGTGACAATCTGACATTGCTCGCTAAATCAAAAGGCTTCTCTTGAATTCCAAACCTGTGAGCTATTACTGCCCAAGCGACGCCAAGGACGCAAGCATACATGCTAGGATTCAAAGCCATTCCAATGTTGACGTCGATCCACAGTCTCGGTCTCATGTTCTTGCTCTCCACGGCCTCGGCCATTCCCTCAGCATCTTTCTCGATCGGCACTGAATCACCCGTTCTCGCGCTCGTTGGAGAAAAGTCCATCCTATGTGTTGCGATAGGGCAAGCGATCGAACAATAATATAAACAGAAGAAGAAAATAAATCGAACACCGGATTTACGTGGTTCGATCGTAAAGACCTACATTCACGAAGAGAGCAGCAGCGAATTTCACTATAAATCAAGTAATATAAGGAGATTACACACTCAAGTCACTCAAACACTCTCTCGGTGTTTCTCAAATCCCAATTACACCCAACAACGCACGCATTGTTTAGCCCTGAAATTCCTCAAAAAATAATATCTCAATCTTACGAAGGAATTACACGCAAATCTTACCACAAGATTTAATCAGCTACAAATACTAATATTTCTTGGATGTAATTTACGAACAAGAACGACAAAGAAAAATCCCTCCCAAGCACCCAACGACGAGACAGCGCTTTAAGACCAACCTCTTCCATCCATGGCCACAAGTCTACATATATATATATATATGAGACCCTTATTCTTTTGCCAACTTCTCATAGGATTTTGTTTCTTATCTTCAACCATTTTACCCAAAACATATCTCTATATGTTTGTCACAACCTACCCTCAAGGGAGGGAATATGTTTAGGGGTATTTCCTAAAGGACGGGTCTAAGGCCCATGATTAGGCGCGGACTCTCCCAAGCCCATACCCCGCGTGACATTTTGGTATTTTAAATAATTTCGCAAAAAGGAGTCACCATTAACCTATTGGGGCTGGCTAGAAACCAAGTGAGGCATGGGAGTGTACCTCACTTCCTACGCAACCAGAGAATTTAGGATCAGGGACTTAATTACACTAATTGATCAATTAGTGCCCTTTCGGTACCTAATATTGTTCATTTTAAGAGTAAAATTTTTTGTTAGGCAGTTTGGATTAATTTTATACCTATCTACTAACATACGAGGTAATCATGTGGGTGCACAATCATTAAAGTAACAATCATAGTTATCAAGATCCTAATTGCAATAAAATTAAACATAATTAGAAAGGCAACTTAAACATATGACATAATCAAATTATGAGCAAGTAAATGCCTAATTACACTAAGAATGCAAAACGTAGCAATTCCCGATCAAACCCCATCATTTTTGGATTTTCGAAATTTTTAATTTTTTTTTTAAATTTTTAAATTTTAATTTTTTTAAAGTCGATTTTTTAAAATTTTCTGATTTTTTTTTCAATTTTTTAATGTTATCTTAAATTTGTTTGATTTTCGGAAGTTTTCTGAATTTTTATAATTTTTTCGATTTTTTTTATTTTTTTTAAATTTTGATTTTTCAATTTTTTTTTCAATTTTTTTTAATTATTCTTTTTTTCTTTTGTCCTTTCCCTGTTTTGTCCTATCTACTGCACTCTCCTTCCCTTTTCAGCGACTTCTATTCCCGAAATCACTTTCTCTCTTTTTTGTTTTACTTTTTCACTTTTTCCATACTTTTCTTTTTCTCTTGATTTTCTTTTTCTTTTATTTTATTTTTTTGTTTTGGTCTTCTTCTCCTCTGTGCCTGCCCACTACACGCCCGAAGCTTCTCTTTCTCCAAAACATGGCCTCATCAAGACTTAGCCAAACAACAAAACAACCCAGAACAACCGGCGACCCTTTTGACACCAAACCACCTCGACCGACGCGAATCACTATGGGCCATCTAACTCCGGCGACAGCTGAACCAATTTTGGATGCGGACAACCCTAGCTTAAACATACATGATTACTTCGCGAGGATTGCATGAAATCGTAACGAAACACAAAAAAAAAAAAAAAGGCACGGTCCTGCATATATATATGACCAAGTATGAATCCGAACGAGTTCGAACGTAGGTTGTTTCTCAGTTTTCCTTGAGACATTTGGTCAAACATTGAGTGTGCAGCAACTAAAAGGGGGCATACGGGCTCACATCATGGCTTGGATTCGAGTAAAGATCAACACAACATACACAAGCAACACTCAAGATCTGCTAAGGGACATATTAGTCACATTTTGGAGCAGATATGAACAAAGAACAACTGTCTCCCAGCTTTAACAAACTTGCAGTTGTCAGAATCGTTTACACATTTTCACAAGCACTTGGCGTGCGCTATTGATGCTGGGGATTTTTGCTTCAATTGAAACTTAAACACAAACCTAGGTTCCTAGTAGAGCACATTAGAACACCGAGGAACAACCATGAAGGATCCAGCCCAACACCCCCACGAGAACATAACACAAGCGCTCGAGAGACCTACCTAGTTTCACGGAAAGGGCTGTGTCGAAGAGTGGCTTTCGGGCGGACAATTGACCACGACGGAGGTTTCCTTCAAGCTCCCCCTCTCCCTTCGGCTCGTCTCCTTGTATTTCTCTCGTTTCTTTGGTCTCTCCTCCTTCAATCTTATACTTCTATCTTTTTCTTTCCTGCCGATATCTCGAGCGAAGACCCCCCTATTGTGCCAGCTAGTGGATCAGTTTGCTCTCCCGACCCGCGGATCATGCCGTGCATCTGCCACACTGATCCTCTACTGCCGTTCTCACTGCTATGTTGTTGCCTACTTTCTTTCCATCTCCATCTCTCTACTTTCTGCAGGTTTTGCAGGTCATGCGAAGACTAAAGGAGGGGGAAGACCGGACGCGGGTTGGGCTGAAGGAGAAAAGAGGTTGGGCCAGCCTAGCGCGCGAGAGGAAAAGAAAAGGAGAGACAAGTTGGGCTAAAGCCGGATCCGGCCCAACCTGACCATATTCTTTTTCGCTTTTTTTTAATATAAAAAAAATATTAATTAATTTTTTTGTGATTAATTCCTAACCTTTAACGCTATTTTAAATTAATTAACTTAAGTAAACTTTAGGTGTCAACAGCTGCCCTTCTTTGAATGGGAGCTCGAAGATGTTTCATTCAAAGACAAAAAACACCTAAATTATTTTGGTGATAGAGAGACCCTAGGTGCATAGGTACGCGTCAGGTCGACAAAAAAGACTCATAATTATGGAAGCGCGTCTTGTCAATAAGAGAAAGAAAGATTCGGAGCTACAAAAGCCTACCGGATCATAAGAAGAGGAGAACAATGAAAATACATGGTTTGAGGAAGACCTATGAACCTTTGTAGATGACGTGGTTTAAGGTTAACTATGAACCTTTTGAAAAATCATAGTTTAAAGATAGACTCATGAACATTTTAAAAGTGTGGTTTGAGAGTAGACTCACAAACCTTGTGGTTTAAGGATAGACCCACGAACCGTGCGGTTTAAGAATAGACCTATGAACTTTGTGATTTAAGGATAGACCCACGAACTATGTGATTTAGGAAAAGCCACCAACCCCGTGGTTTAAGGATAAACCCACCAACCTTGTGGTTTAAGGATAAACCCACGAACCGTGTGGTTTAGAAAAAGCCACCAACCTTGTGGTTTAAAGATAAACCCACAAACCTTGTGGTTTAAGAATAGACCCACGAGCCATGTGGTTTAGGAAAAGCCACTAACCCCGTAGTTTAAGGATAAACCCACGAACCATGTGGTTTAAGAATAGACTCACGAACCATGTGGTTTAAGGATAGACCCACGAACCGTGTGGTTTAGGAAAAGCCACAAACCCCGTGGTTTAAGGATAGACCCATGAACCGTTTGGTTTAAGGATAGACCCATGAACCGTTTGGTTTAAGGATAGACCCACGAACCTTGTGGTTGAGGAAAAGCCACCAACCCCGTGTTTTAAGGATAAACCTACCAACCTTGTGGTTTAGGGATAGACCCACCAACCGTGTGGTTTAAGGATAGACCCACCAACAGTGTGGTTTAAGGATAAACTCACGAACCTTGTGATTTAAGGATAGACCCACCAACCGTGTGATTTAAGGATAGAACCATCAATCGTGTGGTTTAGGGATAGAACCACCAACCATGTGGTTTAAGGATAGACCCATGAATCTTGTGGTTTAATGATAGATCCACGAACCGTGTGGTTTAAAAATAGACCCACAAATCGCGTGGTTTAGGAAAAGCCACCAACCCCATGGTTTAAGGATAAACCCACTAACTTTGTGGTTTAAGGATAGACCCACGAACCGTGTGGTTTAGGAAAAGCCACCAACCCCGTGGTTTAAGGATAGACCCACCAACTTTGTGGTTTAAGGATAGACCCACGAACCGTGTGGTTTAAGGATAAACCCACAAACCGTGTGGTTTAGGAAAATCCACCAACCCTGTGGTTTAAAGATAAACCCACAAACATTGTGGTTTAAGGATAGATCCAGAAGTCGTGTGGTTTAGGAAAAGCCACCAACCCCGTGGTTTAAGGATAAACCCACGAACCATGTGGTTTAGGGATAGACCCACGAACCGTGTGGTTTAGGAAAAGCCACAAATCTCGTGGTTTAAGGATAGACCCATGAACCGTGTGGTTTAAGGATAGACCCACGAACCTTGTGGTTTAGGAAAAGCCACCAACCTTGTGGTTTAAGGATAGACCCATTAACCGTGTGATTTAAGGATAGAACCATCAACCGTGTCCACCAACCGTGTGGTTTAAGGATAGACCCACGAATCTTGTGATTTAATGATAGATCCATGAATCGTGTGGTTTAAGGATAGACCCATGAACCGTGTGGTTTAGGAAAAGCCACCAACCCTGCGGTTTAAAGATAAACCCACCAACCTTGTGGTTTAAGGATAGACCCACCAACCGTGTGGTTTAGGAAAAACCACCAACCCCATGGTTTAAGGATAAACCCACCAACCTTGTGGTTTAAGGATAGACCCACGAATCGTGTGGTTTAAGGATAGACCCACCAACCGTGTGGTTTAAGGATAGACCCACCAACCTTGTGGTTTAAGGATAAACCCACCAACCGTGTGGTTTAAGGATAGACCCACCAACCGTGTAAGATGGCATGGTTTAAGGCTGACAATGAACCTTTTGATAACATGGTTTTAGGTTGACCATGAACCTTTGATTTTTAGGGAAGCACTCGCTAGCTCCTTGAAAACTGCATGGCTTCATTGAGGAATCCTGTAAAACTCAACTTGAGCAAATGTCATTAGGGACGTCATCAAGAGACGTATTAGCAATATTGCAGCATTAATTGAATAGGCTAATCAAGCTAAGTCCGACTGCGTTAAAAAAACATTCGATGCCAATCAGTATCATGTGGTGCAAAACTATTATCTTGCTTGTGGATATATCATTAATCATCAAATTCTCTGGGAGTCAAGTTTTTATCAGAACAGCTACGACTCATGAAAAAGGGTCATTAAGCATGCCAAACTAAAGCTTCTTAGTCAGAAAGGGCTTCTCACACACTCTCGATAAAATGGCTGTTTAATCCCATCCATTTGCGTGGGAAATAGCTTATTGCAGAGAGTATCTCACATAACCCGTGTCAAAGGCTTTCGGAAACATTCGTGATGAGCACAATCTGATCGATAAAAAATGTCTTTTGAAAGGACCGCAATATAGGTTCGGGTAGGGCTTACACAAAGGAATTGTTGCTTTGAGGCCAATAAAGGAACATTTATCGCTATATTTATCGGGTTTACGAGTCGAGAACTTGGAAGATAAGATAAGATATAATTACTTCCACTCCTTCAAGCAATAGCTTCTTTGTGGTATTCTCATTTTCACTCAAACCATCACAATCAGAAGAGACTTTGGAAGAGGGTTGTAACGTTAGCTCGGGAGAGGCTCAAAAGGCTTAAAATTTTCAAGAGGGTTTTTAAGAGTCGGTGATCATCATGGCATCGTGACCGGGTCACTCGACCTTTCGAAAGCATTTGGTTTTTGAAACCCAGCATATCTCGAAAGTCCCTTGGCTAATCATTTATGCATGGGAGCTTTGCTCCTTTCTCTAATGTCCTTTGCTCTTGTGATGAATTTTTTACGCAAGCATTTGCACTTTGGTAATTTTTCTTATAAGATGCAGCCCTTTGGCTCTTTTTCTTGATAGGCATTAGCTTTGCTTTTATTATGTACACTACTTTTTCATGCCCCCTAGTTTGTCGAATTCTCTTTTTGAACTTTTGGAGCTCTTATGACTTTCGAGATGCTTTTCACGTTTTCTCATAAATGCCAATTGCATGTTGTTAGTCTTTATGCCTTGCCCCAGTAAAGGGAGATGATCACTGCTCGGAACTTAGAAAAGAACAATCAAGCCCAAATTGGTTAAAGTAATGGGTATTAGTGTTTGGGTAGAGAAGGAAATGTTCTTTTTCACCTTGGGATGAGTCAAGCTTTGATGAGAATTCCTTTGAAGCTATCACAAGAAAATTGATGTAAGTGAAAGTAATAGAATCTTTCTTGATCTTTCGCTCTATAACACGATTGTAACCTCCTATGCTGCCCCAATGTAGGGTCGTTCTCAACAAGGGTACTCTGAAGGATCTTTATTCGGCTAAATAGGGTAACGAAATGTCAGCTCAATGCTTGTGATTGATAAAGAAAACGCCTTTATCATTTCGATCTTTGCGCTCAATGCGAATAAATCTTTTGTTCTAAGAGAGGGTTGTTTTTCACTCAACTCTCAAAAGTGTTTGAAGGACGTGTTTGGAAATGGGCTTGCCTTTCTTCATCCTAAGCACTTCTTGTTTGGCATGGTTAAGTCTCAATCTCACTCTGTCGAGATCATCTGAGTAGATCAATCTCCATAGGGAAATTTGATTTTTAATGAATGATCCACAAGACGAAAACAATTTTGAGATAAAAGAATACTCAATAAGTTTGCAAATTTTTTTTCTTTTCTCATTTTTGTGCTTGTCTCTAAGAAAGCGCCAAAGGTTTTTTTTTTTTTTTGTAATGGAAATTTTCTGTTTTTTTTTTTTTTTTTACTTGAAAAAAAGGATTGAGAAGAAGGGTACTTATCTGCGGCATGGCGATCCAAAGAACCTTGTAAAGAATGTAAAAGAAGATGTTAGTGCAAAGATCTTTAGGGATTGAAATGTTGGAAACGATACATTATTACACTTCACTCGCTTTTATCCTTTGAGAATTAACATCTCTTGGATTCACCCTTGTGGATATTTGGTAACTTGGCATTACCTTTCACTTACATTTGCCCTTAAGCGTTTAATGTCTTCCTATCAAAGGAAAGAAAGAATCATGTTAGAGACACTATCTAAAATGAGCAATTGGAATCGACACCATTTACCTTTCATGTGTTTTCGTTCTTCAGGTATGAACTTTGCTTGAAGTTGCTAGAATTGATCTATGTGGCCCTGATTTTATCCATAAAAAGCACTTATTTATTGTATACAACAATTCACAAAGTTTGATTCCTATTTTGTTTTTTGTGTTTTTTTTTAGATGCTCTTTTTGAAGAGATGTTTAGCTGACAAGGAGCTTGAAAATTTTATATATGGATCATGAGATGTGTTTTTCAAGATTTTGCTTTGAAAGGAGGGTGGGTGCTCATTGTTCCACATCTGAGGATATTGTTCTTTAGATGGCTTTGCCCGCTTATTGCCTTGATGGAAGGCACTGCTTCTACGGTCAAGGTGCAACATTTTTCCCACTCATCACCCTGTAAGAAGAGGAGATGAAACGGGTTATCTCTATACTTAATTAAGTTCAATTTAGGAATGATACATCCTTTTTGATGAATCTGACAATGTTGTTCCAGCACATTTCATTGGTGGGGAGATGAGATATTTTTTTTTCTAAATCAAACGTTGCTCTCCCACTCTTTATTTGACAAACCTTTGTTCTGTTCGAATCCATCATGTATCAAAGAAAATGACATGTCATTTTTTATGCTGAAGAGAATCAAGTTTAGGAACGAGATACATCCTTTTCAAAGTCGGGCTATCAACATCCCAAGGTATCTCTAATGGAGGAATGGATAATATTGCCCATCTGTTTCATCATTTGAATCTTTCTTTGTTTAAGATGAATAGGGCTCAATAGTGCTCCATCACGTTTGTTGGGAATGTTATAAAACTTGGCACTCTTGATATCTCCTCGATAATGGAAAAGAAAATCATGTCAGAAACGGTATCATAAATTGATGATTGAAGTCAATACAGTTTACTCTTCCTTTGATTTCTCCCTTTTGGATGTTTGACAACTCCCTTCATTTATCTCATCATGCAGAGTGAACGAAATTGATGGGCTATTTTGGTTCCTAAGGCATTTGCGAATAACAAAACTTCCCAGAATGGAATTCAACTTCGCTTCGCCTCTATGGAAAATTGGCACCAACGATGCCTCAATGCATGCTTGCTTATCGAGTTCGATGAGCCTAAGAAAACGACTACATGAAGAGAGAGCCTTAAGCAAAGTTTTCTTGAAATTTTTTTTTGGAAGGTAGATGTAAAGGTTCGATTGAAACACTTTTGAATTTTTTTTCTTTTCTTTCTTTTATTTTTTGGGATGATTTTCATGAAATTGAATTCCATCATAAAAAAAATGAGTCACATGATTTACCAAAGCATCAATTGGATTCGCGATCAAAACCCAAAATGGAAAACAAGATTCTTAACAAGAATAAAAACAATGATAAAATGCAAGAAACTCTTGTATAGATAAGAGTAAAAATCAATTCTCGTTCTAGCCCTATAATTCACTTCTCTATGTAGTCAAACACGAGAATGTCATGGAGCATCATGCGTAGCTTGCAAAAAGGCAACGATGTCAGATAACTTGTGAATGAGAAGATGATCTTTCAAAGAGGTCGCTTCTTACAACAAAATCAAGGTGACGGTACATGCCCCATAGTCTTTATTACGGGGGTTTAGTATCTCATCAAGATTAGTCATGAGAGAAGGGGCATCATTAAAAGATCGATCGATGGTTATCAATCGAATATCCACTCTATTCCAAAAGTGTCATATGCAAGAGTGGCATTGATTTTTATTTTTTTTGAAGAAATTGATTTTATGATTTTATTCTTGCAAAAAATGAAGTGACTTCTATTTTGAGAAATCTATACAAAATGTGATTTGCATTTCAGTCCCAAGAAGGAAAGAGTTTGATCAAAAATACAATCTCAACTTTTGTGCCCCAATACATAATTACAACTTGCGAGCCCCCTTTTTCTTTGGCATTTTTTTTTCAAAATGTGATTTTGAGCCCATAACTACGAATTTAAATAAAATCATGTGTTCAACAAAGCCAAATCAAAATGTTTAGAACTTGCATTCAAATGCTCACTTGTCAAAATTGATTGCCAATTTTCAATCATAAGGCTACATCACTGAGGGCATTCGATTGATTTTTGCAAATTTCAAGATGTAAATGCAATATGAAATGAGCAAATAAAAAAGAAAACAATACTTACAATGGCTACCTTTGTCTCTGGTCTTTTTTTTTTTTTTTTATAGTTACACAGACATGCACATGGAATGTGGTTCGATTTCTACTCTATCCAGCTCAAAATGAAGCCATGGGATTGCAGGACTGAACCAACATGCTTGCGGCTAGGTCGTGCTACCCATAACTTCGGCTTCATCAAAGAACCGACCCATGTCGCATGCTTGCAGACCAGAGTGGGGATCTTTGACATCAAGAAAGAAATTTTGGGGTTGAGATGGGCGACTCGTACTACATGCTTGTATTCGGAGTGGTATCCACCTCAACACCATCCTAAGTGATCCTATGTAGCCCAAGTCCAGCGGCAGGTAGTGTGTGCTATGGTGTAGTGCAATGCAGGGGGTGCAAGCATGACAATTTATAAGCAATTAGCATTTCATATATAAAAAATATATCATACATTCCTATACCTCCCTGCAAGACAAAGGTGAGCAAACACCTCCCCTTATACCTTCCATTCTGCAAAAACAATTAACACCTAATGTTAGAGACGTACCTGGAATCCTTGCTGCCAAACAAAAATATTTTTGAACAAGATTAATTTTGGCTTAAGTCTTCTAAAGTCTAAAACCAGTCCCCAGCGGAGTCGCTAAGCTACCATGACCTACCCTCGATGGAGGGAATAGGTTTAGGGGTATTGCTTAAAGGACGGACGTAAGGCCCATGATTAGGCGCGGACTCTCCCAATCCCATACCCCATGTGATATTTGGGTATTCTAAATAATTTTGCAAAAAGGAGTCATCACTAGCCTATTGGGGTCAGCTAGAAATCAAGTGAGGCATGGGAGTGTACCTCACTTCCTATGCAACTAGAGAATCTAGGATCGGGGACTTAATTACATTAATTGATCAATTAGTGCCCTTTCGGTACCTAATATTGTTCATTTTAAGAGTAAAATTTTTTGTTAGGTAGTTTGGATTAATTTTATACCTATCCACTAACATGTGAGGTGATAATGCGGGTGCGCAATCATTAAAGTAATAATCATAGTTACCAAGATCCTAATTACAATAAAATTAAACATAATTAGAAGGCAACCTAAACATACGACATAATCATAATATGAGCAAGTAAATGCCTAATTACACTAAGAATGCAAAATGTAGCAATTCCCGACAAACCCCATCATTTTTTGATTTTCGAAATTTTTAATCTTTTTTAATTTTTTAATTTTAATTTTTTTAAAGTCGAATTTTTAATATTTTCTGATTTTTTTTCAATTTTTTTAATTTTCTCTTAAAGTTGTTTGAATTTTCGGAAGTTTTCTGAATTTTTTTTTAGTTTTCGATTTTTTTTTAAATTTTGATTTTTTTAAATTTTTTTTAATTATTCTTTTTTCTTTTGTCCTTTCCCTATTTTGTCCTATCTACTGCACTCTCCCTTCCCTTTTCAACGACTTCTATTCCCGAAGCCACTTTCTCTCTTTTTTTGTTTTACTTTTTCACTTTTTTCATACTTTTCTTTTTTCTCTTGATTTTCTTTTTCTTTTATTTTATTTTTTTGTTTTGGTCTTCTTCTCCTCCGTGCCTGCCCACTAAATGCCCGAAGATTCTCTTTCTCCAAAACATGGCCTCATCGAGACTCAACCAAACAACAAAACAGCCCAGAACAACCGGTGACCCTTCCGACACCAAACCACCCCTACCGACCCGAATCACTGCGGGCCATCTAACTCCGGCGACAGCTGAACCAATTTCGAATGTGGACAACCCTAGCTTAAACATACATGATTACTACGCGAGGATTGCATGAAATCGTAATGAAACATAAAAAAAAAGGCACGGTCCTGTGTATATATATGACCAAGTATGAATCCGAACGAGTTCGAACGCAAGTTGTTTCTCGATTTTCCTTGAGACATTTTGTCAAACATTGAGTGTGCAACAACTAAAAGGGGGCATACGGGCTCACATCATTGCTTGGATTCGAGTAAAGATCAACACAACATACACAAGTAACACTCAAGATCTGTTAAGGGACATATTAGTCACATTTTGGAGCGGATATGAACAAAGAACAACTGTCTCCCAACTTTAACAAACTTGCAGGACTCAGAATCATTTACACATTTTCACAAGCACTTGGCGTGCGCTATTGATGCTGGGGATTTTTGCTTCAATCGAAACTTAAACACAAACCTCGGTTCCTAGTAGAGCACACTATAACACCCAGGAACAACCATGAAGGATCGGTAGGACTAGAGCTCGTGTGAACTAGTCGGCCGCAAGCTTCGGCCCGACACCCCCACGAGAACATAACACAAGCGCTCGAGAGACCTACCTAGTTTCACGGGAAGGGCTGTGCCGGATGGTGGCTTTCAGGCGGACGATTGACCACGGCGGAGGTTTCCTTCAAGCTCACCCTCTCCCTTTGGCTCGTCTCCCTGTATTTCTCTCTTTTCTTTGGTCTCTTCTCCTTCGGTCTTATACTTCTGTCTTTTTCTTTCCTGCCGATATCTCGAGCGAAGACCCCCCTGCCGTGCTAGCTGGCCGTTTAGTCTGCTCTGCCGACCTGCGGATCATGCTGCGTGTCTACCACACTGATCCTCTGTTGCCGTTCTCGTTGCTATGCTGCTGCCTTACTTTCTTCCATCTCCAGCTCTTTGCTTTATGCAGGTTTTGCAGGTCGTGCGAAGACTAAAGGAGGGGGATGACTGGACGCGAGCCAGGCCGAAGGAGAAAGAAAAGGAGAGATAGGTCGAGCCAAAGCCGGATCCGCCCCAACCCGACCATATTCTTTTTCGCTTTTTTTTTTTTTTTTTTTTTTTTTTTTTTCGCTTTTTTAAATAAAAAATATTAATTAATTTTTTTGTGATTAATTCCTAACCTTTAACGCTACTTTAAATTAATTAACTTAGGTAAAATTTAGGTGTCAACAATGTTTTAAAAAAAATCAAAATCCAAGTGAAAGTTGGACTTTGCTATTTTAGCGGCCAAATTCTCCAACACAGATTCAAACTTTGGGAAGTTGATCTTTGTATCTTCTTTGCTCAATTTCAAACGTCCGCAACATATCAAATTCAAAATATTCATAATTTCACATTAAACTTAAACTCGAGACATATTTTAACAATCTTCACCTTGGCTTGACGTTTGAACCAAGTTGCAATTGATTGACAAAAATTCAAACTTTGCTGCTACTTTCCCATAGCCCCCGATGGACTCAACCGCCATAGATATTATCCAAGTCAAAGCTTCGCTTGAACTTCACCATAATCGATGACCTCATCAAAATACCAACTCCATATGCACTTTTAGCTACTCCACAATGATTTTCCAACGCAACCTCCTTAACCGCAGATAAAGCAAAACCATTGTTGCATCCATATCTATCAGAAGATTGAATACATACATTGTTAATTTTAGCAGTTATGGCAACCATTGGCTCTATAGGCTCTACCTCGCTATAAGCACCATCCGTGTTATTTACTTTGCTAGTACTCGTACTCGCTACCTCAGGAGTTTCTTGTCGCAACTCCACCTCAAGCTAAACACTGTCCAGATCCGTATTAACACTGCCACAAACACTCCTAGCCAGAAGTACCGGAGATTCATCAAGAGTAACTTATTTACTGTTAACAGATAAATTTATATCTGGGCAGCACAACTGATTGTTTCACTCAACTTGTGCATAGCCATGGAATGTGAACATTACTCTATAATCGAGCTTACCATCATTCACTTGAAAATAACACGGGCAACCAAACATTCCACTAATAGAATAACCGGCAACGTTACCTGACCACACTTCTTCAGGATTTCATCATTCAATAGCAGTTGATGGGGATCTATTCACCAAGTAGCTTATCGTACTAAGCACATCAACTAGGATTCTCTTAGCAATACTATCACTAGAGATAATTTTTCCAGCTGTCTCTAGTAATGTTTTGCTCATCAATTCTGCAAATTCTTGTGATTTACTAGCACTCACTATGCCCTCTTCATGCAGAATTTATTTACCAACTCAAAGAAGAACTCCATGCTATTATCAGTTCGCACATGCTTGATTGACTTACCAATCTCCGTCTTGATCAAAGCTCTCAATCGTGTGATCCTAACACTAGCATCAAACTTATGCATTGGCATAAACACCTAGGTCTTCCTTGAGTAATCAATAGACTCTTGAACAGATGCATCCAACATCTCTAGGCCGAAACCTGTTGCTGTCTCACCTTGAAGTTTATACAGGCCTTCGTACTTGATTCCTTTCATTATCACTAGGGCACCTTGAACAACCTTCATAACTCCACCTTTTGAAGGATACTTGTAACCAGCTGAATCTATGGCACCCAAGGAAATTAAGTTTTTTTTTTTTTTTTAAATTCTAGAACATGTCTTACTCCAGTCAATGTTCTCACAGTGCCATTATGCATTTTGATTTTAATATCACTAACACCCACAACATCGCACTCAGCGTTGTTCCCTAACTAGACTTTATCACTACTCATGCGCTGATAAGTGATAAACCAATTTCTATTTGGTGTAACAAGAAAAGAATAACCAAAATCCATAATCCATCCGTCAAACAATGAATCATTAGTGACAGACAAGACATAATCGACATTGTCTGCTACAGCTACATGTAGAATCAATTACAAATTCCTTACCCTTTTCATTCTTCAGCTTTAGGCAATTCCTTCTAAGATGTCCCCTCTTGTTATAGCTCCAACAAACAATATCAATAATTTTAGATTGACTACATATGTTCATATTAGTACTACTCTTACCCATACGTGTTCTAAATCTTCCTCTATTTTCACCTACTAAAGTAACAGATACAGGTTTGTCATATTCTCTTCTACGAATGTCCTCGCTCAAAATCAAATCTCGAACCCTATCAAATGTCAAATTTGTTAACCTAGAGGAATTACTAACAGTAGTAACAGTATTATTCCAATTATCAGACAATGAGGATAACATAATCAAAACACGTACCTCATCTTCAAAATCAATCTCAACTGAACTCAATTGACTAACAATCACATTGAATTCATTGATATGATTTGCAACTAACGCACCTTCACTCCTCTTCAAATTAAACAAACGTCACATCAAATAGACTTTATTGATCACAGATGGCTTCTCGTACATATCTGATAGGGCTTGCATTAAATCAGCAGTGGTCTTCTCCTTCGAGATGTTAAACGTGACGTTACGAGCCAACGTTAGCCGAATAACACCCATAGCTCGTCTATCCAGCAAATCTCAATCGGCTTGCTTCATCGACTCCAGTTTCTCCCCAAACAAGGGCAAGTGCAATTTCATCTAGTAAAAATAATCTTCAATCTATATCTTCCAGAAATTAAAATCATTCCCATCAAATCTGTCGATTCTCACTTTTATTTCTTCTGTCGCCATCGATTCACTTCAACTTAGCCAAACCTAGCTCTGATACCAATTGTTGCAATAGGGCGAGCGATCGAACAATAATATATACAGAAGAAGAAAATAAATCGAACACTAGATTTACGTGGTTCGACCGTAAAGACCTATGTCCACAGAGAGAGTAGTAGTGAATTTTACTATAGATCAAGCAATATAAGGAGATTACACATTCAAGTCACTTAAACACTCTCTCGGTGTTTCCCAAACACCAATTACACCCAACAACACACACAGTGTTTAGCTCAGAAATTCCTTAAGAAATAATATATGAATCTCACAAAGGAATTACACGCAAATCTTACCACAAGATTTAATCGGCTACAAACACTAATCTTTCTTGGATGTAATTCACGAACAAGAACGACAAAGAAAAATCACTCCCAAGCACTCGACAACCAGATGGCGCTTCAAGACCAATTCTTCATGATCAACCCTCTTCTATCCATGGCCACAAGTCTATATATATATATATATATATATATATCTTTGTATGTTTTAAACAAAATTCAAATCCAAGTGAAAGTTGGACTTTTCTATTTTGGGAAGTTAATTTTCGGATATTCTTTGCTCAATTTCAAACGTCCGCATGCACGCTAGGATTCAAAGCCATTCCAATGTTGACATCGATCCATAGTCTTAGTGTCATGTTCTTGCTCTCCATGGCCTCGGCCATTCCTTCAGCATCTTTCTCGATCGGCACTGAATCACCCATTCTCACGCTCGTTGGAGAAAAGTCCATCCTATGTTCCAAAACTCAAGAAAACATAATAGAAGCGGAACCCACATAGTGACTTGTCCAACCAATAATTGAACCACAAGATCCTCACTATCGGTATCCTGATAACTAGGAGATTAGCCAAGGTAAGCGAGGAAAAGGTGGTGATGCTTCTGCTAAAGTCCACTTTGCAGCTACATTCGGCACACAACACAAGCATCGGGGAAGCAAGGAACGTCGAGATAACATCCACCCCTATGATGGAGTAATTCATCTCGAAGAGATTGGCATGTGCGGCTGTGAACTCAAAGATGAAAAGGGGATGATGAAATAGTAGACCATGCAGTTTATGCCGGTGCATTGCTCGGACTTGAACACACTCCACCACTTCACAGAGCCATACCCGACCATCAGGGCAACGTAGAGAGGCACCATGGCTGCAATCAAATTGTATGTTGAAGGTTTTATTAGCGATGGGCTTAAGGCCCGTCCACCCAAGTTGGGCCTAAAAAGCCCGGCTCACGGGAATATGGCCCGTGGATGGAGGGACATATTAAAGGGAGGAGACAGAGAGAGAAGACACCTTTTGGACAATCAGAATGTACATACATCTTCCCCTCTCCCGCGCACTCTCTCTCAAAAAGAAAAAGAACAAAAAGTAAGGCAAAAGGCACGTTTCTTCTTCCCTTCAAGGCATCATCGGACCGAACATGGCCAAATTTTCTTCATCTTATCGGCGTTGGTGTCTAATCTGTGGCTAACAAGGTACGCTTGAATCCATAGTGTGCTTTAGGATCGGTGATACGTGAATTTCCCGGGCTTGTCTTCCGCATTGCTTTTAGGGGTTCGATTTAGTGTCGAATCCAATTTTCGGGGATCCGTTATTCCCTACATTGGTATCAGAGCCCTAGTTCACGTTTTCCTGACTTGTTTGATGTTTTTTGCTTGATTTTTCGCGAAAGTAATTCGGCCGTACGGATCGGGGCGAGAAATCCCGACACCCGAGCGATGTTCGTCCTTTTTTATGAGTTTTCGTAAGTCGAAATCAATTTCCGAAGGCGCTGGGCGAAAGAGGTCATCGAGATGAGTCCGGCAACATGTAGTGCGCCGCCGGGCGACGCCGCACGCGCCCAGAAGCGTTGGCTTGCATAGCGTGTGCAGTACACGTGCCGGTCGGTGAACCAGCACGTGCGTGCTGGTCGGCGAACAGGCACGTGCGCGCCGCCGGCCGGCGAACTGGCATGCGCCGGTAAGCGGACCGACGCGTGCTGACGTCAGCGTGACGTCACCCAACGATCGGTAACCGCTTGGGTGACGTCATCGATGACGTCAGCGCTAACGACGGTTGGCCGGGCGGTCACCAGCCGGCGACCCGACCCGACCCGACCCAACCCGCGGACGCGTGGCACGCGCGCGGCACGTGCCGGATGACGTCTGCGTGACGTCAGCCCGTGCACGTGCGCGGCACGTGCTGTTCGTCCGTGCGACCCGGTCCGACTAGTCCGACCGGTCTGACTGGTCCGACGACCGTTGACAGTTGATCGTTGGCCGAAGACCGTCGACCGTTGACCTTGACCCGAAAAAAAAGAAAAAAAAAGGAAAAGAATGTGCTTCTTTTTCAATTAAGTCTATGTGGATTATATGTAATCCCTAATTTGTTCTGCATTTGTTGCACGAACAATGCCTCCGCTGAGGTTGCGCACACCTATTCGCGCAATTACCGATGAACAAAAGGAAAGGCTTTCTAAGTTGATAGATGAGTTGACTGATCATCGATGGGAGAGTGGTGACTTAATTGATCACGTCTTCGAAGTCAAAGGGAAAATTCAAAAGGTCATATGGAATGCTCGTCCTATGCCACAGTCAGAGATGGTGCGATTTTTCATGAACACTCTTCCACCTGAATGGCAAGATGTGTTGAATCACATATGGGATGTCAACAGAGCTGCTTCATATAAGAAAATAGTGATGGATTTTGTAAATGAATATTACTGGATTATTGCAAGGGAAAAGATCAAGAAATTGAACAAAAGAGGATTTTTCCCAGTTCGAGTGCTGACTTGGTGTTAGTTGTATTGGCTGATCTTTGTTAAGTGTGCTTTGTGGACATATTATGTAATGTTTACTACCTGATTGTTGTTGATCTAGCAACTGATATCTTGGTTGTATTAGTTGAAAGCATTATTGTTTTATTGGATGTCAATTATCTGTTGCTTTCTGTTATTGCTGGTTGCTGTGGGTAATTAGCTATGGGTAGTTTTAGAAGTTTTTGTAGCTTCATAGAATTGATTTTGCATATGACAATCATATTAATGATAGTTTTAAGTTAGGATTTTTGGAGGATGATTGGAAACATAGTGACCTTTTGATTATGAAGCCTTACTTGAAATTATTCATTAATATAATGGGTCTATGTAAATAGGGATGCATAAATGATAGGCATTAATAATTCGTGCATATTTGCCTGATGTGTTCAGATCAATGGCTTCAGCCACAAAAAACATAGTTGTTGAGCTGAACAAAGGTGAAAAGCTCAATGGTGACAACTATGAAATTTGGCAAATGAAAATCTAGTATGTGCTGGAAGAGCAAGAAGAACTTGAGGCTCTTAACCTAACCATGGTTGAACCTGAAGAAGGAACCACTGCACAACACAAGAGAGACAAGGAAGCTTTTGCTGCGTGGAAAAGAAAGAACTCTCTTGCTCGCATTACGTTGCTGAGCAGCATGGATAATGACGTCATGCGAGAGTTTAGGCATTTTGACAATGCCAAAGAAATGTGGGAAGCATTGGCAGCAAGATTTGGTCATACTTCAGTGACCAGATTGAGCCAGCTCATTATTAGGTTTGACTCTTATAAGAAGCCTCATGGTCAGACCATGAAGCAATATCTTAGAAAGATGTCAAATATGATAAATGAGCTTAAAGATGCTGGCCATGTCCTGACAGATGAGCAGCAAGTGCAAGCAGTGATTCGTTCCTTGCCTCAGAGTTGAGAGCATATGAATGTGCACTTGACCCATAATGATAATATCAAAACCTTTAAGGATGATATGCGCCATCTTGAGCTGGAAGAGGACCGCCTATTGGCAGCTAAGCCGGATGCTGAACTCTATCATGCTAGTTCTAGCTTACATGGAGCTTCGAGCTCCAAGCGCAAACACCCTAACTGGTTTGATAAAGGGAAAGGCAAGGAAGCAGGTCCTTTAGGGAAGAAACCCAAGTTTAACCAACATGAAAGAGGAAAGCGTCCTCGAATGAAGAAGCTTACAATGGTGAAGTGTTTTAATTGTGACAAGAAGGGTCACTATGCTCGCGACTGTCTAGAGCCAAAGAAGGTAAACACCCCTTGTACTTTTCAAAACTTTACTTTTGTGTCAAGTTCTGTATTCTTAACTGAGTCTAATCCTTTGTGGACTGTAGATTTAGGAACGACTGACCATGTAGCGAATGATAGAGGATTCTTCGTGGAATTCCGACGAGTACCAACTGGAACTAAGTGGATCTATGTGGGAAACAACTCTAGAGCTGAAGTGAAAGGAATTGGCACATGCCAATTGAACATGCGTGGTGGACGCACTTTGTTCCTTCATGATGTATTGCATGCTCCGGAGATTCGTCGGAATTTAGTGTCTGTTTTAGTGTTGGTTAGACTAGGTTTTAATATGAACTTCTATAATAGAGGTGTGGATTTGTTTTTAGATACAAATTACTGTGATTGTGGTTATTTTCTGGATGGTTTCATTGTATTAGATATTGACTACGTTAATGCAAATGTTTGTTATTCCCTTATCACGTCTCCTAATACCTATGATAATAATGTGAATGTGTGGCATGCTAGACTTGGTCACATTGGCCAACAACGTATGAATAGACTAGCCAAAGAGGGCTTGTTGGGCAACATTGAAAAAGTCGATTTGCCCATATGTAAGCATTGCCTAGAAGGGAAAACGACAAAAAAACCATTTGGGAAATGTAAAAGAGCTGAATTTCCTCTGCATTTAATCCATTCTGATGTTTGTGGTCCAATGAATGTGAGATGAAGGCATGGGGTTGTTTATTTCATCACCTTTATTGATGATTATACTCGATTTGGATATATCTATTTGATTTCCTATAAATCTGAAGCAATAAGTTGTTTCAAAAGGTTTATGAACCTGGTAGAAAATCAATTAGACAAGAAAAATAAAAGCATTGAGATCCAATCGAGGTCGAGAATATTTATCTGATGAGTTTAGAAAATTGTGTGATGAAAAAGGAATAGAAAGACAGTTGTCTATTCCATATACTCCTCAACAAAATGGTGTTGCGGAGAGAAAAAATAGAACCCTACTGAAAATGGTTAGGTCCATGATGGCGCATGCTAACTTACCTATCACTTTTTGGAGTGATGCGTTGTTAACTGCTGCGTATATACTTAACTGGGTGCCTTCCAAATCAGTTACTTCCACTCCATATGAGTTATGGACAGATAGAAAACCGGACTTAAGTTTTCTTAAGTCATGGGGTTGTGCTGCCTATACACATGAGTCCTCTCACAAGTTTGAGAAATTGGGTCCTAGAGGAAAGAATAGTATTTTCATAAGGTACTCAGAACACTCGAAAGGGTATGTGTTCATAGGTGAGCAGGAAAGTGGGAGTATAACTGAATTTGAATCACGGGATGTCACATTCTTAGAGGATGAATTTCCTAAGAAGGGCGAAATAGGGGAAGATAACTCCCTATTTGAAACCTTGGATCAGGATAATGGTGTTAGTGGAGTTCATCCGAGTGGGAGTAATATGAGAAGTGATGAATTGAATTCAACTCATTCTCAATTGTAACCACATGATGAGATGACATCATCATTATCTAATCCAAGTGGGAGCATAATGGGGAATGATGTACAAAGTGTACAATCTCCCATATGGTGAACAAGTTGCCAAAGTATTCCCCGTCGACGTTTTGACATTAAAAGGAAAACTTTTATGGTTGCTCCACAAGATGAGGATGAGCCAAGAAATATTAATGAGGCTTTGAATTGCCCTAGTAAGGAAAAATGGATTCATGCAATTGAAGAGGAAATGGAGTCAATGAAATCAAACCAAGTCTGGAAACTGGTTGATCTTCCAAAATGATGCAGAGCTATTGGGAACAAATGGGTTCTCAAAATAAAGCGAAAGGATGATGGCTCGATAGAAAGGCATAAGGCTCGCCTTGTGGTGAAGGGGTATAATCAACATAAATGAATTGATTATGAAGATACATTTTCTTCTGTAGTGAGATTTACCTCGATTTGCATTATTCTAGCAATAGTAGCTAGTATGGATCTTGAGTTACATCAGATGGATGTAAAGACTACTTTCCTCAACGGAGAATTAGATGAAGAAATATATATGAAACAACCTGTTGGTTTCATAGTGGCAGGCCAAGAAGAAAAGGTATGTCGACTTTTGAGATCGATATATGGCCTCAAGCAGTCATCAAGACAATGGTATATACGTTTTCATAATACCATAATGCCATATGACTTTACAATGATTGATGAGGATCATTGTGTATATATCAAAAGATCCAAGGATCAATTTGTGATCATATCATTATATGTTTATGATATACTGATTGCCGGAAGCAATATAAAGTTTGTTAATACTGTCAAGAGTTGGTTGTCTTCCAACTTTGAGATGAAAGATATGGGTGAGGCTGCATACATTCTTGGAGTTAAGATTTCGAGAGATCGTTCGAAGAGATCGTTGTCTCTTTCACAAGAAATATATATAAATAAAGTTCTTGAACGATTTCGTATATAAGATTGTAAATCTATAGACACTCTTATTGCAAGAGATGAAGGATTGAGCCATAGACTGTGTCCAGGGACTCCACAAGAGAAGGAACAAATGAAACATGTTCCTTATGCTAGTGCTGTTGGGAGCTTGATGTACGCTATGATGTGTACAAGACCCAACATATGTTTTGCAGTTGGAATGGTGAGTAGATACCAATCCAATCCAGGTCCAGCACATTGGAAGGCCGTTAAGAGAATACTGAGGTATCTAAAGGGAACTGCTGATTACAAGTTGAATTACCAAGGAAAGGATCTGCGACTTGAAGGCTATTCAGATGCTGATTGGGGAGGAGATTTAGATGAAAGAAAATCTACCTCTGAATTTGCTTTCTTACTGAACAATGGCGCCATATCATGGAGTAGTAAGAAGCAAACGTGTATAGCCTTATCCACGATGGAAGCTGAGTTCGTGGCATTATCAACAACAGTACAAGGAGTTTGGCTTAAGAGATTTTTGGATCATTTAGGTGTTATTGAGAAAGCTGCAAATCAATTATTGGTTAACTGTGATAGCCAAGCAGTTATAGTATACACCAAAGATCAAAAGTATCATGGCAAGACCAAACATATAGTTACCAAATATAACTTTGTAAAAGATATGGTTGCACGAAAGGATGTAAACTTACAGTACATATTTATGCATAGAATGGTAGCATATCCTATGACAAAGCCAATACCTAGAGATGTGTTTTGTGGTCATGTAAAATCTCTAGGATTGCGTAGAGTCTGATGTACTGAATTGTAATTTCCCTGAGTTGTTCACATTTATGAAATTTTGTTTTTCGTTGATTAATGCTTATGAATCTTTGTATGATCTTTATGCATCTTAATGTTCAGTGCATTATTTTTAAGTTGAGAAAGTATGTCGGACAGATATAAGATTAGCCCACTCACACGGGTAATCGCCTCTATTCACTCTGGTAAATAGAGATGAGACTGTTTTGAAGCTTATTATCTAGGTGATAATCGAGAGCTCAAGCTTAAAATACGTATGTCACCTTAACTAAGTGGTAAGATGATGACATAATACTTACGATATCCGAAAGTAAAATACCCTACATATTTTACTTTATCTGTCTAAGATGCCAGATGTGAGTTTTGATGAATTTTGTAAATGAGTAGATACGTGAATTCAAGTTAGACATTGGGTATGTCTGAACTATCATCTGTACGGTATTGAAAGGTGTAGACATACACTCCATGGGAAATGAGTTAATATTGTAATACATATTTCATACTATGTATGCATGAGACGACCAATAAGAGTAGCAAAAAGTTTGATCTCAACTTTTATGATGTGTGAGATTCTTGAGGAAAAGAGTTCCTCAATTTTTAGTCCCTTCATGACTCTTACTTATTCTCAACATTTCTATTTAGTGTTTGCTATCTTAGGGTATTGCCAATGGTCATGAGTTGATTCGATCTAATGGGGCATTTCTAGAAAAGTAAGCTGAACTGAAATTGAGAGTTTGAAGGAAAGAGGAAGATAGAATTTGGAGAATCACATTGTAGTTTTGTATTCACTGGTCGACCAATTATGACTGTCTTTGGGATAATCATAGTTGTGAATACAATATATATATATCATTGTTTAAAAGAGATCAAGAGAGATATAAATGTGATCGATCGATCTAAGGTACTGCATACTGAATCTACTTAGAGTGTGATGCCCATTATGAGCTGCTATATATTCCTAACAGATGTATAGCAACGAGCTCTCAAAGTATGCTGGTCGCACAGATTATTCACCGGTATGAATGTTGAAGAGAGGTAAAGAGAATCTTGTTCGGCCCACCATGTGCGAGTGGGAGATGAAGGTTTTATTAGCGATGGGCTTAAGGCCCGTCCGCCCAAGTTGGGCCCAAAAAGCCCGGCCCACGGGAATAGGGCCAGTGGATGGAGGGACGTATAAAAGAGAGGGAGAGAGAGAGAGAGAGAGAGAAGACACCTTTTGGACAATCAGAACGTACGTACGTCTTCCCCTCTCCCGCGCACTCTCTCTCAAAAAGAAAAAGAAGAAACAGTAAGGTAAAAGGCACGTTTCTTCTTCCCTTCAAGGCGTCATTGGATCGAACATGGCCAAATTTTCTTCCTCCTATCGGCGTCGGTGTCTAATCTGTGGCTAACAAGGTACGCTCGAATCCGTGGTGTGCTTTAGGATCGGTGATACGTGAATTTCCCGTGCTTGTCTTCCGCATTGCTTTTAGGGGTTCGATTTAGTGTCGAATCCGGTTTTCGGGGATCCGTTATTCCCTACGTATGTATCTTCCAAACCAATCATGGTTCGTCTCTATGGGGCAGAAGTCCACCACAAGTGCTATAACTTTGGCAAGACGACAAGTCTAAGCCGCCATAACTTCAAAACGGTACACTTAAGTGCCACTTTTTTTTCGAGTGGGACACTTAAGTGCCACCTCCCGGCGACCCATGCCGGAAATCCTAAGTGGCGATATTTTATTATTATTTTTTGCTTACGTGGCTCCTCGCAGCTCCAAATCGGCAAAAAAAAAAATTAAAAAAATTTTAAAAAAAAATTAAAAAGTTTTAATTTTAAGAAATTTTAAAACTTTTTTTAAAAAAGAAAATTTTAAAAATTTTAATTTTAAAATATTTAAAAAAAATTTAAAAAATATTTAAAAAAAATTTAAAAAATAAGAAATTTTTAAAAATTTTAATTTTAAAAAATTAAGAAAATTTTAAAAATTTTAATTTTAAAAAATTAAAAAAAAAAAATTTTAAAAATTTTAATTTTAAAAAATTAAGAAAATTTTAAAAAAATAAGAAAATTTTAAAAATTTTAATTTTAAAAAATTTTAAAAATTAAAAAAATAAGAAAATTTTAAAAATTTTAATTTTAAAAAATTAAAAAAAAAAAAAAAAATTAAAAAATAAGAAAATTTTAAAAATTTTAATTTTAAAAAATTTTAAAAATTTTAAAAAAAGAAAATTTTAAAAATTTTAATTTTAAAAAATTTAAAAAAAAAATTAAAAAATAAGAAAATTATAAAAATTTTAATTTTAAAAAATTTCAAAAATTTCAAAAAAAGGAAAATTTTAAAAATTAAAAAAATTTTAAAAATAAGAAAATTTTAAAAAATTTAATTTTAAAAAATTTAAAAATTTTTAATTTTAAAAAAATTTAAAAAATTTAAAAATTTTTAATTTTAAAAAATTTAAAAAATTTAAAAAATTTTAATTTTAAAAAAAATTTAGAAATTTAAAAATTTTTAATTTTAAAAAATTTTAGAAATTTAAAAAAATAATAAGAAAATTTAAAAAATTTTAAAATTAAAAAAAAAAAGGGGGGGGGAGGCAGCGGCGGAGGTGGTGGCGGTGAGGGAGCCCGGCGGCGGGGTAAAGGGAGCCGCCCCGTTCGGCCTCCCACCCCCCTTTTTATAATTTTTTTTTATAATTTTAATTTTTTTATAATTTTTCTTAATTTTTAAAAAATTTTAAAATTTTCTTAATTTTTAAAAAAAATTTAAAATTTTCTTAATTTTTAAAATTTTTAAATTTTTCTTAAGTTTTTAAATTTTTTTTAAATTTTCTTATTTTTTAAAAATTTTAAAAATTTTAAAATTTTAAAATTTTAAAAATTTTCTTAATTTTTAAAATTTTTCTTAATTTTTTTAAATTTTTTAAATTTTTCTTATTTTTTTTAAATTTTTTGAATATTTTAAATCTAATTTAATTAATTTATATACTATTATTTACACGTAGACGCGAAACGGCGTCGTTTTTGCATTTTCTCCGCCACGTCAGCATGCAAAACGACGCCGTTTTGGACCGAGCTCGCCGGAAAGTCGCCACGTCAGCCATTTGGCCGAATTTTCGCCGGAGTGGCACTTAAGTGTCCCATTTTACTCCGATAATGGCACTTAAGTGTACCATTTTAAAGTTATGGCACTTAAGTGTCCCGGTGTGCCAAGTTATGGCACTCTAGGTGTCCTCCACTCTCTCTATGGAGAACGTAGCTGATACTTACAGCAGCTAATGGGGACTCACTTCTAGAATGCTCGATTTGGTTGTCCAAGACTGTGCTAAGGATGTACGGCACGAGAGGGGGACTTATGAGGTCATTTATTTCAAGCAGCTGGTCAAGAGCTTATTTTTCACAAATCGCATTCATAAAAAATAAGACGGACCCCATTTTTAGTAGATCTTCATCTTTCGACAAGAAGTATAGCTATTATAAATAATTTCATATATTTTATGGTGCTTCACCTTCGTCAAGAGTGAAGTGAGTCTATTTGTAAGGAAAAATAGGTAAAGGGTTTCAAGTAGTTCGCCGGTTCAGGTTGTTAGTGTTTTTTCTTTAGGATAATAATAGATCAAAACCAAACCCCCTACAATCCCTATTTCCCTCAAAGCAATAGAAATTGCTATTTTGTTATTCTCTTCTATTAAAAGCATCATAGGTAATTCCTTTTCTTGCTTGAAAAGACCAATAATTGTCTAGACTATTATGGACTTTTGCGAGTGGAACCAAATTTGAAGGCTGGCGGTGCGTGTCTAATTAGATAGAATTAAATATTAATGATATCTGTATTCAATATCTTGTTTTATTAATTAAGTACAAGTTTATATACTTTTAACATATTCATATTCTCTATAATTTATTACTTCTATTATAAATCATACTTTAAATTCGAAGTGTAATTTGTTAAAAAAAAATAGTTGTTTCATCATAAACTGATTGAGTATAGATAATTATTCATATAAACCATACATACTGGGAGAGATTGGAGTGAATGACCCAAATTAGGATAAATTACTAGTACTATCTACTTAGGCTGCGTTTGGTAACGTTTCTATTCAAAAATTGTTCCTAGAAACAGAAATAGAAAAAACTATTTCTGTTCCGGGGAACAATTTTTTAATAGAAGAATACGTTTCGTAAATTTGTATAATTTATGTTCAAGTAGAAAAAAGAACAGAAACACATTTGGTAAATTGGTATAATTTTTTTGTTTCTTTTAATTTTTTAATATTTTTATTTTATTTTTCCTTATTTCTTATTTCTTATTTCTTATTTCTTATTTCTTTTTCCTTTTATTCTTTTAGCCGCGCCGGCCTTAGCCATGGCCGGTGAGCGGTCGACAAGGGCCGGCGGCCTTGCTCTAAAACGTTGCCAGGTGGAACCCACTCTAGGAGGTGCTCTGTCGGTGAAACGCCGAGATCACGTCCGTCCTCCTCGAGCACCACCACTGCTCCGCCTGGTGCAAGTGGTGCCATTGCCTCCCCTGGGTGATCGCCGTGCTCTACCGCATGCACGACTTCTACATGGAGATCTTGTTCCATTTCGAGAACTCTGTCATCCCGTTCGTCGGGAAGATCGCCCCCTCCGACACGTACCGGATCTGGAAGTGCAATGGCAATCTCCGAGCTGACATCTCCCTCGTCGGCTTTGACGACCTAAAGATCCAGTGCGCCGATCAGAGCTTCGTCGTGGCCGCGTGAGGCTCGGCTTCACTTGGGTTGGGCAAGGCCAACCTCACGCAGATCTAGTGAGGTCGACCTCGCCGAGCCACCACTAGGCAACGCCGTCCTGGAGGTGGCCCGGCCTCGCCCAGCCTAGGCGAGGCCAAGCCTTGCGCAGCCACGGCGAGGCTCAAGCCAACGAGCCTCGCTATGGCTCAGCCTCTCCGGGGGTCGGCGACGCTCCAGCGAGGTTGTCGGCCCTCATCTAGCCGGTCACTGGTGTCAGCTGTCACACCTTGATCTTCAGGCACGCACCTATCCCTCACCTTAGTCGATTAAATAGTGACATCCCAAGACGCATCGCGGACCCTTTCATTTTAATACGCATGTGAAAGCATATAAAATCCCCAGACAATAAAGCAATGGGATAAGAAAGTATAATTTCAAATTTCAACTTTGAAAACAACCACACATATATACATTGCAAATCATAGTGCAAATATATACAAGTCGATTTGTTAAGTCAGGTTCTAAACCACAAGTTCCTAAAATGAAGTCTGCATAAAGGAATCAACTTCCATCAAAAGAGGCTTGTCCTATGACTAGCTAGTTAGACAAGACTATCATTTCTTCAGGCTTCACTTTCTACTTTTTGGGCCTCTAGTCCTTCACCAACACCATCTAAGGACCTAAAAATGGTTATACAATAACCAATGAGACAACGTCTCAATGAGTTCCACCCCCTAAGACCCGATTAGGAAGCCCATACAGTTTAGAGGCTGCCTAATTACAACACGAGTCAGAGGACTTACCTTGGCCTTAGTTCCTTCCTACAAATCAGTAGATATATCAAATATACTCAATAACATCACATCACATCAATCAGATCGAACTATCGATCAATCGACTTAGTCGATTACATGTCACCACAACCCTTCCCCGATCGATACATTCAATATCATCTACTCTCCAATATGGTATATCTATTCATCGAGCCCATGTGCATTCTCCAGGTTAACATACTTAGTCACCAAGCCCATGTGTCTTCTCCATGATGGTATATCTAGTCATTGAGCCCACGTGCATTCTCCAGGTTAACATACTTAGTCACCGAGTCCACGTGCCTTCTCCAAGATGGTATATCTAGTCATCGAGCCCACATGCATTCTCCAAGTTAACATACTTAGTCACCGAGCCCATGTGCCTTCTCCAAGATGACTTACCTAATCACTGAGCCCATGTGCATTCTCTAAGTTGACATACTTAGTCATCAAGCCCACATGTTTTCTCCAAGGTGATATATTGAATTACCGAGCCAACAAATTATAACGCCTTTCTTCGAGATGACATCCTTAATCATTGAGCCAACGTAGTATGTCATTCTTTATTACATTCTATCATACCCGATAAAATAACTGTGTATGGGTACACGGTTGGTTTTAGTCAAAATATAATAATTTCACTTTTCATAAGTCTCACCATTTTCAATAGCCCATAACATACTTTTGGCGTTGTAAACCGACGTTCGGTTAATTTCCAATCAATTACCAAAATAGAATATTGATGTACAAACTGTGTATGGTTCTGGTTGTTGGTTACCAAATATGCATGGCAACTGTAATGGATGCGTCAGTTGAGGAGTCGAATATGGAGATTATAATCGTGGTACAGGAGTTTTCAAAGGCATTTTCTAGGGAATTGTCAGGTTTGTTGTTAGAAAGAGAAATTGAGTTCATGATTGAATTAACACCCGAAACAGAGCCAATCCTTAAAGCTCATTACCGAATGGTGTTACCTGAGTTAAAAGAACTGAAGGTGCAGATGCAAGAATTGTTGAATAGGGGATTCACACGTTCCAGTGCATCATCTTGGAGAGCATCTTTTCTATTTGTGAAGAAGAAAGTCGGTTTATTGCGTTTGTACATCGATATTCTTCAGGATCGACTGGAGGTCAGGGTATCATTAGTTGATGATCGGGAAGAAAGATATACCGAAGTTGGCATCTCACACTTGATATGGCAGTTATGAGTTCATTGTAATACCGTGTGGTTTGATGGACATCTTAGCTATTTGTTTGGGTCTAATGAGCATAATGTTTAAGAGTACTTGAATCAGTTGTGATCGTGCTCAGTGAAGATATCTTGGGGTGTTCAAAGAGTGTTGAGGAGCACAAGAGACATTAGAAGATGATGCTTCAGACCTTAAGGACTCTTGAATCTTACGCTAAGTTTAGCAAGTGAGAGTTTTAGATAACTTGTATTGCGTTCCTAGGTCACGTGATTTTAAGAGAAGGAATCTCCGTAGACCCCGTTCAAGATTGAAGTAGTGATCAGTTGGTCGAGATTGACTGCAGTGACAGAGATCATAAGTTTTTCTGGGTCGTAGCAGAGTGTTACAGACGGTTTGTGGAAGGGTTTTCAATGTCAGCGTTGCAGTTGAATCGACTACTAAGGAAGTAAGAAAAGTTCTTGTAGATAGATAAGTGCAAGCGTAGTTTTCAAGGGCCTAAGAAGAGGCTGACTACCGCACTTGTACTTACTATTCCATCTGGTCCAGGAGGGTTGAGATCTACAGTGATGCGTCATTTAAAGAATTGGGTTATGTGTTGATACAACATGATAGAGTTGTTGCATATGTGTCCCGTTAGTTGAGACCTCGAGAGTTGATTATAAGACAGCGTCGCTGGATGAGACTCATTAAGGATTATGACTATGATATTTTGTATCACTCTGGAAAAGGTGAGCAAAGTCGCAGATGCACTGAGTCGAGAGTCCTTAGTTGCATAGTTGGTACTCAGAGATTGGATCTTATTTGAGAAAGTTCGAAATTCGGTTTTCAGATCTAAGGTAAGCCACCTTTGAATCTCATGACTACCCTCAGAATTGAGCCGAGAGTACATATTAGAATCAAATCGCTTCAGTGGATAGATTCAGAAATTCAGAAGATTCTATAAGAGAATGCAGATGAGAGGTTGATTTTCAAATTTCTGAAGACAGAACAGTAAAGTTCTGAGGGCGATTGTGTGTAATTGACGATTAAGATATTAAAGAAGAGATCTTATGGGAAGCTCATCATGGCAACTTTAGCGTTGTCCAGACAGTACGAATAGATCTTGTTTTGAGTATGTGACATCTTGATTTTCAGACTCTGATTTCGATTGGTTAAATTGGGCATTTCATCGACGCGATTTCAGTGTTTTTCTCTGAGTTGGCCACTTATGAGATAACTAGACTAGTTGGGTGAGTTATTAAGGACTTTAAGGCAAATAGACTTGAGAATTCGACCAGGAATCGACTTCTCGACCGTGCTCATCTTTAGAGGTCATTATGGCACAGTTAAAAATCGAATTAAGATTAGAGATAGGTCAGTTCGACTGAGATGAATGACTGATCGTGGGTGACTCCACTAAATTGGAAAACTCTCGTCGACTGATACTAATTTGATTTTACTGTCATTTGATACCCTGTGTCCGTATTTGAATCATCGAGATTTTCACGACCCTCGAGAGTCGCCAATGTGTCGAGTGGGTTCATCGTGGCTCAAAGAGAATCGACCACGGGTCATTTGTCCTAAAAAGCTCCGAAAACTACCTAGTAGCCTAGGTTACACTAAAAGCGTGTCGGAGTGAAATTAACCGCCAATCTAAGTTTGGTTTTAGAAATTGGAGATTCTGTCTTGTCACAAAGTGGGTACACCGAAGTGTGTGTATATCATATAATTCATCTGCATGGAGCACCAGGGATGAATTGTATTTTAAATCTAGATCAGATGTTCCAAGTTGGCAAAGCTTTCATATGGTTCTTTCTTAAGCAGTGCGTAGCAGAGAGTGCAGAATTTCGATTGCTAAGATGAAGTTAGGGAAAGAAAGATCACAGGCCAAAGTCTGTACAGTGGTCAGTGATTGCAGTTGCCAAGATCAGTGTTAGAGTTATATCAAATCTTGACCAGAGGTTCCCAGTTTCAGCATATCAGTCAGATAATTTCTTTTTAGTCAGTGTAGAGCAGAGTGTACAGGATTTCAGTCGGTTGAGATGAGATAAGAGATCAGAAAATCGCAGGTCCAGAGTTGGTTCAGGAATCAGCGATTCAGTTGCAATTACCAGAGACAGTTGAGAGACTGCTCAGAATCGCCAGTTTAGCTTCGCAGATTTTTTGTTGAAGACCTTTGGAATTTTAAGTGGGCAAGTGTTTAGTATTTTTGAAACCGAAAGTTGTTTGAGCAAGATAGCAGTGATTTGGCAGTATTGGTGCAGAAGGAGCAACATGAGAAAGAGAAGATTATATGAGACGACTGTACCCCCACCTTTTTGTTAAAAATTGGTAAAGGTTTAAATTTTGAGGACGAAATTTTTATAAGAGGGGAAGAGTTGTGACATCCCGATTTTCCAATTCTATTTTCAATAAATTGAGACGGGCATTTCGTTGGCACGCATATAGTTCTTTTCCTTGAGTCAGCCACTCATATGAAAACTAGTCTATCGGGTGAAGTTTGTTAAGAGTTTCTAATGCATCGAGACTCGAGAATTTGACCGGGGAAGCGACCTTTCGACCGAGCTAATCTACAAGGGTCATTACGGCACGATTAAAATCGATTAGAGATCGGAGATAGGTCGACTCGGCGAGGCATGTGATCGGGTGTGGGTGATTCCACCCGGATCGCACAATTCTTGTCGATCGGCACTTTGGACCGACTTTTTATCAATTGGGTACCCTGTGTTCGTATTTGAAATCTTGAGATTACCTCGACAACCGAAAGTCGCCAATGTTTCAAAGATGTATATTGTGGCTTGAGATGATCAACCACAGGTCAAATGCATGAAAATTTCTAAAGGCTACCCGGTAGGTTGGGCCGCACTAGTATCGTGCCAAAGTGAAATTAACCGTGGAATTGAGATCGAATTCAGAAATTGGAAGTCTGGGTGTGTCACAAATCATTTTAGGATCATTGACTTATCTTTAGAAGATTTTTCATGCAATCAGAGTTCTTTGGCAAATTAATCAGAAAATGGTTAATTTGGTTTGAGGAATTAGTAGGCCCGCCTTTGATTGTGCTTTTGGGATTTAAGTTGGTTTTATGGACAACTGAAGATGTTAATTGAAGTGTGGTGACATTGGATTAATTTATGGACTTTGATTTGGAATCAATTGGAAGAGAATTGATGGAAATTGAAGTAATTGGATGTGCAAGAACTTGGACCCCGGCGGAAAATGAAATTGAACCTATTGGACTAAGTTGTGGAAGGTTTGGAGTTAGTGGATGATGATGTCACCAGTGATGTCATGGATGAGGCAAGATGGGCTAGGGTGGTGACAAGTGGAGGGTGGAGATGGAGCCTTGGAAAGGTGGGATGTCACTTCCCCCTTGTCCCCATCATCTTCAACCTTGGGAAGGAGAGAGAGGGAGGGGGAGGGGAGAAACCGACTGGAACCAGCAGCCGCCCGACCGCCCCCTTCGTCCGCCGCTCGACCGCTCGTCCGTCGCCGCTGCCCTGCGCCGCCCGCGCATCTCCGCCCGCTCACCATCGCAGCCCCGCGAGCTGCTTCGCCCAGCCGCCTCCGCCGCCTCCAGCTTCGTTCGCACGCCAGTAAGCCGAAGAAGGATTGAAACCAGCAGCTCCGCCTATCGCCGTTCGCCGCCAGCCGGAGCTCCTCGCCGTCGCAGCTCGCCGCCGTTCGACCGCTCGCGCCGCTGCCTCGCCCGCGCCTGGCCATCCGCGTCTGTCTCGGTTCGTGGGTTCCGGGAGCTGCCGGAGCTCGTCTCCGACCGCCGTGCACCGCCGTTCGTCGCCGCCAGCCATCGCCGTAGCTCCTCCGCCGTCCCTCCGCCCATCCAGCGCCGGATCCGCCCATTCTCGGCCTCAAACCGTCATAGACAGCATCCAAGAAAAATGGGTATTGCAACGGAGTTTTGGCCCGTTTTGGCCGCCTTCCCGAGCCCGGATGCTCAGCCCGCTTTGAGGAAAGTCGATCCTCGCGTCGTCCCCGTCGTTTTGGTCCGCTCGGCTCGCTAATCCGGTGAGTTTAACTCACTAAATCTTGATTAGAGGGTTAATGATGCCCTAAGTGTGCTTAGTCTAAGTTAAGTAAGATTAGGTTGGTAGATTAGTTTATTTAAATATGGATTAGATTAAGTTGTTTAATTAAAGTTAAACATGTTTAGTTTAAGGGTTAAGTAGGTTTATTTTTAAAATAAACCTTGATGTGACTTAAATGAATTTATTTATGATTTAAATAAATGTTTCGAAATTGTTGGATTATTTAATAATAAATCATATTCCGAAATTATTAAAAAAATTATTATAAAAAAACGAAAAAAAAATTATTTTTGACCCGGTTGCTCAAATTTCGTGCCGATCGCTGCCGTGTAATCGGATTTTGAAATTGATGATTGGATATCATAAATTGAGCATGGATCGTGAAAAATATGGATATTATTATTATATTAATTTTCGGAATAAATTTAATTATTTAATAAATTTGATGAATGTATGTGACAAATTGAGTGTTGATTGTGGTAAATAATGATTTTATTCATAAAAACCCATGTGTTGAGTTTTGATGCAAAAAATTGGATTTTAATGATTATATTAAATAGTGGGGTTTGAAAAAGTGAGATATTGGCTTTTCGATTCGAAATTGGCGTGTCCCCACACACATGAGTAATTTCTGGAATATTTTTAATATGAAGAAAAATGGCCAGGATCACTATTTTAAGTGAAGCATTGAGTGAAAGATAAAGTGTCATGGGGCCGAGTATGCTTTGGCTGTGTGATAATTAAGAGGAATCGTCTTGGGCTGTTGAGCCGGACTTGCCCCTATATGGGATGCCCATGCGGTGGATGTGGGTCGCAGTTGATTCTGGGCCCATGCTCCTTCAGGAACCCCGTCGATGTACTGACGAAGCCGCGCTCCAAGGTGGGGAGGCGATGCCTGGCTACATGCCAGTAGATAGCCGAACTGTGAGTAGGCTATGCCCTTGTGCGGCAGTGAACAATAATTGGAATGCATGTTGAGTGAATTTGATGTGTCGGATTATGGGACGGAATTGTGTGGCATGAAATGGGACGTGTCATAACGATTTAGTTTTATAATCAGGACCCCCGTGGTTGTTGGTTATATGAAAGTGAATGTGTTTCGGTTGTTTAAGTCCCTATTGATATGTGTGATTGAGTAGTTTGAATTGTGCTAACCTGCAGGAAGGAACTGAGGCGAGGTAAGTCTTTTGTGTGATGTGGCTAGGCCACCCGGGGTGTATTTTCTTTCTAATAGGGGTTTAGGGGGTTGAACTTGCTGAGACATTGTCTCATCCCGGTTTGGGGAATCAAAATTTCAGGTCCCTGGTGGACGGAGTGGCCAGATAGCTTTGATTGGCCTTGAGGAGTCGCAGAGGTGAAGTCATAAGATTGGAGAACGTGTCCGACTTGTAGATCGTAGGACAGTCCCTTTTTAAAAGCCGGTCTTTTGTAGACTTTTGGCTGTAGGCTTCTATTTGTAATTCTGTTAAATTATGAAAGTGCTATGTTTTGAATGATTGCCTGCTTTTCTATCCCAAGTTAAATGTTGTCAGGGGATTTGTTTCGCTTCCGCATGCGTAATAAAATGAATGGGTCGGCGACGTATCCTGGGACGTTGCATATTTGATCGACCGCAGTGGGATGTGCGCGCGCTCGGGGTTCGGGGCGTGACATTAATAACTTTAATATTTTCTTTCATGTATCATAATTTCAAATTTTGAATCTTTTCTATCTTATAAAGTAAACTTACCAGAAAAGTTCATAATATAACAATCTAAATATTGCTTTATAAGTTGACATTGCAAATTTTTTTTATCGAAATTTTTTTTGCATACACGCAATGCACTTTTTTTCTAGTTATTGCAACAAAGATATTGGCATTTGTAAGGAGAGTTAGTATATAATGATTAGTGTTTTTGCAGATGTTATGCGCATGTGAAAAGCTTGGTGATTGTCTTGCGACAACGATGAAATGGAATGTTACGAAATATTTGCAAAATCCGAGAAGAAATTGTTCCTTCCATTAAGGAAATAGCATTGGCAAAAGAATTGGCTTTATAGGGTGAAATAGATAGATAAAATCCCTATCACCCCCACCCAAATTTTTTCATGTTTTTCATCTTTCATCTCTTTCTCTCTCTTTTTTGAAGGGTTATTGAAGAATCAAGGAATACATCCTAAAGATTAAGAGAATCCGATATATTTCGATTGAGTTATAATGAAAAGGAGAAAAAAATTGAATAATCATTCTACTGCGAAAATAGAATAAAGGACCGTTTGGTAACCATCCAAACAGTACCCGATTTTGATTTTTTATTCCCGGGAGTAATTTTGTAACAGAATCACGTTTGGTAAAATTTTTGTTCCCGGGAACAAATTTGGAGTTGAATCAAGAATAAATAAAAAAATGATTTTTTTTTATTCCCAGGAACAATTATAGAATCAAATCTACTTAATTTTTCCTTTTTCCTTCTCTTTCTTCTTTTATTCTTTTTCCCTCTCTTGTTCTTCAAGTGTCGCTGTCACCGCCATTGCAGTCTATTGCTGCCCCCCATGCCGCCATCCACTACCGCCGGTCGACAATGAGGTCGTTGGTCGCCGGTGAGCTCACCGGTGGCTAGGTGGGCCTCCCCCAGCCATTGGCAAGCTAGGCAAGGCTCGGCCTAGCCATGGCTGGGCGAGGCTTGACTTCGCCCAAATCTGGCGAGGTCGCTTGCCCAGCTACCGACGAGGCTTGGCTGACGAGGCACGACCTCGCCGAGGGCCAGCAATGCTCTGCTGAGGTCGCCGGCCCTCGTCTAGCTAGTCGGCGATCATCTTAAGGCCGGCAATTGGCCACCTTGAAGAAGAAGAAAGAGGAAGAAGAAGTAAAAGGGGAGGAAGAAAGGAAAAAATTAGTAAAATGATTTGAAGTATGAGTGCAAATTTTGCTATATATAAAATACATATCTAATTTTGTATTTTAATTTATTATTTAGTATTTATATTTATAGTTTATACTATAGTTTATTATTTACTATATAATAAAAATTTGATTAGTTAATATGTTTATTACTTAGTATAAATATAATTAATCAATAGAATTTCTATAATTTGATAAAATTTTAGAATCGGAATAGAAATTTTATGTAGTTACTAAACACATTTATCTTCTTTTTCTATTCCAGAATAAAAAAAATTTGTACAGTTACCAAACGCATTATTTTGTTTAGAAATTGTTCCGGGAACAGAATAAAAAAAAAAATCATTTTTGATCAGAATCTGTTTCTGAGAACAGAATCGTTACCAAACACACCCTAAACACCTATTTGTGCATGTACATATTAAAAATTAAAAATTTCGTATAGTTATCAAATGCGTTCTTTTGCTCAGAAATTATTCTCGGAAACAGAATAGAAAATAATAATTTCTGATCAGAATTTATTTCGGGAACGAATCGTTACCAAGCGTGCCATAAACACCAGTTTTTGCATGTACATATTAAAAATGCACTATACGATTAGATAGGAGGAAAATTAATAAAAGATTTGAATACAATTTTTTAAAAATGATTTTTTGTATTGAGATAATTAATCGACTTATTTAAATAATTTAGTAGATTATGAAATAAAGATTTATTCATTTACTTTTATAAATTATATGAACTATTTTAAAAATTTTATTTTAAAAATATTTTTTTTTTTAGGCGAAATAAAAGAGATCTAAAATTAATAAGGTAATTTTTAAATTCGATTCTTTATGGAAATCGAATCCTGATCTCGACTGGGTCGTCGTCGATCTTCCTGCCCTCGTTCAAAGTGGAAGGAGCAGAAGTACGTTCGCATAGTGGAAGGAGCAGAAGTACGTTCCGAGAAGTCGCAGGCGAATGGGCTCCCGACGGTGGTCCAGCGGTTCATGAGAGCATCCCGCTGCCGTGCGCCCCCTCCCTTCCACCTCCACCTCCTGCTCACGCTCGCCCTTGTCGCCCTGTGCGCGCCTGTTGCACACCTCCCCGTCACGGGCACCCCCGGCAGTGGCGGCGACTCCACCCCCACCCCACGCCACGGCGGCCACTGCGATCACGAGATCTCGCGTCGGAGCAACCTCGGAAGCATGCCCAAAGCCCGGGGTTACGCCAACGTCAACGTGATCCGGCCCAAGGAGGATTGGGATTACGAGTCCCTCGCGGTGCAGAGGGGTAATCGTCGCAATTGTATAGGGGTTTCGGTTTCGCTCATTTGAATTGTCGAATGGTGGATAGCTTGAGCTTTCAATTCAGTGTTTGGCGATGGATTACGAGAACCTATCGCTGTGATTTGTACTATTTCCTTCTATTGTATGGGATGCTTTCAGATTTTTCCTCGATGAGTAAGTTCTCTTAATCTTTCTTTTTTTCTGTGATTAACAGCTTTCATTGTTGGATTTCTCAAACTCTTCATGTGCCACGAGATTACAAAAAAAAATTCATTTTAATTGTACATAGTTAAATTTAGAGTCTCTAAACGAGTTTCTTTATAACATGTTTTGTCATATAAAATCTGTTACCACGGATTAAAAACTAGTTATATAACAATTTAATTAAGGAAAAGTCACACATACACAATTAAGAGATTAGTTTTTATATACTTTTTATACAGTATTCAAATAATGAAACTAGCGAAAATTATTAGGGAAAAGAATGAGACTAGTATCGATTTGGTCTTGCAATTCATTAGATCATGATTTTGGTTGATTGGAAACCGGCAGCAGGATTTTACCTAACTCATTCTAGTGTGCATTCGCAAATTAAAATAAAATGAACACCCTGTGGTTTTTATTTAAGACTGAAAAGTCAACCACCCATAATGAAAGACCGCAAAGTCTACTTTCGACAGGCATCCCTTCTCTTCTCATCCTTTCTCACAAGATTGTGAGTGTCGAGTCATCTTCTTGAATTGAAACAGGTGAAGTCCGCTGCAAGAGACTCAATGGGGAGAACATGGAAGAGAAAACAAAGGGCGGAAGATATACAGGAAGGAAAGGAAGTTTCAATGAGGCCAGATGCAGAAGCCACGCAAGAAGAGAGAAGAAGGGAGAGAAGGCCTCCTCTCCTCGCCGTAACTTTTGTTAGAAAGGCGGCGAACTCGGATTCCCCTATCGGCATCGAAGAATTGTGCAATCGGATCTATGGTGGGCTGTTCATGAATCCTAACAAACTGGTAATTCAACTCTCTGAATGATTTTTTTTTTTATCAGGAAAAACAAATATTGTAGAAACTGTGACTTTTATAATTATTTAATTAGACGTAAGAAACGTGTAGCAGATTTGAATCTATGAAATAAATATTCCATTCACTTTTGGTGTAAAACTGTAGAAGTTCTGGGTCGACCAAGATCTCGAAAAGCATTGCTTCTTTGCTTCTTGTTGCTTGCTCAAGAGTTATCCATCACTGGGATCAACAATAAGCGATTCTGGGGTTGGATCGACCAGAAGGAAAAACGGTAACTATACCCGCTCTTCATTGTGAACACAGAATCATTTACATGGTCCAAATCCTGCCGGTACTTGTTTGTTTTTAGTAACATCCACCGTGGATCTCAGTATTTCTTGAAATGCGTGTTTGTATTGTAAAAATGAGCGATAGAAGAAAACAATGACTGATATCAATTCATAGTTTCATCTGAAAAGGTATTCTTCGCCGCTTGGTTTACTTCGAATTTATTGAGTTGTTTAAGTTTTGGATTGATATGGACGTTTTGCCCAAAGACAAGAAAGTGTAATATGGAGGGAAAAGTAAATTATGTATGACACTCACTAAGCGCCATGACTTTTTTTTTCAAATAATTTCATTATTATATAATTTTTCAATCGACCACTTGAGTATTTACTAGAAGTGTCATGTTATATAAGATATTCGGCACTTGGATAAATGTTTCTAAAATTATGAGACTGAAGTGATCGATTGAAAATTATAGCACTCAAGTATCATACGACAGTAATAATATTTGTAATGTCCTTGTCCTGTAATATGAAAGATCAATGGATAATTTTGTCTACCTAAATGTAAATAACAGAATCAACTTTTGTCTTTGAAAGTCTCGGATAGACCTGATTTACATTGATAGAGCTCACAGAAAACATTACCTCTATTAGAACATAGTAATAAACCAAATTGAATCGGAATAATCGAATTCTATTTGCGCTCCATCCATTATGACTAATTTTGTCTTAAGACTTTTTTCTATGAACAAAAGGAAAAGAAAAATTATCTACAGGTCTCATCATTAACGAGCAAATTGTTTCAAATTTGGACTCTCAGTTTTAGCGGCGAAGTAGACATATCCGCGGCAGAGCTGGTGGGAGTATGCTGGCTAAGTATTTGGGGCAAGTTTAAGACGATCGTGCTCTCTCCGAAGACTACATATGAGGTCGCATTCGTTGTGAAAATGAACAAAAATAGTAGAGAGTGGCATGCTCCAGTGAACCTAAGTCTCACCCTACCGGATGGAACCACGCAGGGACGTATCGAGAATTTGGAGAAGAAACAGAAGGGTGGATGTATAGACATCCTCGCTGGTACATTCATGACGAATCCGAAGAATGTTGGTGAGATAAGCTTTTCCTTCTCCGAAACGGGTGGTCATTGGAAGTCCGGACTCCTCATCAAAGGTGTTGTGCTTCGACCGAAAGATTAGAAATCAAATCTGTCAAAAAGTTTGGGTATGCAACATCACTTGGAGAAAAAGATAAAGCGAGAGGTGTTGTCTAGTGAATTGATTGACACTTAATAAGTTTTTGCTGTTGATCAAGATGAAAGTGCTTGGTCGATCCAATTTCTCTGAATGAATTTTCTGGTTTATCGTATCTAGATGTTGCTATGTTTGACTAAAATGTATGAGTTTGTAAAAATACTTGTCTACCATCACACCACGGTGGTGTTCGCACAAAATTGTGCTGCGGGTCATCGGATGAACGAATATCGTTGTACTTGTAGTGATCAGACGATCCATGGTCATGAAAAGAGCCAAACTTGGGTTGAGGGTTCTTCAAAGTCGAACTAACAAGGAGGAAAAATAAAGTACACTGCAAGAACGTAAACTATAAAAATAAATGACGGGAATTGGGAGAGACTTTTTATCCGAGAATTTTTTTTTTTTGGTCGCATCCTTGTACCTATTGAATTTGTGTCAATTCAATCATAAATATATCAATTTAACTAATTTAATTACAAACATTTTGACGATTTGTCAGTTTAATCCTAAACCTTTGGTCACTTTCTTGTGATGTTTGTAAAGGAGCTTCTCGACCTTCTCGTCAATGTGCAGATATCCAAGGAGTCGATGGCAGAAGAGGTGCTTCTCATTGAGCGCAAAGCTCAGTAGGTTGTATTGAGCCATGTGATCCGACCATCGGCGCCGTTTAGTCAGAGGTTTTAACCAATTGATGATATCCAAGACAGCGAGTTTCTTTTCCTTGATCAACCAACAAGCCGTCTTGTCAGAGAAAAGAAGAACAGCCAAAGCATAAATCTCCAGGAATATGGCCACTCCTAGCAGTACAAAGGTCATACAAAGATCAGCTATTGAGTATCGCTGATCCTCGATCAGGATGAAGAGTACCAATATGATGCAGGTCGAAACCAATCCAATTATGCGACGAGCTAAGCCCCAACTGGTATGGATTGCCATGGCCTTCGTGTAGAGCAAATCATACATCATTCCCAATTCAATCTCGATGATCTTGAAGGCCACGAGGAAATTCTTATCCTTGAGCACTGACCGACTTGTGTAGCGATCCTCGAAACTCAGCAGGAGATCTGCAAAAAGGCGTTGGAATATTTTGACCAAGCCTCTGGCTGCAAGTAATTCTCCTTGCCCACGCTTATAAAGCTTCGCTGGATCAAGTGTTTTCTCCAGAGACGAAAGATCAGCACCATCCACGTTGTTTTCCACGATCACATCACGGACCTCAATCACTTCATGCGGTATGACGTCGTAGCCTTCAGCCTCCATCAACTTATGTTGCTCCAATATCTTCGAATAATTAGGAGGTGGGTCGGGTATGGAGTCCCTGAACTGCTCACTGCTGGCAGCCCAGAGCACATAAACCCTTTCGCCATACTTGACGAGCCCGGCAAGAATCATCACGATGGCGAGGATGGATATATTCAGGCCAGTCCACGCCATCAGGAAGATATAAAATGTTACTCCTGCTTGGGTGATTAGTGACAACAGGTGCCTCAACCAGAGCTCATTGTCTTCTAGGGCGTATGCCGTGATGGTGTCGGGGCCTCCTAAATGTAACAAGAGAAATGGCGCCCAGAAGGCATTCAGCTGAGTGTTTGCGTCCACACTTTGGCCGTTTATTTTTGTGAGCTTGTTTGTGATTATGCCCAGTGCATAGATAGCGACCGGATCAGCCAATAGGTAGGCCAGCCAAACGATCCCCTAGAACGAGGCGAAGCGTATGTATTTGCGGCAATTGCCTGTACAAATGAGCAGGATTTGGAGGGCAAGGCTGAGGAAAATGACACCGCGGAGCTGTTGGGGTTTCATGAATCATGTATAAGAAAAATTAACGAAATGAACGCAGCGGAAACAAAGATATATTTTACACATGATTCTCCTAAGGCGTTGTTCGTGCGTTTTAATCAAAAATCTAAACATAAAAGGGAGTTAAACGAAATACCTCTCGAAGTGCACTTTGAAATGAGTCGGTTCGGATGTTCTATAGTTCGAGTCCCATAAGCGTTGGACATCTAGTTCAGACACACCAACAACAAACGTTGAACAAAAGAGAGAACTTTCGGATAATCACCACTTCGATCGTGCTAGCAATCACGTGGAAATAATCCGTCGTATTCTTGATGTATAATAGTCACGGCCCGAACGAGACAATGCTCTTCTTTCTTGCGTCTAAAAGACGCAAGAACACACACACACTCTCGATTTTCAGCAAAGCATCACTGATTCCTCGCTTGTGTTTCTCTCGAACAAAACCAAAACACAATGACACTCTTCTCTGTTTTTCCACAGCCCCATTAACTCTCGTCCCTCAATTGTTTTTATAATAAAATCGACCAGCAACAGTTGCTAATCGATGGACGATTAGCAACCGTTGCTGATCATTCATAGCAGACGATTGTGCATGAGCAACCGCTCATGCATGATCTTGGCATGATAGTCAGCGGTTGCATGCTGACCATCCATGCTTCGTGCATAATGGTCAGCAACCGCTGACCATTACGCGTCGTGCACATGCATGAAGCTTTAATTTTTTTTAATTAGTTAATTAAATGAATAATTAATTAATTAATCAATTCTCTAATAAAATTAAAATAACATAATCCTTATATGTACAATTGAAATCCTCAATATGTAATTATTACATAGCAGCTTTAGGGCATATATCTAACAATCTCCCACTTGCACTAATGCCAACTTGTTTGGTATGTTAACATATATCCACTTTGGGCATGCGTGTGCATCATATGCAAATAGGCTCGTGACTATAATACAAATTAAATTAAATCTCATTTAATTTAATTTCAAATCAACTCAATTTGATTGTAGTAATTGCTCTAATACCATGAATGGACCTAGACTTAGGATCAGGGAGGGAGAGTAAATTTCCTGCAGGTATGCATCCCACTTTAGGCGAACAACTCCCGTTCAAGCCCTTTAGGGACAGCCTTTTAGCAGAAAACCACTCAGCCCTTTAATCCAGAGCCTAGAGACACTCAGAAGATGCCAGGATGGAAACGTTTCTAATCTACCTAAGCTGCATTTCTCGAAGGATCCTACCAGGTTGGAGAAGAAGAGGGATTTAGAAAGCCATAGAGGTTTTTCACAAAGCACACTCTTTACTTCAGGGGACTCTGCCCAAAACGAAACACAAACGATGCCTTATATAGGCAAACAAAGGTTACAAGGGAACAAACAGGGACCAACTCACGGGTCTAGATACAAACAGAGGCATCGGAAACTTCAGGAAGGGAATTATTTGCACACTATGAACAGTAACTGTACTGTGAACAGTACATTCCCTAGCCTAGTGCTATTGTAAAAGTGAACAGTACTTTTGCTACAGTGAAAATGTACGAACTCAACGATCTCGTCCGTCATAGGCATTGTAGCTACATACTGAGTCTTCATCCGAGCTGTCTTCTAGGAGATGTGTTTCATATTTCTGTTGGAGAGCTTCAAGATCTTGAGGTGGAAGAATCTGGTTCAGCCTTTGAGATGAGGATGCTTCATGAGCCCAATGGGATGCCTCTTCTTCTGCCCAGTTTGTATTTTCACTTGTAATGTTGGCAGGAATGTTTGGCATGTTTGGCTGAGGCCAATTGGATGGCTGTGCATAAAAGGACATGTCCATGTTTTGGAATGAAGACGAAGATCCCTGTTCGTAGGGATTTTGGGACAGAGGGCCTCCAAAGCGTGCATAGGGGTCTTGAATGGACTGGACAATGTCATCTTCGCTTGTCATTTCATGTTCCTAGGACGATGCAGCTTGCCTGTATTGCCCTAGTCCTTCCTTAGCCTCTGGTGCTAGGTCATAATGATCCCACGTAGTGGGTACATTATTCCAGACATCTTCGGGAATGGTCTTGTTTTCCCGGCATAGGATTGTCTGGAGTTCTCAGTATTCATGTTCACAAAATCTAACAGATCTTGGATAAGATTTGTGAATCCGGGCTTCTCGGCTGTTCAAGTGAGGTTTATTGGCTGTGGTTCCTATTTCGAGTGGTGCATCGAGAATACTACCATTATTTCTACAAAAATTCCATGGACATCTGAAGAACAGGATGGTGTGGACTTCAGGATTTGGTGTCATAGTTCTCAGTTCTTTTTCTAGGTCTTGTTTCCAACATGTAGGATGATAGAACCAATTAAGAAAGTCTAAGAGATTCTTATTACTTTCTTTTTCGATGTTTCTCCCGAGCATGAATATCCTGGTGAGATTGGCAATGAATCTTCTGGTGGGAATTTCAATGGCTATGAAGTACTTATTGGTTAAGTACCATAACAGCGTTTTGAGCTGATCAGGGAAATCATCTTCCTTCCAGATAAGAGGATGAATAAAAGGATAATTCAAATTTAACCCGAAAGAATAAAGAATCGAACCTCCATTGAATCTGAAAAGGTCTGTGTGGCATTGCCACATGAGGTTCTCCATGTTCTCATTAAGACTGTCGTTCTGGATTTGCTGAATAATCTCCTGGGGATATTTCTGGCTTGGCAAATATTTGATCTTTTCAATCTTGTATTTGACTCCATGATTAAGCATATGGAAAGCAGGTCTCTTGATGTACATGTTGATTTTAGTTGGTGCTTTGGGTCTTGACAAGAAGTCAGCAAGCACATTCTTTTTTTCCAGGAATATGTTTGGTTTCAAAAGAGTATTTTGAGAACCATTCAGCCCATCGAAGCAGTTGAGAGTTTGGAATCTGTTTCTGTTTAAACTTGGTCATCTGTGGGAAAGATACAATGTCTAATTCTACCAAAAAGTGATGGCCGATGAGATGAAACTCAAATTTTTTGATTCCACTTTTTACTGCTAGGATTTCCTTGAAAGTGGAATGGTAATGTATTTCGGCTTGAGAGAACTTTCCACTTTTGTGAGCACAAAGGTGTTTCTTACCATCAATTTCTTCGAACAGGACGGCTGCCCAGTATTCATCACTGGCGTCAGTTTGGAGAATTCTTTTGCCTGTTGATGGTATTTGTAATGGTGGGAGATTCTACATAATCTCCTTAAGCTCAGCTACTGCTTTAGCCTGGATCTTTCCCCAAGGTGGGGAATTCTTTTTCAGCATGGATTGCAAAGGAATCAAAAGCTTTGCAATGTTTGGGACAAAAACCCTGAGATAATTGATTATCCCAAGAAATTGATGAACTTGTTTTGTCGTGAAGTTATCTTCAGGAAACTTCAGTAGTTCTTGAGCAATATGTGGCCCTGGATAGTATGTACCTTTGTTGAGGTGCATACCAAGAAATTCAATTTCTGTTTGGGCAATATTTATTTTCCTTTGAGAAAGCATAATGCCATGCTTTTTCACGATTTCTGCAAATTTCTCAAGGAGTTGACAGTGGCTCTGTTAATCAAGACTGTAAAGCAGAATATCGTCGATATACACTGCTGCACTTGACAAAATTGGTTGGAAAATGCGACACATGGCCTTTTGGAAAATGGATGGTGCTACCTTTAAACCAAAAGGAAGAACTTTCCACTGGAAGTGCTGGTTCGGGATACAGAATCATGTTTTGGTTCTGTCTTCAGGATGAATGCCCAATTGCCAAAATCCGGCTTTGAGGTCGAATTTGGAATAGATATGGGCCTTAGTTAAACCACTAAAGAGAGAATCTCTGGATGGTAAAGGGAACTTATCATCTTGGAGAAAAAGATTGAGAGGTTGGTAGTTGATTACCAGTCTCATTTTTCCCCTGTTCTGCTCGGTGCGCTTATTGACATAAAAAGCTTCACAAGCCCATTGAGAATCAGAAACTTCAATAAGGCCTTGTTGCAATAGTTCTGAGCATTCCCTTTGAGCTAAAGCCAAGTGTTCTGGCTTCATTCCCACATGACTCGCCTTTGTTGGGTTGATGTCTTCATTTTTTTTGAATGGGAGGCGAACAAAGAATTCTGGATTTTCCCATAAAGGATGAGAACATTTTTTAGCGAATTTTGAGTGGGATTCTGAACAAGATTCTAGCAGCTTTTGCATGATTAGATCTAATAAACTCATCTGGATGGAAAAGAGTCTCTGAATATCAACGAACTCAGAGAAATGATCTTTATATCTAAGACCCTTTCCGAGAATGATACGAAGTTGAGAGATTTGAGTCATGATGTCCCATCCAATTAACAGATCTTTATTGGGGAGATTTGATCCAAAGATTTTGGCCTTTATGGAACACTAGGGGAAAAACTAAACAGTAACTGGAGTGGTTCTGACATTTGTGGAAAAAATATCTCCAGAAGCGGAGTTGAAGTAACGGATATGAGGAGTCCAATATTCTTCAGGCAGAACCTTAGTATCTAGAATGGAGCAACTTGCTCCGGTATCAATGAGAGCAATGACATTGATAGGTTTGGCAAATTTTGAGGTGAAGATTTTTACAGGGAAATGAGAACAGTGAGTTTGACTTGAAAATATGTCAGGATTTGGTTCTGAAGATGTGGGGGATATGTGAAAAATGTCTTCAGATTCTGATTCATCAGACTCAGTTTCACTGGAGGTTTGATAGAAGGGAATAACACAAAGAGTTTGTTCTGTTGGTTCTTCGTCAGCATAAAATAAGGATTCAATATCATCATTTTCAAGAGAAATACCTGTTTCATTTTCAATCAGATGATTCTGACCTTTTTTCGCCTGAGGACAATTTTTGGCAAAATGTCCTTTCTTGTTGCAAATGTAGCAACGGCTTGATTTCTTATGGCATGTGTGATCCTTTCTCTTGCGTAGGTATCGCCATTTCTTCTTTTTCCGGAAATGCTTGGAGTTATGTTTGGATTTTTTAATCGAGTACTTCTTGTAGTGCTTTTTCTTCCGGGAATACTGGCCATAAGTACCATCACAATCCTGTTTGGAGCATTTGATCTTTAATTTCTGGTGGGAACAGGCTGATTCAAGACGTTTGTCATATGTGATGTATGTTCAGACCATTCGGCGCTTTAAGCATAATTCTTCAAGGCATAGATGGACTTCTTGTTGTATTTCTTCTAAGGGAACGTCTTGTATCCTTCTTTGCTTTCCAAAGAAAGATCTTTCAACCATCTGTGATAGCTCTTTAGGGATAGAAGTGAGGAAGACATGCTTTAGATTTGGGTCTGCGCCAATTTGGTAAAAGAGCTGAAGCATTAGTCGATAATGCATATCAAGATGCTTTCTCTGAAGGGAGCCGCATCTTCTTTCGAAGAATTCTCTTCTTTTTAGCTCTTTGAGATCTCCAGGTGTTCCCACAAAAACATGATATAGGTAAGTAAGGGCATGGCTGAAATTGGGTGACAACAGAAAAATAAGCTGGTCCTGTTCTGTGAGTGATTGTCACCAGAATTTAAGGCTCCCTGTGAACCTTGTAACAAAGTTATAGAGGACATCATTCATATCATGGTTGGTAATGGACTGTGTACTCAACCAAGTATGAAACTCTTCAAGTCTTTCTGGCCATTTTGGATAAGGAATATCGTCAATGGAGAAGAATTGTTTTGATGCCATGGATACATACCTGGTAGAATTGTTTCTAGTGGGATTACTTGTCTGTCCAAATTCTGGATCAGAATAGTTCGATTCCATTTCGTGGTCTAGAGGAGTGTCAATAATATTTCTCTCTTGTTCCATGTCATCCTAATTGTTTATGATGTGTGACATCCCTAAGTTCATCACTAAGCTGGTAGTAAGACTTGTACTAACACATTAGTACTTCCAAAAGAATTAATTGTCCCGATTAATTTTTTAGGTCCTACAAGCCACGATTGACATCTAGCAATATGTCATGGCTACCCAGATAGTGTGAATACTTTAAGAACATAATGAACTTGTCAGCTTTGGCTACAGTGTAATTCAATCCCTCTGTCTTACTATGTCCCGATCAAACAAAGACCATGGAATATTTGTCAAGTCATTAATTCGATCATATGCACAAATATAATTGACATGCATTTTATTCGAGACATAAACAATTTATTCTCGATTAAAACCCCGGCCGAGGATTTCAATGCAGTGTCACAATTAGATCGCATAGGACATCATCATCATACCTTGCATATAACAAGGAGACAGATTCCATATTGCGCACACGTGTAACTTCATATATGAACAAACTATGACCATCGGGTATAAAAACGGATCAACGACCCGGTATTATGTGCACCTGTGAACCATATTTGTTCAATACACAAGTTAACACCGTGCCTCAGGTCTAAGGATTATTTACACAAGACCAAAGCATGAACAATTAGACATTGACCACGCTAAAAGCTTCCATGTCGCTAATCGTTCCATATGTGTCACGTTCAATGAATTTGTCTAATACAAACACATGTGTTCTAACTCAGGCATCATAATACCCATTGACATGCGACTCATCATTCCCTTAAGTATCCAATACTTAATGGCGAAGTTAAGAACACACCGGCCTCAACAAGATTATTAATATCCACTCAATCATCCATCGACCGGGAATGATTTAAAGATTCAGTTTAACTATGAACCAGTCACATATATTCTTGACGTCTCAAAAATAGGTCTAGTTGCAACTGATCTTATGGAATCATTCATCAATATAAAATAATTAGACAAATGAATGAATACGTCATTGCCATTAATTAAATAATAATAATAATGAAAGTACAACTAAAATCCCTAATATGTAACAATTACATAGTAACTTTAGGGCATATATCCAACAATTTCCCAGTTGCACTAAAGCCAACTTGTCTGGTACCTCAAACCCATTTTGTCAATATATCTTTCAAAAGAAGACCGAGGTAAGGCCTTAGTGAAGGGATCGATTGCTCAATTGAAGGAACGACTCCAAGTTCAGAAATAAATTTCTTTATCCAAGCGGCTTCCTTTGCTGCTTCAGAAGTAGCTACATACTCTGCCTCAGTGGTGGAATCAACAGTTATACTTTGTTTGGAACTTTTCCAACTAACTGCACCACCATTGAATGTAAAGACAAACCCGGACGTAGACTTATAATCATTAGGATCCGATTGAAAATCGGAATCAGTATAAGCTACAACTTTAAATTCTCCTTCTCCATATATCAAGAATAAATCTTTAGTCCTTCGCAAGTACTTAAGAATATTCTTGACTGCTATCAAGTGCTCTTCTCTTGGATCAGACTGATATCTGCTAGTAATACTTACAGCATGCGTAATATCAGGTCTAGTATATAGCATAGCATACATTATGCTTCCAATAGCAGATGCATATGGTATCTTTGCCATCCGCTCTCTTTCTTCAGGAGTGTTGGGACACATCTCCTTAGAAAGACGGATCCCTTGCCTAAAATGCAATAATCCTCTCTTGGAACATTGCATGTTAAACCGTGTTAACACTTTGTCTATGTACGTAGACTGTGAGAGGCCAATCAATCGTCTTGATCTATCTCTATAGATCTTGATACCTAAAATGTAGGTTGCCTCTCCTAAATCTTTCATGGAGAATTTATGTGACAAGAATAGTTTTATCGATGATATCATTGGTACATCATTCCCAATCAAAAGTATATCGTCGACATATAAAACCAGAAATGCAATTGCACTCCCATTGATCTTCTTATATACACAAGGTTCATCCCGATTTTTGATGAAGCCAAACGATTTGACTACCTCATCAAAATGGATGTTCCAACTTCTGGAGGCCTGTTTGAGTCCATAAATGGATCTCTTAAGCTTACATACCTTTTGTTTTTCACTATTGGATTCAAAACCGTGTGGCTGTTCCATATAGATGTCCTCATCGAGAAAACCATTTAGAAAAGCCGTTTTGACATCCATCTGGAATATCTCATAATCAAGGTGTGCATCTATAACCAACATAATCCGAATGGATTTTAGCATGGCCACAGGTGAGAAAGTTTCGTCATAATCAATTCCTTCTTTTTGACGATATCCTTTCGCCACCAGCCGTGCTTTATAAGTTCCAATTTGACCTTCAGCATTCATCTTCCTCTTGAAGATCCATTTACAGCCAATTGGTATAATACCATCAGGCAAGTTAGTCAAGGTCCAAACCTCATTGGAATACATTGAATCCATTTCGGATTTCATGGCTTCTAGCCATTTACTAGAATCGATGTCCAACATCGCCTCCTCATAGGTTTTAGGATCACCGGGTTGATCACTATCATTCACAATGAATAATGGTTCAATATGATCAACCGAGTGTCTATAACGAGCAGGTGGGCGAGACGTTCTTGCACTTCTCCTAAAAGGTTGTGTATTAGAAGCTCCCACTAAATCAGAGATTAGTATCTGAACTCGGTTGTTTGATACTTCATTATTTTCTTCTTGTAAGACTATTTTCCGCCCAGCACCACTTTTTTGGATGAACTGATTCTCCAGAAAAGAAGCGTGTTTGCATACCAAAATTCTTTGGTCTAAATGAAAATAGAAATAATATCCAAAAGTTTCATTTGGATATCCAATGAAGCAACCCTGTTCAGATCTTGCCTCCAATTTTTCCATTTTCATCTTTTTCACAAAAGCTGGAAAACCCCAAATCTTAATATGATTAAGACTAGGTTTCCTACTATGCCATATCTCATAGGGCGTAGTTGGAACAGATTTGGATGGCACTCTATTCAGTATATATACAGCCATCTCAAGGGCATATCCCCAAATGGATATTGGCAAATCGGTGTAACTCATCATAGATCGTACCATATCTAATAAAGTACGATTTCTTCGTTCAGATACACCATTATATTCTGGAGTTCCAAGAGATGTCCATTGTGATAAAATGCCATTCTCTTTAAGAAAGTCCAAGAATTCAGTACTAAGGTATTCACCTCCTCAATCTGATCGAAGAGCCTTAATATATTTTCCTATTTGTTTCTCAACTTCAGCCTTGAATTTCTTGAACTTTTCAAAGGATTCAGATTTATACTTCATGAGGTATAAATAACCATACCGTGACTAATCATCAGTGAAGGTAATGAAGTAATTATAACCACCTCTAGCAGTTTCATTAATTGGTCAACATACATCTGTATGTATTAATTCTAATATGTCAGCAGCTTGTGCACTTTGTCCCACAAAAGGCGCTTTGGTCATTTTTCCTAGAAGACATGCCTCACAAGTCGAGTATGACTCAAAATTTGAAGGATCAATGTATCCATCATTACTCAACTTGTTAATTCTATCTTCTCCAATATGACCTAATCGGAGATGCCAAACATACTTTTTATTTGGACCGTCTCTAGGGCGTTTATTAGTTATGGCATTTATATCAATTCTATTTTGCTTATTGACATTGGTAATCGCATTACCAGACATTGTAATGGTATAAAGATTGTTGGTTAATAAGTTAGAACCAACACATATTCTATTATGATAAATAGAACAAACATCATCAGCAAAAGAAAATTCATAATTCTCTTTATCCAAACGAGGTATAGACATGATGTTCCTAACAGCATTCTTATAATGCAAACAGTTCTTTAAAACCAATACATGTCCAAAAGGCAAACATAAACGAAAAGTCCCTATAGCTAATGCAGCAACTCTTGCTCCATTGGCAAACGTCAAGACAATCTCATTTCGCCCTAGCATCCTGCTTATTTCCAGATTCTGTAAAGACATACAAATATGTGAAGTTGAAGCAGAATCTAGAACCCATGAGCTAGATTCAGCACTAACCCTAAGATTAGTTTCAATAAGCATAGACACCATACCTTCATAAGGTTGGTTCTTGGGCTTGACCTTCAAGCTCGCGAGGTACCTCCTACAGTTCCTCCTCCAGTGCCCTTTGACACCACAGTAATGACATTTCCCTTTATCAATCATGGGTTTTAGTTGCACAACAGGTTTGGCAAGCCTCTTCCATTTATTCTTCTTTAAAACAGTCTTACCCTTTGAAGAAGAAGCCTTAGCCATAGCCACTACATTTGGCCTCGTGTTATGCATTTCCTTCTCATAAACTACCAGCATGCTATGTAACTCAGCAAGAGTTTTCTCCATCTTATGCATGTGGAAGTTTTGGACAAAACCAGGGAAGGAATCGGGTAAAGATTGGAGGATCAAATCCACAGCTAACTCATTGTCCATAACGAGATTCAACCTAGCCAATTCTTCAATGTGCCAGATCATTTTCAAAGCATGATCATTAACAGATGATCCTTCAGCCATTCTCCTACGGTACAATGCCTTAGATATCTCATATCTAGAGGTTCGACCATTCTCATCAAAGTATTCCTTTAAGTGCAAAATGATCGACGCAGCATCTTCCATAGATTCATACTTCTTCTGTAATTCATTATTCATAGAAGCAAGCATATATGACCTAACTTTTAAGTCATCGTCATGCCACTTATCATAAGTGACACGCTCCTCTTGGGTCCCACCCTCAGGAAAGGAGGTTAGCATCTTTTCATCAAGTACATACCCAATTTTTTCTGAATTGAGAACAATTCTCAAATTCCTCACCCAGTCAGTGAAATTGGGTCTAGTCAAACAATTCTTGTCAAGTATAGAAGCAAGTGGGTTTGTGGTCACCATTTTTCAGAGTAATAATATATATGTTGTAGAAAATAAATTGTTAGCCATTGTACTTTTCATAATAACTATTTCATTTTGGTCTTTAAATGAAATAGATCCTCCCACTAAATTTATCTTCGAATCCCACACTCCTTAAGATGGGAAGCGGTAATCTTTGTTGGGTAAAGATTACTAGTGGGGATTGGAGTCCCATTAGCCCAAAGTCCACATCACCTAACAGTTATTGGTGTCCTATGAACTTAGTGAGTGAACTAGCTTGTTCAACGCATCATATGCGAGTCCCAATCATAACTTCGACCTCTAGACCATGAAAACCTCACCTAACAATTATTCGCATGATGATCATAGTTAAGTCTAGCCCATTGTCTCATGCAAATATTGAAAACACAAATGATTCCCTCACCTGACAATTATTAGAAATCATTTGGTTCCAACCCCACAACATCATATGCATAATTGAGTGGTCCAATATTATAAATGATAATTAACCCCTATGTATCCATAACCGGTTAGTTAACCGCTATAATATTGGATCAAACCACGACGATGGAAGGCCACGAGTCCGAAACCCGTTTCGACTTAATATTCTTTGTAAGGAGATTTGGGTCATTATTAACGGTCTCATTTTGCACATTAACCAGTTTAACATGCATGATATCATAAACACAATAAATAAATAGATATCACATAACATCTATCCTATGTGGTGATCATGGAATTATGGTTCAATGGGTCTCGAGCCAAAGATATCCATTTAGCCATTTTAATGTTTTAATAATATGGACCTACTCTTCACTTTTTCTTCAATCTTTGAACTCTTCAAAAACCGGGCCCAGAGAGCTCACCGGTTTAATGGCTCCTCCAATGGCTCCTCCTCTCTTGTAGTATTTACATCAACAATTGAAATGCTAAATTATACTAAAATTACATATTAAAATAAAATAAAAGGAAGGACGCAACATCCATTTAATAATTACATCCCCAAAAAGAATACCTGTAATCATCATACATTCATCCATACAACAATCACAATAATTAGGGATTTTTCCATGATCACCACCCTTCCTTACGAGCCATAAATTCAAAATTTAAAGCTCTGGAAGGCATGCATAAAATTTTGCATATCAATTGCAAAATATAAACACAAAGTATAATAAGTTATGGATTTTTGATTCAAAATTGATTTAATCTAATTTTTGCTTAGTTGATTAAATTTATCACATAAATTAATCAACTTCTATAGGCCACATAAGAGTAAGAGAACCAATTCTCTTAACAAAAATAAATTAGCCATTAGAACGCAAAAATATATTTGAACTACAAATCAATTAAACGCATGAAAAACGCCTAAGGTTGGCTCTGATACCACTGTTGGGGTTTCATGAATTATGTATAAGAAAAATTAACAAAATGAACGCAGCGGAAACAAAGATATATTTTACACATGATTTTCCTAAGGCGTTATTCGTGCGTTTTAATCAAAAATCTAAACATAAAAGGGAGTTAAACGAAATATCTCTCGAAGCGCGCTTTGAAACGAGTCGGTTCGGATGTTCTACAGTTCGAGTCCCACAAGCGTCGGACCTCTAGTTCAGACATACCAACAATGAACGTTGAACAGAAGAGAGAACTTTCGGATATTCATCACTTCAATCGTGCTAGCAATCACGTGGAAATAATCCGTCGTATTCTTGATGTATAATAGTCACTGCCCGAACGAGATAATGCTCTTCTTTCTTGCGTCTAAAAGACGCAAGAACACACACACACTCTTGATTGTTAGCAAAGCATCACTGATTTCTCGCTTGTGTTTCTCTTGAACAAAACCAAAAACAATGACACTTTTCTCTGTTTTTCAGTAGCCCCATTAACTCTCGTCCCTCAATTGTTTTTATAATAAAATCGACCAGCAATGGTTGCTAATCGATGGACGATCAGCAACCGTTGCTGATCATTCATAGCAGACAATCGTGCATGAGCAACCGCTCATGCACGATATTGGCATGATGGTCAGCAGTTGCTGACCATCCATGCTTCGTGCATACTGGTCAGCAACCGCTAACCATTACGCTTCGTGCATGTGCACGAATTCGTGCACATGCATGAAGCTTTAATTTTTTTAATTAGTTAATTAAATGAATAATTAATTAATTAATCAATTCTCTAATAAAATTAAATTAACATAATCCTTATATGTACAATTGAAATCCTCAATATGTAATTATTACATAGCAGCTTTAGGACATATATCTAACAGGAGCTCCCATTCTTCCCATAGCTCTTTGAAACGCAAAGAGAAGACCTGCATCACCTTCATCTGCTTCACGACGATGCCACTGCTTAGAGCAGCTGAGATGCAACACTTGTATTAGCAAAAGAATTGTGAAAGTACCTCTCCCATAAAAAGAGAATAACATCATTGAATGCGCATTGGGCAAAAATGATGAATGATGTTACCTAATTAAACGGTTGCCCTCGAAAATCCAAGTAACTCCTTTGATCTTTGCTTGCTGCGTTAGAATATTTGCCTCCTAACAAGTTACTTATGTAGTTTCTTAAGTTGATACGTTTGAGAACAAAAGGAAATTCTGGCATTCATTCTACATTCAGTTGTTTTTCTCTTCTTCTTTTCCCCTACTTTTTGATGTTATCTGCTTTTGCTCAGAGTGTAAGTCTACTACACCCAATAAAAACTTGGACATCCACAACCGATGGCAAACTATATGTAGCTCGAAGTTCACTGTAGCCGAGATGAAACGAGTGTCCTTTACTTACCGATAACTGGCAATATCGACTCGATGTGAAAATGTTGCTCCAAAGGTTTAATGAAACATCAGTCTCCTGTTGGACAAGAATCTCTAGTGCGTTTGAGAGAGAGAGAGAGAGAGAGAGAGAGAGAGATTATGGAGGAGGGTTAGAGAGGAATGATATTGAGGTATGCGACAAAAGGTTAGATATTGAGGGCTAGGAACGCTCCATGAGAAAGTATAAATTATGCACATAAATAAGTCCTCTCTGTCTCTGTCTAGTTGCCCAGTGGAAACATAATGAATTCACCAAAAGGAATATCAAAAAAGGAGGCCGATGAAGCCAATCATTTTTAATGACTGAGAGTCGTAATAATGAAAGTTTATAACTTGATTATTGCACATTGTAAGGTCGTCGCTATACAACAACGGCAACTTTAAGTCAATATATTTTTACATGCTGTGTCACATGCTTTAAAGAATCTTCTTTTTCTGTAATTTTCTCATACTTAAACTAAGTCAACACGGAATCTCGCGCCCACTTTGGTATCTAAAGGTTCAATATTGGCAAGCCCGTTACCACAGCTTCACCAATGTTCTACTAATTAAAAAACCTCTATATACGAGATTTATCGCAACTAGACAACATAGCACAAGTTGCTCAAAGGTTCTGTCAAAATATAGACACTTGTTGGCTTGGGAGCATGATAATGGGGAGCAAGGAAACTACCAAGATTTGCCATATTAACATATATTTATGCTCAGAAGTATAGCACTTCAACAAACAAGCAATGAAGCCTTGATACTAATTGTTGAGACTAACAAGGCACTCTAAATGGGAAAGTTGAATAGATTGAGTGAGGTTTTTTTAAACTTCTATGGAATATCAAAGTATCAGCACTCTAGATGGCAACAAGAATAGATCAGCATGTGTGATGCTGGTAAGTAAATCAGAGTAAAATGATAGATTATACAACGATACATAGTGGTTTGGCTTTATATTTAAACCTAGTCCACTTTCCAACTAATAACCTTAACAGCAGTTGAATTCTACTAATAATTAGCAAATTGAGTTACAACCGACTAGTGTTGTTCCCTTAACACAATTGATCACACTACTAGGACACACACACACTTGCACTCACACTTATACACTTGCCTAGATGTTATTACACTGCTTAAAAACTTCAGAGAGGCACTCTGAACAAGATTAGAAATGATGTTAAAGCTCAAAGCACTATAACAATATTACTCATGTCTAACCCTCTTCACAACTTCACTACTCTTTATATACAGAGGTCTTCAATTTATCCATTGGAAACCTTCAAAAACAATCATCGAGCCGTTTGAGAGTCATTGGAGTGCTTGATTAGAATTAGGATTAATTCTACAGTCGCTTCCTTTGATTGACACAAGTTTCTCAAAATGGTTTCTACTGCACCTATCTTGTCTTTGACGCGGGAAAAAAAAATGCCAACTGCTTTTCTTATGCCTTACCTGGCTTTCAACTGCGCAATTCAGGACCACAACAACTATCCTCTGGACTATCAACGGTCATCTTCTATGTCTATCTTACCATCATCAAAGCCAATACATCAAACATCGCAATCCCATACCTCACCATCAGCAAGTGTAGATTGTGAGTGACTTGGTTGAACATCTTCGATGATGATAACAACCAAAGTGACGTGTCTCAACAGGTCCACTGACTCCTTTGTTTCTATCAATATCCAAAGACTTCCGAGAATACTTTCCTCAATAGAAGTACCTCCAAGCAACCATTCTAATCGGTGCTTGTTCACTTAAATAGTTATAGGCTTTATTCTTGTCTTTACTGATGCAAAAGAACCACTAATAACTCAAAGTTACCATTTGTATGCATCTTGAAAAATTAGTAGCTAAGACAATTTGGTAATCATCAAAACTCATAGGGACGTTTTCCTAACAAGTATATCATAAAACGCGTTGCTTTTTGAATAGTCTAAATTTTTTAAAATAACAAGAACAATCAATTATAGGAATAGAAAAAGATAGGATGGAGATAGTGACTTTTAAAGCTAAAGTAGTAGTGGTCTTGATTTTTAACTTTCACTTTAATAGTTAGATAACATGTTTTCCTTTAATGTTTGGGCCTACTCGGCTTAGCTTATGCATCATGACTACTTTTGCTTTTATGTAGACTTGTGGTACTGTTATGTCAAGAGAAATGACCACCTTTTCATTGTTATGGGTAAGTGATAAACTTAGTTGATGAGAGCAGAATTTAGTGTATAGCAGAAGTCATCAATAAAAAGAACAATCAACAACCTGATGAGTAGCGATATTTGCAGATATTTAAGCGCTTTTAGATAAATGTCAACAACTTGAAGAGCATCAACAACCAATGGAGTTATCAATAGCAAATGCCAATTATATGAGATGAAGTCATCAACATCAATATCAACGTGTAACCATCTTGTAACAATATGTTCGGATATTTGAGCTTTCTATGGGTGAATATTGTTGTAACATCAGGTTTGATGATACTTAATTTTCGCAAAGGATTTTTTTAAATGACCTATTCACCTTCCTCTAGGTGATATGATATTTATAGCCTACCTTAATTGCTTCAATGAAGGATTGCCGTATTAAATCCTGCAAATGAATCATACTTGTATGGCCAGCGTACAATTTGATTGGCAGAGGCTGCCTTGAATACAGGCGATGTTTATCCTTAAGATACATCTGAAAGCAGAATCAGCTGTGAATTCAAATTCATAAATAACATGCATCTAAAACAGCTTGTGTAAATAAAATTTACATAGAACGTGTCTACTATAGAATTTGGAACGCTTCAAATATCGAACTTAATTTGCAATACACGACGACACATTGATAATGGATAAATACCAAGTAAATACAACATTGCCTGGAAAAGAGGATCAATCCTGATCCACGTCCATTCTTCGTCAATTATCTTGCGTTGCCTGCATATTTGGATAGAAAATTCGTCTTAACATTGAAGAAAAAGAATAGTCACGTTAATATCGAATATACGACAATTCATGGGCATCCTCTGTCTCTCATTTCTCTCCGGTCTCTTATTTATCAATCCGCCTACACATCTACGTCGAAAAATTACCTCTTGATAAACTTGATTAGGTACTGAAAACGGAGCTTGTAAACGAGGAAATGCATGCAAAAAGCAAAGCGTAAGAGTGATGAAATACTACTACCTGCGCAGACGAAGGAGAGATCACCAATTGGTCCTCTTTGATGAATACTCGTCGGCGCAATCTGTCTTTGATGTTCTTCGCTAATTCTTCCTTCACTTCAATCAAACGAATTTGTTTCAGGGATTCAATATGAACCAACGAATTAATCGAAGTTAGGCGTCCACATTTCTTGATCTCCAGCTCTTCCAGGCAGCAAAGAGCGGTTTCGTCTACATAAGCTTCTTTCACTCCCTCTAACTTCCACAATTTCAAGACGCGAAGGCGTGGGAATGAGGATGCGCGATACTTCAATTTTCGACCGTTATAAAAGCCCATGAATAAGTTGAGAATTTCCAAGCTCTCAAACTTTCCTAGGACCTTCATCGGATCAGCATCTAGTCCGGACAGGGACAAGGTAAGGATTTTCAGCTTCCGAGGAAGGTGCCCCAAGCAGGCTTCAGGCAAGCCCCCGAGCAAGTACAGTTCTGAAATCAACTCGAGTCCCGTCATGTTGCCTAAGTTGAGATCCGAGGGCTGACCGAAGAGATCCCTGGATCTCAGCTTCAGGGATCAAAGCATCGTGAGCTTCAAAATGCACTCGGTGGCTTCCTTCACCGCTGGAGAATAACAGGTGCTGGAGGGACTTCGCCTAACAAAAAGAACTCGGCAAATTCCTAACGTTAGTGTGCTTCAGATCCAATGTCTCGAGGCGGGACATGTTCCCAACTGATTCAGGGATCGAATCGAGGACCGTCCATCGCAATCCCAAGTACCTCAAGTTCAGCAGTACATTGCCAAGTCCAGCCGGGAGTGTTGGCTTGTAAACCCCCTCCAGATCAATCACCCTGAGCAGACAACAGTCTGCCTTTGCAATCAAGGGCCGGAGCAACTCTTCCACTTCCCTCGAGCGCGTACCCTGCTTCTGAGTTTTGAAGGACACGTAGGAACGGAGGTGTTGGAGGTGGATGCCGCTGTGCTGATGATCCTCTGTCTCAGCACTCTTCTGAAATCCTTGGTGATAATAATCATCTTGTTACTTCACAATCCATGATGAGCATCCATTAATTGTGAGGCCCGAGCGGCGGTCCTCGGACGTGCGCAAGGAAGGGGTCCCTCTCTTCTCTTGTCCCACATTGCCTAGGGATGGATGGCTTAGTTAGCTTATAAGGCTCGAGTCCCTCTAATCTGTGTAACGCATTTCACGTACGCTTCTACTGCGCTAAAAACAAACTCGTGAGGGAGGACGGCGGTGGCCGGGCCTCCAAAGTGGAAAATATTGGGCTGGGATGAGGGTGGCCAGGTTCACGCCTCTATACCTCAAACAATGTATTTTAAAGCTATGAGGGAAAAGACTGTGCCCGGATGGCAATTCATCCGCGTCAGGGCGGGTGACCCAAAGCGGACAATAGTACATAGTGGGGCCCGGAATGTTACAAGTGGTATCAAAGCCGACTCTCAACCACATGTGGGGCCACAACTCAAATGTTGTTTTGACTCCCGACCTTGTGTTGGGCCACAGCGAGGATGATGTTCTGTTAAGAGGTGGAGAGTGTGATAGCCCGAGCGACAGTCCTTGGACATGCACAAGGAAGAGATCCCTCTCTTCTCTTGTCCCACATCGTCTAGAGAGGGAGGTCTTGGTTAGCTTATAAAGCTTGGGTCCCTCTAATCTGTGTAACGCGTTTCACGTACGCTTCCGCTACGCCGAAAACAAACTCGTGAATAAAGCCACGAGGGAAAAGACTGTGGCTGGAATGGCGGTTCGTCCGCGCCAGGGTAGCTAATCCAAAGCGAATAATATTACACAGTGAGGCCCGGGATATTACAAGTTGTATCAAAGCCGACTCCCGACCGCATGTGGGGCCACAACTTGAATGTTGTTCTAACTTCCAACCTCATGTGGGGCCACAACTCGAATGTTGTTCTGACTCCCGACCTCGTGTTGGGCCACGCAGAGTATGACAGCCCGAGCAACGGTTCTCGGACGTGCGCAAGGAAGGGGTCCCCCTCTCTTCTCCTATCCCACATCACCTAGGGAGGGAGGTCTTTATTAGCTTATAAGGCTTGGGTCCCTCTAATCTGTGTAATGTGTTTTAAAGCATGTGAGGGAGGTCTTTATTAGCTTATAAGGCTTGGGTCCCTCTAATCTGTGTAATGTGTTTTAAAGCCGTGAGGGAAAAGACCGTGGCTGGGATGGCGGTTCGTCCACGCCAGGACAGGTGACCCAAAGCGGACAATATTACATAGTGAGAGCTGGGATGTTACATTAACAACCTTGGATTCCTCGCTGTGATTGGTGCACTGGGTATCGGAATGGATTTGAAGAAGTCTGAGTTGCGTTGCCATCTTGCACAAGAAATCGTGCAGGAAACTAGGCACGTGGCACAATTTGGGCCTTCCACTGAGCTTCCTACGCCTCACCACCTGAACCAAGTTTCGACCGACCAAATTCTTTGAAGCATTCCATGGCCGTGAACCTGGCCGCTTCAACCAATCCTTTGGCTAGCCACAGCCGGAAGAGCCTCCTTGTTGGAATCTCCATGTCTTTGGGAAAGAGGCACAAGGAAAGCAAACAGGGCTTGACCAGGGAAGGCAATTTGTGGTAGCTCAAGGACACGATATCATGGAGCGTGTGATTATCAACGTGCTGGTCCTCCATGACAGGAGAAGAATCATTGCTTGCCGCTGCGATTCCTCCAAGCAGCAAAATCCTCAGAGGTGAGCCACTGCACTTGCTCAGAATCCCTGCCGTGAGCCCTGGATCTTCGGCAACAGGGCCACATTGCCTCAACAAGCGCTTGCTCTGGTCTGCATCTAATTGTTCAATTTGAGAGGAGAAGCCCAGGGGTCTATAAGGGAAGGAATTTCAGGAACTGGAGTAGTGATGATGACTCGGCTTCCATTCTTCGAGTCTACAAGGAGGATCATGAGCTCGTCCATGACATTGGCCTCATGCAAATTGTCAAACACGATGAGATACCTCAATTCCATCAAGGACTTATGAAGGATCTCTTTTAGTTTTTCTTCTTTTATGTGCTCTAGATCCTTCAGTTCTTGCTGAGGTGTTTGCTTGAGTATCCGCACCAAGAGATCTTTCAAGGTGAATTCGTCGGGAACGTGAACCCAGACGCGACATTGGAAGCTATGATCTATATCGAGTCTGTTGAACACACTCCTCACAAGAGCCGTCTTGCCGATGGCTTCTTCTCCCACCACCAAAACAAAGCGAAGTCTCAACGTGTCCTGATCATCATCTTGCACGGTCAACCTAGCTAGGATCTCACGCTCTTCATCTTCACGGCCCACAATGTCCAACTCGACATTCCCATTCCAACGTACATTCCCCAGATGCACATTCCTCGATGAAGCATTTTCATCAAGATTAGGCAGATCACGAGGAGGTAGATCTTGCACTGGGGAAAGGTGAGTGGACAAGTCCTCAAGACTGGTGATGAAACGGAGGGCCATCTTTTCAGTGGTCCGTGCGCGCATCCTGAGCGACATGAAGTGGACTAATGCACGAATTTTTGCGAAGCGGCCCTTGTGTGACTTCAAGTGCTGTAATGCTTCCAAGAGGAACTCATCGACAAAGTCCACAGCATCTTGAGCTCGATCCAGGAGGCGCGGTCCTTGGTCACTGCTTTGCTGGTCCTTGTCGATGCCGGATTCCAGTAACCTCGAGGTGATTAAGATTTTCTGGAGATCATTAATAGCCGCATTAATTCGATCGCATAATCCACGAGAGAGAAGTTTTCTCTCGGAGAGCACATGTAGCGAATTGTTGATCACGAGTGAAGTGGCCACCTCGGAAGCAGCCATCTCAGTTGAATGCAGACGAGACTTGCAGAAGAAGAAGAAGAAGAAGAAGAAGAAGAAGAAGATGAAGATGACAACCACGAACAGAGGGTTGGCAAGAGCCTTTGACGCTGGAATCGATGATCTCTAATAACCACAGGATTCCAATGTTTTAACGGGACAAGGGTAATTAAAGCCAAATTTAAGAAAATTGTCTAAAAAGTTCTAAATTTATTGTACGATGACCAATTCAATTCTTAACCTTTCAATTATGTCAATTTAATCCTAAGTATTTTGACAACTTGTCAATCTAATCCTAAACTTTCTATCAATTTAGTTCTTTAGACAAATGTTAACCGAAAATCACTAACATGACAGTCTAATCAATGTTGGCCATTTTACGTGACACAGCATAAAACAGCTAATACTGACGTAAACAATTTTTGTAATTTTTGTAATTTTATAATTTTTTTCTTTTTCTTTTTTTCTTTTTTCTCTTTTTTTTTTTTTTTCCCCTTTTCCCTCTGTTGGGCCTCGTTGATGGTTAGCAATTGATAGCCTCAAGCCAAGGCAAACCTTGCCTAAGGCTAGTAGATTCGGTGATGGCCAATGAGGGGAAAAAAGAAAAGAAAAAGTAAAAAAGATAAATTATAAAATGTAAAAAAAAAAAAAACTGCAAAAATTTTTCATGTCAATACCGACCGTGCCATATAGAATGGTCAGCATTGACTAGATCATTGTGTCAACGATTTCTAGCCAAAATTAGCTGGAATGACTAAATTAATAAATTATTAAAAAGTTTAAGATTAAATTGAAAAATTATTAAAAGATTTTGGACGAAATAGGCACGATCAAAATTGTTTATAACTACATTAGCAAATTGTCAAAAGTTTATTACTAAATTAGCACAATTAAATGATTTATGACTAAACTGACTATCATGCAATACGTTTAAATTTTTTGGACAATTTTCTCAGTGAACTTTAAGTCAACATTAAAATACTCGATCATATGTATTCGGTTCTCGCATGGGTGCTCCATAATGTGTTGATAGCATAATCTGTTATGTCTAATTCAATTGTAAGATATTATGTGGGCCTATCTGCAGTCAACTTAGAATATTTGCTTTCTGCGAAGGCCGAAAATGCACATAGCTGGAAGTCTACGCTTTTGCCAGTCAATGAACTAGGAGTTTATAACTCTATCAAGTAAACTCTAGGTCTTTTTTTAAAGATGTGATAGCTGGCAAGACGGCGCTTTCTTTTTTTCTATTGTAAGTTTAGTTTGGCTTCAATTATCTACTGACCTTCACATTAATTAAATTAGACCTCATGCCCGTGCACAAGTTGTAGTCTTAATGGTCAATCTTCATATAAAGATATGGATAATATATGTAGCACTATCAGGGTCTTGAAAATTCAATTTTTTTTGTTCAATTCAGCTCATTCAATTTAGGAAAAAAGGGGCTCATTTGATAAAACTGAAAAAGTAAGTTTATTCATTGCTCAAAAGAATACATCAAAAGTACATAAACTTCATAATACATCAAAAGTACATAAACTTCATAACAAAGCGAATCGAATAGAGTAAAGTCCAAAATACCATAATAAACATCCAAATTCAGGAAATGAAAAATTAGCAGTGCACCAACAAGGTTAAACACATGATCGTTCCACAATAACAAATCTATCAAGCAAAATAGATCTTCATTAGTGATAAATACGCTCTAGAAATTCTTCCTCTAGTAACTCTAGCAGCGCACATCTAGATTCAGCTTCCTTTAAATCATCATTGTGCGAGACAATCAAAACAAGTTGAACAAATACACATCTAAAATTTGGGAGAGCAATCTTCATGGCTTAGCTAGACACTTGAGCTCATGGGATCACTATTGAAGCTAGAGGAAAAAACTTGTACACGGGTAGAGCATAAGGGTAAACTTGTCAAAATGGGTTTAAGATCCATTTACTAACCCATATATGATTGGTTGGGTCATATATGAGTTAGCTAGATTTTGCTAAACAAGTTGATATCGGCTCGAGTAATAAAGTCCAATAAAATGTGGGTTTTTAATTGGTCTAAAGCCCAATCCACCAGCAGTACCTCTTCACTTGTCTTTAGGCTTCAATTGAAGGTTTTCAAGTGGGGAAACTAATTTTCCATTTTCATCATATATTTATGATCTCTCAAGTTTTAGAACAGCAGTACCTTCTTTTTTGCAAAATTGAAAAACTGTAAAAGAATTATGATCTCTCAAGTTTTAGAAAATCATGAAAATTAGTACGTGATTTTACATATCAATATTTATTGACTTATTAATTTTAAGAGATGCAAGATATTTCATTGTGAAACTCTAAAATTAGCATGAAAAAAAGTCACAAATAAATTGAAGATCTTATTTGGAACCTTATAAAACAAGTACAATTTTTTTTTTTTTAATCTTTTACACACTACATGCATAGTTTAAAAGTTCTTGTTTTTAAATATTTATGTGTTTTAGTAACGTTGGTTGTGTCAGATATGGATTGGGTGAAAGTCGATTAGGTATGGGTCACTGAATTTATACTTATATAAATGGGTCAGAATGGTTTAAATTGGTCAATTTGAGTCAAATCATTTCAACCCAACCCATCCATTTGATAATCCTATTTATGGGAATCAAATTGCAAAAGCATATTTATTGTGCTATGGGATTTAGATCGAGAGAGAATAGTTCCCAAATCTAAAACTAGATTAGGAGAGTGCAAACTCTCAAATCTGGAATTAAATCGGAAGAAGACAAGTCCAAAATTTATATCAGAAGATTAGAAGGAAAAAGAATAAAAAAAGAACGCAAATAAAATTAACAAGAGAGGGAGGGTAATGTGAGTCTAGCTCAAACCATTCTCATTAGCTGAAAGTTGAAGACGATGATAGAGAAAAAAGAGGGAGATAACAAAGCTTTACAATTTATTTAAATTCCGAAAACTTCAATACTTATTTTTGAGCGCGCAAATAGAAATAGAATGTTGTTTTGATAGTAATTGACACTTGAATAGTAATTGTTGTTAATATTTTACGGCGCATGAAATTAGGGATAAATGGTTTTATGGTTGGTCCAAGTTCCACCTGAAACTTACATTATTAGAATCAATTCCCCATTTTTAGAACTTGGAACATACTATGCATATTCTAGAATCGGAACTTACCTTGCTAGTCAATTCCAAAGTCTACCCAAGAACCGGCCAATTTATTCCTTTTTTCTTGTTTCATTTTTAGTTAAACAAAATGAAAGTGAACACAATAACAAAAATTTCCATTTGTAAATAGCAACAATTCATAAAAGATGAACACATAAAATAAAATAAACAATAAAAAAATTTAAAATATATAACACAAAACCTAAATTATAGAACTTCAGTCCTCAATCATCCATAAAAAAATTGCTCCAAATTCTAACCATGTGAAATCAAAAGAAACAACAAACATAATCAATCACTTGATATTAGTTTTAAATTAAAATTATTATTAATTAAGCTAAATTTTAATAGTAGGAATTCTTACCACATATATTCATTACACTTTAGCTCATAAACTCTCTTTACCGTAATGATCTCCTCATTAGAAAAAATTAAATAAAACATCCACTCATTAGAAATACAAAGAATTTACAATATAAAAATATATGCACATCACTTACAATATACATTCTCTAGTTAATTGGTTCCCAATTCTCGATCCAGTTCTTTGGTTCTTGATTCGATGGGAAAATTATCTAAAACAATCATAAACTTATTACACTTTTATCAGTTCAATCATAAACCTTCCATTTTTCCTAATTGAGTCTCACACATTTTCACATTTTGTCAATTAAGTCAATTCAGCGAATTTTGGCCGGAATTCACTGATATGGATGCCAGCCATCTTACATGACACGATCGGCACCAAGGTGGATAATTTTTAATAATATTTAAAAAATTTCGAATTTTAATTAATTATTTTTTTCTTTTTTCTTTCCTTTCCTTTCCTTTTCTCTTCTTTTCTTCCTTTTTTTCCCGATACCCTGGACGGCAAGGTCGCCAGCCAAATGCAAGGGCAATGAGCCCTCCCAACCACACCAACCACGCCTTGCCCAGATTTGCTAGTTTTGTAGAAGCAGGGACTTCAAAGGTAGGTTATTGAAAAACAAAGGGTTTTGCTGGTGGGTTGTACAGGGACGTGGGCTCCGGTGTTTTCAACCCCTTGGGTTTAGAGGACTTCTATCCATAGGCCCTTGAGTTCGGTTCAGTAGATTCAGTCGGCAATGAATTCGTCGCTTTACTTGTGCGATAACCTTACTCAAATGGTGATTTCTCTTGCTTCGTGTCCCAAGAGGAATTTCGTTGCTCTTGGCTTCTAAGTCATCATCCTTCAATGTGAGATCAATTTTGGTGGTTCCTTTAATTCTGTATCTAGGTTGATTTTCTAGTTCCTTCCATCATGGTCGGCGCACATTGCAGCCCTCAAAAACGGCTGGCGAGGGCTCCCGGCCCCAATGACCTTCGCTGACCTTAGGAAAAACAATGAAGAAGGAAAAGAAAAGATAAGGGAAAAAAAATTAAAAGATTAAAAACTAAAAAAATCGAAAAGATGTTAAAATATCATTAAAAAAAATGTTTACATCAACACTAGTTGTGTCACGTAATATAGTTGACATCCATGTTAATAAATTCTAGCCAAAATTTGTTGGATGGACTTAATTAGTAAAACGTGAAAATGTTGATGACTCAATTAGTAAAATTGAAAGAAATAAGATTAATTGGCAAAAGCGTAATAGATTTAGAACTTTTTATATAATTTTTCCCGATTCAATTCTTAACTAAAAACTGGGAATTAAACCGCATAGTACTAATCCCCCATTTTTGGAATTGGAAACTGCAGGGACCCAGTTACGGACCAGTTCTTATGGCCGGTTTGGTCTAGTTCCTTATTCTACTCTGGATTCATGCTCACCGCTACAAGAAATAGTGAGCATTATTCTAGCAATATAATTGGCAAGAATTTAATTAATTTCAATTTCCTTTTCTACTTGCTTTGCACATGTGAAAAGTCTTGTTTTCTCTATTAAGAAAATAGCATTGGCAAGGATATATTGGAAATTTCCGAGTCGACACAACTTTTAGGCTCCATTCGTTTCACAGAAAATAATTTCTGGGAAAACATTTTACAGATTTTCCAACGTTCGTTTCATAGAAAATGAATTCCTTGAGGAAAATATTTTCCATCAAATGAAAAAAGTATTCTAAAGTAAGGGAAAATGTTTTCCACTTTTGAAAAGTAGAAAACATTTTCTTTACTTGATCTTTTTTATGTCACACATTTACAAATCCTCACTTCCTCCTCCCCTTTCTTCTTCTTATTTTCTTTTTTTATTCGAATTATTTTTAATTTCCTTTTTTTCTTTTTCTTTTTCTTTTCTTTGTTTCTCATCTTCTTCTTTCTTGGCTAATCGTTAGAGCAGTGAACCTCACGCTCGTTGATCTCAAACTCACGCTCGTCAATCTGGTGAGCCTCAATTGACGCTCGCGATCACCAATCTAGGGAGCGGAAAATATTTTTTTTATCGAACACCGGAAAATATTTTCCAAAACATTTTTAGATTTTAGTCAAACGCTAGAAAATATTGTCATTTTCCTGGAAAATAACTTTTAGGAAAATATTTTTTGGAAATGGCTAATTTTTCGCGAAACAAACGGACCCTTAAAGTTTAGCTTTATAGGATTAAATATATATATAAATTACATCATCATCACCTAGATCCAAATCTCTCTCTCTCTCTCTCTCTCTCTCTCTCTCTCTCTCTCTCTCTCTCTCTCTCTCTCTCTCTCTCTCTCTCTCTCTCTCTCTCTCTCTCTCTCTCTCTCTCTCTCGTCATTGAAGAATCAATTAAGATAATTCAAGGAGCTTTGATTGAAATATGATCAATCAACCAGTTCATTAGAGCTTCGCGCCATCCCGGCAACAATGATGTGCCAAAGAGATGTTTCGTTGATTTTGCTATCGCAACGAAATATCTTTTATTGAATGATATTTTTCAGCTTTTATCTTAAAGCGGACTCGAGTTCTATGCTTAATTCCGAACAAAGAATATCAAATGTAATGTCATAAAATATCTAATTACAAACACAACTATACAACCTTGACGATCAACCTCAGATTCTCAAATCGAACTCAAACTATGTCGGAATCTAATTGATGGCATAGCCCAGACACAGGTAAGTGCACTGCCGAAACCTAATCAACAACAATGCACTTGGATAGAGGACATAACATCGAAATTCAATCGACACGCTGAACAAGAGATACAACACCAAAATGTAATCGATGGCACTACACTAGGATAAAGGTACTCGTTGGAATCTAATTAGTGATGGGAATCTAGAGACTATGGCTACGAAACTAAAGTATGATAATGTAAAAATAAAGTAAAGACATTTTGATGTGTTTGAGCCCTACTAAGCCTACCACCCTCTTCTCTTCACCCAATACAAGGCAATCGAAGTCCCCGCCACCCCCTCATATCTCAATCTAGCAACAACACTTGGAACCGCACTGCTGCCGTTACCCTTTGGGCACTCCTCCTACGCTTACCACTCACCTAGGCTCTTGTAGCATGCCCCATTCGAGCAATAGGGCTTTCGTAATACACAAAGTAGCGATGAGCAATAGCTCTTCGATTGCTCTTGCAGTAGAGAAGGCTTGGTTCATCCTCTAAGTCCAAGAGAGAGTAGATGCGAAGGTTCGGATGTTTGGGGAAGGGGGTGCTCTATTGAACGACTGAGGTGTCTGTCGCGACCAAATTTTCGGATGTGAACCACCTAGGATTTGGCTAATAGATTGTTAAGCCTAGACTTAATTCGAGCTACCAGCCGACGAGGGCCGGCGACCTCACCGACCCCAGGTGAGGCCAACCCTCGCCGTGGCTGGGCGAGCTCAGCCTTGCCAGATCTGGGCAAGCTCGAGCTTGACCAGCTAAGACGAGGCCAAGCCTTGCCGGGGGCCGGCGACACTCCGGCGAGGTCGGCAACCATGGTTGAGGCCGGCGACCAGCCAAAAGGAAAAAAGAAGAAGAAGAAGAAGAAGAAAAATGAGAAGAAAAAAAAATGTTTCTTGGAAGTGTTCCCAAGAACAAGAAATAATTTTCTTTTACTTCTTGTTTATATTCCAAATCTGTTCCCGGGAATAAAAGTATAAACAAATGCACTTTTGTTCTTTTTTTGTTCCCCGGAACAAAAGAACAAAAATTTGTGCTCCAGAGAACAGAAACAAAAAATAAACAAACACACCATAAATAACTATCTACCTCCATCTTTAAGCACATTCCCTCTATAACCAACTCACCCATTTCCTATGTGACCGCCTTGATTGTGCTTTAATGCTCCCTGGTTTATCAAAACCAGTCCTACGACTAGGTACCAACCATCTTTCCAACCGCACACTCCCTTGGTGCCCTTTTGAAATACTTTTGAAGATTTTAAAGATTTATCGCCAGAATCATCCGGGCAATTATTTTAATCTTCACCATTGTATTTTGCCAACCGGACACACGACAACCCCTTTTCATAGGAGGTCCTATCCATAAGCTAGTCGATAACTGGTCATATACCAATTCCCTAATGATGCATATTTTCACTCACAAGCCCAACACCTAATGATACAATCATCTTTCAACAATAACCTTTTATCCATGTGATCGACACATGATAGTACTAGGGGTGAGCAGCGGTCTAGGGTCGACCCTAGACCGACCTTGGACCGGCCCAACCTTGCTGGTCCTGGTATGGTTTTCAAGGAGACCAGGTCGGTCCTCGATCCTAAGATTTCAGGACCGATAATGTGCGGGTTGGTCCTTGGTCCTGGAAGTTTAGGGTCAGTCCAACCCGGACCAACCCTGATAAATATATATATATAGCTAAAGGAAATATATTTATATATAACATATTTTAGATATTTAATATATAATTTTTTAATGTTTTTCTTAAAATAGCAAACCCAGCCACGTTATTCACGCCGTGAAATGGGTGAATAGTGCTGTGAAATGGCTTGAAATGTCCTTTGCCTCTTGTCTTATTCTTCCCTCTTTATCCTGTTCATTTTTCACCTAAAAATGAAACTTTCCCTCGTGAGCTCCTGTTCATTTTTAACCTAAAAATCGTGAGCAAGAGCAACCTTGCCCTATTCGCTATGCACACTCACTCACTCGCCGATCATCGCTCGTGGCTTGTTGCTCATCGTTTGCCATTGGCTGCTTGACTTGCTCATCGCTCGACGTGGCCGTTGGACTCTTGCCTCTCTCGACGCTCACGTTGCTTGCCATTGGCCGCTTGCCACCGTTGGCCACTTGCCGCTTGCCTCACTCAACACCTGTGCCGCTCGCCGCTTAACGATCCCGCTGCTTGCCTCTCTTAGCTGGGCTCACTCTTTGCCGAGTAAATCAGAAGAAAATAAAAGCCCCAATTAGAAACCCTCTTTTGCTCGTGAACTACACTTGCCATTCGTCGCTCGCCTCACGGCTCGCCCTTGTTCGCTCACCTTTATGAGCACAACTCGATTGGTGAGTTTCATTTTTTGCTTGATTTTAGAGCTTCAAGCTCATGTATGTTCTTGATTTTTGCTAAATGGGTGGTGGGAAATTAGATTGGTTTAACAAGTAGGGTAGATGGTTGATTGAGGTGATTGAGCTCTACCGTTGCTCGAATATGGTGAAAATACGTTCATGGAGCTGGCAACTCTGCATAGAAGTGTTGGGTTTCTCAAATTTTTGTGCCTGCGTGTGCTTAAGGGGTTTAGTTAGAACTGGATCACCGCGTGATTCCTGTTAACTCCACGAAAGGGACAGGATCCTCTTGAAACTTATGTTCGGTTGATGGGCTGCGGCATGCACAATAAATTCTGGAATGGTTACCCAACAATGAGCTGAGTTAAATTTAGTGAGTTGGATTTTCCATGAACCAAACTTCAAGAATTGAAACAGCTGCCCATGACAAAGTAAAAGTTTTTGCCTTCAAATATTTCCAATTACATCAATTTGGAGGACAGGGATCTAAGTGAAGTTGAGTTGGTGGTTAAATAATATGCTTGAACATCTATTTGGATTATAAATAGAGTGATTGAAACCATAAGCTTGGTGGAGTTGAGCCACATAAGCTTTCATCTACATTCCTTGCAAACATTTTGTATCCCTAGTGTTACAAAGTTTATTGTAATTGTAGTGCAAGTGCTATTCAAAGCCAACACTAGGGGCTTAGTTTATATGTGACTTTTGATGCATATTTTCCAATTGAATGCAATTGAAAGAGTGGTTTTGTAATTTTTGTTGGGTGATTGATAAACTCCCCACAAGTGAAGCACCCTCAAACCGCAACAACTTGTTGCAACTTTTAGGAAATTGCCTCACCTAGTTTTGAAGTGTTGCAACCATATATTGCCAAGCACACAAGTTACACCACTTCATAGAAGAACCATAACATTGCTACGGCTATAACAAACGGATGGCATGGTGTTGTTCTATGCAAATAATTTTGGGGGGTCATCCTCCCCTCGACTAAGTATGTAATAGGAGCTGCAGCTGCAGCAATCATGACATCCACTGAGCCTTTTTCCTTATGTTGTGTTGGCCTTTACTTTGATTCTGGAAACAAAATTATGCAATAGCATCTTGATATATGGAAAAAAAATTTGTTGCATTTGAAGATATTTCTTAGAATATAAAAACAGTCATTTTTTTTTTTTTTTACAACATCCTTTACTGGATCCATTCAGCAAGAATATTATTCTCTATAAGCATCTACTATAGGGAAATCTGTTTGTTAATGAATTTATTGGTATAATAGCCATGTTATATGATAGCACTGGGGAATATGGGTTTCAACTTTTGACTGAATTAGTGATGGCAAACTGTGATTTCTTATTTCTGCTTATCTGATAATATGTGATGCTGATTGATTGCATTCTCTTAAGTTATGTTCAAGTGAAATTGGTTTATGATTGCTGATGGTTGCTGTTACTTTAGCAAATCATGAAGTACATGATAATAAATGCTAAAGTTTACATGCTGGTACTTAAATATTTATGTGAACTTGATGAATTCAGGTAACATGTCAACTGAAGTGGAGGGATGTTATGAGATGAGTCCCATAATGTAATCGCTTAGCCATGGATGTGAAGAACACTTAAAAGAGTCGACCGAGGTATCTATTAGTCATCCTCCTCTTTGTAAGAAGTGAAAAGTGGATAAATCTATTGTGTGGGATAATTTTTCAAGAATTATAGATGAGAAGACCAAAAAAACATGTATGGTAAAATGCATTCATTATGGGAAGGAGTATGCATATGCTGTTAATAGCGGTACTTCAACAATGTTGAAGCACTTGAAAAGGTGCAACAAGTATCCTCCTAATATAGATAAGAAGCAAAAGTTGTTTGTACCATGTAGTGTAAATGTGCCTAGCAAGGCAGGGGAAGATATTGGTATTGATGCCACTAGCGGCAATGTCTTAGCAACATGGAAATTTAATCAAGATCGGTGTAGGCACATGTTTGCTCGGATGATCATCCTCGATGAACAACCATTTTCTATAGTTGAGCGTGTTGGGTTTCGTGATTTTGTCACTGAATTACAACCTCTCTTCACACATTTATCTCGATTTACAGTAGCTAGAGATTGCATGAAGTTGTATATAAGTGAAAGAAGTTGTTTGAAAATTTATTTTGGTAAGTTTAGGTCAAGGATTGCATTGACGACTAATACATGGACTTTCATTCAAAATCTAAACTATTTATGTCTTACTGCACATTTCATTGATGAAGATTGGAAATTGCATAAAAGGATCATCAATTTTGTGGTAATACATAGTCACAAAGGCAGGGAGATTGGAAAAGTAGTTGAAAAATTCATCTATGATTGGGGAATAGAAAAAAAAAATGTTTCTACAATTACAGTGGATAATGCTAGTGCAAATGATGTTGTCATTGATTATTTGAAAGACAAATTTTCAAGAGATGGGTCATTGGTTTTGGTTGGTGAAGCTTTACACATGAGGTGCACTGCGCATATATTAAACTTGATCATCAAAGATGGCTTGTCTGAGGTATGTGATTCTATTGCTCGTATTCGAAATGTTGTTAGATATGTGAGGAGTTCTCCCATGAGAGCTAAAGCTTTCCAATCTTGCATTGAGGTTGAAAGGATTACTTACAAGGGTTCAGTTTGCCTAGATGTTGCCACAAGATGGAACTCTACTTATTTCATGTTAAACACGGCCATAAAGTTTAGAAAAGCTTTTAAAAGGATGGCGGAAGATTTGTCTTTCGAAATTGAGCTTAATTATGATTCTCCTAAAAATGAAGATTGGGAAAATGCCATTATTCTTTCCAAATTCCTAAAACAGTTTTATGATGCCACCACTCAAATGTCAGGGAGTTTATATATTACTTCGAATGATTATTTTGAGGGAATAGCGTTTTTGTACAAATATTTGAAAGATGCAAGTAATGCTTTGGATCCTAAGCTTAGAACTATGGGCACAAAGATGAAGGAGAAATTTGATAAATATTATGGAAGTTTGGATAAGGCACATATGATGGTTTTAATTGCGGTGGCATTAGATCCTACAAAAAAGTTGCATTATGTGAAGTATTGTTATGAGCAAAGTTATGATGATGATGCAAAAATTGATGAGATGCATAATAAGGTGAAGTACGTGTTGGAATGTTTGTATGCATTTTATGAACAATCTTTTCTTGGTCATGGTAATCAATATTTGGGGGGTCAAACTATGATTACTGAAAGTAGCAATGCTTCCAATACCGATGGAAATGATGGAAACGACGAGATTAACATCAAAGCTTGGCGAAAAAAGTTTTTCCATCAAAAGAAAAGAGGGTGTGATGACAACAAATCAGAGCTTGAACGGTATCTTGAAGAGGATTATGAAGATATTCCTGATCTTGATATTTTGATGTGGTGGAAAAGTACTGGTTCGAAGTATAAAATTTTATCTTTGATGGCTCGGGATGTTTTATTTATTCCCGTGACTACCGTTGCTTTAGAGTAAATTTTTAGTACTTCGGGTCGGGTGCTTGATGGTTTTAGAAGTTCCTTGACTCCTAAAGTGGTGAAAGCTTTAATTTGTACTCAAGACTGGTTGAGAGCTGCTCTTGTGCCTATTAATATTGAAGAGTGCATTGAGAATGCCAAAAAGTTTGAATTGGGTAAGCTTTTGTCATGCATATTTCTTTTTTTGCTTGTTAATTCTTTTTTACATCTAATGAATGAATTCTTTTTTTGTAGATATGGATTGTCTTACTAAGGAGATTACCATCAATAAATAGAGTTTGTATGTTGAAGTTGAATGACCATAAATGGTGAGATGTTCCATCGGCACTAATAGTGATTTCAATTTAAAAATTTTGTTAGGTATTTATTATGTGTGTTGCTTGTTTTGTTTTTAGGTATTCAGAAGCTGAAGCAATCATCTAACAATTAACAAAATGTGAAGTTGTATATTCATGGTTTATATTAAGTATTTTAAACTTCTTATAGTTTAATTGTTTAGTTGCACTTTGCTTTTGAGTTTGTGTCAAATGGAAGAAGTTTCCGAATAGTAGTATTGCCGTTGTTATGATGGTGTGCCTTTCAAGTGGTGTGAAGCTTAATTATTGGTTGATTAGACTTTGCTTGATTGAATGTATGAACCATTTTTGCATATAGTGGTACAAGTATTATTAATAGATGATTGCAGGAGAAGATGTCTAGAAAACATTTTTTGGCCTAGAATTCTTTTCTCTTAAACTTCCCATCTCATCCCATTTCATGAAGGGAAGAATGATTCAAAAACAAATCAAAAACAAGAAAATTATAATATGCTTCAGCGATGAAAACACTTTATCTCTATTAGCAATCTCAATCATTTATATAGTTTGTTGTTTTTAACTAGTGTGAACTTTTTATGATCACCTTATCTTAAATTTATGTTGAATATGTACTTATATTTGTAGTTTGGTTTGATATGTAATTTGAATTAATGAGTTTTACTTTTTAAGGAATAAAAAATGAAATAAAAAAATTTATTGGCTGGTCCCGGGTTGACCCTGGGACCGGACCGAACCCATAGGGTCGGTCTGGTTCTCGGTCCTAGACTTGATCGAGTCGGTCCTCGGTCCCAAAAATTGGGGACCAACATTATACGAGTTGGTCCTAGGGTTAGGCGTCGGACCGGCCCAACCCGGACCATGATCACCCCTAGATAGTACAATCAACTTCAATGCCAACAAGTTCCCGAAAGCCTGATGTGATGTTGTGGCATCTTTAAAAAATTCGAGCTTTTCTATAAACCATTTTTGTTTTCTAATCACATTTCCAAATGTCATACTTTGAATTCACATAAATTGATAAATATTCTCATAACAATAAAAACTATCTTTACGATCATCACCCAGCATTCAAATTTTAAATAGCGGTAAGAGAACTTATTATCCATGCTATTAGATGAAGCAAAGAGGATAGCCTACTTTTAGAGAAATGCAATTTTTTTTTTGTCAAAGAATCCTCAATTAGTTATTTATAGTTAATTGACGAATGGACGTATGCGTAAATTAATAACTTTCACATTTTCTTTCATGTTTTATAATTTCAAAATTTGAATCTTTTCTTTCAATAACCTTTTCAAAAAGGTTCATAATATCTTTCTGGTGGACTACAATCTAAATATTCTTTAGTAAGTTGATGTTGCAAATCTTTGGATCGTAATTTCTTTTGCATACGCGTGGTGCACTTTTTTTTTAGTTATTTGCCATAAAGGCATTGGCATTTGTAAGGAAAGTTGTTACATAACGATTAGTGTTTTTGCGCACGCTATGTGCATGTGAAAAGCTTGGTAATTATCCAGCGACTACAATGAAATGGAACGTTACAAAATATTTGCAAAATTTGAGAAGAAATTCTTCCCTCCATTAAGGAAATAGCATCGGCAGACAAAATGGGCTTTTTAGGAATGAACATCTCGGGGACGCCCACCAATTCGAAAACTGGCTTTACACGGTGAAATAGATAAGATTAAGAATCAAAGAATATGTCCTAAAGTTTAAGAAATTCGTTACATTTTGATTGAGTTATGATGAAAAGGAGAAGAAAAAATTAAATAATCATTCTTTCGTGAAATAGAATAAACACCCATTTTCACGTGTACATGTCAATAACATATTATTCGATCGGATAGGAGGAGAATCCATAAAAATAAAAATTTAAAAAAATAATAAAAAATAATAAAGAGAAAATTTCAAATAAATGCTCAAAGTATTTTCAATTTTTCAAATAAGAGCATAAGTGAACTTGATTTTAAATAAAAGGCTTGAAGTGCTCTCATATTTTCAAATAAGAGTATGAAATAGAGCTTATTTCAAATAGTGACGTAAAGTAACAATGTCAATATCAAAGAAGCATGTGACTTCACTGATTGATCAAGGGCTTTTTTTTCCCTTTACTTTTATTATTTTTTTCTCATTTTCCATTTTTTTCTTTTTTTTCTTATGAAAAAAAAGAAACTTAAAAAAAGAGGAAAAAAAGGCTAGAATTTAAAAATAAATAAATATAGTAGGGGCAACCCTCCCAATAATGACCGCCACCCATCGCATGAAGGTGGCATTAGCCATGGTCAGCACAGTCCTCGGCACCTTGGCGAGGGCCGACGATCTTGCTAACCAAAGGTGAGGGCCAGTAGGGCCTTGCTACGATGGGTGAGGGCTGCAACCCTTTCTCAATTTTGGCCCTCACTTCTGGTGGGTAAGGTCATCAACCCTTATTGAGCCGCTAGCAACCTTCCTAGTCATGGCCAATGCCCCATCGTTTTTCTTTTTATTCTTTTTTAGTTTGCCACTTTTATAGGAAAAAAAAAAAGGAGAAAAAGGGAAGAGGGGGGGATAAGAAAATTTAAAAACGGAAACATTCTTGAGTTCAATTTCTTTCTTGAGACAGACATGACCATTTTAAGCTTTTATATAGAATAATGTGTATTTCAAACTCTTATTTTAAAAATAATGACACTTTTAAAATAAAAAAATAATGACACACTTTGAACCCTTTCTTGAAAAAAATGATAATATTTCAAGCTTTTATTAGGAAATTTTACAAAAATAAATTATTTAAATAACACTTTTAAATTTTTTTTTTGATATTGCTTGAAATAATTAGTCAACATATTTAAATAATTTTATAGATGACAAAATATTTTCATTCATTTATTTTTGTAAGTGATATGGGCAAAATATTTTAAATGTATATATATGGGCAAAACAAATGCAATCTAGAGTTGAAAAGGTAATTTTTGAATTCAATTCATATGGACATCGAATCCTAAGTCTCAATATGTAGGGGTGAGCATGGTTCAGGTTAGGCCAGTCCACCCCCTAACCCTAGGATTAGCCCGCACAATGTTAATTCTCAATTTTTGGGACCGATGACCGACTCTATTGAGTTTGGGACCAAGGACTGGACCGACCCAATGGGTTTAGTCCAGTTCTAGGGTAAACCCAAGACCAACCAATAATTTTTTATTTCATTTTTTGTACTCCTTAAAGAAGCGATTGAGGACCAGACTAAGCCAATGGGTTTGGTCCGGTTTCCAGGTCAACCTAGGACTAACTAATAATTTTTTATTTCATTTTTTGTACTCCTTGAAATGGCAACTAAGGATCGTACCGACCCAATGGGTTTGATGATGAGCAAGGTCAGCTAAGAAAGGCAAACGGCGAGGGTCAAGTGGGGTGAGCATCAAACCAAATGAGTATCGAATGTCGAGCGGAAAACAACAAGCCAAGCGAGCATCAAGCAGTGAGCGGCACAAGTGACCCAAAGCGAGCTAGGCGAGTGTCGAGTGGTGAGCGGATAAATTGTTTTTTATTTTTTTTTTATTTTGGTAAATTGAAGACTAAAATGACAAATAAGATAAAAGAGAACAAATACTAGAGGAGGATGTCATAAGGAGTTGTTTATACATTTTTGGACGCCTTGAAAACTCCTTAATAAAACATTTTCCTCATTCGTAAATTATGACTAATGATGTCGTAAAAGACATTAAAAATCCTAAGTTATTAAAGAATAATGTAAAATTACTTGAACTCTTCACTAAAGAGCTATTTAATGTTGTTGACGCCATTTATTTTTAAGGTTTCTCTATATAAAAAAAATTATCAATAATATATTAGATATATATAATCGGGATTGATCCAGATTGGATTGACTTGGAACTCTCAAAACCGAGGAGCGACCTACACAGTACGACCCAATTTCCCTGGAAATCGGACTAGGACTGGCAAGGTTGAGCCGGCCCAGGGTTGACCCTGGACCGATGCTCACCCCTAGCGTTGTCGTTGATCTTCCTACCCTCGTCGCCAAGCGGAAGGAGCAAAGGGGCGTTCCGAGAAGTCGTAGGCAAATGGGCTCCCGATGGCAGTCCAGCGGTTCATGAGAGCATCCCGCCGCCACGTGCCACCTCCCTTCCACCTCCACCTCCTGCTTGCGTTCGCCCTCGTTGCCCTGCGTGCGCTGGTCGCGCACCTCCCCATCGCGAGCACCCTTGGCGGCGGTGACTCCACCCCCACCCCCGGCCACAGCGACTGCCGCGAGGGAGCAACCTCGGAAGCATGTCCAAAGCCCGGGTTTATGCTGATGTCAACGTGATCCGGCCCAAGGAGTACTGGGATTACGAGTCCCTCGCGGTGCAGTGGGGGTAATCGTCGTGTTTGTATAGGGGTTTCGGTTTCGCTCATTTGAATTGTCGAATGGTGGATAGCTTGAGCTTTCGATTCAGTGTTTGGCGATGGATTAGGCGTTCTTGTGGTTAGGGTCTGTGGAGTTCTCGCGTGAGGGGTGATGTCAGTGATGTCTAGTTTCGAATCCGAACGAGTTCGTTTCGCCGAGAGCAGATTTGTTTGTGTACCTTTTGATATGCTGCGATCAAGATATTGCTGGTGGCCTTTCACATTTTAAAATCGTGTTAGGGTGTTTTCGACTTGATAATCTGGCGTGACAATGCAGAATTACAATCTTGTCTAGAGAGAGATTGTAGTGTTTGAAACAGTTGTTTAAGTATTTTCAAACATCAAAATTTGAGCATCAAGTTTTTCTTTTCCCCCAAAGTTCTGGACTTCCCTGTTGAGAGAAATTGACATTGTTCTTTTGTTTTTTTACCACATTGCAATGCTTTCTGTAACATAAAAGATTCAATTACTATCCGTTTTATCCTTTAATCTGTTTTATGCCATGTGATCTCGGGTTTTCATGTTTGACTCTTTATTAATTGCAGGTCAACACTTGCTGTAGTTGGCATGATTTTAAGATTTTTCGATGTTGTTATCATTGGCGCAAACATTATTAACATCAAGATTTTTGGGCTTGTCAGTTGCCATTTGTATGATGTGTATCTAGATGGTTATAACTCAGCGGAGGGAATGGAATATCTCTTCCTTCCAACGTTTTAGTTGGAACATGCAATTATTTTAATCCAAATAGATAATAATCAAACATTTTGCTTCATTAGATTTAGAAAAGTATCATTTCCAATTGAGTGTTAAGTTGATTTGGCCACCTTTTCCAGCCTATCATAACCTGGCAATGATGGAAGTAAAGCTCGAGATTTCTTTCTTTTTCTCCGATGAGATCTTAGGGCTGGTGGTTGTGTTTGATAAGCTTGTGTGTCGGTGTCTTCACTTCATATGCTTTGTGCCTTTTCTCCTATGCAGATTCAAATTACTTTATTTTTTCTATGAAGTAACCAAGATGACTATGAAGTAGTTCGGAAAGTCGGAAGGGGAAAATATAGTGAGGTCTTTGAAGGAATAAATATCAATACCAATGGGAAATGTGTGATCAAGATCCTCAAACCTGTCAAGAAGAAGAAGGTGATTTTCTGGTGATCCTTTTACTTAAGTATATGTAGTCTATATTTTCATTCATTGGAACCAAAGATGAGTGCCTTTTTTTTTTTTTTTTTTTTTTTTTTTGGGGGGGGCGGGCGGGCGATAGGATATTCTGTCTATTATGGTTGAGTTGGTTAGTTTTCATACATGTTAATTGATCTCTTGCATGGTCTCTTGATGATTGTTGAGAAGACTTTCATAAGCTGTAGGAGTAATTGTGATCTCGCTATTGCCTTTGTGCAGATAAAGAGAGAGATAAAAATGCTCCAGAACCTATGTGGGGGCACAAACGTCGTGAAACTTTTTGATGTTGTCAGGGATCAGCATTCAAAGACTCCTAGTTTGATATTTGAGTATGTCAACAGTACAGATTTCATAGTGTTGTACCCAACATTTACTGATTATGACATATGCTATTACATATACGAGCTCCTCAAGGTATATTCCTTAATTTCTCCCGTTCTTAAACCGAGTCGAGCTTGGATTTCATTTGTTCATTGTGAATGTATGGACGGTAAATTTGTATGAAAAGAGCTACCACAAGTGAACTGTGACAAGTAAATGTGTTGAGGCTCGTTGAGGCTCCATGACAACAAAAAATGGAAAGTGATACAAATATACTACCTATCTGCTACAAAAGCTTTCTCTTTTTGGTATATTTATGTACCATCAAATTTTACAAGGATGGCTATTGTGTTGATCAGAGGAAACTGTAAAGTATTGTTTAAGTACTCTTCTCGGGTTTGGCTGAAAAAACGAAGGGCCTTCTCCTCAGTTTTTATACAAGACTGGAATCTTTTTTCTTCTTTAAAGATGTTAAATTGAGGATCGGAAGGCTTACGACGATGAGCTTGAAGAGGTTGGCCTCCTTCTGAGGCAGAGACGCGCCCATTCGGTCAGAGAAAGAGAGAGAGAGAGAGAGAGCTACGCAGAGAGTTATTAATATGTATAATTAAAAAGGAGAAAGATGAAATTATGAATTAACCCAAAGTTCTTATTTTAACTAATAGAAACACTTAAAGAACTCAAATCATGATTATGGCAGGCTTTCAATTACATCAATCATATATTTTATTTTACGGGGAAAATCGTTGAAAAAGTCCTAAGTGCATTATACAACAACAAATTTAGTCCTAAACTTTTTAATTTTTCCAATTCAGTTCTAAATCTTTTGATTACTTGCCAATTCAGTTATAAATTTTTAAACCGTGCCAATTTAATCATAAACCTTTTGATTATGCCAATTAAGTATGAAACCTTTAAACGATTTGTCAAACTAGTCAAGAAACTTTCAACAAATCATCAATTTAGCCTTTCTAGCTAATTTTTCCCTGACATTACTAATGTGGCGATTTACATGGTGTGGCTAGTGTTAATGTGAATAATGTTTTAATTAAAAAAAAACTGATTTTTTTTTATTGATTTTTTCCTTTTCCTTTTCTTTTTCCCTCTTTTTATACAAGGTTGGCAAAGCCGTTGGCTACCAGTTGAGCGCCAATGACCTTCGCTGGCCCTTGAGTTGGGGTCACAAAGCCCTCGCTAGATCTGCGAGGCAAGGGCTCATGACACCCTTGCCTAGGGGCCAACGAAGGTCACCAACTCTTGGCCATGGCTGGAGGCCCACCATCCTTGTGTAAAAAGAGAAAAGAAAGGTTAGAAAAGAAAATTAAAAATAAATAAATAAATTCAAAAAAATCCAAAATTTAAAAATTATCACGTGGCTAGCACCAACAACACCACATAAGATAGTGAACATTGACTGGGCAGTCATGTCACTGATGTCTGACCAAAATTAGCCATAATGATTAAATTGATAATTTATTAAAAGGTTTGGAACTAGTTTGGCAAATGTTTAAAAAGTTTAGAACTAAATTAGCACAATTATAATGTTTATAACTAAATTAGAAAGCTGTCAAAAGTTTTAGGACTAAATTAGCAAAATTGAAAGGTTTAAGATTGAATTAGTTGTTGTACAATAGGTTTATAACTTTTTGAATAATTTTCCTTTTACTTTGCTAATTATTTGTCTAGAAAATGACCACTATCTTAAAAAGTAATATCGCCGATTGCATAATTCCAAATCTAAAATGAAAAGATAAAAAGAATGATTTTACCCATAATTCTAAAGAGTTATGCCACCATATACTATTCAAATTTTGCCACGACAAACTGAAATTTACTTTCTCAACTTTCAAATTTAAAATGAAGAAAATCAACTCATGATTCTAAGAAGACAACATCAACAAAATGCAATTCATACTCCCCATTTCATCTTAATTAAAAATATTTGTTGCAATATGTGTTGGAATAGGCATTAAAGATTAGACATGATAAGAATATAAACATGTTAATTAAGATTGTAATTAGAAAAAAAAACAAAACAAAACAAAACAAAACTTCGTCATCTTCAAGAGACAGTCGCAACAAGATAGCCTTTTTACTATTCAATATTCTGCATAAAATACATATTCTTTCTTCCAATGAATAGTAAAAAAGTTGTGTTAAAACCTTAGATGACCGTTTGCAATTCAACTCCATGAAGTATCCGTTGATTCTACCGTTGCTAGCAGTAAAATGTCTCTCAAAATGGTCAGAATGGCTCTCTAACGTTGGCATTGTCTCTCTAATTGTGTGGTAGTTTTCCAAAACAGCATCAGTGTATTTTTGTTAAGCTCGCCCATTAATGCCATAATTGCTCTCGATCAATTCTAGTGCTCTTTTTTGGATTCCAAATCTTGAAGAAAATTGTTAGACACCAGATTGAGGTTGGAAGGAAGACTTCACACGTCTTCCACCTCGCTGATATTGGTAGCTAGTCCTACTAACAATTCGTTGCTCCGGTATCAATCCCGCTGATCTATCTTCTAATTATTTTAAGCATATTGACAATTTCGACTCTATAAAGCCATTAATCTTCACCATCCTTCTAAACTTTACTGAACAATCTCATTCTAGGCTTTGTTCACCATCACCAAGTCCATCCAACTATTCAGCTAATCTCAATACCTCTAAGTCATCACAAACGTCCCCGATATTCTCGACTTGTTCACCCTCAATTAGGGTCCTTCCAAATGTTTACTTTATTTGAAGAACCTTCTAGCTCCTAGATTTTTTAATGCCCAATACCTTGTTCACCCTTGATATTGATAGCCATCTCTTGATATCGGTAGAGCACTTCTCTTTTCAGAATCATCCAATGCTAACTATGACATCATTCACATAATAATTTATGCATATTGTCGTGACCTACTCTCGAGGGGAGGGAATGGGTTTAGGGGTATTGCCTAAAGGACGGACCTAAGGCCCATGATTAGGCGCGAGTTCTCCCAAGCCCATACCCCACGTGACATTGAGATATTCTTAAAAAATTTTGCACAAAATGAGTCGTCACTAGCCTATTGGGGTCGACTAGAAACCAAGTGAGGCATAAGAGTGTACCTCACTTTCTACGCAACCAGAGAATCTAGAGTCGATAACTTAATTACACTACATTAATTGACTAATTAATGCCATTTCGGTACCTAATCTTGTTCATTTTAAAATAAATAATTTTTATCAGGCAGTTTGAATTAATTTTATACCTATCCACTAACATGCGAGGTGATTATGCAAGTGCACAATCATTAAAGTAACAATCATAGCTATCAATATCCTAATTACAATAAAATTAAGTACGTGCAATTAAACATAATTAGATGTGCAAATTAAACATACAACATAATCAATATGCGAGCAAATAAATGTCTACTTACACTAAGAAAGCAAGATATAGCAATTCCTAACCAAACCCCATCATTTTGGATTTTTCGAAAGTTTTAATTTATTTTTTAAATAATTTTTAAAATATTTTTTTAGATTTTCGAAATTTTTTTTTAAAAATAAAATAATTTTTGGGACCGGACCGGGTCCGGGCCGGTCCAACCCGACCGGTTCGGCCCGGTCAGCGCGAATCGAGTCCGGTCGGAGACCGGACCCGGGTTCGGTCTAACAGGCCCAAGTGGGCCCCAAACTTGGGCCCAGCCCAAGAATTCCCCTCTCCTCTCTTTTTAAAACAGACAGGCCCAAAAGCCCAAAACCGGCCCACACTCGCCCAAAACCCTACCCGTCTCTTTGACCCGACTCATACTCGATTTTGTGGCCGAAACCCTAGGGTTTCTTGGCGGCGTTGGTAGCGGCAGCGACGGACGGTAGCGTGGACGGCGGCGGCTACACGACGGGTGGCAGCAACGGCGACGAGCAGAAGTGCTGGGGGAGGAGCGGCGTCGGGCGAGCAGAATACGGGCAGAGTAGGGACAGGAGCAGCTTTGTCGGATCTCGCGGGTTGCATGTGAGGCGGAGCGCAACAGCAGCTAGCGAAACGGCGACGCGGCATCCGGCAGAGGTCGCAAGCGAGATGGGCTCGCGGTTGAGGGGAGCTCCGGCAGTGGCGCAGGTAGAGGTGAGCGTCTACGCTGGGTCACGGCTACCAGCGTCGGCGACAGAGGCAGCAAAGGCTGAAGCGGCTCGGGCAGCAGCGAGGGGGCTCGGACGGCGTCGGGTTGAGGCGGCGAGGCTCGGACAGCGTCTGGAGTTGGAAGGGGCGGCAACCGGCCTGGTGATGGGGCGGAGCTCGATTACTCCCAGATCTGGGCCTTTGGCCGACTCCTCTGCCTCGGGTTTTCGGATCTGAGAGGCTCCTAGTTCGTCCTCCCTCTCCCTCTGGTCTCGGTCGGCTCGGCGTCGGGAGCAGCGGCGATGGGTGCTGCGGCTGTTGGCGTCGGCAGCAATGGCGTCGGGTTGAGGCAGCGATGAGCTCGAACGGCGTCAGGCTCGGAGGGCGGCAGCTGCTAGAGGGCGGTAGGAGAAGTGCGGTGCCTCAGCTGACATCGGGTTCAGGCGGCGAGGAGGGCAGCGGCTCGGACAGCGTTGGGCAACGCCGCCGCTGCCCTCCTCCCCTCCGTTCCTTCTCTCTCTAGCTCTCTGTTTTCTCTCACTTCTCTGTTCTTCTCCCTTCTGGAATTTTTTTTTTTTTTACTCTCGCTGGTTTCTCTACCTTTTTCTCCTTCGAGTTCTCTCTCTTTTTCTCTAATTTCTTTGTATTTGAAAACAAAAATTAGGTGTCAACACATATGTTACCTGGTACTACTCAATCAATAGACGCATCAGTGATGAATGTTTGAAAAGTTAGTTCAAGTATAGTTTGATAGTATGATTTGCGTGTTCAATTCCTCTTGGAATTTAGATGTAGCTGAAAATCCTAGGATGGAGATGAGTGTTCATTTGATGCTAATTAGCTTTCAGATTGATGTATGTTACGTGAATGAAAATTAGAAGGGAATTGATTAAGTTTTCATATTGATTTCTTAGAGTTTTTGTGAAATTATCAGAGATTTTGACGATCTTCTGATGTTGAATGCTTGACTGATGACTTGGATGTTCATATGAGTAATCTGTAGATGCCCATAATCTAGAAATTTAAAATGGACATCCGTTGAAGATGCTCAAACGTGGTTGAAGATGTAAATGAAATCTAGAAAAACTCAACATCCGATTGACCTTTGAATATTCATCGATTTGTACCATAAAAAAAAAAAAAAACTAAAACGAATTAGAAAAATTTGTCTCTAGATGATTTGTAGTTAAGATCATAAGCTTTTCAGTGATATAAAGATCATCAAAATCAGAGTTCATTTGGTTCATCCGAATTTTGTTAAAAAAAATAAAGAAAAAGCGTATTTGATCTAGAATTTTTGTTCCCGCGTCTGTCTGACTTGTTTTGCAATTTTAAAATAGTTGGAGGGTTTTTTTTTTCCCTGAAAAAATTTAAAAATGAAAGTTTTAGAGGAGTCCTGAAATGTATATGTGGAAAGTTTCATAATATTTGAATAAGATATGGGCGGACAATTTGATTAATTTCGAACAAGGCCAGATTTGGCCTTCAAAATTGTTCCGATTTGAGTATGTGGTGTTTACCTTGTGTTTACTAGTATTTGAAGGGCTTTGTTTTGTAAAAAGTCTAAAAATAAAATTTGAAAAGCGCATCCTTGGCCTGCTGTCTGTAAAATTTGGCGCCAATTGGACTTTATTTGCTATTTTTTCTCGTATTTTTCAAAAAACCGGGTCTAAGTCAGACCATGAGTGGGCAGGTTAGATGGATCAAACTGTACCAATTGAGGCATAAATCGGGTAAATGACCTCAATGAAGATTAAAATAGACTTCCTAAGCTTTTATTAGCCTTTGGAATCACTCAATTTGGACTTCATTAAACTAGTCATTTGGATTACAACATAATTAGATAGAAACAAGGGAAAAACAGAGAAGTGCCCTACTTGGGTCACTGATTGTTTTTGTGGTTCTTAAGGCTAGTTGGCCTAATGGCATACTGAATTAACTTGGGGAACAATTGACATCTAGCAATTTCTTTTACATTAAAAATTGGTAACAGAACAAATCCGATAGTGTTGTTTCAGTGCACGATCAGCTCAGCTATAGCAGCAGGGGGATGTGGAATCTGGAAGTGATCAGTCAAGCCAAAATGGGCCAACATGAGCCAGACATGAGTGAGAAGCTCTCCCCCTCTCCTCAGTTGCTGTGCATGATTACTCGATTTACACTTAATCGCTGCATCACACAATATCCTAACCCACATGCTACTTACTACATCACCCAGCAGATCATTGCTATTCTCGCTGCACAGCTGCGAAGCAAGACGACACCCGTGGAACAGCACGTACTTGCTTTTTTCTCCTCTTGTGACCGTTAAATTGAGCTCTGTGTTCACCTGCTTCTGAAGCTGGTCGTAGGCACTAGCCATGTCGAGTCTGAGCCCTTCCCTCTTCTTGCCATCAAAAAATTTCATGGCCTCAATATAGGTTTCTCGAAATTTGATGCGTCCAATCCCGGTCGGCAGCATCTCAGGGTGCATGACAAGGATATATAACATGTATCGAGACAAGTACCTACCAGGCTCGGCCTCCGGAGGTAGGTTTCGCGAGGTAGGACCGTACAACAATTCAGTTGCGATGTGCCAGATGAGGATAATTTGGTCGAACTCCAACTCCATGGTCCATTGCAGATTCTTAGTATTTTCTGACAAGTCGACCTCCTGGGACCCTTGGGCGGTAGAGCGGGATTGCATTTCTCTGATATATTTCACGATACGGTTCTTTATATCATTGGTCACTTCCTTGTGATGTATGTAAAGGGGCTTCTCGACCTTCTCGTCAATGTGCAGAAATTTGAGGAGTCGATGGCAGGCATGGTACTTCTCTTTGAACGCAAAGCTTAATAGGCTGAATTGAGCCATGTGATCTGACCATCGGCGCCGTTTAGTCAGCGGTTGCAACCTATTGATGGAATCTAAGACTGCAAGTTTCTTTTCCCTAATCAACCAACAAGCCGTCCTATCAGAGAAAAGAAGAAGAGCCAAAGCATAAATCTCCAGGAAGATAGCCACTGCTAGCAGTATAAAGGTCAAACAAAGATCAGCTACCGAGTAATTCTGATCCTTGATCAGGATGAAGAGTACCAATACGATGCAGATTGAAACCAATCCGGTTATGCGACGAGCCAAGCCCCAACTAGTATGGATTGCCTTGGCCTTTGTGTAGAGCAAATCGTACATGATTCCCAATTCAATCTCAATGATCTTGAAGACAGTGAGAGGATCCTTATACTTGAGCACTGAGTCACTTGTGTCACGATCCTCAAAACTCAGCAGGAGATCCGCGAAAAGGCGTCGGAATATTTTAACCAAGCCTCTGGCTACAAGCAATGCTCCTTGCTCACGCTCATAAGGTTGACTTCGAGACAAAAGATTGGTCCCATCCATAATGTTTTCCTCAATCACATTGCGGATCTCAATCACTTCGTGTGGTATGACATCATAGCCCTCAGCCTCCATCAACTTATATTGCTCCAATATCTTGGAATAATTAGGAGGCGGGTCAGGGATGGATTCCCTGAACTGCTCACTGCTCGCAGTCCAGAGCACATAAACCCTTTCACCATACTTGAAGAGCCCAGCAAGAATCACCACAATGGTGAGGATGGATATCTTTTGGCCGTTCCATGACATAAGGAAGATATAAAATGTCACTCCTGCTTGGGTGACTAGTGCGAACAAGTGCCTCAACCAGAGCTCATTGTCTTCTAGGGCATATGCTGTGATGGTGTCGGGGCCTCCTAAGTGTAACAAGAGGAATGGCGCCCAGAACGCATTCAGCTGGGTGTTCGCGTCCACACTTTGGCTGTTTAACTTTGTGAGTTTGTTCGTGATTATGCCAAGAGCATAGATCGCGACTGAATCAGCCATTAGGTAGGCCAGCCAAACGACCCCCCTGAACAAAGCAGAGTGGATGTATTTGCGGCGATTGCCCACACAAATGAGCAGAATTTGGAGGGTGAGGCTGAGGAACACGACACCGCGGAGCTCCCACTCTTCCCACAGCTCTTTGAAATGTGAAGAGAAGACCGGCATCACCTGCATCCTCTTTACGACGATGCTGCTACTCAGAGCAGCTGAGATGCACTAGCATTAGCAAAAGAATGATGAAAGTACATCGCTCATAAAAGGAGAACGATGTGAATATCAAATTAGTGAACATCGGTGAGACGATTTGATGTTTCCATGCTGCTTTAGAAAATTTGCCGCCTTACAATTTACTTACATGGTTTCTTCAGCTTATGCATTTGAGAACAAAAGAAATTCTCGAATTCTTTCTTCCTTTTTTTTGGGTGTAAATTCTCGCACTCTTTCTGTCTTTAGTTGTTTTTATTTTTTTTGTTTTTTTTTTCAGCTGTTTTGAAGTCATCTGCAGAGCACAAGTCTACCGTACCCGAGAAAAACTAGGACATCCAAAGCCAAAACAAACTATATGTAGCTCAAAGTTCACTGAAGCAGAGATGAGATGAACGTCAAGCAGAGATGAGATGAAAGTCCTTTACTTACCGATAACTGGCAATATCATCGCTTGATGGTGAAAATGTTGATCCACCGGTTCAAAGAATTATAGGTCTTTCGTAACAAGGATCTGTTATGTTTGAGAGAGAGAGGGGTCACGGAGGACGAGGACTGACATTGAGGCATGTGACACAGGTAAGCTCTCTCTCTCTCTCTCTAAAATATGGGATTTGAAAATTCTAAAGGTAGCGAAAGAAAAAAAAAAACTGGAAATGCTAAAAAGTCAACAAAGAAGGGAAAGTGGATCTCAGTTTTTTTGCTAGGTAGGTAGTGAGCCTTTTACTCATCCGCACTCACCCGAAGCGCAGAAAGCTACTATATTTACTTACCCGATGGTAGTCAAAATCGAAGTCGTGATATCTCCCTTCACTACCATGAGACCCCCTAATTTCTTGTCTATATTTGTCTTATCGACAAAGAGGGAATACAGGAGCGACATTGCGAGGTCTCCCACCCATAGGTGGATCTCCGCCTATTTTCTACCATTAAGCCTTTTAAGGACCTGTTCGAGTTCGACTAAAGAAGGGAAAGTGGACCTCAGTTTTTTTGCTAAAATAGTGGACGTCAGTTATTACTAGGAAAAGGGGTGCTCGGGATAGGGAGCTTGCTGAGAAAGAAAGAAAAGAAAAAGAAAAAGAAAGGAAATAAAGAGGAAGAAGATAAAAGGAGGGAGAAAGAAGGGGCTTCTGGCCTCGCATGCCTAGTCAAGCAAATTTGACTTCATATCATAATGCTTGATAAGTGCTTGCGTCGTCCGATCTTTTGATCAGAGTAATTTTTAGATTTAGAGCTTAAATTCATAATTTTAGAAATTTTGAGCCGCGCAGTTCAATTTTTAAGTTGTGGAGCTTTGGAATTTCATGAAAATGGTGGATTATGCCATTATAAAGCCGTGGGATTTGATGGGGGTTGATTTGAAACAACGATTTGATTAGAGTGAAATTTTAGAGTTTCACATTCTATTTAAATTTGAGTAATCGCTTCGAGTGAGTGATTTGCTAGCCTGTGAAATTGTTTTGTTAGCGTTTGGGCGTATTTGAGGTAGAATTTTATTAAATTTTAACGTTAATTCTCGTTTAATTGATAAAATTGCAAGATCATCAACTCATTTACTTACACTTGTTTGGTTTGGCTTTCCAAGTGAGTGGTGCTATCTCTTTTTTTTTTTTTTTTTTATAAATTTCTAAACTCGTGTCTTGAAAACAATAAAGAATTGATATATTATCGGTTGTGAATAAGCATATTTGTTGCATAAAATTTGAACTAGGCATTTATTACGTTTTGGTATATGAAAATGCTCGAGAAATGTAATATGGGAGGTTATTATAGAATATATGCTTTGTGAATGATATATGAAATGAATTTTGAAATGAGAAATGATTTATGAAAAGGTATTTCTAGCGAATGAGTTAAGTTGTGAAATATTATATGCTTTGATTTGGGAATATATATATATATATATTGATCTGGCTTTGTGAATTGTAAAGGATGTTACCGTGGAATGGTATTGATGAGGGGCTTGTGAGAATACGTACTAGTTTATGATATCTTTGTGGGTCAGCCACCAGCAATATAGATGGAGATCTTGGCAAGGGGGAGCTTGATTGCCTTATCACAAGGCGCAATACATGACTATGGTAGATATTTGAGCAGAAGCTTTGTGACATCCTAATTTTCAATTCTATTTTTGACTAAATGAATTGGGCTTTTCATCGAAGCGCCTATGGCATTTTTCTCTAAGTTGGCAACTCACGAGATAACTAGTCTATCAGGTAAAGCCGTTAAGGAATCTAAACGCAACCGATTTGAGAATTCGATCAGAAATTGACTGCTCAGCCGTGCTAATCTGCAAAGATCAATATGGCACTGTTAAAATCGATTAGAGACTGGAGATAGGTTGTTTTGACAAAGGCATGTAATTAAAGTGTGGGTGATTCAACTTGATTGCAAAATTCATGTCAAACGATACTAAATCGATTTTTCCGTCATTTCCGTACCCTGTGCCCGTATTTGAAACCTTGAGATTTTTACGACAACCGAGAGTCGCCTATGAGTTGGATATGCAAAATGTGGATCGAAAATAATCAATCACAAGTTAATTGCGCTAAAAATTCCTAAAAGTTACCCGGTCGTTTAGATCACGCTAAAATCGTGTTTGGTTGAAATTAACCATGAAATTGAATTCGGTTTCGGGAGTCAGATGTTTGAGTATGTCACAATTCATTTATAAGACGTCGTCTCGTCTTTCGGAGAAATTTCGTCGAGTTGGGAATATTTCGGAAAAATTGAATTTCGGACATTTCGAAAAAAGAAAAGAATTTGGATAGGAGAGAGAATTGCCATTTTTGCTGTCCAAAATTTGGTTATTTGTGGGAGTAATATGCAAGAAAGTATTAGGGGACCAAGCATTGATGAGTTGGATATTTTTGTTTGACTTTCCCCCCCTCTTCAGCTTCTCCTGCACACCAAGCAGCCGATCCCCCTCCTTCGCGGCTTCTACTTCTTTCTTTCATTTCCCTCATGCACGATCGTTTTTCTCTCTTCACCTCACGCAACTTCACCAACCCACTTTCCCCTCTACCCTTGCCACGTGCCATCTCCATTTCATTGCCCCAGCTTCCACTAACCGTCCTAACTCCTCCTTACGTCATCACCCCCACCGAGTCAACCCCGTAGCACCTCACGAAGTTGACTCCACCACGCGACTTCACCATTTTGTCCCCTATCCTAGCAACAACACCTCGCCTAAAGTTGCTCTTTCGTTGTTTCTCTTCACGCACGACCACCAGTTTGCTCGGCCATTCTAGTCACGGCCTGTGACCAACCCCTCAATCGGCCGCCATCCTCGCGCCAAGTCTAGCTCAATCAAGCCCAATTGCAAGCCACCAAAGCCAGCTTGGCCCAAAACCATAACCAAGAAGCCCAAGGCAGAACCGAAACTCACAACTCAAGCTATGAATTCATGGGCCGTTTTCGGGCCTTTCTGGACCTCCTCGGGTGTTGTCATAGGCTCGAGTCTAGCTCACCTTCACGTCACCGTTGCCGTGAACTCATCGGCTCGTTAAATCGATGAGTTTACTTTCTAAACCTTAATTATGGGGTTAATTATGCTTATGGGAGGTTTAGATTAGTCTAAGTGAGGTTAGTGTATTTATTTAGCCTGTTTAGTAATTAGATTAATTAGTTAGGCCAATTAGGTGGTTAGATTAGTTTAGTTAGAGGTTAATTAGATTATGTGAGTTAGTTAGCTTAGTAGATTATTTAATTAAGTCAAATTAGGTTGTTAGATTAGTGTATATAGCTTAATTAGTGTGATTTATTTAATTATTTCGCATTTATTTAATTATTTTGTAATTTATTTAATTATTGATTTATTTCCAAGAATTATACCAGGATAGCGGCAATTAGAATTTCGTGCTAATTGTCGTAGTGCAATTAATTTGTGTAATTGAGTGCTAATTTGTGCAATTTGATGCTATGTGTTGATTTTTGATTTATTATTTCAAAAATATGGAATGTTAGTATTTAATCAGAAAAATATTGGGTGTCGGTTTTTGACGCCAAGAATGTTTTTAAGTATTATATAAAATCATGAGATTTTAAAAGAGAGGATATCGCACTTTATGGTTTGATTTGACCGTGTGTCCACGCACACCTATTTTACCGGGTGTTTTTAATATAGAGAAAATAGGCCAAGTATATTATTTAAATTGAGGCATTTGAGTGCAAAGCACGATGTCTTTGGCCGAGATTGGATGTGCTTGTGATCGCTATGAGAACTCATCACCCGATGTGTGTCGGGTGGACAATGCTCCTATGTGGAATGCCCCTGACAACGGATGCCGGTCACAATGGAGGCTGAACCAATGCTCCTATGTGGAATGTTGTCTAGAGGTAAACGTTGCCATACTCGATGAGGGCAAGACGATGCCTGGTTATGCCGGAAGACCGCTAATTGTTGAGTCGGCCGTACCCGTTAGGCCGTAATTAATTGAAATGCTTGACTAAGTGAGATGACCGCGCTTAATTATGGGACAAAATTGTGTGTCATAACGATTTGTCCTTATAAATTTGACCTTATAATCGGGACCCCTGTGATTAACTAGTATAGGAGTTAAAGCGTTCTAATTATTGAGTGCATTTACGGTATGCATATATGATATATGCTGTACTGACGTGCAGGGAGGTGCTAAGGCAAGGTAAGTCTCATTTGATATGTGCTTAGGCTGCCTCTAGGTGTATTATAATCCTAATCAAGGTTTAGGGTGTAGACTCTCTGAGATTTTTATCTCACCCCGTCGTGGATTACCAATTTCAAGACCGTAGCATGGAGGATCCAAAGCCCGAAGCTGAAGGGTCCAGAGTGTAGATGGCCTAGAGGTTTCTTTTTAAGTCAAACCTTCTATGTATAAACCGGATGTGTTTATAAAGTGTGTTTTGTTTAAATTGGTTGTCCTACCTTTCTATCCCATGGTTGTTTGTTGTTCGGATATCGTTTAATTCGCTTCCGCATGTACATAAAATGAATGGGTCAGCGACACGTTCTGGGAACATCACAATTTGATCGACCACCGAGGAATGTGCGCGCGCTCGAGGTTCAAGGCATGACAAGTTTTGTGAAATGGATATTTCTATTATAATATAACTATGTTGAAGCATATGTAGTCCATTCTCTTCTTGTAAGTTTATCATATTCTGGATTTGTGTTAAATAAGTTGTTTTGTTTTGTAAAGTGCATAATGGGTGCTCAATCTGCTTTAAAGAAACATAAATTATTCATTGGACTATGGTTGCTCATTTCACTCATCTTTCGTGTTTTTTAGATCTCTCATTGGTAGCCATTAGAGTTAGAGCGTTATCACGAGGACTTGAATTTTGATGGTTTGAGACCACCTAGCATAGCCTAGGTTTAGAATATGAGAGTTATCATAAGGACTTTTATCCTATCCAGTGTTTCATGTAACACAAATTCCAAATATAACTAATATAGTTCGAATTAAAAAAAAAAAAATTCCACCTAGAGGGTGGCTTACATCACAGCCTCCCTCTCTTCTCATTGTCACTCTCCTCTTCTTCAACATTTTCCCGCTCTATCCAACTCCCGATGTTTCAGAATCTGAGCTTCTTGTCTCTCTCTCATTCTCCGCGTCACTTAGGCTCTTCTATGTCTTATGTCTTTGAGAGACCTCAACCACGTTCTGTCGACTGTTCACATGGACACACCATATCTGCTCCTCTCAATTGACCTCTCTTCTCGCCATTGGCTTGCTGCTGCCACCACCGCCCTCGATACTGATTGGAATCGCCTTAGACTTGTTTACAGCTCCACCACGTGCAGCCCCAACCACATCTCCGGTCAACCTTGAGCACCACCAAGCCGAGGCAGACCCGACGCAAGCATCGAGCAGGGCAAACTGAAATTTGAGGCTCATGCTAGATTTAAGCCCCAGGTCTAGCGCTCGTCGTGGTCGCTACCTCACCCTCTTGATGGCAGCGACAACATGGCGGAGAGAATGGATGACGGGCGCCCGATAAAGGAGGACAACGTAAAGAGGAGGCACAACGGAGGGACAGAGGAAGGCCATGATGACGAAATGGGCTAGAGTGGAGGCGGGATCACGTGCTTCTCGAGACGGCGGAGGTGGTAGTGGCGAGCTTAAGCGATGAAGTCGTGAATCCATGCTCAAAGATCTTTTTTATGCCTAATCCAGTTTTGTCAAGGAACACCACACACTCATTTGGATAATATTTTATCAGAATCCATATTATATATGGATGTTATCAAACGTTAGATAGGAAATTCAAGATCCCATCATATCTTTAAAATGTTTGAACGACCAAATGTAGCTCCAGTGATTTGGTTTATCAATATCAGGTATGGGGTACACTTCACGGTAGCTACGAATTCAAATTCATAAATAGCATGCATCTAAAATAGCTTGTGTAAACAAAAGATTACATTCTGACCTATATATATACACATAGGATGTGTCTACTATAAAATTGGGATCCAGAGTAAGAATCTTTTGGGAACTCCACTCTCTTTTCTGGAACACTTCGAATATCGAATTTAATTTGCAATACACGATGACAACGATAGATATCAAGAAAAAAGGTACCACAATGTCTGGAAAAGAGGGACGATCATGATTCGCGTCCATTTCTTGTCAATTGACTTGGGCTGCCTGCATATTTGGATAGAAAAGAACAAATTACTTATGTTATATACATTGAAGAAAAAGAATAGTCACGTGAATATCGAATATGCAACAATTTTATGAGGAAATTTACGAAAACAGAGCATATAAATTTAATCAAGGTGCTAAAAACAGAGCATATAGAAGATGAAATATTTGTTAGATAATTCATTTAATACTTTGATGCGGAAATTCAAAGTAAAAACAAGGATCTTTGATCTTCATGATTTTCACAAATAGATGAAGACATACCTTTATCCATAGCACTACACTTGATGATGATCATTGTAGAAAACCCAAAGAACTCGAACCAAAAGAAGAAATCCGATCTCTCTCCCTTAACCCACTAAACCTTAATGTATTCAATTGATGGAGGAGAGAATACCAAATTCCTTTAGTTATTGTTGTTCGTATATGGGTGGAGAGAGGACTGGACTCTATTTATATATTCATTGAAAAGGCGCCTTCCATCAAAGCAATATCCTTTCATTTTTATTAGAGTCGTACATTTTCGTGACCAATAATTATTTATAGCATTTCAATAATTATTAAACCATATAATAAATCACATAATATGGGTCATAATAATTCTTACATTCTCCCACTTGGCCCATATGATGTTCCTTTCATGGTTTAATAAATACTGTAATGTGCACAATAAGATTATGCTATAAAATTTCATTAAATTTGCAATGACATAATAATCACAATTAAGTAAAGAAAACTAATGTGAGTCATAGCGGTTATATGTCATTAATCGACATAGTCCCTTCTATGCATTACAACTATAGTACTTTACTTAACATGATCCATAAATGAGAAGTACAGTAATAGTCCAACTATAATATTTCTTTAGAAACTATTCTATTTTAACATTCATCTATTTCCATAATGTATATAAATAGAAAACAGGAAATATCAGAAACACGTAGGTGAGCTCAAAGTGTCAAATATATAAACTTAATACAATCATAATACAAACATTAATGACGTCCAATAATGCCCATCTTTTCAACATGCTCATTAAATGTTTTGGGCGGCAGTCCTTTTGTTAAGGGATCTGCTATCATAAGATTGGTGCTAATGTGCTCAATTGACACTCTTTGTTTATGAACTTCTTCTTTGACAAACAAGTATTTGATCTCCATATGCTTAGCACATTTAGAATACTAGTCGTTCTTAGATAAGAAAACTGCTGCAGAATTATCACGAGAAATTTTCAGCGGCTTCGCAATACTATCGACAATCACAAGCCCTAAAATAAAATTCCGCAGCTATAATCCATGAATAGTGGCCTCAAAGCATGCCACAAATTCAGCTTCCATAGTGGATGCAGCAATAACTGACTGCTTCGCACTCTTCCATGAAATTGCCCCTCCAGCCAGAAGAAACAAGTAATCAAATGTTGATTTTCTTGTATCGACACATCCGGTTAAGTCTGAATCTGAATATCTAATCACCTCGAGATGATCAGATCTTTTATAAGTGAGCATATGATTCTCCATTCCTTGCAAGTATCTAAGAACTTTCTTTGCAGCTTTCCAATGATCTATTTCAGGATTACTTTGATACCTGCCCAGCATTCCGATAGCAAAACTGATGTCTGGTCTAATGCAAGTTTGTGCATATATTAAGTTCCCCACAACAGATGCATAAGGAATATTATTCATTTGTTCTCGTTCCAATTCATTTTTTAGACATTGCATAAGGCTAAATTTATCACCTTTCTGAATTAGAACTATTTCTGCTGAACATTTACTCATATTAAATCTCTCTAAAATTTTCTCAATGTAGGCTTTCTGAGACAATCCTAATAATTCGTGTGATCTATCACAGAATATTTCTATTCCTATCACATATGTTGCCTCTCTCATATCATTCATTTCAAAATTTTTAGAGAGAAACTTATTTGTTTCATGTAACAAACCAAGATCATTAACAGCAAGCAAAATATCATCAACATATAGAACTAGAAAAATAAACTTGCTCCCACTAATCTTCATATATATACACCGATCAACGGTGTTTTCCTTAAATCCAAATGAAGTTATGGTATCGTTAAACTTAAGATACCATTGTCAGAAAGCTTGTTTAAGTCCATATATTGACTTCTTTAATTTACATACCATGTGCTCCTTTTATTTAATTGAAAAGCCTTCGGGTTGGTCCATATAAACCTCTTCTTCTAAATTCCCATTAAGAAAAACGGTTTTTACATCCATTTGGTGTAACTCCAAGTCATAATGAGTCACCAAAGCCATAATGATTCTAAGTGAGTCTTTCTTAAAGACTGGTGAAAAAGTCTCTTTGTAGTCAATGCCTTCTTTCTAAGTAAAACCATTTGCAACAAGTCTAGCTTTATGTCGTTCAATATTGCATTTTGAGTCGCGCTTGGTCTTAAAGACCCATTTACACTCGACATTCTTACATCATTTAGGCAATTCAACTATATCCTGAACTTGATTTTGATGCATGGATTTTAACTCTTCTTCCATGGCATTAAACCATTCATTAGAATCTTCACATTCCATGGCTTGGGAAAATGAACTTGGATCATTTCCAATTCCTAAGTCAATTTCTGACTCTTGTAGATAAATCATATAGTCATAAAAAATAGCCGACCTCTTTTTTCTTTGAGATTTCCTTAATGCTATTTCTTGTGACTCAGCTATTGGAGGTTCATTATTGACATCTCCATTATTGAGTGTTTGTTCATTAATTTATTGTTCTTGATTATTGTTAGATTGTTCTATAATATCAGGAATAACAACTTTAGAAACTTTTGGTATAGGAACTTCTACCCTTACTTCTTGAATACAAACATCATGCATTCTTTCACTTCCACTAATGTCACCATTCTCAATGAACCTAGTATTTCCAGATTCAACAATTCTTGTACTATGATTATGACAATAAAATGTATACCCTTTGGATTTTTCTGCATAACCAATAAAATAACCACTGATTGTTCTTGAATCCAATTTCCTTTCATGTGAATTGTAAATTCTTACTTCTGCTTAACAACCCCAAACATGCAGGTGTCGTAAACTAGGTTTCCTTCCTGTCCACAGTTCAAATGAAGTTTTTGGAATTGCCTTACTAGAAACCCAGTTTAATAAGTACATAGAAGTCTTTAAAGCATACATCCACAAAGATAAGGGTAAAGATGAATGACTCATCATACTCCTAACCATTTCCATTAAAGTACGGTTACGTCTTTCTGCTACATCATTTTGTTGTGGTGTACCTGGCATTGTGTATTGAGCACAAATGCCATGTCTTTCAAGGAATTTAGCAAATGGACTTGGACATTGTCCCGATTCATCATACTTTTCATAATATTCACTGCCTTTATCAGATCTACTATTTTTACTTTTCTATCTAATTATCTCTCAACCTCTTTAATATACACTTTAAGTTCATTCACTAATTGAGACTTATTATGCAATAGATAAATATAACCATAACGTGAAAAATCATCAATAAAGGTTATGAAATAGCTTTCTTTACCAAAAGATGGAATATCGAAATGACCACATATGTCAGTATATATAATCTCAAAAAGCTATTTGCTTCTTGTGACACATTTCTTAGTGTGTTTTGTTTGTTTACCTTTAATACAATCAATATATACTCCAAAGTCAGTAAAATCCAAATTTGGAAGAATTTCATTCTTCACTAATCTTTGCATTCTTTCCTTGGATACATGACCCAAACGTTTATGCCACAAGTAAGCAGAATTTTCATTCACCAAACTTCGTTTAGTGCCAACATTATGATGTAAGGTCATTAATGTTTTAACAAAAGTATTATCAAATATAAATTTGTAGAGACCATCACATAAAGTTCCAGTTTCAATAAGAGTATCACTCTTAAATAGACTGAAAAATTAAGATCCAAACTTACAATAAAATCCCGCCACATCAAGTCTTGACAAAGAAACTAAATTGCGAGAAAATGTAGGTACATAAAGGGTTCGAAACAAATCCAAATAATGCACAGTATCTAAGATCAAACAATAAGTGCCAATGCCTTTAACTGGAGCTTTGTTTCTATTCCTTGTAATCACATAACTTTCATTTGGCTTTATAGTTTGGATCGGTAAAAGATCCCTACATTGTATTTGACACATGAGTGGTGGCACTAGAATCAATCCACCAAGTATTATAAGGAACTTCAGTGATATTTGATTCAAAACATACCAAAGCACAAAGCTTACATTTCTTTTCGAACCAAGCCTTACATTTCAGACAATATTTCTTCAAGTGTCCAATTTTGTTGCAAAAATGACACTTAATAAGATTGTGTTCCTTCTTGTGGATTTGAAAAGCCTTTGAAGAATCATTCATGACGTGTAGTTCTTTCTTCTTGCTCCTTCCACCTTTCCTTTTAAAATTCTTTCAAACTTCTTAATGACTTGAGAGATGAACAGAATAAGCCTTTTGATTCTTTATCATTGTTTCCTCTTAAACTAGCATACTAGGCAATTCGTTTATATTCCACTTATCCTTTATAGTATTGTAATTCATTTGAAATGGCCCATATTGCTTATGAGGCAAGGAGTTAAGTATAAATTGTATTAAAAAGTACTCATCCACGTTCATTTCCAAAGTCATTAACTTTGCTGCTGAATTCGTCATCTCAAGTATATGCTCATGCATGGTATGCGAACCATCATATTTCATGGTGGTCAGTGTGTTCATCAATGTACCAGCAAGTGACTTATCAGCAGTTTGAAAACGCTCTTCCACAAATTTCATAAATTCCTTTGGCATTGTTAGTCTTGGGAAGAGAAGTCTTTAAGTTGTTTGCAACTGTCATTCGCATGAATATTAAGCTTAGTTTGTTTGATCTTTCCCAAGCTTTATGGAAAGATACTTTCATTAGTAATAGCAGCTGGTTTATCAATTTGAAGCGTTAAATCAAGATCCAAGATACCTAAGTGAAAGTGGACTTATTCACTCCAATCAGGAAAATTTATCTCATTGAATAAGGGAACAGATGAGGCGTGCGAATGGAGTGAAACAGGTATAGATACTGCAGATGTGCAAGAAAATATTCATACATTAATGATTTGAGAGTATCACCTAATCAGATTCAAACTAAATGACACATGTACATCATAGTTCTCCTTTGGGCGATCCTATGATAAACAACGATATATATACCATAATGATGCTAATAAATTTTATTTGATAATTGTAAATATATCTTATTAAAATTTATTTGTTATCTTTGGAAATACAAACAAATTTAACAAGTCATATTAATTATCAACCATCATGTTCATGAATCATAAGAAAATAATTAACCTTTGGGTTAATCCCTAAGTTCTTATAATAAATGAACTGCAATATACCTATAACTCCAATAATAATATAAAACATATCAATTTCATATATAGCATGAATTAATCATGGGTAATTGAATAAAATAATTTACAATATCAAAAAATTCAAAAGACTTCAAGGTCCGACCACTTTGGTGACTAACAAACCTTTCATAATATGAGTTTTTAATATTGTAAAATACAAATATTTACCAAATTTGCACACAAGGACAAAAACTTTATCAAAGCATAAGGGAAAAATCATAAAATCATAATTCCATAAGGGTAGAACCATAAATTTAATACTCAGGGGCAAAATGGTAAATAATCAACAATGGCAGAATCGTAATTATAAATTAAACAGGGGCAGAAAAAAATTAAATTAAATTAAATTAAAATTGGCGCCTACATCCACCTCGGGCGTGTGCTGTGCACGTGCGCATCCAACGCGCAGGTGTGTGCGAGCGCGTGGTGCGTGGGTCCATGCGCTTGCAACTGCAGTGCGCGCGTGAGGCCCACTCGCCTTCTTCCTCGCACCCATAATCAATTTTTTGCCGGTTTTTCACCGTTCCGCTGTGGTTTCGCCACCCGTTTCTTCTCCAGCAGCCCATCCTAGACACAAATAAATAATGGGTTTTTTGGAGTATGCTGGCACAACCACATGGGTTTAAGTTTCGGCGAAAATGACCAAGAAATTGGCCCCAAATCAAACCAAAATTTTCAGAACACAAAACCTCCACCACCGCGGCTTCCGCCGCTCGATTAGCCTCCCGCGAACACCAATATACCAGAAAAACTCATGGCTAATGTTCCTCATGGTAGTGCGACGGTATAGGTCCGAAATCAAGCGGTGGGTTGCTGGATTTTACCCGAAACCAGCAAGTTTCTTACTTGCCCTCAAAATTCCGAATTTTTTTTTTCATTTTCGCCCTTTTCCACTCACGCACAGTAACTTTTCTTCACCATTTTCGTTCATGAAGAACGTTCCATCATTCAGATTTTATTTATCCATAATCATCCAAAAACATTTTAACAACAATAAATAATATGAACAGGATCGTTCAATGAATCATCAAACATAAATTATAATACGTCTTTAAAAGGAAAAATCATGAGATCATAAACCAAAAGCTCTGATACCAACTGTTAGATTATTCATATAATACTTTGATGCGGAAATTGAAAGTAAAAACAAGGATTTTTGATCTTCATGATTTTCACAAATAGATGAAGACATACCTTTATCCATAGCGCTACACTTGATGATGATCGTTGTAGAAAACCCAAAGAACTCGAATCAAAAGAAGAAATCCAATTTTTCTCCCTTAACCCACTAAACCTTAATGTATTCAATTGATGGAGGAGAGAATACCAAATTCCTTCAGTTATTGTTGTTCGTATGTGGGTGAAGAGAGGACCGGACTCTATTTATATGTTCATTAAAAATGCGCCTTCCATTAAAGCGATATAACCTTTCATTTTTATTAAAGTCGTACATTCTCTTAACCAATAATTATTTATAGCATTTCAATAATTATTAAACCATATAATAAATCACATAATATGGGCCACAATAATTCTTACAATATTACCTGCACAGATGGAGGAGGAGGAGGTACCAATTGCTTCTCTTTGATGAATACTTCTCGGGAAGAAAGAGAGGCCGCCAATTGCTTCCCATTGATGAATAGCTTTTCGGTCAATCCTTCGCCAATTTTTCCTTCACTTTAATCAAACTAATTTGTTTCAGGGATTTAATATAATCCAATGAATCAATAGAAGTTAGGACCCCATAGTTCTTGATCTCCAGGTCTTCCAGGCGACAAAGAGCGGTTTCGCGTACACAAGCTTCTTCCACTTTCTCCAACTTCCACAATTTGAGGACGCGAAGGCGTGGGAATGAATCTTCGCAAAAAGCCAACTCTCGACCAGTATAAGAGCCTGCGAATAAGTTGAGCATTTCCAAGCCCTCAAGCTTTCCTAGTACAGCCATCGAACCACCATCTAGTCCTGACATGGACAAGCTAAGGATTTTCAGGTTCCGAGGAAGAAGTGGCAAGCCATCTCACTGAGGCAAGCGCCAAGGGAACCTCCCGAGCAAGTACAAGTCCGAAATCGACTCGACTCCACTCATGTCACTCAAGTTGAGATCTGAGGGCTGACTGATCTCCCTGGATCTCAGCTTTAGGGATTTAAGCTTCTTGAGCTTCAAAATGCACTCGGTTGCTTTCTTCATCACTGGAGAATCACACGTCAGCCCCAATTTCTCGAGGCTGGTCAATTCACTAAGCACATCAAGCATGGGACTCTTAGCAGATCCAATGTATATGCCCCACAAGGTTTGGAGATTGGTCAAGCTACCACCACTGGACTTATCGAAGCACGCCTCGTTCATGTACAGGTGCTGGAGGGACTTCACCTTCCAAATCGAACTCGGCAATTTCCTAACGTTAGTGTGCTTCAGATCCAATGTCTTGAGGCGGGACATGTTCCCAGCTGATTCAGGGATTGAATCAAGGACCATCCATCGCAATCCCAAGTACCTCAAGTTCAGCAGTACATTGCCAAGTTCGTCTGAGAGCAACGGCTTGTAATTCCCCTCCAGATCGAGCACCCTGAGCAGACCGCAGTTTCGCTTTGAAATCAAGGGCCGAAGCAGCTCTTCCACTTCCCTTGAACGAGTCCCCTGCTTCTGCATTTTGAAGGTTACGTAGGAGCGGAGGTGTTGGAGTTGGATGTTGCCATGCCAATGATGCCCCTTCTCAGCACTCTTCTGAGATTCTTGATGCTTGACAATCCATAAGCAGCCATTAACAAGCTTAGATTTTTCACCAGGATTAGTGGCCTTTGTGTCCGAATGGATGTGAAGTAGCCCGAGTTTCGTTGCCATCCCGCACAAGAAATCGTGTAGGAAACTAGGCACACGGCAAGATTTGGGCTCTTTACTCCGCTTCCTACGCCTCACCACATGAACCAAGTTTCGACCAACGAACTCTTTGAAGCACTCCATGGCCGTGAACCAGGGCACTGGGACCAATCCTTCGGCATTCCATAACCGGAAGAGCCTCCTTGTCGAGATGTCCAAGTCTTTGGAAAAGAGGTACAAGTAAAGCATGTAAGAGTTTTTCTAATCTGGACTGCATTAATTAATATTGTAATTTACTATTTTTACGGTTACCGTAAAACAGGGTTAGTCTAAGGTGAGATAGAAAGTTTTTTAATTAGTTTAATATGGGCTGGCTAGTGTGGACTGAGTTGAGTTTGGCCCGTAATGAGGGGGACTTGATGGAAACTCTATAAATAGTGCTCAAGTCTCTCATCTAACCATAATTCTCACATGTATCCTCACCTAAGGGGCGTTTACCTAACGTTACACGTGAGGGGGCCGCCTCATTAAGCCAGTGATACGGAGGACAATAGATGAGAAGAATTTGATACATGGATCCCTTTATATATGAGTAATCCCTTTTCTGCTTTCGTTTTATGTTCGATGGATCCCAAAATAGGTGTGTTAATCTTTTTACTCAATTATGCATGCTCTTGTTCTAGTTATGGAGATTTTGGAGTTGCACAATTTGCATCCAACATGTGGTATCAAAGCAACCATAACCTTAGAACTTGAACACATAAAGTTTTTATCCTGATTTGTGATTTTTTTAGATTTTTTGTTCAATAAAAATAAAATAAAATCACAAATTAGGACTGGGCTCGACGAGACGAGCAAGACGGTGGGCAACGCGTCGCCGGGGGATGCCTCACGCGCGGCCACGCGCTGCCAGGGCGTCGGAGACGCGCCCACGTGCGGTCACGCGCCCTCACGCACTCTCACGCGCAGGGCGCAACTCGCGTGTGCGCTCCACACGCCGTGCACTCAAGCGGCGCGTGGGGGCGCATAGAGCCTCCGTTCGGTGCGTGGCTGGCGGTGTTAGATTCATATGGCCGTCTTTTATCTTGTCGTGAATTTATTTTATATGTTTGGTGATTTTATGGATGTGAAAATACATACAAAATCCTAAAAACGTGCATTATTAGTGTATTTTTGCGTATTTTTCTTGTATTTTCTGTGATTTTGGAAATACAGGTGATGCGTTACTAGTATGTTATCACATAAACATTACGAATGCGTGATTCATTAATAAAATCAAACTTTATTATAAATTAACACTGGCTTAATGAGATACAATCAGTATGAGATAGTATTTGAGCTATGTATTGAGCTAATAGGAAATAGTAAATGTTATGAAACTTTTGTTACTCAAGCATACTCCTTGACACGTTGGTAATCTTTGAATGATGGACTTCTTAAGAACTCATGGCCAAACTGATTCTACTGATTAACACATCTGCTGAATGTGAGTAATGTATGTTAGTTAAGTTATTGCATATTCTATTTAAACTCATTTGATCGCTGGTTAATATCTATCAAGTTGAATATATATATTTATGTTTAAGAAGTATGACCGCATTTACACAGAACAATTGTATCTACTGTTATAATTTAGATATTTGGTTTTGTGTTTTGACTCAATTTATAGGTCACTAGTTAATGCAATGATAATTTATTACTTAAAATTGGCTAATAAATCAGCTGTTGGCCTTGGAGTTATTTTTTGCCTTATGAACTCATGGGTGATAATGGATTAGTTGTCAAGCTTGTCGATTTTGTGTATCATGTATTACTATTGATGTTAATCAGTAATCATGGTGCACAAGAGATGCTTGCTTCTATGTTATGAGAATTTTCTTGTGTTGTTGCGATCGATGATCTCATTGAAATCTGTCTTTCAGGTTTGCTATATATATATATATGTATGTATGATTAATTTTTATTAATTGATGAAGTAATGTAATTAGCATGATATGTGATTTTAGTAATAACCTACCCCTATCACTAAAGTTAAAATCATATGTATATGATGTATGTGAGTAGTAAAGTTTGTATCCCTGGTATAAGAGAGTTTCAAGAATTCAATTGAGTATTGACCACCAAAGTGGCATATTTGATTGGGTTTGAGAAATTTCGGTCTCGTATGCTAATTGGGATGTCTCCGGTCTAATGCGTGGTCATACTCCCAAAGGAGGTGATTGTGTATTAGTTCATTGAGGGATACATGATGGTGTGGTAGAGGATTGACTGATCCCAATGGTTCATCTACCCAAAGGTGATGAATTCACGAAGATTATAATATATTCTCATAACCGCTATCATGTGGGGAGTGTACAACTGCATGTCATGTATTCTGCTCATAGATGATTATATGATTATGCGTGTAACTCTCTGGATGTGTATTTGTATGTCAAATTACACGGTGTTCACATAATGCTAATTATATATATTGCTTATTTTTCAGTCACATTTTCTGTAATTAATAACTTCATTATTATTGAGGTTTTTACTGCTTCAAATTTGTTGCTTAAGAAAAGAGCAATAGAATTTTCTTACTATCCATGAAGCGTTCCATTCTGGAACATTTAAAAAGAGATTTGCCTGTGGACTGCACTGCTATAAGATGATGGAAGCCTTAGTTGCTTGAAATTATGTCTTGTCTGATATTGAAATTATGACACATTTGCAAAGATTGTGTTTAAATCCTAATGACATATACATCTCGTATATGATTAAAAGGCTGTTTCCAAAATTTTCTATTTAAAGAATAATCTCACACATGTCTAAAGAAAGAGTAGAAAAGTTGACAATGTTGATATTTTGTCTACTCTTAATGGTTATTTAAAGACTTCTATAGATTATTGTGGAAGGAAAATAACCAAGATAAAGAATGAAACAGTTACAATTAGTCTTAAAAGTTGTCAGGCTTAAAAGTGGTCGTGAGTATATTGGCGAGTATGATAATGCGAAATAGCTTAAAATGTCATTTGTCAAATACTTAGTAGATTTTTGAGTGGTAACTTAATTATAATGCTTGAAAATTTTGACAAAAAGATTTGACCAAAAGGCATAAATGCATCATATTGAACATGGTGATGAGTATGATTAGTAAAACTAATTTATCCGGTCTTTTGCAACTAATATTTTGAAAGCAACATCTTCACATACAAAAGATGCTTCTTATCAAAGTTATTTAATAAACTTCTTTTGAGTTATAAACTGGACATAAATTACTTAAATCATATTAAATTTAGAGGTGTCATGCAGAAGTGAGGTTATCTAATTTAATATTAAGTATGTTGGAATTTAGATCCACTTGGAATTATTTTGTATCTTATCTAGATTGTTAAAGGGGTATTAATTTTATGACCCTAAAGAAAATGCAAATATTATGGAATCACATACTGTAAAATTTCTATAGTTCAATGTAATTATAGAGGATAGCTGCTCTCAAACTATCATAAATAATAGTATGATGGAGGTTACTGTGTTTTTGTCTTTACTTATACAGATAATTATGGAATTTCTTATACCATAGACTAAACTTATTGAGGTTTAAGGTATTATTCTTAATATAATTATGATGAAATTTTTTCAAATCTCTCAAGTATAGAATGAAGTTGTGGTAACTTTATTAATGAGATTTATTAGAGAAAGACGATTAATAATACTATCAAATTATATAGTTTATTTGTAAGAGCATGATTACAATATCCCCTATATGATTGATATAATGGCATATTTATAAATGTCGTTTCTTATTCTCAATTAAGTATGTGATTAGATGCCATAAAATGCGATATACAATTTATGAAACATCATAGTATTTGGAAACTAACTTACTTGCCTAAAGATCACAAGTTCATTAGTTGAAATTAGCGTACAAAATTAAAATGATTTCAAAGGAAAATTGTGAAGTTTAAAACTAAACTTGTAACTAAAGTTTTCACTATGAAAGATGGGTGAATAGTTTATAGTGAAAAAATAATTATTTTTTTATACTATTTTTTAAAGATTCTTTCAGAATGAATGTGGCATTAATAATTTATTTTGATAAGGAGTTACATCAAATGAATACAAAATCTATAAGTGCAACTGAAGGATTTTGCAGCAGATTCAAGTAAACTTGTGTGTAGAATGAAAAGTTATAATTCATGGTCTTAAGCAAGTTTCCATACAATATTATTAAAGTTTTATAGTATTATTATTTTATTCAATTGGGAACAAAGTAATTTAATATACTGCAAGGTCAGTGAGATGAAATTTATTTTTTCTTATACTCTATATACATGATATTTTGCTTACAAGTTGTGACCTTGAGACATCTTATATCATTTGTACTAAGGTCTGTAAGAATTGTTTTTGCCATATTATATTAGATTTTCTCGAATGACATTTGCTGATTGTATATTGGAAATATTCAATATACATCATTGCAAGCCAGAAATTGCTCCTGTTGTTAATGGTGATGGACTGAATCTATTACATTGTTCTTATTTAGATATTAAGAAAATCTAATTAAATTATGTATCTTGTGTTAGTGCACTTAAAAGTATAATGTATGCTCGAATTTGCACTAGACTAAATATCGTCTTTACGACGGGACTTCTAGGCAGATATTAGTCAAATCTAGGATGCGATCATTGGGTTGCTGCTGAGAAGATTTTAAGGTACTTAAATAAGACGAGATTATATGCTAATTTACAGATATGTTCAATTATTGCATTTAGTAGAGTATTCGGATATAAACTTTGCTGGTTGTTAAGATGACATAAAATTAATAATGAAATACATATGTATGTTAGCAGGGAGTGCAATAAATAAAGTTCTATGTTATATTTTACTATGTAAGCAGTGTTAGTAACATTCTTTTAGGCTGTTACTTGGGCTATTAGCCGGAGTTGATTGTTTTAACTTTAAGGATAGACCCATATGGTTATATTGAGATAACAAATTTGTAATATTATTTATTTAATAAAGAGGTCTCAAGGGGTCTAAATATATTGTGATAAAAAATTTTTTTGACCAAAAACAAACAGTACAGAAATGTAACGTTTTAATATAACATATTTTCACAGATGATATGGTTGCAGATTTACTAACTAAAGGCCTACGTCCGTGTGTATTTGAGCAACATGTCGTTAGCATGAGCCTAGGAGCATCATGAGATGCCGTTATTTAGTGGGAGCTATTTTGGCTTTACTTTGATAAATGTTTCATCTGTGTTCGTTACACTTTGTAACGGTTTGATATGTATCAACTTTTGCATTCAATAAAATATTTTTGAATGTGTTGTTATTATGTTGAATACATATTTTTAAAGTTTCAAGGGATTGTATAAACCTTGAGAGAATGCTAGGGGCATCCGGGCATCCAATTATTAACCTTGTGCATATGCCTTGTGATATATAAAAAAATGTTAACCATAAGGATAAGACATATGTGGGTTTATTGGAACCATAAAGTATTCTCTAGTAGCATAAGTTTTTGTGACACCTAAAGTAAGATAATTGTGACTGACAAATGAGATCTCTTTATGAGAGATGTTATCCATTTTCCACACTACCATATTGAATCCATATCAATAAAGTTGAAAGCACTCATGACCATGGAAGATTCTGTGTGTATACATACAGTTACCGCCAGAATTCGGTGTTTAAGACTTTATGGGATATGATTGACTATTAAGAATTGTCTCTAGATCAATGTGCGCACATAAGGTACGATTTCAATTAATAAAGTCCAAGTGGGAGAATGTAAAAGTTTTCCTAATGTAGACTACATTAATTAATATCGTAATTTACTATTTTTACAGAACAAGATTGGTCTAAAGTGAGATAGAAAGTTTCTTAATTAGTCTAATATGGGCTGGCTAGTGTGGGCCGAGTTGAATCTGGCCCGTAATGAGGAAGACTGGCTGAAAACTCTATAAATAGTGCTACAGTCTCTCTTCTAACCCTAATTCTCACTTGTATCCTCACCTAAGGGGCGTTTACCTAATGCTACACGTGAGGAGGCCGCCTTGTTGAGCCAATAATACGGAGAGCAATAGATGAGAATGACTTAATGCATGGATCTCCTTGATATGTGGATAATCCCTTTTCTACTTCTGCTTTATGTTCGATGGACCCAAAACAGGTGCATTAATATTTCTACTCAAGTATGCATGTTCTTGTTCTGGTTATGGAGATCTTGGGGTTGCGCAATTTGCATCCAACAAAGCAAATAGGGCTTGAGCAGGTAAGGTAATTTGTCGTAGCTCAAGGACATGATATCATCGAGCACGGGATTATCAGCGAGCTAGTCCATGAGAGGAGAAGAATTGCTGCTCGCCATCATAGGTCCTCCGAGCAGCAAGATCCCTGGAGGAGAGCCACTGCACTTGCTCAGAATACTCGCTTTGAGCCCCGGATCTTCGCTAATGGAGCCACATTCCTTCAACAAGAGCTCGCTCTGCTCTGCATCTAATTGGCGCAGCTCTAGACAAGAAGCCCAAGGGTCTATAATTGATGGGATTTTGGGATCCCGAGTAGTGACGATGACTCTGCTTCCATTCCTCGAGTCTGCGAGGAGGGTCATGAGATCGTCCATCACCTTGGCCTCACGCAAATTGTCAAACACGATGAGGTACCTCAATTTCATCAAGGATTTGTGAAGCATCTCCTTCAGGTATTTATCTCTTTTGTGCTCTAGATCCTTCAGTTCTGGCACAGGTGTTTGGTTCAGTATCTTCACCAAGAGATCTTTCAAGTTGACTTTATCAGGAAGAGGAACCCAGACGCGACATTGGAAGCTATGATCTAGCTCGGGCCTGTTGTACACGCTCCTTACAAGAGCCGTCTTGCCGATGGATTCCTTCGCCACCATGCAAACGATGCGAAGTCTTAACGCACCTTGATCGCCATCTTTCAAGGTCAACCGAGCCAGGAGCTTCCGCACTTCGGCCTCACGGCCCACAATGTCCGACTCAATTTTCCCGTTCCAGCATTCTTTCTTTCGATGCGTATTCCTCGATGAAGTTCCATCGAGAGTAAGCAGATCATGAGGAGGCGGATCGTGCGTTTGGGACAGGTGAGTGTACAATGTTTCGACTCTATTGATCAAATCATGGGCCTTTCTTTCCGCGGCGCGAACGCGTACCCCGAGCGACATGAAGCGGACTAGTGCGTGAATTTTGGTGGGGCGGCCCTTATGGGACTTCAAGTGTCGTGATGCTTCCAGGAGGAACTTACCGGCGAAGTCCGCAGCATCTAGAGCTCGACGTAGGAGGCCAGGTCCGTGGTCGCTGCTTTGCTCATCGTTATCCGGGTCGGATTGCAGTGACATCAAGGTGATCAAGATTGTCTGGAGATGACCAACGGCCCTCGTGACATCATCTGGTAATCCAGACGAGAGAATTTCTCTCTCGGAGAGTACGTGTAGCGACTTGTCGATCACGAGTGGAGTGGCCACCTCTGGAGCTGCCATCGCGGCCGAATGCCGGCGGGACTTGCACTCAGCCCAGCCCTTCTCTGTAATGCAACGGAATGAGGCTTGTACTTGTATCTTATGTAGCTGTGAGAAGAAGATGTGATAGATGGCGAGACCATGCGTGCCTTCTTTTTTTTTTCTTTTTTTTTTTAAAGTCCAGTTTGGCTTGAAGTAGCTAATGAACTTCACAGTAAATAAAATTTATCCTCATGCTCGTTAACGAATGAGAAACGATATCTCACTATGAGGGTCTTCAATACTAAACATTTCTTTTTCCAATTTAGCTTGTTCAATTTAGTAAAGTAAAGGCCCATTTGACAAAATTGAAAAATAATTGCAGAAAAAGTGCTGGTAATCTAAGTGCAGAAATAAAAACCACAAAGTTGTTTGCTAGTAGTTGAAACTTGATCAATGGATATTATTAATTTCTCACTGTGAATGGAATTGTAATCTAGCAAAATAATTTTTTAAATTGAAAGAAAATTATATTTATTACTTAAAATAATATATGAAAAGTACATGGACTTTCGAGGCAAATCAAATCGAAGCAGAATAAAGGTTGGAATACTTCAAAATAAAACTAAATCCAAAAAACAATGAAGATCAATATAACATCGGCAAAGTTAAGTACACACTCTTTGTATAAGAATAAATCTGTCAAGTAAATTAATCAGTAACCAATTACTAAACCTTATATCATTGTCAATCATAAGCACACACTGAAAAATTCCTTGTCCAATAATTATGGAAATTTCTTCTCCAATGACCAAGCCTCTACGTATTTGTCCCTGTATATAATCCGACAATGCACAAAACTTATCTCAGCTTAATCGGTTCACTAGATAATAATTTTCGCTGTTCTTCCTCTAGTCGACAGTGGACATTTGGCATCCTTGGCTGCATTACCGCATAGTAGACTGCACCTTTAGGCTTTAATGATGAGTCTTGACTTCCAATGCCCATTTACTTCAGTGAGGGAAATCTTATGCCGAAATTCTTCTAAGTCATCACAGGCGTACCAACTAGAGTGTCTATCCATTGCTCCTTCCGCTTCTCCTCCAAATTCTCGATGCGTCTCCGTGAGCTCCATCCTGTGGAGTGAGGTTTAGGTTTGTTGGGAATAACGGATCCCCGAAAACCGGATTCGACACTGAATCGAACCCCTAAATCAATGCAGAAGACGAAACCCGGGAAAACACGTATCACCGATCGTAAAGCACACCACGGATTCGAGCGTACCTTGTTAGCCACAGATTAAACACCAATGCCGAAGATCGAGGAAGAAATTCTGATCCGATGATGTCAATTCGATTTGAATAGGGAAACGGCGTCGCCTTAAGCGTTTGGGAGAAAAAGAGAGGGAAATGAACGTACGTTGGAATTGTTATGCCAAGAGGTATCTTCTCTCTCTCTCTCTCCTTCCTTTTATACCTTTCCCCATCCACGGGCCCTATTCCCGTGGGCCGGGCCTTTTTGGGCCCAACTTGAGCGGATGGGCCTTAAGCCCATCTCATAAATCCATCATCTCCCACTCACACATGGTGGTCCAAAACCAACATAGGCGGACAGGCCCTTACTCATCCCCATCAGAGAAAAATCCAGCATAGACTCTTACTTAACATGGTGGGCCAAACAGAATCCTCTTTTCCTCTCTTCAACATTCATACCGGTGAATAATCCGTGCGACCAGCATACTTTGAGAGCTCGTTGCTATACATCTGTTAGAAATATATAGCAGCTCATAATTGGCATCACATCCTGAGTAGATTTAGTATGCAGTACCCTAGATCGATCGATCACATTTATATCTCTCTTGATCTCTTTTAAACAATGATATATATATTGTATTCACAATTATGATTATCACAAAAACAGTCATAATTGGTTAACCGGTGAATACAAAACTACAATGTGATTCTCCAAAATCGATCTTCCTCTTTCCTTCAAACTCTCAATTTCACTCCAGCTTGCTTTTCTAGAAATGCCCCATTAGATCGAATCACTCATGACCATTGGCAACATCCTAAGATAGCAAACACTAAATAGAAATCTTGAGAATAAGTAAGAGTCATGAGGGGACTAAGAAATTGAGGAACTCTCTTTCTCAAGAGTCTCACACGACATAAAAGTTGAGATCAAACTTTTGCCACTCTTATTGGTCGTCTCATGCATACGTAGTATGAAATATGTATTACGGTATTAACTCCTTTCCCATGGAGCGTATGTCTACACTTTCAATACCGTACAGATGATAGTTCAGACATACTCAATGTCTAACTTGAGTTCACGTATCTACTCATTCACAAAATTCATCAGAACTCACATCTGGCATCTTAGACAGATAAAGTAAAATATGTGGGGTATTTTACTTTCGGACATAGTAAGTATTATATCCTCATCTTAACACCTAGTTAAGGCGACATACGTGTTTTAAACTTGAGCTCTCGATTATCACCTAGATAATAAGCTTATAAACAGTCTCATCTCTATTTATCACACAGTAAATAGAGGCGATTACCCGTGTGAGTGGGCTAATCTTATATCTGTTCGACATACTTCTCAACTTAAAGTAATGCACTAAGCATTAAGATGCATAAAGATCAAACAAAGATTCATAGGCATTAATGATGAAAACACAAATTCATCAAATTGTGAACATTTAGGGAAATTACAATATTCAGTACATCAGTCTCTACGCAATCCTAGAGATTTCATATGGCCACAAAACACATCTCTAGGTATTGGCTTTATCATAGGATATGCTACCATTCTATGTGTAGTATGTACTCTAAATTCACATCTTTTCGTGCAACCATATCCTTGACAAGATTATACTTGGTATCTATATGTTCGGTCTTGCCATGATATTTTGGATCTTTGGTATACGCTTTTGCTGCTTGGCTATCACAGTTAACCAACAATTAATCTGTAGCACTTCCAATAACACCTAAATGATCCAAAAAATCTCTTAAGCCAAACACTTTCTTACACTACTGCTGATAATGCCACAAACTCAACTTACATCATGGACAAGGCTATACACTTTTGTTTCTTACTGTTCCAACATATGGTGCCATTATTCGGTAAGAAAACAAACCCAAAGATAGATTTTCTTTCATTTAAATCTTCTCCCTAATCAGTATCACAATAGCCTTTGAGTTGCAGATCATTTCCTTAATAACTCAACGTATAATCAGCAGTCCCCTTTAGATACCTCAGTATTCTCCTAACGGCTTTCCAATGTACTTGACCTGGATTGGATTGGTATCTACTCACCATTCCAACTGCAAAGCATATGTCGGGTGTTGTACACATCATATCATACATCAAGCTCCCAACAGCACTAGCATAAGGAACATGTTTCATTTGTTCCTTCTCTTGTGGAGTCCCTGGACACAGTCTGTGGCTCAATCCTTCACCTTTTGCAATAGGAGTGTCTATGGGTTTACAGTCTTGCATACGAAATCGTTCAATAACCTTATTTATATAGGTTTCTTGCGAAAGAGACAACGATCTCTTCAAAATGATTTCTTGAAATCTTAACTCCAAGAGTGTATGCAACATCACCCATGTCTTTCATCTCAAAGTTGGAAGACAACCAACTTTTGACAGTATTGACAAACTCCATATTACTTCCGGCAATTAGTATATCATCAACATATAATGATATGATCACAAATTGATCATTGGATATTTTGATATATACACAATGATCCTCATCTATCATTGTAAAATCATATGCCATTATGGCATTATGAAAACATATATACCATCGTCTTGACGACTGCTTAAGGCCATATATCGACCCCCAAAGTCAACATACCTTTTCTTCTTGGCCTTTCACTATGAAACCAGCAGGTTGTTCCATATAAGTTCCTTCCTCTAATTCTCCATTGAGGAAAGTAGTCTTTACATCCATCTGATGTAACTCAAGATCCATACTAGTCACTATTGCCAGAATAATGCGAATCAAGGTAAATCTCACTACAGGAGAAAATGTATTTTCATCATCAATTCCTTCTTGTTGATTATACCCCTTCGCCACAAGGCGAGCCTTATGCCTTTCTATCGAGCCATCAGCCTTTCGCTTTATTTTGAGAACCCACTTGTTCCTAATAGCTTTGTGTCCTTTTGGAAGATCAACCAGTTCCCAAACTTGGTTTGATTTCATTGACTCAATTTCCTCTTTCATTGCATGAATCTATTTTTCCTTATTAGGGCAATTCAGAGCCTCATTAATATTTCTTGGCTCATCTTCATTTTGTGGAGCAACCATAAAAGTTTCCCTTTCAATGTCAAAACATCGACCGTGAATACTTTGGCGACTTGTTCACCGTATGAGAGATTGTACACTTAGCACATCATTCCCCATAATGCTTCCACTTGGATTAGGTAATGATGATGTCGTCACATCAGGTGGTTGCAATTGAGAATGAGTTGAATTCAATTCATCACATCTCATATTACTCCCACTTGGACAAACTCTATTGACATCATTATCTTGATCCAAGGTTTCAAATAGTGAGTAATTTTCCCTTATTTCGCCCCTCTTAGGAAATTCATCCACTAAGGATGTGACATCCCGTGATTCAAATTCAGTTATACTCCCACTTTCCTACTCACCCATGAACACATACCCTTTTGAGTGTTCGCAATATCTCATGAAAATACTCTTATTTTCTTTGGGACCCAATTTCCCAAACTTGTGAGAGGATTCATGAGTATAGGCAGCACAACCCCATGGCTTAAGAAAACTTAAGTCCGGTTTTCTAACTGTCCATTACTCATATGAAGTGGAAATAACTGATTTGGAAGGCACTCGGTTAAGTATATAGGCAGCAGTTAACAACACATCACTCCAAAAAGTTATAGGTAAGTTAGCATATGCCATCATGGACCTAACCATTCCAGTAGGGTTCTGTTTCTTCTCTCTGCAACACCATTTTGTTGAGGAGTATATGGAATATATTACTGTCTTTATATTCCTTTTTCATCACATAATTTTCTGAACTCATCAGATAAATATTCTCAACCTCGATCGGATCTAAATACCTTTATTTTCTTGTCTAATTGATTTTCTGCCAGGTTCATAAACCTTCTGAAACAACTTATGCTTCAGATTTATGAGAAATCAAATAGACATATCCGACTCGAGTATAATCATCTATAAAAAAGTGATGAAATAAACAGCCCATTGCCTTCCTCTCACATACATTGAACCACAGACGTCCAAATAGATTAAATGCAGAGGAAATTCAGCTCTTTTACCTTTTCCAAATGGTTTCCTTGTCATTTTCCCTACTAGGCAATGCTCACATATGGACAAATCGACTTTTTCAATATTGCCCATCAAGCCCTCTTTGGCTAGTCTATTAATATGTTGTTGGCCCATATGACCAAGTCTAGCATGCCACCATATTCACATCATTATCATATAAGGTAGAAGACGTGAAATAAGGGAATAACATATTGATATCATCACAGTCAACATTTAGTACAATAAAACCATTCAGTAAGTGACCACAACCATAGTAGTTTATATCTAAACACAAATCTACACCTTTATCATGGAAGTTCATACCAAAACCAAGCTTAACCAACAATTAAGACAGACACTAAATTTTCGACGAATCTCCAGAGTATGTAGAACATCAAGATGCGTCCACCATGCATGTTCAATTGGCAGGTGCCAATCCCCTTACATCAGCTCTAGAGTTGTTTCCCATATGGATCCACTTAGTTCCAGTAGGTACTCGTCGAAATTCCACGAAGAATCCTCTATCATTTGCTACTTAGTCTATCGCTCATGAATCTACAGTCCACATAGGATTGGATTCAGCCAATATTTCACAACTTGACACATAAGCAAAGTTCTCAAATGTACAAGAGGTGTATACCTTCTTTGGCTCACGACAGTCACAAGCATAGTGACCTCTCTTGTTACATTAGTAACATTTCACCCTTGACATTTTCTTCTCTTGATGACGTTTTCCTCTCTTGTGTTGGTTAACTCTTGATTTCGTGCAATAAGGACTTGATCCTTTGCATTCCCACATATTGAACGAATCAATACGCTCGCGCTTAGAGCACAAAGCCCTTTCTGAGCTAGAACCAGCATAGCAAATGTCTATTTTTGGCTCAAATAGCGTTAGGCGGTCCTCTACTAGCTCAAGGTGGCGCATGACATCCTTAAGATCTTCCATAACATGGTCAAGAGCTTTTAGTGCTTCTTGCTTTTCCAGCACATATTGAATCTTCTTATTCAATATTTCACAATTGTTACCGTTCATATCAGCAATCACGTTGTTAGTTGCTGAAACTATCGATCTGAACACATCAGACATATATGCACGAATTAATTAACGCCTATCATTTATGCATCCCTATTTGCATAGACCCATCATATTAATGAATAATTTCAAGTAAGGCTTCAGAATCAAAAGGTCACTACGTTTCCAATCATCCTCCAAAATCCTAACTCAAAATTATTATTAATATAATTGTCTTATGCAAAATCAATTCTATGAAGCTACAAAAGCTTTTATTACTACCCACAGCTAATTACCCACAGCAACCAGCAATAGCAGAAAGCAAATAAAATCTAATATCCAATAAAACAACAATGCTTTCACATGATACGACTAACATATCAGTTGTTACATCAACAACAATCAGATAGTAAACATTACATAATTAATCAAAGAAATAAATAGGGAATGTCCCTTCTAATCTATCAGCCATAATATCTGAGAAATTTGAAGGCACATTTGCCAACCATGGAAAAACTTTTGGAGAGCTTTCATGTTGCCTCCAAGGCGCATTCACTCGGCGCCATGTGGCGCTCAATCTAAGGGTTGAAATTTTGGCTAACTCAATCTTATAGTGCTCTCTTACAAAGGCTTCCACCAGCCTCCTATAACCCGGGACCACGTTGACCTCCCATAGCCAATCCAACACTGCTTGCCATTCAGGTGGAAGAGTGTTCATCAAAGCCGGCACCTTCTCAAAATCCGGCATAAGATAACCATTCCAGATGATTTCTTGTATCATCTGATTGACCCTGACCACATGTGATACCAAATCACCATCATGCCACCGATAATTAGCTAATTCTGACATCAGCATTTTAAGTCTTGCATTTCCCTCGTCCGTTCTCGGGATTGCAGGTATCCTTGCATAACGCATCATAGTTCCTGCAACAAATGCAGAACTAAAAATGGATCACTTATAATCCATAATAAATATAAGGGAAAATACATAATTTTCCAAAATTCATGCAACAAATGCAGCATTAAAAATGGATTACTTATAACCCACATAGGCATGATTGAAAAAGAAACAAATTCCTTTTTTTTTTTTTGGGTCAACGGTGAACGGTCAACGGTCGTCGGTCAACAGGTCAACGGTCGGTCAACGGTCAACGGGTAGAGTCAACGGGCGCGCGGGTCGGAGGACCGGTCGGGCCGGTCAGACCGGCCGTGCCGGTTAGACGAACCGACCGCACGTGCCGCGCGCGTGCGTTGGCTGACGTCACGCAGACGTCAGCCGGCACTTGCCTCGCGCGTGAGCGTGCTGACGTCACGCAGACGTCAGCCGCACGTGTGCGGCATGCACCAGGCTGATCGGGTCAGGTTTGTCGCCTTCGGGTCGGGTCGCCGGCCGGCCAACCGTCGTCGGCGCTGACGTCATCAATGACGTCATCCCGACGATTATCAACCGTTGGATGACGTCACAATGACGTCAGCGGGTGACGTCAGCACGCGTCGGTTCGCCGACTGGCGCGTGCCGTTTCGCCGGTCGCTGGCGCGCACGTGCCGGTTCGTTACCGGCGCGTGTGGCGCACGCGCTGGCCATAGCCAGCGCTTCAGGCGCGTCGCGCCCATGCGCAGCGGCTTCTGGTCGCGCGTGTGGGCGCGTGCGGAGTCGTACGGAGGCGTGCGACATATCGCCGGACTCATCTCGACGTCGCCTTTCTCCCCATGTGTTCAGAAGGCGATTTCAACTTACGAAAACTCAGAAAAATGGCCGAACAACGCTCGGGTGTCGGGATTTCTCGCCCCGATCCATACGGCCGAAAAGCTTTTGCGAAAAATCAATCAAAAAACATCAATTTGATCAGGAAAACGTGAACTAGGGCTCTGATACCAATGTTGGGAATAACGGATCTCCGAAAACCGGATTCGACACTGAATCGAACCCCTAAATCAATGCGGAAGACGAAGCCCGGGAAAACACATATCACCAATCGTAAAGCATACCACGGATTCGAGCGTACCTTGTTAGCCACAGATTAAACACCAATGCCGAAGATTGAGGAAGAAATTCTGATCCGATGATGTCAATTCGACTTGAATAGGGAAACGGCGTCGCCTTAAGCGTTTGGGAGAAAAAGAGAGGGAAAGGAACGTACGTTGGAATTGTTATGCCAAGAGGTGTCTTCTCTCTCTCTCCTTCCTTTTATACCTTCCCTCATCCACGGGCCCTATTCCCGTGGGCCGGGCCTTTTTGGGCCCAACTTGAGCGGATGGGCCTTAAGCCCATCTCATAAATCCATCAAGGTTCACCAGAGCCTATCACCCCTATTTATTATTGCTCATCTTCACCACAAATGCTTTATTTGTATATGTTGAGAATATCTCACATCAGCTATAAAAGGGGCTAGTAGTTGGTTTATAAAAATAAGGGAAAGTCTCACCATTTGAGCCAATTTTTAGAGTAAGAGAAGCCAAAAGATCACCCAACACTCACATGGGAGAGTTATGGATTATAGTAAGCGACTCGGACCAGATTGTTAAGGTTGTCTAATGTTAGTTAATCTGAACTCAACAGAGGAATTACGGATTTTTGCAAGCCAGCATACTTTCAACTAGCTCGGGAGAGTCAAGGCTGCTTACTTTTAACAAATTCCATGCCTTCTCGTGCAAATTTGACAACATTAATGTAAAAGCTTATACTTCTCTGGTTGAAGTAAAGAACAAATTATATAGATCAATACTTAACGCATATGGAGGAAAAAACAGGGATCAACAATTTTATGGTGGGGCACAGTGCAGATTTTGCGTTAACCAGGGTGAGGAGTGTGTAATTTGATCGCGCAATGCGGGCGCTGTGCGGCTGAGAGATTCATTAATCAAAAACGATAAATTTATTGTAGTAAAGTACAGAGATTCCCGTCAATCCATCTTCAATCAAGGTGAGGCATGTCTTGGAGATCTTCGGCAACCCATAACTTCTACAATGTTGTCCCGACATCGAAGAGGATTTATTTGTTCGTGCGTATAACACTTACACGAAAATCATCTTTTGCTGGGTCCCACCCATGGGCCTTCGGCCATGGCTCCAAGCGAACAATTGAAATAGCCTTGCTTAAAATCCGAAGTCTACTCTCTGCATACCATAAAATTTAGAACATCCAAGATTTACCTAAGAATCAGCCAAATTCTTCTTCTTATTTTCGTTTCATTTTTAGTTAAGTTTAATTTGTCTTTTTTTCCTAATTTTGACATTAAAAAAGGACTATAGTGGCGTGGTTTTCTAGACTTTTTAAGTGCGCTATAACCAAATGAGGACTTGGTTACTATATCTAGTCGTTGATAGTCCATAGCTCTACTTTGGCTTTAACAAATCAATTCAGGTTTAACTGGCAAAAGGATACTCATAAATAAGGATGAACGCTTCCAAATTTTGTTCAGATTTTATCTGGAATTTATCCTGTCGGAACATGTTCCTCATTTTTTGGAACGTGAAACATACCTTGTGTACCCTGGAACCATGCTTACCTAATCAAAGCATTTTATATGGCATATCCAAGCTTGAATCACCCCAGAAAAAGGTGTATATTGTTTCCAACAGGGAAAAGTGCCAAAAAAGTCATAAACCTTTTGGATTTGTGCCGATTTAGTCCTAAACCTTTTTATGTTGTGCCAATTCAGTCCTTTCCGGCCAATTTTGGCCGGATTTTACTGAATGGACGTCGGCCGGCTGACATGGCCTGATCGGCGCTAACGTGTACAATTTTTAATAATATTTTAATATTTTTAAATATATTTTTATTTTTTATTTTATTTTTCCTCTTTTTATTTTTATTTTTATTCTTTTCTTCTTTTTTCTTTTTCTTTTTTTCCTTCTCATCTTCTTCCTCCAGCTGGTCGCCGGAGCTCGGCGACCGGCCAGAGGCGACGGCCGGCGAGGTCGACCTCGCCGACCACCTCGCCAGTGCCCGCGAGGGCGGCCTCGCACCGGGCGGGCGAGGCTCACCCTCGCCGGATCTGGCGAGGATGAGCCTCGCTCGCCCGGCCGGCGCGAGGCCACCCTCGCAGCCTGGGTGGCGAGGCTCGCCCTCGCCGGATCTGGCGAGGGTCGAGCCTCGCCCATGGCCAGCGAGGGCGAGCCCCGCCAGCTCGGCACAAGGCCAGCTGGACTCCTCCCTGGCTCCATTCTCCGATACCAATCTCGCCCTAGAAATTTCCTCCCTCCTCTGCTCGTCGTCGCCGTCGTCTCTAGGGTTTACGGGAGCTCAGGGTGTCTTTGGTCGCGCGGCTCCGGCGGTGGCAATTCGTCGGGGGGGGGGTTTGTGATTCTTGGGTTCTTCGAGGCAGCTAGCCTCGGGGCTCGCCCTCGCCGGCCATGGGTGAGGCTCGACCCTCGCCCGCCCGGCGCGAGGCCCCTCGTGGCCTGGGTGGCGAGTCAGATCTGGCGAGGTCGAGCCTCGCCGGCCATGGGCGAGGCTCGATCCTCTCCAGATCCAGCGAGGCGAGCCTCGCGGCCACTGGCGAGGTGGCCGGTGAGGTCGACGGCCGGTCGCCCAACTCCCGCGACCGGCTGGAGGAAGAAGATGAGAAGGAAAAAAGAAAAAGAATAAAAAAGAAAAGAATAAAAATAAAAGTAAAAAGAGAAAAAATAAAAAATATATATATTTGAAAATATTAAAATATTATTAAAAATTGTACATGTCGCCGCCGATCGATCAGTGCCACGTCGGGCCCGGCGTCCGATTAGCAAAATCTGGCCAAAATTGGCCAGAAAGGACTGAATCGGCACAACGTAAAAAGGTTTAGGACTAAATCGGCACCAAAAAAAGGTTTATGACTAAATCGGCACAAAACCAAAAGGTTTAGGACTTTTTTGGCACTTTTCCCGTTTCCAAGACCATGCATATCCAAACATAGAGAAAGGTAGCCAAAATTAGGTGCTTAGGGTTTTGCCAGGTCTCACTTCATATGATCCACCTCTGTGAGGTCCATGCAAGCTTACCAAACTCTCATGCACACATGGTTCACGTTGGATTGACTTTGATTCGGCCATATTTCTAATTTTGTGCATAACATCATATTTCGGAGCTTAATGCATGATTCAAATATGCATGCATTAGGCCATTCTTGGTCTTAGTCCAATGCAATTTCAGATGAAATTCAAATATTGATCTAATGTCAAGGAAGGAGCATAGGGAGACACTCATATGATCCGTTCACATCGTACGAGGAAGAGCTGCACAAGTTATTAAAGGGTCGAGAATCCGGTTACAAACTAATAGAGCAAGAGCCATCTAAAATTTTTGCCTTTAATTCACACTAACTCAACGGACGGAATATGACTGCACGCCTAAATTATTTAATCAACGAAAGGCCTGTTACCAAAAAAAGGCCTGTCAATAATGGCAAGCAGCGACCATTTTCAGGGCACGTAATCGAAAGTAGGACATTAATTAAAAGTAAACGGGGACCATCATGGTAGTGCTCGAAGAAAATAAGAGAATTCAAGAAAACAACAATTCAAAAATAAATTTTCCGGGAGAAAAATATTTTTCACTGAAAGCCATAATATACTATATTATTCTACAATACATAATACTATTTATATTAAGAAGACAAATAGGTTTCATATTCTATTTTCCAAATATCTAATCCGACAGATTAACAGGATCAATTTATCGGCAATTAAAATAATCAAAATCAAATCATATTTATCACTCTAATCTAATCGGAATCAATCATATCTACCACTCTAATCTAATCTTCCGATAACATAATCAAATTATACCCTAATTTAATCTTCCGATGGTTTACCAATATTATCAATCTTATCAGCCTCCCTCAAATTGGGATTAGGTGGAAAACCTAGTCCCAATTTGTATCGTAGCCTACAATGATCAAAGCACGGTAAAGCTTTTGTAAATATGTCAGCAAGTTGATGAGTAGCAAGGACATGGTAGACTTCAAGTAACTTAAGAGCGACTCTCTCTCGAACGAAAGGAAAATCGATCTCCACGTGCTTTGTCCTTGCATGAAGGACTGGATTCGCTGTCAACGAAATGGCTAAGCAATTATCACTATAAAGCAAAGTCGGCCCATTGAGCAAAATACCCAAATCTCTCAATACAAAAGAGAACCATGTAAGATCCGCTGTGGCAGAAGCCAATGCCCTATATTCAGACTCCGTTGATGATCTTGACACTGTCGCTTGCCTTTTTGCTAACCATGAAATGATATTTGATCCCAAGAAAGTGCAAAACCCGATTGTTGACCTCTAAGTCTCAGAACAACCAGCCCAATCAGAGTCTGCATATCCATATAAATTTAGTGCGCTTTTAGAGTGAAGATAAAGCCCTAGTTTATGAGTTCCTTTTACATACCGCAACGCCCATTTTAAAAGTTTGAAATCGCCATTCGTAGGAGAATGCATTTTTTGACAAATTTGATTTATTGAAGAAGAGATGTCTGGTCTTGTAATTGTGAGTTATTGTAATCCACTCGCAAGACTTCGAAAAGAGTGAGGATCATGAAAAGGTTCCATGTCTTGTACCGTTGGATGAGTTTTGATAGGTAATGGGGTCTCAATCGGCTTACTATCTTGCATTTCTGCTTTCTACAACAAATCACTAGCATATTTAGATTGTGTTAAAAATAGATCCGGACCAATAAACTTGGCTTCAATACTGAGAAAATAGTGAAGTCGTCTGAAATCTTTCATAAAAAATTTATGGTTAAAACTTTTATTAATTCTCGAAGTAGAGATGATGAACTGCCGGTCAAAATAACATCATCAACATATAATATCATCAATGTATAATAATAATACCAAGGTATGCTGACCCGTGTGAAGAACAAATAACAACTTATCGGTAGAGCTGCAATGAAATCCCCGTTCCAACAAAAAGTTGCTGAATTTTTCAAACCAAGCTCGCGGAGCTTGTTTTAAGCTATATAATGCCTTCTCGAATAAACAAACCAAGTCAGTCATCGTAGAACTCACAAAACCCGGTGGTTGTTCCATAAACATTGTCTCATTTAATGACCCATGAAGAAACGCGTTCTTCACATCTAGTTGATGGATAAACCATCCTTTAACAATTGCCACGAAGAGAACAATTCTCATGGTTGCTTGTTTAACCATAGGACTGAAAGTTTCGACGAAATCAACACCTTTTTTTCTTGATGGTACTCCTTCGCCACTAATCATGCTTTCAGTTTATCAAGGTTTCATTCCACATCCAATTTGACTGTATAACCACTTACATCCGACGATATTCATATCTAAAGATCTTGGTACTAGCTCCATGTTTGATTTAATTCGAGAGCCTCCAATCCATCTATCATAGCTTTCTTCCAACCTAGATGACTTAGTACTCCTTTAACTGTTTTCAGCTCCTTTGGAATCTCACGGGCCATGGAGAGAACATACTTCGGATTGGGCTTCTTTATTCCCAATTTCAACCTTGGTTGCATTGGGTGAGTAGACTGCTATTGAGTGGATGAAACTGGTAAATCACTTGAAATAGAGATTGTTGCTTCTTCATGTGTTTCACAGTCTATGCATGGTTTTTGTGAACCCAACTATGGTTGCTGCATGTTTGTCTCATTAGGTGGTTCATAATTTTGTTGTCCAGAGCTGTTATCATCAAATAGAAATCCCATGCTTGGGTGTTGTGATGTTTGCCCTTCACTCACTATTGTTCCAGATTGTCTAGTAAAGAATTTAATCCCTTGTAACCAAGTCTGATACAACTGTGAATGCCGACGAAAAACAATCCCCAATTTATCAAAAAATGATAATCTCGTCTCATCAAATATCACGTGACGACTTACATATACCCTTCCTGTTGGCAGATAAAGACATTGATAACCTTTATGTCTCTAACTATACTCAAGAAAAACACAAGGTAATGAGCGTGGATCAAACTTTGTTGCACCATATGGTCTAAGGTGTGGATAGCATTCGCACCCAAAGACTCGAAGAAATCCATAGTTAGGCTTTTTACCAAAGAGCTTACCAAATGGACTACTCATTCCTAACACTAGTGATGGCAGTAGATTGATGAGATATGTGGCAATCAGAAACACATCAACCCAATAAATCAACTGTACTCGTGCATGATAGAGCATAGAAAGACCTAACTCAACAATGTGCCGATGTTTCCTTTCGGCATTTCCATTATGTTCTGGCATATATGGGTAGGAGACCAACATTTTAATTCCTTTCTCATTCAAATGATTAATAAATCGGTTGCTATTAAATTCACCTCCACCATCGCATTGGAAAGATTTAATTCGACTTTCAAATCGGTTCTCAACAAGATTTTGGAACATGATAAAGATGGAAAAGAACTTAGACTTTCTCTTTGTTGGATACACCCATGAGAATCGTGAAAAACTATCTATGAAGACTACATAGAATTTAAATTGCAGAAAAGATTCTACTGGAGCAGGCCTACACACATCACAATAGATTTTTTCAAGTGGTTTACCAGCTAGAGACTCCAAGATATTGAAAGGCAACTTGCTACTTTTTCCAACCTTACAACTTTCACATATTCTCTTTGTCACCTTTGTAAATTTGATCTGATTATTGTTCTCTAGAAACTTTATTATCTAAAAGTTTGAATGCCCAAGCTGAAGGTGCCAGACTTCAATACTAGCAATATGTTGTCTTTGAGAGTACCACACCTGTGTTTGTACCTAATTTACCTTGTAAAAGCCCCCACATTTCTTTCCCGTATTGATTATCAAATCCGTCGGATGGTCCTTAATAGATACACTAAGTTCATCAAAGATTAGTGAGCAAGGATAATCGTCAATTAACTTAGACACCAAAATCAAGTTTTTCTTAGTCTTCAGGACCATTAAAACCTCATTTAAAGGAAATAAATGTAGTTCAATAGATAAAGATGTTAACCCAATATGGGTAATGGGCAAACAAACTTCATTCCTTACCATTACCTTGTCTGAACCATAGTAAGGAGAGAAAGAATTGAGATTGCCAGTTGATGATGTGATATGGGCTGATGCCCTAGAATCCAGGAACTAATCTCCTTCTTGATCATCCTCTAAGTGAAGAGCAGCTAAGGCATTTGGTATCAGCTCACTTTGATAAGAATTATCAAAGCGATACCAGCAATGTAGAGTGTCATGTCCCGGCCTCTTGCATATCTAACATTGAAGCTTCGTATTATTCACATAAAACTGTTTGTTTGAAGCAGAATTACCACCTACAAGCAGATACTCATTTGAATCAGCAACCTTGGTCAAAGTGCTTGTATAGGGTTGAAAGCCTTAATTTTGAGAAGGTGAATTTGGTCTGTAATTTCCACTAGATTGATAACCACCAGATGAATCACCAAAAGTTACTGAGGGTCAATAGTTATGAGATCTTTTCCAAACCTCCTTCCACTAAAACCATAGTTTATTCCTCTATTGTTAACCTGCCATTCATTCATTCAAAACCTATGTTAAAATTTCTTTGGCCAACAAAAGCAAATGTTGAATTAAATGAACCCGAATCAGCCTCATTATTCAGTTTCAACTAATCAATCTTTTCAACAGTAAATGCCAAATTAGGGTTTATTTGATTCAACAAATAATTTTAATGTCGCGCTTCATATCTCTCGAGCTAAGCAATAACATCTTCATAGCTCAGCTCGAGTTTGAAACAACACATATTTGTCTTACACGTCTCATAGTCACTTCTGAGACCTTCTAAAACACCGAAAACTTCTGTTATTTCATCAACCGGTTTCCCAATCATGTTTAGCTTGTCACAAATCAATTTGAACTCACGTAAATACTCGGTTAAGGGTCTACTACGCTTTTGACAAGATTGAAGCTTATCCCTTAATTCGAATTCTTTGGCCACAAATCTCTAAGTAAAACGATTACATAATGTATTCCATATCTCAAAAGCCAATTCAAGACTAATTATGAGTCCCAATACATCCTCAAACATGGATCCAGTGATCCACGGCAACACAAGTTGGTCCGTACAATGTCATGGCTGATACTCCGGATTAAGGACATCTTCAGAATTTTCCCCTTCCGTGCGTAAGATTATGAATGGTGGAGGTTGAATTTGACTATTGGCGAAACCCAATAGATCCTGGCTTCTAATGAAGCGAAGAAATTGCATCTGCCATAGAAGAAAATTTCTTTCAGAAAGTTCGATAGTCACAAAGTTTGAGAGATTTACATGTATCAGGTATGGGTATCTCGATTTTGGGTTTTCCACCATGATTGTGTAGATGAAGAATAGATGAACTCAAGGAAAAGGATGAAGACAAATATGATAAAACTGGCTCTCAATATAAAGCTCTCATACCATGAAGAAAATAAGAGGATTAAAAAAACAACGATTTAAAGATAAATTTTCCAGGAGAAGAATGTGTTGCAGAAATCATTCTGGAAGTATTTTGAAGTTGACAAAACGTTTCCATTAGTCTAGTCTAAAGATTTGCAGGCTCTACTATTTAAAGTCTGAAGACCTCCGGATTACCAGACTCAAGACTCAAAGTCTATCCTCATTGACAGTTTTTAGTTTGTCGAAGAAGGTCTATCTAGAACTGGATGTTTCATTAAAGATTTGACATTATCGACTGACGAAGATCTCTTGGCTAGATATGACATAACGGAATCTTTTATTTGATCATGATTGATTCAGAGATTAAGGATCCGATGATTGGCGAAATATACTTGGAAGGTTCTACTTATAGAAATTGAGATCCTGATTGTATGGGCGAGCAGGATTGATGGGCTATCGACATGTTCCTTAAATAGTTCGAATGATTTTCCTAATTGATTCCGTCCAACAGGTAAATTGGAGGAATTCCTTTGGTAAGTGCCAACGGATATGATGGCATAAAGGAGTATATAAGGAAGACGTTCCAGTTGTTCGAGTGTGTGCGCGATAGAAGAATTCCAAAGTCTGAAGCTCCTTGTTCTTAGTCAATTCATTTGTTGAGCGAAATCTTATACGCAAAAGAGAGTTTATATTCTAGAGAAACCTTGAGGAAGTGTGGTAGAGTATCTACATTGTGGAATCAAGGAGAGCTTTGCTATAACAACTCTTTTGTTCATAGTGAAATTCAGCCAGTAGGCTGTCAGTGCGGAAGAGTGGACGTAGGCTTGGAATAAGCCGAACCACTATAAACCTTGTGTTCAATTTTCTCTTCCCTATTCTCTGCTTTACTTTGATCGTAATTCGTTTTGTTAACCAAATGAGAACTTCATTTCTATTGTCTGCTTAATATTGCTTGCATATCTCGAAAAATTATTTTTACACCTATTCACCCCCATTTAGGTGCTTATACTAGCTATCTCAAAATGTTCTTTACTGAAAGCCATAATACACTATATTATTCTACAATACATAATGCTATTTATTTTAAGAAGATAACTAGATTTCCTATTCTATATTCCAAATATCTAATCTGACAAATCAATCGAATCAATTTATCTACAATTGGAATAATCGAAATCAAATCATATCTGTCACTCTAATCTAATCTTCCGATAGTATAATAAAATCATACTCTAATTTAATCTTCTGATAATTTACTAATATTATCAATCTTATCAGCACTAAAGACGTCAATGGTGAATAAGAAAATGAGGCAAAGCTAGCATATGTTTAGTTTTCTATTTGGCCAGAAAATCTACACTTAATGTTTGTCGTTAGTGGATTGAGGCCACATGAGATGACTCAGTATTTGAAAGAAGAAGAGTGGATGCACATGAGACCACCCATCGACACGAATTGCAATAATAACATAAATAATGTTTATATTTTATAAGTTCAGGATTTTTAATTTATTTAATATAATTCTAAACTTTACCTAAACTGTTGGCATATGTTCGACTTTTCTTGTCGACTAGACAATTTACACCTCCCATTTTCTCGTGGATTGATGCGACATAGTACGTCGTGATAGTTAAAAAAGAAGAGTGAATTCACATTTAAAAAAAAAAGAAAAAAGCGAAACACGAGGATGGCATTAATGATTTTTAAACTTAATTTAATATATAATATAATACTTAAAATATTTTAATTTATTAAATAAATTAAAAATTCAATCACCATCTGTTTACTGTTTGTCTCATTTTTCCACGCGAAATCACCTCTCAATATGAACTCGACAGTCCCACGTGAAAGCTAATGATTTTCTCTGTGTTGGGCATGGACATGTACGCAGTCGAAGAGACCAGGCACGCTCCCACGAACGTGAGGCCGGTTAAAACAGTGAGAGCTGTAGTAGTTTTATGCAGAATAAAATGTTGGTTTCGTGGAATTTAGCCCTTGAATAAGACAAAAATTACAATTTATTTATTTGTGTAATCAAAACAAATCTGTCATAGCCAACTTAGTCGACATTTCTTTCCACTTGACACTAGTGCTATGGGTGTCACCGCCTCAAATTATGCTCTGACTTTTATAAAATTATTAAGTTTAATCTAAAATTAATATTAAAAAAATTGCCCGCAACATATAAGGCCCGATAAATATTTTAAAATAAAAGGTGAGTTTGTTTACACCAAAAATTAGTTATTGGCATGACACTAATTCAAGGCATGGCCATTGTGAGACACCGGTACCAAAGCCTTTTAGCAATGGCCATGCTAATTGCAACAACTCATGTTTATGGCTATGCTTGTCAATGACTCGGATCGATTAAGGACCGGTCCCCTATATTTCACAGCACAAGTAGTATGCGATTTTCTCGATTTTGCAAGCATCCCAACACGACCAAAATCAAGTCGAACCAATATAAAGGGGCAAGTAATAAGCGGCAAACATTTTGATGCTGAATGAAAGATCCCATAGTCCAAAACCGTGCCTAGAGGTCTTGAAATGGAACGAAACTTTCCGAACCTTAAGTTATATACCAGGACTGTGATTTTATAGTTCTACCTAATGATATAGGTCTTGTTGGAGGGCTCTCAATGTGAACGTTCCAACAAAGCAAATGTGACACAAATGGGATCTTGGATGGAGAATATACAGGGTCGGAAAGAGCGAATCTCAACTCCAGATGCGTAAGTCTCAAAACGAGGCAAATGCGCCTCATCCTAAGGCTATTCGAAATGGCTATTAGTACCCTTCTTTTCCTACATTTTGGGAGGAGGCGAGTCTACTTCTTTTTTGTTTTTTGGTCGGAGTCTACTTTTTTTTTTTTTTTTTGGTCGGAGAGTCTACTTCTAGAAATGCCTATTAATTTTATTTTTTTTTTTACTAAAGACCGCTAACCAAAATGTCATTAGGCCCAAAATAATTTGAGCCAGACAAGAAGGGGCCATGCCTTCTCAAAAAGGGGCCTAGCCTTGGCTAAGTAAAGGTGAGAAATATAAATCTCATCAAAGTAAGCAAAATTAGTTACTTAAAAAGATGGGGAAAAATTGGGGGCTCATAAAATTTAAAAATTATTTATGTCATTATTGCAATTCGAGTCAATGGATGGTCTCATGTGCATCCACTTCTTTTTTCAAATATCAAGTCATTTTATATTGCGTCAATTCATTAATGACAAAACGTTTAGGTGCGAATCGTCTAGCCAAATAGAAAAGTAGACATATGCTAGCTTTGCCTCATTTCCTTATTCACGACTGACACCTTCAATACTATCATTAGGGGTGAGCAGCGGTCTAGGGTCGATCCTGGGGTGAGCAGCGGTCTAGGGTCGACCCTGGACCAACCTTGGACCGGCCTAACCCCACCGGTCCTGGTCCGGTTCCCAAGGGGACTGGGTCGGTCCTTGGTCTTGAAATTTCAGACCAACACTGTGCGGGTTGCTCATCGGTCCTAAGAGTTTTAAGTCAGTCCAACCCTGGACCAACCATGTATATTATATTATATTATTTATAATTCTTTTATATATTCAAACCTAAGTAAAATGTCTGTTATATTATATTATATTGAGATGTTCTATCAATAGCACTAATAGTAATTTCAATTTAAAACTTTTGTTGACTATTAATTATGTGTCGTTTGTTTTGTTTTCAAGTATTTAGAAGTTCAAGTGAATTAACAAGATGTGAAGTTATATATTCATGGTTTATATTAAGTATTTTGAACTTTTTATGGTTTAATTGTATTTTATTAATGAATTTTAGCTGCACTTTGCTTTTCAATTTGTGTCAAATGGTAGAAGTTTTTGAAGAGTAGAGTAGTACTACAGTTGCTATGGTGATTTGCTAGTCAAGTGGTGTGAAGCTCATTTTTTGGTTAAATGGACTCTACATGATCAAATATAGGAAAACGCTTTTGCATATGGTATTATGAATATTAAAGATAGATGATTACAATAACTTTCTATTTTGTTCCATATCTTAATGAGCGGTTAGCAGGTACAAAATTTCTATTATTGTGTCATCTTAAATTTGCTAAATATGTATTGGTATTTATAGTTTAGTTGCACAATGTTGTATTGTCGATGGATGTGTAATTTGAATTTGTAGATTTGCTTTTTTAGGGAGTATAAAAAATAAGATGAAAAAAATTATCGATCGGTCCGGGTTGACCACAACCGAATCAACCCATTGGGTCGGTCGGTCCTTGGTCCTAGGCTTAATAAGGTCGGTCTTCGGTCCTAAAAATTCATGACCAAATCATCGTACGGGTTGGTCACAGGGTTAGGGGTGGCCAACCCGGACCATTATCTTCACTGCTCCCTAGCTACCATGATGGTCCCCGTTTGCTTTCAATTATTGTCCTACTTGCGATTATTGTGCCCTCAAAATTGTCGTTGTTTGTCATCATTAACAGGCCTTTTTTTGGGGTAAGTATTAACAAGTTTGGTTGATTAAATAATTTAGGCGTACCATCATATCTACCCGAAAAAAAAAAAAAAGGGCCTTGGCGACCATTCTCAAGGCATAATAATCGAAAGTAGGACAATAATTGAAAGCGAACAGGGACCATCATGGCAGTGCTGAAGCCGTCGATGGTGAATTAGCAAATAAGCCAAAGTTGGCATATGTTTACTTTTCTGTTTGACCAGGTAGTCTGCACCTATTTATTGTTAATGGATTGATGTGACATGACTTGGTATTTGGGAAAAAGAAGAGTGAATGCACATGAGACTACTTTTCAACACGAAGTATAATAATGATATAAATCATTTTTAAATTTTATGAGCTTGGAATTTTTAAATTATTTAATATGATTTTGAACAATACTTAGCATATGTTTGACTTTTGTTTTGCACCTCACGTTTTCCTACAGATTGATGGGACATGACATGCCACGATAGCTAAAAAAGGAGTAGATTCGCATAAAAAACAGTAAAACATGAAGATGACATCAATGATTTTTAAATTTTAATTTAAGATATAAAATAATTCTTAAACTTTTAATTTATTAAATAAATTAAAAATTCAAGCATGGTCTTTCTCTCATTTTTCCAGACGAAGTCAATCTGTCAATATGAACCCGACGCCGACAGTCCCACGTGAAAGCTAATGATTCTCTCTGTCGGGCGTGGACTTGGACGTAGTTAAAGAGACCAGGCATGCTCCCGTGAACGTGATGCCGGTTAAAACTGTGAGAGCTGTAGTAGTTTTATGGAATTTAGCCTATTGAATAAGACAGTAATTACAATTTATTTATTTGTGTAATCAAAACAAATCTGTCATAGTACTTAATCGATATTTCTTTCCAGTTGACATTTGTGCTATGGGTGTCGTCGCCTCAAATAATGCTCTCATTTTTCTAAAATAATTAAGTTTAATCTAAAATTGATCAAAGATCGACCGGCAACATATAAGGCCCAATAAATACTTTAAAATAAGAGGTGAGTTTGTTTACACCAAAAATTAATTAAGTTATCGGCGTGACACTAATTCACGGAGTGGCCATCTGCGTGACACTGGTACCAAAGCCTTTATCAATGGCCATGCTGATTGCAAGAACTCATGTTTATGACTATACTTGTCGATGACTCGGATCGATTAAGGACCAATCCTGTGTATTTCACAGCACAAGCAGTATGCGATTTCTCGATTTTGCAAGCATCTCAACACGACCAAAATCAAGTTGAACCAATATGAAGGGTGAGTAATAAGCAGCAAACATTTTGATGCTGAAAGAAAGATTCCGGAGTCCAAAATCGTGCCTAGAGGTCTTGAAATGGAATGAAACTTTCCGAACCTTAAGTTATATATCAGGACTGTGATTTTATAGTTCTACTAATGATATAGGTCTTGTTGGAGGGCTCTCGATGTGAACGTTCCAATGAAGCAAATGTGACACAAATCGGATCTTGGATGGAGAATATACAGGTTCGGAAAGAGCGAGTCTCAACTCCAGGTGTGTGAGTCTCAAAATGAGGCAAACGTGCCTCATCCTGAGGCTATTCGAAATGGCCATTAGTACCCTTCTTTTCTGCATTTTGTAAGGGGGAGAGTCTACTTCTTGAAATGCCTATTAATTTGTTTTTTTTGCTAAAGACCGCTGACCAAACTGTCATTACGCCCAAAATAATTTGGGCTAGACGAGAAGGGGCCATGCCTTCTCGAAAGGGGCCTGGCCTAGGCTAAGTAAAGGTGAGAAATATAAATCTCATTAAAGTAAGCAAAATTAGTAACTTAAAAGGGTTAATATCTTGAAAAACCCCAAACTGGTACACTTGTGACAAATTTACCCTAAACTATTTTTTTGACCACCAAAAACCCCAAACTAGTATACCTTTGACAAATTTACCCCAAATTAGTACACTTGTGACAAATTTACCCTATGTTAGTTTTCGTTAAATTTTATTATCAAATTATTAAGTTAAATGACACGTAATAGTTAACCGGTATACCAATTTAGGATTTTACGCTCCGTTTGTCACGCTTTACAAATTTTTATGATTTTTTTGTGGTATTAATCCAATTTAGCATAGGGTATATTTTTCAAAAATTTATCAGTTTATGGTTTTTTGCAGTCAAATAAATTAATTTGGGGTAAATTTGTCATAAATGTATCAGTTTAGGGTTTTTTATAGTCAGTCGGGGTAAATTTGTCATAAATTTACCAGTTTAGGGTTTTTCATGGTCAAAAAAATAATTTGGGATAAATTTGTCACAAGTGTACCAGTTTGGGATTTTTCAGGGTATTAACCCAACTTAAAAAGATTGGGAAAAATTTCGACATGTAAAAAGATGAAGAGGAATTATTGAGTTAAAGAGAAGCGAAGATTAAGCAAACGGCAATAGATCTCCGTAAAAGGCTGGGAGAAAAGTCACGTGACGTTGATATTTTGAAGAGGACAAGACAACCAAGTAAGACAAATAAGTTTACATCCCCACGACTTTTGCGGAGCAAAAAGTCGTGATTGTCATTGCCGAATGGTTAAGGTGGATTTACATCCTTGGATGCCTTTTTCACCTCCCACTGCCCGATCCTACACGTGACAGAGAAGAGCAGGGCGAGATTTTCCTTTCAAATGATGTATATGCAGCAGCACATGCAAGGTCCACATATCATAATCATAGTCACAGAAGAATTAGGCATATCCATTGTTGCCATTGGAGTGTGTAAATTTATGACTGGGCCCCATCCAGAAGAGAGAATTCAACCTCCACAAATTAGTCCAAATGAAAAGCAGCTCCATTAAAGAGATAGTGAACAAAGAATGAAGTCAAGTCTTATGGTTTAATGATTATTTCTCTCTCTCTCTCTCTCTATATCTCTCTCTCTCTCTCTCTCTCTCTCTATATATATATATATGTGAGTCCACGACGATACCATTCATTTCACGTTATCATCTTTATTAAAATATCAATGTCAAAATAACTATCTTTATTAGTCTTGCTATTACCCGTGCCATGCACAAGAAATTGTCGGCCACTGCTTAAAAAGCAAGGCAATAAAAAATAACAGCATAAAACATATTGCAATCACTCTCACAACATCACAAATGTAATTTTTAATTCTTTATTTCTGAATCCTCAGCAACTATTTTAAGCTTAGGTTTGCTCTGTCCTTAAATTTTCAAGATAAATGGTGATTTCAACCATAGAAAATGTAAACCGTTCAATCTGTAAAGGAACTTTCTCTGTATAGGTTTTTCTTTTAATAGACGTACGTCGATTGTTTCCCATGGATGTAATTTGATTCTTTAGTTATGCATTAGTGTTTCCCATGGATGTAAATCACTAAAAACATGGTGATGGTAATTAAGCAAGTGATCAGTAACGCCATTCATTTTCATCAGGTGAAAGGGTCATAGGACCATTCCAACATAATCTATGTGGATTTCAAAGAAAAACCTACTTGTTTATTGCATATATTATTACAAAGAACATAAAATATAAATAAAGCGTACGATTACTAGAAAATAGGAACAGAGGGGAACAGATTTCCTACATCCTAATTCTAAGGATTCAGAAATAAAATAAATGGAAAAATAATAATTTCATATCTTAAAATTATCTTTGAAATCTCTGAGATTTTTTTTTTTTGGTGGTAATTTTTCGACTAACTAGACTGAGAAGCTGGGAGCTATCGTAAAATAAAACGAGAAAAATCCTCCCTAAAGAAAGGTATTAGACAACTGCTGCGAAACTGCTGCGAGGATGGCTTTCAATTAGACTTATTGGTTCGGTTTGGCCTTTCGATTGGTTAGATGATGTTTTTCCTTGATTAATTATACCGAATAAGCTCAAGGCCGAAACAAGCCAGAATTTGCAGTTCAAGCTATTTTTTTTTTCCACATTTGCTTATGAAATAATCAGAATTGAAACGCATGCAAGAACAAAGAAAAGCCCTGAATTGAGAAAATATGCAAGGGTTGTGCGGCCTATATTGATCCTGATATCGCGGCTTAATATGTTGAACTTTTGAAATCGGCGGCAGGATTTTACCTAACTCATTTCCGGGTGCATTCGCAGATTAATATAAAAAAATAAATACCTTTTGATTATTTGTTGAGACCGAAAAGCCAACTACCCATGAAGTCACCCTTTCTCTTCCCATCCTCCCTCTCAAAATTTTGAGTGTCGAGACGTCTTTTTCAATTGGAAACAGTCTGCCGCAAGAAACTCATGTTGAATATGTTGAATATCAGAGTAACACAGCTCTGGTAACACTCTCACAAGAGAAGCTATTTAAGGAATGAGATGAATATACTACTTGCTGAAAAATATACTCTTCATTTTGAAATGATTACAAGACTCGTCAATATATAGGCTTAAAACACGACTCTTGACATTCCTTAGATATATGAAAAGACATGTCTAAATAAATAGTAATAAAGACAACCTGTCTAAATAAATAGTAATAAGGACACTAAATAGTAATAAGGACATTTTAATATGTGTGCCGAAATGGTTTCCGTTGGAAACTGAACAGCCTTCCGACCAAAACACGAAGAGTCACGAGAAATAGGTGGTGATATATTCAATACTCCCCTTCACTGACTACTCTCTCTAAGGATAGTCCTCGCGACCATACCAAGCTGAGCTCGAAACTCTTCAAACTTTGCAGCTCCAAGACCTTTGGTGAAGATATCAGCAACTTGATCACCTGTCTTGATGTACTTTATCTTGATCTCGCCCTCCAACACTTTCTCTCGCAGAAAGTGATAGTGGACTTCCACATGCTTAGTTCTAGCTTGAAAAACTGGATTCTCTACCAAGTTTATAGTGGATAGATTATCACAATACAATATTGTCAAATGATCTATTGACTGATGAAAATCATCCAATAACTGCACTAGCCATGTGCTCTCTTGAGCTGCCATTGCTGCTGCTCTGTATTCAGCTTCTATTGTAGACAAAGACACAATTGGCTATCTTTTACTGTACCAGGATACTACTGCGGATCCAAGATTAAACAAGTATCCAGTAGTTGATCGTCGTGTGTGTTGATCTCCAGCATAGTCAACATCACAATGACCGACCAACTCACTCGATGATCCCTTTTATATATATATATATAAAAGCCCAAGATCAAAAGTCTTATTTACATACCTCAGGATACACTTGGCTGCATCCAAGTGAGGCTTCCTTGGCTTCTCCATGAATCGACTCACTACTCCCACTGCAAAAGAGATGTCAGGTCGAGTTATGGTAAGGTAAATTAGACTACCTACCAGTTGCCTATACATAGTCGAATCTTCTAGTTCTCGACCTTCTTCAGCACATAGCTTTGCGTTCCCATCCAATGGAGTAGATATAGGTTTGCAATCAAGCATTCTGAATTTTTTTAAGAGATCTCGTGCATACTTTTGTTGACATAGGAATAATCCTTCCTTTGTCCTATCAATCTCGAGCCCCAGAAAGTGTTTCAGTTCTCCAAGCTCCTTCATATGGAACCGCACAAAGAAGTTGGCTTTAATTCGACATATCTCATCTTCATCATCTCCAGTAATGATGAAATCATCCACATAAACCAGCACAGCTGCAACCTTTCCATCTTTTGCTTTCACAAATAGGCTCGAGTTTGTTGGAACTACATTGTAATCGTTCTTCAACAAGAATTCTGCAATTTTTTCATACCACGCTCTCGGGGCTTCCTTCAAGCCATACAATGCTTTCTTTAGCTTGCAAACGTATTCTAGATGAATTTTGCTCTTGAAGCCATCCGGTTGCTCCATGTATATCTCTCGCTCAAGTTCTCCATGCGGGAAAGCATTCTTCACATCCATCTACCACACATTCCACGACTTGCTTGCTGCAAGTGCTAATAAAACTTGAACAGTGGTAGCCTTTGCCACCAGGCTAAAGGTCTCTTCATAATCAACTCCATGTTTTTGCAAAAATCCTCGAGCCACTAGACGTGCTTTATACCTCTCAATTGACCTGTCTGGTCAAGTTTTAAGTTATAAACCCATTTGCAAGAAGTAGGACGTACCTCTTCAGGTTTTGGTACCAAATCCCATGTCTCATTCTTCTTTAGTGCGAGGATTTCTTCTTCCATGGCCTTCCTCCATTCTGTACTCTTTGAGGCTTCTTCATATGTTGACGGCTCGACCATGCCAACATCTTTAGTCAATGCTGCATTGGCATACTTGGGGTTCAGCTTCCTTTGCCTCGTCGATCTTCGAAGTTGAGGCTCCTCCTTTTCAAGTTCTTCAACCTGACTTGGTCGAAGTTCTTCTGTCGACCTTGGATGCTCACTGGATGAACTTGTTGATCCTAGTGATTATGCTTCAACATCTTTTTCAACAAGCTGATTCTCATTGAATTCTTTCAGCCTTTCTTCAAACTCTTCGTCGAAATGTTGTGAATTTGGCAATTTGACTGCTTGAGGTGACCACCAAGATGACACTTCATCGAACACCACATTCCTTGAAGTATAGCACCTCCCTATTGTAGGGTCGCAGCATTTCCACCCCTTTCGTTGATCATCATATCCCACGAATATGCAGCAGACTGCCTTCTTGTCGAATTTGCTACGAAGATGATCAGGCACAAATGCATAACATACACATCCAAAAACTCTAAAGTGACTTACCACAGGCTTGCGATTCCATAGCTTCTCATATGGTGACATAAAACCAAGCCTTGCTTGTGGCAGCCTGTTAGTCACGTGAGCCGCCATCTTCATACATTCAGCCCAAAACCTCGGTGGAACATTCTTCGCGTGCAACATGCTCCTGCACGTCTCAATTAGATGTCGATTCTTTCTTTCGGCAATACCGTTCAGCTGCGGCGTAAACAGACAAGTATATTGTCGACGTATCTTGTACTCTTACAAATACTTTGAAAACTTATAGGAAGTGTACTCTCCCCCATTATTGGTACGTAGGCAATGAATTTTTCTACCTACTTCACTTTCAACCTTCTCCTTAAACACCTTAAATTTAATAAAGGCCTCAGATTTTTCCTTCATGAAATCAACCCAGACGTACCTGGAGAAGTCGTCGATGAAAGTGATCATATACTTCAATCCGCTAATTGATTGCTGCTTCATCAGACCAAACATATCTGAGTGAATGAGCTAGAGAGGCATCTGAGCTTTGAATGACGATTCCTCATACGAGAGTTGATGTGCCTTCCCATACTGGCACCCGGGGCAAACCACATTTTCCTGCACTTCCAACTGGGGAAGACCCCTCAGCATGTTCTTTTGCATCATCACCTTTAACTTGTGATAACTTACACGCCCAAGCCGCGCATGCCATAAATTAGGTGTATCATTCCTTCAGGTTTTGTTTACGTATGCTATTTGAGCAGACATCACGTAAACGGACTCCAACCGACATCCTTCCATGATTGGTCGACTAGTGGGCTTCAATCTTCGGTACACCTTAACATCTCGTGGACCGAACACCACATAATTACCTGAGTCTATGAGCTGGGACACAGACAATAAGTTCTTCATTCCTGGCACGTGATACACACTTTTCAATTCAACTTGTTGTGAATTGAACCGTGGAGTTATCATCGTCTCACCGATATGAGTAATCGGCAACCTCGAGCCGTCTGCAATAATAACAACATGTCCTCCGGTATAATTATGCATGTTCGATAGTTTGCCTTGATCTCCAGTCATATGACTCGAACACCCTGAATCAACAATCCAGTCATAATGATAATTAATCGACTTTTCACTTACAAAGATTAATGCCATCGCATCGTTTAACTCGATTACGGAAGAGGTAGCAAACTCGTTTGACACCACTATTGTAACAGATGTTTGGAAATCTCATTCCTTATCTTCATCGAAATCATTCCTCTTCGATGATGCTACGACATTTCCTTCAACTTTCTTCGCTCGACAATCTCTAGCAAAGTGGCCCTCCTTGCCGCAAATGTAACATCGTCCACTATGTCTTTGGCCATCGTGTCGCCCAGCTCCCACTGTTCGGAGGCTCGACTCTCCTGGATGCTTTTGCCATCCTTCACAAGCTGGTTGCTTTTGCCATTCGACGTGGCTTTTCCTAGACTTGCCATCTTTATTGTCAGCATCGGTTCGCCTCTGGCCCTTGAACCCTCTTTTATCACTGAAGAGGGCACTTTCTTCTTCCTTAACCGAAACCTTAGACATTTGACTATCTAAAGTCTCTTGGTTAGCCAGAATATTCTCCAGATCGGTCAACGTCGGTTGAGTTGCCCATTCACGAGCAGCCGTAATAATACCGTTATATTCCGGCTTTAACCCGTGAATAATAATTCTTCTTATTCTTGTTTCTGAGATGGCATTAGCAGGATCTAGCTTTGAAATTTCGTCACAAATAGATTTAACTTTGGAGAAATACTGACTCACCGTCATATTTTGTTGTGACATCGACAACAACTCGTTCTCCAACCTTTGTAGCTCGGCATCATTCGACCTTGCGAATAATGTTGCCAAGTTATCACATGCCTCCCCGGGAGTCTGCGCGCTCCTAATGTGCAGCAATAAATCATCTTCAATAGTTACAGCAAGAGCATAAAGAGCCTTACCCACTTTTATCTTCCATCTCCTCTGTCCATCATCGTCTTTGGGTGCCGTGGTTTTTCCGCGGCCAACAATATCCCACAAATCTTGACCCATCAAATAAAACTGCATCCGGACACTCCAATTATTGTAATTGGAGTTGTTGAGCTTCTCAATGCCATTCGTCGAATTTGAAATATCCACCATTTGACTTGAAATAATGCCCAGCACTACTCCAAGAAACCTTGATCCTTGATTAATCGATCACAGTCCCTGACTATACACTAGCAGAATTTCGACGTATTCCGGTCCTTGACCGCTTGCGCATGAACAATGGTCCTTGACCACCGTCTTCACGAACTACGCTCCGGAAGACTTGACTCACGGTCCCTGACAGCCATGCTCTTAGTCCTAGATAACCTTGCTCCGATACCAATTGTTGAATATCAGATTCGCACAGCTCTGGTAACACTCTCACAAGAGAAGCTATTTAAGGAATGAGATGAATATACTACTTGTTGAAAAATATTTTCTCTCTTCATTTTGAAACGATTACAAGACTCGTCTATATATAGGCTTAAAACGCGACTCTTGACATTCCTTAGATATATGAAAAGACATGTCTAAATAAATAGTAATAAAGACAACCTGTCTAAATAAATAGTAATAAAGACACTAAATGTAATAAGGACATTTTAATATGTGTGCCGAAACGGTTTCCGTTGGAAACTGAACAGCCTTTCAACCAAAATACGAAGAGTCACAAGAGATAGGCGGTGATATATTCAATAACTCAATGGTGAAAAAAAGGAGGAGAGAACGAAGGGAGGAAGGCTCAGCTCCAGCGAGACCAGCTGAAGAGAGAAGGCCTCCTCTCCTCGCCGTAACGCTTTGCTCGAAGAGTGACGAACGCGGATTCCTTGATCGGCGTCGAAGAGTTGTGCAATCGGATCTACGGTGGAGTTCTCATGAAGGACAAAAAAGAGGATTATAAGCAGGTATGCCACCTTGTAATCATTTATTTTAGACATAAGAAATGTGTGGCAAACTTGAATCGATGATATAAATGTCCCATTCACTTTTGGTGTGAGATTGTGGAAGTTCTGGGTCGACGAAGATCTCGAAAAGAATTGCTTCTTGTTGCTTGCTAAAAAGTTATCCATCATTTGGATCGAAAATGAGCAATACTGGGGTTGGATCAACGAGGCGGAAGAATGGTAACTATACTCACTCTTCAATTGTAGACACAATAGCAATTACATGGAAGAAAACGTGTGTACTTATTTGTTGTAATTGTAACTTCTTGAAACGTGTGTTTGTCCGTTAGAACTAGTAATGCAAGAAAGCAATGATGATTATGTCTTCGTTATTTCGTTTGAAAGGGTACTCGTTGCTGCTTGATTTACTTGGAATTTATTGGTTTATTTTGAAGTTTTCGATTGTTATGGATGTTTTGGTCGCAAAAAAAAGCCGATATAATATGGATGATCAATCAACTATACTCTCTAGGTAAATGTGAAGAACAAAATCAAGCTGATCCAAGAAATCAACCTTTGTCCTTCGAAGTCTTGGATCAGCTTGATTTACGTAGATAGAACTTGCAGAAAACATTACTTCTTGTAGAATATACTAATAGACCAAATCGCATCCGAATAATGAAATTCTACTTGCGCTCCATGAAAAGAGAAGAAAAATTTTCTGCAGTTTTCATGTCATCACTAACTGGCAAATTGTTCCAAATTTGGACACTCAGTTATAGTGGCAAAGTAGACGTACCCGTGGCGAAGCTGTTGGAAGTATGCTGGCTAAAACTTTCGGGCACGTTTAATACAATCGTGCTTTCTCCAAAGACAACGTACGAGGTCGCATTTGTGGTGAAAATGAGCAAAGATAGCCGGGGTTGGCACGCTCCGGTGAACCTAAACCTCACTCTACCAGATGGAACCTCACTAGGACGCATCGAGAATTTGGAGGGAAAGCAGAAAGAGGAATGGATAGACATCCCCTATTGGTACGTTCGTGACGACTCCAAAGAATGTTGGCGAGATAAGCTTTTCCTTCTCCGAAACGGGTGGTCATTGGAAGTCCGGACTCCTCGTCAAAGGTGTTGTCCTTCGACCAAAAGATTAGGCTTCAATTCTGTCAAAAGGTTTGAATATGCAATATCACTTGGAAAAGAGAAAAAACAGGAGTTTCTGTCCAGTGAACTGATTAGCACTTAGATAAGTTTCTGTTGTTTCATCAAGATGGAAGTGCTGGGTGGATGCCGTTTTTCTGATAAATGAATGTTCTGGTTTGTCTTATCTAGATGCTTGTCTAAAAAGTGTGAGTTATGTAGAAAAGAACTTGGGTCGAGGCCCTCGTGGGTTCGCCAAGGTTGAACTAACGACTAGGGAACGTAATCTACGAAAAGTGATTGATAGGAACTGTGACAGACTTGTTCCCTCTATTCTTCTTTTATATGGCATGGATTCGTCCATGATGGGGTGTGTTCAAGAGACACCTGTTCGACTATGGTGGGCTGCGCTTGAGAGGCACCTTTTGAAGATATGTGAATAGTTGTCTCTTAGGGCATGTTAGAGTAACTTTCTTATAATGCAATCCTGAGACAAAAAAAGAATGTTCAGGAACATTACGTTCTTCTTCTCTCCACAAAGAACAACACACAAAAAGGCTTCTGTTACTACTTTGAGAGTGTAATAAGCAAATGAAATGAGAATACTTTTCTTATGATTGTATTTGGATCATCGTGAAATCGTTGATTCGTCTATTGTGAAAAATCATCGTGAAATCGTTGATTCGTCTATTGTGCGCTGATAATTCAATGTATATTCTCAGGTAATCGCTTTTATTGTGCATCAAAAGGTCAATCGTTTCTTTTGCCGCCGACCTTTTATCCAACATTGGTATCGGAGCTTATGTTATGATCTCCGCTTTGTTTTTTCTGTTGATTTTTTCACTTGCTATTTGATATGGAGATCGTTAGATTAAATTTCATATCGTTTGCATGTTTATTGCTCGGAAATTACTGCATGAATGATCAATATGAACCGATGCGGAAAATGAGTTTGGGGTTGAAGATGACCACTATGTTTGGCTGATTTTTAAAAAAAAATTCCAGCGAATTTTCTTTTTGATTGTGCGAGGTAAAACTTGTCAAGATGAGCAATTTTACCCAAAAAACAAAAAAAACTTGTCAAGATGAGCAAAATGGTGGGTAGAACACAACTAGGGGACGCTGCACGTGCCCCCACGTGAGGCCTAAAGCCGCAGAGTCGTCGGCCATGCGCCTCACCCAACACGTGCGTAGGGCGGTTCAGCGGGAGGCTAACATCATTGATGATGCCAGCTACTCGAATTGAGACCCACCTGATGACATCATCGATGACGTCATTGAAGCGACTCGACTTCGCGTCCGATCCAGTGGATCGATTAACTGGTCAAACTAGTCCGCCAATTTGACCAATTGGGCTGGTTGGACCAGCATAGGAGCCGGCTTTGCCTAAGCGCGCGCGCCACATGCGTTGCGCAGTTAGGCAGCATGTGGGTGCGTAGACCTCCAATCGGCACATGGTTGGTGTTATTGTGTTTGTATTGAAGTGCTATACATTATGTTATGGTTATTTTACATATTTGAAGCTTTTAAATATGCAAAAATGTGTACAAAACCCTAAGTATGCATATATTTGCGGTATTGTTGCATTTTTGTCTTTCTTAGCTATATTTCCCTATGGCTTTGAAAATACACTAGCTAGCCTATATGTAAATGACCATATAAAGATTGCGTAGAGCATGGTTTAATGATGGCTTGTATAAGGCTCAATGTGCTAGCAATTTCTTGTTTTTGAGCAAACTCAAACAATGGCTGGAGATCTTTGTTTTTTCGTTATGCCTTAAATTTTGCATATGATTATATTTGATGCATGAATTACTTGTACGTTGATACACATCATGACATGCCCTTTGATTATTAGAAAGGATGTGACCATTACACTATGTTTTTTTTAATTATCTTTTTTTAGTGGGAACTCGTTGATCGGTAGAATTCGAAGAAAATCACACATAGAATTTAAAATTTGCACAAATTGAATAGGTTAATGATAATAGGTCAATTGTAGACCAAAAATGATTGGAAATATAGTAAACTTTCGTTTTAGTGTCTTTTGTTGAATTATCATTAATTTGTTTTGTCTCTACTGCAAATTAAAAATATGTTTTGATGTTAAAAATGTGATAGTATTTATTTTGTGTTTATTATGTCAATGTGTGGTAGTAATTGATCATGACCTCGGCATCTAAGATAATTGTAGTTGATCTCAATAAGAGTTAGAAATTGAACGGTGGTAATTTTGATTTTTAGCATCAAAAGGTTTAGTACATCTTTGAGGAGTAAGATATTTTGAAAACCCTCGACCACACCATGTGGTAACTTGTCTCATGACCTCTCTACCCACGCCCTTATTTTTTGAATTTACAAATTACCCTTGGATATTGTGAAATTACAAAAACACCGCAAGATTAAACTTTAAGCACAATCAATCACAACCATTTATCCTCAATGCATCATAACTGTTTAAATGAGCATGTGCCTTAATCAAAATATTTTCAATAAACTTAATCAATTAATCAAGATTAGTTAGCTAAGGGATCAAACCTTAGTTAGCCCTTGGATAATCCAAGGGCTAAGATATGATCTTATCCTTTGGTATATAAGGATTTTTCCCTCCAATTTGGAGGGTGATCTTATCCTTCACTGTGCGTGCCATCGCTTGTCGGAGCCTTCCTCAGCCTCACTCCACCGTCACTGATCACCCTCAGGAGTCCAGGAGTCTCATCGGGTTGCCGCTGCCTTCGACGACCAGCCGATCAGCCCACCGAAGGCCATTTCGTCCTCGAATGCACGCAAAGGCGCAATTCACCTGCCAGTTCCGTCCAGGCGCAATCTGACCCCCTCCGGCAGTCATCCGGCGTTCACTAGTCCCTCAAGGTGTCCGACAGCGTCATCCAACCATCCCCTAGCTGATCGCTGCTGCTGAGATTGATCGGAATCCTCTCCAGTGGTCAATTTCTCCGCTGGCTCCCCCTCGCGCATCGTTTCCTATCCAGCAATGATTGGCGTTCATTTGCTGCTGATCGGACCTCCTCCGACAGTCCTCCAGCATCCTTGACCTTCGTAGGACCTCCCTCGAGGCTCAGCAGCCTTTGGCTGAAACTCATTTGAGCTTGATTCGTGTGAAAACCTCGAAAGGTAACGGTCCTCAATCTCGAGCTCCATGAGGCGAGGTCATTCTAGACGACTGGGGCTAGAGCTCAATTTAGGTTGAAATCTAATGAGTTCATTGATAAACCTAGATGCCTAAGGAGTGTAGGATCGATCAGTGATAGATTTGAATGGATTTTATATGGATTATTGCTTGGTTTGCTTGAATATGCAATTCGGATGCTTAGATGCTCTGATTGTAGATTGTCTTGGAACGAGCTACTAAACGTGCTCTTTTGGTCTCGAGTTCTTCATGAAAGTCGTAGTATATTCCATGGGCTTTCCAACGTATAAATTTTGCGTGAATCGGCCTCCATTTGCCCTATTAATTGCATGCTCAAAGTTCCGTTATCTTATGTGATTATTGCTGTAGTTTGGTGCCTTGGACAACCTGATCCGTTTTATAATTCTGTGTGGTTTTCTGTGGATTGAATTAGGCTAAGATTATTTATATGATTTAACCCTTATATTCAGGCCTAGGTGCACAAAAAATTGTGGAATTTTCTCATGTCATATAAATAAGATTAAGCATGATTGATTTTAGTTTGTGTTGCTGTTTTTGTTACTGATCTGACGTCCTAGAGGAATGTTTTTAATTGAGCTTGTTAATGAACCAATTTATTGATGATACCTTCTAAACATTCATAGAGGACACCTTAAGCTTTAAAATGACATATTTGATGAAAAAATTGAGTATTAATTGCTATGTTAAAACCCCTTGCGAAATCAGTGCATTTGTTCTGCAGTTTTTGCTATATTCCATCAGGTATAGGTTAGCTAACCCACTTAGGCCCATCAATTTTTATAATTTTTTGTGCATTGATCTAGGACTAGGCGTCTTCATCACATTTGCTTCTAACATCTAACCCTAGGACATATTAAAATGTCACAAAATTCATGCATCTTTGAAGTACGACAGTGGCCCAAAAGTTGCATGCCATGTTCTGCTTGTGCTTATCCAATCTGATCACTTATGTGAATGCCTTCAATTGAGCTTGAAAAAGGTTTTGATTAGACTTGTCATCTTCTAGGAACTTGTAAAAGATACCTTGAATTTTTCAATGACACCTAGTTTGCCTAATTTGCCCACCATTTGCCATGTTTTCCATTTTCTCAAATCCGGGTTTGAAATCTGGAATTTGCCTTGGTCTGGAATGCATTTTTGTTTTTGTGAGGCCGATTGTTCGCCATTTTTGCACGATTTTTTAGGCATATATTTTTAGGTCAAATCCTTACGAAAGTTGTTTATAAAATCAATATCTACAACATATAAAAATTTGAGGTCATTTACTTCAATTGATAAGGTTGATCGGCTGTAGAATGTCTATGTCACACGTTACCCTGTTCTATTTTTGATTGACGTGTTCATGTTCTAGGATTTTTAGAAATTCATGTGTTAGAAATTTTGAAATGCTTCCTTCATGAAAGCCATTACCTACCATAAAAATCACAGGGTGAAATAGCCATTGGTTGTGCTTTCATTGAGTATATTCTGAATGCCCTGTTCTGCGTTGGTTGATTCGGTTGATGGACATGCATGCGTTCTTGGATTTTTAGGAAATTATGCATGCTGAATTTGGAGATGTTGTCTTCTTGAGAATTTCTTGTGACATGCAGTACTTTGTTGTCGCAAATTTTCTCAAAATAAAAACGTGATTTGGTACTTTTATCAATCATCTCAAAATTTTAGGATGTTCTGAAATTCTGATTTCTTAATGCGGTTTCGGCTCGCGACACCGATTTGAGCCTTCCGCTGAGCTTCCTACGCCTCACCACCCGAACCAAGTTTCGACCGACCAATTCTTCAAAGCAATGCCGTGAACCCAACCACTTGAACCAATCCTTTGGCTAGCCATAGCCGGAAGAGCCTCCTTGTTGAGATCTCCATGTCTTTGGGAAAGAGGCACAAGGAAAGCAAACGGGGCTTGACCAGGGAAGGCAATTTGTGGTAGCTGAAGGACACGATTTCATGGAGCGTTTGATTATCAGCATGCTGGTCCTCCATGACAGGAGAAGAATCACTGCTCGCCACTGCAAGTCCTCCAAGCAGCAAAATTCTCAGAGGTGAGCCACTGTACTTGCTCAGAATACTTGCCGTGAGCCCTGGATCTTTGGCAACAGGGCCACATTGCCTCAACGTGCGCTTGCTCTGGTCTGCATCTAATTTGTACAATTTGAGAGGAGAAGCCCAAGGATCTATAAGGGATGGAATTTCAGGAACTGGAGTAGTGATGACGACTCAGCTTTCGTTCCTCGAGTCTACAAGGAGGATCATGAGCTCGTCTATGACATTGGCCTCACGCAAATTGTCAAAAACGATAAGATACCTCAATTCCATCAAGGACTTATGAAGGATCTCTTTTAGGTTTTCTTCTTGTATGTACTCTAGATCCTTCCATTCTTGCTGAGGTGTTTGCTTGAGTATCAACACCAAGAGATCTTTCAAGGTGAATTCTTCGGGAACATGAACCCAGACGCAACATTGGAATCTATGATCTATATCGAGTCTGTTGAACACACTCCTCACAAGAGCCGTCCTGCCGATGGCTTCTTCTCCCACCACTGAAGCGAAGCGAAGTCTTAACGTGTCCTGATCGTCATCTTGCACAGTCAACCTAGCTAGGAGCTCGCGTTCTTCATCTTCATGGCCCACAATGTACGACTTGACCTTCCCATTCCAACGTACATTCCCTAGATGCGCATTCCTTGATGAAGCATTTTCATCAAGATTAAGCAGATCACAAGGAGGTAGATCTTACATTGGGGAAAGGTGAGTGGACAAGTCCTGTTGACACCTAAATTTTAGCTATTTTTATGTTTTATTTTATTATTCTTTTAGGATAACAATGATATTTAATTTGTCTCTTAAAAAAGGTTGTTAATATATATATATATATATATATATATATATATATATATATATATATATATTGTTATGGAAGGAGATTTTGAAAGATTTTAGAATTTGGATAATGAAGCCTTATCAAAAGATAATCTTCAATGGTCGAGTGAGTTAGCTTTGAAGATTTTAACAGATAATTTTAGATTTTGGAGCCACTTTTTGGTTGAGCATATCTCATCTTTTCGAAGGATGATCTTGAGCGATTGGGTTGTTATGCAAATCTTCGTAGGTAGAACAGACTGGGTTTTCACTCTATAAATAGGGGGGGGGGGGGGCTTCCTTCGTCTCGGGTCGAAAGAAAACAAAAAGGAAAGGAAAAGTCAAGAGAAGTTTTGCTTCTGCAAAGAGTGATAGAGACAGGTGAGAAAAAAAAAAGTCAAAAAAGTGAAAAGTGAAAAAGCAGAACAGGAGATGACGCGAGAAAACAGGAGGAAAAAGAAAAAGAACACTATTCTTCTTCTCTGGAGGTTTGCTTCCGTCTACCCGCACCCCGTCCGCTCGTTGCTAGCTCCGCACCACTGCCGCCGCTTGAAGCCACTGCCGCGCCGCCTCTAGTCCGACGCCTAGCGGTCCCCTCCATCCGGAGCTAGACCTGAACAAATCTGTAACCACACAAACCCGCGACCAAGCTCAAGCTGATCGCCTCACCACCGCGAGCCCAGCACCCGAGCTCCACTCCTGCAGCTAGATCTGACCCTTGCAACTCGCCGATCCGGCTACTGCCGCTCCACCAGCCACGACGATCCGACGCCCTCTCTGTCCGACGCTACCGTGCCTCAGCCATTGCGACTCCGCCTCTGCAGCAACTGACGCCGCCACGCCTCCACACCTGTGAACTCGCCCCAACTTCCCTGTTCGCCGCGCTGACGCTCTTCGGAGCCGAAGACCAGCGACCCGACGCTGCAATCCAAGCTGCTCCGCCCGCGAGCCAGAACTTGAACCCGCTGTAAAGCCGGTTTTTCCCTTCGCAGGGGCGTGACGCCCGAGTTCCGCCATTGAACCCGAGTGTCACTCCTGCAACCCATGACCCGCGACTTGCAGCTCGCCTGCTTCTCTGCCCAGCTCTGGCTGTGACGCCTCTACCCGCCAGTCTGCTCGCCACCGATTCCCCTCGCCAGCCTGGAGCTCCAATTGCGACGCCCTCTGACGATCAGAACCTGCTGCCCGGAGATCAGCCACACGAGCAAGCCGTGGGTGAAGAAAGCAGGAAAAGAAAAACAAAAAAGAAAAGAAAGGGAAATTAGGTAGTTTTATTTTCTTTTTCTATTTACTTTATTTTATTTATTTCTTTTAAGTTTAGGCTCCGTTCGTTTCGTGGAAAATATCATGTTTCCGGAAAATATTTTCCGAAAGTCATTTTCCGGGAAAATGACTATATTTTCCGGTATTCGGCCAAAATCTAAAATTTGAATGGAAAATATTTTCCACCGTTCGTTAGCTCATTTAATTGTTTGAGAAAATTTATCAAAAATTGAATTTTAATATTTTTAGATGACCAAAAAATTTATTTTATTTTTTTATATTTTTTTAAAAATGATTTTTTAATTATTTATATTTTTAAAAGTCGAAATTTTTATTTTTTATTTTTTATTTTTTATTTTTCTTTTCCTTCCTTCTTCCTCCTTCCTCTGCCATCGCCTCCTTCCTCCTCCTTCTTCCTCCTTCCTCTGCTGTCGCCTCCTTCCTCCTCCTTCTTCCTCCTCCTTCTGCTGCCGCCTCCACCTCCTTCCTGCCTGACGATGGCCGGCTGCCCAGCGGCCGACCAAGACCCGGTGGCCAAATTCGGCAAGCTCGAGGCTCGGCCGATCTCACCCTAGCCGCGAGCTCCGCCGCCAGATCCGCGACCTCATCGCATCACCCCAAACAAGCATAACCAAATCCCCAAAACAGAGCAACGAACGAACACACGAGCAAGCACGCGGAGCGCTAAAAAAAATCCCAAGGAAAGGAATCGGGGGCAATCACCCGTCCATCGGAAGCCTCGCACCGCACGACGAGCGGCCTAGACGGCGGGCTCCCCGCGAGCCTCCCGGCGCCGCCATAGTGCTCCCTCTTGAGCCGGATCCTCTCGAGCGACTTCGAACCGCCAAGGAAGTGGAGCGCCACGGCAGCGGCGGCGCCCCAACTGGAGCAGGCGGGCAGGAGCGGCCGAGGAGGGCGGAGAATGAGGGATGCTTTGCCCATCGTCAGCATCGAAGGAGGAGGAGGAGATCAAAAACCCTAAGCTTTTGTGAGAGAGTGCAAAAATGAGAAGGAAAAGGCAGCACGAGAGAGAACGCGAGAGGCCAGGAAAATGTTTTCCTCTTTTCAAAAGAGGAAAACATTTTCCTCAATGTCAAGAGAGAATTTTCCGTTGACCGGAAAATGTTTTCCTTGACCATGTATTTTCCGTCCACCCGAACACCAGAAATCCAGGAAAATATTTTCTTGGAAGTTGTTTTCCGCGAAACGAACGGAGCATTAGTGTTATTGTGTAAATTTGGAGTGATCTTTATTTCAAGGATTTTGTAGGCATTATCCACGAGTCTTCCCTAAAATTATTTTGTAGGATCATTTTTTTTAATTATATTAATTTTTGGGGTTTGTTGATAGTGTTTTAAGTGCTAAATCAATATAATCATTAATTTGATCCGTAAGAATTCGAATCAGATTTTTAATTATTTTGAACTCTTCGTCGTGATAATTAAGGTTAGGATAATCGTTAATTTGACATGTAAGACAACAGGTTATTTTTTCGATTATTTTGATCATTTATTTGATTGGATGCCTTGATTAGTTTAGATTTAATGTTTAGTTGATAATTGCATTGTTTTGAAAAACCACTAAAAAATCCAAAAAATATTTGAATTAAGATTTAGTTTGTTTTAGAATATTTCTTGTTATCTTGCATATCTAGGATAGGGATTTCAGTTCGAAAAATATAAAAAAAATGCATTAATTTAGGATTTAAGTTGCATGTTTAATTACGTGGCAATTTTAAATTTTGAAAAAAATAAAAAATAAAAAATATCATGCATATGTCATGTAGAATTAGGGTATGCTCTGCACGTCATTGCATATTAGATAGATTGCATGTTAGATTAAGATAATGTCTTAGTTTAAATTAGGATTTAATGTGACTTAATCCTTAGTTTAAATTAGATAGAATTTTAATCTAGCTAGATCATTTTTGCTTTTTTTTTCAAAAAAAATATCAAATGCAGTCATTAGGCTAGGTCATTTAATAAATGTCACGTGACATATAGCTCGTATATTAAATTGTATGTCACATGTCATTAAAATAATTTTGTATGTCATTGCATTGTATGTCATTAGAATTAGGTCATTTAGATTGCATTTCTTTATGTCATATAGTTTTTAGGTCATGTAGTTAAATGCATGCTTTTATGAAAAATCATAATTTCAAGAAAACCCTAAAAATTGTTTGCTTTGTATGATGCAATTTATCTATTGAATGCTTGAGCATTCGTGTGGTTACTCATTGCATGATAGTAATTTAGGTTAAAATAAATTTAAGCTGCCTGGAAAAACACTTTTAAAAATTTAAAAAAGAAATGGTACCGAAAAGGCATTAGAAAATTTTAGTGTAACCAAGTCCCCATACCCTTAGTCTCTGGTTCGTAGGAGTAAAGTAAATCTCCCGTTACTTTATTTGGGTTTCTAATCGACCCACCAAAAATAAATTAGTGGCGACTCTGATTGAAAATCATTTGTATGTTAAGAATTCAAACCTAAGTCACGAATTGGTATGGGTTTGGGAGAGCTCGAGCTAAGCTTTAAAAACTTAGTAATCCATTAACCTAGTTTTAGGGGGTGCACCCGAAAAATTGGGCCGCGACAGCTTGGTGACTCCGCTGGGGACTTGTTTTAAAACACTTAGTGGACTTAGGCCAATTTTTTTTTCTTTTAAAAATGTTTTTGTTTGGCAGCAATGATCTTAGGTATGTCCCTAATTTAAGTGTTAAATGTTCTTGCAGATGGGAGGTATAAGGGGAGTAGTCTTTGCTAACCCCTGTCTTGCAGGTTGGAGTTAGGGATGAATGTTTGAATTAAAATTATCGAAGTGTTGTTTGCATTTAAACTGTTGTGCATGCTTTATTGCTTTAGCACTACACTATTGCACACACAACCTGCGGTCGGACCTGGGCTGAGATAGGATTTCTAGGATGGTATTGAGAAGGATACTTCCTCCAAAGCGAGACTGCTATGTAGAGGTTGACATTCTCTTCCCCAAAATTTCTTTCATGGTGTCGAATGTGTTTGTCCATATCCGCGAGACTGCGTGATTATTGGGTATTCCATTCGACTAAGCCGGATTTAAGGGGACCTGACACGTTAATGCGAGACTGCAACGATTAGGTTATCCTCTTAGCTCCACCTTGTTAAGCCATTTAGATAGAAATCGAGTCTCACTTTTCATGCGTATGTCTATGTGATTGTCATCCATTTCCAGTGAAAGTAAGTTGTTTAAATTCTTCGCAATTTATTTACTTTATTGTAATTTTGTCGGTCCATGACAATTAGGTTTCGTCGCCGATCTTATTTTATATGCAATGGGGAAAACCGACGTACAATTCATTTCCACTCCCAAAAAAGAGCTCAAGAGGTGGTTGGACCAATTAGATCAAGATGGTCAGAGATACGCGAAAGCCAGGATCGCCCGATTTCTCCCGTTGTTAGAAATCAACATCCATTATGGTGTTATACAGGCGTTGCCTCACTTCTGGTGTCCACAGACTTCCACCTTTGTGTTTGGTGAGTTCGAATTGACTCCAACACTCGAAGAATATAGTGTTGCCATTAGAATGCCTCTGGAGAAGGAACTTGTTAGGCCGCCTATCAGTATAGATTCTATTTCTGAATTATCATAGTTTTTAGAAATTGAAGCCGAAGAAGTAAGGAAGTTTGTTAAAGCCAATTGCTATGCATGCCCATTTTCATTTTTGGAAGGCTGTTTTTCAAACCGACCGATGATTTCAAAAGCTAGGATTTTCATCTTAGCATTTTTTGGACTAATCATTTTTCCTTATCGAAAAAATGCCATTAATCCTTCAATTTCATGGGTGGTTAATCGTGTCTGCGACGGGTTGAATTATGTCAATATGGTTTTAGCCAAAACATTTTTGTCATTAACCCGTTTCAAACAAAATGAGGAAAAGACCATGCGTGCCCTCCCTGAACTTTTGCAAATATGGTTTTTCTCCCACATAAGAGGATTTGGGCATCTTATGAAGCAATTTAGGATTGATGATTTTAGGCATCCCATACAAAAGTTTGCGATCTTGGAACGTTTTTCCCCAAATAAGCAGTATGCCCATTGGATTATTTTTTTGAAAAATCATGATCCTAAAGCATTCCTATGGCATACTAAATGGTTCCGAGTTGAGGAAGCTCTTTTCTCACACAAGCATGATGAGCCAATTCCGTTGTTGGGCCTTTCTGGTGCGACTTCATAGTACCCGTATAGGGTGGCCCGTCAGTACAAAGCTCTTCAAGAAATTCCTCCGCCACTCAAGACAGAGTTATTCCAAATTCGTTTTATTCTAGCAAACTATGACTACTCCAAGGAGATCCAGATGATCATTGTTGCATGGAATGAATGCCACCCATAGAAGATTTTGGTGCCTAAGAGACTAAAAGGCGAGGAGAAGATTCACCATGCGTCGACATTCTACATCCAACAACACCGGATTTCTGCCGCCTTGCGTCCAGTGGTCCCTGATGTGACTGAGAAGCCAACCCAACGAGTGAAAATTGAGCATCTTAAGCGGAAAGTGGAAATGATTGAAGCGGAAAATAAGAGGTTTCGCAAGGCGTTGAAATCCCAAAAGCATATAAAATGAGACGTCTTGAATTTTGATTCAATGTTTAGGGACTTTGATTTCTAGTTCAATGTTTTCAATTTTCAGATTCAATGTTTAGGGATTTTGGATTTCAATTCTTAGTTTGTTGTTAGGAAACTTGGTTAAAATTTCAAATAAAATTAGGCGATTAGACCATTGTCATGGGCCATTTTTCCTATCTTGTCATTGGTTCTTACATTACTTTTATCTAATTAGGTGATAACGGATCCTCCACATTCGCCTATTATTACACGATCGAGGGCTAAAATGGCTGACCAAAACGAGATGCGAGATTGTATGTCTGTCGTGGAAGACCAACTCAAACAGTTGCTTACCTCTATGCAACTTATGACAACTCAAATGCAATCTCTATCGTGTAAGACCAACTCAAACAGTTGCTCACCTCTATGCAACTTATGACAACTCAAATGCAATCTCTCCAAGTGAATCAGACCCTTGCACTCGCTCTCCCCGAGATTGTGGTCCCAAAGCAAACGAACAAGACTCAAAATGATGATCACGACATGCCTGGATTGGAGGATGACCCACTGTTTGACACTACCGAAAAGGTTAAGCCTAACAATGTCCCTAAGGTGGAGCAAGATGAATGCTTCACCAAACTTGAAGAGAAACTGAAACAACTGCAAGAGTCACGGAGTTCACTTCCATTTGACTTGTCAGTTTACGAGAAAGTCAAGATGCCGTAAAAGTTTAAGATGCCGGAGTTCAAGAAATACGACGGTACTTCCTGCCCAAAGGCTCATTTGTAGATGTACCACATACACATGGCCTAGTATGTCAAGAATGAGCCTCTCATAATCCAATCATTTCATGCAAGTTTGACTGGGGCCACTTTGAATTGGTATGTGATGAAGAATGTGAACCTCCTCGACACATGGAACGAAGTGGCCGACGCGTTCCTTAAACAGTACAAATTCAATATGGACATTGCGCCTTCCCGAGAAGACTTGGAGCGGATGGAAAAAAAAAAAAAGGAGCAAGTCATTTAAAGAATATACTGTGAGATGGAGGCGGCTCAAATCACTCCTGAGCCTACCAACAAGGAGCTGATGAAGTTATTCGTGAAGACCCTCCCATCTGAGTTTCGTAACCGAATGGCTAGTACGTACGTCGAAAGCTTCAATCAACTTATTCCTGTAGGAGAACAAATCGAGATGAGGATAAGGGAATGATGGTTTACTGAACCATCTAGTAAAAGATTCACTGCCAAGAAGGAGAAGGAGGCGGTTGTGGATGTGAATGTGGCTTATAGCCAAGAAAATGTCAAACGTGCCCCGGCCATCCAAATGAATCCAAGACAACCACAAACCACTAGCCATCAATCATTTGCTCAAGCAAATAATAGAAGGCAATTCACTCCTCTCCCTAGGTCTCCATCCCAAGTGCTGACAATCCTCCGAAGGAAAGGTTTGCTTACTAGTGAACCAAAGCATCCCAACCGCGAAAACCTTCGCAGTTACGACCCGACAAAGAAATGTGACTATCATAATGGTGAACTGAGACATTCGACTGATGAATGTTTCACCCTCAAGCACCAGATCCAAAGCCTATTGGACACGAAGGCATTTTCATTCCAAACTCAGCCAAATGTCCAGAAAAATCCACTACCAAAGCATGAGAGTACAATAAATGCTATCCTAGAACCTGAAGTTAGACGAATCAAGAACTTGAAGGTGTGTGTAGTAGATGCCTACAATGGACTGGTGAGAGCTGGATATTATCCAGATCAAGAAGATGTTCCCCTATCACTAATGAATGAAAGAATTGCCAAAATGGTGGACGACGGCATCATCGTGTATGCTGACCATAACTGCGTAGTCTCCACTATTTCCCACGTCATCATCGATTGGGAGGAGGAGCAGGCTGCTCTTAATGATGGTAAGGAAGAAATAGATCCGTCACTCGCAGATATGCCCCTGCTAGAAGATGCAACTGATGAAGAGATTGTGATCGAGATACCTCAACCATATGAGTATGTCAACAATAAGGCAGTGCCTTGGTCCTATGATTTAGATGTTGACCTTGTTACAAGGTCTGGTCGAACTTATGCTCAAGCTAATGCTCAACCTGCAAAGCCTATCACTGACGAAAAGGCTAAGGAATTTTTGGCTGTAATTAAAGCAAGTGAGTATAATGTGGTCGATCAATTGCGAAAGATGCCTGCTCAGATCCCTTTGCTTGAGCTCCTCAAGACCTCCTCTATGCATCAAAAGTCGCTGATGAAGGTGCTAAGTGAAATTCGTGTACCCGAAACGGTTGAAGTAGATAAGCTGGAGGATTTTGTGGGATTGATCCTTCTCAAGGACATGATTGCTTTTTCTGATGAGGAATTCCCTCTGGAGGGTAGGGGGCATAACAAGGCACTCTACATATCAGTTAAGCACAAGGTTTCTCATGTGTCTCGAGTGCTCATTGATAATGGGTCAGCCCTAAACATATGTCCATTGGCCACTCTTCATCACCTTAAGGTAGACCTATCCAAGATACATGCTGCAAAGACTTCTGTGTGAGCTTTTGATGGCACAAAGAAGGAGGTGCTCGGGGAGATTCATCTCGACGTGCAAATAGGGCCGATTGTTTTCAATGTCCCTTTTCAAGTAATAGATATCCCTACCGCGTTTAATTTTTTGCTGGGTCGTCCCCGGATTCACACTGCGGGAGCAGTACCTTCAAGTCTGCATCAAGCTGGGAAGTTCGTGATCAAAGGGAAGCTGGTCACTGTCTACGAAGAGGAGGATCATCGAATTTACCATGAGACGGCTATCCCCTATGTAGAGCCAGATGTTGAATTCGAATCGAGTTATCAATCATTTGAATTGGTGTCCACCATACATCGTTCTCAAGATTCGTCACCACCCACTCATGAAGTTTCAAATGCTGCCTTTATGATAGGAAAGGTGATGGTTGGAAATGGCTTTGTTCATGGCCATGGTCTTGGAAGAAGAGGTCAAGGTATTCAAAACCCCATTGAAGCCCCTCAGAGGTCCCGATCTGCTGGGTTAGGGTACCATGGAAGAGGTGGAGGAAGTTCTGGAAGGCAAAGACAGAGAAGGCATAACTCGCCACCTAAGCAAGGGCGAGGGAGGCAAAATTTACCGCCTCCAAACATGCATGAGACATTCCCTGGTTCTCCAATTATGATGCAAGATGAAGCTGAAGTGATGGATACTCTCGGACAACCAAGTGGGAAGTTCGACTATATGGTGAAGTATTCGACTCCTCCCAGCTTTTACTTTGATGCCCGCAATATAGTTCCAAGTGGATGGGATGGCATAGATGATCCAACGCCTTCAAAGAAGGAAAACTCTGACGATACCCTGGAAGGAATTTCAAGTTTGTTTGATGACCTCTCCATTGGAGCTATTGATGGAGAACCTCTGGAAGAAACGGGCCCTCGCCCACAAGAGTAACCCATTTATCACTTTTGCACATTCCCCTGCGTGGGAATTTTTATTGCTTTCTAGGAATTGTTTTCGATTTCTTCTTTTTCACTTTCTTCTTAGGACTTGAATTGCATTTTCCATTCAATAAATTGTAATTGATTGATGAATTTCAATGAAATTACAAGTTTTATCTTGAGGGCATGATGAGGTACACCAAACCAGCCCGGTGATGATATCCAGCTGATAAAACAAAAGAAAAATCCAAGGAGAATTCTAAGGCCTGGGCTTCATCATGCTTCCTCGTGTCAAAGTGTTTCAAAAAATACTTTTGCAAAAGAATTTCAAAAAAAAAAAATCACAAAAAATATGATTTACCCTGTTTGTCTTTTTTATCCTTTTTATTTCCTGTTTCAAGGACAATCATATAACATGCAAATATGTGGAAATGGTCCAATTCAATGCAACAAATGATAATAATGATGATCCTGAAGATTCGATCAAAGATTCCATTGAGGTGCAGCGAAGCTGGGAACAACATGAAAAAGCCAAGGTTCTCACATCCGAACAGACCGTCACTATTAATTTAAGTAACATTGAATAAGCCAAGGAGGTGAAAATAGGGGTGAATCTCCCCAAAGACGAGGCTGAACGCTTAATACAGTTACTGGAGGAATATCAAGACATCTTCGTATGGACCCACGCCAACATGCCTGGGTTAGACCCGTCAATCGTGGAGCATTGTTTGCCTACTAACCCGGACATACCTCCTAAAAAGCAAAGGCTGCGGAGAACTAAGCCTGAGCTCTCAAAGAAGATAGAGGAAGAGGTGATGAAGCTTCTAAAAGTCGGATTCATTGAAGTCTCACAATACCTTGAATGGGTAGCAAACATCGTGCCGGTGATGAAGAATGATGGTCGGGTTCGAGTTTGTGTCAATTATCGGGATTTGAACAAGGCTAGCCCAAAAGATGACTTCCCGCTACCTCACATAGATGTCCTTGTTGATAGTACTGCCGGATTTGAACTATTCTCATTTATGGATGGTTTTTCTGGGTATAATCAGATAAGGATGAAGGAGGAAGACAGGGAGAAAACTGCATTTATCACCCCATGGGGGACCTTTCATTACAAGGTTATGCCCTTCGGACTCAAGAACGCAGGGGCAACTTACCAGTGAGCCATGGTAGCGTTATTCTATGATATGATGCATCAAGAGATCGAGGTCTATGTTGATGATATGATCGCAAAGACTCAACCTGGGAAAAGCCATGTCGAAACCTTGAAGAAGTTGTTCGATCGACTTCGTGAGTTCAAGCTTCATCTAAACCCCACTAAATGCGTGTTTAGAGCAACATCTGGTAAATTACTTGGATTCATTATGAACAGTAAAGGGATTGAGATCGACCCGGCTAAAGCTAAAGCCATATGTGAGCTGCAACCTCCATCAACAGTGAAAGAAGTCCAAAGTCTTTTAGGGAGGTTGAATTATATTGCTTGATTCATTTCCCAACTTTTTGAAATTGCCAAGCCATTCTTCAAGCTCTTAAAGAAGAATGCACAAGTCAAATGGGACGATAAGCGTTCGACAAGTTGAAGCAATACTTGATGAATCCACTAGTTCTTGTCCCGCCATCGCCGGGGCATCCTTTGATTCTTTACCTCATCATTCATAATGAGTCATTGGGTGCGATGTTGGCTCATGAAAATCCCGTCGATAAAAAAGAACGAGCCATTTATTACTTGAGTAAGAAATTCACTGTGTCAGAGCTAAAATACTCTGATGTGGAAAAGACTTGTGTTGTGCTAGTGTGGGTGTTGCATAGATTGAGACAGTATACATTGCATTACCAGACATTCCTCGTAACTGAGAACGATCCTATCAAGTACCTACTTGATCAGCCAGCTTTGGTGGGTAAGTTGGCTAAGTGGAAAATTTTGATCTCAGAATTTGATGTGCAAGATATGCCACAAAAGTCGGTTAAGGGTCGAGTAATCGCCGATTTATTGGCTGAGAATCCATAAGTCTCAAATAATGATGATCGTTTCCTGGATGACCGTATCTTGAGTGTAAATGAAGATTCATTGACAATGTTCTTTGATGGAGCTGTGAACTTGTCTGGTTCTGGCACTAGAGCAGTTTTGATATCCCCAAACGGACAGCATCACCCAGTAGCTGTGAAACTAATATTCCCATGCACTAACAATATAGCTTAGTATGAAGCTTGCATCCTTGGGCTTCAAGCTGCGATCGAGATGGGTGTAGCCAAATTAAAAGTGTTCCGGGATTCCGCGTTGATCATACTGCAGACCGTAGGTGAATGGAAGACTAAGGATGCTAAATTGCTCCCATATCACAAGTACCTAGAAGATTTGATCAAGGAATTCGATGAAGTTTCATTCAAGTACTTATCAAGGTCTCACAATCAATTTGCAGATGCACTCGCAACTTTATCATCTATGTTGCAAGTCCCTAATGGATTAGAAGTTGAGCCATTGAAGATAGAGGTTCTGCCAAGACCGGCTTATTGTATGGCGGTGACAGAAGAGTCTGACAGAAAATCATGGTATTATGATATCATGAACTACATCCAAAAACAGGAATTCCCCGAGGGAAGCACTCCGGCTGATAGGAAGTACATTATGAAGATGGCCTCAAAGTTCTTTGTTAGTGGTGAAAATTTGTACAAGAGATCTTATGATTCAGTCTTATTGCGGTGTGTGGGTGCAACTGAAGCCACTCAAATTATGCATAAGGTTAATGAAGGATTGTGTGGCCCTCATATGAATGGACACATGATGGCTAAGAAGATCATGAGATTAGGCTATTATTGGCTCACGTTAGAAAGTGACTGTATTCAGCATGTTCGAAGTTGTCATCGTTGCTAGATTCATGGTGATAAGATAAATGTTCCTCCAACTGTGCTGCACCAGTTTTCCGAGCCATGGCCCTTCTCAATGTGGGGCATTGATGTGATCGGCCCAATAAACTCAAAGGCTTCCAATGGGCATAGATTCATTTTAGTGGCCATAGACTATTTTTCAAAATGGATCGAAGCTACATCTTTTGCAAGTGTCATTGCTCGCAATGTTGTGAAGTTCATCAAACGTGACATAATTGCTCGCTATGGTGTCCCTAAAACAATTATCACTGACAATAGGACAAATTTGAACAACAAGGTTGTTGATGAGTTGTTTAGCGAGTTCAAGATCAAGCATCTGAATTCGTCCCCTTATCGCCCTCAAATGAATGGGGCTATTGAAGCGGCCAATAAGAATATTAAGAAGATCTTGGCTAAGACAGCCGAGAATTATCAAGATTGGCATGATAGATTACCCTTCGCATTGATGGCGTATCGAACATTGATTCGTACTTATACCGAGGCAACTCCTTTTGCGTTGGTATACGGCATGGAGGCAGTTTTGCCTGTGGAAGTGGAAATCCCTTCCCTGAGAGTATTATCCCAAATGGAATTATCTGAGGCAGAATGGTCGCAACAAAAACTTGAACAATTAAACTTGATCGATGAGAAAAGACTGAAGGCTCTCTGCCATGGCCAAACATATCAACAGAGAGTAGCTAGATCTTTCAACCGAAAGGTGCGGCCGAGACATTTTGAGGTAAATGATCTTGTTTTAAGGAAGTTGTTACCAATTTTTCCGGATCCTGTGGGCAAGTTTGCCCCAAATTACAGCGGCCCATATGTGGTGAAGAAGGTACTTCCTGGAGGTGCATTGATCTTGACTTAAATGGATAGTCGTGAGTTTTCCACTCCAGTTAATTCAGATGCTGTCAAGAAGTATTACCCATAATAGAATTTGCAATGTCATGTTTTGAATTGCAAACATTTTATGATGAATAAATTGCCTCATTGAGTTACAAATTCAATTGTCCACATTAGTTGCAAATATTGCATGTTTTCCTTGACGAATCGTGTGAGATAAATTGAATGTGTGAAAATGGGGTACTTTGGAATGATGAAAGGCAAACCTTATTCCATACATTGACCCCCAGTGAGTTGTGTGGAAAAATTCCATGCCTATGAGGAAAAAGGTGATCTCGCAAAGGGTACGTCAACCGAGGTGATGAGAGGCAGTTTCTTCTGCTACTCGAAACACTACAGGTGTATACATTGTTCAGCCCTTTGAGCCCACACACATGAAGAGCTTTTTAAATTATCCCTGTCAAGAATCGTCTCATATTGGGACAAGATTTCAAATGAATGATAGGAATTTTCTTACTCGTACTTGCATCAATCTTCGAGTATTGCTTTTACAGTGTAACTTGTACGATAATTTAAAGTGCCTTAGGACAATAAAGAGCAGTTCTTTCTTTATCCTATACACTTTATCCGTTGCATAACCCCTTGAGCCTATGAATTCGTTTCATATTAAACCCAGTTGATGATCATCCCCCACACTGGGGTAAGGCAAGAATGTGACACCCCGAACCCTTCGCAGGTCGTCACCAGCGCCAATGTTACTCCTTAAAAGATGCGTCGTAATTCATAGACACATTTTTTTTTAAACAAAACGGTCCCAGCGCGACTCATTAGCGGAAGCAAATTTAAACGTCACCATCTCTCCCCCTACCAACCATGATACAAATACACACCACTAATCATCATGATTTAAAAGATAAGCCATGCCACTTTTATTTACATATTAACATGATGGGTCTTTCACCGGTCGATACAACAAAAGAAGGTCAAGATTTCCAGCCACACTCGGCCTCATCCCAAAAAGATACTACGACCCCTAAAGAAATCACATAACATCCCCCATCCAACAGTGGCGGCTACTCCCCAAAAAGAAACATCAGCTCTCTACCCTTCACGCAACCATCACACCCATCTAGGTGTGTCAGGTGATGGTGGCGGCAACATCCCCCTAATCACTCCGTCTCGGCGGACATGAACGGACAAAAACTCCTAGATGACTGGGCCCCCAGCCAGGCCCACGTCGTACATGACCAATACACGCACTCGCACATATGTCAGTCTAGGGATAGTAACGTAGTTGATCTCCGTACAATCTACTTCTACATCCGATGGGAGACCATAGAAGGTACCTCGCGTGACGGCAGGAAGCGGCATCTTTCTAATCTGAAATGTTATTCCTCAAAAGGGGTGAGTACAATCACTCAGCAGATAGGGAAATCCAATAACAACTCAATGCCCCATGCATATCATCATACGATGCAGGCATTGCTTACCTTTGATGTCATGCGCATTCATGCATCATCATATCATACATATCATCATCATGTCATCTCATATATCATTATCATCATCATGCATTTCATCATGCATGTCATACCATGGATGATCATCATATCACATCACGCATCATCATCATCACATCATCATGCATATCATCATGCATATAATATCATGGGTGATCATCATATCACATCACATCATCATCATCATCATCATCATCATGCATATCACCATCATGCATTAATTTCCATTTTTATCTTTAGATTTGATCACCACATCACCCATTCTCAATTATCATCCCTTCGGGCAAAGACCTCCGACAGGGTTCCCAGCATTCAGCCTCCCAGGCCACCGGGCTTCCGGCCCCCCATATTCCGGGCATCTCGCATCTCAACTAGCATCAGGAGGCATTCCCTTCGGGTAGAAACCTCCGACAGGGCTTCCGGCCTTTACCCTTCTAGCCAGACATCCCGCACCCCAATCCTGGTGTCGCGACGAACCTCCGGGCATGTATCCAAGATACAACCGGACATCCGGCCCCCCACATTCCGGGCATCCTGAATCTCCCAGGGGATTCCGGCAATGCATCTCTGTACATTCCGGCTTCATCCTCCACCATAACCTTTTATTCACATATCATTTTCCACATTCACCATCCTTTTTAATCTCATTATTACATGGCATATGATTCACACATGCATCACAATTTATGATCATACATACACCAATGTCATATAACAATGCATAATAAATTCAATGGAATTCATGGCCAATAAAATAATCCCTTTTTTATTTTTTTATTTTTTTATTATTTTATTATTATAAATATTAAATTTAATATCTATGATTTTCCCAAAATCATAATATTCAAACAATCATTAAACAAACCAATAGGATGACAATTTCATACAAAATTCATAACCAAATTAAATTTCACATAATTTCACAATTTCCACAAAATAGCACATGATATTCGGATAATGACTAGAATGCACAGTTTCCAAATAAATTCGATTAAAATACTCATATGGCCTCCAAAAATTACGAAATTTTACAGGGCGATATCCAAGACATTTTCGTACAACTTTCATGAAGAACCCCAAGCCAGATTCATTTTGGCTTATTTTACACGACCTCACGAAGCTTCTGGAACCACTACCGCATCGTCCAGAATACACATCTCCGAAATATTAAGATTTCACCCATCTATTCTCTTTCGTTTCCTCTGAAATTTGAGTATGTTATGTACCAAGGTGTCATTTACAAGTTTCGTGAAGAGATCTAGGTCAAATAACCAAAGTATGGTCACCATTTAAGTCCATGAATTCTCGGGTGTCTCGGAACACATTACCAGAACCATAGTCTCCAAGATCTAGCCGATTTACTAGGCTATACTTGTTCATTTCTCTTACAATTTGAGTATGTTGTATTTTAAGATGTTACCTACAACTTTCATGAAAACATCGAAGTCATATTTTCATCACAAACCAACATGCAACCAAGAATCCAACAAGAGGTCAGTGAAAACTTCACAGATCTAGGGTCTCCGTAGAATAGGACTTTAACCCCTCATACCTCCATAATTTTCCACGAAATTTCAGTATGTTATACTAAAAGATGTTAGCTACAACTTTCATGGAGATATCAAAGTCAAAATCGGACTCCAAACACACATGCAAGCTCAAACAAGTTACTGACTCCTACAAACCGAGCAAGAACAGTCACACGACTTGAAAACAACCAACCCTTACCTCGGTTTTTCTCACAAATAACACCTAAAATTGAACATGCAAACCATATACACACATGCAAGAGAAGTTAGAGGACTCCACTTGCCTCTAGGATGAACGACGACGACGTACGGCGGCGTACACGGCGAACGGACGGCGGGACATGGCGGCTCCTCCTCGGCTCCGCCTCCTTCCCCCTCTCGGTCTCTCCCTCTCTCTCGCGATTTCTCTCTCTCTCTCGGCCGAATCAAGCAAAACCGGCCACCTTCTCTCTCTCCTCCCCTCTTATACTCCCTAATCCTCATGATTAGCAATCATGAGATTGCCTACAAACCAACCAATGCATGGTCTTCCCCTTTGCCACTTGTCTCATTGGATTTTCTTTTAAATTTGATTTGGGCTTTGAATATGGGCTTGGGCTTGGGCCATCCGGCCACTCCTCCTTGGGCTGGTCAACAGCCTCCTTTGGGCTCTAATGGGCTGACTAGCTTGGCCCACCAAGCTTTAAACCAATGGATCCAAGGCCCATTCGAATTTAATCCCCTTTTTCTCTTTTTTTTTTTTGAAATTCTTCTTTAAATATTTTTGAATTCCAATTTTCATCTTGGCCAAAGTCTTGGGATATTTTTATTTATTGAAATTTAAATCATATGGCCAAGCATAGATTATTAATCTATTAAATTTAAATTTCCACAATCACAAGCACAAATCATCAAATTTAAAAGACTAATGGCTAAAACATAAGCCATGGAAATTCTACCACCTAATTAAAGACTTTAACACACCTTATAGCTTGGCTTTGAATTTCTGGGATGCCACAAAGAAAAATCAAACCACTCAAGTAGCATGGTTTACAATGCTGATAAAAAGATTAAAGGTTGTGCAAGTCCAAAAAAGAGTAAGGCCTATGCCTAAAGAAAAAATCAAACACTTGATGAAGTGAGTCGTATCCCCAACGAGGTGGTACCCAATAAAAAAACTCAAATGTTGAGATGTTGCAATCAGTGGAATTGTGATGTGAAGAAAATCTTCGACGATGGAGAGAAAATTGTTGGAAATGTCAAGATAATCACCACCTTTGACCTCCTAAACACTTTTTTGGCCTAATCATCCTTTCGTTTCTCAACCCATGAACTTAGCTTACGTTATGTCCCTCACAAAGTCTCTTCAGATTATGGCACTTGAATTAACGTAAAAGTTCATATGTTTAGAAGCATCGCTTGAAAAAGTGCGAGTAAGATAATTTCTGCTTCATTTCTCATGTTTCTTGGCTTGTAAACTCCAATATGATTGTGAAATATCATTCATTTTTTAATAGCCTCGACTCAAAGAGTCTCCTTTGCTAAGCCATTGACCAAGCCAGCATTGCAGTCCCTGTTAAAGACCTCTCAGATTGGTAAGTTCGCACCACTTACGAGATTGCTTGAACCCTTGTTTGGCATGATGATGGAAAGATAGAGTGATTGTCAAAAATCCTGCATCAAAGGTCAAGATAAAACAACCCATTTTAATGAGGATGAGTGAAAAGTCCTTTCAAACCAAAAGGTCCCTTATTTGGCACATCCATGACACTCATGTGTTCAGATTGGAACATTCTTTGTGAAATCCTTCCCAATGGAAATTAGGCTTGATATAAATCACAGCGCATGAACCTCCCTTAAATTAATGCATGTTTGTGATCACAAATGCATATTGCTTCTCCTATGACCATGTTTTGCAGAAGACATTTCCCCCAGGAACAGAGATGATATCAGGTAAGTATATCTTTTCCATACCTTAAATACTTGTCATTGTGTAGGTATTCCCTTTTGAAAACACCGACACTCAATCAAGCTGTCCCCCAAAGATTTTTCTCCAAATTCAGTCTGATTAAGGCTACCAAAGAAAGGTTCGGGTCCTAGCCAAGCAAAACCTCAGTTTAGGCGACCGTAGAAAGGTATGGGTCCTAGACAACATTTATTACTCTAATAGGCGACCGTAAAAAGGTACGGGTCCTGGAAAAGCAATTACCTCAGTTTAGGCGACCGTAGAAAGGTACGAGTCCTGGAAAATGATTCCTTATTCAGGGACTGTAGAAAGGTACGGGTCCTAAACAACATTTATTGCTTTAACAGGCGACCGTAGAAAGGTACGAGTTCTGCAAAATCAATTTTTTTTCGTCAATGCGACCGTAGAAAGGTACGGGTCCTAGACACAACCAAACACTGCCATACTAGGCGATCGTAGAAAGGTACGGGTTCTAGGAAAGTAGTTTCCTTACAAAACCTTGCTGCTCTACTAGGCAACCATAGAAAGGTACGGGTCCTAGGAAAGTAGTCTCTTTGTTACTATTTTAAGCGACCGTAGAAATATACGGGTCCTAAACATGTAACACCAACTATCTTGAATTACTCTACCCTCATTGAAGGTAAGTCATTCCAAGTAAGTCTTTTATCGTTTGCATTAGTATTTCCATGCATCATATAACTTGCATAAAAAAAAAAGGGAATTCATTTTCCAATAAAAATCATCCATTGCATATGCATAACCAAAATTTAGGTCTCAATTTATTTTTGAAGGCAACTTCTACGAGCTCACCTTCAAAGAGGGGCAGCTGTTGACACCTAAATTTTAGCTATTTTTTTTTTTTATTATTATTTTTTTAGGGTAACAATGATATTTAACTTATCTCTTAAAAAAGGTTGTTAAAATATATATTGTTATGGAATGAGATTTTGAAAGATTTTAGAATTTGGCTAATGAAGCATTATCAAAAGATAATCTTCAATGGTTGAGTGAGTCAGCTTGGAAGATTTTAACAGATGATTTTAGATTTTGGAGCCACTTTTTGGTTAAGCACATCTCATCTTTTTGAAGGATGATCTTAAGTGATTGGGTTGTTATGCAAATCTTCGTAGGTAGAACAAATTGGGTTTTCACTCTATAAATAGGGGGGCCTTCTCTTTGTCTGGGGTCGAAAGAAAACAAAAAAAGGAAAAGTCAAGAAAGTGAAAAGTGAAAAAGCAGAACAGGAGATGACGTGAGAAAACAGGAGGAAAAAGAAAAAGAACATTGTTCTTCTTCTCCGGAGGTTTGCTTCCGTCTACCTACGCCCTGTCCGCTCACTGCTGGCTCCGCACCGCTGCCGCCGCTTGAAGCCACCGCCGCTTGAAGCCACCGCCGCGCCGCCTCTAGTCCGACGCCTAGTGGTCCCTTCCATCCGGAGCTAGACCCGAACAGATCTGTAACCGCACAGACCCGCAACCAAGCTCGAGCTGATCACCTCACCATCACGAGCCCAGTGCCCAAGCTCCACTCCTGCAGCTAGATCTAACCCTTGCAACCTGCCGATCCGGCTACTGCCGCTCCGCCAGCCATGACGATCCGACGCCCTCTCTGTTCGACGCTACCGCGCCTCAGCCGCCGCGACTCCGCCTCTGCAGCAACCGACGCCGCCACACCTCCACACCCGTGAACTCGCCCCGATGTCCCTGTTCACCGCGCTGACACTCTTCGGAGCTGAAGACCAGCGACCCGACGCTGCAATCCAAGCTGCTCCACCCGCGAGCTAGAACTTGAACCCGCTGTAATGCCAGTTTTTCCCTTCGCCGGAGAGCGGCGCCCGAGTTCCGCCATTGAACCCAACGCCACCGCCACTCCTGCAACCCATGACTCGCGACTTGCAGCTCGCTTGCTCCTCTGCCCAACTCCAGCTATGATGCCTCTACCTGCCAGTCTGCTCGCCGCCAATTCCCCTCGCCAGCCTAGAGCTCCGATTGCGATGCCCTCTAACGATCAGGTTACGCTGCCCGGAGATCAGCCGCACGAGCAAGTCGTGGGTGAAGAAAGCAGGAAAAGAAAAACAAAAAAAGAAAAGAAAGGGAAATTAGGTAGTTTTATTTTCTTTTTATATTTACTTTATTTTATTTATTTCTTTTAAGTTTAGTGTTGTTGTGTAAATTTGGAGTGATCTTTATTTCATGGATTTTGTAGGCATTATCCATAGGGTCTTCCCTAAAATTATTGTAATTACTAATTTGATCCGTAAGATGTCGGATCATTTTTTTTAATTATATTAATTTTTGGGGTTTGTTGATAGTGTTTTAAGTGCTGAATCAATATAATTACTAATTTGATCCGTAAGAATTCGGATCAAATTTTTAGTTATTTTGAATTATTTGTCGTGATAATTAGGGTTAGGATAATCGTTAATTTGACCTGTGAGACAATAGGTTATTTTTTCGATTATTTTGATCCTTTTATTTGATTGGATGCCTTGATTAGTTTAGATTTAATGTTTAGTTGATAATTGCATTGTTTTGAAAAACCACTAAAAAAATCCAAAAAATATTTGAATTAAGATTCAGTTTGTTTTAGAATATTTCTTATTATCTTGCATATCTAGGATAGGGATTTCAGCTCGAAAAATATTTAAAAAAAATGCATTAATTTAGGATTTTAGTTGCATGTTTAATTACGTGACAATTTTAAATTTTGAAAAAAAAAAAAATATCATGCATATGTCATATAGAATTAGGGCATGCTCCGCACGTCATTGCATATTAGATAGATTGCATCTTAGATTAAGATAATGTCTTAGTTTAAATTAGGATTTAATGTGACTTAATCCTTAGTTTAAATTAGATGGAATTTTAATCTAGCTAGATCAGTTTTGCATTTTTTTAAATATATATATATATCAAATGCACGTCATTAGGCTAGGTCATTTAATAAATGTCACGTGACATATAGCTCACATATTAAATTGTATGTCGCATGTCATTAAAATAATTTTGTATGTCATTGCATTGTATGTCATCAAAATTAGGTCATTTAGATTACATTTCTTCATGTCATATAGTTTAGGTCATGTAGTTAAAATGCATGCTTTTATGAAAAATCCTAATTTCAAGAAAACCCTAAAAATTGTTTGCTTTGTATGATGCAATTTATCTATTGAATGCTTGAGCATTCGTGTGGTTACTCATTGCATGATAGTAATTTAGGTTAAAATAAATTCAAGCTGCCTGCAAAAACACTTTTAAAAATTAAAAAAAGAAATGGTACCGAAAAGGCATTAGAAAATTCTAGTGTAATCAAGTCTCCGTACCATTAGTCTCTGGTTCGTAGGAATAAAGTAAATCTCCTGTTACTTTACTTGGGTTTCTAATCGACCCACCAAAAATAGATTAGTGGCGACTCCTGATTGAAAATCATTTGCATGTTAAGAATTCAAACCTAAGTTGCGAATTGGTATGCGTTTGGGAGAGCCCGAGCTAAGCTTTAAAAACTTAGTAATCCATTAACCTAGTTTTAGGGAGTGCACCCGAACAATTGGGTCGCGACAAGTCCTCACCACTGGTGATGAAACGGAGAGCCATCTTTTCAGTGGCCCGTACGTGCATCCTGAAAGACATGAAGTGGACTAATGCACGAATGTTTGCATAGCAGCCCTTGTGTGACATCAAGTGCTATAATGCTCCCAAAAGGAACTTATCGACGAAGTCCACAGCATCTTTGTCGTGACCAATTTTTCGGGTGTGAACTACCTAAGGTTTGGTTAATGGATTGTTAATCCTAAACTTAACTCGGGGCCCATACCAATCGCGACGTAGATTCAAATTATTAACATGCAATTGATTTTCAAATATAAGTCGCCACTAATCTATTTTTGGTGGGTCGATTAGAAACTCAAGTAAAGTAACGGAAGATTTACTTTACTCCTACAAACTAGAGATTTATGAAAACTAGAGACTTATAAATTCGGGAATCGCTAGATTTCTTTAATGCATTTTCAGTACCTTTCTCTTTTATTTAAAATAAAAAATTTGTTTGGCAGACAATTTGAATTGATTTTAAATCTATTTCCTTAACATATGAGGTTATCATGCGGATGCGCAAACTACCAATTAAACACCCAAACACCCAAGTAAAACAATAAATAAATTGTAGGACTTACCTCATAGCAACGAAAACATCTACATTGTTAAATCAAAATTCACATCAACAATTCTAGATTTGATTTCTAATTAACACACAATTTCTTTTTATTTTCAATTTATTTAATGAGAATCAAATCTAATTTGACATGAAACGATATGGCATGGCAATATGACCTGAACTATATGAATGAGTAAAGTAATTTTATTTTTTTTTTGTGCTTTCTTAATGAACATGCAATAATTAAATATGCAATCTAAATTAACCAAATGACCTAATCCTAATGACGGACAATTTCTAATTAAATAAACCTGGCAACAATTGTTAAATGATCATAATTCTATATGACGTGCACATCATTTTTTGGCTCTAATTCTACATGACATATGCATGATTATTATTATTATTATTTTGTATTTTTTTCTTTCTTTTTTAAAAATTTTGAAATTAATAATTACCTAATAATTAAACATGCAATCTAAATTAAAAAAGGCTAGCAACCTAAATTAAACATACAAACCCTAAAACTACATTTTTTTAAAAAAAATTATGAAAACTAATTTAAGTAACATCACAGCAAATCAAACAATATTGATATCTAAATTGGTGAACCATATCTCGAGCATGAAATTAGGTTGGCCAATTTCACATAAATCACAAATCGAATCTCGGGCGGGAGATCGAATTAGCGATTTTTAAAGTAATTGCGAGTCAGATTTCGGGCACAAAAATCGGACTAACAATCACTAATTTCAAGTCAATTTCATATCATACAATTTCAATTTCACATAAAGGGATAATTACACTAAAAAGAACAAATAAAGTAAAATAACGAAAATAATAAAAATGAAATAAGATAAATAAATGAATAAAGAAAAAACTACCTAATTTTTCTTTTTGAAAAAAAAAAAAAAAGCACTGGCCGGACCGGTGAGGGGTCGACATCGGATCTGGGTGCGGGCGTTGCGGATTGGCGGCGTCGAATCTGGGAGCGTTGAGGGTCTAGGCGCGGACATCGCGGGCGAGGAACTCCAATCGTAGGCAGAAGCAAGGCGGAGGTGGCGTCGGGGCGGCACAGCAAGATCGGCGGGCGGCGTTGTGGGTGGAGCAGCAAGACTGGCGAGCGGCATCTGCTTCCGGATCTGGTGGTGTCGAACGCGCAGTGGGCTCTGGGCAGATCTGGGTGGAGGAGGACGTCGAGGTTGCTGCAGCGTCGGATTGTGGCGCGGGCTCCGGCACGGGGGTTCGACAAGCGAAGCGGCGAAGGTGGTGGCAGCGCGATGAGGGGCTGCAGGCGGCGTGGAGGTGGTGACCGGCAGAGGCGATGGCCGGCGGAAACGACTCCGGCGTTGGTTGGTGCGGACGCGAGGCCGGCCGGTCGAAGCTTTTCCCCCCTAAGAAGAAGATGATTCGACTTCTCCTTTTTCTTTTTTCTTTTTTCTTTTTTTTCTCTCTCTCTCTCTCTCACCTATCACTCACGTCACTCTTTCTTTTTTCTCCCTTTTCTTTTGACTTTTCTCTTTTTTTTGAATAACTGAGCCCCAAAGCCACCCCCATCGTACACGACTCCTTTTATACACCAAAAAAATTGTATCTTCGTGATATATTTCATTGTCAATTTTGCTCATGCAAAATACCATAAATATATCATTTCACCCCATGCAATATTCTTTTTGTGTTTTTTCAAATATTTCATTCGAGAATTTTCTTTCCATCAAAAATACATCCCTCAGTGTATGTTGCCTAAATATATGAAAATCCTAGCGGAATATGTGAAAAATTTTGCACTCGCCGTCGGTCCAATAAAATAAAATAAACTATATGCCATGTGATTTTTTATTTTGGTAAAAATTAACCCTAAAAATTATGCAAAAATTTAGGTGTCAACAAATATCAAGCTCAATCCAAGATGCGAGGTCCATGGTCACTGCTTTGCTAGTCATTGTCGGCCTTAGATTCCAGTAGCCTCGAGGTGATTAAGATTTTCTGGAGATCATTAATAGCTGTATTAATTCAATGGCGTAATCCACGATAATTCAATGGCGTAATCCACGAGAGAGAAGTTTTCTTTCGGAGAGCACATTTAGTGAGTTGCTGATCAAGAGTGAAATGGCCACCTTAGAAGCAGCCATCTCAGTTGAATGCAGGCGAGACTTGCACTCAACTCAGCCTTCTGTGCTGTGCAACGGAGGAAGTTTTGTAATTGTATGTACTTGGGAGAGATGCATAGAAGTGAAGAGGAAGAAGAAGAGGAAGATGACGACCACGAATGGAAAATTGGTAAGAGCCTTTGACACTGAAATCGATGCTCTCTAATAACCAAAGGATTTTTTTTTTTTTTTTGAACAGAGTAACCAAAGGATTGCAATGTTTATAACGGGACTGATTCCAAGTACAACGGTCGTTAGATAACTAAAGTCAACTTTAGGAAAATTATCAAAAAGTCCTAAATCTATTATACGGTGACTAACTTAGTTCTAAATCTTTTAATTGTGTTAATTTAATCTTAAACATTTTGACAACTTATCAATTTAGTCCTAAACATTTTAACAATTTATCAATTTAGTCTTTTAGACTAATTTTAACTGGAAATCACTAATGTGGAGATTTAGTTAGCATCAACCGTCCTACATGGCACGGCATAGGACGGTTGATGCTAACATGGACGATTTATGCAATCTTTTTAACTTTATGATTTTTTTTCCTTTCCTTTCCTTTTCTTTTTTTTATTTTTATTTTTCCATTTTTCCCTTTGTCGGGCCTTGTCGATGGTCGGCAATTGACGACCTTGGGCCAAGGCAACCCTCGCCTAAGGCTAGTAGATTCGGTGATGGCCAGCAGAGGGGAAAAAAAAGAAAAAAAATCATAAAGTAAAAAAAAAATACAAAAATTATCCATATTTGTGCCGACCGTGCCATATAGGAGGGTCAGCATTGAGTAGACCACTATGTCAGTGATTTCTAGCCAACATTGGTTGGAATGACTCAATTGATCAATCGTTAAAATATTTAGAACAAAATTGATAAATTTCAAAAGATTTAGAACGAAATTGATATAATTAAATTGTCTATGATTAAATTGACAAGTTATCAAAAGATTTATAACTAAATTGACATAACTAAAAAATTAAAGATTGAGTTGGCCGTCGTGCGATACTTTTAAACATTTTAGGCAATTTTCCTTGTGAACTTTAAGTCAACATTAAAATGCTCAATCATATGTACTCGGTTCTCGCATGGGTGCTCCATAATGTGTTGATTAAAAGCATAACCTGTCATGTCTAATTTAATTGTAAGATATTATGTGGGCCTATCTGCAGTCAACTTAGAATATTTGCTTTATGCGAAGGCACATAGCTGGAAGTCTACGCTTTTGCCAGTCAATGGACTAGGAGTTTATAACTCTATCAAGTAAACTCTAGGTCTTTTTTTTAAGATGTGATAGCTGGCAAGATGCACGACGGCGCTTTCTTTTTTTCTTGTGTAAGTTTAGTTTGGCTTCAATTATCTAATGACCTTCACATTAATAAAATTAGACCTCATGCTCGTGCACAAGTTGTAGTCTTAATTGTCAATCTTCATATAAAAAATATAGATAATATATGTAGCACAATCAGGGTCTTGAAAATTCAATTTTTTTTTTTTTTCATTTCAGCTCATTCAATTTAGGAAAAAAAGGGCTTGTTTGATAAAACTGAAAAAGTAAGTTTATTCATTGCTCAAAAGAATACATCAAAGGTACATAAACTTCATAACAAAGCGAATTAAATAGAGTAAAGTCCAAAATTCCACAAGAAACATCCAAATTCAGAAAACAGAAAATTAACAGAGCACCAACAAGGTTAAACACATGCTTGTTCCACAATTACAAATCTGTCAAGCAAAATAGATTTTTGTTAGTGATCAACGCATGCTAGTTCTTCCTCTAGTAACTCTGGCGGTGTGCCATGGGATTCAGCTTCCTTTAAATCATCACCGTGCGAGACAATCAAAACAAGTTGAACAAATACACATCTAAAATTTGGGAGAGCAATCTTCATGGTTTAGCTAGACACTTGAGCTCATGGGATCACTACTGAAGCTAGAGGAAAAAACTTGTACATGGATAGAGCATAAGGGTAAATTTGTCAAAATGGGTTTAAGACCCATTTACTAACCCATATATGATCGATTGGGTCATATATGAGTTAGCTAGATTTTGCTAAACAAGTTGATATGGGCTTGAGTAACAAAGTCCAATAAAATGTGGGTTTTTAATTGGTCTACAGCCCAATCCACCAACAATACCTCTTCACTTGTCTTTAGGCTTCGGTTGAAGGTTTTCAAGTGGGGAAACTAATTTTCCATTTTCATCTTATATTTATGATCTTTCCTTTTCTTTTCTTTTTTGCAAATTTGAAAAATTGTAAAAGAATTATGATCTCTCAAGTTTTAGAAAATCATGAAAATTAGTATATGATTTTACATATCAATAGCATATTTATTATGCTATGGGATTTAGATTGAGAGAGAATAGTTCCCAAATCTAAAACTAGATTAGGAGAGTGCAAACCCTCAAATCTAGAATTAAATCGGAAGAAGACAAGTCCAAAATTTATATCGGAAGAGAAGAAGGAAAAAGAATAAAAAAAGAACACAAACAAAATCAACAAGAGAGGGAGGGTAATGTGAGTCCAGCTCAAACCATTCTCATTAGCTGAAAGTTGAAGACGATGATAAAGAAAAGAGAGAGGGAGATAACAAAGCTTTACAATTTATTTAAATTCCAAAAGTCTCAATACTTAGTTTTGAGTGCACAAATAGAAATAGAAACTTGTTTGATAGTAATTGACACTTGAATAGTAATTGTTGTTAATATTTTCCAGCATATGAAATTAGGGGTAAATGGTTTTACGGTTGGTCCAAGTTCCACTTGAAACTTACATTATTAGAATCAATTCTCCTGTTTTTAGAACTTGGAACATACTGTGCATATTCTAGAATCAAGAACTTACCTTGCTAGTCGATTCCAAAGTCTACCCAAGAATTGGCCAATTTATTCCTTTTTTCTTGTTTCATTCTTAGTAAAACAAAATGAAAGCGAACGCAATAACAAAAATTTCCATTTGTAATTAGCAGCAATTCATAAAAGCTAAACAGGTAAAATAAAATAAACAATAAAAAATTTAAATTATGTAACAAAAAACCTAAATTATAGAACTTCGGTCCGCAATCATCCATAAAAAATTGCTCCAAATTCTAACCACATGAAATCAAAAGAAACAACAAACATAATCAATCACTTGATATTAGTTTTAAATTAAAATTACTATTAATTAAGCTAAATTTATTATTAGGAATTCTCACCATATATATTCATTACACTTTAGCTCATAAACTCTCTTTACCGATAATGATCTCCTCATTAGAAAAAAATTAAATAAAACATCCACTCATTAGAAATACAAAGGATTTACAATATAAAAAGATATATACATCACTTACAATATATAATCTCTAGTTAATTGGTTCCCAATTCTCGATGCGGTTCTTTGGTTCTTGATTCGATGGGAAAATTGTCTAAAAAAGTCATAAACTCATTACACTTTAATTAGTTCAGTCATAAATCTTCCATTTTTCCTAATTGAGTCTTACACATTTTCACATTTTGTCAATTAAATCCATTCAGCGAATTTTGGCTGGAATTCGCTGATATGGATGCCAGCCATCTTACATAACACGATTGACACCAAAGTAGATAATTTTTAATAATATTAAAAAAATTCGAATTTTAATTATTTATTATTTTCTTTTTTCTTTTCTTTCTTTTTCTTTTCTTTTCTTCCTTTTTTTCCCATATCCTGGACGGCAAGGTCGCCAGCCATTTGCGAGGGCCTTGAGCCCTCCCAACCACACGAACCGCGCCTTGCCCAGATTTGCTAGTTTTGTAGAAGCAGCGACTTGAAAGGTAGGTTATGGGGGAAACAAAGGCTTTTGCTGGTGGGTTGTACAGGGACGTGGGCTCCGGTGTTTTCAACCCCTCGGGTTTAGAGGACTTCTATCCATAGGCCCTTGAGTTCGGTTCAGTAGATTCAGTCGACAATGAACTCGTCGCTTTACTTGTGTGATAACCTTACTCGAATGGTGATTTCTCTTGCTTCGCGTCCCAAGCGGAATTTCGTTGCTCTTGGCTTCTAAGTCATCATCCTTCAACGTGAGATCGATTTAGGTGGTTCCTTTAATTCTGTATCCAGGTTGATTTTCTAGTTCCTTCCATCATGGTCGGCGCGCATTGTGGCCCTCGAAAATGGTTGGCGAGGGTTCCCGGCCCCAATGACCCTTGCTGACCTTAGTAAAAAAAAAAATGAAGAAGGAAAATAAAAGATAAGGGAAAAATAAACTTAAAGATTAAAAACCAAAAAAATAGAAAATATGTTAAAATATCATTAAAAAAAATTATCTACATCAACACCAGTTGTGTCATGTAATATAATTAACATCCATGTTAATAAATTTTGGCCAAAATTAGTTGGATGGACTTAATTAGTAAAGCGTGAAAATGTTGATGACTCAATTAATAAAGTTGAAAGAAATAAGATCAATTAGCAAAAGTGTAATAGATTTAGAACTTTTTATATAATTTTCCTCGATTCAATTCATACCTAAAAACTAGGAATTGAACCGCATAGTACTGATCCACTTTTTTATGGAATTGGAAATTGCAGGAACCCAATTACGGACCGGTTCTTATGGCTAGTTTGGTCTAATTCTGGATTCTACTATGGGTTCATGCTCACCGGTCCAAGAAATAGTGAGCATTATTCTAGCAATATAATCGGCGAGATTTTAATTAATTTCAATTTCCTTTTCTACTTGCTTTGCGCATATGAAAAGTCTCGTTCTCTCTATTAAGAAAATAGCATTGGCAAAGATATATTGGAAATTTCCGGGTTTTTAAAGTTCAACTTTATATTAAATATATATAAATTACACCATCATCACATAGATCCAAATCTCTCTCTCTCTCTCTCTCTCTCTCTCTCTCTCTCTCTCTCTCTCTCTCTCTCGTCATTGAAGAATCAATTAAGATAATTCAAGGAGCTTTGATCGAAATATGATCAATCAACCGATTCATTAGAGCTTCGCGCCATCCCACACCGCCTCTCGTCCACCTCCGTCTCCTGCTCGCATGCATACCCTCGGCGACAATTTCACCTTCGCCTCTCCCAACAACGGCCGCCGTTGCGAGGTCTCGTGTCAGAGCGACCTCGAACAGAAGCATGTCCAAAGCCCAGGTTCCCGCCGACTTGAACGTGATTCGTCCCAAGGAGTATCAGGATCTCGAGCCTCTCAGGGTGCAATGGGGGTAATTCGTATAGGGATTTTGGTTTCTCCGGTTTGAATTTTTGAGTGGCGGATAGTTTGAGCTTTTAATTCAGTTGTTTGGCGATGGATAGGCTTCATTGCAATTATGTATGGTCTGTGCCGTTCTCTCGTGGGGAATGATGCTAGTGACGTCTTGTTTCGAATCCGAACGAGCTTCATTTGGCCGAGAGAGAATATGTGTGCGTGCTTTGCGATAATCTGTCATGTCTAATTCAATTTTAAGATATTATGTTGGCCCGTATGCAGTCCATGTGGCACCCCTCGACGGCCCCCGATCCGATTAGGGTCACCACCGTTCGCTTACCATTAACTTTCCATATTAACATATTACTCCAATACCATTTCAATTGCAGCGGGTCCATACAACCTGGGGGTTTACATCCCTTTTTATTTTATTTTTTCATCGGTCCCTTGCGCAATTCATATACGGAAGCACATCCAACAACTCCCTTCCTTATACTAAAAAACAATGCACACCTACTAAACATTTATAAGTAAAAGCCGTACACTTTTTATTTACTTAAATCAGATGGACATCGTTCATCAGTACATCAAAATGCCGTAGTCTTCTATATTCGGTTACACTCCAAAAGATGACCGACATTTCCTCCAACAGTCATACACTTAAAGTCCATTGATCAGTGTCGGCGTCCCAAAGCTCCTTCCCTTGCTATCCTCCTCCTCACGGTTATATCCAACCGTTCAAACCATCTATTAATCTGAAATGTTGGTCCCAAAAGGGATGAGTACAACCACTCAGCAGGTAAAGGAATCCAATAACTACTCAATGCATCATACAAGTCATACATGCATTGCAGGCATTACTTACCTTGAAGCCATGCATATACTATCATGCATCATCACCACAGTCATAACACATACATGTGTATCATCATGTCATACTCATATCATCGTCATCATGACATTATTATATCACACACATGTCATCATCATCATATACATGACACCATCATACCATACACATGTCATCATCATCATGACATCATCATATCACACATGTCATCATCTTCATGACATCATCATATCACACATGTCATCATCATCATCATCATCATCATCATCATCATCATCATCATCATCATCATGCATATCGTATATCATCATCATTATCATCATCATGCACATCATCATGCATGTCATGCCATGGGTGATCATCATCATTTCACATCACATATCATCATCATCATCATCATCATCATCATCATCATGCATATCATGCCATGGTTTAATTTCCACTTTTCAATCTTGGACCGCTACATTTCTCATACCCGGGACCAATGTTTGCATCCCACATTCATCACTCGCGCCCAATCCTAGCATTGCGAGAAACCTCCGGGCATGTATCCAAGATACAACCGGACATCCGACACCCCCACATTCCGGGCATCTCATATCCCAACTGGCATTACGAGGCATCCGGGCATGTATCCAAGATACAACCGGGCATCCAAAGGGCATCGACTCACTCGAACCTCTGAGCATCTCGCACCCCACCTGGCATCACGAGGAATCTCCGGGGCTCGCCATGAAAGTGGTTACCCCTACCCTCCGGGCATGCATCATGATACAACCCCTCACCCTCCGGGTATGTATCATAATACAACCGAGCATCCCGACACTCCCGGGGAAAACCTCTGGGCATGTATTCATAATACAACCAGGCATCCAAAGGGCATCGATTCATTCGAACCTTTAGGCATCCCGACTCCCGGGGCATCGTCGGCTCACACCTCCGACAGTATCATCATCACCACGATGCATATTCTCATACATCTCATTTCTCATCTTCAATTATAGTTTAATTTTAACATGGCATATGGTATGATATCAAACAAATCATACTTAGCATAGGATTCACACATGCATCTCAATTCAATGTTATACATACACCAAGACTTTATCACACATGCCACATAAATAAATTAAATGGAATCTATGGCCAATAAAATAATCTCTTTTATCGACCGCATAATGGTCTGCATTCGTTCGCCTAAGTTCTCTATTTCTCTTAGCGGTGAATTGCATGGTTTTTTCTCAAGTGGGAGAGGAATCAGGCAGGGTGACCCTATGTCCCCATATCTCTTCACTCTTGTTATGGAAGTTCTTACTGGAATCATCAATAACCAAACGTCCAAGGTGGGCTATGATTTCTTTTGGAGATGCAAAGCGACTAGGTTCTCCCACCTTTTCTTTGCAGATGATGTATTATTATTTTCTGAAGGTAATATGTCTTCTTTGTGCCTGCTTTTGGATGGGATTCAATCCTTTGCTAGCTGGTCTGGGCTGAAACCAAACTTCAACAAAAGCGAAATTTTTCTCTCGGGTGGCTCTCAAGATCTAAAAGAATCCATGGTTAATACCTCCGACTTTCAATTGGGTTCGCTCCCTTTTAGGTACCTCGGGGTACCTATTATTTCATCTAGACTAGGCATGGTGGATTGCATATCTCTGGTCAGTGCTATAACCTCGAGAGTCCAATCTTGGACGAACCGGTTCCTCTCCCTGGCCGGTAGACTGCAGCTGATTAAATCGGTTTTGCACTCGATTCAGGTTTATTGGTCTAGTGTTTTCATCCTCCCTTCCTTGGTCACAAGACAAATTGAGAAAATATTTCGCCAATTCCTTTGGAAGGGACCGACCCTTGGATCAGGAGGGGCAAAGGTTAAATGGGATGAAGTTTGCCTACCCAAGGAGGAAGGTGGCTTGGGTATCCGACCCATCCGGATTAGCAATATCGCTTCAATGATTAAGCACTTGTGGCTCCTCTTTATTGATAAAGAATCACTTTGGTGCAAATGGATCCATTCCAATTTCATCAAGAATAAGAATTTTTGGGTCATCCCTAGGCCTACTATATGCTCTTGGTTTTGGAAAAAACTGCTAGGCCTTCGAGACTTAATTCAGCATCAATTTATATGGCGCATAGGCAATGGATTATCTACATCCTTTTGGTTTGATCACTGGCATCACCGGGGGCCGCTCTATAAGCTTTTCACATATCGAAACATATACTGTTCTGGCATCCCTCAGCTTGCTTCTGTTGCTGCTGGAATTAATGTCCTCTCCCTTCCCTCTGCAGTCTCGGCGGCCATTATGGGTTGGGAGGATCCTCTCCCAAACCTCAACGACAATGATGATCGACTTCTATGGCTGGGCCATTCTTCAGAGGTGTTTACGGCGGCTTCTGCTTAGACACTTCTAAGGGCTAGGGGCCATCTTATGCCTTGGTCGAGATTCATTTGGAATTCTTCTCTTCCCCCCCGGTATCAAACCCACTTATGGTTGATCACTCGCAACCGATTACCAACCCAGGTAATTCTGTCTGCTCAGGGGAGAATCCCAGTATCCTCATGTATGTTCTGTTCCTCTATACCTGACTCTGTTGATCATTTATTCTTCGGATGCCCGGTTACGACTACTCTGGGTGCTTTCTGGGTGAATAAATGTAACCTCCCATGGCGGAATTCTACGTGGAAGGATAACTTAGATTGGGTTATCAAGCATCTCTCTGACACTAGCTTCTATCAATCGGTGGCTCGTTTTGGCTTTGCCGCGTTATGCTACCTTATATGGAAGGAAAGGAATAACATCATCTTTCGCAACCAAACCTTATCCCTCCCGACTTTGAAGGAACATCTTCGCATGGCTATCAAGGATAGAGCCTTTACCTTTTTTAAGGTCCCGGATACGCCTCGTAACAGAAGACTACAACTCAGTTGGGGAATCCATCCTTCGATCTTTGAATGAGGCGTTTCACTGTGTAATGAAGCGTCCACTCTCTTCAGCGTTGGATGCATCCATGGTGTCCCTTCGTTGCTATCTTTCAGTTTTCTGGTTTTATTCCTTTCCCCTACGCGGGTGCCTTTGTCTTTCCCCTTCTCTTCCTTTTTGGCTGCTGTTTAGCCTGCATCTAGCTGCTTTTCTTTCTTTCCTCGTCCTGCAACTCCTTCCCCCCCCCCCTCCCCTATTCCCCAGCACTTCTTCCACTCGCTTGACTGGTTGTCTTTTGAGTGTAAGCCTTGGTGCCAGGGTCTATCACTATATAGGTGTGTAGCTCCTTGGTTCTTTTGCTAATATATATTTACCCTTTACCAAAAATAATAATAATAATAATAATAATAATAATAATAATAATAATAATAATAATAATAATAATAATAATAATCTCTTTTCTTTTATTTTACTTCATTTTATTTATTTAATATTTTTTTTATTATATATATAAATTCCCAAGATTATAAAAATTCAAGAAATTATTAAAAAAAACCAATAGGATGATAATTACATGCAAAATTCATGGCCAAATTGAATTTTTACACAATCTCACATTTTTCACCAACATCCTATGATTCTCGGATGAAACCAGAATGCACGGTTTCCGAATAAATTCAATTAAAATATCCATATGGCCTCCAAAAATTATGAAATTTTACTGGATTATAGCCAAGACATTTTCGTACAACTTTCATGAAGAACTCCAAGCCATATTATTTTTAGATTATTTTATACAGTCTCACGAAGCTTCTGGATCCATTACCGCATCGTCCAGTGCACACATCTCCGAAATATTGAGATTTCACCTACCTATTCTCTTTCTTTTTCTCTGAAATTCGGATATATTATGTATCAAGATGTCCTTTACAAGTTTCATCAAAAGATCTAGGTCAAATAACCAGAGTATAGTCATCGTTTAGGTCCTTGAAGTCTCGGGTGTCTCGGAACACATCACCAGAATCATCGTCTTCAAGATCTAGTCGATTTACCAAGCTATACGGGTTCATTTCACTTCAAATTTGAGTATGTTGTATTTTAAGATGTTACCTACAACTTTCATGAAGAAATCGAAGTAATATTCTCAACAAAAACCAACATGCAACCATGAATCCAGTAAAAGGTCAGTAAAAACTCTCCAGATCTGAGGTCTCCGTAAGATGAGACTTTAACCCCTCAAATATCCATCATTTTCCACGAAAGTTTAGTATGTTATAGTACAGGATGTTAGCTACAACTTTTATGAAGACATTGAAGCCAAAATCGGACTCCAAACACACATGCAAGCTCAAACAAGTTACTGACTCACACAATCCGAGCAAGAACAGTCACACGACTTAAGAACAAGCCAACCATACCTCGGTTTTTCTCACTTAAAACACCCAAAATCTAACATGCAAACAACATACAAGCATGCAAGAGAAGCTAGAGGACTCCCACTTGCCTCTAGACCGAAGAAAACGACGGCACACGGCAGATGAACACGGCGGATGGACGGCGACGGGCGAGCTCCTCTCTCTCTCGGCTTCCCCTTCTCTCTCGGCCACACCCTCTTCCTCTCTCTCTCTCCCTTTCTCTCTTGGCCGAATGGCTAACCAGCCATTCTCTCTCTTTTTTGGATGCTTATATATTGCATGCATTCTAGGTTTGCATGAGGGACAAGTGTTCTCATGAGGAGAACAAGTGGCAAAAAGGAGAGGACAAGTGTTGGAGGACATGCAAGGTTAATGGGCCTTCTTCTTGGGCCAACCTTGGGCCAGCAAACGGGCTAGTCGACAGCCCCTCCTTGGCTCCAATGGGCCGACCATTTGGCCCTCCAAAATCCATACTCTTGGGCCTAAGGCCCAACCTAATTAAACCCACAATTTCACTTTCAATTATTCATCTTTAATTCTTTCTTTTGAGAATTTAATTACTAAATTCCACATGGCCAAAATCTTGAAATCATAATTCCATAAATTCCAATTTATAAAACACATGGCCGATGATAGGATTTTCTTTCCTATCACATAATTATCCATTCAAAGCTTGGCCATAATTCTTATTGCAAATTATGGATTAAATGGCCATAAAATAACTTGATGGTACTTCCATCACCTATTCATAGACTTTAATGTAACTAGAGGTCATTATGAATTTTGGGATGCCACAGTCCAACATGCAATATCACGAGTCCTATGCATCTCGGATACCAAAGGAGGTCAGAGCTAATCACGACGCCCTCGCTAATGGCCGGGGAGGGTCACGACGCCCTCGCCCGGACCAAGCAAGGGTCACTAACCATCACCAGCCAAAGTCGTATAAAACAAACAAAGAAAAGAAAAAAAAATAAACAATTCAAAAAATAATAAAATATAATTAAAATTATCCATATAAACGTTAGTCGTGTCACGTAAAACGGTTAACATCTATGTCAGTAATTTATGGCTAAAACACGTCGAAAATTTCTTCCGTTCTATTAACCTCAAAAGAGTAATATGTAGACTCTTTAGCTTTCGCCATAATACTGGACTTCTCTTTACCTTTGTTGGTTTTAATGCTTGGCACGTATATAACTTATCTATTACCATCTTGGCAAAGGGCTACTTCAACCAACTCTACTTGTTATAATTCGTCACCGAACTCAACAGCTTCAAACAAGTTGACGTCACCCCTTCGACCACATCTTTTTTTCCTTTTCTTTGAGCAAACTCGTGTTTGGACGTTATCATCGATAATTAGAATAGATCCGAATAAACCAGTCCGACTATCCTTTCTCTTATCTCAAATTTCAAATTGTTGAAAGCTCGATATGCGAAGGTCTCCTTGGGTAGAGGAACGAGACACTTGTTGCTAACTCTTTTAAATCTAGAATTGGTCAGCTGACTCATTTTCCATCTATTTTATGGTTAACAAATCGATAACTGATAGATTAGAGATAGCCCTTTGAAATTGACTTCGGAAGAGCCTTTCCCTCCGTTCCCATGAGAAAACCAAATTTGCTGGTAACGCTGTCTATCACGTACACGCAGTTTTTGACAATGATCACCTTGCGCAGCATGTCCACATAACACTAAAAATTGATTAACTGTTCAAATGTGGATTGATCATCTTCTCCGGTTAATGACATGAACTTGGGTATTTTAAAACCTTTGGGGAATGGTATCATGTCTATCCAATATGGGGGCACTGTCTCGGAGAGAAACTCGGTGAAATAGACATGTCTATGAAGATGCCATAAGGCTTCCTATAGATGTTACCCACATATCCCATGTCATTTCCATAGTACCTTACAGCATCAATGACCCCTTGGTTCTGGCCTAGGATGACCATAGGCACTCTTGCAGCATGCGGGACGCCATAGTTAAGTTGCCATATTTGGTTCACATTCTGCTGCGGGATCTGATGCAATTGCTACTGCTGAAGATAGGGTTGTTGATGAACTTGGAGTTGAGGAAATTATTGAACGTTCTGTGCAATGGGTGGAATGTTATAAGGAATAGGTTGAGGAGCCTATTGTGGCACTTGTGACGGAACATTCAACGGGACTGGTTGAAATCCTTGTTGTGGTTTTTGTGGCGTGGCATTTGGCTGAGGAGGTTGTTCCTGTCCCCTAGGCAGAGTCAATATGGTCCCTTGGTTATCGACAATGGCATGCATACTGTTGACACCTAAATTTTGGCGACCAGATTAGTCATTTATCGTATTAAAAAATTAGGGGTTAATTTTACCCCTAAAAAAATAGTTAAATTGCATAGTATATAGTTTTAGGTGCATTTATTTTTTATTTGCATTTACATTGGGCTGGTGACGGATGGATTAGAATTGATGGTTCATAAAATTTAAGTTGATGAGTCGGGCTAAGTCCACAAGAAAAGCAAATCGGTCCAAGCCCGTATCCTCGAAGATATTTTACAGATTTATCTTTGTGAGATTTCAATTCAAAATCAAATATTACGTTTGAGAAAAATAAATATCGCGTTTCGAAAAGAAATCTTCGTGGATATGAATTTGGAAAATTTAAAAACCCTAATTCGTGCCCTATAAATAAGTAAACATACGTAGGGTTTAAGGGAGGCCACATACACATTGAATATACGGCCATATTGTGGGGTCTTTTTTCTCTCAATTCGAAGGTTAAAAGTTCAGGCCAGAAGAGAAAATTTTCCATCGTTTCTTTAGGGTTTGTGGAGAAAAAGTCAAGGTTTTAAGCTTTTGTTGGAAAAAGAAAAAGTGCAGCAGAAGAGAAAGAGTTGCAGAGAGAAAAGAGATGTGAGGGGACAGGTGAGTGCAAAAGAAAAAAAGAATAAAAAAGAAGAAAAGCAGGTGTTGTTCATCTTCTTCCTCCGGCAACCGGCCACCGCTCCCTCCGCCCGAGATCTAGCCACGACGCCGCGCCGCCGCACCCCTGCGCCGTCGCCAACCCGCCACCCACGCCGCATCTCCGCCTCTCCGCGACACCATCGGTATCGATCTGCCCACTCGAGAACCCCGACGACCGCAAATCCGAGCCGATCGTCGCTCCACCGCTGAGCGAGCCCCCGCACTAGTCCGCAACTCCTCTGTTGCTCGTGACGTGCCACCGCGTCACCCCGTCGCCTCTGCAGCCTCGCGACCCGAAGCCGACGCCCTTCCTCCTCCAGATCTAAACAGCAACCAGCCTAGATCCGGTGCCGTCCCCGCTCACCCGTGCCGGCATCCGAGCCCCGACGTCCGTCAGCCTGCAACCTCTCACTGACCTCCACCGCGAGCCCCGGCGCCTGAAGCTCGAGCCGCCCCAACGCTCCACCACCTCCACAATCCGATCTTCGCAGCTTGCGTCACCAACGCCAAGAGACTCGAAGCCCTTCGCCCTGCCTCCGCCGTCACCGATTTGCTGCATCAACCTCGATCCGCCACACCGGAGTTGCTCCCTGACGTCGTTGCTCCAGATCGGCCCGCCTCTGGCTAGATCCGCCTCACCGGAACGCGTCGAAGCCCTTGCTCCGCCCGCGACGCCGACCGCCGGTCTCGCTGTGCCGCCCCGACGCCGCCCCGATGCCGCCTTCGCCTCCGCCCGCGCTCAAGGTCTCCCTGCCCGTGACCCCGTGCTTCGCCCGCGTCGCCTCATTTCTGCTGATCCTTGCCACTTGGAGTCCCGACGCCACCAGATCCGGCGCCCCGCGGGTTTTCGCTTGAACCCTCGCGGGAGATTTCCCCTCGCCGGACCCACTAGCTTTATTTTTCTCTTTTTCTTTTTCAGGAAAAAAAAAAAAAAAAAAAAGAAGAGAAAAGTAAAAGAAAATTTAAGTATTTTCTTTATTTTATTTTTTTTATTATTTTTGCTATTTTATTTTATCTCTTTAGTGTAATTATTCCTTTAATGTGAAATTGAAATTCCATGATATGAAATTGCCTTGAAATTAGTGATTGTCAGTCCGATTTTCGAGCTCGAAATCCGACTCGCAATTACTTAAAAAAATTGTCAATCCGATCTCCCGCTCGAGATCCGATTCGTGATTTATGTGAAATTGGCCAACCCGATCTCATGCTCGAGATATGGTTCGTCGATTTGGGTATCAATATGGCTTGATTTGCTGTGGTGTTACTTAAATTAGTTTTCTTTTAAAAAAATCAAAAAAAATGTAGTTTTAGGGTTTGCATGTTCATAATAGGTATTTTATTTCGAATTTTTCAAAAAAATAAAAAAAAAATCAAATCAACTAATTTAGGTTGCTAGTTCATTTTTTAACTTGGATTGCATGTTTAATTATTTGGCAATTATTAATTTCGAAAATAAAAAAAGGGAAAAAAGGAAAAACACAAAAAAGTCATTATGCATATGTCATGTAAAATTAGGGCATCATTGGCACGTCATTGCATATTAGATTGTTTGCATGTTTAAATTTTATTTAAATAGATCTTTTTAGATAGATTGCATTTTAGGTTAGAGATTACTTGATTAAGATAAGATTCTAGTTTAAATTAGGATTTGGCTCAACCTAATTCCTAATATAAATTAAATAGGATCTTAATCTAATTAGGTAATTTTCACATTTCATTAAATTTCGAATTTCATGAAAAATACAAAAAATGTCATAGGTTAAATTAGTTTTATTATTTAGCATAAAATGCATTCTTCTAGGAAAAAAATTGTCATATGCACGTCATTAGGGTTAGATTCATTGAGATGCATGTCATTTAGTATTTTTGCTAGGCCCATTTAATTAGAAATTACATGTCATTAGAATTAGGTCATTTAATTAATATTGCATTTCATATTGCATGATTTTCATTAATTAAGTGAAAACAAAATAAAAATTGCATGTTAATTAGAAACCATATCTAGGGTTGTTGATGTGGATTTTAATTTAACATTGCAGATGCTTTCGTTGCTTTGAGGTAAGTTCTGTATTATTTAATTGCTTTCTTGGGTGTTAAATTGGTGGTTTGCGCACCTGCATGAACACCTCACATGTTAGGGAAATAAATTTAAAATCAATCCAAACTGCTTGCCAAACATTTTTCAAAATAAAAAGAAAGGTACCAAAAGGGCGTTAGCGAAACCTAGCGTAATCAAGTCCCCGAACTCATAAATCTCTGGTTCGTAAGAGTAAAGTGGAGGTGAGGACACCTGGAGTGCCATAACTTGGCACGCCGGGACACTTAAGTGCCATAACTTTAAAATGGTACACTTAAGTGCCATCATCGGAGTAAAATGGGACACTTAAGTGCCAATCCAGCCAAAAACCGGTCAAAATGCAGACGTGGCATTTTCCGGCGACTAGCTTAACTGATGTGGCAATTTAAAAAAAAAAAAAAAAAGCACACTTGGAGGAGGAAAACGATGTCGCCCCATCCACTGTGCATTTGGCCAAACTAAACGATGTCGTTTTTTGTTAGTGTTAAACGACCTCGTTTGGTTTATTTGGATTTTAACATTTCGTCAGTTCACACTAGGTCTGACGTCCTCTCCATCCATCGCCGTTCACAGCTCGCCGTTCGCAGGTGATCGCTCGCCGTCGTCGCTCGCCTTTGTCGCTTGCCGTTGTCGCTCGCCGTCGTCGATTTGCTCAGGTTTTTTCTCTTCTTCCTCTCCCCTGTGGTGAAATTAGGGCTCCGACTCGTTTATTAGGGCTCGGACTTCAAATTTGGGGGTCGACTGGGAAAGGTCAGGTTTGATGTGAGATTTATGGCTGAGATGTAGTGCTACAATCCTATTGGGGGGTTCGAATTGATAGTTTAGGAGCGGCATTGAAATATAGGCTCGGTGTAGGGCTCGGCGAGGGGAAAATTAAGGCTCAGTGTAGGGCTCGACGTCGCCTCATCCACTGTGATGTGTGATTCATTCAGGGTGTTGAATTATGATGTGCGAAAGTAATTTGTAGTGGTCGGATGTGAAATGTGTGATGATTGGTGATTGTTAGGGTTCAGAGTATTGGACTTTGCACATGTTCGAATCGAAGGTTGTGGGGATGGGGACTTCTGGATATTTTTTTAATAAATTGCATTTTTGAGGACCCATGCTGAGGAATCTCTCCATATTTTAAAGAAATGCGACGGCATAATCAAAGCGTTGCCGGGTCCCATCTTTATTTTTATTTGTCCTTGTCCCGAGGCCTCTTGTTTTCAAGCTGCATTGTCATCTGACCGCATCTTCCCTCTCTTCTTCTTTTCTTTTCTTTTCTTTAATAAAGAGTGTAGGGACCTCCACTTGCAATTGTCTGTTCTTTGTGAATGTGGTCCCAAAAATTAATTGTATATTTGTCCTCTTTTGTTGCAGAAATGGCACATAAAGACTATGTTGCTGTCATCGTTTACTACGGTGGAGATTTTATGATTGGGGAGGATGAGTGGGAGTATGAGGGGGGGAATGAGGGTATTATCTTTGTAGATATAAAGAAGACATCTTATATTGGATTTGTTAGGGATATAGTGACATTTTTTCCTTGTATAGTACAAAAGTTACTTTGTCTTTGTGTTCCTGGGAAAGGCTTGAGAGATGGTTTGAGAGTTTTGGAAGATGATAATGGTTTTAGGGATGTCTTATATCATTATCTTCATGGCGAAGAGGCGAAAGTGTTTGTTGAAAACAATAGTGACGACGAAGATGATGACAGAGATACCACCCAAGTAGGAAAAGGAGGAGATGAAGTAGGTCATGATAGACAGGATGGGGAGGAGAAGGGCGCAAATGCTGTTCACCAGAGCAATTGTGACATGGGTGATGTCACCATCACTGAATTAGATTGGGAAGTAGCTGAATCCAGTGACGGTGATGATGACGATGACGATGAAGGGTTGGCGGCTGAAGCTGAAAATTTGTTAATCTTAAGTGACGCCGACGATGAGGAGCTTACACAGTCAAGGAAAAAACAAATGGACTTTTTGTCAGATAGATTTGCAACTTTGCATGTAATTGTTCATCCAAACAGAGACGAAGGCCCTGCGGATGTTGGTGTTGCTGGCCAGGTCCTGGAGACAGATTATGAAGAAAGTATCGACACCGCAACTTCCTAGGACGAAGTTGAAGAAGATCAACGAGCTGTGCGTAGAAGGAAAAGTAAGTTTCCTTCCTATGATCCATCTGTTGCATCTCCTACTTTGTCAGTATGTATGAAATTCCATGATGCGATACAATTTAGGGAAGCTATACTGAGTTCTTCCATTGCTGCACAAAGAAATATTGATTTCATTAGAAATACCAAGAAATTTGTAAGAGCTAGGTGTTCGCAGCAAAACTGTCCATGGAAGATTTACGGTGCGTTTGTTAAGAAGAGTGGGTCTTTTCAGATTAGAGCCTACCAAGAGGAACACACTTGTTCCATTAATTTTCAAAACAAAAGGGTAACAAGTGCATGGTTGTCCAAGCACTTCTTCAATGTGATCAAGGTGATGCCCAACTTGAAACTTGCTAACTTTAGGATGCTGGTGAAGGAGCGTGTAGGCATCAATGTATAGGAATCAGTGCAAAAGAGCAAAGCAAAAGGTGATAAAGGTACTTATTGGTCAGTATGCTAAGGAATATGGGCAGGTGTGGGAGTATGCTTAGGAGTGTAGGCTACAAAACCCTACAAGTAAAGTGTATGTAGAGGTGATTGAGAGACCGCTTCCTGATCATGGGACCAAGTTCGATAAGTTCTATGTGTGCTTTGATGCATGCAGACGAGGATTTTTAGCTGGTTGTAGACGGATTATAGGATTGGATGGCTATTTCTTGAAGGGCTTGTGCAAGGGAGAATTATTGGCAGCGATTGGAAAAGATGCGAATAACCAAATGTTCTCACTAGCTTGGGCTATTGTAAAGATTGAGAACAAGGACAATTGGTCCTGGTTCTTGAAAAATCTGATGGCTGACTTGGAGATAACAAACGGGGAAGGGTGGGCATTCACGAGCGACCAACAGAAGGTAATGCTTGTTTTTTGAAAAATTTAGTCAATAGTTTGCTTTGCTTTGTAATATGAACATGTAATTTGCTCTAGTATTTCTTACTTTGAATTATTGCAGGGATTGGTTCCGGCAGTAGCCGAGTTGTTGCCCCATGTTGAACATCAAATGTGTGCGCGGCACATATACGGAAATTGGGCAAAGAAGTATAAAGGGGATAAGCTGCAATTGCAATTTTGGCAATTAGCAAAGAATGCAAACATGGCTGACTTTATAATAGCCAAAGAAGGACTGCTTCAATTGACAAAGGAAGGTTGTGCTACTCTATTTCAGCTAGAACCGAAGCATTGGTGCAGGGCATTCTTTAGTGAGGAGTTCAAGTGCGATAACGTCGACAACAACATTTGTGAAGTATTTAATTCGAAGATAATAGATGCCAGATGCAAACCAGTCATCTCAATGCTTGAAGATATACGAGTTGCGGTTATGACTCGGCTGCAGAAACAAAGAGATGAGGTTGCAAAGTGAACAAGACAATATGGTCCTAGGATTGTGAAGAAATTGGATGAGAACTTGGCTGCAAGTACGCATTGTCATCCCATTTGGAATGGAGATGACGGATATGAGATAATGAAGGGTGCAGATAAGTATGTTGTCAATCTAGGAAGTAGGAAGTGTTCATGTAGAGCATGGCAAGTAAGTGGAATTCCATGTGCACATGCCATATGTGCCATCCAGTTGAAGGGCGACAATACATATGATTACATCGATGATTGGTACCATAAATCAAAATATCTTGCTTCCTATCAGTTCATGATGCAGCCAATTAGAAGTAGCAAGTTTTGGGAGCCCACGGATCATGAAGCACCTCAACCTTTGCCACTAAAGAAGACAATTGGAAGGACAAAACGAAGACGAAGAATGGCGGAGGGAGAGGTCTCGGGTCAGCAAAGAATGAGCAGGCAGGGTGCAAAGATCACGTGCTCTTATTGTCGCCTAACAGGCCACAATATTAAAGGTTGTCAATTGAGGAAGCAACAACGGTTGAGGCAAGGTGAAGGGCCTAGTGAAGAGACAGTTGGAGAAATGCACACAGCAGAGCCAAGTGAGTCGACTGTTCTTCAGTCAACAAGTTGAACCCCGGTAAGTCATGAAATTTATTTTATGTTTATGTTGCTTTCTTGTCGTTTATCATAAAAATGTACATAATATCCTATTTGGCCTTGTATATAATGTGTTTGTTAGGTCACAAGAAGAACCTCGATAAGTCATGAAACCGAATTTTGTTCGAAAAAGGCAAGGTAGAATACAGGGTGAAGGATTGGCCCAAGCGCATCACGGCCAGCTGAAGGATTGACCCAAGCAGCATCAAGGCCAGCTGAAGGATTAGCCCAAGCAGCATCACGGCCAGTGCAGTCGACTGTTCTTCAGCAACGAAAGAAATACCCAGTGCTAAATTCAACCAATTTGTATTCAGTTTTTATTATTATATGTATCGATATTATATTTATGGTATCTTTTGGCCTCTTTCTCAAGTTCGAAGAAAGCAAGTTGGAACTCAACTGTCAACTGAAGGGCCATCACAGGAGCCACCTCAAGGATCATCACAGGAGCCACCAGAAGAATCACTGCAAGGGGCACCACAAGTACCACCACCAAAACGAGTACCACCGAAGGCCCAACGAAGGAGGTGTCACCGAAGTTGAAGGGCTACACGAAGGACAACTAGAACAAGGCCGGGTGAAGGGGCGGTACACAAAGGCCATCTAGAAGACGCCCGAGACAATTGATCGAAGAAGCCCCTACCAGTTAAAGGGCCCACGAAAGCGGAAAAAGGGGCAACAAATCACAAGTTCCTGAAAGTGATGCCCCTATTCAAACAAGAGGGGCACTTGGGAAGAGGTTAAGACAATATGGCTATGGCCTTTATACGAGATGAGCGCTTCGAACAGTCATTCTCAATGTAATTTTTATTGGCTGCATTTAATTTAATTTATGTTGTAGATTTTTGCTAACAATTTATTGTTTTTTTGTAGCCTGGAGAAGTTCGGAAGTTCTTATCTCGTGCCCAACTCAAGAATCGACGGCTGCACCAACAAAAAGAAAACATCAACATCAACTCGTGCCAACAAAAAATAAAAGAAAGAACCCAGCTCCAGCTCCAACTCCAGCTCCAGCTCCAGCTCCTTTTGATTCAATTCGGCCTAGGACATTTGCGGCTCCATCGAGTCGTGGATGCGAGAAGGTTGAAGAAGAAGTTGCACGTCCAATTAGAAAGAGTGCCAGAATTATGAATCAAGTGAAAGGCCCATCGAAAGGAGGATGAACAGGGGGTGTCGTGCATATTGATTGATGAGATGAGATGTGATATTTGTGGAGCTTAGGAGTAAAAACAGTTATGTAAACGATGATGTTGTCGTGCATATAGAAAGTCTCTGGATGGTTATCTTTTGTTTTGAAACTTTTCTTTAGTTTGTCATTCATTGATGTTGTCAGACTCAGACTTGATGTCAATGAAATGATCTTGTGCTGCTTGTCAATTTATGTTGTTGTTTATCATGGATTCTGCTTTTACTTGTTGCTGCTGCTATTGGTGTTCTATGGTGATAGCTGGAGTGCTGATGTATCTGGTGAAGGTGGATGGTGATGTTTGGTGGTAGTCAGTTTGTTCTTGGGGTGCTAATGTGGTGGCTGGGGTGCTGGTATGGCTGGTGGTGATGCCTGATAATTATTGGTTTGTGGTGGGGGTTATAGGCTTAAGCAGCTACACCTACACCCGGTACAAGTGTGCAGTTTGCACATCTTACACCATGTGTACTAGTGCAAACTAGTGCAAGGCTCAGCTTGCACTAGTATCTTGTGCAGCAACACCACCAGCATTGTGGTGGCTGGAGCGCCTAGTGTGTAATGTGGCTAGTGGTGATGGTTGGTGGTGTCGCCGGTGCTGGTGGCTGGCGCAATTTTTACAGAAAACCCACAAAAAAGTTGGCACTTAACTGATCCTATTCTAAAAAAACTTGTCACTTAATTGTTCACTTTTAACTACAAGTGACACTTAACCAATCACTTTAACAATAACTTGACACTTAAGTGATCCTTTTTTCATCGCGACTAGCACTTACGTAATTACTAAATACAACTTATGGCACTCGGGTAATCATTCATGTTTGTCTTGTGTATATGTTGGTCTGCATCAAAACAGAGAAGATGATTCTGCATCAAAACAGAGAAGATGATGATAAACTTATGGCAAGTCCATACGACAGCACAAATAACAACAAAGCAACAATGATCTTGTTCCACAACAACACCATTTTTAACTATGGCAGTCGGAGAAACTTTTTCTCATTTTCAAGTACTTTACATTTCATCATAAAGTACAATAGACAGCAAAACAACACCATAATACACGCTTGGTAACACTTTCATTCAATTTTCATCATTGGAACTTCATTCTTGAAAGGTTTAGTTGAAGATGCTTGAGCGTGCATTGAGACTTCATTCTTCAAAAGTTTAACTGAAGACACTTGAGCTTGCATTGAGTCAACATCGTCCAAGTCGTCCACGAACACAGATGGAGATTGCTGTCTTTTATGAAGTAGATCCAATATCACCTCTGTGGCTCGGTCAGAGAACTTCTCATCGATCCATTTAAAGTATTTGCACTTCGATGCTTCTTTATATTGGGCGCATCCATAAAATCTTCTCCCAGGATTGATTTGAGTCCACGATGTTCTTCTTGGACTCGGTAACCCATAAAAACATAAACGCTGGCCTTCTCCTTCGCTTCGGTGAGAGGAAATTTAGGCGCTGCTACGAGTCCTGCTCTCCATTTCCAAGATTCGACGAAGGAATTTTGGGCAAATGAAAATTAGGGTTCGAGACTTCAATTCGAGCACTTCAATAGGGATTTTGGCCGATTTAGGGTTTTAGATTTGGGGCATTTGGGGAGACGACGTCGTTTTGGAAGATTTGGGGCTTTTATTATGCGACGACGTCATTTTACGGTGAGTGAGGGCCGACTCGGCTCTCCGGCGAGCCATGTAGGCAAAAAATAGTAATAAAATATTGCCACGTAGGATTTCCGGCCAGGTCGCTGGAGGTGGCACTTAAGTGTCCCACTCGAAAAAAAAAAAAAAAAAAAAAAAAAAAAAAAAAAAAAAAAAAAGTGGCACTTAAGTGTACCGTTTTGAAGTTATGGCACCTAAGTGTCCCGGCATGCCAAGTTATGGCACTTGTGGTGGACTTCTGCCAGTAAAGTGAATCTCTCGTTACTTTACTTGGGTTTCTAATCGACCCCACCAAAAATAGATTAGTGGTGACTCCTAATTAAAAAATTTGCATGTTAAGAACTTAAACCGAAAGTCGCGAATTGGTATGGGCTTGGGAGAGCCCAAGTTAAGTCTAGGCTTAACAATCCATTAGCCAAACCCTAGGTGGTTCACTCCCAGAAAAAAATTGGTCGCAACACATACATGTGGGATTAGTAGAAGACATCAATATTTGGTAGAAGACATCAGTATGGGGTTAGGCTGAAAAGTAGTACCAACATTTTGGACATTCTCATTAGGCGTGAATGACGCATTCTGGCGAGGTCCCTAACTGCTGGTCCTATTCTATCATTTGCAAGATTTGGCTAAGTACCATTGTTGATAGGTCCACAAGTCTGGATCGTCACAGTAGTTTCCCCTCTTTGTACAATTCTAATGGGTGCTATAGTATATGTAGCCTGCCCAAAAGTGCCAAAAGTTACCTGAGGACCAGCTAATGGAAGGACATACTTGGAAGATGTAGTCACAAATTTCGTGCGCAATTGAACAACTCCAACTGGCGCTTTATGTTGCCCTTGAGAACACTCATGACAAGCATCAACCACATCCATCATGTGTATGATCACATAATTAGCAAACTCATTCTTTATCTCTTCAAAGGTTCGTCTAATAGATGAAAGCATTACAAGAGTAACTTCTATCTGTCTTCTCTATTCTTCCATGCATTATCTTGGAATATCAACATCCTCTTCCCGATTGTGTCCTAGAGGAAGTTGTGCTATCGAAGACTCAACACGGACGTTATCTTCAGCCATCAATGGTAGAGGTTCATCAGTAATGTTGTTGAGATTGGATCGATTTCGTGTCCGTGGCATAATATCCTCTCCAATTAACACTTAGGTCCCACCAAGCGTGCCAAAAAGATGTTTCGTTGATTTTGCTATCGCAATGAAATATCTTTTATCGAATGATATTTTTCAGCTTTTATCTTAAAGGGGACTCGAGTTCTATGCTTAATTCCGAATAGAGAATATCAAATGTAATGTCATAAAATATTCAATTACAAACACAACTATACAACCCTGACGATCAACCTCATATTCTCAAATCAAACTCAAACTATGTTGGAATCTAATCGATGGCATAGCCCAAACATAGGTAAGTACGCTACCGGAACCTAATCAACGATAATGCACCTGGATAGAGGACATAATATTGGAATTCAATCGACGCGCTAGACAAGGGATACAACACCAAAATTTAATCCATGACACTGCATTAGGATAAAGATACTCGTTGAAATCTAATCAGTGATGGGAATCTAGAGACTATAGCTAAGAAACTAAAGTATGATAATGTGAAACTAAAGTAAAGGCATTTTGATGTGTTCGAGTTCTACTAAGCCTACCGCCCTCTTCTCTTCACCCGATACAAGGCAGTTGAAGTCCTCACCACCCCTCAGATCTCAATCTAGCAATGACACTTGGAACCGCACTGCTGCCGCTGCCCTTCGGGCACTCCTCCTACGCTTACCATTCACCTACACTCTTGCAGCATGCCCCATTTGGGCAATAGGGCTTTCGTAATACGCAAAGCAGCGGTGAGCGATGGCTCATCGATTGCTCTTGCGGTAGAGAAGGTGTGGTTCATTCTCTAAGTCCAAGAGAGAGTAGATGCGAAGGCTCGGATGTTTAGGGAAGGGGGGTGCTCTGTGGAACGACTGGGGTGTCTATAGAGCAACTTGATAACCACTAAATAACTATCTGCCTCCATCTTTAAGCACATTCCCTCTATAACCAACTCGCCCCTTTCCTATGTGACCGCCTTGATCGTGCTTTAATGCTCCCTGGTTTATCAACACCAGTCCTACGACTAGGTATCAACCATCTTTCCAACCGCACACTCCCTTGGCGCCCTTTTGAAATGCTTTTGAAGATTCTAAAGATTTACCGCTGGAATCATCTGGGCAGTTATTTTAATCTTCACCATTGTATTTTGACAACCGGACACGTGACAATCCCTTGCTTCATTGGAGGTCCTATCCACAAGCTAGTCGATAACTGGTCATATACCAATACCCTAACGATGCATAATTTCATTGTATTTTCACTCACAAGGCCAGCGCCTAGTGATACAATCATCTTTCAACAATAATCTTTTACCCATGTGATCGACACATGATAATACTATCAACTTCAATGCCAACAAGTTCCTGAAAGCTTGATGTGATGTTGTGGCATCTTTAAAAAGTTCGAGCTTTTCTATAAACCATTTTTGTTTTCTAATCACTTTTCCAAATGAATTCACATAAATTGATCAATATTCTCATAACAATAAAAACTATCTTTATGATCATCACCCAGCATTCAAATTTTAAATAGCGGTAAGAGAACTTATTATCCATGCTATTAGATGAAGCAAAGAGGATAGCCTACTTTTAGAGAAATACAATTTTTTTTTTTGTCAAAGAATCCTCAATTAGTTATTTATAGTTAATTGACGAATGGACGAATGCGTAAATTAATAACTTTCACATTTTCTTTCATGTATCATAATTTCAAAGTTCGAATCTTTTCTTTCAATAACCTTATCAAAAAAGTTCATAATATCTTTCTGGTGGACTCCAATCTAAATATTCTTAGTAAGTTGATGTTGCAAATCTTTGGATCGTAATTTATTTCGCATACGCGTGGTGCACTTTTTTTTAGTTATTTGCAATAAAGGCATTGGCATTTGTAAGGAAAGTTGTTACATAACGATTAGTGTTTTTGCGCACGCTATGTGCATGTGAAAAGCTTGGCGATTACCCAGCGACTATAATGAAATGGAACGTTACAAAATATTTGCAAAATTTGAGAAGAAATTCTTCCCTCCATTAAGGAAATATCGGCAGACAAAATGGGCCTTCTAGGAATGAACATCTCGGGGACGCCCACCAATTCCAAGAACTGGCTTTACACGGTGAAATAGATAAGATTAAGCATCAAAGAATATGTCCTAAAGATTAAGAAATTCGTTACATTTTGATTGAGTTACGATGAAAAGGAGAAGAAAGAATCAAATAATCATTCTTTCGTGAAATAGAATAAACACCCTTTTTCACGTGTACATATCAATAACATATTATTAAATCAGATAGGAGAATCCATAATAATAATAATAATAATAATAATAATAATAATAATAATAATAATAATAATAATAATAATAATAATAATAATAATAATAATAATAATAATAATAATAATAATAATAATAATAATAATAATAATAATAATAATAATAATAATAATAATAATAATAATAATAATAATAATAATAATAATAATAATAATAATAATAATAAGGGAAATTTTCAATTAAATGCTCGAAGTGCTTTCAATTTTCAAATAAGAGCATAAGTGAACTTGATTTTAAATAAAAGGCTTGAAGTGCTCTCATATATAATATATATATTTGGTAAAAGGTAAGAAAAAGTGCTCTCATATTTTCAAATAAGAGTATGAAATAGAGCTTATTTCAAATAATGACATAAAGTAACAATGTCAATATCAAAGCACTTAACTTCACCGGCTGATCAAGGGCTTTTTTTTCCCTTTACTTTTATTATTTTTTCTCATTTTTCCTTTTTTTTCTTTTGAAAATAGAAACTTCAAAAAAGGAAAAAAAAGGCTAAAATTTAAAACTAAATAAATATAGTAAGGTCAACCCTCCCCTAACAATGACTGCCACCCATCACATGAGGGGGGCATCAGCCATGGTCAGCACGATTCTCGGCACCTTGGCGAGGGCCAACAACCTCGCCAACCAAAGGTGAGGGCCAGTAGGGCCTTGCTATGATGGGTGAGGGCTACAACCCTTTCTTGATTTTGGCCCTCGCTTCTAGTGGGTAAGGTCATCAACCCTTACTGAGTCGCCAACAACCTTGTTAGTCATGGCTAATGCCCCATTGATGATGGGGCAATGGCCACAAGTGACGGATGGCTAGCCCTAGCCCTTTACTAATTTTTTTGTTATTAAAAAAAAATTGCGTTTCTTTTCCTTTTTTATGTTTTTTTTCTTTTTATTTTTTTAGTTTGTCATTTTTATTGGAAAAAAAGGGAGAAAAAGGGAAAAGTGGGGGTGGGGTGGGATGGGGTGGGGGATAAGAAAATTTAAAGAGGGAAATATTCTTGAGGTCAGGTTCCTTTTTTAAGACCGAGATAATCATTTTAAACTCTTATTTAGAATAATGTCAATTTCAAACCTTATTTTAGAAAATAATGACATTCTGGACTTTTATTTGAGAAAATGATAATACTTTGAGCTTTTATAATGAATTTTTTCAAAATAAATTATTTAAATAATATTTTCAAAAAATAATTTTTTATATCGCTTGAAATAATTAATTGACATATTTAAATAATTTTATAAATGATAAAAATATTTTTCATTCATTTATTTCTGTGAGCAATATGTGCAAAATATTTTAAATATTTTTTTTTGGGGCAAAACAAACGCGATCTAGAGTTGAAAAGGTAATTATTGAATTCAATTCATATGGACATAGAATCCTAAGTCTCGACTCTCGACAGCGTCGTCGATCTTCCTGCCCTCGTCTCGAAGCGGAAGGAGCAGAAGGACGTTCTGAGAAGTCGCAGGCAATCCAGCGGTTCATGAGAGCATCCCGCCGCCGCACGCGGTCTCCCTTCCACCTCCACCTCCTGCTCGCGCTCGCCCTCGTCACCCTGCGTGCCCCGGTCGCACACCTCCGCATCGAGGGCACCCCCGGCGGCGGCAGCGACTCCACCCCTGCCCCTGGCCACGGTGGCCGCCACGATCGCGAGATCTCACGCCGGAGCGACCTCGGAAGCATGTCCAAAGCCCGGGTTTACGCCGACGTCAACGTGATCCGGCCCAAGGAGTACTGGGATTACGAGTCTCTCGCGGTGCAGTGGGGGTAATCGTCGTGATTATATAGGGGTTTCAGTTTCGTTCATTTGAATTGTCGAATGGTGGATAGCTTGAGCTTTCAATTCAGTGTTTGGCGATGGATTACGAGAACCTATCGCTGTGATTTGTACTATTTCCTTCTATTGTATGGGATGCTTTCAGATTTTTCCTGGATGAGTAAGTTCTCTTAATCTTTCTTTTTTTCTGTGATTAACAGCTTTCATTGTTGGATTTCTCAAACTCTTCATGTGCCACGAGATTACAAAAAAAAATTTCATTTTAATTGTACATAGTTAAATTTAGAGTCTCTAAATGAGTTTCTTTATAACATGTTTTGTCATATAAAATCTGTTACCACGGATTAAAAACTAGTTATATAACAATTTAATTAAGAAAAAGTCACGCATACACAATTAAGAGATTAGTTTTTATATACTTTTTATACAGTATTCAAATAAAGAAGCTAGCGAAAATTATTAGGGAAAAGAATGAGACTAATATCGATTTGGTCTTGCAATTCATTAGATCATATTTTTGGTTGATTGGTAACCGGCAGCAGGATTTTACCTAACTCATTCTAGTGTGCATTCGCAAATTAAAATAAAATGAATACCCTGTGGTTTTTATTTAAGACTGAAAAGTCAACCACCCATAATGAAAGACCGCAAAGTCTACTTTCGACAGGCACCCCTTCTCTTCTCATCCTTTCTCACAATGTGAGATTCGAGACATCTTCTTGAATTGAAACAGGTGAAGTCCGCTGCGAGAAACTCAATGAGGAGAACATGGAAGAGAAAACAAAGGGCGGAAGATATACAGGAAGGAAAGGAAGTTTCAATGAGGTCAGATGCAGAAGCCACGCAAGAAAAGAGAAGAGGGGAGAGAAGGCCTCCTCTCCTCGCCGTAACTTTTGTTAGAAAAGCGGCGAACTCGGATTCCACTATCGGCATCGAAGAATTGTGCAATCGGATCTACGGTGGGGTGTTCTTGAATCCTAACAAACTGGTAATTCAACTCTCTGAATGATTTTCTTTTTATCAGGAAAAACAAATATTGTAGAAACTGTGACTTTTATAATTATTTAATTTAGACGTAAGAAACGTGTAGCAGATTCGAATCTATGAAATAAATATTCCATTCACTTTTGGTGTAAAACTGTAGAAGTTCTGGGTCGACCAAGATCTCGAAAAGCATTGCTTCTTGTTGCTTGCTCAAGAGTTATCCATCACTTGGATCGACCATGAGCGATACTGGGGTTGGATCGACCAGAAGGAAAAATGGTAACTATACTCGCTCTTCATTGTGAACGCAAAATCATTTACATGGTCGAAATCCTGTCGATACTTGTTTGTTTTTAGTAGCATCCACCGTGGATCTCAGTATTTCTTGAAATGCGTGTTTGTATTGTAAAAATGAGCGATAGAAGAAAACAATGACTGATATCAATTCATAGTTTAATCTGAAAAGGTATTCTTCGCCGCTTGGTTTACTTCGAATTTATTGAGTTGTTTCGGTTTTGGATTGATATGGACGTTTTGCCCAAAGACAAGAAAGTGTAATACAGAGGAAAAAGTAAATTATCTATGACGCTCACTAAGCACGATGACCTTTTTTTCAAATAATTTCATTATTATATAAATTTTCAATCAATCACTTGAATATTTATCAGAAGTGTCATGTTATATAGGATATTCGACACTTGGATAAATGTTTTTAAAAATTATGAAACTGAAGTGATCGACTAAAAATTATAGCACTCAAGTATCATAAGAAAGTTGTAATTCTTGTGATGTCCTTTTCCTGTAATATGAAATATCAATGAATAATTTTGTCTACCTAAATGTAAATAACAGAATCAACTTTTGTCTTTGAAAGTCTCGGATAGACCTGATTTACATCGATAGAGCCAGCAGAAAACATTACCTCTATTAGAACATAGTAATAAACCAAATTGAATCGGAATAACTGAATTCTATTTGCGCTCCATCCATTATGACTAATTTTTTCTAAGACTTTTTTCTAAGAACAAAAGGAAAAGAAAAATTATCTACAGGTTTCATCATTAATGAGCAAATTGTTTCAAATTTGGCCTCTCAGTTTTAGCGGCGAAGTAGACATACCCGCGGCAGAGCTGTTGGGAGTATGCTGGCTAAGTATTTGGGGCAAGTTTAAGACGATCATGCTCTCTCCGAAGACTACATATGAGGTCGCATTCGTTGTGAAAATGAACAAAAAAAGTAGAGGGTGGCATGCTCCAGTGAGCCTAAGTCTCACCCTACCGGATGGAACCACGCAAGGACGTATCGAGAATTTGGAGGAGAAACAGAAGGGTGGATGGATAGACATCCTCGCTGGTACATTCATGACGAATCCGAAGAATGTTGGTGAGATAAGCTTTTCCTTCTCCGAAACGGGTGGTCATTGGAAGTCCGGACTCCTCATCAAAGGTGTTGTGATTCGACCGAAAGATTAGAAATCAAATCTGTCAAAAAGTTGGGGTATGCAACATCACTTGGAGAAAAAGATAAAGCGAGAGGTGTTGTCTAGTGAATTGATTGACACTTAATAAGTTTCTGTTGTTGATCAAGATGAAAGTGCTTGGTCGATCCAATTTCTCTGAATGAATTTTCTGGTTTATCTTATCTAGATGTTGCTATGTTTGACTAAAATGTATGAGTTTGTAAAAATACTTGTCTACCATCACACCACGGTGGTGTTCGCACAAAATTGTGCTGCAGGTCATTGGATGAACGAATATCATTGTACTTGTAGCGATCAGACGATCCATGGCCATGAAAAGAGCCAAACGTGGGTTGAGGGTTCTTCAAAGTCGAACGAACACGGAGGAAAAATAAAGTACACTGCAAGAACGTAAACTATAAAAATAAAATGACAGGACTTGGGAGAGACTTTTTATCTGAGAAAATTACCCAAAAAAAGGTATTTTTTTTTCTTTTGGTCGCATCCTTATACCTATTGGACTTATGTCAATTCAATCATAAATATTTTAATGTAACTAATTTAATTCTAAACCTTTTGACAATTTACCAATTCAGTCCTAAACCTTTCAATTATGTCAATTTAGTCATAAACATTTAAAATATTTAATACTAAATTGGTAAATCGTGAATATGTTTATGACTAAATTGGCACAATTGAAAAATTTAATACTGCATTGACAAGTTGTCAAAAATTCTAGGACTAAATTGGTCAAATTAAAAAGTTTATGATTGAATTAGTACAGATGCAATAGGTTTTGGACTTTTTTAAGTACACTGTGAAAACATAAACTAGAAAAAGTGAATGACAGTAATTGGGAGAGACTTGTTATATTTAATGTAATTTCAATTTCAGTCATGCGTTTTGTTTGAATGTACTTTGTTTTTGCGTAACCTCAATTCCAATACACTTCACTTTCCGTTGCGGCGTAGAATCATACACTTGTTACTCCATCCAAGTCCCATGCACTTTGCACGCTAGTGTGGATCCATGGAGCGATCTCAATTGCTCACCAAACATCTAAAGTCCAAACATCTAAAGTCGGTTCGCCTCGGCGCACGTCAATTTCCACCTACTTGTCTTTGAGTGCACTTGCGGATCTATTTTCAACTTTATTTTGGCACGCTTTGGCGCCTATGGAGTCTCGTTCAATGCAATCCTCAACAGCGGTGTTCGAGTTTTGGAGCCATCCGCCATGTCCTTGACAGTCTGATAAACTTTAGAAGTCTACTCGCCCCTGGCCATGTCTCGGGTCACGAGACGCTTGGATTTACATTTGATCTCTCGCTGGCAGGCACGTCACGAGCGAAGCCGTGAAAGAGTGCGTGAAGATGTATTTGGAAATTTTCGCTCAGACATCGCAAGAACACATGATAAGTAATTTGAGTAATTCCTTAAAGAAATTTGATGTATATTATTAATTCCATAAGACGATTTGTCGCACAAATATGCTCCTCGGTTGCCGCTATGTGGATCTTATAGACAAACATCGAATTTGTGTTACAATGGAAACATGGGGAAACAATAACATCAACAATTCTTTACATCAAAAATTGGAACCAAAAGACGTCCGAAAGTGTTGTCCTACTTCATAATCAACTCAGCTATAGCTGGGGCATGTGGAATATGGAAGTGATCAGTCAAGCCGAAATGAGCCATCATGAGCCCGACATGAGTCAGAAGTTCTCCTCCTCTCCTCAGTTGCTGTGCATGATAACTCCCTTTGCACTTGCTCGCTGCATAGCACAACATCTCAGCCCACACCTCGCTTATTATTTCCCACTTCTCCTCTTGACTCTCGATCTTGTCCAGCTGCGACGCGAGCCGACACCCATGGAACATCACGTACTTGCTCCGGTCTCCCTTTGCAACCGTCAAATTCAGCTTTGTCTTCACCTGCTCCCGCAGCTGGTTGCAGGCACTAGTTATATCAAATTTGCGCTTCTTCCTTGTCTTGACATGTTGCCAAGCACTTGCGCAGAATCCTGCACATTTCATCACGTACTTCATATAACCTCGAACTTTTTCTTCATTGGGCTCCCGGAACTCATTGAAGAATTTCATGGCCTCAACATGGGTTTCTTGAAACTTGATGCGTCCAATCCCAGTCGGCAGCATCACAGGGTACATGACAAGGATATACAGCATGTATCGAGACAAGCACTTGCTGATCTTGGATCTCGATTTGATGTTTTCTATGACATGTGGTTCGTTGTAAGGCGGATTTTTCAAACTGTCTTTGTCTTTCGGGTGGCAACACAATTCGGTCGCGATATGCCAAATAAGGATGCTTTGGTCGAACTCCAACTCAATGCTCCATTTCAAACTCTCCATTCTGTTGAACTTTTCGAGCACCTGCTTCCTCTGGTGGTCCACAGGGATTGCATTTCCGTGAAATGTGACATTAGAAGTTTCTTTAGATCTTTGGTCACTTTCTTGTGATGTTTGTAAAGGAGCTTCTCGACCTTCTCGTCAATGTGCAGATATCCAAGGAGTCGATGGCAAAAGAGGTGCTTCTCTTTGAGCGCAAAGCTCAGTAGGTTGTATTGAGCCATGTGATCCGACCATCGGCGCCGTTTAGTCAGAGGTTTCAACCAATTGATGATATCCAAGACAGCGAATTTATTTTCCTTGATCAACCAACAAGCCGTCTTGTCAGAGAAAAGAAGAACAGCCAAAGCATAAATCTCCAGGATTATGGCCACTCCTAGCAGTACAAAGGTCATACAAAGATCAGCTATTGAGTATCGCTGATCCTCGATCAGGATGAAGAGTACCAATATGATGCAGGTCGAAACCAATCCAATTATGCGACGAGCGAAGCCCCAACTGGTATGGATTGCCATGGCCTTCGTGTAGAGCAAATCATACATCATTCCCAATTCAATCTCGATGATCTTGAAGGCCACGAGGAAATTCTTATCCTTGAGCACTGACCGACTTGTGTTGCGATCCTAGAAACTCAGCAGGAGATCTGCAAAAAGGCGTTGGAATATTTTGACCAAGCCTCTGGCTGCAAGTAATTCTCCTTGCCCACGCTTATAAAGCTTCGCTGGATCAAGTGTTTCCTCCAGAGACGAAAGATCAGCACCATCCACGTTGTTTTCCACGATCACATCACGGACCTCAATCACTTCATGCGGTATGACGTCGTAGCCTTCAGCTTCCATCAACTTATGTTGCTCCAATATCTTCGAATAATTAGGAGGTGGGTCGGGTATGGAGTCCCTGAACTGCTCACTGCTGGCAGCCCAGAGCACATAAACCCTTTCGCCATACTTGACGAGCCCGGCAAGAATCATCACGATGGCGAGGATGGATATATTCAGGCCAGTCCACGCCATCAGGAAGATATAAAATGTTACTCCTGCTTGGGTGATTAGTGACAACAGGTGCCTCAACCAGAGCTCATTGTCTTCTAGGGCGTATGCCGTGATGGTGTCGGGGCCTCCTAAATGTAACAAGAGAAATGGTGCCCAGAAGGCATTCAGCTCAGTGTTTGCGTCCACACTTTGGCCGTTTATTTTCGTGAGCTTATTTGTGATTATGCCCAGTGCATAGATAGCGACCAGATCAGCCATTAGGTAGGCCAGCCAAACGATCCCCCAGAACGACGCGAAGTGTATGTATTTGCGGCAATTGCCCCTACAAATGAGCAGGATTTGGAGGGCGAGGCTTGAGGAAAACGACGCCACGGAGCTCCCATTCTTCCCATAGCTCTTTGAAACGCAAAGAGAAGACCTGCATCACCTTCATCTGCTTCACGACGATGCCACTGCTTAGAGCAGCTGAGATGCAACACTTGTATTAGCAAAAGAATTGTGAAAGTACATCTCCCACAAAGAGAATAACATCATTGAATGCGCATTGGGCAAAAATGATGAATGATGTTACCTAATTAAACGGTTGCCCTCGAAAATCCAAGTAACTCCATTGATCTTTGCTTGCTGCGTTAGAATATTTGCCTCCTAACAAGTTACTTACGTAGTTTCTTAAGTTGATACGTTTGAGAACAAGAGTAAATTCTCGCATTCATTCTACATTCAGTTGTTTTTCTCTTCTTCTTTTCCCCTACTTTTTGATGTTATCTGCTTTTGCTCAGAGTGTAAGTCTACTACGCCCAATAAAAACTTGGACATCCACAACCGATGACAAACTATATGTAGCTCGAAGTTCACTGCAGCCGAGATGAAACGACTGTCCTTTACTTACCGATAACTGGCAATATCATGACTCGATGCGAAAATGTTGCTCCAAAGGTTTAATGAAACATCAGTCTCCTGTTGGACAAGAATCTCTAGTGCGTTTAAGAGAGAGAGAGAGATAGATTATGGAGGAGGGTTAGAGAGTAATGATACTGAGGTATGCGAAAAAAGGTTAGATATTGAGGGCTAGGAACGCTCCATGAGAAAGTATAAATTATGCACATAAATAAGTCCTCTCTATCTCTGTCTAGTTGCCCAGTGGAAACATAACGAATTCACCTAAAGGACTATCAGAAAAGGAGGCCGATGAAGCCAATCATTTTTTATGACTGAGAGTCGTAATAATGAAAGTTTATGACTTGATTATTGCACATTGTAAGGTCGTCGTTATACAACAACGGCAACTTTAAGTCAATAAATTTTGTCTTTACATGTTTTGTTGCATGAGAAAGTATAAATTATGCAATAAATAAGTCCTCTCTGTCTCTGTCTAGTTGCCCAGTGGAAACATAATGAATTCACCAAAAGGAATATAAAAAAAGGAGGCCGATGAAGCCAATCATTTTTAATGACTGAGAGTCGTAATAATGAAAGTTTATAACTTGATTATTGCACATTGTAAGGTCGTCGCTATACAACAACGGCAACTTTAAGTCAATATATTTTTACATGTTGTGTCACATGCTTTAAAGAATCTTTTGTTTCTGAAATTTTCTTATACTTAAACTAAGTCAACACGGAATCAAGAGCAGGCTCTTTGATGCATGGGCTAAAGTGCGCGTAGATAAACATTTTGCCAAATTATTGATCACTAACTAAATTGTAGATTGATATTTAAAAAGGAGTGAAGTCTTGGTCATTAACAAAGGACGTGGAAGTTGGCACGACAATTTAATTGAAGGACGTTGCCATGTATTTTTGTGAATTTCAAATGCCTTTCCTAATCGTGGCCCCAGAGTGGGCGCGAGATTCAACAAGCACATGTGCTTGGTCCCTGAATGGCGGTTGAGAATGGATACTTTTTTTTTTCTTTTTTATTAATACTCCCTCTGAACTTTACAATAGGCCCCCAATTTTGAGTCATAGCTACCCTACACCATTCAGTATCCAAAGGTTTAATATTGGCTAGCCCGTTACCACAGCTTCACCAATGTTCTACTAATTACACAGCCTCTATATACGAGATATATCGCAACTAGACAACATAGCACAAGTTGCTCAAAGGTTCCATCAAAATATAGAGACTTGTTGGCTTGGGAGCATCATAATCGGGAGCAAGGAACTACCAAGATTTGCCATATTAACATATATTTATGCTTAGAAGTATAGCACTTCAACAAACAAGCAATGAAGCCTTGATACTAATTGTTGAGACTAACAAGGCTCTCTAAATGGGAAAGTTGAATAGATTGAGTGAGGATTTTAAAAATTTATGTGAAATATCAAAGTATGAGCACTCTAGATGGCAACAAAAATAGATCGGCGTGTGTGATGCTAGTAAGTAAATCAAAGTAAAGATGATAGATTATGCAATGATATGTAGTGGTTTGGCTTTATATTTAAACCTAGGCCACTTTCCAACTAATAGCCTTAACAGCAGTTGGATTCTACTGATAATTAGCAAATCGAGTTACAACCGACTAGTGTTGTTCCCTTAACACAATTGATCGCACTACTAAGACACACACACACTTGCACTCACACTTGCACACTTGCCTAGATATTATTACACTGCTTAAAAACTTCGGAGGGACACTCGAACAAGATCATAAATGATGTTAAAGCTCATAGCACAATAACAATATTACTCATGTCTAACCCTCTTCACAGCTTCACTACTCTTTGTATACAGAGGTCTTCAATTTATCCATTGGAAACCTTCAAGAACAATCATCTAGCCGTTTGAGAGTCATTGGAGTGCTTGATTAGAATTAGGATTAATCCTACAGTCGCTTCCTCTGATCGACACAAGTTTCTCAAAATGGTTTCTACTGGACCTGTCTTGTCTTTGACGCCAAAAAAAAAAAAAAAAAAAAAAAAAAAAAAAAAAAAAAAAAAAAGCATGTCAACTGCTTTTCTCATGCCTCACCTGGCTTTCAACTGCGCAATTCAAGACCGCAACAACTTATCTTCTGGACTATCTAAAGTCATCTTCTATGTCTATCTTACCATCATCAAAGCCAATACATCAAACATCGCCTTCCGATACCTCACCTGTTACGAAATCTCACGTCGATTCCAGAAAAATAACGCTCGCAAACAATTCACCAGACAGAATATAGTAATAAAAGAGCAGAATCAGATGAACACGCCAGAAAATTTGTTATCGAAGTTCACCCAAACCTGGGCTACGTCTCCGCGCAGAGGCACTCTGCGAATCCACTAAACTTCGGAAAAAGTTGGAATACAACGACGATCTTCTCTCAAGATCAGGGCACAAAGAGATTGAGAACCCTCATCAAGAAAAAACTCACTTTTTTCTTCTCTCTTTTTCTTGCTTGTCTATTTCCTTTTTTAGCGTCTTGACGGCTAGGGTTTTTTGCCATCGCTAATATATAGGTACCACTTTTAACCTAAAAGGAAATCTAATAGAAAAGACAAAAAAGCCCCTAAAAACAAATATTTGGCTTTATCTATAACAATATCCCACTCGAAGACAAATATACCCAAGCACCAAGCAACTTTGCATCCATCTTCTTCAAAAAATAGTAGTTGAAAAACTTGTGCCTCTGCGATACTCCTCATCAATCAACATGGAGTAATACTAATGGTAGTAGTACAGAAAATATGATTTTCTCTGTCTACTACCTTGGTCATCATGTCAGCTGGATTCTTCGAGCCATCAATCTTTTGTAGCTTTAATTCATTATCTTTCAATGCTGACCTGATAAAGTGATAACGCTTCTTGATATGTCTAGTTCTTGAGTGATAAGCTGCATTCTTTGCTAAGTGCACTGCACTTTGACTATCACTCCATAGTGTACTGACTGGCTGTTTTCGATGTAATTCCTCCATATAATCTTGTAACCACGTGATTTCCTTGGAGGCTTCGTAATCGCTACATATTCTGCTTTGTCGATAAAGCAACTACTTTTGTAGTTGAGATACCCAACTCACTGCTGTACCTGCAATTGTAAAGACATATCCAAGTGGTACTCTTACCACTATCTCGATCACCCGAATGATCTCGCATCTACATAACCCGCAACTCTAGAGATGTACCACCATAACAAAGTGAGTAATTGGAAGTACCTGCTAGATATCTCAATATCCATTTAACTGCATTCCAATGCTCTCTACCTGGGTTCTGCATATATCGACTCACAACTCTCACTGCTTGTGCAATGTCTGGTCTCGTGCTCACCATGGCATACATCAAACTCCCCACTGCTGATGCATATGGAACTACTGCCATCTCATCTTTCAAAGCCTGAGTGCTTGGACACATATCCTTGGAAAGTTTGAAGTGATTCTCTAGAGGAGTTGCAACCGGTTTTGCCTTATCCATGTTAAATCTCTTTAACACCTTGTTCGCATAGTCTTCCTGCGACAACCATAATTTCTTATTTTTCCTATCCCTGATAATTTTCATGCCTAAAATATTCTTGGCCTCTCCCAAGTCTTTCATAGCAAACTGTGATGATAACATCTTTTTCACTTCTACGATTCTCTTCATATTGGAACTAGCCACCAGCATGTCATCCACATATAAAGATAGATACACAATGTCATCATCATCATATTTGCGAAAATAAACACAGTGATCAGACTCACAGTGTGCAAATCCTTTTTCTTGCATGAAACCATCAGATTTTAAGTACCATTGTCGCAGAACTTGTTTCAAGCCATACAAGCTTTTCTTCAAGCAACATACCATGTGCTCCTTACCTTTGACTTCAAAACCCTTAGGTTGTGCCATGTATAATTCTTCATCTAAGTCACCATGTAAAAACGTTGTTTTTACGTCTAACTGCTCAAGATGAAGATCCTCAACTGCAACTATACTTAGCAGAACTCTAATTGATGTCATTTTCACTACAGGTGAAAATATCTCGGAGTAGTTGATCCCTTCTTTTTGAGAAAAGCCCTTGACTACAAGTCTCGCCTTGTATCTAATATTACCATCTGCTTCATTCTTAATCCTGTACACCCATTTGTTCAATAAAGCTTTTTTACCTGTGGGCAACTTGGTCAACTCCCAAGTTTTGTTTTGAAGTAACGAGCTCATCTCGTCTTTCATAGCACACTCCCACTACAAGTGAGACGTGTCTGCCTTTGCCTCATCGTAAGTCTCCGGTTCTCCCGAATCTGTATATAAGACATGGCTCAGAATAGTATTAGCTTATGGGTCAAAAATTACCTTTGGCTTTCTCACACGTGTAGACCTTCTCACGACAGGTATTTCAGGGTCATTCGTTTGCTCCGAATCACTGTGTTCTTCTTGAACTACCTCTTCACCGATAATAGGTTCATCTTGAACCTCTCTTTCAGAGAACTTTGATCTACCGGAAACATCTTCACGGGCATTATGTCTAATTCAACATACTACGGTTGTACTAACTTCTCATGCTCGTCTCTATCGACGATTCTTGTACATCTTTTCTTCATGGAATACCACATTGCGATCAAGCGGATGACTTTGTTATTCTCATAATCCCAAAGTCTATAGCCATACTCGTCGCCACCGTATCCGATAAAGACGCACTTCGGACTTAGCATCAAGCTTTTTCCTATCCTCCCTGTCAATCAAAGCATATGCAATACAACCAAACACCTTTAGATGTGAATAATTAATCTTCTTACCTGACCACCGCTCTTGTGGTATTTCTCCATCCAACGCACTAGATGGACTTCGTTGATAAGATAAACAAATGTATCAACCGTGGCAGCCCATAAGTGTAGCGGAGACCCGTGTAGTCTCATGCATCTCGCATGTTCTAGAATAGTCATATTCATCCTTTCAGGCTACACCGTTTTCTTGAGGAGTTTTAGGAACAGTCTTTAACCCATGTATACCTTCTCGACTCGAGATAATTTGCAAATTCTTTACTTGTGTATTCACCACCATTATCGATTTCAAAGCTTTAATCGATAACTTTTTTTTCTACCATGGTCTTCCACATTCTCGAACATCCCGAATACTTCGATTTTTCTTTAAGAGCATAGACCCAAGTCTTTCTTGTTGCATCATCAATGAATGTGACAAAATATCTCTTACCACCATAAGAGAGTTCCTGAAAGGTCCCCATACATCGGTATGAACCAACTCTAGCTTCTCGGCCTTTATTTTGTCGCCTATTCAATTGAAAACTAACAGCCTTTCTCGTTTTCCATAAATGCAACTCTCACAAAAATCTAACTCAACTTTTTGTATACCCGTAATTTCCTCGAGTGTAACGCTTTACACCTTTTTCACCAAAATGTCCCAAACGATAATGCCAAAGAGTAGATAAATTACACCGTAGCCATTGTAGTTGCAACCATATCACTGATATTGTCTCCTTGGAGAAGGTAAAGTGTACCCGTACGCTTTCCCTTTGCTACTACTCTTACCCCTGAGGTTATCTTCCACTCTCCGCAGCCAAAGGTTATTACCAAACCTTCTTGGTCAAGTTTACTGGTTGAAATCAGATTTTTCTTTAATTCTGGAATATGCCTAGTTTCACGCAAAACTAGACGTCATCCACCTGAGATGTTCACAGTCACGGTTCCTTTCCCAACAATTGGACACATGTGGCCCTTTCCCACAACCACTTGTCCAAAATCTCCACTAGCATAATTATCAAATATGTCTCTTTGCGAGGTGCAATAAAAAGAAGCACCAGAATCAATAAACCATTTATCCGTTGTCAAGTCAAACCCTACAAACAAACACAAATTATCCAGCAAAGATTCATCGCTTACCACATTAGCTCCTCGATTCTCATCTCGCTGCTACTTCTTTTTGTAGGCTTCACATTGAAACCTCCGGTGTCCAATTTTATGACAAAACCAACACTCATCTTTTGCAATTTGTCTCTTACCCCTTGATAGTGATCTGCCACGCCCATTGAATTTTCCTCTACTTTTACTTCTTCCACGGTTCTCCACTACGAGTGCCGTTGAAGATGTAGATGCAGAAAAATTATCTCCACCTGAGACTTTCCTTCGCATCTCTTCATCCATGATACTACTTATAGCATCATCAAGAGTTAAATCATCTTTCATGGTGCTCGAAATTCCCTGCACTACGGTATTATAGCTTTCTGGAAGAGAACATAAAAATAATAAAGCTTGAAGCTTCATATCTAAATTTATGTCTGCGGATTCCAATTGACCCGTGACCTGCGTGAAACTATTAATATGCTCTGCCACAAAACTTCTATCAGATAACTTCATATTAACCAGTTTCTTCAGCAAAAATACCTGATTTGATGTGGATGGCTTCTCAAAAATATTCGTTAGAATATCCATGGCTTCTTTTGCAGTTTTTGCTTTCGCGATGTGGTACCCTGTCTTTTTCATCAACCCTAGACGAATCGCACCTAACGCCTTTCGATCAAGAATTTTCCATCCGGCCTGTTGGATCCACTTCGCCATCTCGGGTTTCCAACCCTCAAGTGGTGCATAGAGATCTTTCGATAAAGATAATCATCTATTTGTAGTTTCCACCATCCAAATCCTCTCCATTAAACTTATCGATTCTGATTTTATCTTCTGTCATCCTGTTTGCTTTCAATCGAACGTCACCAAAAACCCTCGATGTTCTCGATTAGCCAACCCGGAGCTACGATACCGGTTGTTACGAAATCTCACGTCGATTCCAGAAAAATAACGCTCGCAAACAATTCACCAGACAGAATATAGTAATAAAAGAGCAGAATCAGATGAACACGCCAGAAAATTTATTATCGAAGTTCACCCAAACCTGGGCTACGTCTCCGCGCAGAGGCACTCTGTGAATCCACTAAACTTTGGAAAAAGTTGGAATACAACGACGATCTTCTCTCAAGATCAGGGCACAAAGAGATTGAGAACCCTCATCAAGAAAAAAACTCACTTTTTTCTTCTCTCTTTTTCTTGCTTCTCTATTTCCTTTTTTAGCGTCTTGACGGCTAGGGTTTTTTACCATCGCTAATATATAGGTACCACTTTTAACCTAAAAGGAAATCTAATAGAAAAGACAAAAAAGCCCCTAAAAACAAATATTTGGCTTTATCTATAACATCACCATCAGTAAGTGTGATTGTGAGTGACTTGGTTGAACATCTTCAATGATGATAACAACCAAAGTGACATGTCTCGACAGGTCCATTGACTCTTTTGTTTCTATCAATATCCAAAGACTTCCAAGAATACTTTCCTCAATAGAAGTACCTCCAAGCAACCATTGTAATCGGTGCTTGTTCTTTTTTTTTTTTTTTGGTCGGTAATCGTGCTTGTTCACTTAAATAGTTATAGGCTTGATTCTAGTCTTTACTGATGCAAAAGAACCACTAATAACTCAAAGTTACCATTTGTATGCATCTTGAAAAATTAGTACCTGAGACAATTTGGTAATCATCAAAATTCATAGGAACACTTTCCTAACAAGTATATCATAAATCGCATTGCTTTTCGAATAGTCTAAATTTTTTAAAATAATTAAAAGAACAATCAATTATAGGAATATAAAAAGATAAGATGGAGATAATGACTTTTAAAGCTAAAGTAGTAGTGGTCTTGATTTTTAACTTTCACTTCAATAATTAGATAACATGTTTTCCTTTAATGTTTGGGCCTACTGGGCTTAGCTTATGTATCATGGCTACTTTTGCTTTTATGTAGACCTGTGTTACTGTTATGTCAAGAAAAATGACTACCTTTTCATTGTTACGAGTAAGTGATAAACTTAGTCGATGAGAGCAAAATTTAGTGTATAGCAGAAGTCATCAATAAAAAGAACAATCAACAACCTAGTGAGTAGCAATATTTGCGGATATTTAAGCTCTTTTAGATAAATGTCAACAACTTGAAGAGCATCAACAATCTATGGAGTTATCAATAGCAAATGCCAATTATATGGGATGAAGTAATCGACATCAATATCAACGTGTAACCATCTTGTAGCAATATGTTCATATATTTGAACTTTTTGTGGGTGAATATTGTTGTAACATCAAGTTCGATGATACTTAATTTTCGCAAAGGATTTTTTTAAATAACTTATTCACCTCCCTCTAGATGATATTGATAGCCTACCTTAATTGCTTCAATGAAGGATTGCCTTATTAAATCATGCAAATGAATCATACTTGTATGGCGGTAAAAGTGTTAAAAAAGTCTTAAACCTTTTGTATTTGTGTCAATTTAATCTTAAACATTTTTTTGGTGCCAATTTAGTACTAAACATTTTTACGTTGTGCCAATTTAATCCTTTCTGGCCAATTTTGGCTGGATTTTGCCGACTAGATGCCGGCCGGCTGACGTGGACAACTTTTATTATTATTTAAATATTTTGGATTTTTTTTTTCTTTTTCTTTTTTCCTTTTCCTCCTCCTTCCTCCAGCCGGTCACCAAACCTCAGTGGCCGCCAGGGCTGCCTCGCACTGGGTGACGAGGCTCGCCCTCACCAAATCCAGCGAGGGCGAGCCTCGCCCGCTCGATGCGAGGCCGCCCTCGAGGCCTGGGCGGGCGAGGGTCGAGCCTCACCAATGGTAGCGCCAGGCGGGCGAGCCTCGCTACCCAACGTGAGGCCTCCCTCGCGGCCACTAGCAAGGTGGCTAGCAAGGTCAACCTCGACCTCGACCTCACTAGCCATCACCTCTGGCCGTCCGGCACTTGGTTAGAGGAAGGAGAAGGGGAAGGAGAGAGAGAGAGAGAGAGAGAGAGAGAGATTCAAATATATTAAAATATTATTAAAAGTTGTCCACGCGCATCGATGAGGTTGTCCTAGCCGGCCGGTGTCCAGTCAGCAAAATCCAGCCAAAATTGGTTGGAAATGACTAATGATTAAATTGGCACAAAAAAAAAGGTTTATGACTAAATTGGGACAAATGCAAAATATTTAAGACTTTTTTAACACTTCTCCCCTTGTATGGCCAGTGTACAATTTGATTGGCAGAGGCTGCCTTGAATATAGGCGATGTTTATCCTTAAGATACATTTGAAAGCAGAATCAGCTGTGAATTCAAATTCATAAATAACATGCATCTAAAACAGCTTGTGTAAATAAAATTTACATAGAACGTGTCTACTATAGAATTTGGAACGCTTCAAATATCGAACTTAATTTGCAATACACGATGACACATTGATAATGGATAAATACCAAGTAAATACAACAATGCCTGGAAAAGAGGATCAATCCTGATCCACGTCCATTCTTCGTCAATTATCTTGTGTTGCCTGCATATTTTGATAGAAAATTCGTCTTAACATTCAAGAAAAAGAATAGTCATGTTAATATCGAATATACGACAATTCATGAGCATCCTCTGTCTCTCATTTCTCTCCGGTCTCTTATTTATCAATCCGCCTACACATCTACGTCGCAAAATTACCTCTTGATAAACTTGATTAGGTACCGAAAACGGAGCTTGTAAACGAGGAAATGCATGCAAAAAGCAAAGCGTAAGAGTGATGAAATACTACTACCTGCGCAGGCGAAGGAGAGATCACCAATTGGTCCTCTTTGATGAATACTCGTCGGCGCAATCTGTCTTTGATGTTCTTCGCCAATTCTTCCTTCACTTCAATCAAACGAATTTGTTTTAGGGATTCAATATGATCCAATGAATTAATCGAAGTTAGGCGTCCACATCTCTTGATCTCCAGCTCTTCCAGGCAGCAAAGAGCGGTTTTGTCTACATCTGCTTCTTTCACTCCCTCTAACTTCCACAATTTCAGGACGCGAAGGCATGGGAATGAGGATGCGCGACACTTCAATTTTCTGCCGTTATAAGACCCCGCGAAAAAGTTGAGAATTTCCAAGCTCTCAAACTCTCCTAGGACCTCCATTGGATCAACATCTAGTCCGGACAGGGACAAGGTAAGGATTTTCAGCTTCCGAGGAAGGTGCCCCAAGCTGGCTTCAGGCAAGCCCCCGAGCAAGTACAGCTCTGAAATCGACTCGAGTCCCGTCATGTTGCTTAAGTTGAGATCCGAGGGCTGACCGAAGAGATCCCTGGATCTCAGCTTCAGGGATCGAAGCATCGTGAGCTTCAAAATGCACTCGGTGGCTTCCTTCACCGCTGGAGAATTACAGGTCAGTCCCAATTTCTCGAGCCTGCTCAATTTACTAAGCACGTCGAGCATGGGACTCTTAGCAGCTCCAACACATAACCCCCATAAGGTTTGGAGATTGTTCGGGTACTCTGCCGACGGTGCACAATGATTGGTGGACTTATCGAAGCATACCTCGTTCATGTACAGGTGCTGGAGGGACTTCGCCTTCCAAATCGAACTTGGCAAATTCCTAACGTTAGTGTGCTTCAGATCCAACGTCTCGAGGCGGGACATGTTCCCAACCGATTCAGGGATCGAATCAAGGACCGTCCATCGCAATCCCAAGTACCTCAAGTTCAGCAGTACATTGCCAAGTCCAGCCGGGAGCAATGGCTTGTAAACCCCCTCCAGATCAAGCACCCTGAGCAGACAACAGTCTGCCTTTGCAATCAAGGGCTGGAGCAACTCTTCCACTTCCCTCGTGCGCATACCGTGCTTCTGAGTTTTGAAGGACACGTAGGAACGGAGGTGTTGGAGGTGGATGCCGCTGTGCTGATGATCCTCTGTCTCAGCACGCTTATGAAATTCTTGGTACTTCACAATCCATGATGAGCATTTATTAACAACCTTGGATTCCTCGCTGTGATTGGTGCACAGGGTGTCGGAATGGATTTGAAGAAGTCTGAGTTGCGTTGCCATCTTGCACAAGAAATCGTGCAGGAAACTAGGCACGCGGCACGATTTGGGCCTTCCACTGAGCTTCCTACGCCTCACCACCTGAACCAAGTTTCGACCGACCAATTCTTCAAAGCATGCCATGGCCGTGAACCCGACCGCTTCAACCAATCCTTTGGCTAGCCACAGCCGGAAGAGCCTCCTTGTTGGGATCTCCATGTCTTTGGGAAAGAGGCACAAGGAAAGCAAACAGGGCTTGACCAGGGAAGGCAATTTGTGGTAGCTCAAGGACGCGATACCATGGAGCGTGTGATTATCAGCGTGCTGGTCCTCCATGATAGGAGAAGAATCATTGCTTGCCACTGCGATTCCTCCAAGCAGCAAAATCCTCAGAGGTGAGCCACTGCACTTGCTCAGAATCCCTGCCGTGTGCTCTGGATCTTCGGCAACAGGGCCACATTGCCTCAACAAGCGCTTGCTCTGGTCTGCATCTAATTTGTTCAATTTGAGAGGAGAAGCCCAGGGATCTATAAGGGATGGAATTTCAGGAACTGGAGTAGTGATGACGACTCGGCTTCCATTCTTCGAGTCTACAAGGAGGATCATGAGCTCGTCCATGACATTGGCCTGCAAATTGTCAAACACGATGAGATACCTCAATTCCATCAAGGACTTATGAAGGATCTCTTTTAGGTTTTCTTCTTTTATGTGCTCTAGATCCTTCAGTTCTTGCTGAGGTGTTTGCTTGAGTATCCGCACCAAGAGATCATTCAAGGTGAATTCTTCGGGAACATGAACCCAGACGCGACATTGGAAGCTATGATCTATATCGAGTCTGTTGAACACACTCCTCACAAGAGCCGTCTTGCCGATGGCTTCTTCTCCCACCACCGAAACCAAGCGAAGTCTCAACGTGTCCTGATCATCATCTTGCACGGTCAACCTAGCTAGGAGCTCACGCTCTTCATCTTCACGGCCCACAATGTCCAACTCGACATTCCCATTCCAACGTACATTCCCTAGATGCACATTCCCCGATGAAGCATCTTCATCAAGATTAAGCAGATCACAAGGAGGTAGATCTTGCACTGGGGAAAGGTGAGTGGACAAGTCCTCAAGACTGGTGATGAAACGGAGGGCCATCTTTTCAGTGGCCCGTGAGCGCATCCTGAGCGACATGAAGCGGACTAATGCACGAATTTTTGCGAAGCGGCCCTTGTGTGACATCAAGTGCTGTAATGCTTCCAAGAGGAACTCATCGGCAAAGTCCCCAGCATCTCGAGCTCGTTCCAGGAGGCGCAGTCCATGGTCACTGCTTTGCTGCTCATTATCGACGCCGGATTCCAGTAACCTTGAGGTGATTAAGATTTTCTGGAGATCATAAATAGCCGCATTAATTCGATCAGATAATCCACGAGAGAGAAGTTTTCTCTCGGAGAGCACATGTAGCGAATTGCTGATCACGAGTGAAATGGCCACCTCGGAAGCAGCCATCTCAGTTGAATGCAGGCGAGACTTGCAATCAACTCAGCCTTCTCTGCTCTGCAATGGAGTAAGGTTTGTAACTGTACGTACTTGGAAGAGATACAGAGAAGAGAAGAAGAAGATGAAGATGACAACCACGAACAGAGGGTTGGCAAGAGACTTTGACGCTGAAATTGATGATCTCTAATAACCACAGGATTCCAATGTTTATGACGGGACAAGGGTCATTAAAGCCAAATTTAGGAAAATTGTCTAAAAAGTTATAAATTTATTGTATGATGGCCAATTTAATTCTTAACCTTTCAATTATGTCAATTTAATTCTAAATATTTTGACAACTTATCAATTTAATCTTAAACTTTTTAACAATTTATCAATTTAATCTTTTAAACAAATTTTAACTGAAAATCACTGACGTGACAGTCTAATCAATGTTGGTCATCTTACATGACACAACATGGGATAACCGATATTGATGTGGACAATTTTTGTAATTTTTTAAATTTTATGACTTTTATTCTTGTTTTTTTTCTTTTCTCTCTTCTTTTTTTTTCCCTTTTTCCCTCTGTTGGGCCTCGTTGATGGTTAGCAATTGCCGATCTCTAGCCAAGGCGAACCTTGCCTAAGGCTAGCAGATTCGGCAATGCCCAGTGAGGGTAAAAAAGAAAAAAAAAACTGTAAAATTTTTTCATGTCAATACCGACCATGCCATGTAGGATAATCAGCATTGACTAGACTATTGTGTCAACCATTTTTAGCCAAAATTGGCTGGAATGACTAAATTAATAAATTATTAAAAGGTACTAAATTGAAGAATTATTAAAAGATTTAAAACGAAATAGGCACAATCAAAACTATTTATGACTATATTGGCAAATTGTCAAAAGGTTTATTACTAAGTTAGCACAATTAAATGATTTAGGACCGAACTAACTGTCATGCAATAAGTTTAAATTTTTTGGACAATTTTCTTAGTGAACTTTAAGTCAACATTAAAATGCTCAATTATATGTATTCGGTTCTCGCGTGGGTGCTCCATAATGTGTTGATTAAAAGCATAATCTGTTATGTCTAATTCAATTGTAAGATATTATGTGGGCCTATCTGCAGTCAACTTAGAATATTTGCTTTCTGCGAAGGCCGAAAATGCACATAGCTGGAAGTCTACGCTTTTGCCAGTCAATGGACTAGGAGTTTATAACTTTATCGAGTAAACTCCAGGTCTTTTTTTAAAGATGTGATAGCTGGCAAGATGCACGACGGCGCTTTCTTTTTTTCTTTTGTAAGTTTAATTTGGCTTCAATTATCTACTGACCTTCACATTAATTAAATTAGACCTCATGCCCGTGCACAAGTTGTAGTATTAATTGTCAATCTTCATATAAAAGATATAGATAATATATGTAGCACTATCAGGGTCTTGCAAATTCAATTTTTTTTTTTTTCAATTCAGCTCATTCAATTTAGGAAAAAAGGGGCTCGTTTGATAAAACTGAAAAAGTAAGTTTATTTATTGCTCAAAAGAATACATCAAAAGTACATAAACTTCATAACAAAGCGAATTTATTGCTCGAAAGAATACATCAAAAGTACATAAACTTCATAACAAAGCGAATTGAATAGAGTAAAGTCCAAAATACCACAATAGACATTAAAATTCAGGAAATGGAAAATTAACAGCACACCAACAAGGTTAAACACATGCTTGTTCCACAATAACAAATCTGTCAAGCAAAATAGATCTTCATTAGTGATAAACGCACCCTAAAAATTCTTCCTCTAGTAACTCTAGCGGTGCGCATCTAGATTCAGCTTCCTTTAAATCATCACCATGTGAGACAATCAAAACAAGTTGAACAAATACACATCTAAAATTCGGGTGAACAATCTTCATGGTTTAGCTAGACACTTGAGCTCATGAGATCACTAGTGAAGCTAGAGGAAAAAACTTGTACACGGATGGAGCATAAGGGTATATTTGTCAAAATGGGTTTAAGACCCATTTACTAACCCATATATGATTGGTTGGGTCATATATGAGTTAGCTAGATTTTGCTAAACAAGTTGATATGGGCTTGAGTAATAAAGTCCAATAAAATGTGGGTTTTTAATTGGTCTAAAGCCCAATCCACCAGCAATACCTCTTCGCTTGTCCTTAGGCTTCAATTGAAGGTTTTCAAGTGGGGAAACTAATTGAAAATTTGTAAAAGAATTATGATCTCTCAAGTTTTAGAAAATCATGACAATTAGTATATGATTTTACATATCAATATTTATTGACTTATTAATTTTAAGATATGTAGGATATTTCATTGTGAAACTCTAAAATTTGCTTTAAAAAAAAGTCACAAATAAATTGAAGATCTTATTTGGAACCTTATAAAACAAGTAAAAAAATTATCTTTTACACACTACATGCATAGTTTAAAAGTTCTTGTTTTTAAATATTTATGTGTTTTAGTAATGTTGGTCAAGTCAGATATGGATTGGGTGCAAGTCGATTACATATGGGTCACTGAATTTATATTAATATAAATGGGTCAGAATAGTTTAAATTGGTCAATTTGAGTCAAATCATTTCGATCCAACCCACCCATTTGATAATCCTATATATGGGAATCAAATCACAAAAGCATATTTATTATGCTATGGGATTTAGATTGAGAGAGAATAGTTCCCAAATCTAAAACTAGATTAGGAGAGTGCAAACTCTCAAATCTAGATTAAATCGGAAGAAGACAAGTCCAAAATTTATATCGGAAGATCAAAAGGAAAAAGAATAAAAAAAAAAAAGAACACAAACAAAATCAACAGAGAGGGAGGGTAATGTGAGTCTAGCTCAAACCATTCTCATTAGCTGAAAGTTGAAGACGATGATAGAGAAAAGAGAGGGAGATAACAAAGCTTTTCAATTTGTTTAAATTCCAAAAATTTCAATACTTATTTTTGAGTGCGCAAATAGAAATAGAAAGTTGTTTGATAGTAATTGACACTTGAATAGTAATTGTTGTTAATATTTTACGGCACATGAAATTAGGGGTAAATGGTTTTACAGTTGGTCCAAGTTCCACCTGAAACTTACATTATTAGAATCAATTCCCCAGTTTTTAGAACTTGGAACATACTATGCATATTCTAGAATCAAGAACTTACCTTGCTAGTCAATTCCAAAGTCTACCCGAGAACCGGCCAATTTATTCCTTTTTTCTTGTTTCATTTTTAGTTAAACAAAATGAAAGTGAACGCAATAACAAAAATTTCCATTTGTAAATAGCAACAATTCGTAAAAGATGAACACGTAAATTAAAATAAACCATAAAAAAAAATTAAAATATGTAACACAAAGCCTAAATTATAGAACTTCGATCCTCAATCATCCATAAAAAATTGCTCCAAATTCTAACCATGTGAAATCAAAAGAAACAACAAACATAATCAATCACTTGATATTAGTTTTAAGTTAAAATTACTATTAATTAAGCTAAATTTATTAGTAGGAATTCTCACCACATATATTCATTACACTTTAGCTCATAAACTCTTTACGATAATGATATCCTCATTAGAAAATAAATAAATAAAACATCCAGTCATTAGAAATACAAAGGATTTACAATATAAAAAGATATATGCATCACTTACAATATATAATTTTCCAGTTAATTGGTTCCGAATTCTCAATCCGGTTCTTTGGTTCTTGATTCGATGGGAAAATTGTCTAAAAAAGTCATAAATTTATTACATTTTTATCAGTTCAGTCATAAATCTTCAACTTTTCATAATTGATCCCACACATTTTAACATTTTGTCAATTAAGTTCATTTAGCAAATTTTGAGCAAAATTCGTTAATATGGATGCCATCCATTTTACATGACACGATCAACGCCAAGGTGGAAATTTTTTAGTAATATTTAAAAATTTCTGAATTATAATTATTTATTATTTTCTTTTTTTCTTTCCTTTCCTTTTGTTTTCTTTTCTTCCTTTTTTTTGCCCCCTACCCTGGACGGCAAGGTCGCCAGCCACGTGCAAGGGCCTTGAGCCCTCCCAACCACGCCTTGCCCAGATTTGCTAGTTTTGTAGAAGAAGGGACTTCAAAGGTAGGTTATGGGGAAACAAAGGGTTTTGCTGGTGGGTTGTACAGGGACGTGGGCTCCGGTGTGTTCAACCCCTCGGGTTTAGAGGACTTCTATCCATAGGCCCTTGAGTTCGGTTCAGTAGATTCAGTCGGCAATGAACTCGTCGCTTTACTTGTGCGATAACCTTACTCGAATGGTGATTTCTCTTGCTTCGTGTCCCAAGAGGAATTTCATTGCTCTTGGCTTCTAAGGGCCTGTTTGTTAATATTCTTTATTTCTGTTTATGAACAAAATTTCTGTTTTCTTGTTCCAGGAAACAAAAAAAGAACGAAAACGCGTTTGTTTGCGTTTTTGTTCCAAATCTATTTTTTTTGTTCCCAGGAACATATTTGAAACAGAAACAATAACAAATTTTATCTCTCCTCTCTTTTTCTTCTCTTTTTTTTTTCTTCTTTTTTTTTCTTTTTTCTTTGGCCGGTCGCGGGCCTCGACCATGGCCAGTGACTGGCTGTCAAGAGCGGCGACCTCGCCGGAGTGTTGCCGGCCCCCGGCGAGACCGAGCGTCGCCAGCCCCTAGCGAGGCTCGGCCTCGCCCGCCCACCGCAAGGCTCCCGGCCTAGCGGTGGCTCCGAGGCCAAGCCTCGTCGGCATAGGGCAAGGCTGGGCAAGCTCAGGCTCGCCGGATCTGGGCGAGCCCGAGCCGGCCCAGCCAAAGTGAGGCCGCCGACCCTCGTCGCCGGCCATGGCCAAGGCCGGTGAGCGGCCAAAAGAAGAAGAAAAGAAAAAAGAAAAAAAGAAAGAAAAAAAGAAAAGTAAAATAAAAATATTAAAAAATTAAAAGAAACAAAAAAAGAACACAAATTTACCAAGTGTGTTTCTGTTCATTTTTTATTCCTGGAACAAGTTTACCAAACACGTTTTTTTATTCATAAAGTATTCCCCGGAACAGAAACACTTTTTTCTATTTCTGTTCTCTGGAACAATTTTTAAATAAAAATGTTACCAAACACGCCCTAAGTCATCATCCTTCAATGTGAGATTGATTTTGGCGGTTCCTTTAATTTTGTATCCAGGTTGATCTTACTCTAGATGGTGAAGATGTTATTGATTGTGAACCAATATTAGGTTATTTACACAGAGGAATGGAAAAAATTGCGGAAAATCGAATAGTTAAAGCGCCCATAAACTAGAGAGCCTTGATAGTTCCTTCCATCATGGTCAGCGCGCATTGTGGCCCTCGAAAACGGCTGGCAAGGGCTCCTGGCCCCAATGACCTTCGCTGACCTTAATAAAAAAAAAAAAATGAAGAAGGAAAAGAAAATATAAGGGAAAAATAAAATTAAAGATTAAAAACTAAAAACTAAAAAAATGGAAAAGTTTTTAAATATCATAAAAAAAAATTGTCTACATCAACACTAGTTGTGTCACGTAATATTGTTGACATCCATGTCAATAAATTCCGACCAAAATTGGTCGGATGGACTTAATTAGCAAAACATGAAAATGTTGATGACTCAATTAGTATCTCAGGTTGATTTTCGAAGATGCGACCTCCATGACCCTACTGTTTAAGCATCGGCCTCTGCAAACCAAAATCCAGCAAGCAGATATAAGCCCAGATTCGATGAACAGCAACTCCAAAAAGTCCCAAACCTGTAAAATCAACATTGATAGTGCATGGTGCAACTCCACGATGTCGGGTTCGGTGGCGGGGGTGGTCCGAAATAGCCGCGGACTCCTCGTCGACGGCTTCGCAAAACCCATCCATGTGTCTTCAGTCCTAATCGCCGAAACCCTAGCGATGAGGGAAGCCTTACTTTGGTTGAAGAACTTCGAACAGAACAGCAGTGCACAAACTAACGTGTACTTGGGAAGTGAACAGGGGTTCCAACTTACTTCAGATAATCTAGAAGCCGTTCAAGGTATTCTAGGCCAAAAGGAATGTGCATGGACTGCCGAATCAGTAATTGAAGACTGCAGACTCCTCTTGAACCACATGCCAAGCGTTAAATTAGCCCACGAGCCCAGAGAAGCCAATAGAGCAGCGGAGTGGGTCGCAAAGGCCCACCGAGCAGGAGAACTCCCCCTTAACTAGATTACTTGTCCCCCCCCCCCCCCCCCCCCTCCATTCTCTTTCGTTAATTTTATGCTTAGATGTTGAGACTTTGTGGTATTCTATTGTTGGTTAAGTAATGAAAGCTATATATTTCCGACCAAAAAGAAAAATAATAAAATCGAAAGATATAAAATCAATTGGCAAAAGTGTAATAGATTTAGAACTTTTTATATAATTTTCCTCGATTCAATTCTTACCTAAAAACTAGGAATTGAACCGCACAGACTTGATCCACTTTTTTTGGAATTGGAAATTGCAAGAACCCAGTTATGGACCAGTTCTTATGGCCGGTTTGGTCTAATTCTCAATTCTACTATGGATTCATGCTCACCGCTACAAGAAAATAGTGAGCATTATTCTAGCAATATAATTGGCAAGATTTTAATTAATTTCAATTTCCTTTTCTACTTGCCTTGTGCATGTGAAAAGTCTCGTTCTCTCTATTAAGAAAATAGCATTAGCAATGATATATTGGAAATTTTTGGGTCGACACAACTTTTAAAATTTAGCTTTATAGGATTAAATATATATAAATTACATCATCACCACCTAGATCCAAATCTATCTCTCTCTCTCTCTCTCTCTCTCTCTCTCTCTCTCTCTCTCTCTCTCTCTCTCGTCATTGAAGAATCAATTAAGATAATTCAAGGAGCTTTGGTTGAAATATGATCAATCAACCAATTCATTAGAGCTTCGCGCCATCCCACACCGCCTCTCGTCCACCTCTGTCTCCTGCTCGCATGCGTATCCTCGGCGAAAATTTCACCTCGCTTCTCCCAACAATGGCCGCAATTGTTAGGTCTTGTGTCAGAGCGACCTCGAACAGAAGCATGTCCAAAGTGTTAGCTGGGTTCACTCCTATGTGGAGGAAGCCCAATGAGTTGAAAGCCCAAAAAGGGCTTGAGCCCATATAATAAGTTATATGAGGAAATATGGTTTCTCACTATCTATATAAAGAGGTAGTAACATAAAAGGAAACAGTAACAAGAGAAAAAGAGAAAGCAGAAAATTTGGGACTTTGAGCAATATCTTATTTACATCAAGCTGGCGTCGGAGGTCGATTCGTAGTCCGATTGAGTTGAAATTTTGTCAGCATGTTCGTGGCGCAATTTAATTGAATCCAAACGGTTTGATTTTCATTTGAAGCTCCATACATTAGGTTTTTTGTGGATTGATCAAAACCTGTGTTTTTGGTCAAATTTATCTTTGATCTCTTGTGTGTGTATTGCCAAGAATTATGTTCTTGAGGTGTTTGCTGCTATGTACCTCTAGTATTTGCTAGAGAAAAACAATTTTATTGATAGTGAAGATTTTCAAGGAACTCCGGCCTTGTGGTTTTTTATCTCCTCACATCGATGAGGTTTTCCACGTAAAAAAACGTCTTGTGTTCGCGTGCTTGGTATTTATTTTACTCTACTATATCGATTCTTATTAGATTTACACAAGAGAGGAGATTATTTTATTCCGCTGCTTTGATTCGTTATTGTTCGAATTATTACCATTCTCCCATCACAAAGCCCAGGTTCACGCCGACTTGAATGTGATTCGGCCCAAAGAGTATCGAGATCTCGAGCCTCTCAGGGTGCAATGGGGGGAATCCGTATACGGATTTTGGTTTCTCCGGTTTGAATTTTTGAGTGGCGGATAGTTTTAGCTTTTAATTCAGTCATTTGGCGATGGATAGGCTTCATTGCAATAATGCATGGTCTGTGGCGTTCTCTCGTGGGGAATGAGGCCAGTGACGTCTTGTTTTGAATCCGAACGAGTTTAATTTGGCCGAGAGAGAATTTGTGTGTGTGCTTTGCGATAATCTATCGTGTCTAATTCAATTTTAAGATATTATGTTGGCCTTATGCGGTCCAACATCCAATATTACGAGTCTTATCCATCTTGGATACCAAAGGAAGTCAAAGCTGATCACGATGCCCTCGCTAATGGCTAGGGAGGGTCACAACGCCCTCGCCCAGACCAAGCAAGGGTCACTAACCGTCACTGGCCAAAGTCGTATAAAACAAACAAAATAAAGAAAAGACAAAATAAATAATTCAAAAAATATGAAAATATAATTAAAAATTATCAATATCAATGTCAGTTGTGTTACATAAAACGGTCAACATCTATGTTGGCAATTTATGGCTAAAACATGTCGAAAATGTCTTCCGTTCCATTAACATCAAAAAAGTAATATGTAGACTCTTTAGCTTTCTTGGCAAAGGGCTACTTCAACCAACTCTACTTGTTATAATTCGTCACCAAACTCAACAACTTCAAACAGGTTGACGTCACCCGTTCGACCACATCTTTTTTTCCTTTTCTTTGAGCAAACTCTTGTGTTTGGACGTTATCGTGGATAACTAGAATAGATCCGAAAAAAAAACAGTCCGACTATCCTTTCTCTTATCTCAAACTTCAAATTGTTGAAAGCTCGATATGCGTAGCTCTCCTTGGGTAGAGGAACGAGACATTTGTTGCTAGCTCTTTTAAATCTAGATATAAACTGGACAGCTGACTCATTTTCCATCTATTTTATGGTTAGCAAATCGGTAACTGATAGATTAGAGACAGCCCTTTGAAATTGACTTGGAAGAGCCTTTCCCTCTATTCCCATGAGAAAACCAAATTTGCCGGTAACGTTGTCTATCACGTAAACGCAGTTTTTGACAATGATAATGGGAACAATTGTAGCTTCCAGTGGTCACCTTACGTAGCATGTCCACATAACACTAAAAATCGATTAACATGTTCAAATGTGGATTGATCATCTTCTCCGGTTAACAACATGAACTTGGGTATCTCAAAACCTTTGGGGAATGGTATTATGTCTATCCAATATGGGGGCACTGTCTTGGAGAGAAACTCGGTGAAATAGACATGTCTATGAAGATGCCGTAAGGCTTCCTATAGATGTTACCCACATATCCCATGTCATTTCCATAGTACCTTTACAGCCAGATCAATTACCCCTTGGTTCTGACCAAGGATGACCATAGCACTCTTGCAGCGTGCGGGACGCCATAGTTAAGTTGCCATATTTGGTTCACATTCTGCTGCGGGATCTGATGCAATTGCTACTACTGAATATAGGGTTGTTGATGAACTTGGAATTGAGGAAATTATTGAACGTTCTGTGCAATGGGTGGAATGTTATAAGGAATAGGTTGAGGAGCCTATTGTGGCACTTGTAACGGAACATTCAACGGGACTGGTTGAAATCCTTGTTGTGGTTTTTGTGGCGTGGCATTTGGCTGAGGAGGTTGTTCCTGCCCCCTGGGCGGAGTCAATATGGTCCCTTGGTTATGCATACATGTGGGATTAGTGGAAGACATCAGTATTTGGTAGAAGACATCAGTATGGGGTTAGGCTGAAAAGTAATACCAACATTTTGGACATTCTCATTAGGTGTGAATGACGCATTCTGGCAAGGTCCCTGACCGCTGGTCCTATTGCTATCATTTGCAAGATTTGGCTAAGTACCATTGTTGATAGGTCCATAGGTCTAGATCGTCACACTAGTTTCTCCTCTTTGTACAATTCTAAATTTCTAATGGGTGCTATAGTATATGTAGCCTGCCCAAAAGTGCCAAAAGTTATATGAGGACCAGCTAATGGAGGGACATACCAGAAGATGTAGTCACAAGTTCCGTGTGCAATAGAACAACTCCAACCGGCGCATTATGTTGCCCTTGAGAACACTTGTGACAAGTATTGATAATTAATGGTTTGACCACATCTATCATGCATCTGACCACATAATCAGCAAACTCATTCTTTGTCTCTTCAAAGGTTTGTCTAATAGATGAAAGCATTACAAGAGTAACTTCTATCTATCTTCTCTATTCTTCCGTGCTCTATCTTGGAATATCAACATCCTCTTCTTGACCGTGTCCTAGAGGAAGTTGTGCAATTGAAGACTCAACATGGACGTTATCTTCAGCCATTAATGGTAGAGGTTCATCAGTAATGTTGTCAAGATTGGATTGATTTCGTGTCCGTGGCATAATATCCTCTCCAATGAACACTTAGGTCCCACCGAGTGTGCCAAAAAGATGTTTCGTTGATTTTGCTATTACAACGAAATATCTTTTATTGAATTATATTTTTCAGCTTTTATTTAAAGAGGACTCAAGTTCTGTGCTTAATTCCGAACAAAGAATATCAAATGTAATGTCATAAAATATTCAATTACAAACACAACTATACAACCCTAACAATCAACCTCAGATTCTCAAATCAAACTCAAACTATGTCGAAATCTAATTGATGGCATAACCCAGACATAGGTAAGTACACTACCATAACCTAATCAATGACTAATGCACTTGGATAGAGGACATAATATCAGAATTTAATCAATGCGCTAGACAAGAGATACAACACCAAAATTTAATCCATGGCACTACACTAGGATAAAGATACTCATTGAAATCTAATTAGTGATGGGAATCTAGAGACTATAGCTAGGAAACTAAAGTATGATAATGTGAAACTAAAGTAAAGGCATTTTGATGTGTTTTGAGTCCTACTAAGCCTACCGCCCTCTTCTCTTCACCCGATACAAGGCAGTCGAAGTCCTCACCACCCCTCTGATCTCAATCTAGCAATGACATTTGGATCCGCACTGCTGCTGCTGCCCTTCAGGCACTCCTCCTACGCTCACCACTCACCTAGGCTCTTGCAGCATGCCCCATTCGAGCAATAGGGCTTTCGTAATACGCAAAGCAGCGATGAGCGATGGCTCATCAATCTCTCTTTCGGTAGAGAAGGTGTGGTTCATCCTCTAAGTCCAAGAGAGAGTAGATGCGAAGGTTCGGATGTTTGGGGAAGGGGGGTGCTCTGTTGAACGAATGGGATGTCTATAGAGCAACTCGAGAACCACTAAATAACTATCTGCCTCCATCTTTAAGCACATTCCTTCTATAACCAACTCGCCCATTTCCTATGTGACCGCCTTGATCGTGATTTAATGCTCCCTGGTTTATCAACACCAGTCCTACGACTAGGTATCAAACATCTTTTCAACCGCACACTTCCTCGGTGCCCTTTTGAAATATTTTTGAAGATTTTAAAGATTTACAACCAGAATCATCCGGGCAAGTATTTTAATCTTCACCATTGTATTTTGACAACCGGACACGTGACAACCCCTTGCTTCATCGGAGGTCCTATCCATAAGCTAGTCGATAACTAGTCATATACCAATTCCCTAATGATGCATAATTCCATTGTATTTTCACTCACACGCCCAACACCTAATGATACAATCATCTTTCAACAATAACCTTTACCCATGTGATCGACACATGATAATACGATCAACTTTAATGCCAACAAGTTCCCAAAAGCCTGATGTGATGTCGTGGCATCTTTAAAAAATTCAAGCTTTTCCATAAACCATTTTTGTTTTGTAATCACTTTTCCAAATGTCATACTTTGAATTCACATAAATTGATAAATATTCTCATAACAATAAAAACTATCTTTACGATCATCACCCAGCATTCAAATTTTAAATAGTGGTAAGAGAACTCATTATCCATGCTATTAGATGAAGCAAAGAGGATAGCCTACTTTTAGAGAAATGCAACTTTTTTTTTTGGTCAAAGAATCCTCAATTAGTTATTTATAGTTAATTGACGAATGGACGAATGCATAAATTAATAACCTTCACATTTTCTTTCATGTATCATAATTTCAAAATTCGAATCTTTTCTTTCAAAAACCTTATCAAAAAAATTTCATAATATCTTTCTGGTGGACTACAATCTAAATATTCTTTAGTAAGTTGATGTCGCAAATCTTTGGATCCTAATTTCTTTCGCATACGCGTGGTGCACTTTTTTTTAGTTATTTGCCATAAAGGCATTGGCATTTGTAAGGAAAGTCGTTACATAACGATTAGTGTTTTTGCGCACGCTATGTGCATGTGAAAAGCCTGGTGATTACTGATTACCCAGCGACTACAATGAAATGGAACGTTACAAAATATTTGCAAAACTTGGGTAGAAATTCTTCCCTCCATTAAGGAAATAGCATCGGCAGACAAAAAATGGGCTTTTTAGGAATGAACATCTCGGGGACGCCCACCAATTCCAAAAAGTGGCTTTACACGGTGAAATAGGTAAAGATTAAGAATCAAAGAATATGTCCTAAAGATTAAGAAAATTTGTTACATTTTGATTGAGTTATGATGAAAAGGAGAAGAAAGAATCGAATAATCATTCTTTCATGAAATTGAATAAACACTCATCTTCACATGTACATGTCAATAACATATTATTCGATCGGATAGGAAGAGAATCCATAAAAAAAATAATAATAAAGGGAAATTTTAAAATAAAGACTCGAAGTGCTTTCAATTTTTCAAATAAGAACATAAGTGAACTTGATTTTAAATAAAAGGTTTGAAGTGCTTTCATATTTTCAAATAAGAGTTTGAAATAGAGCTTATTTCAAATAATAACCCAAAGTAACAACGTCAATATCAAAGAAGCACTTGACTTCACCAGCTGATCAAGGGCTTTTTTTTTCCCTTTATTTTTATTATTTTCTTTCATTTTTCCTTTTTTTTCTATTTTTCTTTTGAAAAAAGAAACTTTAAAAAAAGGGAAAAAAGGCTAAAATTTAAAAATAAATAAATTTAGTAGGGGCAACCCTCCCCCAACAATGGTAGCCACCCATCCCATGAGGCGTTAGCCATGGTCTCGACACCTTGGCGAGGGTTGGTGACCTCACCAACCAAAGGTGAGGGCCAACAAGGGCTTACTATGGTGGGTGAGAGCCACAACCCTTTCTCAATTTTGCCGCTCGCTTTTGGTGGTTGAGGTCATCAGCCCTTACTAAGTTGCCAGCAACCTCGCTAGTTATGGCCAATGCCCCATCAATGATGGGGCAATGGCCAAAAGCGACAGAGGGCTAGGGCGGTTTTTTGTTATAAAAAAAATTGTGTTTCTTTTACTTTTTTATGTTTTATTCTTTATTTTCTTTTTTAGTTTGCCATTTTTATTAGAAAAAAAGGGAAAAGGGGGGATAAGAAAATTTAAAGACAGACATATTATTGAGGTCAGGTTCTTTCTTGATATTGACATGACTATTTCAAACCCTTATTTAGAATAATATATCTATTTCAAAATCTTATTTTAAAAAATAATGGCACTTTGAACCATTATTTGATAAAATGATATTATTTCGAGGTTTTATTAAAAGAACTTATAAAAATAATTGATTTAAATAATATTTTTGTAAAATTAATTTTTTATATTGCTTAAAATAATTAGTCAATATATTTAATTAATTTAATGGATGATAAAAATATTTTTCATTATTTTTATTTTAGGCAAAACAAACACAATCTAGAGTTTTGTTTTTTTTAACACAATCTAGAGTTGAAAAGGTAATTTTTTAATTCGATTTAATTCGATTCTTTATGGAAATCGAATCTTGATCTCGAGAGCGTCGTCGTCGATCTTCCTGCCCTCGTCGCGAAGCGGAAGGAGCAAAGGGGCGTTCCGAGAAGTCGCAGGCGAATGGGCTCCCGGCGGCGGTCCAGCGGTTCATGAGAGCATCCCGCCGCCGCGCGCCGCCTCCCTTCCACCTCCACCTCCTGCTCGCGCTCGCCATCGTCGCCCTGCGCGCGCCGCTCGCGCACCTCCCCGTCGCGGGCACCCCCGGCGGCGGCGGCGACTCCACCCCCTCCCCCCGCCACGGCGGCCGCCGCGATCGCGAGATCTCGCGCCGGAGCGACCTCGGAAGCATGTCCAAAGCCCGGGTTTACGCCGACGTCAACGTGATCCGGCCCAAGGAGTACTGGGATTACGAGTCCCTCGCGGTGCAGTGGGGGTAATCGTCGTGATTGTATAGGGGTTTCGGTTTCGCTCATTTGAATTGTCGAGTGGTGGATAGCTTGAGCTTTCAATTCAGTGTTTGGCGATGGATTAGGCGTTCTTGTGGTTAGGGTCTGTGAAGTTCTCGCGTGAGGGGTGATGTCAGTGATGTCTAGTTTCGAATCCGAACGAGTTCGTTTCGCCGAGAGCAAATATGTTTGTGTACCTTTTGATATGCTGCGATCAAGATATTGCTGGTGGCTTTTCGCACTTTAAAATCACGTTAGGGTGTTTTCGACTTGGTAATCTGGCGTGACGATGCGGAATTACAATCTTGTCTAGAGAGAGATTGTAGTGTTTGAAACAGTTGTTTAAGAATTTTCAAACATCGAAATTTGAGCATCAAGTTTTTTCTTTTTTCTTTTTTTTTTGCCTCAAAGTTCTGGACTTCCCTGTTGAGAGAAATTGACACTGCTCTTTTTTTTTTTTTTAACCACATTGCAATGCTTTCTGTAACATAAAGGATTCAATTACTATCCGTTTTATCCTTTAACCTGTTTTATGCCATGTGAATTCGGGTTTTCATGTTTGATTCTTTATTAATTGCAGGTCAACACTTGCTTTAGTTGGCATGATTTAAGATTTTTCTAATGTTATTATCATTGGCACGAACATTGTTAACATCAAGATTTTTGGGCTTGTCAGTTGCCATTTGTATGATGTTTATCTAGATGGTTATAACTCAGCAGAGGGACTGGAATATCTCTTTCTTCCAACTTTTTAGTTCTAACATGCAATTATTTTAATCCAAATAGATGATAATCAAACATTTTGCTTCATTAGATTTAGAAAAGTATCATTTCCAATTGAGTGTTAAGTTGATTTGACCACCTTTTCCAGCCATTTGTCATAACCTGGCAATGATGGAAGTAAAGCTCAAGATTTCTTTCTTTTTCTCCAATGAGATCTTAGGGCTGGTGGTTGTGTTTGATAAGCTTGTGTGTTGGTGTCTTCACTTCATATGCTTTGTGCCTTTTCTCCTATGCAGATTCAAATTATTTTATTTTTTCTATGCAGTAACCAAGATGACTATGAAGTAGTTCGGAAAGTCGGAAGGGGAAAATATAGTGAGGTCTTTGAAGGAATAAATGTCAATACCAATGAGAAATGTGTAATCAAGATCCTCAAACCTGTCAAGAAGAAGAAGGTGATTTTCTGGTGATCCTTTTACTTAAGTATATGTAGTCTATATTTTCATTCACTGGAACCGCAAGATGAGTGCCTTTTTTTTGGGGGGGGGGGGGGGGGAGGTGGGGATAGGATATTCTGTCTATGATGGTTGAGTTGGTTAGTTTTCATACATGTTAATTGATCTCTTGCATGGTCTCTTGATGATTGTTGAGAAGACTTTCATAAGCTCTGGGAGTAATTGTGATCTCACTATTGCCTTTGTGCAGATAAAAAGAGAGATAAAAATACTCCAGAACCTATGTGGGGGCACAAATGTTGTGAAACTTTTTGATGTCGTTAGGGATCAGCATTCAAAGACTCCTAGTTTGATATTTGAGTATGTCAACAGTACAGATTTCAAAGTGTTGTACCCAACATTGACTGATTATGACATATGCTACTACATGTACGAGCTCCTCAAGGTATATTCCTTAATTTCTCCTATTCTCAAACCAAGTCAAGCTTGGATTTCATTTGTTCATTGTAAAATGTACACTTAATTTGTTGAGTTCATTTTCGATGATTGTGTTGTATGAAAAGAACTACCACAAGTGAACCGTAAGAAGTAAATGTGTTGAGGCTATATAACAACAAAAAATGGAAGTGGATGTGATTATTATTATGGAAGTGATACAAAAAGACTACCTATCTGCTACCAGGTGATTTATATGTCATATAGGCATCACTACCATCATTAAATAGCTGTCTTGCTGAATTATGGAAGAGATAAATATAAGGCATCTGATGGATGAGCATGAGTTTCTGGATAACACCAAAATCACAGCAATTTGGGCACTTATGGATATTTGTTTCCTTTTTTTTTTTGTTTTGGGGGGGGGGGGGGGTGTTTGGCTTATAAAAAACTTTTTCTTTTGGTATTTTATGTATCATCAAATTGTCCAAGGATGGCTATTGTGTTGATCAGAGGAAACTGTAAAGTATTGTTTAATTACTCTTCTCAGGCTTGGCTAAAAAAACAAAGGCTTTCTTCTCATTCTTTATACAATACTGGAATCTTTTTTCTTCTTTAAAGATGTTAAATTGATTTATAATATATCTGATGTTTTGGGCACCTGTTTTCAGAATGGTTATGCAATGTGCTTAATTGACTTCTGTGCCTGTTGGTACCTTCTGTTAAAACTTTCTTTCCTTTTAACCTGTGAAACCTTTAACATGGATTTTTTTCTTGAAAAATCGGGTACTAGACTTTGGTGGAAAATATTTTCATCCTCTTGAGCTAGTATAACTAGAAAATTTTTTAGGGAACTGATTATTGCATATCGTCAACAATATGTGATTAAGATTTTGTTCCATGCGTAGTGTTTTCCGCTTTATAACTGGTGAACAATTCTGGTTCTACATAGTCTGACTGTTACTACATTGTGTTAGTAGTGGTAATATACATGCTATTTCAGACAAGTTGTAGAGGAACATATGAATGTGATAAGGGCATCATTTTACAGAGCTATTTGCCTTGAATTGCAGGCATTAGATTTCTGCCATTCACAAGGAATAATGCATAGGGATGTTAAGCCTCACAATGTCATGATAGACCATGAGTTGCGAAAACTCCGCTTGATAGATTGGGGTCTAGCTGAATTTTATCATCCTGGCAAAGAATATAACGTCCGGGTTGCTTCCAGGTATCTATATAGTGTCCCTTAAAAATTTTCACTATGTTTTACCTTCTCTTATTGGTTTTTGTTGAAGTTCTGGCTATTTCTTGGTAGATCATATGCCTCTGATTGAAAAGTTTTTTGAGTATGTCATCTGGAGATATAAATAAGTATTTGCATGCTGAACAGTGGAATAGGGTTATAAGCATTTTGATCATGCTGTAAACTTGACATGACGAGTTGCTGTTGACTGAACTAACAGAGAGAAATATTTAGCAACAATTAAGTGGAAAATACGAAAAAAGGGGGGGCGGGTTAAAATTTGCTTACAACCTTACTAGCAACTGCTGAGATGTGTCCTTACGCAAAATTGTTTATTTTAAAGAGCAGTTGTTTACTCTTTTAGGTTCTGGACAAGCTTTGAAGCTTGATGGTACCAGGAGATAGATACCTATATGATGATTATATAGAAAAGGTGTCTCTAATAAAGATGTAATTGCACTCTGCATCCTTGTTATCCTATCTGTGTGATGGTACATCTTTCTTAGACATTAAAATAGTAAGAAGCCCGCGCTGCTTACCACCTCAAGGACAGATCGGACATGCTGATATTAAAACTTGTGGATTGGTATTGTATCTCTTAGTTATAGGTGCAATTATTGCAGTCATTACATATTTTTAGTATGATTCAGAATTACTGTAAAGATTGGAAATTTTTACCTTGTTTCTCAGGCACTATAAGGGACCAGAACTTCTTGTTGATTTGCAAGACTATGACTATTCTTTGGATATGTGGAGCCTCGGTTGCATGTTCGCTGGAATGGTCAGAATTCTTGCTTGCCTCCTTTATGATCTTTTGCTCTTAAAGTGAAGTCACTTGCAGTGGCCCATTTAGTCCTTTCTTGTATATTTTTATAATTTTTTCTCTTTCTTTGCAAAATCTTCTTAGATTTTTCGGAAGGACCCATTTTTTTATGGCCATGACAACCAAGATCAGCTTGTTAAAATTGCCAAGGTGAGGACAACTGATGGGCTTTTCTAAGTAATTGTGCTTATGCATACAAAAACAATTTTCTTGTAGCATTATGCTGCGGTATATCTCTACAGTCTGTTATGTGCTAATAACTAGCATGTTGGTCATAGGAATTGAATGACTATTGATCAGAAAATATTTAATCAGGCATTTGATGCTTGTATGGGGATTATTTTAGGCCGTTGATGTTAGAGTTCCAGCTTGCTACAGTGGTTCTTCATGGTTGAAGCCCATTTAAGGTGTAACTTGAGCAGCTTCTTCTCCTTTTAAACTTTAAAACAGCCCAAAAATGCTTAAACATCTAAGTTCGAAGTTCATAAATTTATGTCAGACACTTAAAGTCACATATCTTGGTCAATCCAAAGGTTAAATTAGAACTTATGTTCCATTACAAGGTTTTATTCATGGTAAATTTCATCTGACATACTATAGCTGCAATATGAGTCTAATGTAAATTAATTTCAGGTTCTTGGTACAGATGAGTTGAATGCATATCTCAACAAGTATCATCTGGAGCTTGATCCTCAACTTGATGCACTTGTTGGGAGGTATTTATTATGAAGAACTGTCTTATGTATATTGTCAACTTGAAGCTGGGAGATGTCAACTGACTTTTACATCCAAATGAAAGGCTTTTTGATGATTTAGTTAATTTTATTGTTATTGCTAGTACAAGAAGGTGGACACGTATGCAAGCATGAACATTGATTGGATATTGTAGCATTTTTTACATAGTTGGAGAGGTAAAAGATAGCAAAAGGAAAAAAAGTGGGGCTAGAATCAAGTTGAATTGAAGCTGGAACAGTGAAACGATATTCTAGGGTTAAAAAATCTAATGATGTTTATTGATCGAAGAAAAAAACTAATGATTAGAGAGACTCAAAAATCTATTTGTACTAGTGTTACTGATGTAAGATGATTTCATCCTTGGATATAAAATAACAACTTCTAATCTTAACCTTTCAGCCTAATTAAACATTCACATGACCATCACATGACCACTTATAGCCCTAAAATAATATGGAAAAGACTAGGTAATGAGGAAAAACACTAAAAACTACTAAGATAGGATTATGCTCATTCTCCCTGGTTGGAAAGGATCAAGCTCAAATGCGAAGACTGTTTACTTCTTCAGCAGATCTATTTGAATCAATCTTCTGCATCTCCTCTCCAAAAACCCATGTAGCTTTGTCATCTCTCCTTCTCTGGTCCGAGAAAGTCAACCTTGCATTTTGAAGTCTTGAATAGTGAGATATAGTGACTTCCATGCAATCATCATTAAGATTTGAATCACATCATCCAAAGCTTTTTGGCTTCATGAAAGCTTGCCGATTGAACCTTTCAATTGAACCCATAAATTCTTCTAGAATAACAAAATATGTCTTTGGAATGAAGAAAACTCTCTCATCAACTTTAAATTGGCTAGCATCTTCTCCACATGCTTGCTCATCTTCTTCTACAACACTTGTTGATGTCTCATGAAGACACCCTTCAAGAGTACTCTATGGATTGCAATTCATCACCCTCTCAAGTGAAAATATTTATGTTCTTTCTCGTGATCATTATAGTCATTGTAAACAACTATATGGGTGACTTCCTCATCTTCCCAATTAACTCTTGTTGTTTCATCTTGAAAGTCTTCACGAAAAGGATAGATTCCTTTATTAAGATCTAAGGCGCAACACAATCACTTTTACAATCCACCACCTACCTTATTATTCACTGGTCTGGCATCATGAGAGGGATGTTCATCTTCATACCTGTCGTCCTTGAGACCACCTTTCAGCATGATCACTGTTGCCTTTCAGATTCTACATATGGGCTGCCAAAGATTACTGTGGCTGCAAAGCTTGAATGGCTTGCATCAAGTCCTCCATCACATGTCTCATCTCAGCATGTCTGCTAATTGCTTCTCATGACCTCTTCATGTCCAACCATCCCAATGAAACGAACACCCTAGAGACCTCTTTTTCGCTTTCATACCAAATCCATGTAGTTGGAGAAGTAAAAGATTAGCAAAAAAGAACATAAACTTGGGTAGAATCGAGCTGAATCCTGGGGTTCGTAAGAACCAAATGATGCTTATTGAATGAAGAAGAAACTAATGACTTATTTAAAATAGGGTTACAGAAAAGACAATCTTAACTATCGATCTAAAATCACGATTAATATCAACCTTTCAACCTAATTAATTATTCACATGACCCATCACATTACCGCTTGTAACCCTACAATAGTATGAGAATAGACTGAATGAAGAAGGAAAACATTTAAAATTACTGAAGTAGGATTATTCTCCTGCTCAAGTTTGTATCCTTGTGTACTTTAGAGTTTCCATTATCCCTGCATTTTGATCCCCTTGTACCTGGTGGACTCCAACAATCAAATGTACATTGTTTGAAAGTCAAATTGAGGAAATAGATTCCATTAGCAAACCGAATAGAAGGTTATTAGTCTTCCAGCAGCTACCTAACAGCTTTGATCCACGTTATCCTTTGCATAAATACAGGCATAGCAGGAAGCCCTGGACCAAATTCATAAACGCAGACAACCAGCATCTGGTTTCTCCTCAGGTCAATTTCTTCACAGATATTTAATGATCTGTGCTCTTAGCAGTTTGTCTGTTTTTTTATGCTGATCCTTTAGTGATTTGTCTGTTTCTTTAAGCTGATCCTTTGAGTGTATTCACTATGTAGGCCATTGATTTTCTTGATCATCTACTTCGGTATGATCATCAAGAAAGAGTAACCGCCAGGGAAGCTATGGTAAGTATCTGCTTATCTAGACTCTCCCTTTATCCTCATTACTGGCACATGCAAATTTACGCATGGTCTTTTACCTAATTTTAGTGCATATCCACATACGCCAAATTTTTCTTGTGTTTACAGTACACGAAAATGTGTATGTATAACTGCCTTTCACAAAGATTTCTGCTCATCTTTGTTTTTTTTTTTTTTTTCCTTCTTCTGGTCAGAAAAAAACTGTTTATCTTCTTAAACTTGTTCTTGTTGGATAATTTTTTCTTTTTTTATTGCTTTTATTGCCCTGTCCTTGTTATTCAAGTCAGCAATAACTGATTACGCCCTGCTGTTTGCTTTGTGCAGAGCCACTCATACTTCTCTCAAGTGAGGGCTGCAGAAAATAGCTGGATGCGGACTTAATAACCTTTCAATCGGACCTGTGCCTGACTGATTGATATTTCTATTGGGTTCGATGATTGAGCATGCAGATTGCTGTGGAAGCAGAGCTGCTTATAAGATGCTCTTGTTATGGCAACTGATTATATGCGCATATAGCAATTATACTGTGTGTTAAGCTAGTAGTCAGTCAAGCATTGAAGGCATGAACACCTTAAAGACATGAACAGATGAAGATTTGGAGTCTCAATGGTATATTTGCATAAGGTAGGCAATAATGTCCATTTTCACAGCCAAGGAGGTTGATGTGTGCGCGTGTGGGTTGGGGTGGTTGGCTCATAGGAACAATTACTTATGTACAAAGAACATAAAAGCATAAATCAGTTCGGAGTGGCATTGACACAATGTTTGCAGGGATGACTTTTCATTGTTGAAGTCGCTTGAGTTTCTATAAGCTTTTCAAGACTTGTCTGGCCGTGTCACGTTAAAAATTTATCTTTTTGGCATTATTCCAATTCATGTTTCTTCAATGAAAATTTCTGCCAACACCGACTGATGGGAAAAATGCGTGGATATTTGGGCTTTTAGTTTAATGTTTCTATTCAGCGGGCATGGTTATTGGCAAGAACTTATTGAATCCATCGTTTGGGCTCATAATAAATTAAAAGTTGCTCCTGCTACTCATCCTAGAGCCTTGAGCATTGTACAAGGACGAGCTGTAGGAATAACCCATTACCTTCTAGGTGGAATTGCCGCAGCAAGAATTATTGCAGTAGGATAATGGCTAGGAGGATTTGAAAGGCATTATGGCATTAAGATTTCTAAGGTTTAGCCAAGGCTTAGCTCAGGATCCCGCTACCTGTCGTATTTGGTTTGGTATTGCAACCACACGACTTTGAGAGTCATGATAATTTAAATGGATTTGCGGTTCACTCCCAGGATAACTTCCCTGCTCATTACCCATGTAAGTCATTGGAGGTTCTTTAATTGGATTTCTTCTGTCCCCATTTTTCAAAGGCATCCTTGTTTTCTATAATATTGGCGATTCTATTGGTTCTAAAGGCAGCGAATCGGGGATCATCTTCTGGTTCGACCATTTTTTTTTAACTGAAAGTGCAATCTTTGGTCTTCGTCCCAATGAATCTAATCACGTGGCGCAACTTTGATATGGATGAGCTTGTAAAGCTTTTTCGTTGAGGCGACGGAATTGCTTTATATTGTTGCACATTTCTTCAAATCTACTTAAACACGTAAGATCACAAGAAAGATTGGATTTTTGAAGGTGTTTCCTCGAACAAAATCGGCTGGCAGTGGAGATGATTGGGTACTGATGAAATAGTGCGCGCTTAAAGGTCCGTTCGTTTTGTGGAAGTGAAAAATAACTTCAAAAAAAATATTTTCCGGAATTTCCGGTATTCAGATGGCATAAAATAAATGGTCAAATAAAACCCATCCTTATGCATGCGCGCAATCTTCTGTTGCTTCTTTCCTTACTTATTTCTGCTATCTTTCTCACAAAATTAGGGTTTCTAATCTCATCTACTGCTCCTTCGACACCAACAATCAGCCGCGGCAAAGCATCCCCTCATCCGGCAGTGCTGGATCTCCGCCCTTACGAAGCCTTGGGTTTCTGATCTCATCCTCCTCTTCCTTCATGTCGATGATCAACAACGGCGGAGTGTCCCCTCATCCAATGGTGCTCGATCTCCACAACATGCCTTGCTTCCTCTTCACTATTGGTTGCCGACCACGGCTGCAAGCCAGCTCGAGCCTCACCCAAGCCAACGAGGTGGAGCTCTCGCCAACCTAGAGCGGAGCTCGGGCCTCACTAGATCCGGCGAGCTTAGCCGGGCTCGGGCCTCGCCCGAGCTCGCCAGAGGTTTGCCGAGCTTTGGCGAGCCGTGAGCTTGTGGGATCTGGTGGCGAAGCTCGGGCTCCCGATCCATGCGAGCTCTAGCTATGCCGCCAAATCCAGCAAGCTCGCAGCTCGCCAGAGCCCAACGAAACTCTAGCGAGCTCAAGCGAGATCCGTCAAGCCTCGAGCTCGTCGAATCTAGCAATTGGGTCTTGGTCGGCCGCTATCAGCCGGCCATCGTCAGACATGCAGCGGTAGAAGAAGGAGGAAGAAGGAGGAAGGAGGAAGGAAAAGAAAAAATAATTAAAAAAATTCGATTGTTTTAAAAATACAAATAATTTAGATTTATTTTTTAAAAAAATATTTAAAAATAAATTAAAAATATTAAAATTCAATATTTGATAATTTTTCCCAAACAATTAAATTTGTTAACAAACGGTGTAAAATATTTTCTACTCAAAGTTTAGGTTTCGGCCGAACACCGGAAAATATAATCATTTTCCTGAAAAATGATTTCTAGGAAAATGTTTTTCGAAAACGTGATATTTTCCGCAAAATAAATGGACCATAAAATTCCCGTTGCTTCTTTTAAAATCTCTTAGCGAATCTTAGAGTGGACAATTCCCTTGGTTGCCATGCTGGTTACCTCGTTCAAGGACGTCTGCAAAAGTAGCATTCACGGGAAAGAATAAAAGCAATCTAAATCTTACGACGGCCGCATTTTCACTTTGTTTTAGCCATATACATCTTAAGCTTTTTGCAATATATAAATGTTGATACTAAACATATATAATTTTCATTCCTTTTTAAAAAAATTCTAAATAAGAGCCTAAATTATCTCCATTTGTTCAAATAAACGCCTAAAATGAACTTTATGCAAGTGATAATGATTATTTCAAATAAAGGCCCGAAGTAATCATGATTATTTTAGATAAGAATCTTACATCGCTGATCGCCGGCTTACTAAATACTCCAATTGATGAAAAGGCATTTCCATCCACATACAATTTTAATTTTAAATTATTTTGTATTCTTTTCTTTTCCTTTTTCTCCTTTCTCTTCTCTTTTTCTTTCTAGTGAGGACCTGCAAGCCTTCATCAAACACCGATAAGGGCCAACAGGGGCTCATCAACCCACGCCAACCACAGGCAAGACCACCATCACTGGATCTAACAAGGGTCGACCTCACTTGGGACCAACGAGGCAGTGTCACTTCGGGCAATAGTCACCTCGCCCAAGCGAGGCGCTGATGGCCAACCAAACATTGCTGAAGAATGAAGAAAAACCAGAAAAAGGAAAAAAAGAGGAAATTAAGCTCTTATTTAAAATAAATATAACCACTTCAGACTCTTATTTAAAATATATTCACTTAATTTTTATTTAAAAAAATGATAACATTTCATGAATTTGAAATAAGATTCATTTCAAGTTCTTATTTAAGAAAATGAAAGTAATTCAATGTTCAAGCCATCATTTAGAATTTTCCCTTCTCTTTTTTGATATTTAATTACTATTCTAAATTTTGGAAGGGAAATAGAGAATTGTCTATGAAAGTATACGCGAGCAAGAATGCTAAACGAACAAGCAAAATCTTCAAGGATTTGGCAGCGATTTTGTCCTTGAAGCTCCCTTGCAGAGGTGTCAAGAAGAATCACACAAATCGAAACCAAACCAGACCCGGCTCATATTTCAGGCCAAAAAAGACGACCAAAAACCAAAATTTATGAATAGACACTTCTCATCGCTCTGATCGAGGGCGTCCATAGTGACTGAAAGGGCACACTCTTAAATGAGGAGTTAGCTGAGTCCTTCCACCCATATGTTCGTGATTGTTTCCCCGTTGCCTTCTCTGTTCTTGCCAAATAAGTGCTTCAGATTGATTTGTAATAATAACTCAAAATTATATCAAACCACTAGAAGAAAATGGTTTTTTCCTCGTATACCAAACCGTTTACCAAACCGAAAAACAAACCGACCCATATTCACTCAAAATTTCAGTTAGGGCGGTTCTTCTGTACAACCCTACAGGTGACACGGAGATGGTCAAGTTCGTTAATTTGAGAATGGAGACTAAATATTCCCGTGGTAACTCCATTTCATGTCATAACAACTTCCGTCGATGATCCCGAATACAAAGAGACTGCTTATATCAATGACTAGACACCCAGTGCAGTGTTGGCCAATCCAGAGGCATAACGAATCGCCAAGAACATATTCATCAAGACAAGTAAAATGATGAACCACAACACTCAATAGCCAACACAAGTATACAGAAAGTAGAAAGAATCCACCCAGAATAGCTCGAAGAACCAAGTACTCATGTGAGATGCTGATATAAGAGTCAACAAAATGATAACACTTAAACTCCGATGTAGAGAAAACGAGATCGACCTCCCCTCCCGTCCATCTGACCACTTCGACTGACACGAACATCCACAACTTATAACAAGCAGCTTAGGTCCCAGAAGGATTCCTAAACACAATAGTAAAGACTTTACATAAAAGGGTATATCTCCCCAGCTGCTTAGACTTACATGTGACTCGTCATTTTTTAAGATGCGGAAAACAAGCAGTAACATCACTCTTCGGGTGCTTCGCTTCAGCATGCTCCCTGCACTTCACCTCTGATGTGGTGCACATGAATGTTTGCATACAGATCTTACACTGCAATAAACAGCATACAAATAATCAATGCGAAGTAAAAAGAGTGACGTGCACAAAAACTGTCATAAAGGGATCCATCGACAATTTTGGACTGATACACATGCAACTATTGCGTTGAACACATAATTGCACATATCTATAAAACAACTCATCCGAAGAGTTCGACCCCAAAAAAAAAAGAAAAAACTCATCTGAAGAAAACATAGCAGAAACAGAGTGAATAGACATAATTCCAATATCGGCTTCTGAGGTCACGGCCATATTCAACTCATGTCAGTTTCCAGCTCATTGATGGCCATAACCAAGGCAATATAGCGATCCTGGCCCTAATGCCTAACAGTAGTTGATCTCTTGCTTATATGATAGGTTATTTAAGACGGAGAACACTCTGGCTATAGAGTACAGATAGAATGTTCTGACATGCTACACCCATCAAAATAGACAGCTAATGTAATTTTGATCGTCCTTTCAGTTGCATTATGAACTGGATTATAACTATCGCAACAAATCATCTTTAAACCTTCCCTAACCAATATAGCCATGTTATGTCCATACAGTGCCCGGAATATACACCATGAACCAACCTTTAAAGTGAAAGCCACGGCAATTATCAATCACCATAAGCTCAGAGCAGCCAGGGTTCATGTGGTCCTTTGTCTTTAAGAAAACATTAAACACTGGGCAGAATATAACAGTAGCCGTACAGAATAACAGACATCACATTATGGGTATGACACCATGACCATGGTAGACCAAATTACCCCAATCTACAAAGGGCGGAACCATCTCCCAATTTGGCCAAAGTCAACCACTCTGAATGGCTAATCAAGCTCTAAATAGGCAAAGAAATTACTCATCACTCTCATTCCACAAATATATAGAAGAGGACAGTCGCTAAACTAACAAATATGAATGTGTCACTACGGTTTCACAAAACTTAACAGACTTTGATCGGATAATCAAACAGCTTGTCAGTTCAAATGCCTACATGATCAATCCATCGTCATTTCAATGCATCGACACACATCAGACAGGTCCACAACAGGATTCTCATTGCCCCAAATCTCTAAGTTACTGATTTAAATAAAGATATAAGTAAACCAATCTTCAATTCAACACCGATATAACCCAGTCTTGTGCTAGTCTAGCAATCTCACACTCACTTATAACCCCTCTGCGAAGAACAAGCTTCGAACATCACAAGCATCGAGGGGAAAACCACCTCGGAGATCATTAAGAACGCGGCAACCCATTAACACACCTTCACAGAAGAGAAATCATCAATCAAACAATAAACAGAAAAACAAACAAATCCAAAGTACCTGGATATTCATGGCTTTCTTGTTAGACTCCAGCTGGCTCCCTGAGACAAACAACACCACCGCAACAGACAATCGATCAAACCCACGAACCAATCTAACGAAATCTACAAACTACCCGGATTCGCCAACAAGAAACCCACACCGAAAAGAACTAAAATCGGGGAAAAGCCGCTCGCCCGAACCCAACAGGCCAAGCCGTCGGCAGGAGAATTCGACCTTGGGAAACTAGATCTCGCCCGACCGCGGCTCCTACCCAGATGGCCGACGAGACCAAGCAGGCGTTTTTCCTTTTCAAATTTCTTTCTTTCGTTCTGGGTTTCGGGTTTCGGGGACCCTTACCTTTGGAGCCTTTACTCTTCTCCAGGTTCTTCTCGCGGGCCATCTTGGCTTTCTGGCCGTTGCCGCCTCCCATCCTCGACGCGATCGGAGAGACGATCCCCCTCCTACCCACCCGCCGGAACCCTAGTTCGCTCGCCGGAGACGAGAGAGAGAGAGAGAGAGAGAGACGGCAGCGATGGTGCGCTCGAGCGATAGAGAGAGAAGGGTAGGGGCGATATAAGGAGACGGATTTTCGTTTTGTTTTTTTTTTTTCGTCTTCCGGGAATCGGCAGCTGCGGTGATTTTCCGGGAAATTGAAGGCAGGGAGGGAGAGAACGATAGCGTCACCTCGCCGCGCGGTCACGGTCCACTGAGGTCCCTCGCCTGCCTCCTCTAGAAGGTTCCCCCGCGCTCGCGGAGTCAAAAGGTCAACGGGCTGAGTCTCCCCGGCCGGTGGGCCGAGTATTTATTTTTTGGGGGTTGGGGTCGGGAAGGAAACAATTTCCTCATCTCTATAAATTATTTTCAGAAAGTTCAATTTTCATTTTTTTTTTCTTATGTTTGTTATAGGGATATGCAAATCGGACCAAACTATCCAAACTGGCCGATTATGTCTAGTTCTCAAAAGTATCAGCCCGTATCTCGATTCCTAAAAGTAAAATCGATATCCAAATAGTATGGTTCTCAATTCTAAAAAAAAAATTAGATCAACTATGTATACATTTTTTATTATTTCTTAAAAAAATTAAAAGTAACCAGTTTTTTTTTTTTAAATTTCTTCATAACATACAGCATTAGGTAACAGGAAAAAAAATAACCGATTTCATTAGATTGAAACTGGTGGTTTGATTCAGTTCTTGATCTTAGGACTAACCAGATTAAGGAACCGATCGTCCTTAGTTTGTTTGCTTTAAAATAAGTTGAAAAAATAACATGTACTGTCTAACAAAATGGGAGCGACATCTTCTTTATTATTTCGGTGATCCATCGAAAATAACGAGGATTAAGAAAACAATTAGAAAATCTATTATGAAATCGTATCTGTAAAATATTATTTCTGACGGAGGTTTCTGAGAACGTGGAAGAAGATGAGCATTTAATGAAATACGTTCAAGGGACGGTGGATGATGTGGAGAGGAAAAAAAGGACGGATGAGATTTATCGAGAAGAAAAGGAGAATAGTTGATGAGAGACAGGAAATCGACATAAATGGGATCCACTCAGATCCGTCGACAATAACTTAAGAAAAAATGATTTTCTTTTTATCAGAATAAAAAGTTGTTTTCATTGATCTAAACTTATCATTTTCGGTCTATTAAAAAGTTGCTTTTCCAAAAACGATTTTTAATCGAACAAACCAACCCGTGCAATCCTTTAGTCTAAAAATGCATACTATTAGGGCACGACTCTGGAATCATTTCCTCTCTTATACTTTAATGGCAAAAGCGAGAGAGCTTAAGAAAGAATTATCTCAATTTGTTAGGAAAGCCGCCTTTTGAATTTTAGATCCTGCCCTTAGTCTTCAAAGACGGCTTGCTTCTCTATGAAGCACCGGCTTCATGGTGCGTTAGCTTTGACCAAGGGGTTATACTTTAATTTCACGTAAGAAATTAATGGTTTGGACCGGTCCACCTTAGTCAGTACTTTAGAAATATCCATTTGATTATCTTTTTCAGTACCCGGTTTCCACAATGCATTATCCGTCCTAGCTGCATTAAGAGACATTAAGTAGACTCAAGTGATCCACTAAAAAAGTCAGCTATTCACTATATAATGAAGATTCTCCACCGCCCAATCCCCATATATTTTCGCTTGCTTGTTCAAAGCAAGAGATCACCTCACAGTATTTTCTCAAGGCTCAATTTAGAATTACCAAAGTTACCAGAAGCGACGCATAAAGCTGTCAAGGTACCAGTATATTTGATTTGATAGTTAGGAGTGTGAAAGCCGGTTTATATTCTTTAATGTTAGTTTTGAATCCAACACTTGTTGCAGCCTCTATTTGTGGCGACATAAGACCCTTCCTACAAATCTAGAATTAAGATTTCCCATAGCAACAAGGTCACAAAAATTAAATTAATGAAAGCTTTCACAAAAAGATTTGATAAAAGCAGTGACGAATATTGTCTACTTAAGCACGTGTTTGATACACCCAAGAATAGAAGACTACAATAAAGCTGAGATCTACATCCTTCTATCTTTGATTGATGGAGGTTCTCTAATTGTTGCTTGTTAGTCTTTTTGGTTTTTGTATTTTGATTTTACCAATTGTCTCTTTTGGGAACCATGGCACTTTTACACTCTTTTTTGACTTTTGTCATCTTGTCTGAGTTTCATAGGTCATCTATTCTTTTTAGGCAAAATCATACATTTCTTACCTTTGTTTTATATATTATTGTCTACTTATCATAATAGTTTTAGTAACTACCCACATTTTCTGCTTTATGCACTCATAGCACTTTCATTGCCTTTGGTATAATTAGATCAAATTTTCCTTCTAGAAGGATCCAATAGTAGATAGCAATAACAAGTCATACATATACATGAGTTAAATTATTAGAAGACAGTCTTAGATAATAAATATCTAATTAAAGAAGATTAAAAAATGTTTACAAAGTCAGATATTAGATTTTTTTTCGTTGATTATGAGCATCACATGGTATTGCATTCTAAAACTCTAGAAATTAAAGTACAACAATTTCTTGCTAGTTATTGCAAGAGAGATGGTTTCTTCTCTATTGGGTGTGTAAGTAATTTCTCAAACACTTATTATTTCAAACTCGCTCACTTGAACACTCGTCTTTCATATGAAAGATTCTTTTGAATGACAAAACTTATGTTAATTATAATCACACCATTACATATTTTGTCAGGTTGAATGAATTATAAGATGTGATGTGTATTTATTTAATAAGATGAAACTTAGAGTGCCAAAAGTTCAATTGAAAAGCAAATTGTCATTGAGCATTCGATAATTCAAGTGTGACAAAATTCAAAGACATATTATCTATATGAAGGTTTTTGATGTATGGTCAAATACAGAATCGAACTTCTAATTTTAGTTTCCAAACCGACGAAAAAGAAAAGGCATTAGCAAGATTAATATTGATCAAGGATCTTTTAGAAACAAAAATGATCTTAACAATCACCTATTAACCCTAATACTAAAATGAAAAACAAAGATAAAATTAACAAAAAAGAACATACCTACCAACTCTCCATCAAAATGAAAACATAATTTTTTTTTTTAAATGATAAAAAATTATGGGAGTAAATCACACGCATTGTTTATAGTCCCAGTCCGCCCATTGTTGTGCACATGGAATTTGGACATGAACTATCGAAGGGGTCGGCGGGTCGCGTGGAACACGTGTGTCCAAGTGCGGTTTGGTACGTGGAACCACGAGGGTTGCGCACAAGAGAGCGTGGAGGGAATCGCGTTCCACGTGGCGCAAGCTCTACCTCTAATTCCCAGCGCCCTTCTTTTGTAACAGCAACCACAAATTTCTGAAATTCGTTAATAATGTCCAACGCACACAGGGTCATAGATTTAATACGAAAATAAAAAGGGAATTCCAAAGTAATGCCAGTAGCTAGAAAATTAATTTCCTCAACTCTTTCGTAAAATTAATGTATTATATTGTTGATCAGGGAGTATATTCATATAATGTAACCCTAATCACCCAATTAAAACATTTTATACATCAATTTCCTAAATCCATTTTTGTAATTTTTACATTTCATAGATGATACATATAAGGTTGATTATGAACCTCTAAAAGATTATTTAAAGAGAGCAGTCACCAAACTTCTATTCTTACTAGAAGTAATCTCCCGAGACCTAAGTCATATAAAAGCATCCATCACATTTCTTATTTTCAACATGGATGGTCAAAAAGCAATATTAAATCAGAAAATTGATGTTCGTTTGGCACATCAAAGTTGGTCCACATTCATTACATATATACCTCCCCAAAAAATTAATAATCACAAAAGACATGCGGATGGAATGACCCTATGTCTTAATTTCGTTGCAAATTAGGATACTTAAGTTTTAGGTTCACACTTGTGTAATTTTGATTATGATGTAATTATGCTATGATGTGATTATACTGCCAAGTATATCGAACTTCTTTACAAAGTGGTCCATATAAGTCGCACCAAATAATCTCATAGTAAATATGTAACGTTTCTTATCCTACAATCAATATACTACTAGGCATCACATAAATAAATCATGTCCTTCATAACTTTTCATGAGATGGGTGCACAACCTTATCAAGAGGACGATTGCAATGCCAAAAGAACAGCCAAAATAAAGATAAATTGAGTATTAGGATTCGATTTGGATGTATTTTAATATTAACTAAAGAATGATTGAGCGGACAATCATTCTTTCAAAGTTTATGTTAATGAAAAAGATACGAAGTATACTGTCTTTTCTTGTAAACAAATAGGCGAAAAAGAAAAGGCGGTACCGAAATATTCTTTTCATATGAGCCTTTATCTTCTTTTCCTGCGGACCATTACACAGTGTCGCAGCTAACGGTCATTAGATGCTTTCGGCTACTTACATTGATGTCTGTCTTCTACAATTTTGGGTCGTAAAGTAGTACTTTCTTTATAAATAAAAAAAGATTTCCGGTTATCAACAAACAAAAAGATTAGGAGACATGCTATTGGTCAGGTAATATATCAACTTTTATGAATTAGATTAATTTTATCTTCCCGGTCCAAAAAAAGTATATATTAAATGTTTTTGCTAAGTGAGTTTAAATATTTACTTTGCATGTCCACTTATATCGATACCCAATGCATTATCATCACATTATTCAATAAATAAATTTTGGTATCATGGTTGTTATGTCTAGCATTGCTTTTGACCACAGATGCATAAGGCATCTATGCTTACAAAATTGATAGAAATTGCTGCAATTGTTAAGAAACCATAATGATTCTTCAACTTGTGTAAATCAAGCATTCAAAAAGAGTACTCCAGATGATCATCTTGCGAGTTACACCTATGTATCACAAAACAATTCATCCTCAAATTAATGTAGGATTGGAAGCATTACAAACTTAACTTGCAGCACTAGGTCATAGTTTGTGTTAGATTAGCCCATAAGGTTTAAAACCATAGTGATTCACAAGTGGGATATACAAGCCCCATGCTTTTGGTTGATGTACTACTCCGATACCATTTGTAACAATTAGAGCAATATGTGGAACAAACTCTTGCAAGTTCAAGAGGTGGCTCTTACATGTTAGATCTAGATCCAAACAGATTTAAGAGGGGTTCCCTAATGATGAATGCCGGTTCATTTTCAATTTGGAAATTGTTGGAATCTAGAAGGAGAGATGAGAGAGAGAGAGAGAGAGAGAGAGAGAGAGAGAGAGAGCTTAGGACAAACCATATCAACTGGTACTTGGAAAATGAGCTTGACCATTAATCATTACAGGATTCAACATCACCATCTTGATATTGGAGGTAGTCACCTTGATGTTGCCACAAAGTGGACTTCAATAAGTGTCTTCAGGGGCAGCTATTTCAACAAAACCCTCAAAATATAATATTAAAGGTGATAATCGATTGAGGATAGGTTCCACCCATCAATTAATCAAGGCACGTGTCAACAACTGATGTTGAATGTAATAATTAGTGATTCCATTTTTTCTAGGATGGGATGCTTTGAATGGTTAATTGGATAAGCCCAAATTTTTAGCCTCTGACTTGTGCAATTTTTGCAATTGGGTCATCAATTTCTTTTTGTGCATATGAAGTCCTTGAGTTAATTGATTTCTCCAATGAAGTGGATTTTTTTATCATCGCACTTAACCATATAATAATATTACTAAACAAAATAGAGAAGAGTATTTTAAATACTATAATTTAGTCTAACCAAGAAAAAAACAGAAAAAACAAGTCAAATTTTAGTTCAGAATATAGAGTTATCATTATGAAAGAATAAAATATTTTTCTTTCTTTTGGTAGATTAAATTTTAGAAGTATTTTTATTCCTCATGCTTTATAATGTTAAAAGTCCGTCAAACAACCACATTAACGGTGTCTGTAATAACCACATTAGGTGTTGAATATTAACTTTTTGAATGTCATTAAATTTGTTTAATAACCTCTAATTGCACACAACTTAATCGGTTTTTTTAAATTGAAAAATTGCTTGATGTAGTACGTAAGGAATGGCATGTTCGATTGGTTCATAGATATTAATAATCTTACCAACTACATTATGAAAATTTCCAATAATATTCTCTATTCCATATTTGTACTAAGATTTATTATTTAATTTGCATCGAATATCAACTTACATGTTATTTTCATTTTTAGTACTTAAATTTAGAGCATTTGTGTATTTCGATCTTATTAAACGTGCCCTTACCCACAATAAAGTGTGATCATTTATAATAATAAAAAATTGACATATTGGAAAGATCAAGTAACTTAAATTTGAGTACCCAAATCTACAAACTACTCAAGTTAGAGGACTAAATTTAAATAAAGGTTCCATTTGTTCATGGAAAATAAATGATTAAAAATTGATCACTCATATCGCTTATAAAAATGAATGAACGAAAAATATTTTCATCGTTAAATGAAAATGTTTAGATATAAATTAATATTGATAATGTAAATATTTTAATTAATTAATTATCTCAAGAGATATAAGCGATCAATTTTAAGAAATACTTTACAAATTATTCATTTTCTGCTAAACAAACAAAGTCGTATCACAAAATTAATCAATCATCAAAATTTCACGATAAAAGAAAATTAAATAGCTAGTTCCATTTCCAACAATCGCTACCAAATGGGCCCTCCTTTTTGAGAAGAAACGAGATCAATTTGTCTGCATTGTTTTTCGTCCACGTAAATGGTGCGTGGCCCCATTGAAATTGGAACTTTTCCGTGGCCATACATTTAATTCTTGCACTCAAGTTCCTCTCCAATCCAACAATATCAGAACCAGAGAGGAACCTCCTGAAGCGAAAAAAACCAAAACCAAAAAGGAAAATCCTCTCTCCAGGATTTGAAGTTAAACAGCTTCTCTTCTAGAGCTAAATGCTGAGGCTGCATGTGCACTGCTCCCTCAATCTGACACCTTCTTGTGCTAGACAAGTTCAATTCGCCAGTGGAAGCTATGGTTCTTGGTGGGTCATCAATAAGCCTAGCAGCACCAAGAAGCTGCTTAGAGAAATCCCTCTCAAGGCCTTGAAGGATGAGACGAACGGTGGCGGCGGAGGCAGTGTCCCGCCAGGGAGGAGCTGGGAACCTGGGCTGGAGATCGAGGTCCCGTTCGAGCAAAGGCCGGTGAGTTTAGATCAGTTGATACTTGATTAGCTTGTTAAAAGTTGGGGAGATATGTTGCTAAACCGAGTATTTAACCATCACAAATATGACAAATGGAACACGAGACTTCCTGGCTCTCGTACCAACGAAAGTAATGAAAGCAATCGATCAATTTACTGTAAAGAGTTCAAGCTATTAGAAAGCCTTGCGCCTTGTCACTTAAAGTTTTAAACCTTAGCAAGTATCGCTCCGATTTATGCAGCGAAAGTGGTATGTTATGAGAATAGTCGAGACTGTTGTAGCAATATGATACACGTGACGCTTGCTAGATGAAGTGGTGGTAGTTTGATTGTGTAGATCTTCTGCATGTGTTCAAAGAAGTTTGTTCTGGGAAAAAAGGCTTGCTTAGATGCGAATGCATAGATCTCCTGAATCAGCAAGATGTTAGTGTTTTGGCATGTACCCCTTTCTAACTTGGACAGAATAAAAGAACTAGGTTTGATTAATTGCATTTTGTAATTTACTGGGTTGCTCATGTATTAGAAACAGAATTCTCTGTTCTAGTGGCATGGATGTGTTACAGCATAAAAAACAGTTGCAAAAGGCATGTTGTCTCACTTGGTTATGTGGAAGTGGAATGAAAATTTTACAGGAGATTGTCATCACACTGATTTTGGTTATCAGGTGAATGAATACTCGTCGCTGAAGGATGGACCGTTGTACTCGTGGGGTGACCTGGGACCAGGGGAACTTTTCCTCAGGCTCGGGAGTCTCTGGTTTGTGACTTTCACAGTTCTTGGAGTGCCGATTGCAGCTGCAAGCTTCAATCCTGCGAGGGTAACATATCATCAAAAGTCCCTTTTCGTAGTTCATTCCATTTTCACGTCTATTGTTTCTATGCTCTAGTTTACCATTAGAAAGTCAATCTGATGATGGAGTGACCATTGTTGCTGCTATGCATATACATTGTTTCAAAATTTAAGACTTTGTATTGAGGCATTCACCTCGACCTCTTGCAGGAACCTTTACGATTCGTGCTTGCAGCTGGAACAGGAACTCTTTTCATCGTGTCATTGATTATCTTAAGAATTTATTTGGTACGTTTTTCTGGTCACTTCTGTTATGATTTGGTATTCTTCGAGCTTCAGCTAGCTGATAAACAACGTAGGGGAACTGCTCAGAAGATGAGCAAATCTTAAGCATCCCTGTTTGATGTTCTAGGTGCGTTTTGAATGACAATACGTGGATATCTGTCTCTCTTTTAGACTCCGTTCTTATCCTTTCACACTGATAATTTGAGAAAAATAGACTTGATGAAATTCCATGCGGCCCAGTTGAAGTATACTAGCACGTGAAGCTTTCTATGCGTTACCTGGCAACAATTTTAGAGATTGTAGATTGGAGTCAGTAGTTGCAAATCGAAGGAACTCGGGCCTTGAAGTTGTTAATGCCAGCTTCTGCTGCAGGGATGGAGTTATGTTGGCGATAGGCTTTTGTCGGCAGTGATACCATATGAAGAGAGTGGATGGTATGATGGCCAAATGTGGGTGAAGCCGCCTGAGGTTAGTGCCTTCGACTACCATGTTAGTGCTTTCGACTACCATGCATATTTCCTAGTGATGTAATTTTACAGAAGAAAATAGAGGACTCAGGAAGATTCTGACAGCTAATTTTCAGAACACTTCAATTAGGTCTTAGTCCTTGTCAGATAGACCCTTGGGGCTGCCTGCAGTTCGAAAGTTGGGTAGATAACTAAAGAAAAGGAGGTGAAAGCTTATCAAATTGCAGATGTTAGAATGATTTGTCAAGTGAGAAAATAGATTTATCACATGCATTTTTGCAGATAAGTTATAGGCTGGGGAAAAATTATGAACTGCTGCTGTTATGGGTTGTGAGATCTAACAGCTCTAAAGTGAAATGGTAAAGCCAAAGTAAAGGGGTTAAATTGACCCAGAACGCCAGTGAATCTTTCCATGTCCCCTTGTGAACAGAATTCTAGCCTTAAGATGTGTGATTAGCCAAATGTCCTAACTAAAGAGCGAGACTGATAAGTTTGATTTTAACAAATCAGGGGACACCTTCGTCTTCACATTTGAAGAGGTTACCACCAGTTATACAAATTTCGACATGAGATTTGCTTGTCTTGTGCTTTTCAGCACTAAAGCTGTATTCTTTGGTCATGGTTGTGGTTGTGGTCGTGGTTGCAAACTGTAGATGACTACATGAATAAGCACAGCTGAGTATATGAAATTTGAAAACAGAAAATGTAGCACAGGCCCATGCTATCTATGCTAATTTCTGTAATCTTCTTTTTGAAGGTCTTGGCTCGTGATAGGCTTCTAGGATCATACAAGGTATGGTAGACAATAATTTTCTCAGTATGCAGTTCTTCCTTTGTAGTTTGGTATCATTGCCTGGACATGTTACTTCGTACTTTTATCATTACATGGTCAAAACTCCACGTTAAACCACGATCGGTACTCTTATCAGTCGCTTTATCATAGACTCATGTATGATTTTGTTTTTCCAGGTTAAACCGGTCGTCAAATTGCTCAAGCAAACATTAGTTGGAACAGGGGTGTTGCTAGTATCGTCAGTGATGTTATTCACCTTCGCCACTCCAGTCGAGGACTTCTTCAAAAGCACGTTCACACTGAAGGAGAGCCCATCAGCTGTGGTTCCTGCATCAAAGATGAACTCAAAGTTCAACATCAAGTACATAAAAGGAGCCATCTCCTATCAATTCTTCATTTTCTTCTCATCTTGCTCTCTCATCTCCTAAAGTTCTCGCACAAACCTGAATGTTTTGTCGCAGGAAGGAGGAGTTACTGAGATTGCCCGTGGAGGTAAAGGCTGAAGACGATCTAGCAGCAGCTGCAGCTGAGGCTGCTGATGGTAGGCCGGTCTATTGCAGAGATCGTTTTTACCGAGCATTGGCCGGTGGACAGTACTGCAAATGGGAGGATCTAATTAAGTGAAGTAGCCCAAAAAGAAGGGTTAAACACCTATAGTGTACTTTGATTTTCAAGTTCATTTCTTAAATTCGGTGTACTCGCATTGCAGAAACATGATAACATGACAGCAACTCTCTCTTCCTCATCTTACATAGATACTTAGAGCAAGTAAATATTCGAATTCAAGTTGAAAGAGGACAGAACGATGCTACTGGAAAGCAGATGCGACCTGATATAAATAGGCTAGCATACCTCATTTGACGAATAATTATGCTTTCAAATCTCAACTCATCTGATGATTGTTTTGGTTCAAGCATGCCATATGAACAGCTGAAGCCGGTGTGGCCGCACAAGACAGGCGTGTATGGTTAACGAAGCCTTTGGTCGTTTTCCAACGTAGAATTCAGCCATGTTAGCTATTTTGCCTCCATCGATCCGAACTCGAATCCTTTACTCGCACTGACATATAGAGTAGATATGGCGAATTTCTACTCCTCCTTCGCATATAGATATGGGCTAGAGACCAGACCGGACTGTTTGTCTATGTCGTGCCTCCGTTTGACGTCACGGTTCTTGATGGATCGGAAGGAGAGGCTCCTTCCTGTTTGCTTCTGATTCACTTGATCGGTGAGGGAGAAAAAATTCAATCGCGCTAGACACTATCATCCTGCTGAAAAGGCCGGGAAAGTCATGGACTCAAGCGGTAATGCACAACTGCCGTTGCCACTACGAAAGAGTCGCTTGTTTCTGGAAGGAAAACGGGGAAATGTTTTGTAAACCTCCATACCGTGTCGCACGTAACCTACCGATCGCCTTATTTGCGTGACTTCTAAAGTCCCATATCGGACAAGAAAAACCATCTCTAATGGATTTGAGTGCGCACCTTTTTGTTTTTGAGGGTTTTAGGGCTGACTTCGGAGTATAATCCCGCTATTTTTCTACAATCGCTTTTGTGACTCCTTTTGTGGCAGAGCCTCTGTGCTGTTGATTTTCTCCCACCAAGTATGCTCATCTAATGGCAAGGAAAATTATCCTAAAAGTTCTGAACATATTATCTAGCGACCAATTTAATTATAAATATTTCAATTGTGTCAATTTATTTTTCAACCTTTTAACAATTTAATAATTTAATTCTAAATCTTTCAATTGTGTGATTCAACCTTAAACCTTTTGAGATTTTGTCAATTTAGTCGTAAACTTATTAGTTGGATAATTGGCCAAATAATTACTTTGACAAATCGTTAAAAAATTTATGAATAAATTGATAAATAATAAAAAAATTTAGAACAAAATTGATAGAATTAAAATGTTTATAACTGAATTGGCTATCGTATAATAGGTTTAGAACTTTCGGATAATTTCTCCTCATTTCGTGGCCCGATCCAAGTGAATCGTGTCGGATTGTATGAGCCACAAGGATCTGTTTGAAAGCCAACTTCTCATTTACAATATTGGCTCATTTCTTCCTTATTTACCTCAATCACCCATTTGCCTCGGTGGACGTACTCGGCAGAGCATCTTCTATATTAATCCCACATATGTTACCCTCGTGAACCCTCCGTTGAACACATTCGAAGTAGACAACTACCCGTGGTTTGTCAACACCTTTCCATTTAAAAAAGAAAATTAGGAAAAAGCCCCCCCCTAATTGTAGAAAAAACTTGGCATGTTACTTGTTTTTTATTATTATTATTATTATTATTATTATTATTATTATTATTATTATTATTATCATTAATTTCGTAAAGTCGAAGGACTTCAAACCCTTTTGAGGATTCCTTTTGGTTTTTGCCCCTTTAGTTAGGCAGTTGGGTGGCGGGTTGCTGGCGCGAAAGGACACTTTTCCTTTCTCGCGTGAAACTCTTGAGGTCACTTCAAAAATGCACACGAAAAGAAAATAAATAAATTTATAAGAAGAAAGGAAAGGGACTCTCGTCTCGTAATGACCAACAAGAAAAGTTTCATAGATATTAATATATACCCGCGATTTTAGTCAACATTTGGGTGTCGTATTGTTTGACTTAAGAAGAGAAATTTGACCAGGTAAATGCTCCCGTCGACATTTTCCCACTAGGCATAATAATAACTAGTGTTGAACCCGTGCCTGCGACACGATGAGAATAGTAAACATGTTGTTATGTAATTAAGTATTGATTAGGGTAAAGATGAAAGCACATTAACAAAGGAATTCAAAAGATGACAAGCGACTATCGGTATGATTTATTTATTTTTATTTTAATTCAAGACCATATTAATCTATTATGATGAGATGGAAATTTGCGATTTTTTTTTTTTATTATGTTGCATGTAGTCTTTTGTGTCCTAATTATTATTTGAAATCGTAAGAAAGAAAATTGGTCCCCACTAAATTTTCCTACTATGAGTCTATGACTCGTGTATTTTTTTTTCTAAAGCGTGATGAATCCTGATTTCTCGATCTTACGTTTATCAACTCGTACCTTTTAATTTTATTTTACATAACTGAAAAAGTAACGATCATGGAAGCACAATAAGTGGATCAATTCCTTTGTTACAGGTTGTAATATCCTTTCTCAGTGATAATCTCTGTACAATGGTGTAGGTATATTTATAAATTTTCTTTTTCTTTTCAGCCATATTGCTGCTTATAGCAATTAAAAGCAGTCGTCCTAGCGCTATCCTTTCTTTTTAATTATTGGTAAACTTAGGTATAAACTGAAAATATCATCAGTGAAACTAAGTTCACAGGCTCGAGAAAAAGAGGTGATGTATATAAAGCCCGAGGCAAGGCAAAAGGGACAAAATACTCCTCCTACTCCTAGTCTTCGCAATGCACTAGAAAATGCAACTCCGTTCCCGATACTCGTCTTGCTCTCAATTAAGACGTTTCAATAGAATTCACACCCTTAAAATCGGGCTACCACGCGATCCGCCATGAAAATGACATTAAAAGTATGTTGTTAGGCGGTGCTTTCCGCAACAAATTCAGATCACAAATAAATGTAGATCTTGGTTGGTGTGTGTGCAGTTACCAAAGTAGGAGGGGTATCAATTAATTCACTCCACAGGCTGTGACGAAGTCCCCATTAACCCTTGATTTAAAGAAAGGCTCTCAAGGGCAGCCAAGTCTTATAAGAGTTCCAATGAAGTCATTTCATATGTTTCGAGAGTTACGTGGAAGACAGAATCAATTACAGAGACGAATCAAAGCGTTCGAACATGTATTTTCATAGAGAGTCGCATTCGAATTCCTTCCTTTTGTTTTTGTCAACCTAACTTAAAAAGTGAAGAAAGAAGAGAGAAGCTTCGGAGGTGGAGTTGAACCGGAAGTAAAAGCAAACAGCCGTGCAGCATCAATTTCGGACCGGTTCGGCAACTTTATCTAGACACAAGCATTAAAATAGCAAGGCATGACACTTGCCGAAGACAAAAGAACTTTTTTTTTTTTATGAGCACAGGTGACTTCGATCGCCGGGGAAAATGGACTCGGTTTGACGCATGAATGAGAATCGTTCTTTTTTGTTTTTGTTTTTATGGCGGTTGGGGGTTTGATAAAATAAAATTTTCCTTGGTAAGCATGCCAAGGGAGCACGACTTTGCAAAAGATGGATTAGTGTACATCGCAATTTATAGCCATAATAGGTTGCTATATATTTTAAGGAGAATATAAAAACAGATCACGTCAACTTCTGATCATGTATAATTCAAACTATGATGGGATAGAATAAGGTGGGATTAGAATCCTCCGATTATACTTTGGACTATTTAAAATCTCATCATATATAAGCTTTGTTCGTTTCATGAAAAATAACTTTCAGGCAGCATTCGTTTTACAAAAAATAAATTAGTCAAGGAAAACATTTTCCACTAATGAAAAAAATACCTTCAAAAGTGGGGAAATCTATTTTTTTTTTCCCACTTTTCCAAAATATTCCCACTTCACTTTCTTCATCAAACGCATTTTCATTTTATTTTTATGTTTTCTTTTTATTTTTTTACAAAATCAAGTTTTTAATTTTTCTTTTCTTTCTTTCCTTTTCTTCTTCTTCCTTGGCCTTGACTGATCGTCGGCCACAACGGCGGCTAGCAACTAACCACAAGCTAGCTCGAGCCTCACCTAATCTAGTGAAGCCGAGCTCACTCGTGCTCAGGCCTCACTAGATCTAGCAAGCTAGGCAGGGCTCGAGCCTCACTCGAGGTTGCTAGAGGCCAGTGAGGCTACCTCGAGCAAGGCTTTGCAACCTTGGGTGAGGTTGGAGCCTCACTCAACTCGTTGGATTTGGTGAGGTTCGAGCTCGTCAACCTCGAGCAAGCTTGGCTTTGCCAGATCAAGCAAGGCTGAAGCTCGCTAATGGCCATCGATTGTCGATCATTGCTGTAGTCGATGACCAGCTAAGGCCAAGGAAGAAGCCAAAAAAAAAAAAAATAATGAAAATGAGTGCTTGCAAGAAAATATTTTCCTTACTAAATGATGAAATATATTTTTTTGGTTCATTTTTAAATTTTAGCCGAATACTAGAAAATATGATTATTTTCCTAGAAAATAGCTTCTTGGAAAATAATATCCGAAAACACATTTTTCATGAAACAAATGGAGCCGTAATGTAATCTAAGATAGGATTAAAAATCTTGAAAAATATGACATCCGAAATTTTCTATATTTGGTAATAATGATTAGGATGATTTTTCAAGTCCGTAGTCTGAAGTGCAATGCTTTGAGATTAAATTGATAGATGTTGACATGTATTTTGATACTATAGAGTGATGGTAATAGATTTATCACCATATTAGTTGTAACAAGTGACTAATATGCTCTGAATTACATATTTGATGATTTTTAATTTTTAAATTTACTGAGTTAAGATTTTTCTAATGTTTAATATCTTTCGCTAATAATTTTAATAGATTCAAAATATTTTTCTGATTCACTAATATTTAAAACGGATGACTAATTTCTTTGTTGACAAATTGATTTACTAGATATCTTGGTAACTTATTAAAATATCCACTTTGGAACCATATCATTGTACACCACTCGTAACTTTTCTATTTGAAAATCTCTTTAGCTCATTAATGCTCTTGACAAGTTCAAGCCCTCATTCAAGCATTCTAGAGCCATTTGCTACCTTCTAATTTGACCACATCATCTCTCCTAACTTTGGCCAATTAAAATTCTTGATGACTCATTTATGCATTTCACTTGGCCAAAGAATCTCTCTTTTCAAATCAAAAATATTTCCTTTTAGCTACTCTTATCAGGCCACTTGTATCTTTTGGATTGAAGCACCTATCCCTTTCTTTGCACTCATTTTTTTTTTTTTTAACCAAAGATCTTCACTACTTTTAAATTTGGTTAGTTATTCTTATATCTTGATAAGTATCGGTCTTCTCAATTCATTCCCCTTGGTCACATCATTGGAAGGAGTCATGCCATTTGTGATTTTCTAACTTGCAATTAAGTTGCATTATGATTCCTCAAAATCACCCTTAGTCATCGAAACACAATTATCTGGCCGGCAATGATGACCACTAGTGGTCAGAGTTGACAACGATCATGCCGTGGTCAGAAGTCTATCATGGTGGTGGTCCTCGCATGGGTGCCGGTGAGTTAATATCTAGATGCGTCACTCCATCACTTCATTTCTGAAAGATAATGGAATTTGATAAGTGACTTATTCAATTTTGTTATCCTATTCAAGTTTATCCCATCCCTATTCCAAACTTGTTATCTAACACTTTATCTGGATTTATCTAGTCCGAAGGAGGTTGCCAAACACCAAATATGATAATTTGTTGTCCAATCGGAACTACCAAATTGTATATTAGAGTTTCATATTAGAAAGTTGAAAATTTAAACTATAAGTGGAGAGAGACCATATTTATAGAGGCAGTACATAAACTTCTAGACAAGCGAACATGGATCCTCCATAATTTTTTATAGGCTTTACATTGAGTGAAAGTTGGGAAAGGCTGTACTAACAAGTGAGACTAGAAACTAGTCAGATGTGGGCATTATGCATTTCCGATTGTGTTATGATGAATTTCAATGACACCTTCAATCGAGGAATATCTTTGGCATTTTTCGTAACATGTTTTACAAGCAAAAGGGCATTATTCAATTATTATTGCGCAAAATTATATGAAAAGTCAAAACAATGTTCTATTATTACAATGACCTTTATAAGTCATCATGGTGATAGTATCCAAGGTGAGAAAATTAGGTCATGTGGAGCCGATCGATTTTAAGGCCTGTTGTAATGAAAACTCTCCTTTTCCTTTTCCTTTTGCTTTTTCTACTCCTTTTTTTTTCCTTTTTATCTTAGCTTATCAAATATAGCTTGAAGAGCACTCAAGAGAGCTTATTATTGCTTGCTTGCAATTGCTGTTAGTAGCTTATTTCTTCATTGCAATAACTGCCTATTGATTGAGCGAAGCCGCACGCTCGGTTGCTACCTAATTTTGTAGTTGGAAGTTGGAACCTAAGTACATGTAATTAAAGCATTAAATTTGCCTATTTGTCCAAAAAAAGTGTCGAATTTGGCATAGTGTTGCAGCTAGAATAGGAGTACTTGACTTAAGTATTCGAGCAAGATTATGCTTGTTAACTCTACAAATTAATCAGTCTCAATAAATCAATACTCTCGATGCATGCATTTGACCTAGCTACTAGGTGCACATGCATTGCATCCTATAATTTACATAATATATACAGCTTTGTATCACGAATTACATACATCAGTAGCACTTGACCACATGCAAAGAGATAATGGAACAAAAATTTAATGATATAGATATTTTATAAACCTAGGAGAAAAAATTAAAGAAAAGTGGTTGTGAGGCATGTGAGTGTTTGGACGGAGAGGCCCGCTACATGGGGTCGTTGGCAAAATATCTTGGAGTAAATGGGACATAGTGAGGGACCAAATTAGCCATGGATCTCTTGAAACCAAGCATTCAAAAGGGATTGCGTGGATGAGTATTTCGAGACATTTGTTAAGACATGAGAGGTAGATAAAAAGAGTTTTGACATTGGAAGAATTGTTTCAACACTTTATGAGGAAAAAAATCGTACATTAGAAGTTGCCATATATTGGCATCAATTTACCGAACAAGAAGTGCTTTTGAGGTTTTGTGGGACAAAAGTAAGAAAAAGAAAAGAAATGATGGGTCCCGTTTCTAGTTGTAACTTTCAAGAATATGTCGTAATCGATGATCTCACGTACAGGCAATAATTTAACTTTGATGCCCATCACTTGTCAGCACATGTAATTGATATTTTGCCTGAATAAAATTATAAATTAACTATAGGATTCATAATATTAAATGCTAACATTTACTAATTAACTAATGGAATATTAGAGATACCTCAAACTATCATGGGTAATAGTATCTATATTTAGTAATTATCGTCAACAACAATAATTTAATGTTAGTGCTTATATAAGTTATTAAAAATCCTTCAAATGTAGTTTACCTCAAAGTCTTGTAACATTGAGTACAAAAGTTCGTGAATTTACATAAAAATTGCAAGCAACATTAATATATCAGGAAAAAAATTTCCTAACATTAATAATTCACCTTCATGGACATGGCATTCCTTCAATAAATCAAACTCAAGAACCCGGTGAGTAATCATCTTCATATCTCTTATCTTTCTTAATCAATGGTAACACTATCGGTCCTATAATTATCCGAAAATTACCATACTTTTAAGATGATCCGACCGTTGATTTTATTTTTTCATTCTACTCCAGCGGTTCACGTCGCATATAGGATCTGTCCTCGTACATTGCTAGACTAGATCACTGCTAGACTAGATCACAGAATTCCTAAATCTTTCAAAATATTCAAGAGATGAAGCAAATCACATGGGACGCCGAATGCGAGGGATGCGACAGATCAGAAGGTCTAGAATTCAGTGCGGGCAAAGTCTTCCAATGGTCTCGTGCCACCGGATCGTCTGGCCAGTCAACTAAACCGTTCAAACAGAGAACATGCTCATAACTGCGAGCGGAGCAGTGCGGAACAGAGCAGCGGTGACCTAATTCCTCTGCAATTGCGGCTGATGCAGCTGGCCGAAGGAGGAAGACAAAGCGGTTTCAACTTGCGAGGGGCCATCATCGCCAAAAACACCATTGAATTCTCTGTTTTGGTCCTTTTTCTGGGGCTCCAGGGTCATTGTCATTGCCCTGTTTCTATGGCTACTTCCTCTCTGATTTTTGGGTGCATCTTCAATGGAGGGGGAAGGGACCCCAACATTGAAAAAAAAAATTGTGGAAGCATAGAAATAGAGACATCAACAATGTGGGGCTGCTTACAAATACAAGTGGGGATGAATTTATAAGGTGTAGATTAAATGAAAGATGGAAATGCTCTTATCTTGCTCGATCCAATTTGCCAATAATTGTTGTGAACTTTTACTTATAAATGTTATTTCAATTCTAGTAATATGTAGTGAACTCTTTAGAAGGTAAATTGGGTTGATCTATCTCCTTAAATTGAGAGCACAACCGTTTCCATAAGGATTTTAGAGGATAGGAAGAACATGAATTAATGACTTTGCATTCATGGAAACACGTGTTTTATGAGTTTGTTTGCTCTTAATGAAGTGGAGAACCAAATTATGCATGCATCGTGTGCTTAATTCACACACAAATTTGTTTTCTGACTACCCAGTTACCCCCGAATTCGATACCTCGATTTGCATTTCTCATAGCTTTGGGGACTCATGAGAAAAGGGTCTTCAAATTTTCTTCATTGGAATTCACCTTTTTATAGAAAATCATCCCTTCTCTTTTTCTTTTTTCCTTTTTTTTTTCTAGTTGGAGGGAATGGGAATTACCTTTTTTTCTGTTTGGTAAATATAGGAACGAGTCTGAATCTATCCATCATCTTGCCTCACTGCTAAGAGGACAAAAAAGCAAATCCCCCCTAGATCTATCGACCTCACACAACGTTAATCTCACCTAAATAATGACCAATTATTATAATTTTTAATTTTTTTGGAGGTCGTTTTCCTCGAACGTACTTCCTTCCAAGAACCTTCTGAAACCCAACTCACTTTTATTTTAAAAAAGAATTATTATGCATGTTAAAATAAGGGAGAAAAAAAATCATAAATTGGCAACCAGTTTCTTGATGCTGATTCATAAGGAAGACCTTTATCTATCACAGCAGGTAAGAAGTAGGCTGGAAATGATGGGGAAGAGAGTCATTTTGTGATTTGCAGACACTTAAAAAAATGTGGCAGGTACAAACCCAGTGGAGTGTCCTATGTTTGTCTAACCTACTGGAGACAAGCAACTAAGAAAGCTCATGGTAAGGAAAAAAATTTCATAATGACTTTGATTAGAGTCTATTTTAACTTTTAATAAAATGGCTTGAATCCTGATAATCTATATGGATTTTATTCCAAATGTCAGCCACAGAAGAAAGTTCTCTTGCGTGGACCATCCACGTACCTGCATATCTTTGCTTGAGCCTATCCTCATTCAGAAATTAAAAATTGAGAATGGTATCATTCAATTATCCACATGGGATGTGTATTTTATAATTCGAGATTCTTGGCTTCTCTACGCTTGTTGGGACCGTCATCACAGAATCAGTTCTTAAACTTATTATACAGGCATCAATTTGATCCTAAATTTTATAATTTTATGAATGTAGTTGTAAACTTTCCTACAAAATTCTAATATCATCATTCTAGTCAATTGCGGCTAAAAAATTGCCATTGTAATATCTGATCATTACCGGCCATCCAATTACCTGCTTGGACCATCCAAGTACTTGCATATCTTTGCTTGAGCCTATCCCCGTTCAGAAATTAAAAATTCAGAATGGTACCATTCAATTATCCACATGGGATGTGTATATTTTAATTCGAGATTATTGGCTTCTCCACACTTGTTGGGACCATCATCATGGAATTGGTTCTTAAACTTATTATACGGGCATCAATTTGATCCTAAATTTTCTAATTTTATGAACGTAGTTGTGAACTTTCCTACATAATTCTAATATTGTCATTCCAGTCAATTGCGGCTGAAAAATCGCCATTGTAATATCCGATTATTACCGGCCATCCAATTACCTGCTTGGACCATCCAAGTACTTGCATATCTTTGCTTGAGCCTATCCCCGTTCCAAAATTAAAAATTCAGAATGTTACCATTCAATTATCCACATGGGATGTGTATATTTTAATTCGAGATTATTGGCTTCTCCACACTTGTTGGGACCATCATCACGGAACTAGTTCTTAAACTTATTATACGGGCGTCAATTTGATCCTAAATTTTCTAATTTTATGAACGTAGTTGTGAACTTTCTTACAGAATTCTAATATTGTCATTCCAGTCAATTGCGGCTGAAAAATCGCCATTGTAATATCTTATTATTACCGGCCATCCAATTACCTGCTTGGACCATCCAAGTACCTGCATATCTTTGCTTGAGCCTATTACCATTGAGAAATTAAAAATTAAGAATGGTACCATTCAATTATCCACATGGGATGTGCACATTTTAATTCGAGATTCTTGGTTTCTCCACGCTTATTGGGACCATCATCACGGAACCGGTTTTTAAACTTATCATACAGGCATTAATTTGATCCTAAATTTTCTAATTTTATGAACGTAGCTGTAAACTTTCCTACAAAATTCTAGTATTGTCATTCCAATCAATTGCGGCTGAAAAATCGCCATTATAATATCCAATCATTGCCGGCCATCCACTCAAGATGGCATTTTGCACGAACCGCCACGTTAGTGGTTTTTCTACAACAATCAACCAAATAGATCACATCATAATTTCTTACAAAAGTTTATAACTACATTAACAAAATTGAAAAAAACAAGGGCTAAATCACCATGCGTGAAATAGATTCATGACTAAATTAGTAATAATCCAAACACTTTGATTTAAATCCATGCATAGCTTGTATCCAAACTTAGACCACATAAACAACGCTCACTTTTCTTTTCGAAATTGTGCATACTAAAGAAATTCATGCTCCTTTCATCGACCATGATCCTGTATCATAATTTGATCATCTATAAATGCGTAACCTCATTGAGTGACTCAAATCTCACGCAAGCATCACTTCCTATGATACAATTGCAAAGCACGTCCTACATAAGTAAACGCGATGTGGTCCGAATCCGGAGCACTAATTTCGACACAAGACTTCAGCCTAAAAAGGGAGTCAATGGGCCCTTGGCACTTTCTCGTCGTAGCTAAAAGATGAGCGCACATCGCATCATCATCCGCGAGTGTTGACCCCGCATACTAAAAACTCGATAGATTCGACCCTTCGCCGCGCCTAAACAAAGCTCCTCTAAACCCAAATAATGCCTAGCCATCTCCAGAATCCTATCTATTTTCGTCGTTCTCGGCGCACGAATCTTGCCCATCTCTATCAAACCCTCTTTTGCTTTAGTGGCATCGACACCGATCCTTACTCATATTCACACATTAACTTAGACGGACGGCGGCAATTTAGTCCTAATCGCACGCGATTTTTATAAAGAACCTATGATAATGACACCGATGTGAATTTTAAAATACCGTACCTTGGAATATGATTTTTGGCTCTCTTTATTTTCCTTAAAAGTTTTGTTTTGTTTTCTTCTCTGGGAATCTTGATGGTTGAAGAAGATGACGTTGCTAGCCTCCTTGGCCCTACACGATAGAGACTATTTTTTGTTGTTGAAACACACTTGAAAAAATTCGATTCTTATCATCAGTTATTTATTCTAAAAATGTCGCATCGCTAAGGCCATGATAATTGCATTAATCATGTTCCAATAATTTACAGCAACTGCCCTGTCGTTTTTTGCATTAGATGGTAATCGCAGTGACTAGTGAAAAAATGTTTGTAGCGCATGAAATAATGAGAAAAATCTAACCCAACGTGAGTCGAATTATGTGTTGTTGTACGATTAATCTAATTTGAATAAATAGGAATGTTGCTCGTGACCTTCATTGAGTTGTTTTTCTTTTTCTTTTTCTTTTTCTTTTTTGTACTTTTTATGAATGTTAGGATAAGATGGTTGGAGGTTAGAAATTCGACATATCACCACCAACCGAGGGAGGATAATAATGGCTGTAATAACTAGCGACAGACACCCGTGAGCTAGCAAAAGGTGAAAGTCAAGATCTTGCTTAGAATATTGGTATTTGATTAGCGAGTATTTAAAACTTCAGCCATTGCCTCCCTGTAATCAATTTCGTGCACAAATCATATTGGAAACGACACGTAAAATCAATTGATAAAGACCTCATATACGAAATAAATATGGAACGAAAAACTGATTTGATATCACGTCGGAGTGTAGTTGGAAAGTTTAATTTAGTTGATGAAGACATGTTAGATATTTAAATACTTTAGTACCTCTTATTTATTACGAGCCATGAGTAAATTACCATTGTAACGTTATGGTCCTCGAAAATCCACTTAACAAAGAATGGCCATATTGAAAAATTTAAGCTGAATTACTTACTATAACACCAAAAGTTACCCTGCCTATTAACATCATAAATCTAAGTTCTCATGTTTATTAGAGAACACGATGCAAACTCAAAGTCATATCTCTCAATGACTTTGGAGTTAATTGAAATATGTTAACCGCTTCATGTTATAATTTATCACATTGGACATCATTGACGTTGTATCTTAACAACTCTCTCTCCCATGCAAACATTTCTGTGTTAGGCCTCCTCTGTAATTCATTTGAAATACAAAGTGGCAATGAAATAATTTATCGACTTTGACACTATTTGTAAAACCGTCAAATGAGTGGGTCACGCCGGGTTGAAAATGGCATAAGATAAATAAACTCATTTAATCCGTTTTAACCAAATTTCAATGTGATATACTCATACCCAACACACCTCGACTCGACTTAATTTATGTTTATAAGAAAACTCATGTCCAAACTAAAGTGATAATACAAGTGAGCGAGAGTGAGAGAATGTGAAGAGATAATCATGAAGATACATTGAATCTACGTGAGTTATGTATTCATATAACACTCATATTATGGAGGGTTTTATCATCCTAAACTTATTCACCGAATATAACACGTGGACAAGTCAGTAATGTCCGGAACCTAACTATCTCTCTCGTGTGTAAGATTCTAGAAATATGCTTTAACCTATTTCGACAGTTCTAATTAAAAAGTAAGGGTAAATCTTACCCATCCCGTCCCCAGGTAACCCCTTTGCAATGCTAAACCTGGATTGAAGAATGGAGGAGGGCCCCACGCAGCCACGCTTAAGCAAGAGAAAGAAAAGAGATTACCGTCGAGCTTTCCATTTGATTATAAGAGTTTGGTGCTGGTTCACCACCTCCTCTCGTCTCTCTCTCTCTCTCTTCGCCTCACCTCCTGCACAAAAGAAGGAAGGGAAGTAACATGGTTGCAGCAGAGAGAGAAAGAGAAAGAGAAAGAGAAAGAAGAAGAGAGAAAACTCCAGGGGGATCTTTAAAGCCTGAGCGCGCATGATCTAAGGTCATCCTGGCCGAGCAGCAGAGCACCAGCAGCCCCCGACCCCCCACCCTTTCTCTCTCCTCAAAGCTGTTTCCACCCCGTGCCCCGCCTCGCCCCTTTTGTCCCGGAGCAATCATTCACAGATCCAGACAACCACCCACCGACCGCTCCCCCACCTCTCTCTCTCTCCAATCTGTTCAGCCTTTCACACTCCTCACTGGCTCACTCCCTCGCATTCTGCGGTTCTGTATTTTCTATATATAGAGTCCCCCTTCTCTGCCCTCATCTTCCTTTCACTGGCAAAGCAATGGTGATTCTTCGTCTTCATCGTATGTTTCTTGTTCTTGTTTTTGTTCTCGGTCTGGGCCTGCCCTGTTTCCGTGCCGATGTGAATGGAAATGGGCAGCAGCAGGAGAGGAGGACCTACATCGTCCACATGGCCAAATCCCAAATGCCGGCGGCCTTCGAGCACCACGCCCACTGGTACGACTCCTCCCTCAAGTCCGTCTCCGGCTCGGCCCAGATGATCTACTCCTACGACACCGTCGTCCACGGCTTCTCCGCCCGGCTGACGGCGGAGGAGGCCGGTTCGCTCGAGGCCCGGCACGGGATCCTCGCGGTGATGCCGGAGCTCCGGTACGAGCTCCACACTACCCGGACCCCCGAGTTCCTGGGGCTCGACAAGAGCAGCTCCCTGCTCCCGGCGTCGGAGTCGGTGAACGAGGTCGTCGTCGGGGTGCTCGACACCGGGGTTTGGCCCGAGAGCAAGAGCTTCGACGACACGGGGCTCGGGGCGGTGCCGAGCGGGTGGCGCGGCGCGTGCGAGTCTGGCACCAACTTCACGGCGGCCAACTGCAACCGCAAGCTCATCGGGGCGCGGTTCTTCTCCAAGGGGTACGAGGCGACGATGGGCCCCATCGACGTCTCGAAGGAGTCGAAGTCGCCGAGGGACGACGACGGGCACGGCACCCACACGGCGTCGACCGCGGCCGGGTCCGCCGTGGACGGCGCCAGCCTCTTCGGGTACGCCCACGGGACGGCGCGCGGGATGGCCACGCGCGCCCGGGTCGCCGCTTACAAGGTGTGCTGGCTCGGCGGCTGTTTCAGCTCCGACATACTGGCGGCGATGGAGAAGGCCGTCGTCGACGGCGTGAACGTCCTCTCGCTCTCCCTCGGCGGCGGGTCGCCGGACTTCTACCGGGACAGCGTCGCGATCGGCGCGTTCGCGGCGGCGGAGAAGGGCATCTTCGTCTCCTGCTCCGCCGGGAACGCCGGCCCGAGCTCCATGAGCCTCTCCAACGTGGCGCCGTGGATCGCCACCGTCGGCGCGGGCACACTGGATCGGGACTTCCCCGCTTACGTCACCCTCGGCAACGGGAAGAACTTCTCGGGGGTGTCGCTGTACAGCGGGAATTCCAAGGGGACGCTTTTGCCCTTCGTCTACGCCGGTAATGTCAGCAACGCCACCAACGGTAACCTCTGCATGATGGGCACCCTGGACCCGGCGAAGGTCAAGGGCAAAATCGTCCTCTGCGACCGCGGGGTGAGCGCCCGGGTCCAGAAGGGTTCGGTCGTGCAGCTCGCCGGCGGCGCCGGGATGGTCCTCGCCAACACCGCCGCGAACGGCGAGGAGCTGGTGGCGGACGCCCATCTCCTCCCCGCCACCGCCGTCGGGGAGAAGTCCGGCGACGCCATCAAGAGCTACCTGTTCTCGAACCCGAACCCGACGGCCACCGTCCTCTTCGAGGGGACCAAGGTGGGGATCCAGCCGTCGCCGGTGGTGGCGGCGTTCAGCTCGAGGGGCCCGAACTCCATCACGCCGGCGATCCTGAAGCCCGACATGATCGCGCCGGGCGTCAACATCCTCGCCGGCTGGTCGGGGGGCATCGGCCCGACGGGGCTCGCGGTGGACGACCGCCGCGTCGCGTTCAACATCATCTCCGGGACGTCGATGTCGTGCCCGCACGTCAGCGGCCTCGCCGCCCTCCTCAAGGCGGCCCACCCCGACTGGAGCCCCGCCGCCATCAGGTCGGCGCTCATGACCACCGCGTACGTGGCCTACAAGAACGGCGGGAAGCTGCAGGACGTGGCGACGGGGAAGGACTCGACGCCGTTCGACCACGGGGCGGGACACGTGGACCCCGTGTCCGCCCTCAATCCGGGGCTCGTCTACGATCTGACGGTGGAGGATTACCTGGGCTTCCTCTGCGGGCTCAACTACACGTCGTCCCAGATCAACACCCTCGCCCGGAGGAACTACACCTGCGACCCCAGCAAGAGCTACAGCCTGTATGACCTGAACTACCCGTCATTCGCGGCGAACTTCGACTCCACGAGCGGCGGAGCCACCACGATCAAGTACACGAGGACGCTCACCAATGTGGGCGCCGCCACGGGGACGTACAAGGCGTCGGCGTCGTCGGGCTCGGCCGGGCTGAAAATTGCGGTCGTGCCGGACACCCTGAGCTTCAGCAAGGTCGGGGAGAAGAAGTCGTTCACGGTGACGGTGACGGGGATCGCGATGCCGACGAGCACGAACGTCTTCGGGCAGCTGGAGTGGTCGGACGGGAAGCAGACCGTCCGGAGCCCGATGGCATTCAGCTGGGCTTAGAAGAAGAAAGAGATTTAGGGATTGAATTGGGTCACTCGCTCTAAGAGGAGTGCGTGAATTGACAAGGAGGCGTGTTCTTTTCTCCAGCAAAATAATATGCGAACCTGGAGCGCTAAGTGTTTCGATGTTTGACTGTCCTGTCCGAGGAACCAGAAAGGCATGAAATGTTAGCAAACAGGGGATGTTTTTTCTTTAGCATTTTTCTTTTCTTTAATTTACAGTGTATAGCTTCGTTGACAGCATTATGTATTGGACTGTGCAAGTTCTTTAGCCTTTCGGCATCGAAAGCACTGAAGTTATATGGATGGAGACGATGGCAATTTGGCATTTTGGGCGGCAGCCACGGCCTGCAAAAACAGAGACGGTCGGTCAGATGGAATGCTTGAATAACTGAGTGTCGGGTCGATAACCATCATCGTCATCATCATCGGCCCGGGCAGCAAATAGGGCTAGGCAGAGGGCCCATCCGATAATGCGAGAGCGATAGTGGTGGGCCTGAATGAGTTCAGTCGATTTTTGGGGGGTGTCCATAAACTAGTAAGGGAAGGGACAAAGTTGGCGCTTTCAAGAACTCGGTGAGGTGTCTGTGCACCTTTACCTTGAACAGGACGTCGATTCGGATGGTTGTCCTAGAGAAAACCGCTCTCTCTATAACTTTTACGACATAATTCCTTAAAATAACCTATCAAAGTTTAGGTTCACTCTCAACTCTTGGCACGAAATCCCAATTTTAACACTTTTCAAAGCTACCCTGAAATTTTTTTGTCGGAAAGGAAATATAACCTAAAACCGACCCAAACTTTTTTAGTTGGAACATGAAAAATACTAGTCATAGTTAAAGACCGGTTATGATAAGATAGTGGGACTTTTTCTCTTTCCAAGAGATAAGCATGATGGTGCTCTCTGCTCAAAATCTAGATTTGAATTATCATATTTGCACATCTTCTGGAGACATTGGAACTGCCGCATGCCCGAAGAGTTCCCGGCGCCCATTGTTATTCATAAGGAAACTGAGAAAGTGGGACTTACTAGGTCGAAAAGTGTTACTTCTTAGAACAGAATAAAATCAAAAGAAAATAGTACAAGCAATGGGAAGATCAAATCCTGGGATGACACGTGGGTCGTGGGTGGCCGCCCATCCGACTCACACGTGTCCCAGACGTGGCAAGCCATCCGGCGAGAGAAACGGACAAGGAATGGGACTTCATTCACAGAAAGAAACCTCCATTACAAATGCCATCATTTGCTTCCTATTCCTAGTCCATTACAGAGAGAGAGAGAGAAAGAGGACGAGTCGAAACTCAAAGCAAGAAGAAAAGGGACCTAGATGGAGAAGCAAGAGGCGCATCGTCAGGAGGGAAAGAGAGGCCAGGCCGAAGAGGGGAAGAAGCAGCCGAGCCTGGAGGGGCTCCCGATCAAGGACAGCCCTTACATGCAGTACAAGGACATGGAGGACTACAAGCTCCAGGGCTACGGCGCTCAGGGCCACCTGGAGCCGAAGCCCGGCCGTGGCGCCGGCACCACCGACGCCCCCACCATGCCGGGCAGCGCCGTCTCTTCCGAGGCCGAGCTCGCCCCGGCCGAGGCCGCCCATCGTCAGGGAGTCCTCAAGTAGTAGGAACGTCTGTGATCTTTACGTGTTTGTGGAACACAGAGAGTGCTAGTGGTTTTCTTTCTTTTGCGACGCTCATGATGATGAATAAACATTCGACATTGGCCATTTCCTCAGTAGATAAGCGTTTGGATTTGTCAAATCTTTTTGCATGTAGATAAGCGTCACACCCATAGATGAAACTTGCAACACCCTCCTCTCCCTCCTTCCATCTTAGTCTGACCTAGGGCGGCGCCGTCGCTGTATCGTCTTTGAAAGGCTCCACCTTCGCCATTGTTGCTCGAAGTCGGTATCTCTCTGCTTTACCTCAGAAAAAGCGCGGATGGCCCAAGTCGAGGTCACAGTAGGGGTTGTGGAGGGCGACGAGCTCAGATCTACTAGGTCTGTTGGGCAGACGACGGACGGAGAGCGAAGAGGGTTAGTGCAACGAACGTTAATGTGCGCACTCGACAGGAATGTATACGAACCAATCGTCAGAAATCTAATTTGAGTGTCCTTGATGGAGGGAAACGTAACCATGTTCAATCGACCCTTTGAACTACTGACATTTTCGTAATGATTGCTTCCACGACTAGCATCTCCTCCTCTAGCCACCACCGGATTCGACGCCAGTCGGTCAGCTTCATAACCACCACCGCCACCACCACCATCTCTCTCTCTCTCTCTCTCTCTCTCTCTCTCTCTGCAGTCTATTTCGGAACCTAATATTGGAGGCTGCTTGAGGTCGATGATAAGAAGAGCAGAAAGAGATCCCCTTATCTGGTCGATTTTCTTCTTCTGAAGTTTAGGCAAGGAACCTCAGAAGTTATGATCCACGAATTCGAGATGTGTTTTATCATCGAAATACATTTATTTCCACTACAGTACTAAGGTGATTTAGTGCGTGTGCATTAATATTTGAGTGTCGTTGGGGTTTGAGTATTTTAAAGACTCATCAGGTGGGTAAATCCGAAACGTTCTTACCAAATTAGGTATCCCAACTCTATGGGATTTCAAATCAGAGCCATACAAGCATGAATTATCCAAAAAATCAGCTATTTTCAGCTTTGCCCAGAAGGATTTTTTTGGAAAATCATGAAAAGGTTAGATTTAAATTGGTCAAATTAAAAAAATTAGCACTAATATGTAGTCATACGATAGGTTTAAGATTCTTTGACACTTTTTCCCAATGAATTTGAATTGTGTTTGTAAAACCGTTGTGGGCTATTTACTTATTTAGTTTTGATAATTCGAGGTATGGGAGCAAATATCCGATTACTAAGTTAGGTCTATTATACAATGATACACGATTAAAAAACCTTTCAACTTCTCCTCCGCCATGGAGATCCCCCTCTACTGCTTGTGTAGTCCCCCTCTACCAGCTGGGTAGTTTCCTTTTGCATCCCCACTCTCTTTGTGCTTCGGTGCTCTGCCTCTTAACCTCTGTGTGTTCTTCTAGTGTCGAGGCTTTTCACACTGAATACCCCTCTTGGAACGATCGGAAACCCTAATTTGTCCCCTTTCCTCCGCATCAAGGTACCTCTCCATTTTCACTCATCTGACCTCCTTTCATCTCATCAATCCACGATTCAGTGCTTTAAGGTACCTCTCCAACTTCATCCATTTGAGCTCCCTTCAACCCATACACCCACGATTCAACAAACCCCTACAAAAATCATGGCAGATCAAAACAATGAAGACATGCGACTTGCGGCTCTCTGCAAAAGCATGGGCAAACTATGGAATGCAGTCGACGTTGTTGATATCCCAGGTGATATTTCTCCTGAAAAATTACTAGAGTGTCGCAAAACCCTATTTGGCCGATTCTACACCAATCCCGAATTAAACTACACTGCTTTTCTAACCCTCATGCGGAAAGCTTGGAAGACTGAGAACTTTACCTGTGCGACGCTGGAATTGGGCTTTTTCTCACTCTCCTTCCAGTCGGAAACAGAGGCACAGAGAATACTCCAAACAAGACCTTGGTCCTTCTCTAGCCATCTCCTCATACTTAGGCAGTGCGAACCTAACACACCTGAGTTCTGTTATGACTTCAGCTATTGTGATTTCTAGGTAAAGTTTATTGGTTTACCATTTGGGAGAGTTACCTATGATGTCATTGAGGAACTTGCCTCAAAACTTGGTGCTGTAATCGAAGTGAAACTGGAAGCAAAGGGGAATAGTACCTATAAAATGGGTAAAGCCAGAGTTAGACTACCCTTAGCAAACCCTTTGAAGACTGGTGTGCTTATGAATCTAGAGAACAAGAAGATTTGGGTTGAATTTAAATACGAACAACTGCCCTATTACTGCTACTCCTGTGGAAGAATCGGCCATTATGCAACGGAATGTGCTGAGATACCTTATAGAGATTTAGGGTTGGAATAGAACTTACCAGCCATATGTGGAAATTGGCTGCGCGCTGAGGTGAAGGAATTAAGCCCCTATGGCAAAATATTCTATGGCAAGCAGGAAATCCTTCCTGAAGAAGTGGTGTAGTACCTGAAACCCCATTATCTCCTGCAATTGCAACAGAGCAAAATAGTTCTCCTGTAACCCAGCAAACACAAGTATGTAACACTCAGCAAAAGGGGAAGGAAATTTACCAACATTCCACATCTCGAGAAATAATTCTGGTCGAAGAGAAAAGCCCCCAGAAAAGAAGCAATTGCTGCATCGATGAAGAATCAATTTTGATACTCCATGAGGAACAGATGAAGGAAGCTGAAGAAGGACTGAAGACGACCCCCCTTGCAAGGTCGAAAGGGAGATATGTGAAGTCGACAAGTTCAAAAAAAGTTAAAAGATTCTGTTCATATGGAGCACAAATAGCACATCAACATCCAGAGGACAGTAATCAGCTAGTGAAAACACCCATAAGGGTGGCAGAACAATCAGATCAATGGGCTCTGGTGGCTAGCCCTAATAAGCCACCAAATTACCCATGAAACTACTAAGCTGAAATTGTCAGGGGTTGGGCAATCCCCTAACAATCCAGGCCTTGCGAGTCACTGTGACTCAAGAACGGCCCAACCTTGTTTTCATTATGGAAACAAAAAACCTAGAATAGAAAGTGCTCAGAATCAAAAGGAGACTCAAGTTTCAGAATAGTTACCTAGTTAAACCAGAAGGTACAGCAGGGGGCTTAGCTCTATTCTGGGATGATCAACTGTAAGTGTCCATTAACTCCTCCTTAGCCTCGGCAATCTTTACCCAATGTCATATGACAAACAGTAATTAGAGAATGGACATCATTTTTCTCCATGTTCCAAATGTGTTCAGAGAAAGAATATAGTTATGGGAACAAATCCATTCAGCAAGTGTGCACTACCGACTACCATGGCTTTGCTTGGGCGATTTCAACGAAATATTAAATCATTGGGAGAAAGAGGGAAAGTACAGAGCTGAAACTTACAAGTTAACAGCCTTCAGAGAATTTGTAAATCAGTGTTCCTTGATGGACCTCAAATGTAAGGGGTGCTCTTTCACCTGGTCAAATAAACATGAGGGAGAGAATCTGATGAAAAAGAGACTTGACAGAATTCTTTGTTCGCTGCAGTGGAGAATCACTTACCCCGAAGCTGAATGTTTTGCACTCCCGGCGATAGGCTCGGACCACTCTCCTCTCCTGCTATCCTTGGCTCAATCGAAGAGAAGAAAACGAAAGCAATTTAAATATGAAGCACACTGGAATGATGAAGCAAAGAGCAAAGCCATAGTCACTGATACCTGGAATGATCAAGATCTCACCCCAGTGGAGAAATTGCAGCAAGTACAGCAGAGGTTGATACATTGGAGTAAAAACAAATTTGGCCATGCAAAGAAGAGGATTACCTGGCTGAAAGGAGAACTCCAGAACCTAATGATTAGCACGCAAAGTAACGGAGAATCAACTCAAGAGAAAAAGATAATCAAAGAGATTGACCAACTATGGCGACATGAGGAGATGTATTGGGGGATGTGGTCAAGGATAAGTTGGATAAAGTGGGGTGATAAAAATACTCGGTTCTTTCACGCGACGACAGTTCAGAGGAGATGTCGCAACCAGTTAACAATGCTGAAAAATGAGACAGGAGATTGGGTTCGAGGGGAAGACCAGTTACAGAGGATGACAGATCAATTCTACAAAAATTTATACACCACAGTGGGTCACCGCAATTGCCAACCCATATTAGAACTTATACCTACCTTAGTGGATGACCAAATGAATCATACCTTGATGACTCCAGTCACAGAGGATGAGGTTACTAAAGCTGTGCAGCAGCTAGGGGCCTTCAAGGCACCTGGTCCTGATGGGTTTCATGGCATATTCTACAAGGAGCACTGGCCAATAATCTCCAAAGATATATACCAAGCTGTGCAGCTCCTTTTCACATCTGGTCACCTAGATCCTGTAATAAACAAAACACTCATCACACTAATACCCAAAATCCCACAGCCTGAAAAATTGGAGCAATACCGCCCTATCAGCCTCTGCAATTTCATCTATAAAATAATTTCCAAAGTACTCACAAACAGGCTCAAACCAATTCTACCACATATCATTGCAGAGGAACAGAGTGCATTCGTGGGAGGAAGGCAGATTCAGGACAACATATTGATAGTGCAGGAGGTGCTACATAGACTGTGAAATAGCAACAGGAAAAAGAAGTTACAAGCAGTTTTAAAACTTGACATGCAAAAGGCATACGATTGTATAGAGTGGGATTTTCTGAAAGCCTGTCTAGCAAGATTAGGCTTCTGTGATCAATGGGTACAGATTATTATGCAGTGCGTGACCACTGTTACTTACAGCATAAACTTTAATGGAGAACCCTTACCTCCCTTTAAACCATCCCGAGGCTTACGCCAAGGAGACCCTCTCTCACCTTATCTCTTCATCATTGTAGCCAATGTGCTGTCTATCCTGATGTAGAAAGCAGTACAAGATGGTTCGCTTACAGGAATCAAAATGAATATCCACTGTCCTACTCTAACCCATCTTCTCTTTGCTGATGACTCGATCTTCTTCCTGCATAGTACAATTGCAAAATGTCAGCACTTGGCAAATATCTTAAATCAATAATGTTTTGCATCTGGTCACGCAATCAATCTCAATAAGTCGGGAATCTACTTTAGTAAAGGTTGTCCTACAGCACTAAAGCGAAACATGGCATCAACTCTTCGAGTACTAGAGATTACCAAGACAGGGAAGTACTTAGGCATACCTTCAGATTGGGGGCAATCCAAGAAGGGCATCTTCGCATGGATCTTAGCTCAGGTCAACTCCAAACTCGACAGCTGGAAGGAAAAAATGCTATCAAAAGCAGGAAAGGAAATACTCTTGAAAACGATAATACAAGCTATCCCTCAATACGCCATGTCAATTTTCAAAATACCTATATCAATTTGTAAAGCAATTGGAGGAAGGTGGCATCATTTTGGTGGAAAAGCAATGACAAAAAAGTTGGAATCCACTGGAAGAAGTGAGACTTGTTAAAAACTAGGAAAAGTGAGGGGGGTTTGGGTTTCAAAGACTTACAAATATTCAACATAGCAATGCTAGCAAAGCAGATGTGGCGTATACTTAAAAAACTAGACTCTCTGTTGATCAAAGTAATGAAAGGATTGTATTACTCACATGGTAACATCTGGAATGCTGGAAGAGGCTCACGTTCCTCGTGGAGTTGGCAAAGTATCATCAAGGCCAGGGATTGGGTTGCTCCTCAGGTCATGTGGAGGATAGGCAATGGGAAAAACACATCAATCAGAACAGATAGATGGCTAAAAAGTGGCCTTATAGGAGGCCCAGCAACAAACCACGAACCAGAAAGAGTATCGGACCTTATAAATCCAGACACAGGAACATGGAATGAAACTCTACTACATTCTATGTTTGATGAAACAAGGGTCCAGGAAATTTTAGCCACACCCATCAGCTTACCTGACGAAGAAGATAAACTGGTTTGGATGCACACCAAATCAAAAGATTACGAAGTGAAGAGTGGTTATTTTATATTCAGGGATGTCTCAGTAAAACCACAGAAAACACAAGCACATTCGTCTTATAAAGCCAGCCCAAACCTCTGGAAATACATTTGGCAGTCCATAATCCCACCCAGAATCAAATTTTTCCTCTGGAACGCATGCAACAACGCACTAGCTACAATGGAGAATTTACACCACCGAAAGATCGTACCTTCTCCTTTGTTCCCCCTCTGCAAGCAGGAAGCAGAAACGCCCGAGCACACACTTCTTCTATGCCCTTGGACGGCCAAGGTGTGGAACTCATCTCCCCTGAATCTACGAATCTCCAGGTTTGGCCTCACCCGGTTCGAAGAGTGGATCTGCAGAATCAAATAGAACCCAGTTACTTCGAGCAAATTTAATAATATTGCGGTGGTGCTATGGAGCGTTTGGAAGGAGAGAAATCCGTTCATTTTCAGCCATCAAGACCCGAGGCCACACTCAGCAATCGCTAGAGCAGAGGCGATTACATAAAGTTACAAAGCAATAAACGGTCAATCTAAAAGCGAGAGTGAAACAGAACACTTATCTGAAACCTGGAATCCACCTCCTCCAGGCAAGATCCGAATCAACATCTACGCATCCTTTGATCCTAACCTAGCTAACGAGATAGTACCCACTAATGGAAGAAACCCTCCTCGACACAAAGCAAACGCCTCCTTTAATCCCGATATGGCTAACGAAACAACACCCACTGATGGAAGAAATCCTCCTCGACACAGAGCAGCCATCGCTTGTGTCTGTCGCGATCACCGCGGCATCGTGGTGGACGGCTTTGCGAAGCAAGTTCCTGCTACTTCGGCCTCTCAAGCGGAGGCGATCGCAATGGACGAAACCCTAAAGCTCATCGAAAGCCGAAATTTTCTCTCTCCACAAGTACACTATAACTGTTTAACTCTGGTGCATGCGTTGAAGTCTTCAACCGAACTCAACTGGTAACTGCAACCGATTGTGAGCCGGGCCCAAGCTAAACTCGCCCAACTCCCAGGCCTCTCCCTGGCCCACTGCAATCGCAGCTCAAATCGCCCCGCAGATTGGATAGCCAAGGCTTGCCGAACCAACTCCTTACCCCCGAACTGGATATCAAATCCCCCTTCTTTATTTGATCTTTTATGCACTAATGTAATGGGTGTTTTATTCCCAAGTATGAATTAGTAAATAAAGCGATGATGTTTGACGGCCAAAAAAAAAAAAGTTAGGTCTATTATGAATTTAGTGCAATACATCTACGTGGGCATTCGACTACTTCAATGATGTGGCTTTAGCATTTGATGTTGAAATCCTAATAGGTTCGAGATAGGAGTTAGCATGGTTTCAAGATAGTTAAAATCGGAGAATTAAACTAGTGAGAATCTATTTGGTGCTTAGTTCCAAAGTATGCAAGATCAATTCTAGATTCCAAAAATTGGGAAACCTATTTTGATTGGTAAGTGTTAGGTTTTAAGTAGGTGGAACCTAAAACCTTAAACTTGGAACTTCAAACAAGTTTTTTGTCTATGTCTTCTCACGATCCTTAATATTCCATAACTTCCGATGATAAGTATATAATCTGAAACCATTAATCTGAGTTTTCATTTTATGACTAAGACTTTTATTTTGTTAATATTTCATATTCTTCATGTGTCTAAATATAAGTTATAATAAGCGGATTATACTAGCAAGTGGTAATTATTAACACTAATAATTAATTACAATCGCTTAATTAATATTACGGGTGGAACCTAGCTAAATCTTGAAATTAACCTTAGAACCCATGATAAGGTAGATTTTAAGTTCCGGGATAAACATGTATGGAATATGGAACCGTTCACTCCTAGTTCAAGACAGACTTGAAAAATAGCAAAAAGTTAACAAGAGGACTTAAAAAGAGGTAAGCCGTTCCCAACTCATCCCGCTTCCATCGTTATTAAAGTCCGAAGGTACTTAAATAAAGTCAAAGTATTTGGAGGTACGGTTCCTATCTCATTAGTGATGTATAGATTGTTTAGAAGGAACAACAGTTAAAATATAAAATTTCCTAAGGATGAAAATGAAAAAAAAATCATTTATTTTATTTTTCTTATAGATTGCATCGAAAGTATAATCGATAAGAAACCTATTGAATCATACATTGTTACTTTTCGGGCCTTCAAGACAAAACTCGACATGGCCTTTCTCTTCATCTTCTGAATCTGGGCTTAGCTTCGGCCTCTTAAATTACTTAACGGGGGCCTTTTCTTTCGCCATTTTATACTTGGGGCCCTGATTAATACTGGGTTAGAAATAAAAAGATGTTATGCATAACACTTTAATTACTTAATTAGGTGAAACTATTTCTTACTTTTCTCTATTCATTAAATGTTGGTGTAAAATCCTTAGAACTACACATCATTGTCCTTCCTCTTTTCTTCTTTTTGGGTCAATCTTACTTTACACCTAATCTACTCTCATTTTTAAACTTTTGTTCTATCTTCTTACAAGACGATCTTTATCTTTCTATTTGACCAATATTGTCATGAGAGTGCTTTTTATTATTTATTTTTTCTTGAAAATAATAAAATATCAGGAGTCCAATAATTCAACCCAACAAATCTCTCTGGGTGCTTGCAAGTATCTCTGTTCCCTCAAATTGATTGAATATGACAATGTTTCTATTTGAATACAAAGTTTTATGCTGTGTCTAAATTAAGTCCTCGAAAGACTCAATCAATTTAGTAGGGTTAAATAATGCTCTCCTAGATCGAGGTCCACGATGGTTTCTGTTCACGTATAGAACCTTTCGCGTTCCAAATTAAGCCCTTAATACACTCAACCGATTCCATTGGGGTTTAAATGGTTCTCTCCTTTTGCTCCGCTGATAAAGTCAAGGATTGTTATTATCATAGACGCAGACATTGGAAGGTGGTGAGAAACGATGAAAAGCTACCGCATGAGAAAAGTCAGCGCTGCTGCACATCATGAACATTGACAGATACCATCGTGCATCGGACGGAGCCGCTCCTTAACCTAATATTTCAAGCTAGGCTTCCCCATGATGAATTAGCAGTCAAGTCAGAATTACTTTGATCATGCCATCATATCCGACCCTGGTCAGCAATACTCTCTCTCTCTCTCTCTCTCTCTCTCTCTCTCTCATTGCTCTTGCGTCGTTGCGAGGTTTTGCCGACAATCACTTGTGATAATTATCCAATCAGTTATAAGCTAATTGTATGAATACTTATTCGGGTCAGTGATTTCCAACGAAAGTTGATTGGAAGCATTATATTAGAATTTCCGACAAAAACTTATGACTCAATTGAAAAAATTAAAAAAATTATGATTAAATTAGCATATGTGTTTAGAACTGATTAGATTATTTCCTCATGACCACGATGGTGACTATGATTTAGCGGTAGGTGTAGCAGAGGTGATAGATGGGGTATTTTAAAAGAAAGGAGTGAAACTAGGGCTTTTGAGTTGGGAAGAGGCATTTGTGGGTGAAGTTCCAATAAGGAGTAATTTGGGGGTTTTAGTAGAAAAATCATTATAGTTTTTCTAATTTTTAAAATAGAGGAAGTAAAGTGATTAGGTATGTAACAAAGTTGATTGTGATTTTAAACTTTCCATTTTTTTCTTCTTTTTCATTTTTGTGTAAGCAAGTCTCCATCCCAAACTTCAAACCTTAAACAATTTAAGGCTTCTAACGAAGGTAATTGCAATTTTTTTAGCAAGGGAGAGGTATTTTATGCATATGTTAAATAATTTACATCGGTTACATAGCTAATCAAGCTGAGCATCGACACTGTGCCAGGCATTAGCATTATAGCATGATGGGCTAGCATCGGCTGTCGTGTTTGCTAGGGGCATATCGTGCTCAAGTGTCCTGAAAGGCCCTCTAGGCCTAAAACATCTAAGGAGACAGCCACTGGCTAAATAATTCAGATGGGAAAAGGCCCGACATGTAACTGCCGAGTTGGCTGGTCATGTCAAATAAGCCAACTCAGCCTTTACGCAACTCATATGATGTGGTGTAACCGATCCATCATATTACTCCTAATATGTGTCCTAGTCAAAATTTGCATTTTAATATTGAGTTGCTCATTGTAAATGGCCAATCTCTCCATTTGCCACCATCTTGAGGCACAATTGTTGCATGAAAAATGGGAAAAGTACCAAAAAAATCCTAAACATAAGGTATTGGTACCGATTCAATCATAAATTTTTCAATTAGACTAACTTTAATCTTAAACCTACATTGGTACAAATTCAATCCATCGGGCCAATTTTAGTCGGTTGGCTAGCAAAGGTTGAAGTGGCCACGAAGGTCCCCATGGCCTCACCAGCCATGGGCAAGGCCACCTTCACTTGTGGCTAGGCCATGACAAGACTAGCCTCACCCAAATATGGGCAAAGCCACCTCCCTTGCGGCCTTTGGCGAGGCTGAACAAGGGCTGCAAAGCCCTTGCTTGACAACTCACTGGCCACTACGAGAGAAGAAGGCTAAGAGGAAGAAGAGGAAAATGAAAAGGAAAAATAAAAATTAATAAAAAATTCGAAAAAAAATTAAAATTATTTAAAAATTACCACGTCGGCGTTCACTGGCTAGCTAGCACCAGCCAGTGTCCACATCAGCGTCATTTGGTCAAAATTGATTAGATGAGCTGAATTGGTACTAATATGAAAATGTTTATGACTAAATTTGTTCAATTGAAAAGTTTATGATGTTTTTGGTATTTTTCCCCATGAAAAGTTATACTTACTTATAAGTGTGTTTCACGAAAAATGATTGATTTGAAAAATATTTTTCTAGAATGAATTACCTGTCTTGCTTACAAAATGAACAAGCAAAGCAAAATTTCATCATGTTTAGATGTAAATTATTGTTGATATTGAAAACATTATTTATTAGTTAGCCCTATCAAGCAATACAAGTCATTTTCAAGAAAATTATTTTCTACACCATTCATTTCTGCGAAACAAATAGAACTTTAAATGAACTTGTTCGTTCTCTGAAAAGAAAGAAAATGCTAATGTGAAATGGTAGAATGTCTTTGGCATCGAGTCGGACGAAAAACAGAAGAGGGCATCGAACACAGATCAACTTAGTAAACACCGATGTGTGAAAGCAACTTTGGCTAAGGGCGCTTGACTTGGCCTTCTGAGACTCCAATTTTGACTTACTTTTTAAGTTGAAACGTAACTTTCAAGATGAGCGATGGGTCCATGATTTCATTGGAAAATTCAAAATTACGTTCGAACTTGAACTAAATTTGTTGTGAGTGATCGAAGATGAACTCGTTCAAATTAGTAATATTCGGGATGACAAAATTGAACAACGACCTATTTGCTTCTTTTTTTCCTTGACTAGAAAGCTTGACTTAATTTCATGATGCAGTCGAAACTAAACTCCCACCGACGTGCAACTTTTTGTATTTCCAGTAACTGAGGGATTGCATGCTCATACATATGTAATTTTCAGTTTCAAACTTAACTAAAAATTCTTTGTTTTTTACTTCTAAGATACTTCTTTTAAGTCTTGTTTGTTTCGTGAAAAATGTGGTATTTTTGAGAAAATGTTTTGTGAAAAATATTTTCTTGAAAAACAACAATATTTTTTAATGTTTAGTTGATATCTGAAAACGAACAAGAATATATTTTCCATCATTTGACAAGAAAAATCTAAATAGATGCACATTAGACGAGTGCTAGTGATTGACATATGATAGTAGGGAACCTAGCATTGGCATTGGGTCTCAAGCTCGGATCCTCATTCTTGAGCATAAGCATGAGCACTAATCTTGGGTCTATTGAAGTCATCCCAAGAACTTGGTGCCCATCTCAACTCCTTGGCACCCTAGCTTAGGTTTACAAATGTTGAGTTTAAGGCGTTGGCCCCAGGGCTTGGGTCCATCAAGGTCAAGCTTAGGTCTGTAGTGCTCGCGCCCAAGACCATTGAGGCTGAGCCTCAGTCCCTAATACTTGTGCTTGAGTCCATTGAGGTCAACCCTAGGACCATGGTGCTTGGGATTGCGTCCTTGATGCCCGAACCTATGTCCATTGAGTCTAGGCCTAGGGGCATCGGTGCTAGGGTCTCGGGTGCCCATTTTTTAAACTATCAAAACACTGAAAAGTAAGAATAATGTCTCTTAAAAAAAAATTTCCTCAAAACAAACGAAGCTTTCATGGAGACGGACACATGTTTGTGACCTTCATAGCAAACGAGTTCTTTTTATCTTAAACATTGTATCCATTGCTGGTGAGATTTTTTCTCCTATTATTTGAAAGGAGATATTATTGCTATTGCATTATTCTTATTTCCAATTTTAGGTGTTTCCTTCCTGGTCGTCTTTGCCTTGCTGTAAGCAACTGTATATACGATGAATGATGATAGACCTCCTTCCTAAAAAAAGAAGAAGAGAGAGGGAGTTTCTTATCTATAGATGTAGGCATATCACTAAACCACGTTATTTCTTTGTGTTATTATTTGTGTGTTTGATCTTGCTAAATTTCAACGTCCATGAACTCGAGACTCGACTCAAGCATAATCCAATTTGATTTCTCAAGTTTTGAGCTCCACCCAATCAAGTTTTTAATCAATTCTTTAGCTCAATCTTAAGTTAATCGGTTAAGTATACGTTTGTCTAAAGCTCAATCTAATTGTGAAATTGAATTGGAGCCGGCTTTTGAGTACGATGTTAACAAAACAAGCTGTTGATTAAACTTTTATATGCACGAGTGCAATCAAAATTATATGAAAAAAAAAAATCTCTTGATTAGGTTCTGGGATGCTTCGAGGAAAGTATGTCTAAGCACGTTTGGGAAAAGATGCTAGGAAAGGGAATAAAACTAGAGAGGAGAGGGAAGAGATTTTCCACTGTGGAGCCACGTCAGAAGAGGCTGGAACCAGTGAGAAATCGAAAGTTCCCTTGTTTGACCCAGGGATCACTTTCTCGGTCTTCGTCAACGCTTGATTTTGACCGTTCACTCCACGCGGAAGAAAAATCAAACATCGCCCACTTACACAATCACTATACTCCATAGAAATACCCCAATTTAAGAAAAAGAAAAAGAAATTTAAAAAAAAAAGCCAGTTTTTCTCTCGCAAACCTTGCCCCTGATCGGTACAAAAATCATCTCCCGTCGCCATAGCCATTTTCCCCAGGACCAAATTCGACTCGAAAGAACTTAAATTTTTCCATCACTCGTTCGTCTTCTTTGTCGTCGCCACTCTCGGTGCAAAAAGTATTCAATCGAAAAGTCTTAATTGTGAACACGAAGAAAAAAGCGAGAAAGGGTATGAACGAAAAAGAAAAGATCGTACCCGGAAAAAAAAAAAAAAAGACCCTTTTTGAAAGATTACCAAAAAAAAAAAAAAAAAAAAAAAAAGGATCTTTTGTAGGAACGACTAATTACGAGTTTCCTACAGTGCGAGTCCCATTCGATTGGGCGTCTCCTGGTAGTTCGTCGGAATCTTCCTCGTCCCCCCCCACAAAACGAGTTCACAAAATCTCGTCAATTACGCCTTCGACGGTTCCGCTTGTTTCTCTCTCCCTTCCTTTGACGCGCATTTCCCACGGCAAGTCCCACAACGCCTTCTTCTTCTTCTTCTTCTTCTGGTGCTGCTGCTTCTTCTTCTTCTTCTTCTTCTCTCTCTCTCTCTCTCTCCTCGTCTCTTTTGCATTCGCTGCTTCACTTTCCTGGCCGGCCCCGAGCGTTCCCGCACCGGCGTCCACAGACCCGCCGAGAAAGATCGCTGCCCGGGTGGCCAAAACCGGAGCTTGGAAGCTTTGGAGATGTCCCGATCGTGCTACGGGCGCCTGGAGAGGTGCTTCGGCGGGGGCTGCGGGGACAAGCTGTCGTGGCACCTCGATCTGAAGCCGCACGCCTCCGGGGACTACTCGATCGCCGCCGTGCAGGCGAATTCCTCGCTGGAGGACCAGGCGCAGGTCCTGACCACCTCGTCGGCCACGTACGTCGGGGTCTACGACGGCCACGGCGGCCCCGAGGCGTCCCGCTTCATCGCCCGCTCCCTGTTTCCGTTCCTTCACAGTAAGTCCCCTGCCGTTCTCTGGTTGCGATCTTTCTGGGATTGTGTTTGGAGTGAGAGGAGGCAAGGTTTTGGTTGTGCCGTGTTCTTGGGTCTGCTGGGAAAGTCTTTTCGAGAATTTAAAGAAGATTGAATTATGGGTAATTTTCCATGGATCAGCTTGATGTATGTTTGGAACTCTTGGGAACTTACCGGTGATCGTAGTGTTAGTCCTTGATCGAAGTTACTCGTGCTAAGATACCCTTCTCATTAGATTTGCTTCCTCATGTATTCCGTTGGGCAGAGTTCGCGTCGGAGCATGGTGGAGTCTCCTCTGAAGTCATTAAAAGTCATTCGATACTATGGAAGAAGAGTTCTTGCACTTTGTGAGGCAATCCTGGCCTATCCGGCCGGAGATTGCGTCCATGGGTTCGTGTTGTCTTGTTGGAGTGATTTCGAGCAACGTTCTCTATGTGGCGAATCTTGGTGACTCGAGGGCGGTGCTCGGCCGGAGAAATTCAGAAAAAAATGGAAATGGTGCGGTGGTGGCGGAGAGATTGTCCACTGATCATAATGTTTCCGCTGAGGAGATTAGGAAGGAGGTGGAGGCCCTTCATCCCGATGATTCTGGTATTGTTGTGAATACTCGTGGTGTCTGGAGAATCAAGGGAATAATTCAGGTACTGATTAAACTTCCCTTTAATATTAGTTCTGCTTCTGAGATGACCTTCCTTTGCTGGGCGGTCCAACAATCCAAAGATAATACAGCTCGGTGTATGATTGATCTGTAGAGAGAATTTGCAGCACGTGTCTTTAAATCTTGCATAATTCTTCAGTCTTTTTTAATGATTGAAAACTATTAATCAGTTATTACAACTCGGTTGTAAAATTGATCTATAAAGAGAATTTGCATCACGTGTCTTTAAAAATTGAGTAATTCTTCAGTCTCTACTGATTGAAAACTATAAATCAGTTATTCTTTGGATGTAAAGCAAGACGAGTGTTGACATTATTTGGAAGATAAGGTCTGTCTGTCTGTCTGTCTGTCTGTCTGTCTGTCTGTCTGTCTCTCTCTCTCTCACATATGACAGGCATGACTGAAGCGAGTCACAAAATGTTCCATGTTAATGAAAGTCAGGGGAGTAGGAGTAGGCTATTGGATCCTTATTCTGTAGTGAAACCCATTACAAATGTAAAGCCTTTCTAACTTGAATCATGCAACAATGATCAATATAACGATGTGATAGTCAGGGTGAACTAATTTCTTGTGCTGCTTTTGATAAGTTAGTTAACTCTTGAAGGAGATGTATGAACTATAATTATCACTCGTGATGTTGAATAATGACTGTTCAGTCTTCACAAATGTTAAAGTAGGCAATTTTGAAATTGTCCTTGGTATGGAAGCTAGATGGAGAAGAGCCACTGTGGTACTGCTGAAAAGCTCGAAAAAATAAGCAGAAAGTTTCCCTTTCATGATGCCCATGTGATATCTGCTGGTTACCTTGCTGCTTTTGCTCTCTTTGTGAGAGATTTCTCCTTCAGTGTTCAAAGAATTCACTATTTGATACATATAAATTAAATGATCTTCATATTCAGATGGAGTTTGTTCATCTGATTGAGCTGTGATCGTGATAATTGTAGTTTATCCATTTCTCTCAGCAACTAAGCTGTCAGTCCATTATTTGACATATGCAGTGAATGTAATTTGCAATATGAAGCTTTTATGAGGGTGATGTCGCTTTAAGGACTTTTTTGAGTTCTGTTGCATCTGGTTTTCTAGACTTGCATTTATGCACTATATACATATACATGAACTTTGGTTTTAGCTGTTGCTTTTTTGTGGTGGCAGTTTTGTATCACCAAATGCCTTTGCAATTTCCAGTTGTCTAATGTTTTAATCCTTTCTAGGTGTCAAGATCAATTGGAGATTTCTACTTGAAGAGACCTGAGTTTAATCAATGGGGACCAGCAATTCCATTAAGAAGACCTTTAATGACAGCTGACCCCTCTATAGTTAGTCGAGAATTAAAGAAAAATGACTTATTCTTGATATTCGCTTCAGATGGTCTCTGGGAGCATTTGACTGATGAAGAAGCTGTTGAAATTGTCTCGAAATATCCACAAGCTGTGAGTATATTTTCCTTTTTCTCATTAGATTTTCATTATTGCTTCTCTGCGTCTTCGTTTGAGCAATATGGTTATAGTTTGATGCATATACTAGTGTAGAATCATGTACAAGTTTATCAAAGAATATGTATTGAAACTTCACCATTTGTCAAAAAAAAAAAAAAAAACTTCACCATTTGTCAGAAAACTTTTTGGATATAAGTTTCTTTCTTGGCAATGGAGCATGCAAACACAATCCAAAGACCTACTTGTTTCTACGTGCTTATATTGGCAGATGAGCTCTGTGATTTTCTCCCTTAATCTCTGGCTTCCCAAACTTGAAGGAAAATATTTTACATCTCCTGCGAACCATTGAGTACTCATGAACTAATTATGACCATCAAATTCATCCGCTTGACATCTCTCTATTCATGATGCAAATGATCTTGTTGTCTGACATGAGAAACAAAATTTTCAGGGGATAGCCAAGCGACTGGTGAAAGCTGCCCTTCGGGAGGCTGCGAAGAAAAGAGAGATCCGATTCGATGACATAAAGAAAATCAAGAAGGGCATAAGACGGCATTTCCATGATGATATATCGGTGGTCGTGGTTTTCCTCGACCACTCGCATGATTCTCGCCATTCTAGAGTCATGCGTCGAGACACCTACGAAATCACGACTGTGCCTGTCGACATTTTTTCACATAACGCAGATGAAGCTGATTGCTGATGCACAGGGCAGATAAAGCTGTTGTACAGTATCGGTAAAGGGAGAATCCAAGACGATGCATCCATACACAATCACTATAGATTAGGCAGTTGTACATAAGTTATGACGCGGGGGATCTGCTAGCCATGGTTAGTAGATGCTTGTGACTTTTAAGGGATATCTGTTGTGAGGTTTCTGCTCAACCATTTTTGGCTTCCAAGCCAATCTCTGTTACAGATCAATAGAAGAGTCGATGGAGGTCCTTCTTCAGCTCTGGTTTGACATGGGTTTATGTTTTGGCTGAGGCTTGCAGTTTCCTACCCTTTTTAGCGGCCCTTCGACATTATCAATGACATACGGTTACAAGATCACATGGTGACCATGGTTTGCTTGAATTCTCTAAGAAATTGGTATTGAGAGGCAAATAACAGGCATCAATCAACTTATAAAATTAGGATTGAGGATGGTCCAGATGGACGGTTTCTACTCTAGACTTAGGAATCACCTACTATGGACCAGTTTTGAAAATTTGATTCTTGCTCGGTTTGGAAACACGGTTTGGAAATAGGAACCATCACTAAGGATCGGTTCTAAAAATTGAAGTTGGGGATCACTTGTTGATTCCCATTTGATCCAATTCTTAGATGGTCTATGGAATCGGTCCTATTACTTAGCGCAACGTTTTCCAACAAGTTAAATAAAGCAGAAAATAAATAAAGCAAAAAATAAATAACTTTTGCATACTTAATTGTAAGACTAGTAAAAATGTTGGGGTCATTGAAAGTTGAGAGTTGAAAATGTGAGTTGATGGGTGTTAAGCTTGAGAGTTGAAATCATGAGTGAGAGATAAAGAGCAGAATCAGATGAGGTGTGAGTGAGACTAGACGAGCACTCGGTCAATGGATGTTGAGCTTCAAATTAGGAATTTTAAGATTCTCTTCTTTTTTTTTGTCAAAAAAATTTCTTAAAAATTTAAATATATATTATTGGTTTGGTATGAGTGAGTGAATGAGTGATTTCACATTTGGAATTAGGAATCCGATTGGTTCTTTTGGGAATCACCAATTCTGTTCCGATCTGATCCAGTTTTGAATAAACCGATGGTTTTCGATATTTTTACACATCCCTCCTTGAAATGACAACCTTTGAACAACTTTGCAATCATGGCGCTTACCAATATGATGATGCTTGTCAAGAAAGGAATAACAACTCGGCTTCTGGTGCAATGAATTTACGATCATCACTAGGTCGAATGTCAAACAAGATGAATTTAAAGAGTACAGAGAGGGAAAATGCGGCGGCCTGGATGGGCCAACCCGCAAATGCCACGTGGTGATCGCAGGGGCGGCCACATGGTGCCTGGCCCGACCTTGCACTGGGCCTTCAATCCACATTTTTTGAAAGTGAATCTGATCTTCTAGGCGCCATGAGCAGGGCCAAGCCCGCATTGGGGGCTTGGCCAACGCTGGCCCATCACTGGCGTAGGGTTCGATTCCTGCGCCTGCCACGTGGTAACCACCGGTTGGACGGTCACCCTAATTTTTGTTGAATTCATTGGAAACTTGACCCAATTTTGACCGTACGTTTCTTTTCAACGTCCCTGTCCAGGGAAAGCTGGCAAACCAAAACTTTGAATAAGTACGGTACGATTCCCAAAAAGTGCTGTGTTTACGGATTTCAGCAAATAGGTCCAATCGGATGAGTCGTGGTGTCTCCATTTGTAAACTCTGATTAAGGCAGTTCTTGACATTAGAAAGTATAAGACTAGGTATACACCATCTATTCACTTAATATGTGAAAAAATTGCAATTCTCCTTACTTTATTGAGATTGGACAGCTATGATTAAAAGTCACAATATTTAGTCATTTGACCATTTGAATTGGGAGTATTGGTTATTGCCACAAAGGTCTTGTAGAACACAATCCAATTGCATCCTTCAATCGAAATTTTATAGAGGTCTTTTGCCAGTTAAATCTCAATAAAAATTAAGTATCTACAGGTTATATTCATCTAATTCTTAAATCGATCTACCACCTAGGGATCACATGTGCCATAGGGAGCCTTCTAACCACCTAAACCCATGCAATATCAAAAAATTCTTTATTTTGATTAGAACTTGCAGTTGTCACTGTGCGTTTGGTTGGTCAAGTAGTCCAAGACTTGGTTTACAAGTCGAAGGTCATTCATTGTTTCCATTCTTTAGTCAATCCCTGATATGAAAAATTCTTGGTTAGCCTACCTAAACTAGACATGGGCTTAGTGTATTGCTGATTTTAGGTTTTGCATTCATATCGCTGTAGGCCTTTGGTGACCAGCTCGGTTAATGGGCCATTGGTGTTTTGTTGGCACTTAAACCGAATATTTCAGTAGTGGCTACGGTACTCTCAAAACTTTGTAGGAATCCTTTTCTCGATGAAAATAAAAATATGTGAGTTGTGCTTATTAGGCAAGAGTTGTTGTCCCTTGTTAGGATGTAAAGTCTTATAATTAGCTTTAAAATTTTGCATTATATGCATATGCTGCCGTTTCAATCATAACTACCGATGAAACAAGCGAGAATCATTCGTCAATCATTTATATAATTACGAAAACTACAACTTTCAATTTCTGGATTTCGGCATGTCTGGAACCATTTTAGATTTCTGACTATTGGAAGACTACATGAAATTCAACACGCTTGATTAGACATATTCACTCATTAGCTTAGTGAAAAACTAAGGTCAACTTGAGAGATTTTGGAGAATCTTTCATAGATGCTAAAGGGCTTCTTCCACTTTCGTTTTCATATTTGACTGTTAGAGCCAACTTGTGCTCATTTCGCATGCCCTTTATTCTTTATTCTCAAATCCCTTTGTTTGGGAGCCACAGAGAGCATCCCTCCATTTGATGCTCTTTTCTTTCTCTACCTCCTCAGAGAGAGAGAGAGAGAGAGAGAGAGAAATTGCCATAATATATATCTCATTGAAAAGACAGCCAAATATATATATGTTAATTTGGTCCACGTTTGGTGGCTTAATAAAGAGTATGATTTGACAAATATTTTGTTAAATAATTGGTAAATAAAAAATGTTTTTATCTTTGATCATAATTTATATATAATTGTTTTCATATGAATATATTTTTTGTTCATTTGATGAGTGATACATACAGTTATTTTTAAGAAACTATTTTCCAAATTATTCATTTTTCTTGAAATAAATGTGTCCTATATAGATCAACCACTTGTTTAGTTTTTCGTGATGTTAGAGATATTAATGAGATTGTTATATCATATCGACATATAAAATAGTGTTTAAGTTAGTCTATTCATTTAAATTACTCATTCGAAATTTAACACGTCGTTCTATAGACTAATCTGATATCTCCAGCATTGTCCATTTATTATTTCCCTAATTGGAGATCACATTTGTTTTTTACTTTTTGTTTCAACGGATGCGGTTGATGCAAACACAGTCTTTTTAAGTTTTCTTACCACAATGTCCACGTCCTTTTAAGCCTATTATTGCCTAAAAACGTTATCTTTTTGGAATCGAGTGTAATTAGAGTCAAGAAAAATTGAGAATATTTGAATGAGTTCACGTATTATGGGTAAGTGGTTCTAAGTTCTATATAGGTTTTACCACAAAACTGAAACCCACTCATTGAACAGATTTATCTTTTTTTAGAACCTAAAACCTACCATGCATACCTTAAAACCTGAAACTTACCTTATCACATATTCTAGGATCGGTTCCAAGATTTACTCAAATGTTACCTATATTATTAATTGAACAATTATAATGAATCATTATCTTTAATGATCACTTTTGCCACTAATTCAATGACTATAATTTATATATAGATTCACGAAAAATATGAAATATTAACAAAGCAAAAGTCTCAACTTAAAATGAAAATTCAGACTAGTGATTCCATATTATATATTCATCATCAAATGTCATAAAATATCACGGAATTGGGCAAAGACATAAATCAAGAAAAATACGAAATATTATTTCAAATTCTAAGTTACATGTTCCAGATTTCAGGTTTGAGGTTCCACTAAATTAGAGCTTGAAATCTACCTATCGAAGCAAATTCTCTAAACATACCGTGCATACTTGTAAACTTGGAACTAGATAGCTTCCCACTAATCCGATTCTTAGGTTTTCGATTCTACTCTGAAATTGTGCTTACTCCTATTGCGTGTTGTACTGGTTTGTGCATTTTATAATAGTGCTTCTTTTTGGTGACATCATTCTATTGCTCTCCCTAGAAACATTGGCTATATAAACTAAACCACTTAAAACCGTTTAATGATTTATTTCCCATTTTTTGGTTTCATTGTGTTTGATCAGCTTGATTTGACAACAGATGCGCGATCCTTGATGAGATTCCCTCTCACAGGCCTGCAACAAAAGTTTTACTAGCTTCACTTTTTCTTAAAATGGTAATTTCGAGATCTAGTTGGAAACCCATGTTAGAAGACTTTCCACTTAAAAGGAGACATAAATATATACCGATGCTATCTGTAGTTAAAATGACGATCGGCGTACAGCTAGATCGAGTGTCGGAGCCGTTCCAGACCTTGAATTCAGGATCAACATGGCTAGCTCGGTAATTGTTTATTCGCGTAAAAACAAGAAATACCCAGCCAAAAAAAAAAAAGAAATAATAGTTGAAAGGGACATCAGATGACGCTGTTGATTGTGCAGCACACCATTAAAAATCCATTCTGACGGGAGGGGCAACCAATCGATGAAAACCCAAGTGGCCAACTTGCCTCCTGGAGAAACGCAGGAATGGGTCAACTTGCCAATGACGACGGACGATAAACGTCTCTAGCATAAAGAGCGGGACGGCGACGCATTGAGCCCGATCCCATCGCACGATGGAGTAAATGGAAGACGACGAACGCCCACCAAACTTCGCTTCAATTGCGTCACGAGCCACGACGAGCAAAAAGTTAATGCCATTAGGCCGAAATCTCCAATCACTGGAATCGAGGAGACATCGAGGCCGTCGTGCCGCTGTCCCAGGTCGGTTGCATTCATTGGCCGATCGTGCTTTCATCTTCTCGACAACTCATCTGCTCATGTCTGTCGACGCCATGATGCATCGTTTTGGAGCAGCGACGACGCTTATTAGAATTGACGATTCCATTGTGGGTATGATGAATGCATTGCGGAAGAATTCGAGTATGGATAATTAGCTCTGAGTTGAATGGAGAACAGGTAGGGTTGCAAGTAATGACAATTGACGCTCGTTGGGTTGATTGTGAACTGGAAATCAGCCCGCGCTTTGTGCCGATGGTTATACATGGTTAGACCGAGCGTCGTGTTGGTTTTTTTTTTTTTTTGCTGCTGCGTATTGCCGCCTCAATGGCAGTTGGGCAAATATCATGACTTCGATCATCATGTCATCCATTTTTTCGTGAGATAATTGCTCAATTAGTTGTAAACCTATTAAATAGAGACCAATCAAGTCCTAAACCTTTTGATTGAATTAATACAATCCTAAAGTTTTGAGGAAAGATACAACCAAGTTCTCTCGATCAAGTCTCACCAGATTTATCTAATTCGTTAGTTCAGTAATCACTGATCATCCTATATATAATGGCACCGGCGCGATGCGAAGGAAACAGTTTTTTTTTTTTTTTATTCTGGTGTCAAGATGTTTTCTTAATTTTCTTTCTCTTCTGTGCATGAACTTCTGCTTGTACTCTTTAAACTTGCGATTGCTCCGCCAAACCTCTTCCGGTGCTCATTTGTTGCCGCCCACTGCCACCTAGACCTCTGGCCATTCTGTGGCCATGGTGGACGACCTTGAACTCCCTGGTTGCATGCGAGGGAAAGAAGTTTCTCCTAATTAAGCAAAACACAAAAAAAGAAAGAAGAATAAAAGAACAGTGACTCTCTACGATAGTTCCACTGGCTATGCTTTCATTATATTTGTAGAGGCATTAGATGGCACCACCACAAGATAGGGAAAAAAAAGTCATGTAATCTTTAATATTTTCTTTCATAAGTTCAAATTCAGATATATTCTGACACTTGTTGCCGTACGACTACTTGTCCAACCACGCCAGCAAATGGGAAAGGGCAAAAAGTGCCATTTTCGTGGTTGAAGAAGGAATCTATACTACACTTTTCAGCGAGCGTTGGTACCCTTTTGACGAGAGGCAAGGAAATGATTCTAGGAAAGGCAATGAGATTTTCTTCCACAAACAAGACCAATCGGTGATTCCATTTTGATATATACCTGAACGTGAAGCCGAGGTACATCGCATCTACTTTGGCCCTAGTAGATGCTGCTAAGCCCTCGGTATCTCCAGCTCACCACCACGTGGAGCAAAAAGTTACATGACACATGAACGGTGTGGTCATTACTCAATAACATCTGAAAACATCATTTTGAGTCAAGTCGAATTGAACGGAATCAAACTAAAGCTCTATACTAAAAGATAGTGATTTATCAGCATGATCTTCATTTGAATAAATTTTTATCTTTTATTGTTTAGATTTAAACCTATAACGTAAGAAAACTGATACATTAAATGAAATCAAGAATCTTTAGCAATATATTAGTTTTAGACTTTGCTTTAAGATTTAGCTTATAAATCACTTCTTCTAGCTTATGGGTGGCAGCTATCGAGAATATTTCAAACTTAATGATAGGATGCATGGGTGAATTCTTAAAAAATTCCAAGTCGAAGAATTGGTGTAATGAAGAGCAATTAATATATCTTAATTAGCATAACTCATTAGCTTAAAATTTTGAATAAAGATGGATTTATCTAAATATGTTAGCAGACTTAGACTTTGAGCTCCCTCTTGGCGATATCCTATAATGAAAGATACTAAACTTTTGTTGCGCGCTCTCAATAGAATGGTATCGGAGCCAATGCCCAATTGATGGGGCTAGGCATAATTTTGGGATGGTTGGCATTATGGTGTACCAATGCAAGCTCATACATGTGAGAGGAAGATTGTTAAGATGCACATGTGAGTTATGTTGGAGAAATCCCAGATAAGAAAGTTAGCATGGTGTAGATCAATTAACATATAATAACTAATTCATAACACATTGGCTTAAGTTTTTTAATAAATATGGATAACTGGATATATTAACAAGCTTAGACTATAGACACTCTCTTGGTTATCTTCCGAGGTGAAAGGTGTTGGGTTTAGAAAAAATTTCTATCTCCTTCTCTAATTTCTTCTCTTTTTTCCAACGTTTCTCGGTCCCAACCCATGGCATTTACCCGAACTAGTTGTCGGAACTCACCACCACAAGTGTAGGGCCAAAAAGTTCCATTTTCGTGGTTGAAGAAGGAACCTATCCTCTACACTTTTCGGAACGACTGCAGCGTCACTTTTGACGAGAGGCAAGGAAATGATTCTGGGAAAGGCAATGAGATTTCTTCCACAAACTGACCAATCGTCGAGTCCACTTTGATTTTTACCTGAGCGTGGAGCTAAAGGACATTGCATCTTGCTTTGGCCTTGTGGATGCTGCTGACCCCTTCGTTTCTAGTTTCTACCCAGCTCACTACCGTGTGGACCAAAAAGTTAAATGGCACGTGGATGGTGCATTGAAAATTGATCTTTTTCGAATCGATTCAAATCGAATTGTGCATAATTCTATAACGAAAAGTATGATCTATTTGCATGAGGCTCGGCTGATTTTTTTTTTTTTACCTATTTATCGTTTGGACTTTGATGTATGATACAAGAAAATTTATGCATTGAATTAAACTATAAATTCTTGTTTATAGATTAGCTTTAAGATTAACATCCTAAAAAACCCCAAAACTAATACACGTATAACAAATTTACCCTAAATTAAAATCATAAACTGATACACTTTTGATAAATTTACTCAAAACTAGTACACTTGTAAAAAATTTACCCTATGTTAGTATCAGTTAAATTTTACTGTCAAATTACTAAGTTAAATAATACATGACAATTGATTAGTGTACCAATTTGAACTTTTATTTTCAATTTGTCAGTCACAATTATACAATTTTTGTGGTTTTTTGCAATATTAATCCAATTTAACAAATGGTATATTTATCATAAATATATTAGTTTGAGGTTTTGGTAGTTGAACAAATTAGTTTAGGGTAAACTTACGAGTTTGATATTTTTTATGATCATTTTGGGTAAATTTGTCACATGTATATTAGTATGAGATTTTTTTGTGATAAAAAAATTAGTTTGAGGCAAATTTGTTACACAAATACTAGTTTAGGGTTCTTTAAGGATATTAACCATTATTTTTAATTTCCATTTTAGCTTGAAAATCACTACTTTTTAGCTTATAGGTTGCGGCAAACAGGGGAGTCTTTTGAAGTCGATCATTATCGACATGCATCTTTACTATTGCTGAAAGTTTATCATGGAGTTTACCATGTTTCTTTTGTATCATTGTAGTGTCCAAAGTCAACATATCTTGCTAACCTTAGCAGTCAAGCAGTATGCGGGCCAAAAGTCAAATGATTGATTGAAACTAGGATACAGTTCTCTTCTTCGTTCTTGATTGATATTAGGGTTGCATGGTCTTTGATTAATGTGGAAAAATCAGTTATTAGGATTTCTAGGGTGAAGAGTCCAAAATCAAAGCTCTTAAAATCGATTTTAATGTTCATTCGTATATTTATAGGTATCCTTTCTACAAAGGCAGATGTCAATTCTCATGGATTCTCTCCTTTACCTATAACTTGCTAATTGACAACTTGTGATTTTCAAAGTCTCTACTATAATAAGTTCGAATAGAACTAATGCTATCATGTTTTTCATTTCAAACTTACTCTGCAAACTCCACTGAATGGAATGCTTCATGTGTACGGACAAGGGGCACTACCTAAGTAAGCCTAATGTAATCATCCACAATCACCAAAATATTTCTTAATTTCTTACCACCAAGGCTCTTACTCCTCCTTGGTTCAAGTAGATCCATGTGTAGAAGTCGCGGAGCTCTTTTAACAAAAACAATGACCTTAAATGACTTTTGATTTGCTTACCCAAAGTACAAACCTCACATAACTCCGTCTTCAAAAATCTGATTTTCATCTATGCCATTGCATTTTAATCCATGCCTAACATCCCTTCTACTTTCACAAAAGTGCCAAGACCAAGTCTGATTCACTCTAAGTTGCTTTTCGTGGATTCTAACACTTGAAGACATCTGCTGGACACTAACTTGGGTTCAATTTAAATTGATAAAGATCCATGTCTCCACCAGAACTGTAGAGGCTCAAATATAGAACAATTTACTTCATATGTAACGTGATCTACTTCTGCAGAACAGTCCTTCTAGATCATTGACGAATTTTCACCTTATGGTTGTTTTTTTTTTTGACCTTATGGTTGTTTCACCATCCACAAAAAGGTTCCTCCAAGCAAATGGACGTCCTCGTGTTCTATAAATTGTTCACTTCCTATCGGTCCATCCAAATTTTAAGAAACCATTGTTCTATAGCTTGTTCTCCTTTCATAAAGGTCTTTCTAGACTTAGACACATTTCCCATCCATCAGAGGGGACAGTGGGTACGGTACTGCGTTGGCTATTCTTGGGACAATGCCTATACCATTGTCAGAATCATGCCAAAACCAAATGACAGCAATGAAGTCGTAGTGACTAAAACTCTGGATAAAATTATCCAATTAGCATTTAAATTTAAACTTTTCAACTTTGTCACTTTAGTCCTACATCTTTATGCAAAATTCAAATGTAATACTTCCGATCAAATTTCTTGAAATTCACTAGTGTGACTATCTAGTCATCCCAGTTGTTTTACGTAGAACACTGTCACATCAACGATTTCCAACGAAAATTAATCAAAAGAATTGTATTGAAATTCGGGCAAAGATTTAGGACTTCGATAGTAAAATTGGAAAGTTTGAGACTCTACCGACATCCATAAAATAAATCTAAGGCTGATTGGATAATTTCTCCAAAATTTCGAGAGTAGGTAACTGGTTTCACCACCACAAATGAAATGATTCTCCCTTAGGCAATGAGATATCTTCCGTAAAGTCGACGCCTCAATAAGAGGGCAAGAAATGATATTCCGAACAGGCAACTAGATTTTCTTCCACAGGTTGGCCAATCGTCAATTCCATCTTGATATTTCCCCTTACATGGAGCTAAAGCGCATTGCATCTACTTTGGGCCTAGCAGATGCTGACCCCTCCGTATCTTGTGTCTACCAACCTACCACCATGTGGACCAAAAAGTCACGAGGAGGCACGTGGACAGTGTGATTGCCACGGGAGAAATTGATATTTCGAGGTGAATCGAATCGAACCACACAAAATCATATATGGAAATGTATGACGATCTATCAGCATAATTTATAGTTGAGAAATCTTTATCAAGCTATAGGCCAAAAAATAAAAATAAAAAAAATCGACACATTCAAATGAAACCAAACACCTAGATTCATATATTCCATCGTTATTGACATGTATGTTTAGTCTTAGTGAAAGTCCATGATGGAGTTTACCATGTTTGTTTTGTGGAGTGGTAGAGTTGAAAGTCAAACATATCTTGCTAATCTTTCTACCAAGTCTTAGCCAAAATCCAAACGATTGATGGGAATGTGAAATGGGATAGGGTCAATCCTTCTTGCTTGCTTGATATCGGAGTTACCTAGTCATTAAATTAATGTGGAGCTCATTTTAATATAATTTTTAGGGTGAAACAGTCTTGGATTAGAGCTAATGATTTCGATTTTCAAATTCCTTCGTACATTAATAGGTTTCCTTTCTTCGCACACCATGTAAATTCTCATGAGGTTCTTTCATTCAACTGTCCCCAATTCACATGCCCCAAAATTTTCAAATTTTAAATAGATAAGTATAGTAGAAATCCTAAAACTTATTATAAAAGTGTAATTAAGTTTTAGAACTTAAAAAAAAAATCAAGTCATTGCATTAACTTTGTCTAACTTGATAAACAGAAATTACAAACTTAATTGCACCAATTTGACAAATTTTATGATTGATTGTATCAATTTAACAAGTTTTAAGACTTGATTACATATTTTAAAACTTCTATGATAACTGTGATAGAACTTGATCGTATCTTTTTAAACATTTAGAGCTCAATTATATTTTTATGACAAGTTTCAAGACTTTCTATACGCTTATCTCAATTTTAAACTATCGATTGGTTTAGTTGTTGGTGTCGTTTAATTTGGGTTAGAACACTATTCCTCTAATTTGCACTTATACAAGTACTTTCTCTCTCTTCATTGATTGTACTTTTAATTGCACTTTCATAACAAATTTTAAAATTTTTAGTGCACTTTATCACAATTTCAATTCGGTTTTGCACTACGATACCTTTACTCCAGTTTGCATTTGTGCTGATATTTCTGCTCTCTTCATTGATTACACGGGTGGCCACAAAATCCCGAAACGTGTCAAGATAATGTCCTCAGTGCCACCTTTGACCTCCGGGAGATACTGTCCTCAGGACTTAAAGTGCAGCAGTCATCACAGTCTCAAACCATCAATTCGGTTCTGGATTATGAGACCGTTACTTTAGTTCGCACTTCCGGTTGATATTTCCGCTCTCTTCATTGATTACACGGACGGCCACAGGGGCCGGGGACGTGGCGGGATGATGTCCTCAGTGCAACCCCGACCCTTTGACCTCGTGGCCAGCCGCGCACGCGAGGCCCATATGCGACGGTACGCCATGTCTGCCCCCGTGCCGGGCCGGGCACGCGCGCCGGCCAAAACCTCTCTTCGTACGCCGCCCGCCCCGTCCTGTGGAAACCACTTCCGCCACGCGGGCCGGTGGGGTCCCCCTCGCATCAGATGCTTTTACTCTCCCTCCATTGATGATGGAGAGGGAGGAGCGCCAACCACCGGATCGGAATCCAATGGACCCTGCCGCGACAGCTCATCCTTGCCCCCCACCATGGACCGCACCCCCACCCGAACCCACCCCTTCCACCAACAAATCTTATCCCGAAATTGCCACATGTGGTGCTTACTATATCTTATATCCACACGCACCAACAGTCTCCGCCCGACATTACACCATTCACGCGCCCCGTTCACATAGCCATAAACCCAGAGAATTACCGACCCGGAACGTCGCCGGCGACGGTCGATCCGAATCCGGAATCGGGCAGGGGCAGGGAGGGGGCGGGGGGCCATGGGGATCGTGGAGGACGCGCACAACGTGAAGGTGCTGGGGGCGGGGGAGCGGACGATCGTGCTGGCGCACGGGTTCGGGACGGACCAGTCGGTGTGGAAGCACCTGGTGCCGCACCTGGTGGACACGAACCGGGTGGTGATCTACGACAACATGGGGGCCGGCACCACCAACCCGGAATACTTCGACTTCGAGCGGTACGCCACCCTGGAGGGCTACGCCTACGACCTCCTGGCCATCCTCGAGGAGCTCCACATCGAGTCCTGCATATTCGTCGGCCACTCCGTCTCCGCCATGGTCGGCTCCATCGCCTCCATCAGCCGCCCCGACCTCTTCGCCAAGATCGTCATGCTTTCCGGCTCCCCCAGGTGACTATTTCGATATCTAACCATTTACAGGTGGACTTTCCCGTCATTCAAATCGAAGAATAAACAGTAGATCTGAGTTTTCAGGGTATCGAAATAAAGAATTTTTTATTTTTTTTTGCGCTGAGATTAGTGAATCAGTTCTCTATGGTTGAACATGAAATCTGACGGGAATTGATAATGCAGGGAAATGTTTTCGTCATACTTTCCGAAAATTGAAGCTGGATGAACATGGCCTGCAGCTTTTTTATTTTATTCATTATGTTGTCGAAAGTCTTAGCATAAAATCGATTCGGTTATGGTTGGCGAGTAGTGACGGTAAAATTTTCTTGCATATTGATTCTGGAAAATGTCGAAAAAATGCAACGCAAAATCAACTCTGAAATAAGTGAAACGGGTTATATAACTTCAGTTCGACCATCAAAAGAAAAACTCTGCATTGAAACCGTGGTGATATTTCCATGTAATTTATTTAATGTTTTTGGGTGATATAATTTTTTAACTTTTTTACCCTTTCAAGTTAAAAAAATTTACGGCTTACTTGCTTGGACTTTTTTAGGGTCGAATTTCCAATAATTTTTGTAATATCTTTCGAAATCTAAATGGTACTTTGAAAATTAGTAAGAAAGAAAGGAAAAAGAGAAATTCGCTTCCGTCGAGAGGCAAACAAACATGCCTTTAGAGATTTAAGGGCCGTGGGGAAAGAGACGTTGTTGACCTTTCGAGCTTTGATTTTTGCTGGACCATTTTAAATGTCTAGGTACCAAACATTCAATGATTCATCATGCCGAATTTATTGCGCACAGCTAAGACTCTGCTAAGACTCTGTTTTAGCCACGATGGCGCTCTCTCTTCCACGGAAAAAAAAAAAAAAAACCTTTTTTCCTTATTCAAACTAATTTTACAAAAAAATTATGAACAGAATTTGGTTGAAATCAACGTTAAAGAATTCTTGATTTACCGTATAATGTTATTAATTGAAATCAACATGAAAGGAATTTTGATTTACCATATAATATCAATTTCTCGATTGTGTTAAGTATGATTTGATGATTAAGTTATGTTTTATTTTTTATTTTTTAGGTACGTGAATGACCCGGACTACTTCGGAGGGTTTGAACAGGAGGACCTGGACCAGCTCTTCGAGGCGATGCGCGAGAACTACAAGGCGTGGTGCTCCGGCTTCGCGCCCTTGGCCATCGGCGGCGACATGGACTCGGTGGCCGTCCAGGAGTTCAGCCGCACGCTCTTCAACATGCGGCCCGACATCGCCCTCAGCGTCGCCCAGACCATCTTCAACAGCGACATGCGCTCCATCCTCCGCCTCGTCACCGTCCCCTGCCACATCATCCAGAGCATGAAGGACCTCGCCGTCCCCGTCGTCGTCTCCGAGTACCTGCACCAGAACCTCGGCGGCGACTCCATAGTGGAGGTCATGCAATCCGACGGCCATCTCCCACAGCTCAGCTCCCCCGACACCGTCATCCCCGTCCTCCTCCGCCACATCCGCTACGACATCGCCACCTAGAATCGCGCCCTAGGAGCCCCTCCATACCTCAAAACCCAGTCGTCTAGTCCTATGTAACATGCACGGGATGGGGGAACGTCGCGTGTCCCCACGCCCGATAGAAGTGTGTCCAAACGTTACGTTATAGAGAGAGAGAGATAAGTGTCTAGATCCTATATGCACGACACAAGTCGGGAACATTGTTAATGATTCGGAAGATCTCTGCCTTCCTCGGTCGTTGGGGTGTTCCGAAAAATCTAAGATGCTTTCTTAGCAGGTTATTTTATCTAAATTTCCATTAGCTTTTGGCCTTTGTCGTGTTGTAAATTGAAGTACCGTTGCCCCCCGTGATTAATGAAATTACGCGCGCGCGACTCCCGTATGTTTCTCTCGCGATCTTCGGAGCTTTTTTTTTTTTTTTTTTTCTCTCTTTTTCTAGACCGTCAATGAAAGAGAGAAGAGAAGAGGGGCGGTTGTCGTAGGACGTCCGATGGGACCGGACGGGCGGGGTTCGTTGGGCGGTGGAGGAACGGACGGTGTGGATTCGTGGGGTGATGGGGATGTGACTGGAGATCGTGACGTGTCAGCCGTTGTCTCGTCTTCCCACCTTCCATTTGATTTTTCTGCCGACTTCTGCGTACTTCTGTTCTCTTGTTTACACTTACCTCTTGGCTTCTCCGTGGGGCACTTGACGTTCAGTTTCAAGTGTTCAAATCATTTTTTTGGAGCAAAAAAAAAAAAAAGGTTTTGTTTTTTCGTATATGGGTCCTCATGACAGAGAATAATGGGAGAACCCCATATTTTAAAATATAAACTTTGCACTTGAAAAACTCAGAGTGATATAATCTTACAATTATTTCAATGTCACATATAATAATTCAATTATTGCTTCGTATTAATTAAAAAACTCGTTTTCTTAGCGACCCTTTGACAAAGGTTTGACAACAACTCACGTATTAATCTTTTTTTAAAAGTATAATTAGCACAGGTGGTGGAACCTTAATTAGGCTGGACGTGCACGACACAAGTTGATTGGAGCTAAACGGAAATAATTGCACCTCCAGAAATTTCTTTGAAACGCATGATCCCCGTTGGAGGCCCATAGGTCAAAGAAGGTGGGCAACCAATGTGAAAAAGATGCGGAATTTGCTTTAGCAATTTTATGCGCAACGTCAAAAAAGGAGTTTTACCAAAGCTTGCAATGCTTTGACTTTAGATTGTGCATCTAAGCCCAAATGGTTTTCATTGAAAGTAACTAGTATATTGTAACCACGCAAGTCAAATATTTATAAAGAAAAAGGCTTAGAATGAGAATAAATAAATAAATAAATAATTAAAGTGTAGACCAGACCATCCGCAACACGGTTTGGAGATCTACCTTCAAAAACCCTGCAACCCCAGCAAGATGTTAGGGCCGCACGACATCTATGCAACGCGAGCGAGTCGAGGTGCAGCTGGTGTTGGGATCGTCGTAGAGAGATCTTGCTCGTCGGGGTCACGGAGCTTGGAAAGAATTTATGGAAATCGGGTTTTTCACCTCATTTGACTAAGAGAAATAGTTTTTATGGCATTTGGAGTTCCCGCACTTGGTAGATTTGGGCAAATCCCAAGGACCAAGTCTGCGAATCCCAAGAATCGGAGGGGCGATTTTAGAAACCTCGAGCTCGTCGATGGAGTTATGCAATAAAATGACCCATCGGTAGAATAAAGATTGCATCGAAGTGTCCATCTAAATGTCTTTTGCCTAAAACCAACGCAAGTGAAAAAAGAAAAATGGAAGACAGGTACCACGGACATGACCGCCTACGGAGAACACGTGAAGTCCAGAGACATGGGACACTTCTTTTGTCCCTTGGACAATCCGAGAGCCAAGTCTCATGGGCCAAGCCTACATTGGAGAACTGACGTTTTTGACCCTTCTTTTGTCCTGGTAAAGAGATGGGCGTTCGCCGACTGAACCGCAAATTCCGTAGATAGACGAGGGGACAAATGACGCTTGGCGTTTGACTTTTCCTCCTGCTGATGAATCTGCACGGCAGTCAGCCTTCCCGAATACTAATCACATTTATTTAGAGCCCTAATTTGCATTTGTCAGATTCTTAAGGCTATGGAAAGCAGTCGTGAGCGGAAAAAGTTGTATTGCTTTCTCATTTAAAGACTGTGCAACTACATTCCTATTTACCATACACGAGACCTCACTAAATAGAAAAAGAAATATTTGGCGGTATCAAAAAAATATACACAATATATTTTACTTTGCCATTAATGAACTGATTTGAGTCAATCTAATATCAATTAGGGCAATGAAGATCAATCAAGGTAATAGTATCTTCAACACTCCCCCTCAAAATGGTGATCCATACACATCAAAGACACCAAGCTTGCTTATGCTTGGTGAAGATGTCCACAAGTTGCTCTATTGTTTTTATTCCTCTTGTCTTGATCATTTCATCTCAAATCTTATTTATAATAGGGATAAGTGTAATAGTAGTCCTAAAACTTGTAACGAAAATGCAATTGAGTCCTAAAACTTGTAAAAAGTTCAATTAAGTCTTACAATTTGTCAAATTGATTTAATCAAGTTTTAAAATTAACACCGTCAACCTTTTTAACGGAAATTGCTAGCGTGGCACGAACATGACATTTAAAATGAATTCTTATTTTCCATGTGGCGTTTTTAAAATTATTTTATTTAAATTATATTTAAAATAGAAAAGAAAGCTAAAATTTATTTAAAAACAAAACAATTAAAAAAATGGTAGAAGCTTCCTTTGTTGCAACCCATCGTCGGAAGGGCCAGCGACCGTTGCCAAAGGGGCCGGCAACTGTCATCAACCTTAGACAGGGATGGCCGGCCCTCGCTCAGCTAGGGAGAGGTCTCATCGGCCCCTCCGGTGATGGGCAATGGCGGCGGAAGTGACGGCCATTTTTTTTTTTTTTTTTTTTGAATTTTTTTGTTTTTTAAATAAATTTTAGATTTTCTTTTCTAGTTTTTAAATCTAATTTGAATAAAAAATAATTTTAAAAAAACCACTTGGAAAATAAAAATTCATTTTAAATGCCATGTCAAGCATTTTCTGGTTAAAGTTAGACAATGTTAATTTTAGGACTCAATTAAACCAATTTAACGAGTTTTATGACTTAATTGCACTTTTTACAAGTTTAGGACTCAATTGCATTTTCCTTACAAGTTTTAGGATTTCTATTGCACTTATCCCGTTATAATAAAATGACAGTCAATTCTATGTGCTTTGTTCTTTTATGGAAAATCATATTTGCTGCAAGTTTGAGTGCAGCATCGTTATTGTAAAATAAGACAGTTAGTTCTTTCATCCATACTTGGAGATCTTGGATTACCTTTTTATTTGAACTATGTCACAACTAGTCTTTGTCATTACTCAATAGTTTGCTTCAATGGATAAAATGAAACTATCAATTGTTTCTTTGTTTTCCATGAGAGTAATGAATCTCCTAATTTTATACAAAATCTTGTAATTGATTTCCTACTCGTAGGACAAGTAGCATAATTTGTGTCACAATATGTTGTCATTTCCATTTTGCTATCTTGAGACAATAGTATGCCCAACCTTGGACAGTTGTTCAAGTGTTTCACACCCTTTAATGCAACATTCATGTGAGACTATTTTGGGTCATGTGTGAGCTGCCTGGGAATTTGTTATGCATAGTATATGTCTAGTCTAGTCATAATAAGATAGATAAGGTTCCCGACAAATCTCCGATAAGCAAAAGAGTCTTTGAGCAAAGAATCCTCATTCAGAGGTGACAATCCCCTATCACAGTCAACTATCGTTAGCTTGGTAATTTGCTCGATTGGGATGATAGTTGGTTTGGTTCCCCATAATCCTACTTTTGATATGATCTCTAAGACAAATTTGCATTGATTGAGTTAAACTCCTTTTATATGATCATGCAATTTCTATCTCGAGAAAATATTTAGAAGGTCTTTAATCCTTAATGTGAAATGTAGAGTGTAGGTATTTTTTTAAATCTCTCAATGGAAAATTCATCATTTCCCATAATAAACATATCATAACATAAATAAGCAACTAAATTGATGATGTACCTTGACTCTATGTGAATAAGGCATACTCATATTTGAATGCTGGAACTTTGCAACTATAAGTGCAATAGTGAACTTAGCATACCATTGACAAGAAACCTATTTGAGTTTATATAGGAATTTACGTAGAAAACATACTTGATTCTCCTCTTATCTAGGTAAACCCAATAAAAGATTCATGTAAATTTCCTCTTCCAGATTTCCATGAAGCAAAACATTAAGAACATCCATCTAATGAAGAGGCCAATCACGGGGTGCAACGATAGAAAGAATCGACTTACTTTACTACTAGAGAAAATGTTTCTGCATATCAAAACTTTCTCGTTGTATAAATCCTTTGGCTACTAGTCTAGCCTTGTAGCATTCAGTGTAGCCTTCTGCCCTGTACTTGACCTTGTATACCCATCTGTACCCAATAGATTTTCAATAAGGAGGTAGAGATACGATATCCCAAGTTTCATTTTCCATTAGCTCTCATAACTCATCCTCCATGGCTTGTTGCCAACGAGAATTGTTGACAACCTCATCATATGAAGATGGTTCCTATTCTTTAGAGATTCTACTAATGCAACATTTATGTTCGGGTGAAAGACTAGTGAAGGTAACATAAAGGAGACAAAGATAGTGTATACCATAGGATCCAAGGTGGGACAAATGTAATCTATTGTCCATGTGGGTAATCATGTTGCATGACTTGAACATTGAGAATGAGCTAGTGCAGCAGACGGACATTATCAAGTGGTGCATAAGAAATATTATTAGGACTCATATGATTCTCCGATGTGACTATTTGTTGATCTGTTGGGGTTGTATTGTCCTTAACTGATGAGGAGGGTGCATCATTGTTAGGTGCAGCGGATGCCATGGGTGTGGTGATGTGGGGAATCGCAACCAACTATGGAGATGAGAAATCTTCCTCACTTAAAAACATACAATGATTAATAGCTGCCTCTAATATATGATGTGAAGATATTTCATTCTAGAAGGGAAAATATTAACATGAAAAATGACATCTTTGCTAACAAGAAAACGTCAATTGATGAATCATAAAACAAATTCTCTTTTTAAGGAGCTGGATTTCCAATGAATATACATTGAAGAGAACGGGGACCCAATTTGTCCAAAGGGCTCATAGTAGAAACATAGCACAAGCATTCAAAAACACAGGGGTGGCGAATGTCTAGACACTTCCCAAAAGCAATTCGGAGGGAGTCTTTCCATTGAGAATCTGAGATAATATTAGATTGATCGAGTAGGATACTATGACCACATAGTCTCTCCATAACATTTATGGAATTGAAGCTTGATACTTGAGGGCATGGGCAACTTCTAAAAAATGGCGATGTTTTCTCTCAATGACCCCATTTTGTTGAGGTGTATAAGTGCAAAAACTTTTCATGAATGATGTCATTTGAAATAATAGAGTAGGACACTTATGATTAAAGAATTCACGGGCGTTATTGGTTCAAATCTATTGTACAAATTTGTGATACTAATTTTTACTTGAGGCAAGAAAGTTCTTAACATGGGAAAGGGCTTGGTTCTTGGATTGCATCAGGAAAACCCAAGTCATATATGTGTGATCATCCACAATTGTGAGAAAGAATCTACACCCATCATGGTGTGGGTGTGATATGGTCCCCAAATGTCCATATTTGAAAGGGAAAAAGTTGTATTGGCACATGAAGTTCTTTGTAGAAAAGGCAATTGTGATTATATAGCTAGTGGACAAATAGGACACATGGGCTGAAGAAAAGAATTACCATGGACTCGACGTTGATGAGACAGAAAAAGATTATTATTAATATTGGCATTACAAAAGTGCCCTTATTCAAAGGGAAAGATTGTAAATTCTACCCTAGTCTATCGGTTTCCTAGTCGAAAAGGTCCAAAAGAAGCAGATGTTAGGATCGAAAAAGACCCAACATGAATTGTCTTCACAAAGTTTGAAGACAGAAATGAGGTTAAATTTTGGAATAAGTAGAACATTTCTCATTGTGATGGATGGATTGAGTTGAATATTTCCAAATTTAGTTATGGAGGTTTTCTTCCCATTAGGAAGACATACCGAAGTATGATGATAATTCATGAATATTAGAAAGGAAACACTAATTGCAAACTATGTGGTCACTATCACCTGAATTAGTAATTCATGCCTTAGTTGAAATGGAGCTTCAGCAATGAGAAGTACCTAAATAACTAGCCATCTCATCCTATATTACCAATTGGCTTAGAGCTTTCATAATTTGTTGGAATTGATCAATATTGATAGACTAATGAACTTCGGCATGTGCTACGATGGATATATCTTATTCCTTTCTTTCTTTATCTATTGGCTTTCCATGCAATTTCCAACAATTCTTCCTAGTATGATATGGATGCTTGCAATAATCACAAAATTTCCTTTTCCATAATTAGAATTTTGGGTATGTGATTTACTTGAGGATGTAAAAGAATTATGTCGTTGGATCCTTTCCACACAAGTGCTAATGTGGCATAATGGGCACCATTTAATCTGGGCATTGCAAGGATGAAGTGTGGGCTATCTAGTTGTGCGAAATAGTTGGAGTTGTTTTAAATCACGATCGTTCATTGGAGATGACATCAGGTTACTTCTTCACCCAAAACACCCAACGCCACCAGTGAGCTTCTAGATCCAAGCTAGATCTTTCTGCAAGCAGCCGTAGGTCTAGCGTCACTCTAGCCGCAAGAACGATGTGGTCTCCTATCTTTAGATACTCTAAGGAAGCGAAACATTATGATTCGTCCTATAGAGCGAGTTGATATATTTGACCAAGCGAGGGGAATAGGTAAATAACTCTCATTCAAGTAAGTAAAAATCTAGTTACCTTTTCCCTCTCCTTTATCACATGGTATCGAGCTAGGGTTTCTCTATGCCCCTGCAATTTTTCTTCAACCATCTCAAGTTCATTCCACAGTGCTAATAGTTTGATGAAAATGGTGGAAACCAAAAGATTTCCCTATTTTAGCTTCAATAGGGCTTGAGTTATGGAGAAAATCTTGGTCCTATCAAGCTTTCCATATATTTATTATATGCCATCCCATATTCCTTTCATGTCTTTGATCTAAGGACATTCAGTGATGACCTCCAAAGTGAGACAATTCCCAATCCACATCCAGACAAGCTAATTACGCTTCCTCCGGTGTTGTGTGAGTCACCTATTGGTCGGAACCAGAACAATGTCGTTGATGAATCCTTTCTTGTCCTTTGTAATTAGAGCTCGCTGGAACTCTCAAAACCAGACGAAATAGTTTTCTAGCCTTAAGAGCTATTGCGCAATGAAGCGAAGCACATGCCTGTTAGTGGTGGACATGTAAAGGGGTTTCTTGGCTCAAGCCAACTACTAATGGTACTTGCAAGGGGGAAAAAACCAAGTCTATAGGTGGGTATGGGTTTGCCCCAAAACCAAATGGACCTGAACCACTTTGGTTCGAAGGGGACTCGCCCGGTCCAGATCCCAAGTTGGGCTCAGCATTGAGGAGGGGGCTTCCTCCCGGTCCACTATTCTCAATCTGGGTCAGAGGTTTGATTTGAATTGGAAACCATTGAACATATAGGTTAGGAAAAAATTGCCCGAGCTTGGCTGAACTGGGTCTCATCGTCTTTCATCGGGCCATGTTTGGCTTAGTTCCTTTGTTTGGTCTTCCCTAACAAGGTCTAGATGTTGATCTAAAGGTAAGTCATCCACTCTTTGTATGTTGGAAAAAACTTCTGAATTTTGGGAACCTCCAAATTTCAAGGCTTGATTTCTTGGCATGGTTACTCCCTTTTTAAGCTATCATGATTGAAATATTTTCTTCACAAGTTTGGTTGTGAAGAAGTTGAAGAGCAATGGAAAAAAAAATTCTGCTTTTGGGATGGGAAGAAGGGTAGTAGAGCGGAAGTATAGTGGAAGCTAGGTTGAGAAGGAAGGCCTTGACACCATGTTAGAATATTAAAATGATGAAAAACAGCCAAGAGTTGGAAAAGTTGTATTACTTTCTCATGTAAAGATTGTACAATTACTTCCCTATTTATAATATACAAGACTTCACTAACTAGAGAAAGAAATATTCAACAGTATCAAAAAATATACACAATATATTTTACTTTCCCATTAATGAACTGATTTTGATCCATTAATATCAATTAGGGTACCGGGGATTAATCAAGATCAATCAGGGCATGTATCTTCAACAACATTAACAATGTATCATTCTATATGCAAGTTCACAATGTCAACGGGTTCAGTATCCAAAGTTATGATATTTTTACTTCTTGTTATGTAAAGGGTAATCATCTTTGATCCTCTACGTAAACATATTATCGCATAATCTTCTTTAAATATTATCTGTAAGTGCTCTAGATAAGATGGTATATAAGTAGAAGCCCTCTCCTTGTTACAAGTAAATATCTTACTACTTTCTCCATAAAAATAACCACCATCGAGATGTCACCTTAGCAAAAAATAATATTTTACTTAATTTATAAGTTAATATCGACTTTACGTTTCTTTCTTCTACTAAATCCACAATCTAAATTGTCAAGTCAAGATTTATTGGCATTAGGAAAATTTCTTGCCTTTTATGACGCATCATTGCTTCAAATTTTAAAAAATACACATATGTGCATTAAAGAGATGCATCTAGTCATCTGTCAATCATTTGAAAAAAGAATGCTAGAAGTTCTCTTAAATTGCCATGCAGGATTTTGTTTAGTAAATATTTATGTCATCGAAACTTTTAAGGAGTTATTTGATTTAATTTAATGACATTATCAGAAGATTTTGCATTTAAAATGGAATATATCATTTATTTTTTCCCAATTCTGATTAAAATTCCTTATTCAAATTCTCTAAATATTTTCCATATTATAGAAATTATATAAAATTATCAACGGTTTTCTTTTTTTAAGTTTGATTTAATTTTTTAGAGTGTTAACATAATCACTTTGGTTGCTATTGCTCTTTCCTATTGTTTTTCAATATTCCTTTTCAACATTTTTCCCCAACCATCTTCGAGATCCAAAGCTACTAATAAGAAAGTTATTATCGAGATGTTTGTTCTATTTAAATATGCAACTTTCTTATGTAACGTTCCACATATTTTGCAGAAATTATAATTTGTTTGAGAGGACAAAGAATGAAAATTACTAATTTTTACTATAATTTATACAACAATCGAGAATTTTTTTAAAACGATGACTATGATTATTTCTCGAGCCTGTTGACCTCTAGTCCTCTCCAAGTCTTTTGCGAATTACGGAATCGGGTGGGACAGAATCTATCCTTATCCACTTCTTCGACGCCTACCCCTCTCATGTCCCCATCTTGCTTCTGCGGTCTGGTGCCCAGTCGTCTTGATTCTTTTGCGAAGAGTTAATGTCGTCGCACGTGATCAGCTGCGCTGCTGAGGAACATAAAATCATATAGGACCTATTCAAACCTTTTGTACTTTGTCCTGGTGTCGAAAAATTTGTTTTCAGGACAGATATCACATCGATCATAGACCAGTTACCATTCGAAGTTGCAGATGTTGTCATGAATTGTTTCTTTTTTTTTTTTTTTTTTTTTTTTTTTTTTGGGTCAGTATGAATTGTTTCTTCACATGAAGTGAAAATGGTCCTCAAATTGCGCAGTTTTTTGTTTCAGGAAAGAGAGCATGGCGCCGACTTGCATGATCGCATTTTAAAGCTAAAACAGATCAATTAGTTCAAAACAGAGATTTTATCAATTTAGGCATGAAAGCATCATCTCTAACGCATTAGGATCTTTAATGCAACGGAGATTCTAACCCTCCTCATAAATCTAGATTCGTGCATTATCAGAGGATTACACTGCATGCATGCTAAGGTGATCCTATTATCTTTCTACACCAAGATTTTAGAGACGGTTCTCACTGGTTCAGAGACGCAAGAGATCCACCCGCCCTCGACCCACGAGGTTTCCCTTAGCCCAAATTCAGCCTTTGCTCTCCTCCCTGTTGGTGGCCACGAACTAGATTATCTTCGAGCTTCCTGAACCAGGTCTTCACGCGATCTCCTCCTCTTTCGGAGCTGGACGGCTGTTTCCCCTACGTTGCTTAGCTTGAAGAGAGATTGAAATGAGAGGGTAAGGGACTGGAATGAGGGTGGAGTGATCTCAACGTGCTTTCCTCTCCAAAGTGAGCTCAACGAAGTGAAAGGATTTGCAGGGATTTTTAGAGGTTTTGTCCAAGATTTCAGAGATTGAGGCAGTAGATTTGCAGGTAATGTAGTAAAAACTCTTAGCTTCGCTAGTAAAAGGGTGTGGACAATGAATTTTTATGCAGTTGCAGGGGTTGAGTGTCTATATGTTTCGGGCAAAATCAAGGGGAGATGGGAGATATCGCTAGCTAGCTCAGACCTTGCTTAGCTTGTCGAAGGTCCCAAGCACAATCCTGCACTAATTGCTTGGGCAAGTAGAAGCCCACCTCAAACCCTGCTTCTAAAATCTAATTAGGTCAATTTGGAAGTTTTACAAACATGAATTTGATTTTATATGGACATCAAGAATTGAGAAAATGGGTTTGAACTCATCAGGGTCACATTTGATACCTCGAATTTGACTCTAACCAGTATCATGAAACCGGGTTAACAGGGCCTCGAGTAATTTAGGGCGTTTACGGCCCCGGTGCCCGTTTTTGATCTGAGTAGGGTCATTTTTCTTAAGAGATAACTGAAGTTAATTTGTCAGCTTAATGCTGCGTAGTATATATTGATGAAAGAAAGCCACTCTTTTCATTTTATAAAGGGTCACTCAATCAACTCAAGGATAAGCCTTTGCATGAAAACCACTGTCACGGCGCCTGATGAAGCATAAACGGCAAATCCATAGCAAAGTTTGTAATATTTCGAGAACCGACTTCATTTCTTCCTCACCATCCGGGCGGCGGCGTCCATCGACGTTCTCTAGAGTGAACTTGCTCCACGTCCTAAATCGAATCTGTCAACGTACCCACTACAAGTCAAGATTCATGTGAATTCAAATCGGCAATAAAGGACCTGGAAATGGATATCTGGTTCAACACTGAAACTGTGATCCTTTTGAGATTCATGGAATATATTCACATGATAATAAAATTACATAGAGAAAAAAATTGCTGAAGGGCCTATCGGCTGCCTCTCTTTCCTGTCCAACTCTCGACAGCTCCAAAGGCTACATACCCTTGAGAAGGAATCACTGGAAACACCTAGTGGATATGTCTTCAGTTTTAGGTACAAGTGATGAATTTGTTTGCTCAGTGATTTCCAGGTAAAAAGCTCGGGACTTCGTAGCTCAAGAAGTGCGAGAATTTTCTTTTATAAAGAAGAAGCAGGAGGTTTTAGGTTCGATTATCATTCAATGTGATCGTTTGAGATTAGGTCACAAAAAAGTAATTCCTCACAAATCTCCCGAGCCGGGGCCAACGGCCTATCTTTGACGAGATTAAAGTGATCTGATACCTCGCCAACAGCGTAGGCCCAATCACAATCAAATTGGGCACTGGCCCATCGAGTCAAAAACAGAACAAGTGCTTGATGCCAGAGTGATTAGGCCAGGTCAATAGTGGAACAAAGAACCCCGCACGCAACGAGAATTCTACAAGGTAGTTGTTTATATGAAGTGCGTAGTACGGAGGAACTAGACTTATGTAGGAAAAGTAACTATTGGAACATTTTATTCTTATTTTTTGACATCTAATTCGCTTACAAAAATGAGTCCACAAAAAACCTTTTACATAATCAGCACAAAGTCTCATTTCAATACAACTTGACCTCCACCACCAAAATGTCATCTCAAGTGCCCGAACCTTGACTAATTGCCCAACTTGGGATCCCTACCCCCAAACCTAAGTTGTATTTGCTCAAACTTGATTCTTGGTCAAGATCTGAGCCTCACGGTCTGAAAACCCTAGCCTTGACTGGCCGATCCAAGACCTAGGGCCTAGGTCCTCGAGATAAACTCAAGTTTTTTTTTTTTTTCTTTTCAAGATTGTGTTTCCAATTGTATTTATAACAAATATCAACATGTGTTTGGATTGCTTAAGAAGATAAGCAAACAAATAATCTTTCATATAGTCAATCAAACATCAATGATTAAATTCTAGGATTTCCTGTTTTGAAAATTAGATATCATTTTTCGTAATACAACTTGACCTTTATCACCATAATAAAATTTTCCCAAGTAGTCAAACCACTGTGCCTAGCTAACGGGCCCAAGATCTTGGCACCTAAACCGACGGCCTGGACCCAAGTCCTTTCTGCTTGAACCCAGGTCTCTGTAGCCCGGACTCAAGTTCCTCAGGGCCCCAACTCGTTGGTAGCCATTATTTTTTTTTGTCAAATAATGACTTTTGTTTCATTGGGAAGGACAATCTTGTGCACATATCATCTGTAAATGGCTAACGTTGCATCGTTTCTTGATATCCAATGTGGGCGGAAGTATTTACATGAAACCAAGCCAGTAGATCGGGACTAGAAATCTTATTTTTGGAAAGCAAGGTGGTCGTGTATATGTTTATCCAGATATGTATGTATCTTCCTTCTGTCTAACATGGATGGTCCAGCAAGTCAATAGACATTCAACCTACTTTTGAACATGATCACATGCCATTGACCCTCAATTAATTGTACGAACCCACTTTACTTTATCATATTTTAAGAATCAGCCCGTTGATTACACTGTTGCAATCATGAAGAAGATTTGGCTGCCTTCCCATCAAAGGGCAAATTTTGATTCTTCCTGTCCTCAATCTGTCGCGAAACTTCCTCACCTTTGCATCAAGTAGCACATGCAACCGGAAACATTTTGCAGATTGAGAAGGCATGAATGTGGAAACAAAAGGAAAAAAATTGAAGAGCATAGTGAAAACCATGCAAATGGAGGGACCAAATTCAAACCCAAATCCATCCTTTGAACGTTTGCTCTGTCTAGAGAGAGAGAAGAGAGAGCATCGTGGATCATCCCGTTGGTGTCTTTCGACCAGTGTCCATGCCGTGGGGGGGCCTCAGGTCCAACTCAAGCGAACTCACTTTGCTTGAACTGTAGTAACAACCTGCAATGATTTGGAAAACTGTCTTTGTCTCGAACAAGGTCACTGTGGCCGAAAATCATTGGCGCATCAGCCAGCAGAGCCCCCACATGAAAAGATACAGCTGTGTATGAACTTAGGAGTACAGCCCCAACAGCAAATCAAAATGCCGGTCAGCGCACGTCAAGATTGTTTTGTTACCTCTCTTTGTGAGAGAGAGAGAGAGACAAAACCAGCAGCACTTTACCATAGAATGTCATGGTTCTCTGCTGAGAAATTATTACATTGTTCAAGTAACTGCAACTTCCCCAAGATGGAGAGAGAGGTGATGTTGGAAATCCTGAATAAAAAGGCGGGGTGAACCAAAACTGATGACTTTGAATCACGTGGTCACTTTTGTTAAAGTGTTGCTTGCACCATTTTATTTTGAAACTAAGACAAATATCACTAAATTATAAGAAAAGCCATGCACTCGCGATTTCCTTTGAACCTCTCTTGAATTTTGTGGCAAATTGAAAAAGTAAGAAACCTTTGAAAAGGTGGATGGTAATTACATGTGATGTTAAAATGTGTCGTCAAATCACTCTTTCTTTTCCTTTATAATCATTACATTTCATGCAAGAGACATCTCTTAATGAAAGAACATGTTTTTTGTTTACCCAAACTTATACCCTACAAATGGAATTCTTTGAATTATAGCTTTTTGAATCAGACTTAAAACGTCTAAAAATTTCGCTTGGATGGATATTTGAAAAATTCAAGGACCATCGATCATTATATTTGAGCAACTTGTTTTTGAAATATAACTCTTAAAATACTCGCCCAACTTGCTCTAATACCTATTGAAATAACTAAACATAATAAACGAGACATGGAGTGAATGAGTAGTTATAAGAAGATTAAAATTTATGGAAAGGATGTGAAATAGTAAAAGGAACACAATTATGTAGATGCAGTAGCTTCTATCAAATTGATAATATATAAGTTAAATGGATAAAAAAAAATATGACGAGACATATTTTAAGTGATTTTGCCATTCATCTAGTTTACTTCCACTCTTTTAGCACTAATAGCTACGAACAAGGCCAAAATCCTCTAAGTAATCGTACAGTCTGTGCTTGTATGGCTTCTACATGAAGCTTGATAGGTGATTCTACAAACACAAGCACCTCTTCCCCCGTTCTTTTCAAATTACAAGAACTTAGATTTCATAGAGAATTACAATCAGTAAACAAACGGTTTTGCACAGGTGAAAGATAGAGGGTATGATCAACAGAGAGAGAATAAAAGTTTGAATTTCTGCCAACTTCCGCGGCCACCTTTGATCTTCTTAAATAGGTTTCCAATCTTCCAAAAATCCATGAAAACTGTTCCAAAGTCAAAGAAGGGACTAACTTCTTTGGCCACCAGACTACTTTCTGTAAGATTAGTGTGCAATATGCAGGCAAAGCAAAAGTTCTCCGAGAATGGAGCCTTTTACTTCCGCAGCTTGTCTGCCTCCCTATTCTGCTTTAACAAAAATGGAAAAACTGCTCCCATATTCTCCAAGCTTCTTTATGCAAATTCCATAGCTTGCAAATAGCTTTTAGACATCAATCTGATTTCAATTAAATTGGAAAAAGGTATGGGTCATATCATGCCACCTACTCCGCCTGTAGCCGTAGCGACTTCTTGCAAAGGGTCTCCCCAGCCTTTTCACTCCTTTCGTTGACCGACTGTTTACCTTTTACTCACTAATTCTTCTAAAATTATTGATGTCCTCATGTCTACAAATTGCTACTAGTCCATCCAACTTTCAACAAAACCCTCATTTTATCACTTGTTCACCTTCTATAAACATCCTTTAAACCTTAGACACATTTCATGTCCAATATTTTGATTGTTCATATTGCCATGTACATCTACAAACTGTTTGTACATAATCGATGCTTAGTAATCTTTAAGTACTTTCTCATCTTTCACAAAAAAAAGAAATATTATAGGAAATTTTTGCAATAAAGTTTAATATTTTATAACTGGGTTTCCCTACTTCTTTTTTTTTTTTTTTTGTCTGTCATATAATAGTATCGTTTGCCTGGCTTTTACCAATCTCCTCACATGCACCGACTGGTGCCGCGTGGGGCCCGGCGCCAGACTGTTGCCCGAACGCCACGCTGGCCTATCCCTCCTTCTCCCCCTCCCCTTTGTCCCCCTCCTCCTCCTCCTCCCTCCGTCTGCCCCAAACGTTGCCGATCCAACGGCTACTTCCCCGGGGACCACACTCCCCCTCGGTGGTCCCCACACCTCACCGTGCGCTCGCCCTTATATAATCACTCCCCCAAGCTCCTGCAAACTGCACTCTCACTCTCGCTGCTGCTGCTTCCTGTCTTCTTCCCTTTTCTCTCTCGCCAAGCTCCTTCTCCTTCCTCATGGATCGCAAGAACGTGCTCTCCCTCGCGCTGCTCTGCCTCGTCGTCGCCGGCGTCGGAGGCCAGTCCCCCACCGCCGCCCCCACCAAGTCCCCCGCCACCCCGGCCCCCGCCACCTCCCCCGTCGCCGCCGCCCCCGCGCCCCCGCCAAGGCCCCGGCGGCCTCGCCCCCTGCCGCCACCCCACCTGTCGCCGCCGCCTCGCCCCCGCCTCCACGCCCGCCCCGGCCGCGGCCCCTCCCTCCAAGGCGGCGGCGCCCGCTCCTGCCGTCGCCCCCGCGACCCCGCCTCCGGCGAGCTCCCCCCGGCCCCGGTGCCCGTGAGCTCCCCCCCGGTTCCCGTCCCCGCGAAGTCGCCCCCTCCCCCGCGCCGACCGCCGCCCCGGAGAGCTCCCCCCCGACTCCCGTGGAGGTCCCGGCGCCGGCGCCCAGCAAGAAGAAGTCGAAGAAGAGCGCGCCAGCCCCTTCGCCGTCGTTGCTCAGCCCACCTGCGCCGCCTGCCGAGGCACCCGGGCCCAGCCAGAGTGACGCAGCGTCTCCTGGACCGGCATTGAACGATGAGGTAAGTTATCACCCGCCACTCTCTCTTCTCCCGTCTATCTGATTATTCGCGTCCCAATAGATAAAAACTGGTCCTTTCTCGTCGAATCACGGCGGTAAATCAACCTACATTGCATTTCTATAGCGCATATAGAGATAAATATACAGTTTTTAGTTAGATTCCTCGTGAAAAATCAATTATTTCGGTGATAAGGGGCATTGCGAGTTCAGATCCGACTGGTTCCTGCAGAGATCCGACGATAGTGGTGCATACTGTAATTCCTCACCAGTGACTTTTTCAAGTGAAGAAGTGTAAAGCTTTGTTCTTTAGAGAAAATACCAAGTATCGACATGCACTTTACTTCCAACCAAACTGTACTTTGAGAACTGAACTTGCTCGCAACTCGTTCATCACAGTAAGACTTCAACCCAGTAAAATCAAATCGTTCGACTGTAACAATCTGCATAGTAGTTCTGTTTTCTTGGCGGGCTTCGTAAGCTATTCAAGAGTTAGTAGTATTTACTGTCCAAGAAAGTCCCCCCTCGTGAAAATTCAAGAACCCGAGGCGGCATCGAGACACACAAAAAACAATTGATGTCTGTCCTTTGGGCACGCGCTTCGCCGGTTCACCATAACTGCTCCCACGACTGTATATTGCAGAAAAGATATAGAACTAGATTTAATAACTTCGTGAGTTTGATTTGTGTTATGGGGTTCTGAGCTTTATTTCGAATCTTTTGGGGCAATTTTTGCCTTTGCAGAGCGGAGCAGAAGCCATGGGAAGCGTGCAGAAGATAGCCTCAGGCCTAGCATTGGGATGGGCTGTCCTCGGATTGATCCTCTAGAGAGAGACACGTCAGAGAGAGGAGGGAGAGAGAGAGATTGATGTCTGTTCATTGGATTTCATTTAATCTTTTTTTTTTTTTTTTAATGTTGTTGTCCTTCAGGCCATGTTATCTTGATCATATGACGGGCTGACACACTCGCAATTGTGGTGGTTTCCATTGATATTTAATTGCGTGCTTCCCTAGAGAGAAACCGAGATCTGTTCTTGACTGGTGACGGTGGGATCTGGTTTGGTTTCGGGGCAATTTTCGTTTGTAATTCTTTCGGGGGGAGCTGCTGGCTCTGTCTGTGCCTCATTTCTTAAAATGCCTTTTAAAATGGACCCCTCTTGGTAGTAATAAATTGGCTTCTTCTTTTTTTACAGCTGTCTTTCGTTATTTATTTGCTCTGGGAAACACAATTTGCAACTTTTTCTTAGCTTTTATCATTACATATATGTTTTCTTGAATTTGATATGCCATGCTCTCTCTCTCTCTCTCTCTCTCTGCGCGGATTTTATCATTACATAGAGCCACATTTTCTTTCGATCATGTCATGGATCTTTTTAGGATATTGTTTGGGTGAAAGAATTTTCAGTGAATTAATTTTCATGACTTTATTGCGTTTGAAATGTGGAATCACTTAATGGATTGTTTACAGTCAAAGAGAGTAGGCACGTTTAAAGCTAAGAATATGAATTTCTTACCTTGAAGATTAAAAATCCAGTATAAAATATTTTTCTTTATCACGAACTTTTTTTCGAAACAAGTACTTCCTAGAACTTAGTTAAGTTTGTAATGTGAATGGTATCTATAACTTTCAATCTAGTAATTGGCCTTGTAATTTATTAATCGGATATATGGTTGAAGGATGTTTTAATCGGCCTTATAACTTTTCAATCGATTGATGGAGGAGCCCTTGAAAAATTGCAATCTTCAGCGTTTGTGGTATACTCATTGAGTAATTAATTGAGTAGAAGATTACATTTTGCGGTGCTTTGATAATTTTCAATCCTCTGAGTATCCCAACTGTTTATATAAAGGGTGCGTTTGGGAAGACTTTTGAGAAAAGTCTTTGGGAAAATGCAAAGGCCTTTGAGTTGAATGTGTTTTCCAAAATGCAAATTGTGTTTGGTAAATTGTAATTTAAAAGCTCTTTGTGAAGTACCTTTGAGCAAAATGGTGTTTGGGGGACAAAGGGCTTTTGTGAAAAAAAAAATATCAAAAGAAAAATAAAAAAAATAAAAAAATGAAAACCAAAAGAAGGGCAGGCGGCATCCGGGCGGCCGGCGGCAACCCTCGCGACCTCCGGCGACCCCGATCTGGGCGGTGGTCGCGCGCGACGCCGTCGCGACCTCCGGCGACCTCGGATCTGGGCCGGCGAGGTCGCGCGACGCCGTCGCGACCTCCGGCGACCCCGGATCTGGGCCGGCGAGGTCGCGCGACGCCGTCGCGACCTCCGGCGACCCCGGATCTGGGTCGGCGAGGTCGTGCGACGCCGTCGCGACCTCCGGCGACCCCGGATCTGGGCCGGCGAGGTCGCGCGCGTCGCGCGACACCGCCTCGACCTCCGAGAACCCCGATTGGCCGTCGCGAGGCTACGCAACCCTCGCCTGAGGTCGGGGGACCTCGGCGACGGCCGCGCCTGGGTCGCGCGACCTCGGCGATGGCCGCGCCTGGGTCGCGCGACCCCGATCGGCCGTCGCCGAGGCTACGCAACCCTCGCCTGAGGTCACGCGACCTCGGCGAGGGCCGCGCCTGGGTCGCGCGACCGAGCAGCTACCGCCGGGGCCACCCTCGACGGAGAAGATGAACAGTGCTCTTCACAAGGGTAAGAAACGGAAAAACAAATAATTCGTAAGGATAATTTTGGAAAAAAAAAAAAACATGAACAGTAACCTCAGCTTACCGAGAAAGCTGAAATGCCCAAGGCAGGGGTGCCCCTGCCTTGGGCTTTCAGCCTTCAAAAGGTAAGCTTTGAGCTGAAGATACTTGCAAATTTTTTTGCCAAACACCCATTTTTAGCCCAAAGGGCTTTGGAAGCCTAAAGTGGCTTCGTAAAGCAGAATCCAAAGGCAGCCAAACTCAGATTGGTACGGAACAACATTTAATGAACATGCTAAAATGGTCAAAGGTGGCACTGCAGTCTTCCTTAAAGCACGGCAGAGTTTACTTTTTAATCAATTTATCACGCCCACCCTCATTGTTCTTCCTCCTTTTTTTAATAAAACGTAAATCTCCAACTTGTTACAAGAATAACACTATATTTTCAAACTTCTTTCATTATTTTGCTGAAATAAATAGGTCTATAAACGATGCGTTGGATAAAAAACCATTTTTTTTTAATTATAAGAACGTGTTGAATTCAAAAGCCATTCTTCGAAAACAATCAGGGGGATTGTAGGCGCCGGTTGCCTTTTCCATCATTTTTACATACCAATTGCTTGATTTTAATCTAAGTTTGATTAGTCTAAAAGATGAAAACAACTCTTTAGCTATTGCAACTTAGGGCGTGAATGACAAAATTTTATAAGCAAAAAAACTTATTTGATAACGACTCAAAATTTATATTTCTAAAAAAATTCGTTTAATAACAAAATAAAATTTCTACTTTTAAGAGCGGTGATGGCTAGCGTACAATGGTTAGAGTTTAACCTTCAACGACTGACAGCAGGTAGTCGAAGTTCGACCTTGGTGATCAATAACGGGCGGCCATAGTCCGATGGTCGAAGTTCGATGTTCAACGATTGACATCTAGCCTCCGACAACCGGCGGTAGGTAACTAGAGTTTAGAGTTCGACGTCGGCATCTGGTGATCGGCAATTGATGTCTAGCGTTTGACGTCCGGAGTTCGGAGTTCGGTGACCGATGGTCAACATTTGGCGTCTAGCGTCCGAAGCTTGACGACTGGTGGCCGATGGCAAGTGGCTAGAAGTAGGAGTTCGGTGACAAGCGACCGACATTTGGCGACTGGTGGCGAGCAACAAGCAGCTAGTGGAGGACGTCTAATGGTTGATAGGGGGCTTCTAGCATCCAACAGTTGGTGATGAGCAGCCAATGATTGTTTGCCGTTTGACGGTCGACAGTCAAGGCCGTTGGCTAGCGGCAAGCATTCGGCATCCCACAGGTGACAAGTGGGCGACGAGTGATGATAAGAGTGAACGATGATAAAAGTTTTAATTTCTTATTTTTGTTCCAAAAATAGAAAAGCTAAATTTTAGCTTTTGATTTCTAGTCCAAATCTATTTCTGAAATAAAAATCTGTTCTAGAATAGAAAAATGAAATTGCGTTATCAAACGAATTTTTATTAGGGGTGTGCAAAATACTCAAACGAACCGCCCGATTCCCCGGAACCGGACCGGAACCATTTTAATATAAAAAAAAAAAAAATCACTAAAAGAAACCCTAGATTAGATTTCATCTCCTTACTCCCTTTTGTCTTCGGTTCTCTCTCTCTTTGTTTCTTCCCCGGTTCCTCCTAATCCTATTGCCATTTCGATTCCTCCCCGAGCGTCAACACCATCACCGCTGCTCCTCTGCCGCTGCTATTTGCCCCCTCGCGTCGGCCGCCACCCGCCACAGCTGCGGAAAAATGTTTCACGACCGTTCTATGTTGAAAACCCGACCATAGACTCCTCCTCTCGTACCCAACTCATAGACCCGACCGTTCTATGTTGAAAACCAAAATTGTTTTGCGTCAAGATCGGTTCAATGGATCCACCCGGGAACCGGACCGGACTGGCGGTCCGATTCTCGGGTGGATCCATGCAACAAATGGGTGGATCTCGGTTTCAATTTTTCGGAACCAGTCCTTAGCGGGCGGTTCCCGGTTCTAGGTTGGGAACCGCCCACCTAGACCATGCACACCCCTGATTTTTATTCCAAACCTACTCCAAAGAGTAGAAAAACAGAAAAATAGAGAAACATAAATATTGTCATGCGCGCCCTTAGTGACTTCTAACTATTTATGATTTCTCACTTTTGGTTTCTACTTGGATAACTCTATTCATGGTCACTTAAATATTATTCTCAAGTAGATCCATTCTTTTCTTTTTAACAGCGAAGGAGCACGCTCAGATAACTAAACGCTTCCTAGACTCTTGGAATGCCCCACCCCCAACAAGCCTTATGAATCTTGTAAGACACAATAAAACCCAATGAACATTGCGAGGCGGCTATAATTATAAGGAGCTTAATGAAATCTTTGTTTTCACAATCATAAAAGCATCCTAATTACGCTTAATTTAAGTTATTTACAGAAAATATTAGCACTACATCAGTATCTCCAAAATTTCTTTAAAACAAGAGGTATTGAATAATGGGTTGATTCTCTAAACAGACTAATAAATGTGCACTATAAATTTAGTAATTGGGGAACAGTTTATACTATTTGATCTACAAAATCGTACGACCAATGTGAACTTTTGTCAATCTATAATGTTTTTTTACTCATTTTGATGGATTTCATGGTAAATCTATCAACATAAGTAAAATAGTGAACATTTACCATCAAGATACATCGACTGCAATAGAATTATTTGTGGAAAACTTTTTATTCATTAAGGGTATTTATAAGAATAATCCATTTTAACATTTAGAAAGAAAATTTGAAAAAATATGGACATACCAAAGCACTCTTCATAAATGAATGACTTATAATAATCATATTGAGACTATGTTTGGTTTAGTTTTCCCAAGAGACTTTAAGCCACTTAGAAAAGCTTGCCAAAGATCCCTTGAGAAAAATTAGGGGTCGTTTGACAAGCTTTCCTAAGTGGCTTTAGGCCAAATGTTAGTCTCAAGCTCCAAGTAAGTTTTCATCTGTCTTGATCATTCGGTATTTTTGAAATGTGGAAAGCCTCAATATATGAAATTTGGTCGTTGTCTTTCTGCCCTAACAAGCTTAATGAAAGTCCAAATTTGACCATTTTAGAAAACCAAAATTCTAGATCTAGCTCTTTTTGCTCATTTCACACAAGAGCCCTTTTTAGCTTGCTCGCCCACCTCTTTGCCTCGTTCGCTCAAGCGAAGGCCAGTTGCTTATGCTCCTAAAATCCTAAGGCCTTGTTTGATAAAAAGTGTTTCTATTCCCCAAGAACAAAATTTTTTGTTCTTTTGTTCTAAGGAACAATAAAAGAACATAAACATGTTTGGTAAAACTTTTATTCCCTAGAATAAAAAAAATTATTTTTTTTTTTCCCGAGAGCATATTTGGAACAAAATAAAAAATAGAAAAAAGTTGCTTCTTGTTCTTGAAAACAATTTCGAGAAACATTTTTTTTTTTATCTCTCTTCTCTTTTCTTCTTTTTCTTTTGGCTAGCAACCTTGCCAGAGGGTCACCCGGAGACGCCGCGCCACAGTGAGAGGTCAGCTTCGTCGATGGCCTGGCAAGGCTCGCCTAGCCACCGAGGCCATCGGCGAGGCTTGGCCTCGCCCAAATCTGGTAAGGCTGAGCCTTGCAGTGCTCGTCGGGCCACCGGGAGGCTCAACCTCGCCAGATCTAGGCAATGTCGAGCCTCACCGGTGGTCAGGCGAGGCTTTGGCGAGCTCGTCGGCCCTCGCCCTGGCCTGGCGAGGCTTCGGTGAGCTTGCCAGACCTCACCCAATTGGTCGTCGGTGATCAGTCATAAAGAGGAAGAAGGAGAGAAAAGAAAAAAAGAAAAAAGAAAAAAAGAAAATATAATAAAAATATTTAAAAACTAAAAGAAACAATAAAATTATACAAATTTACCAAATGCATTTTCCCGGGAGTAGAAATTTTGTGCATTTACTAATTGTATTCTTATACTCAAAAATTGTTCCCGGGAATAGAAACAAAATAAAAAAACTATTTCTATTCAAAAATTGATTTCCGAAATAGAAACGTTATCAAACGCATCCTAAGTCACTCAACTCTCTCTTACTCGCCACTTTCTTTGCTTAGGGAAGGAGGTATTATTTTTATACCATCAGTTAGGGCATAAAATGATTTTGGAATGATTTTTCTTGGAGATTTTGTCGTGGGTGATGTCAAGAGTGATTTGCGTTGGTGGAATTGTTATCAATTATATTTTTCTTGGAGCTAAAACAAATATGATTTTGCCTATTTAGTCCGATGTGGATGTTGGACTAGGATGCTCAACTTGTTCCTTGTTGAATCTTGGTCACTACAAAGGACTTTTTAAATGTATTTCTACCAAACGACCTTTTTTTTGGGTAAGTACACTATCAGTCCAAAAATTGTGTATGACGCTCATTTTGGTGCCAAAAATTTCAATTGGATCACTTAAGTGCCAAATCGAAGGAAAAATGATCATTTTGATGCCACTAGTGATAGATTCTAGCCAAAATGATTACGTGGCTTTTATATTTTAAAAAAAAAATCGACATGGCTTTTAAACAATGTCATTTTCCGTCTTCCTTAAGGAAACAATGTTGTTTTGCCGTCCTAAGTGGATGGTCTCACAAAAACAATGCCGCATAGCTCATTTGGGGGTTTTTATATTTTTTTATTTGGGGATTGAAATTAGGGTTTTTTGTCCGATCCTCGCTCAATGTCGACCTAGCTCGCTTGGCCGCTATCGCTCGATGACGTGAGGTTTGCACTTGAGCAAGATCACGACCTTCGACTTGGCCGCCGAGTGGCCATCGTCGGGGTTGGGGTCGGAGCCGCGGCTGTCGAGCGCAGGGTCCGTCGAGGACAACGACTGGCCCATTGCAGGCAGAGGTAGAGGCGAGAGATGTGGGCGGTTGAAGGGTGAGGAGGAGGGAAAACCATCATAATTTTTAAAACAACACTGGGGAGCGGCCAAGATTATCCAGCAAGTCAAATCGGAACAGGTTGTCGTTGATGTAAATGGCGTCCAGATCCTTGTCGAAGAGCTCTCGTGGGATCGACCCATCGAACTCGTTGAACCGGAGGTCCAAGAACTTGAGTGCTGGGAACTCCAACACAACCTTCGAGAACTTCCCGATGAACTAGTTGTTGCTCAAATCCAGCTCGAAGAGTTGCTTCAGGTTCCGAAACTTTTGCGGCACGCTGTCGTAGAAGCGGTTGGAGTTGAGGTGGAAGAGCATGAGGTCAACAAGCAGGCCGAGCTCCTCGGGGAGGTACCCTGCAATGTCGTCATGGTTGAGGTCGACGCCGGTGACGATGCGGACACCGGGGTCGTTGGGGGCGATGGAGCAGAAGACATTGGAGTAGCTGCAAATGTCGGGGCCAACCCATTTGGTGGTGAAGTTGTTGGGGTCGCAGAGGATGGCCTACTTCAGGACTTGGAGGGCAACCTAGGCGTTGTGGAGGCGCGGGTTCTCAAAGGAGGCAGAGGGGTCAACAGCGACTTGCTCGCCGCGGTCGCTAAACTCATCGAGGTAGTGGAGGAGGTGGCGGTGCTTAGCGGCGCCATGGGCGGCAGCTGAGAGGATGGCGAGGGAGGAGAAGAGGATGAAGAGGGCGGCGGTGGCTGAGACTATTCGGTAGATTTAGGGTTTTGAATTGGGGGAGAGACACCAAATGACGTCGTTTTGATATTTAAATGCTGACTGTACTTTCCGACGAGCCACATTAGTTTCAAAAATTAATAAAAAAGTGTCACGTCGAATTTCCGACTAACCAGATTGGCGTTGGCACTAAATGATCGTTTTTCAAAAGTTTTGGCACTTAAGTGATTCGATTGAAATTTTTGGCATTAAAGTGAGCGTCGTATAGAAGTTTTGGCACGATAGTGTACTTACCCTCTTTTTTTTTTTCTTTTTTTTTTTCTCAAAATTGCTTTTCAAAGCATAGTTTACTAAATAGTCTATGCATTGTTATGAAGTTTCTTAGGAAAGTTGAAGCAAACGCAGCATGATATCACTTAGTGTCACAAGAGTAATTTTTATTTTTTTATTTTTTTCAGTTTATGTTTTTCATAAGTGAAAGTACTTAATGGTTACACTAAACAATTTTGCAATTGTTAAGCAACTTAGAAAAAGTACTGCAATTTTTGATATGATGTCTGTCCTCCTAATATCAACAATCAATATCTTGAAAATTAAATATATTCCTAGTTAGGCAAGTGTTAACGAGTGCATCGAGGTGCATGCGTTAATAAGGCCCCTATATAAATTTGGTTACAAATATACTGTATGTTCTATGCACATCTATACATTTGGTTGTGGGCCTTGTAACCCATTTACAGTTGAGCTTTTGGGCCGTACTTCCTGTACCTAGAAGAGGGATGGGCCCCACTTCCTTGGCCACCCTAGCCCAAAACAATCCTTATTAACATGAGCTACTTAAACTAGATGTGGAGAAGAATATACAAATTTCACATAATTTATGAAATGCGATCAGCTAGATATATTGCAATATCCTTAAATCAGAGTCCGTCCAGAGGAAAAATAAAGAATTAATACCATATAATCATGTAGCCCTTTTTCCGACCAAAAAATAAATAAATTATGTTGCTTGTTCCATTGAGTTACCAAGATTAAAAGGCCAAATAGTTACATACAGCGCAGTATAAATATCACTATTTCCAAGCAATCTACCATAATTAGTTGACTTACTAACCGAGTGTCATGGTTTTAAACGGTAGTGTTTCCGAAAACCAAATTTAAGATTAAAACTAGAGGCCTAACATGAATTGCGGCAAGATAGCTTAGGTATATGCGCTCTTAATCTTTAAAACATTTCATCTTATTACACCCCAAATGGGCAAATAAAGGAAAACTTATGTAACACCCCCTAGAGCCTGTTTGGTATTTGTGCTGTGAAGTACTGTAAATTTTATGTTTGGTAATACATATTTTAAAGTTACAACACCTCAAAACTGAGTGAGATAATTTCTGAAAATTGTTATAAACAATTGTAAATTTAAAATAGACACATTGGTGAAGTAGTAGCCAACATTTTATGAAAGACAACACCCTATTTTGCAGCAAAAATCGCTGTTTGTTTTAATTTTCTATTGGATAACATCTCTTGGAGTATTGTGAAAATAATAATTTATTGCAAATTATAAATTTTTGAATAAGTGAATTTTATAATAATTTATAATTGGATCTTATAATAATTTATAATTTAATTTTTATAATTCATAATATACTGCTATTTTTACTGTACATTAAAAAGTATCACATAATCATTTCTCCTTTCTATTTAGTCATTTGCAAGTCAAGTGTTATAATCCTAAGTTTACATTGTCTGTCATCTCGTGCTCTCAAGAGCATGTTTGGATCTTTTTCAATATTTTTCTTTTTGTAATTTTCGTACTCCTTTAAGACTAGGTCAAAGGTTAAACTTACCTGCGACTGAACAATTATTGGGTAGTGACACCCTGGCGACACCCTGGCGACACCCGTCGATTCCGCATTGCAAAGTGTCTTTTTCCATGTGTTTCTTCCTGGTCTTATCGCAATGATTTTCTCGTGGCCATCTCCCTCGTGATAAGCACAACTTCGCCTCCTTGAATAGGTCAAGCAAGACGTGCGATATCTACTCCGAGTTATCGTGTGCATCATATTCAACGATCGTTGCTTCCAAGAAATCTGACCCGACAAAGCTGAATCTCCCTCGAGAAGGCGTCTGAATTCCGAGACCCTATTTTGATTCAGTACCTTACTCAATAACTTCGTGGAACGACAAGGGGGACCGCAAAAAAATAAAATTAAATTAAATCTCCATGTTTATCACCTACAGCACATCGAATAGTTGAGGAATAAATAAATAATTTATTAAGTGTTTGGTTGGACAGCGACCCTCGAGCAGCCACTTGATCCGGAATTAGCCAAGGACTTCGCATCGATAAAGCACGTCTCCTTCGCTTTTCCATTCGAAACAAGGTGTAAATGCAGGTCCTACTCAGTCCTCTTAGCAACCATCAATTTGCTTATCACGCCAGATTTTTAAGCATCTTCCTGTTTGTCACTATCGCACATCTTAAGCATATCTTGAGCATACCCATATCGAGTACCTAAGCACTAACAATATTAACAAAATTCCATTAATCGATTCAAGACTCTAGCAAAAAAAAAAAAAAAAATTTGAATGTGTGAGAATTATGGAAGAATTTGAATGGGGTTCTAGAGGCAATGGCATTCTGAATTTAGAAGACATATCTTTCGTGAATTATTAAATAAATACAACAAGAACATCATCTTAACATGAGTGCATGTGGGTCCATCATCGATTGCTTTGATGTCTAATGAATGAGGCTTCTCCTCTCTATTTTTCTTGCCGACAGCGATTTGAACTTTAATTGGGAGTCCTTACCGTACGACGTGGACATTGATCTCCAATAAATGATAATGTAATCCATCAACTATTGCCCCAGTACCAACCCGCCCCAGTGCCCACCAAACATAAATTTGATATAGATGGGTTACACCTCCGTTAAAATTGTCGTGCCAATAATTAACATGTGCATGTAGATACCTACGTGTAAAGGGTTGTAAGATGCGAACACAAATAAATAAATGAACCGATAGGTTAGTTCTCCATCTTCTTGCTTACCGGCCGGTACAAATTCTTCGTTAGAGAAAGGCTTATTAGCACACACGTACGCAGGTGCAATAACAAAAGAAAATTTCAAAGGAACAAAGAAACTTATTTTACTTTATTTTTGAAAACGAATTTATGTTGATAAAGGATAAGGAAGGCTATTTAAATTTAAAACCGATTAGATATATACTAAATCACATGACGGTATAGACATCAATGCCTTCGAGGAATTGGGGGCAAGATAGTTTAGGTATATGCAATCTAAATCTTTTGACATATTTCAACTTTCAAAACACCAAGTGGCCAAAAAAAGAAAAGGAAAAGAAAAAATTATGAAACACCACCTGGAACCTGTTCGGTATAGTTGCAGCTAAATTTTAGCTATGCCAAGCTGTAGATGTTCTATAAAGTGTTGTAACTTATATATATAATGCAATACATCAATGCTGGGTGAGATAGTATTGTAAAAGCTACTGTAACTTTGAAATTATTAATCAGTGGGGCATTTGCCGAAGCCCCTATAAAACACCCGTTTTCGCTGCTGAATATACCGATCGACATCTTAGTTTTGTTGTTTAGCCATTTGCATGTTGGATGCTGCGATCATGAGCTACATAGGCCCTATTTGGTTTAGCTTTGGAGATGAGCATTTGGATTCTAAAGTCCCTTGACCAAATGCAAATGTGTTTGGTTCGAGTTTTTGAGCGACTTTGGCAAGATGCAATTGCATCTCCAAAGGGCCCTAAGAGCTCTTAGGCCAAAGTAGGTCCGGAGGTCCTTTGGAAACTTGCATTTTTGAAATGCAAGTTCCGGTTACTATTCACTTTGCGATTACTGTTCATCCGTGAGGAAAACTACTGCATGGAGGCTGACAACCGCCGGCCAAGGGGGTTGTGCACATCGGCAATGTGCTGGCGACCGCCGCCTGAGGGTCGCCTGACCTCGGCGACCGTCGTCGGACCTCGGGCGATGCTTGGGTTGCACTATCTCAGGCGACGGTTGTCGAGGTTGGGCAAACCCAGGCGGCCGTCGTGGGGTCGCCCGACCCTTGCGACCCTCCGAAGGCCAGATCTGGCCATCCGGACCGCCGAATCGGGCGGCCCAGCCGCCGGATCCGTGGCCAGGCTTAAAAAAAAAAGAGAGAGTGTATTTTTGCTTTTTTAACTTAATAAAAGTTAATTACAAATGCAAATTTTACCAAACGATATTTTGCATTTGTTTTTCAATTTAAAATCCCATTCACCCAAAAGTATTTGTATTACTGCAAAATGCATTTCCCAAAAACTGAACTAAACGGGCCCATAGTCTTTCATCTCCCCATGACACTAGTTGATTTTGCATTCCAAAGTGTCCTTGTCCAAATGCACATTTTTCTCTCATCATAAACTTTGTGACTTGTGGCTGTCTCTCTTGCCGTTGAGGTAACCTTGCCTTTCTAATAAGGTCAACAAAACGTGAGATATCTTATCTGACTATTCTATATAAATACCAAACGTCGTTGCTTTCAGGAATCTGACCCAACGAGTTGAATCTCCTCAGGAAGGCGTCCGGATTTCGGAGGCTATTTTGATTGGGGAAGACCCAAAAAAAAAATTGAATATCAATGTTTATTAACTACACCAAATGGAACGATTGAAGAGGAAACAATAATTTATGTGTGTTTGGTTGGACCAACGACTCATGAGTAGCCATCCACCTTGGAAGAATATCAAAACTTGCATGTTCGAATCATGCGCGTCTCTTGCTTTGGAATAATTGTTCAACAGGTTCTAAACCTATTTACAGTTGTGCTAATTTTATTTTAAACATTTTCTCTATTTGCTAATTTAGTTTTAAATTTTTTAATTGTATCAACTTAGTCCTAAATTTTTTTGAAAAGTTTAGGATTAAATTGGCAAATCATAAAAAAGTTGAGGACTAAATTTACACAATTGAAATGTTTAAAACTCGAGGATGAAGAGCTCTCGATAGTTGCAATTTGGCCATCGTATAACAGGTTTAAAACTTTTTGAACAATTTTCCCCAAATTGCTTTTCTTGGCAACTCCCAGTTGCTTATCATGCCAATTTCAAGCATGTTCCATTTTCCTACAATCTCTCTAAATAATCGTTCCAATTGTAGTTATCACACACCTTAAACATGCCCATATTATTTTATTTTTAAATATGCCGTAGCTGGCAGAATCATCAGAATTTTTTCGGAATCGTCGAGTTGTGGATCCACACGTTGATTTGCGTCAGACTTTAGCAAAAGATATTGTATGCCGGATAATTAGGGAAGACTTTGAATGGGTTCAAGAGACAATGGAATTCTGCATTTAGAAGATATATCTTTGACCAATTGTTATATAAATACGATAAGAACATTATCTTATTTCCAGTGCATGTGGGTCTACCTTCAATTGGTCAGGTCAGGCGTCCCTGTCTATCTTTCTTCATTTTGACGTTCTTTAGGAGTCATTATTGTGTGGTACGGGCATCGATCTTCCAATAAATGATAAACTTGAATAATCTAATGACTACTAAACACAAATTGCAATTACCAACCCGCCCTAGTTCCAACCAGGCACAAATTGCTGGTTGCAACATAGAACTGGACAGGGGAGAGAGCATGATTTAGTGAGAGAATCCAGATGGGTCGCACCTCCGCTAAAATCCTCGTTCCTGTAAATTTGTACCATAGACTTATGTGTAAAGAGTTCATCTCTCTCAATTACTTATCCTTCAATTACAAGGCTCAAAATCTTAGAGCCCTCCTGGCTCAAGAAAGCCCTTAATATTCTTTCTAATGGAGGCTAAAAATCCAGAACTTGTGTCGGGTGGTCTATTTTTACTTTGCCAAACGTGTAAAGTGGTCAGAAGTTTTTGATGTGTACATTCTGAGGGGTTGGGACCTACAATTGAAGTTGTAAACATATATACAGATGGGTCGCAAATCAGCCCACTAATCAAGAAAATGAGTTTCATTGATAATTAATGGAACCGACCCATGTAACGTGACATCTTCAATTCCTCGTATTGAAAAAGGTGAATAATCAATTTTCGAGATATTTATTGAGTTTCAACTCGAGTCTTATCATGTCTTGGACTTATGGGATTAGTGAGATATTTCATGAATTGGAGAGTTAAATTGTTTGAAATGAAAAGTCAATATTATTTGAGGTAGTCTCAATAGTGATAATGCATCATCTCTTACTTTTGGCACAAGTAACTTAACCCCACATTCTGGGTATGTTTTGGGAAAATTTTACTGGACTAACCCCAAAATAAATACTTAGTAAAAGCATTTTGGACAAGCTACGTCTCCATCCCTTTCCCCCCTAGAAACCTCAATCATCTATCGCAGATCGTCCCAATTGAAATGACAAATCATGTGGCGACCTTTAATTCCATATGGACGGAAGATGCAGCCATCTCCGGCCAGTCCTTTTTATATAAGATCTCTTGTTCTACTTCGTAGATTTGGTGCAGAACATTAATCTAAATCTTTTGTCTCCCTGTCTCTATCATGGTGAATATCTCTGCGCTTCTCGCATGATCCCCGGTCCTCATGCCTCAGGGACCACTGGGTCGGGACCATGCGTGGATGGGGATGAATCCCTAATAGGCACGACTCCTACTTTAACCTTATGAATTACAATGCCTTCCTTACCCTCCATGGTTTTTGTACGTCGAATTTTTTTTTTCTCTATTTTGATTAAAAACTACAAAATATGGCATTTTTAGCACACGCTTGTGCAGGTGCAATAAAAAATGAAAAATTAAAGGAAAAAAGAAATGGAATATACCTTATTTTAGATAGTGAATTTACATTAACATAGGGTAGAAGAAGGTTATTTTAAATTTGAATATATATATAAAATCGCATGATAGTTTTATTGACTTGTTAAATTACCATTCTGTCCGTAAATGGGTACTGTTTATCTAGTACAAATAGCTGAATTGGAGCTTTGAGAAAATTCTTGTTTATGCTTCTCACATGATACTTCATTTTGCATCTACGACAGTATGATTGCCATGTGTTATATAAATAGTTGAAGTAAGAATGGAGAGAATGTTTGTGTTTATGCTCATCATGTGACACTTCATTTTGCACTTGTGAATCACCACGCAACGAACAAGAAGCATCATTTTGCCACTTGGTCATATTTAACCAATAAGTTTCACTTTATTATTTTCCTCTCATAAAATTATATTTAATTCATAAACTTTTGAAAATGAATAAATAGAAAGCACATTCAATATTTAGTCGTAGATGAAATCCTTAATTTGTAAAGAACTAATGGTAAGAAAAATCAAGCTAAAAATGAAGAGTATTAAAACTGATGGCATATCTTGTTTTAAGTACATAATTTAGAATTAGGGGTAGACCTTGTTGAATTAAATGGATAAATTTCACTGAAGTTTAAATACTATACTCTAATTAAAATAGAAAAAATAAACATGTAATTCACAATAATAAGCAAAAATATAGATCCTTAAATCTAAACATGAATCATTTGTAGAATTTATGGAAAAAAATGGTATCTTATTGCCTAAAGTTTATTTATGAATTGAAGTGTAGCTTATTTCATTGAGAGAATAAATATTAATAAAGATATTCACTTAATGTAATGGCACAGTAAAATTAAAGCAGAAATATTGAATTAAGTAAAATATAAATTTAAAACAAACAAAAAATAGATTATGTAAATTTTTTTTGGATTTAGTTTCTCGCTTTTGTGTCTCAAATGGGATTTCATTGGGTCGCAAGCTCGTGGAGTTCGAGCCCGACAATATGTTGGCGTATTTCGAGCTTGAATGCTCAAAATTAGGCAAGTTTGGAGCAATCATTTGGCCGAGTTCAAATTACTCAAGTGTAAATTCACTCGATTTCACTCGTTTTCAATGATAGTCATCATAAGGATCTTATACATGCTACAAACTATTCGGTTTGAGGATAACTACCTAAACCACCAGAGGTGTATGAGCTTATCACAGTAGTTCTCTTGGCGTGATGGAAGCCATGGAATCTCTCAACATGAGATGACAAATGTCAAAGACATAAGTTAGTTAAATATTTGCTCACGACCAGTTTGAGTTGGTAATTTTATAACATATAGTGTGACCATTTTATCATTGAACAAATTTCACTTATTGAAGTGGGCTCCCAAAAACATTTCAATGTGGGTGTATCAAGTTCTATATAATCACTACTCATTCTTTCTAGCAAAAGTCCATTTCAGCTACAACTTGATTCAATAGGTCCAAGGTTAAAGTTGTCGATTTTGTGGTTGCTATTCAACTACCTAATTGTCGATTTACAAGACTAAATGAAGACTACGAGGCTCATAACTAAAGGCCATTACGACCGATTTACATCATTGTCGGTTGATCTTAAGTGGCTATTCAGTACCAAGGTTGGTGGACTAATTTGGAGGGTCTAACTAGTTCCCATGTATTTGACCTTAGTTAAATGCATCTCGTCCTAATTATTAATGGTCTTAATTGCATTGATATTTTCAAGTCTTAACCTTAATAGTATTGTCGTTTTCAATTCTTAGTCTTTATGAGTCTTTATTGCATTGTCGTTTTCGAGTCTTATTCCCGTCCAAAAGTCCAAAAGTCCTTTATCCTGAGCTAGTGGTTTTCTTTTAAATGGTGAACTTTATCTATACCCTAAAGTTCTTCTGGTAGCCTGTAATTTATGCCTTGATAGTGACCCTCACCATTTTCCACTTATACACATCCATTTAAAACCATTTCATCAACCATTTCCATTAAACATTCTTCCATACACAGCCTAGAGATCTAAGTTCCTAATCTCTCGATTGGATTAGGCATCATTTTTCACTGGTGGCAATATTTTCAATTCCTATATAATTAAATTCACCCCATTTACCCTAAAAAGACAAAGTTATCACAAATCATTCGAGTGCAAAGTAATGGCCTCATTCTTTATTATCTTTATTTTTCTATTTCTATTTAAAATCTAGTTTCTATAATTAAGTATTTCACATTTTTTATTTTTTAGTTTATTAAACAATTAATTTAGTACATTCGTATATCTCACTAATTGTAAGGAAAATAGAAACTTAAAAGTCTCTTATTTCTCTTATAATAACTTATCTATTCTTTAACTCTCTCTTTTATTATCAACTTTGTTTCCCTTATCCAAAAAGTGCACTTTCTTGGTGAATTTTTAATTTTCCATTTCAGTTGTCTTCTAGCATTTTTTTTTCGTTAGTCTAAAATATCTCCTTACTGACTATATTAAAAAAATTATCTAGTTTTACTTACTATTGGCAACATATTGTTACACAAAGCAAGTAAGAAGTTATAGAAATATTTTATAAATATACCAAACTATTATGCATAATGAGGCATCTTGATATCTTTTCGTAAACGCTTATAAATGATGTTATTTTTTTATCAATACAAAAAAAATGAAATTTCACTGACATTTTAAAAAGAATTCTGCTTATATGCAATGTTTTGGTTTAATGTATTTCATCTTTGAAGTTTCATGTTGGAGAATATAATTATGATTTTATAATGGATATCTTAAAGGAGGGACTTTTTGCTTCAATTGATCACCCCACTATATGTATTGATAAGAAGGGATTCGATGGTGATCTGTACAACAAAACTAAAAATTTATAAACAAATATGATTTTTTAAAAAGATTGTTTACATTAAATCCGCGTTAATATCACAAAACATCCCAAATCAAATTTCGTGATTTTTTTTTTTTTTTGTTATGAAACACACTAAATTTGTCTATGTTGACACATACACTCCAAACTTTTTTCAATGTCATAAAAAATCCTGAATTTATATTAGTATGACAAATGTACCTTGGATATAACTGAAATAGAAGCTATATAAAATAATTTTTGGGACATAAAAAAACTTGGGATATTTACGTCACAACGAACATAGTTTAATATTTTTTTGTGGTATATGCCCTAAATCTTTTCTAGATTCTACTTAACAATTTATTCATAAATTTGCTCAATAACGTTAAAAAGAACTAAGTTTCCTAAAACTTTCTTTTTTCGACAAAACTAATTTTAATGGAAGTAAATTCTAACAATAAAAAAACACAACACCTTTAATATACACGGGAATTTTGTCGTTTTGATAACTTTTTTGAACAGACATTTTAGTTACTAGATCGTACATAAAATAGAAAAACTAAAAAAGAAGGAAAAGTCGATAAATTTGGAGCCATTACTTTAAAATGCAATTGAATGATTGAAGGTAATTTTGTCTTTTTAACAAAAATCGGGTCGATTTAGTCATATAACAAGTGAAAGTAGGACCACCAAAAAATCATATAATTTTACTGGAAACTAAAGCAGATTCATCTGTTGATGAAACAAAACAACAAAAATCGGAAAAGGCAAGGAAACCTCCTGGACTCAACACTCCCAAAATCTTACCTGTCCTCCTCCTCCTCCTCACGCGGCGCCTCTGTCTCTCTCTTAACCAGACATGACGCATGTCGCGTCATGTCCCCCACAAACGTGCTTTACATTTATGATATATATTCAGCGGGTACCACCACCACCTGTGGTTATCCCTTCCTCAGTTCCGTCCGTGTGTTGACGTCGAGACGCTCGTGTTGCTTATATGCTGCTGCAGCCCGTACCTCCTAACTTTCCCCACTTGCACAGGAGTTGAATGACCATTGAGCAGGAGTTGGAGCCCGCGGTTTTCGTGGAGTCACCGACCATGGAAACTCGGTAATTCCTCTGTCGTGGTCTTGGTTTTCTTTGGCCTTTCTGTGGTTCTTTCCCCTTCCCGTGAAATGGGTTTTGTTCTCTTGTCGCTGTCGGGCGGCTGTAGAGCTTCGTGTTGTGTAGTGAGTGAAATTTGGTTGAAATGGTTGAAGGAAGCGAGTTTGATGGAGTGAATCAGTGGGGTTGAGGTCATTCTTTACGTGTTCAGTGGTCATCATGCCAGAGTCTGGATTCTTTAGCCTTCTTTCTTTTTTGCTGATATATGCATAAAGAAGGAATTTTGGGGCGAGCGCTATTCGGAAAACAGAGCAACATTAGCAAGATCTGTCTCTTGGAGTCGGGTTCATTGGCAGCTAATATGGACTTAGAAATGAGGTCATACATGCATGCTAGTGTATAATATATCTCCTGTTTCTGTTGGATGATTAATTGAATAACTTGAAATGATTCTTGCCGTGCTTTTTCTTTGCTCCCTGCCTTTTACATTCATTGGCTGTTTCCAGTTCACGAACCGGCTGCGGTTACAAGGACGCTAACTGGGTAAAGTGATGGGCCATTGGATGATAATTAATTTCTGATTTTGGTTAGTCCTTGTTTTATACTGTCAGGTATCTGGATTCTTGCAAGAGGCATCAGATACAACCCAATGCTGAAGTTGTATCGTGGTTTTCAAAGGTCCTGATTTTGACTTCTGATGTAATGGGATTTCTTTACTCAGTGATTTGTCAAGGTGCTTAATGCTGCATATCATGAAAGAATCGCCTCTCATAACTGTCTTGTTGCTCGAGTTTATCACAGACATATCGGACTTGGATGAACTGTCTACTATGGCTTTGCGCAAATGCCCTTATTTTGTTATTCCACAATTGCTATCGAGGAAAGCCTTATAACCGTAGGACAGTCAGGGTTTCCGTTACCCGAGTGCTAGAGTTACTTACATACAAAGGCATAGTTTTCTCTGTTGAAAGATTAACCTAGAAAATGGCTGCATTGCTTGTATATTGTATGATGCACGTAATGCTGATGTGCTGTAGGCTTTTAATGCCTGATTATAATAAAAGTAGGAGGATACTGAAATTATTAGTCTCAGAGCAGAATCTGTGTTGCGATATGATTGGTATTGACTCTTGAAAGCACATAAATTGTGTTTCCACAACTTGCATATGTGTTTTGATTAAGGACATATCTCTGTAAAGACATCCATCTATTTAGAAAAAATTCTTCTGTTTAATTTGGAGAAATTGGCCCTCAATTAAACCTTGTGTCCTTGATAAGAAGGTTCAACATAACGGTCCAAATGGAAGAACGGAGAACTGTATCAAAAATACACTTTGGAAACTTGACATGGAAAATGGAATAGCAAGTTTTCAGTTAGAATGAAAGGATTGGAGGTCATGGCAGTTGCCATATTCCACTGATATCTCATGTTCACTGAGCCTAGAAAAGCCACATTGCTTAAGTGCAAAATTTGTATTGCCCGTGTCCTTGTTCTTTTCTTCTCTTACGATGTGACTCATGGATGGTGTTTTACATAGTAATGGCTTACACTTTGCTTTGATCTTATGCTTTGCTATTGCTTTATATGCAAAGAACCCTACCTGCTATATTGTTTCGATTTGAAATGGGGGCTTGCATTCATTTAGCATATTGCTCAATCACAAGGTCTAGGTTGGCTATACATGAATAAGCACTCAGCTGCACCTACTACTAAAGCTTTTTGGTTGGGTTTCTCTTAAAATAGACACTGAGCATTATGGTGCAAAAACGCCAAAGCTTGATACTAAAGCTTACGATGGTTGCGCTCACTTTTTGCTGTTTTTGGTATATTAATCATAATTAGTTTAGCAATATTTGGCAGCTAAAGGACATTTTAGGTTCTTCTTAAAACAAGGTCAACTTGAATTATTTACATCTTCGTGTAGCTTGAATTTTCAGAATTTGGAGTTAATATTGCACTGTTCTTTTTCATATTTTCCCTTGGACGTCTGAAATAATTATTGTCATGGTTCTGTTCTATCTTTGTTATGCAGGCTAAGACTGAGATGACTTCCTGTGGAGGATGTCACATTGTCATCTCACTGGATCATCTACAGGACACTGATCTCCTACCACTAATTGATGTTTTCATGGAAATCCATTCTTTTGATGTTGACACAGTTGATATTGTTCATAACTCACCTCATCTCTTGAACTCGGAAAATCTTATTGATTTGATGCATGCAATTGGTGATAAGCTACATGCTGTTAATCTCCAGGATTCATCCCCTGGGGAGGAATTCCTAAGGTTAGTAATAATATCACTTTGAGCTTATTTCGTGCTTTGCCAGGAAATTCAGTTTATCACACCCTCTCTCTAACAAAAGAAGATAAAATGTTTCAACACTTTCTGTTTTTTTGGGTCTGTTGAAACTTGACCTTTCAAATGGTTCTATTAACAAAAGGTCCACTATAGTGCTTAAAATGACAATTAACCTCCCTCTACCACGTTTGCGAGGGTTTTGTGCATTTTAGGTTAGGTTTCTTTACCAAGTTTCCTAAGTGCCAGTTATGCTATGGACTTTTCAATGACAATTAACATTTTAGCTTGTCTTTCGTTCATTTTGTTCATTTTATTCTATTGCTCTCTTTGCAGCAATCTGAGCAAGAGGGAAGTTTCCTTTAAAGTCTTCAGTTTCTGGTCCCTCCAAATTCAGAAGCTCAACATTTTTGGTAGATTTACACAGTTGCATACCCTTAACCTGGATTTCTGTACATCAGTCACTAGCTTCCACAAGGACTGTTTTTCCGGCATGCCAAATCTGATGCGTTTATCAATGTGCGAGACAAGAGTGGCTAATCTCTGGATGACAACTGCTGTGTTGTCTAAGCTTCCTTCTTTAATGGAACTACGATTCCAGAAATGCTTATGTTGCCATGACACTGGACCATGTGCTTCCCTCTACAGTGAAAAGGCAAATCTTCTTGTTGGTGAGGAAACTGGTTCAGTTCTACCGAACTATTCTTCCTACAAAGCTGTACAATCTGTTTCTCATGGCAGCGCCATGCACAAAGTTCTTGATGAAGTTGAGCAAGTAAGCAGCTTACTTCCTCTCATGCATTTGTCTATAGCCAATGAATCCTGTGGCAGAAATAATGGTTCGTTTAATGGTACTGATGATAAATGTCGATCACTTTAGAAGAATGAATCTATTCTAACTATCATCTAGTACATGTTTGCGTACAAATTGAGGGGGAAGGCGGCACAATGGGGTAAGACGGGGGTATGCTTTACATCAATATACCTATAGGATTTTGGGAAGTGATTTATTGTTTCTGTTGTTTGTAGATGATGAAAGTGTTAGATTGTTAACAGGGTTCTTTTGGCGGATTGTAGATCAATGAGAAAGAATCGGTTTTTATGTGTGCTCAAAAGCAGAAGTCATGGAATGGTAGTGCCACATTCAAAAAGTATGTCTCGCATCATTGCGCACCTATATGCTATGAGAAATACTACAGAGAATATATGATTGTTTGTCTGCCTCGTTTGGAAGTATTGGACAACCTTCCTGTCCAGGAGGCCGACAAAGAAGTGGCAAAAATTGTCTTCTTGAGCCACTATGAGAACTTACCCTATGGGCGACAACACAAAGAAAGTGTCGTTGCAGTCCTGCATCAACGTGAAATGGGAAAAGTCAGCTTTTACCACCCAAAATCAATTAAATTAAAGCATTCAGTTTCTTCTAGGACAGGCCAACATTTTTTCTCAAGATCTCTTAGTGCAGCCAAACTTGGATCATCCGCGTGGCCTCTCATACAACCAGTTTCACAAATTAGCCGTCTTTTCAAAGAAGAAGGTATACAACTTCGACCGAGGCAGTTTGAGTACAATCCGTCAGACCCTTCTCTTATGGCTTTTGGAACTTTGGGTGGCGAAATAATTATTACCAACCATGAAGGTGGAAAAATTGTTGGTTATGTCCCATCAACAGGAGTGGAAAACAGTATATTGGGTCTCTGTTGGCTCAAGAAATATCCATCCAAGGTATCTATATTACTCGATCTTAAGGAGGAGCACATGATATAGCCTATGTATGAAATTATAAGCATTTGTTCCAACATTTGTACAAGTTAAAAACATCAATCTGTATAAAGAAAAAAAGCAAACATATTTTGGGATGCTAGTTAACTGCTCTCTTTAAGGCTAGCATAGCACAATTCATCTGGGACATTTTCTTGAGGTAAAACATTTGAACTTGAACATGGACTTTTTCTTTACCGGTTTCATGTGCTGTCACTGCCCACTGCTCTAAGCTCCATTTGCTTAGCACTTGGCTTGCATGGACGTGTAGATGTAAAACAACCTTTTGTATTGACAAGGTTGGATATGTCATCTAGCAAGAGGTTTAATATTACTCCACAGCTTCGTAGTTTCATAGTACTCTTTTTCTTAATCATTTGATGAAGTGTGATGACTGATGGTCTTTTGTGTTTTGGACAAGTAGCTTATTGCAGGTTCTGACATTGGGTTGTTGAAGTTGTTTGACATCAATTGTATACCACCGAAAGTTCCAGACTTCTCATTCAGTTATGATGCTGTCACTTTTGCCGATTTTGAGCTGTTGACCTCTGTACATGTCAATTCGATGGACGATAGACTTCTTGTTAGCGGCTACACAAGAAACATTGCTCTTTACGACATTGCCACTGGTCAACGCATGGAGTTGTTCAGGAATTTGCACCGTGAACCTATAAATGTTGCTAAATTTGCAAATCACTCTCCGTTCTTGTTTGCTACTTCATCATTCGACCGTGATGTCAAGATGTGGGATCTGAGAGAGACTCCGGTGCGACCTTGCTATACAGTTTCAAGCTCCAGAGAAAATGTAATGGTTTGCTTCTCCCCTGATGACCACTATCTGCTGGTCTCCGCTGTTGATAATGAGGTATTTCACATAGACATTTGTTCTATCTTTTTTGCAGTTTTTCATTTCTCAGCTGTTGACACCAATAGACATGTGGAATGGACAGAGGAATTTGGTAATGAACAGACCAGAGCCTTCTTCTCCTATCTAATATTTCATGTAGCACACTAGACACTGAAATTCTTGAGGTTAATGCGCTTGTATCATGTAAAGTCATTATTGCATACACTTTGTTGTTATTACCCTTTTGGTTAGGATTGGTCCTAATCCTCAATAGCACATTGAAGTTTTGATATGTTACACATTTGTTTGCATCAATTTGCTTCATGGAGGTGTATGAATTTTATTGAACTTAAAAATGGTACCAGATAAGAGTGTTGATTATTTAAGAAATTGCCGGCTAGCTTAAGTGATAATATATTACTCCCCTTCATATGAGCTGTGCAAACTCGCTTTCTTTGTAAATTTTGTGCTTCCTTTTGTTTTGATCTTTGGCACGTTCAGGAGAATGTAGTGAACATCATGATGTGTTGGGTAAATTGCTGTCTTTAAAACCTCTTGAAACCCCCCACTAACCCCCCTTTTCCATCCAAGAAAAAAAAAATGAAATGATTGAGTAGTTATCCCTGAAGATCATGAAGTTCTGGTGTCCTTTAAATCTATAGGAAAACAGCGGAGGCTAATTGTTGACTGGTACAGGTCAAGCAGCTTTTAGCTGGTGATGGAAGGATCCAAATGAAATTTGAGATAGCTTCAACTGGAAGTGCTCATAATTACACACGTTCATATTATATGAATGGAAGGGACTATGTCATCAGTGGAAGTTGTGATGAGCATGTAGTCCGCATCTGCTGTGCCCAAACTGGAAGGCGACTGAGGGATGTCTTCTTGGAGGTATACATCAATAATTGTTATATGACTATCCCTTGTATGAAAGGTATGCAAGGTATTGGTGCTTGTGTGTGCTAATTTATTCTTTGCAGGATGGGAACACTGGAAATTCTATGTATGTGCAGTCTTTAAGAGGCGATCCCTTTAGGGTAAGTATTCTTGTTGCATAAGCTTTGTAAGAAATCCATTAACTTGCGCACTGTTAACCTGTACTGTATAACCAAAAAATAAAAATTGTAGCCAGAAAATGTTTCCCCATTCCTTTAAATAATAGCAATCAGTTCACCTGTATATGAGTTCTGCCACTAGTTTATGACGTCCATCAATCATGGGAACATGGTTTAGGAAAGATCGAGAAACATTGTAAAAACAGTTTTGCTGACCCCGTGTCCTGTCCTATAATATTTGCTGTAAAACTTATTTGAGAAAGTTTCATGACACGTCTTTCACTTTCAACAATTTTTACTGAACAAAGTCATAAGAGAAAAAGGGGAGGGCATGTTCTAGCCCCTTTTCAAGATGGTTGGACTTCCTTCTGTGTCAATAACTCCAAGAGTAACAGAAAGAGCTAACCCATGCTAATTCCTCTTGTCGAGAGTGTTGTTGATCCACTAGTCAAGATGATTTCTCTATCCAATGAGGAATCGAGTATTTGGATGACAATAGCGTTGCCAATGCAGATAGGAGGCGTTTCAATGATTTTCAACGATTACAAGCCCGAATTACTACTTCTAGAAATATTCCTATATTGCTTCCGTCGCCTAGTTGGTTATCTATACTAGTTGGATTGCCAAAGGAATTTGTAGGGGTTCAACTTGGAGTACATTTGGTCATTAATTTAACTACGGTGATTTTAGACTTGAAGTTGATTTTCAAGTGTCAAAATTTAGTTTGAAACTACTTGTTTCATTATTTTTATTGATTGGGGATATGGATGTTTTGTCCACTCGTATTGAGTAAATTGTATGTAGGATCATGTGCATTTGTCAGTCCCATACAAAGACAGATCATGGGGTTGACCTCTCTTGTTGAATGAATTGATCTCCTGAGATCCAAGTCCTAGATTGGCTTCTCAAAACAGAAGGGTATCCTTGTACATGAGGCACAGGAAAATTCTGTATTTCTTAGGGGTTTGATTCCCTTGGGGGGCCCGAATTTCTACCTTCGAGGAGGTGCCAAGGAGATTCAATCAAATGCAGGGATGCGTGTCAGATTTCTGTGAATGCAGGTGTCGTCCATGGAATATTCCTGTTTTTGTTTAGGTTTTGGAATGCAGATTCAGTTTGACAGTGAAAAGATAGTTGCTAATTCTTATAGCTTGCTAACTTTATTGAATATGCATTCAAAAACCAAAGTTGAAATGACTATCATTTGACAGGGTTTATCGCAGGCTATGGCCTTTGCTAGACACAGATTTTCTTGTTGTTTTATTATTCAACTGCAGTGAAATTGGTTGCAAAGTAATATTTCCATCTTTACAACATGAACTTTGCACGTGGAGGAAACCAGATGGATCATCTTCTGGACCTGAATTACTATTTAATTTGCTTATATGCTAATCACGTGCTTATTCCATTGCAGGACTTCCACTTCAGTGTTTTGGCAGCTCCAACGCGGTCCAGCTCAAAGTGTGAGATCATGAAGGTAATCAGAGTGCTTGCTCACAGGGCAGCCTTAGGGCTTGCTTTTCTTTAAACCACATCACTGTTGGGAAGAGAAAAAAGTACATTTTCTTTTGTAGTTAAAAGTTCAGTCATCTCTTATGCAGGTCAATTTGCTTGCATCCATTGATCAAGTCGAAGATCATCCTTATAACCAAAGTGTTCGTCCTGCGTACAGTCCTGGAGGCTGACATTTAACCGCGCTTATCTGGAACTGATAAAAAGCAACAGGAGTTCCTGATAAGCATGTACAGTGAAGAATGCTTGTTGTATAGTCCTTGCTGTTGCTATGTCATTTTCAGGTGCTATTTTGTCCTGTTGTTTTTTCTCTTGACAGGGTCGACATGCTTTTAAGGTGAACTTGACATTTAGTGTACATAAAATTCAGAAAGCAAGGTCCTTTTTATATGACGTGAGATGCCAACGTTACTAGCTTGGCTTGAATTATATTGTTCCTACAACATTAATTAAGCATGAAATTCTTATATGACTCGTTATCACTATTGCCCCTTCTTTGAACCTTTAGCTAGAGCATGCCTTTGAAACCGCCGGAATTATTCTTAGCTTTTATAATATGTTTAAGGGGATCAGTGCAGCAAATTCAGTGTCAAGTTATCAAACTCTCATTCGATTCGTTTACAAGCTCGCCCAAGACGATCATTTGATCGACTTACTAACATCTTCTTCAAGTAAAGTTACAAATTCGTGTGTAGTCACCAATTCTAGTTCGAATTGTTTGCCAACTTTTTTTCTTTTGATACTCACCACCTTCTACAATTGAAGGATAAAGTTTCTCTAAAATTAGGGAGCAATCTCACGCTCATTTCCTATTACCTTAGAAAGATTAATGTACGTCCTTAATTTAGATGGATTCACTCAAAAAGTCCAGACCCCAACTCCTTTCTCTCCCTCGGTCTCTGTACTGCTACGTCAGTGCACCGCCTTCCACGGCTCGCCTTCTTCATCAAGTTGCGCCTCTCAGTCTCTCTCTCTCACCAATCCACGTTGCCTTGCTCAGCCACCTTTGCTTGCTCAGTCGTCCACCCTCTGCCTCCTTGTCGCCGACTGCCATCTCTCTCTCTCTCTCAGGTTGCTCGGCCTCAGGGAACCTTATATATGGGTAGCTTGAGGCCGGCTTATGATATGCGGTCAAGGTCTCCAATCAGAGGTCGCAAGCTGTACCTTGAAAGTGGGGAGGGAAGAGCTTGATAGAGGCTCGAGAGAGGAGAAGAGAGAGATGCCAAGCATAGAATGGTGGTGCTAGCTGTTAGGACTCTTGATCTGGTGTATCCGGTTGGCATGGACTGTGGCCTTGGATGAGTTCCGGTCATGAATTGGTGGCGTTGTGGGAGGATCGGTTGGGCGGGGTGCCGCACAAGTCGAGCAAAGCACGAGTTGCTGCTCTTGGATGATTGAAATGACGAGGGGCCTGGTTCACAATCGGAATGCACGAGCAAGATGTGAGCGCATGACTTGGACAGTGAAGCGTTCACCGTGACCCGGAGTGGCGCAAGCACATGGACAGATGCAAGGATGACTAGAACAGCAGTTGGCCGAAGATAAGGCAGTGAAGAAGCCGAGGATTGTCCAGAAAAAAATTCGGTATCCCTCGGACACTTTTACATGTGCGCATGGCCCTTTGTTACCGTTGTCCTCTGTGTATGTATTGTTAGTCTAGGACAAGTCCAGACCGGTAATTGCCTGTATAGTCAGTATTGTGATAAGTCCTGGTGTCTTGTAATAGATTGTGAGGTGTTTTGATGCAGCCTGCATTGAAAACCAACTCTCTCGACCAAGAAGATCAACCTGCATTCAAGCTCAATGAAACCGAGAAGCCATATCGATATCTTGAGTCTATCTCAGAAGTTTGAAAGACACCTTGGAGTCATGAAGACGCTTTTACTAGTTTCTATGCTATTTACTATTTTCCTAGTTTCAACGCTCTTCTTTTATTTTCTTTGATGATATAATCCATCCAATTTCTGGTAGAAGATGAACGACTTTTGATGAATGAAAACTTTGCTTTGAAGCAAGTATCATGAGTTCATACCCTTGAAAAGCTAGAAGAGTATTCACTCCGTTAATGAAGAGTCGGAGCTTTCGAAATCTGCATCTTTGAAGAGTTGTAGTCATTGATCTAGAAGAATCGGTGCCCCCTCAACTTTCTTGGAGGCCTAGAAGAGCAACCAACGGAGTTTCTATCTTTTCTTGTTCTGTTCGTTATTTCCAACCCAAATTCGACCATCCTCCAGTGCTTATTTCAGAAAATCCAAAACAAAGAAATTGTAGATCCAGAGGTCTTCGTTCATTTGGCTTTGGAATTAGGTCGATCTGATCTGTATCAACAAAGATAATATTGTTCTTTTGAGCTCACGCAATGCGGAAATTTCTGTTCGTCCTATTTTCCTGTGTGTAAGTCATTCTCCCAATCCTACTATTTGAGAATATTTGAGTGCGTGCAATTCATCGAGCTCAGGACGAATAGAAATTTTAGCACTGCGCAAGCTCAGGAGAACAGTTGTATCTTTGTCGATATAGATTAGATCGACTTGATTCCAAAGCCAAATGAATGAAAACTTCTGGATCTACAATTTCTCTGTTTTAGGTTTTTTGAAATAAGCACCGTAGAATGGTCGAATTTGGGTTGGAAATAACGAACATAAAAGGAAAAGATAGAAACTCCATTGGTTGCTCTTTTAGGCCTCTAAGGAAGTTGAGAGGGCACCGATTATTCTGGATCGATGATTGCAACTCTTCAAGGATACAAATTTCGAAAGCTCCGACTCTTCAAGGACGGAGTGAAAACTCTTCTAACTTTTCAAGGGTATGAACTCTAAAAAGTTCATGATATTTGCTTCAAAGCAAAGTTTTCATTCATCAAAAGTCGTTCGCCTTCTACCAAAAATTGAATGGCTTATATCATCAAAGAAAAAAAAAAGCATTGAAACTAGGAAGATAGTAAGCATAGAAACTAGAAACTAGTAAAAGCATCTTCATGGCTCCAAGGTGTCTTTCAAACTTCCGGGATGGACTCAAGATATTGATACGGCTTCTCGGTTTCGTTAAGCTTGAATGCAGGCCGATCTTCTTGGTCAAGAGAGTTGGTTTTCAATGCGGGCTGCATCATGTTTTTTGTGCATTATCATGGATATTAGATCATGGACAACCCCTAGAGAACGACCACCAAGTGCCGTGATGATCTAGTGTTCTTGAACCCAATCATGAGTGCGAATCGGAGTGCCAGCCAGTGTGAGTGGCGCATTGCGGCATGGTTGGTGTGCAAGTGGCTGTGAACGTGAGCGGCAGGGCAAGTTGGGATTGTGCAAGCATCGTGTGGGATCGGGTCAAGGCGTGGGCGCTTGATGGAGACGTAGGAAAAGACCCTGGTGGAAAATCAACGCTGTGACACTAGCTGCCGCCGTGATGCGATGGGCGGAGAGAAGCGGAGCGACGGAGGCTATTTGCTGTGCTTTGGAAGGTGTGGCCATGGAGACCGTATGTCGACTTCTCAAGAGAAGGCCTCCTGATTTTAAAGGATCTCAATCCTTATATTAACCTATCAACTTGAATTTGTGCAGCTTATGAACCTTTAGTCGTGCAACTAATTCATATTTTCAGATTTACCCGTAGATATATGAATTACAAACCTTCTAATGAATTACCAATATCTAAGCTACGACCTTTCAAAGCTACTGTCCATTTCTTTTTTTAAATTACCCACGTTCATTTGGGTGAGTTACGAATATTCGATTTATGATGTGTTTGTTTCATTGAAAATTTTATGATAAAGAAAAATGTTTTCCAAGAAAAATCATTTTCAATTAAAATGCTTAGTTTTTATTTATTAGTAGTTTAGAGAAAGTAATTTCCTTTTAACCATAAGTAAAATTGTTTTCTCGCAATTTTGGCTTGCCATTTTCCATCCATGAAAAACGTTTTCTAAAGATCAATTAGCTTTCCATTATCTAAACATCAAAAACTCAAAAAACAATTTCTCAAAAATAGTTTTCCTTTAACTCTCTCTTATTTCAATAGCTTAGGAATTGGATGCACCTATTCAAATCTCATTAGCTATATCCAAAATATTATTGGTTAAGGCTACCTACACAGGGCAAAGGCTGAACTTAATTTCATGAGCCTTTAAGTAATTAGGCTTTTATGGTCGTGCCTATGGGTTGTAAAATGGAAATGTATTGCAAATTTTTTATTTAATAAAGTTGCTACGTCACTCAAATTAAGGCTGGTCTTGATCGAAGAAACAACTGGTAGTAACCAACTCAAATAAAGATTGATAACCAACTCAAGTTAGTTACTTCAATATAAGAGTTGCTAATTTTAAATCACTGTTGAGTTTTTGAGATAACAACTAACAAGTTATTATAGAAGTTGGTACTTACAAGAAAGCAAATAATATTGATAAGTAACCGAATGCGAGTTGGTACTTGGAACATTATTCCAAAGAAAAGCAATGCTGCGGTGCTTTAGCATCGAAAGTTCATTCAACCATTTTCTCATTCTTTCGCACTATCCTTCACACTCATGAATAAAGAACTACAAATTCGTTAATCTAATTGAAATTGGTAAGTTCTTTCAGAGCAAACCAAAGAACTCAAAACTAGCAAATGTGAGCATGCCCGCACGCACATTTCCAACATTAAACTCATGTTATTAGCAAAAGAAAAGAGCTGTGGTTGATTTGAAACATCACACGAGCTTAAATGAAAGCTAAAGAATGAGGGTTGTCATTCACATTGTGACATATAACCAGTTATGTACACCTAATACGGCATATAATCAAAATTCCCTATTTCCAGCATTTGAACACTTTCTTCTGTATGTCAAAAGTAATGGTGGTACAATTGCATCTCTGAGTACAAACCTCTCTCTGTAAAAACAGTAATCTTGAGCCACGATGATGGTATGGTGAACCGATTGACATCTGACATGAGTTTTAGGCGAAAGTCATCCATATACAACGTAAAGACCTCATAGAGGCTGGAGTTCTTGCTCAGGAACAATTGAGTCAACAGGCTTGTAAGCAGTAATAGACTGCTGTCGACGTTTCCAAACAAACCATCCGCCAGAAGCTAAAGATGCAATTACTAAAGCAATGATAGCTGCTGAAATTACAGCCACATGATGCTCTTGCCACCACGTCCTGCATTGTTTTACAACAACAAAACCCTATCAGATTGTTATATGGGAGAATTCTGTTAAATAGGGCGGGTGGCAAGTGACAGAAGATGTAGAATACATTTTGCTTAGACTACTATAAGAGAACTTCTCACCACATGTACATTCAACTATATTCTGAAGCTTTTATGTAATTATTTGCTTTGCTTGTAATCATGCTTTAGAACAAAATTTTCAAAGACATGCAACCATCTTTCATAACATTATAGCAGAATAGTGCAGGATCAAGTTCAGGTTTTATATGCATATCAAGATGACCAAAATGGTGGACCTCAAAACTAAAGCTACTAGGCCTGTGGTCATATTTCTCTCATCCACACTACTATAGGCTAATATTAGAGGTAGATGGATTGTGTGAAAAAGACATGGGAAAATTTTGCATTTTCTAAGTTACTCATGTAACAGAGGACTGTCCTAAGTACAAAAAAGGAAAAAGTCTTAACTCATACAAATTGTGAACATAGTAGCAAAACGCCAACAGGTGTGCATGCACTAAATTTCTCCCTGGCTCGCTGATATTTTATGAATGCTCCTTGGTCCTATTTGTCAGCAATAGGTAGGGCACAAAAGCCACAAGAGTAAAAACTACCAACTTATGCTTTTTGATTTGCAAAAACATCCTAAATTCTATTGAATCTATATCAATATGTTTTAGTGAGTTTTCAACTTCAATATTTTTATGAGTCTCCCTTATCCTCTGTTTTGTTTGCATATACTTTGACACTTAATATAAAAAACCAGGGCCATATCCAAAAGTATTTTATTATTCTGTTGAAGTTAAAGTAGCATACCGTGCCACAGGAGGTTCAACATGCCATTTAATGAACTGATAACTTCCGAAGTTGTGAGGAAGCTGCACTCGATGTTCAGAAAGTCTGGCAATAATTTCCTACAGGCATTATCAAATCACTTAGTCAGAACTCAATCATTGGACAAAAAACTAGTTAAATTTTGAAATTTTTGCAATCACCATGGCAGTTGTATTGGATATATATGCCCCCTTTCCACCAGGAAGGATGGACCACCTAACAATGGAATCATTTCCTCTGGCCGTAAGACTCACTAAATGGACCTGAAACCATCCAGGCAAAATAAAGTCAATACGAGCATCCAATTACTGAGCCAACCGAAACATAGAATTTGTTGGTCTCTGCACAGTACTTTGCACTTTCACATACAAATTAGAGGTTCTATGGATTTCCACTGATTATCCCCCCATTTGTATACTGTAATTGTCTAACCTGCGAAACATTTACATCTAACTCATGAGCTATGAATTCAGTGAGCTCTGTGACGTGGGGCTTGAGATCTGAGTAGTTGACGCTCAAGGACATGTCAAATGTAATCTGTCCAATTTGAATTTCTGCAATGTGTCAGATCGAGAGAGATCATCAGAAAACATATCGCCTACATATATCCTAAAGCAGAACTCACACATTATTTGAAAGTATCATCTGCAGAGGTGCATAGGTAACAAATATCGATATATCTAGACTTGACATTTGGAGAAATGATGTTCTGAAAACTTGATGGGATGGATTTGGTTTAACTGAGAACCTCTGCCCAGTTCAGATCAACTTACACATATTGGACCTGGTCAAAATAAAGAAAGCAGGCCAAAAGGAGAGACAAGTTCAACTGGATAAAAACACTCTGCACCAGTTTTCTAACTCCTTGTTATGTTCGAGCAAAATGGAAATACAAGCCTAAAAGAACTGAATGAAAATAAGAGACGACAAAAAGTAACAAAGCAATAATTCTGATTAATTTCATTTTATCAGCATAGTCCACATAAATGAGTTCACCTCTTTGGTATATGTCATCATTAAGTTAATGAAATTGATACTTAGACTTAGGGTGAGTTTGATAACATTTTTGTTCTCATAAACAATTTCTGTTAAGAAATATTTTTTTCCACTTATGTTCCAAGGAATAAAAAAGTAGTTTTTTTTTACTTGTTTTTGTTCCAAATTTATTCCCTGGCCACTTTTCTATTTTGGGGAATAAAAAATTAGCTAACGTTACTAAACAGATTTTTGTTCTTTTCTGTTCCGGAGAACAAAAGAACAGAAAAATAGAAAGACGGGATAGTTACCAAACAAAGCCATTGGCACACTTTCTAGGTCTCTTAACTATTTCCCATCTCGTAAGACCTTTAAGTTGGCAACATCATGTAAAACAGACCAATTGAACCCGTTGAAACATCAAACCTCAAAAAGTCACAAATTTAATATTTCCGCCAACGCAGTATCGAGACTATTTCAAGAAATAGTGCAATGAATATTACTAACTTCTAGATAAAATAGATACAATTGTTCAACTTGAACATCATAGCACTTTAAGCATAGCAGGAGGTCAAAGATAAAGTTATCATAAGCAAGCATCATTAGAAAGAGAAAAGAAAGAAAGAAAGAAAAAAGATAAATCACTTCTCTGTAAATCAATAGAGACAAAACTCAAAAAGCTTAGTGCTTGCATGAGTGGAGTTTTATTAATCTATTGGGCTATTTCCTCAGATTTCTACATTCGACTTCAATAAAGTTTGTGATTATGTTGTTCCTATTGAAAAGACATGTGACTGAAGTTCATTGACTATCAGCAAAACTTTGTTTCTGAATTGTGTGACAACACAGTTCACAAATATAAAGCCTAACGCCTCCCGAAGTACGACACACAGGATTTTTACGTTTGATGCCTACTAGAATTTAGGCTTCGCAAGTGAGTTGTCCACCGAACTTTTCCTTTGTAAATTACAATACAAGTTGCTCACTTGCCATCCTAAATCAGTTTTAATAACATCATAAGGGATCCCAGAAAGCATTCGATTATTTTTCTTCATACGTGTTGAGAAATGTTCCTCAAGAAGGCATGATCCTAATGAGTAGAAAAGAGGTGACCTGGCATATCAATATTGAAGAAGGTGTATAGAGAATAGAACAAGAAAGAAGCACATAAAGGTGTTGGCCAAAGCTTTCGCCTTCTTTTGGAACAAAGTGGGTAATCTGGTGTTTTAACAAAGGTGTACGTTGCAGAGGACAAGAAAGAAGCAGACAAAGGTGGTGGTGAAAAATACATAAAGTTCAAGAGATTAAATTTTTGATACTATGACAATCCCAACCGACTAATGCAACAATAGCTACCTACTCTTAATCAGAATAAGGAAAAGGTTTTGGCAACAAGCAAATGGGACATAGCGCGGGTTTTACTATCATACATGTAATTACCTTTTCAACTGCCAAAATCTGTATCCAAAGAGAAGCTCAAACTAGAAATGCAAGCTAGAATACCATCAAGCATGCCGCACACAATACCTGGAATATTCAAATCTGCTGGTGCCCTGGGAGCTAGGTTGGGTGGCGTATGCTCAGATGGGCCCTTTTCATCTGGAGCTGAAGGCACTGGTGGAGGAGCATTAGACTGTTGAAGTCTTTCCCACAGCTCAGAACAATTTGTTTTCCAAAAACCAATCTTTGAATGCTCACGATCATACATCACAAGAGTATTACGCACAATGATACCTAACAAACAACAGAACATTGGGGACAAAAGTTATGGCTCATTTGCAAATAAAATTTTAAAATTACACATGATGAGAGATTTTTAGTCCACATGAACTGGTGAATGGGTCGTATGTTTAGTCAACAAATATTTCAAACAACCCAGTCCACATAACATCATACTTAACCCAAAATCTCTGGATGTGGAACTCAACGCACAAATATCCTTGTTAAGCATGTCTGCATCCTGAACTGAAAAAAATTTGTAAATAGAAAGCAGACAAAGATATATCCTGATGTATAGATATATCTCATGTTTTTAGGTTTTAAAGGTTAGGCTCAGATTATGGAGTGAGTGGAGAATCCAAAAGCTCCAGACGAAAGAATGTTATACCAAAGCAATCCTGCTTCTAGAGTCGCCTCTCAGTGGGAAAGGAAGTTTCGATTTAAGTTTTCAAAGAAATGAGCACAAAGCACAATATCAAGGATGCTTTTTACTCCCTCATCTACAACGTGAGTTCAGCAAGTGATGACGATATTTCACAATACCATATACAATGACAATTTTTACTGAAATATCAAGGTTCCAAACCACACTTGGGCTAGAGATATAGTAACATAAATAAACAAATAAGCTCAGGATGTCACCCACCTCCTAAAAGAGTGGTTGGGTCCTTTCCATTCTGAAAAATGCCCAGGCAGTATGCACCGCGCACCTTTGAATGCTTTAAATAAAACAGGAAGAACCATCACTCATTGTTTAATAACAAGTGGAGATAAAAACAGCAACTTAGCGTGCCAAAAGAGCTTGTACTAGATGCACTCTTCTGCTTTCAATCATAAATTTGATTTCTTTCCATATCACACATTCCAGGAGAAGAAATACAGCTACTCACCCTGAATAAGTAATTTTCGGGCGATAGTGACAGCTTTTGCCCATTCCCAAAAACCATGTCCACCACTGGAAAAGTCTTCATGAGTTGAGAGATATCGCTATATGGAAAAAACAACAGCAGCCCTTAAGTCTCTGATAGAAGAAGCAGAAGTTTTTCAGAATGAAGCAAGTTTGTCAACTAAGACACAGAAAATACCTTCCTGCACCAGAAAAGCAAATGTCATTGTAATTAGGATCAGGACCATGGATCTGCTTAAGAGACCGGATTTCCTTCATAATCTGCACACAATTTTTCAAAAAAAAAAATATAATGAAATAAGGTTGCATGCAAAAAGTCAAAATGAAGAGAAAGGCTTTAAAACAGGAAAACGCATTTCATCAATCTAAAAGAAAAAAGAAAAATAACAGCAACTAAAGGAAGGAATAATATAGGTGGTGCTAAAAATGTAGACAGTATGCTAAATCTTTCGATCTTCTTAGAAAATAAAAGCAAGTATAGTCAGTTAACATCACCATCCAAGAATGAATGGGATGTGAACGAGAATGTCAGAGATGCTCGAATAGCCTTCCCAGAGTTACCAATCTCCCTGATAAATGGTTGTAACTATTACGTGAGTGATTACCACACTATGACTATGGTCTTATAAGCAGCAACAACATCATGTAACACTACATGTACCATCCACAAGTAGTCAAATTATAACCCAATACATTAGGTAAATTTAATTATGTCAAAGAGGAAAAGTCCTGATACTTGTGTAAGATGAAGCTGGATTATACTTGATCACATTCTCCCTTTTTTTTTCCGTTTCATTTTTCTTTATTCTTTTTTGGTTCAGCTGCTATTCAATACACCAATATTTGACCGGATTCATTAGAATCATAACTCAATCAGTATACCATTGTAACCATGGTAGTGGTAAATCCTCGATAAAATAAACCAAAATATAATACAGGTAGCTACTTGTAAACAAAATAGTTAAATCTTTCCAACATGACACTGAACTCTGAAACCACAGCATCCATCACACTTTGATCTTACAAGCAATGACATTGCGATAAAAATTCTAAATATCTTGCTTGTAAAAGTTGAATGACACATCGACTTATTGTCTGCATGTTTAAGCTCTTGGTCACAATACATAACTACAAAGAGAAAAGTCACATGAACTGAATCCATACATATTGAAATGAACGGTGTAGGAATGATAAAAGGTTGATGTGGCCCCTCACATGATTTTCTTATGATCTTTAATTTTTATTTTACTCATACTTCATTCTATTACTATTTCTACTTTTTACCTGACCAAATACCACCATTAGAAAATAAAAAATAAAACTAAGTGGATGTATTTTACGCAAAATATACACAAAATGAATTTTATTAACTAAGAGGTTATCTGTCTTCTCGAATACTTTTTAATGCTTATGGTTCGACTTCAATTCTTTTCTTAACTAATTTGTGTGTTACTTTTTATCAAATTAAAATTACTACCTGAAGTTATATTGTTAAAAAATCCTATTACAATGAAAGGTAAAGCATTGATATTTGTATGATGCAGTGTTTTTAGCATTATGGACTGTGTTCTTTTTTTTTTTTTTTTTTTTTATTTGGATGATAGATATGATCCAAATATTGTCATTGCATGAAAGTGAGGCAGTAGTTATCATACGGAAAAAAAAAAAAAAAAATCACAAAGTAGACACCAAATTCGAACTTTCTGATAGTAATAAAAAAATGATGATGACGGATAGAAAGACAGATAGATAGAATAGAATAGAATAGAATAGAATAGATGATCTACCATAATAAAGTTACAATAACAATTGAAAGTGATAATTTTGGTGATTTGTCATCTTCTTTCAACTTATAATATACTTTTACGATTCTTCCTTTTTATTCTACAGAGACAATAAGATCGTTATACTCTTTTATGTGTTCGATAAATCCGTGCATTGCATGGGATGATCCTAGCGTACTCATAATAAGTAAATGTTTTGTTTTCCTATTTCCTGACTAGCCAAGCAAACAGGTCACCTATAGGAAGAGGGAGAAAATTTCCACAACTTTCTGGAGATAAAAAAGAGAGGGAAGCGAATCTCACAGCTTCTTTAAAAGCTAAAAAAGCTGCTTCTGGCAGGTATGCATATGTCGTACCGCTGTCCAGGACAGTTCCATGTTTTCCATCAAAAATACTGGCTTTCAAAGCCAATTGCTTCCCCGCGACATGTATCTCCTTCAGATCAATATTGTAATAGGGACTGTTAACATCCCGAAACTGGAGTAAATGTGTGAGATGTATCAAAAATAGCTGTTTGGAAATTGAATTACGTACTACAACCATGAGATATTGAGCTTGCAAAACGTACCTACGTCCAGCATCTGAATATGCATATGCCATGTCTGGTGGTGGAAATATTCCACCAAGAACCATCGCACCGCCACCAATTTCCATTCCACCATAACATAAGGAGAATGAATCACTAATTACGCCTTTCTCAACAAGTTGATCAACAATACTGAGATCACCACGGCCAAGCCCCATTATGCCATCAGCATGCTGGCTATAAAGGTCACCTGTTTCAACATTTTCACAACCAAAGACAGCATGTTGTGGTGCAAGTTCACTAAGATTGCCAAAGGATAGTATGTCGTTGCCAAGCACACCACTGCTAGTACTCATTTCAGCATACTGCCTCTCGTAAGTACATTGCGCTCTGTTGTCATCACACGTACAATCGATATTGCATTTGACGGGTTGGTATGTGCTTGACAATTCAGGTTGGAACTTTGGATCCTAGAGAAAATGTCAACATCAGTGCACAAATTCATAGATAAAGGTGTGTGACAAGTCAATTATCCATCATGTGAGCATTTTTCAGCTACAGAGATCTCTAAAGGTTTACGTGCAAAGTTGTCAGCAGAAATAGTCTGTTTGAAAATGTATACAGCTAGTGCATAAATTCAGTTTTTAGAAAAGGTATTCATTCAAGCTGCTAACCAGTAGGTCAAAAGAAGATGATCTCTAAAGAGCATGCTCTAAATAGTCAAGACTGCAAATGGTTTCACAGCAGCAAGTTTCAGCCCTACCACCTTTTCATCATAAGGTCAAAAACAGGCAGAAGAGAAAGTGAATTTGCAGAACATTACATTTTTTCTCGTTCAAATACATTGATTGACTTGATCAAGGATAATCATGTGTCATTCTTGATATGTAAATATCTTTTTCCCCACTTCTTGACACATTAGAATTCTCAATAAGGATTATCACCAACAAATTGACCATGCCATCAATGGATACTAGGTGTTCTTACAAGTAGTAATTAAAAAGAATACAGCGACTGACAGACTTTTCTACCCATCTAGTGCATAAATTCAGTTTTTAGAAAAGGTATTCATTCAAGCTGCTAACCAGTAGGTCAAAAGAAGATGATCTCTAAAGAGCATGCTCTAAATAGTCAAGACTGCAAATGGTTTCACAGCAGCCAGTTTCAGCCCTACCACCTTTTCATCATAAGGTCAAAAACAGGCAGAAGAGAAAGTGAATTTGCAGAACATTACATTTTTTCTCGTTCAAATACATTGATTGACTTGACCAAGGATAATCATGTGTCATTCTTGATATGTAAATATCTTTTTCCCCACTTCTTGACACATTAGAATTCTCAATAAGGATTATCACCAACAAATTGACCATGCCATCAATGGATACTAGGTGTTCTTACAAGTAGTAACTAAAAAGAATACAGCGACTGACAGATTTCAGATTTTTCTACCCATCTAATTTCTTTCCAATCTGTCTCCTGTCTAGTATGATCCTCGCTTCTTTTACTTCTTCGAAATTATGTAATGCACCCAAAGGGTAGCAAAGCTAGGATATCCTGCATCAATTGGTATAAGAGCACAATTCTTCTGGCATCATAAATTTTTTACATTCCTATTGTTGCTTCCGTCACTTGCAAATCACATTAAAAAGTCTCATGTTACACCAGCTTATTGAAATATATCAGAAGCTCCGTATTTGCTGGTCTAAGAAAATTGCTACCCACGAAATCTGATCTATTCTTTTCCAACTTCAATTCCCGCATTTGGAAAAAAAAAAAAAAAAAACCCCAAAAAACAGAACTCAGCAAACAAGAACCGACGAAGAACTAAAAACTACCTGATGGCGACCACACTGGTCGCAGGTAGAGCACGGCACGTAAGTGACGGTACTTCCAGTGTCGACGATCAGCGCGAATTTCTGAGGCGGCGTCCCAATCCAAAGCCTCGTAGTATAGTACCTGTCCAAGCACAAGACATTCGCCCAAAACGGAGAACATCAAACACCAAAGCTCCACGAAGAAAATGAGATCAGCACCCAAAACCCCACGGCAGAACCGACGGAATCCGGCAACGTACCCGTTGAGGAGGAGATCGTCGTGCAGCGACATGCGAGCATTGGGGCGCTCCGATCGCTGGAGGTTTCGGCGCGAGGAGGGGAGGGCCCGGGAAGCGTCGGGAGGGGAGAGGACCAGGGGGAGGACCATGGCGGTGGGGTGGGCGGCGACGTCGTGCGCGGCCGAGACGCCGAACCGGGGAGGGCGACGGCGACGGCGACGGAGAGGAGCAGCCACAGAGAGGCGGCGGCGGGGGGCGGGCGGATCGGTGGCGTCGCCATTGGATGGAATGGAGGAGAGATCTGGCAATTGGGGGGAATTGCAGATCTCGGCGAGGGGGCAGAGTAGAGAAGTAGGAAAGAGAAAATCTCTCTCTCTCTCTCTCTCTCTCTCTAGCTCGCGAGCGCTCGCGTCGGGAAGAGGTGTCAACGGATTTGTGAGGGTCCCGCCTGGTTTGATCAGAAGTTTTCTTCTCTTTTATTTTTTTTAATTCTTTTATTTTTTATTTTTTGGACCGGTTGTTGGCTGGTCAGATTGTTTCTTTGATTCGGATGTCACTTACCTTAAGTTGTCATCATCATCAACCTGCCTTAAAAAATGTGGGGGATTTGCCTAGCTAGATTTTCTAGGGGACGACCCATAGGTACTATTAATTAAGGATGCACATGACAAAATTTCTCAATTTTCTATTCTATGTACAAGTTTCTGAGTAAGGAAATGTGTTTGATAACGATTCAAAATTTATATTTTTGAAATAAAAATTGGTCTAATAATAGAATAATTTTTTTATTTCTAGGAGTGGTAATTACCGGTGTTCGGTGGCCGGAGTCCAACATCTAGCGACCGTTGTTCGGCGTCCGATTGCTGGAGTCCAACATCCGACGACCGGTGTTTGGTGTCTGGCGATTGATGGCAGGTGGCTGAAGTTCGGAGTCTTACGTTCGGTGTTCGATGCTAGAGTCCATTGATTGGCAACCGGCAAAGGGCGGCCGAAGTCCGACGACCGACAACTGGCGTCCAACGTTCGACATTAGGAGTTCGACAACCTGAGGCTGGCAGCGAGTGGCTAGTGGCTGGAGTCTGGCAGCAAGCGGCTGACATCCGGCAATCGGTGGCGAGTGATGGATGGTTGGCCGTGGACATCCGATGGTTGGTGGTGAGCCTCCGGCATCCAACGATTGGTGATGAGCGGCCAATGACCCGTGGGCGTCTGGCATCCGACGACCAATGGTTGGCGACAGGCAGCCGGAGTTCGATTGCCGGTAGTTGACGTTTAGTGGCCGGCGGTTGGCGGTTGGTGGTTGGGGCTGGTGGTTGGCGGTGGGTGTCTAACATCCCACGGGCAGCAAGTGGGTGACGAGTGGTGATGAGAGTGAACGATGAATTTTTTTTTTTTTATTTCTCATTTCTACTACGTAAATAGAAAAGCTAAAAATTTTAACTTCGATTTTTGCTTCAAATCTATTTTTGGAATAGAAATTCGTTCCGAAATAGAAAAATGAAATTACGTTACCAAACAAATTTATGTTCCAAACCCGTTCGGAGAAAAGAAAAACAGAGAAATAAAAAAACAGAAATGTTGTCATATGTGCCTTAAGTGCTTGTCATATGTATAAATGTTTTTCATGAAGTTGATTTTTCAACAAAGTGATAATATTTTTCGATGTTCAGTTGAAATTTTTTTTTAAAAAAGAATCCAAAGATATTTTTGTCTTTTTTTTTTTTTTTGGCAAAGAAATCATTTACTACATACACATATGTTATTCGAGTACTAATAACTTACATATGGGCGGCCAGGAAACCAGATATGGGCACTAAAATCCTAGGCAGCTTCAATGGACCTTGACTTGGGCAAGGTTGCTTAGGTCGAGAGTAAGAGCGTGACCACCACAACGCCATGTCCATAGAAGTTGAAACCGATAACCTAATACTTGTGCATGACTTCTTAGTGTTTTGGGCCTCAGCCTCGATAGACTCGGGCACTAGCACTAGAGCCTCGATCCTCAACCTCGATGGACTTGGGCTCAGGTGAGTGGAATATGAGCACATGCATATGGATCCTGGCTAAGACTAACCCTTTTGAACCTAGGCCTGGGCATCGAGATTTAGCAGTGAGCATCAAATTCTCAACCTTGGTCTTGATGGACTCGAGTCTGTGCAAAGGAATTTGGACCTGCGGGTGGGGACCCAAGCATGTACACTTGGTCATAGGTCCAGCCTTAATGGACTTAGGCTCGAGTGTCAAGGACCCAGTTGTGGATGTTGAGACTCTGAGAATGATATTAGGGTTCCTATGTCCCAAACATAGAGTTTTGGTTCCAAATGTTGAATCTACTTATATTTTGGATAATGGTTTCCCCTTTTCTAAAGAGGAAATAATTTTCCTGAATTTAAGTATAAGCTTTTCATTAATTTTTTTTCCTAATCAATCTAAACCTCTGAAGATAAGGAAAATGTTTTCTCAAAAAAAAAAAAAAAATTCTGCAAAGAAAACGGAGTCTAAAACAATCTAATTTTTGAAAACATTGATTATACATGACATGAAAGTAGTCAGACCGTTGAAACCTTTAGTGAGTTTCCAAGCTTATATCTAGGCTAGTTAATTCGCCGATGATTTGCACCGGTTTAGTCAAAAGCTTAATTCATTATAATTTTTCGGGTAATATTGTGTGGTTATATTGACATGGAACATTCTTATACTTATAAAAGATTCACCATACCAACGTTATGTTATTTCAATGCATTAATTATGTGTCAATGGATATATATAGATAGATAGATAGATAGATAGATAGATATATGTTTTTTTTGTGACAAGTGGATCCTTATAAATCTAGGAATAAAGCACCGGAAATTGTAGATGTTATAGATGGAAATGAAAGTCACGTTACTCGCTGGTTGAATGTTATTTGTGACTAGGGGTGATCAAGTTTCAGGATGGTCCCTATAACTCCCCATTGATTCTAGCCTAGTTCCCGGTTCTACTTGAGAATTAATCCAATTTTTGTTTTGTTTGAACAAATCAAATTTCCTCAATGAGATAGAAGCACTGCACTGTTTCTCTATAAAAATAAATGTTGGTCAAGTGGTTTGATTGTTGTTTCTTCAAGTTGAAGATCATGGTTTGATTACTTATGTAACAGCTTGGTTGTGTGAGGGAGGGGAATGCCGCTTCACCTTGAAGTAATGAATCAAATCCCACGTTAACTAAGGACAATGAAGTAATGTCCTATATAAGGAGTAGCATTAGTCTTAATTAAGGCATAGGATAGTTGACTCCTGCAGCCCAAAGCGAATAATATAGTTAGCAAGTAGGGTTAGATGTCGGCCCTCACAACTTATGTGTGCAAATGTGTTTTTCAAAGAAACCATTCCAAATTGGTTTAACTCGGGAATTGATAGGTTTAGTCCTAATTTTTGGATTGAACTGGACCCAATGCTCACCCTTATGACTAGACTTGTCAAAATTGTTTGATTATATTATTATCTTTGATTCAATCCAAGTGATAACTTATCATATTTCTTTATTTATTTTTTCCTTTAACCAAAAAAAAAAAGGTAAACCTTACACATTTTCACTTGTTGTAAAGAAAATCTCGTCTTCCCGTGAATATAGTACCTATTTCTAAGGGAACATACATATTTCTTTCTAGATTAATGTGACTTGGAGGGGTATGATTAGTTCTCTAACAAAAGTACCTTTGTGGAAAGTCTAAAAGCTTACCGATCAGTCTCAAGATAGATTATATATATATATCAAGTTAATCTAGATTTACTACATTAGGTCATTCGTTTTACAAACACCACCATAGTATTTTAAAACAACAAAAGTCCTAATCTATATAACGTATAACAGGTTATTTTATCTAAAAATAGCTGACAATTTACTAATTAGACACGAGGAATGGCTAAAACTCACTTATACTTGTCCACAATGTTTATGTGCATGTGCGTGCATGCGTGTAAGATCAGATTGTAGATTTAAGCTTTACTGGTACATTAGTCTAAATAATTTGGTTGGATTTTTGTAAGAGTGTTAACAGTTCGGTTCGATTGCATGCAAAAAAACTCATGTTTAGGGTGGGTCACCGTGTGCCCCTTGCTTGTCATTATTAGAAGCGTTGGGGCTAACAACACAACTTAAAATGGATTGAAAAAATTGTATGATGATAGTGAAATTTTTTCAAGGAATAACAACAATTGACAATGCAAATTGTCAAGGATATGAACTAGGGTGTGTGAAGATAGTGCACCAAGGATGTAGATAATAAACACCGAAGATAAAATTGCTTAGTGTGTTCATAGTGGTTTGTCTTTATATCTAAACCTAGGTCCACACTCTAGCTAATAGTCCAACCGAGCAGTTGGATTCCACTAGTAATTAGCAATGTAAGTTGCAAGTGGCAAATGTTGTTACTTTCATAAGATAGATCATATTATCAAGACATAATCAATGCACTTGCACTAGTACACTTGATTATTTGCTACCATAAAACCTACCGTTTACAGAGAGACCGATAGAGATTATTTCTAGTGTGAAGCACAACTACAACAAGTTCTCTATCCAACCTCTTATAAGTTTCGCTGATCCATTTTTATAGAAGTCTTCAATTTAATCGTTGGAGACCTTCAAGGATACCTAGCTAGCTATTTGAGAGTTATTGTAGGCCTATGCTAGAATTAGGATTGCTTGCATGGTCGCTTCTCTTGATTTTTGCAAGTTTCCTAAAATGGAGTTTCCTGCACATATCCTATCGCTTGAGAGTAAAAACCTACAAGCTACTTTTAAGATATCTTTCCCAGTTTTTCAGTTTTAGAATTCAATGCTTGCAATGGCTATTTTTTGCACCATCAATGATCATCTTCAAATGTGTATCTCAACATCATCAGTGTTAACTCCTCAACAATACAGTTTGAAGCTCATCATCAGTAGGTGCGGATCGTGAGGAGATTGATAGACATTCTTGAGTGACGATACCGATAAAATGATGCGTGATGACAGGATCAATGATCCTTCCACTTTCATAAGTAATCAAAAACCTCCAAAAACCCTACCTTGACATAGGTACCTTCAAGTCATCATGAGATCCTACTTATGTTGGTGCTTGTTCACCTTAGTTATCATAGCCTAGTTTCTTGTCTTTGCTAATAAAATGATTCATCGACATCTACAAAGCTATGGCAAAATGGGTCAATGACTCATATTTTAAATCACATTTAATGGACTAAATAGAAAATGGGTCAGTTGAAGCTCTAAGATGGGGTTAAAATGGATTTATTACAATAGAGCCCAATTGGAAAATGGGCTATAAATGGGTTTGGCCTATTAATAACTCAATTTAGACCCAGAAGCTTACATCATGTAAAAAAGAGAGAGAGAGAGAGAGATTTCTACTTTCCTAAACACTGTAGCTACAAATTTCTATCACTACTACTTCGGCTCTCAGTTGATGATATTGCCTCTAGTCTCCTAGTCTCCTCTTGCCTGGCTATGGCTCGTCTCGCCATTGTTGAGCTTGAGCTTAGTTGATCAAGCTTGAGAGCCCTAAATCTGTCATCTGTAACACGAAATCATAACAATCCCCATCATCATCATCATCATCATCATCATCTTGTGTCTCGTGAAGCAATAGGGACTCCTTGCAGATGGAAAGAGTTTTATGGAAGGGAAAGAGAGAGTCTCTCTCTATAGTGTTCTTGCCTTTTTTTATTTCCCACATTTCTTTGCTTCTTGGCACAAGATCCAATCTCTCTCTCTCTCTCGTCATTGGCTATTTCGCAACCTCTCACATTGCTCGAAAGCATCACCAGGCAATAGGATCTATTGATAGCAAAGCAAAGCGACTTGCATTTCTTCGAGCTCAAGGTTGCGACGACAATTTCGAGTGTCGGTATGGTGGCAAGGGAAGAGACCGGCATTGATGCGTTTGTGATGCGTTTCGCAGACTCGGTGAGTTGTGAGATGAGCAAGCCTGATTATAGGGAGCTCGATGTAGGCTCGCCTGACTATAGAGTTAGTGAAAGGAAGATAAATCATAAAATATAAATTAAATAAACCATAAGAATTATATTATATGAAAGTGGGTTAATGTGGGTTAAATGGATCAAATAGGTTGGACTATTGACTTGATCCACCTATTTGATGGCTATGGCTAGTACCATAGACAATCTTGAAATCATCAAAATTTTATAGTAACATTTTTCGAAAAGCAAGCATCTGTCAATAGGGTTATGAAGGGTTCTAAAGTCATCGTTTGGTTTAACTTTGAAGTTAGCTTTTAGCTTTTAACTTGCCTTCAAAATGCTAAAATTATTTTTTCTCTTCCAAAACTATCCTTACTAACTCTTCATATTTTCGATTTTGCCCTTGATTATTTTTTTTTTAATTGAAAAAAGAGGTAGCCCTTCGCCGAACCGGCGAAGAGCTACAACTACCGGCGAGCTAGATCTGGCGTCGGCGGCCGTCAATTGAGGTTGCCCGAGGTTGGGCGACCTCCAGCGAGGGTCGCGCGACCCAACTAAGGGCCGCTGGAGGTCGCCGGACCTCGGGGGACCTTAGTTGACAACGGCCGGCTGTAGCCATTCGCTGGTCCGACGAAGGGTTAGTTCAATTTAATATATATATATTATACCCATCAAAGCATGTTGCGAAATTTTTTTTAATCAAATGTACATTCAACTCAAAATTCATTTGTAATTTTTTTTTACCAAACACAGTTTAAGAGGGTGACAAGACTTTAGTGTGATGGAATGACCCATCATGCGACAAATAATCGGAGGAGATGAGGTGGGAAGTCAATGGCGTTCTAGCTAACGCGAATATGACGTATCGAAGACAGTTGGAAATCAATGGGGTCCCATCAGCATCATGGCAACATAATGGACACATCTTTCATCATTTTGGATTTATGGATAAAATAGTTAATTTGTGGAAAGTGGGCCTCTATGCCGCAAATATCTCCCCCCTTAAGAATTCCGTAAGTGAACACGCCACCTTCCAAGTTGCAGACCCTTATATTAAGCATCGTCAAATGCTAGATTTATTAAGAAATCCTACCAAAACTCGGTACATGATGTGACATGTTTCAATCGTGCATCAAAATAAGTGGGACCATGAGCTGAATCAAAGAAAAAAAGTGGCGCACTTCTGATAATTGTTCACACCCTAATTTACTTCTTTCATTTTTCATCTCAAATACTTGAAACTTCCACGCTATACAAAACTAATTACATATTCTTTCATAATTTTGAAATTAGATAATATTCTAATTTTTGGCTGAAAAAAAAATTCTATATCTTGGTCACTGCTACAATGTTTGTTTGTATTCAAACAAAAGCAAAAATATCCTGCCAAATTTTATTTAAGATTTCAGAAAATTATGGTATGTTGTATGTCGATTTCGAATTTTAGAAAAAGCCGAAGTGCGTGAGCTGCAGTATTTGGATTTAGTGAAAAATAAAAGGTAAAAATCAATCTAAACCGGTGGAAAAAATACGTTATGTTTCTTGTTAGATATTAGAAGTACAAAAATTCGCAGGCATTGATGACAAGATTTTAGCAATCACCGAAATAGATTTTATTTAGGGAGAAAGTTGAGCTATTACTTGGATGCTTTGAGGCACTTCATACATCGGAAGCATGTGCGCTATTCATCAAGAGCTTGTTTCTCCCAACAGTAAACATGCTATGTTGTGTCGGTTCGGATAGCTGATCCAAAAAGTATAGCCATCAAAACTACCATGAAAATCAGTGATATGGTATGTACATGGCCACTCAAAGATAAGTAATTATATATCCTATTGTGAAAATCCCGAATTTGTGCCTGTGTGACATATATACCATTCATCAATACTTCATCAATGAACACCATTAAAAATCTACATACATCAATGCCATAAAGCATATGATATGTTTAAGTGAAATGAAAGCGGCAGTATTTTAGCTAAAAAATCAGTTTACAAAATATTGATGAAGGGTAAATGTGTCACAAATGTATAAATTTGGGGTTTTTTGTTGCACAAAAAAGTTTAGATTAAATGTTTAAGAGTGGACATATTATGGGCTTTTTTATGTCACAAAAAAAGTTTAGGGTAAGTATGTTACAATGAGTGTAATTTGAGGTTTTTAGTGACTTTCTCTTTCAGAATTGACATAGACAATTCTAATGGGATTGTAACGATAACAGTAATAAGTTGTATTAGGTTTTTAGTAAAAATTATAAAACATAAACATGTACAAGAAAAAAATGGTTAATATCACGAAAAATCTTAAATTTATATATCTATGACAAATTTACTATAAACTAACTTTTTTACTATCAATAACCTCAAATTGGAACATCCATAACAATTTATCTCAAGTTAATTTTTTTACCACTAAAAACTTCAAATTGGTATACTTATAACAAATTAACTATATTTTAATTTCCGTTAAATTTGATTGATACCATGAAAAACTACAAATTGAGGGTAAAACCTTAAATTGGTACAATCGTCAATTATCACATGTTGTCTAATCTAGTAATTTAACGATAAAATCTAACAAAAATTAACAGACAATAATTTATCATAGATATATTAATTTTTGATTTTTCATAATATTAACCAAACAAAACATGAACTTATATATGAGAAACGAAAAATACATACCCATGGGCGATTGGCTCGCCCCACCCCCGCCTAACCAAACCAAACCAAACCAAAACCCCGTCTCCTTACCCGTCTTTTGCCCCATTTTCGGCTCTCTTTCAAGGAACTTTTCTCTCGTTTGCCCGTCATTATTAGTAAGCATATGTCAATACGGCTATTGAGAGTCCCGACAGAGCGAGAAAAGACTTCATTGGGATGGAAGCCGAGGGGGACAGCTTGGGGATTACGTGACATAATTGAAATGAGTTTGAAGTCAATGGGGTCCCATCAGATCACATGACAACAGACACATCTTTCATCATTTTGATGTTACGGATGGAATGGTTCATTTGCGGAAAATATGCACACAACCTTCCAAGTAGTAGACCCTACCGAAACTCAATAGTAAATGAGGTGATAAGTTCCAATCGTGCATCAAAATAAGTGGCACCGAAAAAACTGAATCAAAGAATTAAACAAGTTAAGTATTGACAGCTACTGTTGTCTGTTGAGGCCTTAACTTACTTTTTCTTTTCTCATCTTAAATACTTGAAACTTTATACGTAGATCCACACATGACCGAAGTGTGCAAACCGCAATGATTGGATTAAGTGAAAAATGAAAGGGAAAAGCCAATCTAGGCTGGCAAAAAAAAATGTTATGTTTCTTGTTAAATACTAAAAGTACTAAAACTTGCGGACGACAAGGTTTTAGTAATCATGGAAAAGAGCTTTTATTTAGGGAGAAAGCTGGGGTAATACTAGGATCGAACCGTTGCAGCTAGCCCAGATCAATGACTACATCGAGGCACTTCATACATCTAAAGCACGAATGCTGTTCATCAAATGCCTATTTCTGCTGAAAATAAGAACGCTCCGTCGGGTCGCTTTGGATAGCTGATCTAGAAAAGCATAGCCGCCGAAACGATCGTGAAAATCAGAGATATGCTATGTACATAAATGGCCACCCGAAGATATGCGATTATAGGTCCTCCACGTTAGCGACGGCTCTTTTCGGCCGTAAAAAATCGCGCAGAGCGGGAAGGTTGATTCCCCTCAGAACAAGGTAAATTATGAACGAAACGTATGCGACCGCAAGAGCACACACCACGGTGCCAAGAATGGCCCCTAGTTGGACGTCGCTGGAGAAGAAGTCCACCAGAAGATAGCCGTTGATCACCATCACCAGTGCAGCCACCAGCCAAGCAATCACCTAGCAGCAGGATGCAATTTGCTTATGAGGGGCGATGTGAAATCCGTAAAGCGAAGCGATCGCGTGGGTGAACGATTTGCTTATCGGGTTCATCTGGGTTCGAACTAAAACGTCGGAAAATCAAAGCGAAATGTCGGCGAATGTACCTGGAGGACAGGGCCGATCCGGAAACTCCCCATCAGCTGTTCCTTGGAGACCAGGCAGAGAAGCGGAATGAGCGCGAAGGGGATCTGCACGGACTGAAGCACGTTCAGCCACTCGTTCATGACATCCAAGCTGTCCTCCGAAGTGTCGAACACGAGGGCGACGACCATCGCCGGCACGATCGCGCAGCTGCGCGTGATCAGCGCCCTCACCCATTTCTTCAGCCTTATATTGAGAAATCCCCCCATTATGAACTGCCCTGCATAAGTCCCGGTTATGGTGCTGCTCTGCCCTGCAGCTAATAGGCCAATCCCCCATATGTACATGATCGGAACGACGCCCCCGCCAAACTTCTCCTGGAGGTACTTCCCGGCGTTTACGAGGCCGATGCTGTCAGCGACGGCGGTCCCGTAGAACCCCTCTGCGAACACGGCCGTGACGAAGAGATTGATGACGAAGGAGACAGCGAGGCAGGCAGAGGACTCTATGTTGTTGTAGTTGAGGGCTTCTTGGACCAGGCCTTTCTTGGTGCGGTCGAAGTCGCGCGACTGCACGAGGGCTGAGTGCAGGAACACGTTGTGGGGCATTATGATGCCGCCCAGAACTGCCACCGCTTGCGTGATCGTCTTGGAGCTGAGTTTCGGAATCAAAACGCCTGCGAAGAAGAGAGAGCAATTGATCATGTCCTAAACTGGCGCAGAACTCGGGGAAACTCTGCTGACGAAGCATTTGATTGCTACCGTTTGTCGGTCAAATATTTTACCGAGAAGTAGCTCGACAGCGCTCGGCTTCGCTTCGCCAAACATCCATGCGAACGAGAGCGCCATCAACGCTATGAGAAAAGCGAAGACCGCTTCCAGTTTCCTTACGCCGTAGTTTTCGAGGAACAGAAAGATAAAGCTATACGGCAAGAGAATGAAGGAAACTTCAGTTAGAAGGCTGGATCTACCAATAAATGAAACCACAATGAGCAACAATTACAGCTGACAGCAGGATCAATTGGACTATTTTCCTTACAGACAGATCATATTCATTGAGAAAAACCTTCATTACTCACCAATTCCATATATCTGCAGGCAAAATGCAACAGTGCTACGACATGCTTTTTGCTGTGAAACAAGGTAATCGGGATAGGAATTAGCAAGATTTATCCCCATTCATGTGTTTTTCTGGACCAACCAAACGAAAGTAAGATTATAAACTTTCACAAGGCAACTATGTAGCTTCAGAATTCTGGCTCCCAAAAAAAAAAAAAAAAAAAAACTGTAGCTCCAGAGTGGTCCAAATCCACTAAATTCCTCAAACTTCCTCTCCTAATATTTAAATACTTAAGTCAACTTTGCCCTGGATTAAAAATAAGTTCATAATATTCTTTAAACTTTCTGGGAATTCCCATGCTCTTCCGATCCAGTTCCAAGATAACTGGGTCCAGATGTAACAGCATGTCAAGAGCAAGCGAAAATACGATGTGAATGGATCCAATGGATGAAGAAGAATAGATTGCTCAAGAAAGTGAAAGCAAGAGAAGGCACAAATCTGGAGAAAAGTTCCAGAAATTACCAGTCAGCAGCAGTGATGATGACGCCAGACCAGAGCGGCAAGACCCCATTGCTCAGAATGTTGAGGGCGATGGCGCTCCCGATGACCTCCTGTATGTCGGCCCCGACCAGCGCCACCTCGGCCATGAGCCACAGAGCCAGCCGCGCCCAGGCGGGGTACTCCTCCCGGCACAGCTCCGCCAGGTGCTTCCCCGTGGCCACGCCCAGCCGCGCCGCCAGCAGCTGCACCAGCAGCCCCATCGCGGTGGCCCACAGCAGCAGCCACAGCAGCGAGTACCCGGCCACCGCCCCGGCCTGGAGGTCCCCCTCCAGGTTCCCCGGGTCGAGGAACGCGATGCTCATCAGGAGCCCCGGGCCCGAGAAGAGCCACAGCTTCCTCCACGAGAAGGGCGGCGTGGTGCCGGGGTCAGACCCGCCGGCCTCATCACCAATGCCGACAACATGGATCTTCTGGGCAGGGTCATACGCCGCAGCCTCATCGTCCCCATCGGTGGGGCCAGGGAGGAGCGGCTGCTGCTCCTCGGGTTGCTTTGGTGGCATTGCACGGAGAGATATAGAGAAAGAGGTTTTGCTTTTGGCTATGGAGATCAGGCTTTGGTACTTCTTTCTGGGTTGGCCGTGAAGTTGACCTTATATCTCTTCCTCAGATTTTCGTTGTAGCGGTTCGTGATTGATCTTGACGATTTTTCTTCGCTTTTTCCTGTCGTTTTGCCCCCTGCCGAAGTTTGATTTCTTGAGGAGTTGCTTCTTGTATCTTCCGTCTTCTCCAACTACCAAGCGTCGGTCGAAAGAGAAAGGCAGTGCATGGTTTGGCTATGGACGGAGGGATGGAGTGCAGGGACTCCTCTGCGCGCATTTGAGCCGTTAGATCAGGTGGATCCGCCGTCGGATTCGACGGCGTGGATGGATCTTTAGAGAATATCAATCGATTCGGGTATTTGAGCTTGGTAGATAGGGTGGGGGCGGCTTGCAGCTACCGTTCTCCTGGCTCATGATGATTGGCGATTTTTCTGTCTTTTGCGTTTGTATCCATTCATGATAATTTGTGTAGCTTGGCCCCTCTTTTCCTTTGTTTCTATTATGCATTCATTCATTTTTTTTTAAGCTATTGGCGATTCCAGCACCATAAATTGTATAATGGGAAAATTAAAATCAATTACCTAATGCAGTATTAAATCGTGAATTTTATTGAAAAGTATTTTATTTCGATCCGTCTACTTGCGTCGACCGTTAATTCCGTTAGCTTTTTTTGATAAAAAAAAAAAGAAAAAGAAAAAAGATCTGATCATTATGGGTCGTTTAATACTGGTTATCATCCATCATAATGGTTAACCAAACAATTATTATATTTCGCTAGGAAAATTATCCACTTGGTTCGAAAATCTATTGTATGGATATTGATCTAGTCATGAAATCTTTCCAATTTTGTCAATTTGATCTTAAACATTTGCTCAAAATTATAATGTAATCCTTTTTGACCCATTCTTTCTTGAAATAGCTTTCTGTCATGTAGGATGACCGACAACGATTGGACCGCAACATTAATGATTTTCAATGAAAATTGATTGGAAAGAATATATTAGAATTTCACGCAAAGGATTATAACTAATTTGACAGAATTAAAAAGTTAAGAATTGAATTGATATTCCTAAAATAAATTTCGAATTGATTGGATAATTATTCTATATTTCATTTGACAAATATATGGGTGGCACTTAATTTGCGTGAAGTTGTATGCATTATCAAGTTTGCGTTTCTTATTACTAAAAAAAAATGTTCTGATCTAGCATTGACATAAGTGAGGTCCATGAATTTTATAGTGTGATTGCAGAACAGACTAAAAAAAAGGAACATCACCATCATAATGATTTAATTGATGCATTGCGAATGAGAAAAAGCACAACAAGGAAGGAGGCACGAAGTGAAATGAGAAAATTATCCAAAAGATCCTAAACCTATTATAGTTTTACTAATTCAATCCTAAACATTTCCATTTTTACCAATTGAATTCTAAACTTTTATATGTTTTGTCAATTGAATTCATCTGATTAATTTTGATCGGAAATTAATGAAGTGGATGCCAAATAGTCCTAAATGGCATGGTCAACAATGATTTGGATAATTTTTAAAAATATTTTAATTTTTTATTAATTTTTTTGAAACAAATGGGGAAATACCAGATATTTTATGTAAGAGGCATGAAGCAATCAACGCATGCGATCTCGTCACTGCCCACTTGCTCCAAATAACAAAATAAAAAGACGAAAGGCACTCGCGGATCTTGTACAATTGTGTGTTTATATAGGAGAAGAATCCTTGGCCGATTGGCGAACTTTAAGGTCATCCCTTTTGGATGATTGATGTCGTCCTGATCTATTCCCTTAACCTTTTGTTATTCCCAATCCCGTCCCAATTACATCATGTGTTTGGCATAAACTTCCAAACTCATCTCACTAAAATTATCACTTACTCGTGAGCTCCCATAGTGCCTTTTTAGTGCACAAACTCCTCATGGTAGACCAAGGAATAAATCATTTCAAATTACAAACATAACACTTTATGAGAAATTCACGTATTAGAACTCCAAAAAGGTTAACTGTTATAGAATTCTAAAATTAATAATAAGATAGTCAAGCGAGAAAAAGTGACTGTTATTAGTAAATTACCATGAATTTTATTTTGATCTCACAATAAACATTTATATTTCCTCAATAACATAAGGATCGTAAATGAAATAAGGAATTATAGCGATTTACACATATAGAGTTTGGATTTCGGTTTCCTAGTTATAAAATACCAAACTGATTTCAAGTTTTATAAGGTTTGGAGCAATCATTGATCCTAGACCGTTGTTGTAAACGGAAATTCGAAATCCATTTACGTCTCATCAGGATTTAGATGGGGAAGGCAATCGACTGTATCTATCCCTCATCCATTTCCAGTCAGTGGGAGATGTCGGATCGGTCTCCCATCAAATCCATTTCGTTAGATGACAGGCCCCTGAGGTGGCGTCCCGGAATTGTATTCCTTCCCACAAATCTGTCAGAATCGATCGCCAATAATTGCACCAGTCACAGACAAGCACGTGACAGAGGAGGGTGCTGTTCCGTTGCCGGGCAGGGGTCTAGTCACGGGACACTCTTCATCTTGTCTGCAAGATTTCGCTTTTCTTTGAGCTGAAGTTTAAAAGACAAGGTAATTTTTGAATCTCATAAGTGAAGTTTGAATATTTTATATGTGAAAAAATATATGATTAGATATGTTGAATCGCTCGATAACCGAATTGGATTGATCGGGCCGATCAGAATCCGGAGTGCGGTCACTTTTTAGTGTAAAAAAGTAAAGCTGATTTTGTTGGACCGGATTGGACCAAACCGGAATCGATGGTCCAGTCAAGTTCTCGGTCCTAAGACCAAATGGTCCAGTCCATGGTTTCCAATTTTGGGAATCGGTCCCGGTTTGAAGGTGGAACCGGATCAAACCGAGGACCGATCACTCCTATTCGAGATCATCCGTCAAAATTGCCGAAGATCAGCGAAGGAAATCGACAAATCAAAGTCGAAAGACTATGCTATGGAAGCCATCCTGGAGAAGCCATAGAGGGGCTGATGCAGAGGGAGTTCAGGTCAGTGGACCTATTGGTGAAGGCGGGGGAGATGGTGGTGGAGTTGCTAAGGGAAGGTGGGGAATTGCGTAGTGTTTAGGTTTCCTTTCCTATTGTGTTTCATGTCTGTTCAGGTCTGCAAGAATTCCTTTCTTTTAGCCTATTCTTTGAATTGTGTTTGGGTTGGGTCAAGTCTTTTAAACACCTCTAGTTTTATAAAAATCGTTAAATAATAATTTATTTTTTATTGTGTTCTCATAATTTTGTATACTCGAAAATTACAGAAGGATTGAAAATGAAGTAAGAAATCTTAGTAATCAATTTGTGTCGGACTCTTATACCGTTTCAAAAACTACAAACTCCTGACTTCATTTTGAATACCATAAAGTTTTGAGCAACTAATTTTAAACCTATATTGTTAGCCAAAATTCAAAATCTGTTTACATTTTATGAGAGTTTGGGTAGGTACTAGGTAGATACCTGATTATGCATATCATGTTCTCATCTTTATTCCTAGGGTATCTGATGTTTTTTTGCACCAAATCTCTTTCTTTATGAAAGGCCGGTTGATGACATGCCTGATCGGAGACAAAGATTTGAGTGAAGGAGTTTAACTCAAATTCGAGTATAAAGAGGAGACTTTCCTAGTTCAAGTGTGTTTCCTATTTTAATGGTTTCTTAGTTACAATAGGTTTCCTATTTTGGATCCCGCACTCATCTATATAAATAAGAAGTGTCTTTGTTGTAAAAGTATTTGAGAGGCAACTTCTTTGTTAATTAGAGATTTTAGTGTTGAAGTCAATTGAATTTTGTGAGTAAGATTAATAAATTCTTTTGAGATATTGAGAGATTATTTCATGATAAATTATAATGCTAAACACTATATAAGTTAGCAGGTGTAATTGGAGTCTTAAATATATAGAGTGTTTCAATGACTCAAGTGTGGTTGTAATTTTTATTGTATTGTTTGATCTATAGTGTAATTCTTTATTGCTCTTCCTATAGATATAAGTCATCTCGACTAAACAACGTAAATCTGGTGTTCGATTTATTTTTTTGTTATGTATAATTTATTATTTGATCTATTGCTTCTACAATGGATAAAGATTAATAATTGCATAGACACGCACATGGGATAGAGGAGGATGTTATTGCTAGTGTCAGCCAAGGGACTCTTCTTATTTGTCTCCCCCTCTAGGGTTTGTCATTAAGAGTTTGTAAATACACTAGGTAAATATTTCTCCACTTTAAGGACACTCCAATAGGACCAAAGATTTTTGTGACATTTCCATTTGATTGTCTTTGTATTCCTAATAAATCGTAAAATTGAAAAATGACACTTTGGGTTCAAACAATTATGCAAAAATGGATTACCAAATGCTAGTATTTGCATGTTTTGAATAGTCTTGTTTATGTTTCAAAGCGCCTACTGCCATTTGGTTCAAGTCCCCTCCATAGCTAGTATGGTGGAGGTGTTATTAAAGTCGGGTCGGGTTAGGATTGAGGTAAGAAGTTTTTGTTGATTTGGTAGATAAAGAATTCCATTCAACTAAGTCAAGTTACATAAATATTGGATATAGTCTTTCCATTGGAGTCTGATAGGATAATTTGAAGGTAAATTTTCGATTCAGGAAAGACAATTGTCAATCCATAATTTTTTAGTTCACCTTACTTGAAATGATCATAAGACTTGCCTTTATATAGATTTGTTACATGACTCTTACTCTTAATAAAGTGGTAGTAGGTGGCAAGGTTGCTTTATTACCTATTCCATTTTTTCGGAAAACTCCATTTATTCTGGTGTGGATGGCAGTAAGGAGAATTGTTGAAACTAGCATATTGAAATATCAATCGACCAAATAAATATATCTAGCATTCCAAAGAGATAGATTCCTAGAAATTTACAAAACATTAAACTAGATATTGAGATACAAACAGATCCCCAAAAATGACACTACAATAAAGACACTTAAATTTGTGCACTAGTCTTGAGAGCCGAACTGGCATAGACATTAAATCAACAACCAATTAGTCTATCATTAAAATTAATAACTTGTCCTTTGCACTAATAACCTCTCCGCATCATCGGCCACTTCAACCTATTAAATTATAGCCCAAATTTGATTTATTTACTAATCGAGTCTCCATACATTATATATGCCTAATAAGATCTACAGTGGAAGCACATGAAAAACCGTCGATCTTGCTCTATCCTGGTTTTTCCAACGCATCCGCACTCCCATTAGCTTCCTTGAGAATGTGCTCAATGCTACAATGCTGCAGCTCCATGAGCAATCTCCTGCATTCATGCAGCAAAGGTTAAAGTTGGTCACAGTAGCTCCCCCATCTGAGCACTTTTCTATCGCCGCAGTCCGTGACTTAGGCAATTCGTTCAACTCTGAGCAACTATCCCTTTTATGGCCAACAATTCATAGTGGAAGCTGTTGGGGTATGGTTTATATTCTCAATCTTCAAGAATGCACGGGTATTCCGCTCCCCAATGAGTGGCCAAGGGTTCAGGGATCGCCCTGTTGGGGTTGCGGGTAGCACCTCCGAGCAGTCAGAGGGATTTTATAGTTTGAATTCATATTTTATTGATAATTTGAGCTTGGGTCCATGAATAATTACTAAGTATATACCTTTGTAACAGAGAGGTAGAAAATGTTAATTATAGTGGAATCGTTTGTTGGATATAACCATAATTGAAGGATGAACCAAGATAAACCTCGTTTCTTGATGTCTCTTTCTCGCCTTTGCTCTCTATTTCTTTAGGTTTGTGCGCTGAATTCCGAAAGAAGCAAAGACTCAAGACCTTCATGTAGGAGCTTGAGCCGTCTTCCATCTAATCAACCATATTTTTTCGAAGCGGTCTAGCAATTGAAATAGGAAGGTGAAATCGAGCATCCACTCCTCCCTCGCTGCCTGCTGTTTTAAGATCAAATCCTCGACGGTGCTCCCACAAGATTTGCTACCTTTCTCAAACGCTGGAGGAGTTGATGGCTGAAACTTGGGAACCCATTTTCAAATTGATAGAATTCTACCGTCCACAAACCAAGGTCCAACCTTAAGCATGTCATTCAATCCTCCTGATCCGCGAACAGGACATAGAAAAATCCTTCGCATAGATCTCTGCATTTCGCTTAGAAAGGCAGAGAAAAAAGCTCCAGGAATCCTATGTAGCAGCTCATCCCCGTTGCGGCGTCTCAAACGATCTTCTTCCTCTTTAGAGGCGATCGGGTCCCTCTTGTGATCGCGAAGGGAGTTCTCCATAGAGGGCGTTTCCTTTCAAAAAGTTTGCCAAGGTCAGAAGTCGTTCCATCTCCAGGGATCAAAATCAGGCGGAGCCTCTGTGCTTTAGCGTCCATCCATCATCATCACGGCCCAATTAGAACAAAACCCAATCACGTTGAAGAGAGTTCCAGCAGAAGCAGATTGGTTGTGGGCTTTGGGTCTTATGGGTGTCTTGGCTAAAGAGTTGACCCGAGTTTTCATCCTGAATCATGAAAATAGCGCCCTTCCTCACTAATGATTAGGGGTGACTCTCTACCCGTTGGAACAATTTGAAACCTACTCTACATACCTTACAACATGGAACACTACAAGATATGTGCTATGTAGTTGATAATCTATATTACCGAGACGAGAAATTAAGAAAGAATGACTTAAATTTACCGTTTCTTATACAATGTTCAATCAAAGCTTATATATGGAATAATATATATAAATTAATTTTCAAATTTGGTGTCCACTTTTTGTATAACAAAAACAACCATGTGTCATCACGTTATAGAAAAATGTACGGAAGACAATACATATCATGATCAATAAAAATTTGATATCTCCGAGCAATTATCTAACAATTCTCTTATTTGAATGAGCACAGATCCTCACTTTCGAAATTTATTAATATTCTTTGTTAAGAATCGTTCACTTTTATATTGAATCGGGAACTTTGACCAAAAAATAAAATAAAATTGAATTTGGAACAGTTTTTAGTTAAGAAAACTCACGTTCGAATAAAGAATCCTCATATTACGCTTCAGCAAATTTGATTTCTAGACATTTTAAAGAAAATATATTGTCTCAGCACGTGCAATGCCCGTTACAATTTACTAGCCATTTATAAATGTAAGATTGCAAGTTTCATAATTTTGACATATCTAATGACAAAGTATCCCCCGTTTTTTATGGGTATAAAGGAAGTATCCTATCTAATTATTTGATACGCAACACGTCACCAATTAAAGTTCAATTTTCCGAAATTCAGAACTAGTGCGTGTTTGGGTCATGAGAATTCTCAAAATCCTTGATCTCATTTCAAATGAAAATGGGGTGTGCAAATAAAAAGTTTGCCTTTTTGTGTCTTGGAAACGTTTCCTGACGAAGACATGGGTTCCAATTTTCTCGAGCTTGGCCAAGAAGTTGAAAACAACTTGAAAGTATTCCCCGACATCCTCAATCGACCAATTTTTTTTTTTTTTTACTTTTTATCAAGCCATTTAAATTTTTTTCATGAAAATTGTGACATTACTACAAAATGTTTTCCTAGAAAGTTATTTTCTATAAAAATGATAATATTTTTCAGTATTTAGCTAAAACCTGAAAATGAACTGAAAAATATTTTACATTGTTTGGTAAGGAAAATATAATTTGATTTTCCTATGTAGACAAATATTATTTGGTTGCTAAGCAACTGGGGAACTAGATATAGGTACTAAGGTCTTGAGTTTGATGTTGATGGACCTCACCTAGGCCTATCGAGCACTAGGGATCGGCATATAGGTCCAGGGTTTGGGTCTCGGCCTCCATGGACCTGAATGTAGGTGTCGTAGAACTGGGCTTGGCACCAAGGTCTTTGGAACCTTGATGGACATGGGCCCAACCCCAATGAACCAAGGTGCAAGCGTTGGGTCTCGAGCTTAGCCTTGATTGACTCAGGTGGGTGCTAGCATCCTGGACCTAACCTTAATGGACTAAGGTCCCAGGCCAGGACTTGGGCCAAGGCGCTGAGGACCTAGGCATGGGTGCCTGGGTCTCAAGCTCAGGCACTGAGGATAGGACTTGGGTCGGGAACATTGTTCTGGCATTGGGTGTCGAGGGCATGGGCATTGAGGCCTCGAGCCCAGCCTCAATGGACATGGGCCTGAGCACTAGTATCAAGGTCATGGTCACCTTGATGGACCTAGTCTTGAGTGCATGTGTTGTGGACCTAAGCCTAGCCTTTGTGGCCTTGAGCTGGGCCATTGAGGAGTTGGGCAACGATACCAAAGTCTTAGGCCTGGCCATGAGCGTTGGTGTCTAGCGCCCAATCACTGTGGACTTGGGTTTAAGCGCTAGGGTTATGGGTCTAGACTCTTTGAACATAGTATTGGCCTTGATGGACCCCGGTGGACTTGGTATTGGCCCGTGGCCTCTATCAAGGGCTCGAGAACAGGCGTTGGGGTTCTCTTGTGCCCAAACACAGAGTTTTCAGTCAAATGATTAATATCTAATCATATTTTAGAAAATGATTTCAGATTTTTTTAAAGAGAATAATCATTTTCCTGAATTTAAAGATAGGTTTCCAACTTGTGACTCGAGTGCCTTGGTCCTACTTCCCTCTTGGACATGCCTAATTCCGATCTTAGTTGTTTCCAGGCTTCTATCTGAGTTGCTTCTCGGCTAGAATTCGAGACGTATTCAGCACTCCACTTACCAACCACCACCTGAAACGGAAAGGATTGCCGCTATTACGGCTTCAACGGCGGTTTAAGGCCATGCAAAGCGTTGCTTTGGGCCGTTCGAAATCATGGTTGTGGAAACTTGAACCATGACCAATCTCCTACGCCTTTCCCTTTTATGATGCCGCGACATGAATGCACCATGATGAAGGAGACAACGAAATCGTCCTCGTGATCCAGTGAACTCATTCTTTCCCAAACATTCCATCCGGGATCTTTTTAAATTCTCCAATAGAAATCGAGTGCTTTGAAGAATCTTCGCTGTTTCGTCCCTGAAGCAACCGGGCTAGTTAACCCTCCTTTTCGCTGGGCCACGTTCAAACCATTCCCCAAGCTAGACGGTCAAACCCATTGCTTTGTTTTCGCGTTTCGATGAATGGGAGTCCTTTATCAGGACGTGACCCGATTTGTGGCTCGTTCAGAGATCGCTTTATCGTGAGCTTTGGTTTGCTCTGAGAAACTCTCTAGAGGGCGATAAAAAGATTTCCTTTAAAAGCCAGGAACCGCTTTCGGCTTTTTCCCGGCCCGCGCGGTCTTTTATTGGGATTAGATGCTTGTCATTTCGATTTTTGGTAACTTTTTGGCTTGCCGACTATATCTGAGTATTCCCGTGACTAGATTTTGCCACGTTGCTTTCTAAGATAAAGTACAAGAGTTTGTCGCTTTATATTATTCTTGCAGGTGCAACTTTGCAAGATTATGCTATTTCACCAAAGCTGTGTTATAGTAACTTTGGCTAAAAGCCAAGAATATTTAAGCCACGTGTGGGACTTGCTTGTGGCTTGGGGGGGATGGGCAGGCATGGCAGATTTAAGTGATTTGGTAATTATTGTGGAGCAACAACCTCTTCCTCAAGAATTAGTCTTATGATTATGATGCGTTTGGTATATGGTCTGTTCATAGTTGTAGTGATAGTATCGTACTGGAAAAAGATCAAAATCGAATTGACTGCATTCGCAATCAAGCCTTGCAAGTGACGTAGATTGTTCATATAATTGCCCATGTGAAGGGTTTTACGCTTAATATATTTTCTTGAAAATTCATGTTTATTCAATCTGCTTCTCTACCACATCAATCTTCTTATATGGAAATAGTGTCTTGGGACTTATCGGAGTGACAATATCATGATATTATATAAGAAATATCATTAGAAATTTATATATCATATGGAAGATAATTGAATTTATGGACTGATTTGCCGTATATAAAAATTTGTATCACTTTCCAAAATCTCCTATGTCATACTTTACAAGACTTAAGTTTATTAGGATTTATTTCTACTCGTTGGTCATTTCTTTTTCCGTTATTACTTTGGTTTAAGTAACTTAAACTATACTGCGGTATTTTACTACATGTTGTCATAGATGGAATTGAGGTAATTTTACTCTCTATAGTGCATTATGTCGCAAGCATGTTAGTCAATTTTTCTCTACATATTATTCTCCTAAAATAAGAGTAAATTTTTTCAACAAATATATCAAATCACCAATCATGCATAATAGAGTCAATTTTACATGAAAGCATTGGTATAATTACTCTCTCTTCCTTGTAGAGTTCTATTACTTATTACTTTAGATATTATAAGATAGATGTGATATTTATAGCCGTGTTTATACTTGGAATACTTCTGTATTAACTTTTTTGAAAAAGAAAAATATTTTTTCATTTATATAGGTCAATTTTACTACATATTGGCAAGAAAATTCTCTAAATTTTCACTTTTTCTTGGAGAAACTTTTAAATTTTCATTTGGAAAAGAAACGATTCCCCTAAAAAAGATCAATGTGTTTAATGTGCAAAAGTCACTTATGGCATGATATATTAGACCCATGTCTTGTGGGCAAGCCATGTCTAGTAGGACTTGTTCGTTAGATGCGGGATGCAAGAGGATATGTATGCATCGATTTCGTTAATTCATTTTTGTAAACTATACAAGCCATCATTTTCTAGAAAATTATGCGAAACAAATATAGACTCTTTTAGCGATCCATTATCATTAATTGTGCAATTCCTTTTTGCGAAAATATGAATGACTAGTCTTTCAAAATTCCCTCGGCCCTTGAATTCAGAGGCGAAAAGCTGTATTTCAATATTTCAAGTACCGTGCATCTAGACTTGCTTTGGACTACAACAATGCTGTGTATCAACTACTGACATATAACATGTTTGTTAATTACATGTTTGAACAAGACTAAGTATAGAGTCGTTGACTTCTTGGTTCTAGACAACTAATGAAGGATCGAAGTTTGCATCATTACATTAATTTATTTGGTTAAAAAAAACTTAACGGAACGCTAAAATATAACTATAATTTACTCTTATAAAAAACAATCGTACTTTGAATACGGCACAGAGGTCAAAGGACGAATCCTATACGAAATGGTTAGCAGTTTTGTTTTCATTAATAGGAGCACATGATGACAAACCCTAGATAGGTAGAGACGATATAATTAGGGTTTTGGTCTTTTATGGGATGTGTCAGTACGATTAGACTTTTAATATTTGAAGAAGACTAAAGTTATGAAGGAAGAAAAGAGGCGGAAAAAGATAAGAAGGTGAATGAACGTCACACGATTTTCTCCAAATGAATATTAGGCAATGATGCAGCTTAGAACAACATAATGTGGCCGACATTGGCTATATGCCTAATAACTTATAGAAAATGTCACCCTCTTTATAATGTCTGTTAGGCGAATATATGTAGTAGGGCATTTTCTTGCCCTAGAAATAGTAGGTCAACATATGCATGGATTCTACAAGTTTCAAAAGCAAACAAACTTTCTGTAGTTGAACTTCTCCATCGAGACTAGTCAATTAGAGGAGCAAGTTGAAGGGGTGATTTGGCTATTTTATCCCCTTGTTTGCCTTCACATAGAAAAGGGCATCTACTATGGTAGACATGATCATGTAAATATGAATATAATAAGATCTATGTGTGTGAACCTTGTCTTCTCAATTATTATCTGTGTTTGCTCATTGAAGGAATGATTTGGACATTTTATCCCCTTGTTTGCCCATCTACTGTGGTAGATATATCATGTAAATATGAATATAATAAGACCTCTGTGTGTGAACCTTGTCTTCTCAATTATTATACCTATGTTTGCTCATTAATAACATTTATCAATTCTTTTGAATGTTAAAAACTATAATGCATCTTAAAAGTAAACCACTTGTCTAGCTACAAACTACCTTTTCATTTGAAAGTGGAATAAATATTGTCCCCCACACTTAGAAATTGTGAAGCTAATGTACTCAACCCCATTTTTTAGCTTTAATTTATTACAATATTTTTAATTTGATTATTATTTTTTATCCTTGATGCTAGTTCGTGAGTGTGGGGGCGATCTAGTTCTTATTAACTTTTTGCTAACGACTATATTTAGCTCTTGCAGACAAACCCGATTAAAAAGAAGTTTAAATGGCTGCTTGCCGTTTCTTTTTAGCCTGAGTAATAATGGATGCTTGCACTAAACAAAGGATCAAATTTCAATGTCTGCTGTCAACAAAAGTAATACTGGAGCCCAAAAATAATACTGAAGCATATGAAAAGTTAAAAAGGAGAAAGAAAAGGGCTTTAAGCCCGTCAAAAAGTCTGAGGTATATACCGAATTCACATGTCCATCCACCCACTAAAACCTCATGATAAGCTTCCAAAAGCATTAGCCGACTGAAAAAAACTATCTTTAGCCATCACGTTAACCCCACCAGCAACAACGAAACCCTAGTTCGCAGAGGAATATCTAGCACGTGAACAAAATTCCATGCATAAGATGCCTACACGATCCTGACCGAAATCACAACATTGCCACTAGATGTTTCCACAAATTTAGAAAAAATTGCCATTGCCATCACCTCCACGACAAGCCCCATTTTTACAAGTCTCTGTCTTCAACTTTTGGGAAAGAAGAAAGGCGAAGGCAGAGCGACACAAAACGGAACAAACATTGAGGCCTACAACACATTGACAATTACATCATTCGCCCAGATTATCTGAACTTATTCCGCATCAACACATGGAACGCGAGGAATTCAAAAGAAGAGCTAAAGAGACAATTTTGAAAAGTTAAGAAAATGTCCAGCACGAGAGAGGTATGATACGGCAGAGACAGGACCAAAAGCTTGTTCCCTTTTTTTCCAGTCGATCTGACTAGATCCGATTGCGATCCGCATCACTGACGTCGTTCGGGGGTCCAGTGCGGCGCACTAGGGCTGAAGTGCGCCGAGACCACCCTTGAATTGAGAAGCTCCAACATAGGCGTGTAAGTCACACATCTTGGTGCCTTGTATTGATTGATCGAAGCACCCCTAGAGATTGCGTAGTCCATGAGCTCCTCAAATGTACCATTTTTCACCACCCTTATCTCTAGAGGCCCAATGGAATTATCTGCCACCCGGCATTGCCGGTACACGGTGTTGAGACATTCTTCCATGGCGAGGCAACACCGGTTGAGTACCTCATTTGGAGGTGCTTTGTTTGGCTCCTTCGCAAGAAGTTCCCAATAGATGACGTAGTGCCCTGGGATGGTCTTCGTGTCGGCGTAGCTTGTGTACTCGACCACACTAGTGTTAAACTCACGGAGGAGCGCCGACGCACTCTCTACACCCTTCTGGAGCTCCGACTCATCCGTCTTGTCCGAGTCGATGCTCAAGAGCACATTCTTCCGCCGCACGAAGCGGAACTGCGGGGCAGCGTTGTGGAAGCCCGTGACTTGGAGGATATCACCGACCCGGTACCGGCAGAGGCCTGGATAGGTTGTGATGACAAGCTCGTACTCCTTCCCAACCTCGACATCTGCCAGGTCGATGAGTCGGGGAGGGGAGTCCCGTGACAGGGGAGGGGCCGACGGGTCATGGGGGAGGAACTCAAAATATCCCATGTTCGGCATGATCGTGTACGAAACCTCTGAGGGCTTGCACATGGGTTTTAGGTTTAGCCCAAAGTAGCATTCGGATGATGCATACATAGTGCATGCCATGGGCAAGCCACCACTATAATATTCCAGGGTTGGTATGTATTGAGCCATAGCCCCAGTCACGATCACATCCAAGTACTTAGTGTTGGGCCAAATCCTAGTTATGATCCGATCCCAATTTTCGCCAGAACATTCCTTTCGAATGAACTCGGCAAGGTCCGGTTTAGGACTCACGATCTTGGACATGGACTCCCGGATGGTGGGGTCAGTGACCTTAGGGTTTAGGGAGCCGGTGGCGATGTCGTGGGCTAGCTGCTCCCAGTTGAGCTGGAGGAACTTGATGGCACGGAGAAGGCCGGAGGCGAACACGGCACCAACGCGGAGGACCTCCTCACGCATGAGGAGGCCACAGAGCATCTGGGTGTACATGCTCTGGAAGGAGTCAGGGCAAAGGATGGCCTCGTTCGGGCTTGTGTAGACATTGTACGGGTCGTAGGGACGGGTCTTGAAGTGCTCGCTCTTGTAGTAGCTCGTGAGCACTGGGCGCGCCACTAGGCCGCCCGGCGTCTTTGTCTCCGCCTTGATGAAGAGGAAGTAGAGGCCCTTGCCCTTGTCCAGTCCAGGCACATAACTGCACATCAACAACAACAAAAATAAAAATAAAAATAAAAAAAACTCCAGATGTCCCTTCCAAAATAACTTGATTAGTTATAAGAGGAATGCCATTTTGATTTATTGTACAAGACAATATCATTTTATACTCGCAGAGCATTATAATTCTTCTAACATTTCACTGTAGATGGTCTAAAGGCGAAAGGGATCCACTACAAAAAGAACCATAGGGATCTTCTTGGGGAGATACTTGCAAAGAAGTGCAAACTTAAAAAAGTACAGCACCCGCCATCATTTCTTTACTATTAAATTCTCGTTCTGGAAACATTCTGGCCATAGCCGCCATCATTTGTTTTAAGGCGATACTCACAGGTTCATGACCGGCATCAGGAGACTATAGAGTAGTTGGCGACGGTCCAGCTCCTCTTGAATGGTCGGCATCAGCTTTCTCTCTCCAGCCGAAGTACCCGAACTGCGAATATGCGCACTCATTATTATATGCTCAAATCTTTGTTAAGGCCATCATCTTCTATAGATAGAAAGGACATAAAATAAACAGATTCCGACCTTCTTTTCCCCCTTTAAATTACTAGGATCAACGTACAGCGCACGCGATATCAAAGGAAAAAAGGGGAAAAAATAAACTCAGCGGTTCAATGAAATTGCACCTGGTGAGGAACTCAGAGATGGGCTGAGAGCACAGGATGTTGGAACGGTCGCCACTGGCGATGCGCTGGATGTCGGGCTGGAGGTCCTCGTAGGTCACCACGGGGACCTTGGCCTTGAACGAGCCACGGTCGGTGGCCCCACCGAGCCCGAACCGGCTCAGGTACTCGGTCCCCGAGTTCAGGGTCAGGATCTTCCTGAGCACCGTCTCCTGGACCGAGTCCACGTTCTGGGTCATCTCCTCGATGGACGCGAGCGCGTTGGCGTCCTTCTCGCATGCCGGCGCGCCCATCGGAGACGGCATCACCGAGTTGGCCATGATGGAAAAGAGAGAGAGAGAGAGAGAGAGAGAGAGAGAGAGAGAGGTTTGTGTGTCTTAGTGAAGAGAAAGAGGAGAGAGGCTCTTGGTGGTGGTGGGGCGAGTGCTGTGAGGAAACCATGCAAGGAGAATGGCCGTATTTATAGATGGCGCGGTGCGTGGCGATGGGCACGTCAGCGTCCACGTAGGAGCCGAGGGGAATAGCGATTTTCCGGAAGGGAACGGCAGCGGCAGCGGGCCCGCGGCGACATCAAATATTTGTGTCGGACAGTTGTCCCCGCCCGAGGGGTGCTGGGCCCCGCGACAGGTCATCTTGCGCCGGGTCGCCCCGACATGCGGGGCCCGGGTGTCGGCCACGTCAGCCGGGGGGTGGTCCTTGTATGTACGCGTAAGCGTTCTCCCCACCCCCCCCCCCCCCTCTCTCTCTCTCTCTCTCTCTCTAGCCACACGGGTCTTTCTTGCAGAGAGCTTGTTGGCCTCGAGACAACATTACCTTGGCGAAAATTAGGGATTCCTTGAGATAATTTCCTAGGTTAGAGCGTGATGTTTTGATAATTTTATTGATTCCTCGTATACATAATCAATTAAAGATATATACGCAATCTCGAAATATATGAGGAAATCTAGAATTATTACAATATTTCAATCGTAAAAAAAAATTATCTTAAAAAGATTTGGACAATTAAATGAAGATATACGCCTCATTTCAAAGATATGAAAAAATTAATGGAGTTATGAAAATACTTTCTCATGCAGGAAACTATCCTAGGGAATCTTTGATGATCACTAACAACAATGATGGCCGCCGGCTAACAAACGAGAGATCGAGAGAGGGGGACGGGCACGGAAGCAGTGTAAAATCTTTTCTTTGGTCCTGTTTCGTATGAGAGAGAACACTAGGACCGTGCGGGCTTTTCTATGATTTTGTTCTTCAGTTGGTGTTACATGGGCTCTTTTGTTCTTTTGCAATTATTAAGCGGGTGTCTAATCATATAGACAGGCACATCTTTGTCTTGTGCTGATGAGGATATCTATCTCCGATATCTATGAAATACATACATCTGCCACGTTTGGCCATCGCTTAGCTACATGATGAATCCAAACGTGCCGCACGATATCTTTGTTGGGGTTTTAGACAAGTTAGATCGATCTCATTCGTTAAAGTAATTCACTGAAATTGATTGGTTTGAGAAGGACGTGCCTATGTCTAAATATCTCATCAACTAGTCTTGAATTCCCTTGTCAAACTGTGGTAAGGTATGATGAGAAGCTCACCCGATGGGCAGTTGGGTCTATCATTGGCATTGAAAGCTTTATATTTGGGCAGTAGATAAGATAGATTCCAATCTAGTCCAAACACTTTTTGGCAATACAACACATCAAAAGTTTTTCAATCTATTCAATGACTGTTGAGAGAATTGTCATGTTGAATCAAAACTTTTGGTTCTTGCTCATATCAAAACTTGATTTGGAGCTTAGTATATTAAGTTTAACTATGAAGATTATTATGACTATGTACTCCCGGAGAACTACAACTTGGCGTTTTGACCAAGGATGATGATGAACAAATTCTTTAATAAGGTCCCATTGATGTTTTCTTTGAAGAAACACAAGGAAATATTTAAAGATGATGGTACTATGTAAGACATGGAAATAGTGGCAAGTGGAGAGAGGACGTAACCTTTAGATTAAGCTCTTTCAAATTTTATTATGTATTTCTCTCTCTCTCTCTCTCTCTCTCTCTCTCTCTCTCTCTCTCTGATTTGATTTATCCTTAATGTGAAGCCGTTCTTTTTTCTTCCACCCCTTCTCATCTACGCAGGTTTTTTTCTTTTTATTACATTCAATTTCTCTGCACCATTTGTTTACATAGTTTGACCAAGTTTCTTAAACGATGTCTTCGTTCATTTCTCCAGCGTATCAATTTCGCATGACGCCCCGACAGCCGCCTAAGAATTATCGACACAATGCAACGCAACGCAATAACGAACATTTCTTTGCGTTGGTTCAATTAATGCGCAAATTTTTATTAAAAGAAGAAGAAGAAGAACCCTATTCTGCGAAAGAATAAAGAATGATAAACGGCTGGATTCGATTTTTCTCCGGTACATGAGGGATGGAACTATTAGGGTTTCTCAGGGAAGGTCGTCCATGGTGGTGGCAGTGATCACGTGGACGTGACCTGATTTTTATATCTCGCAGGAAAAGAATTCGTCGCGAGGGATGATCGTTTCCGCTTTGTACTCCTTCTTCATGTCACGGTTCGCCATCCGATTCATATAAGACGGAGAAGAAGCGGGTGGTGGTTGAAGCTTTTGCATTTGCTCCTGCGTCATCTCTGACGGTTGCTTTCCAATCTCTTGCTCTGCTCCTTCACCATCTTTCTGGAAATGACTGGGACGACAATATCTGGTTGCAATATCTTAATGGTTTTTTTTTTCTTTTCTTCGCTTGTTAAAGTTTATCTTCCCAAGAAAAATAATCGCCCTCGAAAAAAAAAAAAAAAAAAAAAACCAAGATCATATAGACATCCATGGAATCCCGAGGCACATGAGGTAACAACATCTAGGGTTAGCTATTATTTCTCGAGGAGCAAGTTAGAATGTCCTTGTCGACATTGAAAAGATGGGCAGAGGAGAGTAAAATAATAGGAATTTAATTAACATATATACATATTTATTAATATATGTCACTCTCGCTACATATGCTCCATGCGTGGGTGGTCCAGCAGGAATTTGGTTTGCTCAACAATAGGATGTGGTGAGAATAATTTGAAATTCACATGGAGGTTGCTATGTTTCTTATGTGTGTGTATATCTTTATATGATGGAATAAGAAAAAATATTCAAAATTTTTTAAATATATTACATATGTACTAATTCAATTCCAAACATTTTAATTGTACTAATTTAATTCTAAATTTTTTTACATTAATATCGGTTCAGGTTTATCCGACCAATTTAAGTCGGAAATCATAGATATGAATATTAACAATTTCACGTGACACAATTAGCACAAATATACATATTTTTAATAATATTTTGTAAATTTAAAAAAAATGGTTAAATTAAAAGGTCTTAAATTAAATTGGTTAACTTAAAAAATTCAGAGCCCAATTAATCACCATTCAATAAGTTGAGGATTTCTTTTCATCAATTTCTCCCCAAATGAGAATAGGTACATTGAATGTACTGAGAAAGAGAGATTGATTGACGCGCACGTAGAATGTGCACTCCTTTTTTCGACCTCCAATTACTCGAGCTCTTGTCAAATTGGTTCAACTTTTTCCGGATCACTGCTATAGTACCTAACTCACTGTACGATAATGCAAACGCGAAGTACGTGTAGATTGTCACACACATATCTACTTATGCCTAAGCATATGAGCCCGCCCGTAATATGAGCCCGCCCGTGCATGTGACGTGACCACTTTCGTGTTCAAATTTGTCAATCGCTGGGCAACGTCTTTCGAGGCGTGGGGTTGAAAAGCTCCTGTCGGTGCCAAACCCTGAGTGCCCGACTTGGCGCGATGCGTCAATCGGTACATTCTCAGCGACATTCTCGCGCTAATAATTACTCGGAATATCGTAGATGTCGCTCCATTTCTGGCATGGATGTCCCTCCATTTCGCAGCCAGCGTATTCACACGGTAAAATCAGACGAAGGATCCTTTCTTTTTAGTAGTTTCCGTGACGGGAGGATTTGGCTTTTTCCAATCACGCACGGACGTCTGCTCGAAATTTGGGATCGGAAAGCTGGTCCATCGGCAACGCGCACAGTGACAGCAACTAGAGAGAGGGACCACACGAAATGTTGCCGAGATGTGACAACTACCTGTCAATCTGGGCCGAACGTGAACCAGATCGATTGCGACCCGTCATCGCCGGCATGCGTGATCAATTGCCGTGACCAAATCGATCCCAGTTGGATAAATAGCAGTTCATGCGTGCTTCAATTTTAATATGATGGTCTTCGCATTTGTCACATACATACATACATACATACATACATACATACATACACATATATATTAATAGCATCGACTATATTATCTACAAAATGTATATGCACAATAATACTTCTCGTGAGGCTTGACCGTGTCAATACCGCAGCCATCCCTTAGTTAATCGTTCATGATCTTTCTTTTTGTGGAATTCAGAATCATTGTACGACGAAATCTACACAAAACTAGAAACCGAGATCATGACCACATCAGATGTCTACAACGTCCCTTGTTGGGAACTTCTTCACGTTCACGCTTCGGCCTGTGTTATTCCTCACCCCTCGTACACATTTGAAACATATGTTACGTAAAATAGGAGGTTTAACAAGAAGAAAGGACTCCGCATTGTCTGTCCATTTGTGACATAAATAATTTTTTTAGGCCAAGATCAATGAACAGACATAAATATCGTACATTTATCCAATCGTTGTCCTTGGACGTTGAAAAATTTAGCCATTTGCCGCTAGGAGATCTGATGCACGCCAATAATTGTGCTCTTCTTGGTGATATCGCAATCTTATGCTTTGGCAAAGTAGATAGTGAGGTGTTGCTTGTAAAAAAAATTCAACTTAGAACTATAAACTGATAGGTAAAGAGAGATCATATGAATATAGCGAGAATATAACACTTTTTGTCAAGTGATGTCGGACTTTATTTTAACACTTCCTCTCACGAGCAGCTGCATTAGGAACGAAAAGTGGAACTTGATTGATGGGGGGGGGGGGTGGACGCACATATTTGAAAGGAATATCAATGATTCTAATATCATGTTCGAAAGTTCAACTCAAAAGCTTAAACTAAGAGAGACCATATGAATATAAATAGTATATTATACCCGTTTTGTTAAATGATGTGTGACACTTTTTTGACATCGCCTCACTTTCTAAGTCTTGTATTGTGATAATACAAAAGGTTAGGCGAACATTAGTTTGCATTAATTGCGTTATGTGATGATCAGAAGTGCACAAGACAGCAACGAACAGGATATATCTAAATAGAACATAATTCTTTTGTGAGTTTTAACCCAAGTGTTGAAGTTTAAGGTGACCCGAATTTACAAGGTACAAAGACCAATTAAATTGTTTGAGGTTCCAAATTAGGGTTTCTTGATGTATCTCTGATGGAGGGCGAGATTAGTGGATTGAAGAACTAAAATGCCGAGGGACGTGGATTTGCGATAAGTAAAAGGACAGGAAATAAAATCACAAAAAGAAATATGAATATATCTATATCTTGATATATAAAACTACAATTTTTAGGAAATTAACATCTCTTTATTCTAGGACCTCTTGAATCAGCAAGGTCGAGTAGATTTTACAGTTGGCATTATCAGTAACAAAATAGGTTTTAAGTTTGAAAATTTTGGCACCAATGAGGACACAGGCTTTTCTCGTGGAAAGATACATGGTACCCTATAAATGTAGTTTGAAAAAAAATCTGTTCAACCATTCATGAAATTCTATTTTATGTTCTAAAATTCACGTCTAGATACGTTGAGCCCAAACTAACTGGCATTGACCCAATTCCATCTCTCTCTCTCTCTCTCATTGTGGTTGCCGCAAACCTGATTCAGTGACCTCGGATATGTGGTCCTCCTCCTCCATAGACAACCTCCGATCTTGTAGAAAGAGAGAGAGAGAGAGAGATGCAATGGGAAGGCAGTGATCTACAATGTAGATTTGCTCCCTAAAATTAAAAAGATTCACATCCAATCAAAACAAGAGATGCACAAAATGGTTACGAAAAAGTCTTTGTTCTTTCAGATGACCGGCGGTCCAATACATTGTATTAGTCAAATTATCTACACAACGCAGGTGTTTCGAACTGTCAAAACCCTAGGATGGTCTTTGTCTCTCTGTCCCTTAGCAAGGATGGTTCCCATGCATTTTTTTTCTTCTGACGCCAATAGGCTAGGGTTTGATGCCTTCTGCAGTATTTTACGAATCCTCTCTCAAGATTCTTTCCAGCGATTCTAAGCTGGTCCCAATAATTGCCGCCGGCCGTTCCGTTTGCTGACATTATCGTCTAACGCTGGATTTATAATAGACATTAGAAGGCGATTTCCAGATCCCCCTCCGCATTAGGAGAGGCGTGTCTTATTTTGCGAATCATTACAATTATTTTGGAGAGTTTATGTCGATTGGGAAAAGGTTTGTCAAACGATGAGATGAGGCGCTTGTTGTTTTTCTGTTATTCTAGTTATATATTCCACAGCAGCAATGACGTAGAAGCAATCGGGCTCTCAACAGTCAAAGAAATGACAGACAAGATTGAATTGACCTTGTTTTTTTTTTTGTTCGGCTCACGCGAAGGTGGCCATAAAATATATGCTACTCCAAGACCTGATTCCAAACGTTAACCCCTCAACCGGAGCTGATGAGCAACATCAAACTTATGAAAGGATGGAATTTTTATTTTTATTTTTAAATTCAAGTTAAACGAAAATAGGGATCAATTATGTTCATTTGAGTAATAGTCATCCACGAATGTATATCTACTGGAGAAGGTATTACTCTAATATTATCTTTAATGATTTAACAGTAAGTCTCCTAAAGGATATTTGGAGTAATCATATAAGGTGATGATTATTTGAGAGTCTATATTAAATTATGAGTCACTCAACATAATCTTTCCCATTTGATATGGAATTCGAGACGTCATAGTTCAAGTTTTAATAATGTCGATATATTCATGGTTTTATCAAACAATTTAATTCATATGCCTGTATGGTATTATTGAAGGCCTTTACTTCAATCCGGTTAATGCGCTTCGACAAAATAGAATATTGAGAATGCTTGTTCAAAGATCTACAAACTACTCATCATATTTAAAAACATACTATGCATGGTTTCTCATTTAGAATTTGAGTCCGATCTATATTTTCCTTTTAGAATATGTTTGTTTCGCACAAAATCATTTACTTGGAAAACATTTAAATAGAAATTGTTTGTTTGTATCACTTAAGAAATATTAATCAATGAAAAATGCTTTCATAAAATCTATGCCAAAACATTTTCGTGAATGATGTAAATAGTTTTTCTTAGTTCATTTTAATAATCGATACAATCGATCATTTTTTAAATATATATATTAAATGAGTGATTTATCATAAAAACAGATGCATCCGGTGTTCTTAATTGACTTGTTAGCTGTTCCATCTAGATAAAAACTAGAAAAAGTCTACAATAAATGTAGGGCTCTATGGGAACAAGGATGCTCCACTTGTCATGTATTGTGGCGACATAAAGCTAACTTGTTTCTTTGGAAAAAATCACATGTAATTGACTTTTACAAGGGACTTGATCAATACGTTTGGCTAGGATTAACCTTTTGGATAATATATCTTTTCCCCGAAAATAATGTCACCTGAATCACCATCTAATTCTTGATTAAATGAAGTCTACTTTGGGCCATTCCTTTCTTCCTCTCTTTCCGAATCAACGGGTAGGTGGAAAGGTCAATACCTTCTCGAATAGAACATTGGGTTGCTAGAGACATCCTTGGTTCTTTGAATTTACCCGATTGCATGCCGTAGTAAGACTGAAACTTGGTTGCTTTTCCACCTAATTATCTTGACGTTGGCCTTCTTTGAACCATGAAACGTCAAGGGTAGACATACATGGAAGTCATGTTGTTGGAATTTCCTAGTTTTGCTTTGATTTCAGGGAGCTGTTTTGACAATCTCCGTGCATTTGGCTACAAAGGAATCGTGCAGTATCAACCTACTAGTTGTCATAAATCAACTGAACCGGGGAGATCAATTGAATCCGGGAGAAACTTTATGCACGCATCAAATAGTAAATCACGGTGACCTAACTTGGAAAATGAGAAGAAAGATAAGACCCTGAAATTGCTTCGCTTCGACATTGCAATTATGACCTCTTTATATGTTCTCAAACCAAATCAGAGAAAATACAGTCTAACGTACCATACCATGAATCTAGACAAAAAAAGGACCACGTAAAACATACACATAATTTGCTGAGGACGTGAATTATTTGCAGAATATATGATTTGTCGATGATGTCTCCATAATAAATGGAAAATATCTTTAACAACCCAATTGAAACAATTATATTTGCTTTTGTAAGTTATTGTACATTTTAGATAGGGAAAGAGCCACCAAAAATCCCAAATTTTGCCTAAAGTGACAAATTTACTCGAACTTTTTTTTATGATATGAAAATCCCCAAACTTTTTTTCGCGACACAAAAAAACCTAAACTTGTATCGGTGTAACACATTTATCCTAAACTATATGACATTTTCGCCTTTTTTACTTTTTAAATTTTTTTTCTTCTTCTTCTCTCCCCTCCACTATGGCCAACGGAGGGAAGAGAGAAGAAGAAAAAAAAAAATAAAAATAGAAAAAATAAGACGAAAATGCCCTTAGTGGGGTAAATGTATCACGATTAGCAAAATTTGGGATTTTTCATGTCATAAAAAAGTTTGGGGTGAATTTGTCACATTGGGTAAAATTTGAGGTTTTTGATGGCTTTATCCCTTTTAGATATCATTGTGAATGTGATCAATTTGGAATAGTTGTTTTCATATAGGGAGAAGGGCATTAAAGTATCAAAAGTTGTTTACAATGTTCACTTTGATGTCTAAATTTTTTTTTTGTCACTTAAATGCCAAATTTTTGAAAAACGATGTTTATCAACTTTAATATGTTTGGTTGAAAATCTAAGGTGGGATCTTTTTTTTATTAATATCAAGCTGACGTGGCATGCCAGAGGTCTAAATCAACATAAAAAGCCTAAATCAACGTCCTTTAATTAGTTTCATTTACCTAAACAACCCAAAACAACGTTGTCACCAGTTTTGATAGATCGTCCTTCTCGCCACCTTCGTTCGCGTCGTTCGTTCTCTTCGAATCGGGTGGGATGAAGCTTCAAGTTCCGAAATCTGGGCTCGTGGTCACGGGGCTGGTCCCATGCAATTGGAACACATCGCTGCCTCCCGCGAATTGGATCCGATGGGTAGAATCGGGACTTCCGGTTTAGTGGATTTTCTTCTTCTTTCCCTCGAGATTCTACCAGATCTTTGTGTGTGTGAGGCAAAACCGAGGTCTTGTCTTCGACTGTTGTGATCTCAGTGAAACGGACGGTGGTGCCTGGTTACGTAGCATAGACACTTTTCGGAAGCCTTCGTGTCGTGTCCGACGCTCCGACACGTGTCCGACACGCTCCGACACGTCTCAATACGTTCTGACACGCGGTCAACGAGTGTCGAAAAATCTGACACGTGATCAACTCTCTTCGACACACTTTGACACGTGAGTTCAGAATTCCGACACGCTATTCCGACACGCACGGGGTGAATTTTTTTTTTTTTTTCAGTTTTGTTTTTTTAGAATTGTTTTATTTTTTTAAAAAGTCTTTTACTATGAAAAGAAGTAATAAAACATACTATATATGATAAACAAATAAATTAAAAAATATCATTTCAGCATTTTTCTTTAAACAATGTTTTTTCCTCTAAGTTTTGTGTATTATTGTAACAAATTAAAATAATAAATGATATTATTTAATATTTTTCGTGTTAATTAATTCTAGTCTATTTTTATTATTATTCTCATTTATTTATGTATTTATATATAAAAATATATTTAATATATAACATGTTGAAACGTGTCGGCGTGTCGTGTCATGTCATATGTTCGTGTCGGTGCTACATAGGTGCTTGGCGTCATGGGCGGTGGCTCCATGAACTGTTGAATTTAATGGTAAATTGTGAGCAAATCGTGACAGAATGAGATGGATTCGTGACAAATAGAGATGATTTAATACTCTGCCAACTATGTTTAAGCTGAGAAATACATTGAAATCAAGTCCGAAGTTTACGTTTTAAAATGCCTAGCATGTGTTTGACTATTTGCCTGAAAGAGCTGATAAAGTTGTTTTCATGAAATCAAAGTTCAAAATTAGGATTGATTCACGATTTCTTCCTTGATGGCTAAAACTATGTCTGACGTGATTCCCTATGGTCTTATGGCATGACCTTTGATTCCTAGCTCGACAGCAGATGAGCACCTACGCTGAGTCCTTGTCCATTATCTCGGCAATGCCCATGGTCCAAGGTTGTTATAGTTAGATGCTAAGTAGCATCAATATCGACAAGTGATACGACACGTCAACACATCATTTTTCCAAAAAAAAAAAATTCAAATATGTTGAGACACGTTGTATATTAGATGTATATTTTATATATAAATAATAAATTATTATTTTTAATCTGATTCAAATTCAAAAATAAATAAATAATAATAAAATCCTATAATAAATTTACACTAAAAAAATTAATCCACCATTTACTAATAACATTCAATGTTTCAATTTGACAAATTTAACTCCATTTCAATAAATCCGTAAAACTTGGAAAAAGAAATAAGTATTCACATTCTAGACTTGTGTGTCGACGTGTCAAAAAAAGAAAAAATTTGAGGATAAATTATATATCACGAAAAGTGAAAGTCAAAAAAAGAATAAAATATTAGGTTTTTCTTCTTTCATAATTTGTTATTTTTATTATTGATTTTTTTTTTTTCACATATATACTATTTATTTTTTGGTGACCTGGAAACTACCGTACAGCATACAACCAACGGCATAAACTAGAGACCCACCTCCCATGGATTGCGGGTGAGTTGCATAATAGGGTCGAGAAGTTTCAAACCTCTTCCCTGTCGGTTGAGGGGTGAGGCGCGAACCATCTCGTCCACCACAAGATGGGTCACATATATACTATTTTGATTATTTATTTATTGAAAATTTTTAAAATTGACCTCACATGTCGGTTGTTATGTCGGAAACTCGCATGTTGAAATTCCAACTCAAAGAGTGTCGAAACAATTGAGTAGGTATTAAATTTTCTAACACGTGTTGATCGAGTATTGGAGAGTGTCAGAAAGTGTCGGATATGTGTCAAAGTGTTCAACACGACATGAAAGTTTTCGGAAAGTATCAGTGCTTCTTAAGTTAGATGCCTACTAGCTAGCAAAAATGGTAACCAATGTGATGGTGGAGTGGTGATTAGCAGCCAAGTTGGTCACAATAAGAAGCAGTGAGGTGTAAAAAGAAAAAGAAAAGAAAAAAATCAAAAAAGAAAAAAAATGACATGGATAGAGAGGAGCAGAAATGTACACCAAGAAATGCTACATAGACCTTCTTCTTTTTTTTTTTAAATGCTGACTCATATTAAAATTTTAATTAAAAAATCATGTATTAATTTCGATCGAATTTATTGCCGTTAGCATTTCAAATATCGTTTTTCCTCTTATTTGACAATTAAGTGATCTAGCAAAAATTTTTGACATTAAAGTGATTGTTGTATATAACTTTTAACATTTCTAGTTTTCTTCTCCCCTTTTATGTCTATATATCGGGCACCCTGGCTAAATCATATAAACTTCAGGGAGAAAATTTGAAATTTGTTTGGGCGCATATTACAAAATACAAACTAATCATATCAGAGAGGATTAGCTACACATTTTCAGGAACCAAAGTTCAAACGAAACAGATCATTGTATTTGTGGATGACTTTTACTTAGGCTGAACCTCAATTTCTTTCGCTCAATGCGCATTAGATTGAGTTGCAATCAGCGCACTTTCCTTAACTAAACTTCCAATTCCTACGCTCGGTGCGCATTAGATTGAGTTGCAATCAGTGCATCTTCCCTAACTAAACTTCAAATTCCTACGCTCAATGCGCATTAGATTGAGTTGCAATCATCACATTCTCAATAAATCGATTTCACCAATCCAATTGCTTTAATGCGAAAGGCATCTGTCGAAGGAACGAGTCATGCGTCAGTGGGAATTAGACAAATATGCCCGCTTACATTGACCGCACAGGCTGCGAGCGACCCTCGGCGATGACCTCCCCACGGCCTCGTACTCACGATCATGCGAAAAAAAGGTTGCGACGGCTAGTTACCTCTTTTCATCTTTTTCCTTTTTTAACTAGCAAAACGGTGAAAAAAATGGGTAATTTATTAGAACTGCGTAACTAAATATTCAAACGTCACAAACACATACAACAAATTAGCGTAACGTGGCTAAGGTTGTCACGGTCCAAGTCCCCAGTAGTAGACCACCACGTAATCACTAGGGATGTTGCCAATTCTAGGTTCATGCAAACGAAATCCGACCATCTTTTTCCTAAGGCTACAAAGTTTATGATTTTCTAGGGTCCCCCCATCGAAGACTTTCCCCTTCGCATCTTCCTAGAGCTGGAATTAAAAACAAAACAAGAAGAAAGAATCGAATCGTAGACACTAATTGATGTCTTAATCTGATTAGCCCTGATTTAGGTAGGCTTATCATTGCCCGGATATCGACGAGGGTTTGACGTTGAGGCTGGGAGACCGAGGGGGCCGACCCTAGGTTGTCGTCTGAGGGGGCCTGCCTCCCTAGCTCAGGATCTGCTGGTGGGATGTCTCTTGCATGGTCTAGGGCTATAAGGGGCCGAGTCGATGGACTCATCACATGAGTCTCGTGCCACCAAAAATAAAAAATACATTAAATCTTTGACAAAACGCCTTCAAAAGTGCAAAGCATATTATATACGCATCAACCTAGTCTATGAATATGCTCATCTTGCAATAATGTCATTTGATCTTGACTAACATTTTGCATCCGAATCCTAAGTGCTGAAAAAGAGGGGTACAGTGCCTAAAAGCACCGATCATCGCCTGGTTGAGTTATTGCCTCACCAATTAGCTAATTAAACGTGAGCTGAATTAGGAGCCACTCCCTTGACACGCACTAGTGTATTGCCTTCAAAAGTCACAGCAGTCAAACTTAATGAAATCGGAATGATTTGAGTCCGATTGAATTATGCTTATTTTTAGATGATTTTATGGAGAGCTATATGAGATTTTAAGATTCATGAAGTTGTTGAAGAAGTTTTCCTAGAGAACCATACCATACTTCCTTTCTTTCCCTTTTTGTCAATATTTGTTCTATTACTTTCTTTGGAGTTAAAGGGAAAGGCTTGAATTAGTAGAATCGAATCCAATCGATCCTACTTAACTAAGCATTGCACCTATGGCACAATGCGGAACGTGATGTAGGGGGATAAAATTGATGAACTGAAAAAACTCATATAACTCTCACTAGAATGCGATTTATACCTCACCATAATGCAATTTACCCCCTTCATCTATCCCTAAGGGAAGCCCCATATATTATTATGAGGACTCAAGGCCGTTTGGAGGAAATGCAAAGCCATTTCCCCAAATATCTTTGAATGAATAGGCATTTGGTGAAGACAAGAGTGTTTGGATACTTATTTTTTGTGTATATTTTACAAAGCAACTTTTAGGTGAAAGAAAAAAGAATAAAAGAAAAAGAAAAGAGAAAAAGGAAAATGAGATGCGACTACATCGAAGAGGGCAAAATCGTGAGGGTAGGCAGCTCGAGTTGCTGGTGGTGGCAATGCTAGTGGTGGTAGGTAGGCGACTAGTGGTGGTGGTTCTGGTGGCTTGCTTGAGGTCACACAACCTCGGGTTAGGCTTCTCGATAGCTGAGCTTCATTGGTTGACTAGCAAATCCAAGAAGAAGACGATAAACGGCATCTTTTGAGGGCAAAAGAGGAAAACACGATTATCAATAAGAGCAATATTGAAAAGAAAAAAAAGTCATTAAACTCTTGTTTAACATCCAAAAATACTAAAAGCCCAAAACAAATCCATTTGGCCAATAGACCTTAGAATACTGAACCAAACACATAATATTTTTTTCCAATGGGTTTTGAGGGCTCAAAGTCCCTTATGAATGTTGAACCAAATGGAGCCTAAAGGCAAATCCCTTCTAACATTCTGCTGATAGATACTTGAGCAATCTGCATTTTAACGTGAGACCACCAACCAAGTCGGAATGACACCTAGCAACTGGTCCTATATTTGAATACCAAGAATAACTGAGCAGCGGTAAGTGCCGTCGAGGAAAAAGACGGTTCAAATAAAGGAGAAACACCAGAAGAGTGGCAAAAGATAAGGTTCTCTAGTTTTCCAACGATCCCCACCAGTTTTCAGACCAGTAAACGCGACGCTCACGTCAAGTGAAGACCGACTAGTCGCAGAAGTGCCATTATTACATTGAGGCTTAGAGGAAAGGTGTAAAAGCTCAGGTTTTAGCGCATTTAACAAAGCTAACTCTTCAACCCAAAGAGTGAATAATGCAGCTAAAACCATGCCTTCATGCCATTTTCTGTTGATCCATCGAATTAAACCTATACAATACTCATTATTGGAAAGAAATAAATTTACTGAAATTCCAAGATGCCCAACTGAGGAACTATTTGTTTCTGAAACTCTGACAATTTATAGGCATTAATTAAGGAAGATGGAAAAATGACTAAAGGTTAACTGGTTGAACTTGAACCTACCTAATTCTAAAGCATTCCAAAGTATTTTCTACAATGCACTAAAATTGAAACAGAAAAATGCTTGTAGAGAGAGTCACACGATGCATTCTACTTTTGAAAGTAGCCCCCCAGAAAGTATACTTCAGGATCCATATGGCTTAGCACCTCCTGTGCTGATTTAGAGGTGTCTTCAAGTACCTACAAGCAAACACAATGATAATGATCCATAACACCAAGAATCCTTCCAACATAGATCAGCAGTTACAAGAAGAGAAGGGGGTGATTGTTTGGATCTACACTAATTTGAAAGTGTTCAGCTTCTTTCAGAAAGGGAGCGTGACATATGTCTCAGAATTTTCTTGATGTTCTAGTGCAGTCCTGGCCTTAGCTCAGAAACAGAGCAATCTATTTGAGCAGATGAAGACAGAGGCTCCTAAATAAGACAATTAATACAAATGGTGAAATGCACAGAAATGTTGCTTATCGGTAGCTACATCTTTTGATGCCTAGTACCTCCTTATACCAATCAAGAGCATCGATTAAACTTTAACATACATGACCTGCTCTTGGTGCTTCAGACATTGGTCTCGATAATAAATTAAATAACAGGATGTCACACTACAGCAGTTTCAGCTTCTGGAGACATTTTAGCATGCTCCAACTCTAAACTACACAAAATGGGATACGGAAATTTCTAGGCTGGCTCCAGCAAACAACATGAGAGGTATCTCCTTACACCAATTAAAAGCATTGATTAAACTTGAACATACGTGACCTGCTTTTGGTGCTTCAGACCTTGGTTTCAATAATAAATTAAATAACAGGACGTCACGGTAGAGCAGTTTCAGCTTCCGTGGATATTGTAGCATGCTCCAACTCTAAACTACACACAATGTGATACAAAATTTGTAGGCTGGCTCCAGCAAACAACCCGAGAGGTATCTCCTTACACAAATTAAAAACATTGATTATACTTGAACATATGTGACCTGCTTTTGGTGCTTCAGACATTGGTTTCAATAATAAATTAAATAACAGGATGTCACGGTAGAGCAGTTTCAGCTTCCAGAGACATTGTGGCATGCTCCAACTCTAAACTACACACAATGTGATGCAAAATTTCTAGGCTGGCTCTAGCAAGCAATATGAGAGGTATCTCCATGACATTTGCGTCAAAAGGAGGGACGATGACCCCAGAGTCTTATGACAACAATGTGCATTGTGCACTAGGCAGCATATTCATGATACCATAGACAATCAAATTTAAATTGTTCTTGTTCTACCTCGACAAAAAAGAAAAATTTCAGCAGATGCACATCTGTATTTCCATCCCTCATGACAGATGCCCTACAGAGATTTCATTTCAGTACCCTCCGATAAACCTCGGAGCAAACATCTAGGGACTTTAAACAAAAGAATTTCTTCGAAGCTCACAACCTCAGGGTGGTCTCATAGATTTTTTAAACCCGTCCATTAGTGAGGAACAACTACGCAATTCAACCAACAGGAAAATCAAAGCTACAAAATCATTCCTTTAGCTACCGAGCCTAGGTTCCAACTCTCCCTCATGATTTTCCTTCAACCCTTTCCCGGTATAACCATTAACCCTCAAAATCCCCCGAACGTTTTCGCGCAATCCCTCGAATTCCAACCCAACTTTCGGCTTAACAACGTATTCGGGGCTCGCCCCTTCACACCCGACAAACAAGATCGACGACACCAGACGCAATGCAACGATTCCGATCACCACAACAGGACAGGGCACGGAGGGGGGGGGGGGTAAAAGGGTCGGTCGTCATTACCCTGAGACAGCTCGCAGTAGGCGCGCGCTTCGAGCGAGATGTGGGAGGTGAGCCGGGACGAAGCCAGCGTGCTGTGGAGCGGCATCAGCGACTGGACGCATCCCAGCTGCCCCAAATTCCTTACCAAAACAAAACCACGGAGCACGAATTCATCCACTAGAAACCCAAAAACACAAGCTTTCACTGCGCGAGAGAAGAAGAGAACCTCGGGTTGGTGAAGAGAGGAGGGCGAGACGGGGGCGGGGACGCGAGAAGGCCGCACGCGGGGGAGGGACGAGGAGGACGAGCGGAGCGTGGAGGACCTCGCGGCCTGGATCAGCGACCTCGACAGCGATCCGTACCGAGCAGCCATTTCCTTCCCAGGGATGCGGGGGTTGGTGCGAGCAGTGGATGTTGGGGGGAGGGAGAGAGGCTTTGGCTAGGGTTTAAGGAAAAGGGAAGGATTAAAGAAAAATTCGAAGGAAAATAAATATAGGAAAATGGGACAAAATGGGGGACAAAAAAAGGAACATAAAAAACAAAATTGGCCAATTGGCATGTGCCTGCCATTTTTGTTCTTTACCAAAAGCGAAAAAAAAAATGGAACAAAGAGGCTATATTATGTAGAAGTGAAATGGGTGGATCAAAATTGAATTTGGACGAGTTTAGATCCAATTGACTCGAGTAACCCATTTTGATGCAATCCAAACTTTGCTAAAAAATTCACTTTTTGAAAGTAGTGTCACAATTTCTAGGGTCTATTTTTTAAAAAAATAAAAAAATCCTTGACTCTAGTTCGATCTCAATTCTCGCCTCAAATATATATATAGTCTAAATATTAATCTCCAACTTTTATTCTAATCTTAAATCTACCTATTTGTCTAAAAATCACCACTGACTTCTTCAATTATCAACACCGAGGACAATTCATCAACCCTCTTGCCTCATACAAAACGACAGTGATATTTTGATGTTGATAATTTTGAAGGAATTGGTGATGATTATTTGATGTATGCATTGATTTGAGATTAGAATTAAAATTCTCTTTAGATAAAGAAAAAGCTCATGATAGAATTGAAATTCAAGGGTTTAAAAAAAAAATTGGCCTTGTGTTTTAACCTCTATCCCGTCACTTCATCATTACCATTACTGGCCCATTTGGTTTGCGTTTGGGAAAATGACTATGGAAAGAATGCAAATATCTTTTTGGTAAAGGAGTTTTCCAAAATGTTACACCATTTGATAAATCGTAACCTCTGAAAGTATTGGAAAATAGTTTTAGCATAAATACAATTTGGTAAAACCAACATTTGTAAAGCAATTTTCCTTTTTTTTTTTCTTTTTTACTTTGAAAATTAATCTAGTGTAGGTTGGTCCAAACCACTGGACGGTCAAATCGCGACCTAAGGTCGTGGAGGCCGACAGCTAGATCTAGTCTCCAGACGCATCTAGTGGCTTGACATCGTGAGCTTAGATGTGGCACCCTCTAAACAGCCCCAATCCGTTAGGTCGCCTTAGTTCGCTTACCTCTCTCTTACTTGACTTGAAGGTCTAACAATCTTTGGGTTTATAATTTTTAAACAGTCCCAGCGTAGCGTATAAATGTATAGCGGAAGCGATAATCACATCTCTCTATCCCAAAAATTTTGAAATGATGCACACTCACTAGACATTTTTATAAGTTAAGCCAAACACTTTTATTTACATAGGTCTGATAGATAACATCGGTCGGTACATCAAAACTTGCTGTGGTTTTCTATACCCAACTTCGTAACAAAAGATAACCCAACCTCCCCCTAGCTTTCCTTTCCATTTAGCCATATACAAAAGTCTATCAAACAGTGCCGGTAGTCCAAAAAATTTCATTTGCTACCCGTCACAAACGATCACACCCAGCTCAATCCATCGGCTAGTGGCGGCGGTAACATCCCTAGCATGATCCCATCACGACGAATGTGCACCGACAAAAACTCTTGAACTACAGGGCCATCAGCTAAAGCAATGTCATACATGACTAGAACTCGTACTCGGATGAAAACCAATCCTCAAATCCTAACATGAGTGTGCTTTGAACACATGCACTCAATGTCGACTGGGACACCATAAAAAGTACCACGAGTGACAAGCAGTAGAGGCATCTTTTTAATCTGAAATGTTAGTCTCTACATGGGGTGAGTACAACCATTTAGCAGTAAAAGGTTCATCAAACTATATCAAGCATTACTGTTCATATCTAGACTCATGCGGGATAGACAAAAACAAGTAATCACAAGAATAAATATACACCAAATTCGTGAAATTCTTTAATGCAATAGCAAATATATAATTTCAAAAGAATCAAGATGCATCATATTTAGTTACTCAAGTCCTGATCATAGGGCTAAACTGTAATGACATGTCCCATTCCATGCCATACAACTTAGTCCTATAACCAGACCATACACACACATAGTAGAATCATCCATTTTATCATTCAAAATGTTTCATCCCCTAGAGGACCAATGTTTGCGTCCCTCCGGGCATTCGCATCCACCCTGGCATCGCGAAAGCCTCCAGCATTCAGCCATTAGGGCCATCGGGCATTTGGAGCATATCACACCTCTAGGCATCTCATACCCCACCTAGCGTCACGAGGAAACCCTCCGAGGCTCACCATGAGAATGGTTACCCCGGCCCTCCGGATTTACATACCGACTAGCATACAACCGGGCATCCCGAAACTCCTGAGGAAAAACCTCCGGCATTCAGCCACTTAGGGCCACCGGGCATCCACAAGGCATCGACTCATTCGATCCTTTGGGCATCCCGACTCCTAGGGCATCGTTGAGCCGAGGGTCCAACAGCAACAATTAACATCTTAATTTCCAAAAATACTTTCAAATGCAATAACAAGATGTCCCAAGAATCCTTCATCTAATCTCAATATTGCATAACATACCAATGCCAGTATCATCATCTCGCATAACAATTCAAGATATATTCACCTTTGGGACAATTTGTGCAAATTCAAAACAAAACAGCTTGATTATTACAATGCACAGTTCTAGTAAAAATTTCGGAATAATCCTTAAATGAACTCAGAAAATTATGAAAGTTTGACATGTTTTCAATAAGACCTAAAGGAAAAAGTTTCATGAAGAACACCAAGTCAAATTCCTTACGTATCGAGAGTAATAATTTCTGTATTCCTTGCTAATGTTCTATAATGACTTCCAGCTTTAGCATTTTCATAGAAAAATCATTTCATCGGTCAAACCTTGTTCATTTATTCTAAATTTTTAATATGTTGTTCCTGAAGATATGCCCTACACCTTTCATTAAGGATTAAAAGTCAAATTTTTGCTAGATAATTACAGAAAAATCATGAAATCACTGAAGGGTCATACTGTCTTCTGCAAAAACAGTCGACTGAGAACTACTCCTACTCTTTGAATCTCAGCATCCAACGTCCACAGCCAAGTGTTTACAAGTGTATTACACCACATTACAGCCTCTTCACTTCCAAAAATCCACCATAGCTAGATCCTTGAGTTCTTATCTCAATTCAAAAACCGAAATCCATCAAAACATGCTCTGTTTCTACTTAGTTTCTTGATCTAATTCCATCTTATTTGTCCAAAATCAACATGCAACTCTCAATTCCTTATTTTCTCACATTTACCAACTCCTCACTAGATAATAGCAGCAAGAAAAACATAGATCAATGAACTTCTACTTGCCTCAAGTCTTCCTACTCGGTTGCTAACCAAAAACAGGGGTTCGGGGATCTCGGCTTGGCTCAATCGGCAATGGGGATTGGCGGTGTCGACGGCAGCAGCTCGGACATGGCACAAGCGGAGGGTGGCCTTCCTTCTTTGCACTCACATGCTCAAACCACTCATTGCACACCCTCTCTCTCGAACTCTTGCTTGAACTCTCTCTCTATCACACTTGCTCGCCCGCTCACTCTCTCGACCTCACTCTCCCTTGCTCAAATCGAAAGCTTTTGCTTTCTTTGGTTAATTAATTTGCTAATTTTTGCATGCAAATGACAGATGGCTTCAAGGAAGGGACAAGTGGAAGAAGGTTGAGGCAACCATGGACAAGTGGTGAGTGGCTTCCCCCGCCTTTTCGGTCGACAGCCTTGAGGCTCCTTGGGCCTACTTGGGCCCGAAAAATTTGAGGCAAAAAGTCCAAACTCAAAGGCCCATGGTCTTTAAAATATAAGCCTATAATTATGAAGCACTTTGTTTTCTAAATGAATAAATTTATATTCCCATAATCCAATTGCTTCATGAACAAATGTATAACCGAAATTCTTGCGTGTAGTCCAACTCCTCAAAATTTTATTCTTAAATTTCAGCATGCATGTTCCTCATGCATGATTGAATTCCATCCTTTTGGTTCTAAAATAAAAATATTATTCCATCATAGTCCAAAGATTTTCTCTTGTTGCACGGTTGATCGGTCATTGCTAAAGATACCATATCAATCCAACAAATAAACAAATACGGATTAATGCCTGTAATTGATACCAATGCCATAGTTCGATGATACTTCTATCGATTGGTCATGACCGTCACCTATCCGAGGATTCGTTGAAATTCTTGGATGCCACATTAGATGATGCCCCTTAGGTGGCACAAACCTAGGCGACGCCACGTATGGGCGTGACCTCAAGTGATGCAGTTGCCTAAGTGGCGAGTTGCACTACCCTAGGTAGTGGTCGCCGGGGAGGCGCGACCCTTTGGCGATGGTGGCAGTTGCCAAAGAAGCCCAATGCTTAAGCGGCAAATCGGGGAAGACGAAGATGAATGGGGAGGGAGATGAACATGATGTGGATGAATAGCAAACTTGCATTTCCAAAATGCGTAAAGCTCAAAATAGGTCAGGATCTACATTGGGCTTTCAGTATTTCCAATGTTGACATTTGGCTAATGGAGTTCCAAATATGTTTGCCAAACACCTAATATTTTCTTCAAAGGGTTTTGGGGCTTAAAGCCCTTGGAAAAGCTATATCAAATGGGGCCTACGACCATTGTAACTATGAAATCGAATTGTTAGTCGGTTCATATCATAACGTCCTCTATATTTTCTCGCATTAATGAAATATATTGAAGAATTTTTTAAGTGATCAAAATAAATTGTAATTATGTTTGTTTTGTGAAAAATATTTTCCGCATTTTTCCACATTTGTTTTGCTTAATAAGATAAGTCAATAGAAAGCCTACACTTACATTTAGAAAATTAATTTTCTCCTTAAAAATTAGAAATTATTTTCCAAAATATGATTAGATATCATTACTTAATGGGGAAATTTCAAACAAGGGCTTGAAAGTGCCTTCATTTTTTCAAGTAAGGGTTTGAAGTAGATCTTATTTCAAATAAAGGCCTGGAGTGCAATTATTTTCTCAAATAAGGGCTCGAAGTAGATTTTCTTCAAATAAGAGTTTGAAATAACTATATTTATTTCAAATAAGGACTTGACTATCCAACTGGTCATGGATATTTTAGTAATTCATCCTTTTTTGGATTTTTTACTTTTCTCTTTCCCTTGCTAGTGGCCGACCGGCCACCAACGAGGGATGGCTTCGCTTGGGCAAGGTGACCCTTACCCTAAGGGAGGCCACTCTGGTGGCCCGCTACCGCCAGAGCACGGAATGAGCTTACTTAACTTCGGGAAAAAGTCAAGGCTTACTTAACTAGGGCACCCACGATGGGCGACGGTGGTTATAGGCAGAGCTCGCCCAATTCCGATGAGCCAAGCCTCGCCGACTTTGGGGGAGGCTCCACCTCACTAGATCTGGCAAGGTCGAGCTCGCCTTGACACCGATGATGCTTAGTCTTGCTAACGTTGAGGCTAGCAAAGCTCGCCTTAGGCCGGTGAGGCATCAGCCTTGCTCAATCGACGAGCTCTGGGCTCCCTAGTGCAATTGGGTGAGGGCTGCAAACCTAGCCTTCTCGGCAAGGGTCGAGCGCGGGACTTTGTAAGGAAAAAGGGTAAAAGAAAGAAAATCAAAAATCAAATTTTTTTAAAAAAAATCAAAAATTAATATATATATATATATATAAATGATAAAAACTATTCAAAAAGATTGATATATCCTCAATGGGTTGACTCAAATAATAACCTTTATAAGTTAAATGGGTTGTAAATGGGTTTAAAGACAAACCCATTTATCAAGCACATCCATAGAATCTTCTCCACGGATTCATTTGAGTCAATGATGTTCTTTTTGAACTCGGTAACCCACAAAAATAAAAATGCTCACCTTCTCCTTTGTTTCAGTGAGAGGATTTTAGCCGCTACTGAAAGTCCCGCTTTCCATTTCCAATTTTCGAAGATGAAATTTGGGATAAATCAAAACTAGGGTTCGAGATTAGGGTTTGAGCACTTCAATGGGAATTTTGGCCGATTTAAGATTTTAGGCTTGGCATTCTTTCTTTAGTTCCAATCAAAGGTACTCTCATACTGGACATCTAGCGTGCATTTGACCTTCCTTACCAGATGTAGTATGCACTGAAGCGTCATCCTTCGCCATCTTTTTATGTTGCTTTGACAAGCTCTTGATTCTTTTTGTTTAGGTTAAATAGCTAACTCTATACTCTAGGTCTACTTAGAAAATCAGTGGTGAACTTGCCGGCCTCCCTCCCACATGGAGCGAGCCACCTTATTTTAAGGTCCTAGGACGCAAACACCTCACACCCCTTGTTGACTGGCCTACATTTTTCTTGCGGTCAACCAAGGAATATAGAAGACAGCAGGAAGCCCCACCCCCCGAGAGTTTTTCCCATGTTTCTTCTTTGAGCCTTTTAAGCACCCATTCAGGTCCAACATTCCTATCATATGTAGTACGCACAATAGCATCATAAAATCGGTGCCCTTCACCTTCTTTTTATTTTTGTTTTGACTAGCTCCTTGTTATTTTTGTTTTAGATTGCATAGCTAACTCTATACTCTAAGCCTAAATTTAAGACAAATGAAACAAAAGAAAGAAAAATTATCTAAAATGTTAAAAATCTATTGTGCAAATTGCAATTCAATTTTGAAGTTTTTAATTTAGTCAATACATCCCCAAACTTTTTGACGAATTTTCAATGTGATCAATCCTTTTAATTTAAATTTGAAATCACTAACGCAGTAGAGCAATCAATGGCATCTATCATGTACAACACTATCAGTAGCTAGCAGTTAAATGTACAACTCCACTCGGAACAATATTGTTATGAGAAATTTGTAATTTTTTTATTTTCTCCTTTCTTTTTTTTTTCTTTTTTTTGGTTAACTACAAATGGTCTCCTTCTCCACGCTTCTCTTGTAGAACTCGACTAGTAACTGCTCCACGATCAACGATCTCACCACATAGGCCCTGTTGTTGAAGAGGTGGACCCTAAACTCCTCTTGGAAGGCGTCAAGGAGCTTATAAATCCAGGTGATGGAGAGCGTGTCGTCAGCGATGATGGTTGAGAGGTCAAGGAAGCGACCCGCGATTTGCCTTTAGAAGGCCTCGAGCTCAAGCTCCTGGGTGGTGGCCTCTCGATGGTGGGGCTCCATGGAGTGGGCAGCAATAGCTAGTCGTTGCGGAGGCTGAAAATGGAATGGCCAATGTGGGAGCCTAGTAATATAATGCGCACATCCTCTCACATGAAGTTTTCGCAAACTACACTTATTCAAGGGAAAATGTAAAGTATTTTTTGGAAGAGTAACCCAAAAATAAAGCCCCTCATGATTGCTACCCAAGCCTATCAATTTCCCAGTTGAAAGGTCCTGAAAGAAACAAACGTCAGAGTTGAAAAGAACTCGACAAGAGTTATCTTCACAAAGTTTCGACATAGAGATTAAGTTAAATTGGAATTTGGGAATGAGTAAGACATTTTTTAGAGTAATGGAAAGAATAAGCTGAACGTCCCCAATCTTAGTGACAGAGGTGTCTTTTCCATTTGGAAGTCGTACGGATGTATGAGAAGATGCTTTATACGTTTTAGAAAAAAATCGTTCATTGCGGATTGTGTGATCACTAGCACCTGAATCAATAATCCATGCTTTACTAGAAATAAAACTCAAGCAATGAGAAGTACCTACATAGCTGCTCATCTTTTCCTCTGTTCCCAGTTGACTTAAAGTGCTAATAATATGCTGCAGCTGATCCTTGTTGATGGGTTGACGAGCCTTTGCATGTGCTGCAATAGAGATTTCTCGTCATTTCTTTTCCTTTTCTCCTGGTTTTCCATGCAACTTTCAACAATTTTCTCGAGTGTGATAGGGGCATTTGCAATAATCAAAAACTTTACCTTTTCCTTTAGAATTTTGGGCATATAATTTGTTGGAAGATGATGAAAAATTTTGGCCATTTGATCCTTTCCAAGCTGGTGCCGATGTGGCTCGATCTGGGCCGTTCGATCTTGGAGCTGCAAGGATAAAACCGGAGCCGTCTGATCGGGCGGGATTGTTGAGCCCACCGTCCGATCGAGTGAAATAATGGGTGCCGTCCATTTGCGCGATCAGATCTGGACCGTTCGTGCTTAATGGGTAACGTACCGGTCCTGGGCCGTTGGATTGCCGAATCCAATCCTGGCCGTCCATTCGAAATGAGGATGGGTTTTCATCTTCTTCCTCCAGAAGCCCTAATCCTCGCGCAGCTGCTACGTTGCTCGACCCCCTGAAGACTCCATGGCCGGACCTTGCCGCGAGTAGATGCTGGTCTGGCGTTGCTTTGGCCGCGAGAACAACCCGATCTCCAACCTTGAGGTACTCCGTCGAAGCCACCCGTTGTGATTCCTCCTGTACAGCAAGCTGGTAGATCCGGCCAAGCGGAGGAACCGGCTCCATGGCAAGGATTTGGCTGCGAAACGGTAGGTACGTTTCATTTAGGATCAACAAAAAACGTGTCACTTTTTCTCTTTCTCTAATTGCTCGGTATTGAGCTAGAGTTTCTTCTGGCCCTTGAAGCTTCTCTTCTGCTTCTTCTAATTCGTTCCACAACGCCGAGAGTTTATTGAAAATGGCCGAAATAGATAGATTTCCTTGTTTTAGCTCTGATAGGGCTTGGGTTATTGAGAAAATTCTAGCCCTATCGAGCTTGCCGTACATTTCTTTTATGCTTTTCCAGAACTGGTGAGCGTCCTCAGTCGGAGGGAGTCCGGCGGCGACCTCCGGCATAAGTCAATTACCGATCCAAGTCCGGACTAACTGGTTGCATTTCTTCCAGTGCCGGGCCAGTCGTTCATCGGCTGGAATGGGTATGGATCCATCTATAAAGCCATCACCTCTTGAAATGCAGTATAAATTGAGGTAGTGGCTTTTTGTTGGATCGCCGCCTCCAGTAGCTGACTCTGGAGAAAGCATCACAAGCATAGGCAAATTAGTGGAAATGGATCATGAAGATCAGAAATGCCACTCTCGGGACCAGGACAAATTGATAGAAGAACAAGATAAGGATTCGTCGTCTGCATCTCTGCCAATGCTGACGGACCGCAGTGGGCAGGATAACACTGGAGAGAGGCCTATGCCAAACCAGACCGACATTGTTAAAGCTCTTGAAGTGGTTGAGAGAGATTCTGTTGCTATCGCCGAGAGTTTCACATCTCTATTTGCTTCACTTCGCTTGGCTCTATCTGAGGTTGGTTTGATCAAATTGTGGCCATGACTCATCCCTTTTGTCTAGCGTTCCCAGCTTGCCTAAGTTGGTTCAATGCCGTATATTTGTAGAGGAGATTCATGCATCCTAAAGATGACACTGAATGATTTGACATCCCTGTTGGCTTTTCATGGTTCAGTGTGACTGCTGCAGCATTAATAAAATTATCAGATATGTCAGTCCTGTCATCTTCATGGAAAGTAAATCATAAGAAGGGATTTCGATCAAATTATAATTTGAAGATTGGTGAAGCTAAAAGAAATAAGAGATTGAAGATTGATGATTTATGTAGGTTCTTTGGTAACTTTTTTACGGCAAACCATAAGAGGAACTTTGAGAATTATTTGATGCTATGTAAAGGTTTACTTTTTGTCACACGTTAGACTCGTCAAGATAAATTTTAGAGAGATTGAATTGTTAGCATTAATAAAGTGTCAATGAAGACACATTTCCCATGTGCTTTTGCATTTAATTCATGAGTTTCTTTGGTATGTTTTAGGAATTATTTGCAGTCCAGAGTTCATTACCTTGAAATATGGAAGATTTGTTAATTTTTATGAGGCTTCTCTGATGATACTCACATTGAAGGAAAAAATTATGAGATGTCTTAAATGTGTGAAGTTTTAAGGTGCTTTCCTATTAAAATTTACATTTCGAGAAGTGTCTTAAATTTTTATTTAGGTGTGATACCTTTCAAATCAGAATCTTGTGCTGTTGGAATAGCTCCATATTCTGTTAAAAGAGAAATTACAACTATCACTCTTTGGTGGCTATTCCCGATATTACAAACTCTGTGTTTATCTGGCTAGATATTGTAAAATTGCAGGTAACTTCTTGCTCAACAGATCATATGCAGTGCTTCAATGATGCTGCTGGACGCCTTCAAGAATCTGGTAAGTTCCTCAAAATAAAGTAAAAATCTGTTTCTTTTCCCGACAATGAATGACTGCTAATGGACTTGTAATCTGAAATTTGCCCCATGAGATAAGTTCATTTGCTGAGCTAAACCTACCAACCTGTTCTGGTCAGCAAGCATGTTATGTGTATTTTCTCCCAACATCAAGTGATGATGGTCATGTGCGGAACCTGCTCACTAGTATTGACATCTAACGGTTGGACGCACGGCTGGCGGACTGTTGTCTTCATATATGTTGGAGATTGATGGATACATGTGTATGCATTCGCACATGCTTACGGTTTTCGCATGCTAGATAATTCAAGGCTGTTTGCTGGTTTTCTAAAATGCTATTTAAACAAAAAATGTAATTTCGAATTATTTAAAAGTGTGGCTAAAAGAAGATAATTAATGGGATTTTCACAACATTTGGCATTTCAGTGCATGCTGTTGATATGAAGCTCATGAGATCTTTGTAATCTTCGTGCTGATTAAGTTGGGTTAGAGGCAGTAATTTGTTGAGGATAGTCTCATTAAAATTATTCCATGATATTTTATATGTTAATGGATGCTTCTTTATGTGTATTTTAATCTGAACCTTGTTGTTCCTTCTCTTTTTTGTAGTGCTTGATGCAGCAACAAAAGGAAATCGGTACATAAATTCCTGTCTAAGGTAGTCAGGCTTTGATGCCTAACTTTGCCTTTTGGAACTTCATGTTGTGTTTGTCTACACTTATGGAAACTGCTTATTTGAATATCATTCCTTATCTTTCATGTTACATGCAAGAATGCTGTTCTTCTATGTTTTACATATGATGTGCTTAACTTGACTCAAGAAATTTTTTTCTGTGGAAACTAATGGTGAGGTTTTTGCATTTTCTTTTCACATAAAAATTCTTATTGTCAATGAGAGAATGCGAGTGATTTCCTGGTGTGACTGGAACATTAGATTATTAGCTTCTTGAATCAAGAGCAAAGGATGTGCATTACTTCAGCTGAAGAACCCATTGCTAACACCGTTCCAGCTTTTAGACTTTTCATTATATACTAAGTTGGTGGATATTCCCTTCTTTCCTCATTTGATGGAAACTCAAACGCTCATATATGCACCTTAAGAAATCCTTTGAATGATCAGTCATGACAAACATTACATCTTGTTGAACCTCTGTTGCTATTTGGAATTTAGTCACATTTTGCTCTTTAGTAATCGGTGTTTGCTAGTGTCAGTAAGTTTTTTGGCTTGGATTCTTGTTATTGCAGATTAAATGAAGAAATGAAGGGCATGGAAAGTCTAGCGACACAATTGTATCCTTGACTAGGTGGAAAAAGTCTTTATCGTTGTTGCAGTGTTTGTCATGAACACATTTTTGTGCTGTGAACTTAGAAATTTATCAAAAAGCATCATTTTACTTCTTACAAATGAGCAACGCCCATTCGTTGGAAAGTAAAACGTACACAGTTTTTTTTTTTTTTTTTAATTTCCCAGTTGAATTAAAGGTCTGTGCTATCATTTGTGTTTTCCTTGACATTGCTTCAGAAAAATTCTAAGGAGGAATGTTGATGCTTTAGATTCTGCTGTCAACAAGCTTGTCCGGCTTCCATGACATCGGATAAGCTGTTGATGCACTTCTGTTTCCCTACTTAAAGATCTCTTCTTATGAGAGTCCTAGTCTTGCGAACATGATACTTGAAGTGCTGGAGAGAGAGGAAAGATGATCACCTCACTTGTAAGATTCATTTTAGCCCTTCTTTTGCATCTCTTGCCGTTAGTTGTATATTATCCTCCTGACTTTGGATTGGTCTACCTTCTTCTCTCTCGTATTCATTTTCCCCCTTTGTATTTGATCGTCTCAGCTTGCTGCGATTTTTTACAATCACAGCTGAGTGGGCAGAACGGCTTGTAATGTGAGACTACTTGTGACATGCCATGCTCATTTTAGGGAAGAAATATGTAATTTTTGGGGCTCTGTTTACTTAATAGCCGAATCTGAGCCCGACTTCTGACTTCCATTGTGCATTTTCGAAACCGGCGGGGGCATTTGAGGCAAGTCGCAGATTCATTTTGGGAAGTGGTGCGGTGGGGATTGAGTAGATGCGCGGGGGCATCGGGGCCTATTTGTCTTGCAAATACATGGATGACCTGAGCAATCTCAACCTACACAACTCAATTGCATCGTTCAAGTCTGTCTCGCAAGCACGCCCGGGAGCATTCCACACCATATTCGTCCTTTCAAATCAAATATCGTGCACCTCCATGGCGACCGACTCGAGTGAAGAAGAATATTTGTGCTACTAGAATTTTACATCTAAAATTAATTTTGCAAAATTAATGACGGATTAAAGGAGGGTAATTGGTGGCATAAGCAAAAAGGGAGCTGACGAGAGGTCAAACCACTGCGTCATCCAACAAAACAAATTCTGGTTTATTACAACGCCATCGATGCCCAGGCGGACCATACAAAGAAAAACAACAAATCCTAAGACCTATGCTTTTCTACCACCGAAAACCAGACCGGAACCAGCCGCCCTAGAACCGCCCGATCTGATTCCTGGCTCTAAATTTTGGAGGTCGGTTTCCTGGTTTCAGGTTGGGAACCTATAGCCTCGACCGTAAACAACACAACTCCTAGCAATGATTTCTGAATAGATTAAGAAAGATTTATTCTGTGGAGAAGAGGTTGTGGACGAAATCCTTGACCTTGAGGATCAACTGGGTGGACTGGGCCACCTCCGGGAATATGTAGAAGGCGTGGAACATGGTCGGGAACTCCACCAGCTCCGCCGCCTTGCCGGACCTCCTCAGCCACTCGCAGTACCTCTTCTGCCAGTCCCTCAGCGGGTCGAACCCCCCGACGAACACCAACGTCGCCGGGAACCCCTCCAGCCCTGCCACGTCCGCCGCGTTCGGCCCGCTCACGTTCACCGCCCCGTGGTCCCGGTCCGCCCCCTCCGGCAAGAACGCCCTCCAGCACCAGTCCGTCCGGGGCACCGACACCAGCGGCGCTCCCGTCAGCCGGATCTCCGATTCCGTCCGCTCGGCGCCCCCGAAGAAGGGCTGGATCGCCACCAGCCCCACCACTCGGACCCTCGCGAGCTTCCGCTCCGGCAGGGAGGCCCTCACCGCCACGTGGTGCGCGATATTGGCCCCGGCGCTGTCCCCGGCGAGGAAGCACTTGGAGACGTCGGCGACGGGGGGCAGGGCGGAGGGGGTCTCGTCGAGGAAGCGGAGGACGTCGAAGCCGTCGTCGTACTGGGAGGGGAAGCGGTGCTCGGGGGAGAGGCGGTAGTCGACGGAGACGACGACGGCGGGGAGCTTGCGGGCGAAGCGGCGGCAGACGGCGTCGTAGGCCGAGGAGGCGGCGCTGAGGTAGCAGAAGCCGCCGCCGTGGAAGAAGACGAGGACGGGGAGGGAAGCAGCGGGGGAGGCCGGGTCGGAGGGGGTGAAGACGCGGAACCAGAGGGGGCGGGAGGGGTCGACGGCGACGTCGGAGGAGGAGACGCCGCGGACGGGGGCGGGGTTGGGAGGGGACTTGAAGTCGAGGAATCCCATGAGGCGTCGGTTGACGGTGCCGTCGGAGCGGCCGCAGAAGTCGGTGACGCGGGTGAGGACGGCGACGGCGACGCGGGTCTTCCAGGGCATCTCCGGCGAGGATGGGGCCGGTTTCTTCGCCGAAGTCGCCATTGCCGAGATTCAGGGCACGATGATGGTGGGGCTCTCTCTCCTCGGTTTATGGCAGACGACGACGTGCGCGGGCGCAAGGGAAGCGTGGGCGTGGGGGTGGGGGTTGGGTACGTTGGCCATACTGCCACGTGTAACGCGGTTAATGGGTCCAAGTCTGCAGGTGGGCGTCCCGTTGCGGTTGTTGGTTGGTTTAGGAGGGCGGAACAGGTGATAGTGGGGCCCATCAATAATCAAAGAGGGAACACTTGTCTCTTCTGCTTGTCTGAACCCATGCATTGTCATGATGTCAAGCGCGTTCGTTGACTGGTCGGCCCACGTCACTTTACGGATCCCGAACCAATATTTATACTACTATTGATGATCGCCGACGGTTTAAAAAAGAAAAGAAAAAGCAAATATATGCGACCCGACTCTTAAAATTCACCGACGTGCATTTACGAATGGTTACCGAGCAAACCCGCATCTCGACCGTCGTCGCCTCTCCACTCTTCCACCGTCCAGCAACGACGACGGTTTGCTTCTGCGGCTCCTGGCTCCACTTCCCGATGGTTACGACAGCCTATCCTTCATATTCAATGGCCTCCATCATCTACGGCTCTATTGCAACATGATCTCCGGAGGACATTGGCCCGTTTGGTCCAACTTTTAGGAAATGTCTTTACAAAAATACAAATACCTTTGGTGAATGGAGTTTTCCGAAATACAAATAGCATTTGGTAAATTGTAATTCTAACGTGTATTGAGAAATAACTTTGGCCAAAATACTTGTTTTGTAAAATTTACATTTATAAATAAATTTTATTAAATTAAAATAAACATTTATAATTTTTTTTTTTTGAAGTCCGGCCATCGACCGCGATTTGGCTGCTGAACCAAATGTTGTCGATTGAGATCGCCCGACCCAGGCTACCGTCACGTGACCCCAGGCGACGGGCTGCTTGAGTCGAGCGACCCCAGGCAACGGGCTGCCTAGGTCGAGTGACCCCAGGTGACAGCCGCTTGAGTTTGGGTGACCCCAGGCGATGGTTGCCTTGGGTCGTGCAACCTCAGGTGGCCGTCACCTAGGGTAGACCTTAGCAACTATTGCTTGAGGTCGCGCGACCTCAGGTGGCTGTCTGGTTCGCGCGATTTAGGCCATTAGTCGCTTGGGTCACGCATCCTAGGCATCACTGAAGGTCTGGCGACCCTCAAGCGGCGGTTGCCGGCACGCGTGACCCCTTGGCCAGCGGTCGTCGGACTCTGATTGGCTTTTCCATGCGATGGTTTTGGAGAAGATAAACAGTAATCGACTTGCATTCTGAAAATGCAAGTTCCCAAAGTACCTCTACACCCCTACTTTGGACTAAGGGCCTTTAGAGTCATTTGGAGATACAATTGTATTTTTCCCAAGTTGAGCGAAAACACGAACCAAACACGTTTGTATTTGGCCAATATTTGGCCAAGGGACTTTAGAGTCCTAAAACCTATTAAAAATGCTGAACCAAACGGGGCCATTATCACCTTACCTAAGCGAATTGCACCCGAGATCATCAAACCAATTTCTTAGGCCCTATTGTTGATCGAATCGAGCTTTATTCATCGATCCTTGTGTCTTGGAACTCAGTAATTTCTCTTTGTTCTAGTCGCCGGTGGTTGTTTAGTCATCTTGTCGAACTCTCTATCATTGCCGACTAAGAGCTCCCAACAACAAGCAAATTTTTACTTTCGCCGTGTCTTCCTTGGCCTCTCCTAATCCTAGTCGACGGATGGGAACTCAAAAATCATAGAGAATTCATGAGTCGAGCACCAACGATTTGCTCGTGTAAAATTGTTCTTTCTCGAGAACATATGCGCCTTGAGAATTCAACTTGACTATAGCTTCTTCACCCTTTGGCCTTTTTCTTGGTATATTAGCAAAGATAAGTTATGGAGGAATGCTTGGTGGGGGACCTCGAGGCTCATAACTTTTTTAGTTTTCTTTTGTTCAAAAAGAAAACCCTAATGCGTTTGTGCTTTTCTAAGAAAAAAACATAGGTTCAATGGAGAGAGATCACTTTCTGTCTTTTGCCGGAAAGGCAAGGAGAATTTGATGACATTGTTGGTGCATTAAATTGATCTAGAAACAACTCCATATGGAGAAAGGTACGTGGGAGGCCATCTACATTTACTTTTTAGAGGTGAGTAGTAGGTGGACTGGGGTTGGATCTAATGGAATTTTGCGACATGCATAATTGGGTTTGATTGGACTTGAGATCAGGACTTGCCATGACATTTACATTTAAAGGGTCCACGTAAAATGTCAGAATTGAGCTTGTCTAGTCAAGCTTGGTTGGAGCTTTAATGAAAAACCATTTTTGAAATTTGCCCAAATCTTATCCACTCGAATTCTCTCGCCTATGTTAGAGTTTCCTCTCGCGATATACTCGAGCTCTTCCTCCTCTGTATTTTCTTCTTTCCTTTGGTACTCAATTTGCACTTCTCGTTCGGGTTGATTCCTTCCTTCTAATCTCCATCGCTCTCCAGCTGTCACCTCATTTTCCTTCCAGTAATCTTTCCTATCCCTCGGCTTGGCTTGCATGTGAAGTTTTTTTGGGTCAAGTGAATCATCGAGGCCTATTTTCTCCTTGTCCCGAGTTTTTCCCATCTCCTTATGGCTTTAGTTCATCTTGCCTGGGTTGAATTTGATTGTATAGCGATGTGGGTCTTTGATCATGGACATGCAACACTTGGGTTTTAATTCTGCAAAGGGTTTTGAGCATTTGTAAGTTCAAGGCAACATAAGAGATTGACAACTCCTCCCGCATTGCTGCGCTGTGTTAAAGACTGGGACGACTATGCTCAGAACAAGAATTGGAAGTTTGGGATGATGTACCTTCCACGGACAAGCTGAAAGAGTGTCGCCTCATCCTAGTAGGTAATATATTTACCAATCCTGCCGTCAATCTTCCTGCTTTCCAAATTGCTATGAAGAAAGCATGGCGTTTAGACCAGGTTGATATTTCCCTTTGTGATGGTGGCTTGTATATAGTCAAATTTCGGTCAGAAATCGAAAAACAAAGAGTACTTGTTGGGAGTTTGTGGCTGTTCTCAGGACATTTGGTTCATTTCCAACCATGGCAACCTAATACGCCATTACACTGCTATGATTTCTCCCACTGTGCATTTTGGATGCATGTCATTGGATTACCTTTGGAGTGGAACATTGAACACCTCTTGCGTAAAGCAGTTAAGCAGGTAGGTTGTGTAACTAAAGTGAAACCAGATACTTTTGGGAGGGTCCCGATAGAACTTGATTTGAAAGAACCTTTAAAGATGAGGAAGCTAATGCGTATCGAAGGGAAGACATTATGGTTAGATTTTCACTATGAATGTGACAATCTGATTTTCCACTTCTGTTTTCAATTAAATAAATCGGGCTTTTCGTCGACGTGCTTATAGCACTATTCTCTGAGCTGATCACTCATGAGATAACTTGACTAATCGGGAAAGTTATTAAAAGATTTTGATGCAACAAACTTGAGAATTCGACCAGGAATCGACTGCTTGACCGTGTTAGTCTACAAGGATCAGTTCGGCACAGTCGAAAATCTATCAGAAATCGGAAATAGGTCGATTCAATAGAGATAAAATTAGGCTTGGGTGATTCCAACTAATTACAAACTTCTCGTCGATCGGCACTAAACCGAATTTTCTGTTGTTTTGGTATCCTATGCTCGTAATTGAAACCTCGAGATTTTTCACGACAATCGAGAGTCGTCAATGCGTCGAAGATGTACATTGTGGCTTGGGAATAATTGACCACGGGTCAGTTGCACCGAAAATTCCTAAAAAAAAACTAACTGAGAATTTAGGTTGCGCTAAAATCACATTTGACTGAAATTAACCGATGAAATGATGTCGATTACAGAAATTAAGAATTGTCACGTGTCACAATTCATCCCAAGGACATTGTTGCATCTTCTCAAAATTTATTGATGATGGGAATTGTTCAAGAAATGTGCAAGATCAGCAAATTAAAAGAGCAAGGGAATTGCCACATTTTAAGTAGGATTTTAAGGTCTCTAATGTGAAGCAATTTAAGAGGTATTATAAGTTGTTACTAAGGGACTTGACCCTATTGAATTAGATGTTAGATTGGTAATTAAAGAAAGAAGAGAAGTCTCCTCAAAAGGAAATTCGTAGGAATCCCTCTCTCCTACAATTTCACCTCAATTTCCTTGGTATTTAATGGAGATGGATTTGGAAAAGAGAGTGGGACCTAAGGTAGTAATGGAGAGCCAATTTTCCATGGAATTTGGGCCAAAAGCAGAAGGTAAATGCTGAGTAACTTCCAGGCATTTACTCCCCACCTTCCTCCTCTCTCCTTGCCGTAGGAAACTGAAGTGCAGCAGCAAATGGGCTGCTTTCCTTTTTACGTTTTCCTTTTTCTTTCTTGTTCTTTATTTTTCTTTCCTTTCTTTTCTCTCAGCCGAAGGGTCTTAGTCTTCTGCTTTACCCTCTTTTCTTTTTCTTCCGCACTTATTTCTTTTCCCCTGCTGCCGTGCACCTGTCTCTCTCTTTCCCTTATCCAGCCTTACAACAATTTCCTTTCCCTTTCACAGCCATAAAAAGTCTTTTTTTTTCTTCTTATTTAAGTTAGTTTATTTGGCCATTCTTGCTCCCCCTTGGACGACAAAGCATCAACCGAATAGTAAGGTCTCGAGCGTTCCTCCCTCTTCAAGAAAATCCGGGACATTGTGTGCTGCTGTGGTGGTCGCTCAACGACACCTCCAGCCGTTGTGCCGGGTCCAAATCATTGTCAAAAACCTCTAGGGCTGTCCTTGTGTTGCCGTCCGGCCACAAGTGAGGATCGCCATTAGTTTCGGTGGTGAGTTGTCTTCTAAATCTGGACTAGGGGTTGAGTACCTCTATTACGAATTCGTACAAGTTAGAAAGATGTAGATGATGTTATATGTGGATGGATGTTGGTTAGGGATGTTATGATGGCCATAGAAAAGCTTAGATAGGGTTTAGAGAGCGAGACAAACATCGTGGAGGAAGATTCGGACTAGAACAGTAATTGATTTCTGAAACAGTTTCCAGGACATGTGTGTTTTCTAATTTCGTAGACAACTGTGTGTTGCGATTTTGAGGAAATTTTATTATGAAGAAACGTTTTAGACATCTTAAATAATAACATATACTTTTCTCAGAATTTTTAAAATTTAAAAAGATGACGATTTTCATGACGTCATCCTTGAAGTAGTAATTCGGATAGTTCTGTAAACCGTGACCTGTTATGATTCCGAGGGCTGTTACTGACTTTTAGAGGTCGAATTTCCGATCAGTTTCTTAATGAAAGTTGTTCATTATAACTTTTAGTTTAACATAATTGAATTTCAAATCAAATGGACTAAATTTTGACCCAAAAACGAACTGATTTCGATGAGTTAGGCTCTCTGGAACGGGACCCGATTTTTGAGCTGGATAGAAAGAATTTCTGGGCCGAATCCAAAGGGATCTGGATCTCAGTGTCTTCAGGAAAAATGTTTTTTTTTTTTGTTTTTTTATGTTTTCAAGCACGTGTCCAAATTTGAGAATTTTTCGAGCTCATACGAATGGGTTTCTGACTTCGAATTTGGGAGAACATAATTGGATTGTTTTCTGTGAATTTGGGTTAGTAAGAGTGTATGTTTGTTTCGAAGTATTCTTGCTATGAAATTGCTTAATTGAGACTGTGAATGCTATGTGTAACTGATTATTGAAGTGTGACATTGATCATATGCATTCATGGCATGAGATTCCGCCACGAGCCTTTGGGGCCGGGCGATGCTCCTTTGGGAATGCCTCACGTCAACAAATGCCGGTCGCAGTGGAAGCTGAACCGATGCTCCTATATGGAATGCTGTCTAGATGTAGACGATGCTACGCTCGACGGTGCGAGGCGATGCCCGGTTATGCCGGAAGACTGTTATCTAAGCATTGAAATCATTTGTGACACATGAAGTGCCCGGTTATGCCGGAAGACTGTTATCTGAGCATTGAAATCATTTGTGACACATGAAATGCCCGGTTATGCCGGAAGACTGTTATCTGAGCATTAAAATCATTTGTGATACATGAATGGGTGAAAGTGAGGGACATAATTAAAAGACGGAACCGTGTGGTGCGGTATGGGACGTGCCATAATGGTTTAGTCTGGTAATTGGGGGCTCGGGTAAGCATGTGTCATTTATGTCCTTACATATGTATGTGTTAAAAGTATTCTGATGACATATGATCTCGATATCTTATGCATGATTTAATTGACACTAATATGCAGAAAAGTACTGGTATTAAGAAAGTGTGAGAAAGGATTAGATTGCATGTTGAGTATACCCTTCTCTTAATCTGGATTTAGGGGATTTACTCATTGAGATGTGATCTCACCCTTTAGTGGGCTAACATTTTTCAAGTCCCTAAATGGAGGAAGGCCATGTCGTGTACAATTAGTCGCAATAAAGGAGGAATAGGATTCTCATTATCTCCTTCCAAGTGATGACGGGTTTTCCGTCAAGACTGGATGTAGGGTGACAGCTCACCCCCGAGAGATCGAGAAGTATGATAGTAGTAAACCCCGGTCTTGTTGGTAGAAGCTTAGTTAGTGGGTAATCGAACAGCTTCACTTTTTGTATTAGACATTGGGATATTAAACTGGTCTATAAGTAATGTGATGTTGTAGGTGTGGCTTGTGAAAAATAATATCCTACTTTTCTATCCCACTGTTTTGTTGTATGGAGATTGTTTTACGTTTCCGCATGTGCAAAAATAATGAGTGGGTCGGCAACAGTTCCTGGGATGTTGCAAATTTTAAATCGACCATTAAGGGATGTGCATGTGCCCGAGGTTCGGGTCATGACATCCCCGTTTAAATGATATCAGAGCAAGTTAGTGTTTGGAGTGATAAGGTGCGATGGGTTTTGGGATAGTTAGTAGGAAAAGGCTTTTTCCTTATGCAGACGCCTGTGATTGGCTAGCTGATTGGTAGTTGTTTTGTGTGGGTCATTCAATTTTCCCTAATTCGGTGTGGAATTAGGAGGAAGGTTCTGTAGAGATCCTGTAGGATGAGTGATCCGAATCAGAAGACTCCTAAGAGGAGGCCTGTCGCGTCTGTCACTCGGGATAGAACGTCAACTAAGGTCGGTACCTGAGGAAGAGCACATGCTTAGGCTAGCGCGAGTGAGAGAGTATTGCCTCAGGTTGGTACTAGTGTAGCAGCACTTGACAATCCTAGATTAGATAGGATCGTGCAAGCACTTGAGACTTTGGGAATTTTGATGGGACAACAAGTTTAGAATCAAATTGTCGTTACCGCTGTTGTAGCCGCACTTGTTGGAGTCCAACCTGGGATTGTGATCGGTAGGAGACCGATGCACAAGCTGGTAGAACAGTTCCTAAGACTTAAGTCACCGAGGTTTAGTGATGTAAGCGACCCTAAGACTACGACCCTTTGGTTAAGGGATGTTGAGAAGACCTTCACAGTGTTGAGGTGTTCAGAGGAAGATTGAGTACTTCTGGCGGCTTATCAGCTTCAAGGTAACGCCAATATGTGGTGGGAAGTCACTCAAGAAAGAGTGTTCCCGGAGGGCATAGCTCAGACTTGGGGTGCCTTTTGTGAGGCTTTCAATGGAAAGTCCTTCTTAGACAGTACGAGAGATTTCAAGATAACAGAGTTCCAACGGCTTTGCCAGAATGAGATGTTCGTAGATCAGTACGAGACAAAGTTTGCAGAGTTGTCTAAGTATGCACCGAAACTAATTGATAATCTAGTAGGTGGGACAAAGAGGTTTTTAGACGATTTAAAACTGAATATTGAAAGTCAGTTGATGCCTCTGAACTTGAAGGATAAGCAAGCTTAGGATAGTGCACTACTAGGATGGGTGACCTCCTGGGATAGTGCCTAACCATGCGCCAAAGGGTAAAACCGTGAGGCTTGGTATGGGATAGGCCAAAGCGGATAATGCCTCTATGAGTTAGTCCCTATAGAAACAGGACCCCTTCGATAGATGTGTAGCTCGGGGATGAACCAGACAAAGGCTGGTAGGCCTGTAACGAACCAGTCCGACGAGGGCGGGGAGTGATCGCCGAGGCTAAAGAGCTTGGACAAGGAGCGGCTCCTGGCAAGCTTCTAGGATGGCGAAGGGGGCAAGAATGAACCGGATTATGCACCGAACATGAGGGGCAGTGTTTCTGGGATAATTTATCAGAGTGGCGCAACGAAAGTATCGTTAAGCTTGTAGAACTTCAGTTTAGTGGAGTGAGGTTGGAGAAAGGAAGAGCATCTTGCTATAATGGATTGTTATTGTGAAGCAATTCAGTTTAACCTGGTGGCGAGAGGTAGTTTTGAATTCCTTGAAAATCAAGGAGGACTCTTGATTACTTTGATTTCATTTGTTGAGGCAACTTGGTGACTAGATGAGAGTTGCCAAGGTTAGTTGGCAATCGTCGTTGACACGACAGTTGAAGAGTTGAAGATCAAAGATATTGCTATGGACCCAAGCAAGATGGAAGAAGTAAGTAATTGGCTGAGACTGACTACAGTGATAGAGATCAGAAGTTTTCTTGGTTTAGCTGGGTATTATAGACAGTTTGTAGAAGGGTTTTCTACATTAGCGTCACTGTTGACTCGACTTCTAAAGAAGGAATAAAATTTTGTATGGACAAGTGAATGCAAGTATAGTTTTCAAAAGCTTAAGAAAAAACTGACTATTGTACCTGTGCTGACAATACTATCTAATCCTAGAGAATACGAGATCTACAGTGATACATCATTTAGAGGACTGAGTTGCGTGTTAATGCAGCATGATAAAGTTGTTGCCTATGCGTCCCATCAGTTGAAACCTTACGAATTGAATTATTCGACGCATGACCTAGAACTCGCAGCAATCATTTTGCTCTGAAGATTTGGATACATTATTTGTGTGGAGAAAGATTCAGATCTTCACAGACCATCAGAGTCTCAAGTATTTATTTTCTCAGAAGGAATTGAATATGAGATAGTGTCACTAGATGGAACTTCTGGAGGACTATGCTTATGGTATTTTGTATCACTTAGGAAAAACGAATAAAGTCGCCGATACGCTGAGTCGGAAGTCTTCAGTTGCCCAAATGGTGCTCAAGGAATGGACTTTGATCGAAAAGGCTAGAGATTCGGATTTCAAGTTTGAGGTAGGTCACCTTTCAAATCTTATGGCCACCCTCAAAATTGAACCGGAACTACAAATGAGGATTAAGACACTTCAGTGGACCGACCCAGAGATCCAGAAAATTGTATAGGAAGAGGTAGAAAAGAGAAAATCAGATTTTCACGTTTTAAAAGACGGAACGTTGAGATTCAAAGGACGATCGTGTGTACTTGATGATGCAAAGCTTAAGAAAGAGATCTTATCAGAAGCACATCGTACCAGTTACAGCATACATCCTGGTAATACGAAGATGTATTAGAATTTGTGTCAACGCTATTGGTGGTCCGGTATGAAAGCAGACATAGCCAAGCATGTCGCCAAGTGTTTGACGTGTCAGCAAGAAAAGGCTCAACACTGTAAACCGGGAGGACTTTTACAACCTCTTGAAATTCTTGAGTGGAAATGTGAGCATATCACAATGGATTTTGTGACAGGCTTACCGAGAAGTCAGAGGGGTAATGATTCTATTTGGGTAGTGATCAACAGACTGACGAAGACAGCTCACTTCATCGCAATACGAAAAGACTTGGACTTGGATAGGCATGCAGAGTTGTATGTACGTCAAATTGTTTGTCTGCATGTAGTGTCAGTGACGATTACGTTAGACCGAGACCTGAGGTTTACAGCTGCTTTTGGAAAAATTTGCAGAATGCCTTAGGAATGAAGCTGCAGTATATTACGGATTATCATCCTTAGATAGATGGCTAGTCTGAGAGGACGATTCAAACCCTCGAAGACATGCTACGGGCTTGCGTGTTAGATCTCAAAGGAAGTTGAGAGGAACAACTTTATCTCGTCGAGTTTGCTTACAACAACAGCTACCGGTAGAGCATTTATATGGCTCATTTTGAAGCATTGTATTGTAGAGTGTGCAGAACGCTGGTATGTTGGGTTGAAGTCGGGGAACGAAAGGTCACGGGCCCAGAGTTAGTCTAGCAGCTAATGGATGACGTCACAGTTATCAGAAGCAAATTAAAGACTGCTCAAAATTGTCAGAAAAGTTACGCCGATAAGCGCCAGAGACCATTGGAATTCCAAGTTAGTGAAAACGTGTTTTTGAAAGTGTCACAAATGAGGGGTACTTCATGCTTCGGCAGGAAAGGGAAACTAAGTCCGAGGTACGTTGGCCCCTTTGAAATCTTGAAATTCGAGTCCTCTAAGGGATGAATGAATGTGAATTTCATCAATGCATTGTTGGTTGATCTCACTCCTAATTAATCACTCTAAGATACTGACCATGAGAGGAAAGGCTAATGAGGACAGAACTCATACGACTAAAGAACTTGACCTGGGAAAATGACTTGATTGTGAGACTTGCATGAGGATGATCCTGTAGATAGGCAGGCCGATTTCAAGGACAACTAAAAGTCGATTCGCAGATAGAACATAATGGAACAATGGGCGATTCCGTTTATTATTATTGAATTCACGAACAACCCTAGGTCGATCCTTAGTAATCATGTACTTTGAACTAAGAATCTATCCTCCGCAATTCCATGTAGTTAAGGACGTCCATAAGTCGAGATGTCTTGAACGTGGTTTGACAAGAGTTGGTCATGCGTGAATCCTCAAAGCCGCCTGTCAGTCTGAGTTGTACCAAAAATGGCATTAGGGCGAAATTCACATGGCATGAGAACTAAAGATTGGACTTTGAATTATCAAGAACGCTTGGGACAGAAGAAGCTACTTGGAGAAGCGAAGAATCGATGAGACGACAATACCCCCGCCATTTGGAAGGAGAATTTTAACGGCTTAAATTTCGAGGACGAAATTTTTATAAGAGGGGAAGAATTGTGACAGTCTGATTTTCCGCTTCCGTTTTCAATTAAATAAATCAGGCTTTTCGTCGACGTGCTTATAGCGCCATTTTCTGAGCTGATCACTCATGAGATAACTTGACTAATCGGGAATGTTATTAAAGGATTTTGATGCAACAGACTTGAGAATTCGACCAGGAATCGACTGCTCGACCGTGTTAGTCTACAAGGATCAGTTTGGCACAGTCGAAAATTTATCAGAAATCGGAAATAGGTTGATTCGATAGAGATAAAATTAGGCTTTGGTGATTCTAACTAATTACAAATTTCTCGTCTATCGGCACTAAACCAAATTTTTTGTTGTTTTGGTACCCTGTGTTCGTAATTGAAACCTTGAGATTTTTCACGACAATCGAGAGTCGTCAATGCGTTAAAGATGTACATTGTGGCTCAGGAATAATCGACCACGGGTCAATTGCACTGAAAATTCCTAAAAAAAAAACTAACCGATAATTTAGGTTACGCTAAAATCACATTTGACTGAAATTAACCGAGGAAACGATGTGGATTACATAAATTAAGAATTGTCACGTGTCACAATTCATCCCAAGGACATTGTTGCATCTTCTCAAAATTTATTGATGATGGGAATTGTTCAAGAAATGTGCAAGATCAGCAAATTAAAAGAGCGAGGGAATTGCCACATTTTAAGTAGGATTTTAAGGCCTCTAATGTGAAGCAATTTAAGAGGTTTTATAAGTTGTTACTAAGGGACTTGACCCTATTGAATTAGATGTTAGATTGGTAATTAAAGAAAGAAGAGAAGTCTCCTCAAAAGGAAATTCGTAGGAATCCCTCTCTCCTACAATTTCACCTCAATTTCCTTGGTATTTAATGGAGATGGATTTGGAAAAGAGAGTGGGACCTAAGGTAGTAATGAAGAGCCAATTTTCCATGGAATTTGGGGCCAAAAGCAGAAGGTGAATGTTGAGTAACTTCCAGGCATTTACTCCTCACCTTCCTCCTCTCTGCTTGCCGTAGGAAACCGAAGTGCAGCAGCAAATGGGCTGCTTTCCTTTTACTTTTTACTTTTTCTTTCTTGTTCTTTATTTTTCTTTCCTTTCTTTTCTCTCAGCCGAAGGGTCTTAGTCTTCTGCTTTACCCTCTTTTCTTTTTCTTCCGCACTTATTTCTTCTCCCCTGCTGCCGTGCACTTGTCTCTCTCTTTCCCTTATCCAGCCTTACAACAATTTCCTTTCCCTTTCACAGCCATAAAAAGTCTTTTTTTTCTTCTTATTTAAGTTAATTTATTCGGCCATTCTTTCTCCCCCTTGGACGACAAAGCATCGACCGAATAGTAAGGTCTCGAGCGTTCCTCCCTCCTCAAGAAAATTCGGGACATTGTGTGCTGTTGTGGTGGTTGCTCAACGACACCTCCAGCTGTTGTGCCGGGTCCAAATCATTGTCAAAAACCTCCAGGGCTGTCCTTGTGTTGCCGTTCGGCCACAAGTGAGGATCGCCATTAGTTTCGGTGGTGAGTTGTCTTCTAAATCTGGACTAGGGGTTGAGTACCTCTATTAGGAATTCGTACAAGTTAGAAAGATGTAGATGACGTTATATGTGGATGGATGTTGGTTAGGGATGTTATGATGGCCATAGAAAAGCTTAGATAGGGTTTAGAGAGTGAGACAAACGTCGTGGAGGAAGATTCAGACTAGAACAGTAATTGATTTCTGAAATAGTTTCCAGGACGTGTGTGTTTTGCTAATTTTGTAGACAACTGTGTATTGTGATTTTGAGGAAATTTTATTATGAAGAAACGTTTTAGACATCTTAAATAATAACATATACTTTTCTCAGAATTTTTAAAATTTAAAAAGATGACGATTTTCATGACGTCATCCTTGAAGCAGTAATTCGGACAGTTCTGTAAACCGTGACCTGTTATGATTCCGAGGGCTGTTACTGACCTTTGGAGGTCGAATTTCTGATCAGTTTCTTCATGAAAGTTGTTCGTTATAACTTCTAGTTTACATAATTGAATTTCAAATCAAATAGACTAGATTTCGACCCAAAAACGAACTGATTTCGATGAGTTAGGCTCTCTGGAATGTGACCTGATTTTTGTGCTGGATAGAAAGAATTTCTGGGCCGAATCCAAAGGGATCTGGATCTCGGTGTCTTCAGGAATTTTTTTTTTTTTTTTGTTTTCAAGCACGTGTCCAAATTTGAGAATTTTTTGAGCTCATACGAGTGGGTTTCTGACTTCGAATTTGGGAGAGCATAATTGGACCGTTTTATGTGAATTTGGGTTAGTAAGAGTGTATGTTTGTTTCGAAGCATTCTTGCTATGAAATTGCTTAATTGGGATTGTGAATGCTATGTGTAACTAATTATTGAAGTGTGACATTGATCATATGCATTCATGGCATGAGATTTCGCCACGAGCCTTTGGGGCCGGGCGATGCTTCTTCGGGAATGCCCCACGTCAACGGATGCCGGTCGCAGTGGAGGCTGGACCAATGCTCCTATATGGAATGCCATCTAGATGTAGACAATGCCGCGCTCGACGGTGCGAGGCGATGCCTAGTTATGCCAGAAGACTGTTATATGAGGTCAACGGATGCCGGTCGCAGTGGAGGCTGGACCAATGCTCCTATATGGAATGCCATCTTGATGTAGAAGATACCACACTCAACGGTGCGAGGCGATGCCCGGTTATGCCAGAAGACTGTTATCTGAGCATTGAAATCATTTGTGACACATGAAGTGCCCGGTTATGCTGGAAGACTGTTATTTGAGCATTGAAATCATTTGTGACACATGAAATGCCCGGTTATGCTGGAAGACTGTTATCTGAGCATTGAAATCATTTGTGACACATGAAGTGCTTGGTTATGCCGGAAGACTGTTATTTGAGCATTGAAATCATTTGTGACACATGAAGTGCCCGATTATGTCGGAAGACTGTTATCTGAGCATTGAAATCATTTGTGACACATGAAATGCCCGGTTATGCCGGAAGATTGTTATTTGAGCATTAAAATCATTTGTGACGCATGAATGAGTGAAAGTGAGGGACCTAATTAAAGGATGGAACTGCATTGTGCGGTATGGGACGTGCCATAACGGTTTAGTCTAGTAATTGGGGGCTCGGGTAAGCATGTGTCATTTATGTCCTTACATATGTATGTGTTAAAAGTATTCTGACGACATATGATCTCGATATCTTATGCATGATTTAATTGACACTAACATGCAGAAAACACCTGGTATTAAGAAAGTGTGAGAAAGGCGATTAGATTGCATGTTGAGTATACCCTTCTCCTGATATGGATTTAGGGGATTTACTTGCTAAGATGTGATCTCACCCTTTAGTGGGCTAACATTTTTCAGGTCCCTAAATGGAGGAAGGCCAGATCGTGTACAGCCAGTCGCAGTAAAGGAGAAATAGGACTCTCGCTATCTCCTTCCAAGTGATGACGGGTTTTCCGTCAAGACTGGATGTAGGGTGACGGCTCACCCCCGAGAGATCAAGAAGTATGGTAGTAGTAAACCACAGTCTTGTTGGTAGAAGCTTAGTTAGTGGGTAATCGAATAGCCTCACATTTTGTATTAGACATTGAGGTGTTAAACTGGTCTATAAGTAATGTGATGTTGTAGGTGTGGCTTGTGAAAAATAATATCCTACGTTTCTATCCCATTGTTTTGTTGTATGGAGATTGTTTTACGTTTCCGCATATACAAAAATAATGAATGGGTCGGCAATAGTTCCTGGGATGTTGCAAATTTTAAATCGACCATTGAGGGATGTGCATGTGCCCAAGGTTCGAGTCATGACAATGAGCGACTCTCACATTTCTGCTATTTGTGTGGGAAGCTAGGACATTATTTGACAACTCGTAAAGAATATCCTCATGAGGAAGATCAACACGATGGTTTATCGAAAATGGCCTATGGTCACTGGTTGCGAGCGGAGGTTCGACAACATATCCTGTATTGGGACATGTTCTATAATCCACAGGAACCTATGGAGCAGATGGATGGAGCCGTACCTGAAACTCCCCCTGCCATGCAATTGCCAATCCTAGCCCTGCCTCCCATTGTTCCTAATTCAGCAGCTCCAGCTACGACCCCTGTCATCCCCTCAAGATCCTCCTCTATGATGGAAATAGTCAACCCAACTCCAAGGACTATTGACCTAGCACCTACAAGGGAAAAATTGAAGAGTGTTCAGACTATTTCCTTGGAGATTCCTAAGCAAAAGAAGCCAAAAATTCTGAGAACAATCACTGTTATGGGATCAGGCAAGAAACAAAAGAGATATTCCCCGTATGAGACTAGAGCTAGCTACTCATTAGATTTGGATGAGACTCAACTCATGGACACCCCCGTTTATGCTGCAAATGCGACTGAACATTGTGTATTGGCGGCTGGCCCCAAACAGCCACCGCATCTCAAATGAAACTCCTCAGTTGGAATTGTCAATGGTTGGGCAACCCCCTGACAATTCAAGCCCTAAAGGCCATTTTGGCCAAAGAAAAGCCCGAAATAGTTTTCTTAATGGAAACTAAGAACGCAGAGTCAGTTTTAAATAGATTACAGTGTCGGTTTCATTTTCCTCACTCCTTGATAAGGGACCCAGTGGGCCTAGCTAGTGGTCTTGCTGTGCTTTGGACTGAGCTTTATGATTTAACAATCTTGAAGTTGGAGGAGAATTATTTTGATCTGCTTTGCTATGATATATCTGTAGCTACTTCTACGCACTTCACTTGTCTGCATGCTCCTTCTACTTACCAGGCTAGACAAGAGCTTTGGGATAGCATCAGGGATATCAGTGCTGTAAATACCTTTCCTTGGTTGTGTGTGGGGGACTTTAATGAGATCCTCTACCCTTGGGAAAAAGTGGGCAAGAGACCAGCTATATACTCTTGCCTAGCATCCTTTCGAGCAGTGATTAATGCTTGCTCTTTACTAGAATTGGAAAGCAAAGGGTGCGAATTTACCTGGTCTAATAATAGAACAGGGGATGACCTGGTAAAGGAGAGATTGGATCGAGTCTTTTGCTCTTTGGAATGGCGATTGTTGTATCCTACTGCAGAAGTGCTAGCCCTTCTTGCTTTAGGTTTAGATCACTGTCCTATTTTGCTAAACACATCTTCAAGGCCTTTCAAGTGAAAGAAGACTTTTACTTATGGAGCTTTCTGGAATCAAGATCAACAGTGCAAAGAAGTAATTCAAAATTCATGGAATATATCCAGTGCAGACAAAGCCACTCTTGTATCAAAATTGCAGGCAGTTTCTCACGAATTAGCAAGCTAGAGTAAATCAAAGTTCAGTAACGGCCATCTTCGTATACTTCATTTACAACACTAGCTACATACTATCATGAACAGAAAATACTATTAGAGTAATGATAAAGAGCTGGCCCATTCAATCTGAGAAGAAATTCAAAAAATCTGGCATCAAGAGGAGTAGTTCTGGGCTATGCGTTCTCGCATCAACTGGCTGAGGTGGGGGGATAAAAATTCCAAAATTTTCCATGCCAGTACTGTACAAAGAAGACAAAGAAACAGAATATCTATGTTAAAAGATGAACTCCAAAATTGGATAAGGGAGCCAGAACAACTAAAGGAGTTGACGTTGGGTTTCTTTTCCAATTTATATTAGTTAGTGGGATATCGTGACTTTGGCCCCCTTTTACAACAATGCCCCGAAGTTGTAACTACAGCCATAAATGATCATTTGCTGAGAACAGTAATGGAAGAGGAGGTATACTAGGCTACTTTCTAGCTGGGTGCTTCCAAGGCTCTAGGGCCATATGGTCTTAATGGCCTCTTCTTTCAGCATCACTGGGAAATTATCAAAACAGATGTCATCGAAATAGTTCGAGACTTCTTCACTTCAGGTATAATGCCTCGTTGTCTGAACAGAATGATAATTGCATTGGTTCCTAAGGTTCATCATCCAAAAAGTATTGATCAGTATAGACCAATAAGTCTTTGTAATTTCGCTTATAAAATCATTTCCAAAGTTATGGCCAACAGACTTAAACCTTGGCTTCCTAACTTGATATCCAAAGAACATGCATCATTTGTTAGGGATAGGCAGATACAAGATAACATAATGGTGGTCCAAGAAGTGCTTCACTAGTTTAAAGTGCGAAATAGCAAGAAAAAGTTGAATCTTCTTTTAAAAACTGATATGCAAAAAGCATATGATAGAGTCGAATGGGATTTCCTCCAAGCCTACATGCTGCAGCTGGGTTTCAATGACAGATGGGTAAAGTTGGTAATGGTTTGCATTACAACGACCTCATTAAGTGTTCGTTTCAATGGGGAATAGCTTGCTTATTTCCAACCATCTTGAGGACTTAGACAAGGTGACCCCCTATCCCCATATATTTTTATTTTACTAGCAAATGTGCTCTCAATTCTCATTATTCAAGCTGTGGATATAGGTCATTTACAAGGAATTAAGTTCAATAGAGCTTGCCCCGCTTTGTCCCATCTATTCTTCGCTGATGACTTTGTTTTCCTAAAAGCAACAGTCTCTGAATGCCAAAATCTTGCAAATATTCTAAACTAGTATTGTTTAGCTACGGGGCAGCTTATAAAAAGGAATAAGTCTGGTTTGTATTTAAGCAAAAACTGCCCGTTGTCTCTACAACAAAATTTAGCAAGTGAATTCAGAATACCTGTGATGAATTGTTATGGGAAATTTTTGGGAATCCCCTCAGACTGGGGGCGATTGAAATGGGAGATGTTTTCTTGGATTTTGGCCAAAGTAAATGCCAAATTAGATGGTTGGAAGGAACGATTGTTATCGAAGAGTGGAAAGGAAATCCTTTTGAAATCAGTTATACATGCATTACCTTAGTATGCCATGTCGATCTTCAAGCTCCCCCTATCATTATGCAGATTAATAGAGAAGAAGATATCTGTGTTTTGGTGGAGCAATAATAATGGCAATGCAGGCATCCATTGGCGAAATTGGACAGATTTAAAACTCTCAAAAGACTCTAGAGGAATGGGATTCAGAGACCTTGTCAGTTTCAACAAAGCAACGCTTGGTAAGCTAGCATGGCGTCTGTTTCAACAACCTAACGCTCTATGGAGTCAGCTTTTCAAGGGCTTGTATTTCAGGAATTCATCCTTTCAGTGTGCGCAGAGTATTTTAAAAGGAAGAGAAGCCATTCTTCCAAGACTTCACTGGTTAGTTGGGGATGGCTCCCATATTAATATAAGAGAAGACAATTGGCTACCTATGGGTAAATTAGGAGGAACAGCTGCTCATGGCGAACCGGTTTTAGTGGCTAATCTCATTGATCACTCTCATAATGCGTGGGATTCAACTCTTGTCTCCAATCTATTTGATTCTCAGGTCAGTGAAGAGATTTTAAAATTTTTTATTAACCCTTTACTTCTTACTGACCAACTGGTATGGACTGCTAATTCTTATGGTGTTTATTCAATGAAAAGTAGTTACCATCCTCTGTCTTCAAACCTAAATACCCAACTCAGTGTGGCTTCAACTTCTTATCAGAACCCCATTAAGTTATGGCATAAGATTTGGCATATGAAAACCACTCCTAAAATTTGAGTGTTTATGTGGTTAGCTTGTCAGAATGCCCTTGCTACTAAAGCGAACCTTTTTCACAGACATATCTCACCATTCCTGTCTGTAGCCTATGCACTCAAAACATGCCAAAGACTGTAGAACATCTATTTTTCTTTTGCACGTGGACTAAAGAGATATGGACTCATCCTCAGATCAGGGTTTAGATCTTACCTACCTTAGTGCAGCGTTTTGATGCTTGGGTAGCAGCCAGAGCCACTGATTTGAAGGCCTTCCCTGAATTTGAGGTGCTCGCCAATTTGTTGTGGCAAATCTGGCGACAACAAAACAACTTCATCTTCAGAAACTAGAGTCCAGACCCCATCCAAGCAGTGGAGGATGCCCTTACACGGAGCCGGATCTATATGGTTGTCGACCCAACTCCTCATTGCTCTCCAATCTCAGCCTTCAGCTAAGATCAATGATGGAAACCTCCTAAAAAAGGCAGTTTAAAATGCAATATCGATGGTGCTTTTTAGTTAGAGGGTTTGGAAGGATCAATGGCTTGTATTTGCAGAAATCACAAAGGAATTCTCACTGATGTTTTTGCCCGAAGCTTTTCAGCTCAATTGGCTTTCCAGGCGGAGATTTATGCTCTCATTTTGTCGATTCAACATCTGATCTAGTAGGGGCTTCACCAGGAACAACTAATAGTGGAATCGAATTGCCTACAATTGGTTGAGATTGTCACAGAGAAGAAGACGCCGCCATGGACGGAATGAAACCTTTTTGCTGAAGTTGAAGAGCTGCTATCCCAGTGCCCTAATCTCTCTCTCAAGCACTGTCGCAGAAAACCTAATGCAGCTGCAGATTGGGCCGCAAAAGCCCACCAGAATCAAGGCCCGGTCCGCAATTGGAACATTTACCCTCCTTTTATGTTGCAAGATATAGTGTATGGTGATGCTTTAGCATATGGATGTTTATCTTCTCTAATATAATATTTCAGCAGTTTCAACCAAAAAAAAACAAAAAAAAAAGAAGAATTGAGTCCAATGAGCAAAAATCTCTGCCCAAGCTTGCGGAACGACGGTGGGCATATCTCCGGCAACAGCACCGAGCAACCAAAAAAGGGCTGGAGTTTTGAAGTGAAGATAAGTATGAAATTTTTTCAGCAAAAAAAAAAAAAAAGAAAAAAAGAACGAAAGACTAGAAAAAATGACATGAGTAAGGGAAGCTGTCTCATTCTAGGTTTGCTTGTATCTCTTAGAGAATCCTTGGTAAGGAGCTGTGAAAAGGGCCTGCCGACAATGACAAATTCACGATCGATTTTTGTTTTCAAACTCAATCAAACAAGAAAGAGACTTTAAAGACAATGACATTAATTGTTCATTGAACAATTGTTTGGCTTTGTAGCACGATTGGTCCACCCCTTATTCTTTAGGCAAATAAATTCATTTTTTTTTTTAATCTAAGGAAAAGTAGAACTTTATTCATTCAACTACAGTACCTATTGAATTTTCTATAATCTTGTTTTTTTTATTCATTACTTCTCTTTCTCATAGATAATATAAAAATCAAGCCCATATCTATTGTTATAAACAAACAAACAAAAATCCAATTGATTAAGGACGCTCAAGATAAGGCTTCCATAATTAATGATTGAGACAATACTAATTACGTAGATTATAAACAGTAGCTTTGCCCAACCGTGCCTTGGGCAGCAAACTCACATGAGCGCAAGTCCATTTCTAATTTTCTGCGATCCACCGAAGAACGGTTCTTCCGGGAATTCGTCGGATCATTGTGGAATCGCAAATAGATCCGTCTCGAACATCAATCGAAAGCCTTTTTCCTACTCGGGGGGCGACGAATTAAAGCAACAGATTCATTAAAATTTGAATCAATTTCTGAAAATAACTCAAAATATCAATTTTCATTTCTACATTAATAGTTTCCTCTAAGTAAAGGAAGAGCCAGAAGTGATGTCAAAATATCGGCTTAAATGTATGTATTGCCAAGAGGAGTCTACTCACTAGGAGCCATTAATGGCGCATTTGGTAACGTTTATATATATATATATTCATTTTTCGTTCCCTTGAACAAAAATAAAACATAAATCCCTTTGTATAGGTTTTTGTTCCTGAGAACAAATTTGAAACAGTAATAAGAAAAAAATTTGCATTTTTGTTCTCGGGAACGATTCAAGAAACAAACATTTCTCTTTTCTATTCTTTCTTGTTCTCTTCCTCCTCTTCTCCCCCTAATCGGTTGCCAGCCTTGGTGATGGCTGACCATTGGCTAGGTGAGGTTGTGTCGCCCAGCCATGGCGAGGCTCGTGGGGATCTTGCTGACAAGAAGAAGAAGAATAAAAAGAAAAAAAGAGAAAAATGCTTAAAATTATTAATAAATTAAAAGAAATTTCAAGTCACAAAAATATTTAGGGTTGTACTAAACATATTTCTGTTTTGGGAATAATTTTTTTTGTAGTTATCAAACAATTTCAAATGTTCAAAAACACGTCCAAGGAACAAAAATAGAAAAAAAAAGTGTTTTTGAACAAAAATTATTCACAAAAACAGAAATGCCACCATATGCACTGTAAACAATATGCACAAAGTTGTTTTCGGCGACGATGTAATATTTTATAAGGTTCACGTTATTTTTGCCTCTTAAATTTGCTTCGTTTTCAAGTTGGTATAAGCAAGGAAGATTAGAAATAGCCCATGCGATATTTTATAAGGCATAGATTCTTTTCGCCTCTAAATTTGCCTCATTTTTGGGTAGGTATAAGCAAGACAGATCGAAAATAGCATATGTGATATTTTATAAGGCTCACATTATTTTCGCCTCTTAAATTTCCTTTGTTTTTAGGTGGGTATGGGCAAGAAAGACCAGAAATAGACGATGTGATATTTTATAAGACTCACGTTATTTTCGCCTCTTAAATTTGCCTCATTTGTAGGTGGGTATGAGCAAGAAAGACCGGAAATAGCATATGCAATATTTTATAAGGCTCACGTTATTTTCACCTCTTAAATTTCCTTCGTTTTCAGGTGGGCGTAAGGAAAAAAGATCGGATATAGCCGATGCAATATATTAGAAGACTCGCAGTTATTTTCGCCTCTTAAATTTGCCTCATTTGTAGGTGGGTATGAGCGAGAAAGACCGGAAATAGCGCAACAAGTCGTGCAAGGATGAATGGTTTGATTGGCAATTTGGGACCTCTAGGCTAAAGCAACGATATTTGAAGAAAAAACCTATATTTTGTGGCATTAATTGATTTGGAAACGACTCCAAATGGACTTGACCATTCGGGTGCGTTTGGAAAGCGCTTTGCCAAGGGGCTCTAGGCAATCTTTTAGGTAAATACAAATATCACCTGTTAATTTTTTTTCTTTTTGGGAAAATTCCAAATAAGGACCCAAAGTTAACCAAATTTCTCAAAGAAGGACCTAAAATGAACTTTGTATCAAATAAAGATCTAAAGTTGACACATTGTCTCAAATAAAGACCCGGAGTAGTTGAATCAATTCCCAATAAGAACCTGAGCTTGCTGGTTAGCCAAATATTCGCCGGCTATCAAGCATGTGACATTTCCAACGACCGGAGTTTGGGCAATTTTGTCCAAAAAAAAAAGGGAAAATTAACAAATCCCAAAACAAAAAGAAAAAAGAAAGCCCTATGTTTTCTATAGTCTCCCCGTTCCTTATACCCATCCTCTACAAAGTCAACAGACCGAAGTTCTCCCAATTTCTTGTACCCATCCTCCGCAAAGTCGAAAACCCAAATTCTCCGCCGGTCGAGCAAGTCGAGGAGTGACGAGAATCGAGTTGCGATGATGACTGGGCAGTGATTTGGTCGAGGAGCTGTGGGGGAGAAGAAAGAAGAAAACGTAAACATCTAAATGGATAACCTAAATTTAATTAATTTAGAATTTTCCCTTTTTTTTTCCAGTCACAAATTTCTGACAAAATTACCCCTATTTTAATCGCTGACCTAAGGTCCTCAATAGAGATTAACTTAATCACTTTGGGTCCTTATTTGATACAAAATTCACTTCGAATCCTTATTTGAAACAATGGGTCCACTTCGGATCCTTATTTGACACGAAGTTTACTTTGGGTCCTTATTTGAGAAAATAGATTCACTTCGTGTCCTTATTTGGAATTTCCCCCCTTTTTTTTTAAGAGTTAGGGGAGATACAATTGCATTTTCTAAAGTTCTTTAGCGTAAGGCAAGTTTGGAATTGCTTTGAACTTTAAATATATTTGGCATGCAAAAACTTTTTTTCTTTTTCAGCCTATGTTGTTTTTGCTAAATTTTTATAATTTCAGAATTGGCTCTACCCTACGCAAGTTATTGATGAGGATTCAGGCCACCGATAGGTAGTTGGCAAGACTTTGGCAAGGCCAAATGTAGATGTTGGCAAGCCTCACACGGTGTCACGCAATCTAGGCCGCGTCACCTAGGTGAGCACAATTGAGACGGTTGTCTTGGGTTTGCTTGGCCCAAGCGATGACCACATGGGTTTGTGCAACTCGGGCTGCATCGCCTGAGGTCGCCGAAGCTGAGATGAGGCCACTGGCGTTAGATATGGCTCATCCATAACTAGATTTGGCCTAATCGAAGTCTCGCCAACTATTGAGTCCTTTATTGGATTCGAATTTTTTTAAAGTAGAAGTGCTTTACAAAATATGAATTTTCCCAATGCCAATTAAATGAAAATTATATCTCAATGTTTTTTAACTTACAATTTATAAGATTTTACTTGCATTTCGCAAAATCATTTTGACCTAAGGATGTTTGTATTTTCTTTTGAAAAGATTCTTCAAAAGTCAAATCAAACGCATCCCATCTATCACATACCTTTCGTAGTCATAGGTGAATAATAGGTTAACTTCAGCCTTCGATTGAATACGTTTTCAACTGCTGGCTTTTAGTGTTACTTTTCATTTTCGAAAGCCACCAAAGATTGACTTGGAATTTCGACCGTGAAGAATTGAAGGAGGTTGGTGTTGGGTTATCTGCAACACCTACATGATCGGGTTCGGTTGGACCCGAGGTGGGGCCTTAGGCCTTAACACATTAAAACGACCCACCAAACGACAGGGTAACATCTCTTGGAACCAACCATCTCATCGGTCCATGACAATAAAGACAAGGAAAATTGCCGACAAATTTCTTTACTTATTAAACTTTTGTTAATCCAATCATAAACCTTTTAACTTTACTTATTAAGTCATAAACCTTTTCATAATTTGTCAATTGAGCTCGTCCGATCAATTTTAATCGGACACCGCTAATATGGATGTCAACCGTCTTATATAGTACATGCACTATTGACATAAATAATTTTAATTTTTATTGGATTTTTTATTAATCAATTAATATTTCTCTTCCTCTTTTTTCTTTTCTTCCTTTTTCTTTTTCTTGCTTTTTTGGTTCAAAGGGCCAATGGAGCCGCCAACGACCTTCGCCAACCACTAACTAAGGACCAACAAGGGCATCACGAGCCCTTGCTAGCCACGACAAGGGAAAATTTTTTGGCTCAACCCAATTGGCCAAAAAATGAAAGGGTGGAGCCCAAACTCCTTTTTCAATACTTTTTCAAGAAAAAAAGAAATTGTTAAGTTATTAATGTAAAAAAATAAAAAAATGACATGAGGTCCCTTTGTTCCGTGGAATATAAATGATATTGAAATATTTTTCTAAAAATAATCGTTTTTGTCACATATAAATGAATAAACAAAAAATATTTTCATTGTTTAAGAAAATGTAAATATAAACTAGTGTTGATAATTTAAATGTTTTTTATCAACTAATCATTTCAGATCATATCAGTGATTATTTTTAGGAAATGGTATTCCCATTTATATTGATATGGGAGAGAGGTCCATTCAAATCATCAATTTTTCATGAAAGAAATGGAGTTGAAATTAAAAGAAAAAGAAAAAGAAAAAAAAGTTGTCGTTACTTTGATTGAGCATCGTGACATTTGATCCGGTTCGGAATGCTTTCCCATGGGCCGAACATCAAAAGCGCATGGGCCATTTTCAGCCTCGAAAAGCCACTCTTTCTTTGGCACATTTGGGGCACTCCTTTCAAATTTCACGCCACCTGTTTTCCTCATAATCGATAAGAATTCAATATCTATAATATTTTGGAACGAAAAATGTATCATGTTTATTTTAGCAAAATTATAAAACTGCGGAAAATTTTGGGGTCGAGCCATCTAATGCTTCATCGAGCGATGGCCTTTTCACTTACTACCATCAGATCACTTGAAATTTTGGCTTAGTCGTAACTTAAATATAAAATCCACTTGAAGGCTAAATGACCACTTTAAGTTGCTTTTCCATGTTTTCCGGGTTGATTTTTCATTTGCACCCCTACCTCTGATATGTTTCTTAATTTAAGTCCTTAAACTTCTTGTAAATTAGCTTAAAGATATCATCAATTTACACGTGTGTGTATATATATATTATACATATTTAATTGGGCCTGACTCTTGTCCATCTCAACCCCACAAGATTTGGCCATGCCTAGTTGGCTGCCCGCCTTGTCAGTCAGGTTTATCGGTTAGGAATAAGCGGTTTTGAGGGTCAACATAAGAGTATGAGCTAAATAGAAAAGGTTAAAGCATAGATAGGTACCCCATCTACCATCAATTGTCAACACTTTCGGCTGCAAAAATTAATGACTACTTGCAACCTTTTACAATGTTTGTTCATGTTAATGGCCATAGCCGGGATAGCTAGACTTTATATATTACCTGTTGCAACCGAGTTGTAATAACTATTATCAAAATACTCTAGTCCTCTTTTCCTTTAAGCTTCTATTAATTATTTTAATGTGTATTACTCGTCGGAATCGCATTAGTTGAATCAAAAACTAAAAATTGCCATCGTGCATTTATCAAGTCACAATCTAATAATTCGTATATTATAGACTCGTTATATTATTGCGATTATATGGACCGTCAATCTCTTTACTAATACACTAAGTGCATGAATATTGAGGGAAAAAAGAAAATAAATAGCCCTTGATGTTTAGTGTTTAAAGATTGAAAATTTTCTGTAACTAATAAGTCTTTATTATTATTTTTTGCCTCTTTAATTAGTGAAAATACCACTTGATGAGAATAGCAGCGACCACGGGATCCGAACCATTTCTCGATTCCTAAAATTTGGAATTAGTGATAATTGATTTGGTTCTCTATTTGAGGTGTGGACCATATCATCCAAATTACCCTAATAGTTTTTGTTTTTGGTATTGCCAAAAGGCTGAAGAACAGAGCAGAAACAACATTCATAGCCACACATGCACTCTGCAAGAGTGTTCTATCTTCTACGAGAGTTCAAAAACAACATTCTTTCCAATCCCTTATCTAGCTCTAGTGTTCAATTTTCTATTAGGAAATAGGGGAAAAAAAGAAGAAGTTGCGCTGATTCCTAAATCCAGCTATGAATTAGGTTCTGTTTCAAGGTTGGGTTTTGTTCAACTTTTCGAATGGGCTTTGCTTGTAATACAAAAGTCCTTTGGGAAATGTGAATTGTATTAATAAAAGCTCTTTGCAATTGAACTTTGAGTTCAACTAATATTTGACCAAAAAAAAAAAACTTTTGTAATGGGTTTTGGCTATATTATATATTTTTTAATTAAAAAAGAACTCAAACCTTTTGTTGGATTTGGCAAAGGGCTACAACTGCTAGTGAACTAAATCTGGCTCTAGTGGCTATAGGTTGAGGTCACTTGACCCAAATGGCACGTGACCTAGGCAAGGGTCGCTTAAGGTCGCGCAACCTCAAACAACTCTCACCTGAGGTCACGAGACCCAAGCGACCTAGGCGATAGTCATTTGAGGTTGCATGACCCTCACTGAGCACTCGCTAGCCACTTATCGTCCCTTGACCGGCCGACCTTGTGACGTCCCAATGGCATCATGCACTAAACGCAAGCGAAAGCTAATTCTTAGGGTATTAATAGGACCTATCTTAACTGGTAATTATGCTAATTATTCCAACCTAACTAATTAGCATGCATAACATGAATATTACAAGGTCTTGGAATCTTCTATGGCACAATCATCTCATCCCTACGATTTTTGCCAACAATTCATCTATAAACATACACAGTTCATTATAGATGAAGTGGCACCATTTCATTTCTCTTAGCGATTATCACCTCTTCTTACTTACATAAACATGGGGGCTTACATGTATCGTGCAAACATAGAGAAATATTTACACGATTTTAATCATAAGTGTATGCGTCAACCCTTAGAAGTGGTCAAAAGGAGCTTAACTTCACTACCCCTTAAGCTAACCCATGTCACTCAAAAAAACAAAACATCCAAAACTTCCATTGGATCTAGGTGCTCCAAGCACTGCCCGCTCTAGCTCCAGGTGTTAGGAATTTACGGAACATATATTAGCTAAATAAACGTAAATGCAGCAGAATTAAAGATAAAGTTCTACTATGCATGTATCTCCAAAGGCATTGTTCGTGCGTTTTAATCAAAAACATAATATCGAAGGGGGTTATATGGATAACTTCTTGAAGCGTGCTTTAAACGACTTGATTCAAATGTTCTTTAGTTTGAGCCTCACAAACATCGGGCCTCTAGTTCAAACACACCACCAACTCACCTTGAATAAAAAATAGCTCGTAGGTAATCACCATTGTAATTGTACTAGCAATCTTGTGGAGACAATCCTCTACATGTGGTTAGTAACCGTTTGCTAACCATGTAGTTCTCTCTCTCTTTCTCTCTTTTTCTTTACTTAACCCACTCAACTCTCTCTGCTCTATTTATAATGTCCCGGTGAAGTCAACATTTAACTTCCTCTAGAAGCTAGTCTTTAACCTCTCAAAGAAGTTATTGACTACTTTTTCCAAAAGCTACTTCTTCCAAGTCTTTAACTTCTCAAATAAGTTATTGACCACTTAGTCGATAACTTTTCAAATAAATTATTGACTACTTCTTCCATAAGCTGGGTGAGCAAGAGAACAGCTCTCGTGAGTGGGCTATGTCTGATCGAGTGAATTTATTGTGGTGTGTGACATCCCTAGGTTTATCACTGAGCTGGCGGTAAGACTTATAATAACACATTAGTATTCCCAAGAGAATGGATTGTTCCGATCAATCTCTAGGTCCTACAAGCCATGATTGACATCTAGCAATATGTCATGACTACCTAGATAGTATGCATGTTTTAAGAACATAATGAACTTGTCAGCTCGAGGTACAGTGTAATTCAATCCTTTTGTCTTATTATCTCCCGATCGAACAAAGATCATGAAATATTTATTAAGTTACCAATTCGACCATATGCACAAACCTAATTGACCTGTATTTTATATGAGACATAAACAATTCATTCTCGGTTATAACCTTGGCCGACGATTTCAATGCAGTGTCACAATTAGATCGTATAGGACATCATTATTGTACCTTGCACGTAACAATGAGACAAATTCCATATTGCGCACACGTGTAACTTTGTATGTAAACGAGTTATGACCATCAAGTATAGAGATAGATCAATGAGCCGCCAATATGCGTACCCGTGAATCATAGCCGTCCAACACACAAGTTAACACTGAGCCTCAGGTTTATGGATTATTTACACAAGACCAGAGCATGAACGATTAGTCATTGATCCCGTTAAAAGCTTCCATGTTGCTAATCGTTTTATGTGTATCACGTTTAGCGAACTTGTCTACTACAAGCACCTGTATTATAATTCGGGCATCATAATACCCAATGGCCCATGACTCTTCATTATTTTAAGTATCCAATACTTAATGGTGAAGTTAAGAACACACCGGTCTCAACAGGATCATTAATAACTACTCAATGATCCATTGACCGAGAACGGTTTAAAGATTCAGTCTAACTGTGAACTCGTCATGCATATTCTTAATGTCTCAATGATAAGTCCAGTCACAACTGATCTTATGAAATCATTCATTTGATTTCATATAGATAATTAGACAAATGAATGAATACGTCTTTGTCATTAATTTAACAACCAACTAAAATCCCTAACATGTAACTATTACATGGTTACTTTAGGGCATATAACTAACACTAGGCCTATCATCGTCGAACTGAATAGGTCCAAATAGCTCTCTCTCATGATTAATGAACCATGTCTCAAACAACATGGGGATCTAGTTGATGTGCCCATCATCCATCCATAGAATTGCTTCATATTGGGTGTAGGTCAAGTGAATGTTGGGGTTGAGAACATGGTGGAAGTACACGTCGATATGGGCAATGACCCCGTACTGTGCCACAGGAGGAACATCCATTCTAACAATCTGAAAAAGATGAAGGAATAAATAATGTCCAATAAAGAAATAATAGGACCCTAAACTAGGTGATTCATTAGTCGCTAAGAGAAATGTAAGATTCAACAATAAGCATCATACATAAACTAGAACATACTATCACATAATCTACTCTATTGTCACACTTATGCACCGCAAGTAAAGCACAACAATATCAGCACACGATTTATATAAAACCGACCAAGCCAAGGTATGATGCAAACCACACACAAACACACATAGAGAGTGTATTTAATTCATCATATGTTTCAATATCCACCTTCGAGTCGGATTTTCGTTGGATCACTAGCCGGTCCGATCGAATCACTTCTAGATCTCTCATTCGTACTTTCATGGAATCCCAACCATGGCATCTCATTCCGAGATATTTTAATATCACATAGCCGAGGCATCCTAGTCACACAGTAGGGGTATCTTATTCTAAGGCATCTTGGTATCATAAAGCCGAAGCATCCATAATCACCTAGCATGGGCATCCCACTCTCTAGGGCATTTCTAGTACCACAAAACTGATGGAAATATTTTATATTCAATTTATTCTACATATTTCATGTATCACACCTTAAAATAATCACACCACAGTAGCATGCTCATCAATTTAATGCACCAAATCACTCTACAATTCAATCCTCAAATGGACACATACGAGGTCTCATAGAACATCCCATCCATTGCATAAAACTCTTAACTATTCATTATTCAATGTCACCTCATCACATGTAAGAGGGAGATATATTGAATGATAATGTATAAAAGACCATAGAAATCCCAAGGGTTGCCAAAAAGTTCAAACAAGTTGTCTACAAGAGTTTTTAAAAAATTTGATTAGAACATAAAGTAGGCAGTTTTGAGCAGTTTGGAATATCGGGGTCAAAGTTATAGTAAACCTCTTCGAAATATTGTGAACTTTTAATATGTTTTAGAAAGGACATTGAAAAATATTTTTTGTGAGGAATCTAGACCTATTTTTCATTGTACAGAGAGCAGTAAGTCATTGAATTAACCCCTAAAGCTTGTAAAATTTTCTAGACTCTACAGCACAATAAGAAAAAGCATTTCAGTACTCAAAACTTAACCAATCACCACTAAATTTTAGTATGTTATACACAAGGACCAACCCTACAACTTTCATGAAGAGAGTAAGACCTGATTCTATCCCAAAAATGACAGAAAAATCAAATAACAAACCGATATCCCCTGTTTTTACTTATCCGCAGATTACCATCATAGAAAGCAATCACATTTTCAACTCTGGTGCTACCTCCAAAAAATCTAAGGAAAAGATATGACAAAGTATACACAATTCACTACAAATTCTATGAAGAACATAAGTCTAATTCATGACAGATTCTTTGATATGAAATTTACAAAACTTCAAGACTAGAAAAGCTCGATTTTGGACATATCATCTATATTATCAAAATCCCTTCAACTTGGCCTTTATTTCTCTACACCTCCCTATACTAGCATTGTTCAAACCTCAAGCACACACATATGCAGCAACTAAACCCCACACCATACACCAAAAGTCCTCCCCAAACCAGAATGGAGCTTGCAACCCACGAGCAAGCTACTCGCCTATCTAGATCGACATGCACAACCCTCATTACAGCACACCCGGCCATCTACCGCACCAACGGCAAAACCGTAGCTTCTCTTCTATGCATATACTTCTTAAACATGCCGTGAAACCCACAGGCAAGCCACAGAAAGACAATCTAACCTCACCACCACCGAGCTAGACCCCAAAACAAAACCATCAAAGATCGTTTTTCCCTCAAACTCGCTCATCTCACACCTCGCTCAACAACCATAGATTATCCCAACTTAGTATCCTAGCGCTTCCTTACCCGGTTGATCATTGCCTTCCTCACTTGGTGGCTCTTCAAGATTTTAGATCTCTAGAGCTTGAAATCATAGAAAAATCATAGAGGAAGGAGAAGAAGTTTCCCTCGAGCCAACAGAGAAGAAGAGGAGAGAAGAAACAAGAAGGGGGGGGGGAGAGAGAGAGAGAGAGAGAGAGAGAGAGAGGAGAAAATATTCAGTAGTATGTGCGCACCACGTTATCCACTGATGTGGTGCACACATACCACTCATATATCGACACTTGTCATGTGGGACCCGCTGGAAAATGAAAGGACTCGCTTAGCTCGGCACAGCTTGTTGGCAGAAGAAAAGATAGGTCATGCACGCTCTCACCCAAAAGACCATTGTCTCTCCTCAATTGAATTTTCTACAATTCTCTCTCTCTCTCTCTCTCTCTCTCTCTCCTCGCGGGAGAACAAACACAGAACGATTGAGACCTGCGTTTCGTTCTCTGCTTTTGCTTTCGCCTTTGGCTCTAGCTCCGCCTCCTTAAAAGCCTCGTCAGTCATCTATCTCTAGCATGTTGAAGCCTCACCAGTTGTAGTCGCTCCACCTCTGATTGTTCCCGTGGAGATTGGGTACAAGGTTTTGTCTGCCTTTGGCTTCGGCTCCACCTTCCTCCCCCAAAAGCCTTGTGAGTCATCTGCTTTTGGCACGTCGGAGCCTCACTAGTTGCAGTCGGGTCTTGACCCCCTCCACCTATGATTGCTCCCTTAGAGATCGAGTAGAACTTTTGTGTCTGCCTCTGGCTTCGGCTCTATTTCCCTCCCCCAAAAGCCTCATCTACCTCTGGCATCCTCCATCCGCAGCATCTGCTCGTCCTCCCCATCCTGTCGACCTCCACCGTGAAGCCATCGGCCTTCAGTAGGAGGGAGGCAGCCTCGGTCTCGTTCCCGAGCGGCACTAGGCTCCTCACTGCTGACCCGACGTTGTCCCTAATGTTGGTCTGCTCGGTTGCAAGGGAGATCTCAGATGGCGTGGAGAAGAAGGAGAGGCGCTGGCTGGAGAAGGATTCCCGCCGGCCTTCGCTGTGAAGCCATCGGCCTTCAGCAAGAGGGAGGCGGCCTCAATCTCGTTCCCGAGTGGCACCAGGTTCCCCACCGCTAATCGGGTGTTGTCCTTGACGTTGGCTTGCTCGGTCGCAAGGGAGATCTCGGCAGACCTAGGCGAGGTTGACCGCATAGAGAAGAAGGAGAGGCGCCGGTTGGAGAAGGATTCTCACCTGCTGTGGATTAGATGAGCAAGAATCATATTTCCATTGCCTCTCTCTTTGAATTTTAGTTGCACTTCGTTGACTCTCTCTCTGACTTGACACTCTTTCTGCTCGCGTCTGTGTGTTTCTCTCTCGACCGGTGAGTTTTCTTCTTCCTCCCCTCTCATGGGTTGGTTTCGGAATGTGCAGTCAAAATCTCGAATGAGTTGTTTTTGCATCTTATTGGGTTGTTTAGTTGCCAGCGAATGCACAAGTAGCGAGGAAGCACGAAAGTGGATTCATTCGATCATCATCTGCTGCCACGCCTTGTGTTTCTTTTCATTTTTTTTTTTTTGGTCTGGTTTAATGGAACCTTACAACTTGCCTCGTCTAAAGAACTGATCTTTTTGCTTTGACATGAATATACTTTGTGCTCAAGTGAGCGCGAAGAAGTACCCTTTAAGCATTAGGCGAAAGATCACTTCACTTTGTGCTCGGCAAGTGGCTGTGTGTCGATGTGAGTTCAATTTCGGTATGCGTGGGAAGAGAAGTTATCAAATGGGGTTGATGTTGGTTCTATTTGTTGGCCAAAACTCTACTGGACTATGCATCAGAGAACTTACTCATTTTTGGGAAAATCTCAACTAGGAAGTTGGTTAAGTGATACTTGGTTGATTCATTTGTGGTGATTGGTTGAGTGAAGTTGTAGCATCTTTCCTACTTTTTTGTGCTATGAGAGGAATCTCATGTCTATCTCAACTTATGGTGACGGGTTTGTGCGTCCCATGGTCCGATTGTAACCTAAGAAATAATACTTGTTTATTGTTAGTTAGACATGAAGTATGATGAATGGATGTCGTCAATATTGGTTGTAGGATCCACTGATTTTTGCAACGGAAGTTGTTTAATGCCACAAGAGATGTTGGGGTTCTGAGTTTTCTCATTCCTCATTATTAGTTGAGGTTGAGAATTGCCACTCTTTTTTATTGGTACTAATTTGACAATAGTTTTGGATTGCATATTGGATTTTACGATATTCTAATGTATTTTCTTTTCTTTGCTTCCATTTGCACTAAAAAATTCATAACCTTGTTTGCCGTGGATGTTTCTCAGGCTGTCCCTCCCATGGTGGCACACTTAAGGATGTACATCGCAATTGAAGAAGACTAAGCTCCCTTGTCTCAATTACTTAAAGAGTTCACTAACATTTGCAACATCAACAAGGCATGGATATTTAAGTTCGAAAATGATATCAGTGTTTATCTCATCTATTATTCTTATGCTTACTCTTCCATAGATATACACTATGATAAAAGTGGTTATTGTTCGGTTATAGGTAAAGGCTCAAAGTTTGTTGAAACAAGAAATGGAAGAGATTCTTGTGAATGTCACATCTCCTCTTGATCGTGAAGATCAATGTGCACTTAACTTTGCACATATGTCATAGAAGAGGCCAATGCCTTGTTTTACTCAATTATGTTGTTTATAAGTGCCTATGCTTTAGTCTAGGCAACGATTGCCTTACAATATGTTCTTTGAACAATTATTGAATGTTGTTCAGCACTTTCGGAATATGAATATGATAGCTTACCCCTCCTAGTTCGTCTTGGTTGATTTGCAATTGATGTTATTTTGTCCATGTAATGCATTCCTTACTTATTATTGGTCTTCCAAGCATTGTAAGGTACAATTTTGAATCAAACATACCCAACACCTTATATATATAATTTTTTTTTATAGTTGATATAGGCTATTCGATGCATTTTGAATCAATGAATCTCGTTTTACTTTAGTTGCCTTTACAGAGCTTCCATGTAATCAAACAACTTTTATTTGCAAATGGTTCTATGTAATTTCTTGTAGTTGCTTTGAAGAGACAAGATTAAGAATACTGAGTTGGCATCAAGAATTTTCGTCATGCTCATTGCTTTAGTACTCCATTTTAGGATAAAGGCAAAAGCCTCGATTCTTTATGATTGCAGTTGTTATTGTTGTTGATGCATAAGTTTCAAATGAGAAAACATTGAGGCCTTTGCGTTTACCTTTGTTCTTGGAGTGCACCCAACCTTTTCGACAATCTAATTCCTATGTTGCCCTGTTCTTGGTAAGGTTGAATAGTGCTCATACCGTTAGTAATCTGGACTAATAATTGTTGCTTTTATTTTTATTTCACTTTCAATTTTAGTTATTATTTGCTAATAGATAATTATTGTTTATGTTACCAGAATATGTTGGCCAAAAGGTTTTTGCAAGTGATTATGAGGTTGTAACTATGAAAAACCCAATGTTGGTGGACACCAAAACTCGTGTTTGACATTCACTTCCAAGAAAAGTCGAACTATTCTCTGGCGAAATGGGTATGGCTTCATCTTTTTAGAATTAAATTTGTATTTACTTCATTTTTCTTCTTTAAATGATTAGATATTTTTCTCAAATTGTAAAGGCTTCAAAGGATAATATCATTGCACATAATGTTAATGAATAATTTGAATTCATAATTGGTATGGTGTTTGCTAATGAGAATGAAGCCTATAATATATATAATGCATTTGCAATTTGCAAGGGATTTGGAGTGCGAAAAGGACAAAAAGTAGAACATTATTAAAGGAGTACTGTAAAGATTCACATTTGTATGTAATTGTGAAGGACACTCTTCACCAATCCCACCTCATGAACAAAGAAATATTTATAGGACAATGAAGAGAATAGGATGTCAGGCTTGCATTAAATTTAAAATCGAAAATGGAGTCTGGGAAGTTACCAAGTTTGAAGATGTTCATAATCATCATTTCATTAAGGATAAGCAAAAACACTTTATACGCTCGTATTGACACATTAGAGACACTAGCAAAGGTATTTTGACTTCTATGACTTAGGCCAATATAAGGGCTACAAAAGCATATTCTTATCTTTGTGATGAAGCAGGTGGGCCAAATAACATTGACTTTACATTATGTGATTGTCAAAATTTCTTATAATAAAAAATAAGGAATTTGATTGATGCAGGTGATTGTCAAGGGCTTATCAACCATATTAATTGCTTACAATAAAATGGAAGCAATTTTTCTTACATATTTCAATTGGATGAGGATCAAAGACTAACCAATGTTTTTTGGTCTGATGGTATATCCAAGTTGGACTATGATAGTTTTGGAGATGTAGTAGTATTTGATACTACTTATCGTAAATATAAATACAATATGATATGTGCGTCTTTTGTTGGCTTGAATCATCACTAGAAAAATGTTATGTTTGGTTGTGCATTTTTGATGGATGAAACTATTGCTTCTTTTGTTTGGGCATTTCAATTCTTTTTGGAGGCAATGGGTAATAAAGCACCAAAAATCATTTTCACTGATCAAGATCATGCTATGACAAATGCTATCAGAATTGTTTTCCCAAATTCTGATTATTGTTTATGTATATGGCATATTGGGAAAAATGCAATGCATCATATTACACATCTTCTTGGATAGCTAGGTTTTCATGATAAATATTGGTATAAGCTTCTATATCATTGTGAATCTGAAATTGAAATGAAGACCACTTGGAAAGCTATGTGTCAGGAGTGCAATTTAGGTGAGAACAAATGGTTGGATAATCTGTAGCGCCTGCGTCATAAATGGTGTCCTGCATTTGGCCATAATTTTTTTTTTCTATAGAAATTAGATCTACATAAAGAAGTGAGAGCACAAATAATATATTTCAAGACATGGCGTGTATGATGATGACTTTATCTAAATTTGTTAGTCATTATGAGAAGCAAGTTGAAAAAATGCGCAACACTGGAATTGTTGATGATTTTGCGTATGCTCGAGGAAAGCCACATATTGTAGTAGTGGAATTTTGCAACATGCTGCACAAGTATATACTCATGTAATTTACAGGAATTTTCAGGCTAAGTTCTTGCATGTTTTATTTGAACATGTTCTTCGATCAGAAACTGATGGGTCTTTACATACTTATATCGTGGGAATTGGAAGTAGTGAACAAAATCATATTGTGCATTTTAGTCCAAGTGATTCTACCATTTCTTGTAGTTGTAAGTTATTTGAAATGCAAATATGGTTATGAGGCATGCTCTATGTATCTTGACAAATGTTGCAAATGTTACAAGTATTCCATCGCAATATATTTTGAAGAGGTGGACAAAATTTGTAAAACAAGGGACTTATTGTGAAAATGTTGCACAAAGCTCTCATAATGCGGTTAAATCAAAGACACTACGTTTGAAGAGGTTGATGCGGTTAGCTTTCAGTGTTATGAATGATAGTGACAATCATGATATAATAGAGGAGTTTGCAACTACAGCCTTGTTGCATCTTCGTTCTCAAATCATAACCAAAACGCAATCTCCAATAGGTAAAGATCATGTTGATTTCTTTGGGGAAGGTGATGAATTTGAATATGTAGAAAATCATGGAATTTGAGTATTTGATTCCCTTCAAAAAGGCCAAAAGGTGTATCAAATATTCAGATCAAGGGCGCCGCAGAGAAGATAAAGAGAAAAGCGTCTTTATGCGTAGGCGGCACCTTGCATGAGGTATGACATTTGTTTAATGTGACCAAATGATTTCATCAATTATCTTATCTTGTTTTTGCATGAAGTAATTCTAATGCTCTCATTATGTTTGTTTGTAGAATTGACCTTAATGATGAAACATGGGTAAGATAAAGCATGGCTTTTTGACTTTGAAATGATGAAACAAATTTTCTTGAAAGTGTAGATAGTTAACTAATGTCAATTTGTAAAAAAATAAAAATAAACTAATGTCAATCAGTGTAGCTTTTGGATTTCATTTTGGCTATGAGCATGCACTTCTACATATGGTGGAATCGATATGCAGCTCTTTGACTATTTTACTATGAGCATGCGCTTCTCCATAGGATAGGATCAATGTGCAGCTCCTACATCTTTCTGCTATGAGCATGCACTTCTTCATAGGATAGGACTAATGTGCAGCTCCTACGTCTTTTTGCTATGAGCATGCACTTTTATATAGGATAGGATCAATGTGCAACTCTTAGATCGGTGAGGAGGTGGGTCGCAACGCCTCAAATCTGAGCCGTTGTGGCCTAGATCTAGGCCGCTGTGGCTCGTCAGGGGTTGGGCGACCCGAGTCGCGGTGACCACTTGCCATGGTCGTTGAGTGACCGTGACTCATGAAGGGTCATGCAACGCCGTGACTTGCGGAGGTCGCTCGACTCTCCGATGACGATTGCCTAAGTTGTTGAGACCATGCTGGCATTCCTCTAGTAGTCACCGGCCCCTCGCAGTTCGGTAGAACCAAACCAGCTTGGAGAAGATGAATAGTGTCTCATACAAGGGCAAAAAATGGAAAAAAAAAAAATCATGAGGACAAATTCTGGAAAAAAAAAATAATGAACAGTATTGCGTGGGCATGCTGAGAAAGCTAAAAGCCTAAGGCATGAGGACTTGCCTTGGGCTTTCAACCTTATAAATGCCAGCTTTGTCATTAAGGGACTTCCAAAGTTTTTCCCAAATACTCTTATTTTGGCCCGAGGGACTTTTTTTTTTTTTGGTAAAGTTGGCCCAAGGGACTTTTGATGCCCGAAAGCTTGTCCTAAATGCACCCAATACTCTCCAAACAGATATTAGAGGCCGGAAGCACCTCGAGAAAGCAAAACTAAACATGCCCTCAGCATCTCAGATGGGCCCGCAAACCGATCTTACTGGTGGAAGAGAGAGAGAGAGAGAGAGAGCCTTCTTGGGCCAGCCTCTGCTTCGGCGAATCGAACTCCGCATCAACAACAAGGCCATCGCTCCCCCACCCCCACCCCCACCCCACACCTCCCCGGAAGAGAAAAGACTCGGGTCGCCTCGAGTGTCGCCAGTCCACTTCCACGAACAAACATCAACAGATCTGTCCCCACCTAAATCTCCCTCTTCGACCGCCTCGCAATCGAAGAAGAAGAAGGAGAGGAGATGATAGGGATAGCGAAGGGGGAGGATTCGTACGAGCTCCTGAAGCTGCTGAAGTAGGACTCCCGCCCCCTCCACGACCTCCTCGCCGACTTCCTCTCCTCCTTCACTCCCTCCCCGCTCTTGAAGTTGCAAGGCGGCCATTACCACTGGCTCTGCCACTCGAACACGACTATTGTCCCCTTGTCACTCCACCGCTGCCATTGCTGTATTGATGGCGCAATGTGCTAGCTCTGTTATGAACATTTAAGTGCGCATTTGGGATACGTGAGTTCAATCTATTTCAATAATTGAAAAGTGTGGGCCTTATGTGAGACCCTCGTAATTTAATGGTTGTTGTGTCATCGCCTCCTCCCACTTCATTTTCAAAGGCCATAGCCCTCACCTTTGGCCGGCGAAGGGGGTCTAGGTCTCTCTCTCTCTCTCAGCTCTGTTTTTAGCCCTAATTTTTGATGAAATTACTTGATTACATCAGCTCAGTTCTCTGTGAAATCGCTTTTTATTCTCCGAGGAATCATGGTGTAATCTCGATTTAATTCGTTTTGATTTAATGTAGTTTGAGAAAACTTCATGTGAGAGAATGTGCGCATTATATTACGAGGGCTCCCACATTGGCCATTCCATTTTCAGTCTCCGCAATGACTAGGCTGTTGCTGCCCACTCCATGGAGCCCCACCATCGTGAGGCCACCACACAGGAGCTTAAGCTCGAGGCCTTCTAAAGGCAAATCGTGGGTCGCTTCCTTGACCTCGCCACCATCACCCCTGACGACACGCTCTCCATCACCTGGATTTATAAGCTCCTTGACGCCTTCCAAGAGGAGTTTACGGTCCACCTCTTCAACAATAGGGCCTATGTGGTGAGATCGCTGATTGTGGAGCGGTTGCTAGTCGAGTTCTACAAGATAAGCGTGGAGAAGGAGACCATTTGTAGTTAACCAAAAAAAAAAAAAAAAAAATGGAAAGAAAAGAAAAGAAAAGAAAAGAAAGGAGAAAATAAAAAATTACAAATTTCTCGTAATGATGTTGTTTCGAGTGGAGTTGTTTATTTAACTGCCAGCTACCAATAGTACTGTATATGATAGACGCCGTTGATTAATCTACCACGTTAGTGATTTCAAATTTAAATTAAAAGGATTGATTACATTGAAAAATTGTCAAAAAAATTAGGACTGTATCGACCAAATTAAAATGTTCAAAATTGAATTGCAATTTACACAATAGGTTTTTAACATTTTAGATAATTTTTCTTTTTTTCTTTCATTTGTCTTAAATTCAGGCTCAGAGTATAGAGTTAGCTATGCAATCTAAAACAAAAATAACAAGGAGCTAGTCAAAACAAAAATAAAAAGATGGTGAAGGGCACCGATTTTATGATGCGATTGTGCATACTGCATGTTGTAGGAAGGTTGGACTTGAATAGACGCTTCAAAGGCTCAAAAAAGAAATAGGGGAAGAACTCTCGAGGGGTGGGCTCCCTGCTGTCTTCTATATTCCCTGATTGACTGGCCAGAAAAACGTAGGCCAGTCAACAAGGGGTGCGAGGTGTTTGCGTCCTAGGACCTTAAAATAAGGTGGCTCGCTCTAGATAGGAGGGAGGCCGGCAAGTTCACCATTGATTTTCTAAGCAGATCTAGAGTACAAAGTGAGATATTTAATCTAAACAAAAAGAATCAAGAGCTTGTCAAAGAAAAATAAAAAGATGGCGAAGGATGACGCTAGTGTGCATACAACATCTAGAAGGAAGGTCAATTGCACGCTAGATGTCCAGTATGAGAGTACCCTTGACTGGAACTAAAGAAAGAATGCCAAGCCTCTCCTTTTTGGTCTTCTTTTTAAACTTTGCGTTCTTATTGTCATAATTTATTTTTATATTTATAATATAGGGACACCTGACGCAGAGGCGTGCCAATGGAATAATCAATGAATCATGGGTTGGTAATAGAGCAGGTCCCATCCCATGCACGGGAACATGAAAAATTCCGTATAGATCGATGGTGGCTTCAACTAACTATTATTTTCATGAATTTTTTTTTTTTTTCACTTTCCCCCATATTTCCGTGTTGGCGCACGTTAAACCACGAAATTTTCAAAAGTTGGAAATTTTGGATACCTGTGCAAGGGGTGTTCATGCATTGAGGCTAGGGTCATGAAATCATGCCGCACGCCCGCGATTATCAACGTGGCGACTGGTCTATACTTTTGTGTCAATAGTAGCGTACGCGGCATTGGTCAGCAAAACGAACCCTAGCTTTGCTTGGAATCACCGTCATTCATTGGGTATGCTCCAGTGAAGTAAGCCGTGGCTTTTTCCCGAAGCTAAGCTCATTTCGTGCTTTGGCGGTAGCGGGTAGCGATGGACGAGAATCAGAGGAGCTTTGGCCAAACTGTTGAGAGGCTAAAAATGATGAATAGTAAGAGAACCTCTCCCGATGAAAAAAGAAGGAAAGAAAAGAACAAAGAATAAAATAGAAAATTAAATAAAAAGGAGAAAAATCAACGGAAGAAGACAACATTTTTTGTCATATCATATGGCTAATCGTAACATATGAGATGATTGGAGATAACTGAATTATCGCATTGAAAATATCAGGTTTGACTTGATCTGAAAAATCATTTGTATTTTCACTTGAAGGTTTAGTACTACAAGGAACATATAATGAGCTTGACTATCCGGCTAAACTATTTAGTACTACGAGAAGCATATAATGAGCTTATCTATCCATCTAAACCATCGCGTTGAAAAATTGACTGAACTACCACAACTAAAACATTCCCTATTAAATTTAACCAACTACACGATTTGTCCGCTTGCTAAAGAATTTGAGCAATTTTGGGTCAAAAATTGACAAATGTGTAGCACATGTGCCAAAACTTGGCATGGAGGGACACCTAAGTGTTAAAACTTACAAAAAAGTACATTTAAGTGCCACATTTTTTTTTTAAAGGGACACTTGAGTGTCAAGTTTGGCAAGCATTGCCGGAAATCCAACATGACAATTGTTTAATAATATTACTCACCTATGTGGCTCGTCAGGGAGCTAATTTAGCTCTAACTCACCCAAAACAACATCGTTTTCATAATTGGCCAAATTAAAAACCCTAAATCGGCCAAAATAGTGTCCTCTCCCCAATTACCCCAAACCTAAAATCCTAAATTGGCCAAAATTTTCATTGAAGCGCTGAAACCCTAATCTCGAACCCTAGTTTTGATTTACCCCAAATTTCACCGTCGAAAAATGGAAATGGAAGGTAGGACTTTTAGTAGTGGCTAAAATCCTCTCACTGAAACAAAGGAGAAGGTGAGCGTTTTTATTTTTGTGGGTTATCGAATCCAAAAAAAATATCATGGACTCAAATGAATCGGTGGAGAAGATTCTATGGATGTGCTCGATAAATGGGTTTGTCTTTAAACCCATTTACAACCCATTTAACTTATAAAGGTTATTAGTTGAGTCAACCCATTAAGGATATATCATTCTTTTTGAACAATTTTTTTTATTATTTTTTTTATTATTTTTTATTATTTTTTTAATTTTTAAATAATTTATTTTTTTTTCTTTCTTTTACCGTTTTTCCTTATGAAGTCCCATGCTCGACCCTTGCCGAGAAGGCTTGGTTTGCACCCCTCACCCAATTGCGCTAGGGAGCTCGTCAATCAAGCAAGGCCGATGCCTCACCGGCCTAAGGTGAGCTTTGCTAGCCTCAACATTAGCAAGACTAAGCATCATTAGTGTTGAGGTGAGCTCGACCTTGCCAGATCTAGTGAGGTGGAGCCTTCCCCAAAGTCGGCGAGGCTTGGCTCGTCGAAATTGGGCAAGCTCTACCTAGAACCATCGTCGCCCATTGTGGGTGCCTTGGTGAAGTAAGCCTTGACTTTTTCCCGAAGTTAAGTAAGCTCATTCTGTGCTCTGGTGTTAGCGGGCATGATGCACGAGTGCCTGAGGAGCTTTAGGCGAGCAATTCAGAGGCTAAAGATGATCAATAGTAAAAGGACCTCTCTCGATGAAAAATGAAGGAAATGAAAGAGCAAAGAAAAGAAAAGAAAAGTCAAAGAAAGAAGATGGCATTTTGCCACGTCACGTTGCGGATCATGACGTATAGGTTGACTTAATTGCCACATTGAAAATTTCGGGCTAGACTTCAACTTGAAAAATATGACAAAAGATTGCTTCAAGTGCCAAAAGTTGGCACAAAGGGATACTTAAGTGTCAAAAGTTACGAAAGTGACACTTAAGTGCCACATTTTAAGAAAAATGGGACACCTAAGTGTCACCTTCGGCAAAGCCAGCCGGAAATCATACATGGCAATTAAATATTAATATTTCTCACCAAGGTGGCTCGCCGGAGAGTTAACTCAGCTTAATTCAGCTACTTCCTAATCTAATCCAGTGATTGTGACATCATCTATGTCATCATCACTTTGGTAAACTGCATCTACGCTCCTCTCCTCTCCATCATGTCTATCTTGCCCTCCTTCGACCCTAACGTCAGTACTACCTTGAATACCATATCTTTTTTGTCCTACTAGGTGCTCTCTCCATCATCATCTTCGTCCTCACTTTCACTATTGTACTCTACATATATTTTTACCTCTTCACCATGAAAATAATGGTATAGAACATCCTTAAAACCATTATCATCTTCTAAGTTTCTCAAACCATCTCTTAAGTCTTTCCTAGGAATACAATATAGCAATTTCTGAAGTTTACAAGGCAAATAAGTCACTATATCCCTAACAAATCTTATATAAGATACTTTCTTTATCTCGACAAAGATGATGCCCTCATTTCCACTCTCATACTCCCACTCATCCTCCCCAAGTACAAATTTTTCACCATAGCAAACTATGACAATGACATAATCTTTGTCATAAACCATTTCTGCACCAAGAACAAGAAAAAGAATAATTAGTTTTTGGGACCACATCCACAAAGAACAATAGACAATTGCACATGGGAGTCCCCCCACTCTCATGGACTTTATTAAACAGAGGTCCCCACACTGACAATATGCCCTTACATGACAGCTAAAAAAGAGGTCGACACTTTAATTATTTACCTTCCATTCCCTTAAAAATATTAACAAAAAACAGAGGTCTCTACACTAACAATATGCCCTTACATGACAGCTAAAAAAGAGGTTGCCACTTTAATTATTTTCCTTCCCTTCCATTCCCTTAAAATATTAACAAAAAACCGAGATTCCCACAACAAGCACAGCCCAAGCAATTTTGTCTACTATCTTTTGCTAAACTAAACCTGAAATGTGATAATGTACATCAACTTAATCAAATCTATTTTTCCTGTGAAAAAAACATACGGAAAATTAAGGCAAGCTCAATGTAAAAATACAGGGTGAAAATTCCGTTTCTCATCCAACCAGGAGAAATCATACCCTACTCTATAATGTCTAGCCATTAATATATTGTGTCAAGAGGTCATTACACAAACCAAGAGAAATTTAGAGGAAAATCCAAGCCCTGGATTTATCCATTGCACAGTAGACTGATACTACATGTGAAAAGAGCTAATAGTTTATAAATTTTAAAAGGAGGTACTTAGATGTGGTTTCAAATTGGTCCCTTGCAGGTAAACAAACTTATGTAAAGTATCAAAACAAATTTTGCACTCCTCAATGTTCCCTGCATATATGTTGACTATTTGATTAGAAACAACAATCATGAAAGAAGAGTAAAAGAACCAAAAGATCATAATCAAGGGAACAAAAGCAGATTGATAGCAAAGTTGCGTGCTCTTTGCAGAGCACTTGAGGGCCATTATTTCACACCTTCCACCTTAATCTATCTATCATATCCCACCTGATTCAATATTTCGTTTCACTCAAACACACGAGTTCCTAGTAACACTTGATTCAATATTTCGTTTCATTCAAGCATCAACTGTAGAAATCATCGATTGAGGCGAGCATCTCCACACAAGGGGGTAGCGAAACAAAGCACGTGCATTTTAACATAATTTACGCAAGCCAACATGCATAGCTCAAGCACAACACACCCACCTCACTGCCCAAAGGTTGGATTAGCACCTTTCCCCACCGAGCCCCAAATTTTCCATTGGAGCCCTAATAAAAGAATCGAGACCTAATTTCATCACAGGGGAGGGGGAGAAGGGGCCGAACCTGGAGGAGCAACAAGCGGCGACAATGACCAACAACCACGATTGACGACGACCAACAACCGCGAATGACAACGGCGATCGATGACCACCTTTGGGCGTGAACAACGATGGAGAGAAAGGACTGAGATCTAGTGTGAACGCGGACATGGAGGAACATTGACGGCCAGGTCTGCTTAAGCCAAATTAACTTAAACGAAGTCGTTTAACACCAAGGAAAAATGACGTCATTTAGGTTAGCTAAGTCAGTGTGGATGGACAAGGTCGTTTTTGTCATTCACGTGTGCTTTTTTTTTTTTTTTTTTAATGTTTGTCACCTTAGTAAAAGAAGTCACCGGAAAATGCCACATATGCAATTTTGCCGGATTTTCTCGCCGATGGCACTTAAGTGATCCATTTTGCTCTAATTTTGGCACTTAAGTGTCAACTTTCGTAACTTTTGGCACTTAGGTGTCCTTTTATGCCAACTTATGGCACTCCAAGGGTTCGCGCGTCAAAATTAATTTGCATTTTCACTTGAATGTCTAGGACTACAAAGAGCATGGAATGAGTTTACCTAGCTCAGCTGAACTGCCACAATGAAAAATTGACAGAAACACCACAAATAAAATATTTCAAACTATTTTAAATTCATGTAATAATCTTATATTTCCCCGCCGGCTAAGGGCGTGAATGACAACGTTTCTATTGATGGCATAGCGCAGTAGCTCTGTTATGAACATTTAAGTGCGCATTTGGGATATGTGAGTTCACTTGATTTCAATAATTGAAAAGTGTGGGCCCTAAGTGAGACCCTCGTAATTTAATGGTTGTTGCGTCTTCACCTCCTTCCACTTCATTGCTGAAGGCCATAGCCCTCGCCTTTGGCCGGCAAAAGGGGGTTTGGGTCTCTCTCTCTTTGAGCTCTGTTTTGAGCCCTAATTTTGGATGAAATTACTTGATTACATCGGCTCAATTCTCTATGAAATTGCTTTTTATTCTCCGAGGAATCATGATCTAAGCTCGGTTTAATTCATTTTGATTTAATGTAGTTTGTGAAAACTTCATGTGAGAGGATGTGCGCATTATATTACGAGGGCTCCCACATTGGCCATTCCATTTTCAGCCTCCGCAATGACTAGGCTGTTGCTGCCCACTCCATAGAGCCCCAACATGGTGAGGCCACCACCCAGGAGCTTGAGCTCGAGGCCGTCTAAAGGCAAATCGCGGGTCGCTTCCTTGACCTCTCCACCATCACCGCTGACGACACGCTTTCCATCACCTGGATTTATAAGCTCCTTGACGCCTTCCAAGAGGAGTTTAGGGTCCACCTCTTCAACAACCGGGCCTATGTGGTGAGATCGCTGGTCGTGGAGCGGTTGCTAGTCGAGTTCTACAAGAGAAGCGTGGAGAACGAGACCATTTGTAGTTAACCAAAAAAAACAAATAATAATAAATAAATAAAAGAAAAGAAAAGAAGGGAGAAAAAATACCATCTCCCACGGTGGCTGCGTTGGTTAGAGCCCTGCTCCCTCATCGAGAGGGGAGGGGTTCGAAACCCCGCATCCCTATTGCGCAACTCACACACGGCTGGATCTGTGATGGTGGCTCAGTTGCCCTAGGTTTACACCGCCGGCCGCCACCGTATTTGTATGATGGTTTACGAGTCATAAAAAAAAAAGGAGAAAATAAAATATTACAAATTTCTCATAACAAAGTTTTTAGTGGAGTTGTACATTTAGTGCTGTATATGATAGACGCCGGTCATTGCTCTACCACGTTAGTGATTTCAAATTTAAATTAAAAGGATTGATTACATTGAAAAATCGTCAAAAAATTTAGGACTGTATCGACCAAATTAAAAAAGTTCAAAATTGAATTGCAATTTGCACAGTAGATTTTTAACATTTTAGATAATTTTTCTTTTTTTCTTTCATTTGTGTTAAATTTAGGATTACGGTATACAGTTAGCTATGCAATCTAAAACAAAAATAACAAGGAGATAGTCAAAACAAAAATAAAAAGATGGTGATGGGCACCGATTTTATGATGCTATTGTGCGTACTACATATGATAGGAAGGTTGGACGTGAATGAGTGCTTAAAAGGCTCAAAGAAGAAACAGGGAAAAAAACTCTTGGGGGTGGGGCTTCCTGCTGTCTTCTATATTCCCTGGTTGACCGCAAGAAAAATGTAGGCCATTCAACAAGGGGTGTGAGGCGTTTGCGTCCTAGGACCTTAAAATAAGGTGGCTCGCTCTAGATGGGAGGGTGGCCGGCAAGTTCACCATTGATTCTCTAAGCAGACCTAGAGTACAGAGTTAGCTATTTAATCTAAACAAAAAGAATCAAGACCTTGTCAAAGCAAAATAAAAAGATGGCGAAGGATTACGCTAGAGTGCATACTACATCTGATAAGGAAGGTGAACTGCACGCTACATGTCCAGTATGAGAGTACCTTTGACTGGAACTAAAGAAAGAATGCCAAGACTCTCCTTTTTTGTCTTCTTTTTTAACTTTGCGTTCTTATTGTCATAATTTATTTTTATATTTATAATATAGGGACACCTGACGCAGAGGCGTGCCAATGGAATAATCATGGGTCGTTAATAGAGCAGGTCCCATCCCATGCACGGGAACATGAAAAATTCCGTAAGGATATATCTTTCTCTTTGAACGGTTTATTTTTTTTTAATATCATTTTTAGTTTGTTAATTTTTGATTTTTTTAAATAATTATTTTGATTTTTCTTTCGTTTACCCTTTTTCTTACAAAGTCCCGCACCTGACCCTTGCCGAGAAGGCTAGGATTGCAGCCCCCACCCACTTGCACTGGGGAGGCCAGAGTTCGTCGATCGAGCAAGGCAGATGCTTCACCAGCCTAAGGCGGGCTTTGCTAGCCTCAATGTTCGCAAGACTAAGCATCATTGGTGTTCAGGCGAGCTCGACCTTACCAGATCTAGTGAGGTGGAGCCTCCCCCAAAGTTGACGAGGCTTAGCTCGTAAGAATTGGGCGAGCTCTGCCTAGAACCACCGTCGCCCATCGTGGGTGCCCTGGTGAAGTAAGTCTTGACTTTTTCCCAAAGTTAAGTAAGCTCATTCCGTGCTTTGGCGGTAGCGGGCACAATGGACGAGTGCCTAAGGAGCTTTAGGCGAGCAATTGAGAGGCTAAAGATGCTCTTCGTGGTTGATGACGATTGATGAGCTTTCTCTTTCCACGTTTGAGATTACATATATATTTGATTTACCAGCAAGGAACATGTAACTATTTTCTATATAAGAAGTGAGGACACCGTAGCCTTTCACCAATACCAAGTTTGTTCCAACCATGGAGACTTCATCGCTCTACACTACCCTTCCTCTAGCTTTCCTCCTACTCCTCACTCTCAAGCTCTTCTCTTCATGGTTCAAGCAACCGAAAAACCTTCCGCCCAGCCCGCCTTCCATCCCCATCCTGGGCCACCTCCACCTCCTGAAACACCCCCTCCACCGAACCCTCCACTCCCTCTCCCAATCTTATGGCTCCGTCTTCTCTCTCCGCTTTGGCTACCGCCGAGTAGTTGTCGTCTCGTCAGCCGAGGCAGCTGAAGAATGCTATACTAAGAACGACATCACGCTTGCCAACCGCCCCTCTACTGTCGCTGGCAGGCACATTGGGTATGACAACACGATTGTCGTCGTTGCCTCGTACGGCGAACAATGGCGTAGTCTCCGCCGTGTTTGTACTCTTGAGATCTTTTCCTCGGCCCGTCTCAACTCGTTTCTGCCCATTCGGAGGGATGAAATCAAGCGACTCCTGCTTAATCTAAACAAAAGAGCCTCATCATCTGGGGACGACTTCACTAAGGTGGAACTAAAACCGATCTTCTGGGAGATGACATTCAACATCGTTATGAGGATGTTGACTGGGAAGAGGTATTATGGGGAAGATGTGACCGATGCTGAGGAGGCGAAGGTGTTTCGCGAGATCATGTCTGAAATTGTGGAATACGGTGTCAGTGCGTATCCAGGGGATTACTTGAGTATCTTGAGGTTGTTCTTCAGGAATTATGAGAAGAGGGTGTCTTGGTTGAGCAAAAGATCGGACGAGTTGTTACAGAATCTGATTGAAGAACAGAGAAATAGTCGCAGAAAAAGATGTGGAGAGAGTAGGGAGGCCGTGCTGGATCATTTGCTTTTGTTGCAAGAGAAGCAGCCCGAGTTTTACACTGATGAGATCATCAAAGGGCTAGTATTGGTACGTACAAATTGGACGATCTTTCGCATCTCATCCTCATCATGGAATACTGCATACATATAAACTGGATCATCCATTTTCTTACAAAATACGAAATTAATTATGGTCCTATGGTAAATCAAGCGGAGAATTATCCAAAAAAATCCTATATCTATTGCATCACATCCTCATGGACGATTTTGCAAGGCTACTCCATTTAATATGCAACATTTTAATATTACCAACCCTTAGAGAGCAAAACAAAAATGTAAAAAAGTATTTGATTGTGCATCATAGTAGTTTGACAATTTAGTATCTAGATTGCTGAATCTGTTCTCTCTTAGACAGCATGTCCTAACATTGAACACCTTAGAAACTCATGAGTACATTCATCAACAGTGATAGTTTTCTTGAGAATGAATATTGCAAGTTGATTCCGACATTAAACATCTGTTTAAAAAGATGTAAATTCTTGTTGTGATCAATTAACTCGTTCTTTACGTAATTATCATTGAAGAGATATCAATGGAGAATGTTTTAGGTTTTGCGCAAGTGTAGGTTTCCTTGCTCTCAAATTAGAAAAAGGAGCAAAGAGCGTGTGTAAAAACCAACACATAACATTGTCTAGATATATCAATAGATCCATATATTGCAATCTCAAATAGTTAAAAGTAGGAAAACAAGTTTTCGTAAATTTGAAAGATTTCATAGATCTCTTATGTTGTCAATCATCTTTTTCATTAAGTTCAGCATATAATTATAATTCGTCTTAAGTAATTGATAGGTTTAACTGAAATTTTTCCTGGAAAAGATTGAGATTGAAATCATAGATATATTTGTTTTCTGTTAACTATTCAGAATAGCAATATAAAAAGTCTCTCTATCAATTGACTCACTCAAAATGAAAGTTAGTATATTTATGAAATTAGAGGAAAATGGGTATGAGCTAATGAGTAAAATTGAATTCTCTCAAGTTCCTTGGACGCAATAATCTCATCGTACAGGAAACTGGATTTCCTTCTTGAAGTAAACACAAGTTCTGGCCTATTACTCACACATTTATGCGGATATACATATTAAATTGTAAACAATTGTTAATTTTGAAGTCATTTATAATACCTGATCTAATAACTTATGGATTGCAGTAAGATTTCTCTACTATTAATGTTTAAATTATTGCTCTTTTATCATTTCTTCCATTTCAACAATGTAATGACAATTTGTTTTTGTTCTATATCCTTCTATAGGTCATGCTTATAGCAGGCATTGATACTTCTGCTTCGACAATGGCAAGGGCAATATCCCTTTTACTTAGTCATTCGCATTCCTTAAAAAGAGCTATTGAGGAGTTGGATAATGTGATTGGTCAAGAACGCTTGATAGATGAGACAGACATTGCAAAACTTCCTTTTCTCCAAAACATCGTATTAGAAACTCTACGTTTGAAACCACCAGCACCACTTCTAGTTCCACACATGTCATCAGAGGATTGTGTCATAGGCGGTTATGATGTACCTAGTCAAACCATAGTATTCATCAATATATGGAGCATTCACAGGGATCCGAACTTGTGGGATGATCCGAAAAGTTTCAGACCTGAAAGATTTGTAAATGAAGATAATGGACAATGCAAGCTATTGTCATTTGGAGTTGGGAGGCGAGCCTGTCCTGGTGCAAACCTGGCCCAACGGATGATCAATGTGGCTGTGGGATCGTTGATCCAGTGTTTTGAATGGAAAGGAGTAAGTGAAGAAGGAATGAATATGCCTAAGGCGTTGCCATTGGAAGCCATGTACAAACCCCATGAAATCGTGGCGAGAATTGCTGAGCATTGAGCGGGAGCCAAGATATTGCTATTAGTCCTTGTCTTATGTGTTTGCACCAAAAATAAATAATCCATTGCTAAGGACGTCTTAGATTCATAAATTGTATTTTGGTGTACAAACTTGTACGAAATGGTTAAAGTCATCTGGATAAGTTTCGTTATCTACCTTATCGGTCTTTTTCTTGTTTCTGACAAATTATTTTTGACATTCAATGCTTTCGCCAAACCCTGCGTTATTAATATGGCACCTCTTAATGCACCACAACCAAAAGTTATTCCTCCCACTAAACTTCTCAATATCAATTCTTGCTCCAAATAATTTCATTGGAAACAACCCACAAATAATTTTTCTAACATCATAATCGTATCAACTACGCTTAATGGAATTTAAGAGAGAATGCAAAAACATAAAAAAGGAAAGAAAGAATGTGAAAGGGCACCAATTTCATGATGCTATAGAGTATAATGTAGGTGTTTGGAAGCTCAACCACTCAGTATGGCCTTTAATAGGAGAGATGTCCATTCTCATAGTACGCTTAACGGAATTTAAGAGAGAATGCAAAAACTTCCTTTTCTAAAAGTTCTTAGTGTCTAGTAGACTAGTGAAATAGATGAGTCAAGTTGAAAGTAGTCTGACCCAAATACATTAATTTAACTCATCATGACCCACTTTTTACATAATATGAATTTAGTGACTCATACCCGGCCCGTACCCAACCTAACACATATTATTAAAAAACTTTCATATTTAACTCAATCTACAAAATTTTAAACTCAAATTGAGATGAGAATGTGAAGTGAGTGGACGTGAGATTGAATGAAGGCAAGAAAGAATGAATAGAGAGTTATAGAAATGGGTTGCGTCTAAATAAGTTGTAAATCCGTTTATGACCCATTTAACACTCACATTATGTTTCAACTCATTTAGTTAATATAACCAATTCATTTATGACTCATTTAATACCCGTATGTTTTTAAAAAACGGGTTAATGGCCCATTATGATAGGTCTAGCCTGCAGTGAGTCAGACGGTGATGGACCAACTTTAGAACCTGACATGATAGTCAAACATGGCAATTCATCTTGCCAATTCATGTGCTAGATTGGTCCAATTCTGTACAAATCAAGGTCCGGCTTGCTAATCCAATGATTGAACTGTTGGCCGAACCGGTTTGTTCCGGGTTTTGACCAACCCAAGTCTTAATGAATGACCGAATCGAACTGAGGACCGGTTCCTAGTTTAACTGGATGAACCGGCCGATGTAGTCAAGGCTTAAACACCTTTTTTTTTTTGGGTCAAAATATTGTAATTTTAGTACTATCCCACTAAAGGGGCATCCTTAGTTGGAAAATCTAAACATAAGATTAAAGTTAAAGGCTAAGGAGGATGTGAAAACCAATTACTAGGAAGATAATTTGCTCAGTGGGCTAAGGGTGCGCATGACAAAATTTCTGGAATAGAAATTGATTTCTGGCCAGAAATTGAGAAGTTAAAAATTTTAGCTTGTGAATTCTTCTTCAAATCTATTTCTGGAATAGAAATCTATTCTAGAAATAGAAAAATCAAATTGCATTATCAAATGAATTTCTGTTCCAAACCTGTTCTGGGGAACAAATAAACAAATAAATAGAGAAATAGAAACTTTATCATGTGCGCCCTTAGCAACCCAATCCGCGACCTTATTTGTTTCTCGAGGCTCATAGATGATTGAAGTTCCATTTAGCTGGGCCAGTAAACTTTTGCAATCAGTCTAATAAGTAGCGCACGAGGGGTAAGTGATATGAAGTTAAGGTCACTTGTAGATTAGTTCTGGTCGTGACTTCCTGCTGGAGATTACTTTGCGTGTTTTTGTTCTGTTTGACCCATAATAGAGCTTCTCTCATAGCTAGGGTTTCGACTACCCAAATGGATAGCGCATGAATCCTCTTGGTGAAGCACGCGATGAGAAGATTGGCAATGTTCCTACACATGCCAGCCATCGATCCCATTGTCGTTGAGGTGCATCGGGAGCTGTCAGCGTTCAGCTTCAGCTCACTTGTACTAGCTGGGTTCCATCTCAGCGTGTTATTGAGGCTTTGTGTTGATCCTCTGCTGTCGTTCATCCCCCTTATGCACCATTTCTTGTACAGAGCAATAGCAATTCGGGCTTCTTCTTGAGTGGTTGTTGGATTAGGCAAAGATCCTTGGAAAACCGCTAAGTTGCGGATCTTCCAAATCTGCCACAGTAGGCCTGCGAAGAGGGCTTTCAGTTCAAGTCCTGCTCTTGAGGTAAGATTCTCAAAGATCCATTTTTTGATTCGAGAAATACTTGCTGGAGACATGTCGGCTTGAAAATCAGGGGCTGACCATAGGGTTTTTGTCCAGTCACATAGGAGGAAGAGATGGTCTGCTATCTTTGGTGCATCACCACAAATTTGACGAGTTGGATCAGGTATCATGTGTCTTTTGTATATGTTTTCTTTTGTTGGAAGAGCATTGCTGCATATATTCCATAGTAGGAATAGAATTTTGGGGAAGGTAGGGAGTTTCCATATCTCATGCCATAGGGATTTTGGAACTTGGTAGGAGGAAGATGGGTTAGGTTTGGTGAAGAGTGCTACTTTGTTATGTATTTGGTTGTAGCCGCTTTAATAGTATAGGACCTCGAGCTATTGGCTGTCCACACCAACTGATCAGAATGGGATTTAGGCTAAGTGGGTTAGCTAGGATCTCTTAGGCCACTCTTTCCTCAAAAACTTCATTAACTCTTCTAATATCCCATTCCTTGGCTTCGTTGTCAATTAATTCAGCTACCATTCTTGGCTCATTTCGATTTGCTGGGCCAATAAGTCTTTTGGAAGGAAGCCATACATCTTCTCTAATGCAGATTCTTTGTCCATCTCCAACCTTCCATCTAGTGGTATGTTCGATTGCATCTCTCACCACCAATAAACTTTGTCATCCCCACAAAGGCCAGGATCCTTTTTGCTACCCATAAGTAACCTTGAGAAAAATAAATACTTTTAAGAACTTGACCCCATAAGGCGTCAAGTTGTTGAACAATTCTCCAAGCTTGCTTCCCCAACATTGCTATGTTGAAATCCACTAAATCCTTAAAACCTAGGCCTCCACAATCCTTCCTAGTTTTTAGATCTTCCCATTTTTTTTCCAATAAATACCTATTCTATCAACATTCTGTTTCCACCAAAAGGAGGCTATTCGCTTCTCAATAGCGTGGCAAATGGAAGTTGGAATTTTAAAGATGGACATAGCATATTGGGGTAGGGCTTGGATAACTGTCTTAATGATAACTTCTTTTCCTGCCTTCGATATCAGCCTCTCTTTCCATCCTTCAAGTTTCCTCTCAAATTTAGCTAGAATCCATGCAAACATTTGCTTTTTTGTGCGACCCCACTCTAATGGGATTCCAAGATATTTCCCTATGTTTTCTAAGATAGGAACTCTCAACTTAGCTGCTACATTCTGTTTAAATTTTATGGGCAATCTCTCCCAAAGAAAAGGCCTAATTTATTGAGGTTGATAGCTTATCTCGACACATAACAATAGTGGTTCAATACATTGGCTAAATTATGAGCTTCTCTTATTGTTCCATCTAAGAAAAAGATGGCATCATCAGCAAAGAGGAGATGCAAGAGCATAAGGCATGTTGGGTTTAGGCGAATCCCCTTTATACTCCCATCTTGGACAGCTTTACTCATAAGGGTTGAGAGGGCATTGGCTATGACAATAAATAGGTAAGGGGATAGAGGGTTCCCTTGCCGAGTACCTTTAGTAGGCTTAAAGACAGTTGAAGGCTCACCATTAACAAGGACCTCAGCATATAATCACATAGAAAATGGTTGGAAATTTACGCTTCCTCCTTCTCACCCTTAGTTGGTGAACCAACTCTTGAACTACAAAGATGTTATCTTAGATTTGGTGATCACTGATAAAAACAGTTTGCTTCAAAGAAATTATTTTTGGAAGCCAAGATTTCAGCCTATTAGCCAATACTTTTGCAATGATCTTATAACTAAAATTGCAAAGGCCTATAGGTCTGAATTGGGTAATGTTTTTTTGGATTTGTTACTTTAAGGATGAGAGTAATATGCGTTCTACTGAGCTTTGGTTCAAACGTGTCACGCCCCGATCCTCGAGCACATGTCCATCCCTTTATGGTCGATAAATATTTTGCGACTTCCCAGGACGAGTCGCCGACCCTTTTATTTTATTGCACATGCGGAAGCAAATAATAAATCCCCTGACAGTAACTATCTCGGGATAGAAAAGCAGGACATCACATTCACAAACAAACCACACTTTATAAACATATTGAGTCTTTTACACAAGTCTATAACCAAAATACTAGTTCTCAAAAAGAAGCTGTCCTATCTGACCTACTCTTTAGGTCACCTCAGCTCAACTCCAAGTCCTCCCTCTACGATCCTGAAAATTTTAAGCCCATGACGAGGTGAGATATAAATCTCAGTGAGTTCACAGTCTAAGCCTGATTATGAGGGAAATACACCTGAAAGTGTCCAAACCACACAACCACTAAATTGGCACATAGGACTTACCTCGACTCAGTTTCCTTTCCTGCATGTCAGTATAGTTCATATCTCAATGCATATAATCAATGCACATAACAATTGGAACACCTCATCAATTCAATTAATCACTGGGGTCCTGATTATAAGGCCAAACCGTTATGACACGTCCCATTCCATGTCACACAGTTTTGGTCTCATAATCGGGTGCATCAAACTCAATAAGCATGTGTTCCAATTATTAATTACACCCCTCAAGGGTATGGCCAACTCCAATATTGGCGGTCTTCTGGCATTGCTAGGCGTCGTCTCACCTCCTTTGAGCATGGCTACGTCTCTCAATTAGACGGCTTCCCCGACGGGGCGTAGGTCAAGAATCTATTGTGACCCGAGTCCTAATGAATGGGTAACATCCGGCTTAACAGCCTAAGACGGATTCTCTTAACCAACATACGACCAATCAATCTTGGCCCTGGACACTGTGCATTGCACTCAAATGTCTCAATTAAAATAGTGAACCTGGCCTATTTTCTTCGTATTAAAAATACACGATAAAATAGTCGTGTGTGGGTACACGATCAATTCACACTAGAAAAATTGATATCCTCCAATTTAAAATCCCATTGGTTTATATAATACATAAAACCATTTTCGGTGTTGAAACCCGACACTCGGGATTTTCTCAATAAATAATGAATTTCACAATTTTTGGAAGTAAATACTCGAAATTCCAATCAGCACTCAATTTGCATAAATTAACACTCAATTGCAAAAATTGAACACACCATTGCAATCAAGACAAAATTTCGGTCACTTGCTATCTCAACCTAATTTCCGAAAAATAATTAATAAACAAATTACCGGAAATTAAATAAATTACAAAATAAATAAATTTAAAGCATTTAATTGAATTAACCTAAATTAACTAAACTAAATAATCTAACTAACAATTAAATCTAACCATCCTATTTAATTTAATCTAAGTACACTAACTAAATAAACTAACTAATTCCTAACTAATCCACCTAACTAAACTAATTACACTAACTAAATACTAACTATATACTTAATCTAACTAAGCCATCCTAAACCTAATCAACAAAATTAATCCACAAATTAGCTAACTAATACACCTCTAAGTGTCATTAGCCCACTAATAAAGGATTAGAACACAATTCACCGATTAGCACAAAAATCGGCTCACGGTGACGGCAGCGCAATAGTGGCCAAGATTCGAGCTCACGGTGAGGCTGACGAGAGCTCAAACTGGCTGAAATCAGCCAACAAGCTCGCTGCTCGAGCTAAAAACTTAAGGGCTCGAGGACGCAGCAACAAAACTTGGCTTCGAGGAGACCCACGGGCGAGCTGGCGGTCAACAAAACTGCAGAGTGAGGCTTCAATTCGGTGAGCTTTGGAGATGGCAGCTTGAGAAATTTCGCTGGTCTTCGATAGCAGAGAAGCTGTAGGTGAGATCGTTGACGGGCTGTGGGCCGCACAAATGAGGGCCAACGAAAAGAAGCAGAATGAAGAAATGAAGCTGCTTTGGTCTTCGGTGGAAATGAAGTTCACGAACGGCAAGAGCGTGGGCTTGCAGGCATTGGATTTCGTGGCAGAGAAGCAGCGGTAGTCAACATTAATGGAGGAGAATTTCGTTGGTTGACCGAAGGGGAAGCGTGGCTTGCAAAGGAGAATCATGAGTGGAGGTGGGCGTATGTGAGTGGAGCAAGGGATGAGGGAAAAACGTGGGAATGCTTCGGTGATGGGTGTCTTCGAAGGGAGAAGTGAACAAAGGAGCTGAAGCCATGAAAAGCGAGAGAGAGACCAACGAGAAAGAGAGAATTAGATGAGGGAGAGAGGCGGTGGACAGGCGTGTGAAGAAAGCTGCAACTAAGGAAGAAAAAGTCAAAGAAAATATCTTGATCCTTTAATGCTTGGTCCCCCCTTTGGTCTTCATGCATATCACCATGTCCCCTTATTCTTTCTAACAAATATAATCCAAAAATTAACCCAATTGATGCTAAAACAGTCCCCAAACCATAACTCCAAATTTCACTGATTTTAGAATTCAATTTCATCCTCAAATTCTCAATTTCGAAGTCCAATTTCGTCGAAGAAAAATCCCATGCAATTCCACAATTTCCCATCACCCAAGAAATTTCTGCTTAAGTCAAAATTCCCTTCAAATAAGTCCACTGAATTTCCGTTCAATTTCCGAATCGATTTTCCGTAAAAATCTTGGAATCTCCGAAAAATTTTCGGAAAGTGAGTCGACGTTCCTAAAATGAATCGTGACACGGTAGAACTTTCAATTTCTGAAATCAAGCTCAATTTCACAGTTAATTTCAATTCGACGTGATTTTAGTGCATCCCAATCTACTAGGTAACTTTTAGGAATTTTTAATGCAATTGACTCGTGGTCGATTATTTTCGAGCCACAATGCACATTTTCGACACATTGGCGACTCTCGATTGTCGTGAAAATCTCGAGATTTCAAATACGGACACAAGGTACAAAAATGACAGAAAAATTGGTCTAGTACCGTTCGATAGAAATTTTGCAATTAGGTGGAATCACCCATGCACTAATCACATATCTCTATCGAATCGACCTATTTATGGTCTCTGATCCATTTTGATGGTGTCGTAATGACCCTTACAGATTAGCACGGTCGAGCAGTCAATTCTTGGTCGAATTATCATGTCTATTGTATTTAGATTCCTCAATGGCTTTACCTAATAAGCTAGTTAACTCGTGAGTGACCAATTCAGAGAAAAAGGCTATAGACACGTCGATGAGAAGCCCAACTCGTCTCATCGAAATCAAACTCGAAAATCAGGATGTCACAAAACGTACCTTAGTTGAAAAAAGATTGCACCATGCTGAAGATATCATCATTAATGATCGGCCAATGATTTTGATAAAATAAATCATTTAGCCCGTCCGGTCCCGATGCCTTTGTAGCCCCTAGCTGAAAAACAACAGCTTTAAATTCCTCTTTTGTCATTGGTTAAATCAGGTCTTCATTCATCTCCTCATTGACCACTGCTTCACATTGATTCAATATAGGTTGGTAGTTCCTATCACTCACTGAAGTAAAAAAAAGACTAGTAGAAGCTTCGGATATGGTGTTTGAGGGTTAGGGGTCCCTACACCAAGTTTGATCATCAATTTGTAGCATGAATATTTTATTTCGTTGTCTCTGTTGGCCTGTTGTTGCATGCAAATACTTGGTGTTTTGGTCCCCCTATTTCAACCAGCTGATTCTTGACCTCATGCACCAATACATTTCCTCTTGCTTCCACAAATCTACAATTTGCCTGACAATATTGCTGATCTCCTCTCTGTTTTGCTCCCTATTCGTTCTGTTATTCAGCTCCATAAGCCTGCATTTGAGGGAGAAGATAAGTTTTTGAGCACTTTTAAATTTTCTCCTACTCCATTTGTTTAATTCAGCGAAAACCAGCTTTATTTTATGTACAAGACTGATTTTTGTTGTTCTATTCTCTTGCCAAGCTCGCTTGATCACCGCCGCACTCGGGGTCTTCTAGCCAAAACAATTCAAATCTGAACATTTTCTTGCTTTTCTTTTCCCTTTGATCTAGAGATAATATAATTGGGCTATGAACTGAACCTATCGCCGGTAGTGCAAAATCCATCACATTTGGGAATAGTACTCTTCATTCCAAGTTACAAGGCGTCCTGTCTAATCTCTTCTTTACTAATGCGCTGCATTATCTCTTATTTGACCAGGTATAAGCACAGCTCTTAGGGGCTGTTTGTTTGTGTTCTTTCTTTCTAGTCAGAACACAATTTCTGTTTTTTTGTTCCGAGGAACAAAGAAAGAATATAAACGCATTTGTTTATGTTTTTGTTCCAAATCTATTTTTTTGTTCTCTTGAACAAATTTGGAACATAAACAAGAAACAAAAAAAAAAAACTTGTTTCTTGTTCTCGGAACACTTTCGAAAAACAATTTTTCTCTCTCCTATTTTTTTCCTATTTTTTTTTTCATCTTCTTTTTTCTTTGACCGATCACCAGCCTCGGCCATTGCCGGTGATTGGCTGTTGAGGGTTGGCGACGCCGGTGACCTGCCATCGAGGGCTAGCGACCCTCGCCGTGGTTGGGCGAGGCCACCAGCCCTCGTTGGCCAATCGCCGGCCATGGCTGAGGCCGACAACCGGCCAAAAAGAAGAAAAAAGAAAAAAAGGAAAAATAAAGTAAAAATATTAAAATTAAAAGAAACAAAAAAATTATATAAGTTTATCAAATGTGTTTCTGTTCTTTTTTTTTTATTATTCTAAGAACATAAATTTTTTGCACTTACCAAACGCGTTCTTTTGTTAAAAAATTGTTCCTCGAAACAAAAATAGTTTTTTCTATTTCTGTTCCCTTGAACAATTTTTGAATAGAAACATTACCAAATGCACCCATTCTTTTGATGTCCATCAAGAAACAATCATGTAAAAACCCTCGAAAGACTGCAATTCGATAACGGTCCATCTCTCTACACCCGACCTTTTCCCAATGGTAAAATATTTCATTAAAGTCCCTTATGCATAACCATGGGAGTGGATTGTTGTGTTGCTGTCTTTCATAGCTTGCCATAGTCTCATTCTCTCTTGAAAATTTGTTGGTGCATTTAGAAAGGATATTCGTATCAGGTCACCTTGAATAAGATCCTTGCATCGATTATTGATTAGTTCCTCGGAGCTTCCCTCCATTTTCACCTTTACCTTTTCATGCCACATAAGCGCTAAGCCTCCAGCTATACCAACTGGTTTGATAATAAAAGAAAATTTGAAATTAGTCATTTTCCTCACTCTCTCTACAATGGTGTTTTTGTTTTTTGTTTTCATGAGGAAAACTAGATTGGGCCGTTCTTGAGCCACTAAGGCTTTGAGATGCTAGATTGTCAAGGGAGTGCCCAGCCCTTGACAATTCTAGCTCAATAGTTTCATCTACTCTTTGGTGGCTTATTAGGGCTAGCCACCAAAGCTCATACACTAGCCCATTTCCAAGTTTGAATTGGGGCATCCAAGAGTTGTTTTTCATCCATAAGAGATTTTATGAGATTTTCTTTTCATAGGGACTAACTCGCTTATGTTTTTTTTGCCACAAGAGCTTTATACATCGCCTTTCCTTTTTTAGAGGTTAGTGAAATGATCTCATTACCTGCCAAAGAAGGAAGCATCATTGTGTTTTGCTCTGTGCATTGCCCACTGAGTATAGTAAGTTGCTCTGTCTTTCCTGACTCTTCCATAACCTCTTGTGCATTATGCTGGACAGCAACAATTACCAGTTCATTTGGTTCATCTGCTTCCAATCTTTGGGGTATTTCGGTAACCATTGTTGGAGTTTCCATCACAACTTCCTCCGTGGAAGAAAGTTCAATGTTGCCATAAAAAGTCTTTCAATAGGGGCTAACCTCTCGGACTTCAGCCTTTAGCCATGAGTCATACCGCCCTAGTTGATCATGGGCAAGTTCAGTTTCTTTATAGGGAATTTCAATGCAAAAGCTTGCATAATGCCCAATTTGACCACAAGAATAGCAAAAGTGAGAAAGCCTTTCATACTCGAAGTCTATCCACCATTTTTTTTCCCCAAAATTAATCATAGTTCATGTTTTGAGTGGGCTGGACATATTTAGCAGCACTCTGGCTTTTCCATTTTTCCATGCATTGTTATTTCTGGCTTCAATTTTAACCACCTCAACTTGGCCCAAGCGAGAAGCTAGCAAGCGTATGGCATTTTCAATGATTCTAGCACCAGGAAGGCCTATAAAATGCACCCAAAAAGCATAATGCATAAACTCATAATAGTGTTCAGGTATGTTTGGATCTTCTTCCCTCAAGACTAAGAGGTTACTTGCAAAGGACCATGGTCCCCATTAGGGGTGAGCAGCGGTCTAGGGTTAACCCTGGACCGACCCTGGACCGGCCTAACCTTGCCAATCCTGGTCCGGTTCCTAAGGGGACTGGGTCGGTCCTTGGTCCTGAAATTTCAAGACCAACACTGTGCGGGTTGATCCTCAGTCTTAAGAGTTTTGGGTCGGTCCAACCCTAGACTAACCCCTCAGATATTATATTATCTTATATTATATTATATATAATTATTTTATATATTCAAATCTAAGTAAAATGTATGTTATATTATATTATATTGAGATGTTATATCAATAGCACTAATAGTAATTTCAATTTAAAACTTTTGTTGAGTATTAATTATGTGTCGTTTGTTTTGTTTTTAGGTGTTTAGAAGTTCAAGTGAATTAACAAGATGTGAAGTTATATATTCATGGCTTATATTAAGTATTTTGAATTTTTTATAATTTAATTGCATTTTACTAATGAATTTCAGCTACACTTTGCTTTTCAATTTGTGTCAAATGATAAGTTTTTGAAGAGTAGAATAGTACTGCAGTTGCTATTGTTACGGTGATTTGCTAGTCAAGTGGTGTGATGCTCATTTTTTGGTTGAGTGGACTCTACATGATCAAATGCCGGAAAACACTTTTGCATATGGTGTTATGAATATTAAAGATAGATGATTACAAGAACTTTCCATCTTGTCCCATATCTCGATGACTGGTTAGCGGGTACGAAATTTTTATTATTGTGTCATCTTAAATTTGCTAAATATGTATTGGTATTTATAGTTTAATTGCATAATACTGCATTGTCGATGGATGTGTCATTTGAATTTGTAGGTTTGTTTTTTTATGGAGTATAAAAAATAAGACGAAAAAAATTATCAATCGGTCCCAGATTGACCCTGGAACTAGACCCAACCCATTGGGTCAGTCCGGTCCTTGGTCCAAGGCTTAATAGGGTCGGTCCTCGGTCCTAAAAATTGAGGACCGACATTGTACGGGTTGGTCCTAGGGTTAGGGGGTGGCTTGGACCAACTCGAACCATGCTCACCCCTGGACATATTTAGCAGCACTCTGACTTTTCCATTTTTCCGTGCATTGTTATTTCTAGCTTCAATTTTAACCACCTCAACTTGGCCCAAGCGAGAAGCTAGCAAACGTATGGCATTTTTAGTGATTCTAGCACTAGGAAGGCCTATAAAATGCACCCAAAAAGCATAATACATAAACTCATAATAGTGTTCAGGTATGTTTGGATCTTCTTCCCTCAAGACTAAGAGGTTACTTGCAAAGGACCATGGTCCCCATTCTAACACCCTCCTTTTTTCTTCACTTAATTGAAATAAAAATGAGAAAAAACCTGGTTCAATTAACTCACATTTTACTGAATCTATTTTCCATGCTTTTTTCATGGTATTGATAAAAGCTTGTAAATTAACATTTGGTTTCAAAAATAGCTTGCCACATAGAGTTAAGTCACATTCTTGCTTTTCCTCCTCTGGGATTTCAACCCTAGGTCAGTGATATCCTCGTCGGATCACAAGTCTTCCATTTTTTGACACAGAGCTGCCAAACGAAGATGGTTATTCTCTCTACCTTCCATTTCTTATCACCTATGCCAAATATGCTAAGAAGCTATGGATGGTTTATATGGAATGAAGGGATCTCTGTGGCTGATGGCTGTTCAACATGGGGTTTTATTGAGGAGCAGCAACGGGGGATACTTTCTTTGAGCAAAAAAGGTTGACATATGGATGTGCAAAAACCCAGAGATTCAATATCCTCCTTCCACTTTAGACAAAATGGCCAGAAAAGGCAATGAGGTGCAATAATTTCCATGGGTCGCCTGGACGAAGACAAGTCTAGAGGATCTACGCAGGAACCCAGAGGAAATGCAAACATATATCGATCACTTGGAAGAAGGATAATCTGGAGGACAAGCGAAGAACTCCAGTGAAGACTGCCAGCACTCTGCCGTAGGAAACATCATCAAAATGAAAGATCTGGAAGCTGCTGGCTTAATCGGGAGGGATATGCTTGGATTCTGCCATGGGTAGACAGGATTAGGGTTTGAGATTTGGGAATTTGATAAGAGAGGGTTAGTTATCACCTAGTGGGATAGAGAGGAACTCCAAGGCTGGAGAGAGACTAGCAACGGTACACATAGAACATTTTACCAACTTGACCAATTCAAGTGGGGGCTTAAACACCTTGCTGATGGCAGATTGCCTGACTGTGGATTGGAACCTCGTAGCTTGGACTGGGCGACCCGCCATCTCCTCCTTTAATGGTATGCTCTCGACAACCGTTTTCCTCAATTTCGACGAATAAAGCTACCATTTTTCTCAGCTATCTACTGTGAAATTGACGAAACCTCTCCCTTTCGATTCTGATTTTGCAGCACAAATAGGAATTGCTTTGCTCTCCACTTTTTGGGGCGAGAAATCGTTGGAATTCGGGGTCCGAGTCGACGACATATGTCAAGGTTCTAGTTTTTGGGGGCATTGATCAATGCCCATCTCCTAGAAGTTCAAGGTGGGTGGTCTGGTGAGTTGGATTTTATTTTTCTGTTCTTTTTCTTCCACTTACATGTCAAGCTTAGTGTGCTCTTTCGTGGGTTCATGTGAATTGGAGTTCAAATCTATTGCAGTACCCCTTGCTCTGTAAATTTTAGAGGGCTATCTTCATGTAGGGGGCTCAGTTTAGCAGATTTGAGTCATGGTTTCGGTCACTTCTATCAGGGTTTAGATCATGACAATGTCTATATCTTGTGCATGATGAGTAGGCTGGCTTCATCACCTCTTGAAATGCAGTATAAATTGAGGTAGTGGCTTTTTGTTGGATCGCCGCCTCCAGTAGCTGACTCTGGAGAAAGCATCACAAGCATAGGCAAATTAGTGGAAATGGCATGAAGATCAGAAATGCCACTCTCGGGACCAAGAGAAATTGATAGAAGAACAAGATAAGGATTCGTCGTCTGCATCTCTGACAATGCTGACGGACCGCAGTGGGCAGGATAACACTGGAGAGAGGCCTCTGCCAAACCAGACCGACATTGTTAAAGCTCTTGAAGCGGTTGAGAGAGACTCTGTTGCTATTGCCGAGAGTTTCACATCTCTGTTTGCTTCACTTCGCTCGGCTCTATCTGAGGTTGGTTTGATCAAATTGTGGCCATGACTTATCCCTTTTGTCTAGCATTCCCAGCTTGCCTAAGTTGGTTCAATGCCATATATTTGTACAGGAGATTCATGCATCCTAAAGATGACACTGAATGATTTGACATCCCTCTTGGCTTTTCATGGTTCAGTGTGACTGCTGCAGCATTAATAATTATCAGATATGTCAGTCCTGTCATCTTAATGGAAAGTAAATCATAAGAAGAGATTTCGATAAAATTATAATTTGAAGATTGATGATGCTAAAAGAAATAAGAGATTGAAAATTGATGATTTACGTAGGTTCTTTGGTAACTTTTTGACAGCAAACCATGAGAGGAACTTTGAGAATTCTTTGATGCTATGTAAAGGTTTACTTTTGTCACATGTCAGACTTGTCAAGATAAATTTTAGAGAGATTGAATTGTTAGCATTAATAAAGTGTCAATAAAGACACATTTCCCATGTGCTTTTGCATTTAATTCATGAGCTTCTTTGGTATGTTTTAGGAATTATTTGCAGTCCGGAGTTCATTTACCTTGAAATATGGAAGATTTATTAATTTATATGAGGCTTCTCTGATGATACTCACATTGAAGGAAAAAATTATGAGCCAAATATAGCATATTAGTGTGCTCTTGAGATGTCTTAAATGCATGAAGTTTTAAGGTGCTTTCCTATTAAAATTTACATTTCGAGAAGTGTCTTAAATTTTTATTTAGGTGTGATACCTTTCAAAATCAGAATCTTGTGCTATTGGAATAGCTCCATATTCTGTTAAAAGAGAAATTACAACTATCACTCTTTGGTGGCTATTCCCGATATTACAAGCTCTGTGTTTATCTGGCTAGATATTGTAAAATTGCAGGTAACTTCTTGCTCAACAGATCATATGCAGTGCTTCAGTGATGCTGCTGGACGCCTTCAAGATTCTGGTAAGTTCCTCAAAATAAAGTAAAAATCTGTTTCTTTTCCTGACAATGAATGACTGCTAATGGACTTGTAATCTGAAATTTGCCCCGTGAGATAAGTTCATTTGCTGAGCTAAACCCACCAACCTGTTCTGGTTAGCAAGCATGTTATGTGTATTTTCTCCCAACATCAACTGATGATGGTCATGTGGGGAACCTGCTCACTAGTATTGACATCTAAGGGTTGGACGCACAGCTGGCAGACTGTTGTCTTCATATGTGTTGGAGATTGATGGATACATGTGTATGCATTCGCACATGCTTACGGTTTTCCCTGGATCAATTTTTGAACAGAAACGTTACCAAAGGATGTGCAAAGGATGTGCATTAATTCAGCTGAAGAACCCATTGCTAACACCATTCCAGCTTTTAGACTGTTCATTATATACTAAGTTGGTGGATATTCCCTTCTTTCCTCATTTGATGGAAACTCAAACTCTCGTATATGCACCTTAAGAAATCCTTTGAATGATCAGTCATGACAAACATTACATCTTGTTGAACCTCTGTTGCTATTTGGAATTTAGTCACATTTTGCTCTTTAGTAATCGGTGTTTGCTAGTGTTGGTAAGTTTTTTGGCTTGGATTCTTGTTATTGCAGATTAAATGAGGAAATGAAGGGCATGGAAAGTCTAGCAACACAATTGTATCCTTGACTCGATGGAAAAAGTCTTTATCGTTGTTGCAGTGTTTGTCCTGAACACATTTTTGTCCTGTGAACTTAGAAATTTATCGAAAAGCATCATTTTACTTCCTACAAACGAGTGACGCCCATTCGTTGGAAAGTAAAAGTCACACAGTTTCCTTTTTTTTTTTTTTTTCCCCAGTTTAATTAAAGGTTTGTGCTATCATTTGTGTTTTCCTTGACATTGCTTCAGAAAAATTCTGAGGAGGAATGTTGATGCTTTAGATTCTGCTGTCAACAGGCTTGTTCGGCTTCCATGACATCGGATAAGCTGTTGATGCACTTCTGTTTCCCTGCTTAAAGATCTCTTCATATGAGAGTCCTAGTCTTGCCAACATGATACTTGAAGTGCTGGAGTGAGAGGAAAGATGATCACCTCACTTGTAAGATTCATTTTTGCCATTCTTTTGCATCTCTTGCCGTTAGTTGTATATTATCCTCTTGACTTTGGATCGGTCTACCTTCTCTCTCGTATTCATCTTCCCCCTTTCTATTTGATCGTCTCAGCTTGCTGCGATTTTTTGCAATCACAGCTGAGGAGTAGGCAGAATGGCTTGTCATGTGAGACTACATGTGACATGCCGTGCTCATTTTAGGGAGGAAATATGTAATTTTTGGGGTTCTGTTTACTTGAATAGCCGAATCTGAGCCCGACTTCTGACTTCCATTGTGCATTTTTGAAACCGGCGGGGGCATTTGAGGCAAGTCGCAGATTCATTTGGGGAATTGGTGCGGTGGGGATTGAGTTGATGCGCGGGGGCGTCGGGGCCTATTTGTCTTGCAAATACATGGATGACCTGAGCAATCTCAACCTACACAACTCAATTGCATCGTTCAAGTCTGTCTCGCATCTGATAAGTTGCCATGGCGGTCATTTCCACTGGCTCTGCCACTCGAACGAGACTATTGTCCCCTTGTCACTCCACCGCTGCCATTGCTGTATTGATGGCACGACACACTAGTTCTGTTATGAATATTTAAGTGCGTATTTGGGATACGTGAGTTCATTCTATTTTAATAATTTAATAGTGTGAGCCCTACGTGAGACCCTCGTAATTTAATGGCTGTTGTGTCTTCGCTTCCTTCCACTTCATTGCCGAAGGCCATAGCCCTTGCCTTTGGCTGCCGAAAGGGGTCTAGGTCTCTCTTTGAGCTCTGTTTTTAACCCTAATTTTGGATGAAAACACCTGATTATATTGGCTCGATTCTATGTGAACCCGCTGTTTCTTCTCTGAGGAATTATGATCCAAGCTCGATTCAATTCGTTTTGATTTAATGTAGTTTGCAAAATCTTCCCCGTGAGAGGATGTGCGCATTATGTTACCGGGGCTCCCACATTGGCTATTCCATTTTCAGCCTCCACAACGACTAGGCTGTTGCTGCCCACTCCATGGAGCCCCACCATCGTGAGGCCACCACCCAGGAGCTTGAGCTCGAGGCCTTCTGAAGGCAAATCGCGGTCGATTCCTTGACCTGTCCATTGTCACCGCCAACGGCACGCTCTCCATCACCTGGATTTAGAAGCTCCTCGACGCGTTCCTCTGTTGCTAAGAGGAGTTTAGGGTCCACCTCTTCAACCACAGGGCCTATGTGGTGAGATCGCTGACCGTGGAGCGGTTGCTAGCCGAATTCTACGAGAGAAGTGTGAAGAAGGAGACCATTTGTAGTTAACCAAAAAAAAAAAAAAGAGAAAAAAATTACAAATTACAAATTTCTCATAATGATGTCGTTTCGAGTGGAGTTGTACATTAAGCTGCCAGCTATCGATAGTGCTGTATAGTATAGACACAGTTGATTGCTCCGCCTCTTTAGCGATTTCAAATTTAAATTAGCAGGATTGATTACATTGAAAAATCATCAAAAAATTTAGGATTGTATCGACCAAATTAAAAAGTTCAAGATTGAATTGTAATTCGCATAATAGGTTTAAAATTTTTTAGATAAATTTTCCTTTTTTCTTTCATTTGTCTTAAATTCAGGCTCAGAGTATAGAGTTATCTACGCAATCTAAAGCAAAAATGAGAAGGAGCTAGTCAATACAAAAATAAAAAGATGGTGAAGGGCACTGATTTTATGATGCTATTGTGCATACTACATATGGTAGGAAGGTTGGACTGGAATAGATGCTTAAAAGGCTTAAAGAAAGAATTAGGGGGAAGAACTCTCGAGGGGTGGGGCTCCCTGCTATCTTCTATATTCCCCGGTTGACTGGCGAGAAAAACGTAGGCCAGTCAACAGGGGGTGCGAGGCGTTTGCATCCTAGGACCTTAAAATAAGGTGGCTCGCCACCGTAGAAGGGAGGGAGGCCGGCAAGTTCAGCAATGATTTTATAAGAAGACGAAGAGTACAGAGTTAGCTATGTAATCTAAACAAAAAGAATCAAGAGCTTGTCAAAGCAAAACGAAAAGATGGCGAAGGATTACGCTAGAGTGCATACCACATCTGGTAGGAAGGTCAATTGCAAGTTAGATGTCCATTATGAGAGTACCTTTGACTGGAACTAAAGAAAGAATGCCAAGCCTCTCCTCTTTGGTCTTCTTTTTTTAACTTTGCGTTCTTATTGTCATAATTTATTTTTATATTTATAATATAGGGACACCAAAGTAGAGGCGTGTCGATGGAATAATCATATGTTTATAGAGCGGGTCCCATCCCATGCACGGGAACATGAAAAATTCCGTAAAGATCGATGATAGCTTCAACTAACTCTTATTTTCATGATTTTTCTTTTCACTTTCCTCCCTATTTCCGTGTTGGTGCACGTTAAACCACGAAATTTACAAAAGTTGCACTTTTGGATACCGCACGGCCGCGACTATCAATGTGGCGACTGCTCTCTACTTTTGTGTCAATAGTAGCGTACGTGGCATTGGTCAGCAAAACGAACCCTACTTTGCTTGGAATCACTGTCGTTCATTGTGTGTGCTCCAGTGAAGTAAGCCGTGACTTTTTCCCGAAGGTAAGCTCATTCCGTGCTCTGGCAGCAGCGGGTAGCGATGGACGAGAATCAGAGGAGCTTTGGCGGCTAAAGATGATGAATAGTAAGAGAACGTCTCCCGATGAAAAAATAAAAGGAAAGAAAGTAAGGTGGTTCGCTCTAGATGGGAGGAGGCCGGCAAGTTCACCATTGATTTTCTAAGCAGACCTAGAGTATAGAGTTAGCTATTTAACCTAAACAAAAAGAATCAAGAGCTTGTCAAAGCAAAATTGTGCATACAACATCTGGTAGGAAGGTCAACTGCACACTAGATGTCCAGTATGAGAGTACCTTTGACTGGAACTAAAGAAAGAATGCCAACCGTCTCCTCTTCGTTGTTGATGACGATTGATCACCAGCAAGGAGGATGTAACCATTTTCTATATAAGAAGCGTGGACTCCGTAGCCTTTCGCCAATACCAAGTTTGTCCCAACCATGGAGACTTCATCGCTCTACACTGCCCTTCCTCTGGCATTCCTCCTACTCCTCACTCTCAAGCTCCTCTTCATGGTTCAAGCAACCGAAAAACCTTCCGCCCAGCCCGCCTTCCATCCCCATCCTGGGCCACCTCCACCTCCTGAAACACCCCCTCCACCGAACCCTCCACTCCCTCTCCATTTGGCTTTAAGATAAATTCTGAGTGCCAAAACTTGACACGAGTTCCAAAAGGTACACTCGCTCATGCCAAGTTTTGACATTTGGAGAGTGTACTTCTTTCAAAGATTCATGATAATAAACCACCCGCCTTGAATGTTTTTCAATGGTTTAGGATGCGCATGATAATTATTATTATTTTTTATCATTTTTCTATTTTTCAGCTCCTAGAAACAAATTTGGAATAAAATTCCGTTTAGTATTTTTTCTATTTTTGAAACAAATTCTTATCTCAAAAATAAGTTTGAAACAGAAATGAGAAATATAAATTTTTTTATTATAAATTTTGTACCTTTCTTTTTTTGAAATAGAAACAAAAATAAAAACACTTTTTATTGCTTGTCCTCGCATCCACCGCTTACTGTTAGCCATTGCCCGTCAATGTAGAAATCAACTTTTTCAATTCAATTGATTGAGGATAATTTATCTAATGAAAGATTGAATCACAATGAATGGAAAATAGCATGATAGGGAGATATATAAGAAGGCTAATCAAACAAATTTCTATTCCGAAAAAAAAAATTGTGTTGTCATTAGATTTTTATATTTGCTCAGAAACTCATTCAAAAAATAAACATAAATATTTTTTTTAATTTTTAATTAGTAATTGTTTCTAAGAACAAAATGATTATCATTAGCGTTCTTAGTGACAAGAGGATTGCACAATAAGCTATAAATTAATTATACAAATATAAATTTTGTTCTAAATTTATTAATTGAACCAATATAGTTATGCTTCTTTAAGTAAAAATATAATCAAGTTGTCCCGATCAAGCCTTTTCCCTTTTATATAACATCTGACGCCGGGAAGAATCGACAAAATGTTATAATAACGCTTTAAGAGTAGATTCATTTTGACTCTTTCTCATGTTGGGAAGAAAACAAAAACCATGGTTTGTCCGTAGGGCCAAGAAGTCATGATCATCCATCATCACAATGAAAAGGACACAGTAAAAATTAAATTGCCGGCGGGGATAAGCAAAATGTTAATGCAATTATCGAGAAAAAAAGCCAACTCATTGTCATATATCATCATTACGAAGAGTACACATAATTGATATTAGATAAGTTTCTCGCCAGTGACGATTCATGCTAATCAACCCCTTGACTTGAATGATTCTCGATGGCTTAGTGGCTATACATAAAAGGCCATTTGTAGAGTTATTAGTCAACCTCTCATTTTCCGTTTGAAGTGATATCAATATTGATAAGATAAATTGATCTATTATGTCATTCGGAATGTTAAAATTTGGGCTACATATGGATGCACAACTAATGCATAACATATTTGTAACAAATTATTGCAATTAAGTGAACCTTTTTATCCCTTTAGCTAACTCAAAGCAATTTTTCAAAATATATTCTAATGTTGTATGAGCATCAGAGGGGAGTCACGGGAGGGTCATTGAAAACGAATTCTTGGGCGGCTGGTTGTGCAAGGACTAGCAGCTGCTGCGAGAGGTGGGCAATGCCGCGGTGGTAGTGGCAGTGAAATGAGCTCTGCAATTTCAGGCAATTTCTAATTTTAATTTTTCTCTTAAATTTTTCCCATTAAAGTATATGATTTAGTAGTGATAATGAGCTTAATCAGACAATTAACAGCCATTTCAAATGGATAAGAAATCCTGTCATTTTGTCCGTGTGAATATAGGAAAGCAGTTTTTTTTAAACTAGCAGCAAATTGTTCTTTCATATCTATTTATTTATCATTTTAAATATCTCATAATATGTTCTAATTAAATATGTTAATTCAGTACCTTTGTTTGTTAAAGAGTCAATTATTCCCTTTTTATTCCCTTTTTATTATTTGTTTGAAATGAGGGAAAGCGTGCATTCCATAAGAATTTACATAAACCTTTTAAAGTTGAGGGTTTAACATGCATCGACACCAAAATTGCAGGGGTCAGGTGAAATTTTCCCTTGCAAATAGAATTAACTTTAAGGTACCATTAATCTATATGGAATTGTCATGTTCCACGCAGGGCATGGGACATGCTCTATTAATAAGATATGATAATTCAATGGGCATTTTGTGTAATCACGCCATACGTTTCACGTTCCTGTTTTGTATGAGATAAATGATAGATTAGGATAAGAAGAAATCAAGTTTATACTTAAGAAAGAGAATAATAGGAAAGATTTAGCATTCTCTTTTACTATTGAGTGGTTGACCTCTCAACCAGATATTCATGCTCTCTAGCACAATCAAATTGGTTCTCTTTACCATTTTTTTCCTTTTCTCACAGACTGGTAATTCGTCTGTTTAAATTACAAGATCAACACTGTATTGAGGCCAAAAAAGAAAAACAATGTTTAGGAAGACAATGCATATGAGCGCCTCCAATCAATCATCGAGTTTGATACTACTATAATATTGACATAACCCATGAGCATCAGGTTTAGCCAATATAGTGCGCCAAGATTTAATAATGATGTGGGCGGGTCTTGAGCCTCACTTTTTGGTAGTGCGATTGCTTATTTCAATTCCGCATTCAAACTTATTTTCATGACATTCCTAGTTTAGTGATAACAAATTGACATACTTCCATATTTATGACGTATGATTTAGTGTCAAAAGTTCCTTCAGAATTTTCGGTTGAAATCATAACAACTTGGTAGGACAAAATATAGAGTACCTCCTATCATGCGTCTAAATTCACATTTTTGTGATTGTTATTTTTTAGATTATCTCAATCTTTTATTTAAAATCCCTGTGGATTGCGCATACGGATTACGTGAGATTTCATTTTAAATTTAGATAATTGTAGGGTTTTTAAAAATCGCAAAAGGATTGCATATCATGTATGTCGGTATTGATTTTCTAGATAAGATTGCATAATAGGATTAGATAGGATACTTTCCTAGTTGAATTAAATATATGATTAGACAATATCTAGGTATGATGATATTTTTCAAATTGAATTGCATGAGATAGGCATCCAAAGTAAGATAGGAATTAGGTTCGTCTATTTCCTAGCTTATTTTAAATAATATATAGATTTTTGTTTTTGTAATTTTTAGTTACCAATTTTAATTAAAAATCTAAAAAATATCATCTGCATGTCATATAGACTAATTGCATTACATTCATGTCCTATAGTTTACGTCAAGTCATTATTGCACGTCATATTAGAATTAGGTCATGTAAACATAATTTAGGATTAAATTCGCATGTCATGCATTGCATACAATTTATTTTTTTATATATGGAAAAACCCAAAAAAAAAAAAAAAAAAAAATCATGCTAGATTAGCCACTGCCTGCATTTTCTTAATAAAAAAATCATGCTAGATTTCTTCGTAGAAATGTAATGAAACTTGATAGATGTAAATTTTAATTAATTAAGGTTGCGTATTGAGACTAATGTATAAAATTAATCTTCGGAGTGACGGGGCAAGTTGTTCAATTATTTAACAAAGCTCATTTGTTTATATGTTCTCTTACGGTTTATTTTATCACTTAGTATACCGACTTTGTGGACCAACTTCAATTATAGAATATCACTCATTTTAGTTACGTTGATCACTAACTTATCATCATATGATAAATATGTGGGTGTAATAAAATATACAAATCCCACAAATTGCCGAGGTTAATTACTCCACACTTTGTCACCAATCAAGTCCTTAAAAAATTGCTGCTGGCCGGAACTCTCTTTTTTCCTCTCTCTCTCTCTCTCTCTCTCTCTCCCTCCCTCCCTCCCTGCTAAAGAGGAACATCAAGGAACCCCACAACTTTTGTTCAGTGGCGATTGTTCAATTACGTCGCAATCTTTGTGCTTACAATCAGACAACTTTAGCGGAGACTTAAGCCGAGAAAGAAATGATAGCTTGGGCTATGGGTTGTATAACAGCCAAGCTTGACGGCACCAGGTTGTTCGGGCACATTATACATCTTTCTAGGATGAGTCCTCTGCATCGGAATTATTAGCATTAAAAGGAATAACTTTTTACCTTCTTGAGTTAGGTTCCTTGTTCTCAAGCTCAATCCCATACCCCATCAAAGTACCAATAAGCCTCAACCATTGAGAGAGGTTGAATCCCGATAGTTTTCTAAACGAAGGTTTTCACATGACTCCACTCCATGGAAAGTGCTCAAAGTAGCTTTTTTACGTCTTTTGTGTTTGCGTAGGTCTACCCTTGGCTAGCAAGACCATTTAGGATGTCTGTGTAGTGCGTATACATCTTAATGATGTTCCTAATGCGGCCCCATCTTGAACATTTCATGGTTGTCCGGTACATTGTTCATTTTCATCTCCCTAACTATGTCTGTGCCTTCGTAAGCTGGCTTGTCTGTCCTTCTGGGGATATGATTCCAGGAGCCTGCAGGTAAGGAGTCACCGTTGTTTTTGCACCACAAGCTAGCACTACCCGCTTTCATTGGTTTTTAAGCACCATCTAATTCTACTAAATAGTTGTGACCATCCGCCAGAATGAGCCGGTCCAGTACCTTAATTTGTAATCAATTCACACAATGTTGGTCTTCAATTTTTGGGACGGGATACCAACCTTGTTGAACTTGAGACCAAGCTCTATTCTAGGGTTAACTAGTGATTAATCGATTTGTTTTTTTTTTTTTGGCTTTATTTTTGTTTTCCATGAAAAAATAAACCTACTCTTTAAAAATACAAACCAAATAGGAATCTAAGATAAGGAAACAATAGAAATCTCAACTTACCAAAAATAAAACCCTTGGAAGACGAACATGTAAAATAAAATTAAACAATAAACTATCAATTATACATAGATATATATTAAAATACACACACACGAAGTTGGTTTGGGTTAGACTAACTATAAAGCTTTAAGTTATGTACTGGAGTTTGGAAAATTTATAATAGGACAACGAAAAAAGAGGCAGCGCCAAGCACTTTAAGTTAGATACCAAGGTTTGGAATATATATAACCAATCCTAAAGCATTAAGACCATAGACCAACCAACACAATATAGGTTTCAGTCACTCTGGGACTAGAGACCGGCTCAATTCCTTTAGAAACCAGATCAAAATTGGCTAGATTGGGCTGATCCAAGGTCAACCTTGGACCAATGCTCAACGCTACCACTAAAGCAAGAGAATGCTGGATCATGTGTTCAAGCATGCGATTTCCAAGCAAAACTTTGGGTGGGTGAATAACAAGCCCCACCTCTTTTACCAAATCAACATCTTACATTACCCATCGGTCCATAATAATGATACATAAGCCAATGATTGGTTATGACTAGTGATGTGAAATATAATGAATTGCAATGATTGTCAACTACTATAACCATTCTCACATTAGTGTTGTCAGTTCATCTAATAATTTTGCTTCTTTGCTGGTCATACACGCTGGTCATCATAGCATTTTCTTCTTTCCTTGTTAATGCCCAACATGTTCTGATATTTAGGATTTATTTGTTTCATGAAAAGTAAATAATTTTAAAATAATTTTTTTATAAAAAAATGATTGCTTTTATTACTTGAAAAAATTAGTTGATGAAATTTTTTTTTGGTATCGACAACAAATTATATCTAAGCATTGTTTGTAAATAATGAATTTTTTTTTTTCTTTCAATCCATTTTGGAAGCGATAAAAGCTATCGAATTTTGAAAAATATTTTCTAAATCATTAATTTTTTGCGAAATAAACACACTTCAAGTAAATACTCTCAATTCACATTAATCTCCTTTAATTTTTTCTTCTAGTGGAAAGAAACTTATATTCTTTGCTCAAAATGATATATTAGAAGTACGTAATCTTCATAACAAAGCAAATCAAAGTAGAGCAAGAAACTGAAAAGCAAAGCCAAATATAGAAAATAGAGAGGAATAACTGGGCATTAGCAAAATTAAGCGAATACTCATTCCACAAAAATGGATCAATCAAGCAAAAAAAATTGGCGACTAGCACTAGTTCATATGCCTTTATCAATGATGATCACACTCCGAAAATTCCTTATCTCATAACTATGATGGTGCCAGTTGATGGTGTGCAATTAGGTTTGGCTTTCTCTACACCATTGCCATACGAAGACAACCTAAATAGGTTAAATAAAAATAGATGTAACATGTGGATGAGCAAATCTTTGTGATTCAATGAGACGCCAAAACGCTTGCAATCATCATTAAAATTGAAGGTAGAGAACCTATACACGAATAGAGCAGAGGAGCATTGAATCCCCAAAAGCATATTTATTAAACTTCCAAATTTAAAGCGGGAGATTACCTAGATCTAGAACTAGATCAGAAAAGTTTAAGAGAAGAGAGCTTTTAGAACTAAATCAAGAGAGAGAGGAAAATAAAAACAAGAAAAGAATGATAAAACGCAAACAAAATCAACAAAAGAGGAAGGGAATGGTGAGACTACCTCAAACACTCACCATGGCTGAAGGTTGAAGAAGACGATGGAGAGAAAAAGAGAGAGGGAGAGAGAAAAGACTTTTTGGCTACAGTCAAGAAATTTACTTTGTTAATGGCTTGTTTTATCACGTCAATGTGATTCCAAAACCAAGTTTTGTCTTTTTTTTTTGTCATATTGGACTCGAAACTTCCTTATAAACTTTTGTTCGAGATGATGCATGTCATTGGCATGAATTGCTTATTAAAGATGCCGACACTTTCCTTGTATCTTTAATTTTCTTAATTAATTAGCATCGACCACTTTGCAAGCACCCACTATTACTCAGAAAATTGAGAGTTACAATGATCATCGACAACAAGGATTCCTTTGAATTTTTTGTGAATCCCATCATATCTATAAAGTCGAGATAATGAAACTCATTTTGAGTGATACTTTTTTTTTTGTGCCTGCTCATAAAAGCATTGCTTCCCGATGTCTCACATCAAACATTTTTTGGTATCTCAATTAATGATTGTGATGGCACCTAAATTTTGGCAACTCATTTAATTATTCTCTAATTGTATGGGAAAATAAGGATTAATTATAACCCCTAAGCATAAATGATTTTTGCTAAAGTGGATCGCATATAGGCATTAGGTATATTTGCATTACTAATATTAATTATACATATATTTTAAAAAAATTTAAAAAGGGGGGGTCGGGCCAAGGCTAGGCCGGCCCGACCTTCTTTCCTTTCCTCTTCTTCTATTTCCTTCCGCTTGTTCCCGGCCCATCTCTTCTTTTCCTTCTCCTGTCTCTTGTGTTGGACATTGGCTCCATGAGAAAGGAGCAAGGACAGAGGACGGAGTACGGTGATGGCAAATGGAATGTCAAGTATGACGCTCAGTCAGGATGATTGATCGGACAAGTGGCGTCATCCTAGAGAAGAGAGAGAGGGAGAGAGAATGATGAGTTTAAGAGAGAGAGAGAGAGAGAGAGAGTTCCAGAGGAAGCGAGCAAGCATGGGAAAAGGAGTTCTTTTCTCCTTCCGCGAAGTCTGGGAGTGGTGCATGTGATAATGCCACATAAGCGTACCATGCAAACCTCGTTAACCTCGTCAGCTACCACAGAGGATGTCAACCATCAAAATTGGATGAAATTGTAAAGGAGGGACAAATTGGGACAATGGTATCACTTTGAGAGTTTTTACTTGTCCTAAGATAATTTGTGGTAAATATGTTTAAGTGATACCGGTTTAAGATTTTCTATGATTTAACTCTAATGATATAGATGTATTATTTCTTTCTTTTTTCTCCCTTTGCAGAGCCTTGAGTTCCATTTCATTTGGCAAGTGAAAATGCCAAGTAATTCCCTTGGAGAACATTGATTAAGTCAAGTTTTTACTAGGATTGCATTCATATTATTCATTGGCCAAAACTAAAGTTCACATGCTTTCTCACTTTCCATCCCATTAACAACCTTTTGTTTAAGTCTAGGCGGCCTGAAGTCATCGTCAATTCAAAACGCAAAATTCAATGTAGTAGAAATGATATTGCCAATTTGATTTCTTCCTGTATTTTTCAACATTTGGAAGTCTCTTGCATATAGTACACACAAGAAAATCCCATAAACCCTTGTGAGATTGTAATCGACTGGGATATCAGTAACATCAATCAGCCATGATATCGATGGGAGCTTGCCACCGCTTTTGGACTAGAAATGCGCATTAGAGTACATACAATTCTATTTTTCAAATTTCCTCATAGCGATCAAATATACGAACCTGCGGATGAGTGTAGTTTTGGAACCGTGTGGCCATCGGGCATCGATGGTGCGGAACAATGCAAGAAGAAATCGAATTGGACCTGCTGTGAGGACATGTGCGATAAATTTGATGCAGATGGATTGATTCCATTTTCGAATTCATGGAAGAGCCCAACATTGAGTTACCTTATCATGGACACTCTTTGCACTGCATTTATGGCTGTGGTGATCTTGAGTGGGGGCCAGCTGTCGCATGACCTGAGTTTGTACGGATTGGAACAATCATTGACCTTTCAGCTCGTCTTTCTTTTGTATCGTACATGTACCTGCCGTGGCCCGCGGGAGGCACGGAGAGCGCCCGCACTCACATGACTCAACCAGGACAAATCATTTCCATTTCGGGTTCGCTCTTCTTCTCAACCCATGCCCGACCATCATGAGTCCCTCCTCCGCCGTCGCTGACGATGACCCGAAGCTCCCTTCATACCTCGCTGTTGAGATCTTGAAGCGATTGCCAGCGAGATAAGTTAATATGGAGGAATCTTCAAACCAATCATGGGAAAGAAGTTGTAGTGTAACACATAGCTTATCATCCACAGACATATGGCCAATTAGAAAGGACGATCCAAACAGTTGAAGCTATGCTACAAGTTTGTGTGATGGACTTTGAAGGAGGTTGAGAAGATTAGTTACTCAAACAAAAAACTTACTTGATTTATGTTTATTTACTTGTTCAAATTTGAGACATATTATCAACACGAATGATTTGTTAATGTGTTCACATTTACTTGACCATTTCAAAATTGGAAAACTATACTTTTTTTTTCATTATCATATCTAGGCTAAAAAGACCTTGAAATTGTGTCTTTTTTTTTTTTTTTTTTTTTTTGGGAAAAAGCCATAGAAAACCCCAAACTTTGCTTAGTATGACAAATTTACTCCAAATTTTTTTATGACCCCAAAAACCTAAACTTTGCAAATTTTGACACATTTATCCCAATTTTTTTTTTTGGTGGTACAAAAAATCCTAAACTTGCACCTGTATGACACACTTACCCCAAACTATAGGGTATTTTCGTCTTTTACTTTTTAAAATTTTTTTCTTTTTTCTTCTTCTCTCTTATCCTTGTCGGCCATGGTGAAGGGAAGCTGGACTCATGTGAGGACTATCCTTGCCGACATTGGGTGAGGGTCGCCCTTGCCCGACGTAGGCAAGGGACCCTTGCCTGGGTTGGGGAGGGCAACCCTCGCCTAATGTAGGATCTGCGAAAGTATTTTAAGCTAAAGGTTCTTAGAGACATTAAAAGATGGAATTGCATCTTGTCAAAGTTCTTGAAAAAAATTGACCCAAACACTTTTGCATTTGGCGAAACCCCTTAAAGTCCAAAAACCCCTTCCAAATGTTGAATCAAATGGGCTAAGTCCATTTCGTTTTTGAAATGTCGCCATCAGGGCCATTAGCACTAGCTTTGCCACTTGAACATGACTATTGTCCCTTTGTTACTCCACCACCGCCATTGTTGTATTGATGGCATGACACACTAGCTCTATTCCAAACATTCATGTATGCATTTGGGATATGCGAGCTTACTCTATTTTAATGATCCGATAGTGTGGGCCCTAGGCGAGACCCTCGTAATTTATTGGTTGTTGTGTCCTCGCCTGCTTCCACTTTATTGTTGAAGACCACAATCCTCGCCTATGAACGATGAAGGGAGGGCTGATTGCAACAACAAACTCCTCGAGAATGGAGGCAATGGAGAAGGCGACGATCAAGGGGAGGGGCGTCTGGGTCTCTCCCTCTCTACTATGTTTTTAGCCCTAATTTTGGATGAACCTCGTGACATCCTATATTTTCAGTCCTGTTTTCAGTTGAATAAATCGAGCATTTTATCAATGCGCCTATAGTGCTATTTTCAAAGCTAATCACGTGAGATAACTAGACTATCTGGGGAAGTCATTAAAAGATTTTAATGCATAAGACTTGAAGATTCAACCAGGAATTGACTACTTGACCGTGCTATTTTATTAAGATCATTTCGGCACAGTAAGACGTAGGTGATTCCACTAAATTGCAAAATTCTTGTCAATCAGCACTAGATTGATTTTTCTATCGTTTTGGTATCATGTGCCTGTATTTGAAACCTCGAGATTTTCATAACCACCGAGAGTCACCAATGTATGAAAGAGGTTCATTGTGGCCCGAAAAAAAATCAACCACGAGTCATTTGCACTAAAAAGTTTTAAAAGCTATCTGGTAGCCTAGGTTACGTTAAAATTGCCCAAATTGAAATTAACTGTAAATTTGAATTCAATTTCAAGAATTGAAAGTTCTGTCATGTCACAAGTCATTTTAGGAATGTCGACTCAATTTTTGAAGATTTTTTCGCAAATCAAGTTTTTGGCGGAAAAAGTCGACATATGGCCATTTTTTACCGGAAAAACAAGAGGATTGTTTTTTATTGCGAAATTTGGTTGCAAGTAAGATTAATTGGCGAGGAAAAATACCAATTTGATCGAGGACTCGATAATTGAATTTATAGAAGCCAAAATGAAGGAGAAGGAATTGAATCCCAATTGAAGGAAATTCAATCAAAATTCGTAGCCCCCCATTGCCAATGAAATTTGGACCATTTCAAGGTCTTTCTAGAAGGAGTGTGTTGGTTTGGAAATATAGTTGTGGAGGCCAGCTGGTGGTGTGGACCAAAGGAGGGGGACAAAGAGATGAGAATGTGACATTGGTGGCCCCCTCTAGCTCAAACCGGTTCCCTCCTTCCTCGTGCCCGTCGACCAGCCTCCATGGAAGATCAAGAAAGCTCAAAACTTGTAGGAAATCCAAAGAAGAGACCCTCCTTAGCTGTTGCACACCGTTGGACACCCCTGCAATCGCCGTTTGCCGTTGCATGCCTTTTCTTGCCGCAAACTCGTTGTGTGTCGCCCCTCCTCCCGGTGCTTCGTCTGCCTTGTTCTCGCCATCTCTAGACTGCCTCAGGTTGCCGCTCAGCCCGTCGAGGCTCCATTGCTGCCGTTCTGACCGCTCGGAAGCCCGCCAAAGCTCTACCTACCCACCGCCGGTCCTTGCTCGCTCAATCAGCCATCGGTCCAGCTTCTCTCAGCCTAGACTAGAACCGGACTGACTGAGTCTCTAGGCCGCTGTTTGGCCCACTTTGGACCGTTTCCCGACTTCGCTTGGTGATCCCGTTTTGGAGTTTCTCTTCCCTTGCCGCGTCCCCATTGTTTTGATCTGAGCGGATCATTAAACAAGTAAGTTTAACTCACTAATCATTGCTTAGTAAGTTAATGACGCTTAAGAGTTGATTAGTTTAAGTTAAGCTTGGATTAGGTGATTAGTTAGAACGGATTAGTGAATTAGTTAATCGATATTGTATGTTAGGTGGATAGAGTAGTGTAATTAGCAAGTAAATAGGTCATAGCATTTAATTAATGAGTCTCGAAAATTTTTCGGGCCCGTTTCAGTGTTTAATTATGCTTTACGGGCCTAAGTGAGCATTTTTAGTATTTAATAATTAATTTCCGTAATTATTTAATTATTTATCTATTTTTTCGAAAATTAGACCGGAATAGCTGGTGATCGGAATCTTATGTTAATTGTAGTGGTGTGGTTGATTTATTCAATTGACTATTTTATGCAAATTGAGTGTGATTTGTGATTTTTGGGTATTTATCCCAAAATTGATTATTTTCAGTAATTGAGTGGAAAATAACCAAATGTGATTTACAACGTCAAAAATATTTTGTGGACTATTGAAATTAGCGAGATTTTCAAAAAGGGAAAATATTGTATTTTGGTTAAGGTCGACCGTGTACCCACACACGGTCAAAGGATAAAGTGTACCAAAGATACTTAAACAGAGATTCCTCCATTAATACTCTCGGTGAGTGTGACAAATACCAGTTCATGGTTTCTCATGCACCACTTCCACCACTAGAGTCCATTACTTCATCCCAAACCTTACCAAATCCACCAAAATCACCTCCACCATCTCCTCCTCATAAAAAGCAAGCTCTCTCTCCATTTTACAAGCCAATTCTCAAATGGGCTAAGAAACATTCTTACCCACTTGAAGCTCCAGAAGAAGTACCACCTACTTCTTCTATTGCCATGTTCCATGATACTGATTTTCCCCCTCTTGTCAGAGAAAACTCTAAATTATCATTTCCTGCTCCCGAGGAATTCATTGATCCTCAAAACAGATATCATCATGTTCCAAAAATAGCAACCCCCACTGATGTGGATGAACATGGGAGACAGAAAAAAAAACCTCTGCTGCTAAAGCTGTTCTAAACTGGCAATCAAAGACTCTGTTAGCACAAAACAATGCTTTCAAGGCAATTGATTCCAAAATTGGAAACGTGCAACAAGATCTCCAAAGGTATGATGAAAGTACCAAGAAAATACTTTCTGAGTCCCAGAAAAGGCTTCATGCCTTGAAATCAGGACAACATCTTGGGTATCATTATCTTGAAAGTTCAAAGCCAGAAATAGAAAAGCTCAAGAAGCAAATTCAACTTCTTGAAGAAGGAAGATTCAGACCTTTCGATCCATTGGCACCTTCTGTTAGAACCGGGTATTTACCTCCACCGCCACAGACTTCTATTTTTTCCACTATTCCAGAAGATCCCTACAGAAGAGAACCAGATATGGCTGAAATACGAAATTGCCTCAAAGCCCTACAGAAGGACAAAGGGAAAGAAAAGATGCCTCCCACAGAATCAAGTTCGATTCTTATCAGGGAAAGGCTAGATCAGATGATGTTATCTAATTCATTAGAATCTTTTCTAAAAGATTTCGGTACTCAAGAACCTGATCATATTACCTAACAGCCTGATTCTGCCATTCCAGAAAAAAAAAAAAAAAAAGTCCTTGTTTCCAATCGAGCAAACTGCTTCAGAGACTGAATCAGATTCAGTATCTCTTTCCTCCTCTTCATCTTTCTCAATTCCTACAGTTGATTCTCTCCCCATAGCACCAATAACTTCATCAATATTCATGGCTGATCCTCCTGATGATGAGATGGAATCAAACTATTCTGACCCAAAAAATGGTCAGACAAGCAATCATGCTCGACATGTGTCCATAGCATCAAAACATTATTCACCATTGATGATATTCCTGATCATAAATGGCCAAAAAGACTTGAAGAATTTCATACTTTGTTGAATACCCAGTCCATCACCAACCATGATATGAATGATGTCCTTTACAACTTTGTTACGAGATTCACAGGAAGTCTCAAACTTTGGTGGCAATCAATTTCAGAACAAGATCAGATTCATTTTCTGATGTCACCTAATTTTGGCCACGCCATCACTCTCTTGTATCATGTCTTTGTGGGAAAACCCACTGATCTCATAGAAATGAAAAGAAGAGAATTTTTCGAAAGAAAATGCTGCTCCCTCTAGAAGAAACATCTTGATAAGCATTATCGAGTAATGCTTTAGCTTTTTTTATCAGATTGGAGCAAATCCAAATCTGAAGCATGTTTTCCTTACCTCTATTCCCAAAGAATTATCCTAAATGGTTGAAAGATCTTTCTTTGGAAAACAAATGAGAGTACAAGATATTCCCTAGGAAAAATACAGCAAGTCCATCTATGCTTAAAAGAATTATGCTTAAAGTGTCAGATGGTCCGTACCTACATCACAGATGACAAGCGCCTTGAATCAGCTTGTTCTCGCCAGAAGTTAAAAATCAAATGCTCCAAGCAAGACTGTGATGGTACTTATGGCAAGTACTCCAGGAAGAAGAAGCATTACAAGAAGTTCTGGATAAAGAAATCCAAACATGACTCCAAGCATTTCCGGAAAAGAAAAAATGGCGATACCTACGCAAAAGAAAGGATCACATAGGCCACAAGAAATCAAATCGTTGCTACATCTGCAACCAGAAAGGACATTTTGCCAAAAATTGTCCTCAAGCGAGAAAATGTCAAAATCGTCTAATTCATCACATTGAGAATGAAACAGGTATTTCTCTTGAAAATGATGATATTGAATCCCTATTCTCCACTGATGAAGAACCATCTGAACAAACTCTTTGTGTCATTCCCTCTTACTAAACTTCGAGTGAGAGTGAGTCGGACTTAGAATCTGAAGATATTTTCCACATATCCCCTACATCTTCAGAACCAAATCTTGACATATTTTCAAGTCACACTCATTGTCCTCATTTTCCTATAAGGATTCTCACTTCAAAGTTTGCCAAACCCATCACTATGATTGCTCTCATTGACACAGGAGCAAGTTGTTTAATATTGGACACTAAAGTTCTTCTTGAAGAATTCTGGACTCCTTACATCCGATATTTTATTCTGCTTCAGGATATACTTTCTCCACGAATGTCAGAACTACTCCAATAACTGTCCATTTTTTTCCTTAGTATTCCATAACCACCAAAATTTTTGGATCCAGTCTCCCCAATAAAGATTTGATAATTGGGTGGGATATCATGACTCAAATCTCTCGGCTTCGTATCATTCCTGGAAAATGTCTTAGATATAAAGACCAATTCTCTGAGTTTGTAAATATTCAGAGACTCTTTTCCATCCAGATGAGTCTGTTAGATCCAATCATGCAAAAATTGTTAGAATCTTGTTCGGAATCCCATTCAGAATTTGCTCAGAAGTGTTCCCATCCTTTACGGGAAAAATCCAGAGTTCTTTGTTCGCCTTCCCTTAAAAAAAATAAAGATATAAATCCAACCAATGCAAGTCATATGGGAATGAAGCTAGAACACTTGGCTTTAGCTCAAAGGGAATGCTTAGAATTATTACAACAAGGCCTTATTGAAATTTCCAATTCTCAATGGGCTTGTGAAGCTTTTATGTCAATAAGCGTCTTTGAGCAAAACGGGGAAAGATGAGATTGGTAATCAACTATCAACCTCTCAACCTTTTTCTCCAAGATGATAAATTTCCTTTACCATCTAGAGATTCTCTCTTTATTGGTTTAACCAAAGCCCACATCTATTCCAAATTTGACCTCAAAGCCGGATTTTGGCAATTGGACATCCATCCTGAAGATAGATCCAAAACAGGATTCTGTATCCCCAACCAGCACTTCCAGTGGAAAGTTATTTCTTTTGGTCTAAAAGTAGCACTATCCCTTTTCCAAAAGAACATGTGTCGTATTTTCCAACCCATCTTATCAAGTGCAGCCATATATATTGACGATATTCTGCTCTACAGTCTTGATGAACAGTCACACTGTTAACTCCTTTAGCAATTTGCAGAAATCGTGAAAAAACATGGTATTATGCTTTCTCAAAGGAAAATGAATATTGCCTAGACAGAAATTGAATTTCTTGGTATGCATCTCAACAAAGGTACATACTATCCAGGGCTACATATCGCTCAAGAATTATTGAAGTTTCTTGAAGATAACTTCACGACAAAACAAATTCAGCAATTTCTTAGGATAATCAATTATCTCAGGGATTTTGTCCCAAATATTGCAAAGCTCTCGATTCTTTTGCAATCTATGCTGAAAAAGAATCCACTCACATTGGGGAAAACTCCAGACTAAAGCAATCACTAAGCTTAAAGAGATAATGTAGAATCTCTCGCCATTATAGATACCATCAACAGGGAAAAGAATTCTTCAAACTGACGCTAGTGATGAATACTGGGCAGCCATCCTCTTTGAAGAAATTGATGGTAAGAGACACCTCTGTGCTCACAAAAGTGGAAAGTTTTCTCAAGCTGAAATGCATTATCATTCCACTTTCAAAGAAATCCTAGTAGTAAAAAATGGAATAAAAAAATTTGAGTTTCATCTCATCGGCCATCACTTCCTAGTAGAGTTAGACATGACATCTTTCTCTCAGATGATCAAGTTTAAATAGAAGCAGATTCCAAACTCTCAATTGCTTCGATGGGCTGAATGGTTTTCAAAATACTCTTTTGAAACCAAACACATTCCTGGAAAAAAGAATGTGCTTGCTGATTTCCTTTCAAGACCAAAGGCCCAGCTGAGATCAACATGTACATCAAAATGCCTGCTTTTCATATGCTCAACTATGGAGTGAAATACAAGATCGAAAAAATCAAAGATTTGCCAAGCTGGAAATATCCCCAAGAGATAATTCAGCAAATCCAGAACGACAGTCTTATTGAGAACCTGGAGAACCTCATGTGGTAATACCACACAGACCTATTCAGATTCAATGGAGGTTCGATTCTTTTATCCTTTTAGGTTAAATTTGAATTATCATTTCATTCATCCTCTTATCTGGAAGGAAGACGATTTCCCTGACCAGCTCAAGACGCTATTATGGTACTTAACAAATAAGTACTTAATAGCTATTAAAATTCCAACCAGAAGATTCATTGCCAACCTCACACGGATATTCTTACTCGGAAGAAAAGTGGAAAAAGAAAGCGATAAGAATCTCTTAGACTTTCTTAATTGTTTCTACCATCCTACATGTTGGAAACAAGACTTGGAAAGAGAACTAAGAACTATGACACCGAATCCTGAGGTCCACACCATCCTGTTTTTCCGACATCCATGGAATTTTTGCAGAAATAATGGTAGTATTCTAGATGCACCACTAGAAATAGGAACCACATCCTATAAACCTCACTTGAACAGCCGAGAAGTCCAGATTCACAAATCTTATCCAAGATCTGTTAAATTTTGTGAAAACGAGTACCGAGAAATCCAGAGAATCCTATGCCAGGAAAACAAAACCATTCCTGAAGATGTTCGGAATAATGTACTCACTACGTGGGATCATTATGACCTAGCACCAGAAGCTAAGGAAGCACTTAGGCAATACAGACAAGCTGCATCGTCCCAAGAGCATGAAATGACAAGTGAAGATGACATTGTCCAGTTTACTCAAGACCCCTATGCACGCTTTGGAGGTCCTCTGTCCCAGAATCCCTACGAACAGGGATCTTCGTCCTTATTCCAAAACATGGACACACCTTTTTATGCACAACTATCCAATTGGCCTTAGCCAAGCATTCCTACTAACACTACAAGTCAAAATACAAACTGGGCAGAAGAAGAAGCATCTCATTGGTCTCATAAACAAGCATCCTCATCAAGAAGGCTGAATCAAATCCTCTCACTTGAAGACCTTGAAGCCCTTGAATAGAAATACGAGGCACATCTCCTAGAAGATAGCTTAGATGACTCAGTCTGTAGCTATAATGCTCGTGACGGACGAGACCGCTGAGTCCGTACAATTTCACTGTAGCAAGTCACTGTTCACTTTTACTGTAGCACTAGGCTAGGGAAGGTATTGTTCACAGTACAGTTATTGTTCATAATGTGAGAATAGTTCCCTCCCGAAAATTTCCGGTGCCTCTGTTTGTATCCAGACCCATTGAGCTTGGTCCTTGTTTGTTGGTTTGTAACCTCATCTTGCCTATATAAGGTAAGGAGGATGTAATGTGTTAGGCAGAGCCCCCTGAAGTAAAGTGTGCTTTGTGAAAAACCTCTCCATGGCTTTCTAAATTTCTCTTCTTCTCTAGCCTGGTAGGAACCTTCAAGAAATGCAACTTGGGTAGATTAGAAACGTTTCCATCCTGGCATCTCTAAGTGTCTCTAGGCTCTGAACTAAAGGGCTAAGTAGTTTTCTGCTAAAAGACTGTCCTTGAAGGGCTTGAACGGCAGTTGTTCGCCCACTGTGGGATACATACCTGCAGGAAATTTACTCTTCTTCCCTGGTTCTAAGTCTAGGTCCATTCATTCAACTTACGGGCTCTGATATGTCAGCTTAGTGAGAGTAGTATATTGGTATACTATATTAGCCTACGGGTCTTGATATATCAGCTCAGTGAGAGCAGTATACCCAAATAGCTTTTAGTGAGCCTTGACAAGTGTACTATATCAACCTACGGGCTCTGATATGTCAACTTAGCGAGAACAATATACCTGAATAGCTTCCGGAGGGCATTATTAGTGTGCTATATCCACCCGAGGGTTCGATATGTTAGCTTAGTGGGAGCAGTACACTAATTTATCAGCTTAGTGCAAGCTATACTATCTATTTTTAGCTTAGAGTGAGCAGTCCTGGATATGATCGGACTTTATAGATAGTATTGAATGGCTTAACTAAGAGTTGGTCATGCTGACATGTAACTGACCAAGTCAATTGATCGATAATTCAATATGTTGTGATGAATTGATTTATGGATGTGATTCAATGAGTTTATGAATTGTGTTGACTTGCAGGAAGAGATTGAAGCCAAGGTAAGTCCTCTAACTGGTGTTTGCATCTAGGTAGCCCTTGGGGCATATTTTCTTCTTAGTCGGGGCTTAGGGAATTGAACTTGCTGAGATATTGTCTCACCCCGTCGTGGGATAACATTTTCAAGTCCATAAATGGCCACACCTCTTGAGCATTTTGGACAGCTCAAGAAGGTCAAATAACAAACGTCTTACTAGCTCATAGGTTCATAGTATGGATCGATGTGGGTCTACCCAAAAAGTTACCACACCGATACCGATCATGGTACCGCCAGGCTCAGGATGGCCAGAGAAAGGGCCATATACCGGAATCTAAGATGCCTTTGTATGTGTTGGAGGTTGCTTTTGGAAAGGGTATAGCATATCCTCTCAGAGGTTCGGTGGTAGACACAGTAAACTTGGATCTCGAAGATCTAGGAGGTCCGGTGTACTCGGCCATGGACTCAAATGTTAGTGACGATGTGGAGCAGGAGGAGGATTAGTGGTTGTTTGTAAACCCCCCTTTTGTTTTGTAGACTTGTCACATATATATATATTTGGTGTGTATATGACTTGTTATAATATGTATATATAAAGGTGTTATTGGTTATGAAAAATTATGGCCCTACTTTCCTTCCCCATCTTGTTGTTGTCTGGGATTATTTAATTATTTTTGCATGTGTATTAAAATGAACGGGTCAGCAATGCACCCTGGGACGTCACTTTTAATCGACCATGGAGGGATGGGCATGTGCTCGGAGAATCGGGACATGACAAACCCACCTGATTACATTTGCTCAATTATCTGCGAAATCGTTGTTTCTTCTTCGAGGAATCACAACCCAAGCTCGATTCAATCTGTTTTGATTTAATGCGGTTTGCGAAATCTTCCATGTGAGAGGATGCACGCATTATATTACCAAGGCTCCCACGTCGGCCATTCCATTTTCTGCCTCTACCACGACTAGGCTTTTGCCGCCCACTCCATGCAGCCCCACCACCATGAGGCCACCCCTAAGAGCTTAAGCTTGAGGCCTTCTAAAGGCAAATCGCCAGTCGCTCCCTCGACCTTTCCATCGTTATTGCTGACGACTTGCTCTCCGTCACCTGGATTTAGAAACTCCTTGTCGCCTTCCTCTGTTGCCAAGAGGAGTTTATGGTCAACCTCTTCAACAACATAAGGGCCAATGTCGTGAGATCACCGACTGCGGAGCGCTCACTAGTTGAGTTCTACAAGAGGACCGTGAAGAAGGAGACCATTTGTCGTTAAAAGAAAAAAAAAAAATTCAAGTGGAGTTGTGCATGTCAGTTAGAATAGCCACTGTTGATTAGATCGCTGGGCTAGTGATTTCCATTTTAAATTGTTTTGGATGGATTACATTAGAAAATCGTCAAAAAATTTATGACTATATCAATAAAATTAGAAAGTTCAAACTTGAATTGTGATCCGTATAATAAATTTAAAACTTTGTAGACAATGTATCTCTTTTTCTTTCTTTTTCCTTGAATTCAAGCCCTGAGTACAGAGTTAGCTATGTAATCTAAACATATCACGAGCTTGTCAAAACATAAATAATAACATGGTGAAGGGCACCGGTTTGATGATGCCAGAGTGCATACTCTATTTGGTTGGAAGGTCAACCACTCAATAGTGCCAATTATAGGTAGAGGTGTCAAAATGGATTGAAAACCCAATTTGAACCCATATTCAATAAGATATGTCATATATGGGGTAGTTAAATTTTAATAATTTTATGGGGTAATTAAGTTTTAATAATTGGGCTATTAATGAGAGTGAGTTATATGTAAGTCTAATGATAAATGGGTTTGTCTTTAAACCCATTTAACTTATAAAGGTTATTAGTTGAATCAATGCATTAAGGATATATCATTCTCTTTGAACAGTTTTTATCTTTTTTATTTTTTTTTATTTTTCGATTTGTTAAATAATTTTTATTTTATTATATTTTTAATTCTTCTTTTACCATTTTTTCCCCTACTAAGTCCGGCACCCGACCCTTCTCGAGGAGGTTAGGTTTGTAGCTCTCACCTAATCGCACTAGCGAGCTTGAAGCTCGTCAATCGGGCGAGGCCAATGCCTCACTAGCTTGAGACGAGCTCAAGCTCGCCATATCTAGTGAGATGAGCTTGCTAGCCTTAGTGCTAAAGAGACTAAGCATCATCGACGTCGAGGTGAGCACGAGCTTGCCAGACCTAGTGAGGTGGAGCCTCCTCCAAAGTTAGCAAGGTTTGGCTTGTTGGAATTGGGTGAGCTCGAGTCTCATTGGCCCATGGCGAGGTTGGCCATGACAGGTGAAGAAGGAGAAAGAAGAAAAAGAAAATGAAATAAAAGAAATAGAAATGATATATATTAAAAAATAAAAACAGAAATACTTAAAATGAGTGCAAGGAAAATCAAATCGGATTTTCTATTCCAAGCGGAAATTTTTTTAATTTATTTTCAAGTTTAAACCAAACACTAGAAAATATTATTATTTTCAGAAATACCACTTTTTTCATAAGATAAATGAAGCTTCAATTTTAAAAAATTATAAAATATATCCATTAATTTTGTAATTTTATGGGAGTGTTTTAACAATATATTTTTTCTTTAAAAAATGAAAAGAAACAATTTTTTCTATATTTAGTTAAATATGGAAGTGTTTTAGTAATATGGATCGGGTTAGGTTAGGGATGTGTCAATAAATTTACCTTAGTGACAAATGGGTTAAGAACGAGTTAATAGGTCAATTTAAGTTGGATCAATTATGACGTGACTCAACCCTTGACACATCTAATTACAGGCTAGATGTCCATTATTAGAGTACTTTGACCGGAACTAGAGAAAGAATGCCAAGTCTTACCTTTTTTTTTCCTTTTCTTTTTTTAAACTGAAGACTTTGCATCCATCTTGTCATAATTTATTTTTATTTTTTATGATACAGGGACATGAACTCATGGATGCGTACCACGGGATAATGATAGGTTGTTAATGGGCACGCTCCATCCGATGACGCACGGAAACATGAAAAATTCCGTAAAAATCGATGATAACTTGAAGTAATCCTTGTTTTGGTGCATGTTTTTTTTTTTGGTAAGGTTGTTTCGGTGCATGTTAGACCTCGAATTTGTCTAAAAGTTGCATTTTATACGGCCTTCCATGCGTGGGTGCCCTGTGTGAGGGGTGTTTATGCATTGAGGCGAGGGTCGTGAGATCTCGTTGCATGGCTGCGACCATCAATGTGTGACCGCTCTCTACTTTTCTATCAATAGTGGCGTAGGCGGCATCGGCCAGCAAAACGAACCCTAGCTCTGCCTAGAACCACTGTCGCCCATTGTGTGTGCCCCGGCGAAGTAAGCCCTGACTTTTTCCCTAAGTTAAGTAAGCTCATTCCGTGCTCTGGCGGTAGCCAGCGCAATGGACGAGCGCCTGAGGAGCTTTAGGCGAGCAATTGAGAGGCTAAAGATGATCAACAGTAAAAGGACCTCTCTCGATGGAAAAAAAGAAGGAAAGGAAAGGACAAATAAAAGGAAAGAAATAAAAAAGGAAAGAAAAGTCAAAGGAAGAAGATGGCATTTTGCCACGTCAAGTTGCGGATCATGACGTATAGGTAGATTTAACAGCCACATTGAAAATTTCGGGCTAGACATCAACTTGAAAAATTAATTGCATTTTCAATTGAAGGTCTAGGACTACAAAGAACATGGAATGAGTTTACCTAGCCTGACTGAACTGCGGCAATGAAAAATTGACAGAAATACCACTATTAAAATATTTCAAACTAAATTTAAATCCCTATAATAATCTTATATTTCCCCGCCGGCTAAACAATTCAGAAATTTTGGGTCAAAATCGTTTGGGATAAATTTTAATTACTAACGACGAATTTGCCGAATGTCAACTGTCTAATCTTTGTGGTTGATGACGATTGATGAGCTTTCTCTCCCATGTTTGAGATGTTTGAGATTATATATATATTTGGCAATTTTGGGTCAAAATCGTTTGGGATACATTCCAATTACAGACGACGAATTTGCCGAATGTCAACTGTCTCTTCTTCAAGGTTCATGACGATTGGTGAGCTTTCTCTCCCCATGTTTGAGATTATATATATATTTGGGTCACCAGCAAGGAACATGCAACTATTTTCTATATAAGAAGTGTGGACACCGTAGCCTTTCGCCAATACCAAGTTTGTCCCAACCATGGAGACTTCATCGCTCTACACTACCCTTCCTCTAGCTTTCCTCCTACTCCTCACTCTCAAGCTCTTCTCTTCATGGTTCAAGCAACCGAAAAACCTTCCGCCCAGCCCGCCTTCCATCCCCATCCTGGGCCACCTCCACCTCCTGAAACACCCCCTCCACCGAACCCTCCACTCCCTCTCCCAATCTTACGGCCCCGTCTTCTCTCTCCGCTTCGGCTACCGCCGAGTGGTTGTCGTCTCGTCGGCCGAGGCAGCCGAAGAATGCTGTACTAAGAACGACATCACGCTTGCCAACCGCCCCTCTACTGTCGCCGGCAGGCACATTGGGTATGACAACACGATTGTCGTCTTTGCCTCCTACGGAGAACAATGGCGTAGTCTCCGCCGTGTTTGTACTCTTGAAATCTTTTCCTCGGCCCGTCTCAACTCCTTTCTGCCCATTCGGAGGGATGAAATCAAGCGACTCCTGCTTAATCTGAGCAAAAGAGCCTCATCATCTGGGGACGACTTCACTAAGGTGGAACTACAACCGATCTTCTTGGAGATGACATTCAACATAGTTATGAGGATGTTGACTGGGAAGAGGTATTATGGGGAAGATGTGACCGATGCCGAGGAGGCGAAGGTGTTTCGCGAGATCATGTCTGAAATTGTGGAATATACTGTTAGTGCGTATCCAGGGGATTACTTTAGTATCTTGAGGTTGTTCTTTAGGAATTATGAGAAGAGGGTGTCTTGGTTGAGAAAAAGATCGGACGAGTTGTTTCAGAATCTGATTGAAGAACAGAGAAATAGTCGCAGAAAAAGATGTGGTGGAGAGAGTAGGGAGACCGTGCTGGATCATTTGCTTTTGTTGCAAGAGAAGCAGCCCGAGTTTTACACTGATGAGATCATCAAAGGGCTACTATTGGTACGTAGAAATTCGACGATCTTTCGCATCTCATCCTCATCATGGAATACTGCATACATATAAACTGGATCATCCATTATCTTACAAAATACCAAATTAATTATGGTCCTATGGTAAATCAATCGGAAAATTATCCAAAAAAATCCTATATCTATTGCATCACATCCTCACTATGGAAATCGTTGACATGGATGATTTTGTTAGGCTACTCCATTTAATATGCAACATTTTAATATTACCAACCCTTAGAGAGCAAAACAAATATGTACAAAAGTATTTGATTGTGCATCATAGTAGTTTGACAATATAGTATCTAGATTGCTGAATCTGTTCTCTCTTAGACAGCATGTCCTAACATTGAACACCTTAGAAACTCGTGAGTACATTCATCGACAGTGATAGTTTTCTTGCGAGTACATTCATCGATAGTGATAGTTTTCTTGAGAATGAATATTGCAAGTTGATTCTGACATTAAACATCTGTTTAAAAAGATGTAAATTCTTGTTGTGATCAATTAATGTGTTCTTTACATAATTATAATAAAAAAGATATCGATGGACGGATGTTTTAGGTTTTGTGAAAGTGTAGGTTTCCCTGTTCTCAAATTAGAAAAAGGAGCAAAGAGCGTGCGTAAAAACCAACACATAACATTGTCTGGATATATCTATAGATCCAAATATTGCAATCTCAAATAGTTAAAAGTAGGAAAACAAGTTTACCTTAATTTGAAAAATTTCATAGATCTCTTATGTTGTCAATCATCTTTTGCATTAAGTTCAGCATATAATTATGATTCGTCTTAAGTAATTGATAGGTTTTACTGAATTTTTTTCCGGGAAAAGATTGAGATTGAAATCATGGATATATTTGTTTTCTGTTAACTATTCAGAATAGCAATATAAAAAGTCTCTCTATCTATTGCCTCACTCAAAATGAAAGTTAATATATTTTTGAAATTAGAGGAAAATGGTTATGAGGTAATGAGTAAAATTGAATTCTCTCAAGTTCCTTGGACACAATAATGTCATCGTACAGGAAACTGGATTTCCTTCTTGAAGTAAACAAAAGTTCTGGCCTATTACTCACACATTTATGCGGAGATACATATTAAATTGTAAACAATTGTTAATTTTGAAGTCATTTATAATACCTGATCTAATAACTTATGTATTGCAGTAAGATTTCTCTGATATTAATGTTTAAATTATTACTCTTTTATCATTTCTTCCATTTCAACAACGTAATGACAATTTGTTTTTGCTCTATATTCTTCTATAGGTCATGCTTATAGCAGGCACCGATACTTCTGCTTCGACAATGGCAAGGGCAATGTCCCTTTTACTTAGTCATCCGCATTCCTTAAAAAGAGCTATTGAGGAGTTGGATAATGTGGTTGGTCAAGAACGCTTGATAGAGGAGACGGACATTGCAAAACTTCCTTTTCTCCAAAACATTGTATTAGAAACTCTACGTTTGAAACCACCGGCACCACTTCTAGTTCCACACATGTCATCAGAGGATTGCATAATAGGCGGTTATGATGTACCTAGTCAAACCATAGTATTCATCAATATATGGAGCATTCACAGGGATCCGAAGTTGTGGGATGATCCGAAAAGTTTCAGACCTGAAAGATTTGAAAATGAAGATAATGGACAATGCAAGCTATTGTCATTTGGACTTGGGAGGCGAGCCTGTCCTGGTGCAAACATGGCCCAACGGGTGATCAATGTGGCTTTGGGATCGTTGATCCAGTGTTTTGAATGGAAAAGAACAAGTGAAGAAGGAATGAATATGCCTAAGGCGTTGCCATTGGAAGCCATGTACAAAGCCCACGAAATCATGGCGAGGATTGCTGAGCATTGAGCGGGAGCCAAGATATTGCTATTAGTCCTTGTCTTATGTGCTTGTACCAAAAATAAAAATCCATTGCTAAGGACGTCTTAGATTCTTAAATTGTCTTATGGTGGACAAACTTGTACGAAAATGGTTGAAATCATTTGGATAAGTTTCGTTATCTACCTTATCGGCCTCTTTCGTGTTTCTGACAATTTATTTTTCCCATTCAATGCTTAATATGGCACATGTCTTAATGCACCACAGCCAAAAGTTGTTCCTCTCACTAAACTTCTCAATATCAATTCTTGCTCCAAATAATTTCATTGGAAACAACCCACAAATAATTTTTCTAACATCAGAATTGTATTAACTACTTCCCAATTTATATTTTTTCGATTTTTATGCAAAAATTTACCACTTCTAGTCTCCAAGGCAACCTCTGGTCCTAACTTTCGCATGGAACAAAACCAATTTTCACTCGAAAGATAATTTTGGCCCAAATTTGCAAGTATGTCATAAAAAGGCACCGACTTTTACCCAAGCGGTATTTTCCCCATCACTATGATTTTCTGCCAAAATGTGCACATATATTTATGTGCTTCATTCATCAAGTTGGCGCCTTTCTTTTCTCCGAAAAATCTCAATTTTTTTAGTAAACGAAGTGGGTTCTTGAAAATATAAACACAACGCGCGTTATCTTCCAATACAGTAGTATTCCTTTTTAGCCTTTATATAGTGTTGGTCTTGTAATTTAGACAGAGGAATCAGGAGCCCGTCAAAACAGAAAAAAAGGAAAGAAAGAATGTGAAAGGGCACCAATTTCATGACGCTATAGAGTATGATATAGGCGTTCGGAAGTTCAACCACTCAATAGGGCCTTTAATAAGAAAGATGTCCATTCTCGTAGTCCGCTTAATGGAATTTAAGAGAGAATGCAAAAACTTCCTCTTTTTTTTTTTTTTTTGTGTGTTTTATTTTTTGTTTTACAACTACGGACTTGCTTTCTTCTTATCATAATCTGTCGCTTATGTTATATAAAACAGGGATGCGAATCGTAGATGCGTGGTTACCCAAATACCCTTGATATTATCATAGTTTACCAATAGAGCATGTCCTCGTGGTGCACAAAACATGACACTTTCATATAGATTAGTTTGTTTGAAAGAAAAATGTATCTTAAAGATTGTTTTCAGACTTTTTCATTATCTGAATGATGAAAAACTAATTGATATGCTGAAAACTTTTTCTATGGATTAAAAAACAACAAGTTTAGATTCTTACCAAAAAAAAAAAAAAAACAAGTTTAGATTGTCGAATTCAATGACGATAATGAGATGCAAAAAATTGTCAAATTTCTATGTATAATTATAAGGTCTTTGATGATGTCATCCGTGTAAAATTCGGGCTGCTTCTCCTGCAATGAAAGCAAATGATCCAGCATGGTTTCCCTTCTCTCTTCACCAACTGCTTTCTTGGGACTATTTCTGTGTTCTTCAATCAAATTCTATAACAGCTCGTCCGATCTCTTGCTCAACTTAGACACTTTCTTCTCATAATTCCTAAAGACCAACCTCAAAATACTCTACTTACCTTTCACCAAAAAAAAAAAAAAAAAACCTCAAAATACTCAAGTAGTCCCCTGGATACGCACTGACAACATACTCGATATTTTCGGACATGACCTCGCGAAGCACCGTTGCCTCATCGGCATTGATCAAATCTTCCCCAAAATACCTCTTCCCAGTCAGCATCCTTACAACGATGTTAAATGTCATCTCCAAGAACATTGGTTTTAGCTCCACCTTAGTGAAGTCGTTGCCAGATGATGAGGTTGAGGCTCTTTGTTTGGATTAAGCAGGAGTCGCTTGATTTCATCCCGCCGAATGGGCAGAAAGGAGTTGTGACGGGCTGAGGAAAAGATCTCAAGGGTGCAAAAGCGGCAGAGATTGCGCCATTGTTCGCCGTAGGAGGCGAAGACAAGGATCGTGTTGTCGTACCCAATGTTCCCGCCAGCGACGGTGGAGGGGCTGTTGGCAAGGACGATGTCGTTGTTAGTGCAGCATTCTTTGACCACTTTGGCCGACGAGACGATGACCACTTGGCAGGAGGCAAAGTGGAGAGAGAAGATGGGGCCGTAAGATTGGGAGAGGGAGCAGAGTATTTGGTGGAAGAAGAGTTTCATGAGGTGGAGGTGTCCTAGGATGGGAATGGACGGCGGACTCGGCGGGAGGTTTTTGGGTTGCTTTTGAGGAAGCATTGACACTTTTAAGGAGGTTTTGGGTCTTGTCGGAGTTGGATACTCGACACGTGTCCAACATTTTTTGATACTCGGTTAATGAGTATCAAGAAATCCGATATCTGATTAACTCTTCCAACACTGTTTAACACACGAGTTTGAAATTCCGACATACAAGTTTGGAATTTTGATACGCACGAGGCCAATTCTAAAAAATTTCAATAAATTACAAAATATAAATATGTAAAAAAATAAAAAATAACAAAAATAATAATTTAGGAAATAAGAAAAATCTAATCTTCTTTTCTCTTATAAGTCTGCACTTTTGTGAGACCAAATTCGGCCCATAAATTTATTTTTTTCCTCTTCTTCCGACACGTTCTAATACGTCAGTTCGGAGTAATAATTGTTTTTTTTCCTCCAAGTTTTATGGACTATTGGAATGGAATTGAATTTGTCAATTGAAATAATGAATGATAATAATAACTAGTGGATTAATGTTTTTGATTATTTATTTATTTGTGAATTATATCAAATTAATTTGATTAAAATAATCATAAAAATGATAATTTATCATGTATTTATAAAAATATATATTTAATATACAACGTGTTCTAATGTATCGGAATTATCCATTTTTTGATAAATGACATGTCGTATCATATTATGTCGCATGTTGCATGTCAATATCAGTGCTACTTGGATTGCTTTAACCATGAAGAGATGAACTTGAGAGTGAGGAGGAAAGTTAGAGGAAGGAAAGAGTGATAGGATGCTTCTCACCAAGTGGAGTTGAACTTTATGGCTGGGACAAACTTGGCACTGGCGAAGGTTGTGGGGGTGCCTAAATAGTATTCTCTCACTCCGATGCTTCTCACCAAGTGGAGTTGACTTGTTGCAACTCTTGCCCGAAGTCTTACCTTTTATCAATTATGACATGTTTTTCTTTTTAGTATCGACCATCTGTTGCATGCGGGTAAAAGAAAAAAGTTAATGAAATTATGGAAAGAGAGCCCACACATGGTCACGAATCATCATCATGAAGTAGACACACATTTGGCATTAGATAAATTCTGAGTGACAAAACTTGACACGAGTTCCAAAAGGTACACTTACTCGTGCCAAGTTTTGACATTTGGGGGGTGTACTTCTTTCAAAGATTCATGATAATAAACCACCTGTCTTGAATGTTTTTCAACAGTTTAGGATGCACATGATAACTATTTTTTTTTCATTTTTCTATTTTTTAGCTCCTAGAAACAAGTTTGGAATAGAATTTCGTTTAGTATTTCTTCTATTTTTGAAACAAATTTTTATCTTAAAAATAGGCTTGAAACCGAAATGAGAAATATAAATTTTGTACCTTTCTTTTTTTGAAATAGAAACATAAATAAAAGCATTTTTCATTACTCGTCCTCGCGTCCACTGCTTGCTGCCGGCCACTACCTGTCAATGTAGAAATCGACTTTTTCAATTCAATTGATTGAGGATAATTTGTCTCATGAAAGATTGAATCACAATGAATGGAAAATAGCTTGATAGGGAGATATATAAGAAGGCTTACCAAATGATTTTCTATTTTGGAAGTAAAGATTTTGTGTTGTTATTATATTTTTATATTTATTCAAAAACTCATTCACAAAATAAAAATAAAAAAACTAATTTCTTATCAGTAATTGTTTCTAAGAACAAAATGATTATCATTCGCGTCTTTAATGGCAAGAGGATTGCACAATAAGTTATAAATTAATTATACAAATATAGATTTCATTCTAAATTTATTAATTGAACCAATATAGTCATACTTCTTTAAGTAAAAATACATTTAACTTTCCCGATCAAGCTTTTTACCTCTTATATAATATCTGATGGGGGAAGAATCAACAAAATGTTATAATAACACTAGGAGATTCATTTCGAATCTTTCTCACGCTGAGGGAAAAAAACAAAAACCATGTTTTGCCCGTACGGCCAAGGATTCATGATTATCCATCGTCACAATGAAAAGGACACAGTAAATATTCAATTGCCGGCGGGGATAAGATAAAGGTTAATGCAGTTATCGATTAAAAAAAAAAAAAAAAAAAGGCCAACTCATTGTCCTCTATCCTCATTACGAAGAGGACATATAGTTGATATTAGATAAATTTCTCGCCAGTGACGATTCATGCTAGTCAACCCCTTGACTTGAATGATTCTCAATGGCTTAGTGGCTATATAAAAAAGGCCATTTGTGGAGTTATTAGTCAACCTCTACTTTTCAGTTTGAAGTGATATCAATATTGACAAGATAAGTTTATCTATTGTGTCATTCGGAACGTTAAAATTTGGGCTACATATGGATAACATATTTGTAACAAATTATTGCAATTGAGTGAACCTTTTTATCCCTTAAGCTAACTGAAAGCAATTTTTCAAAATATATTCTAATGTTGTATGAGCATCAGAGGCGAGTCATGGTGAGGGTCATTGAAAACGAAATCTTGGGCGACTGGTTGTGCAAGGACTAGCAGCTGTTGCGAGAGGTGGGCAATGCCGCGGTGGTAGCGGCAGTGAAATGAGCTCTTCACTTTCGGGTAATTCCTAATTTTGATTTTCCTCTTAAATTTTTCTCATTAAAGTATATGATTTAGACAGTGTATCTCTTTTTCTTTCTTTTGCCTTGAATTCAGGCCTTGAGTACAGAGTTAGCTAAGTTATCTAAACATATCACGAGCTTGTCAAAACATAAATAATAACATGGTGAAGGGCATTGGTTTAATGATGCCAGAGTGCATACTCTATTTGGTCGGAAGGTCAACCACTCAATAGTGCCAATTATAGGTAGAGGTGTCAAAATGGGTTGAAAACCCAATTTGAACCCATATTCAATAAGATATGTCATATATGGGGTAGATAATTGGGCTGTTGATGAGTGTGAGTTGTATGTAAGTAATGATAAATGGGTTTGTCTTTAAACCCATTCACAACCCATTTAACTTATAAAGGTTATTAGTTGAGTCAACGCATTAAGGATATATCATTCTCTTTGAACGTTTTTTTTATCATTTTTATTTTTAAAATTTTTGATTTTATAAATAATTTTTATTTTATTATATTTTTAATTCTTTTTCTTTCTTTTACTTTTTTTTTCGCCTGCTAAGTCCAGTGCCCGACCCTTGTTGAGAAGGTTAGGTTTGCAGCCCTCACTCAATCACACCGGTGAGCCTGGAGCTCATCGATCCAGCGAGGCCAATGCCTCCTGGCCTAAGGCCAGCTCAAGCTCGCCATATCTAATGAGCTGAGCTTGCTAGCCTTACTGCTAGCAAGACTAAGCATCATTGGCGTCGAGGCGAGCTCGGCCTCGCCAAATCTAGTGATGTGGATCCTCCTCCAAAGTCAGCGAGGCTTGGCTCGTCGGAATTAGGTGAGCTTGAGCCTCATCGGCCTATGGCAAGGTTGGCCATTATAGGTGAAGAAGGAGAAAGAAGAAAAAGAAAAAGAAATAAAAACTATATTTATACAAAAAAATAAAAACAGAAATACTTAAAATAAGTGCACAGAAAATCAAACCGGATTTTCTATAACAAGCAGAAATTTTTTTAATTTATTTTCAAGTTTTAAAGAAACACTGGAAAATATTATTATTTTCAAAAATACCACTTTTTTCATGAAATCAATGAAGCTTCAATTAAATATATATAATTTATCCATTAATTTTGTAATTTTATGGGAGTGTTTTAACAATATATATTTTTAAAAAATGAAAAGAAATCAATTTTTCTATATTTAGAGTACCTTGACTGGAGCTATAAAAAGAATGCCAAGAAATCAATTCCTCGTCTTTTTTTCCTTTTCTTTTTATTTAACTGTACACTTTGCATCCTTCTTGTCATAATTTATTTTTATCTTTTATGATACAGGGACATGAACTCATGGAGGCGTACCACGGGATAATGACAGGTTGTTAGTAAGCACGCTCCATCCGATGACGCACGGGAACATGAAAAATTCCTTAAAAATCGATCATAACTTGAAGTAATCCTTGTTTTGGTGCATGTTAGACCCCGAATTTGTCTAAAAGTTGCATTTTATAGGGCCTTCCATGCGTGGGTGCCCTGTGTGAGGGTGTTTATGCATTGAGGCGAGGGTCGTGAGATCACGTTGCTTGGCCGCGACCATCAATGTGGTGACGGCTCTCTACTTTTCTATCAATAGTGGCGTAAGCTGCATCGGTCAGCAAAACGAACCCTAGCTCTGCCAAGAACCACCGTCGCCCATCGTGTGTGCCCCGGTGAAGTAAGCCCTGACCTTTTACCAAAGTTCAGTAAGCTAATTCTGTGCTCTGGCTGGTATTCGGCGCGATGGACGAGCGCCTGAGGAGCTTTAGGCGAGCAATTGAGAGGCTAAAGATGATCAACAGTAAAAGGACCTCTCTCGATGAAAAAAGAAGGAAAGGAAAGAACAAAGAAAAGAAAAGAAAAGAAAACTAAACAAGAAAGAAAAGTCAAAGGAAGAAGATGGCATTTTGTCACGTCACATTGCGGATCATGACATATAGGTTGACTTAATTGCCACATTGAAAATTTCGGGCTAGACTTCAACTTGAAAATTTAATTGCATTTTCAATTGAAGGTCTAGGACTACAAAGAGAATGGAATGAGTTTACCTAGCCCGATTGAAGTGCTACAATGAAAAATTGATAGAAATACCACTATTAAAATATTTCGAACTAAATTTAAATCCCTATAATAATCTTATATTTCCCCGCCGGCTAAACAATTGTGAAATTTTGGGTCAAAATTGTTAGGATAAATTCTAATTGCTGATGACGAATTTGCCGAATGTCAACTGCCTCCTCTTCATGGTTGATGACGATTGATGAGCTTTCTCTCATCACGTTTGAGATTATATATATGTATATTAGGGTCACCAGCAAGGAACATGTACTATTTTCTATATAAGAAGCGTGGACACCGTAGCCTTTCGCCAATACCAAGTAAGGAACATATACTATTTTCTATATAAGAAGCGTGGACACTGTAGCCTTTCGCCAACACCAAGTATGGAACATGTACTATTTTCTATATAAGAAGCGTGGACACCATAGCCTTTCGCCAATACCAAGTAAGGAACATATACTATTTTTTATATAAGAAGCGTGGACACCGTAACCTTTCGCCAATACCAAGTTTGTCCAAACCATGGAGACTTCATCGCTCTACACTACCCTTCCTCTGGCTTTCCTCCTACTCCTCACTCTCAAGCTCTTTTATTTAAAATCTTTGTGGATTGCGCATGCGGATTATGTGAGATTTTATTTTAAATTTAGAGAATTGTAGGGCTTTTAAAAATCGCAAAAGGATATGTAGATTGGTATTGATTTTCTATATAAGATTGCATGATAGGATTAGATAGGATATTTTCCCAGTTGAATTAAATACATGATTAGATAATATCTAGGTATCATAATGATTTTTAAATTGAATTGCAAGAGATAGGCATCCAAATTAAGATTGGATTTAGGTTCTTCTATTTCTTAGCTTATTTTAAATAATATATAGATTTTTGTTTTTGTAATTTTTAGTTACCAATTTTAATGAAAGACCTAAAAAAATATCATGTGCATGTCCTATAGACTAATTGCATTACATGCATGTCGTACAGTTTACGTCAAGTCATTATTGCACGTCATATCAGAATTAGGTCATGTAAACATAATTTAGGATTAAATTCGCATGTCATACATTGCATACAATTTAGTTTTTTATATGTGGAAAACCCAAAATAAAAATAAAAATTATGCTGGACTTCTTCGTAGAAATGTAATGACACTTGATAGATGTAGATTTTAATTAATTAAGGTTGCGTATTGAGACTAATGTATCAAATTAATCTTCGGAGTGACAGGGCAAGCTATTCAATTATTTAACAAAGTTCATTTGTTTATATGTTCGCTTACAGTTTGTTATATCAATTAGTATACCGATTATGTGGACCAACTTCAATTGTAGAGTATCACTCATTTTTAGTTACGTTGATCGCTACTTATCATGAAATGATAAATATGTGGGTGTAATAAAATATACAAATCCTACAAATTGTCGAGGTCAATTACTCCACACTTTGTCACCAATCAAGTCGTTGACTGTATGGAAGAGTACGAAGAAGCTTTAAGGGCTTGTTCTCAGAAAATTACTGCTGGCCGGAACTTTCCCTTTTCCTCTCTCTCTCTCTCTCTCTCTCTCTCTCCCCTGCTAAAGAGGAACATCAAAGAACCCCACAACTTTGGTTCAGTGGCCATTGTTCAATTACGTCGCACTCTTTGTGCTCACAATCAGACAACTTTAGTGGAGACTTAAGCCGAGAAAAGAATGATAGCTTGGCCTATGGGTTGTATAACAGCCAAGCTTGACGGCACCAGGTTGTTCGGGCACATTATACATCTTTCTAGGATAAGTCCTCTGCATCGGAATCATTAGCATTAAAAGGAATAACTTTTTACCTTCTGGAGTTATGTTGTTTGTTCTCAAGCTCAATCCCATAAATAATACATAAGCCAATGATTGGTTATGACTAGTGATGTGAAATATTGATAAAGTTTATAATCAATGAATTGCAATGATCGTCAACTGCCATAACCATTCTCACATTAGTGTTGTCACTTCGTCTAATAATTTTGCTTCTTTGCTAGTCATACACGCTGGTCATCTTAGCATTTTCTTATTTCCTTGGTAATGCCCCACATGTTATGATATTTAGGCTTTATTTGTTTTGCGGAAAATAAATAATTTTAAAATAATTTTTTAAAAAATGTTTGCTTTTATTACTTGAAAAAATTCATTGATGATTTTTTTTTTTTTTTTTTGGTATCGACAACAAATTATATCTAAGCATTGTTTGTAAATGATGAAATTTTTTTTCTTTCATTTCGTTTTGGAAGCAATACAAGCTATCAAATTTTGGAAAATGTTTTCTAAATCATTAAATTTTTGCAAAACAAACACACTTCCAGTAAATACTCTCAATTCACATTAATCTCCTTTGATTTTTTCTTTAGGTCAGAAGAAACTTATATTCATTGCTCAAAATGATATATTAGAAGTACGTAATCTTCATAACAAAGCAAATCAAAATAGAGCAAGAAACTGAAAAGCAAAGCCAAATCCAGGAAATCGAGAGGATTAATAGGGCATTAGCAAAATTAAGCACATACTCATTCCACAAAAATGGATCTATCAAGCAAAAACAGTTGGCGACCATCACTAGTTCATGTGCCTTTATCAATGATGAGCACATATCGAAAATTCCTTTTCTTATAACTATGATGTTGCCAGTTGACGGTGTGTGATTAGGTTCAACTTTCTCTACACCATTGCCATACGAAGACAACCTAAATAGGTTAAATAAAAATAGATCTAACATGTGGATGAGCAAATTTTTGTGATTCAATGAGATGCCAAAACGCTTGCGGTCATCATTAAATCTGAAGGTAGAGAACCTATACATGAATAGAGCAAAGGAGTATTGAATCCCAAAAGCATATTTATTAAACTTCCAAATTTAGATCAGGAAAGCACCCAGATCTAGAAATAGATCATAAAAGTTTAAGAGAAGAGAGCTTTTAAATCTAAATCAAGAGAGAGAAAAAAAATACAAAGAAAAGAACGATAAAACGCAAACAAAATCAACAAAAGAGGAAGGGAATGGTGAGACTACCTCAAACACTCACCATGGCTGAAGGTTGAAGAAGACAATGGAGAGAAAAGAGAGAGGGAGAGAGAAAAGACTTTTTGGCTTCCGTCAAGAAAATCTACTTTGTTAATGGCTTGTTTTATCACGTCAATATGATTCCAAAACCAAGTTTTGTCTTTTTTGTCATATTAGACTGGAAACTTCCTTATAAACTTTAGTTCGAGATGATGCGAGTCATTGGCATGAATTGCTTATTAAAGATGCTGACATTTTCCTCATATCTTTCATTTTATTGATTAATTAGCATCGACCACTTTGTAAGCACCCACTATTACTAGGAAAATTGAGAGTTACAATGATCATCGACAACGAGGATTCCTTCGAATTTTTTGTGAATCCCATCATATCTATAAAGTCAAGATAATGAAAACTCATTTTGAGCGATACTTTTTTGTGCCTACTTGTAAAAGCATTGCTTCCCAATGTCTTACATCAAACATTTTTGGGTATCTCAATTAAAGATCGTGATGACACCTAAATTTTGGCGACTCGTTTAATTATTCTTTAATTGCATGGGAAATTAGGGATTAATTATAACCCCTAAGAAAAAGTGATTTTTGCTAAATTGCATCGGATATAGACATTGGTATATTTGCATTATTAGTATTAATTATAAATTTTTTTTGAAAAAAAAAAAAAAAAAAAACAAAAGCGGGGGTCGGGCCAGGGGTAGGCCGGCTTGACCTTCTTTCCTTTCCTCTTCTTCTATTTCCTTCCGCATAGGCCTGGCCGATCTCTTTTTTCTTCTCTTGTCTCTCGCGTTGGACGTTGGCTCCATGACAAAGGAGTAAGGACAGAGGACGACGTATGGTGATGGCGAATGGAATGTCAAGTGCGACGCTCAGTCAGGATGATCGGTTGGGCAGTTGGCGTCATCCTAGAGAGAGAGAGAGAGAGAGAGAGAGAGAGAGAGAGAGAGGGTTCCAGAGGAAGCGAGAAAGCTTGGGAAAAGGAAAAGGAGTTCTTTTCTCCTTCGGCGAAGTCTGGGAGTGGTGCATGTGATAATGTCACATAAATGTACCATGCAAACCTCGTTAGCCTCGTTAGCTACCACAAAGGAAGTCTACCTTCAAAATTGGATGAAATTGTAAAGGAGGGAAAAATTGGGACAATGGTATCACTTTGAGAGTTTTTACTTGTCCTAAGATAATTTGTGGTAAATATGTTTAAGTCATACTAGTTTAAGATTTTCTATGATGTAACTCTAATGATATAGATGTATTATTTCTTTCTATTTTCTCCTTTTACAGAGTCTTGAGTTCCATTTCATTTGGCAAGTGAAAATGCTGAGTAATTTCCTTGAAGAACATTGGTTAAGTCAAGTTCGTACTAGGATTATGTTCATATTATTCATTGGCCAGCACTAAAGTTCACACGCTTTCTCACTTTCCATCCCATTAGCAACCCTTCGTTTAAGTCTAGGCAGCCCGAAGTTGTCGTCTATTCAAAACTTAAAGTTCAATGCAGTAGAAATTATATTGCCAATTCGATTTCTTAATGTATTGTTCAACATTTAGAAGTCTCTCGCATGTTGTATACGCAAGAAAATCCCATAAACCTCTCAGAAAAAATACAAAAATTACCCTTGTGAGATTGTAATAGACTGGGATATCAATTACATCAATCAGCCATGATATCAATGGGAGCCCGCTACCGTTTTTGGACTAAAAGTGCACATCAAAGTACATACAATTCTATTTTCCAAATTTCCTCATAGCGATCAAATATACGGACATGCGGATGAGTGCAGTTTTGGAACCGTATGGCCGTCGGGCGTCGATGGTGCGGAATAATACAAGAAGAAATCGAATTGGACCTGCCGTTAGGACATGCGCGATGAATTTGATGCAGATGGATTGATTCCATTTTCGAATTCATAGAAGAGCCCAACATTGAGTTACCTTATCATGGACACTCATTGCATTGCATTTATTGCTGTAAGGATCTTTAGTGGGGGCCAGCTGTTGCCCCGACCTGGGTTCATACGGATTGGAACAATCATTAACCTTCAGCTCGTCTTTCTTTTGTACCATACATGTCCCTGCCACAGCCAGCGGTAGGCACGGAGAGCACCCGTACTTGCATGACTCGACCTGGACAAATCATTTCCATTTCGGCTTCGCTCTTCTTCTCAACCCATGCCCGACCATCATGAGTCCCTCCTTCACCGCTGTCGACAACGACCCCAAGCTCCCTTCAAACCTCGCCACCGAGATCCTTAAGCGATTGCGGGCAGGATAAGTTAATATGGAGGAGTCTTCAAACCGTCATGGGAAAGAAGCTTTAGTGTAACACATAGCTTATCATCTGCAGACAGATGGCCAATTGAAAAGGACGATCCAAATACTTGAAGATATGCCACGAGTTTGTGTGATCGACTTTGAAGGAGGTTGGGAGGAATAGTTACTCAAACAAAAAACTTACTTGACTTGAGTTTTATTTACTGGTTCAAATTTGAGACGTGTTATCAACACGAATGATTTGTTAATGTGTTCACATTTACTTGACCATTCAAAATTGGAAAACTATACTTTTTGCATTCTCATATCTAGGCTAAGAAGACTTTGAAATTGTGTCATTTTTTTTTTTTTTGGGAAAAAGCTATAGAAAACCCCAAACTTTTCTTAGTATAACAAATTTACTCCAAACTTTTTTTATGACACAAAAAACCTAAACTTTGCAAATTTTGACACGTTTATCCCAAACTTTTTCTTCGCGATACAAAAAACGCTAAACTTAAATGTGTGTGACACACTTATCCTAAACTATAGGGCATTTTCATCTTTTACTTTTTTTAATTTTTTTTTCTTCTTTCTTCTTCTCTCTTACCTTTGTCAGCCATGGCAAAGGAAGCTGGACTCAAGTGAGGACTATCATTGCCAACGTCGGGTGAGGGTCGCCCTTGCCTGACGCAAGCAAGGGACCCTCGCTTGGGCTGGGAAGGGCAACCCTCGCATGATGTAGGATCTCCGGAACTATTTTGAGCTAAAGGCCCTTAGAGTCATTTGAAGATGTAATTGCATTTTGCAAAAGTCCTCCAAAAAAATTGACCCAAACACCTTTGCATTTGGCGAAATTTGCTTAAAGCCTAAAAACCCCTTTCAAATGCTGAATCAAATGGGCCTAAGTCTGTTTGGCATCTGAGATGTCACCATCACGGCCATTAGCACTGGCTTTGCCACTTGAACGTAACTATTGTCCCTTTGTCATTCCACCACTACCATTGCTGTATTGATGGCACAACACACTAGCTCTATTTCAAACATTCATGTATGCATTTGAGATATGTGAGCTTACTCTATTTTAATGATTCGATAGTGTGGGCCCTAAGCGAGACCCTTGTAATTTACCGATTGTTGTGTCCTCACCTGCTTTCACTTTATTGCTGAAGGCCGCAACCCTCGCCTATGGACGATGAAGGGAGGGCTGATTGCAGCAACAGACTCCTCGAGAATGGAGGCAGTGAAGAAGGCGGTGATCCTAGGTAGGGGTTCGGGTCTCTCCCTCTCTGCTCTATTTTTAGCTCTAATTTTGGATGAACCCACCTGATTACGTTGGCTCAATTCTCTACGAAATCGTTGTTTCTTCTTCGAGGAATCACGACCCAAGCTCGATTCAATCGGTTTTGATTTAATGCAGTTTGCAAAATCTTCCATGTGAGGACGCGCGCATTATATTACCAGGGTTCCGACGTCAGCCGTTCCATTTTCTGCCTCCCCCACGACTAGGCTATTGCCGCCCACTTCATGCAGCCCCACCACCATGAGGCCACGCCCAAGAGCTTGAGCTCGAGGCCTTCTAAAGGCAAATTGCCGGTCGCTCCCTCGACCTTTCCACCATCACCCCTTGCTCTCTGTCGCCTGGATTTAGAAACTCCTTGACGCCTTCCTCTATTGCCAAGAGGAGTTTAGGGTCAACCTCTTCAACAGGAGGGCCAATGTCGTGAGATCATCGACTGCGGAGCACTCGCTAGTCGAGTTCTACAAGAGGAGCATGAAGAAGGAGACCATTTGTAGTTAAAAAAGAAGAAAAAAAGAAAGGGAAAAATACAAATATATATGGAGTTGTGCATGTCAGTTAGAATAGCCACTATTAACTAAACTGCCGCATTAGTGATTTCCATTTTAAATTGTTTTGGATGGATTACAATAGAAAATTGTCAAAAAGTTTATGGCTGTACGTATTAAATTAGAAAGTCCAAACTTGAATTGCGATCCGTATAATAAATTTAATACCTTTTAGGCAGTGTATCTCTTTTTCTTTCTTTTGCCTTGAATTTAGGCCCTGAGTGCAGAGTTAGCTATGTAATCCAAACATATCACAAGCTTGTCAAAACATAAATAAAAACATAGTGAGGACCACCGGTTTGATGATGCTAGAGTGCATACTCTATTTGGTCGGAAGGTCAACCACTCAATAGTGCCAATTATAGGTAGAGGTGTCAAAACAGGTTGAAAACCCAATTTGAACCCATATTCAATAAGATATGTCATATATGGGGTAGTTAAGTTTTAATGATTGGGTTGTTAATGAGTTTGAGTTGTATGTAAGTCTAATGATAAATGGGTTTGTCTTTAAACCCATTTACAACCCATTTACAACACATTTAACTTATAAAGGTTATTAGTTGAGTCAACACATTAAGGATATATCATTCTCTTTGAATAGTTTTTATCATTTTTTTTTAATTTTCGATTTTTTAAATAATTTTTATTTTATCTTATTTTCAATTCTTTTTCTTTCATTTACTTTTTTTCCCCTACTAAGTCCAGTGCCCGACCCTTCTTGAGAAGGTTAGATTGTAGCCCTCACCCAATCACACTGGTGAGCCTGGAGCTCATCGATCGAGCAAGGCCGATGCCTCACTGGCCTAAGGCGAGCTCTATCTCACCATATCTAGTGAGCTAATCTTGCTAGCCTTAGTGCTAGCGAGACTAAGCATCATCGGCATTGAGGCAAGCTCAACCTCGCTATCTAGGGAGGTGGAGCCTCCCCCAAAGCCATCAAAGGGTTGGCTCATTGGAATTGGGCAAGCTCGAGCCTCATCAGGCTATGGCGAGGTTGGCCATGACAGTGAAGAAGGAGAAAGAAGAAAAAGAAAAAGAAAAAAAAAATTCTATTTAAAAATAAAAATAAAAACAAAAGTACTTAAAATTAGTGCACAAAAAATCAAATCGGATTTTCTATACCCAGCAAAAAAAAATTTAATTTATTTTCAAGTTTCAACCAAACACTGGAAAATATTATCATTTTTAGAAATACCACTTTTTTCGTGAAATAAATTAAGCTTCAATTTAAAAAAATTATAAAATTTATCCATTAATTTTGTAATTTTATGGGAGTGTTTTAACAATATAATTTTTCTTAAAAAATGAAAAGAAACAAATATTTCTATATTTAGTTAAATATGGAAGTGTTTTAGTAATATGAATCACGTCAAGTCGGTATGTGTCGATAAATTTACCTTGGTAACAAATGGGTCAAGGACGGGTTAATGGGTCAATTTAAGTTATATTATTTATGATGCAACCCAAACCAAGTAGCCCTCACCCAAACACACTGATAAGAAGGAGAAAGAAGAAAATATATATATAAAAAAATTCTATTTAAAAACAAAAACAAAAACAGAAGTACTACAAATTAGTGCACAGAAAATCAAATCGGATTTTCTATACCAAGTAGAAATTTTTTTAATTTATTTTCAAGTTTTAACCAAACATTGGAAAATATTATTATTTTCAGAAATACAACATTTTACATGAAATAAATGAAGCTTCAATTTAAAAAAAAAAAAATTATAAAATTTATCCATTAATTTTGTAATTTTATGGGAGTGTTTTAACAATATATATATATATAGAAAAATGAAAAGAAATCAATTTTTCTATATTTAGTTAAATATGGAAGTATTTTAGTAATATGGATCGGGTCAGGTCGGGTTGGGTATGTGTCAATAAATTTACCTTAGTGACAAATGAGTCAAGAACAAGTTAATGGATCAATTTAAGTTGGATCATTTATGACGTGACCCAACCCACCCATTTGACACATCTAATTATAGGCTAGATGTCCATTATTAGAGTACCTTGACTGGAACTAGAGAAAGAATGCCAAGTCTTATCTTCTTCTTTTTTTTCCTTTTCTTTTTTTTACTGTACACTTTGCATCCTTCTGGTCATAATTTATTTTTATCTTTTATGATACAGGGACATGAACTCATGGAGGCGTACCACGGGATAATGACACTTTGTTAGTGAGCACGCTCCATCCAATGATGCACGGGAACATGAAAAATTCCGTAAAAATCGATGATAACTTGGGTCTGTTCGTTTCGTGGAAAATTAGCCATTTCCGGAAAATATTTTCCCGAAGTCATTTTCCAGGAAAATAATTGTATTTTCCAGTGTTCGGCTAAAACCCGAACTTTTAGTGGAAAATATTTTCTACCATTTGTTAGCTAGTTTAATTGTTTGGGAAAAATTATCAAAAAATTGAATTTTAATATTTTTAATTGACCAAAACATTAGTTTTATTTTTTTAAATGAATTTTTAATTGTTTGTATTTTTGAAAAATCGAAATTTTTATTGTTGATTATTTTTCTTTCTTTCTTTTTCTTTTCCTTCTTCCTTCCTCCTTCCTCCTTCCTCCACCGCCGCTTGCTTGACGATGGCCAGCTGCCCGGCCACCGACCAAGACCCGGTCGCCAGATCCTATGAGCTCGAGGCTTGGGCGATCTCGCCCGAGCTCACCGGAGGTTTACTGGACTCTAGCGAGCTGTGAGCTCGCCAAATCTGGCGGCGAAGGTCAGACTCGCTTGGATCGGGAGATCGAGCTCCGCCGCCAGATCCAGCAAGCTCGCGGCTCGCCAGAACCTGGCAAACCTCTGGTGAGCTCGAGCGAGGCCCGAGCCCTGCGTAGCTTGCCGAATCTGGCAAGGCCAAAGCTCCGCCACAGGCAGGCGAGGCTCCACCTTGCTCGATCTAGCAAGGCTCGAGCTCACCGAGCTGGGGCAAGCTCGGCTTCCCCAAATCGGGTGAGGCAAAGCCTCGCCGGCCTGGGGCGGAGCTCAAGTTGGCTCGTGGCCATGGCCGGTCGCCGGTTGCCGACTACCATTGTGGCTAGCGGCCGATCGCCGGTCATCGGCTGCCGTCATGGTTGGCAATCGGACAAGGCTAAGGAAGAAAGATGAAAAAGAAATAAAGAAAAGAAAAAAAGAAAAAAGAAAGCATAAAAATAAAACAAAAATGTGTTGGTGAAAATAAGCAAAAAGGTGGAAGAAGTTAAAAGTGGAAAACATTTTCCTCATCTTTGAAGGTTGTTTTTTCCATGGATGGAAAATATTTTCTTTGAATAGTTTATTTTCCGTGAAACGAACACCGGAAAATTCAGAAAACGTTTTCTTGGAAGTTATTTTCCGTGAAACGAACACCGGAAAATTCAGAAAACGTTTTCTTGGAAGTCATTTTCCGTGAAACGAACGGAGCCTTGAAGTAATCCTTGTTTCGATGCATGTTAGACCCCGAATTTGTCTAAAAGTTGCATTTCATATGGCCTTCCAAGCATGGGTGCCCTGTGAGGGGTGTTTATGCATTGAGGCGAGGGTCGTGAGATCTCGTCGCATGGCTGCGACCATCAATGTGGTGACCGCTCTCTACTTTTCTATCAATAGTGGCGTAGGCGGCATCGGCCAGCAAAACGAATCCTAGTTCTGCCAATTGCGTGTGCCCCGGCGAAGTAAGCCCTGACTTTCTCCCTAAGTTAAGTAAGCTCATTCCGTGCTCTGGCGGTAGCCAGCGCGATGGACGAGCACCTGAGGAGCTTTAGGCGAGCAATTGAGAGGCTAAAGATGATAAAAAAGGACCTCTCTCGATGGAAAAAAAAAAAAAAAAAAGGAAAGGAAAGAACAAAGAAAAGAAAAGAAAACTTAAAAAGAAAGAAAAGTCAAAGGAAGAAGATGACATTTTGTCACGTCACGTTGCAGATAATGACGTATAGGTTGACTTAATTGCCACATTGAAAATTTCGGGCTAGACTTCAACTTGAAAATTTAATTGCATTTTCACTTTAAGGTCTAGGACTACAAAGAGTGTGGAATGAGTTTACCTAGCCCTACTAAACTGCCGCAATGAAAAATTGACAGAAATACCACTATTAAAATATTTCAAACTAAATTAAAATCCCTATATTAATCTTGTATTTCCCCGCCGGCTAAACAATTGAGAAATTTTGGGTCAAAATCGTTTGGGATAAATTCTAATTACTAACGATGAATTTGCCGAATGTCAACTGTCTCATTTTTGTGGTTGATGACGATTGATGAGCTTTCTCTCCCCATGTTTGAATATATTTGGGTCACCAGCAAGGAACATGCAACTATTTTTTATATAAGAAGCGTGGACACCGTAGCCTTTCGCCAATACCAAGTTTGTCCCAACCATGGAGACTTCATCGCTCTACACTACCCTTCCTCTAGCTTTCCTCCTACTCCTCACTCTCAAGCTCTTCTCTTCTTGGTTCAAGCAACCGAAAAACCTTCCGCCCAGCCCGCCTTCCATCCCCATCCTGGGCCACCTCCACCTCCTGAAACACCCCCTCCACCGGACCCTCCACTCCCTCTCCCAATCTTACGGCCCCGTCTTCTCTCTCCGCTTCGGCTACCGCCGAGTGGTTGTCGTCTCGTCGGCCGAGGCAGCCGAAGAATGCTGTACTAAGAACGACATCACGCTTGCCAACCGCCCCTCTACTGTCGCCGGCAGGCACATTGGGTATGACAACACGATTGTCGTCTTTGCCTCCTACGGAGAACAATGGCGTAGTCTCCGCCGTGTTTGTACTCTTGAGATCTTTTCCTGGGCCCGTCTCAACTCCTTTCTGCCCATTCGGAGGGATGAAATCAAGCGACTCCTGCTTAATCTAAACAAAAGAGCCTCATCATCTGGGGACGACTTCACTAAGGTGGAACTACAACCGATCTTCTTGGAGATGACATTCAACATAGTTATGAGGATGTTGACTGGGAAGAGGTATTATGGGGAAGATGTGACCGATGCCGAGGAGGCGAAGGTGTTTCGCGAGATCATGTCTGAAATTGTGGAATATACTGTTAGTGCGTATCCAGGGGATTACTTTAGTATCTTGAGGTTGTTCTTTAGGAATTATGAGAAGAGGGTGTCTTGGTTGAGAAAAAGATCGGACGAGTTGTTTCAGAATCTGATTGAAGAACAGAGAAATAGTCGCAGAAAAAGATGTGGTGGAGAGAGTAGGGAGACCGTGCTGGATCATTTGCTTTTGTTGCAAGAGAAGCAGCCCGAGTTTTACACTGATGAGATCATCAAAGGGCTACTATTGGTACGTAGAAATTCGACGATCTTTCGCATCTCATCCTCATCATAGAATACTGCATACATATAAACTGGATCATCCATTGTCTTACAAAATACCAAATTAATTATGGTCCTATGGTAAATCAAGCGGAAAATTATCCAAAAAAATCTTATATCTATTGTATCACATCCTCATTATGGAAATCGTTGATATGGACGATTTTGTTAGGCTACTCCATTTAATATGCAACATTTTAATATTACCAACCCTTAGAGAGCAAAACAAATATGTACAAAAGTATTTGATTGTGCATCATAGTAGTTTGACAATATAGTATCTAGATTGCTGAATCTGTTCTCTCTTAGACAGCACGTCCTAACATTGAACACCTTAGAAACTCGTGAGTACATTCATGGACAGTGATAGTTTTCTTGAGAATGAATATTGCAAGTTGATTCCGACATTAAACATCTGTTTAAAAACATGTAAATTCTTGTTGTGATCAATTAACTCATTCTTTATGTAATTATCATTGAAGAGATATCAATGGAGAATATTTTAGGTTTTGCAAAAGTGTAGGTTTCCTTGCTCTCAAATTAGAAAAAGGAGCAAACACTGGGGTTTGCCCTAGTGACTACCCTTTCAACATGGAAAGGGGAGATGGAAGGTTTGAATCCCCACATTCTCAGAGGAGGTTGGGGTGGGGACGATTTAGTTTCAAGTGTGGGTTTCGACGCCCACGCTTAGCAAGGAGGTATGGCAAAAGTCTTATATTAAGAATTAGAGTACTCCTAGAGTAGGACCAACAACAAAAAAAAAAAAAAATTAGAAAAAGGAGCAAAGAGCGTGCCTAAAAACCAACACATAACATTATCTAGATTTATCTATAGATCCAAATATTGCAATCTCAACTAGTTAAAAGTAGGAAAACAAGTTTTCCTAAATATGAAAGATTTCATAGATCTCTTATGTTGTCAATCATCTTTTTCATTAAGTTCAGAATATAATTATGATTTGTCTTAAGTAATTGATAGGTTTCACTGAAATTTTTCCAGGAAAAGATTGAGATTGAAATCATGGATATATTTGTTTTCTGTTAACTATTCAGAATAGCAATATAAAAAGTCTCTCTATCTATTGCCTCACTCAAAATGAAAGTTAGTATATTTATGAAATTAGAGGAAAATGGTTATGAGCTAACGAGGCAAATTGAATTCTCTCAAGTTCCTTGGACGCAATAATCTCATCGTACAGGAAACTGGATTTTCTTCTTGAAGTAAACAAAAGTTCTGGCCTATTACTCACACATTTATGCGTACATACATAATAAATTGTAAACAATTGTTAATTTTGAAATCATTTATAATACCTGATCTAATAACTTATGGTTTGCCGTAAGATTTCTCTGCTATTAATGTTTAAAGTATTACTCTTTTATCATTTATTCCATTTCAACAACGTAATGACAATTTGTTTTTGCTCTATATTCTTCTATAGGTCATGCTTATAGCAGGCACCGATACTTCTGCTTCGACAATGGCAAGGGCAATGTCCCTTTTACTTAGTCATCCGCATTCCTTAAAAAGAGCTATTGAGGAGTTGGATAATGTGATTGGTCAAGAACGCTTGATAGAGGAGACGGACATTGCAAAACTTCCTTTTCTCCAAAACATTATGTTAGAAACTCTACGTTTGAAACCACCGGCACCACTTCTAGTTCCACACATGTCATCAGAGGATTGCATAATAGGCGGTTATGATGTACCTAGTCAAACCATAGTATTCATCAATATATGGAGCATTCACAGGGATCCGAAGTTGTGGGATGATCCGAAAAGTTTCAGACCTGAAAGATTTGAAAATGAAGATAATGGACAATGCAAGCTATTGTCATTTGGACTTGGGAGGCGAGCCTGTCCTGGTGCAAACATGGCCCAACGGGTGATCAATGTGGCTTTGGGATCGTTGATCCAGTGTTTTGAATGGAAAAGAACAAGTGAAGAAGGAATGAATATGCCTAAGGCGTTGCCATTGGAAGCCATGTACAAAGCCCACGAAATCATGGCGAGGATTGCTGAGCATTGAGCGGGAGCCAAGATATTGCTATTAGTCCTTGTCTTATGTGTTTGTACCAAAAATAAATAATCCATTGCTAAGGACTTAGATTTATAAATCATATTATGGCAGACAAACTTGTACGAAAATGGTTAAAGTCATTTGGATAAGTTTCGTTATCTACCTTATTGGCCTCTTTCATGTTTCTGACAATTTATTTTTCCCATTCAATGCTTTCGCCAAACCTTGTGTTATTACTATGGCACATGTCTTAATGCACCACAGCCAAAAGTTGTTCTTCTCACTAAACTTCTCAATATCAATTCTTGCTCCAAATAATCTCATTGGAAACAACCCACTGTCACGACCAATTTTTCAGGGGTGAACCACCTAGGATTTTGGCTAATAGATTGTTAAGCCTAGACTTAACTCGAGCTCTCCCAAGCCCATACCAATTCGCGACTTTCGGTTCAAGTTCTTAACATGCAAATAATTTTCAATCAGGAGTCGCCACTAATCTATTTTTTGGTGGGTAGATTAGAAACCCAAATAAAGTAACGGGAGATTTACTTTATTCCTACGAACCAGAGATTTGTGAGTTCGGGGACTTGGTTACATTAGATTTCTCTAACGCCATTTCGGTACCTTTCTCTTTTATTTTGAAAAATGTTTGGCAAGCAGTTTGAATCAATTTTAATTTACTTTCCTAACATGTGAGGTGATCACACAAGTACGTAAACCACCAATTTAACACCTAAGAAAGCAAATAAATAAAATACAGGACTTACCTTATAGCAACGAAAGCATCTGCGTTGTTAGATCAGAATTCACATCAACAACCCTAGATATGATTTTTAATTAACATGCAATTTATTTTTTTTCTTTTTTTTCACTTAATTAATGAGAATCATGCTTTATGCAATGCATGTCGCTAATTTAACATGAAATGATATGACATGGCAACATGACTTAGCTATATGACCTAAGCGATATGACATAAATAAGCATGTAGCCTATCCTGAAGCATGAGATGGATTTATTCTAAAAAATAATTTTTTGTATTTTCCATGAGATTCGAAATTAAAGAAATGCAACACTTAAATATGCAAATCTAAATTAATCTAATGACTGACAGTTTCTAATTAAATGAACCTAACAAAAATCACTAAATGACGTGCATTGTATGAACCTAATTCTATATGACGTGCACATGGTTTCTATTCTAAATAAGCATGCAATTTATTCTAATATGCAATGACGTGCAAAGAATGCCCTAATTCTAATTTTTTATGAAATTCGAAATTAAATGGCCAAATAATTAAACATGCAATTCAATTTTAAAAAAAAAAAAAACTAACATCCTAAATGAATGCATTTTTTTGGATTTTTCATTTTTTCAAAAATTCAAAATAAATAAATTTCCTATTCTAAACACCCTAAAATGATGAATATTCTAAGACGAACCTAATCTAACTCAGATTTTTTTTTGGATCTTTCCTTTCTTTTACGGGAGCAATCAAAATAAGATATCAAGAACAGCATGGCAGCAAATCTGAAGCAAGATATCGTCCATGCCCATTTTGGAAATAAATTGACGAATCGTATCTCGCGCATGAGATCGGATTGGCCAATTTCAGATAATATCGCGAATCGTATCTCGAGCGTGAGATCGGATTGGCGATTTTTCCGTGCGATTGTGAGTCATATTTCGAGCGTGAAATCGGATTGTCAATCATACGCACGTTATGAAATTAGGAAAATTTCCTAATTCATGAGGAATTAAGAGATCTTTTGGATATGGCAATAACGAACAAATATTCAAATAAATCGCGATCCCATGGATCGGACAATAAAATATAAAAAAATCGAATCAATCAAAAATCTTATCTAGCTCTCAATATCGCACCAATAACTTTTCCAAATTGGGATGTCGACTCAAAACCGTGGACCAGCGACAAGGGGCTCACAAATGGCGGAGGCTACACGGCTCGCAGTGTGGGCGGGCTCGCGGAGATAGAGCTTGCGGCTAGTGATCTCGAAGGAACAGGGAGAGTGCTTTTTATTTGGCCTCATCCACAGCCGATCCCACCGAACTTTGTCCACATACCTCTCTTCTTCTTTTTTCGTGCGTTGCCTAAATTCTCTTCATCGTTCAATTAATGCGGTTTGACTTTTTATGCCAGTGCAGGGAAACATGCGATCGGCAGAAGCAAATTAATACACGATCAGGACATGTATAAGCTGACTAAACAGATTCCTTTCGCTACTTAACTATATGCTCATCTTCACGTGAAAGCTCAACTTATTTGAATATTGATTTTGCAAACCTGGACTGACGGACGGTTCGGCTCCGACAGCTGCTGGATGGCAGTGCTTGGCTCGACTAGGAAACCTGCAAAGAAAGACCAGTATTCATCGTTGCTGGGGATTCCGCAGATGGCCTAATAGGCCACACGGATGTGGCTTGCGTCGGGGATGCCTGTAGAGATCTTGAACATTAACTCGTTTCTGAAGCAAAACAACAACAAAATATATGCGATCAAGGACTTGTGCGCCAATTTCTTGATAGAGAAAGGAGATGAAAGTGAGATATTGATCGAGAATGGGCGTGAATCTCCACGGTAGCAAAAAGAATTTGATTTTGAAGACTTAGTGGGCAACGGGATCTTCAATTGGCCAGGGGCGGGTCTCATTCTTCACGATTTCTCTTTCATGTGTAGAATGTCCGCTCTCTCTCCATTCTCTGCTCGTCTCAGAATTGTGGCCGTCTCTTCAGTATTTTTTTGTCGCCTTGAAATAGAGTCCGCGAGAGAGGTGGAGCCCTGTATCCATTGATGAGGGGATGAGATCATGAACAAATATTGGAGAGAGAGAGAGAGAGAGAGAGCTCTCCCTTGCGAACGTGTTCTCTTTTCCTTCGAGTGGCGGCCATTTGTATCGATTGTGTGGCCTCTCCTAAACCCTACGTATGTTTACTTATTTATAGGGCATGGATTAGGGTTTTTAAATTTTCCAAATTCATATCCACGAATATTTCTTTTCGAAACGCAATATTTGTTCTTTCCAAACGTAATATTTGCTTTTGAATTGAAATCTCAAAGATAAATTCGTAAAATATCTCCGAGGATACGGGCTTGGACCGATTTGCTTTCTTCGTGGGCTTAGCCCGACTCATCAACTTGAAGTTTCTGAACCATCAATTCAAATCCATCCGTCACCGACTCAATATAAATGCAAATAAAAAATAAATGCACCTAAAACTATATGTTTTGCAATTGACTATTTTTTAAAGGATAAAATTAACCCATAATTTTTTAATGCAATAAACGACTAAACGGGTCGCCAAAATTTAGGTGTCAACACCCACAAATAATTTTTCTAACATCATAATTGTATCAACTACTTCCCAATTTATATTTTTTCGATTTTTATGCAAAAATTTGCCACTTTTAGTCTCCAAGCCAACCTCTGGTCCTAACTTTCGCATGGAACGACACCAATTTTCACTCGAAAGATAATTTTGGCCCAAATTTGCAAGTATCGCATAAAAAGGCACCGACTTTTACCCAAGCGGTATTTTCCCATCACTATAATTTTCTGTCAAAATGTGCACATTTATTTATGTGCTTCATTCATCAAGTTGGCGCCTTTCTTTTCTCCGAAAAATCTCAATTTTTTTTAGTAAACGAAGTGGGTTCTTGAAAATATAAACACAACGCGCATTCTTCCAATACAGTATTATTCCTTTTTCGCCTTTATACAGTGTTGGTCTTGTAATTTAGACAGAAGAATCAGGAGCCCGTCAAAACAGAAAAAAAAGGAAAGAAAGAATGTGAAAGGGCACCAATTTCACGACGCTATAGAGTATGATATATAGGTGTTCGGAAGTCCGTAGTCCGCTTAATGGAATTTAAGAGAGAATGCAAAAACTTCCCTTTTTTTTTTTTTTTTTTTTTTTTTTTTTTTTTTGTTTTACAACTACGGACTTGCTTTCTTCTTATCATAATCTGTCGCTTATCTTATATAAAACAGGGACACGAATCGTAGATGCATGGTTACCCAAATACCCTTGATATTATCATAGTTTACCAATAGAGTATGTCCTCGTGGTGCACAAAACATGACACTTTCATATAGATTAGTTTGTTTGAAAGAAAAATGTGTCTGAAAGATTGTTTTTGGACTTCTTCATTATTTGAATGATGAAAAACTGATCGATATGCTGAAAACATTTTTTATGGATTAAAAACAACAAGTTTAGATTGTTATGACGATGAGTTGCAAAAAATTGTCGAATTTCTACGTACCATTATAAGGTCTTTGATGATGTCATCCGTGTAAAATTCGGGCAGCTTCTCTTGCAACGAAAGCAAATGATCCAGACGGTTTCCCTTCTCTCTTCACCACCTGCTTTCCTGGGACTATTTCTGTGTTCTTCAATCAAATTCTATAACAGCTCGTCCGATCTCTTGCTCAACTTAGACACTTTCTTCTCATAATTCCTAAAGACCAACCTCAAAATACTCAAGTAGTCCCCTGGATACGCACTGACAACATACTCGATAATTTCGGACATGACCTCGCGAAGCACCGTTGCCTCCTCGGCATTGGTCACATCTTCCCCAAAATACCTCTTCCCAGTCAGCATCCTTACAACGATGTTAAATGTCATCTCCAAGAACATTGGTTTTAGCTCCACCTTAGTGAAGTCGTCGCCAGATGATGAGGTTGAGGCTCTTTGTTTGGATTAAGCAGGAGTCGCTTGATTTCATACCTCCGAATGGGCAGAAAGGAGTTGAGACGGGCTGAGGAAAAGATCTCAAGGGTGCAAAAGCGGCAGAGATTGCGCCACTGTTCGCCCTAGGAGGCGAAGACAAGGATCATGTTGTCGTACCCAATGTTCCCACTGGCAACGGTGGAGGGCAAGGACGATGTCGTTCTTAGTGCAGCATTCTTCGGCCACTTTGGCCGACGAGACGATGACCACTTGGCAGGAGGCGAAGTGGAGAGAGAAGATGGGGCCGTAAGATTGGGAGAGAGAGTAGAGTATTTGGTGGAGGAAGAATTTCACGTGGTGGAGGTGGCCTAGGATGGGAATGGACGGTGGACTCGGCGGGAGGTTTTTGGGTTGCTTTTGAGGAAGCATTGACACTTTTCGGGAGGTTTTGGGTCATGTCGGAGTCGAGATACTCGACATGTGTCCAATATTTTTCGATACTTGGTTAATGGGCGTCAAAAAATCTGACACCCGATTAACTTTCCAAACACTATTTAACACACAAGTTTGGAATTCGACATGTGAGTTCGAGGCCAATTCTAAAAATTTTCAATAAATTACAAAATATAAATATGTAAAAAATAAATATAATAAATATAATAAATTAGGAAATAAGAAATATAATAAATTAGGAAATAAGAAATATCTAATCTTCTTTTCTCTTATAAGTCTGCGCTGTGAGACCAAATTCGGCCCATAAATTTATTTTTTCCTCTTCTTTCGACACGTTCTAATACGGAGTTTGGAGTAATAATTGTTTTTTTCCTCCAAGTTTTATGGACTATTGGAATGGAATTGAATTTGTCAATTGAAATAATGAATGATATTAATAAATAGTGGATTAATTTTTTTGATTATTTATTTATTTGTGAATTAATATCAAATTAATTTGATTAAAGTAATCAAAAAATGATAAATTTTCATGTAATTATAAAAATATATATCTAATATACAATGTGTTCTAATGCATTGGAATTCTCCATTTTTTGATAAATGACATGTCGACATGTCGTATTGTGTCGTGTTGCGTGTTACATGTCGATATCAATGCTAATTGGATTGCTTTAACCATGAAGAGATGAACTTGGGAGTGAGGAGGAGGAAAGTTAGGGCACGTTTGGTAACGATTCTGTTCTCGGGAGCTGATTCTAATCAGAACTGATTCTTTTTTATTCTGTTCCAGGGAACTGATTCTAAGCATTTTAAGCCATTTGGTAACTGTCCAAAATTTCTGATTTTGGAATAGAATTGCATTTGGTACCGTGTTCATTAATTCTGTTCCAAATCAATTTCTTTTAATTTTTAAATAATTTTTTTTTACTTTTTTCCTTTGTTTTATTTTCTTTTCATTTTCCTTTTTTTCTTTTTTTTTTCCTTTTTTCTTTTCTTTTTCTCATCTTCCCCTTCTTCTTCTGACCGGCGACCTCACTGGAGCATCGCCGGCCCTCGGCGAGGCCGGCCTTCATCGACCACGGGCGAGGCTCGCCTAGCCCCGCCAGTGGCCAGGCCGACCTCGTCGGGGTTGGGCGAGGCCTGCCAAGCCACCGGCGGGGCTGGGCGAGCCTTGCCTGGCCACCGGTGGGGCTGGGCGTCGCAAGGCTCGCCCAGCCCCTGCGCAGTCTCGGCAAGGCTCGGCCTCGCCCGGCCTCGCCGAGGCCTCGCCCAACTCCAGCAAGGCTTGGCCTCGCCCGGCCCCGCTGAGGCCTCGCCCGGCCCCGCTGAGGCCTCGCCCAGCTCCGGCGAGGCTCGGCCTCCCCAGCCACCGGCGAGCTCGCCAGACCTCACCCTGGTCTGGCGAGCCTCCGGCGAGCTCGCCGGACCGGCGGCCGCGGTGGATGGTGGTGGTGGACGGTGGTCGCGAGATGGCCGAAGGGAAGAAGAACATTTATTGATTTTGATTCTCAAATTCATTCCCGAAACAAGAATCAACTTTTTTTTGGTTCTTGATTCTATTCCCAATCTGTTTCCGGGAACAAAAATTTTACCAAACGCGATTCTAGGCCGAAACTGATTCCGGGAACAAAGAATCAGAATTTGGCCCTATTTGGATGGTTACCAAACAGGGCCTTAGAGGAAGGAAAGAGTGATAGGATGAAGCCTTTATGGCTGGGATAAACTTGGTATTGGCGAAGGTTGTGGGGTGCCTAAATAGTATTCTCTCACTCCGATGCTTCTCACCAATTGGAGTTGACTTGTTGCAACTCTTGCCCAAAGTCTTACCTATTTATCGATTATGACATGTTTTTCTTTTTAGTATTGACCATCTGTTGCATGCGGGGAAAAGAAAAAAGTTAATGAAATTATGGAAAGAGAGTCAACACATGGTCGCGAATCATCATCATCATGAAGTAGACACACATTTGGCATTAGATAAATTCTGACTGCCAAAACTTGACACGAGTTCCAAAAGATACACTCGCTCGTGCCAAGTTTTGACATTGGGGGGTGTACTTTCAAAGATTCATGATAATAAACCACCCGCCTTGAATGTTTTTCAACGGTTTAGGATGCACATGATAACTGTTTTTTTTTTTTTTCATTTTTCTATTTTTCAACTCCTAGAAACAAGTTTGGAATAGAATTATGTTTAATATTTTTTCTATTTGTGAAAAAAAAAAATCTCAAAAATAGGTTTGAAACAAAAATGAGAAATATAAATTTTATACCTTTCTTTTTTTGAAATAAAAACAGAAGTAAAAAAAAATAAAAATTCATTGCTCGCCCTTGTGTCCACCGCCATTGTGGCCACTTCCGTTAATTTAGAAATCAACTTTTTCAATTCAATTGATTGAGGATAATTTTTCTCAATGAAAGATTGAATCACAATGAATGGAAAATAGCTTGATAGGGAGATATATAAGAAGGCTTACCAAATGATTTTCTATTTCGGAAATAAAGATTTTGCGTTGTTATTAGATTTTTATATTTATTCAAAAAATTATTCAAAAAATAAAAATAGAAAAACTTATTTTTGATTAGTAATTGTTTCTAGGAACATAATGATTATCATTTGCATGTTTAGTGGCAAGAGGATTGCACAATAAGTTATAAATTAATTATACAAATATAAATTTAATTCTAAATTTATTAATTGAACTAATATTGTCATACTTCTTTAAGTGAATATACATTTAAGCTCTCCCGATCAAGCTTTTTACCTCTTATATAATATCTAACGCTGGGAAGAATCAACGAAATGTTATAATAACACTGTAAGAAGAGATTAATTTTGACTCTTTCTCACGCTTTGGGAAAAAAACAAAAACCATGTTTTGCCGGTGCGGCCAAGAAGTCATGATTATCCATCATCACAATGAAAAGGACACAGTAAAAATTAAATTGCCGGCGGGGATAAGATAAAGGTTAATGCAATTATCGAAAAAAAAAAAAAAAGCCAACTCATTGTCATCTATCATCATTACGAAAGGACACATAGTTGATTTTAGATAAATTTCTCGAAGATTCATGCTAGTCAACCCCTTGACTTGAATGATTCTCAATGGCTTAGTGGCTATATAAAAAAGGCCATTTGTGGAGTTATTAGTCAACCTCTCCTTTTCAGTTTGAAGTGATATCAATATTGATAAGATAAGTTTATCTATTGTATTATTCGGAATGTTAAAATTCGGGCTACATATGGATGCACAACTAGTGTATAACATATTTGTAACAAATTATTGCAATTGAGCGAACCTTTTTATCCCTTAAGCTAACTCAAAGCAATTTTTCAAAATATATTCTAATGTTGTATGAGCATCAGAGGGGAGTCATGGTGAGGGTCATTGAAAACGAAATCTTGGGCGACTGGTTGTGCAAGGACTAGCAGTAGCAGCTGTTGCGAGAGGTGGGCAATGCCGCGGTGGTAGCGGCAGTGAAATGAGCTCTGCACTTTCGGGTAATTCCTAATTTTGATTTTTCTCTTAGATTTTTCTCATTAAAGTATATGATTTAGTAGTGATAATGAGCTTAATTAGACACTTAACAGCCACTTCAAATGGATAAAAAAATCCTGTCATTTTGTCCCTGTAAATATAGGAAAGCAGTTTTTAAAACTAGCAGCAATTTGTTGTTTCATATCTATTTATTTATCATTTTAAATATCTCATAATATGTTCTAATTAAATATGTTAATTCAGTACCTTTGTTGGTTAAAGAGTCAATTATTCCCTTCTTATAAACTTTTTATTATTTGTGTGAAATTGAGGGAAAGCGGGCATTCCATAAGAATTTACAGAAACCTTTTAAAGTTGAGGATTTAACATGCATCAACACCGAAATTGCATGGGTCAGGTGAAATTTTCCCTTGCAAATAGACGTAACTTTAAGTTACCATTAATCTATATGGAATTGTCATGTTCCACGCAGGGCATGGGACATGCTCTATTAATAAGCTATGATATTTCAGTGGGCATTATGTGTACTCACGCCATACGTTTCACATCCCCGTTTTGTATGAGATAAATGATAGATTAGGATAAGAAGAAATCAAGTTTTTCTTCTTTTTTTTTTTTGGTAAAAAGGATAAGAAGAAATCAAGTTTATACTTAAGAAAAAGATTAATAGGAAATATTTAGTATTCTCTTTTACTATTGAGTGGTTGACCTTCCCACCAGATATTCCTTCTCTCTAGCACAATCACATTGGTTCTCTTCGTCTGTTTGAATTGCAAGAAGAAAAACAATGTTTAGGAAGATAATGCATATCAGTGCCTCCAATCAATTATCGAGTTTGATACTACTATAATGTTGACATAACCCATGAGCATTAGGTATAGCCAATATAGTGCGCCAAGATTTAAAAATGATGTGGGCGGGTCTTAAGCCTCACTTTTTGGTAATGCGATTGCTTATTTCATTTCCACATTCAAACTTATTTTCATGCCATTCCTAGTTTAGTGATAACAAATTTACATACTTCCATATTTATGACGTATGATTTAGTGTCAAAAGTTCCTTCGGAATTTTCAATTGAAATCATAATAACTAGGTAGGACAAAATATAGAGTACCTCCTATCATGCGTCTAAATTCACATTTTTGTGATTGTTATTTTTTAGATTATCTCGATCTTTTGTTTAAATCTTCGTGGATTGCGCTGACTTATTTTAAAATTTAGATAATTGTAGGGTTTCTAAAAATCGCAAAAGGATTGCATATCATGTAGATTGATATTGATTTTCTAGATAAGATTGCATAATAGGATTAGATAGGATATTTTCCCAGTTGAATTAAATACATGATTAGATAATATCTAGGTATCATAATGATTTTTAAATTGAATTGCAAGAGATAGGCATCAAAATTAAGATAGGATTTAGGTTCGTCTATTTCCTACCTTATTTAAATAATATATAGATTCTTGTTTTTGTGATTTTTAGTTACCAATTTTAATGAAAGACCTAAAAAAAATATCATGTGCATGTCCTATAGACTAATTGCATTACATTCATGTCGTATAGTTCACGTCAAGTCATTATTGCACGTCATATCAGAATTAGGTCATGTAAACATAATTTAGGATAAATTCGCATGTCATGCATTGCATACAATTTAGTTTTTTATATATGGAAAAACCAAAAAAAAAAAAAAATCATGCTAGATTTCTTCATAGAAATGTAATGAAACTTGATAGATGTAAATTTGAATTAATTAAGGTTGCATATTGAGACTAATGTATAAAATTAATCTTCGGAGTGACGGGGCAAGCTGTTCAATTATTTAACAAAGTTCATTTGTTTATATGTTCGCTTACGGTTTGTTATATCACTTAGTATACCGATTATGGGAACCAACTTCAATTGTAGAGTAACACTCATTTTTAGTTAAGTTGATCGCTAACTTGTCATGAAATGATGAATATTTGGGTGTAATCAAATATACAAATCTTACAAATTGTCGAGGTTAATTACTCCACACTTTGTCACCAATCAAGTCGTTGACTGTATGGAAGAGTACGAAGAAGCTTTGAGGACTTGTTCTAAAAAAATTGCTGCTGGCCGGAACTCTCTCTCTCTCTCTCTCTCTCTCTCTCTCTCTCTCTCTCTCTCTCTCTCTCTCTCTCTCTCCCGGCTAAAGAGGAACATCAAAGAACCCCTCAACAACTTTGGTTCAGTGGCGATTGTTCAATTACGTCGCAGTCTTTGTGCATTGTGCTTACAATCAGACAACTTTAGCGGAGACTTAAGCCAAGAAAAGAATGATAGCTTGGCCTATGGGTTGCATAACGGCCAAGCTTGACGGCACCAGGTTGTTCGGGCACATTATACATCTTTCTAGGATAAGTCCTCTGCATCGGAATCATTAGCATTAAAAGGGATAACCTTTTACCTTCTGGAGTTATGTTCTTTGTTCTCAAGCTTAATCCCACACCCCATCAGAGTACCGACAAGCCTTGCTTAGCAAGACCATTGAGGACGTCTGTGTAGTGCGTATACATCTTAATGATGTTTTTTATGCGGCCCCATCTTGAACATTTCATAGTTGTCCAGTACATTGTTCAGTTTCATCTCTCTTACTCTATCTGTGCCTTCGTAAGCTGGCTTGTCTGTCCTTCTAGGGATATGATTGCAGGAGCCTGCAGGTGGAGTAGCCGTTGTTTCTGCACCACAAGCTAGTGCTACAAAGTGCACTGGAAATTTTTGCGTTGGCACGTATGGTACCACCCCCCGTCGCGGCCCTTCTCTCGATCATATTTTCTTTATTTGACTTATGTCAAGGTATAACTAAGATTGATGCTTCTTAGATATACAAGCTCATCAAACCGCTTTCATTGGTTTTTAAAGCACCATCTAATTCTACTAAATATTGGAGGCCATTGTCCAGATTGAGTCGGCCCAATACCTTAATTAGGAATCAATTTGCGCAATGTCGGTCTCCAATTTTTGGGACGAGATACCAACCTTTATGAACTTGAGACCAAGTTCGATTCCAAGGTTAACCGGTGATTAACCAATTTTATTTTATTTTTGTTTTATTATTATTATTTTTTTGCTTGAAAAAAATAAAAGTACTCTTTAAAATTACATATGCATTGAGAATGCGATATTGAACATCCAAGCTATCAACACCAATACAAATCAAATAGAAATCTAAGATAAGGTAACAATAGAAATCTCAACTTACCAAAAATAACAACATTAGAAGACAAGCACACGAAATAAAATTAAACAATAAACTATCAATTATACATAGATATATATTTATATATACACTCACAAACACAAAGTTGGTTTGGGTTAGACTAACTATAAAGCCTTTAAGTTATGTATTGGAGTTTGGAAAATTTATACTAGGGCAATGAAAAAGGAGGCGGCAAGCACTTTAAGCTAAACACAACGTTTGGAATATATATATATATAGTTGGTCTAATTTGGACCAACCTTAAAGTATTGGGATCATAGACCAACCAGCACGATACAGGTTTTAGTTGCTCTAGGACTAGAGATGGGCCTAGTTCCCTTGGAAACCATATCAAAACTGATTGGGTTGGGCTGATCCAAGGTCAACCTTGGACCAATGCTCAACCCTACCACTAAAACTAGAGAAGGTTGGACCAAGAAAAAATTTGGGTGGGTGAATAACAAGCCCCACCTCTTTTACTATATTAGCTTCTTACATTACCCATCGGTCCATAATAATAATACAAAAGCCAATGATTGGTTATGACTAGTGATGTGAAATATTGTTAAGTTTCTAATCAATGAATTGCAATCATCGCCAAATGCCATAACCATTCTCACATTAGTGTTGTCACTTCCTCTAATAATTTTGCTTCTTTGCTGGTCATAGACGCTGGTCATTATATCATTTTCTTCTTTCCTTGTTAATGCCCCACATGTTCTAATATTTAGGCTCTATTTATTTCATGAAAAATAAATGATTTTAAAAAAAATTCAAAAAAATGATCGCTTCTATCACTAAAAAAAAATTAGTCAATGAAAAACATTTTTGGTATCGACAACAAATTATATCTAAGTATTGTTCGTAAATGATGAAAGTTTTTTTCTTTCATTTCTTTTAGGAAGTGACACAATCTATCAAATTTTGAAAAATATTTTCTAAATCATTAGTTTTTTCATGAAACAAACATACTTCTAGTATATACTCTCAATTCACATTAATCTCCTTTGATTTTTTCTTTTGGTTGAAAGAAACTTATATTCATTGCTCAAAAGGATATATTAGAAGTATGTAATCTTCATAACAAAGCAAATCAAAATAGTGCAAGAAACTGAAAAGCAAAGCCAAATCCAAAAAATAGGGAGGATTAACGGGGCATTAGCAAAGTTAAGCACATACTCATTCCGCAAAAACGGATTTGTCAAGCAAAAATAATTGGCGACCATCACTAGTTCACATGCCTTTGTCAATGATGAGCACGCATTGAAAATTCATTCTCTAATAACTATGATGTTGCTAGTTGACGGTGCGCGATTAGGTTTGACTTTCTCTATGCCATCACCATACAAAGACAACATAAATAGGTTAAACAGAAATAGATCTAACATGTGGATGAGCAAATCTTTGTGATTCAATGAGATGCCAAAACTCCTGTGATCATCTTAAAACTGGATGCATTAATAAAGCATAGGAGTATTGAATCCCTAGAAGCATAGTTATAAAACTTCCAAATCTAGAGTGGGAGAGGATAATATCTAGATCTAGAACTAGATCAGAAAATATTAAGAGGAGAGAGCTTTCAAATCTAAATCGAGAGAGAGAAAAAGAAAACAAGAAAAGAACGATAAAACACAAACAAAATCAACAAAAGAGAAAGGGAATGGTGAGACTATCTCAAACCCTCACCATGGCTGAAGGTTGAAGAAGATGATGGAGAGAAAAGAGAGAGGGAGAGAGAAAGACTTTTTGGCTCCCGTAAAAAAAAAAATCTAGTTTGTTGATGACTTGTTTTATCACGTCAATATGATTCCAAAACCAATTTTTGTCTCTTTTTGTCATATTGAACTCGAAACTTCCCTATAAACTTCAGTTCGAGATGATGCAAGTCATTGGCATGAATTGCTTATTAAAAATGCGACATTTTCCTTGTATCTTTCATTTTCTTGATTAACCAGCATTGACCATTTTGCAAGCACCCACGATTACCAAGAAAATTGAGAGTTACGGTGATCATCGACAGCGAGGATTCCTTTGAATTTTATCTGAATCCCATCATATTATAAAGTCGAGATAATGAAAATTCATTTTGAGTGATACTTTTTTGTGCCCGCTTGTAAAAGCATTGCTTCCCAATGTCCTTTGGATGGTACATCAAACATTTTGGTATATCAATTAGAGATTATGATAACACCTAAATTTTGGGGACTTATTTAATTATTCTTTAATTGTATGGAAAACTATGGATTAATTATAACCCCTAAGCAAAAACGATTTTTGCTAAATTACATTGCATATAGACATTAGGTATATTTGCATTACTAGTATTAATTATAAAATTTTTAAAAGAAATTAAAAAAGCGAGGGTCGAGACTGGGCCAGGGCTAGGCTGGCTTGGCCTTCTTTCTTTTTTTGTTCTTCTATTTCCTTCCACTTGGGCTCGACCCATCCCTTCTTTTCCTTTTCTTGTCTCTCCCGTTGGACGTTGGCTCAGTGACAATGGAGCAAGGACAGAGGATGGCGTACGGTGATGGCAAATGGAATGTCAAGTGCGACGCTCAGCCAGGATGATCGGTCAGACAGCTGGCGTCGTCTTGGAGAAGAGAGAGAGAGAGAGAGAGAGAGAGCTTGGGGAGGGGGACTTTTGGAGGGTATTTCTCCTTTGGCTGGGTGGAGTTCAGGAGGGAAATCGAGAGAGAGAGAGAGAGAGAGAGCCCAAGAGAGAGGGTTCTAGAGGAAGCGTGCAAGCTTTGGAAAAGGAGTTCTTTTCGCCTTTGGTTAGACGGAGAGAGGTGGGAGCTTAAGAGTGAGACGGAGATACAAAAAGAAGGGACTCCAATCGCGCATCCACCCATTCGGCGACCTTCCCAGTGATGTCATCAATCCGAAACAGGTAGGCTCGAGCTCTGCCTTTGCTTTGTTTTAGGTGTGATAAGCTAGAGCCCCCAGCCGTCTAGCTCGCGCGAGCTCTAGTCCGGTCAACCTTTTATTTGCTTCCATAATCCTCTACTTATGCGACAAGCTCGCTGGCTTGGGCTTGAGCCTCGGCTTGGGCTAGGAACCCCTCCCTAATTATGCGTGCAAACTGTTTGTGAAAATGCCTGAATGAGATCTGAGTTCTGTAGGTTGGTTTCAGCCAATATTGGTTGTTTTTCATTCATGCCTCTTATGAGTGCAATTAATTTTTCCCTAAGCTATCTCGAGTGTTGCTTGTACATGATGCATCGATGTTTGCCCGAATTTGTGTTTTGTTTGGGTCGGTGGCCACCCTTTCGGCGATGCCCCCCAAGTGTTCGATGAAATGCTTCACTGAAGAGACTAACCCTAGCCACTAAATTGAAACTTGGCTTTTAGCTTTTCCGTGTCGTTAGTGGTTATATTGTTGTCATGATGCCGCATTTAATGTCTTCTTTTGCCTTTTGGTGGATTATCCCGTGCTGTTTGAGTCGACCAAGGTATGCATATCCCTCGCCTGAGTCAATCCGGCAACATTAAGAACCGCCTACCAACTAGTGGCTGACGGTGGCTAATATTGGTCGAGCCAAAAGGCTGACGCTGGACAATGGCCTAACAGCAGCCCTAAATGCCAATGAAGGCTCATCGTGGTGGTGGTGTTGGCTCGAGAGTCGTAGGGCATCGGTCAGGACGTCATCCAAGGAGTTGAAGGCGAAGGAGAAAATAGGGAGAGGAGAAGAAATAATAAAAGAAAAAGATGAAAAAAAAGTTAGTAAAAAAAGAATTGAAAAACTAATTTTTAATCGGAAATAAGTCTAGTCTGGGTAGGCGGATCGGCTTAGTGAGTTGTACTAGGTTTACCTAGTCCGAACTCTCTTTCTTGAATAGAATATTAATAAAAAATAATAACTAAAAATTATACTAATAAAGAATGTTTAAAAAATCATAAAAAGGTTTTAAAATTTTCGAAAATTCATAAAATATATAATAAAAAATTCAGAAAATATTAAAAATTCAAAAAATTTAAGAAATTTAGAAATTCCTAGAAAACTTAGAAAATTCAGCAAATGCATGAAAAGTATAACAAAATGAAAAATTGAAAAGAAAATTATAAAATTTGTAAAATCATAAAATTCCAAGAGAATTCCAAAAATTAGAATTACTAAAAAATACTTAAAATAATCTTTTTGTGTAGCCTTCTCTTATAATTATGGGAAAATCATTGAGAAAAAATGTGCTAAAAAATTAAACAAGCTTGTATGGCTTCACCATAGGTATTGTCCTTAAAAATGAATGTTTTTTATTGCGCACTTTCAATATGTTAATTATGTTTTCCCTTTAGCTTAGTTAGAGATGGCATGCCCATTATTTAATAACACTAGGTTCTTACTCTCTTAATGCAGTTTATTTAACATTACCTTGTATGCTTATTGTCATTTTAATGATTGTGCACCCGTATGGTTATCTTGCATGTTAGTAGATAGGTCTAAAATCAAAATAAACTCCCTAACAAAATCTTTTAAAATGAACAAGATTAGGTACCAAAAATGACGCTAACTGATTAATTAGTATAACCAAGTCCCTAACCTTAGATTATTTAGTGTAGGAAGTGAGGTACACTCCTATGTCTTACTTGATTTCTAGCTACCCTAATAAACTAGTGACAACTCCTTATTATAAAATTCTTATAGCGTCAATTTAAATGCCCAACATCGCCTAGGTATAGACTTGAGAGAGCTCGTGTCTAAAATTAGGGTCCTAGACCTTGTTGAATTGTCCAAAGGTTACAAGCTTATTAGTTGCAAATGGGTGTATAAAACTAAACTAGATTCCAAAGAAAAGATTAAGAAGTATAAAACCAAACCGGTAGCCAATGGTTCACTCAAAGAGAAAAAATAGACTATGGAGCAACTTTTTCTCCAATCTCTTCTAAAAATTCTTTTAAATTAGTTATGACATTAGTAGCTTATTTAGATATGGAGTTATACTAAATGGATGTTTAAAATGATTTTTTTTTACATGAGAAGGTCTATATGGTGCGATCCGATAGTTTTGTAGTAGATGATTCAAGTAAACTTGTATGTAAATTGACAAAGCATATTTATGGCCTCAATCAAGCTTCTAAACAATGATACTTGAGGATTTATAGTGTTGTCACTTCATTCAGCTTTGTTGTAAACAAGGTAGATTAATGTATATAGTGCAAGGTCGAAGAGAAGATATTCATTGTTCTCATATTTTTTTCTAGACGATATCTTGCTTGCTAACAGTGATATTGAATTATTGCACGAGACAAAGCAGATGTTGTTGAAATTTTTTGACATAAAAGACCTTGGTAAGAAGTCTTTTGTCTTGAGCACTGAGATCCATAGTAATTGTTATCGCTATATATTGGGTTTATTTTAAAGGGTGTATATTGATCGTATTTTAGAAAGATTCAATATGCAGCATTGCAAGCCATGAATTGCTCTTGTCATTAAGGGTGATAAATAGAATCTCTCACAATATCCTTATTTAGATTTTGAGAAAGCTCAAATAAATGATGTACCGTATATTAGCGCACTTAAAATATCACATATGCTCAAGTTTATATTAGACCAGTCATTGCTTTTGCAACATGATTTTTAGGCTATAGTCAAATCTATGACAAAATTATTAGATTGTTGCCAATAAGGTTTTGAGGTATTTAAAGAGAACAAGTGATTATATGCTAATAGGATATTTGAATGCAGACTTTGTTGGCTATCAAGATTATATGAATTTGACAATATGATACATTTTAATGTTAGCAGGAGGTGTGGTATCATGGAAAAGTGAGAAATAGAAATCTATATCATCCTCTACCATGTAAGCAAAGTTTGTAATATGTTTTTCAACTGCTACTCAAGTTATTTGGCTTTGAAACATCTAATGATTTGACCCTATTTAATTTTGTGAATAGACCCGTATAGTTATATCGTGACAATAACTTTACGGTGTTATTTATCAACAATAATAGAAGTCTTAAGGGGTTTAAGCATATGTTGATCAAGTTTTCCAATCGTAACCGGATTGAGATTCCTCAACTTAAAATTGTTTATGCCTTTTGCTTTTCTTTTTACCTTTTACCAATGCGTTTTGGTTCTTATAGGAAGTCCATTATCAAATTCATAGACATAACACTAATGGACTCTATCCAATTGTTTAATTGAGTCTTGCGCATTTATGGGTCGATTTAGTGAGCTATTTGTAAAGGCAAACAAGAGATGAATTTGAGTTCATTTCCCATGATTTATTATGTAATTTGGTGAGATACCGGTCGGTTTAGGAAGGAAAATTTGTTTTGTCTTCCTATTGCTTTATCATTCTTCCTCGAGCAAGTATTTTCTAAATAAGATGTTTGGATAGTTTACAAGGACCTAGATTCATCTTTATTCTCTTTCCTTTACTTTTTTTCATGATTGTGGTTGCAAACAACTTATGGTTTCTCCTTTACCAAAAAAAACAACTTATGGTTTCTCTTAAAAGAATGTAGGATGAATGAAATAACCATAAAGAACTCATAGATGAATGATTATCCAAATGCTAGAAAAATTTGAAGTTGATAATCAATAGGGTTTCTGTATGTTTTTTTTTTTATTTATTTAAAGTTCTTTTGCAACTCTTCCATCATTTTTAAGAAGCCAAACATGTCTAAGTCAAATATGTCTAAGTTTGTTCATTTTGTTGCATTCATTTTCGTTTTGTTCGACTAAATATATATATAAGAACTTATTGGACCTTGGAACCTATGACGGAGTAGATTCCAAGTTCCAAATTTCGATAGGCAGGTAGGTTTCAGATTCTAAAAAATGAGAAACTTGTACCCAAGGTAGGTTCTAGATTTCAAGTGGAATTTATAAGGAACTTGGAACCACTCACTTCTAGTGTCAACCTAGAGTAAATGCTAAGGGTATCTAGTTAGTAGCCTTAAAGATATGTCAATTTACATATAAAGAAAGCTTAACCATATAGGCTCATTGGAACAATAAGCATATTTTCTAGTAACACATCCGATTATATAATATTTAAGGAAAGAGAATGCTGACTAACAAAGAGGATAAACACATTAAGTACTACTCTCTATGATGTATAATCCATTTGCCACACTACTATATTAAATCTTTATCAGTAGAGTTAAAAATACCAGTGACCATGCAAGGTTCTATGTATATACATATAGTTATCACCATGATGTTTGTGTTTAAGGTTTTATGGGATTAATTGACTATTAAGAATTATCTCTAGACCAATATAAATGTGCTTACATACAATATAGTTTTAATTAATATAGCATAAATGGGAGAATGTAAGAGTTTTTGTCAATAATTTACTGTTTTACAACATTGATCTAATCAAAATGAGATATCAAAATTCTTAATTAGTCTAATATGGGGCTGATTAGTGTAGGCCAAGTAAAATCCGACCTGTTATGAGAGGGTCTATGGCTTAAAATTCTATAAATGGTACTCAAGTTTCTCATTTAATCCTAACACACACAATTATTCTCACATAGTAAGCATTACAAAACGTTAAGAGTGAGGGGAAATCTCAATAAGCTAGTGATATAAGGGGTAATAGAGGAAAAACACTTGATTTTTGGATAGTTGCTATTTCGCGTCAAGAACAATGGATTCCAAATTAGATACATAAATCTTTTTTACTCGATTATATGTGTTCTAGATTTTAGGTAGAGATCTTGGGTGCATCTTGGGTGCCTATGTGGCACCCCGATTCGCTTGAGGTTGCTACATGTGATCTCTCTTAATTACTCGATCTCATATAACTTCACTGACTGATACCCTTTGACTAGGGATTTCTTTTTATTTTCTTTTTTTGAAAGCGGTCCCAGTAGCAACTTATTAGCAGAAGCATAAACAAGTCTCACCATCTCTCCCTCCAATAACCATAATGCAATACACACCAACTACGCACCATAAGAAAAGATAATGCCGATTCACTCTTATTTATATTTTCATGATGGACATCAAGGTCGATACAACAAAAAGGCCAAGGTTTTAACTATACTTGGCTACCACCCAAAAAGGACTTGATTCTACATCGAACAAGTACCACCATCTATCAACGAGCATCGGCTATCTCCAACAGCTATACGCGCCATCATACCCAATCCAGTGCATCGGGTGGCGGCGGTGGTAACATCCCTAACATCTCTCCATCATGTCGAACGTGGATAAATAAAAACTCCTGGATGACCGGGCCATCAGCTCGACCCACGTCGTACATCACCAGAAGGTGAGGCCGAGCTTGCCCAGCCACTGGCGAGGCCGAGCCTCGACAAGGGCCGGCGATGCTTCGACAAGGTCACCGACCCTCAATGGTGTCGCCAGCCCTCAATGGCCAGTTGTCGAACAGCCGAGGCTGACGACCAACCAGAGAAAAAAGAAGAAAAAAAAAAGAAAAAGAAAAGAAAGAAGAGAGAGAAATTTTGTTTCTCTAAATTGTACTAGAAACAATAAACAAGTTTTTTTTGTTTATTATTTATATTCCAAATTTATTCCCTGGAACAAAAAAAAAAAATATTGGAACAAAAACGCAAATAAACACATTTCTATTCTTTTTTTGTTCCCCAAAAAAAAAAAAAAACAAGAATTCTGTTCATGAACAAAAAATAAGAACACGAACAAACACTACCTAAGCTATTGAGAATCATTCAAGTCAGGTGGTTGATTAGCATGAATCTTAATGATGAGAAATTTATCAAATATCGATTATGTGTCATCTTAATTACGATGATTGATAACAATGAGTTGGCCTTTCCTCTCAATAATTGCATTAACTTTTTGCGTATCCCCACCGGCAATCTAATTTTAACCGTGTGTCCTCTTCATTGCGATGATAGATGATCATGACTTCTTGTCGCTTCGGCAAAACATGGTTTTTGTTTTTTTTTTTTTTTCACTTAAAAATTAGGATTTGACTACTAGCGTTAGATATTTTGTAATAGGCTTGCTTAGGAGAACTCAATTGCAATTCTATTTAGGATTTATGACTAAATGTGCAATCCTCTGGCTACTAAGAATTTGTTTGGTAACATTTCCATTTTACTATTATTTTTTTTTGTTCCAATACAAAAATAGAGCAGAAATTTGTTTGCATAATTTAGTTAATTTTTTCTATTCCCTAGAGTAGATCGGTGGCCAGAGAATAGTTTTAGAGAATAGTTTTGGAATATATATATTCGTTTGTTCTCAAGTAACGGTGAGCATAGGTTCCACTTGGAACTTACTTGGTGAAACATGTTCAATAATTTTTGGAACATTGAACTTACCTGCATATCCAAGGATCTAAAATCTACCTGTCAAAGGTTTTAGGGTCTACCCAACTAACGCATGTGATATTAATTGAATGATTGCAATAAAACATTGTTTATAATTACCAACGTTTGCTACAATCCTTTACCAACTTTTTTTCTTTACCCAAAAAAAAAAAAAAAAACGTTTGCTACAATCTACATATCATAACTCGTATTTAGATACATGAGGATTATGAAAAATTATTAAATTAAAAGTTTCAATTATGGATATTACTAGAAATGGAGAGTCAAACTAGTGGTTTCACATTATATACTTGTTATTGGACGTCATAAAATACCATGGGATCACGTGAAGTCATATAACAAGAAAAAAAGAAAGACTTGTTCCAGATTCCAAGTTCCCTCGGGAACCTTGAACATTTCTGTTGGAATAGGTACTCCAATTTTTGGAATCCAGAACCTACCCTACATATCCTAGAACTTGGAATTTTAGTTGTTCCTATTGGTCCAATTCTTAGGTTCTCAATTCTACCTTGGAACTATATTCACCCCTATTCTCAGGAAAAAGAAAAGAAAAGAGAGAAACAAAATCATATTAAAGAAACAAGCTCGACATAATCTAATATTCGCCTTTACACAATCGACGCAAGATTTGGGTGAGACCCATATCCAGATTGAGTGAGTCCCTATTTTTCTGAATAAAAAAATAAAAAATTCAAAACTTAGGAAAAAAATTTAGAAATTAGATTTAAAGTAGTTTTACTAGATTTTGGTGTTAATTCTAGTTTAAAATTAGTTTAACATAAAAAAATGAAAAATCTATCAATGAAAATTTGGATTCAAAATTAAAAAAGCTCTTAGCACTTTACCATATGGGTGTTGAATGTTGTTTTCCTTAGAGATAATGCTAGGTCACAATAGGTTGGTGGCTCTACTGAGAGAAGACCTAATATTTCCTTAAGATTCTATTAGATACATCCTTTAAGATCCTCTGTAATTCTGTTTTAATAAAATAAAAAAAAAAAAAAAAGATGACTCTGTACAAGCCTTTTGCTTTACCATTTGTCTTTTGTTCATAGCAGTCAAATAAGCCTATATTCCGTGTATTTCCGAAATCACTTGCTTCGAGGTTTGATGAGTTTGTGCAAATAAGTGCACCAACTTTAGGATCCCTCCATTCTTTATTGTTTCATCCTTGCCCATTCCACTAGGCAATGTTTGATCTTCTTCTTGCAACTAAAAAAGCTTAAAAGGTCCATGTACCTATTTATCATAATCCCACATAATTTATTGCTAATCTCATCATATTGTAAGTTATAAACCAATGAGACTCTCTGCTGCCATTTCTAGCCATTTATCTTTAACTAACTATTATCTTGAATTTTTAAAGGCCAAGTTAGAAAATTTTGATTAGTTAAATCCTTACAAAAGTCCAGTTTTATCTAAGCATGAATTGTTAAACTGTTTAGAAACATTCAAGATAGGTGGTTGATTACCACAAATTGATGAGAAATTTATCTAATGCCAAATGTGTGTCCTCTTCAGTATGATGATTCGTGACCATGCGTTGGCTCTTTCTTTTCATATTTGCGTTAATTTTTTTCTTATCCCACACGCAACACATGGTCATTACTAAAAACTAAGCATGTCATAAGTGATAAGTAGGTAAGACTTTGCGCAAGAGTTGCAATAAGTCAACTCCACGCGGGGAGAAGCATCGGAGTGAGAGAATATTCTTTAGGGACTCCATAGCCTTGGCCGATGCCAAGTTTGTCCCAACCATAGAGGTTTCATCACTTTACACTTTCCTTCCTCTGATTTTGCTCCTCCTCCTGTTAAAGAGACAAAACAGAGATTAAAAATACAGAACAAAGAAGCTGACAGAAGCAGAGGAGCTGAGCAAAGTGAAGATGATAAAAGAAGGGAAAGATGAGTTGCAACTACAGCTGAACAAGGCAGCTGAATAAACCAAAGCAGAGCAAGCTCGAAGTGAAGCTGAAAGATGAGCTGGCAAGCTATAAAGAAGTCAACGAAACAAAAGCTGAGCTGGTGATCCGTAGAAAAGCTGAGCTGGCAATCCCTGTGAAGAATCCAACTATACAAGAGTTTAAAACCAGGAATGGAAGTTGATCAAGCTACTGAAGGAGCTGCACGTGTGTCAAGATTAATCATTCTGTTACTAAAGTTGTTAAATCTGTTTTTGAAAGAAAGTCTAGGTAGTTAAGCTTTAGTATAAAGGGATTGAAGGAAACTGATGAACGAGTGTGATACATTTTCTGAAAACTCGAATCTCTCTGTTCTCTCAATTCTCTCTGTTCTTCTCAAGTTCTATCTCTCTGTATTTTTTTGTTCTTCTTCATATAGTAAAGCTTTGTAAGGTTGAACAAGAAGAAAGATGAAAAGAAATGTTCAACCAATGTATTGCAATTGATTGTTCAGCAACAACAGAATACAGAATTCTCTCATATACAGGTTATATTCTAGATTCTATTTCTTCTCACTCCTCACTCTCAAGCTCTTCTCTTCATGGTTAAAGCAACCCAAAAACCTCCCTCCGAGTCCGCCTTCCATCCCCATCCTGGGCCACCTCCACCTCATGAAACACAACCCCCCTCCCCGAATCCTATGGACCTGTTTTCTCTCTCTGCTTTGGCTCCCGCCAAGTCGTCGTCATCCCATCAGCAGAAGCTGCTGAAGAATGCCGCACTGAAAATGACATCGTGCTTGCCAACCGCCCCTCCAATGTTGCCGCAAGCAATTAGAGGCAGCACAGTTGTCACCATGGCCCTGTATGGTGACCACTGGCGCAATCACCGCCGCATTTGCACTTGAAATCTTCTCCTCTGCCAATCTCAACTCCTTTGTGGCCATTCAAAGGGATGAAATCAAGCGACTCCTGCTTAATCTAATTAAAGAACCTCATCGTTTCCCAACGATTTCGCTAAGGTGGAGCTAAAATTAATGTTCTTGGAGATGACATTCAACATCATTGCAAGAATGAGGTTGGGGAAGATGTGACCAAAGCCGAGGAGGCAAGGTCGTTTCGTGAGAGATGATGTTTGAGATGCTGAAGTATGCTGACGGTGCGTATCTAGGGGATTTTTTCAGTATTTCCAGGTTGGTTTTTAGGGATAATGAGAAGAACGTGTCTAAATCGGGCTAGAGATCGGACAAGTTCTTACAAAATTTGATTGAAGAACGCATAGGTAGTCCCAAGATAGGAGGTGGTTGAGAGAATAGGGACACTGTGCTGGATCATTTGCTTTCAATGCAAGAGGCGCAGCCCGAGTATTACACTGATGAGATCATCAACTCTTCCATTTTCACTCTTTAATGACAATGATTTTTTTTCCCCCAATATTCTTCTATCAGGTCATCCTTATAGCAGGCACTGATACTTCAGGTGTGGCAATCGAATAGGCGATGTCTTATCTACGCAATCATCCTCTTTCTTTAAAAATAGCTGCTGAGAAGCTGGATAGTGTAATTGGCCAAGAGCGCTTGGTAAATTAGATGGACAATGCAAAATTTCCTCACCTCACAAACATTGTATCAGAGACTTTACGATTGAAACTGCCCACACCACTTCTACTTACACACATGTCATCACAGGATTGCACGATAGGTGGTTACAATGTACGTCGTCATACTTAGCATTCATCAATGCATGGACCTTTCATAGGGACCAAAAGTTGTGGGATGACTGAGGAGTCTTAAATCTGAAAGATTTGAAAATGAAGATAACGGACAATGCAAGTATTTGCCATTTGGGCTTGGGAGGCGAGCCGTTCCTGGAGTAAACATGCCTCAACGAGTGATCATAATAGCATTGGGATCGTTGGAATGGAAAAGAATAAGTGAGGAATTGGTGGACATGATAGAAGGAGAAGGAATTAATATGCCTAAGGTGGTGCCATTGGAAGCCATGTGCAAACCACGTAAAATCATGGCGAGGATTGCTGAGCATTGAGTGGGAACCATGATATTGCTCACGTATGATGTGGATTGTGTTTGCAGAACAGAAAATGCAGAACTTTCATCGTGGCATAAAGTCTTTAATGATATGTCAAAGTCTTAATGACAGGTTCGGTTCCTTATAGATCTAAATGATACCCTGTGTTGCTTCGTCTAGAATGTAATTTTTTACTGCCACAGAAATGTCAATTTTGCTACAACATAGTAAGTACTGTATATTTTGTCGTACCAAGTTATGATGATCGAAAATTCTAAAAGAAACTTTGGAAACTAAAGGTGTGTTTTTTTTTTTTTTGGGGGGGGAAATCATATAAAAAAAGAAAAAGCTTTTTGGTAAATCAATTTCCAAGAAAATGCTTATCCTTTTTCAGGTTAAGAAATGCATCCTTAAGTATAAATATTTTAACCAAATACTGTAAAGTTCGGAAAAACTAATTTGGGGAAAATTCTTTCATTTAAATAAATACACTCTAAATCATGCAAATGGAAGTATCTAATTGATATCAATGTGACTTGTGAAAACCACAATAATAAGTTTGACAGCAGAAATGGGATAAGAAAATGCATGTGGTGACTCTCAGTTAAATGATTTATGAGGTAATGTATGTTTTCGTTGATGATTTTGAGCAAGAGTCCGTTGAAAAATGTTTTGTGCTTTTGATGTGCTTCTGTAAAAGTTTATGATTCAATTGGCAAAATTGAAAAGTTTAGGATGAATTGGCAAAAATGCAATAAATTTATAACTTTTTGGACAATTCTCTTGATATGTTGATACTCATGAATGCTTTGGATAAGACAGAGTTGAGCTATCTTGCAAAATTCACGCAAGAAGGGTACGTTTATTAGGGCATATATTGCAAGTGTTTTAGATAAAATAAAGTAAGTATATTATAATCTATGTCATCAAATAAAGTCCAATTTGTCATTTGAGCAAATGAAATGAGTGCATTGAACATTTATCAATAGTTTAGGAACTATATCGAATAAAATTCAAGAATTACATTATACAGTTTTAAATATCTAAGGATGACATTATATTTTGAATCAAAAATCAAATACCATTCATGCTTATATAGCCCTAGTAGAAGAAAAGGGGTAAAGATAGAAGTTTCTATCCTATAACCGAAAAGCAAAGTGGAATTGATGCTTTCTCGATGAAGCAAAGGACATGAGAAGCAACAGCTCGATGCTCATACTTCTAAAATTTAGAATTTCCCTTTTTTGTGTCTTCAGAAAAGATGAAACTACATATAGTAATATTAGACTACACCACTAACTAAACATATTTCAATGAAATAATATATTTATCTCGATAAAGAAACACACTTTTTATTATTTTGTATTTCGTGCTATTATACATGCGTTGTTTTTCTATTTATGATAATAACAAATATAATTAAACATTTTACAAATGGTCTGACTCCCTTAACTAATAGGAGGCATTAATGAAATGTACGGGGTGCTTATAAGATAACTAAATATTCAGTTTCTTCTCAATTATATTCTATGGTAAAATTTTCAATAGTCACTAAATCAAATTGTACAAATTTACTAATAAGGAGTAGTAGCAATAAAAATAGTTAGGGGTATGCAAAGAAACTGAGAACTACTTGGACTGTTCAGAACCGAAACGAACCCATCTAGATTCAATGGTTCTCATGGAAATCAGTTTGGTTCTCGATTCTACTTTATGGGAACCAGTGGGTGTTGATCCGGTTCCTTGTTCTAAGTGTGGAGCCACTTACCTGCCCATCTAAACCGGACCTATATATATATGATATTTAAGAAAAATTCAATTCACTTAATGAAAGTCAAAGAAACAAAACGGTCGTCCTTACAATATCCTGGTTCTTCCTTGCTCTGGCAATATTATCTCTATTCCAGCCATTTCAAAGCAAATCCCCCATCAATGCCTCGGCATTCCCCTTTCCAGCCCTTGCCCTCTCCTTGGAGTCGCAAGAAACATCATAATTGCAATGAATAGAAGGCATAATTTACTTCCAACATTCAAACCCACTTTATCTCTCACTCAACTCCAACACTACCCACCGAGATGCTTTCTTCCATGAGTGACGGGAATTAGACCAACCGATTTTCTGATTTGTCCAGGGAAGTTTGGTGGGAGTGGTTTCATGGACCCACTTGGGAATCAAACCAGACTAGTGTCCAAATTCCGAGTGGATTTATGAAGCAAATGGGTGGTTTTTTATTCCAATTTTTCGAAACCAGTTCTTAGCAAGTGATTTAGAATTTCAGGATAGGAACTGCCCACCCAAATCATGCTCATCTCTAGAAGAAATAGTAGCAATAGCAGTAGCAATAGCAGTAATGATTAATGAAGACAATGGATATTCAAACACTATTCACTACAATATGCTTTTCAGAAGGAGTTGTAGATAACAAAAGCAACTGGTAATCAAACGTGATTCACTAAGATATGCTTTTGTTGATTCAACAACAACCCAATGTTAAGAAAGATTAAATGTAGAAGTTCATTTAACGGTCTCATAATTTTTTTTAAAAGTCACATTTTAAGTTTCCTTTTCAAAAAAGAAAGGAATCTCAGCATAATGTTCGTGCAAAAAATTACTATGTAAAATAAAATAAAAGAATAACTCTGTAATCTTGCCCATAGAGTGTCAAGATCTTTGAATTCCCCAACATTTTCTTATAATCCGAATCCACCAAAAATCCAAGAAATAAGAAGCCCTATCAACTCTTGACTCTCAACCAAGTTGACAAATCAAGTTTTTCACATAAAAGGTTTCCTTGAGTTAAGGGATAACTAGATTCACTCAATTGTAAATCATTTGTTACCATGTATTATGCACTAACAGTACATCCATATATAACTAAAATGCAACGTTTAAAAGGACCCAGTAAATAATTTGACATCCCAGATTTTCAGTTATGTTTTCTACTGAATAAACCGAGTATTTCATTAATGTGTCTATAGGGCTATTCTCAGAGTTAATCACTCTAGAGATAACTAAACTATCTGGGGAAGCCATTAAAGATTTTAAATACAATAGACTTGAGAATTCGACTAAGAATCGGTTACTCGACCATGCTCATCTGCCGAGATCATTACAGCACAAATATAAATCGATTAGAGATCAGAGATAGGTCGGTTTGATTGAGATGAGTGGCTAATCGTGGGTGACACTACTAAATTGGAAAATTCTCGTCAGCTGGCACTAGATTAATTTTTTTATCACTTTTGTTACCCTGTGTCCGTATTTGAATTCTCGAGATTTTCACGATAATTGAGAGTCACCAATGTGTTGAGTGGGTTCGTTGTGGCTCGAAGAAAATTAACCATGAGTCATTTGCACTAAAAATCTCTAAAAACTATGTGGTAGTCTAAGTCACACTAAAAACGCGCCAAATGGAAATTAACCACGAATTCGAGTCCGATTTCAGAAATTGAAGATTCTGTCATATCACAATAAATTCTAAAAGTGTTGACTCAATCTTAAAAGATTTTTCTACAACCCAAGACTTTTTGGGAAAAAGTCGGCATAGGACCGTTTTTATTCTAAAAAAGGCAAGGATCGTTTTTTATCACAAAATTAGGATGCAAGATGGATCAAATAGCGAGGAAAAATATCAATTGAACCAAGGACTCAATAACGGAACTTATCAAGGCCAAATTGAGTTGATTTGAGAACTGGTAAGTGGCCAATTGAAGTAGAAGTCTAGGAAATTCGTAGCTCCCCCATGGCCTAGCATTTTGGACCATCTCAAGTATCCATGGAGAGGCCTTGGTGGCTCATTAAGAGCCATGGATGATATGCGTGGCCAAGGAGGAGTCATGGAGAGCAAGTGTGGAAGAATTGGCCATGGTGGCCCACCTTCCCCTTATCCCTTCCTCTCTCGTTCTCTCTCTTCTTCATCCACCGTCCAAGACCTCCTCTCCATCCCTCCTTGTTATGTGACCCCCAGTAGTAGCCAAGGAAGCACGGGAGCAAGCCGCATGCCACCGTTGCTGTCTCCGCCCTGCACGAGCCACCACCCACGCGCCGTCACCCTTGCCGTGCCGTTGCCATCCAAGCCCTATCTCACTGTCCAGCTTGCTGTCTAGTAGCCGTGAGGGACTATGGAAGCTCGCTAGAGCTTCCTTTGCCACTGGTTTACCCCCAGTTTGGACCCAAGACCATCACCGCTACCCTTCCCAAGCCTCTCCGCGCCAAACTAGCTCCATTTCTTCTGTTTTGCAGCCCCAACAGAAAGCAAAAAAATGGGTTTCCAGCCACCTTTGTGGTCCATTTTGGAGGTGTTCCAGGTCTCGAAGCCTAGGCCCGCTTTGGAGAAAAACGTCCCCCACGACGTTCCCGTCGATTTGATCTGACCCATGCGTTAATCCAGTGAGTTTTACTCACAAATCCTTCCTTATTTTGCTAATGATGCTTAGGGGTTGTTTAGATTTAATTAAGTGCAATTACATGGATAGATTAGATTAGAATAATTAAATTAGGGATTTACCTATGCATGTTAGGTGGTTAGTTGTAGTAATTAGCGAGTAAATAGGCTCGTGTAATTATTGAGTGAGTCTCAGAATTTTTCCAGGCTCGTCTCGGTTTCCAATTAGGATATAACGGGTCTAAGTTGGATTTGTTGCATTTATTTAATAATTTCCGTATTATTTAATTATTTATTTATTTTCCGAAAAATTAGACAATGATAGTCGATGACCGAAATTTTATGCCGATTATTGTGGTGCAGTCCATTTATTTATTTGAAAGTTGATTTGTGCTAAATTAAATTTATTATGATTTTAGGATTTTATTCCTAAATTAATTAATTTTGGTAATTAATGGGAAAATTACCGGGCATCAGTTTACAACTCCTAAAATATATAATGGGCTATTGAAACTGGTGGGTTGTTCAAAAAGAGAAATTATTATATTTTGGTTAAGGTTGACCGTGTACTCACACACGCCTTTTTTTTTTTTTTTTTATCAAGAATGATAAAAAGAAAGAATTGGTTGTATGATTGGGATGGTATACTATATCGACCTATAGGCAATATGTCAGCTTAGCAAAGAACAGTATATTGGTATACTATATCGACTTACGAGCAATATGTCAGGTTAGCAAAAAGCAGTATACCTTGTTAGTTTTGATGGAATGTGTCGGTATACTATATCAACTCACAGGTGATATAATAGCTTAGCAGAAAGCAGTATACCTTATCAACTTAAATTGAGCATTGTCGATATACTATATCAGCCTAAGGGCAATATGACAGCTTAGCAGAGAGCAGTATACCCAATTATCTTAGAAGCGAGCTATATTATCTATTTATCAGCTTAACAGTGAGCAATCATAATATGAACGGACTTATAGATAGTATGAGATGAGTCGACCAAGAAATGAGTTGAGATGACATGTATCGATTCGGTCGATTGATCAATAATTTGATTTGATATTATGAATTGATTAAGTAATGTGATATAAGACATCTGTAAATAACGTTAATTTGCATGATGGAACTAAGGTCAAGGTAAATCCTCTAACTCGTGTTGTACTTAGGTAGCCTCTAGAGTGTATTGGTTTCCTAATCGGGTCCTAGAGAGTAGGACTTGCTGAGATGTAGTCTCATCCCGGTTGTGGAACAACGTTTCAGGTCCCTAGATGTAGCAGACTTGGATTCTGAAGATCTCAAAAGTTCGATGCGGTCTGCTGAAAGCTCTAGTTGGAGTGTGGAGGGTTTTATAAGAGGAGGACGAGGACCCGTAGTTTATGGAACCCCATTTCCTACTTATAGATCTTGATTCTAAACTTGTTTAAGTTGAATATGGTGTAATGGTCCGCCATATATATATGTGCATTGGTTTGCAATGTATATAAGTGTGGTTGTTTTTGAAAATTCAATTTAGTCCTACTTTCTTATCCCATTGTTTTATTGTCTGGGGATTATTTATATGCTTCCATATGTGTATTAAAAAGAAGGGGTCAGCGATGCGTCCTGAGACATCACTATTAATCAATCAAGGTGGGGGATGGGTGCGTGCTCGAGGATCGGGGCGTGACAAATAAAATTATCTTATCAATGGAGATGTCATTTCAAAATGAACTTTTTAAATGAACTTTTTATATAGCTACCAAACTATTGAGAAATATTTAGGGTCCTTATGGATTAAGAATTTATCTAATGTCAAGTGTGTGTCCACTTCATGGTGATGCCCATCATTTGGCTTTTTCTCTCAAAACTTGCATTTATTCTATTGTGACATTTTTAATAGTTGCTAAATCAAATAATACAAATTTACCAATAAGCATAGTACTAGTAGTGGTAGTGGTAGTGATAGTATTAGATAACAAAGACAATGGGTAATCAAACATTGTTCACTACAATATGCTTTCTTGTAGTAGTCGATAACAAAAGCAATCGGTAACCAAACGGAGTTCAATAAGATATCCTTTCTTTGATTCATTAACAACCAAATTTTAAGAAAGTAAAATGCAGAAATTCATTTAATAGTCTCATAAAGATTATAAAAAAAAAAAAAGTCACATTTTAAGCTTCCTTTTCAAATAAGAAAGAAATCTCAACATGATGTCCGTTTAAAAATTACTATGTAAAATAAATCTTGCCCATGTAACCAAAAAATCATGAAATAAGAAGCCCTATCAACTCTCGACTCTCAACTAACTTGACAATTCAAGTTTTGCACATTAAAATTTATTTGAAATAAAGGATAAAAATGTCCACTCAATTGAAAATCGTTTGTTACAATATGTTATGCACTAATTGCTGTCGCAACCCAACCCTCAGGAGTCATAGGCGGAAAGGTCGAGTTTAGGGATACTTGACCATGGGGCTTCCTCATGGTACATGTTCCAAAAGATCTCATCACTTCATCATTTGGGATTGACCACGTGAGTTCTCTCGATCATAGTCGTGAGCTCTCCCAAGCTCATACCTTGCATGATAGTGGAAGGTATCGTGATTCATATCTACAATGACAATACACCTTGGAAACTAAGATCATATATGAATATCAAACTTAAGGGTATTGTTACCATAGTAGCTTTCGTAATAGTACTCATTCATATGGATGGCATTACTTCATCCTTTAATATTTCCACATTTGGTATGCTAAACTATAGTGAGTCTCGTCAAGACCCATACCCCTCATGATGGATTCATTTATTATCTATAAGTTGTTTAAGACAACTTAGATAAAATTCAAGAGTTGCCACTAGCCTCATTTTTGGGGATTGGCTAGAAAACCTAATCAAGGGTCTGGAGTAATCTCTTGATTTCTATGCGACTAGAGATTCTATGGTTTAAGGACTTGGGTTATGCTAACATTTCTATTAGTGCCCTTTCAATACCTAATAGTTTGTCGTGTTTTCTAAGGTGTCCATACATGTCTTTCTATTTTTTCATTCCAATAAAACTAACTAGGCAGTCATGCGTGGGTGGTCAATTTCATATAATTCTAATTCTATCAACATAAAGAAAAACAAACAATTGAAATTTAAAGATAGTGTGGTAAGTAAACACTCAAAAAATAGTTTAAGGAAAGCGGTAAATCTAATATGAGATCTTAACGAAAACTAAATTGAAAGAAGGGAACCCACAACTCGTTGAGCACTTATACAACATAAGACAACCCGAAACATATATTGGGGAATCAAATTGATACAAGAACAAGGTTGGATTAGACATCGACCATTCATCATCTTCACATCTTTTTTTTTGGTCGAGTAAATATACCTTTCATTACTACATAGGAAAAGTACTAGAACATTTTCCCAAGTCCAAACATAATAGAGATAAAAAAAAAAAAAAAAAAAAGGTAATGGGGAGGTCTAGACAACCAATTTGTTGCAAGGGAGTCATTTCAGCAAGCCTTCGCAACCCAATCTGTGGCCCGATTCATTTCTTGCGAACAAACGACGATAGACACCCCAACTAAAGAGCACAACAATTGTTGACAGTCTACCACTACCGATTGGACAACCCATGGGACTTCAACTGGGCCCAAGATAGCATTTCCTGCTGTCAAATTGTTAGTCACAAGCTGAAACTAAACTACTGTACTTATTTGACTATGTTCACTGAACTGAAGAGCTGCCATTCGTGTCTTCTCTACAAAGTGCAGACCTTCTTTCAAAGTTAGGGTTTCCACAACGAGGGCGGACGGAGCAAGGACTTTCTTGACGAAGCCACCAACAAGACCCCTGCAATGGTCTCTGCATAATCTAGCAACAGCTCCTTGTTTTGAGTTGCTACACCAAGATCCATCCACATTTAATTTCAACAAGCCTATAGGCGGTGGTATCCACTCTTCCTTTGGCAAACCTCCCATTTCATTTCATTGCTATTCTTGAGAAGCCACTTCCTCCATGGATCTATCCTAATCATAATCTAAAACTAAGACTAGGTACATACAATGGGAAAGAAACAATCAACATTACAAAAACAATCACAATCACAAATAGAAAAAAAAAAATAGTCAGAGAACTTGAAAATTATGCATAATTGGTCAAATTTGGCCTCGGGTCGGCCTTTATGATTCATGCAATGATCCCTCTAGGACACCTACCCCAATTCTTCTTCTTTTTTTAATGGCTTAGAACAATTAGCCACCGTTTGTGTTCTCGCATGGCAACCAATGTATAGAAGCCCCTAAAACAAGCTCTAAGTGTGATCCAAATGTATCCCATGAGTTCATACATCGCACCTATACATACATCTAAAAATCACATGCATAGTAGAAAGTAAACACACATGCAGGCCCTTAGGCCTTGATTCTCAATCAATCAGACAATTTTAGTGACCCAACACTAGATCGCTTATTCAGTCAACAAGCGTTAAATAAAATCATAGGTGTTTGATGAAAGCAAAACACATCAAAAGCTAATGATTGGAGTGATGCCTAAAAATTATTTAAAGAATAATTAAATGGTGAATTGTAAGAAAAATTTGTAAGTGGCAACACAAGATTGTATCATGATTATGGAACACATTTAATCATCAAGGCTAACTCGGGTGAATCCTGTGCACATTGATTGAGCTTTGCGGATGCCTTAAATATGTTCCAAACCTTAGACGATATCAATGCCAGGCTAAAATGCAATTTGGAAATTTGGAACATAAAGGACAACATGAAAATTTTAAAAAAATTTGTGCATGCGCATTACTTGAACAAAAACCAAGTTCAAATCAACAAGAACATGAAATTTCAAATAATTTCATGACATTCGAAAGGTCTGAAAAGCATGGTAACATGCTTTTTATTTTTCAAGAATTTTTGTGTGTAAATTTTGGAAGGTAAGGATCAAAACTCATGAAGAAATGTGAATTCAATTCAGCATGCAAGATGTCCTAAAAAATTCTAGAAGAAAATCATAGAGGAGAATTACAACAAAAAATCACTGAACGTGGTAAATAAGATTGAAGAGAGTGAAAAGGAACCCATGGATAATTGGCTCCAAGAAAATTACACAACATCAAACACATCATGATGAACAATTTTCATGAAGAGAGTTTTCTAAGGTGAGCTATGTAGAAATTTATAAAAATTCAAGAATGCATAACATCACATTAGAAATGTAATCAAACAACAAGGTATCATTGCAAATCAATAATGATTTGACCTAGTAAATAAAGTCTAAAAAATCTGAAATTTTACCACAATGTAAACAAGAGAAAGAAAGACAAACTAAAACAAACTTTATTAAGGACCAGACCTCAAAATCCTTAATGAGAAAATCATACAAAGATAACAAGATGTCAGATCGACAAAAGCAAAAAGGGGTTCCGAATTTCATTCAAAGTAGATTTCTAGGCAAACTTAACAAAAAAAAAATGATCAAATGACATGAAAATTATGCAAAATTAATGTCATCAGAAATATTGAGACGTATCCTAAGACTTTCTAACAAATGTCAATTCCAATTAGGGTCAAATTCATGGTCAAATAGCGACAATCACAAAAGCATGCAAATCATCAATGAGCAAATCAGAAAATTGATGCATGATTATTGGATTATGAGGCCACCTAAACAATGCATAACAAATGTGAAATTCACACATGACATGGTTGAATGCAACAAAATTTTGGTTAATACATTTAACCCTAAATCGAAGTGCAAAAAATCACGTGGATTCATTAATATCGAAAGGTGACTTATGATTAAGGATGACATGCAAGACAATTTCAATTCTGATTTACTAATTTAATACATGGTTTTCACATTGTAAATTACTTTCAAATGAGGCATACCATATGTGAACGTGAAGCTTGTGGTATGCTCTTAACATGTCTAGAAGACCTCATGATCTAATTTGGCTCTTAAGGAGCTCAAATAGAGATGTTTTCATGGGTTTGTGTTCAGCCTCCATCACAGTAAGATTAGCACAAAATATGAGTGATTGCCTATGACTTAACGACAAAACTAAAACATACTCCTGTATTTTACTTGGTTACTTAGTCAACCCTAACCAACTGGGGACAGTGCCAAAGTAAGACGACTTAAATGTTCAAATCGAGTACCAAATTATGGATGGAAGGTCTTATGAGAGTCTACTATTATATGTAAGTAGTTGTCCTTAGTGGTTCAGGTGTAAAGAGGTTGCAACGACCCACTCATAAAAGTACAGCTTCCCTATGTCCCGCTTACTGACATAAATTATTTTTGTGGAGGCGATAAAACATAGTGCATCGATCTTTACTCATCCTGTCCAAACTCTTCCAAAATTCAAACCCAAACACGGAACTTTCTCCATCTTCCACCTTCTTTCCTCTGGCTCTCTTCATCGCTCTCAAACTCCTGTTGCAATGGCTAAATCAACCCAAAAACCTGCCACCAAGTCCACCTGCCATCCCCATTGATGGATTTATGAGATGGGCTTAAGGCCCATCCGCTCAAGTTGGGCCCAAAAAGGCCCGGCCCATGGGAATAGGGCCCCGTGGATGGGGGAAGGTATAAAAGGGACGAGAGAGAGAGAAGAAAATCGTTGGAAAAACAAACGTACACTTCCTCTCTCCCGCACATTCTCTCTCAAAAACAAAAAGAAGAAAAACGCTTAAGGTATCCCGTCTTCCCTTCAAGGCAAATTGGCATCATCGGATCAGAATTTCTTCCTTGATCTTTGGCATTGGTGTTTAATTTGTGGCTAACAAGGTACGCTCGAATCCATGGTGTGCTTTACGATCGGTGATACGTGTTATTCCCGAGCCTCGTCTTCCGCATTGATTTAGGGGTTCGATTTAGTGTCGAATCCGATTTTCATGGATCCGTTATTCCCAACATTGGTATTAGAGCCCTAGTTCACGTTTTTCCCGATCAATTTGATGTTTTTGATTGATTTTTTCGCAAAAGAACTTCGGCCGTACGGATTGGGGCAAAAATCCCGACACCCGAGCGCTTTTCGGCCATTTTTCTGAGTTTTCATAAGTCGAAATCAAATTGTGATGGCATGGGGAGAAAGGCGACGTCGACATGAGTCCGGCGACATGTCGCACGCCGCCGTACGACGCCACACGCGCCCACACGCGCGGCCGGAAGGCACTGCGCATGGGCGCAACGCGCCTGGAGGCGCTGGATCGCCAAGCGCGTGCGGCACACGCGCCGGTTGGTGAACCGGCACGCACCGGTCCGCGGACCGACACGTGCTGACGTCACTCCATGACGTCATCGTGACGTCATCCAACGGTCGGTAACCGCTCGGATGACGTCACCGATGACGTCATCGCCGACGATGTTTCGCCGGGCGGTCACCGGCCGGCGACCTGACCCGACCCGACGGCGACCGACCCGACCCGATCAGCCTGGCGCATGCCACGCATGTGCGGCTGACGTCTGTGTGACGTCAGCACGCTCACGCGCGTGGCACGTGCCGGCTGACATCTGTGTGACGTCAGCCAGCGCACGCGCGCGGCACGTGCGGTCGGTTTGTCCAACCGGCCCGACCGGTCCTCCGACCCGCGCGCCCATTGACCGACCGTTGACTCGAAAAAAAAAAAAGGGAATTTGTTTTTTTTTGTTTTTTTTGTTTTTTTTTTTTCAGTCATGCCATGTGGGTTATAAGTAATCCATTTTTAATTCTGCATTTGTTGCATGAATTTTAGAAAATTATGTATTTTCCCTTATATTTATTATGAATTATAAGTGATCCATTTTTAGTTCTGCATTTGTTGCAAGAATTATGATGTGTTATGATACCTGCAATCCCGAGAACAGACGAGGGAAATGCATGACTTAAAAAGGCGATGTCGAATTAGCTAATTATCGGTGGCATAATGGTGATTTAGTATCACATGTGGTCAGGTCAATCGGATGATACAATCATCATCTCGGAATGGTTATCTTATGCCGGATTTTGAGAAGGTGCCGGCTTTGATGAACACTCTTCCACACGAATGGCAAGCGGTGTTGGATCGGCTATGGGAGGTCAACGTGGTCCCGGGTTATAGGAGGCTAGTGGAAGCTTTTGTAAAAGAGTACTATAGGATTGAGTTGGCCAAAACTTCAACCCTTAGATTGAGCGCCACATGGCGCCGAGTGAATGCGCCTTGGTGGCGACATGAATGCTCTCCAAAAGTTTTTCCATGGTTGGCAAATGTGCCTTCAGTTTTCTCAGATGTTTTGACTGATAGATTAGAAAGGACATTCCCTATTTATTTCTATGATTAATTATGTAATGTTTACTACCTGATTGTTGTTGATGTAGCAACCGATATGTTAGTTGTATCATGTGAAAGCACTGTTATTCTATTGGATGTTAGATAATATTTGCTTTCATCTTACTTCTTTGTGGGTAGTAATAGAAGTTTTTGTAACTTCGTAGAATGTATTTGCATAAGATAATTATATTAATAATAATTTTGAGTTAGAATTTTGGAGGATGATTGGAAACATAGTGACCTTTTGATTCTGAAGTCTTACTTGAAATTATTCATTAATATGATGGGTTTATGCAAATAGGGATACATAAATGATAGGCATTAATTATTCGTGTATGTATGTCTGATGTGTTCAGATCGATGGTTCAGCAACTAATAATGTAATTGCTGATATGAACGGCAACAATTGTGAAATATTGAATATGAAGATTCAATATGTGCTGAAAAAGCAAGAAGCACTATAAGCTCTTGACCATGTTATGGAAGATCTTGAGGATGCCATGCGCCACCTTGAGCTAGAAGAGGACCGCCTAACGGCATGTGAGCCGAAAATAGATATTTTCAATGCTGGTTCTAGCTCATAAAGGGCTTTGAGCTCTAAGCGCAAGCGTATTGATTCGTTCAATATGTGGGAATGCAAAGGATCAAGTCCTTATCGCAAGAAATCAAGAATTAACCAACAAGAGAGAGGAAAACGTCCTCAACTGAAGAAAATGTCAAGGGTGAAATGTTACAATTGTGACAAGAGAGGTCACTATGCTCGCGACTGTCGTGAGCCATAGAAGGTATACACCTCTTGTATATTTGAGAACTTTGCTTATGTGTCAAGTTCTGAAATATTGGCTGAATCCAATTCTATGTGGACTGTAGATTCATGAGCGATAGACCATATAGCGAAGGATAGAGGATCCTTCGTGGAATTTCGACGGTACCAACTGGAACTAAGTGGATCTATGTGGGATATGACTCCAGAGCTGAAGTTAATGGGATTGGCACCTGCCAATTGAACATGCATGGTGGACGCATCTTGATGTTCTATATGCTTTGGAGATTCGTCGAAATTTAGTGTCTGTCTTAGTGTTGGTTAAGCTTGGTTTTGGTATGAACCTCCATAATAAAGGTGTAGATTTGTGTTTAGATACAAACTACTATGGTTGTGGTCACTTACCGAATGGTTTTATTGTACTAAATATTGACTGTGATGATGTCAATATGTTATTCCCTTGTTTCACGTCTTCTACCTTATATGATAATGATGTGAATATGGTGGCATGCTAGACTTGATCATATGGGCCAACAACATATGAATAGACTAGCCAAAGAGGGCTTGTTGGGCAATATTGAAAAAGTCGATTTGTCCATAAGTGAGCATTACCTAGTAGGGAAAATGACAAGGAAACCATTTGGAAAAGGTAAAAGAGCTGAATTTCCTCTGCATTTAATCTATTTGGGCATCTGTGGTTCAATGAATGTGAGAGGAAGGCAAGGGGCTGTTTATTTCATCACTTTTTTATAGATGATTATACTCGAGTCGGATATGTCTATTTGATTTCTCATAAATCTAAAGCATAAGTTGTTTCAGAAGGTTTATGAACCTGGCAGAAAATCAATTAGACAAGAAAATAAAGATATTTAGATCCAATCGAGGTTGAGAATATTTATCTGATAAATTCATAAAATTATGTGATGAAAAAGGAATAAAAAGATAGTTGTCTATTCCATATACTCCTCAACAAAATGGTGTTGCAAAGAGAATAAACAGAACCCTACTGGAATGGTTAGGTCCAAGATGGCGCATGCTAACTTACCAATCACTTTTTGGAGTGATGCATTGTTAACTGCTACCAATATACTTAACTGGATGCATTCCAAATCAGTTATTTCCACTTCATGTGAGTTATGAACAGTTAGAAAACCGGACTTAAGTTTTCTTAAGCCATGGGGTTGTGCTGCCTATACTCATGAATCCTCTCACAAGTTTGGGAAATTGGGTCCCAAAGAAAATAAGAGTATTTTCATGAGATACTGCGAACACTCAAAAGGGTATGTGTTCATGGGTGAGCAGGAAAGTGGGAATATAACTGAATTTGAATCACAGGATGTCACATTCTTAGTGGATGAATTTCCTAAGAGGGGCGAAATAAGGGAAAATTACTCCCTATTTGAAACCTTGGATCAAGATAATGATGTCAGCAGAGTTCGTCCAAGTGGGAGTAATATGAGATGTGATGAATTGAATTCAACTCATTCTCAATTGCAACCACCTGATGTGACGACATCATCATTACCTAATCCAAGTAGGAGCATTATGGGGAATGATGTGCTAACTGTACAATCTCCCATACGGTGAACAAGTCGCCAAAGTATTCCCCGTCGATGTTTTGACATTGAAAGGGAAACTTTTATGGTTACTCCACAAGATGAGGATGAGCCAAGAAATATTAATGAGGCTCTGAATTACCCTAATAAGGAAAAATGGATTCATGTAATGAAAGAGGAAATTGAGTCAAGGAAATCAAACCAAGTCTGGGAACTGGTTGATCTTCCAAAAGGACGCAGAGCTATTGGGAACAAGTGGGTTCTCAAAATAAAGCGAAAGGCTGATGGCTCGATTGAAAGGCATAAGGCTCGCCTTGTGGCGAAGGGATATAATCAACAGGAAGGAATTGATGATGTAGACACATTTTCTCCTATAGTGAGATTTACCTTGATTCGCATTATTCTGGCAATAGTAACTATATGGATCTTGAGTTACATCAAATGGATGTAAAGACTGCTTTCTTCAATGGAGAATTAGAGGAAGGAACATATATGGAACAACCTGCTGGTTTCATAGTGAAAGGTTAAGAAGAAAAGGTATGTCGACTTTGGGGGTCGATATATGGCCTTAAGCAGTCGTCAAGACAATGATATATACGTTTTCATAATGCCATAATGGCATATGACTTTACAATGATAGATGATGATCATTGTGTATATATCAAAATATCCAATAATCAATTTGTGATCATATCATTATATGTTGATGATATACTGATTGCCGGAAGCAATATGGAGTTGGTTAATACTGTCAAGAGATGGTTGTCTTCTAACTTTGAAATGAAGGATATGGGTGAGGCTGCATACATTCTTGGAGTTAAGATTTCAAGAGATCGTTTGAAGAGATCGTTGTCTCTTTCACAAGAAACATCTATAAATAATGTTCTTGAACGATTTCGTATGCAAGACTGTAAACCCATAAACACTCCTATTGCAAAAAGTGAAGGATTGAGCCACAGACTGTGTCCAGGGACTCCACAAGAGAAGGAACAAATGAAACATGTTCCTTATGCTAGTGCTGTTAGAAGCTTTATGTGCGCTATGATGTGTACAAGCCCTAACATATGTTTTGCAGTTGGAATGGTGAGTAGTTACCAATCCAATCCAGGTCAAGCACATTGGAAAGCCGTTAAGAGAATACTAAGGTATCTAAAGGGGACTGCTGATTATACGATGAGTTATTAAGGAAAAGGATCTGCGACTCTAAGGCTATTCTAATACTGATTGGGGAGGAGATTTAAATTAAAGGAAATCTACCTCTGGATTTGTTTTCTTACTGAATAATGGCACCATATGTTGGTACAGTAAGAAACAAAAGTATATAGCCTTGTCTACGATATAAGTTGAGTTCGTGGCATTATCAGCAGCAGTGTAAGAAAGTGTTTGGCTTAAGAGATTTTTTGGATCATTTATGTGTTATTGGAAGTGCTGCAGATTAATTGTTGGTTAACTGTGATAACGAAGCAGCAAAAGCGTACACCAAAGATCCAAAATATCATGGCAAGACTAAACCTATAGATACTAAGTATAATTTTGTCAAGGATATGGTTGCACGAAAAGATGTGAACTTAAAGTACATACTACGCATAAAATGGTAGCAGATCCTATGACAAAGCCAATACTTAGAGATGTGTTTTGTGGCCATATGAAATCTCTAGGATTGCGTAGAGATTGATGTACTGAATATTGTGATTTCCCTAAATGTTCACAATTTGATGAATTTGTGTTTTCATCATTAATGCCTATGAATCTTTGTTTGATCTTTATGTATCTTAATGTTTAGTGCATTACTTTAAGTTGAGAAGTATGTCGGACAGATATAAAATTAGCCCACTCACACGGGTAATCGCCTCTATTTACTATGTGATAAATAAAGATGAGACTGTTTTAAAGCTTATTATCTAGGTGATAATCGAGAGCTCAAGCTTAAAACACATATGTCGCCTTAACTAGGTGTTAAGATGAGGATATAATACTTACTATGTCCGAAAGTAAAATACCCCACATATTTTACTTTATCTGTCTAAGATGTTAGATGTGAGTTCTGATGAATTTTGTGAATGAGTAGATACGTGAACTCAAATTAGACATTAGGTATGTCTGAACTATCATCTGTACGGTATTGAAGGTATAGACATACGCTCCATGGGAAATGAGTTAATACCGTAATACGTATTTCATACTACGTATGCATGAGACGACCAATAAGAGTGGCAAAAATTTTGATCTCAACTTTTATGTCGTGTGAGACTCTTGAGGAAGAGAGTTCCTCAATTTCTTAGTCCCCTCATGACTCTTACTTATTCTCAAGATTTCTATTTAGTGTTTGCTATCTTAGGATGTTGCGAATGGTCATGAGTGATTCGATCTAATGGGGCATTTCTAGAAAAGCAAGCTGGACTGAAATTGAGAGTTTGAAGGAAAGAGGAAGATCGATTTTGGAGAATCACATTGTAGTTTTGTATTCACCCGGTTAACCAATTATGACTGTCTTTGTGATAATCATAATTGTGAATACAATATATATATATATATATATATATATATATATATATATATATATATATATATCATTGTTTAAAAGAGATCAAGAGAGATATAAATGTGATCGATCGATCTATGGTACTGCATACTAAATCTACTCGAAGTGTGATGCCCATTATGAGCTGCTATATATTCCTAACAGATGTATGGCAACGAGCTCTCAAAGTATGCTGGTCGCACGGATTATTCACTGGTATGAATGTTAAAGAGAGGAAAAGAGGATTTTGTTCAGCCTATCATGTTAAGTGAGAATCTATAATGGATTATTCTCTGATGGGGCTGAGTAGGGCCTGTCCGCCTATGTTGGTTTTGGACCACCATGTGCGAGTGGGAGATGATGGATTTATGAGATGGGCTTAAGGTCCATCCGCTCAAGTTGGGCCCAAAAAGGCCCGGCCCACGGGAATAGGGCCCGTGGATGGGGGAAGGTATAAAAGGGAGGAGAGAGAGAGAGAGAAGAAAACCGTTGGAAAAACAAACATACGCTTCCTCTCTTCCGCACATTCTCTCTCAAAAACAAAAAGAAGAAAAACGCTTAAGGCGTCCCGTCTTCCCTTCAAGGCAAATTGGCATCATCGGATCAGAATTTCTTCCTCGATCTTCGGCATTGGTGTTTAATCTGTGGCTAACAAGGTACGCTCAAATCCGTGGTGTGCTTTACGATCGGTGATACGTGTTATTCCCGGGCCTCGTCTTCCGCATTGACTTAGGGGTTCGATTTAATGTCGAATTCAATTTTTGGGGATCCGTTATTCCCAACACCCATCATCCGCCACCTCTACCTCCTGAAATTCCCCCTCCGCCACACCCTCCACGCCCTCTCCCAAATCTACGGCCCCATCTTCTCTCTCCGCTTCGGCTCCCGCCGGGCGTTGGTCGTCTCATCAGCGGAAGAGTGCTTCACCATAAACAACATCGTGCTTGCCAGCCACCCTGTCCTTCTCATCAACAAGCACCTCCCCTACAACTGCACCACCGCCGTCTCCTCCTCTTGCAACGACCACTGGTGCAACCTATGCCGCATCTATGCCCTCGAGATCTTCTCCTCCACTTGCCTCAACGGTTTCTTCCCCATCCGGAGGGAAGAAATCAAGCCGTTCCTCCTAAAACGCCACAAGATATCATCCTGCAATCAACCGTCTGATGAGGGCTTCACAAAGTGGTTTTATTAATTTGCATCTTATATAGACATTAGGAACATTTGTATACCAGTATTAAAATTTTTGTAAAACATAAAAAAAGCAGCTTCCTTCTTTTCCATTTTCTTTTTCTCGGTATGGGCCGGCCCAGCCCACTCTCCCCTTCTCTTCTCCTTCTCTCCACTTTTGCCTGTTGGCTCCACGAAAAACAGGAAAGCAAGGACAGAGGGCAGGTTGCCGAAAGGTGGCAAGAGGAAACACGGTGAGCATCCCTCTCTCCCACCAGAGAAAATATTGGCTAAGGCACCTCAAATTGCGCCGAGTATTCAACGTGGGCCCACGTTATCAGGCCAATTTCCACCCACTTTTCTCTCTCCTCTCACTTCTCTCTCCCTCCTCTGCACGCTCTCTCACCTGACTCTCCCTCTCCGATCGCTTTTTTTTTTTTTTTTGTGGATTTCTATGCATTTCCAATCCGACCCATTTGAGGTCACTTCTTTTTTCACCAACGCTAGGAATCGGGGCTTCTTGGAGGGATGTGGATTCTCCAGCTCGCCGTCCACGTTGCCATGCGAACCGAGGGAGAACTTCGAGACTGTCAGGATGTTCAGATCGAACTCGCGGTGTCCCCTGGCTCTATGTGTGAGTTGAACTCACGCCCTCTGAGACGCTCACTCTATTGGCAGTCGAGGCGGCGGCGGCAGCCAAGGAGGTAGGAGTGGGGGCACCTCTTGTGCCCACCGAGAGCTTGGCCGGTGGGGAAGCTCTCGTGGCAGATCAAGCACTCGTGCACCTTCCCGGACACACTGGAGGAGGTGGTCACCGCGGAGGTTGAGGTGGCCGGGTGCTCGTCAGCGCTGGCAAAGAGAAAGTGTGTTGAGAGAGAGGAGAGAGGAGAGAGAAAAGTGAGAAGAAGTTGGCCTGACAACATGGGCCCACGTTGGACACGTGGTGCAATTTGAGATGCCATCTTATTTGCCAGGAGCACTAGACGTAGCCAATTTTTTCTCGAGGTCATGCGCACCGGATGGCTTAAAAGGTGAATGGGGCTTCTTCTTCATCTTCGGCTGGCCATAAAAAACGGAAGGAGCCCGAGAGTGAACACAGAGAGAGAGACAGAGAGAGCTACCTCGCTCGCACCAGGAAGGAAAGGGAGAGACGTCGTTGCCGGAGGCCAGCTCATTGGTCATCGTCGGCTGTAGCTCCGGGCTCGAACCAACCAATGCACCTCGCATGTTGATGAAGTGCCTCAGAGAGAAACAGAAGAAGAGAGTGTTGAGACAGAGAGGAAAGGCGATCTGAGCATTGTTTTGACCAACACGCAGAGGGAGGGAGACAAGGAACGACGAGCGTAGCGAGGAGCAAGGAAGTGAATGACTCATCCGGTGAAGTATTCTCACGAGACTCCCCCGACGATCGATTTGTGTCCATGATTCTCCGATAACTAGAAGTCTCGGCTTGGGCGGTGGCCGTGATACGTTCTTTTCCAAAGACCAGGTTAGCCGAGCTTGACCACCCTTTTGTTCTGCTTTGTCTCGATCGACCTAAGGACCGAGATTTGTTTGCTCCGGTTATGCGCCTATGGTGGTCTCGAGTGAGTCACCTCTCACTTCTGGGGACGTCGTTTGTTGCTTGATTTTGATTCTGGACAAGACTTCGAGCCCTAAATAAGCCAGCGTTATCCCTTTAGCCGACGCTCCCTAGGTGTTTGATAAAATGCCCTCGAGGCGCTTCTAGGAAAACAGCCACTTCCTTTGTCATATCCGAAGCTCGTGTATAATCGTTGTGATCGCTAGTTACTAAGGTGGTCTTGCATGAAGCCTTATCTTATTGATCCTGCCTTGAGCTTTCAAAGATTTCTGAGGTAGGAGCCAGCTTTCGTTTAGCGCTTCATTCATTGAATTAGTTGCCAAACACTCATATTTGAGTTGAAGGAGCTTTGGGGGCTAAATGGGCTTTCTAAATGCCCATCCAAACGCACCCTACACCCAGCGAAGGGAAAATTAAATAGAGAATAGAAAATGGAAAAGAAAATAAAAGAAACAAACGAAGAGTTACGAAAAGAGAGAGAATATCAATCCGTGAGCCATTTTGAGCGTGTGGGCTGGATGGACTTTAGGTCCAAGTGAGCTTGATTCTAACGATAGGATTTGTGGGCTTTGGGCCGGGCTTCGTCATTTCTCTTATTATCCTTTTCTTTGGGAGGTTCGCAGGACTGGGCTCAATTGATGAGCCCAGATGGTCCTGACCCGGGTTGGATGTGGAGATTCGACCTGGATCCGTTTTGTATTATATTTTCTAATATTAAAAACTATTTGAAAACTAAATTAATTAAAAATTCCAACAAATTTTCCAAAAAAAATTATTATTATTCTTCAAAATTCATAGAAAATTTTGGAAAATTAAAAAATTCATAAAAATTTAGGAAACTCCAAAACATTCTAAAAAAGATTAATATTCCTCGAAGAGCTTAAAAAATAGGTAATCTTCTCTTAAAAAGTGGGAGCCTTATCATCTATGATTATGCTTAAAATTGAACGAGCCCTTAGAGCTCTACCTAAGAGTTTCAATTGTCCTTAAAGACAAATACGCTTGATTGTGCACTCTCAATATGATTATGACTTTCTTTTAGCTTAGTTAGGATTAACATTTATTTATCTCTTAGTTTTAAATGCTTATTTTCCCTTGCAATTTATTTAATGCTTTCTTTGGTTATTGATTGTTATTTTAACAATTGTGCACTTACACGATGATCTCATATGTTAGTGGATAAGTCTAAAATTGATCTAAACTACAATGAACAAGATTAGGTACCAAAATAACACTAATTGATAAATTAGTATAATTATGTTCCCAACCATATATTCCTTGATCACGTAGATAGTAAGGTATATTTACATGTCTCACTTTATTTCTAACCAATCCCCATAGACTAGTGGCGACTCTTCATTAGAATGTTTTTATGAATATCCTAATGTCGCATGGGAAATGGGTCAAGGAGAGTCCACCTTTAATCATGGGTCGTAATTATGGGTCATAAGGTTATATTTTAGGGAATACCTTTAAACTTAAATATATTACCCTCTATGTCAAGGGGTAGATCGTAACAATATTATTTAAATCAAAATTACTTTTCAATGTACTTTAAAATTATACTTTATGAAATATTATTTACATTTCAAAAATCTCTTTAATCTAAAGTTTTTTGTATTCCCAAATCTTCCTCTAAAAGCCTAACGGGACGCAGCCCTGATACTTAAGAATAACTAAAATAGGATTGCACGCAGATCTGGGCGAGGAACCGGGGTGAGCCGTTGTCTCCATACACTGTCAATTTGTCATTATCTACCGTCAGAATTCAACAGACGGTTGAATGCGTGCCACGTGTACATCTAAATCTGACGTGTAAGATTGCCATTAAATCCTAACTGCAAACAACCCTCTCTCTCCCTTTGATAGGTTGCCAACTATGGAAAAATGTTAAATTCAATTTTATTCAGCCTACTCGTAAGAACAATTTTGTAAGGCTTGTTATTCTCTAAGTAGCACCCACACTGGTACCGACACGATACGACACGACATATCAACACGTTATTTATAAAAAAACAGAGAATTCCGACACGTTGGGACATGTTATATATTAAATATATATTTTTATATATACATAATAAATTATCATTTTTATGATTATTTGAATAAAATTCATAAATAAATATATTTTTAAAATCCTAGAATAAATATGCACTAAAAGCATTAATCCGCAACTTATTAATATCATTCATTGTTTCAATTTAACGAATTCAAATTTATTTCAATAATTCATAAAACTTGGAGAAAAAACAAGCTCCATATTCTGGACTTGCATGTTAGATATGTTGGAAGAGGAGAAAAAAAACTTAAGGGGTGAATTGTGTATCATGGGAAGTGGGAGTTAGGAAAGAAGAGAATACTAAGTTTTTATTCTTTTTCAATTTATAATTTTTCTTTTTTTTTTTTACATATATATTTCGATATGTCATTTATTGAATTTTAAAAATTAACATCGATATCAGAATTACGCGTCGAAAACTTGTATGTCAAAATTCCAACTCGGCAAGCGTCAAGAAAGTTGTTCAAGTGTCGAATTTTCCGACACGTGTTGACCAAGTGTTGGAGAATGTTTGAGAATGTCAAAGAGTGTCAGACATGTGTCGAAATGACCAACACATGTTGACCAAGTGTCGGAGAATGTTATGTTATCTTCCACGCCTACGAGTTTGAAACGTGTTTGGGTAATAAAAATACTAAATTTTCCTAATAATATATCTGGTTTGAGTGGATGATTTACATCTACTTGTAGTTTAAGTATATGTATTTGGTCAGAGTAATCTTACGTCTTGAACATGAGAGCCTTGTCATTCTATCGACTCAATAAACTGAAAGTTAAATCTAAATCAGATTCATCAGTAAGTGAGTTTTCTTATTACGTAGTAGGCGTCATGAATTGTACAACACGTGTAGAACAAGTGTCCAATCCAAAGACTCTAGGTGGAGAGAGTATAGAATATAAGACTAATTGAGATCTCATAAACAAGTAACATGGGATAGTTTAATATTAACGAGCGAATCTCAAAATGAGTTACGGCACTCGGGTAAATCCCGATACCCTTCACCAAAAGCTAGAATATATATATATATATTGTTAGTGACAACGTCACGAGGGACCAAAACTAGGAGATATTGAACTCGCAATTGCAAACGTTACGGAGGAAGGGGGAAAGAAGGGGGGTGGCGGAGCTTGAAAAAGGAATAGCATAAATTCAGACGAAGTATCGAATGCAATAGACAATTCTGTCTAATTGAACCTCAACCTTCTTGAATACGATCATCATCGGCTCATCGCCAAAAAAGAATATGAAAACGCCTTACATCTGACCTAATCTTGCAGAGATTGCCTGTTTTGAATATAAATTTCTTGTAAACGTCTAGATGTTAAAGACATGAAGTTACTATGTGCATCATGCACATAAGAAAAAGAAAAGAGGAAAAGACAAAGGTAATACTACTATATTGGTGGGTGGTTGACACAAAGAAAATGTCACTATAATGAAGAGAGACTTAACAATGATCGTAGAAATATCGAATTATATTATTATAACCTAGTTTTCTTTATAGGGTTAAGAAATGGAACTTCGTGGACACTTATGATAATGAGAAGTGCTAAATAATATCAATATAAGTACGTAATTACGGAGTTCCCTCTTAGTGTTGCTTTTAGTTGGGTTACGTAGAGTTGTATCTACCTTGGCCACATTGCAATTTGCAAGAAAAGGTTTGTCTACCTTTCTTCACAAAATTAGTACCACCAAGACGCCAACTTAGTCAATCATTCAAATTTACTAGCTATTAATTTAATGGGAAAAAGCTGCCAAAAACTCTTAACTATGTCCACTATGAAACATACACTTTGAGCTTCTTCTCTTTTTTTTTTTTTTTTTTTTTGTAAAATCAAAAACTCCAAACTACGTCCACTATAGCATATTTACCTTAAAATTTTTCTTATGACATAAAAAAACTCTAAACGCGTATTTGTATGACACATCTACCATCCTCAAAATTTCATCAGGTAATTTCCAGCCAAAATGATATTATTTTATTTTACTGAAGCCATGTGAGCATCATGCTAATACCGTTTGCAAATTATTGACAGTGCTCATTGACCAAGCCTTGAAAAAAACATGTGTCACATAGAGACAAACTTAAAATTTTTAGTTTAAAAAAAAAGTTTAGGATAATAGGTCATAATAGGGCCAATTCCGAAAAAAAAAAAAAACACACAAACTTTAAATGTTGTCCAAAATCTGGCCCGAACTTTATTTTGTCTAAAAAAAAAAGCATGAACTTTAGGGATTGTCTCAAATCTGGCCCGAACTTTATTTTGTCTAAAAAAAAAGCACGAACTTTAGGTATTGTACCAAATTTGGCCCAAACTTTATTTGAGATAAAATAAAGTAATTCTATTACAAATAGGCTTCACATCTCTATTTAACTACAAGATGCACATGCTTTTAATATCTCGCTTTAAGGTAATGTAATCTTCTACTTTCAACCTAGCTTCTGACATTGCAAACAGTTTGCCAATTGTTAATTGATCTAATGGCCCTAGCTATGTGCCTCTTCCCCTGGAATTGAAGCTGCTGAATTATTTTTCCCATGAGAATCATCTGTAAAGTTCACCTCATTGAAAAACAGACTTAAATTTAACACTTCCTTCAAACACTCGAATGCAGAATCGTTTTGCTATGTTGGATATTATTGTTGATGTGGAAATGCCATGTCAAATGACTGTGGAATGAGGGTTAACAGATGGAAGATTTGGGACATAAGCGAAAATTTGTGCCTTTTTTTAGACAAAATAAATTTCAGGCCGATTTGGGACAATACTTAAAGTTTGTGCTTTTTTTTTTTAGACAAAATAAAGTTCGAGCCAGATTTGGAATAACACCTAATGTTCATGCTTTTTTTTTTTTTTTTATAGACGAAATAAAGTTTGGGCTAGATTTGAGACAACACCTAAAGTTCGTGCTTTTTTATGGAATTAGCCTGGTCATAATAGGCATAGTATGGGATTTTTGGTGGCTTTTTTCCCCAATTTAAATCCTCTTCAAGGAAATCATTTTCCATATAAAACAAGGTTAATAGAGAGGCCTTTAGGAAGATTAGCAAAAGTGGCATCCTTAATTTTGCTTAAAAACTCGACTGGGTCAATAATATTGTGAACTTCTGGCTAGCACGTTAGAGGGTCTTGATTTTTCTTGTCGACTAGGTTGATTATTTTAGAATTGTGGAAGTGCAAAATTCTAATGTGTGTGTGTGTGTGTGTATGTAAGACAACATTGTGGCAAGAGATTTAAGCTGAAGAGCAACAAAAAGGCGTAAGGGAGAGCTATAGTGTATATTTACGAGAGTGGGTTGTTTGTTCTTAAAAGCTTACAACAACAAAACAGAGCACTCTTACCTGTTGATAGGCTATTTTCTACCGACTCAGCACAAAAGGACAGCTACATGAGAGGTCAACGTGGACTCTCCCAGAAGCACAAGTGTTAACTACTCCCAATGATTTTTATCCACTCATTTCAACTAAGGAACTTCAACAACCATAAATACTAACTACCTGTAATAAATATTTGGTTCTAGATAAGTCTAGACAAGCGGAGGGAGAGATAGATGGTGATTTTGCAATTATATTGCGGAGTATGCATATCTTTTACAATCCCTTACTTCTCCAGTTCACTAAATAATCACCCGTTTCAGCCAAGGAGTAACCATTTAACTTTTCACATGCACATAGCACGTGGCAAAACACTAGTCGTGTTGAAGAAAACTCCCTACGCAAAATTACCAGTGCACTATGCGGGAGAATATGAGTCTCATCGGTGGTGATATAGACATAGAGACAATATTTCATTAGAATATACAGCCGAATAATTTATACAATTCTCAAGTCTATTTAGTACATGAATATCTTTTTTCGAAAATATTTGGTGGGCTGTCTAGTATCTTTGTGCCGGCTATCATGCACATGCTAAAGGGTTACGGGATACAAGCTGCAAAGTAGTATACGGTAGATATGGCTCCTTGTCCTGAAACCCACTTTTTATTAACAGTACTAAAATTTTGAACCTGAACTTACTTTGTAAATGCTAATAACCATTGGACAAACTTTTTTTTTTAGGTCGAAATTGGACATACTATTCAGTCGGGCCAATTTCGCATGTTCCCTAGAATTTACAGGTTCTCATGCACAAGCTTGGTACTTGTACAACTTGTTGATGGAAACACATAAGAGGGTGCAACTCAAACCCGCAAATACAAATAACAGTTCTTGACCCAAAAACATATGTCTCCATTATATAGAAAGCAAATCCCATCTTTAATTTCAACTTTTTAAAATTTTTTCCTAAAAGTTTTGCTGAAGCCCCGGACGATTTACTTGTCCAAATTGCACGTCAAGTTCATTGGGTGAAGATGTAAATTGTCAATATAAACTCAATGAAATATCTCAAATCTTATCAAGATGTTTTTGGTCCAAAGTTGACCTTGGACCAACTGTAGACTAGCCAAACTAGGAATGGCCAAGTTGGCTCCTGGGGGGATTGAGCCAGTCCCTAGTCCCAAGGACGCTAGAACCTATATTATGAGGGTTAGTCCTTGGTCCCAAGATTTTAGAGTTGGTTTGAATTTATATATATTTTTGAACCATAGTGCCCAACGACTCCTCCTTTTTTGTCGTATTTATAACCCGGACCAACTTTGCATATGTATGTATAATTCAAGGTTTATATTATGTATTTTGAACATTTAATTGTTTAAATTTATTTCACATAGTCATCTTCTATGATTTGTTGCTTTTAACAAGTGGAGATTTCCATTGTTACTTATCTTAGAGATCTATTTTATTCGGACCGATGTTCGTAATTTAGTTGCTCAATATCGATGGATATATAATTCTAAAGAGTACGTTTGTCCTTTGAAGGAATCCAAAAGATGAAACAAATAAAAAAAACAATTGGTTGGTCCCCAGTTGACCTTAGAATCGGATCGCATCCATAAGGTCGGTTCAATCCTCAGTTCTAAGCTCAACAAGAGTCGGTTTCCTATCCGAATTATTAGGGGCCAACACAAGTGGGATGATCACCTAAGTTAGGTCACCACTCTCACCCCTACTTTGTACAATATTTGAATTCTAATCTTATAATTATTATCCAAAACTTTGTTTCTTTACAGCTTAAAGTAAAAAATATGTAAGTTTTATGTACCTGAAATAAATTTTGGTCAATTAAGTTTTCACCTGACAAGGTAAAACTTCTTATAGCTTGGCCGTCTTGTATGGTTAACAACCCAGGTAAGTCAACTGCTCCAGCCACAAATAAGGAATATTTTACGGACAACTCGATGAATATCGTGCACCAATAAATACGCACATTCATAGCTAGCAAGCAGCCGCCCAGAGAAGTCAGTTCCTTAACCCCTCCGTTATTAAACCAATCATCATCCCCGAAAATCAACTCGAATCAATCAAAAACCAAACAAAAATGGAGTACGTCAATCTGCTATTCTTATTGGCAATCTCTCTAACAATCATCTCATCCACTCACAAGCTCTTGCGCCGATTAATCACAAGAACGCCCAGAAAGAACCACCCTCCAAGCCCACCTTCCCTTCCCATCGTCGGCCACCTTCACCTTCTCAAGAAGCCCCTCCACCGGACCCTCCTCACTCTGTGCCGCACCTATGGCCCCGTCCTCTCCCTCCGCTTTGGTGTTCGTCCTGTCGTCATCGTTTCGTCCATGCCTGCTGCCGAGGAATGCTTCACCAAGAACGATGTCGTCCTTGCAAACCGGCCCAAGTTCATCATGGGCAAGTACCTTGGGTACAACTACACCACCCTCGTCGGCGCCCCCTACGGTGACCACTGGCGCAACCTCCGCCGCATCGGTGCTGTCGAGATCTTCTCCTCGCACCGCCTTGATGCATCCCTCGGAATCCGCAAGGATGAGGTCAAGCGCCTCGTGAGGAAGCTGCTCGGGTGCCAAAGCAGCGATGGGTTTGCAAGGGTGGAGATGAGGGCGGCACTGACGGAGCTGACGTTCAACGTGATGATGAGGATGATGGCGGGGAAGAGATACTACGGGGAGGACGTGAGCGACGTGGAGGAGGCAGCGATGTTCAGGGACATCATCAAGGAGATCGTGAAGAACTCAGGGAGCTCGTATGCCGGGGACTTCCTGCCGCCCCTGAGGTGGATCGATTACGGTGGGTTCATGAAGAGGATGTTCGAGCTTGGGAAGAAGACGGACGGGTTCTTGCAGGGGCTGATCGATGAGCATCGGAAGAAGAAGGAGAGCGAGGAGGAGAAGAAGAGCATGATCGATCACTTGCTGGTGATGCAGGCGTCGCAGCCGGAGTATTACACGGACGAGATCATCAAGGGATTCTTGCTGGTGAGTTTTTCTTGTCTTGCTTGTTTGGTCTCTTTCGTTCTTTTCGAAGTACCTTGTCGGTTTCTTCTAGTTGATGAGCTGGATGTGATGTGAATGTGGTCATCTCGATTGATAAATTTTTGTTTTTATGGACGGGAAGGGGCGAGCGGAAACCCAACCAATCAAAACAATTGACAGACTCTTGTGAATCACGTACGACCAATAGTTCAGACGAGACAAAATTACCTAAAAATTCCTAAACCTACTGCACTAGTGTTAACTCAATTATAAATTTTCCAATTATATAAATTAGATATTAAATCTTTTCACTTTTTGTAATATTGTTCGTTTAACTAATTAATGTGAATGCTGATCATTTTATATGTCATGACTGATGCTAACATGAAATTTTTTTACAATTTTAAAAAATATTTTTTACATAATTTTATTTTTTTTATTCTTTTTTTTTTCTTTCTCTTTTCCTTTCTTTCTTTGTTTGTCACTAGGCCTCAGCGACAACCAATAACCAACAATAGGAGAGGGTCGGTGAGCTCACCCAAGGCCGGTAAGGCTGAGTCTCGCCAAGCTAGGGCAAGGGTCCAACTTGTCAAATATGGTGAGGTCAAGCTCACCTGAGGTGGCAAGACTCGAGCCTCACTTGATCCTAACAAGGTCAAGTCTCACCAACGATTGAGTAGAAGGAAAAACAAAATGAAACGAAAGAAAAAAAAGAATTATTAAAAAATTCTTCTTCAAAAAAATTATTAACGTTAACGTTAACGTTGTATGTGCCATGTAAGACGATCAATATTCATATTAACAATTTGTGGCCAAAATTAATTAGAATAACTAAATTGATAAATTGTCAAAAGGTTTAGAATTCATTTGACACCATTATAAGAATTAGGATTGACTCGATACAAATGCAATATGTTTATATATATATATGATAATTTCCCCAACTATATGGTATATAAAAGGTACAAAACTTTTTGACAGGCTAGTCAATTAAGAAATCGGAAATGAATGCATATGTAGATAATACATACGGCAAGTGCAATTTTTATCACTACAATTACATAACATTTTGCATTGAGATCGCTCATTCAAATTTAAGCCCGCATCTTATTGGATTCGTGAAATTAGTTCTACATTTCATATGTGTGGGACAAACTTATGATGTGCTTTCACCATAAAACAGATTATTCCGTCTCTTTACGTCAGAATGTGATACTTATCATATGTGGATTTGGCAATTCGGGTCGAAGTTAGGTATTCATGAGTTGCTACAGGCTGGACCTAATTTTTAAATATTTTCTTTGGTAAATTGCAACTAGGTGGACTTGTTTTATAATTTTTTTCTCTGCCAATAATTGAGCCTACTTTTGACTTTGGAAAAGAGGGGGGAGCCCACTTGACAAGTTGAGTGTCTTGTTTGGCCTTCTTTGACCAATAAAACCGGCGTTAGACTTGGATCAAAAGTTCGAAAATCACTGTCATTGTTGTTTTCGATGCGGGCTTTATTTATGTGGAGATTAATCTAGAGCTTAGATAAAATATACGGGTGACTGATCCAATTCTCGAGCTTTCTAGAATTCCCGTTTCATTGTAGCGATTGTCCTTGTGAGTGGGTGACAAGGGCTAGCTTAAGGTTCCTTAGTAGGAAAGGACATAATTACATAGATCCCTTCCTACCTCCCCTTAAACTTGGAGGCAGTCTGGCTGTCCCTACCAGGTCTATCAGTGCCTGTCCATTTGACATGCCATGATGGCGAGCTGCCTGGACGCTCCCCATATAATGCCTCGTTGACCGGGCTTCTGACACCCACAGCTCCCTACCAAGCTTTTCTTCCTGGTAGGAGGGGAATATGGAATCGAAACATAATAGGGTCTTTCACCCTCGACTAGATCTCCAACCCGTCTTTTCTCTTTGAACATTTTAAGGACTTATTCAGACGCTCAGCCCTTGCTTTAATGGCAAACTTACCAAATTTATGTTGAAAATTAGGATTTAATATATTACACATAATACGTAACTTATTGTTACACAATTTATGTCATTAATTATTGATATCATCGTTATAATTTTTTGAAAAAGATATGGATAGATATAGTTTGAAAAACTGATATCCGAATCAATGATGATGGATAAAAGTTATGTAAAATATGAGTTACACAGGCATGATCCAGAGTATATAGCTATGCTTGATTGTGAGCCTCAAAGAAGACCTAAATCTAATGTGAATATTATGAAAATACAGACATTACTGATTGCTGGAACTGATACATCATCTATCACAATGGAGTGGGCGCTAGCCAATTTGCTCAACCATCCCAGCATCTTAGAAAAGGCAAGAGCAGAGCTAGGCTCCCAAATCGGCCAAGATCGCTTGGTAGATGAATCGGATCTTGCAAAGCTACCTTACCTGCAGAACATTATTGCAGAGACGCTTCGCTTACATCCACCTGTCCCACTTCTCATACCCCACTACTCATCGGATAATTGCACAATAGGAGGCTATGGTGTGGCCCGCGACACAATCGTAATGATCAATGCTTGGGCCATTCACCGAGACCCTGAACAGTGGCCCAATCCGACGGCCTTCAAGCCGGAAAGGTTTGAAAGTGGTGATGGTCAAATGGATAAGTTGATATTGCCTTTTGGGATGGGGAGGAGAGCATGCCCTGGTGCACATTTGGCTCATAAAATGGTGGGCTTGACTTTGGCTTCGCTCATTCAATGCTTTGAATGGAAGAGGACTGGAGAAGAGGAAGTTGACATGAGGGAGGGTGAAGGTTTAACAATGCCCAAGGTTGAGCCATTGGAAGCATTGTGCAAGGCACGTGAGATCATGAATAAAGTTCTCTCTTAATCATCTAATGATGTATAAGGGGAGCACATTTACGTGGTGTTTTTCGATATCAGGTTATTTTTAATAATGTAATATCGTGCGAGCATTTGATTGCTTTTGTTGTAGTTCATAAGTGCAGCTAAAGAAATATACATAATTGATGTACACTGCAGACCCCTATTTCAACAACTTTCGAGAGAGGTAGTCTCTCTAATTCGTATTCCAATAATTTCCCCTTTTTTATAGATAAAAAATCGCCGAAAGTCCTAAATTTCTAAACCAAAATATTGTCGTTTTCGATTAGTATAATCAAGTCCGAAAGTTTTCTTCAAAACCATGCAGTCAAAGCCTACTAGAGAATGCCTATGGGGCAGCAGAAAATTATGTATGTAGTAACCTTAAAGATTGTCATGATACGAGATCGCCAAGCGGTAATCAAAAGTATTTAATTGCATCTTTTCAAGTAAATTTAGGTCCTATTGTATCAACTGAGAAATTTTAGAAGTAATTGCTTTTCATACTTAAAGTCCAAATATTGTACTAATTATAAACACATAATTGGCGTAAAACCACTATAAAGTGAGAAGTTGTTTGGTTACGTTTACATAAACTGTTTTTCTATTCTTGAAAGTAAACGAGTAAAATTTTACATGAATACTCCAATTGGATGACTATGAATACAATCAATTTCTTCACAAATAAAAACCAACATAACCATTGTCTTAAAAGAACAAAAATTCCCTTTTATAATTACAAAAGCCATTTTGATTATATCTAATTAGTTAGATTATTGAAGGAAAACGATTGCATATATCTCTTCTAACTCAGAACTTCTTCTTCACCACAAAATGGGCGAGAGAGTTTAGTACCTTTGCAGTTTTAATGAGTGATAAAATTACAATTTCGCTGAGGGCCTAATATCATTGCTATTAATGGAGAATCCTATCATATGATGTCATAAGAGCTAATTACATCTTTGAAATTTTGTTCGTCTATTAATAATTGAAACTTTGTAAAACCAGTTATGATATTGTTCTGAATGGAAAGCAAATATTTTAAAATGTTATGAAGAAATAGATGTGTTACTTGGTTGGTTCTAACTAATTTTAATTATTTTAACAATGCATTTTATAAAAGATACAATGGTAAAATAAATAAAACAAAATTACATTTAGTGAAAATGAAGCTAAATAAGCATTTATTATTGGCATAAAATAAATTTTCTTTTTAATCAATAGAACATTTAACTAAAATAATAACAAGTTACTTGATTTTACTAGCTATAAATGAAAACAAAATTAAACGTAACCAAACGGCCCAAGATTTTAATGTGATTTAGTTATTAGTGAAAGTAGTCTCACTTATTGCATACCACCAGTGTCATCATTTTTATGATTAACTTAACAGTTGCTTTTGAATTATTTAAGTACCTATGATTTCAAAATAGTTTATTTACAATTATTTGTCCATATATATGTTTCCTTTTTTAGAAAAATAGAAGGCGGTAGTTTGTTAGCTATTAATTTTCTTTTCATTTAGGTATGAGAAGCATTTGGCAGAGATATCGAATGGTAGTTGTTCTTTTTTTTTTTTTTCAATTATTTTATTGGTCATTAATTTTCTTTTATTTCGAGAGTCCAGAAATATTTAACAGAGATGCTTATGAGGAGTCTTATTTTATTCTATTTTTTGGCTGATTTGAAGGAGTAACATGGCCTATGATTTGTTTAAGATGTTTGATGCCAAGTTTCACTTTAATAATAAGAGTCTTGACATATCCTATAGCATCGTCGCCTTGATTCCAATTTCTTAAAGAACCCATAAAGAAAACTCCATCCCCGAGACTCACGAGCCTATATTATAAACATAAATACAGGCACCATATCTTTTTAGTATATAAAAAAACAAATATACATCCACAGTTCGAAGTCAGAAAGCCATTCATGTCAATCGAGAACCTTTTCTGCAAGTTCAACCTCTCATTTCTTCAACCCGTATTCATAGACATCAACTTAAATCAAGCTAAAACAAACATGGAGGTACAAAACGTGCTATTGGTATCATTCATAATCTCTCTAATAACCATCGTTTGCACTTGCAAGATCTTGCTCAGCTCAATCACAAGAACGCCCAAAAAGAACCATCCTCCAAGCCCACCCTCTTTCCCCATCGTCGGCCACCTCCTTAGTCTCAAGACGCCCGTCCACCGCACCCTCCTCGCCCTCTCCCGAACCCATGGCCCCATAATCTCCCTCCGCCTCGGTGTCCGCCACCTCCTCGTCATCTCCTCGAAGTCGCTGGCCGAAGAATGCTTCACTCGGAACGACACTGTCCTTGCAAACCGCCCCAACTTTCTTCTCGGCAAGTACATCAGCTACAACTACTCCACAGTCTCGTCCGCCCCCTATGGCGACCACTGGCGCAATCTCCGCCGCATCACCACCACCCAGATCCTCTCCTCTCACCGCTTGATGCGTCCCTTGACATCCGAAGGGAAGAGGTCCGGCGCCTCCTCCAGAAACTTGGGCGGAACGGATTGGCCAGCGGCTTCGTGAGAGTTGAGCTGAAGTCAACGTTGACGGATCTAACTCTCAACATGATGATGAGGGTCATGGCAGGGAAGAGGTACTATGGGGAGGACGTGACAGATTTCAAGGAAGCGAAGGCATTCAGGGACATGATCGAGGATGTTATGAGGTTTGGCATGACAATTTTTCCTGCAGATTATCTTCCGGTGCTACGGTGGATTGATTGGCGGGGATATGAGAAGAGGGGGTCTGAGCTCGGGAAGAAGATGGATAGGTTGTTGCAGGGACTGGTCGATGAGCACAGGAATAAGGAGGAGGAGAAGGAGAAGAGCATGATCGATCACCTCCTGTGGTTGCAGGCATCGCAGCCGGAGTATTAAACTGACGAGATCATCAGGGGGTTCGTGCAGGTGAGCGCTCTCTCTCTCCCCCTTTGCTTAACTTATTCGGATTTGTTTGGCTTTTAAAAGCATCATCGTTCGTTGTTGTGAAAAAATCGTGAAGCAGCAGCGATATCTGTAAATGAAAAGAAACAGGAGAAATTAACACAAGGAAATATGTGATTAAGTGAGTTTGACTTACTTCGGCGGGTAGAACAGCAGCGATAAAATCACTATGAGCAAGAGATTGAGTGATTAAAGAGAAGAATTAAAAAAAAAAAAACACTTTTTATTTGCTAGGAGTGATTTACATCAAGACATGAAAACAAAATATAACGTTTTTAAATCGACAGACAATCCTGTTTGCTGGAACCGACACATTGTAAGTCACAATGGAGTGGGCACTCGCTAATTTGCTCAATCACCCCAATATGTTGGAGAAAGCAAGAGTAGAGATCGACACTCAAATCGGTCAAGATCGTTTAGTTGACGAATCGGATCTTTCAAGATTACCTTATATTCATAATATCATATCGGAAACGCTTCGATTACACCCACCAGCCCCACTTCTTATACCACACTACTCATCGGATGACTGCGAAGTAGGAGGCTACGGCGTGTCGAGAGGCACAATGGTACTGATTAATGCTTGGGCCATTCACAGAGATCCCGACCAATGGTCGGACCCGACGAGCTTCAAACCTGAAAGATTTGAAAGTGGTGATGATAAATGGAATAGGCTGATGTTGCCTTTTGGGTTGGGGAGGAGAGCATGCCCTGGTGCTCAGTTGGCTCATAAAATAATGGGCTTAGCTTTGGCTTCCCTAATTCAGTGCTTTGAATGGAAGAGGATTGGTGAAGAGGAAGTTGACATGGCTGAGGGTGCGGGGTTGACAATGCCCAAGAAAAAGCCATTGGAAGCATCGTACAAGCCACGTGAAGTCATGGAGAGAATTCTGTCTGAGTCATCTAATACTTATCCATTGCTTCACAGTTTCCGATAACGGGCTGGTTTTGATAATGTAATAGAGTGGCTCTTTTTTAAGGATTAATTGGTAAGTTCGGCTTTGTATTAACCGATAAATAATTTCTCTAACATGATATTACACAAAGGTTAGATGTTGGGACTCCAACGTTCCCCTTTATAGTTATTGAAATTAATTTACGAGCAGTCTTAGACTTCGTGTATGGAATAGAATCGTTTTCAATTAGCAAAAATCAAGTTCTAAAAGATTTTATTTTTCTTGAAATGTGCAATCGTGACCTTCATTGCTCCATATGATAATCGAAAATTGCGTATGCGGTAGCAAAGTATTGCCATGTTAGAAGAAAGAGAAATTATAATTTGAAGTAGTTAGCTTGCACCGTTTCAAGAAAATTAAAGGTCAAATCACAAGGATTAAAAATTTTGAGACTCAATTACTATACATATATAAACCATGAAGATTGTATGAAAACATAAACGCATATTTGAGGTAAAATCATGTTCAATTAAGATTCCAATAAGATTTTGCTTTTATTGAAAGTAGTTTCAAGTATAGCATACCTTCATCTTGCTTATAATACTTCTTAACACAGATAATTGAGTACTCACAATTTCATGAGTAGTTTATTTCCATTTTTATCTAACTCTAAATACATATTTTTTTCTTTCCTGAACTTGTTTATTTACAAAACAAGGGAGTAGCTTTTTGGCTTTTAAACTTAATTTTGGGAATAAGAAGTATTTGACGGAGAATTTTTTACAAGATAGTTATCAGTCTTTTTTTTTTTTTTTTTTTTTTAAAGAAGATGATACTCTGATGGTCTTGGTTTTCTTCTATTTTGGGAATCAAACTATATTTGATAAAGAGGTGGAGCCACGTAGCACGCTTATGTCCACTTTGAGGAGAACACTACCGAATTATGTTTTTGTGTCCATTTTCCGGTTATGTTTGGCACCCAATTTTACCTGTGTAAAATATATAAGATAGTTACTTACTCAAGGAGATAAAAAAATGGCATTGGTTCCGTCGGACTATTACAACTAACTTTTATGCAATTAGCAAATTGGACATTTTACTTCATTGCAAGCGTGTTTTGCACGTATTAAATTTACTAGGCACAGTTTGAAATGGACATGGAACATCACAAAATAGTTTACTAAATGAAAGCATATTTCATTCAAATAAGAATGTGATTATGTTGGCCGCTAAAAGCAGCAAATTTGCAAGCAATACAGCAGAATTAACCCACTCACAGGCCTTACTCACCAAATTACTGAAAAAGTCCTAAACTTATTGTTATTTTCAAATCAATCCTAAACCATTTTTTTTTTTGCCAATTCACTCCTAAACATTTTGCAATTGTGTCAATTTAGTCAATTCGACCAATTGTCCAGCACCAATTGTCCATCCGATGTTGACGTGGCAATTTTTTTTTAATCATTTTTTATTTTAAAATTTTTTTACTAATTTTTTATTTGTCCTTTTCTTTTTCTTTTTCTTTTTTTCCTTTTCTTCCTACTTGTCTTCTTCCCCTCCCCCACAGTGGCTGGAGAGGTTGGGCAAGGGCCATGAAGCTCTCGCCAACGTCGGTTGGTCAACCAAAATTGGTTGGATGGACTAAAATTGTACAATTGCAAAAAGTTTAGGATTGATTTGGAAAAATTATTATAGATTTAGGATTTTTGGGATAATTTCCCCACAAGTAAGTGACTATCAATCTGGATGCACGATCTCATTTGTCCCTCCAATTGGGCCTTTGTGACATTCTAAGCCTGACACATCTTCTTAGAGGATATGTAAAATTATTGTCCTCATTTTCATTCTTTTTCTTCTTTCTTGATGTGCTAGCTGCTTCAACTGAAAGAGTTGCTTCTTATCTTTTGGGCCTTCTTGTAAAGTGCTAGGGAGTGCCACTACATTAACAATAGGTTGAGTTGTTTGTTGTGATATGCTTGTTGCATTTACTCTGGTTTTAACCTTGCATGAGAAGATTGCATGATCATCATCCATGCCTTTTGCCCTATGTAGCACCTCTTGCATTTGTTCTAACCGTAAACTAACATGAGAAGATATGAATTAGTTGCCAAAAGGCTAGTAAAAGCCAAACTTAAAATAATAACAATAATAACCGCTCAATGCTAGTGGTGTCCTATTTGGTGTATTGATGTTGACATTGACAATTTTTTTTTTAAATATGATTTTTTTTTATCAATTTTCTCCTTTTTTTTTTCTTTCTTTTTCCCTTTGATATTTTTTCTTTCCCTTTTGCTAATGGCTGGCCTCAAGTAATTGCTAGCCATTGACAATGCCTAGAGAGGGCTAGGTGAGGGTCGCCCTCGCCTTAGCCAACCGAGGTGATCCTTGATAGTCACAAACGTGGGCTAGCCTCGGGTGGGTAGGCCAAAATACACCTTGCTTAGGTGAGGCCCTAGGTAAGGCAGGCCTCAATAGCCACACATGAGGTTGTCCCTCGCTAGATTTAGCAAAGGCAACCCCTCACTCAACTCTCTCTGAACATTGCTGATGGTTGGCCATCATTTGAGACTGGCCATTGGCGAAAAGGAAAGGAAAAGAAAGAAAGAAAGAAATTCAGAAAAATTCAAAAGCCTAAAAAAAAAAAAAAAAAAAAAAAAAAAGCCTTGTCCACATGAAAGCCAATATGTTACATAAAATAGCCAGCGCTAACTAGACAACCACATTAGTATTTTCTAATCAAAATTGGCCGAAAAGATTACATTGGCAAATTGTCAAAAGATTTATGACTATATAGGCATAATTAAAAGGTTTAGGACTGAATTGGTACAAATGTAATATGGTTACAACTTTTTCCCCATACTAAAAGGTTATAGGGTACAAAATGCAACGTAGTATATATAGCTTCCTATCTTGAAACCTACTCATGATTACCGATAATAAATTCTTAAAGCCCTCAACATACCTTATGCTGGAGCAACCCTACTTGTTTTGAAGTCGATTTGGAATATCTCGAAGATTGCTCATCAAGATTACATAATAGTTAGGGAGTCTTATCATGGTAGGACACTAAAAAGGAAGAAATCTAAATAAGAAATAATCCTTTTTAGGAAGAATACCAATATATAATTTTTGTGACTACCTAAATTAGAGGAATTTGATAAATCATGAAAGTTTCTAATTGGATGGTGATTACCAGTTAGGCAGGATTTCTAATAAGGGTGGAGGTCTACCACTATAAATAGAAGGATTGGGTGGAGAAATAAAGAGTACCAGAAAACACTCTAAAGAGATCACAACTTCACAAGAGTCTTTAATAACATAAGTAAGCATAAGAGTTTTTAAGAGTTTTTCCAGATAGGATGTGTTTTGTGACAGTTGTAAGGATTGTGAGACAAACATTGTTAGAGTGTTAATTATAATCCTTTGATTATATAGAGATTTTTTGGAATAACGTCCCATGATTTTTACCATCTTGGGTTTTCCACATAAATTTTTTTTGTTGTATTGTTCTTCTTTTCTCTCATCTCCCGTGTTATTTACATTTCGCATATTGCACAATTCTAACAATTAGAATTTCGCTGTGATCAATCACGATATGACTTAATTTACAACAAGTGGTATTAGATCCAAGTTGTAAAAGATGTTTGAAGACAAGGTCAACATGATTATGCTCACAGCTACAAATTATGGAGGTGCAAGATAGAGGATCATATCTACATCAAAGGCTTGCAAAGGTCAATCAAGACAAGAATGCCCCAATAATAGCACTAGAAGAGGAGGAGGAGGAGGAGGAGGAGGAGGAGGAGGAGGATGAGTAGACTATCCTCAACAAAAGATGTGCTGCATCATTAGAATGTGGCTTCATCAAAGTATTTTTGAAAACTTCACTCAAGAAAACAGCCCTTATGGAGAAATCTGCAGTGGACATATGCAATGAATACATCTCAAAACATAACAAGCCTAATATAGAATGTGTCAAAAAATAAGTTGAAGTATTGGCTGCAAATGTCAACACAATTTATGAAGACATAATAATTATCCATACCGATAATTGATTTTGGAGCCTCCCTTCACGTAGTCCCCAAGAGAGAATTTTTCTCTTCATATACAGCTACAGACTTATGGATAATGATGGCTCATCAAAGATTGTTGGAATAGGAAACATTGAGATCGAGACCAACAATGGATGCAAGTTGATCTTGAAAGAGGTAAGGCATGTCCCTGATATTCACCTTAAAATTATCTCAATAGGAAAGCTAGATGATGGTGGTTATGTGAGTCACTTCGGCAAAGGAAAGTGGAAGTTAACCAAGGGCAATTTAGTGGTAGTAAGAGGAGTGAAAAATGTATCACTCTACACTCTACAAGTAAAACTATGCATGTATATGTTAATGTAGTGAGGTAGATGTCTACTGAGCTTTGGCACAAAAGGCTTGGACATACTGGTGAAAATGGAATGAAGATTCTCGCATCAAAGAATTTACTCCCAAAAATAATAGGCAACTCTATAAATCTTTACGAAGATTGCATTGTAGGAAAAATAATAGAGCTACCTTTAAATCTATTCTACTATCAAAAAAGGCTAATCAACTTGATTTGTTACATATTGATGTTTGTACTATGACTCTGAGGACTACTAGTTGTGCTTCCTATTATATTACCAATGATTTCTCAAGGAAGGTATGGGCTACCACATTGAAGACAAAGGATCAAGTTTTTGATACCTTCAAAGATTTACATGTGAAACTAGAAAGGGAGACCGGCAAAAATTTGAAGTGCATGAGGATTGACAATGAATATTGAGGGCCATTTGAGGATTATTGTAAAATTCATGGCATAAGGCTTGAGAAAATAGTGCTTAAGATACCATAACACAATAGCATTGCTAGGAGGATGAATTGAACAATATGTGAGAGGATAAGGTATATGCTCTCTCATGCAAAGTTGCCAAGCTCCTTTTGGGGAGAGGTAATGAGGACAACAATGGACTTGATAAATTTATCACCTTCGATTCCATTCAAGGGCGAGACACTACAAAGTGTATGGAATGTAAGAATTTATCTTACAAACACTTGAGAGTGTTTAGTTGTAGGGCATTTGCACACATACCGAGAGATGACAAGCCAAGCTTGATGGAAAAGCTAAGGAGTGTGTATGTTGGGATATGCTCACGAGAATTTTGGTTATAGATTATGGGATCCTGAAAGTAAGAAGGTGTTCAAAAATTGAGATGTGGTGTTCCTTGAGGATCAAACTATTAAAGACCTCAAGAAGTATAAAAAAAACCTCAAAGTATAGAGGAAGAATTAGTAGACTTGGAGCCCTTAGGCTCATCAAAAAATTATATTGGTGTGGGAGCACAAGAAGATGCCAAGAATGATTCAGGTGAGCAAGCACAGACTAAGACTATAGCTAATGATGAGGCTATTGAAAGAGTTGAGGCTGAGACTGATAATGAAGATGGTGGAGATGCAATCATTGATGATGAGATTGAAGAGGAAACAATTAATGTTGATGATGTTCCTCAAGAGTAGTCAAGGAGATCAATAAGAGAAAGACAACCTAATAGAAAATACTCTCCAAACGTGTATGTGCTTCACACTGATGGGGGAGAACCTGAGAATTTCCAAGAAGTGGAAATTGATACCCACAAGAATGAATGGATGAAAGCAATGCAAGAAGAGATGCAATCTTTGCACGATAATCACGCCTATGATTTGGTGAAGGTGTCAAAAGGTTGAAAAGCACTCAAGAACAAATGGGTGTTTAGGTTGAAGACTAAAGAAAACAACCTCAAACCACGATATAAAGCAAGATCGGTGGTGAAGGGTTTTGGTCACTAGAAGGCGGTTGATTATGAGGAGATTCTCTCCTATTGTAAAGATGCCATCCATTTGAGTAATTCTTGGTTTGGCAGCGACCTTGAACTTGGAAGTTGAGCAACTCAACATTAAAACGACATTCTTACATGGTGATCTTGATGAATAGATATTTATGGAGTAACCTAATAGTTTTGTGACCAAAGGAAAATCTTATATGCAGGTTGAAGAAGAGTTTCTACAGGCTCAAACAAGCTCCAAGGCAATGGTACAAGAAGTTTGATTCATTAATGAAGAGGAATGAATAAAGACAGGTGATGAGAGATCATTGTGAGTTCATGAAGAAGTCTAATGATGGTGATGTTTTTATTCTTTTATTATATATTGATGGTATGTTAATTGTGGGGTATGATGTTAGAAAAATCATAAAACTCAAGGAGTTTAGCATGGTAGTCATTTTCATCTTAGCATGAGGTAGTGTCTCTCAAGTGAAAGGGAGAACGAAGAGATGCTAAAGATTCATTATGCCTCTACCGTCGAAAGTCTCATGTATGCAATGGTGTGCACACGACAGGATATTGGGTATGCTATTGGAATTGTTAGCCCATACATGTCAAATCCCAACAAACAACATTAGGAGGCTATCAAGTGGATACTCATGTATCTTAAAGGTACATCTTGTTTGTGTTTTTGTTTTGGTGATGAAAAACTGATACTTAAGGGGTTCACTGATGCAAACATTGTGGTAAATGTAGATTCCAAGTGATCTACATATGGTTATTTAATGACTTTTGCAGGTGGAGCTGTCTCTTGGCAATTAAGATTGCAAAAGTGCATTGCATTATCCATAACAGAGGCTAAATACATAGCCACCATCAAAATTAGCAAATAGATGTTGTAGATGAAGAGATTTCTACAAGAGTTGGGGCACAAGCAAGATGAGTATGCTGTGCATTGTGACAGCCAAAGTGCTATTCATCTCAATAAAAATTCCACATTTCATTCAAGGATGAAGCATATTGATATTAAGTATCGTTGGTTACGAGAAGTGTTGGAAGAGAAGCAATTGAAGTTCGAGAAGATTCACATGGCCAAAAATGGTGCTAATATATTGACAAAGTCTCTATGTACAGAGAAACTAAAATTCTATAAGAAGGAGGCTGGCTCATCAAAATGATAAGAATGTTTAAGGCCCTCCATGATGGGCTAGGGAAGATTTGTTGACAGTAGCCAACTTGTTCGAGAGTCGATTTGGAATATCTTGAAGATTGCTCATCAAGATTACATAATAAGAAGGGAGTCTTATTGTGGTAGGACGCTGAAAAAGAAATAATCTAAATAGGAATTAGTCTTATTTAGAAAGAATATCAGGATATAATTCTAATGACTACCTAAATTAAAGGAATTCAATAAATTAGAAATGTTTCTAATTGGGAGGTCATTACCAAATTAGGAATGATTCCTAATTTGGGTGAAAGTCTACCACTATAATTAGGAAGATTGGATAGAGATTTAAAGAGTACTAGAAAATACTCCATAGAGATCACAAGAGTCTTCAACAATATTAGTAAACATGAGAGTTCTTGAGAGTTTTTCAAGAGAGGATGTGTTTTGTGACAACTATAAGAATTTATTGTGAGAAAAACAACATAAGAGTGTTAATTGTAACCTTTTAATTATAGTGGAGATTTCTTGAATTAGCATATCATGTTTATTCCCATCTTGAGTTTTCCACATAAAAAATTTCTGGTGTGTCGTTTTTATTTCTCTCATTTGTCATGTTATTTACATTACACATATTATGCAATTCTAATAGTTAGAATTGCGTTGCAATTGATTGCGATCCAACTTAATTTACAAAACCTTATAAATTTCAATAACCATCATTTAATTTTGTTGCTGATTTCGCAAGTTTTGTAAAATTTGCGGCTCCTGCACGAGCTCGTTACTTATACAACTTGTTGATGGAAATATAACTGATTAGGAGGTTGTAATTTAAACCAGCAAATGCAAATAAGATCCCTTGGCTAAGAACAATAGGTCAAGCAAATCCTATTCTTAATTGCAACCTTAAATTTTTTCCTGAAAAATTCGCCAAAGCCCCGGACAAGTACAGATGTACAAATTGGTTTGGCATGTTGAATTCAATGGGTAAAGATGTAATTTGTCTATAAAAACTGTCTCAACCCCTATAAAAGGTCTTTCTTGTGTATTATATTTGAAATTTTGACCTTATTGTTACAATCCAAAACTTTGTTTCTTTACAGCTTAAATTAAAATTTATGTAAGTTGCATGTACGTGAAAAGTATTTTAGTCAAATAAATTTTCACCTAACGAGGCGAAACTTTTTAGCTGCGTCATCTTGACTCAACAACCCAAGGAACACACCTGCTCCAGCCGCCTTTTAGGAATATTTCATGTAAAACCCAATGTATATTGTGCATATATAAATACACACATTTCATTAACCCCATCATTATTGCCCCCAACATCATCACCGAAAATCATCTTGGATCAAGCAAAAACCAAACAAAAATGGAGAATCACAACTTGCTATTCTTGTTCACAACCTCTCTAATAATCATAGCGCTCACTCACAAGTTCTTGCGCCGATTGATCACAAGAACGCCCAAAAAGAACCACCCTCCAAGTCCACCTTCCCTCCCGGTCATCGGCCACCTCCACCATCTTAAGAAGCCCGTCCACCAGACCCTCCTCGCTCTCTCCCGCAAGTATGGCCCCGTCCTCTCCCTCCGCTTTGGCGTCCGCCCCGTCATCATCGTTTCCTCCGCGCCTGTTGCCGAGGAATGCTTCACCCAGAATGACGTCGTCCTTGCAAACCGACCCAAGTTCATCATTGGAAAGTACCTTGGGTACAACTACACCACGGTCGTCCTCTCCCCCTATGGTGATCACTGGCGCAACCTTCGCCGCATTGGTGCTGTCGAGATCCTCTCCTCGCACCGCCTTGACACATCTTACGGAATCCGCAAGGATGAGGTCAAGCGCCTCTTGAGGAAGCTGCTCGGGTGCCAAAGCAGTGACGGCTCGGCAAGGGTGGAGCTTAGGGGGGCCCTGACGGAGTTGACGTTCAATGTGATGATGAGGATGATGGCGGGGAAGAGGTACTATGGGGAGGACGTGAGCGACGTGGAGGAGGCGGCGATGTTCAGGGACATCATCAAGGAGATCGTGAAGAACTCAGGAAGCTCGTACCCCGGAGACTTCCTGCCGCCGCTGAGGTGGATTGATTACGGTGGCTACATTAAGAGGATATTTAAGCTCGGGAAGAAGACGGACGGGTTCTTGCAGGGGCTGATCGACGAGCATCGGCAGAAGAAGGAGAGCGAGGAGGGCAAGAAAAGCATGATCGATCACTTGCTGGTGATGCAGGCGTCGCAGCCTGAGTATTACACGGACGAGATCATCAAGGGATTCTTGCAGGTGCGTTTTTCTTGTCTGGTCTCGAGAGGTTTTGGTTGGTTGCTTGTTTTAATCTCTTTTGTTCTTTTCCAATTATTTCGTCGGCCTCCTCTCGTCGGCTGGATGTGATGTGAGCGTGGTCCTCTGGATTGATGAAGTTTTGTTTTTATCGACTGGAAGGAACGAACGGAAACCCAACCCAATCAAATTTTAACAATTGACGGACTCTAGTGAATCTCATAAAATTAATAGTTTAGACGATAGGGTAGTCAGTTAAGAAATGGAAAATGCATGTAAGCTGTGTAAAATATGAGTTACACGGTTGTGTAAATTATGAGTTACACAATCCAAGAAGACATGATCCGGTGTATATAGCTAGTTTTCATCGTGAGCCTCAAAGAATACCTGAATCTAATTTGACCAATTTTAATTAAACAGACAATACTGATTGCTGGAACTGATACATCATCTGTTACAATGGAGTGGGCTTTGGCCAATTTGCTCAACCATTCCGACATCTTAGAGAAGGCAAGAATGGAGGTAGACTCCCAAATCGGGCAGGATCATTTGATAGAAGAACTGGATCTCGCGAAGCTACCTTACCTTCAGAACATTATCGCAGAGACGCTTCGCTTACACCCGCCTGTCCCGCTTCTCATACCCCATTACTCGTCAGATGATTGCACAATAGGAGGATACGATGTGCCCCGTGACACAATTGTGATGATCAATGCTTGGGCCATTCACCGAGACCCCGAACAATGGCCTGATCCGACGGCCTTCAAGCCGGAAAGGTTTGAAAGTGGTGGTGGTCAAATGAATAGGCTGATGTTGCCTTTTGGGATGGGGAGGAGAGCATGCCCCGGTGCACCTTTGGCTCATAAAATGGTGGGCTTGACTTTGGCTTCGCTCATTCAATGCTTTGAATGGAAGCGGACTGGTGAAGAGGAAGTTGACATGGGAGAGGGTGAAGGCCTAACAATGCCCAAGGAAAAGCCATTGGAAGCATTGTGCAAAGCACGTGAGATCTTGAATAGAGTTCTCTCTTAATCATCTAATGATGTATGAGGGTAGCACATTTACGTTCTAATTTTTAATAACAGATTATTTTTAATGATGTAATATTGTGCCAGCATTTGATTGCTATTGTTTTAGTTCATAAGTGCAGCGATATGTACATTACAGGACCTTATTTCAACGACTTGCGAGAGAGGTAGTCTCTCTAACATTAAATTAGACATAGATGAAATGTTTATACTCATATTCAAATACTTCCCTTTTTTATGGATAAAAATTCACTGAAAGTCCTAAATTTCGTATATAGAATATTGTCGTTTTCGATTTGTATTATCAAGCCCAAAATCTTTCTTCAAAACCTTGCAGTCAAAGTCTACTAAAGAATGCCAATGTGGCAGCCGACAATTATGTATGTGGCAACCTTAAAGATGGTTATGATACGAGATCGTTAGTGGGGAATCGGAGGTATTTAATTGAATCTTTTCAAGAAAATTTAGGTCCAATTGTACCAATTGAGAAATTCTAGAACTTATTGCATTTCATACTTAAAGTTCAAAAATTGTGCAAATTGATAAACACATATTTGAGGTAAAACCAAAATAAAGCAAGAAGTCATTTGGTTACATTTACATTAACTGTTTTTCTATTCTTGAAATTAAAAGAGTAATGTCAAAAGGTTAGTGATTTTCAGCCATGTAGGACAGGTAGTGCTGACTAGACCCCCCCCCCCCAAACCATTAGTAATGTTCGACCAAATTAAATTAGCAAATTTCAAAAATTTTAGGACTAAATTAGTATATTGAAAGGTTTAGAATGAATTGACAAATCATTAAAAATTTAGGAATAAATTGGTCAAATTTAAAAGTTTATAACATTTTTTTTTTGTTGCTAATTTTCCCATTTCGAGGACCTTTCATTTATAATACATCTTTTATTGCATATATATCTAGGACCTAATTTAAATTTGCATAAATCATCAAATAAACTGCTAGAGCTAATACAAGCTTTATCCTTTAATATTTTAAAGGTGGAGTCTTAAATGAATGAAAACCTAAGCCTGAAAAATTGTATGGGTATCAAAAAAAGAATATTTTAATAGGATTCATTACACGGCTGCATATATTTTGAAAATAAGGTATAACAAAATGTATAATAAGTTATGGCTTTTAAGAGTCATATAATAAGTTGTGGCTTTTATGATTAAAAGATATTAATAACATTAACAACAACATATTTTGTTGTATTTAATAAGTAAATGATATATTGACAGTACTTATTAGACATGAGAACCCTCAAAAGGGGCATCAAGACTAAGCAGATCCGATAGGACTTGAGAGGGACGAGCTACCTAATTAGGAGAAAAAAGCATTGTCTTTGGGTCTATGCTATCCAATCCGCATCTTGGGTTGCCTCTCTTCCATGGTGGACTAACACAGGATTCGAAGAATTGCTGAACAAGTGTCGGGCCTCCAAGATAAAGCACATTGACTTCCCACGGCACTTGATTTGAGCACTTAGCGGTTTCTACTAATTTTGAACTGTCCGACTCAAGCTCTAAACACTCATTACTTCTAGACATGAAATACTTAAGGGCTTCAACGAGTGCAAGGGTTTCCGCCTGAATCACGGAGGAAATCGGTGCAAAATTTGCGAATCCATCAAGGAGAGTCCCTGATGCATCTCGAACAACAAAGGAAGTGGCTCCGGTTGTTTATGCTGCAACCAAGAAGAAAAACGAAATGAGAATTTGTAAAGTCGATTAAAAAAATTTAAAATGTGATAGTTAATGTTTAACAAGTTTTTTTTTTTTTGGTCGGTAATGTTTAACAAGTTAAATATATAAAGATTCATTAAATCTTTTGCCCCCTTTGACAGGATACCAGGAAAGAAACAGCTGATTGATTGAATGCGGAGAAGATCACCTACGAGTCTTACCCGAAGTATTGGGGAGTGTCGACGCTGAGGTTTCCCTATACCTTCCGCTTTCTATTTTCAGCATGTATGCATATAGGACAGGGGAGCAGTTGAAATGTTGAAAAGTGGGTCTGTCCGAAAAGTTTCCCCGGTCTTTGGAAGAACTTTGACCGCTCTCAGATCCGAGAAGATAAAGCGTTTTTTTTTTTTTGGGATATGTTCAGCAGAAGTCCTAAAACTTGTGTAGAAAGTGCAAATTGAGTCCTAAAATTTACAAAAAGTTCAATTAAGTCCTAAAACTTGTCCAGGAAAGTGCAATTGAGTCCTAAAACTTACAAAGAGTTCAATCAAGTCCTAAAACTTGTTCGAGAAAGTGCAATCCGAGTCCTAAAGTTAACATTGTTAATAAAGTTAACGGAAATTGGCGACGTAGGCGACGTCATATTTTAAATGATTTTTCTTTTAAATTTTCAAATGGCTTTTTAAAATTATTTTTTATTCAAAATCTTTAAAAATTAGATTAAAAAATAAAAAGGAACATATAAATTTATTTAAAAAAGAAAAATCTAAATTTATTTAGAAAAAAATTGTTCAAAAATAAAAAGGGCGGTGGACTTCCGCCGCCGCCCATCGCCGGAGGGGCCGACGACCGTCGCCGGCCCTAGGCGGGGTGGCCGGCCCTCACCGGGGGCCCGGCGGCGCGCCGCCCGCTCTGGGCGAGGCCTCGTCGGCCCTCGCTTGGGGCCGGCGAGGCTCACCAGTCTGGCGAGCCTCGCCGGCCCCGAGCGTGGGCCGACGAGGCCGTGCCTGTGGCGGGCGACGATCGCCGTCCCTCACCCGGGGCCGAGCGACCGTCGCCCGCCCTAGGCGAGGCCTCGTCGGCCCGCTCGGGCCGAGGGCTTGCCGGATCCGGGCGAGGCTCCCCGGTCCGGCGAGCCTCGCCGGCCCCGAGCGAGGGCCGACGAGGCCGTGCCTGTGGCGGGCGACGGTCGCTGTCCCTCGCCTGGGGCCGAGCGACCGTCGCCCGCCCTAGGCGAGGCCTCGTCGGCCCTCGCTCGCCCCCAGATCTGGCGAGCCTCGCCGGCCCCGAGCGAGAGCCGACGAGGCCGCGCCCAAGGTGGGCGACGGTCGCCGTCCCTCGCCTGGGGCCGAGCGACGGTCGCGCCCTTGGTGAGGGTCATTCACCCCGCCCGGGCCGGCGACGGCCGCCGGATATGGCGGCGCGGAAGTCCACCGCCCTTTTTTTTTTTTGAACAATTTTTTTTCTAAATAAATTTAGATTTTTCTTTTTTAAATAAATTTAGATTTTCCTTTTTATTTTTTAATCTAATTTTAAAGATTTTGAATAAAAAATAATTTTAAAAAGCCATTTAAAAATTAAAAAAATCATTTAAAATATTATGTCAACACGTCGCACTTTCCGTTAACTTTCTTAACGGTGTTAACTTTAGGACTCAATTGCATTTTCTGGACAAGTTTTAGGACTTGATTGAACTCTTTGTAAGTTTTAGGACTCAATTGCACTTTTTGAACAAATTTTAGGACTTAATTGAACTTTTTGTAAGTTTTAGGACTCAATTGCACTTTCTGCACAGGTTTTAGGACTTCTACTACACATATCCCCTTTTTTTTTTACTCCTCTCTGATTATCTCTTTTAAATACGTTTCAGAAAAATCTCCTGACAGATGCACGGCCACTGTGTCCATTCAGGCTGTTTCCGGAGGGAAATTTGACATATTGTATATTCTGCCTTTTAGTATGAACCAAGTGCATACCGTGACCCTTTCGAACTCAAGATTACTCCGATCCAAAAAAAGAAGATGCTCACGAGCACTTCCTAATCATAAGCCAACAGTCTCTTGAACAGAGACATGTATTACATTTCCTTGATAGGTTCTAAAGTTCAAGATATTTTTTTTACTTCACGTTCTAGGATATTTGGTCATTTTTAATTAGCTAATTTTCAATTGTTTAATTTTTACCAACCTATAAAATTACTTTTTATTTTGAAATAGATTTGTAAAGTTTTGATCTTTCTCAACTGTTGTAGTTTTATATAGAAATGGAGGTATTTTTTTGGTTGTTAATGTCCCATGATTTTGGGGTTGAAACATTTTATGCTTTTTCGTTGATAGTGGTCGTTCTTCTCTTTCCTACATTTTCGGAATAAAAAGAAGCATTTTAGAGAAATTTGTATCTTGTCTTGAGACGCTCATCTCTCATTTTCTTTTATGTCATAATCTTGTCATATAATAAGTTGTGGCTTTTAAGAGTCATATAATAAGTTGTGGCTTTTATGATTAAAAGATATTAATAACATTTTCAACAACATATTTTGTTGTATTTCATAAGTAAATGATATATTGATAGTACTTATTAGACATAAGAACCCTCAAAAGGGGCATCAAGACTAAGCAGATCCGATAGGACTTGAGAGGGATGAGCTACCCAATTAGGAGAAAAAACATTGTCTTTGGGTCTATGCTATCCAATCCGCATCTTGGTTTGCCTCTCTTCCATGGTGGACTAACACAGGATTCGAAGAATTGCTGAACAAGTGTCGGGCCTCCAAGATAAAGCACATTGACTTCCCACGGCACTTGATTTGAGCACTTAGCGGCTTCTACTAATTTTGAACTGTCCGACTCAAGCTCCAAACACTCATTACTTCTAGACATGAGATACTTAAGGGCTTCAACGAGTGCTAGGGTTTCCGCCTGAATTGCGGAGGAAATCGGTGCAAAATTTGCGAATCCATCAAGGAGAGTCCCTGATGCATCTCGAACAACAAAGGAAGTGGCTCCGGTTGTTTATGCTGCAACCAAGAAGAAAAACGAAATGAGAATTTGTAAAGTCGATTAAAAAAAAAAATTAAAAAAGTGATAGTTAATGTTTAACAAGTTTTTTTTTTTTTTTTTTTGGTCGGTAATGTTTAACAAGTTAAATATATAAAGATTCATTAAATCTTTTGCCCCCTTTGACAGGATACCAGGAAAGAACCAGCTGATTGATTGAATGCGGAGAAGATCACCTACGAGTCTTACCCGAAGTATTGGGGAGTGTCGACGCTGAGGTTTCCCTGTACCTTCCGCTTTCTATTTTCAGCATGTATGCATATAGGACAGGGGAGCAGTTGTTGAAATGTTGAAAAGTGGGTCTGTCCGAAAAATTTCCCCGGTCTTTGGAAGAACTTTGACCGCTCTCAGATCCGAGAAGATAAGCTTTTTTTTTTTTTTTTATCACTGCTCAGATCTCAAGAAGATAAGCTGTTTTTTTTAGGGTTAATACCTTGAAAAACCCCAAACTGGTACACTTGTGACAAATTTACCCCAAACTATTTTTTTGACCATGAAAAACCCCAAACTGGTAAACCTGTGACAAATTTACCCCGACTAACTATAAAAAACCCTAAATTGGTACATTTATGACAAATACGTTTCTCTGATTATCTCTTTTAAATACGTTTCAGAAAAATCTCCTGACAGATGCACGGCCTCTGTGTCCCATTCAGGCTGTTTCCGGAGGGAAATTTGACATATTGTATATTCTGCCTTTTAGTATGAACAAAGTGCATACCGTGACCCTTTCGAACTCAAGATTACTCCGATCCAAAAAATGAAGAAGAAGCTCAAGAGCACTTCCTAATCATAATGCAACGGTCTCTTGAACAGAGACATGTATTACATTTCCTTGATAGGTTCTAAAGTTCAAGATATTTTTTTTTACTTCACGTTCTAGGATATTTGGTCATTTTTAATTAGCTAATTTTCAATTGTTTAATTTTTACCAACCTATAAAATTACTTTTTACTTTGAAATAGATTAGTAAAGTTTTGATCTTTCTCAACTGTAGTTTTATATAGAAATGGAGTTATTTTTTTGGTTGTTAATGTCCCATGATTTTGGGGTTGAAACATTTTATGCTTTTTCGTTGATAGTGGTCGTTCTTTTCTCTTTCCTACATTTTCGGAATAAAAAGAAGCATTTTAGAGAAATTTGTATCTTCTCTTGAGATGCTCATCTCTCATTTTCTTTTATGTCATAATCTTGTCTCGCCCCTCAACCTCCACACCCCCCCCCCCCCCCCCAAACAAAAAAATAAAAATGTTAAACAACATCATATCTTAATCATCTAACTTCCGATTACACAACAACCTCTCCTCCATAGTCAGAGCCCCTCCTGTTAATCAAGAAGACCTTGTCTTCGCATTTTGTCATCCCGCATCCACATACATCGATTTATGTTAACCAGAATCAAACAAACATGGAGGAGAAAACGTACAACTACTAGTCTTAGCATCCCTTGTGATCATCCTCTTCACTCAAAAATTATTCACAAGGAAGACCAAGAAAATCCTCCCTCCAAGCCCACCCTCTCTCCCCATCATCGGCCACCTCCATCATCACCTCAAGAAGCCCGTCCACCGGACCCTTCTCCCCCTCTCCCATAGCTACGGCCCCATCATCTCCCTCCATGTCGGTGCCCGTCACCTCCTCGTCATCTCTTCCAGGTCTCTCGCTGACGAATGCTTTACCCGGAATGCTGTGGTCCCACCCCCGGTTCCTCATGGGTGAGTACCTCAGCTACAATTACTCCACTATCATATCCGCTTCCTACAGCGACCACCGGTGCAACCTCTGCCGCATCGGCGCTGACGAGATCTTCTCTTCACAACCCGTCGATGGGTCGCTCGACATCTGGAGGGACGAGGTCAGGTGCTTCCTCTGGAAACTACTGGGGCGAGGCGATGAACCGACCAGTGGCTTTGTGAGGGTGGAGCTGGAGTCCGCGTTCACGGAGCTGGCGTTCAAATGTGTGCAACGTGGAGGAAGCAAGAGCGTATCAAGAAGTGGCGGAGGAGGTTGTCAAATGCGCGGGAACATCGTATCCGGGGGATTCTCTGTCGGTGCTGAGGTGGGTTGATTACCAGGGGTATGAGAAGAAGGTATCCGAGCTCGGGAAGAAGACGGATAGGTTTTTTCCAGGGACTGGTCGACGAGCATAGGAAGGAGGAGGAGGAGGAGGAGAGTGAGGAGAAGAAGGAGGAGAGCATGATCAAGCACCTCCTCTTGTTGCAGGCGTCGCATCCGGAGTATTAAACAGACGAGATAATTAAGGGGTTCGCGCAGGTATTCATTCTCCGTCTCACTTTGTTCACTTTTATATATTCTAGCCCAAACTTTTATAGCCATTCAATTTTTATGATCTTTTCTTCCAAATATTTTCGAATTTATATTTCGACACTTTCTAAATTTTTAATTGCATGTCTACAACCCATAAATATTGAATAATTGGTTATATTTGCAAATGTATTGTTCATTATATGTTTAGTGTAGGATTTATTAAAAATTTCTATTGTGGGTATCTGATAGGTGTCCAGCTACTTTATAATGAGTCAGGTAAGGGATATTATATCAAAACCCGTGAGAAGTGATAAAAAGTTAAAAAGGACAAATTCTAGCATCCTTACCGAACACCAAGCTATTTTTAAGAAGACTCAATATAGAAGGTTATAAAAATAATTTAGGATCACACCGATAAACATATCCACACGCCAGCGTGCACAACTAGTAGCCAGTTTTAACAAATTTCTCCACTTTGCCCAATTATCATACTCATAATGTTGAGATATCCTTTAACCAGCTATGATGTGTCAGGTTTATAAAAGACATACTTGGACATTTTTTAAATTAGCAGTCAATACTGAATGCTGGAAGTGAAACATCTTTATTCACAATGGAATGGGCATTCGCCAATCTGCTCAACCACCCTACCATCTTGGAAAAGGCAGAAGCGGAGATTGATTCCCAAGTTGGACAAAACCGTTTAATTGATTAATCAGATCTTTCGAAACTACCTTATACTATAAATATCATCTCAGAGACACTTCGTTTACATCCACCAATTCCGCTCCTCCTACCCCATTACTCATCAGATGATTGCATAACAGGAGGCTTCAGCATGCCACGTGGCACAATAATTACTGATCAATGCTTGCGCCATTCACAGAGACCCGAACAATGGTCCGATCCGACGAGCTTCAAGCCTGAAAGATTTGAAAGTGGTGATGGTAGAATGAATAGGTTAGTAATACCTTTTGGGCTGGGGAGGAGGGCATGCCCTGCTGCAACGTTAGCTCATAAATTTATGGGGTTGACTTTGGGTTCACTGATACAATGCTTTGAGTGGAAAAGGATAGGCGAAGCGGAAGTCGACATGGTTGAGACTGAAGGGCTGACAATGCACAGGGGAAAGCCGCTGGAAGCATTCCATTAAATACCAAACTATAAGGAATTCACCGACATTCCATTAATTTTTTCGGTAACCATTTTAAAAAAAAAGAAAAAAGAAATCTTACAAGTATGGTCAGTAAACTACCACTGCCATCAAGCATTTTACCAACTTCTTTCAAATATTTAAAATGTAGAGGGTAAGATACCAACCCTATAACAAACTACCGCTGCCATCAAGCATTTTACCAACTTCTTTCAAATAGTAAAATGTAGAGGGCAAGATACCAACCCTATAACAAATTTACTAGCATCCCAATAAATTAGAGAGTTACGAATTTCTATTTATCTTTTTACAAGTGAGGTTAATAAACTGCCAAAACTATAAGAAATCTATTAACATTCTAAGAAATTATGAAATTGATAATGCTATGAAGTCACAAAGCTTGTAAAAGCCACGTTTCCCTCTTGGGAAGGATTATCTGGGATTCTTTCCCTTGCTCTCTCCCTAGTACTTTTTCACCATATTCGTCCTTCTCTTTCTGGATCGCTTCTTTGTTCCTTCTCTTATGAATTATGTCCTTTCACTGAGGTCTAACGAGGATAGCGCTAATTGCATCGATCAGAGAACTCAAATTAATGTGAAATGAATGCAAGTGACAGATTACGAAGTCGAGTTGATGGAATCCAATTTAGTCAAACTAGTTATTATCTGCCATCCTTTTATGTTTTGTACTAATCATTTGTCGTGTTCACATAAGACATGCATATCACGGCATCGAGTGGGACGCCAGTGACAATTTCAGAGTTGCAGAAATGCATTAGAACCCTCTTGCTGAAAACATGGAGAACAACAGTGCTGTCAATTTAACACTCGGACCCATTTTTCCAACACATAATTAATTTTATTTGCGTTGAGATTAACTATGTTCACGTGATAAGAAAATCTTCCTCTTTATACTCAAATAACCAATAAAACGTTGGCTTAGATGGCATGTAACATTCAGGATTTCAACCCTTATTTTGGCCCAACTAGTAGGCCAAAGATCGGTATGCCAATGGCAGGACTGGGCCATGAGCTGGCCTGAGAGTTGGTAAGGAATCGAGTAGCCTGTTCATGGATCGACAATCCAAGGATTAGTTATAAAGTATTTGACCATAGAAAGGTTATTCAACCATAAGGATCTGTTGTGGGATGATTCCGCACCACCACGAATCGGTGGACGGTTGTGACTCGATCTTGCCGGTCATTGTACCGATCCTGCGTGATTCCGCCCGGTCATTGTTCCAGTCATGGATGATCATGGACCAATCCAATTCGACCATGAGTTAAGGCGGATTGATCAATCCTACATGATTACATGACAACCGAGAACCAACCATGGATCAAATAAACTCAACATGGTTCAGTGTTAGATTGGCCATAAATTGTGGTGCAGGACCCTGGACTGACCCGCAGACCAACCAGAGAACCGCTCGACCAATCCAAGGCCTGGCCCTTGGACCCCATTGCGAGTCTTTTCTCAATAGAGGGGAAATCCGGACTCAGTTTCATCGGTTAAGCTCAGTTGCATTCAGCTTTATCCGATCATCGCTTAGGCATGAACCTTAGGCCAAATAAGGTAATCGATCATGATTGGACTCAACTAACTCTCGCCCAAAGAGATGGCCTTCTAACTTGATATTTCCCATGGTGCATTTAATGTTCTTGGAATGTAGCTTATTAATATATGATGATTAAGTAGGACACTTGGCCCCATTAACTTTACTCTTGAAATGTAATCATTAAATTTTGGATGGTTATGTGTTAAGAGGAGGGGTGAGTCATAAGCTTATTAATGGTGGGGAATGATTCATATGTCACGCCCCGATCCTCCGAGCGCATGCCCATCCCTCAGCGGTCAATTAACTAGTAATGTCCCATGACGTATCGCCAACCCTTTCATTTTAATGTGCATGCATAAGCGAATAAATAATCCCCAGATAACGACAATATGTGATAGGAAAATAGGGCCATAAATTTTTCAAAGCAAATCACACCTTACTATATACATATCAACCAAGTCTTATACAACTATTCGATATATATACAAACGAGGTTTGCAAAACAGGGGGTTTCAAAAACTATAGATCCTCTTCCTCCACCTCCTCACTCTCATTTGAGCCTTTAGCCGAGTACACCGAAGTTCTTGGATCTACAAGATCCGGGTCTACCGGGTATACCGTCGAACCTCCAAGGGGATCTGCTATGCCTTTTCCAAAAGCAACCTCTAGTATATATAGAGAAACTTCGGACTCCGGTATGAGCCCATCTCTTTGTCCATTCTGCTCCTGACAATAGCATGATTTGTATTGATGGGACACCTTTTTGGGTAGACCTGTATCGACCCAAACCACGAACCTCACTAACTCATATACCCACCCCCTTGGATTTCCATGAAGTAGAATGAAACACTTTTGCTTTGTGACCTTCTTTGGTTGACCAAAATGTTCAGGAGGAGCTACCATTTATGGACCTGAAAAGGTTATCTCCCAATGGGGTGAGACGAGGTCTTAGCAAGTTCACCTCCTAAGACCTGACTAGGAAGAAAATACACTCCAAGGGCTGTCTAAGCACAAGCACGAGTTAAAGGACTTACTTTTGCCTCAGTTCCTTCCTACACATCGGTAATTCACATCCCATACAAGTAACAACATCATTCAACAATTGGAACGTCTCACTATAAATCACAATCAAATAGTTGCTCCAATTATTAATCACAGCCACTCATGGGCACAGCTCATTCCATGATCAACGGTCTCCCATTGTAACTAGGTTAATCACGGCCCAATGCGCACAACCGATTCTAAGTTTAGTGATGGATCACAGCCCGCTAGGCACATCCTATCTTAGACGGTAATCACGGCCTGATGGGCACAGCCATATTTCGGCAGTTAATCACGGCCCGATGGGTACAGCCTACTTTGGTGGTCTTCTTAACCCAACCCATAACAACATCTATAACATGCATCTCCTCATCTTTCAATAGTCATCTTACTATGACTACCAATCATCACATGATTATTTACCCATAGTCAAAGACATTGCTTTTCGCACTTAATATCTGCAATTAAAATAAAGTCTTGGCTTATTTTCTTCGTGTTCAAAATACTCGATAAAAATAATCGTGTGTGGATACACGGTCGGCTTGAGCTAAAAATATAATATCTTTATTTCATAAAATCCCACTAATTATATAGTTGATAAAAAAAATTTTGGCGTTGTAAATTGACACTCAGTAATTTTCTAATTAAATACCGAAATTAATAAATTTTGGGACAAATACCCAAATTTGCAAATCACACTCAAATTACACAAAATAACAATTAATTAAATAAACCAACCACACCATTGCAATCAGCACGAAATTTTAGTCACTTTATTTATCCCGGTCTAATTTCTGGAAAATAAATAAATAATTAAATAATTACAAAAATTAATTAATAAATACTAAAAATTGCAACTTATGCCGGAACAGCCTAATTAAATACCGATTTGGGTTTGGAAAAATTCCAAACCTATCTAGAAATAACGAATGTGCAATCCTAACCACCTAACATGCTATAACGAATGATTAAATCCCTAATCCGTTGTAACTAACCACCTAATCACAGCTTAACCTAAACTAATCAACCTTTAAGCGTAATTAACTTACTAAACAAATATTAGTGAGTTAAATTCACTTGATTAATGATCCGCTTGAATCAAAACAATAGGGATTCAGAGGTGGTTCACAAACTCCAAAATGGGTGCACTAAGCGAGGTCTAGAAGGGCACTAAAATGGGCCAAACAGTGGGCTGGAAACCCACTCTGTTCGGTTCTGGTCAAAGGCCGGAGAAAGGTGGAACTGGTGGCTGGCTAAGGTAGAAACGGGCAGGGACGAGTGGCGGTGCTGTTGTGAGTCCAGGCAGGGGCTCACAGCGGCAAGTGGTGGCTCACGGTAGTTCAGACAACTTCGATAGATGGCAAGCAGGGTGCTAGTGGTGAGCACGAGCAATGGAGGCTCGCGAATCGGCGCGTGACTAGACGGTGAACGGATGCGGGTTGCTGGCTCAATGGGTGGTCAAATGGCATGCAGCGACTCCGACGGGCTGCTCGATGGCTTGGGGAGGAGAATAGCTAGTTTCTCTATGATTTTGGAAGCTCCAAGCTACTGGAATGGGGGGGGGATGGTTGACCAGCTTCAAGGAGAGAGGGAGGGAGACAGCTTTGGTCTTGAGGGGGTTGGTTCCCTTGACTTAGTTCTACTTGGCAGTTGGCTTCCTCAGCCCAATTTCTAGCCTCAAACTTCCTCAACAAGCTAAGGAAATGGTCCAAAAAGTCATGGACCATGGGACATACGAATTTTGGTGCATTTGGCTCAAATTGGATTTCAATCCTCACTTGAATCAATTCAATTCGGCCTTTATAAATTCAATCATCATACCCTCGATCAAATTGGCATTTTTCCTCACTAATAGAACTCACTTGCATCCCAATTTTGCGATAAAAAACGATCTTATGAATTTTTCGATTGAAAACGACCCTATCCTGACTTTTCGTCAAAAAATCTCAGTTTGCAGAAAAATCTTCGAAGACTGAGTCGACGTTCCTAAAATAACTTGCGACATAATAAAACTTTCAACTTTTGAAATTAGATTCAAATTTGCGATTAATTTCAATTTGGCGCAATTTTAGTGTAACCTAGGTTACCGGGTAGATTTTAGAATTTTTTAATGCAAATGACCCGTAATCGATTTTCTTCGAGCCACAATAAACCTCTTCGACATATTGGCGACTCTTGGTGGTCGTGAAAATCTTGAGGTTTCAAATACAGACACATGATACCAAAACGACATAAAAATCAGTCTAGTGCCGATCGACGAGAATTTTGCAATTTAGTGGAATCACTCATGTTTAGCCACACATCTTAGTTGAACTAACCTATCCCTGATCTTTAATCGATTTTTAACTTTGCCATAATAACTTTAGAAGACGAGCATGGTCGAGTAGTCGATTCTTGGTTGAATTCCCAAGTTTATTGCCTTAAAATCTCTTAATGACTTCCCCAGATAGTCTAATTATCTCAGGAGTGATCAGCTATGAGAATAACACTATAGGCGCGTCAATGAAAGGCTTGATTTATTTAATTAAATGCATAATTGAAAATCTCAAGATGTCAACATCATAGCCTAGAAAAAATTGATGACAAGGGATCTTGAAGATCAAGTAAGGCGTCACCCCTTCTCCTTAGGCTTGCCACTTAAAGTTCCATAGGTTTTGGCTCTTCAGATTCTTGAAATCCCAAAACCTTTTCCATTTTCCAATTTTACAGAGCTCTTTGTACTTCAAATTTGGAGAAACTTCCTTCATGCATGTTGTTCAAAACATCTTAATCCATAACATACATAATTTTCATATATATATATATATATATATATATATATATATTTTTTTTTTTTTTTGTGGTAGAATGGTTGGGATGATGGCCCAATCAATTACCGTATAGAAATTGCTAGGTGTAGTAAAAGCAATGACCAGATTGCCTTCTCGATTCTTTATAAGATTTTTCCTTTCAAATTTGAAAATGCTTCCTCACAAAAGTTTTAAAGGAGATCTATCTAAATGAGTCTTTCTCTCCAACTGTTGAATCTGCTTGACGGACAAATTTTTGGGCTGTGTTAAGTGAATTATTGCTCTTTCCACAAAATGAATTGGACTTGGCTTTCTTCACAAAAAATGTCATTTAGGGTCTTATCTACAACCTATTAAAATATTATAATTTTTCAAGCCTGTTTGATAAGGTATTGATGCTGATTTCAAAGATTACTCAAAACTATTTTCACCCAGGATAAGAAGGCTGCATGCCCAACTTGGATAGCAATTATTGGGGGAGATAAGGAGTATCACTTCATTTACTAAGAACCATCAATACAAATCTAGATGGACCAATTAGGAGCTTGCCACTTGGAGCTTAGAAGCCTTTGGAATAACCTAGAGACTTGTCACCTTGCTTTAGACTTTCCACCTAAGCTATTGACATTAAATACCTTATCAAGACCTTTTAATGAAGGGTGTTCTATAATTTGGGGGGGGGGGGGAAGGCTCACAAAATTTTCTCATTTCTTCTTCTTCTTCCTTGGCCGCCCACACAGACCCCTTCGTCTCTCTCTCCTCAGCTCTCTCTCTTTAGGTGTCTTTTCCGCCATTCACCGTCACTTGAGGTCACTGGTCTAGAAAATAGTAAGTAGACTTATTAACATTTGGTTAGGATGTTGTGTTGCATCCATTCAAGCTTGTAACTAGTCCATGCTTGATGTGTTGTTCTGATTGAGGTTTGATTCATGCTTGCTTGAGTTGAATTTAGATTAATGTTGGACATTGGTTTAGCCTTTGGCTTGTGAATTTAAAGTGTCTCGGTTCTTGTGCTTATTTTACTATGCCTCTGTTTGAAGAAAACTCGATGTTGTTTTATAAACTGTTCTAAATTACTTTTGTAAGTGTATGTTCATCACCCGAGTTTTGAATAAGGGTTTCGTCGGCTTTGGACGAATGCAAGACCACAACAGATTGGTCCCTTTCATGGTCTCGGTACGATATTGAGGCGTATCGTTCGAGCCAAGTTTGGTACCCAATCGGTGTAGCAAGCGAATCAAACCAAGCCAAAAACCCTAATTCATGCTCGGCATGCTCAAGGACTTGAAATTGGTAAGACATTCCACACACTTATGCATGGCGCGCCTTCGGGCCTTGGACCAAGATGAAGATAAGAACTGGATTATAATGCTTGATGCGTGGACACACGAGGGACTAAACTCTAGCCGTCGACCGATGGACTCGGTGATGTTGCCCGATTAAGTTTAATTTTTTGACAAACTCATTGTCGGAGGATAGCTGTCACCCTTGGATTAGGGGACGTTGCCTAATGGATTTTGGATGCCTTGTGGATTCCGGAAGAGTCGATGAATTTCGAGTATTAATAAATGAACCCTGTGTGCATGAGTTTCTGACATTATGAAATGGATCCTTGGTGCATGTTTGCATTTATATGTTCGAGGGTCGCTCATGATTTTACTAAAGGCATGATTTTCATCTTGCTATTGATCTATCATCAACAAGTGTTTGGGATAAGTTATGTGCTTGTGGAAAGACGAAGCATTATCCTATCTGAATTTTAGTAAGTTTTACTTATTGAGTTATACTCACTCGTTGTCTCTTTTCAAACTTGTAGGATGGCCATGCCACCCATGAGGTTCGGCGTCCCTATGAAGATGATCGTGTTGGAAACCATTTTTGGTTAAAATCTCTTTAGATGAGATAGGGTAACCTCGAAGTTGATGTACTTTTGGAAAGGACTGTACGCTTTTGTAGTGTAAAGCTTAGCTCAAGTAGAAGGGCTTGTAATATTAAAAGGAAAGACATGTAATTATATGTAGTATGCCATGTATATGTAAATATATGGTTGCACGTGTATTTTCCTACTACTTTTGATGTTGCAATACTATGGTGATTGGGTGTTGATTTACTACTTCCATGTGTGCATAACTCACAAACTTACAAAAAGAAAGCAGTGCGGGTCGGTTACACACCTGGGATATCACGAAAAATATAACCCATACCGCTCATGACCCTAGAGATGAAGTCAAGGTCGTTACATGGCATGCTCCTTTCTAATGAGGAAAGTGCTCTTTTTGGATCGCTTTAAATAGTAGACTGGTTGAGATGTGTAAAAGATAGTCCGAACACCACTTGATTGCTAAATCAAAATAAATTGATGAATGGGTATGTTAAAAAAAAATTAAAAAAGAATTGTATTCAAAGACACCTGAAGGAGGAAGTGAGTACTTACTATGTGAGGGAAAAGGATGGATGATGTATGGAGACCTAGTGAAATGAGATAAAAAGGGTGATTTTGACTTGATAGTGGAAAAGATCGTAGAGATGCAGACATGGACAGGAAGCATGATACTGTGCCATTCTCGATTTTATATTTTGTTCGTGCAGCATTTTTTTGTTTTTGGTCTAACGAAATACAAATGAATCTTGCATATAGGCTGACCAACTCTCTCTCTCTCTTTTTATTTTGGCAGAACAAGAAAATGGGGATAGGCCCAACCATTTCGAACCTATTTTCGGGTTGGGATTGCCCCTAAAGTTTCTAGGGGCGTGTCTGGATAGATTTTTCTCATGTGTTTTTGCTTAGTTTAAATTTGTGGCGTGAACACATTTTGACATTTTTTTTAGCCCGAAACACTTCAAACTTTCATGATATTTAAATGTCAGCATGTTATTCATATACATTTTCATTTACTTTTTGAAATTTAGCTTATATTTTGAATTTTGGAAGGAAAGCAAAAATTTGCCTCTTACTATTCGAAAAAACAGTACCGCTCTAGACGTCAGGATTTCTACAGGTCATTAGATGGATTTTAATTGTGGTATTGTTCGCATTATCAAACTTACATTGTTAGCGTAAATGCTTGTGCTTTCCCAAATATGTTTCGGCATGTGTGCTCTTATGAAAAATTGTAAGATTCTACATAGGTAAAACAATGCCTGCTGATGCTTGTGGCTGGTCCATTTCAATTAACATATTCTTCGTTTTACTTATGTGCGTTAAAATTATATCATTATATTTGATAAGTCAATTACCCTTGCATGTCATGCATTTTCACAAGTGTTTGGGTCATCCCTATATCACCTATGGAGTAATGCCTCGTTCAGACCATGCACAAAATGGTCGAACCCCATAATATATTTTCAGGTTCTGGAAGATGCCGACCAATCCTGCGATAGAATCGATTTGGTGGATTACTCTTTTTTGTCGGAAAAATAGAAGAAAGGGTGGAGATGCGGGGAATCGAACCCCGTGCCTCTCGCATGCGAAGCGAGCGCTCTACCATATGAGCTACATCCCCAGATGCGGTTGGCTTGCGAGGTTAAGTAATTGACTACTTGCCAAAGCCCCTATCATTGGACTAGCATTGTCTTTTAGTCTCGAGTGATTCCAGTCTTTTAACATTCGACTCTAGTCTAGTTTTGTACTTTGCTTTTTCCTTACTTTGAATTTTAGCCAAGCTTGGGTCTGTTTATTTTGCAAAAAATGAATAATTCAAAAGCACTGTCTTAAAGATAATCTTTTATATCACTTATGAAAATGAATAAAAGAAAATTATGTTAGACATAAATGAACAATTCTAATCACGCATTGAAGAATAAAATTGAAGCATAGTTAGAATCACATATGGAAAACAAGATCAAACTTAAATCTAATCTCTAGTCATTATTTGAGCTTTTGTTCGTCGGAAATCCACGAAAATTTGATGGCAATTCGACAGCAATTATGAGTGCACTCTACTAAGCTACTCCCCTCGCATATTGATGATGTTTTTTCAAATGAGAGGACCGGCATTAAACCTAGTGATTCACTTACAAAATGTACGATCATCATTTATATACTGCCTTCCATCAAAGTGATTTCCAAATGGACAGTTGTTACGAAAAGATACAAATGTGGAAACCAAACATTGGAATAATTGTCACTTAAAAGAGAAAAGCGGGTAAATGCCTAAGGATAAGTTTTTATTTAAAAACCATATCCCAACAAAAATGTAGGATTACATTATAGATAACAAATTAATCTCATTGTCTATGGAAATGCTTAGATATAGATTATTGTCTATAATGAAAATATTTATTATTGACTAATTATTGAAAGCAATACAAGCGATCATTTATAGAAAAATATTTTTCAAATTATTCATTTTTGCTAATCAAATTAAACCTCAGACCCACTTAGTATCCATAATTATTTTAGTAAGAAATGTTCACGTACCTATGATTCTTTTCAAGTTTCAATAATATGCATGTTCAAGGTTTAAAATTGATATCGCTAGAGCGTTGAACGAATTGAGATTTCGCTTCCTTCATGAACCATTTTTCAAAGAAAAGAAAGAAACTTGTATTTTCAAGTTATAGAATTTTCTAATTTAAAAGTTGGTGATTAGTAATTTATTCAAAAGTAGGTAAATTCCTTATGATGCCTTTTTGAACGAAGATTTTGGGATGTTGGTAAAGTCCTTAAAATTTTGGAAGTTACTAGCTGCATTTATAAAATTTCAAAGATTTTGGTAAATTGCTAATGTATTGGCATATTAGTAAATTCCTTACAATTTTGTAACTTCACTAACCACATTTGTAAAATTTCAAAGAAGTTGGTAAGTTAATACTTTAGAGGAATGTCAGTAAATTTATTATAGTCAGGATCCTGATAAAATTTTGATAATTTGGTAATCTTGAAGAAGTAATTCACTAAGTTATTGGGATGTTGGTGAACTCTATGTAATATTGGGGCTTATGAACCACACAACGTACTTATTTATTGGGAGGTTGATAAATTCCTTATAGATTTTGGAATTTTATTAACCACGCTTGTAAATTTCCCAAGAAATTGATATGTCTGCTAATTTAGTCGAATGTTAGTAAATCTAATATCGTGGTGGGTATACAACAGAACTCGACATTATTAATAACTTGCTGACAGATTACTTAACAAGCCAAATTATATATCAATGTTTCTTAAACCAACAGAATTGACAACCAACATGGAAGTTTTCAAATTTTAGGCCTACGTACGCTGGAATTTTGCCCGTTGTGCTTGTGGGAATTTCAAAAGGGGTTTAAAAAGTTTCACTTTCATTTTGATTAATTTGTTTTGCCATAGGAATTTGCTCTTGGAAACTCCCCAGTCTAAGCCGATACGCATCTATAACACATGACTCTTGCTTCTTTTATTTGGAAAAAAAGATTTATCTATGCGAACAAAAAATGTAATTATCAAAGACATCAAATTATGTGCATATTGATATTCAATATAACTTTTGTATGTCCAGAATAGAAGACATAACTCATTTATTCTTTGAGTATAACTGGACTGGAAGTATATGATGAAGTATCCTTTCACAGAATGGTATCTAGCGTTCTTCCGGAAGATGGGATTTTGAATTTCATTGGATGGTAACAGCTACAAAGGGCAAGAATTAGGAAGCATGGCTCCTAAAGTTATCTTTTTTAGCGACCATCTACTGTATTTGGATGGAGCACAATCCTAGGTTTCCAAAATAAGTCAATTGAGATGCATCTTCTTTTGGCTAGAATACATAAATTGTAAGAGATGGGACTTCACTTTTCCATAATTGTAGACCCTCCCAGGCAAATATTTTGTTGAGAACTATATGGAGGCTTCCTCCCTCCATATTCTCGCATAATTAATTGTGTTTGTAATATTAAGGGATGCTTTTAACCTTCTGTACTTCATCTTATTAATGACATATACATATTTATAAAAACAAAAATCATGTGCATGTTTAGATTATCATCTCAGAAACTCCCCCGTTAGGGATCTGTCCTCAAAGCCCAACTTGTAAGCCCACCTTGTATGCGGTTTCATAATACAAAGACAGACACGGCAACAAATAGTATTGGACATTGTCATTGCACTTTTAGGTTCATAGAGCTTTCATCCATTGAACAAAGTTACTGAATTTTTTGTGAGATTCACCGCCTTCCTCAATGCACTTTACGAGTTTTTCCTTAATGTCCGAAGCTCTTTTACCGAAGTTCTGATCGTGGAGCAATTGATCCATCTTGCGCTTGATTTCTTCTCTCCTTATGATCCCGCTCTCCTCTTGATCGAATCTCAAATTGACCCTCCACATGTCATTAAGGAACTGATCGGCAAAGTATGTCCAGCACAAGAAAGGGATGCCATTGCCCGCTCCTTCCATAGCGGAGTTCCAACCGCAATGGCTCACAAAACAAGCGATGGCGGGATGAGCCAGGACCTTCTGCTGCGGAGCCCAAACCACTAATTTCGCTCGACCAAAATCCTCTCTTTGAACCCTTTTAGATATGCATCATCTTTCTCCTCGGTGGAGTCAGGCCGGACAACCCATAGAGGAATGGCCTTTTGGAGAGCTCAAGTCCCAAGGCCAGTTCCTGGAATTGGGTTTGCTCAAAAACTGTGAAACTGCCGAAAGCAACATAAATTACGGACTTAGGGGGTTGTTGGTCCAGCCATATCAAATAGTCCGAGTCTTCTGGCCAGAAATATCCGGCTGAGCTATCGAGCCGGTGGTTCACCAAGAGTGGGACGATGGGCAGGATCCTGCGAGCAACGGCGAGTGCTGGAGGCTCTAGGTCACAAGACGTGTTGCCTATAAACCCGTCTGTGAGTTCCGCGCTTTTGCTGATTCTGACCATAACATTGAAAATGATCTTCTGTGTAGAAGCATCGCCCATGCAGGCCCAGGTAAGGCTCACCAGGCTCATGCCGGGTGCCAATTGAAAATTCGGATGTTTAATCACTCCTGAGAGCAGAATGAGGAACTGCAGATAGAAAAAAACTCAAGGTGACGAATGATATGAGGATAACGAAAATTCATGTCAAATTGACTCTTGGATGCAGTATGTCAGTGCATTACTATGTTAGGCTTATCATGTAGCATGGTTTGATTTTTCTAGCTATGAAGGGGACCTTTGAATGTAAGGGCAATCTAGTTTCTTACCGATGTACTATCTTCTCAGTAAATTGCCAAATTTTTCTTCTTACGAAGAAAGTTTGAATGACTAAAGTTTTAGTTTCGATATTAAAGTTCATTGACACGAAATGAGAAATAGAACGTGGGAGGAATATGTATCTTGTATTTCACTGTATTTTCAATGTATAATGTCTGATATATAGCATACAATGTGAGAAATAAAAGGAAATTGTATTTCCTAAAAAGATCAAAGGAAATCAGATCTAATCTTAGATTGATACGTCAATTAATTACGATCTATAATTAATGCAATAAATCAATTATCCTTTCAAGCATATCTTCCAACACTCCCCTTCAAGCTGACGGCTTGTACATGTCGAAGACACCCAACTTGCTCAATAGATGTGTATGTTGTCTTTTACATAAGGGCTTTGAAAATGTCCGCAGGTTGTTTTGTAATTCCAATTCCTCTAGTCTTGATTATTCCTTCTTGAGTCTTGTCACAAGTGAAGCAACAATCAACTTCTATGTGCTTTGTTCTTTCATGTGCTATGGGATTTACTGCAATTTAAGTGCCGCATCATTGTCATGAAATAGTAGGGTTGGTCCTTTATCTTCTACCCCGAGATCTATAAGTGGCCTTCGTATCCACACTATTTCACCAGCAGTTTTACCCATGACTCTAAACTTAGCTTCAATTGATGACAAAGACATAGTGGATTGTTTCTTGAATTTCCACGAAAGTGATGGTTCCCTAAGTTTAATGCATAAGGTAGTGACAAACCTTTGACTCATAGGGCAAGTTGCATAATCCGTGCCACAATAGGTGGCCATCTTCATGTTATAGCCTCAAGAAAGGAGTATCCTAAGTCCTGGGAATTTCTTCAGGTACCTCACAACTTTAAGGGAATCATTCGTATGGGATAGTTTCGAGCTATGCATGAATTGGCTAAGTGTTTGCACTTCATAACATATATCATGTCTAGTCATGGTGAGGTAAAAAAAATTTCCAACAAGTCTTTGGTAGCTTGAAGGATCCTTGAGTGAAGGATCATCCCCTGGAGACGATAGACCTGCATCATAATTAGCTGAAATTAATTTGACATTTTGCTCGATGGGAATAACAACTAGTTTGCATCCTGATAAACCCACTTCTGATATAATGTCCATTGCAAATTTCCGTTGCTGAGAAATATTCCTTTATCTGATTAGGTAATTTCGGTCCCAAGAAAATATTTGAGCGATCCCATAACTTTAATGTGAAAAGTGGCATGCAAATATTCCTTCAAACTTTTGATGGTTGATTCATCACTTTGATAATAAGAATTTCATCAACATATGCCATTAGATACATAGATGACATACCTTTTATTCATATGAACAGTGCATAATCATTCTTGGATTGTTTGAATCCTATGGTTGTAGGTGCATCGGTAAATTTAGCATACCACTTTGTCGGGAAGCCTATTTGAGGCTATAGAGATTTACGAGACAACATACCCTAGACTCCCCTGTCTCCATAAACCCTGTGAAAGATCCATATATATTTCCTCGTTTAGACTCCCATGAAGGATTGTTGTGGACATCCATTTGATGTAAGGACTAATCACGAAATGAAGCAACTGATAAGAAGGATCAAATGATGACATCCTTTGCAACTGGAGAGAAGGTATTATGATAATTAAAATCTTCTTGCTATATGAATTCGTTGGCCACTAGTCGAGCCTTATAGTGTTCAACTCATCCATTTGCTTTGTATTTGATATGTATGCCCACTTGTAGCCAATCAGTTTGCGACGAAAGGGTAATGGTACAATCCCTCATGTATGTTTCTCAATTAAGGCATGTGATTCTACTTTCATAGCCTATTGCTAATGTGGAACACTAACAGCCTCATTGTAACCAGAAGGTTTGTGTTACTTGGATATTTGGTTAATGCAACACATATGATTTGATGATAGCCGATGAGAAGAAACGTAGGAGTAAATGGGATAATGAAAATCTAGTGTATCCATAGCAGCATAGAAATAGTCTTTAGTCCAAGGGGGTGGACAGGTTATACGACTGGAACGCCTTGGTGCATTGGCCTAAGGCGTAGAAGATGGTGGAGCAACATTGGTATTATCTAAAGGAACATCTGGAGAGGAAATCACTACCGTTGGCACGACAAGATCCTCAATTAAATAATCTTTTACAAACAACTCGTTCAGATCATCAGATATTAGTGGCAATGCTGGAGATGATGTAGGATATACTAGAGATGCAGTGGAGATTCGTGAATGATCATAAGATAAATCCTCATCATATTTGAATCGATGAGGAATTGTCGTCGTTTCAAAATTCTCCACTGAGGATTCATCCTCATGAAAATGAAATTTATCCTCATAAATAACATCCTTGCTTAAAAAAAAAATCACCTGTTGATGGCTCAAAAACATAATACCCCTTTTTGGAGATTTGGTTATCCCATGAAAATGCATCGACAATCATGAGGGCCCATTCTATTTCAAAGTCCCACAATGGTGACTTAACATAAGTAACCAAAAACTCTTAGATGATGATTTCTAGTTTTTTTTTTTTTTTTCCAAAAAGTAGCTTGAACGGAGTTCACCCATCAAGAATGCGAGTCGACATGCAATTGATTAGGTAATTTGCAATGACCATACAATCTCTCCAAAGAGTTTCAGGAATAGAGGCTTGGAACTTAAAAGCACATGTAACTTCTAATAGATGGCGATGTTTTCACTCTACTATTCCATTTTGCTGAGAGGTATATTTGCAAGAACTTTCGTGGATGATCCATTGAGAAGAAAACTGTGAATGACATTCACTATTGAAGAATTCTTTTTCATTGTTAGTTCTTATCCATTGAACAGATTTTCCAAATTGATTATGGGATAGAGAAAAGAACATTTTTAAATGATGGAAGACTTGACTTTTTGACTACATAAGGAAAACCTATATGGCACAGGAATAATCATCCACAATTGTGAGGAAAAATCGAGAGCCATCATGATTTGCAATATGGTATGCTTCCTATACATCAGCATGGATCAGTGAAAAAATGTCCTTGGTACAAGTCTTACCTACTGGAAATGAAACATGTGATTTCTTTGCTAGAAGGCAAATATGACATTGAGATTAAGGAAAGAAAGCACTATGTCCCAACCATTGATGAAAAATGAGGTTCTTGTCAATGGGAGTAGCATTACACAATAATTTACTATTCAAAGGATTGTAGGGTAAATCCAAATTGCTTGAAAAATTGGTCCAAAAATATAATCCTTTTGAAATTCTATCCAAGCTCATCAGTTTACCAGTTGAATGAGCCTAAAAGAAACAACTATTAAAGTTGAAAGACACATGATAAGAATTTTTGCCACAAACTCTGGAAATAGAGATGAGGTTGAAATGGAAATCAAGAATGAAGAGGACGTTCCATAGTGTAATTAAAGGGCTAAGTTTTACGGTTATGTCACGTTTCCATTTGGCAGCCGTATGGAAATAAGGAAAGATGTTCATTCATGGATATTAGAAAAGAAACTTTTATCACAGATAATATGGTCACTAGCACCTGAATCAATTGTTCATGCATCATTCGGTATTGACGTCATCAAGCAGTAAGATGTAACTAAAAAACTTCCGATTTTGTCAAAAGTATCCAATTTCTTCAAGGCCTTCATGAGTTGCTAATATTGATCAAGGGTAATAAGCTAATGAGCTTTATCATTATACTAGCCAATAACCTATTAAGCAGTTGCAAATTCTTTTTCCTTTTCCCCTTTATCTTCGGGATTTTCGTGTAATTTCTAGCAAGTGTCAATTGTGTGGTGTGGTCGTTTGTAGTAATTGCAAAATAATTTTCCCTTACCTTTAAAATTCGGCCCACTAAGCTTGTATGACATGAACAAATGGGAGCTATTGGATTGGTTAAAATTTTGGATCGATGTGGCTTGATAAGGCTTGTCTAATTCAACTACTGAAAAAATTGATCAGGAGTCGTCCAATCACATGAGAAGATTTGAGCTATTCATTCTAGGGTTCTTGAAGCTTTCATCTTCTTCCTTAGCTAACCTTAGAGTAGTTCACCTCTTTCCTTCTCTGTGTGTTCTGGGTGTCATCACTCGCTAGTAAGGGGTCGCTCAAGTAGCAAGCAAGATGCTCTCCCCAGCCTTGACATTTCTAACAAGATGAGACATTGGCTCTCCTTTTGCACAACAAGCAAGCATATTCAACTGAATGAGGGTGTCGAATTCATGGCCAAAATTTGAGATCGAAACGAAAGGGATGATGGCTTGAGATTAGCCTCGAAGATGAAGTTGATGACTCATAAGCTTAGGTGTCCATGAAAGATATGGTCATCATTACCATAAGATTCTCCTTGGAGAACAAGTAGGCCAAGTTATGATGACATTGTGTAAGTGGTCCAATGGGACGGAAACAAGTAAGCCTCTAATCATTACATTAGGCCATTAGGTGTGCCACATTTCCAAATAGGCATGACACCTTATAACTTAGGCTTGCCACCTCAATGTCATAGCCTTGCCGCTCCAAGAAATATGATAAGGTCATCTGGATGAGTGATGATGAGGTCAATGCCTATAAATAGGAAGAGCCCTCATTCTTTTCCATCATTGGAACCCTTTTACCATTCACACACCATTCTCTCTCTTCTTCTTTTTTCCTTTCTCTCGACCTTCCATTGCCGCCCCTTGTCAAGCTGCTCTCTCTAGGATTCTTGAGGTTTATCCAAGTAAGTAAGATCCTTATTTCTTCTCTAGGGTGATGGTCTCCATTGTCAAGTCTAGTTAGGTGCTTACCCATTAAGTCGTGGGTAGGATGTTGGATCTTTTGTATGATTTTGCTCATGATTATGTTTGAACAGGTGCTTGAGTCATTCAAGCTTGGAATGAAGTCGAGGTTCATTTGGGTTGAGTTCAACACGAGGCAAAGTCACCCAAGGTAGTGAGGCAAGGTCACTCAAGGCCACAAGACCTTGGATCAACATTAAAGCGTGTCGATTCCAAGTCTTGTTCAATGCGAGGATCACCCAAAGCAACGAGGATTTGGAACAGCATTGAGGCATGCAAGTTTCAAGTCTTGATCGGCACGGGGATCGCCCAAGCTCACGAGGTCTTAGTAAGGTATGAAAGCATGCCGGTTCTAAGTTTCATTGGTGTGAGGACTTTGTACTTGGCGGTTGAATCAAGCCATGAATTGAGGGTCATTCACTGCATGAAGTATGTTCATGTTGGGTCAAGGCCAAGGTCCATTGAGCTTAGGATCTTACTAAAGCGAGGTGTACCCAAGGCTCAAGGTCTTAGATCGGCATTAAGGCATGTCATTTCCGAGCCTTGTCCGGTGCGGGGATTGGCACTAAATGATCAGTTCAAGTCACAAACAAGGGTTTGTTCCCAAAATGTTTATCAGTGTATTAAGATAACTCATGGCACACACGAATGGATGAGCACACCTTCAGGCCATATATATGTCGGCTAAGAGAAAAGATAAGAACTGGCTTATATGATGCATATCTGTGTGCACTTAAAGAGGAAAAAATGTCCATCTCTACACAATGTTGGAGGCAATGCCTCGTTCATTAAACGATATGTCTCGATTGAGCCGTGATACCCTAATTGAGTCAAAATGCGTGGGTCTTGAACCTAAAAGCCTCGGGAAGCTAGGCCCAAAAAACCTCGGTCAAGCTAAAATGCCTTGGTCAAACTAAGAAGCCCAACAAGAAGCTGGAAGCCCTAAACAAGCAGGAGGGCCTGGTCGAGCTAGGACGACAGTAAATTAATTTGCATGAGCATTGATTATGCATAAACATGATATGTTGATGTGTTCATTATTAAGCGAAAAGTATCTTACATCGACATCATGTGTTGAGTCAAAGCATGGCAAGTAATTTGCTATTGATTTGTCATCGACATTGTTTGCAAGTGTTGTACTTGCTAGGCTTTGATGATGAGCATGTTTTCCTAGTAAAGAATTAGAAATTTTACTTGTTGATTTCCGAAGAGTCACTCCTTCATCTTTCAATGTTGTAGGCATGAAAGTCTCCGATTAGTTTTTGGAGTTATAATCACACTAGAGGAGATAGGATTTTCTCCTGGGCTATATGGAAACTTGTAGTGTGATATAAAAGGGAAAGAGGGCTCGAAGAGAAATGGCTTCCAAAAGTACTATTATAATATAAACTAGCATGTTCTGTGTGATATATGTCATAATCCTTCAATTGTTGTTTGTTTAGGGAGTTGCTTATTCTCATTTTCACATATACATTATAATAAGATAAAAAGAATTGGGAGGTCGCGAAAATAACCCTTACCACCAAGACTCGAATATGAAGTTGAGGTCATTACGATTGTCACTTGTTGAGAATAAAGTAGATTAGTATATATACTGCAAAATCAATGAGATGAAATTTATTTTTCTAATATTCTATGTAATCAATATTTTTCTTGCGAGTAATGATATTAGATTACTGCATGAGATAAAGTAGATATTGTCAAAATTTTGACATGAAGAACCTTGGTGAGGCATCTATTATTCTTGGTATTGAGATTATAAGGATCGTTCTCATCGTATATTAAACTTATTTTAAAAGGCATATGTTGATTGTATTTTTGAAAGATTTAGTACGCAGTATTGCAAGCCAAAAATTGTTGTTGTCATTAAGGGTGATAAACTGAATTTCTCATAATGTCCTCATTCAAATTTTGAGAAAGTCCAAATGAAGATTTACCTTGGCTAATGCACTTAGAAGTATTATGTCTGCTCAATTTGCACTAGACCAAATATTGCTTTTGCATTGGACCAAAATGTGTAGTATCATGGAAAAACGAGATATAGAAATCTATATCATCATCGACTATGCAAACAAAGTTTATTGCCTACTTTTCAGGTTCTACTTGGGTTATTTGAATCCGGAATCTCATTAGGGAGTTGACCATATTGAGACAATAACTATGTAATGTGTTTATCAATAATGACAGAGATCTCAAGAGGTCTAAGCATATGGTAGTCAAGTTTTTTACCATAAAAGAAATAGTTCAGAATAGTGACATTACAATAAATTATATTTTCATAGACTAACTAAGGGCCTTCACCCTAATAAAATGGAATGACATGTCATTAGCATGGGTTTGAGAACATTATGGGATGCTATTATTTAGTGGGAGCTATTTTGTTTTTGCTCTAATAATGTTTACATCTATGTTTGTTACATTTAGTAATATTTTGATATGTATCAATTATTTTGCATTCAATAAAGTGATTATGTATATATTGTTATCATTTTGAATACATATTGATGAAAATCTCAATGTATTATGTATAACTTGAGTAAAGATTAGGGACATCTAGTTATTAGCTTTAAGCATCTGTAAAGAGTTGTTAACCATAAAGATAAGACATATGTAAGTTCAATGAAAACATAAAGATATTCTCTAATGATACATTATTTTTAAGAAAAGAGAATCTTGACTGATAAAGAGGATGACACGTAAGGTATTACTTTTTATGATGTGTTATATATTTGCCACACTATCATATTGAATTCATATCAATATATTTAAAAGCATTTGTGACCATGGAAGGTCTATTTGCATACATGCAATTACTACCTTTATTAGATGTTTGAAAGTTTATAGGATTGGATTGACTGTTGAGAATTATCTCTAGACTAATATAAAGGTACGTGCATACAGTAAAGTTTCACTTAATATAATACAAGTGGGAGAATGTAAGAGTTTTTCTGATGAGTATATAAATTGATTATGTAATTTACCATTTTACAATATTGGTCTAATAAGGTTTCTCAATTAGTCTAATATGAAATTGATTAATGTGGGCTAAGTAAAACCCAGCCTGTGATGAGAGGGCATGTAGCTTAAAACTCTTTAAATAATGTTCAAATCTCTCATCTAACATTAATACCAAAAAATAAAAAATCATAAGAAGTGTTTACTGAATGCTAAGGGTGAGGAGCATTCTCATTGAGTAAGTGATACAAAGGATAATAAAAGAGAAGCACTTAAGCTTTGATCGTCACTATTTCATGCTAAGAACAATATATTCCAAATCTTGTACATAAATCTTTTTACTCATTTATATGGATTCTTGACTCTAGCTATGGAGATTTTGGATATATTTTCATGGCTTACTTAACATAAGACTAACACTCAAAATCTACTTAATACTTCTATCTTTGTGGGTTTATTGAAATGTGCAATAATATGTTGGGTATGGTGATTGTTAAACTTGTCTTGATGATCTTGTCCATATTTGTTCTTGCTTCGTTCTTGTCGCAACCTACCCCTCAGGAAAGGAAATAGGTTTAGGAGTATTGCCTAAAGAACGGACCTAAGGCCCATGATTAGGCACGGGCTCTCCCAAGCTCATACCTCGCACGACATTGGGGTACTCTTAAAAAGTTCGCAATAAAAAGTCGACACTAGCCTATTGGGGTTGGCTAAAAGCTAAGTGAGGCATGGGAATGTACCTCACTTCCTATACAACCAGAGAATCTAGGATCGGGGACTTGATTACACTAACTAATTAACAAATTAGTATCATTTTAGTACCTAAATCTTGATCATTTAAAAAAAAAAATGTTTTTGTCAGGCAATATGGATTGATTTTATACTTATCCACTAACATGTGAAATGATCATATGGGTGTACAATTATTATAATAACCATTAGAAGCTAAGGAAAAAACGATTAAATAAATTGCATGAAAGATAAAAAATTTAACATCAAAGAAAAGATAAATGCTGATCCTAGCTAGACTAAAGGGAAGCCAAATTCAATATACCAAAATTGCATAATCAAGGGTATTTGTCTTTAAGAACAATTGAAATCCCTTGGGCATAATTCTAAATTGAAAGACTTCCTTTTTTTAGGAGAAAATAAACCAAGAGATTAATTTTAACCTTTTGAAGATATGTTTTAATTTTTTTAAATAATTTTTTGGATTTTTCGGAAAAATTGAATTTTTGAATTTTCCAAAACCTTTTGATTTTTTTTTTTTGGTGTCTTTCTAATCACTATTGAAATTTTTAGAATTTTCTGAATTTTGGAATTTTCTGAGAATTTTTGAATTTTCCTTAATTTTCTAGTTTTTCTTTTCAATTAATTTTAGGAAAAACTCAAATTTTCACTATTTTCTGAAATTTTTTTGAATTTTTTTCTTTTTAATGTTCGTTGAAAGTTGTTGAATTTTCGAAAAATTATGAATCTTTATTAATTTTCAGCGACATTCTCCAAACACTCGATCTTGAATATTTTTTAATTAAAATTTTTAATTTTTTTTTGTCTTTTCCCTATTTTGTCTTTTCTCGCACTTCCCCTGGACTAGGGGTGAGCGGTTCTTGGTTCCTTACAAGTTCCGCTTGGAACCAGAACCTACCGGCAGTTCCTCATTTTTGGAACCCTGAACCACTACTCGTTAGGAAACTGGAACCTACCCACACAGTTCCGGGTGGGTTCCAGGTTCCAACAGTTCTTCTTTTTCTTTTTTTTTTTCTTTTTTAGTTTAAGAAAAATGGAAATGAATGCAGCAATAATAAACAAACTTGTCATTCATCACCCGCACGTTTCTATCAAATGATGTCATGGGAAAAATTGTGCATTCCTTGCTATCCTACTAACTTTATGCAGGTGGCATACCTGGGAAAACTTGTTTAAATCAGCAAAAGACTCAGCTCATGCTTTGATGCAGCTTCTGCTAAAGCGTCTTCAAGTTCCCAAAACTTTCACCAAAGTCAGCAAGCTTGTACTTGTCTTTGTGCCATTATCAGCAAGCTTCAGATCATCCTAGCATAAAAAATTCAGAAAACAGATATTTTAGCCTCTGAAGGAGCAATATGTGAACTTACTTGGCAATGTGATTTCATTCACACCTTATAATTAATGGGATAACAACTGATATTTTGCAGGTATGTGAGTGCATCCAGGGAATGTGTGGTGGGATAAATGTTGTGATAGAAAAATAAGCAAGAGAAATCTAGTTCTTACAAAGATCGAATCATCAACGGTGGAAGCTCTCTCGCAAAAATTGAGTCTACTTTGTTGCCAGATCCTAAAATTAAGAGAGAAAGGCACTGAATTTATGATCAAAATCCATATACCATTATATACTTTTTTAGCAAAAGAGTAAATGACTGGATAAATCTCGAGAAAGGGATAGACCTTAAATGGCATTCCCGTAAACAAGCTTTGTAGCAAGAGAATGGTAGAAATTTTCTAGGGCCTGCACTAACAAATTCTTGATGAAGACCACTTCACCAAAACTTACAACATACTTGCATCCTCCCCCCACCCAAAGAGAGAGAGAGAAGAAAAGTACACCCAATTGAAAATGTTCTCAAATATTTTCTGTTTTGTGAAAGTTGAAACAATACCTTCAACTGATTCAAGGAGACAGACATGAGAACGGATCCATCACAGTGGAGGACACCTTTGTAATCCACGTCCTCGCCCTACTCCCATATTAAGTATGGTTGTTAGAAAATGGAACTATCTAAAATTTTATGGCCAATGTCATTTTCAAGTTGATGACCAACCTCCTTTTGCATTGGCAATTAACCTGATCGTCGCTAGAAGTCAAAATAATGTCTGTGTTTTTCTCAAATGGTGCCTGATGGTAATTAGAAATAAAGACAGGGCAAATAAGAATACCAAAATGGTCGACCAATGCAGAATGATACAATAAACTAAATTAAAAATCTACCACTCCCTTCTGGTTCTGAAGCTCTGCTGCTCTCATACCGAGATTTGCCAGCCTTCTATAGGGATCTATCTCTTCTTCAGGTGGTTCAATAAGAGAGACTCTGATTGTATCACCTAAACCATCCTGCATTAAAATGTTCCATGAACTTCAAGGTCTAATTAGGGTATAAGGAGCATTTCAAATATCACCAGCAATGGCCCGTTATGCGCAGTCCACCAAAAACAAAATGACTCCAATCATTCAAAAATATAAATGAAAACAGAATTTTGCAAAGCATTTTAAACATTGCAGTGTGATACATCTAGATCAACAGGGGTTCTAATCATGTTCAGGATAGTTGCACCAAGCCAGTAGGTGTAAAGGAGACTTGAAGAAGGGTTCCAATGCCAATTGCAGACTTCATGCGTCCATCTTCACCTTCTCTAGCTTCAGTCGCGGGCTTCGGGGCACGGCGAAGGCAGAGCAGCGGCGTCGCGGGCTTTCGAGCACGGCGAAGGCAGAGCAGCGGCGTTGCGGGCTTCGGGGCACGGCGAAGGCAGAGCAGCAGCGTCGCGGGCTTCGGGCACAGCGAAGGCAGACCAGCGGCGTCGCGGGCTGCAGGCGAGGCATGGGGAAGGCAGTAGCGGGCGGAGCAAGAGCGACGTCGGTGCGGGCTGCAGGCGAGGCGAGGCACGGCGGGGATGCTACTTGGTGGCGTCGCGGAGGGCAAAGAGAGAACAGAGGGAAGAGTGTCGTGAGACAGTGAGACTGAGTGTTGCGAGAGTAATTTGGGGCATGGCGAAGGCAGAGCAGCGGCGGTCGCGGCTCAACCCACGGCCAAGGGGGGAAGAGCTCGGTTCGAGCGAAGGTGGTGACAGTTCAAAGCAACAACGGCCCGGACGGCCGAGCAAGCGGCGGCAAGAGGTGGTGACGATGGCTTGCGGACAGCGGCGGGCCTCACGGCGGCGCGGACGGCGAGACGGCTCGTCGGACGAGCAGTGGGTGGTGGGGATTCGGTGGCCAAGAGGTGGTGGTGAGTAGGGCGTGGGGCGGCGGTGTGGTGGTGGGTGAAACAGCAGCCGGCGAGAAGAAGAAGAAGAAGAAGAAGAAGAAGAAGAAGAAGAAGAAGAAGAAGAAGAAGAAGGGGGGTTTCGGCCGAGGGAGGGGGAAAGAGAAGAGAGAGAGAGAGAGAGGAAAAGAAAAAGTTGGGGGCAGGGAAGTGACGTGAGGAGAAAAGGAAGAGAGAGAAAAGGAAAGGGAAAAGGGGGAAAGATTGAACATAAGGGGGGGAAATGACGTGGAGGGGATTAGGGTTTTCTTTTTTAACTTAGGCCGGTTCCGGTTCCCATAGGAACCGGAACCGGAACTGGGAACCGCCGGTTCCCAGAAAAAGAGAACCGGGAACCGGAACCGGCCCCCTTAGAACCGGGAACCGAACCGGAACCTCCGGTTCGGTTCTCCGGTTCCCGGTTCTACCCAGGAACCATGCTCACCCCTACCCTGGACGACTCCTCTGCACGCCGGAAGCCAACATTTGCTTTCTTTCTCTCTCTCTTTTTTTTTTTTTTAAACTTTTTGCTGCACAATTATTTCTCTTGCTTTTTCTTTTGTTTTTTTATTTGTCCTTCCCTGTGCCCGTCTTCTTCCTCGACGATCTTCCTCAACAAGCTCCCGAAGCCACGCCTGCTACTTTTTCCAGAATAAAGGAAACTCAACGCAAACTCAATGCAACGTCTCTCCGGCCGCCGTCCATCGCCGCCACAGAAACACGTCCACCTGTCGGTCACCCATTCAACCATCACCAACCCCCGCCGGCCACCTATTCTGGCAGCCCCCCCAAAATTTCATGATAACCCATACCGAAATGACTTTAAAAAAAAAAAAAAGTAATCCAATGAACAACAAGCACGAATACATAACAATAGGTAAGAGCATCCTAAGTAATGCGGCCTCAAACTGCTGGTATGTCGTGATGGATGGGTTTCCAAAAGGGAGCTCTCCGAGCGAAGAATGCATACAAGTCGGGCGGGATTTTTCCATCAAGTTGCGTGGAAACATAGAGAAAATACTAATATTAAACCAAATCCAACCAATACAAGACAAAATGTGAATTGATCTTGAGCTCTAACATGCATAGATATTTCGGCCTTCTCTCGGGCATTCTATCAAACAGTCAGTACGCGATTTAACAAACATGTTCCAGAGTGAGATTTATTGCAACCTTCGAGGCAGAGATGATGCATACAAGCTTAAATAGACGTGTTTCATGCCGGATCTGTCTTATTTTGCGATGATTCACTTAAATATCCCGTCTTCAAGTTCGGTGTTCCTAAATGTTTCATGCTTCGTAACGTCAAGCAGTTGGTATGCGTTCATGAACTCGAGTTCTGGGTTCAAATCGGAAGCATTCCTCAACCTAAGCACGATGCATTAGCCTCAAAACATCATAAATCATCCTAAACTCATTTCGGCTTGTCGAGATTTTGGTCAAAAAGTTCTAACAGTTCAAGCAAGTTCCAACGGGAGGGGTGCTCCTACCTGGTTTGATGGGAAAAGATTGCGGCGGACGGCAGCTCTCAGGTGGACGACTGACAACAGCGAAGCTTTCCTTCGAGCTCCTTCTCTCCCTTCGGCTCGTCCTCTCCTTCTCTCTTGCTCTCTCCCGACCAAAAAACACCAGCCGAGAACCCCTTTTTTCTCGCTCATCTTCTCCCTCTTTTGAGGGCCACTAGCCAGCGTGCATGGCTTCTGCCATCGCTAGCTTGCTGGCTGGCCTAACCCCGACCCGCAGATCATGCTGCCATCTTGGTCACGATCCTTTGCCCCTCTGGTTTGTACGTTTCTTTTCTGTCAAAGCAAGACCGGCATGAGGGCGAGAGGAAGAGAGGAAAGAGAGAGGGGCCGGGCTTGGTGAGAAAAGTGAGGCTGGGCTTGGGCCCAGGTGAGAAAAATGATCCAGAGGAGAGTAGAACAGAAAAGGACCGGGCCTAGCCCGGTTCGCTCTTTTTTTATTCGATTTAAAATAAAATAAAATATATATATATATATATATATATATATATATATATATTTTAAAAAATATAGATTTAATAATTAGTGATAGTTATGTAAATGCTCCTAATGTCTACGCATAACGGATTTTAATGAAAATATACACGATGCATTTTAATGAAAGTGCTTTTTTTTTTTTTTTCTTTTTTAGTGACTCGATTCCTAATTAAAATTTAGGTGTTAACAGTTCTACCTCATTATGAATAGTTAGAATATTGTCACTTTGTCATATTTGTTTCGATGACTCATTACATGTTCGTTCTACTTCGTCTCCTTCGTTCTACTTTATTTTTAATAGTCATAATTTGGTCATTTTGTCATATTTGGGCTTTTTGAAATGAGGAAAAATTCAGTTTCGGAAGACGGGCGAAATTTTATTTGGATAGCCTTTCAATAGTTTTATCAACTCAAGTTACTTTCTTTCTACCATTTATTAATTTACAATTTCATTCATTTCTTAATGACTAATAATGGGAAATTAGGGGATTTTTATAAGAGAAACACAGGTTGAAATCGATCCCCCGGTTTAGCAAACTCATCTGTAGAAGGAATGCTGTATGTACTTTCATATGTTAAAAAGAAATATGTTATAGATACATTATTGACACATTTTCTAATAACTTATCAGAATAAACGACTTTTTTAACATGATATCATAGCATAAGTTTAAAGTACCAATTTTCGCACCCATCTTAATATTTGTTGTCTATAATTAATGTTATTTTGCTTGTTTTCCCTGTATCACTGTCATTCAATATTGTGTATTTAAGGTATCGGTTTACACACGAAGGAGAGTCTTAAGGAATTTTTTTATAGATATATTGTCAGCATGTTTCTATACAACTAAAACTTTGATGGGAAAAACGAATTATCTAACATTATCATTTTATTTCGCTAATGACGGTCGTCGCAACTCTTAACAACCAATCACTAAACTTCGTTAATTGTGGAGTTTCCCCGGCTTTTGCTCCCAGAGCCGGCATTCCAAGAATGTGTTAGTACTGTGACTCGAATTCAAGTTAATACTGAAAGAAGACATTTGGGAGATTTCCGCAACAGTTCCATTGTTGTCTGCTTGTGAAAATTCAAGCCGTCCACCCAAAAGTCTTCCAAATACACCGTCGTCCTCACGGTCTTTGGTCTTCGGTCTGGGGTAATACCGTGCTTCTCCATGGCTGCTTAGACTATGTACGCTGGCCCGCTGAAAAACTAGACATAGAAATTACAGTCCAACTTCTGTCTCTCATCTTCTAGACCTTCAAACTTGGTCCCTCTATATCTACTTGTGTGAAATAGAGTAAAATATGATGTATCTAGCCTTTTAGATGCAAACGTTCAAGTAAACGGTCAAAGAGTCGTGTGCTACATTCTTCCTTCTTCCCTTGGCTTGCATGTGCGCTCTCTCGGCCACAACAGAAGCTCCCTCGTTGCTTCCTCAAGCTGGTTGCATGCAGAAATGCCAATACTCACGTTGCCTTTAAACAGGGAAAAGACTAATTATCCTACGAAGAAAAGGAGAGGAAGAACGAGGAAACCGGGACCATCAAGAAGAGCCGGTCAAACAAAACTATTCGCTGCTCCCACTATAAAGAGCACCTGCTCGGCCATAGACTCCGCATCACAAGCTCCCTCCAAACAAATCAAAAAGTTCTCTCTTTATTGTCTCTGTCGTAATTTCATCGAACATGAGGAGCGCACCAAGAGTTCATATTCTCTTGGTCCTGGGGATGCTCAGCGCCGTTTTCGTTGCGAACGAAGCTCGACCCTTCAATGTGATGGGGACGAAAGCTCCAGTGGGAGTTGCCTGCGGAGGGTTCTTCGACGGGTTGTCACTTGGGGCCATCAAGCAAGCTGGGCCGAGCCCAGGTGAGGGACACAAGTTCACCAACTCAAGGACGCTAGGAGGGATAAAGGACTCAGGCCTGAGCCCAGGCGAGGGACACAAGTTCACCAACTCAAGGACGCTAGGAGGGATAAAGGACTCAGGCCCGAGCCCAGGCGAGGGACACAAGTTCACCAACTCAAGGACGCTAGGAGGGATAAAGGACTCAGGCCCGAGCCCAGGCGAGGGACACAAGTTCACCAACTCGGAGACGCTAGGAGGGATAAAGGACTCGGGCCCGAGCCCCGGTGAAGGACACGGGCATGTCACCGCCACGAACCAGTGACGACCGAACTTTGATTGCTAGCAGAATCTTAAAATATTTTATGGTTCCTTACATTATTTGGTTGTTTGATTTTTATCTTTTGCAATATCAAAAGTTAAGGTTGTTTTCATTCATTGGGGTTTGAGCTTGGATATAGAAAGAATGTTTTTTGCTGGCTAGCAAGGTCAGTGTTATTTAACTTTGTTTTATTGAATATGTTCATGTCAAATTGGATGAACTCACATGAACCTGTCATTCGAATCATTCAAAAAGATTGAAAGTAGAAAGGGACATTATTATGTATGACATTACATTACATCGGTGTGATCATTATGTAGTTATATGATTGTCATGAAATTTTTATTCTTATAATGTTTAATTGACAAGTAAAAAAGCTATCTTTTGGGAACCATGCCAAGGTAAGAGATAATGAATATGAAGAGGAGAGAAAAATATATTGTGTTATATTCTATGAACGAGGACTATGGAAAAAAAATTAAAAATAAGGAATTGATAAGGGCAATGCCTTTGTGCTAAGGAGTCAAAAATTCTAAATAAAAATGAAAGATGTAATAATAAATATATACATGTGTATGTAGAAAATAGAAATGATGTTCCATATAAACTTATAGGCAAATAAATAAGACATCTCAAAGTAGTATTCCAATATTGAGTGAAGTCTTAGAGTTTTCTTCTTGGGCAATGATATCATGCGTTCCTAAATTTGTCTTTTCTATGATTTAGTACCTCAAATTTTTTTATTCAATCAAGTACCTAAATTTTTCAAATTCCACTTGATGTAAATCTCAGTTGGATATATTGTTATGTGATGTGATTGTGGTAAGGTAACTCGCTTACTCAACAAGTTTAAGTACAAACCGTTACATGAGTCACTCGCTTAACAAAAGGTGTGCACTCTCCATTTGGATGTGAGGTGACGGGAGGAGAGAGAGTGCCAGCTTCGAACACTTGAGTCGTTCAATATGTCTCTGCCCAACATCATCTCAAGAAAACACCGTCATCCTCAAGATCTTTGGTCTTTGGTTTAGGGTAAAACCTTTCTTCCCCATGGCTGCTTATAGACTATCTCGCCCGCTGAAAAACTAGACAGAGAAATTACGGTCCAACTTCTGTCTCTCTTCTTCTAGACCTGCAAACTCGCTCTCACTCTCTCTCTCTCTCTCTCTCTCTCTCTCTACTTGTGCGATATAGAGTGATATAAAATGTATCTAGCCTTTCAGATGAGAGCAAATATGTTTTATTAAATGGTCAATCAGTCGTGTGCTACATTCTTCCTTCTTCCCCGGCTTGCATGTGCGCTCTCTCGGCTGCAGTAGAAGCTCCCTCGTTGCTTCCTCAAGCCGGCTGCATGCAGAAATGCAAATGCTCACGTGGCCTTTGAACAGAGGAAGACTAAATTATCATACGAAGAAAAAGAAAATAAGAACGAGGAAACCGAGACCAAGAAGAGCCGGTCAAAGAAAACTCTTCGTTGCTCGCACTATATATTGAGCACCCGCTCGGCCAGACTCCGCATCACAAGCTCCCTTCAAACAAATAATAAAATTTGCTGTTTATTGTCTCTGTCAGTAAAAATTAGCTTTTTGTTGTCTCTGTCAGTAATTTTAACATGAGGAGCACAACAAGGGCTCTCCAGATTCTCTTGGTCCCGGCGATGCTCAGCGCCATTTTCGTTGCGAACGAAGCTCGACCCTTCAGGGGAGGACAGCTCCGGTGGGAGTTGACTGCGGAGGGTTCTTCAACGGGTTCTCGCTTGGGGCCATCAAGCAAGCTGGGCCGAGCCCGGACGAGGGACACAAGTTCATCAACTTGAAGACGCTTAGAGGGATTAACGAGTCCTTGTGAGGGACACAAGTTCACCAACTCGGAGACACTGGGAGGGATTAAGGACTCGGGCTTGAGCCCCCCTGGTGAAGGACACAAGCATGTCACCGGCACGAACTAGTGACGAACAAACTTTGATTGCTAGTAAAAACTAAGAATATTTCATTATTCCTTTCATTATTTGGTTGTCTAATTTTTATCTTTTGCAATATCAAATGTTAACGTTATCATCATTCATTGGGGTTTGAGGCTGAATATAGAATAAGGTCTTTTGCTGGCTAGCAAGGCCGGTGTTGTTTAACTTGTTTTATGGAATGTGTTCATGTCAAATTGGACCAATTCACATCGACCTATGTCATTCAAATTATTCACGAAGATTGAAAGTAGAAAGGGAGACCGTTATGTCTTGTGTGATCATCGAGTAGCTCTATGACTATTATGAAGCTTTTAATATGGTTGGAGGATTCAATTGGAAAGAAGGGAATGGATTTACTATAGAATTTCTGGTGCAGTTATTTTTCACCCCTTCTTATAATGTTTAATTGACAAGTTAAAAGATATCTTTTTAAAACCATGTTAAGGTAACGATAACTTTACTCTCTAAAAACAATAGTGCCTTTTAGACCACAAATTCTCTTTCCCAAATGATTGGAAACAGGCAGTAATAGGCAATGTGATTAACTCTCGATGATGTATTGGCTGCAATTTTCCATCTTTTTTTCCTTGTAGCCTATAATTGGAAAAGACTTTTATAATTAACCATAATTCAAATACTTCAAATAACAAGAGGAATTCAAAAGTGACTTGAGTTGACTTGACATCAACCTAAAACTCATTGTCAACTGAAACACAAAAGTTTCGAGCTTCGTGCTATCAAATACCCTAATTCAGAGCTTATCAGTTTGGACAAAAAATCATCTACATAAGTTGAGCTGAATGATCGTTTAGATGAGACTCAACGAGTCAAGTGAACAAGATCTTCTAATTGTCTTCATGGCATCAACCGAAAGACCCATCTCAACATATTGGCATTATCCAAATACAATAATATTCAGGAAGAATTACCAAAAAAGTCCTAAATCTATTGTAATTGTGTCAATTCAATCATAAACATTTTTTTTTTGGCCAATTTAGTTTTAAACCTATTGTAATTGTGCCAATTTAATCCATACGGCCAAAATTGGCCAGCTGGCACTCACGTGGATGCCAACCGAAGACCAATGGCCGGCGAACACCGATGTCGCAACTTTAAATATTTTTTAATATTTTTTTAATATTTTTTTTTTTTAATTTCTTTTCTTTTCTTTCACCTTCTTCTCCCTCCTTTGGCCGGCCGGCACTGGTTAGAGGCGAGGGCCGGCGAGGTTAGCCTCACCATTGCTGGGCGAGGCTCGCCTTCGCCAAGGCTAGGCGAGGCCAAGCCTCGCTAGATTCGGTGAGCTTGGCCCTCGCTAGCCATTGGTGAGGGCAAGGGCCCACCAGATCTGGCAAGATTAGCCTCGTCGGATTGGAAGTATTGGAAAATACTTTTATAATTAACCATAATTCAAATACTTCAAATAACAAGAGGAATTCAAAAGTGACTTGAGTTGACTTGACATCAACCTAAAACTCATTGTCAACCGAAACACAAAAGTAAACTCATTGTCAACCGAAACACAAAAGTCTCGAGCTTCATGCTATCAAATACCCTAATTCAGAGCTTGATCAGTTTGGACAAAAAATCATCTACATAAGTTGAGCTGAATGATCAGTTTAGATGAGACTCAACGAGTCAAGTGAACAAGATCTTCTAATTGTCTTCATGGCATCAACCGAAAGACCCATCTCAACATATTGGCATTATCCAAATACAATAGTATTCAGGGAGAAATACCAAAAAAAGTCCTAAACCTATTGCAATTGTGTCAATTCAGTCATAAACTTTTTTTTTTTGGCCAATTTAGTCTTAAACCTTTTACAATTGTGCCAATTCAATCCATCCGGCCAAAATTGGCCAACCGGCGCTGACATGGACGCTAGTCGAAGACTAATGGCCGGCGAACGCCGATGTGGAAATTTAAATATTTTTAAATATTTTTTTATAATTTTATAGTTTTTTTTTTCTTTTTCTTTCACTTTCTTCTCCTTCCTCCGTCGGCTAGCACTAGTCAAAGGCGAGGGCCGGCGAGGCCAAGCCTTGGCTAAATGATCAGTTTAGATGAGACTCAACTAGTCAAGTGAACAAGATCTTCTAATTGTCTTCATGACATCAATCGAAAAACCCATCTCAACATATTGGCATTATCCAAATAAAATAGTATTCAGGGAGAATTACCAAAAAAGTCCTAAACCTATTGCAATTGTGTCAATTCAGTCATAAACTTTATTTTTGGCTAATTTAGTCTTAAACCTTTTACAATTGTGCCAATTCAATCGATCGGGCCAAAATTGGCTAGCCGGCGCTGACATGGATGCCAGCCAAAGACTAATGGCCGGCGAACGCCGATGTGGCAATTTTTAATATTTTTTAATATTTTTTAAATTTTTTTTTAAATTTTTTAATTTCTTTTCTTTTCTTTCACCTTCTTCTCCTTCCTCTGGCCGGCCGGCACTGGTCAAAGGCGAGGGCTGGCGAGGTTAGCCTTGCTGTCGTTGGGCGAGGCTCGCCTTCGCCAAGGCTGGGTGAGGCCAAGCCTCACTAGATCCGGCGAGCTCGGCCCTCGCCAGCCATTGGTGAAGGCGAGGCCCCACTAGATCTGGCGAGGTCAACCTTCCCTGGCCATGACCATCGCCAAGCCCTTGTTCTAGCACCTTTGGACCGACGAGGAGGAGAGGGGAAAAAGAAAGAAAAAAATACAAAAAAAAAATCGAAAAATATTAAAAAATATTAAAAATTGCCACATCAGCATTCGCTGGCCGGCTAATTTTGGCTAGATGGAGTGAATTGACACAATTATAAAAGGTTTAGGACTAAATTGGCACAAAAAAAATTTAGGACTAAATTAGCACAATTGCAATAGGTTTAAGACTTTTTTGATAAATGAAGCTCTTGAGATAAAATTATCGAAATTAAAAATAGGTTTGGAATGCCTTCCTCTTCCTTGAAGGAACATAATTGTATATATGTTTGGGGGAAAAAGGGGTAGAGCAAAAGAAAATAAAAGGAGTGACAATAAGAGAAAATGAATATGAAGAAATTATAGTGTTATATTTTATGAATGAGGAAAATGGAAAAAAAATTAAAAAAATTAAAGAGAAAGTTGACAAGGGTAATGCCTTCATGCTAAGGAGGTATAAATTTTAAAATTTTCACCTTTTGTATTTTTCAATACCCCAACTTTTTCTTGTTCAATCAAGTACCTAAAACCTTTGATGAATAAATCCTCATGTAAAGTGATTGTGTCATGTGGCTAGCTTACTTAGTACAGCTTAAGTGCAAATCATCACATGAGTCGCATACTCAGCAAAAAATTGTGTCATATCCCCACTGAGGGAGAGAAGAAAAGAGAGGGTTATGGTTTTCGAATATTTGAGTCGTCCAATATGTCCTTATCGCAAGAAAACGCATCCAAGTTGGCATTTTTTTCCCCTCCAAGTCACAATTATAAGGGAGACTCCTCGTCGATCCGTGTTCGAAGTAAAATTAGGTTTGCTCGAAGGCAAAATAGACAATCCATGTACTTGTCCTGTGATGTCATTATTTTTTAAAATTTTACAAAAAAAATAATAATACATATATATAAGAGTTGGAGGCCAATGACATGGCATTTTGAGTGAGACTCAAAGGCCCTCCCTCTTCCCTCAAGTAACAAAGTAAAACATTGACATGCCTTGCCCAGTTAAGAAGTACTAATACTTTCCCGAAGCCTATGTGTCGTATCGAACACTCTAACACATGTTTGATACTATTTGATACTTGATTAACACATGTCGGAAAATTTGACATCTAATTAACTTTCGCAACACTCTCCGATATTCGAGTTTGGAATTTTGACATGCGAATCTAAAGTTTTAACACTTGTTTCCAACATGAATGGGATCAATTTAGAAAAAATTCAATAAATAAGGGGTCCAAAGGCGGAATTGGGGCCGTCTCTGTTCGGGAAGGGAGCAGATCGATCTAGCCATCCATTGGCCGCGTCCTTTGGGGGTAAGCTTCGCCTCCCTCCCTCTAAGATTTCCTTTGAAGCTCAGCTCCCGCCATGGCCCATATAGCTGGTTCTTGTTGATCGGATTAGGGGTCTGGTGCGGTTTCTGGATTTTCGTAGTGGTAATATGGCTTCGACGAGTAAGGACCCTTTGGGTCGAGAGAAGGGCAAGTCTCAGGCTTCCAATGCCCGTAGTCGTAGCCGAGGGAGATATGCCTCTCGAGGCCGAGATGGGAGACGTCCTAATGCCTTGAATCGTGACAGATCCAAAGCTACTCAAGCCCGTTCATGGGCGAATGTTGCAGGCCTGTCTGCTGAAGGTTATGAATTAGACTTTGCCCCGCCTATTTCGGTTGGAAGGAAATCGGTTGTTCGGCTTTTTGATAATGCAAAATTCGCTGGAGACCCGAAATGGAACTGCTGTCTGGTTGGTTATTATGTGGGGAAGAATGTACCATTTAAGATCACAGAGATGGCCTTAAAACAGGCGTGGGGATCGCATCTGGCGGAAGTCTTGGCCAATGATGATGGGTTCTATTTTTTCATTGTTCCGGATGCTGAATTTAGGAAGAAAATTCTGGACAGAGGCCATGTAACAGTGGCTAGAGTCCCTCTTGTGCTTAAGCAATGGCACCACACCATGGAGCTAAAAAAGGACCTCCAATCATCGGTTCCGGTCTCTGGATTCGGCTTAAGAACATTCCGTTTGCCTACGGGCCGCTCCGGGATAAGCGAAATATCGAGTGCAGTAGGGAGGCCCCTGTATGTGGATCCCTTAACTGAGAAAATGAAACGCCTATCCTTTGCTAGAGTTTGCGTTGAGATATCGGCAAAATTGGAGAGATGCGAGGAAGTAGAAGTATGGGTGGATGACAAATCTTTCTCGGTTTCGGTTCTCTATGAATGGAGACCCAATTCATGTGCCAAATGCTGTGCTTTTGGACATAACTGCATAGCAAAAAAGGAGCTAAAGCAACCTCTGGCTACTGATGCTGTAAAGCCGTCTACTACTAATGTAGATCCTCTTATCTCTTCCGCTTCAGAGGATGGCTGGAAACAGGTCACGAACAGGAAGAAAAACCAGAATACAGGGCAGAAGGAGAAGGGCGAAATAGCACCACCAATCTCGGCCTCAAAGGCTAAGGTAATAGAAGATCCATCTTCTCAAAATGCTTCTGAAGATCTGAGGACTCAAAAGCAAGGAATTGAAACCGACTCAATGGCTCTAGTAGTCTCTAATCAAAATGATGCTGCAGCAGCTCTATCTTCGGAGGAAGAATCGGAGGATGATGCATGTGCGGTAAGTAGCGCATGGTAACGGTGGGGATCCGGTTCGCGGTTTACCCCGATGATCCTCATCTTGGAACTAAGGTCCCTCCCAATCGAAGAATGCTCCTAAGGCTACACGGTGGCTACTCCCTCTAGTGCTCTGAAGGGGTCGAATAGAAGGAGGCCTTTTCGACGTCGGTAATATAGCCTTTTTCTCTGTTTTTTGAATATGAATTTTGGTGTGTGGAATATCAGGGGCCTCGGTGACCCCGTTAAACAAGCCGAAGTTAGAAATTTTGTTAGGTCCAATAATCTCTGCTGTGTTGGAATTATTGAGACTAAGATCTCCTCTCCGTCGCTTCTACTTCGGTGGCTTCAAAGATTATTACCGGGTTGGAGTTGGGTTAATAACTATAGCCATTCCCATAAGGGGAGAATTTGGGTGGGGTGGAACCCCAGGGATGTCGATTTTTTGGTTAATGCTGTGTCGGTGCAAGCCATCCACGGTAGGTTGCTCTGGTTGGTTTCGGGCAAAGTTCTGTTTTTGTCGGTTGTATATGCTGAACGTCAGTTTATTTCTAGACGACCGTTATGGGAAGATCTTATTCAAACAAGTGGTACTCTCTCATCTGTGCCTTGGATTGTGGCTGGAGATTTTAACGCCATCCGAGACCCTTCGGATAGAGTTGGAGGTACTAATGCATGGATCCCGGCTTTTGATGAATTTCGTGATTGTCTAGTTCAAGCTGGTCTGGATGATCTGCGTTTCATGGGGTTTAGATACACATGGTTTACCTCGTCGGGAATCAATAGAAAACATAGGAAAATAGACAGGGTGCTAGTAAATGGTTGCTGGAACTCGGCTTTCTCCTTTTCGGAAGCCGCTTTCTTACCGCCAGGTATTTCGGATCATACACCTATGGTTATTAGGGTTATGCCGACCCCCAGGTCTTCCAAGCCATTCAAGTTCTTTAATTTTTGGATGTCCCACCCGTAGTTCTCTAGAATGGTTACGGAAGTATGGGATTCTCCGTTCCACGGTTCGTCAATGTTCACCCTATGTGCAAAGCTTCGCCTCCTTAAGTGCAAGCTAAAGCAGATCAACAAGGAATCGTTTTCTGATCTCCCAATGAGAACTGCGGAGGCTAGACGGGCCCTTCAAGCTACTCAGGATGCTATGCAAGCGGATCCATTCAGTTCTTCTCTTGTTGATACAGAAAAGCAACAACTTCAAGCATTTACAGAGCTTCGTCTCCAGGAGGAATCTTTCTACCGGCAAAAATCTAGAGTGCGTTGGTTAAAGGATGGAGACCTCAACACTAGATTCTTCCACCAAATGGTGAATAAGCATCATCTCCATAACAGAATTATATCGGTGACTAGTGGAGACACCACTACCTCGGATCCTTCGGAAGTTCAAAAGGTATTTGTTGATCATTTCCAGAATCTTCTTGCTGCCTCGCCTATCTCCGGATGTCCTGTAAAGGAGGAGATCCAAGCGGTGCTCAATCACTTGCTGGTAGAGGAGCAGTTCGTTTTCTATCCTCTCCTATTTCGGATGATGAAATCGGAATACTCGTCTCTCTTGCAACTGGAAAAGCCCCGGGCCCGACGGTTTTAATGTGGAATTCTTTAAACGCTCCGGGATATTGTTGGTGCTTCGGTTATCATGGCGCTTAAGGATTTCTTTGTAACGGGTGAGCTGTTAAAGCAAATCAATACCACCATTATTGCCCTTGTGCCCAAGATCCCTAATGCCTCGACTGTCCATGACTTCAGGCCAATTGCATGCTGCAATACTATTTATAAATGTATAACCAAGCTCATTGCTAACCGCTTGGCTCGTGTGTTACCCTCCATTGTCAGCTTGCCCCAAAATACATTTGTGAAGGGGAGACATATTAGTGATAACATCTTGCTTGCTCAGGAACTTTTTAGTGGATTTCATCATGATCCTTACCGAGCCAAATGCGTAATTAAGGTCGACTTTACAAAGGCCTACGATACGGTAAGCTGGGAATTCATAGAAGTCTGTCTTCAAGCGTTCGGTTCCCTCGATTTTTGTTGATCGTATTATGACTTGTATTAGATCCCCTAAGTTCTCTATATGCTTAAATGGGGAGCTTCACGGATTCTTTGCTAGCGGGAGAGGTATCCGACAAGGCGATCCGATGTCTCCCTATATATTCACGCTTGTGATGGAGGTATTTACTGGATTATTGGATAGGCAAACAAGCCGGCCCGAGTTTGGCTTCTTCTGGAGGTGCAAGTCGACTAAGCTGTCCCACCTATTCTTTGCTGATGATGTCCTCTTATTTTCTGAAGCCACCTTGGCTTCGGTTGGACTATTGAAAGACGGAATTGAATCCTTCTCCAATTGGAGTGGATTGGTTCCGAATCTGAACAAAAGCGAAGCATTTCTCTCAGGTGGATCGTCTGGTCTTCGGAATGACATCTTATCTATGCTCGGATTCCAGGTTGGTTCCCTTCCCTTCCGTTATCTTGGTGTTCCTGTTATATCCAAAAGATTAGGGAAGGCGGATTGTGTTACATTGGTTAATGCGATAACGGCTCGTGTCCAATCTTGGACCCATAGATTCTTGTCTTTTGCTTTGGTAGACTCCAGCTCATCAAATCCGTGCTCTATTCCATTCAAGTCTTCTGGCGAGTGTATTTTTTCTGCCATGTGCTGTTCTTGACCGAATTGACAGATCCTTCGGCAATTTCTATGGAAAGGACCGATGATGGGACCGGGTAGGGCCAAAGTAGCTTGGAGTGATGTATGCCTCCCGAGAGAGGAGGGTGGGCTTGGAATTCGGACTTTGAGAGAGAATAACTTGGCCCTCATGCTCAAGCATATTTGGAAGCTCTTCTCGGATAAGGAATCTCTTTGGTGTAAGTGGATTCATTCTACCTTTTTAAATCGGGAGAATTTCTGGATTACACATATTCCCACTTATTGTTCTTGGGCTTGGAAAAAGCTTCTTCGCCTTAGAGGTGTTTATCAACAGCATTTTAGATGGAAGATAGGTAATGGTAGAGCTGTATCGTTCTGGTTTGACCCGTGGCACCCTAATGGCCCGCTCAACCTTCTATTTTCTAACCAAGAGATCTATCGGTCTGGTATTTCACGCATTGCCTCGGTTGCTGATGCTTTCTCCACGCCTCTTGGGTGGTATGTTATTAATATAATGGCTAATTGGTGGGATCCCTTACCTGAGTTCAACCAGCAAGAAGACCGTTTCCAATGGATACGGCATCCTTCGGGGCGATTCTCGACAACGTCTGCATGGGACCTTTTCAGACCCAAAGGAAATATGGTGTCGTGGTCCTCGTTTGTGTGGAGTTCATCTATGCCACCGAGATACCAAACCCACTTGTGGCTTATTTCTCGTAATAGGTTGCCAACTCAGATTCTACTCCTCTCATTTGCTTCGATTCCAGCAGCTACCTGTCCATTTTGCTCAAGCAGACCCGACTCGGTTGATCATCTCTTCTTTGCGTGCCAAATTCCAGGTAATCTCGCCTCCTTCTGGGCAGCAAAGTTCAATGTCTTTTGGTGCAACAAATCGTGGCGTGAGAACCTTCATTGGGCCTCCTCTCGTTTTTCGGATCAGGACTTCTACCACATTTTGGCTCGGTTTAGTTTTGGTGCTCTTTGCTATATCATATGGAAAGAACGCAACAACATCATCTTCCGGAATCAGACTCTTTTTATCCCGGCGATGAAGATGCATCTTGGCAAGGCTATTAAAGACAAAGCGATGACCTTCAAGCATGTCATGGATAACCCAAAGAACAGAAGGCTGCAGCAGAGCTGGGACTTGAGTCCTTCTATCTTTGATTGATGGAGGGTTGGTCAGTCTTAGTTTAGCCTTTGTCTATTATGGTTTCCTTTTCGGTTTGGTTCTTGTTGTTGTTCATTGGATCCAAGGCACCCCTACACTCTTCTTGACTTCAGTCTCTTTGAGTGTCCGTTTTGTTGGTGCCCGGTTTCCCCCGTATATCTTCTGCAAAATCTATTCATATCTTACTTTTACCAAAAAAAAAAATGTAAATATAATAATAATAATAATAATAATAATAATAATAATAATAATAATTAAAAAAAACACATAGTCCTTTTTTCTATTTCGGCCCTCACTTCTCGTGATACACAATTCACCTCCAAGTTTTTTTTTCTCTTCTCTTCCGACACTCTCTACATGCGAGTCCAAAATGTAGAATATTTGTTTTTTCGTACAAGTTTTATAGATTATTGGAATGGAATTAAATTTGTTAAATTGAAACACTGAATGATATTAATAAATGGTGCATTAATGTTCTTACTATAAATTCATTATACGCTCTTTCATTATTATTTATTTGTTTGTGAATTTGAATCAAATTAATTTGATTCAAATAATCATAAAAGTGATAATTTATCACATATACATAAAAATATACATTTTATATAAAACATGTCCCAACATATCATAATTCTTTATTTTTTGAGAAATGACATGTTGGCATATGTCGACTATCAATATGAGTGCTACTTAGTTGCCCAATTACCCTGTCATGCCCCAAACCACCGGCACGCGCACATCCCTCAGTGGTCGACTAAATTGCTACATTTTCAGGTCGCGTCGCTGACCCAATCGATTCATACACATGCGGAAGCGAAATAACAATCTCTAGATAATAATCAACATGAGATAGAAAAGTAGGACAATAAATTTCACCAAGACACTTTTATAAACACACTAGGTTTATATACAAAGCTAGCCTATGAACAAGGGCCTAACTCTAAAAAGAAGGGCTCCTAAGCCATCTAGGCACTAGGCTCCTCATCCCTGGGCTCCGGATCCACCACGACACCATTAGGAGTGTCAAGATCCATGGGATGTGCTGCTTCCCACTCCCCAGTCCCAATAGTAGGCCCGTCGAAACCCAGAAGGGGACTCTCCTGACCCCCTTGAGGAAAGCTGATGTACCACACTATGAACCTATGAGATACCAATTGAGGTAGGCCCTCATTGACCCAAACCGAGGTCTCAACCAACTCCTGGCTTAAGGTGGTCATGGGAATGGGGAAGTAGGTAAACTCGAACTCTATCATCTACGGGACCCCATACCGCATGTGATGTGCCTCCATCTAGGGACCTAAAACTTGTAAGTCGTGACGGGGTGATACAATGTTTCATCGAGTTCACGTCCTAAACCCCGATTAGGAAGGAAATACACCTATAGGCAACCTAAACACTATTCAATAAGACTTACCTTGCCTTAGCACTTCCCTATACATCTGTACAGTTCATATAACATAAGCATATATTCAATGCATTCAATAATTGAAACACTTCACTTTACACCTATCAATCAATCATAATGATCATGATTATAAAGCCAAGTCATTATGACACGTCTCATTCTATGTCACACAATTTTGTCTCATAATCAAGTGCGGTCAAATCACTCAATCAAGCATTCCAATTAATTATGACCCAATGGCCACGGCTGACTCAACAGTTAGCGGTCATCTGGTATAGTCGAGTGTCGTTTCACCCCATCGAGCACGGCAATGTTTACCTTTAGGGAGCATTCTCAAAGGAGCATCAGCCCAGCCTCCACTACGACCGGCATCCATTGACATGGGGCATTCTCGAAGGAGCATCGTTCGGCATAAAAGCTCGTGACGGGTTCCAATAATGAATCCATGCATATCTAATCCTGGCAAAGGATATCGTGCTTTGCACTCAAATGCTTCAATTTAAATAATGTACTTGGCCTATTTTCTTCATATTAAAAACAATCAGTAAAATAGGTGTGCGTGGATACACGATCAAATCGAATTATAAAGCCTGTTATTTTCCCATTTTAAAATTCCACGATTTTATATAGTACTAAAAATATTTTCGGCGTCAAAAATTGACACTTGGTATTTTTTTGATTAAATACCAAAATTCCACATTCTTGGAAAAGAATAAATCAAAAATCATCAACCAACACAAATTAACATCCAATTGCATAAACTAATTGCATCGCAACAATCAACACGAAATTCGACAACCAGCTATCTTGGTATAACTTTCGTTAATTAATAAATAATTAAATAAATCCCTAATTAAGCTATATACACTAATCTAACCACCTAATTAATCTAATTAACTAACTAAACTAATATAATAACCTAATTAATATAATTAACTAACCAAATAACTAATTATACTAACTATTCCTCCTAATCCAAACTTAGTATAAACTAATAATCCTCTAAGCATAATTAACCTTCTAAGTAGAGTTTAGGACGTAAACTCGCTGGCTTAGCAAACTGATGAGTTCACGGCGACGATGACGCGGAGGTAAACTCGGACCTACGGCAACACCAAAGGAGGTCCGGAAGGGCCCGAAAATGGCCCACGAAGCTCTTAGCCCAAAAATGAGAGTTTAGTTTTGATTTGGATAATTATGCTTAGAAAAAAGAAGCACTTCAAGAAGCTCTAGATAAAGATATCCAGGCATGACTCTAAGCACTTTTGAAGAAAAAAGAAATGGTGATACATACGCAAAAGGAAAAATTGCTTAGGCCACAAGAAATCAAACCGATGCTTCATCTGCAATTAGAAAAGACATTTTGCCAAAAATTATCCTCAAGCAAAAAAATGTCAGAATCATCTAATACATCATATAGAGAATGAAACTGGTATTTCTCTTGAAAATGATGATATCGAATTTTTATTCTCTGCAGATAAAAAAACCATCTAAACAAACTCTCTGTGTCATTCCCTGTTACCAAACCCCTAGCAAGACTGATTCAGAATATTGAACTTCCTGATATATTTTCCAGTCAAACTCATTGTCATATATCTCTCACTTCTTTGGAACAAGATCTTGATATATTTTTTAGTCAAACTCATTGTTCTCATTTTCCTGTGAAAATCTTCACTTCAAAGTTTGCGAAGCCTATTACTATCATTGCTCTCATAAACGCTAGAGCAAGTTCTTCAATCTTGGATACTAAAGTTCATCATGAAGAATATTGGATTTCCTGTGTTCGATATTTTTAATTATGCTTCGAGAGATACTTTTTCCACAAATGTGAGAACTATTACTTCGATAATTGTCCAGTTTTTTCCATAATGTTCTATAACCATAAAAATCTTTGGTTCCAGTCTTCCCAACAAAGATTTGATCATTGGTTGGGATATCATGACTCAAATTTCTCAACTTCGTATCATTCTTGGAAAAGGTCTTAAGTATAAATATCAATTCTCTGAATTCATCAATATTCAAAGACCCCTTTTCATTAAAATGAGTCTATTAGATCCAATTATGCAAAAGTTGTAGGAATCTTGTTTGGAAGCCCACTCTAAATTCACTCAGAAGTGTTCACACCCTTTTTAGAAAAATCCAGAGTTCTTTGTTCGCATTCCTTTTAAAAAGAATGAAGATATCAATGCAACCAAGGTGAGCCACATGAGAATGAACCCAGAACACTTGCTTTTAGCTCAAAGGGAATGCTCAAAATTGCTGCAGCAAGGCCTTATTGAAATCTTTAATTCTCAATGGGCTTGTGAAGCTTTCTACGTTAATAAGCGTGTCGAGCAAAACAGTGGAAAAATGAGATTGGTAATCAATTATTAGTCTCTTAATCTTTTCCTCCAAGATGACAAATTCCTTTTACCCTCCAAAAACTCCCTCTTTGCTGGATTATCCAAAGCTCAAATTTACTCCAAATTTGATTTCAAAGCCGGATTTTGGCAATTGGACATTCATCCTAAAGATAGACCCAAGACAGGGTTTTGTGTACCGAACCAATATTTCCAATAGAAAGTTCTTCTTTTTGGCCTAAAGGTTGCACCATCCCTATTCCAAAAGGCCATGTGTCAAATCTTTCAACCAATTCTGTCCAGTATAGCAGTATATATTGATGATATCTTCCTCTACAATCCTGATGAGCAATCACACTGCCAACTTTTTGAACAGTTCATAGAAATTGTGAAAAAGAATGGGATCATGCTTTCTCAAAGAAAGATGAACATCGCCCAAATAGAAATTGAATTTCTTGGTATGCACCTTAACAAAGAGACATACTATCCAATGCCACACATTGCTCAGGAATTGTTGAAATTTTTTAAAGAGAATTTTATGACAAAGCAAGTTCAGTAATTTCTTGGGATAATAAATTATCTCAGAGATTTTGTTTCAAATCTTGCAAAATTGTTTATTCCACTACAATCAATGCTGAAGAATAATCCCTCACATTGGAGAAAATCTCAGACTAAAGCAGTTATTGAACTCAAGGAGATCATGCAAACTCTTCCTCCACTATAAATTCCATCAACAGGAAAGCGAATTCTCTAGACCGACGCTAGTGATGAATATTGGGCCACCATCCTGTTCAAAGAACCTGATGGTAAAAGACACTTGTGTACCTACAAAAATGAAAAAAAAAATTCCAAGCTAAAATGCATTATCATTCCATTTTTAAAGAAATCTTAGTAATAAAAAATGGAATAAAAAAGTTTGAGTTCCATCTCATTGGCCATCACTTCCTAGTAGAATTGGATATTGCATCTTTTCCTCATATGACCAAGTTCAAACAGAAGCAGGTTCCAAATTCACAATTGCTTTGATAGGCTGAATGATTTTCAAAATACTCCTTTGAGACCAAACACATTACTGGAAAGAAGAATGTGCTTGTTGATTTCTTGTCAAGACCAAAAGTACCAGTGGAAACCAACATGTACATCATGAGGCATGTTTTCCATATGCTTCATCATAATGAAAAATATAAGATTGAAAGAATAAAAGATTGGCCAAGCTGGCGGTACCCCCAGGAGATCATTGAGCATATCCAAAATGACAACCTCACTGAAAATTTGAATAATCTCATGTGGCAATGTCACACAGATCTGTTCAGACTTAATGGAGGTTCAATTTTTTTTTTTATCCTTTTGGATTAAATTCAGACTATCCATTCATACATCCTCTAATCTGGAAGGAAGATGATTTTTTTGACCAATTTCGATAGTTATTATGGTACTTAACTAATAAGTACTTAATAGCTATTGAAATTCCAACCAGAAAATTAATTGCCAATCTCACTAGGATATTTGGACTTGGCGGAGGAAACATTGAAAAGGAAAGTGACAAAAATCTCTTAGATTTCCTTAACTGGTTTTATCCTCCCACTCATTGGAAACATCACTTGCAAAAGGAATTAAGAACCACACAACCAAACCATGAGGTCCATACTATTTTGTTCTTTCGACTACCATGGGCTTTTGTCACAAATAATGACAACATCATCAATGCTCCCCAAATTATAGGTACCACATCCTATAAACCTCTACCACACAGTGCAGAAGCTCGAATACACAAGTCCTATCCAAGACCGTCGGTTGCTGTGAGCACCAGTATCGAGAACTTCAAAGGGTTTTGTGCCAATAAAATAAGACCATTCTTGAAGATGCATGGAATTATAATGTACCCACTGCATGGGATCATTATAGCCTAGCACCAAAAGCCAAAGAAGCACTTGAGGAATTCAGACAAGCTACATCATCATAGAAGCATGAAATTGCAGACACATATGACATTGTATAGACCTTTGAAGACCACTTATGCTAAATGGGGAGATCCTCTTTCTCAAGACCCATATGATTAAGGACCTCTATCCTTATCTCAAAGCATGGACATATCCTACTATGCTCAAACATCCAATTGACATCAACCAAACATTCCTGCAGACATTATAGGGTCCTCACTGAATTAAGAAGAAGCATCCTCGTCAAACCAAATTCTCTCACCAGACTCGATAATTTTGAGCAAAAATATGAAGAAAATCTTCTGAGGCACAATTCAAATGACTCAAACTATAACTACAATGCTCGTGATGAATGTGACTGCTGACCACTGTCCATACAAGATCACTGTAGCAAGTTACCGTTTACTTTTACTCTAACAGTAAGTTAGGGAAATTACTATTCACTGTCACAGTTCATACCGTGCGAATAATTCCTTATTGAAAGTTTCTGGTGCCTCCGTTTGTTTCAGGACTCGTGAGCTTGGTCCTTGTTTGAGTGTGACCTCTTATTTGCCTATAAAAGACAAGGAGGATGTAATGTATTGGGCAGAGTCCCTTGAAGTAAAGTGAGTATTATGTGAAATTCACTATGGCTTTCTAAACTCCTCTTCTTCTCTAGCCTGGTAGGATCCTCTGAGAAATGCAGTTCGGATGGTTAGAAATGTTACCATCTCGGTTCTATTAGAATGTCTCTAGGCTCTGAACTAAAGGACAAAGTGGTTTTCTGCTAAAAGGTTGTCCTTGAAGGGCTTGAACATGAGAGGTTTACCCATTGTGGAGTCGGGTGGATATTGCTCCTATATAAGATGCCCTTGGACAACGGATACCAGTTGTAGTAGACTTTGGACTGATGCTCCCTTGGGATTGCCGTCTCAAGGTAGACGTTGCCGTGTTCAATGGGGTGAGACGATGCCTGGTTACGCCAGAAGACCACCGAACGTTGAGTAGGCCGTGCTTGTTGGGCCGAGATTAAAATTGGAACAAATAATTGATTGAGTTAAACACGCTTGATTATGGGACAAAATTGTGTGGCACGAAATTGGGCATTTCATATTGATTTGGCCTTATAAAGTTTGAGTGAGGCATTCCAATTGATGTGTGCATATATTATATGTATTCAGTATATGAACTGTACCAATGTGCAGGGAGGAACTGAGGTGAGATGAGTCTTTTGTGGTTGCGTGGTTAGGCCACTCCTAGGTGTATTTCCTTCTTAATAGGGGTTTAAGAGGTGAACTTGCTAAGATGTTGGCTCACCTCGTCGTGGGCTTACCTTTTCAAGTCCTTAGATGGCGTCCCTCCAGTTCATTTTGGACAACCTTGGGGGGTTACTAAGAAGAGTGTAGACGTCCCTATCCCTGGGAGTCACTGGATCCATGAACTTGTCGTGGCCACTATCTGGATCGATGAGAGCCTACCTCATCAATCTAGGACGTGGTTTCACCATGGGCTCAGTGGGTATAGGGAATGTCCCCTTCAGGGTTTTGATATCCCTGCCGTTGGGATCAACACCGCTCCAAGAGAGGGTGCAGCTGACCCTCTTTATAAGGTTGTGGAGGACCCGAAACCCGCGGAGCCTGTGGAGGTGGAGTCCAAAGGATCGACGAATGTGTCCGACTAGTAGGTTATAGGACAACTTCTTTTTTAAAGCCGATCTTTTTGTAGACAGACTAGTTTGTTTATAAAAGGGTTTTGTGAAAATTTATATCCTATTTTTCTATCTCATATCTATGTTGTCTAAGAATTTTTAATACGCTTCCGCATGTACAATAAATTGAATGGATCAGCGATGTGTCCTGGAACGTCACATTTTTATCGACCATCGAGGGATGTGCACACGCTCGAGGTTCGAGGTGTGACATGGAACACAAACTAAACATAAAGTTAACTTGTTGCCATATAATTAATTATTGTTTCCATAGGCGACATTGATTTTGATTTCCTTCTTAATATCAGTGATGATCGTAGATCTTCTTTCCTTCTAAACATAAAGTTAAATTGTTGCCATATAAGTAATTATTGTTTCCATAGGCGACATTGAATCCGATTTCCTTCTTAATATCAATGATGTCCGTAGATATTCTTTCCTTCTAAACATAAAGTTAAATTGTTCCATATAAGTAATTATTGTTTACATAGGCAACATTGAATCTGATTTCCTTCTTAGTATCAGTGATGTTCATAGATCTTCTTTCCTTCTAAGGTGCTCCATATCCACTATAAATTATCCCTCTCGGATTACCAAACTACACTAACACATACAGATCAACTCTCGTAATGCCCTCTTGTGTTTTGTCAAGCATGAGAAGTGCCATGAGGGCCCTCCACATTTTCCTTGTCCTAGCATTGCTCAATGCCATTTTTGTCAAATCTGAAGCTCGACCCTTCAATGCATTGGAGAAGAAAGCTCTTATACAATTTTCCAAGGGAAGGTTCGTTGATGGGTCATCACTTGGACCCATCTCGTCCAAGCTACTTCAAGTGGACTTATCAAGTCCAAGCTCACCTAGTCTCGGACATAGAGAATCCGTGGACCCAGACACTGATGGGTTCTTTGATGAAGTGGGCTCATCAACTCTAAGTCCACCTAGTCCTGGGCATGGACAATCCCTAAGCCCATACACTAATGGGTTCTTTGATGAAGTGCACTCATCGGGTCCTAGTCCACCTGGTCCCGGGCATGAGTTATTTGATGAAGTGCACTCATCGGGTCCGAGTCCACCTGGCTCGGGGCATGAGTTCATTGGTGAAGTGCACTCATCGGGTCCAAGCCCACCTAGTCCCAGGCATGAGTTATTTGGTGAAGTGCACTCATCGGGTCCGAGTCCACCTAGGCCAGGGCATGAGTTAATTGGTGAAGTGCACTCATTGGGTCCAAGTCCACCTGGTGCCGGGCATGGGTTATTTGATGAAGTCCACTCATCAAGTCTATGCCCACCTGGTTTGCGGCATGAGTTCATTGGTGAAGTGCACTCATCGGGTCCGAGTCCACCTAGTGCTGGGCATGAGTTCCTTGATGAAGTGCACTCATCGAGTCCGAGTCCACTTGGTCCGAGGCATGAGTTCATTGGTGAAGTGCACTCATTGGGTCCAAGTCCACTTGGTCCCAGGCATGAGTTATTTGATGAAGTGCACTCATCGGGTCCGAGTCCACCTAGTCCGAGGCATGAATTCATTGGTGAAGTGCACTCATCAGGTCCTAGTCCACCGTGTTGGGCATGAGTTCTTTGATGAAGTGCACTCATCAGGTCCGAGTCCACCTGGTCCGGGGCATGAGTTCATTGGTGAAGTGCACTCATTAGGTCCGAGTCCACCTGGTGCTGGGCATGAGTTCTTTGATGAAGTACACTCATCGAGTCTGAGTCCACCTGGTCCGGGGCATGAGTTCATTAGTGAAGTGCACTCATCGGGTCCAAGTCCAAGCTCACCTAGTCTCGGACATAGAGAATCCGTGGACCCAGACACTGATGGGTTCTTTGATGAAGTGGGCTCATCAACTCTAAGTCCACCTAGTCCTGGGCATGGACAATCCCTAAGCCCATACACTAATGGGTTCTTTGATGAAGTGCACTCATCGGGTCCTAGTCCACCTGGTCCCGGGCATGAGTTATTTGATGATGTGCACTCATCGAGTCCGAGTCCACCTGGTTCGGGGCATGAATTCATTGGTGAAGTGCACTCATCGGGTTCGAGTCCACCTGGTGCTGGTCATGAGTTCTTTGATGAAGTGCACTCATTGGGTCTGAGTCCACCTGGTTCGGGCCATGAGTTCATTAGTGAAGTGCACTCATCAAGTCTAAGTCCACCTGGTCCCGGGCATGAGTTATTTGATGAAATGCATTCATCGGGTCCGAGTCCCCTGGTTGGAGGCATGAATTCATTGGTGAAGTGCACTCATCTGGTCCGAGTCCTCCTGGTGCTGGGCATGAGTTCTTTGATGAAGTGCACTCATCAGGTCCGAGTCCACCTGGTCCGGGGCATGAGTTCATTGGTGAAGTGCACTCATTAGGTCTGAGTCCACCTGGTGCTAGGCATGAGTTCTTTGATGAAGTACACTCATCAGGTCCGAGTCCACCTGGTCTGGGGCATGAGTTCATTAGTGAAGTGCACTCATCGGGTCCAAGTCCACCTGGTCCCGGGCATGAGTTATTCGATGAAGTGCACTCATTGGGTCTGAGTCCACCTAGTCTAGGGCATGAATTCATTGGTGAAGTGCACTCATCGGGTCCGAGTCCACCTGGTGCTGGTCATGAGTTCTTTGATGAAGTGCACTCATCGGGTCCGAGTCCACCTGGTCCGGGGCATGAGTTCATTGGTGAAGTGCACTCATCGGGTCCGAGTCCACCTGGTCCCGAGCATGAGTTATTTGATGAAGTGCACTCATCAGGTCCAAGTCCGCCTAGTTCAGGGCATGAATTCATTGGTGAAGTGCACTCATCGGGTCCGAGTCCTCCTGGTGCTGGGCATGAGTTCTTTGATGAAGTGCACTCATCGAGTCCGAGTCCACCTGGTCCAAGGCATGAGTTCATTGGTGAAGTGCACTCATTGGGTCCAAGTCCACCTGGTCTCAGGCATGAGTTCTTTGATGAAGTGCACTCATCGGGTCCTAGTTCACCTGGTTCGGGGCACGAGTTCTTTGGTGAAGTGCACTCATCGGGTCCGAGTCCACCTGGTCCGGGCCATGAGTTCATTGGTGAAGTGCACTCATCAGGTTTGAGTCCACCTGGTCCTGGGCATTAGTTCTTCAATGAAGTGTACTCATCCGGTCCAAGTTCACATGGTACTGGAGAGGACGCCCACCCCAGGCCCAGACATTGCAGATCAATTTTAGTTCCAAGTAGCATCGAGTTTGATTTTCAATAAAATGTGTTTTCTTTTTTTCTGCTGGCTAGCCCAACCAGGTGTTCTTATTGAATCTGAGGACTTAAATGAATGGTACCTTTTTCTCTCGTTTCAAGTCCATATGAAATCAGCATTTTAGTTTCGATCTAACCATTGTACAAAGTGAATAGACTGGAGTTTTGTGGTTTCGGCATGTTAAGATACAAAACTAAATTCCTAGTATAGCTTAGTTTTTAGAGTAGATGACCATGCACTCATTTTCAAATTTGTATCACAATTAGAGACCGCATGTTGGATTCCGCGCGGCCACTTCAACAATCGTTGATGACTGAAATTCTTGCCCGCATAAGGCACGTGCATCTTTGGGAAAATGATCACGTTGATCAGGCAGCTCATGTTTTTCCGGTGGAAGTTCCCAAAATACAGATTAAAAAATTAATTGTTCTGATTCTTGCTCACGACCACTACAAAAAATCGGATCAATAAGGAAAACTACTGTCTAAGGAAAAACAAACACCCGGGTCGCTAGAAAACGCTCTTCACGACTGGAAAAGCACCACGACTGGAAAAGCCCATTTGGTGAAAGCCCAACCTGATAACGCAATGGAGCTCAATAGATAACTTCTCGTTTCGGCAGCATTGGGCAGGTTCATAGGCATTGGTTAGATGAAATTATCGTGTTTTTCTTATACAGAAAGAGTCGTATATGACGAAAGATAGTGAAAAAAAGGAATAACTTTGGAACTTTGATTTATTTTGGGTTTATAAAAAAATAAAAATGCAGTTTTAGAAGATGTAAGAAATGTTATGGATCGCCTTTTGATGGTTTTATCAACTTAAGTTACATTTTTGTCCATCACTTATTGTTTCATCGAAAGGGGTCGCTGATGTTGAGAAAATTCCTACCAAGTTTTGAAGTAAACAAAACTTTCTTGTTCTTATTTTTATTCTGAAGAATAGTAAACTTTCTTATTCTGATTGCATATGAAATCATCGGCTCCATCACATGAAAAGTTATTTTATTTTCAACAGTTACGTCAACCATAGCCTTTCTGTTGATCAAATTGATCTACATTGGTCGAAGTTTTGCTTCAAGATGGCTATTTTCACCCGTATACTCCGTCGGCTAAAACTATATTCTTTTGTCAACCAATTAGGTTTGTCGACCAGGGGCTCTCCACACTTGGTGATTCCTCGCTTCTATGTCTTTCTACCCAGCCTCTGTCAGCTGAGTCATCGGTTAGGAACTTGGACGTTTTTTCTGGTGTCACATGCCGCTCGAGCTTTGTCAAAACTTGGCTATTCGGCCATGGCAGCTGGAATTTTTTTTTTTTATTATAAATTTTTAGGTTTTTTGTGGTTTCATTCTTTTTTTTTTTCTCGTTTTATCCTCTTTTTCTTTTTTTGATTATTATCCTTTTATTGCCTTTTATACATTCAAGTTTTTATTGTGCCAACAAGCGCTGCATCGATGCTATGTGTCTCAATAAAGTAATAAAAAGGTCACCACTCTTTTTTCCTAATTAGTCAAATTGCATAGAGTACGGTGGGAGTTGATCGATTGCGAATTTTAAAAGTTATAAAATTCAATTGAACTTAAGCAATGAGTTTTATAACTTGTCGTCCCTTGGAAAATGTTAGACAAACTCAATATGTTAGACTCGCTCAACATATAGGATGGTGAGAATAATGAATAAGTACATTGAAAATTCTAATTTTTTTTTTATAAAAGTGCAATTAAATCTTAAAATTTTCAAATTGTGTAATTAAGTCCTAAAAATTATTAACATTTTCCATTTGTCAAGTTAGATGAAGTTAATTGAAGGACTTTAATACACCAACTTGATAAAAATTTAAGACTTAATTGCATTTTTTTAAAGTTTTAGAGTTCGACTGCACTTTCGTGACCGGAAATGATTGTGACCGTTCATATAAATGGGTACTAAAATGTGAAGATAGTCCCTTGCTCGAATCATAATCTTAATACTTATAACAATTACCACCAGCTAACACAGTTAACACAGAAAAAAAAAAGGCAAAAAACATTCTATGTGACTCGTAAAATTCAACATGTATTTATAAACAATTACAAGCAAACCCACTATTTTAACATTAGGCTCAACATCAATAGTTCCACCTATGGTTCTACTTCGTCACAATTACAACAACCCATATTCTCGGCCATTGCAGCTAGTGGCTTCCGAAATCGGCGGATCTAATAAGGCTGCGTTTGGTAGTCCGGATTTGAGTCTGGATAGGATAATTTGTTATCCTATCCAATGTTTGGGAACGTCCACCGGATCGAACAAACCCGGATACGTCCGGATAAAATGCCGGATAAAAAATCCGGGGGAGAGGGTGGGATAAGCCCGGATTGGATAAGAATTTTTTTTTAAGGAAAGAAAAAACTTAACAAAAAGAGAAGATATCATAAGCATCTATGTCAAATAGATGCCTCCGCCTCTCCGATTCATTGTCAGCCCTCTTCTTCCACTTCTTCTCCCATCTTCACATCTCGCCGTTTTCAATGGTGGCCCTTTGTAGAGGTGGCCACAATTCCTAGATCTAGGGCTTTTCCATGGCCTTTAATTAATTGAATTTTCTATTTTTAAATTTTATAATTTAATTGAGTATCATATTTATTTTTTAATCTTATCCTGAAATGCGCCAAACACTTGATAGGATTAGATATGTCCGCCTTTATTATCCAAAGGATTTAATATCCTACTTTATCCTATCCTATCCTGATTATTATCCCGACGACCAAACGTAGCCTAAATGTTTTGGTCCTACAACTGTATTTATTTCACAGTTGCTCCTAAGATAATCGGTTGCGCAAATTGGATGTGTCACACCCCGAACCTCGAGCACGCCAACATCCTGCCATGGTCATGCAAATGCAACATTCCCAGGTAGTGTCGCCGACCCTATTCATTTATTATTGCATAAGCGGAACGTATTATAAAACCCCTGACAAAAACTCACAGGATAGGAAAGCAAGAAACCAACTCATTCATAAACAAACATGCTTTCAATGGTAACCACACTAAGGTTTACACATATACCAAAAAGGGGCAGTCTACAAAAGGGATCAATCATATGACTACTAGTCGGACTCATTCTTCGATCCCACTTCTAATTAATCAGCCTTCGAGGGTTCCATTATCTATGGTCCTGAAATTTTGGCCCACAACAAGGTGAGACATTGTCTTAACAAGTTCAACCCCTTAAACCCCTATTAGAAAGAAAATATACCCAAGGATAGCCTAGCCACACCACATAGAGAACTTACCTCGCCTCAGTTCCTTCCTACATGTTAGCACAATTCAAATCACTCAATCATAGATAGTAATAGGAACTTAAACCATTGGAACGCCAACAATATCATTTTGGACGATCACATGAGTTCGGATTATAAGACCAAATCGTTATAACACGTCCCATACCATGCCACACGATTCCGTCCCATAATCTAACCCGTCAATAACACTCAACATGCAATCCAATTGTTATTCACTGCCACACAAGGGGATAGCCTACTCGTAGTTCGGCTATCTACTGACATTAATGCCAAGCATCACCTCCCGCCTTGGAGTGCAGCTTCGTCACTACGTCGACAGCATTCCCGAAGGAGTATGGGTCTAGTTGGCCTAGTCTCTACTGCGACCTGTATCCGTTGTAAGGGGTATCTCATATAGGGACAAGTTCGGCTCAACAGCCATAGACAACTTCCTCTTAATTATCACATAAGAAAATCATACTCGGCCCCAGGATACTTTGCATTTCACTCAATGCTTCCACCTAAATTAGTGATCCCAGCCATTTTTCTTCATATTAAGAACATTTGAAAAAGTAGTTGTGAGTGTGGGTACACAATCAAATTCGAACCATAAAAATTAACACCATTCTTTTTCAAGCCCCACTGCTTGATATAATACTTAAAATCCATTTTAGGTGTCAAACCCGACACTCGGGATTTTCTGAAGAAATTATATACTTTTCACAATCACCACTTAGTTTCACAATTCAACAGTCAATTGCATAAATCATCACTAAATTTGCAATATCCACTCATCAAATTCATAATCTGAATACACAACAGCAATCGGCACGAAATTACAAGAAAATAAGGTCCCGAAATAATTTTCGGAATTTATTAAATAATTAATTCTATTCCGAAATTAATTAAATAATAATATCTTAATAATTTCGAAATATTTGTTTAATCCAAAAGTAATTCATTTATGTCAAATCACCATTATACTAATATAAACATTAATTTAACCTTAAGTAAACATACTTTAAATTAAACCAACATCTTAATCTAATTCACAATTAAATAAATTAAACTAACCACCTAATTTTACTTAGCTTAAAGTAAGAACACCCTAAACATAATTAACTCGCTAATCAAGGTTTAGTGAGTTAAACTCACCCGATTAACGAACCGATTAGACCAAAATGATGGGGAAAGCGTGGGGAACAACTTTCATCAAAGCAGGCCAAGCATCCACGGTTGGGAAGCCAACCAAAACGAGCCAAAACCAAGTTGGAATACCCATTTTTCCAACTACTTTTTTTGGGCTGAGAAGGGTAGAGTTGGCGTCAGTTTGGGTCGGAATGGGCGGAGGAGAGGAGCGGCAGCTCGGGTAGTGGCTGGTAGAGGCTCCGGTAGTCTCTTGGTGGCCTTAGTGACGGCAACAACCGCTAAACGGAAGTGCTAGACGGTTGAATGAGTGGGCTAAGGCTCGAGCGGAGGAGGACTGGCGGATGGCAGCTGTGGCTTGCACAGGTCTCTGATGAGCTGGATGGGACCTTCGGCGGGTCTTCGTTGGTTCCCACAGTGGCTGGCGACCTAGAGCAGCGACAGACGGAGGTGGAGCTACGTGCTAGCTAGCGGGCGAGCGAAGGCAAAGTGGTGAGTTGGCCAGTCGCGTGACGAGCGGGCGCGGATGGGCAAACGGACTTCGGCAACGGGTGTGCGAGTGGCCGAGCGGGCGGTCGAGCGGATGTAGCTCCTCCTTCAACTGGTTTCAAACATTGGAGAAGAAGAAGATGATGGAGAGTGATGTGAAAGGTGCTTTTTGGAGGCAATTGTACACCCTCCACTTGTCAACATCCTATCCACTCTTGCCCCCACACAATGACATCACTTGTGATGTCACAATCCACTATCTCAATCCTCCACAACCTCTTCCAATAGGTTCAATTTCATTTTCCGCCGGGGCATAAAATCTTGTACAACAACTTCTTCAATTCCATTCGATTCTCTTCCAATTGAATCAAATTGAAGTTCATAAAATTAATCCAATGTCACCACACTTCAATTCACATATTCACTCGTCCATAGAACCAACTTAAGTCCCAAAAGCGCGACTAAAGGCGGGCCTACTAATTTCTCGAGCCAAATTAGTCATTCTCTGATTTAATTGTTGAAAAATTATGATTACATGAAAAATCTTCTGAAGATGAGTCAATGTTCCTAAAATGATTTGTGACACACCATGACTTCCAATTTCTAAATTCGATTTCAATTTTACGGTTAATTTCACTTTGGCACGATAGTAGCACGTCTTGATACATTAGAATCTCTTAACGGCTTTACTTGATAGATTAGTTTTCATATGAGTGAACGACTCAAAGAAATGAACTATATGTGTGCCAAAGAAATGCCCGTCTCAATTTATTGAAAATAGAATTGGAAAATCGGGAGGTCACAAGATGACTGCCTTGTGTCTAATCCAATCCATTACCAATCACTACGGGGTTGACTTTTTTGTCAACTCCCAACATTTAGCGAACTTTATTTCTGGCGCGTTTTACTTGGTCTCTCCTAATCTGAGTCATCTGTCGAAACTTCAGTATTTTTTTGGTGTCAATAGCATTTAATCTGAGTTCCACGGATAAGAGATATTTCCTTACTAATTACTACCATGAATGTAAGAATTTTAGGACTCCTTTCACATGATGTACATGTTCCTTTTTACCTTGCAATACATAAATTTCCCATCCGGAGCTCGACTTCTCTCGCTTTTACAATAGTTCCAAGCACATCTAAGGGGGTTCAACGTATAATTAATTGGTGAATGTAAGTGCTATGTAGGCGCAAAATTAGATTAGGCAATAGGAGATCCACCAACTCTCTTTAGGACATCTAAACACATAAGAGTAAACCCATTTACAAAATTATAGTCGAAGAAACTCCTGTTCCGTGCTGGCTGGGCTTAGTTGAGAGAACAAAACTGGTGTAAGGATCAAATCAACATATATAGCGTGGCTTAATCGTCAAAAAGAAGTTTGTAACCATACGAGGTTCTTTGATTTGGAATGTTCTATTCCACACAAATTTTGAGTTCCATATTCAATTCTGAACGTGGTTATTATGTGCATACAAACACATAGTATACAATGAGATGCTATGCATGTTTTTGAGCACGTTCAATAGGATCTGACCCTGAAAAAGAGGTTCTACATTGAAATTGTGCAGTGATGCTCTATGCTTAAATCGAATCCATCCGAATCCTTCCCGTAATCAAGCATTATTTATTCCATAAGACCCAAATTGATCACATTGATTAGGCAGCTCTTGTTTTTCCGGCAGACCTTCTCCATATACACTTGACAAAAATACCTGTTCCAATACTTGCTCGCGACCACTACCATTGGGATCGATTAGGCTGCTTTTAGGGGATAAATAAACACACTGGTCGATAGAAAACGCGTTTCACGACTGGAAAAGCGCTATTTAGTGAAAGCCAAACCTGATCTCATAATGGATCAATAGACGACTTCTTGATTTGGCAGCAAAGGGCAGGTTCATAGGCAGTGGTTAAATGAAATCATCGTGTTTTTCATAGACAGAGTCGTGGGTGATGAAAGATAGTAAATTGGAAGTGTGGAAAAAAGAAATAAAAAATTGGAACTTTGATTTATTTCTTAATGAGTAATAATAAAGGGAAATTAGGGGATTTTTGAGAAATAGAGGTTGAAATCGATTCAACGGTTACCGAACTCCTCTGAAGAAGGAATGTTGTACGCGCTTTCACATGTTAAAGAAATATGTTAAAGATACATTATTGACACATTTTATAATAATTCATCAAAAAAACGATTTTTCTAATACGATATTAGAGTACCAATTCTCGCACCCACGTATTAATATTTGTTGTCTATCATTAATGTTATTTTGCTTGTTTTCCTGTTCCGCTGTCATTCAATCTTGCGCGTGTAAGGAATCGGTTTATATACGAGGAAGAGTGTTAAGGAATTTTTTTATAGATATATTGCCCGCACGTTTCTATACAACTAAAACTTTGAAGGGAAAAACGATTTATCTAACATTATCATTTTATTTCCTAATGACGGTCGTTGCAACTCTTAACGCCCGATCACTAAACTTCGTTAACTGTGGAGTTTCCCTTGCTTTTGCTCCCAGAGCCGGCATTCCAAGAATGTGTTAGAACGGTGATTCGAATTCAAGTTAATACTGAAAGAAGACATTTGGGAGATTTCCCCAACAGTTCCGCTGTTGTCTGCTTGTGAAAATTCAAGCCGTCCACCTAAAAGTCTTCGAAATACACCGTCATCCTCACGGTCTTTGGTCTTCGGTCTGGGGTAATACCATGCTTCTCCATGGCTGCTTTGACTATGTTCGCTCGCCCGCTGAAAAACTAGACATAGAAATTACAGTCCAACTTCTGTCTCTCATCTTCTTAACCTTCAAACTTGGTCCCTCTATATCTACTTGTGTGAAATAGAGTAATATATGATGTATCTAGCCTTTTAGATGGGCGCAAACGTTTTAGTAAACGGTCAAAACAGTCGTCTGCTACATTCTTCCTTCTTCCCTTGGCTTGCATGTGCGCTCTCTCGGCCACAACGTAAGCTACCTCGTTGCTTCCTCAAGCTGGCTGCATGCAGAAATGCCAATACTCACGTTGCCTTTGAACAGGGAAAAGACTAATTATCCTACGAAGAAAAGGAGAGGAAGAACGAGGAAACCGGGACCATCAAGAAGAGCCGGTCAAACAAAACTATTCGCTGCTCGCACTATAAAGAGCACCTGCTCGGCCATAGACTCCGCATCACAAGCTCCCTCCAAACAAATCAAAAAGTTCTCTCTTTATTGTCTCTGTCGTAATTTCATTGAACATGAGGAGCGCAACAAGGGTTCTCCACATTCTCTTGGTCCTGGAGATGCTCAGCGCCGTTTTCGTTGCGAACGAAGCTCGACCCTTCAATGTGATGGGGACGAAAGCTCCAGTGGGAGTTGCCTGCGGAGGGTTCTTCGACGGGTTGTCCCTTGGGGCCATCAAGCAAGCTGGGCCGAGCCCAGGCGAGGGACACAAGTTCACCAACTCAAGGACGCTAGGAGGGATAAAGGACTCAGGCCCAAGCCCAGGCGAGGGACACAAGTTCACCAACTCAAGGACGCTAGGAGGGATAAAGGACTCAGGCCCAAGCCCAGGCGAGGGACACAAGTTCACCAACTCGGAGACACTAGGAGGGATAAAGGACTCAGGACCGAGCCCCGGTGAAGGACACGGGCATGTCACCGGCACGAACCAGTGACGGCCGAACTTTGATTGCTGGCATAATCTTAAAATATTTTATGGTTCCTTACATTATTTGGTTGTTTGATTTTTATCTTTTGCAATATCAAAAGTTAAGGTTGTTTTCATTCATTGGGGTTTGAGATTGGATATAGAAAGAATGTTTTTTGCTGGCTAGCAAGGCCAGTGTTGTTTAACTTTGTTTTATTGAATGTGACGAAGTCACATGAACCTGTCATTCGAATTATTAAAAAAGATTGAAAGTAGAAAGGGACATTATTATGTATGACATTACATTACATCAGGTGTGATCATCATGTAGTTATATGACTCATGAAATTTTTACTCTTATAATGTTTAATTGACAAGTAAAAAGTTATCTTTTCGGATCCATGCCAAGGTAATAGCACCTTTATTCTCTATAAATAAAGGTGCCTTTTGGACCATAAACTCCCATTCCCGGATGATCGGCAACCAGCAACAATAGGCAGTGTGATTAACTTCTATAGCATATTGGCTTTAATTAACTTTCAGCAAGGAGAAGAAAAACCAAAAATCAGTGCAACAAGTATATCGGATTACTAAGAAAAATGGCGGTGGATGATGGTTCGTCACTTGTATCGCCAACAACGGACCGTCACCATCACGTTTTCCATTTTTTTTTCCTTGTAGCCTGCTATTGGAAGATTACTTTGAATATTAACCATAATTCAAGTATTTTAAATAATAAGAGGAATCCAAAACTAAACTCACTTGACTTGACATCAACATCTACTCCAAACTGAAACACAAGAATCTCGAGCTCCATATTATCGAATACCCTAATTCAGAGCATGATTGGTTTGGATGAAAAATCATCTACATAAGTTGACTTGAATGATCATTTTGGACGAAACTCAAGGAACTAAGTGAACATCTTCCAATTATCTTCATGACATCGACCAAAAAACCAATCTCAACATGCCAACATTATCCAAACATAAAAGTAGGAATATAAAGATAAAAATCAACAGAGCCACTGGGATAAAATCATCTAGATTAAAAATAGGTTCGGAGTGCTCCCACTTGAAGGAACAAAATTGTTTTCCGCACACTTTCTTTTATTTATACTATGTTTTGGGAAAAAGGGATAGTAGGAAAGAAAATAAAAGGAGTGACAATAATAGATAATGAATATGAAGAGGAGAGAAAATAATATGGTGTTCTATTCTATGAACGAGGAATATGGAAAAAAAAAAAAAAAGGAATGATGCGGCAATGCCTTTGTGCTAAGGAGTCAAAAATTCTAAACAAAAATGAAAGATGTAATAATAAATATATACACATGTATATGTAGAAAATAGAAATGAAGTTCCATATAAACTTATAGGCAAATAAATAAGACATCTCAAAGTAGTATCCCAATATTGAGTGAAGTCTTAAGAGTTTTCTTCTTGGGCAATGATATCATGCGTTCCTAAATATTTGTCTTTTTTACGATTTAGTGCCTCAACTTTTTTTTTATTCAATCAAATACCTAAATTTTTATATTCCACTTGATGTAAAATCTCAGTTGGATATATTGTTATGCGATGTGATTGTGGTAACGTAACTCGCTTACTCAACAAGTTTAAGTACAAATCATTACATGAGTCACTCACTTAACAAAAGGTGTGCACTCTCCATTTAGATGTGAGGTGAGGGCAGGAGAGAGAGTGCCAGCTTCGAACACTTGAGTCGTTCAATTTATCTCTGCCGTAACATCATCTCAAGAAAACACCGTCATCCTCAAGATCTTTGGTCTTTGGTTTAGGGTAAAACCTTTCTTCCCCATGGCTGCTTATAGACTATCTCGCCCGCTGAAAAACTAGACATAGAAATTACGGTCCAACTACTGTCTCTCTTCTTCTAGACCTGCAAACTTGCTGTCTGTCTGTCTGTCTGTCTGTCTCTCTCTCTCTCTCTCTCTCTCTCTCTCTCTCTCTCTACTTGTGCGATATAGAGTGATATAAAATGTATCTAGCCTTTTAGATGAGAGCAAATAAGTTTTAGTAAATGGTCAATCAGTCGTGTGCTAGATTCTTCCTTCTTCCCCGGCTTGCATGTGCGCTCTCTCGGCTGCAGCAGAAATTCCCTCGTTGCTTGTGCGATATAGAGTGATATAAAATGTATCTAGCCTTTTAGATGAGAGCAAATATGTTTTAGTAAATGGTCAATCAGTCGTGTGCTACATTCTTCCTTCTTCCCCGGCTTGCATGTGCGCTCTCTCGGCTGCAGCAGAAATTCCCTCGTTGCTTCCTCAAGCTGGCTACATGCAGAAATGCAAATGCTCACGTGGCCTTTGAACAGAGGAAGACTAAATTATCATACGAAGAAAAAGAAAATAAGAACGAGGAAACCGGGACCAAGAAGAGCCGGTCAAAGAAAACTCTTCGTTGCTCGCACTATGTATTGAGCACCCGTTCGGCCATAGACTCCGCATCACAAGCTCCCTTCAAACAAATAATGAAATTTGCTCTTTATTGTCTCTGTCAGTAAAAATTTGCTTTTTGTTGTCTCTGTCAGTAATTTCACTATGAGGAGCACAACGAGGGCTCTCCAGATTCTGTTGGTCCCGGCGATGCTCAGTGTCATTTTCGTTGCGAACGAAGCTCGACCCTTCAATGTGATGGAGACGATAGCTCCGGTGGGAGTTGACTGCGGAGGGTTCTTCAACGGGTTGTCGCTTGGGGCCATCAAGCAAGCTGGGCCGAGCCCGGGCGAGGGACACAAGTTCATCAACTCGAAGATGCTCAGAGGGATTAAGGACTCAGGACCAAGCTCTGGTGAAGGACACAAGTTCACCAACTCGGAGACATTGGAAGGGATTAAGGACTCAGGCCCGAGCCCCCCTGGTGAAGGACACAAGCACATCACCGGCACAAACTAGTGACGAACAAACTCTGATTGCCAGTAAAAACTAAGAATATTTCATGGTTCCTTTCATTATTTGGTTGTTTAATTTTTATCTTTTGCAGTATCAAAAGTTAAGGTTGTCATCATTCATTGGGGTTTAAGGTTGAATATAGAATAAGGTCTTTCGCTAGCTAGCAAGGCCAATGTTGTTTAACTTGTCTTATGGAATGTGTTCATGTCAAATTGGACCAATTCACATTGATCTGTGTCATTCGAATTATTCACAAAGATTGAAAGTAGAAAGGGAGACTGTTATGTCTTGTGTAATCATCGAGTAGTTCTGTGACTATTATGAAGTTTTTAATATGGTTGGAGGATTCAATTGGAAAAAAGGGAATGGATATACTATAGAACTTCTGGTGCAGTTATTTTTCACCTTCTTATAATGTTTAATTGACAATTTAAAAGATATCTTTTTAGAACCATGTTAAGGTAATGGCACCTTTATTCTCTAAAAACAACGGTGCCTTTTGGACCACAAATTCTCTTTCCCAAATGATTGGAAATAGGCAGCAATAGGCAATGTGATTAACTCTCGATGATGTATTGGCTGCAATTTTCCATCTTTTTTTCCTTGTAGCCTATAATTGGAAAATACTTTTATAATTAACCATAATTCACACACTTCAAATAACAAGAGGAATTCATAATGTCACGCCCCCGAACCCCGAGCGTGCCAACATCCCATCATGGTCATGCAAATGCGACATTCCCAGGTAGTGTCGCCGACCCCATTCATTTATTAATGCGCAAGCGGAACGTATTATAAAACCCCTGACAATGAAATACGGGATAGAAAAGCAGGAAACAATTTCATAACCAATCACTTACACAAACCAACGAAGTTACAGACGAAGGCCTACAGCCAAAAGTCTACAAAAGATCGACTCTTAAAAATGAACTGTCCTACGACATACAAGTTGGACACGCTCTCCAATCCTTATGACTTCACCTCTGCAACTCCTCAAAGCCAACCAAAGCTATCTGGCCGCTCCGTCCACCGGGGACCTGAAATGGTTATTCAATAACCACTGAGACAATGTCTCGGCAAGTTCAACCCCCTAAACCCCTATTAGAAAGAAAATACACCTAAGGGTGGCCTAGCCACATCACACAGAGAACTTACCTCGCCTCAATTCCTTCCTGCAGGTTAGCACAATTTGTATCACATAATCTCAGGCAGTAATAATAATCCAAACAATTGGAACGCCATCACTTTCATATAAATCACGATCGCACTTAGCACGCATTCCAATTATTATTCACTGTCACACAAGGGCATAGCCCACTCACAGGTCGACTATCTATTAACATTACGACATTTCGAGAAGAATAAAGGTCCAGTTGGTCTCGCCACTACTACGACCAAGCCACGTCGTTCTATCGACAGCATTTCTAGAAGAATAAAGGTCCAATCGGTCTCACCACTATTGCGACCAAGCCACGTCGTTCTATCGACAGCATTTCTAGAAGAATAAAGGTCCAGTCGGTCTCGCCACTACTGCGACCAAGCCACGTCGTTCTATCGACGGCATTTCTAGAAGAATAAAGGTCCAGTCGGTCTCGCCACTACTGCGACCAAGCCACGTCGTTCTATCGACGGCATTTCTAGAAGAATAAAGGTCCAGTCGGTCTCGCCACTACTGCGACCAAGCCACGTCATTCTCTTGACGGCATTCTAAAAGAATAAGGATCCAGTCGGCCTAGCCACTACTGCGACCCGAGCCTTTCAACTAGCACACGACAATTCGATACCGATCCTTGGATACTTTACATTTCACTCACATAATCCAATTACGATATTAGCCATTAACAATCTAATTTCAATGCCGAACTCGACACTTGGGATTTTATGAATAAAATCCATATTTATCACAATCAACACTCAATTTGCCACAATCAATCATTAAATTCAAATTCTACATACACAGCAACGATCGGCAGGAAATTCTGAGAGTTTAGCGTCTCGACGAAATTTTTAAATTTTAATAAATAATTAAATTATTCCGAAAATTAACTAAATAATAATATTCATATTTTTCATCATCCACACTCAATTTATAATATCCAACCATCAATTTCAAAATCCGAACACACAGCAGCGATCGGCACGAAATTCCGAGCAACCGGGGTCAAAAATAATTTTTCCGTTTTTTTTAAATATATAAATAATAATATTTTAATAATTTCGGAATATAATATAATATTATAATTTCCAGAATTTCGAAACAATTAAATAATTCAAAAGTAAAACCCTATTATGTCCCATCAAGGTTTATTATCAAATAAACTATCATAGCCTTTAATTAAACACACTTTAAATTAAATAAACCTTTTAATCCAAATCACAATTAAATAAACTAAAATATCCACCTAAACTTACTTAACTTAGACTAAGCACACTTAGGGCATAATTAACCATCTAATCAAGATTTAGTGAGTTAAACTCACCGGATTAATGAACCGAGCGGACCAAATCGACGAGGACGACGCGAGGATCGATTCACTCCAAGGCGGGCCTAGCTTCCGGGGTCGGGAAGCCAGCCAAAACGGGCCACGAAGCCGCTGCCATACCCATTTTCCGCAACTTCCGGTTGAGGCCGACGGAGGCTGCTCGGCGACGGTTCGGGCGCGAGGAACGGCGGAGAGGGGCGGCGGTAGCTCGGGCGGCGTAGGCGGTGGCTCCGGTGGGACTCACGGTGGCGGGGACGAGCTCCGGCAGCTCTTGCGCGAGCTGAACAACAGCTCGGGACGACAAGCTGGGCGAAGCGGCAAGCCGGCGAGCTGACCGACGGAGCGGCGTGCGGGCGAGCGGTCGAACGGCGGCGAGCTGCGACAACGAGGAGCTTCGGCTGGTGGCGTGGACTGGCTGCTGCTTAAGCGATCTCAGATCTGCCCGTGGGTTCAAGCAACAACTAGGGAAGAAGAAGACAGCAAGAGAGAGAGGGAGGCGGAGGTGCTCGCGGGGCTGAGCGACGGCGAGCGGGCGGCGGACAGCGGAGGCGTGAGGTCCGGCAGCTTGCTGGTCGATCTTCCTTGTGGCTGGCGTCCGAAGAAGAAGATGAAGAAGATGGAGATGGAGGGGGTCGCACGGTTGGGAGGAAGAAGAGAGGGAGGAGAGAGAAGAAGGGGGGGCTTTTTCTTTTATTTTTCTCTTTCTTTTATTAAACAAAAATGGCCCACCATGACCTAGGATGACATCACACTCCACTATCTCCCACAACCTCTTCCAATGGGTGCAATTCCATTTTCCGCCGAGGCCTAAAACTTGTGCAACAATGTCTTCAATTCCACTTAATTCTCTTCTAATTAAATCTTAATCCCACTCAAATTAAATCAAATTGACCCCCATTAATTCATTCAACACCTCATCAATCAAATTGGTATTTTTCCTTACCACTGTGGTGTACTTGCATCCCAATTCCACAATCTCTGGCTTCAATTGAACGAAGACGGCTCTATTTATCCAGTCGAAATTAAAACCCGAAAATCCGGATGTCACACAAAAGTGACTTAAGTTGAATTGACATCAACCTAAAACTCATTGCCAACCGAAACACAAAAATCTCAAACTTCATGCTATCAAATACCCTAATTCAAAGTTTGATCAGGTTGGGTGAAAAATCATCTACTTAAGTTGAGCTGAATGATCAGTTTAGATAAGACTCAACGAATCAAGTGAACAAGACCTTCTAATTGTCTTCATGACATCAACCAAAAGACCCATCTCAACATATTGGCATTATCCAAATACAATAGTATTAATGGAAGAATAAAAATAAACAAAGCCATTGAGATAAAATTAGCCAAATTAAAAATAGGTTTGGAATGCCTTCTTTTCCTTGAAGGAACATAATTGTATATAAGTCTGAGGAAAAGGGGGTAGAGGAAAAGAAACTAAAAGGAGTGACAAGAAGAGAAAATGAATATGAAGAAATTATATTGTGTTATATTTATGAACGAAAATGGAAAATAATTTTTTTTTAAAAAAAAAGGAGAAAGTTGATAAGGGTAATGCCTTCGTGCTACGGAGGTATACATTTTAAAATTTTCATCTTCTGTATTATTCAATACCCCAACTTTTTCTTGTTCGGTCAAGTACCTAAAACCTTTGCTGAATAAATCCTCATGTAAAGTGATTGTGTCACGTGGCTAGCTTACTTGGTAGAGCTTAAGTGTAAATCGTCACATGAGTTGCTTACTCAGTAAAAAATTGTCATATCCCGATGGAGAGAGAGAAAAAAAAGAGAGGGTTATGGTTTTCGAATATTTGAGTCATTCAATATGTCCTTATCGCAAGAAAACGCATCCAAGTTGGCATTTTTTTTCCCTCCAAGTCACATTTATAAGGGAGACTCCTCGTCAATTTGTGTTCGAAGTAAAATTAGGTTTGCTCGAAGGCAAAATAGACTAACAGTCCACGTACTTGTCTTGTGATGTCATTATTTTTTTTAAATTTTATGAAAAATAAAAATATAAGAGTTGGAGGCCAATGACGTGGCATTTTGAGTGAGACTCAAAGGCCCTCCCTCTTCCCTCAAGTAACAAAACAAACCATTGGCATGCCTTGTCTAGTTATGAAGTACTGACACTCTCCTGAAATCTACATGTCGTATCGCACACTTCAACACATGTCTGATACTATTCAATACTCGATTAACATATGTTGGAAAATCTGACACATAATGAACTTTCTCAACACTCTTCATATTTGAGCTTGGAATTTCAACATGCGAGTTTGGGATTTTGACACTTGTTTCTGACATGAATGGGATCAATTTTAAAAAATTTCAATAAATAAGAGGTCAAAATGTAAATATAAAAAAAAATAATAAATGAGGAAAGAAGAAAAACTGTCTTCTTTTCTCTTTCGATTCTCACTTCTCGTGACACACAATTCATTTCCAAGTTTTTTTTTTCTTTTCTCTTCCAACCCTCTCTACATGCGAGTCCAAAATGTAGATTACTTATTTTTTTCGTACAAGTTTTATAGATTATTGGAATGATATTAAATTTATCAAATTGAAACGCCGAATGATATTAATAAATGGTGGATTAATGTTTTTAGTGTAAATTCATCATATGCTTTTTCATTATTATTTATTTATTTGTGAATTTGAATCAAATTAATTTGATTAAAATAACCATAAAAGTGATAATTTATCATGTACATATAAAAATATACATTTTATATAATATGTGTCTCAACGTATCGAATTCTCTATTTTTTTAGAAACAACATGTTGACTTATCGTATCGTGTCGTGTCGCGTCGCATGTCACCAATCAATATCGATGCTACTTAGTTGCCCAATCATCCCATCGATTATAACGCCCCTTCGACTGTAATGAGCACATGGTGTGGAGAGTTGGCCTCTCCTCCGCCAATGGAAGCCCTCCCCTGCACAGCAGATCTCTACACATTCCGATCCCCAGCCTCCCACACCTCCGCTGACGCTTGGTCGCATGGAGTCGGCGCTGCCCGCCCGCTGCTCCATGTTTCCAACGATTCCAGCTTCTGCGGTTCATTGCTGCAGATCCGATTCACAGGTGCTCCTCACGATTGGCGATCCCACCCCCTCACCAAAGCTAGCGATCATGACCATGGCCACCACCACAACCATCACCACCATGACCACCACCATCACCACGGCCACCACCATGGCCACCACCATGGCAACAGAGGCAATGCGGAGCTGACCGGGCCGCAGAGGGCGCTAGGCGAGTTCGCTTGGGCCATTGGATGGGTGGACCTGGCAAATTCGTTGAGGGAGAATCTGCAGATGTGCTGCTACTCTACGGCTTTTTTCCTAGCTGCCGCCGCTTGCCCTTACCTAGTTCCAAAGCCGATGGTGAAGCCATTTTAGAATTCTTTGATGGTCCTCGTGTTTCCCCTCGTTGGAGTGAGAATTTTCATCTCTGGCTTTTCGTGTTGCTCGTTATTTTGGCGACCTAAATGCGATCGAATGCGGAGCCTTTGTTCGTGGATTTTGTCGGTTTCACTATGCTTTCCGACGTTGCACGGTCTGTTGCAAGCAAATAAAGGTGGGGAAGTTGAAGCATTTTCTAATGAATTTAATCGGATTCTATTTTTTTTTTCTGATTGAACTATCAGTTCCTGTTGGAAGGGTTATTAAGTTATGCCATTGAGGTTAAACGATGGATGTTAGCACCTTTGGGACATGTTTTAGGTGGATTGTGCTTTCTGGCCTACATTTGTTTCGAAGGGAGGATTCATCAGAAAAGGAAAGGATATGTTCTTGAATTAGGAGACCGCTCTTGCTGTCCTTGTCGATACACAAAGAAATACCAAAATCAGTTATACTGTTAGATGAAAATGGGGCACGCTGTCTAGCTCTATTTGGCCGTTTGAGTTTTGAGCTCACTCAATGGGATTTCCCCTTTTCTTATTTTTTTAAATATTCACATTTAAGGACTATTATTGTAGGAATAGACAAAATCCCAATAATTGAAGTTTTCATTCCAAATCAATAGGTTTCCTTGGAAAAATTAAAGGCAGAGAAGGGACCGTTCTTTTTTTAAGAACAACGGCGCTATTAGGAAATTATTTCTCTCACCCCAAATATCTCATGTATTATAAACTTAAATTAACTCTCCTTACCTCATGAAAATTCAAATCCCTTCCCAAATAGATAATGCAATTCATGTCTTTTTCCCTCCCTATTGACATGCTTGTGCCTTTTTAGCTAGTCTTATTAAAGAAGAAAATCAAAAAGAGAACAAGAAAAATGAGAAACATCACAAAGAGCCGGTCAACTAAACCTCTTTTCATCACCATCCTCGGTACCTACCCATCTATATTTGGAACACAAACTAAACATAAAGTTAAATTGTTGCCATATAATTAATTATTGTTTCCATAGGTGACATTGATTCTGATTTCCTTCTTAATATCAGTGATGTTCGTAGATCTTCTTTCCTTCTAAGGTGCTCCATATACACTATAAATTATCCCTCTTCGATTACCAAAATACACTAACACATACAAATCAACTCTCGTAACGCCCTCTTGTATCTTGTCGAGCATGAGGAGTGCCATGAGGGCCCTCCACATTTTCCTTGTCCTAGCATTGCTCAACGCCATTTTCGTCAAATCTGAAGCTCGACCCTTCAATGCATTGGACAAGAAAGCTATTATACAATTTGCCAGGGGAAGGTTCGTTGATGGGTCATCACTTGGACCCATCCGGTCCAAGCTACTTCAAGTGCACTCATCCGGTCCAAGCCCACGTGATCCTGGACATGGATATCCCCCACCCCCACCCCAAAGCCCAGACGCTGCGGGTCAATTTTAGTTCCGAGTAGCATCGAGTTTGATTTTCAATAAAATCTGTTTTCTTTTTTCTGCCGGCTAGCCCAACCAGGTGTTCTTATTGAATCTGGACTTAAATGAATGATACCTTTTCTCTCATTTCAAGTCCATATGAGATCAGCATTTTACTTTCGATCTAACCATTATAAAAAGTGAATAGACTGGAGTTTTGTGGTTTCGGCATGTTAAGACATAAAACTAATTCCTAGTATAGCTTAGTTTTTAGAGTAGATGACCATGCACTCATTTTCACATTTGTATCACAATTAGAGACCGCAGGTTGGATTCCACGCGGCCACTTCAACTATCGTTGATGACTGAAATTCTTGCCCGCGGAAGGCACATGCATCTGTGGGAAAATGATCACGTTGATCAGGCAGCTCATGTTTTTCCGGTGGAAGTTCCCAAAATACAGATTAAAAAATTAATTGTTCTGATTCTTGCTCACGACCACAACAAAAAATCGGATCAATAAGGAAAACTACTGTCTAGGGAAAAACAAACACACGGGTCGCTAGAAAACGCTCTTCACGACTGGGAAAGCGCCACGACTGGAAAAGCGCCATTTGGTGAAAGCCCAACCTGATCACGCAATGGAGCTCAATAGACAACTTCTCGTTTCGGCAGCATTGGGCAGGTTCATAGCCACTGGTTAGATGAAATTATCATGTTTTTCTTATACAGAAAGAGTCGTGTGTGACGAAAGATAGTGAAAAAAAGAAATAACTTTGGAACTTTGATTTATTTTAGGTTTATAAAAAGAATAAAGATGCGGTTTCAGAAGATGTAAGAAATTTTATGGATTACCTTTTGATTGTTTTATCAACTTAAGTTACATTTTTGTCCATCACGTATTGTTTCATCGAAAGAGGTCGATGATGTTGAGAAAACTCATACTAAGTTTTGAAACAAAAATTTCTTGTTCTTATTTTTATTCTGAAGAATAGTAGACTTTTGAAGTTATATCGCAGACTCTTGTCAAAGTGTATTCATTCCAGAAGTCCCTCCCACTCTGACGCAATCCAGACTAAAACCAATTCCAAAATCAAACTCAAATTTATTGATCGTGCGACAAGGATTCAGATTGAACACAATAGGACTTTATTCTTAAACATCCAGCTCTCTAGCGAAGAATCTCACTTATCTTTTATAAATACATCGATGAAATCAACCTTGAAGACAAGTTTCTTTTTTGGAAGCATTTACTTATGGAACCAAGATTCTAATTGTATGGGTAACCAAAATCAACGGATTTTCACTTCAATTTTCAAACGGCTATAAGATTTCCTCAATCAATTATGTCTAATGGATTAGAATAAACTTCTTTGGAAAATGCCAATGGGTAGTGAGGCATGGAATAGTATTTAAGGAGGTCATTCAGTATATTTGAAATAGGGTGTGAAAATTGAAATTACAAAGTCCAAAGTCTTTCCAACCACTTGTTCTTCATCAACAATTCTTACAAATTGTATTCAAGAAAAAAAAATCACAAGAAGAGTGACTTAGTGAGGGAAAATGAATTTTCCTTTAAGTGTTTGCACTCAAATTATTGTACTTCTTTGTTGATACTATAGTGAATTCAAGGCAGAAGGCTACCAGCGTGGGAAAGTGAACGTAGGTTTAATCTAACCCGAACCACTATAAATCCTGTATACAATTTTCTCTTCCCTTAACTCTTTTCATTTAAATATGCTGCATCATTTTAAAGTATTGCAAAAATCTATTCCTTTTCTTATTTGATTCTAAATTTTCATCAGAAGTCTGGTGACTTGCTTATCAAACTCTATTTGGTTCTCAAACTTTATTCAAAATTTATTTACTTTTCAAAAATTCTTTCAAACACCTATTCAGCCCCTCCTGTAGGTGTTCTTACGAGCTTTATCAGATAAAACACGTTTCAAGAAGTGGATCAATGAGTAAATCATCAAGGGGTGTGTAGGGTTATTTGTTGATTCATGGACAAGAAGTGTAAAGGACAAGAAAATTAAAGGTATTGGGATTGGAAACAATTGTTACTAGCCATATAAAAGTATAGGAAATGCAAAGATAAACTTGAAGCTGAAAATGAGCAACCGATGTTCATTGATTGACTAACAGTCATTTCTATAAACTGCAATTTAAGCATTTATACCTACTAGCGACAGCAATTCCTATCTATAAATAGTTACCTAGAGGCATTGACCCCACTACCATGTATCTTCTCCACTTCTTCATGATTGCCATTATCGGTTGCTCTGGAATTGTGGGCTCTATTATTAGACACGTGTGTCGGATTTACTACTTTATGGGTGCCTCTCCAGTGATTGCATATGAAATCATCGGCTCCATCACATGAAAAGATGTTTTTTTTTTTCACTTCGCCAACGGTTACCGCAACATAGCCTTTATGTTGATCAAATTGATCTACATTGGTCGAAGTTTTGTTTCAAGATGGCTATTTTTACCCGTATACTCCGTCGGCTAAAACTATATTCTTTTGTCAACCAATTAGGTTTGTCGACCAGCGGCTCTCTACACTTGGTGATTCCTCGCTTCTATGTCTTTCTACCCAGCCTCTGTCAGCTGAGTCATCGGTTAGGAACTTGGACGTTTTTTTTTCTTGGTGTCACATGCCCCTTCTAAAAGAATTGAATCGTTCTTTCATTCTTTTTAATATTCGTGAACAACCATTATCTAAAGATTGAAGAGACAAGCAAATTGATCGTACCTTTTTCAGTTCACACCTTTTCACCGATAAATCCGCTCATCTCTTGCCAAGCCCTTTCATGAAACGCCACGACGTTCCATTAGACAATCTATTTATTTAGATGGCGCAAACTGAACCAAAGGCCACACCTTTCATTTGCTCTTTCGCAAATTGAATCGTCTTCAAGCTTTCACTCTCAAACTCATCACTCTCAAGCCCTTCCTCCATGGCACTAATCAGTCTCTTTTAGCCGTCCTGAGGTGTATATTGGTTGGTTTACTAATCTATGGGGATTTGAACGAAAACGTAGGCCCCTCTAATTCATGGATGGGAATAAAGATAACACTGATCAAGTTATTCTCAGCCCTTATTTTAAATACTATCGGTTCCACCGAATTTTTACTAATGTTTCCAAGAAATCTCCTTATCCATCGACATTTCATTTCTGAAAAACGCTTAGTTGAAAAATAAATTGGCGAGTCATGTTTTTTGATTTTTTTTATGCACGATTTTTTCAGTAGATCTCAAGGATAAAGCCTAACATGTTGACCATTTGGAAACAAGCAAGAATTAACCAGGCTTTTGAACTTTGTGGCCTTAACTTTGATCTGGAATTTGGTTTGATAAGTTTTCTTTGCTCATCTGGTTTTTCTTCTGTGAATCGTTTCTTTCTTCCTTTAAGACCACTGTCCATCAGTCTTTGCCACTACTGGACTCTCCCCTCACCATACCGACGTTCCCGCGTTAGAGACAGACCAATGCTCATATTTATCTGATTTGTCCTCATGATCTTTCCTACAATTCTTTTATCTACAAATAGTCTCGGTTCGAGGAGAAGTTTCATCTGAGGAACATACAGCCTTTCTTCTTCATTGGCTTTCTCCTTTTGTCTTTTGTCAACAAAGATTAAAAACTTCCAAAGAGTTCGTCGATCTGGCTTACTTTCTCTCTCTTACAAGAAGCTCATCTCTTTGGGATGAACTGTACTTGCTATTCTTTACAGAGCCATCTCGGTTATCCTAGGATGGCTTTGTTTGAACTTCCCAACTCTTTTTGCCAACTGAAGTCATCGTTTTTCGCAGGCCTTCTGGCTTAGACTCTGATCCTTTCTTCCCACACAATTTTGGTGGTTGGCTACTCGGCCATCCACTCTTACCAATTCTTGAGCACGCTCTTTCAATGTCACTTCTGCTAACTGCCAGCTCGTGTTTTTGGAAGACGCTCTTGTCTTCTGTGGACCTCCCTCTCCAGTTTTCAAAGAGAGGGAAATTCTTCCCTGGCTTTGGGGTTTATCACCTAAAATTTTGTGCCCGACAATTTGAATTGACACAGGGACTTCCTATGCCGACAATATATTCGCCGGATTTTCCTTTTCCTCCACTAACTGAACGTAGAGATGATAACGCCTTCTGCCGTCATTTGGGCATTTGCCTGAATATCTTCAATTGATATAAGTATGGTTCATTCTCATAGAACCCGCAGAATACCATGACTGCTAACGAGCAGTGGAGTTCTTATGCGTAGATATCCTAGATAGGGTAGGGAAAGGTGATCCATGGAGAGTGTCACTGCTTTTTCATACATCCCCATCAACCCCAACACTAGCAATACTCGGAGATGATCGGCAACAAAGATATGGTGAACTCTCTATGAGATTTTTGTGAGATTACTATCAACTGTTTTAAAAGTTTGTCAACTGTTCTAAAAGTTTAAACTATTAGATGAAAGCATGACTTATTGTTTAAATATCTAACAGTTTCCTTCATGCTTAATCTGGTTTTTTGCCTAATACTAAGCATGGAAATATAATTGAGGAGGCAAATGGAGTATAAAAAAATTTGAATTCATGACTTCAACTCTTATATCATATCAAATTTTGTAAAAACACCGTCAACTATTCTAAAAGCTTAGATTATTATATAAATGTATAATTTATTATTTAAATATTTTAACATTCTCTACGTCACTTTTCAGTTTTCTCCTCTATGCATTAGCTAACATCCATAACTGAATCTTCCAAACATAAATCAATTGACTTTGAGCATTAAAGAAGGAGAAGAAAAAGAAATCGAGACTCGCTTGGCTAAAAGGAACAGGATTCCAAGTACCCAAGGTTCTACCAGTGGCGATGTCAGTCGAGGAGGTTTGAACTCTGTGGCCGTCCGCACGGCTTCATATTCCATTGTTCCGGATCGATCAACCGGTGAAGGTGTCAATAGAATAGAAGTCGAATGGGGGATCTTACACCGAAATTCATCGGGCTCGTGGAGCAACGGCGGTTTAGACCTCACGACCATGGCAGCAGGAAGTTCTTCGAGCTTGGGGCCATGACCTCCTGAGCTTCGTCGAGCTTGGCCATGGCCGCTCAAATTTCATCAATCTCGGGACTAGGGTCGCTCGAGCTTTGTCAAAACTTGGCTATTCGGCCATGGCAGCTGGAAAGTTTTTATAAATTTTTAGCTTTTTGTGGTTTCATTCTTTTTTTTTCCCCTTTTATCCTCATTTTCTTTTTTTGATTTTTATCCTTTTATTGCCTTTTATATTTTCAAATTTTTATTGTGCTAACAAGCGCCGCATCGATGCTATGTGTCTCAATAAAGTAATAAAGAGGTCCACCACTCTTCTTCTTTTTTTTCCTAATTAGTCAAATTGCACAGAATACAGTGGGAGTTGATTGATTGCGAATTTTAAAAGTTATAAAACTCAATTGAGCTTAAACAATAAGTTTTATAACTTGTCCCTTGAAAAATGTTAGACAAACTCAATATGTTAGACTCGCTCAACATATAGAATGGTGAAAATAATGAATAAGTATATTGAAAGTTCTAAATTTTGTTATGAAAGTACAAATGAATCTTAAAATTTTCAAAATATGTAATCAAGTCCTAAACTTATTAACATTTTCCATTTGTCAACTTAGACAAAGTTAATTGAAGGACTTTAATACACCAACTTGATAAAATTTAAGACTTAATTGCATTTTTTTAAAATTTTAGAGTTCAATTGCACTTTCGTGACAGAAATGATTGCGACCGTTCATATAAATGGGTACTAAAATGTGAAGATAGTCCCTTGCTCGAATCATAATCTTAATACTTATAACTATTACCACCAGCTAACACAGTTAACACAGAAAAAAAAAAGGCAAAAAAACATTCTATGTGACTCGTAAAATTCAACAACATGTATTTATAAACAGTTACAAGCAAACCCACTATTTCAGCATTAGGCTCAACATCAATAGTTCCTCCTATGGTTCCACTTCGTTACAATTACGACAACCCATATTCTCGGCAACTACAGCTAGTGGCTTCCGAAATCGGCGGATCTAATAATTGTTTTGTTTTGGTCCTACAACTGTATTTATTTCACAGTTGCTCCCGAGATTATCGGTTCCACGAATTGCATGACTGCCTTGTGTCTAATGCAATCCATTACCAATCACTACGGGGTTGACTTTTTTGTCAACTCCCAACATTTAGCGAACTTTATTTCTGCCGCGTTTTACTCGGTCTCTCCTAATCCGAGTCATCTGTCGAAACTTCAGTATTTTTTTGGTGTCAATAGCATTTAATCGAAGTTCCACGGATAAGAGATATTTCCTTTCTAATTACAACCATGAATGTAAGAATTTTGGGACTCCTTTCACACGATGTACAAGGTCCTTTTTACTTTGGAATACATAAATTTCCCATCCGGAGCTCGACTTCTCTCGCTTTTACAAAAGTTCCAAGCACATCTAAGGGGGTTCAACGTATAATTAATTGGTGAATGTAAGTGCTATGTAGGCGCAAAATTAGATTAGGCAATAAGAGATCCACCAACTCTCTTTAGGACATCTAAACCCATTAGAGTAAACCCATTTACAAAATGATAGTCTAAGAAACTCCTGTTCCATGCTGGCTGGGCTTAGCTGAGAGAACAAAACTAGTGTAAGGATCAAATCAACATATATTGCGAGGCTCAATCGTCATAAAGAAGTTTATAACCATATGAGGCTCTTTGATTTGGAATGTTGTATTCCGCACAAATTTTGAGTTCCGTATTCAATTCCGACATCGTTATTATGTGCATACAAACACATAGTATCCAATGAGATGCTATGCATGTTTTCGAGCACGTTCAATAGGATCCGACCCTGAAAAAGAGGCTCTACATCGAAATTGTGCAGTGATGCTCTATGTTGAAATCAAATCCATCCGAATCCTTCCTGTAATCAAGCATTATTTCCTCGGTAACACCCAAATTGATCACATCGATTAGGAAGCCGATGTTTTTCCAGCAGACCTTCTCGATGTACACTTGACAAAAATACTTGTTCTTATTCTTGCTCGCGACCACTACCATTGGGATCGATTAGGCTGCTGTTCAGGGGATAAATAACCACACTGGTGGATAGAAAACGCGTTTCACGACTGGAAAAGCGCCGTTTAGTGAAAGCCAAACCTGATCTCATAGTGAATCAATAGACGACTTCTCGTTTCGGCAACAATGGGCAGGTTCATAGGCAGTGGTTCAATGAAATCAGCGTGTTTTTTCATAGACAGAGTCGTGGGTGACGAAAGATAGTAAAATGTAAGTGTGGAAAAAAGAAATAAAAAATTGGAACTTTGGTTTATTTTCGGTTTTTGAAAATTAGGAAAGATTCAGTTTCGGAAGATGTGATTAATTTTATTTAAATAGCCTTTCAATATTTTTATCGACTTAATTTACTCTTTTTTTTTCCCACCACTTGTTAATTTAAAACTTCATTCATTTCTTAATGACTAATAATAAAGGGAAATTGGGGGATTTTTGAGAAATAGAGGTTGAAATCGATCCCACGGTTACCGAACTCCTCTGAAGAAGGAATGTTGTATGCGCTTTCACATGTTAAAGAAATATGTTAAAGATACATTATTGACACATTTTCTAATAATTCATCAAAAAAAAAAAGGTTTTTCTAATATGATATTAGAGCACAAGTTTAAAGTACCAATTCTCGCACCCACGTCTTAATATTTGTTGTCTATCATTAATGTTATTTTGCTTGTTTTACTGTTCCGCTGTCATTCAATCTTGCGCGTGTAAGGAATCGGTTTATATCCGAGGAAGAGTGTTAAGAAATTTTTTTATAGATATATTGCCCGCACGTTTCTATACAACTAAAACTTTGATGGGAAAAACGATTTATCTAACATTATCATTTTATTTCCTAATGACGGTCGTTGCAACTCTTAACACCCGATCACTAAACTTCGTTAACTGAGGAGTTTCCCTTGCTTTTGCTCCCAGAGCCGGCATTCCAAGAATGTGTTAGAACGGTGATTCGAATTGAAGTTAATACTGAAAGAAGACATTTGGGAGATTTCCCCAACAGTTCCGCTGTTGTCTGCTTGTGAAAATTCAAGCTGTCCACCCAAAAGTCTTCGAAATACACCGTCATCCTCACGGTCTTTGGTCTTCGGTCTGGGGTAATACCTTGCTTCTCCATGGCTGCTTTGACTATGTTCGCTCGCCCGCTGAAAAACTAGACATAAAAATTACAGTCCAACTTCTGTCTCTCATCTTCTAAACCTTCAAACTTGGTCCCCCTGTATCTACTTGTGTGAAATAGAGTAATATATGATGTATCTAGCCTTTTAGATGAGTGCAAACGTTTTAGTAAACGGTCAAACAGTCGTCTGCTACATTCTTCCTTCTTCCCTTGGCTTGTATGTGCGCTCTCTTGGCCACAACAGAAGCTTCCTCATTGCTTCTTGACATAGAGAAAGCTACCCTTGGAAAGAATTCCAAAAGATGGTGTTTATTTTGAATAAAGAAGTGCATATTACAATATTTTAGGCACCTTTTATAAGGAGGTTGCCATTTAGAAAATAACCAAATTACTGAAATCTAATAACAAAATAAAGGAAAAGATATATATATTGTAAAGGTAAGAATATATTAAGGGAGACCTAGCTATACAAAGGTCGGCACCAAAAACTTTCACTCATAGTGCAAAAAGTAGAATGAGTGGAAAGGGAGCCAATATAAAAGAACCAGATCAAACACAACAACACCAGCCGAAACAACCAGCAAACACACCACGGCAAACGCCAAAGATCAAAGAAGATCAACTTAGTAACGGCAGCCATAGCACCATCCATAAGTCCGGAACAACCTGCCATCAGTCCATATGCTCAGCAAGGCCACCGACGAAGACAGATGGGTCAAATCCCCATCCTCGTTGGAGCCTTCTATTCCTGGGGTTGTCCGGTACTCTACTAAAGGTGAGGGCTTTGTCTTTCACAACTTTGATGAGATGATTCTTCAAAACTGCAACCTCAATGGCTTCATCTCGGAAGATGATGATGTTCCTTTTCTTCCAGATAAGATGACATAAGGCCCCAAAAGAAAAACGGGCGATAGAACGGGTGATAGAGTGAAAGAAATCATTACCTGATAGAAATTTCAAAGCCCAGAGGAGATTTTCCACCCAAGTTCTGTTACGCCATGGAAGATTACATCTTCCGACTCAAAAGAAAGCAAATGTCACAGGAACATGACAATTAAAAAAGAGATGATCAATATAGGCTGAGATACGATAGCAAAAAGCACATAATTCAAAATCAATCCTTCCGATGGAAATGAGAAAAGCCTGAGTAGGCAATCTGTTCTTGATAATTAGCCAAAGGTTAAAAGGAAAAGATATTGATAAAAGGGAAACTTATCAAAACGCAATTAGAAAATCTGAAATCTAATAACAAATTAAGGGAAAATCAAATATTGTAACACATTTATAATCTCGAAGATCACACAATCCTCTTTGATTTGTGGGACTGCTCGTGAAGATCACACAATTCTCTTTGATTTGTGGGACCGCATGCGAAGATCACGCAATCTTCTTTGATTTGTGGGACCACCTGCTCTTATGACGCTCCAATGTTTCCATAAAAGCATTTGTACGTTGTTCTACATCACTTCCTCAAGCTGGCTGCATGCAGAAATGCCAATACTCACGTTGCCGTTGAACAGGGAAAAGACTAATTATTCTACGAAGAAAAGTAGAGGAAGAACGAGGAAACCGAGACCATCAAGAAGATCCGGTCAAACAAAAATCTTCGTTGCTCGCACTATATATAAGAGTGCCTGCTTGGCCATAGACTTCGCATCATAAGCTCCCTCCAAACGAATCATCAAAAAGTTTTCTGTTTATTGTCTCTGTCGGTGATTTCATCGAACATGAGGAGCGCAACAAGGTTTCTCCACATTCTCTTGGTCCTGGCGATGCTCAATGCCGTTTTCGTTGCAAACGAAGCTCGACCCTTCAACTTGATGGAGACAAAAGCGCCAGTGGGAGTTGCCTGCGAAGGGTTCTTTGATGGGTTGTCGCTTGGGGCCATCAAGCAAGCTAGCCCGAGCTCGGGTGAGGGACACAAATTCACCAACTCGGAGACACTCGGAGGGATTAAGGACTCTGGCCCGAGCCCAGGTGAGGGACACAAGTTCACCAACTCGGAGACACTTGGAGGGATTAAGAACTCGGGCCTGAGCCCTAGTGAAGGACACGGGCACGCCACCGGCACGAACTAGTGATGACCGAACTTTGATTACTAGCAAAATCTAAAAATATTTTATAGTTCCTGGCATTATTTGGTTGTTTAATTTTTATCTTTTGCAATATCAAAATTCAAGGATCTTTTCATTCATTGGGTTTGAGCTTGCATATGGAATAAGAATGTTTTTAGCTAGCTAGCAAGGCCGATGTTGTTTAACTTGTTTTATTAATGTGTACATGTCAATTTGGACAAAATCACATGAACTTGTCATATGAATTATTCAAAAAGATTGAAAGTAGAAAGGAACATTGTTATGTATGACATTACATCACATCATGTGTGATCATCACGTAGTTATATGACAATCATGAAATTTTCACTCTTATAATGTTTAATTGACAAGTGAAAAGCTATCTTTTTGGAACCATGCTAAGGTAACGCCACCTTTATTTTCTAAAAGTAATTTCGCCCTTTGGACCACAAACCCCCTTTCCCGGATGATTGGCAACCAACAACAATAGCCAATGTGATTAACTTTCTACAGCATATTGGCTTTAATTAACTTTCAGCAGGGATAAAAAAAAAAAGAGAGTAAAAACCGATGCAACAAGTATATCCGATTACTAAGAAAAATGGCAACGTGCGGACCCCTCAAGTGCCTTAACTTTGCTCAAAGGGATACTTAAGTGCCATAACTTACAAAATATACACTTAAGTGCCAAAATCGGAGCAAAATGGATCACTTGAGTGCCAATTTGGCCAAAATCCTGCCAAATTGCATACGTGGCATTTCCCGGCGATTTTTGGCGACTTCTTTTACTGATGTGGCAAATATATTTTTTTTTAAAAAAGCTGACGTGGACAACAAAAACGACGTCGTCCATCCACATTGAGTGCGCTGAACTAAACGACGTCGTTTAGGTCATTGTGCGCTAACCTAAACCCCGTTCCTCCCCGTCCGCGTTCATAGTCAATCTCAAGCCCTTCTCTCCGTTGCCGTTCACGCCCAGAGCTAGTCATCGGTCACCGTCATCAGTTGCCGCTATTGGTCGCCATCGCCGCTCACTGCTCACCATCATTGGTCGTCATCACCGCTCACCATCGTCACTCGTCCAGGTTCGGCCCCTTCTCCCCCTCCCTTGTGATGAAATTAGGGCTCGATTATTTAATTAGGGCTCGCTGACCTAAACGCCATTCCTCCTCGTCTACGTTCACAGTAGATCTCAAGCCCTTCTCTCCATCGTCGTTCACGCCTAGAGCTGGTCATCAGTCACCGTCGCCACTCACCGCTCACCATCATTGGTCGTTGTCACCGCTCACCATTGTCGGTCGTCCAGGTTCGGCCCCTTCTCCCCCCTATGATAAAATTAGGGCTCGATTATTTTATTACAGCTCCGATGGAATTTGTGTTGATACACTTCAACTGAAACTTGCAGACATTACATAAAGAGACTAAATTTCTCATTATTTTGGTGAATTTGTCTTTCAAGCCAATGTCAAAGGAATTTTTTATGGTTGGATCACTATCTATGCATCTCCTTAAGAGCATCCTAGTAAAGCAATTGACCAATGCTATTTTGAGAAGAAAACTAAGTTCTTGAACCACTCTGCTTGTGAGAATGTATAGGGTATGTTCTTAAACCACCTTGCTTGTGAGGCTGTATAGGGTATGTCCTTGAACCACCCTGCTATGACTGTTGTATATGGTATGTTTATCAATCCAAAACCCCGTTGTGATTGCTGTATAGGGTATGTTTATCAATCCAAAATCCTGAATGAGAACATAATCCTGCTGTGATTTCTCTTTGTTTTTCTTTAGCTTTAGCGACATAAAATGCTTCCAAGTTTAGTTGTTCTAATTTTAGTTTAAACTTTTAAAGGAATTTGTAGGAGTCAGCGGCTGTGATTTGATTAAGTTGATGTCAGAGTATGCTATGCTTTGATTTGCTTAAATTGATGTACATTCTCTCACATTGCATGTTTAGTGCAATAGACAAAATTGCTTGGGTTGTGATTGCTATGGGGACTTGTGCTTGTTGTGGGGACCTCTGTTTTTGGTTTATATTTTAAGGGAATGGAAAGCAAATAATTAAAGTGTCGACCTCTTTTTTGGCTATCATGTATGGGCATATTGTCAGTGTGGGGACCTCTATTTACTAAAGTCCATGAGAGTGGGGGGACTCACATGTACAATTGTCTAGTGGTCCCAAAAAATAATGATTCTTTTTCTTGTTCTTGGTGCAGTAATGGCACATGACAAGGATTATGCCACTGCCATAGTTTGCTATGATGGGGAATTTGTGATTGGGGAGGATGAGTGGGAGTATGAGGGTGGAAATGAGGGCACCATCTTTGTGGATATAAAGAAGGCATCTTATATAGGATTTTTTAGGGATATAAAGAAGGCATCTTATATAGGATTTTTTAGGGATATAAAGAAGGCATCTTATATAGGATTTTTTAGGGATATAAAAACTTATTTGCCTTGTAAAGTTCAGAAGCTACTATATTGTATTCCTGGGAAAGACTTAAGAGGTGGTTTGAGATGCTTAGAAGATGATAATGGTCTTAGGGATGTTCTATACCATTATCTTCATGGTGAAGAGGTAAAAATGTTTGTTGAGTACAATAGTGAAAGTGAGAATGAAGATGATGATGGAGAGAGCGCCGAAGTAGGACAAGAAGGAGATGGTATTCAAGGTAGTACTGACATTAGGGTCGAAAGAGGACAAGATAAATATGATGGACATGAGAGAAGCGCAAATGCAGTTCACCAAATTGATGATGACATAGGTGATGTCACAATCTCTGGATTAGATTGGGAAATAGCTGAATCAACTGATGATAATGATAGAGGGTTACCTGCTGAAAATTTTATAAGTGATGATGATGACGAGGAGCTTATATAGTCAAGAATACAGTGAAGGGATTTTTTGATAGCTAAGTTTGCAGCTTTGCAAGTAATTGATGAAGTTCCAAATAGACCCGAAGGCCCTACAAATGCTGGTGTTGCTAGCGAGGAGACTGACTATGAAGAAAGCGTCGAGAATGCTACTTCCCAAGATGAGCTTGAAGAAGATGAATGACTTGTGCATAGAAGGAAAATGAAAAGTAAGTTTCCTTCTTATGATCCATCCGTTGCCTCTCCTACTTTGTCGGTAAGCATGAAATTTCATGATGCGAAACAATTTAGAGAAGCTATACTGAAGATCTCCATTGCTGCACAAAAGGAACATTGACTTCATTAGAAACACTAAGACCCTTGTAAGAGCTAGGTGTTCGTGGCAAAATTGTCCATGGAAGATCTATGGCGCATTTGTTAGGAGAACTGGATCTTTTCAGATTAGGGCCTACCAAGAGGAACATACTTGTTCTATTAATTTTGAGCATAAAAGGGTAACAAATGCATGGTTATTGAAGCACTTCTTTGAATTGATTAAGCTGATGCCTCATATGAATACTACTTAGTTCAGGATGCTGGTGAAGGAGCAGGTAGGTATCAATATATCCAGGAATCAAAGTAAAAGATCGAAGCAAAAGGTGATGAAGATAGTCATTGCTCAGTACAACGGTGAATATGGACAGTTGTGGGACTATGCTTAGGAGTGTAGGCTGCAAAATCTTGAAAGTAGAGTGTATATAGAGGTCGTGGAGAGACCACTTCCTGATATTGGGACGAAGTTCGATAAATTCTATATTTGTTTCAATGCATACAAATGAGGATTTTTATCTGGTTGTATACGAATTATAGGATTGGATTGGTGTTTTTTGAAGGGCTTGTGCAATGGAGAATTTCTGGCCACAATTGGAAGAGATGCAAACAACCAAATGTTTCCCCTGGTTTGGGCTGTTGTGAAGGTAGAGAACAAGGAAAATTGGTCTTGGTTCCTCAAAAATTTGATGACTGATTTGGAGATAACAAATGGGGCAAGGTGGGCATTCATGAGCGACTAACAAAAGGTAATGTTTGTTTTTTAAAAAATTTGGTCACTTGTTTGCTTTTTGATATCAACATGTCATTTGCTTACATTTTTTATATTTTCTATTATTGCAGGGACTTGTTCCAACAATAGTTGAGCTGTTGCCTTATACTGAACATCGAATGTGTGCGCGGCACATATACGCAAATTGGGCAAAGACCTATAAATGGGATAAGTTGTAGTCGCAATTTTGGTAGCTAGCAAAGAGCACGATATGGTTGACTTTAGAATGGCCAAAGAAGAGATGCTTCAATTGACAAAGGATGGTTATGATAACTGTTCCAAATAGACCCAAAGCATTGGTGTAGGGCATTCTTCAATGAGGAATTTAAGTGCGATAACATTGATAACAACATCTGCAAAGCATTCAATGGGAGAATAATAGATGCCAGATGTAAACAAATTATCTCGATGCTTGAAGACATATGGGTTTGGTCATGACTCGGCTGCACAGACAAAGAGATGACACTGCAAAGTGGACTAAGCAATATGGTCCTAGGATTGCTAAGAAATTGGATGACAACTTGGCTGCAAGTAGGTATTGTCATCCCATTTGGAATAGGGATGAAGGATATGAGATAATGAAGGGTTCCGATAAGTATGTTGTCCATTTAGGTACGATGAAGTGTTCATGTAGAGCATGGCAACTCAATGGAATTCCTTGTGCCCATGCCATATGTGCAATTCAATTGAAGGGCCACAACACAGAAGACTACCTTGATGATTGGTATAAGAAACCGAAATATCTTACTTTGTATCAATTTATGTTGCAGCCAATTAGAAGTAGCAAGTTCTGTGAGCCAACAAATTACAAAGCACCTCAACCTTTGCCACTAAAGAAGAGAATGGGAAGACCAAAGAAAAAAAGAAAAATGATGGAGGGAGAGGACTTATGTCACCGTAGGATGAATAGGATGGGTGTACTGATAAAGTGCTCTTTTTGCCAAATAGCAAGGCACAATATTAAGGGTTGTCAATTAAAGAAGTAGCAGGAACAATTGAGGCTAGCTGAAGGGCCTAGTGAAGGGACAGTTGGAGAATGAGAAACAGAAAGACGAAGTGAGTTGATTGTTCTTCAATCGACGATAATAAACCTAGTAAGTCATGACAATTGTGTTTATGTTGCTTTATAGTTTGTTATGAATATGTACATAGATATAAGTGACATGTATGTAATGTTGTCTTTGTTAGGTCATGGTGACACGTGAAGAATTGGCCGAGGCCTCTGCTATATCTGAAAATGAAGGGCCTGTTCAAAGAACCGAATGTGGAAGATAGCCAGCTGTGGGATTGGCTAAAGCAACTAGAGGACCAGTTAAGTCGATTGTTCTTCAGCAGAATCAGAGAAAAAAATACCTGGTAAGTTAAATGATTTGCGTTTACTTTTTATTTACGTTCTAATATGGCCTGATGTTATATTTATGATGTCTTTTGCCTTTTTTTTTTAGGTTCAAAGAAGGCAAGCTAGAGCTCAATTGCTAATAGAGGGCCCAACTAAAAGGCCATCACAAGATCCATCACCAAGGTCATCACAAAGGCCACTAGAAGGGTTATCACAAGGGTCACCACCAAAGCCTACCGAAAGTGTCACTAAAGCTGAAGGCGTAACTAGAAAAACAACTGGAAGAAAGCCAAATCAAGAGTCACCCACAAGAAGGCCATTTACAAGACGCCTAGCTAAAGAATTTGCCGAAGAAGCCCCTGTTATAGTTGAACAACCACAAGAGCTAAAGAAATCACATGCGAGAAGAAGAGGCAACCAATCACAAGTACCTGAAAGTGACGCTCCCCTTCAAACAAGAGGGGCTCTTGGGAAGAGGCTAAAACAATATGGTTATGGCTTTTATAAAGATGACCGTTCTTGAACAGTTATTCTTAATATTGAGATAGCTAGTATAAGCACCTAGAGGGGGGTGAATAGGTGCACAATCAATTTATCAAAATACGGAAGCAATTCTTGGCAAACGATAGAAAGGTAGTTCACTATTGATTGACAAAATGAAATACGATCAAAGTAAAGAGAGCAAGGGAGAGAAGATTGAACACATGGTTTATAGTGGTTCGGCTTAATCCAAGCCTACGTCCACTCTTCCGCACTGACAGCCCACCGGTTGGATTTCACTATGAACAAAAGAGAAGTTACAGCACTGCTTTTCCTTGATTCTACAGTATAGATGTTCTATCACACCTCCTCAAGGTTTCTCACAAATATAGACTCTCTTTTGTATACAAGTATTCGCTCAAAGGAATTGTCTAAACAACAAAGAGCTTCAGACTTTGAAATTCTTCTATCTCGCACACCTCAACAACTTAGAACGTCTTCCTTATATACTCCTTTATGCCATCATACCCGTTGGCACTTACCAAAGGAATTCCTCCAATCTACCCGTTGGACGGAATCAATTAGGAAGATCATTCTGGCTATTAAAGGAACGTGTCGATAGCCCATCAATCATGTTCGCCCATACAATCAGGATCTCGGTTTCCATAAGTAGAACCTTCCAAGAATATTTAGGCAATCAATGATTCCTTAATCTTCGAGTCAATCACGATCAATCAAAGAATTCGGTTGAGTCTTTTCCAGCCACGAGATATTCTCCAGTTGATAAGGTCAAGCCCTTAACGAAACATCCAGTTCTGGATAACCTTTCTTCAACGGATTAGAGACTGTCAATGAGGATAGACTTTGAGTCTTGAGTCTGGCTATCCGGAGGTCTTCAGACTTTAGATAGCAGAGTTTGCAAACCTTCAGACTAGACTGATGGAAACGTTTTGTCAGCTTCAAAATACTTCAAGAAGATTTCTTCAACAATCTCCCCCTTTTTGATGGTGACAAAACTTTCCTGCAGATTTGGACAACTTGACCTGCAAAACATTTCTCAAACACATATGCATATCTTATAGAGATAAATGGCTAAAAGAATAACACTAGAATCTGCAACCACAGAAAATGGGTTAGTCTAATAATTGATAAAGCCATCCATAATAAAGCCATCCATAAGATACCAATGATAGTTAATAAAAGCAGTCAAGTCCAAGTCTAGTTCAGTTCTCATCTAGACACAAAAACAAAATCAAACAGAGTTCAAACATAAAAACAATCCAACACACAGTCTACACGACTAAAAATAGAGTTGTTCAAATCTTGCATCTCTCCCCCTTTTTGTCAGCATTTAAAAAGGTAAAGATGAAAATGGAATGAAGTCAAGATTGCTTGGGAACACGGACAAGCTGGAAATTTCCCATAGACTGAACGATGCCTTCCAGCCTTTTCAAGTCTTCCTTCAATTTTGCAATCTCCTCACCCTTGGCATTGGCCTAAATCTGAACAGAGAGGGCTTGGATTTTATCATTCAATGAACATGAAGAAACTTGACCCGCAGTTTGCAAATTTTGAACCTAGCATCCCAAGGCATAAATTTGACCTCGCATTTCCATTAAAATATCCATCATTCTGCGAAAATCGGCTGGGTTGTCGGTCTGCGTACTAGCTTCAGCACGTTCTGTAGATGATGGCATATCAAAATAATCTCGCAGATTTGGCGATGAAACTTCATGACCTTCTTCTGGAAATTGAGAGGCATAAACATCCTCTAGGTCTGCAGGTGATCGACTGACTCCTTCACTCGCATCAGGATATGATGACTTCCCTCCTTTCTCTTGATCTCCCCCTGTTTCCATGCCTACAGATGGAGAGGAGTGTTCCTCAGGTTCTCCTTCTTCTCGTCTTTCTTCCTCAGTTCTTTCCTCCTCTGTTTCTTTTTCACCAACTGCTCTTTCTTCTTCCTTCTCTTCTTCTTCTCGACCTTCTCTTTCCTCTTGGCCTTCTTTCTCACGTTGTTCCATTGACTCTGGAACAGTGCGACTTAGTTTCTTTAAAGCTATGGCCGAAATGGTAAGGTCATCATCTTCTTCATCTTCCACAATAAGAGCTCTCCTTTTTGATTTTGAAGCAACCAAGGGCTCCTTTCCTTTCTGTTTTGAAGAAGAGATTTGATGAGCTTTAACTGGAGTCTTCTCCTTGAATTTCTCCAACTCCTTGTTCAGTTCCTTCAGACGCATTTTGGTCACCATTTTCAGTCCTACTACCATATGATCGCACGATCGAACACAAAAGATTTGCGGAGGCTGAATATTCAGATGTCTGAATAACTTCATCACAAGGCTTGGGTAAGGAAGTTAACCTCTGTCCTTCATCATTGCTCTATACATATGAAACATGATAATGTGAGGGAGAGAAAACCTTTTTCCAGTGAGGATGGCATACATCAGCTTTGCCTTTGAGCTTGAAACATCAGTTTTGGAGGTTGATTTTGGCCGGAGGCAATTGATCACAATCTTGTGAAGCAAAATATTGAATGCTCTCATCCTTAAGTAGGTGATCTTTTCCTCTGTTCTCTTGTCCTTCACCAGTTCCAGTGTGACCCGAGCAATGAAAGCTTTGATCGGTTGATATTTTCCTCTTTCAACTCCTAACACATCTGCCAACATATCCATATCAACAACATAGTCTTGATCTTTAACACTGAAAGAAAATCTATTTGCATCCAAAAAGCTAAGATTTGAATATAAATATGTAGTTAGTTTAGCATACGCCTCTGTAGTGTCGGAGCAAAACCTTTCAAGTTAAAGATAACTGAACTTCTCCCTTAAGTTCATATTCACAGCATCCAGGAAGTCAAAATCCACACTTCTAGGGTTTATTACCCCACGCTTCAGCAATTTCGAGTACAAATCCTTTTGTTCCTTCGATCTGAACAAATCTCCCATTTTTCCTCGACTTTCAACCGCAATACCCATTCTTGGTTGAAATTGACTGTACAATTTGTCATCATCATTCCCATCTACAGGATTCGGTCCCCAATCACGAGAATCACTTGGAATATTCGCAAGAGTTTCGTCAGCCAACCCTTTACGAGCAATTCCCAAACTTTCCATTCGTCCCAGAAAGATATATTCGTTCCTATATCCTTTGTCTTTAAGAAAATCATCGACATATTTCAAGGGAGTACGAGTTGCTTTTAAGGCACGGTATAGCTTATAAATAGTAGCGGGCTTTTCAACTCTTACTAGATGTGCATCTTCAATGATTTGTTCCTCTTGTTGATGATCAACGCCTTGAGGACTAGATGGAGGAGAATGACGCTGCTGAGAATGTTGTGGGCTCGGTTGCTGTTCTGGAGACACTTCTTCTTCGATGAGATCGAAGTGCGTAGGCCCCTCACTCATTCGCCGTGGTCCCCTACTTGCGATTCTCAAAGACTTTCTTGAAGATGACATCTTTCTCAGTTTTTGGAAGATTCCTTGCTTGACTTTTCCAAGAAAGATGACAACTTTTTGAAGATTATACAAGGGAAGAAAATGGGAATGGAGGATCGATGCTTTCTAGGGTTTCTGAGAGTAAAGTGAAGAGGAATCGATGGTGCACGATCGATTTAAAAAGATAGATAAGCGAACCGTCACAAAGGAAATAAAGAAATGCCTTTTCAAAATAACTGTCTTTTTCTGCGAAAATAGTCATTTCAAAAATAACTTCCTTTTTGAAAATGAAACAATGCAATAAATATGTCAATTAAATATAGCAACAATTTAAACACAGTCTGACAATCGTACCTCTTCAAGATAAGATTCAAGAGAGAGAGAGAGAGAGAGAGAGAAAGACTTACAGTCTGATGGTCGTACTAAGACTAACTTACAGTTAAAGTCTTGTATGTCTGAGTCTGAAAGTCTTTAGATTTTGATCTCCTCATACTTTAAAATGTTGAGTCTGGAACGGATGGTTTCAAATTGATTTTTCTCCAAAGGCTTTGTGAATATATCCGCCAGTTGGTTCTTTAAATCAACATATTGGATTGAAACATCTCCATTTTGAACATGGTCTCTAATAAAGTGATGTCGAATCTCTATATGCTTTGCTCTTGAGTGGAGAATTGGATTTTTGGTGAGGTTGATAGCGCTGGTGTTGTCGCAATTAATCTCCATGCATGAGTCTTCAATTTCAAAGTCTCTTAGCTGCTGCTGTAGAGAGAGCTACTGTACTTTGCTTTCTGGAAAACCAAGACACTATCCTGCTTCCAAGTAGTTGACAAGTACCCGAGGTGCTCTTTCTATCAACTCTGCATCCAGCAAGGTCTGCGTCTGAATATCCAAAAAGAGTAAAGTCTCTCCTTTTTGGATACCAGAGACCAAAGCTTGAAGTTGATGAAACATATTTAATAATACGTTTCGCAGCATTCAAATGAGATTCTTTTGGGTCTGATTGAAATCTGGCACAAATGCAAACACTAGATAGAATGTTAGGTCTAGAAGTAGTAAGACAAAGAAGTGATCCGATGATACTCCTGTACAGCTTTTGATCGACTTTCTTTCATTCTTCATCTTTGTCTATCTTCAAGGAACTTGACATTGGTATGTCAGTCTTTTTGCAATTGTCCAGTCCAAATTTTTTGACAAGATCATTTGCATACTTTTCTTGATGAATGAAAGTTCCTTCCTCCAATTGTTTTATTTGAAGTCCAAGAAAGAAGGTTAACTCACCCATCATGCTCGTTTCAAATTCATCCTGCATAGTCTTAGAGAATTTCTTGCACAGACTTTCATTAGAGGATCCAAAAATGATATCATCAACATATATTTGAACAAGTAGAAAACTTTTGCTTTCTCTTTTAATAAAAAGAGTAGTGTCTACTTTACCTTTAACAAATCCATTTCGAATTAAAAACTTACTTGATCTGTCGTACCAAGCTCGAGATGCTTGCTTTAAGCTATACAATACCTTTTTGAGTCTGAATACTGAGTCTGGTTTCTTTGGGTCTTCAAACCCTGGTGGTTGTTCCACATAGACTTCCTCACAGATGAAACCGTTTAGGAAAGCACTTTTGACATCCATTTGAAATAACCTGAAATTTTTATGACAAGCAAATGCAAGTAATAAACAAATTGCTTCTAACCTTGCTACCGGTGCATAAGTCTCGTCATAGTCAATCCCTTCTTCTTGTGTGTATCCCTTGGCCACGAGTCTAGCCTTGTTTCTTATGACTTTTCCTTTCTCATCCATCTTGTTCCTGAAAACCCATTTAACTCCAACAATTGATTTACCTTTTGGTTTATGAGTTAGCTCCCAGACATCATTAACTATGAATTGTCTGAGTTCTTCTTGCATAGCTTCAATCCAGCTTTCATTGGATAAAGCTTCTTTTATGCTCCTGGGTTCTATTTCAGAAATAAGAGCCACAGCACTAGACTCTTCTCGCCTTTTGGATCTTACACGGATTCCTTCATTGATGTCGCCAATAATAAGATCTTTGGGATGACTGGACTTATGTTTCCAGTTGCTGGTTAATTTATCAAATTGATGATCACTTCCTTCACTAGAATCTTCAACAGTCACTTGTTGCTGGTCCTTCAAAGTCTGAGCTGCTTCTTGAGATTTAGACTTTGTAGAGTCTTGAGCAGGTTCAATCTATTCGAGATGAGTCTGAATGGATTCATTTTGTGTAGAATCTTGGAATTTGACATTCATTGATTCTTCCACTGTTTGAGTCTTCTTATTGTAGACTCTGTATGCCTTGCTTGTGGTTGAGTATCCAAGGAAGATGCCTTCATCTGACTTTACTTCAAACTTACCAACTCGATCATTTGCATTTTTCAGTACGAAACATTTGCATCCAAATACATGAAAATATGAAACAATAGGCTTCTTTTCTTTAAATAGTTCATAGGGGGTTTTTTCTAGAATAGGTCTTAGAAAGATTCTATTGATAATATAACATGATGTTGAAACTGCTTCAGCCCAAAACCGTAAAGAAATATTACTTTCAATTAAGAGAGTTCTAGCCATTTCTTGAAGAGATCTATTTTTCCTTTCCACAACTCTGTTTTGCTTTGGAGTATATGGAGAAGAGAACAAATGCTGAAAACTAGATTCTTCACAAAATTTGGCAAAATCCTGATTTTCAAATTCACCTCCATGGTCTGTTTTTATGCTTGAAATAACATACCCCTTTTCATTTTGAACCTTCTTAGCAAATTTTTCAAAGTAAGAGAAAGTTTCAGACTTACTTGCCAAGAAATATACCCAAGTAAATCGTGAGTAGTCATCCACAATTACTAGGCAATATTTCTTACCTCCAATGCTTTGCGTTCTTATTGGTCCGAAGAGATCTATATGCAAGAGCTGCAGTACACGGTTAGTGGAAACTTGATTTATTGGCTTAAAGGAATTTCTTACTTGTTTTCCCAATATATATGGTGTACATAGATAAGACTTTTGATATGATAAATTGGGTAGACCATGAACAAGTTTCTTTGCTGAGATCTTGGCTATCTGCTTCATGTTGACATGCCCAAGCCTTTTGTGCCATAAGTTTGCTTCATCTTGGATTGAGATTAGACATTGCGATTCATTTGGTTTCACGTCCAAGAGATAGATATTTCCATGTCTTCGACCCATGAATGATTGAGTAGAGTCTTTACTGGTTCCTGAACAAATACCCTCTTGAAAGTTGATTTTAAAACCAAAGCATCACACGTTGATCGATCGAGCGATTGTAAATGAGCCCTTCAACTAAAGAAACATTGTTTATTGTGAGGTTCCCAGTCTTTACAGTTCCAAATTCTACTATTTTTCCTTTGCTATTTCCTCCAAATGATACTTTTCCACCATTCACTTGAACAATCTTTATGAAGCAATTTGAGTCTCCTATCAATGTCTAGAGCATCCACTATCCAGATACCATTTCACATTTTTCTTGATAGTGACCTGCATTTAAAAAGAAACTCAAGCTTTCTTTGGTACCCATATTTTCTTGAGTCCTTTTGAGTTAGTCTGATATACGGTTTTTGCCTAAACTTTATTGACAGGTCTCCAAACCATAGGGCATTCTTTCTCAAAATGATCTGCACTATTGCATTTCGAACATCTAAGAGCATTGCGACCTACTGGTTTTACAAAGTTTCTTTCAAAATGATTATTATAAGCATTTCTTGTGGGTCTCTGCTTAATTCTTTCTTTTACTTTAGGAAAATTGATTAAAGGAATAGTTTCAGCAGTCATTCCCAAACCAGATTTATTGAAATAAGGTCTTTGAACGAAAGTATTTTCTCTAGTTTTTCAGATCCTATAGAAAATCTTTTGGAAATATTTGAAATATCATTTTTCAAAAATGCATTTTCTTTTAAAATATTATATTTACTTTCTCCGAGAGAGGAAACATTCTCGGTCTAAGCATTTCACTTTTTCTTCCAAAACATTCTCTTGTTGTTTTTAAAGCAGAATTTTCCTTTTTGAGTTCGAAAATTCTTTTAAGAGAAGTCTTAAGACTAAAACATAATTCATCAATGTATTTTGAAACTTTAATAGGGAATTTGAAATCACTTACCTCGAATTCACTTTCTGAATCTGAATCAATCTCGGAGTTTGATTCTGAGTCTGATTGTGCCATTAAACATATGTTGGCATAATCATCATCACTATCTTCACACTCCGTATCACTCCAGGTTTCAGCTTTGAGAGCTTTTCGATACCTTTCAGTTTTTCCTTTCTTCTTCCTCAGAAGATGACAGTTGGGTCTGAGGTGTCCCTTTTTCTTGCATTCAAATCAGACTACATCTTTGTTTGACTCATCATCTTCAGCAGACTTGGTCTGTTGCTTTTGAAAACTTTGTTTCGTTGAATTAAATCTTCTTCCTTTTCTATTCAGCTTTCTGAATCTTCTTATCATGAGAGCAAGTTCTTCATCATCCATGTCGTCTTCAGAATCTGTTACATCAGAGTCATCATTCGATTTTAATGCAATAGATTTCTTACCTTTAGGATCTTCGTCTTCATTGATTCGTTCCACTTCATAAGACTGAAGAGTCCCAACCAACTCATCGACAGACAAAGGGCATGATTCTTTGGGTCTCTCGGATTGAGGTCTTTATATGATTTCAATCCTTGGAGAGTCCACGCAGTAGCTTGTTCACTTTCATGGGATCAGAAATTGGTTGATCTTGATTTTTAAGACCATTCACGATTTCTGTAAAACGACTAAACATGTCAGTTATAGATTCTCCTGGTTTCATTCTGAAGGCTTCGTATTGACCGAGAAGAATGTTGATTCTAGTCTTTTTTATTCGATCGGTTCCTTCATAAGTGATGTGTAATCTATCCCAAACTTCTTTGGCTGTATCACAAGAAGATATTATGTTATATTCAGTAGGTGATAAAGCACAATATAAAGATTAAATTGCTTTTGCATCAAGAGATTGTCTCTTGATTATCTCTTCCTGACTCATTTCGCTAGACTCAATAGTGTCCTTTCCTATTTCTGAGATAGATGCAGCTTTAGGAATGATTCCGTTTTCTACAACGTCCCATTCTAGAGGATCCTTTGATCTTAAGAATGCCTTCATCTTGTTCTTCCATATGTTGTAGTCCTTTCCATCAAAGTAAGGCGGTCTGGTGTTGCTTTGCCCTTCTATCAACCCTGGAGCCAACATACTAGCCATGGATCTTTTACTCTGAAGTAAAACACTTCAAACAAAGTGAGTACACAAGCTCTGATACCAATTGAGATAGCTAGATAAGTACCTAGAGGGGGGTGAATAGGTGCACAATCAATTCATCGAAATACAGAAGCAATTCTTGGCAAACGATAGAAAGGTAGTTCACTATTGATTGACAAAATGAAATATGATCAAAGTAAAGAGAGCAAGGGAGAGAAGATTGAACACAGGGTTTATAGTGGTTCGGCTTAATCCAAGCCTACGTCTACTCTTCCGCACTGACAGCCCACCGGCTGGATTTCACTATGAACAAAAGAGAAGTTACAACACTGCTTTTCCTTGATTCTACAGTGTAGATGTTCTATCACACCTCCTCAAGGTTTCTCACAAATATAGACTCTCTTTTGTATACAAGTATTCGCTCAAAGGAATTGTCTAAACAACAAGGAGCTTCAGACTTTAAAATTCTTCTATCTCGCACACCTCAACAACTTAGAACGTCTTCCTTATATACTCCTTTATGCCATCATACCCGTTGGCACTTACCAAAGGAATTCCTCCAATCTACCCGTTGGACGGAATCAATTAGGAAGATCATTCTGGCTATTAAAGGAACGTGTCGATAGCCCATCAATCATGTTCGCCCATACAATCAGGATCTCGGTTTCCATAAGTAGAACCTTCCAAAAATACTTAGGCAATCAACGATTCCTTAATTTTCGAGTCAATCACGATCAATCAAAGAATTCGGTTGAGTCTTTTCCAGCCACGAGATATTCTCCAGTTGATAAGGTCAAGCCCTTAACGAAACATCCAGTTCTGGATAACATTTCTTCAACGGATTAGAGACTGTCAATGAGGATAGACTTTGAGTCTTGAGTTTGGCTGTCCGGAGGTCTTTAGACTTTAAATAGCAGAGTCTGCAAACCTTCAGACTAGACTAATGGAAACATTTTGTCAGCTTCAACATACTTCAAGAAGATTTCTCCAACAAATATAAGTTTTATAAGCTGTATTTAATTTAATTTATAGTGCAAACTTCTGTTGATAATTGAGTTTAATTTTTGAAGCCTAGGAGAAGTTCAGAGGTTCTTATCTCTCAAGGCCGAACTCGAGAATCAACAGCTGCACCAACAAAGAAGAAGACATTGCCTACGCAAACAAGAAAGAAGAGTAAGAAGAACCCAGTTGCAGGTCCATCCGAATTTGTTTAGCCTACAATAGTTCAGCTCCTTATGAATCAGTTCAGCCTAGGACAATTGCAGCTCCATCAGACTCAACGCATCCCAAGACAGTTGAAGAAGAAATCTCATGTCCAGTTAGAAAAAATGCAAGGATTATGAATCAAGTGCAAAGTCCATCAAAACAAGCACGAACAGGAGGCATTATGCATATTGATTGATGAAATGGGATGTGATATGATTTGTGGGGCTGAGGAGTTAGTTGTAAACATCTGTGAATGTTTTTTTTTTTTTTTATAATAGTTTGTCATTGAATTAGTTGAGTTTGTGAGACTTCATTTGTCATTGAGTTTGTGAGACGGATGTTCAAAATCAATGGAACGGTTGTTGCTTATCATTTTTGGCATGCCTTTTTCATTTTTTATTTTATTTTTTCTTGTACTTATTGCTACTTCTGGTGGTGGATATGTAGTGGTGACTGGGGTGCTCATATGGCTGGTGGCGGTGGTTGATGAAGCCTGGTGGTGGATATGTGGTGGAGACTGGGGTGCTCGTGTGGCTGGTGGTGGATGCTAGTGAAAAACCTGGTGGTGGTGGGTTGAGTTGAAGGTTTTTGCTGCACCTGATGCAAGATGTAACTATGCAATATGCATAGCTTGCACTAGGTAGTGCTGGTGTAAGTTGGTGCAAGACACCTTACATTTGCAACTTATGCAGCAACATACTACTAGCATAGTGGTGGTTGGTGGTGGCTCAAGTAGATGCTTGGGATGCCTGGTGGTGATGATGGTTGGAGGTCAATGGTGGCCAGTGGTGGGCAGTGGTTGTGGCTGGTAGTAGCTAATGTGTACAAAAAAATGGCACTTAACTAATCACATTCTAAAAAACCTAGTACTTAAGTATTCACTTTTAACAACAAGTGGCACTTAAGTGATCCTTCTAATAATAACTTGACACTTAAATGACTCCTTTTCTATTACGACTGGCACTTAAGTGATCACTAGATACAACTTATAGCACTTGAGTAATCACTCATGTCTGTTCTATGTATATAGCGGTTTGTAGCAAAATAGAAAAGCTGTTGGTTTATGCATTTGTTGCTGGTTTACATTCAATTCAAGTAAAATAGTCACCACAACACATCGACCTAATATACATTCCATCATCACTAATTTATATTTGAGAATAAGCAAAAACTGTGGACATCATTCATTCATTCATTCAAAACAAGTACATTTCTCCACACTTTTACAACTATGGCAGTCGGAGAAACTTCTTCTCATCTTCCAAAGACTTTACATTTCATCATAAAGTAGGATAGACAAAAAAACAGCAACACAATAAACGCTTGGTAACACTTCTGTTCAATTTTCATTTTTGAAACTTCGTTCTTCAAATGGTTAATAAAAGATGCTTGAGCTTGAGCTTGCATTGAGTCAACATTGTCCAAGTCATCCACAAGCGTGGATGGAGGTTGATGACATCCATCCAGTAGGTCCAATATCACCTCTGTGGCTCGGTGAGAGAATTTCGCATTGACCCATTTGAAGTATTTGTACTTCGAGCCTTCTCTGTATCGGGTACATCCATAGAATCTTCTCTTGGGATTCGTTCAAGTCCACGATATTCTTCTTGGACTTGGTAACCCACAAAAATAGAAACGCTCGCCTTCTCCTTCGCTTCGGCGAGAGAAATTTGAGCCGCTAATAAAAGTCCCACTCTCCATTTCCAATATTTAGTGGTAGAATTTGGGGCAAATCGAATTAGGGTGCGAGATTAGGGCTCTAGTGCTTCAATGGCATTTTGCTCGATTTAGGGTTTTAGATTTAAGGCAAATGGGGAAGATGACGACGTTTTCGCTGATTTAAGGGCTCTATTTTGGGCAGACACTCGAAACGACGTCGTTTGGGGTGAATTCGAGTTGACTCAGCTCTCCGGTGAGACACATCAACGAGAGATATTAATATTTTAATGTCACGTATGATTTCCAGCCAACTTCGCCGGAGATGGCACTCAGGTGTCCCACTTTTCTTAAAATGTAGCACTTAAGTGTCCCTTTGGGCAAAGTTATGGCACTTGAAGCGTTCTTTTGCTGAAAAATTGCGGTGGATGATGGTTCGTCACCTATATCAACAACGACGAACCATCACCATCTCATTTTCCATTTTTTTTCCTTGTAGCCTGTGATTGGAAGATTACTTTGAATATCAACCATAATTGAAGCACCTTAAATAATGAAAGGAATCCAAAACTGACTTGACATCAACATCAACTCCAAAACTCATCATTAACCGAAACACAAATCTCGAGCTCCTTAATATCGAATACTATCATTCGGAGCATGATCAATTTGGATGAAAAATCATCCACATAAGTCGACCCAAATGATCATTTTGGATGATACTCGAGGAATTGAGTGGCGTCTTCATGACATTGACCAAAAAACTAGTCTCAACATATTGGCATTATCCAAACACAAAAGTATGAATATAAGAATAAAAGTAAACATAGCCATTGGGATAAAATCATTCAAATTAAAAATAGGTTTGGAGCGCTCCCCCTTCCTTGAAGCATCATTGTTTACTGTTTGGGAAAAAAGTGGTAGTGGCAAAGAAAATAAAAGGAGTGACAATATGAGAAAATGAATATGAAGAGGAGAGAAAAATATATTGTGTTATATTCTATGAACGAGGAAAATTGAAAATAAATTAAAATAAGGAGGAAATTGATAAGGGCAATGCCTTTGTAAGGAGCTATAAATTCTAAACAAGAATGAAAAATGTGATCAATAAATAAATATATATATATATATATATATATATATATATATATATATATATATATATATATATATATACATGTATATGTGGGAAATAGAACTGAAGTTCCAGATGAACTTATAGGCAAATAAAAAAAGACATCATCGGCAATGATATGATGAGTACCTAAATTTTTGTCTTTTCTACAATTTAGTACCTTAACTTCTTCTTCTTCTTCTTTTATGGTTCAATCATGTACCTAAATTTTTCAAATTCTGCTTGGTGTAAAACCTCAATTGAATATATTGTCATGTGACGTGATTGTGATAACGTAACTCGCTTAACTCAACAAAGTTTTAGTACAAATCGTTACATGAGTCGCTTACTTAACAAAAGTTGTGCCATCTCCATTCAGATGAGAGGTGGCGGGAGGAGAGTGTTGGGGTTTCATGAATCATGTATAGGTAAAATTAACAAAAAGAACGCAGCAGAAATAAAGATATATTTTATACATGATTCTCCGAAGGCATTGTTTGTGCATTTTAATAAAAAATCCGAATATAAAAAGGGAGTTAAACGAATTATCTTTCAAAGTGCACTTTAAAACGAATCAGTTTTGATGTTCTTCAATTCGAATCCCACAAACGTCACACCAACAATAGACATCAAATGGAAGGGAGAACTTTCGGATACTACAATGATCGTGCTAGCAATCTCGTGGAGACAATCCGCCATATCTATTGCGAAAAGGCGAGCGATCGATCAATAATATAAACAGAAGAAGAAATTAAATCGAACACTAAATTTACATGATTCAGTTGTAAAGACCTACGTCTATGGGGAAATCGGCAACAAATTTCACTATAGATCAAACAATACAAGGAGATTACACACTTGAGTCACTCAAACACTCTCTCGATGTTTCCTAAGCCCCAATTACACCCAATAACGCACGCAGTGTTTAGCCCTGAAATTTTTCAAGAAATAATCTCTTAGTCTCACGAAGGAATTACACGCAAATCTTACCAAAATATTTAATTGGCTTGAACAATAAATCTTCTTGGATGTAATTCATGAACAAGAATGACAAAGAAAATCCCTCCCAAGCACTCGACAATGAGACGGCACTCCAAGACCAATTTTTCATGATCAACCCTCTTCCATCCATGGCCACAAGTCTATATATATAAGTGAAACCCTTATTCTTTTGCCAACTTCTCATATGATTATGTTTTCTATATTAAACATATCTTTGTATATTTTAAACAAAATCCAAGTCCTAGTCAAAGTTGAACTTTTCTATTTCAGTGGCGAAATTCTCCAACGCAAATTCAAACTTTGGAAAGTTTATCTTCGGATCTTCTTTGCTTGATTTCGAATGTCTGCAACATATCCAATTCGGAATATTTGTAATTTCATATTGGGCTCAAAGTCGAGACATAGTTTAACGATCTCCACCATGGCTCAACGTTTGAGCCAAGTCACAATTGCTTCGCAAAAATTCAAACTCTACCGCTACTTGCCCATAGCCCTTAATGGGCTCAACCGTCACAATATTATCCAAGTCCAAACCTCGCTTGAACTTTTCCATAACTGAAGACCTCATCAGAATACCAACTCCACATGCACTTTTAACTGCTCCGCAAGGATTTTCCAACACAACCTCCTTAATCGAAATAAAGCAAAACTATTGTTACATCTATATCTATCAGGAGATTGAATACGTACCTTGTTAATATCAACAATTACAGCAACCGTGGGCTCTATAGGCTCCACCTCACTACAAGCACCATCTGTGTCAATTACTTTGCTAGTACTTGTACTCGCTACCTCAGGAGTTTCTGGTTGCAACTCCACCTCAAGCTGAATACCGTCCAGATCCATATTAACACTGCCACAAACACTCCTCTCCAAAAGTACTGGAGACTCATCAAGGGTAACTTCTCTACTATTAACAGGTGAATTTTATATCTGAGCACCACAACCGATCGCCTCACTCACTTTGTGCATAGCCATGGAATATGCACCTTGCCCTCCAATTTAACTTACCATCACTCACTCGAAAATAACACGGGCAACCAAACATTTTAATAATAGAATAACCAACAACGTTACCTAACCACACTTTTTCAGGAGTCTGTCATTCAATAGCAGTTGATGGGGATATATTCACTAGGCAATTTATTATACTAAGCACATCAGCTATGGTTCTCCTAGCAATACCAACACTAGCGATAATTTCTCAGGCCGTCTCTAGTAATGTCCTTCTCGTCAATTCTGCAAATTGTTGTGATTTATTTGCACTAGTGCGGTGTTTCACTATGCCCTCTTTCATGCAGAATTTATTTACCAGCACCGAGCAGAACTTCATGCTATCATCAGTCTGCACATGCTGATCAACTTACTAGTCTCCGTCTCAATCAAAGCTCTCAACCGCGTGATCCTAACACCAACATCAAACTTGTGCATTGGCACAAACACCCAGGTTTTTCTCGAGCAGTCAAAAAACTCTCGAATAGATGCAACCGACGTCTCCATAACGAAATTTGTCATTATCTCATCTTGAACTTTATACAAGCCTCCATGCTTGATTCCTTTCATTATCACCAGGGCACCTCGAACAACCTTCAAAACTCCACCTTTTGAATAATACTTGCAACCAGCTGAATCTAGGGCGCCCAAGGAAATTAAGTTCTTTTTCAATTCTGGAATGTGTCTTACTCTAGTCAATGTCCTCACAATGCCATCATGCATTCTGATTTTAACATTGCCAACACCGATGACATCACATTTATTATTGTTCCCCAACTGTACTTTACTATTATCGATGCATTAATAAGTAGTAAACCAGTTTCTATTTTGTGTGACATAAAAAGAACAACCAGAATCCAAAATCCATCCATCAAGTGATAAATTATTAGTGACAAACAAGACATGATCGGCATTATATGCTACAGTTGCAACATTATATGCAGAATCAATTATAATTCTCTTACCCTTCTCATTCTTTAACTTAAGGCAATCCCTTTTAAGATTCCCCCTCTTGCCACAGCTCCGACAGACAACATTAGCAGTCCTAGATTGATTACGTTTGTTCATATTAGTACTACTCTTACCCGCATGAGATACAGATCTTCCTCTATTTTCACCTACTAAAGCAATAAATATAGATTCACCAGATTCTTTTCTACAAATATCCTCGCTCAGAATCAAATTTCGAACCCCATCAAATGTCAAACTTGTTAACCCAGAGGAATTACTAACAACAGTAATAGTAATATTCCAATTGTTAGGCAATAAGGATAACAGAATCAAAGCACATACCTCATCTTCAAAGTCAATCTCAACTAAACTCAATTGACTAACAATCACATTGAATTCATTGATATGATCTGCAACTGACGCACCTTCGCTCATCTTCAAATTAAACAGACATCACATCAAATAGACCTTGTTGATCGTAGATGGCTTCTCGTACATATCCGATAAGGCTTGCATCAAATCAGCCATGGTCTTCTCCTTCAAGATGTTAAACGCGACATTACGAGCCAACGTCAACCGAATAACACCCATAGCTCGTCTATCCAGCAAATCCCAATTAGCTTACTTCATCATCTCTGGTTTCTCCCCAGACAAGGGCAAGTGTAGTTTCATCTAGTAAAAATAATATTCAATCTACATCTTCCAGAAACTAAAATCCTTCCCATCAAATCTATCGATTCTCACTTTTACTTCTTCTATCGCCATCGATTTGCTTCAACTCAGCCAAACTTGGCTCTGAAACCACTTGTTGCGAAAATGTGAGCGATCGAACAATAATATAGACAAAAAAAAAAGAAAATAAATCGGACACCTAATTTATGTGGTTTATTCGTAAAGATCTACGTCCACGGGGAGAGCGGCAGCTAATTTCACTATAGATCAAACAATACAAGGAAATTACACACTCAAGTCACTCAAACACTCTCTCAGTGTTTCTCAAGCCCCAATTACACCCACTAACGCACGCAGTGTTTAACCTCGAAATTTCTCAAGAAATAATCTTTCAATCTCACGAAGAAATTACACACAAATCTTACCACAAGATTTCATTGGTTTGAATACTAAATCTTCTTAGATGTAATTCACGAACAAGAATGACAAAGAAAATCCCTCCCAAGCACTCGACAACGAGACGGCGCTTCAAGACCAATTCTTCATGATCAAACCTCTTCCATCCATGGCCACAAGTCTATATATATATATATATATATATATATATATATATATATATATAAGTGAAACCCTTATTCTTTTGCCAACTTCTCATATGATTATGTTTCCTATCTTAAACATATCTTTGTATATTTTAAACAAAATCCAAGTCCTAGTTAAAGTTGAACTTTTCTATTTCAGCGGCGAAATTCTCCAACGCAGATTCAAACTTTGGGAAGTTGATCTTCGGATCTTCTTTGCTCGATTTCAAATGTCTGCAATATATCCAATTCGGAATATTCGTAATTTCATATTAGGCTCAAACTTGAAACATATTTTAACAATATCCTTGATGTATTATAGTCGTGGCCCAAACGAGAGAACACTCTTCTTTCTTGCATCTCAAAAAACACAAGAACACACACCTTTTTCTCTCTATTTCAGCAACCCGCTCTTGTCTCGAAAACACAAAACACACGCCCACAAAAACTCTCTCTACGTAGCAACCTTTTGCAGCCTTTCTTTTTCAAATTTATTCACGAATCAGCAATGGTTCCTGATCGTGAGATCAGCAACCGTTGCTGATCCTCATTTTTCATGCACAATCGTGCATGAACGGAATGGTCAGCAACCGTTCATGCACGATTTCGTGTGTGATGGTCAGCGGTTGCTGACCATCCACAGCTGACCATCATGTGCGCACAAATTCGTGCGTGCATGTGCATGATTCGTGTGAAATGGTCAGCAAGAATTGCTGACCATTTCAACTTTAATTAATTAATTAATTAAATGAATAAATAATTAATTAATTAAACCCTTAAAAATAAAAAGAACATAATCTTTATATGTATATTTGAAATACATTAACATGTATCCACTTTGGGCATGCATATGAATCGTATGCAAATAGGCTCGTGAATTTAATGCAAATTAAATTAAATCTTATTCAATTTAATTTCACATCAACTCAATTCGATTGCAGTAATTGCAAACACATTTGCAACAATATTTCTCTCTTGTTCCACATTATCCTAATTGTTTATGGTGTTTGGCATCCCTAGGTTCATCACTAAGCCGGTAGTAAGACTTGTACTAACACATTAGTACTTCCAAAAGAATTAATTGTCCCGATTAATCTTTGGGTCTTACAAGCCATGATTGACATAGAGCAATATGTCATGACTACCTAGATAGTGTGAATATTTTAAGAACATAATGAACCTGTCAGCTTCGGCTACAATGTAATTCAATTCCTCTGTCTTACTATGTCCCGATCAAACAAAGATCATGGAATATTTGTCAAATCATTAATTCGATCATATACACAAATCTAATTTACGTACATTTTATTCGAGACATAAACAATTTATTCTTGATTACAACCCTGACTGAAGATTTCAATGCAGTGTCATAATTAGATCGCATAGGACATCATTATTGTACCTTGCATGTAACAAGGAGACAAATTCCATATTGTGCACATGTGCAACTTCATATATGAACAAACTATGATCATCAAGTATAAAGACGGATCAATGATCCGGCATTACGTGTACCTGTGAACCATAGTTGTTCGACACACAAGTCAACACTGTGCCTCGGGTCTAAAGATTATTTACACAAGACCAAAGCATGAACAATTAGACATTGACCATGCTAAAAGCTTCCATGTTACTAATCGTTCCATATGCGTCACGTTCAGTGAACTTGTTTAATACAACACTTGTGTTTTGAACTCGGGCATCACAATACCGAATGACATGTGACTCATCATTTCCTTAAGTATCCAATACTTAATGACAAAATTAAGAACACATCGGTCTCAACAAGATTATTAATATCCACTCAATAATCCATCGACCGGAAACGATTTAAAGATTCAATCTAACTATGAACCTGTCACATATATTCTTGACGTCTCAAGAATAGGTCTAGTGGCAACCAATCTTATGAAATCATTCATAAATATAAAATAATTGGACAAATTGAATAATACGTCATTGCCATTAATTAAATAATAATAATGAAAGTACAATTAAAATACCTAATATGTAATTATTACGTAGTAGCTTTAGGGCATACATTCAACAATCTCCCACTTGCATTAAAGCCAACTTGTCTAGTACCTCAAACCCATTTGTCAATACGCCTTACAAAAGAAGACTAAGGTAAGGCCTTAGTGAAGGGATCTGTCACATTTTCCGTTGAGGCAATTTTCTGTAAGGCGATATCACCTCTCCCAACAATTTCTTTGATGAGATGGAAGCGTCTCTCAATATGCTTGGACTTTTAGTGAGACCTTGGTTCCTTAGCTTGAGCTATCGCCCCATTGTTGTCACAAAACAATGTAATCGGTTGCTCAATTAAAGGAACGACTCCAAGTTCAGAAATAAACTTCTTCATCCAAGCAGCTTCCTTTGCTGCTTCAGAAGCAGCTACATACTCTGCCTCAGTAGTGGAATCAGCAGTTATGCTTTGTTTGGAACTTTTCCAACTAACTGTACCACCATTGAATGTAAAGACATACCCAGACGTAGACTTATAATCATTAGGATCAGATTGAAAATCGGAATCAATATAAGCTACAACTTTAAATTCTCCTTCTCCATATATCAAGAATAGATCCTTAGTCCTTCACAACTACTTAAGAATATTCTTGATTGCTATCCAGTGCTCTTCTCCTGGATCAAACTAATATCTACTAGTAATACTTACAACATATGCAATATTAGGTCTTGTACATAGCATAGCATACATTATGCTTCCAATAGCGGATGCATATGGTATATTTGCCATCCGCCCTCTTTCTTCAGGGGTGTTGGGACACATCTCATTTGAAAGATGGATCCCTTGCCTAAAAGGCACTAATCCTCTCTTGGAACACTGCATGTTAAAACATGTTAACACTTTGTTTATGTACATAGATTGTGAGAGGCCAATTAATCGTCTTGATCTATCTCTATAGATCTTGTGGCACCCCGAAACACCTAAGGTCACCACAGATACCAAAGAAGAACCTTAGTTCCTAGGCATTTTTTTTTTAAACAGTCCCGGCGCATCTTATTTGCAAAATCATAATCAAGTCTTACTAATTCTCCCTCCAACAATCATGATACAATTGCACACCACTAAACACCATAAGAAAAGATAAAGCCAAGACACTTTTATTTACATATTTTCATGATGGATTTTCTCGGTTCGGTACAACAAAAGATAGGCCAAGACTTTTCACTACACTCGGCCATAACCCCAAAAAGAGACAACTTGACCCACTATATCGATCGTGCAAAATCTTCCATCTACTAGTGTCAACTATTGTCCAAAAAGTTGCAGTTCCTACTCCTCACACACGGGCAGTCACACCCACCCCGGTGTGTCATGCGGTGGCAGCAGCAACATCCCCCGCATCACCCCATCCCGTCGAACGTGAATAGATATGAACTCCTGAATGACAGGGCCCTCAGCCAGGCCCATGTCATACATCACTAATGCACGAACCCGAATGAACGTCAGACCAGGGATGCTAGGACAGTCAATCTCCACACACTCGACCTCCACGTCCGAAGGAAGGCCATAAAAGACGTCCTGCGTGACAGCAAGGAGCGACATCTTTTTAATTTGAAATGTTGGTCCCCGAAGGGGTGAGTACAGCCACTCAGCAGGTAAAGGACCCAATAAACCACTCAATGTATCACACAATATAATCATAACTATCATAGCATAACACATGTTATAAATTTACCATCATGTCATATGTGCACATACATCCATGCACTCACCATTGTCATGTCTTACTTGTACTATCATGCTATAGGTGTACATAAATCCATGCACTCACCATCATCATGTCACATATACCATCATGCCATAGGTGCTCATACATCCATGCACTCACCGTCATCATGTTACATATACCATCATGCCATAGGTGCACATGCATCCATGCACTCATCATCATACATTCATGCATACATGTTACCATATCATGCATAATTCAATTTCAATTTCCCAATTTTATTCTTTCATTTTGGGCCGTCACATTTCTCTTTCCCGGGACCAATATTTGCATCCCACATTTATCGCTCGCACCCCACCTGGCATTGCAAGGAACCTCCGGCACAAACCTCCGGGCATTCGGCACACACACTTCGAGCATCTTGTACCCCAACTGGTATCACGAGATATCCCCCGGCTCACACCTCCGGGCTTCCGGCGCCCCCACACTCCGGGCATCTCGAAACTCCCGATGACCCTCCGGAATTACGCCACTAGGCCACCAGGCATCTAGCATTTACACTCCCTAGTCGGGCATCTTGATACTCCCGGAGCATCCTCGGCTCACACCTCCGATGGCCTTCTCATTTATCATAGTTCACATTCACAATTATAGCTCAATTTCAACATGGCATATAATATGATGTCAACAATATCATTTTTAGCATTTGACTCTTATATGTATTTCCAATCATCATCATATATGCAATAAGATCCAATCACTTATGACAACATAATCCATAGGGTCCATACAACATAGAATAATCCATACATCATGACTTTTTGAAATTTACCAAATTCCAGCTTGCACAATTTCGGAAAACATATAAATTAAATATCCATATGATCTTTAAAAATTATAAAATCTGAACATGTGATATTAAAGACACAAAGGTAGCAACTCCATAAAGAACACATGCCCAAAAGAACTTCACACAAAAAAGATATAGCTCACACATTACAGCTTACAAAATTCGGACACATCAAATTGCGCGGTTCTCGAAATATTTCAATTTAAATACCCGAATGACCTTCAAAAATTATAAAATTTTACCAGGTTATAGTAGAGACCCTAAGGTATATTGTTCATGAAGACATCAAGGCCAGATTCGTCCTAGATATTAAATATGGATGGTCGAAGCCCCTGTTCCTAGTACCGAACAGTCCAGATTTAACTGTCTCCGAAAAATCAAGGTTTCACCAACTTATCTTCCTTCATTTTCTCTGAATTTTTTATATTCTTTTCCTCAAGAGGTTTACTACAACTTTCATTAAGGGATCTAGGTGAGATTCTCAAAGGATAGTCACATTATAGTCCACGAAGTCGCTGGAGTCCAGTACAATACTTCCAGATCTGCCGTCTTAAACGAAAACTCATTTCACTAGGCTACACTTGTTCAGTTTACCTCAAATTTGAGTATGTTAGTCCTCAAGATGTTCTCTACAACTTTTGTGAAGAAGTCAAAGTGAAATTCTCGGTAAAAAGCGACATACAACACTCAAAACCACCAAGAGGTCAACAAAACAGTTTTAGATCTAGCGTCTTCATAGAGGGAGGGTTTTACCCCTAAAAAATTAGCCATTTTGTCTCAAATTTTAGTATGTCATACTTTGAGATGTTTTCTACAACTTTCATGAAGAAGTCGAAACCAAAATCCGACTCAAACTCCACATGCAAGCCTCTACAACGTTCTGGGTCAGGCGATATACTCGAAAACAGAATGCTATTTCAAAAACAACACACTCAAAGCTTCGGTTCTCACACCCTAAATGTGACACCTCGAACCCTTCGTAGGTCATCACCAACGCCGATGCTACACTCTATTACCTTTTCCTATCTTGTACTTAAAACAAGCGTCATTAATCACAGGCATTATTTTTTTTTAAAGCGGTCCCAGCGCGACTCATAGCAAAAGCAAATTAAACATCACCATCTATCCCCCTACCAATCCATGATACCAATACACACCAGCTAAACATCAGGATTTTATAAACAACTTCGACACTTTGTTTACATATATATATATATATATATAGCAAGATGAGATTCCCTTCGAGTCAGTACAAAACAAAGAAAAGCTAGGACTCTGCCATGTCCAGCCTAAAACCTCAAAAAGAAACTCTCGACCCTCAACATCATACGAGTACGAACCCCCATCGAAAGTGTCGACTATCTACATCAAAAAGATCCAGCTCCTACTCATCGCGCGTGGGTCTCACACCCAACCCGGTGCATCAGGCGATGGCGGCGGCTATATCCCTCATATCGCTCCATCCTGACGAACGTGCACAGAAATGAACTCTTGAATGACAGGGCCCCCAGCCAGGCCTATGTCGTACATCACTAGACAACGCACTCAAATAAAAGTCAGTCCAGGAACAGAGGAACAGTCTATCTCAGCACACTTGATCTCTACATCGGATGGTAGACCATAAAACACCTCCCGCGAGACGGCAGGTAGCGGCATACTTGCTAATCTGAAATGTTATCCCCAAAAGGGGTGAGTACAACCACTCAGCAGATAGGGAAATCCAATAACAACTCAATACATCAGGCATATCATCATACGATGTAGGCATTGCTTACCTTTGATGTCATGCGCATTCATGCATCATCATATCATACATATCATCATCATGGCATCTCATATATCATTATCATCATCATGCATTTCATCATGCATATCATACCATGGATGATCATCATATCACATCACGTATCATCATCATCATCATCATGCATATCATTATGCATATCATGTCATTATCATCATCATGCATATCATATCATAGGTGATCATCATATCACATATCATTATCATCACACCATCATGCATATCATCATGCATATCATATCATAGATGATCATCATATCACATCACGTATCATCATCATCACATCATCGTGCATATCATCATGCATATCATATCATAGGTGATCATCATATCCCATCGCATATCATCATCATCACATCATCATTATCATCATGCATATCACCATCATGCATTAATTTCCATTTTTTATCTTTAGATTTGATCACCACATCACCCATTCTCAATTATCATCCCTTCGGACAAAGACCTCCGACAGGGTTCCCAGCATTCAGCCTCCCAGGCCACTGGGCTTCCGGCCCCCCCACATTCCGGGCATCTCGCATCTCAACTAGCATCATGAGGCATTCCCTTCGGGCAGAAACCTCCGACAGGGCTTCCGGCCTTTACCCTTCTAGCCAGGCATCCCGCACCCCAATTCTGGTGTCGCGAGGAACCTTTGGGCATGTATCCAAGATACAACCGGACATCCGGCCCCCCACATTCCGGGCATCCTGAATCTCCCAGGGAATTCCGGCAATGCATCTCTGTACATTCCGGCCTCATCCTCCACCACAACCTGTTACTCACATATCATTTTCCACATTCACCATCCTTTTAATCACATTATTACATGGCATATAATTCACACATGCATCACAATTATGATCATACATACACCAATGTCATATAACAATGCATAATAAATTCAATGGAATTCATGGCCAATAAAATAATCCCTTTTTTATTTTTTTATTATTTTATTATTTTATTTATTTATTTTCATAAATAAATATTAAATTTAATATCTATGATTTTCCCAAAATCATAATATTCAAACAATCACTAAACAAACCAATAGGATGACAATTTCATACGAAATTCATGGCCAAATTGGATTTCACATAATTTCACAATTTCCACAAAATAGCACATGATATTCGGATAATGACCAGAATGCACAGTTTCCAAATAAATTCGATTAAAATACTCATACGGCCTCCACAAATTACAAAATTTTACAGGGTGATAGCCAAGAAATTTTCGTGCATGTTTCATGAAGAACTACAAGCCAAATTCTTTTTAGATTAATTTATACGACCCCACGAAACTTCTGGAACCATTACCGCGTCGTCCAGAATACACATCTCGGAAATATTAAGATTTCACCCATCTATTCTCTTTCGTTTCCTCTGAAATTTGTGTATGTTATGTACCAAGGTGTCCTTTACAAGTTTCATGAAGAGATATAGGTCAAATAACCAAAGTATGGTCACCATTTAAGTCCATGAAGTCTCGGGTGTCTCGGAATACTTCACCAGAATCATCATCTCCAAGATCTAGCCGATTTACCAAGCTATACTTGCTCTTTTCGCTTCAAATTTGAGTATGTTGTAGTTTAAGGTGTTATCTTCAACTTTCATGAAGACATAAAAGTCAAATCTTCAACAAAAATCAACATACAAACAAGAATCCAACAAGACGTCAGTGAAAACTTCACAGATCTGGGGTCTCCGTAAAATAGAACTTTAACCCCTCATATATCCATCATTTTCCATGAAATTTCAGTATGTTATAGTAAAAGACGTTAACTACGACTTCCATGAAGACATAGAAGCCAAAATCGGACTCCAAACACACATGCAAGCTCAAACAAGTTACTGACTCCTACAACCGAGCAAGAACAGTCACACGGTTTGAAAACAACCAATCCTTACCTCGGTTTTTCTCACAAATAACACCTAAAATCGAACATGCAAACCATATACACACATGCAAGAGAAGTTAGAGGACTCCACTTGCCTCTAGGATGGACGGTCGACGGCGTACGGCAGTGTACACGGCGAACGGATGGCGGGACACAGCGGCTCCTCCTCGGCTCCGCCTCCTCTCCCTCTCGGTCTCTCCCTCTCTCACGATTTCTCTCTCTCTCTCTCTCCCTCTCTCTCGACCGAATCAAGCAAAACCGGCCACCTTCTCTCTCTTCTCCCCTTTTATATCCCCTAAAGCTCATCATTGATTTTCCTCAACCAATGGCCAATGCATGGCCTTCTCCTTGCCACTTGTCTTGATCCATGCAAGGTGGGTCTTGGAGTTGGGCTTGGGCTTGGGCCATCCAGCCACTCCTCCTTGGGCTGGTCGACAGCCTCCTTTGGGCTCTAATGGGCCGACTAGCTTGGCCCACCAAGCTTTAGGCCAATGGGTCCAAGGCCCATTCGAATTTAATCCCCTTTTTCTTTTTTTTCTTTTTGAAATTATTCTTTAAATATTTTTGAATTCCAATTTTCATCTTGGCCAAAGTCTTGGGATATTTTTGTTTATTGAAATTTAAATCATATGGCCAAGCATAGATTATTAATCTATTAAATTTAAATTTCCACAATCACAAGCACAAATCATCGAATTAAAAGACTAATGGCTAAAACATAAGCCATGGAAATTCTACCACCTAATTAAAGACTTTAACACACCTTATGGCTTGGCTTTGAATTTTGGGATGCCACACTAAACATCCAAGATTCATCACCATTCAAACACACATGCAAGATACAACATGCAAGAGCAGAATATGGATCCCAACTTGCCTTTGTACCGAGCAAGCACAAGTAACACGGCGGACGACGGACACACGGTGATGGGCAACGGACGAGCGGACGGACAGACACACGGCTTCTTCCTCCTCTCTCTCGGTTCCTCACTCTCTCAGCAACCCTCTCTCTCTCTCTCCCTTATGGTCGACAACCCCCTCTAAACCAGTCACTCCTTCCTTTTATTCCCCCTCAATACAATCTTTAGCCATCATTAGGAGCCACCCAAGATGACCAATAGATGAAGCCCCCTTTTTGCCACTTGGCAACTCCCATGCATGATGGGCTTGAAGGTTGGGCCGGCCACTCCCCCCTTGTGGTCATTGACAGCCCTCTTCAAGGGCTTCATAGGCCAAGCCAATTTGGCCCACTTTAGGTCCAATACCCTTTGGCCTAAAGTTCAATCCTAATAAATCCCAATTTCACTTTTAATAATTCATTTTTAATTTTCTCTTTTATAGATTTCAAATTCTCAATTTCATATGGCCATAAATATTGCAGCATTTAAACTATAGGGATTAAATCTATGAGGTGCATAGCCAAGAACAATTTTTTTCTTATCAACTCATCTTATAATACTAATTTTAATAACTCATGAACACGAGATACATAACACTTGGTCTTAAAAGAAAACCAATGGCTAAAGCATAAACCAAAGGTAATTTCATTACCTAATCATAGGATTTAATGCATCTAGAGGTTGTCTTGAATTTCGAGATGCCTCAGATCTTGATACTTAAAATGTAGGTTACCTCTGCTAAATCTTTCATGGAGAATTCCTATGACAAGAATAGTTTTATTGATGATATCATTGGTACATTATTTCCAATCAAAAGTATATCATCAACATACAAAACTAGAAATGCAATTGCACTCCCACCGATCTTCTTGTATACACAAGATTCATCCGGATTTTTGATGAAGCCAAACGATTTGACTACCTCATCAAAATGGATATTCCAACTTCTAGAGGCTTGTTTGAGTCCATAAATTGATCTCTTAAGCTTACACACCTTTCGTTTTTCACTATTGGATTCAAAACCCCATGGTTGTTCCATATAGATGTCTTCATCAAGAAAACCATTTAGAAAAACCGTTTTGACATCAATTTGAAATATCTCATAATCAAGGTGTGCATTATAGCTAACATAATTCGAATGGATTTTAGCATAGCTACAGGTGAGAAAGTTTTGTCATAATCAATTCTTTCTTTTTGATGATATCATTTCGCTACCAACCGTGCTTTGTAAGTTCCAATTTAACCTTCAGCATTCATCTTCCTCTTGAAGATCCATTTACAACCAATTGGTATAATACCATCAGGCAGGTCAATTAAGGTCCAAACTTCATTGGAATACATTGAATCCATTTCGGATTTCATGGCTTCTAGTCATTTACCAGAATCGACGTCTGACATCGCCTCCTCATAGGTTTTAGAATCACCAGGTTGATCACTATCATTCACAATGAATAAAGGTTCAATATGATCAATCGAGTGTCTATAACGAGCAAGTGAGCGAGACGTTCTTGCACTTGTCCTAAGAGGTTGTGTACCAGAAGCTCCCACCAAATCAGAGATTGGTATGTGAACTCGGTTGCTTGGTACTTCATTATATTCTTCTTGTAAGACTATTTTCTACCTAACATCACCTTCTTGGATGAACTGATTCTCTAGAAAAGAAGCATGCTTGCTCACCAAAATTCTTTGGTTTGAATGAAAATAGAAATAATATCAAAGAGTTTCCTTTGGATATCCAATGAAGCGACCTTGTTCAGATCTTGCCTCCAATTTTTCCATTTTCAGCTTTTTCACGAAAGCTGGACAACCTCAAATCTTAATATGATTAAGACTAGGTTTCCTACTATACCATATCTCATAGGGCGTAGTTGGAACAGATTTGGACGACACTATGTTCAATATATATACAACTATCTCAAGGGCATATCCCCAAAGGGATATTAGCAAATCGATGTAATTCATCATAGATTGCACCATATCTAATAAAGTACAATTTCTTCATTCAGATACACCATTATGTTATGGAGTTCCAAGAGGTGTCCATTATGATAAAATGTCATTTTCTTTAAGATAGTCTAGGAATTCAATACAAAGGTATTCACCTTCTCGATTCGATCGAAGAGCCTTAATACATTTTCCTGTTTGTTTCTCAACTTCTGCCTTGAATTCCTTGAACTTTTCAAATGATTCAGATTTATACTTCATGAGGTATAAATAACCATACCGTGACTAATCATCGGTGAAGGTAATGAAGTAATTATAACCACCTCTAGCAGTTTCATTAATTGGTCCACATACATCTATATGTATAAATCTTAATATGTCAGTAGCTTGTGAACTTTGTCCCACAAAAGACGCTTTGGTCATTTTTCTTAGAAGACATGCCTCACAAGTCGAGTATGACTCAAAATTTGATGGATCAATATACCCATAATTACTCAACTTGTTAATTATGTATTCTCCAATATGACATAATTGGAGATGCCAAACATACTTTTTATTTGGACCGTCTCAAGAGCGTTTATTAGTTATGGAATTTATATCAATTCTATTTTGCTTATTAACATCGGTAATCACATTACTGGACATTGTAATGGTATAAAGATTATTGGTTAATAAGCTAGAACCAACACATCTTCTATTATGATAAATAGAACATACATTATCAGTAAAAGAAAATTCATAATTCTCTTTAACCAAATGAGGTATAGAGATGATGTTCCTAACAGCATTTTTATAATGCAAACAGTTCTTTAAAACTAATACATGTCCTGAAGGCAAACATAAATGAAAAGTTCTTATAGTTAATGCGGCAACTCTTGCACTATTAGCAAATGTCAGGATAATTTCATTTCGCCTTAGCATCCTACTTGTTTCCAGATTCTGCAAAGACATACAAATATGTGAAATTGCAACAGAATCTAGAACCCATGAGCTAGATTCAACACTAACCATAAGATTAGTTTCAATAAACATAGACACCATACCTTCATAAAGTTGGTCCTTGGGCTTGACTTTCAAGCTCGCAAGGTACTTCCCACAATTCATTCTTTAGTGCCATCTAACACCACAGTAATGACATTTCCCTTTATTAATCTTGGGTTTTGGTTGCACAACGAGTTTGGCAGGCCTCTTCCATTTCTTTTTCTTTAAAACAATCTTACCCCTTGAAGAATAAGCCTTAGCCATAGCCACTACATTTGGTCTCATGTTGTGCATTTCCTTTTCATAAACTACCAATATGCTATGTAACTCAGCAAGAGTTTTCTCCATCTTATGCATGTGGAAGTTTTGGACAAAACCAGAGAATGAATCGGGTAAAGATTGGAGAATCAAATCCATAGCTAACTCGTTGTACACAACGAGATTCAACCTAGCCAATTCTTCAATGTGCTAGATCATTTTCAAAGCATGATCATTAATAGATGCTCCTTCAGCCATCCTCATACAATACAATGCCTTAAATATCTCATCTCTAGAGGTTTGACCATTCTCATCAAAGTATTCCTTTAAGTGCAAAATGATCGACCTAGCATCTTCCATAGATTCATACTTTTTCTGTAATTCATTATTCATCGAAGCAAGCATATATGACCTAACTTTTAAGTCATCATCACGCCACTTATCATAAGTGACACGCTCCTCTTGGGTCTCACCCTCAGGAAAGGAGGTTGGTATCTTTCCATCAAGCACATACCCATTTTTTTCTAAATTGAGAACAATTCTCAAATTCCTCACTTAGTCAGTGAAATTGGGTCAAGTCAAACAATTCTTGTCAAGTATAGAAGTGAGTGGGTTTGTGGTCACCATTTTCAGAGTAATAATATATTTGTTGCAGAAAATAAATGGTTATCCGTTGTACTTTTCATAATAACTATTTCATTTTGGTCTTTAAATGAAATAGATCCCCACACTAAATTTATATTCGAATCACATACTCCTTAAGATGAGAAGCATTAATATTTGTTGGGTAAAGATTACTAGTGGGGATTGGAGTCCCACTAGCCCAAAGTCCACCTCACCTAACAGTTATTGGTGTCCTATGAGCTTAGTGAGTGAACCAACTTGTTCAACGCATCATATGCGAGTCTAAATCATAACTTCAGCCTCTAGACCATGAAAACCTCACCTAACAGTTATTGGCATCATGATCATAGTTAAATCTTGCCCATCATCTCATGCAAGTGTTGAAGGCACAAACGATTCCCTCACCTTATAGTTATTAGAAATCATTTGGATCCAACCCCACAGCATCACATGCATAATGGAGTGGTTCGATGTTATGAGTGGTAATTAACCCCTATGTATCAATAGCCGATAAATTAACTACTATAATATTGGATCAAACCACGACGATGGAAGGCCACGAGTCTGAAACCCATTTCGACTTAATATTATTAATAAGGAGATTTGAGTCGTTATTAATGGTCTCACTTTACGCATTAACCGGTTTAACATACACGATAACATAAACATAATAAATAAATAGATATCACATAAACATTTATCCTACATGGTGATCATGGAATTATGGTTTAATGGGTCTTGAGCCAAAGAGACCCACTTAGCCATTTTAATGATTTAATAATATGGATCTGCTATTCACTTTTTCTTCAATCTTTGAACTCTTCAAAGACCGGGCACATAGAGTTCACCGGTTTAATGGCTCCTTCAATGGCTCATCCTCTCTTGTAGCATTTACATCGACAATTGATATACTAAACTATGCTAAAATTACATTTCATAAAAAATAAATATAAAAGGAAGGACACAGCCTCCATTTAATAATTACAACCCAAAAAAAAAAAAAAAAAAAAAAAAAAACCTATAATCATCATACATTCATCCATACAACAATCACAATTATTAGGGATTTTTCCATGATCACCACCCTTCCTTGCGAGCCATAAATTCAAATTTTAAAGCTCTGGAAGGCAAAGATAAAATTCTGCATTTAATCAAATTTAAAGTTGAACAATGCAAACCGCATCAAGAAATCAAAATCAATGAAACAAATTTCACAAGCGTGATTTTGAACGGAGCTTGCGCTGTCAACTTTAAATTCACAATCAGGAAACATTCGCAGAATATGAATACAAAATATAACAAGTTACAGATTTTTGATTCAAAATTGATTTAGTTCTAATTTTTGCTAAGTTGATTAAATTTATCACATAAATTAGTCAACTTTTATAGCCACATAAGAGCAAGAGAACCAATTCACTTAATAAAAATAAATTGCCATTAGAATTCTAAAATATATTTGAACTATAAATCAATTAAACGCACGAAAAATGCCTAAGGTTGGCTCTGATACCACTGTTGAGGTTTCATGAATCATGTATAAGTAAAATTAACAAAAAGAACGCAACGGAAACAAAGATATATTTTATACATGATTCTACTAAGGCATTGTTCGTGCATTTTAATCAAAAATCTGAATATAAAAAGGGAGTTAAACGAATTATCTCTCGAAGCGCGCTTTAAAACGAATCAGTTTGGATGTTCTTCAATTCGAGTCCCACAAACGTCGGACCTCTAGTTTAGACACACATTGATGGACGTCAAACGGAAGAGAGAACTTTCGGATATTCACCACAATGATCGTGCTGGCAATCTCGTGGAGACAATCCGCCATATCCTTGATGTATTATAGTCACAGCCCGAACGAGAGAACACTCTTCTTCCTTGTGTCTCAAAAAACACAAGAACACACACCTTTTTCTCTCTATTTTCAGCAACCCACTCTTGTCTCTAAAACACAAAACACACGCCCACAAAAACTCTCTCTACGTAGCAACCTTTTACAGCCTTTCTTTTTAAAATTTATTCATGAATCAGCAACGATTGCCGATCGTGGGATTAGCAACCATTGCTGATCCTCATTTTTCATGCACGATCGAGCACGATCGTGCATGAATGGAACGGTTAGCAACCACTGACCGTTCATGCACGATTTCATGCGTGATGGTCAGTGGTTGCTGACCATCCACGCACGAATTGTGCGTGCGTGCATGTGCACGATTCGTGTGAAATGGTCAACAAGACCATTTCCACTTTAATTAATTAATTAATTACATGAATAAATAAATAATTAATTAAATGAATAAATAATTAATTAATTAAACCCCTTAAAAATAAAAAGAACATAATCTTTATATGTACATTTGGAATACATTAACATGTATCCACTTTGGGCATGCGTATGCATCATATGCGAATAGGCTCGTGACTTTAGTACAAATTAAATTAAATCTCATTTAATTTAATTTCAAATCGACTCAATTCGATTGCAGTAATTGCAAACACATTTGTAACAATATTTTTCTCTTATTCCATGTTATCCTAATTGTTTATGGTGTGTGACATCCCTAGGTTCATCACTAAGTTGATAGTAAAACTTGTACTAACACATTAGTACTCCCAAAAGAATTAATTGTCCCAATTAATATTTGGGTCTTACAGCCATAATTGACATATAGCAATATGTCGTGACTACCCAGATAGTGTGAATATTTTAAAAATATAATGAACCTATCAGCTTCGACTATACTGTAATTCAATCCATTTGTCTTACTATGTCCTAATCAAACCAAGACCATGGAATATTTGTCAAATCATTAATTCGATCATATACACAAATCTAATTGACATGCATTTTATTCGAGATAAAAATAATTTATTCTCGATTACAACCCCAGCCGAGGATTTCAATGCAGTGTCATAATTAGATCGCATAGGACATCATGATTGTACCTTGCATGTAACAAGGAGACAGATTCCATATCCCGCACACGTGCAATTCGTAGATGAGCAAACTATGACCATTAGATATAAAGACGGATCAATGACCCGACATTACATGTACCTGTGAACCATAGTTGTTCGAAACACAAGTCAACACTGTGCCTCGGGTCTAAAGATTATTTACACAAGACCAAGGCATGAACAATTAGACATTGATCACGCTAAAAGCTTTCATGTCACTAATCGTACCATATGCGTCATGTTCGGTGAACTTGTTTAATACAAACACTTGTGTTCTTAACTCGGGCATCACAATACCCAATGACATGTGACTCATCATTTCCTTAAGTATCTAATACTTATTGGCGAAGTTAAGAACACACCGGTCTCAACAGGATTATTAATATCCATTCAATAATCTATCAACCAGGAATGATTTAAAGATTCGGTCTAACTATGAACCCGTCACATATATTCTTGATATCTCAATAATAGGTCTAGTTGCAACTAATCTTATGGAAGCATTCATAAATTTAAAATAATTGGACAAATGAATGAATACGGCATTGTCATTAATTAAATAATAATAATGAAAGTACAACTAAAATCCCTAATATATAACTATTACATAGTAACTTTACGGCATATGTCCAACAGAGAGGGGGTGCCAACTTCGAACACTTGAGTCATTCAATATGTCTCTGCTGCATCATCATCTCAAGAAAACACTGTCATCCTCAAGGTCTTTGGTCTTCGGTTTGGGGTAAAACCTTTCTTCTCCATGGCTGCTTATAGACTATATACGCTCAACGGCTGAAAAACTAGACATAGAAATTGCGGTCCAACTTCTGCCTTTTCTTTTAGACCTTCAAACTCTCTCTCTCTCTCTCTCTCTCTCTCTCTCTCTCTCTCTCTCTCTCTCTACTTGTGTGTTATAGAGTGATCCAAAACATATCTAGCCTTTCAGATGAGTGCAGATATGTTTTAGTAAATGGTCAATCAATCGTGTGCTACATTCTTCCTTCTTCCCCGGCTTGCATGTGCGCTCTCTCGGCCACGACAGAAGCTTCCTCGTTGCTTCCTCAAGCCGGCTGCATGCAGAAATGCAAACGCTCACGTGGCCTTTGAACAAGGGAAGACTAAATCATCATACGAAGAAAAAGAGAAGAAGAACGGGGAAACCGGGACCATCAAGAAGAACCGGTCAAAGAAAACTCTTCGTTGCTCGTACTATATATTTTGAGCACCCGCTCGGCCATAGACTCCGCATCACAAACTCCCTTCAAACAAATAAAAAGATTTGCTCTTTATCGTCTCTGTCAGTAAAAATTAGCTTTTGCTTGTCTCTGTTAGTAATTTCGTCGAACATGAGGAGCACAACAAGGGCTCTCCACATTCTCTTGGTCCTGGCGATGCTCAGCCCCATTTTCGTGGCGAACGGAGCTCGACCCTTCAATGTGATGGAGCCGAAAGCTCCGATGGGAGTTGCCTGCGGAGGGTTCTTCGACGGGTTGTCGCTTGGGGCCATCAAGCAAGCTGGGCCAAGCCCAGGCGAGGGACACAAGTTCACGAACTCAGAGACGCTTGGAGGGATTAAGGACTCAGGCCCGAGCTCCCCCAGTGAAGGACACAAGTTCACCAACTCGGAGATGCTTGGAGGGATTAAGGACTCAGGCCCTCCCCCCCCTCCCCCCCGGTGAAGGACACAAGCACGTCACCGGCACGAACTAGTGATGACCAAACTTTGATTGCTAGTAAAAACTAAGAATATTTCATGGTCCCTTTCATTATTTGGTTGTTTAATATTTATCTTTTGCAATATCAAAAGTGAAGGTCCTAGTCACCTATTGGGCCTTGAGGTTGAATATAGAATAATAAGGTCTTTTGCTAGTGAGCAAGGCTAGTGTTGTTTAACTTGTTTTATGGAATGTGTTCGTGTCAAATTGGACCGACTCACATCGACATGTGTCATTCAAATTATTCACAAAGATTGAAAGTACAAGGGAAACTACTATGTCTTGTGTGATCATTGTGTAGTTCTATAACTATTATGAAGTTTTTAATATGATTTGAGGATTTAATTGAAAGGAAAGGAACGGATATATAATAGAGTTTTTGGTGCAATTATTTTTCACCTTCTTATAATGTTTAATTATAAGTTAAAAGATATATTTTCAGAATTTTGTTAAGGTATCGGCGTTTTTATTCTCTAAAAACAACGGTGCAGACTGCAAACTCTCTTTTCCAAGTGATTGGCGACAGGCAACAATAGGCAATGTGATTAACTTTCAACAACATATTAGCTGCAATGTTCCATCTTTTTTTCCTTGTAGCCTACAATTGGAGAATACTTTTATAATCAACCATAAATCAAATACTCAAATAATAAGAGGAATCCAAAAGTGACTTGACTTGACTTGACTTGACATTGATATGAAATTCATTATTAATCAAAACACAAAATTCTCGAGTTTCTTGCTATCAAATACCCTAATTCAACCCACCGGTGGGCAACTGAGTTAGTTTGGCTTCGGGCACTTCATCGCAGAAGTCCCAGGGTCGAAATTCCACAAATGCTAACACGTCCTAAGTGGGGGGCCATGGTGGAGAGGTCTTATGCTAGCTTCCCCCCAGATATTGACGCTTGGTTTAGGGTGTACCGCACACTCTACATGTCACACCCCGATCCTCGAGCACGTGCCCATCCCCCTCCGGTCAATAAAAATTATGCGACTTCCCAAGATGAGTCGCCGACCCTTTCATATTATTGCACATGCGGAAGCAAAAATAAATCATCTGATAATAATCATCTCGGGATAGAAAAGCAAGACATCACATTATCAAACAAACCACACATTTATAAACATACTGAATCAATTACACAAGTCTATAACCAAAAGACTAGTTCTCAAAAAGGGGCTATCATATTTAACCTACTCTTCAGGTCACCTCAGCTCATCTCCAGGTCCTCCCTCTACGGCCCTGAAAATTTTAAGCCCACAACGAGGTGAGATATAAATCTCAGTGGGTTCTCGGTCTAAGCCCCGATTAGGAGGGAGATATTGCTAGAAGTGTCCTAACCACACAACCACTCAATTGGCACAAAGGACTTACCTCACCTCAGTTTCCTTCCTACACGTCAGTACAGTTCATATCGCAATGCATATAATCAATGCACATAACAATTGGAACACCTCATCAATTCAATTAATCACTAGAGTCCTGATTATAAGGCTAAACCGTTATGATATGTCCCATTCCATGTCACGCAATTTTGGTCTCATAATCGAGTGCATCAAACTCAACAATCATGCGTTCCACTTGTTAATTACACCCCTTAATGGTACGACCAACTCCAAAATTGGTGGTCTTCTAGCATTGCCAGGCATCATCTCACCTCCTTTGAGCATGGCGACGACTCTCAATTAGACGGCTTCCCCGAAGGGGCGTAGGTCCAGAATCTACTGCTACCCGAGTCCCTATGAATGGGTAACGTTTGGCTTAACAGCCCAGGACGGTTTCTCTTAACCAACACACGACCAATCAATCTCGGCCTAGGACACTGTGCATTGCACTCAAATTTTTCAATTAAAATAGTGAACTTGGCATATTTTCTTCGTATTAGAAATACACGGTAAAATAGTCGTGTGTGGGTACATGGTCAGATCGAACCCAGAAAAATCATAATCTCTAATTTAAAATCTCACTGTTTTTTATAGTATATAAAACTATTTTTGGTGTTAAAATCGGCACCGGGATTTTCTGAATAAATATCAAATTTCACAAATTTTGGAATTAAATACTCAAAATTCCAATCAACACTCAATTTGTACAAATTAACATCCAATTGCATAAACTAAACACACCATTGCAATCAGCACAAAATTCCGGTCACTAGCTATCTCGATCTAATTTCAGAAAAATAATTAATAATTAAATAAATTACCGGAAATTAAATAAATTACAAAATAAATAAATTTAAAGCATTTAATTAAATTAACCTAAACTAACTAAACTAAATAATCTAACTAAAAATTAAATCTAACCATCCTATATAATTTAATCTAAGTATACTAACTAAATAAACTAACTAATTCCTAACTAATCCATCTAACTAAACTAAATAAACTAACTACTAACTATGTGCTTAATCTAACTAAGCCATCCTAAGCCTAATCAACATAATTAATCCACAAATTAGCTAACTAACACACCTCTAAGTGTCATTAGCCCACTAATAAAGGATTAGAACGCAACTCACCAGTTAAGCTCGAAAATCGACTCACAGCGATGGCGGCGCAACGATGGCCGAGACTTAGCTCACGACGAGGTTGAGGGATGCTCGGACCGACTGAAAACAGCCAACGAACTTGCTGTTCGGGCTGAGAAAACCGACACAGAAGATGCTGGTTTCAATCTTGAGTTTCGAAAGGCTGAAACGGCTTTGAGTGGCTGGGTTCGACGGGTGTTGGGCTGCTCGATTGTTGCTGGACATGTGGGATTTAAAGTCGACGATGGAGGCCTTCGGTTGGGGTTTTGACTGAAGAAGATGGAGCTTCTGTCTTCGGTAGGAGGAAGTGGCGTATGTGAGTGGGGGAAGGGTTTCGGTGGAGGGTGATGGTGGAATCATGTGAGTGGGTGAGGGAGTCTCGATGGAGAGTAGGACGGTGGTGTGTTGGCGTGAGAGGATGCGAGGAAAATGAAGGCTTCGGTGGAGATTGAAAGAAATGGGCAGAGAAAAAAAAATGAAATGCAAAGTAAAGCAGAGAGAGAGAGAGAGATCGAGCGAGAGAGAAGAAGGCCGAAGGAGGAAGAGGCGGTGGTTGGACGTGCTAAGGAAGCCACGGCTAGAACCAAAAGTCAAGCATTTTATCCATTCAATTTAATGCTTGTCCCCTAGATCTTTATGCATAAATATCCCAATATTTCTCCCTAATACTTTCTTGTAATAAAAATCCACAATTTATCCAATTTTGGTGCCAAATTGCAGCCCTCCTCTCTTGATCCGAATTTACTCAATTTTGGTTTCAATTTCATCATCAAATTCTCAAATTTGAAGTCCAATTTTATCGAAGAAAAATCCCACACATTTCTATAAGTTCCCAACCTCCAATAGTTCAGCTTAAAAATTAGAATTCCTTTCAAAAGAGCTAAACCAAATTTACGTTTGTTTTCCGAATCGATTTTCCGTAAAAATCTCGAAATCTCCGAAAAATCTTCGAAGGATGAGTCGACGTTCTTAAAATAGCTTGTGACACCACAGAACTTTTAATTTCTAAAATTGGGTTCAAATTCACGGTTAATTTCACTTCGGCGTGCTTTTAGCGTGACCTAGTCTACCGGGTAACTTTTAGGAAAACTACTGTCTAAGGAAAAACAAACGCACGGGTCGCTAGAAAATGCTCTTCACGACTGGAAAAGAGCCATTTGGTGAAAGCCCAACCTGATCACACGATGGAGCTCAATACACAACTTCTCGTTTCGGCAGCATTGGGCAGGTTCATAGGCATTGGTTAGATGAAATTATCGTGTTTTTCTTGTACAGAAAGAGTCGTGTGTGACGAAAGATAGTGAAAAAAAAGGAATAACTTGGAACTTTGATTTATTTTGGGTTTATAAAAAGAATAAAGATGCGGTTTTAGAAGATGTGAGAAATTTTATGGATTGCCTTGTGATTGTTTTATCAACTTAAGTTACATTTTTGTCCATCACTTATTGTTTCGCAGAAAGGGGCCGATGAAACACCTTTCAAGAAGTGGATCGATGAGTAAATCATCATTGGGTGTGTAGGATCATTTGTTGATTCTTGGACAAGAAGTGTAAATGACGAGAAAATTAAAGGTATTGGGATTGGAAACAATTGTTACCAGCCATATAAAAGTATTGAAAATGCAAAGATAAACTTGAAGCTAAAAATAAGCAACCGATGTTTGTTGATTGATTGACAGTTATTTCTTTAAACTATAATTTAAGCATTTATACCTACCATCGATAGCAATTTCTACCTATAAACGGTTACTTAGAGGTAATTGACCCCACTACCATATATCTTCTCAACTTCTTCATGGTTGGCGTTATCAGTTGTTCCGCATTTGTGGGCTCTATTATTAGACCCTTGTGTCGGATTTACTACTTTATGAGTGCCTCTCCAATGGTTGCATTTGAAATCATCGGCTCCATCACATGGAAGTCATTTTTTTTGCACTTCGCCGACAGTTACGTCGATCATAGCCTTTCTGTTGATCAAATTGATCTCCATTGGCCGAAGTTTTGCTTCAAGATGGTTATTTTCACCCGTATACTCCGTCGGCTAAAACTATATTCTTTTGTCAACCAATTAGGTTTGTCGACCAGCGGCTCTCTACACTTCATGATTCCTCGCTTCTATGTCTTTCTACCCAGCCTCTTTCAGCTGAGTCATCGGTTAGGAACTTGGACCTTTTTTTTGGCTTCCGAAATCGGCGGATCTAATAATTGCGTTGGTCCTACAACTGTATTTATTTCACAGTTGCTCCCGAGATAGTCGGTTCCACGAATTGGATGACTGCGTTGTGTCTAATCCAATCCATTACCAATCACTACGGGGTTGAATTTTTTGTCAACTCCCAACATTTAGCGAACTTTCTTTCTGCCACGTTTTACGCGGTCTCTCCTAATCCGAGTCATCTGTTGGTACTTCGGCAGTTTTCTTTTTGGTGTCAATAGCATTTAATCAGAGTTCCACGGATAAGAGATATTTCCTTTCTAATTACTACCATGAATGTAAGAATTTTGGGACTCCTTTCGCATGATGTACAAGTTCCTTTTTACTTTGCAATACATAAATTTCCCATCCGGAGCTTGACTTCTCTCGCTTTTACAAAAGTTCAAAGCACATCTAAGAGGATTCAACGTATAATTAATTGGTGAATGTAAGTGCTACGTAGGCGCAAAATTAGATTAGGCAATAGGAGATCGACCAACTCTCTTTAGGACATCTAAACACATCAGAGTAAACCCATTTACAAAATGATAGTCGAAGAAACTCCTGTTCTATGCTGGCTGCGCTTAGTTGAGAGAATAAAACTGGTGTAAGGATCAAAACAACATATATAGCATGGCTTAACCATCAAAAAGAAGTTTGTAACCATACGAGGTTCTTTGATTTGGAATGTTCTATTCCGCACAAATTTTGAGTTCCATATTCAATTCTGAACATGGTTATTATGTGCATACAAACACATAGTGTCCAATGAGATGCTATGCATGTTTTCGGAAGATGTGATTAATTTTCACCTTTCAATATTTTTATTGACTTAATTTACATTTTTTTCCACCGCTTATTGTTGACACTCATTTTTAAACAACAAAAACGCTTAGGGGTCGGGTCAGCCAAGATTCGGCCTTGGCCCGGCCCACCTCCCTTTCTTTTTCCCTTGCGCTAGGCCCAACTCAGCATTCTTTTTATTATCCTTTGGCCCGGTCTACCCCAACCAGTCTTCCTCCTCTGGCTCTAGCTTGCGCGCAAACCGGTAGGAAAAATAGGAGAAAAGATAGGAAAGCAAGGGCAACAGAGGAGAAGGGACAGAGCATAAAGGAAGAGAAAAGGAGAGGATAGGGGCAAAGAATCGAGAGAGAACTGTGGCACCTCTCAACGGCCCCCAATCCGTTAGGGTCACCACAGCCGGCCTATCTGCGTTATCTCAATAAGATATTCGTTACTTGTCTTTCATATAAATAAATATATAAAAAAAAAAAAGTGGGGGTTTAAGAAGGACCGAGGTCCTCAGGCATTTTTTTTTTTTTTTGAAATCGATCCCAGCACAACTTATTAGCGGAAGCACAATTGAGTTTCACCATCTCTCCCTCCAGTACCCATAATGCAATACACACCAGCTACACATCATATGAAAAGATAAAGCTGAACCACTTTTTTATTTACATATTTTTATGATGGGTTTCTCGGGTCGGTACATCCAAAAAGAATAGCCAAGACTCTTAACTACGCTTGGCCATAACCCAAAAGGTATCTCGACCCCTATATCGATCATGTGTCATCCCCCATCTATAAGTGTTGGCTACTCTAAAAAAACGTCAACTCTCTACCCCTCACGCGGCCATCACACCCATCCTGGCGCGTCGGGGTGGCGGCGACATCCCCCGAATAACTCCATCTCGGCAGACGTGTACCAATAAAAACTCCTGAATGACCGGGCCCCTAATAAGGCCCACATCATACATGACCAGTAGCCTTTTGCACAATACAATCATAACAATCATAGCATAGTGCATCTCATTCACGCATCCAAGTATAACTTACCTTGCAGCCATGTGTCATAGGCCAATCGATCAACTCTCGATCACTCCTCAATTTACCCGTGCGGCCTTAAGGTTTTACCCCTAAGCAGCCTTTCACACTAGACTCACAAGACTTGTATGTAGAGAGAGAAACTCTTAGAGAGAGAAGCTCTGGTTTTTGTATTGCTTGTGAATGAGAATATAATGAGGGAGGATAACCCTTTATATATAAGTATAAGGCAAACCCTAGCCGTAGATCTCCCTTAGATCTAACGGTGGAGATTGCACCTCCCCATCTACCAACCACCAGCATTTATAGCCAACTACCAGCTACTCATATTTATAACATATGCGTACAAATACAGTATCGCCCGCCCCTAGGAGAATACTCTACATCTCAGGAACATAGCCGAGGGTCATCATCGTGTTACGCCTGTGCCATGGAAACCTCTTGGACATGCTAACTTTCAGGCCGTGACATTCTCCCCCACCTAATCAGGCGACGCCCTCATCGCGTCTTCGGCATGAAAGGCTTCGATCTCTTTCTTGAACTGCCAAAGACTCTCCTCGGGCTCCTAACTGGCTTCGCTCTCCAGAAGACCCTTCAATCGAATTAAATATTCTCGTTTGGGCGTGCAATACCGCTTCCGTATGACTCGATCCGCCAAGATGCTCTCGACCTCTTAATCATACGAGGTTTTTGCCCCGAGTGGCGCCTGATGAGACTCCCCACAATCCGGATCTTCCTCATCAACTTGGAAAGGTTTGAGCATACTTACGTGGAACACTGGATGCACTTTGAGTTTTGGTGGTAGCTCCAGCTTGTATGCAACCTTCCCGACCCGTTGCAGCACACGAAATGGCCCCTCGTAGCGACGGATCAATCCCTTGTGCACGTCCTTATAACGAAGGACCACATGTAGCTTGGCCAACACTAGGTCTCCTACTTGGAACTCCATGTGCCGTCGCTTCTTGTCCACCCATTTCTTCATGCGCTTGGAGGCTTTGTGTAGACACGCCCGTGCCAAGTCCGTCTGTTCTTGCATATTCTTGGCGAACTTGTACGCGGGCGAACTACTCCCCAGTAACCCAAAGCGATAGTGCTTAGGGTGTTTGGTTGCTGCCCAGTCACAACCTCGAATGGACTTTGGCCGGTCAACTCGCTCCACTACAAGTTGTATGAGAACTGAGCTACGTCGATCAACTTTGCCCAATTCGCTTGTGTCCTGCTCACGTAGTGCTGGAGGTAGATCTCCAAGAGAGCATTGACCCGCTCCGTCTGACTATCGGTTTGGGGATGCAAACTTGTTGACATGTTCAGCTCTGACCCCAGCAACCTGAACAACTCGGACCAGAAACGTCCCGTGAAGCGGGGATCACGATCGCTCACGATCGTTTGTGGCAGTCCCCAATACTTCACCACATGCTTCATGAAAAGTTTGGCTGCCTCCTCGGCCGGGCAATCCTTTGTCGTAAGCACAAATGTTGCATACTTTGAGAATCTGTCAACCACCACCATTAGAGTCCGGCACCCTTCGAACTTTGGTAGGTTGACGATGAAGTCCATAGAAATGCTCTCCCATGGACGAGTTGGGATGGGAAGTGGCTCCAGCAAACCCGGCGACGACCTTGCTCCAGCTTTTCTTGTTGGCAAACCAGACAAATCTTCATATATGCTTCCACGTCGTCCCGCATTTGAGGCCAGTAGTAGCGATCTTCGACGAGGGCCAACATGCGGTGGATCCCTGGATGACCCACCCATTTTGAGTCGTGGCACTCGCGCAAGATCTCCCTCATCAGCTTCCCGTGGAAAGGCACATAGAGCCACCTTCCCTTGGTGTAGAGGAGCTCGTCCTCCCACCAAAATTGTCGGGTCTTGCCCTCTTTGGTATACCCGATGAGGGCTTGGGCTCTTGGATCATGTTTTAGCCCTTCCCTTATGCAGTCAAGCCAAGTACAACTCGGTCGACTCATTGAGCTACTCACGAGCTCCATCTTCCGACTTAGCGCGTCCACCACGGAGTGGGCCTTCCCTGCCACGGAGTTGGCCTTCCCCGGCTTGTACTCCAGTGTATAGTCGAACTCTGCCAAGAAGTCTTGCCAACAAGCTTGCTTCGAACTCAACTTCTTTTGGGTCTGGAAGTAACTCATGGCCACGTTGTCCGTCCTCACGACGAACTTTGACCCCAGGTGATAATGCCTCCACGTCCAAAGGTAATGGACCACCGCGGTCATCTCCTTCTCTTGAATGGTATACCAACGCTTGGTATCGTTCAACTTTCGGGACTCATATGCTACCGGATGACCATCCTGCATAAGCACACCACCAATAGCATAGTCCAAGGTGTCAGTCTCTACCTCATAGGGCTTGGTGTGGTCGGGCAACACCAACACCGGCTCCTCCGTCATGGCTCTCTTTAGTCAATCAAACGCTCATTGGCACCGATCCATCCACTCCCAAGGCTTCTCCTTCTTCAAGAGGTCCGTGAGCGGCATGGTGATGCTCGAGTAACTCCGAATGAACCGCCGGTAGTAGTTGGTTAGGCCAAGAAATGACCTCAACTCCGTCACCCTTGTTGGCGGCTCCCATTCGACGATCGACTGGATCTTGGTCTTATCCATGCTCACTCATCCACCCCCGACGATGTGCCCAAGGAACGGAACTTCCTTTTGGGCAAAGGCACATTTCTCGCGCTTGATGTACAGCTCGTTCTCACGCAAGACTTGGAAGACTTGCCTTAGATGCTCGACATGTTCTTCCGACGTCCGACTATAGACCACAATATCATCTAGATAAACCACTACAAATCGATCTAGGAAAGAGTGGAGTACCTTATTCTTCATTGTACAGAAAGTGACCGGAGCGTTGGTCAAACCGAACGGCATCACGAGGAACTTATAGGATCCATACCACGTCATGCAGGCAGTTTTTGGCTCATCCCCTTCGGCAATCCGAACTTGATAATAACCCGATCGGCGATCCAGCTTGTTGAACCACGAAGCTCCCCCAAGTTGATCGAAGAGATCTGCAATGAGCGGGATCGGGTACTTGTTCTTCACAGTCAGTTTGTTCAACGCCTGGTAGTCGATGCACATCCGGAGTGACCCATCATGCTTCTTTTGGAACAGGATCGGCGCACCGAACGGGGCTTTTGACTGCCGTATGTAGCCCGCGTCGAGCAACTCCTTGAGTTGTTTCCTCAATTCTTCCAACTCGGGTGGCACCATATGGTAAGGCGCCATGGCAAGCGGTCGAGCATCAGGCACTAGCTCGATCTGGTGATCCACCTTTCTCTTGGGTGGCAGCTTCTTCGGTAGCTCCGAAGGCATGACGTCCTTGAATGAGTTAAGGACTTGGGTTGCTTCCGTCAGGACTTCTTTCCCTTCACCCTTGTCGTCCTCGATCTTCAAGGCCGCTAGGAAGGTCACCTCGCCCTTCCTTGCTCCTTTGGTGAGTCGTATGGCTGAGATCATCTTCCGATCACGATCCGACTCACGATGAACCGGAATCACGCATTGGTTGTTCTTGTCCAACACGCATATACATTCCACAAAGGGAACTACAACTGCATGGATCCTATCTAGGAATTTAATTCCAATAACAATATCGCAGTCATCAAGCGGAATTACCTTTAGAGTCTCCTTGCCTTTCCATGACCCGAGTTGTAGCTCCATGTCCCGTGCAACCCCGATCACAGGGACTTCCTTCGAGTTCACGGTCTTGAGCCAACTGACTCCCTTCTCAACTCGTAGGTTAAGTTTCTTCACAGCTTCCTCCGAGATGAAGATGTCGGATGCTCCCGTGTCCACGAGCGCACTCACTGTGGTCACTCCGATCTTCATGTCCGTGAACATCAAGCCTTTAGGCTCCTTCGCCTTCTTGGCTTTGATCATGCTAAGGAGTCACAGCGATCCCAACCACGCTTCCTCCCTAAGCTCGTCCTCTTTGCAAAGAGCGTCCAACTTGGCCTTGTTCGGGCAATCCCGCGCCATGTGTGGACCGTCGCAAAAGAAACAGCTATATGAACGTACCTTCCTTTGCCCACCTCCATTTTGACCCGCATTAGCCCAATGAGGATGAGGACCATTCGGCGATCTAGCTCCAGTTGAGCGATTGTTGAATCTACCCCGATCTCCCCCACCAGTGCCTATATCCCTTAGACGGGTGTCCGGTCGGGATGTGGAAAGCAACGCCTTGTACTCCACGAGCGATTCGGCTACGGTCATGGCCATAGTGAGATCTCCCAAGTTGTACCGCTTTAGCTCTTGCTTTGTCCATGGCTTGAGACCGCCCATGAACTGGTGGAATGCTTCGACTTCATTCATCAAAGGGATTTGGAGCAGCAACTCCGAAAATCGCATGATGTAGTCTCGTACACCACCTTTCTGCTCGAGATGCTTCAGCTCGTCACGAGCTTCCTCCTCCGCGTAAGCGGGAAAGTAGTTCCGTCGAAATTCCTCAACAAAACCACCCCAGGTCGTGATCGAATTCCCACACCTATCATCCGACCGACGACGCCACCACAACAATGCACTATCAGCTAAATACATCGATGCAATGTTTACTAGTGTCTAGTCATCATTGATTCCCATGGCCTGGAAGTACCGCTCCATGTACCACAGAAAGTTGTCCACGTCCTTGGCCACCCGCAAGCCCTGTAATTCCTTTAGCTTCAGCGTGTCCACTCGTGGGCCTTGCACCGTGATCACACCGTTCACAAGTGCAGCTTGTGCTTCAGCGAGCTTACTCGTAAGCTCCACTATCTCCGCGTGCATGGCCGCCATTGTGGCCTCCAAGGGCTGTACCGTTATGCTAGTTCCTCCTATAGAGTCCCCAGCAACTCGTGGCAGAGTTCTCCCATGCCGATCTTGAGCTCTTGCACTTCCGCAACCAGCTCCTCCCTTCCGACATCAACTCCATCCACGGTCTAGGTCAGGTCATCGACTGATCCTTGGACATCGGAGACAAACAACTCTAGCTTCGCCATCCATTATGCAAGATCCCCCACAGGCTCCTTCGAACCACCACGGGTCTTCTTCCCCTTGACACCGCCTTTCTCGACATTCCGCCCACGATTAGTGCAGTCATCACCTAAGACCAACTTCTCATCAGATCGTGGATTAACCATTGCACTTGTGCTTGGATCAAAAATCAACTCTAATACCACTTGTCACGGGCTGATCGATCAACTCTCGATCACTCCTCGATTCACCCGTGCGGCTTTAAGGTTTTACCCTTAAGCAGCCTTTCACACTCAACTCACAAGACACGTATGTAGAGAGAGAAGCTCTGGTTTTTGTATTGCTTGTGAATGAGAATACAATGAGGGAGGACACCCCTTTATATACAAGTATAAGGCAAACCCTAGCTGTAGATCTCCCTTAGATCTAACGGTGGAGATTACACATCCCCATCTACCAACCACCGACATTTATAGCCAACTACTAGCTACTCGCATTTATAACGTATGCGTACACATATAGTATCGCCCGCCCCTAGGAGAATACTCTATATCTCGGGTACATAGGCCGAGGGTCATCATCGTGTCACACCCGTGCCATGGAAACCTCTTGGACATGCTAACTTTTGGGCCGTGACACATGCATATGTCATCATACCATACATCCTCATGTACTCATCACCATCATGTCATACATCTACCATGCCATAGGTGCACATACAATCATACACTCATCATCATCATGTCACACATATACCATCATGCCATAGGTGCACATACAACCATGCACTCATCATCATCATATCATACAGCCATGTGTATGTCATCATATCATGTGTGCATGATTTAAGTTCTACTTTTATCTTTCAATTTGATCATCACATCTTTCTTTCCCGGGACTAGTAATTGCATCCCACATTTTATCACTCGCGCCCCAATCCAGGCATCACGAGAAACCTCTGACACACACCACCGGGCTTCCGGCTCCCCCAAATTCTGGGCATCTCGCATCCCAACTAGCATCACGAGATATTCCCCAGGCACAAACCTCCGAGGCTTCCGGCACCCAACCATTCCGGGCATCTCGAAACTCCCGAGGACATCCGGGCATGTATATCAAAACAACCGGGCATTCCACACCCCCCAATTCCGGGCATCCTAACACTCCCAGGGCATTATCGGCCCACCTCCAATAGTTTCCTCATTCATCATAATCCATATTCACCAATTTATGTCTCACAATCAACATGGCACATGATGTAATGGCAACAAAGTTAAATTCAGCATTTGATTCTATATGCAATGCCAAATATCATCACATGCTCAACAAGATTCAATCACCTTAATCAATATAATTAATAGGGCTCATCCAAAACAAAATAATCATAAACTTCAGCTTTTGAAATTCGCACAATCCATCTTTGCACAGTTTTGGAAAATATTTTCATTAAATACCTAAATGGCCTTTAAAAATTATGAAATTCGAAAATGTGATAGTTAAGACATAAAGGCAGAAACTTCATGAAGAACACATACCCAAAAGAACCTTACACAAAAAGATATAGCTCACGCATTACAGCTTGCAAAATTTGGACACATCAGATTGCACAGTCTTAGGAATATTCTAAATTAAATACCGGAATGACCTTCAAAATTTATGAAATTTTACCATGTGATAGTCAAGATCCTAAGGTATATTTTTCATGCAGACATTAAGGCCAAATTCGTCGTAGATAATTACCTATGGACGGTTGAAGCTCCTGTTCCTAGTACCAAACATGTCAGGTTTAGCCGTCTCCGAAAAACCACAATTTCACCTACTTATCTTCCTTCTTTTCCTCTGAATTTTTGATATGTTTTGCCTCAAAAGGTCTACTACAACTTTAATTAAGGGATCAAGGTGAGATTTTTAAATGAAAGTCACTTTATAGTCCACGAAGTCACTAGAGCTCAGTACATCATTTCCAGATCTAACGTCTTCACTGAAGGCTATACTTGTTCATTTTATCTCAAATTTGAGTATATTATCCTTCAAGATGTTCTCAAAAGCTTTCGTGAAAGAGTCGAAGTGAAATTTTCAGTAAAAAGTTACATGCAACACCCAAAATCACCAAGAGGTCAACAAAACAGCTTCAGATCTAACATTTTCGTAGAGGGAGGGTTTCACCCCACAAAAATCAGCCATTTTGCCTTAAATTTTAGTATGATATACTTTAAGATGTTATCACCAACTTTCATGAAGAAGTCAAAGCCAAAATCTGACTCAAATATCGCATGCAAGCCACTACAACATTTTGGGTCAGACTGTTTACTCGAGAACAGCTTTACTACTTCAAAACAACGCCCTTAAAACTTTGGTTTTTCACGCCCTAGACATCCGAAATTCATCAGCATTCAATAACACATTCTATACACAACATGCAAGAGTAGATCAAAGGATCTAACTTGACTCTAAATCGGGCTACGACGAGCACGACGGCTGCAGATTACGGCGGCGGCGAGCGACGAACGAGCGGCTTCCTTCTTCCTCGCGCGGCCTTCTCCTCCTCTCTCTCTCTCTCTCTCTCTCTCTCTCTCTCTCTCTCTCTCTCTTCGAACGACTCGCCTCCTCCCTAAAACGGCCACCTTTTCTTTTCATTTCTCTCCTACTCATCATTAGCAATGATTGACTCTTGCATGGATGACACTTGGTCATGAACTTGGGACAAATGGGGGAAGACATGCAAAACCGGTTCACTCCCACCCTTCCTCACAATCAACGGCCCCTCATGGCTCTAATGGGCCAGTCAATTTGTGACATCCTGAAATTCGACCCCGTTTGTAATAAAGTGAAATGGGCATTTCGTCAACGTGTTTACGGTCCTTTTTCTCTGAGTTGATCACTCACGAGTTAACTAACCTATTGAGTGAAGCCGTTAAGGGATGTATCTGCAGTAAAATCCCTAAAAGCTACTCAATTTGTTGGATTAGACTAAAATCACGTCTGATCGATTTTTAACCACGAAATTAAACTCGATTTCGGGAATCGAATTTTAAGCGTGTCATAATTCTTATTTTAAGAACATTGTCTCACCGTTCGTCAATTTATTGACGAGTCCGAAATTTCAATAAAGAAATTATCGAAGGAAGAATTGAAGACCAAAAGAAAATAGAAAGGGAAAGAGAAAAGAAAAATATGAATAATGTTATTATTTAATTTCTTTTCTCTCTCTCCCTTTTCTCTTATTTTCTCTCTCTCTCTCTCTCTCTCTCTCTCTCTCTCCTTCCCTCTTTTCCCTTGTGCGATTTCCCCTCCCCCACCGAACACACCCTTGCCAAGTTCAATTTTGCTTTCTCTTATCTCTCCTCTTTGACTAGTCAAAACTTCTCTCTTATCTCTTCTTCTCTCTCCTCTCTCTTCTCCCTCATCCCACGTGACCTTCTTCTTCTTCTTCTTCATTCTTCTTTGTGCGAACCAGACCAAAACCGACAAAGAAGAACAGCAGCTCGCTGAGGACCACCGTCGCCCATCCCGCCGCCGCACCGGAGCCGAATCACCCGCGCGCCCGCCGCTCGTTACCGTGTGCCGCCAGCCCCGTTCCTCACGTAACGCAGCCTTGTTCGCCTCTGCCAGCCCCCGTTCCACCCCTGTCCAGCCACCGCTCGCCGCCATCCCAACCCCCCGGCGTCCCCCTCGCCCTCCGCCGGCCTTCCCTCGCCGTCTTGGCCACCAGGAGCGGCTCCGGCCAGCCCAACTCAGCAAGTTGCCGAGTGGGTATCCAGCACCTTTGAGCTCGCTTTTGGGCCGTTTCCGGGCCCCAAACCCGAGCCGTGCTTTGGGAAGTTTTGTTCCTCGCGTCGCCCCCGTCGGATTGATCCGATTTGCGCGCGACTTGGTGAGTAATCTCACTAATCCCGGATTAGTTAGCTAATTATGCTTAAGGTTAGTTTATTTTTAATTAATTATGTTTAGGTTCTTAGATTAGAATAAATTAGCAATTATTAGTCAATTGTGATGCGATTTAGATAAATTGATTGCACAATTAACAAGTAGATGTGGTCTACTATTTATTGGAAGTATCTCGGGAGTTTTCTGACCCCTAATCGGGCTTCAATTTGTCGATTCGGGCCTAAGTGGGATTTTTTGTCATTTAAATATTAATTTTCGGAATTAAATTAAATAATTATTTATTTTCCGAAAATTCAAGGGAGATGGTCTGTGACCGGAATATTATGGGATGACTGTGGTGAAGTCGGTTTATTTAATCGGGTTTTATTTTGAGCTAAATTGAATTTTTAATATTAATTATTTAATTTTTGAAATTAATTAATTATTTATTTATTTCCCGAAAATTCAACTGGGATGGCCCGTGACCGGAAATTTATGCTGATGACCGTGGTGAAGTTCGTTTATTCAATTGGGCCTTATTTTGAGCTAAACGGAATTTTTAATATTTAATAATTAATTTTCGAAATTAATTAATTAATTTATTATTTTTCAGAAATTAAGATTGAGATGGCCGATGACCTAAATCTCGTGCTGATTGTCGTGGTGCAGTTCGTTTATTTATTTGAGCTTTGAATTGTGCCAAATTGATTTAATTGTGGATATTTAGGATATGTTCCTAAATTGATTATTTGGGTAAATTGAGTACGAACTAAGGTTGTTGATAATTACTTTAGAAATGTGATGAATCATCATGAAAGGCACGGGGCTTGATGATTAGATATGTCACATCGAAGAATGCACATGGCTCGGTGACGAAGTATGTCGCCTTGGAGAATGCATGTGGCTCGGTGACTAAATGTATATATCACCTCGGAGAATGCACATGGCTCGGTGACGAAGTATGTCGCTTTGGAGAATGCATGTGGCTCGGTGATTAAGTGTGGCATCTTAAAAGAGACACGGGGGCTCGGTAATTTGATGCATTACCTCGGAGAATGCACGTGGTCTCAATGAGTACATTTGGCATTTTGAAGGAACACGTGGACTCGGTGACTTGATGCATCACCTTGGAGAATGCATGTGGGCTCGCTGATTCAAAATGACATTTTAAAGAGCACGTGGCTCGATGATCGGTTCCATCACCTCGGAGAATGCACGTGGCTCGGTGATAAAGAATATCGCCTCAGAGAATGCACGTGGCTCGGTGATTGGTTTTATTAGTTGAGACTGAATAGCAATAGCGTGAATGACCGGGAATTGGTCAAGCTGACATGTAATTGACGAGGTCGATTGATCATTGTTTTAATTTAATGTTGTGAATTGATTGACTGAATGGAAATGACCGTGAGTGGTCTTGTTAACATGTAATCGACTATGCCGATTTGATCGATGCTTCGATCGGTGATATGATTGCTTGAGTGCCTATTGTGGATTGTACTGACTTGCGGGCGGGATCTGATGCTAAGGTACGTCTTCTGACCTATGCGTGTTTAGGCAGCCTTTAGTATAATGGTTTACTAATCGGGCTTAGTGGGGTAGAACTCGCTGAGACGTAGTCTCATCCCGGTTTGGGGAAAAACATTTCAGGACCCCGCTGAGGAGCTGAGGAGGAGTCTGAGAAGGAGAACTCGGGATGAAACTTAAGGAGAAAGATTTTCGGTAGAAGAAGATAATCCCGAGAAGGGCCTTGAGTACGGCCCAGATGGCTGAGAGTTTATCTTCTTTTGAGATCTCCTTTTTGATGTGATTAAAGTTTAGAGTAAAAAGTTGTAGAGTGCTATGGTTTGTGTTTTGTATAAAAGTTTGGTTATAAATTTCAATATGAAAAATATGGCCCTGCTTTTATATCCCATCATTTTATTGTCTGGGGATTTTAACTACTTCCGCATGTGCTTAACAAATGAAAGGGTCGGCGATACATTGTCCTAGGATATCGCATTATAAAATCGACCAAGTGAGAAAGATGTGTGCGTGCCCGAGGATCGGGGCGTGACACAATTGGCCCATATTAGGCCCATCCCTCTTGGGCCTAAGACCCAAGTTTAATTAGATCCAATTTTAACCCCTTTTTTAAAACTAATTAAATATCTATTTAATTAAAGCATTAAATTTGCAAATTACGATAACTATGTACTTGAAATTATAAATCCATAAGTTCCCATTTATCATACATATGGCTAAAGATAAAACTTCATTTCCAAAATTCATCCATTAAAGACTTGGCCATACATCTCATCACAAATCATGGATTAGAATGCTACAAATTACAATATCGGTACTTCCATTGCCTATCCATGGCTCATGGCATATTTAGGGATTTCTATGAAATTCTAGGATGCCACAACAACAGAGAGTGAACAACAGACCGAGAGGGAGGGAATAAAGGGGGAAATAAAGAGGGAGCTAGGGGAGAAAACGAAAAAGAGGCCGGTGGAGAAGAAGCAGAGGAGAAGGAGTCTCTGGGCCACCGCTACTGCTGCCGACGCGTCACTCGACCACCACCGTTGTCACCGTTTTCTTGGGAGCCTAGGTTGGTATCTCGCCGAATACTTGGTGTGCGTGTGTTGTACCGAGCTGGATGGAGCTCCCTCAACCGTTTCGAGGGAGCTCTAGCCACCACCCATCGCCTACTGCGTTTCTTGTCGCCTCGACACGCTTCCGCAGCTCTTAGGACCTGTGCTCAGGCCTCAATTCAGCCAAAACCCCTTAGGATCCATGGCACCCGCCACCTGTTCGAGAAAACACCTGGCCAAATCCTCCTCTCCACCCTCTCGCATATAGCTCCAGCTAGGTCGGTCGGCCACCGGAGTGGCGTCGCCAACTAGCTGGAAGTCCTCGCTTGACCGAGACAACACTCATAGCTGTTGGGGAAACCGCCTGCTCGTCGTCATGGTGTCCCTGGTTGCGACTAATCTGGCCCACTTGTCCTTCTTCACCTGGGCCTACAAGCACTTTTTTAGGGAGGGTTGGGCCCGTCGGTTAGGCCCAACCCTAAACTAAGTAAGGGCCCCACAAGAGATGGTCGGGCCTAGTGCTTACGAGCAGGCTGGCCGACTCGCCCCCAAACGAGTCGGACTCGGGCGGGTTTGACCCGATCCACCCCGAATTAGGCTTAACCCACCCGACCAGGTCAAACCAGACTCGACCCGATTCGCCCAAGAAAAAAAATAATTCCCAAATAAAAAGTATGTAAAAAAAATCGAAAATCTAAAAAATGCAAGGTTTGGTTGGGAATTGACATGTATTGCCTTCTTAGTGTAACAGGCCTTTATTTGCTTGTATATTAATTATATCACATGTTTAATTTGCATATTTAATTACATTTGTGAATATTTAATTGCACGTGCTCAATTTTACTACAATTAGGATCTCGGTAACTATAATTAGTATTTTAATTATTGCGCACATGCATGATCACTTCACATGTTAGTAGATATGTGTAAAATCAATCCAAATTGAATGAAAAAAATCTTTTCTCTTAAAATGAACAAGATTATGTACCAAAATGGCACTAATTGGTTAATTAGTGTAATCAAGTATCCGACCTTAGAATCTCTGGTTGCGTAAGAAGTGAGGTACACTCTCATATCTCACTTGGTTTCTAGTCAACCCCAATAGACTAGAGGCAACGCCTTATTGCGAAATTTTTTAAGAACACCCCAATGTCACGTGAGGTATGGGCTTAGAAGAGCCCGTGTCTAATAATAGGCCTTACGTCTGTCCTTTAGGCAATACCCCCAAACATATTCCCTCCCCTTGAGGAGTAGGTCGCGATAGTTTGGTGACTCCGCTGGGGAACTTGGTTTAAACCTTAGAGCACTTAAGCCTAAATCTGTCTTGTTCAAAAAATATTTTTGTTTAGCAACGAGGATATCGATAGGTCCTTAACGTGAGTGTTAAATGTTTTCGCAATTGGGAATTATAAGGGGAGGAATGATTGTTAACTCCTTGTCTTGCAGGTGTGGAGTTGTTTTGAAATTATGAAGTGCTGCTTGCTTATAATTGTCATGTTTGTGTTCCATGCATTTCACTACACCATGACACACTACTTATGACATCCTGAAAATTCGACCATGTTTCGATTAAATAAATCGAGCTTTTCACTGACGCGCCTATGGTCCTTTTCTCTGAGCTAATCACTCATGAGATAACCGATCTACCAGGTGAAGCAGTTAAAGGATCTAAACGCGTCAAACTTGAGAATTCGATCAGAAATCGACTACGTGACCGTGCTAATCGGCAAGTGTCAATACAACACTGTTATAATCGATTAGAGATCGAAGATAGGTCGATTCGACAGAGGCACGTAATTAAATTGTGGGTGATTCCACATGATTGCAACATTCACGTCAAATGGCATTAAACCAATTCTTTATCCCGGTACCCATAATTGAAACCTTAAGATTTTTACAACAACCAAGAGTCGCCTATGAGTCGGATATGCACAACGTGGATCGAGAATTATCGATCACGAGTCAAACGCGCTAAAATCCCTAAAAGCTACCCGGTCGGTTGGGTCGCGCTAAAATCGCGTTTGGTTGATTTTAACCACGAAATTGAACTCGGTTTCGAGAATCGAAAGTTCGAGCATGTCGCGATTTATTTTTAGGACCTTGTCTCATCTTTTGGGAAAATTCCGACAAGCCGAGAATTTTGGCGGAAAAATCAAAATCAGCAAATTAAAATTGTGAAATTCGGATGGGCAAAATTGAGGGACTTTTTGGCTACCAAAGTGGAATAGTTTGTGAAGGAAATTGTGGGAATTGGTATGGGTAACCTCCTCAGCAATTTTGGCTATCAAATTGAAGTTGTTTGGTGGGGAATTGAAGAAGAAAATCAAGAAATTCGTAGGGCTTCTAGGCTGCTGTTATTTGGCCTTCAAATTGGCTTGATTTTGTGAAGGTGTGGAAGGAAATCAGCCTTTGGGTGACCTATAGACAAGGTTGGCTGAAGATAAAGGTGAAAAATACTTGAGTGCTTTGGTTATTTGTGCTTGGCACCCATTGGCCACAAGCAAGACTTCCAAGGCTTCTTGTCCCCTCTCCTTCCCCTTGGTCGACCAGCCCCCTACAGAAGCCATCCTCAGCTTCTTCTTCTTCTTCTTGCTTCTTCCTCAACATCCATTTTCCTCTATTGTTGAAGTTGCAAGCACCCAAGACCAAGCCAGCACAGCCAGCAACCCCGCAAGCCGCTAAATCGAGCCCACCCCTGCGTCCACGCCATCCTGCTTGCCTCAAACCCTGCCAGTCCCCATCGCTGCCACCACACATCCGCCCGTGTCCAACGACCATCGACCAGCCCCGCTTGCTCAACCGTTGTTGCTGCTCGCCACTCGTCATCCATATCTGCCAGCCACCGTCCACCTCAGCCCGTTTTAGCCCTTGTAGCCCCTGACCCGTTCAGCTAAGGATCGAGCCCAGCAGCTCAAGCAATGAGCTTGCAAGAATTTTTCAACCATTTTCGGGCCTCCTTTAGTGTCGTCGTAGGCCCGGGTCTTGGTCGCTGTCGTGCTGCCATCGCCGTAAACCCATTTTCGCATTAATCCGATGAGTTAGCATTCTAATATTTGATTAGGAAGCTAATTACACTTAGGGGGATTAGCATAGCATTAATTAGGATTAAGGGGTGATTTAGTTAGTGTAACTATTAGTTAGTTAGTTTAGTTAGTTGAACTAAATAGTTAGATTAGTTAGGATGGTTAGTTAGGTGATTTAGTTAGCTTAATTAATTTATGTAGCTAGCCTAATTAGATTAAATTAGTTGGTTCAATTAGATTAGCCCGATTAGGTTATCTAATTTAATTAAGTGGTTTAATTTAAACAATTTACAATTTATTTAATTAAATGTAGTTTATTTATTTTATTATTAATTAGCGTAAATTATACTTTGGGATAGCTGGTTGTCAAAATTTTATGCCAATCATTATGGTTGTGTTGATTTGTGAAATTGATTGGTAATTTAGGCAATTAAGTGCTCGATGATGATTTTTTAATTATTATTACAAAAATATGATCTTATGGTATTTAATTAGAAAAATACCAGGTGTCAGGTTTCGACGCCAAAAATATTTTAAGTACTACATAAAATCGTGGAATTTTAAAATAGAAGAATATCACGTTTTACGGTTCGATTTGACTATGTGACCACGCACAATAATTTTACCGAGTGTTTTTAATATGAAGAAAATAAGCCAAGTACATTATTTGAAATTCAGGCATTTAAGTGCAAAGCACGATGTCCTTGGCTAATATTAGATGTGCATGTGATCACTATCGGAACCTGTCACCCGATGAAAGTCGAGGGCGATGCCTGATTAAGTTTAGATGCCCCACGTCAACGGATGCCGGTCATAGTGGAGGCTGGGCTGATGCTCCTTCAAGAATGTCCTCTAGATGTATACGTTGCCGTGCCCGACAAAGCGGGACGACGCCCGATCATGCCGGATGACCGCCAACCATTGAGTTGGCCATGGCCGTTGGGTCCTAAATAATTGGAACATGCTTGAGTGATTGGAATAGCCACGTCTGATTATGGGACAAAATTGTGTAACACGAAATGGGACGTGTCATAACGATTTAACCTTATAATCGGGACCCCTGTGATTGATTGATATATGAAAATGAAGTGTTTCAATTATTGAATGCATTTACTCTATGCATATATTATATGAGCTACACTAATATGCAGGGAGGTGCTAAGGAGAAATAAGTCTTATATGGTGCATGTTTAGGCTACCTCTAGGTGAATTCTCTAACTAATCAGCGTTTAAGGTGTGGACTCGCTGAGACTTTGTCTCACCCCGTCATGGTTTCAATTTTACAAGTCCTTAAATTGTGGTACGCCATGTTTGTTTTGGGTGGCCACGAGAGGCGGAGACCCAGCGTACCATACTCCCTATCCATGGGAGCCCCTGGACCCGTGAGCTCATCATGACCACCATTTGGGTTGATGAAGGCTTACCTCAGTTGGTACCTCATCGCTTCAAAACGTGATTTCATCACGGGCCTAACGGGATTCGGGAGGGCCCCTTGGACAGCTTTGATGAACTTGCCGTCGATGCCGAGTATAAGGTGGTACTCGTCCCTGTCATGGATGCCGATATTTTGGAAAATATCGCGGCGAACTAGGGGCCCAAGGTTGATGAGCCCGGAGTAGAGGTGGCTAATCCTTTAGGCATCGACATCCCCGACGGTGTCGTAGTAGACCCGAATCCCAAGTAGGTAAGGTCCGAGGTGGGGTTAGCCTGGTAACTTCTTTTGGGCTTCAAACTTCTGTATATAAACCCCATGTGTTTATAAAGTATGGCTTGTGTTAATTGGTTGTCTTGTTTTTCTATCCCATGTTTCATTGATGTATAAAGTTTAATAATCCGCTTCGGCATGTGTATAAAATGAATGGGTCGGTGACGCATCTTGGGAACGTCGCAATCCTATCGACCATCGAGGGATGTTCGCGCACTCGAGGTTTGGGGTGTGACACTACCTACTGACAAACCTCTGCCACATAGGATCGCTTAGGATAGAGTTTTGGTGGATACCACTCTAACTACAACCATGTAGTACAAGTCGCACATCTCAACCCTGAAATTTTTTTCTTGAATGTCAAATGTCCCCACCCTAGTATGCAACCATGCGACACGGATCGGTTCTTTGATGAAGCCAGAGTCATGGGAAACACAACTTAGTTGCGATCTTGTTGGTTCGGTCCGATAATCCTATGGCTCCATTTTGAGCCTTATAGAGTAGAAATCAAACCACATCCCATGTGTATGTTTATGTAATTAAAGAGAGAGAGAGAGAGAGAGAGAGAGAGAAGTCGTGCCCCACTGTAAGTATCATTCTTCTTTTTATTCGAATTTTTTTAATTGAATTTTCATTTTGAAATTCGCGGAAATCAATCGAATGCCCTCAGTGATGTAGGGTTACAATAAAACAATTGACAAGCACTCTTGAAAGTGAACATTTAATGCAAGTTTTAAACACTTTAATTTGGCCCCGTTAAACATATAACCTTGTCTAAATTTTCAATTATGGGCTCAAAACCACTTTTTGTTTAGAAATTCTTTCAAGTTAGGATTATATTTTGGGGCACAAAAAAAATTGAGATCGTATATTTGATCAAATTCTTTCTCTCTCACATTCTAGGATTGAAATTCATATAATAATTTGTGTATAGATTTTTCAAAACAAAAGTCACTTCATTTTTGCAAGGGTAAAATCATAAATCAATCTTTAAAAATCAATGTCACTTTTGATATGAAACTTTTAGAATAAGAGTGGACGTTCGATTAATGGCCGTTGATTGATCTTTCTTAATGATGTCTTCTCTTATGATAAAATCTTAACAAAATACTAAAACCCCATAATAAGGACTATGGGGCATGTACCGTCACCTCGATTTTGTTGTAAGAAGCGACCTCATTGAGAGATCATTTTCTTTTTTAGATACTGACATTGTCACCTTTTTGTAGGTTATGCACGATGCTCCTTGACATTCTCATGTTTGACCACATAGAGAAGTAGAATGAGTCTATCTGAGATCAACATTTGCCCCTTTTAAAAGATAAAAGCGTAGGCTCATGGAACTCGAGGAGCAAGCATGCGTCGAGGCTTCGTTGGCACCAATCTTCCATCGAGGCGGAACGAAGTTGAATTCTGTTCTAGGAAGTTTCTTTATTTGGCCTACATTTGTTTCGGAGGGAGGATTCATTAGAAAAGGAAAGGATATGTTCCAGAATTAGGACACCGCTCTTGTGGTTCTTGTTGATACACAAAGCAATACCAAAATCAGCTGTACTGTTAGATGAAAATGGGGCACACTTTCTAGCTTTATTTGGCCGTTTGAGTTTCGAGCTCACTCAATGGGATTTCCTTTCCTCTCTTTTTTTTTTTTTTTAAATATTCACATTTAAGGCGGCATAGGAGAGCTGAAGATAGATGGGTCAAGGCCCCAGTTTCTTTGTAACCTCCTATTTCTCGAGCAATCTTCCACGCTTTTGAAGGTTAAGGCTTTATCCCTCACAACTTAAGATGCTTCTTGAAAGCCGCAACCACAATCGGATGCTCTCTAAAGAGGATGTTGTTTCTATACTTCCAAATGAGATGGCATAGAGCTCCAAAAGAGAAACGACCAATGGTGTGATAGAAATCCTTACCTGAGAGGAATCTCATCGCCCACTAAAGATTTTCTGTCCAAGTCCCATTTCTCCATGGGAGGTTGCACCTGGCCGCCGAAAAGTATGCCATACTAGCCGTGATGCAGCAACCAAAGAAGAGGTGGTTAATTGAATCCGGTGTCAACTTGCAAAAGGCACATACGTCACTCCCAATTCTCCCATGAGACATAAGAAAAGCTTGGGTAGGAAGCCGGTTCTTAGTGATCAGCCAGAGGTTGAATTGGTATCTCGGAGTGATGGCCTTATTCCAAATAAAGGATGACCATCCAACCCTGTCTTTCCTTCTTCTGAGTATATGCCAAGCTGAGGCGACCAAGAAGACACTGGAAGGATTATCCCTCCAAAAAAATCTATTCGGAACCCCTGTGAGAACCGGAAGGGGCTGGTTCCAGGAATCCATCAATGACCTGAATTCCTGACCCGCTGAAGAAAAAAGGTTTGCAACAACTGCATACCAAGGTAGCACCGAATCAGAGATAGTCTGCTCTGAACAAATAAGATCCAGTGGACCTCTCTGATGCCAATGGTCAAACCAAAGGGATGTCCCCTGGCCATCACCAATCTTCCAGTGGAAGTTGAGGCGGAATTCAGATCTTAAGTGGAGGATTTTCTTCCAAGCCCACGAGCAGCAGCTCAGTGTCTTAGCCACCCAGAAGTTCGTCTTTCCTAGAAAGGTAGAGTGAATCCATTTGCACCAAAGAGACTCCTTATCCGTGAAGAGGATCCAGATGTGCTTGAGCATCGCCGCCTTATTGCATTCTCGCAAGCTCCGAATCCCAAGACCCCCTTATTCCCTTGGGAGACAAACATCCTCCTAGGAAACCTTAGCTCCTCCCTTGCCAAGGCTGGGCCCCTTCCATAAGAACTGTCTAAGAATCTGCTCGATATGATCCAGAACTGCTACGGGGATAATGAATACACTAGCCTAATAGGCTTGGATTGCATGGAGCATTGACCTTATGAGTTGAACTCTCCTTGCAAGGGAGAGAAATCGATGGGTCCAGGATTGCACCCTAACCATTATGCGATCAACTAGAGCTACACAATCCGCCTTGCCGAGTCTCGAGGATATAATAGGCACTCCTAGATAACGTACCAGCAATTTTCCTTCCACAAAACCGAGGGTATCATTTATCTGACTTCTCAAGTCATCCGATCCCCCTGCAAGAAATACCTCACTTTTGCTGTTGTTCGGCTTGAGTCCACTCCATTCCGAGAAGGTATCCAGCCCATCCTTCAGCAACAGGATGGAGGCCATATCCGCACGGCAAAAGAGGAAGACATCATCCGCAAAGAAAAGATGAGATAACTGAGTGGCCTTGCACCTCCAAGAGAACTTAAAGCCCGGCTGCTCTGCACGAGATGTAAGGATCCCTGAGAAAACTTCCATAACCAAGGTGAAAAGATAGGGAGATATGGGGTTCACCTTGTCGAAGGCCGCGGCTACTAGGGAAGAATCCATGGAGATCCCCATTTAAGGAGATAGAAAACATAAGAGTACGAACGCATATCATGATAAGACAAATGAAATGGTCTGGGAACCGAAAGGCATGAAGAACCAATTCAAGGAATTCCCAATCCACCGTATCGTATGCTTTCTGAAAGTCTACTTTCACTGCACATTTGGGGAGATAAAGCTGCAGGTGAAAGTCGGCGAATAACTCTTGGGCCAGGAGAATATTATCACTAATCCGCCGACCCTTAACGAATGCATTCTAAGAAGGGCTTATGGTGTCCTGAAGCACTGAGGCGATGCGGTTGGCCAATACCTTGATAATACATTTGTAGATCATATTGCAGCAAGCAATGGGCCTATAATCATTTACCGAGGTAGCATTAGGAATCTTAGGGATCAACACCAGGATGGTGGAATTAATCTCCCTTAACAGTCTCCCCATAACAAAGAAATCTTTAACTGCTTCAACCGTCAAAGGCCCAACAAGATCCCAGTTACTCTTGAAGAATTCGACACCAAACCCATCCGGCCCTAGGGCCTTTCCACGCGCTAGAGAAAAGATAGTGTCCTTAATTTCTATTTCTGAAAAGGGACGGCTAATAGAAGCGATCTGATCCTCTGAAAGCGGACGTCGAATAGCTTGCTAAAGGTCTCCAAAAGCCGGTCCCATAGGAGGAGATTGTGATGCAAACAACTCCTTAAAGTGAGCGACAAACGTATCCTGAACAAGGCTCGGCTCGGAGACAAGGTCGCCATTCCTATCAAGAACCGATATAATCCTATTCCTCAGCTGCCTTGAAGTCATAGAGTGATGAAAGTACTTAGTGTTTTTATCACCCATTTCAAGCCAACGGATTCTGGATTTCCGTCTAAAGAAAGCTTGCTCCTGACTCCTCAACTCAATGAAAGTCCTACGGTGACTTTTTTCTAGCTCCGCCAAGAGGACATTGGTCTGGTCATGTTGAAGATCCACTTGAGCTAGTCTAAGAGCATTTCTAGATTGAGCCACCCTCTCAGACAGATTAGAGAAATAGTCTCTATTAAGTTGCTTAAGACGCCTCTTGAGTGCTTTCAATTTGGTAACCAGCCTGAAGATAGGTACACCATCACCCAGGGCCTCCCACACATGGGTAAGAATATTCTGAAAAGATGGGTGCTCCATCCAAAAATCAAAGAATTTGAAGGGCTTTCTTCGAAGAATTGGCTGGATCACCTTGACCACCATAGGAGAGTGGTCTGAAATACCAGACGGTAAAAAGGAAGCTTCTGAGTAAGAGAAATGCAAGCTCCAAAGAGTGTTAACTAGAACCTGATCGATCTTCCTCGCTTTCCGATTAGCCCCTCAAGACATTGACCAAGTAAACCTAAGTCCAACATATCTCAAGTTCTCAAACCGCTGACGCAGACACTAATTAAACTCATCAAAAGAGGGCGGCTAGGCGTTAGAACCCCCTAGCCTATCAGACGGGTCTCTTAAGGCGTTGAAGTCACCCGCCACCATCCAAGGTAAGTCGAAAATACAAGAACTCATCCTGATCAAGTCCACCCAAAGAGGTCTCCGAGAAACAAAAGAATTATGAGCATAGACTACCGAAATACAACAACAAGAACTTGTGGAAATCAGTCTGACTCTTCCATGAATAACCTGATCATTGGAGGATATCACCTCAAAGTAGACCAGCAAAGGGTCCCAGCCGATCCACACCTTGCCCCCCGGAGAAGAATCATAGTTGGCAATCCACGTTCACCCCGATAATAGCACCGACGACAGAGAGCCAAAAAGATATTCCGGACCTTAGTTTCCAATAACCCAACCAAGCACAGGCCACTAGAGAGCGCCCACTTACGGACCTCGACTCTTCTCAAAGGATCCAAGAGTCCTCTAACATTCCAATATCCGAAATACATCTAAACTATGTACAAACTACTCTAAACAACGAAGAGCAAAGGGCAACAAGGCCTACCTCTGTTTCGGAGGCCTGCGGTGCGAAGCTCCAGACGCCTCAACTATCTCCATTGGCTCCGGGTCAGGGGCTAAGGAAAGCAACCTATCTTGGATTGTCTCTACTGAGGTAGCTTTCGAGGGAGGAGGCTAAAATGATGATCCAGGGGAGGAGATATCATCATCATCGAGAGGAGGAGATATCCACTTTCGAACCCTTTCCACGGTCCTTTAGAGATGGGGCACGGGCAGGTCGGGACCTAGCCATGAGGGAGAGCACGACTTTAGGGAGGGCACTGGCGCCCCTAGATCCCATGCGAGTAGAGGCGGAAGGAGGGGCTTGGTCAACGACCACAGAGAGAGAAGGTTCACCTGTCTTGGGGCCTTTATTCCTCTTCCTCCTGTTCTTCACCTTTCTCCAAGGTTGATCCTACTCGGGCAAAGGAGCTGGAGTCGATTGAGGAGGGTCACTATCTGGAGGCATCTGAATAGAATCCGGGGAGGGCTGAAGCCGAACCGGGTCTAACTCAGGCTGAGGTGGGACAGGGACATTTGCAGCCTGAGGCGGAACATGGATAGCTTCTGGCCTGCTCACTACCTATTCCAACGCAATAGCCGGAGGGGGAGTGGTCGTTCTCAGCGGAACCAGAGCTTCCATAACTGGCGAGGGGGAAATGACCGGCGAGCAGGAGCGATCGAAGTCTGCCTGGCCAGACGACGATTAGCCTGTCTAGTATTCGGGGTGCGCCTAGTGGGGTTTTCCTGGGGAGGAGCTCGGCAGTTATGGCCAAACATGTTGCAATCCGGACACGCAATCGGGAACCATTCATATTCAATGTTAATGGACCGAGAAACACCCTTCAAGGTGACTTTGGCCGTCTCAACTCTTGGCTGATTAGCAGTGACCTCAACACAAATTCTCGCGAAGGAGAGCATCTTCATTTGATCGGTCCTTTGATCAACATATAGCGGCTTCCCCGCCGCACTCGCTATCGCACTCATCGCTGGCACCATCCAACACTCAAGTGGCAAGTTGCGTAGGTGAATCCAAATGGGAATGGCGGATTGGTCTTCTCTCTTAAGGTCCATGAGAGGCTTTCATTGCTGAAGTATTAGTGGCACTCTAGCAATCGTTATCGGCCCCTCTTCAAGGATCTTTCTCCTAAACCCGGGGTCCGGGATTTGGAGGAAGAGGAATCCTTGATCGTTGGCGAAGATTTCACCAATCTTGGAGCCCCACGTCTTCCTCAATGCTTGCTCCAACAAACCGAAAGGTAGGCTCCTTCTCCCAACCAGATATCCAACCAAGCAATCATGCCACTTCGGATCCATGGCATCGAGAGCTTCATCTGGGAGGTTCACAACAGCTTCTCCATCCACAAAAGTGGGCGGAACAAATGACAAATTAGAGCCTTTCACCGCCAACCGAGCCACATTTGCCTAGGAACGTGCTGGGGCATCATGGTGACCAGTCGGGGGTTGCGCCGGACGCTTGGAGACCGATCTCCTACGGCTTCTTCCCCTGGATCGGTGCGACCTTGAGGACTGTCCTTGCGGGCCTTTCAGCTTGCTGTTCGGATGAGGATATCCGGAAGAGGTGGCCATATCCACTCCTAACTGAACTGAATGCTGCGCATCCCCAAGAGAGGGGAATGGGTGCCCCAAAGGGCCACCATAGCCAAAGGCCGGCTAGAAGGAGCGTTTCCGGGCAAAACAGATTCAGCAAACATTTCTACAAACACCTGGCCTGCATTCCACTCTCAACCGAAGAATCTGGCCATCGTGCACCCGATTCTTTTGTCCCAGTACCCGTAATCGAAACTTTAAGATTTTGACAACAACCAAGAGTCGCCTATGAGTCGGAGATGCACAACGTGGATCGAGAATTATCGATCACGAGTCAAACGCGCTAAAATCCCTAAAAGCTACCCGGTAGGTTAGGTCGTGCTAAAATCGCATTTGGTTGATTTTAACCACGAAATTGAACTCGCTTTCGGGAATCAAAATTTCGAGTGTGTCACGATTTATTTTTAGGACCTTGTCTCATCTTTTGGGAAAATTCCGTCGAGCCGAGAATTTTGGCAGAAAAATCAAAATCGGCAAATTAAAATTGTGGAAATTCGGATGGGCAAAATTGAGGGACTTTATGGATACAAAGTGGATTAGTTTGTGAAGGAAATTGTGGGAATTGGTATGGGCAACCTCCTCAGCAATTTTGGCCATCAAATTGAAGTTGTTTGGTGGGGAATTGAAGAAGAAAATCAAGAAATTCGTAGGGCTGCTGGGCTGCTATTATTTGGCCTTCAAATTGGCTTCATTTTGTGAAGGTGTAGAAGGAAATCAGCCTTTGGGTGACCTATTGACAAGGTTGGCTAAAGATAAGGGTGAAAAACACTTGAGTGCTTTAGATATTTGTGCTTGGCACCCATTGGCCACAAGCAAGACTTCCAAGGCTTCTTGTCCCCTCTCCTTCCCCTTGGTCGACAAGCCCCCTACAGAAGCCATCCTCAGCTTCTTCTTCTTCTTGCTTCTTCCTCAACATCCATTTTCCTCCATTGTTGAAGCTGCAAGCACCCAAGTCCAAGCCAGCACAACCAGCAGCCTTGCAAGCCACCGAACCGAGCCCACCCTCGTGTCCACGCCGTCCAGCTTGCCTCCAGCCCTGCCAGTCCCCATCGCTGCCACCACACATCCACCCGCATCCAACGACCATCGACTAGCCCCGCTTGCTCATCCATTGTTGGCTGCCCGCCACTCATCGTCCCTATTTGCCAGCCATCGTCCACCTCAGCCCATTTCAGCCCCTGCAGCCCCCGACCCGTTCAGCTAAGGACTGCGCCCAGCAGCTCAAGCAGTAAGCTTGCAAGACTTTTTCAACCTTTTCTAGGCCTCCTTTGGTGTCACTGTAGGCCCGGGTCTTGGTCGCCATCGTGCCGCCATCGCCGTAAACCCATTTTCGCGTTAATCCGGTGAGTTAGCATTCTAATATTTGATTAGGGAGCTAATTACACTTAAGGGGATTAGCTTAGCATTAATTAGGATTAAGGGGTGATTTAGTTAGTGTAACTATTAGCTAGTTAGTTTAGTTAGTTTAACTAAATAGTTAGTGTTGACACCTAAATTTTGGTGACCCGTTTAATTATTTATCGCATTAAAAATTAGGGATTAATTAATTGCATAGCATATAGTTTTAGGTGCATTTATTTTAATTTGCATTTATATTGGGCCGGTGACAAATGGGTTCAAATTGATGGTTCATAATATTAATTTGGTGAATTGGACTAAGCCCATAAAGGGAGTAAATCGGCCCAAGCCCGTATCCTCGGAAAGATTTTACAGATTGATTTGTGCGAGATTTCAAATTTTAGAAGAATCATCTTACAATCCTAAAGCAAATATTGCATTTGGAAAAAGGAATTTTCGTGGATACGGATTTGGAAAAATTAAAACCCTAACCGTGTCCTATAAATAGATTAAATGTGTAGGGTTTGAGGAGGAGGCCACATATATCAATACACACGGCCGTATGTAGAGGGGCGGCAATTCAGAATCTCGGAAGGCAAACACACATGAGAATCGAAACGAGAGAGAGAAAGCACGAAGGATGGTCTTCTTCTTCGGTGCTTGACCTACCTCAGCCATGTGATCGTCCAATTTGCTTGCTCGCACCACTCTATGAAGATACTGGATTCATAAACGTCCAAGCTTGTTGCACTTCTTCGTTCTTTGTTCCAAGTGCATCGAGCGACACTGTCCCTTGGCCAAACACCGTGACGAATTGCTGTTCCGTTGATCTTTGTCCCGTGATCCTATTGTTCTGTGGCAAAAAATTACTCCACGTTGTCTTGGTTGTTGCGGGTATGATTCGTGAGTGACATGAGAAGAAACAAAGAGAGATCGTGGGTGCGAGCCAGAAGAAATAAATATTGCAATGCCCTCGAAGATTGAAGATGGTGATCCAGTGGCGTCGTTCGTCAGAGTAATTAGACAATTTAGTCAATCATCCACTCACAGTCAAATGCAACAGAAGAAAATTTTTTTGAAAGCCACTAGTCAAAACAGACAAGGCTAGAGAGAGGGAGGCGGCTATGTACAGAGAGGAAATTTTTTCACTTCCCGCTGGTTTTGCTCACACGTCCAGGGACAACACCGCGTCCACCCCTTCATTGGCACCTGTCATGTTGTGCGCCTTGTCCCTGTAATTTTATTATTTTCTGCAGATTTTCCACACTAGCCTGGTTCTTCGTCTTCGACCACCATTGCTCCTCGGCATCCTAGCGAGTTCCGGAGCCCACCGCTATTGATGTTCTAACCTGTTTCCAACGAGACCATGGAGCAATAAGCCATCGTTGATGCCACCATCATCCGTCCGAATTTGGAAGCGTCACTCACGTGACATGATGAATTAGGTAAGACTCTCAAATAATCTTATTTTCATATATGTCACTGCCTAATTCGTAATATTGCAATATTTCTTTGAATATTTGATCGATATTGCCATATCCAAGAGATCTCTTGATCTCTCATGAATTATGAAATTTTCCTAATTTCACAACGCGCATACGATTGATAGTCCGATTTCATGCTCGAAATACGACTCGTAATCGCATAGAAAAATCGCCAATCTGATCTCACGCTCGAGATACGATTAGCGATTTTATTTGAAATTTGTCAATCCGATCTTATACGTGAGATACGATTCGTCAATTTATTTCCAAAATGGACATGCATGATATATTGCCTGATCTGTTGCCGTGCTATTCTTGATGTCTTATTTTGATTGCTACCGTAAAAGAAAGGAAAAATCCGAAAAAAAAAAAAAATCAGAGTTAGATTAGGTTCGTTTTAGAATATACATTGTTTTAGGGTTATTTTGCATGTTTAGAATAGGAAATTTATTTCGAATTTTTGAAAAAAATGAAAAATCCAGAAAAATGCATTCATTTAGGATGTTAGTTTTTCTACAATTTAAGTTGCATGTGGCAATTTTTTAATTTCCAAATTAATAAAAAAAAAAAGCAAAAAAACGTCATGCATATGTCATGTAGAATTAGGGCATCTTTTGTACGTCATTGCATATTAGGATAAGATTGCATGTTCAATTTTATTTTCTAATTGATTATAGGTTTAAATAACTTCACCTAGATAAATTGCATTTTAGGGTTACTTGGTTAAGATAATGTTCTAGTTTAAATTAGGATTTGGCTTAACCTAATTCCTTATACAAATTAGATAATATCTTAAATTAGGTAGATAATTTTCGCATTTTTCTAATTTCGAATTTCATGGAAAATACCAAAAATTGCCTTAGAATAAATCAATTTCATTCATTAGGAGAGATTGCATTTTATTTACGTCATATAGCTAGGTCATGTTACCATGTCATGTCATATCATTTCATGTTACGTCATATAGCATGCATCGCATAAGGCATGATTCTCATTAAATAAGTGAAAACCAAACAAAAAAAAAAGAAGAAGAAAAATTGCGTGTTAATTAGAAATCATATTTAGGATTGTTGATGTGAATTCTGATCTAACAATGCAGATGCTTTCGTTGCTATGAGGTAAGTCTTGCAATTTATTTATTGCTTTTCTTGGATGTTAAATTGATGGTTTGCGCACTCGCATGATCACATCACATGTTAGGGAAATAGTTTAAAATTAATTCAAACTGCTTGCCAAACATTTTTCAAAATAAAAGAGAAAGGTATCGAAAGAGCATTAGAGAAATCTAGTGTAACCAAATCTCCGAACTCATAAATCTCTGGTTGTAGGAGTAAAATAAATCTCCCATTACTTTACTTGGGTTTCTAATCGACCCGCCAAAAATAGATTAATGGCGACTCCTAATTGAAAATTAATTGCATGTTAAAAACTTAAACCTAAGTCGTGAATTGGTATGGGCTTGGGAGAACCCAAGTTAAGTTTAGGCTTAACAATCCATTAGCCAAATCCTAGGTGGTTCAAACCCGAAAAAATTGGTTGTGATAGTTAGATTAGTTAGGATGGTTAGTTAGGTGATTTAGTTAGCTTAATTAGTTTATGTAGCTAGCCTAATTAGATTAAATTAGTTGGTTCAATTAGATTAGCCCGGTTAGGTTATCTAATTTAATTAAGTGATTTAATTTAATTAAATGTAATTTATTTTATTATTAATTAGCGTAAATTATCTTGGGATAGCCAGTTGTCAAAATTTTATGCCAATCGTTATGGTTGTGTTGATTTGTGAAATTGATTGCTAATTTATGCAATTAAGTGCTCGATGATGATTTTTTAATTATTATTACAAAATATGATTTTATGGTATTTAATTAGAAAAATACCGGGTGTCAGGTTTCGACGCCAAAAATATTTTAAATACTACATAAAATCGTGGAACTTTAAAATGGGAAAATATCACGTTTTACAGTTCGATTTGACTATGTGACACGCACAATTATTTTACCAAATGTTTTTAATATGAAGAAAATAAGCCAAGTACATTATTTGAAATTGAGGCATTTGAGTGCAAAGCACGATATCCTTGGCCAAGATTAGATTTGCATGTGGTCGCTATCGAAACCCGTCACCCGATGAAAGTCGAGGGCGATGCCTGTTTAAGTTTAGATGCCCCACGTCAACGGATGCTGGTCGCAGTGGAGGCTAGACCGATGCTCTTTCATGAATGCCCTCTAGATGTGTACATTGACGTGCCCAACGAAGCGGGACGATGCCCGATCACGCCGGGTGACCGCCAACTATTAAGTTGGCCGTGGCCGTTGGGTTGTAAATAATTGGAACATGCTTGAGTGAATGGAATAGCCGCATCTAATTATGGGACAAAATTGTGTGACACGGAATGGGGCGTGTCATAACGATTTGGCCTTATAATCGGGACTCCTGTGATTAATTGATATATGAAAATGAAGTGTTTCAATTATTGAATGCATTTACTCTATGCATATATTATATGAGCTACACTAATATGCAGGGAGGTGCTGAGGCAAAATAAGTCTTATATGGTGCATGTTTAGGCTACCTCTAGGTGAAATCTCGTCCTAATAAGGGTTTAAGGTGTGGACTCGCTGGGACTTTGTCTCACCCCGTCGTGGTTTCAATTTTACAAGTCCTTAAATGGTGGTACGCCACGTTCGTTTTGGGTGGCCACGGGAGGCGGAGACCCAACGTACCATACTCCCTATCCATGGGAGCCCATGGACCCGTGAGCTCATTGTGACCACCATTTGGGTTGATGAGGGCTTAACCTCAGTTGGTACCTCATCGCTTCAAAGCGTGATTTCATCACGGGCCTAAAGGGATTCGGGAGGGCCCCTTGGATGGCTTTGACGAACTTGACGTTGATGCCGAGTATAAGGTGGTACTCGTCCCTATCATGGATGCCGATATTTTGGAAAATATCGTGGCGAACCAGGGGCCCAAGGTTGATGAGCCTAGAGTAGAGGTGGCTAACCCTTTAGACATCGACATCCCTGACGGTGTCATAGTAGACCCGGATCCCAAGTAGGTATGGTCCGGGGTAGGGTTAGCCTGGTAACTTCTTTTGGGCTTTAAACTTTTGTATATAAACCCCATGTGTTTATAAAGTATGGCTTGTGTTAATTGGTTGTTTTGTTTTTCTATCCCATGCTTAATTGATGTATAGAGTTTAATAATCCACTTTTGCATGTGTACAAAATGAACAAGTCGGCGACGCATCTTGGGAACGTTGCAATCATATCGACCATCGAGGGATGTTCGCGTGCTCAAGGTTCGGGGTGTGACACTACCGCCGCCAGACCTCGGCCACATAGGATCACTTAGGATAGAGTTTTGGTGGATACCACTCCAACTACAACCATGTAGTACAAGTCGCACATCTCAACCCTGAAATTTTTTCTTGAATGTCAAATGTCCCCACCCTAGTATGCAACAATGCGACACGGATCGGTTCTTTGATGAAGCCAAAGTCATGGGAAACACAACTTAGTTGCGATCATGTTGGTTCGGTCCGATAATCCTATAGCTCCATTTTGAGCCGTATAGAGTAGAAATCGAACCACATCCCTTGTGTATGTATTTGTAATTAAAGAGAGAGAGAGAGAGAGAGAGAGAGAGAGAGAGAGAGAGAGAGAGAGAGAGAGAGAGAGAGAGAGAGAGAGAGAGAGAGAGAGAGAGAAGTCGTGCCCCACTGTAAGTATCATTCTTCTTTTTATTCGAATTTTTTTTAATTCAATTTTCATCTTGAAATTCGCAGAAATCAATTGAATGCCCTCAGTGATGTAGGGTTGCAATAAAACAATTGACAAGCACTCTTAATAAGTGAACATTAGATGTAGGTTTTAAACACGTTGATTTGGCCCTGTTAAACATATAACCTTGTCTAAATTTTCAATTACAGGCTCAAAACTACTTTTTGTTTAGAAATTCTTTCAAGTCAGGATTATATTTTGGGGCACAAAAAAAATTGAGATCATATTTTCGATCAAATTCTTTCTCTCTCACATTCTAGGATTGAAATTCATATAATAATTTGTGTATAGATTTTTCAAAACAAAAGTCACTTCATTTTTGCAGGAGTAAAATCATTAATCAATCTTTAAAAATCAATGTCACTTTTGATATGAAACTTTTAGAATAAGAGTGGACGTTCAATTAATGGCCGTTGATTGATCTTTCTTAATGATGTCTTCTCTTATGATAAAATCTTAACAAAATCCTAAAACCCCATAATAAGGACTATGGGACATGTACCATCGCCTCGATTTTGTTGTAAGAAGCGACCTCATTGAGAGATCATTTTCTTTTTTAGATACTGACATTGTAATCTTTTTGTAGGTTATGCACGATGCTCCTTGACATTCTTGTGTTTGACCACATAGAGAAGTAGAATGAGTCTATTTGAGATCGACATTTGCCCCTTCTAAAAGATAAAAGCGTAGGCTCATGGAACTTGAGGAGCAAGCATGCGTCAAGGCTTTGTCGGCACCAATCTTCCATCGAGGTGGAACGAAGTTGAATTCTGTTCTAGGAAGTTTCTTTATTTGGCCTACATTTGTTTCGGAGGGAGAATTCATCAAAAAAGGAAAGGATATGTTCCTAAATTAGGACACCGCTCTTGCTGTTCTTGTTGATACACAAAGCAATACCAAAATCAGCTGTACTATTAGACGAAAGTGGGGCACGCTTTCTAGCTCTATTTGGCCGTTTGAGTTTCGAGCTCACTCAATGGGATTTCCCTTTCCTCTCTTTTTTTTTTTTTTAAATATTCACATTTAAGGAATTTTATTGTAGGATTAGACAAAATCCCAATGAGTGAGGTTTTCATTTCAAATCAATAGGTTTCCTTGGAACAATTAAAGGGAAGGGACCATTCTTTTTTTTAAGAACAAGGGCGCTATGAGGAAATTATTTCTCTCGCTCCAAATATCTCGTGTATTATGAACTTAAATTAACTCTCCTTTTCTCATGAAAATTCAAATCCCTTCCCAAACAGAGAATGCAATTCATGCCTTTTTCCCCTCTCTATCCACATGTTGGTTCCTTTTTAGCTAGTCTTATTAAAGAAGAAAATCAGAAAGAGAACAAGAAAAACGAGAAATATCACAAAGAGCCGGTCAACTAAAACTCTTTTCACCACCATCCTTGGTACCTACCCAAACTATATTCGGAACACAAACTAAACATAAAAATAAATTGTCGCCATATAATTAATTATTTTTTCCATAGGCAACATTGATTCTGATTTCCTTCTTAATATCAATGATGTTCGTAGATCTTCTTTCCTTCTAAGGTGCTACATATGTTCATAGATCTTCTTTCCTTCTAAGGTGTTACATATCCACTATAAATTATCCCTCTTGGATTACCAAACTACACTAACACATACAGATCAACTCTCGTAACGCCCTCTTGTATCTTGTCAAGCATGAGGAGTGCCATGAGGGCCCTCCACATTTTCCTTGTCCTAGCATTGCTCAATGCCATTTTTCTCAAATCTGAAGCTCGACCCTTCAATGCATTGGAGAAGAAAGCTATTATACAATTTGCCAGGGGAAGGTTCGTTGATGGGTCATCACTTGGACCAATCCGGTCCAAGCTACTTCAAGTGGACTCGTCGGGTCCAAGTCCACTTGGTCCCGGGCATGAGTTAATTGGTGAAGTGCACTCATCGGGTCCCAGTTCACCTAGTGCGGGGCATGAATTCATTGCTAAAGTGCACTCATCGGGTCCCAGTCCACCTGGTCCAGGGCATGAGTTATTTGATGAAGTGCACTCATCGGGTCCCAGTCCACCCGGTGCGGGGCATGAATTCATTGCTAAAGTGCACTCATCGGGTCCGAGTCCACCTGGTCCTGGGCATGAGTTATTTGATGAAGTGCACTCATCGGGTCCCAGTCCACCTAGTGCGGGGCATGAATTCATTGCTGAAGTGCACTCATCAGGTCCGAGTCCACCTGGTCCCGGGCATGAGTTATTTGACGAAGTGCACTCATCGGGTCCCAGTCCACCTGGTGCGGGGCATGAATTCATTGCTGAAGTGCACTCAACGGGTCCGAGTCCACCTGGTCCCGGGCATGAGTTATTTGATGAAGTGCACTCATCGGGTCCCAGTCCACCTGGTGCGGGGCATGAATTCATTGCTAAAGTGCACTCATCGGGTCCGAGTCCATCTGGTCCCAGGCATGAGTTATTTGATGAAGTGCACTCATCGGGTCCCAATCCACCTGGTGCGGGGCATGAATTCATTGGTGAAGTGCACTCATCGGGTCCAAGTCCACCTGGTCCCAGGCATGAGTTATTTGATGAAGTGCACTCATCGGGTCCGAGTCCACCTGGTGCGGGGCATGAATTCATTGGTGAAGTGCACTCGTCGGGTCCGAGTCCACCTGGTCCCGGGCATGAGTTATTTGATGAAGTGCATTCATCGGGTCCGAGTCCACCTGGTGCGGGGCATGAATTCATTGGTGAAGTGCACTCATCGGGTCCGAGTCCACCTGGTCCCGGGCATGAGTTATTTGATAAAGTGCACTCATCGGGTCCCAGTCCACCTGGTGCGGGGCATGAATTCATTGCTAAAGTGCACTCATCGGGTCCGAGTCCACCTGGTCCCGGGCATGAGTTATTTGATGAAGTGCACTCATCGGGTCCCAGTCCACCTGGTGCGGGGCATGAATTCATTGGTGAAGTGCACTCATCAAGTCCGAGTCCACCAGGTCCCGGGCATGAGTTATTTGATGAAGTGCACTCATCGGGTCCCAGTCCACCCGGTGCGGGGCATGAATTCATTGGTGAAGTGCACTCATCGGGTCCAAGTCCATCTGGTCCCGGGCATTAGTTTCGAGTAGCATCGAGTTTGATTTTCAATAAAATGTGTTTTCTTTTTTTCTGCTGGCTAGCCCAGCCAGGTGTTCTTATTGAATCTAGGGACTTAAATGAATGGCGCCTTTTCTCTCAGTTCAAGTCCATATGAGATCAGCATTTTACTTTCGATTTAACCATTATAAAAAGTGAATAGACTGGAGTTTTGTGGTTTCGCCATGTGAAGATATAAAACTAAATTCCTAGTATAGCTTAGTTTTTAGAGTAGATGACGATGCACTCATTTTCAAATTTGTATCACAATTATAGACCGCAAGTTGGATTCCACGCGGCCACTTCGTCGATGACTGAAATTCTTGCCCGCAGAAGGCACGTGCATCTTTGGGAAAATGATCCCGTTGATCAGGCACCTCATGTTTTTCCGGTTGAAGTTCCCAAAATACAGATTAAAAAATTAATTGTTCTGATTCTTGCTCACGACCACTACAAAAAATCGGATCCATAAGGAAAACTACTGTCTAGGGAAAAACGAACACACGGGTCGCTAGAAAACGCTCTTCACGACTAGATAAGCGCCATTTGGTGAAGGCCCAACCTGATCACGCAATCAACTCAATAGACAACTTCTCGTTTCGGCAGCATTGGGCAGGTTCATAGGCATTGGTTAGTTGAAATTATCGTGTTTTTCTTATGCAGAAAGAGTCGTGTTTGACGAAAGATAGTGAGAAAAAAGGAATATTCCAAATTAAATACCAGAATGACCTTCAAAATTTATGAAATTTTACCATGTGATATTCAAGATCCTAAGGTATATTTTTCATGAAGACATTAAGGCCAGATTCGTCCTAGATAATTAACTATGGATGGTTGAAGCCCCTGTTCCTAGTACCAAACATTTCAGGTTTAGCTGTCTCCGAAAAACCACAATTTCACCTACTTATCTTCCTTCTTTTCCTCTGAATTTTTGATATGTTTTGCCTCAAGTGGTCTACTACAACTTTCATTAAGATATCAAGGTGATATTTTTAAAGGAAAGCCACTTTATAGTCCACGAAGTCACTGGAGCTCAGTACATCATCTCCAGATCTAACGTCTTCAAAATAAAAATCGCTTCACTAGGCTATACTTGTTCATTTTATCTCAAATTTGAGTATATTAGCCTTCAAGATGTTCTCAAAAGCTTTCATGAAAGAGTTGAAGTGAAATTTTCAATAAAAAGTTACATGCAACACCCAAAATCACCAAGAGGTCAACAAAACAGCTTCAGATCTAACATTTTCGTAGAGGGAGGGTTTCACCCCTCAAAACTCAGCCATTTTACCTCAAATTTTATTATGATATATTTTAATATTTTATCTACAACTTTCATGAAGAAGTCAAAGCCAAAATCCGACTCCAACATCGCATGCAAGCCACTACAACATTCTGGGTCAGACTGTTTACTCGAGAACAGCTTTACTACTTCGGACGACTCGCCTCCTCCCTAAACCGGCCACCTTTTCTTTTCATTTCTCTCCTACTCATCATTAGCAATGATTAATTCTTGCATGGATGACACTTGGTCATGAACTTGGGACAAATGGGGGAGAACATGCAAAACCAATTCCCCCCTTCCTCACGGTCGACGGCCGCTCATGGCTCTAATGGGCCAGCCAATTGGCCCATCTTAGGCCCATCCCTCTTGGGCCTAAGACCCAAGTTTAATTAGATCCAATTTTTGTGACATCCTGAAATTCGACCCCGTTTCGATAAAGTGAAATGGGCATTTCGTCGGCGTGCCTACGGCCTTTTTCTCTGAGCTGATCACTCACGAGTTAACTAACCTATTGGGTGAAGCCGTTAAGGGATGTATCAGCTGTAAAATCCCTAAAAGCTACCTAATTGGTTGGATTGAGCTAAAATCACGTCTGATCGATTTTTAACCACGAAATTGAACTCGATTTCGGGAATCGAATTTTAAGCGCGTCATAATTCTTATTTTTAGGATCCTGTCTCATCGCTCGTCAATTTATTGACGAGTCCGAAATTTCAAGAAAGAAATTATCGGAAGAAAAATTGAAGCCCGAAAGGAAATGAAAAGGAAAAGAGAAAAGGAAAATTTGCATAAAGGAATTATGTATTTCTCTTTTCTTTTTCCTCTCTCTCCCTCTCTTTTCTTTTCTTTCTTTTTCTTTTTCTCTCTCTCTCTCTTTCCCCCTTTCCCTTTCCCCTCGTGCGGATAGCCTCCCCACCGCCCATTTCTCTCTCCTCTCTCCTCACTTTGACTAGTCAATGCATATCCTCTCCTCTCTCTTCCCTCTCTTCTCTCTTCTTCTTTTTCCCCCTCACGCGACCGTTTCTTCCTCTTTCTTCTCTCCTGTTTGTGCGAACAAAAACCAGGAGCTGAAGAACGAAAGCTCCAGCTCGACGAGAACCGTCGCCGCTCGTCCCGCCGCCGCACCGCCGCCCGCAACCGCGCCGCGCCCGCGCGCTCGCCGTCGTTCCGCCGTCACGCGCACGCCCAGGCCGCGCGAACCAGCCGCTGTTCGCCCTTGTTCCGCACCGACCAGCCACCCTCCGGCCACCGTGGGCCACCGCCTAGCCCCGCCGGACCTCCCCCGTGACCCCCTCGCCCTCCGCCGGCCTTCCCTCGCCGCCCTAGCCGCCGGATCAGCCCCGATCGGCTCCGTCCAGCAGACCCACGGAGTGGGTTTCAGCGACTTCGAGCCCGCTTTTGGGCCGTTTCCGGGCCTCGGATCCGTGAGTCGCTTTGGGAAGTTTCGTTCCTCGCGTCGCCGTCGTCGGATTGATCCAACTTGCACGCGATTTGGTGAGTAATCTCACTAATCCAGGATTAGTTGACTAATTATGCTTTAAGGTTGGTTTAGTTTTAATTAATTATGTTTAGGTTGTTAGATTAGAATTAATTAGCAATTATTAGTCAATTGTGATGTGATTTAAATAAATTGATTGCGCAATTAGCAAGTAGACGTGGTCTACTATTTATTGGAAGTATCTCGAATTTTCCGACCCCTAATCGGGCTTCAATTTGGCGATTCGGGCCTAAGTGAGATTTTTGGGCATTTAAATATTAATTTTCGGAATTAAATTAAATAATTATTTATTTTTCGAAAATTCTAGGGAGATGGTTCGGAACCGGAAAATTTTGCTGATGACCGTGGTGAAGTCTGTTTATTTAATCGGGTTTTATTTTGAGCTAAATTGAATTTTTAATATTAATTATTTAATTTTAGAAATTAATTAATTATTTATTTATTTCCTGAAAATTCAACTTAGATGGCCTGGAACCGGAAAATTATGCTGATGACCGTGGTGAAGCCCGTTTGTTTAATTGAGTTTTAGTTTGTGCTAATTTGAATTATTAATATTTATTAATTAAATTTCGAAATTAATTATTTATTTATTTATTTTTCGGAAATTAAGATTGAGATGGCCGACGACCGAAATCTCGTGCCGATTGTCGTGGCGCAGTCCGTTTATTTATTTGAGCTTTGAATTGTGCCAAATTGAATTTGGAAAGTGGTCGAGTGGGACCGTAAAGCCATTGATTCTTGAAAGTGGTCGAGTGGGACCGTAAAGCCATTGAATCTTGAAAGTGGTCGAGTGGGACCGTAAAGCCATTGAATCTTGAAAGTGGTCGAGTGGGACCGTAAAGCCATTGATTCTTGAAAGTGGTCGAGTGGGACCGTAAAGCCATTGAATCTTGAAAGTGGTCGAGTGGGACCGTAAAGCCATTGATTCTTGAAAGTGGTCGAGTGGGACCGTAAAGCCATTGAATCTTGAAAGTGGTCGAGTGGGACCGTAAAGCCATTGAATATCGAAAGTGGTCGAGTGGGACCGTAAAGCCATTAAATATTGAATGTTGTCGAGTGGGACTCTGAATAGCAATAGCTTGAATGACAGGGAAATGGTCAGGTTGACATGTAATCGACGAAGTCGATTGATCATTGTTTTGATTTGATGTTGTGAATTGATTGACTGAATGGGAATGACCGTGAGTGGTCTTGTTGGCTTGTAATCGACTAGGTCGATTTGATCGATGCTTTGATCGGTGATATGATTGCTTGAGTGCTTATTGTAAATTGTATCGACTTGCGGGTGGGATCTAATGCTAAGGTCGTCTTCCTACCTATGCGTGTTTAGGCAGCCTTTAGTATAATGGTTCACTAATCGGGCTTAGTGGGGTAAAACTCGGCGAGACGTAGTCTCATCCCGGTTTGGAAAAAACCATTTCGGACCCCGCTAAGGAGCCGAGGAGGAAGAGTTGGAGAAGGATTTTGGGAGAAGAAGACAATCTCGAGAGGGGCCGTGAGTACGGCCTAGATGGACTGAAATTTTATCTTCTTTGATATCTCCATTTTGATGTGAATAGAGTTTAGAATAAAAAGTTGTGAAGTGTTCTGGTTTGTGGTTTGTATAAAAGTTTGGTTATAAATTTCAATATGAAAAATATGGCCTCGCTTTTCTATCCCATCGTTTTATTGTCTGGGGATTTTAATCGGGCTTCCGCATGTGCTTAAAAATGAAAGGGTCGGCGATACATTGTCCTGGGATATCGCATTATAAAATCGACCAAGAGTGAAGGATGTGCACGTGCCCGAGAAGCGGGGCGTGACAATTTTAACCCGTTTTTAAAAGTAATTAAATCTCTATTTAATTAAAGCACTAAATTTGCAAATTAAGATAACTATGTATTGAAATTATAAATCCATAAGTTCGCATTTATCATACATATGGCCGAAGATAAAACTTCATTTTCAAAATTCATCCATTAAAGACTTGGCCATACATCTCATCGCAAATTATGGATTAGAAGGCTACAAATTACAATATTGGTACTTCCATTGCCTATCCATGGCTCATGGCATATTTAGGGATTTCTCTGAAATTCTAGGATGCCACAAGAACAGAGAGTGAACAACAGACCGAGAGGGAGGGAACAAAGGGGAAAATAAAGAGGGAGCTAGGGGAGAAAACGAAAAAGGGGCCGGTGGAGAAGAAGCAGAGGAGAAGGAGTCCCTAGGCCACCGCTACTGTGATATCCCGAATTTCGACCCCGTCACGAATTTATGAAATGAGCATTTCGCCGGCACGCCTATGGTTCTTTTTCTCTGAACTGATCACTCACGAGTTAACCAATCTATTGGGGGAAGCTGTTAAGGGATATAACCACGGGAAAATTCCTAAAGACTACCCGATAGGTCGGATCGGGCTAAAATCGCGTTCGGTCGATTTTAACCACAAAATTGAATTCGGTTTCGGGAATCAAATGTTCGAGCATGTCACGGTTCATTTATAGGATATCATCTTGTCTTTCGGAGAAATTCTATCGAGTTTGGGATTTATATGGAAAAATCGATTCGGACGTCGCGAAAAATAGTGAAAATTCGAATGGGCTCAATTGAAGAAAATTTGGACTTCCAAGCCGAGCCTTTGAGTGTTGGGGACTTGCAGAAAATGGAATGGAATTTTTCTACATCAAAATTGGACTTCAATTTTAGGAATTTGTTGAAGAGATTGAAGACCAAAATTGAAGAAATTCGGACTAGGCATGGGGGGTGCAACAATTGCACTCAAATTGGATAATTGTGGGATATTAATGCAAGAAAGTATGGGGGGACATTAAATATTTGTGCGTGGGCTTTGGGGGAACCAAGCATTTAAGGAATGAGATAAGCCTTATTGACTTCCCTCATTTTCTTTTAGCTGGCTTCATACGCACGCCTCCCCCAACGTCTTCTTCTTCGCTCGAACCCTCCTTGTTATTGGCTTCAGCTTGGCTTTCATTTTCCTTTCCATCGATCAGCCAACCCATGCCTGCTCCTCCACCATTTCTTGTCCCACTGGTCAACTTTTCTCTACAACAAAACCCACAGTTGACCGAAGCCCCACGCCCTCCGTCCACGAATTCTCCCACACTCACTCTCTCTCACAGTCACATAAGCCCCATTCAACCGAATCGGACTTCTCTCAATCGAAGCCCCAGGCGTTGATTTCGCTGCCCCCGCGTCCATCAAGCGAAGACCCCACACTTCCACCGAAACAACCTCTACTCACGCCTCTGCCGTTCAAGCCTCCACGCGTCCGAGTCTCCTGCAAGCTGCCAACTCGTTTTCTCCTCCATCGTGCATTTTCATCGGTCAACTCCAGCAACCCGTTGAAGACCGCCGAAGCTTCTGCCTCGTGTTGCCTTATCCCTCTTCGCTCAGCTCACGCCCGCACTCAGCTCTTGCCAACGCATCACCGCCTCACACCGCTCCATCCTCCAGGTCAGCGTCGCAAGAGCCTCCCAGCAGCGACCGAAATTTCGGTATCTCTCGAAGCAGCGTCCCAGCGACCAGCATCTCCACTGGGCCTTCATTTCGGAAGCCCAGCTCCACCCAGCGTCTCAGCCCACCAATTCCAGCCCACACGAGTTTCAGTTGGCCCAGCGAAGCCCGGTTCAGCAGCCCACAAATCAGTAAAGCCCAGTTCACTTCTCAGCCCAGCAATTTGGACAGCAAATCCCGCAATTCGGCCCAAGTGAACTTCAGTCCAGCAGCCCAGTTATTGAGGCCCGCTTCAGCTTGGTCCATTTAAGTTATAGCCCACTTTCAATCTTGAAGTTCAGCCCAACATTGGCCCCAAGAAGTCAGCAATTCAAGCCCGCGATTTTGAGGCCCAAGCTCGTGAAGTCAAGCCTAGTTCAGCAGGCCCAAGCCCAAGATCTAGCCCAACACTTGCTGTGGGCTTGCGAGGCTTTTAGGCCCGGTCCATGTGCTTGTCAACGTCGCCGAAAACCCGAGTTCCGACCGCCGTCGCAGTGATTCGGTCCAAGCTTTTACCAAGTGAGTTTTACTCACTAATGCTTTCTTAGTTTGCTAATTATGCTTAGGGATTGGTTAGATTTAACTAAGTGCAATTAGGTGGTTAGATTTAACTAAGTGCAATTAGGTGGTTAGATTAGTCTAGAACAATTAAATTAGTGACTTAATGATGCATGTTAGGTGGTTAGACTTAGTCATGAGCAAGTAGAGAGCTTCTAATATTTATTAAATGTATCTCGGGATTTTTCCCGATCCGTTATGGCGTCCAATCAAGCAATATGGGCCTAAATTGGATTTTTAGTATTTATTTATTTATTTATTTATTTATTTATTTATTTATTTATTTATTTATTTATTTATTTATTTATTTTTCCAAAAATTCAACCGGGATGGCTGGTGACTAGAATTTTATGCTGATTGTCATAGTGCAGTCCGTTTATTTAATTGAGCTTTATTTTGTGCGGAAATGATTTATTTGTGAATTTAGGATTTATTCCCTAATTTAAATAATCTTGGAAAATTAATTGGAAATTAACTGGGCATCAGTTAATGATACCAAAAATGTTTTAGTGGACTACAGAAAATGGTGGGATTTATAAAAATGAAAATGATTATATTTTGGTTAGGGCCGATCGTGTACCCACACATGACATTTTATCGGAAAGGATAAAATTGGTTATTTGATCGTTTGCTTGGAATAGCATGTATACCGGCTCGATGACTCCACGGAGCATCTTGAGACAGGACAGTATTATCTACCGGCTCGATGACTCTACGGAGCATCTTGAGACGGTACGGTATGATAAGTTGTATGATCTACCGGCTCGATGACTCTACGGAGCATCTTGAGACAGTACGGTATGATAAATTGTATGATCTACCGGCTCGATGACTCTACGGAGCATCTTGAGACAGTACGGTATGATAAATTGTATGATCTACCGGCTCGATCACTCTACGGAGCATCTTGAGACAGTACGATATGATAAATTGTATGATCTACCGGCTCGATGACTCTACGGAGCATCTTGAGACAGTATGTTATGATAAATTGCGTGTATACCGATTCGGTGACTTAATAAGTCATCTTGAGATAAGACGGTATAATCAACCGGCTCGGTGACTTTATAGATTATCTTGAGACAATACGGTATAATATACCAACATCCTTTAGATCATCTTGAGACAGTACGGTATGATTTGATAGCTCGATGACTCTATATGTCATCTAGAGATAAGATAACATACTATCTATGTCGCGACCTCTTTTTTAGCGGCGCCCGCATTCGGGTACGAGCGCCTGAGGAGGCTAATGGCTCGGCTGAAATTTATTAAGCCCAGACTCTCCCAAGTCCACCAATTCACGACTTAATGGTTTAATTTTTTTAACCTGCAAGTTAATTTTTAAAATGGAGTCGCCACTAATCGATTTGGGGTGGGTTGATTAGAAACCCAAGTGAAGTATCGGGAGAAATACTCACTCCTGCGCAACCAGAGAAATTAGGATCGGGGACTTGATTACACTAGTTAATCGCTAATGCCCTTTCGGTACCTAATCTTGTTTAAACCCGCTTTTTAGATGTTCGAGGGATTTTCCATACATTTTTGGGAGGAAAAACATTTTTTGAGTCTTTTTCTAATTTTTTTGGACACAAAAGGGATTTTTTTGGGATTTTTCTTGGCATTTTGGAAAAATACAAGTCTTTTTGGCTTTTTCTGAATATTTTTGGCTTTTTTGGATTTTTGACATTTTTTGGAAAATATGAAATTTTTTGATTTTTTTGATTTTTCGGAAAATAAAATATTTTTTATATATTTGTAAAATATATTTTTGGAATAAAATATTATTATTTATTTATTTATTTAAAATATTATTTTATATTTAAAATATTATTTTATATTTAAAATAATATAAAAACCGACCGGGTTGGATCCGCGGGTTGGGTCCGACCCAGGTCGGCGACCCACACGCGGACAGCCCGTAACGCGGGCCCGACTCGGATTTTTTTTGCTTTTTTCATAAAAATTCAGCATACACACACGGAATTGGGCCTATTTGAATTAAATAGGAAATACCCGGCCCGAGTTCGAAAACCGGCCCAATCGGTGTAGGTCCGACCCGGGGAAACCCTACCCGAAAACTGGGAAACCGAGTCGGACGGACCCACGACCTAACCCGATTCCCGACCTCCTCTCTCCTTCGTTTGCTCGTGGTGCTGGTGAGGGGGACCGAGGCGTCTCAGGGCGGCGACACAGCGACCGCGGCCACAACGGTGGCGACGACAATAGCAACGGCAGTCACAACGGCGGCGACGACGGGCTAGACGGCGATGGCACGACCGAAGGCGGTGACAAAACGGTTACGGCAAGGATGAGGCGACCGATGGTCGGAGCTTCTGCGAGCTCCGGCGTGCCCAACCCAGAAGCGAGGGGAGGTCAGGGATACTCACTGGCTTCGGGGACTTCGACCGAGGCTCGTCGGTGGGGGGCAGCACGGCGGTGGATGACGGCGTGTCGCGGGTTCTCCTCGATCCGGTCTTCGTTTTCCAGATCCGAGGACAGGGATGGCAGCGCGGATAACGACGGCACAGCAACGAATGGAGTTTCGGCGTGGGCAATCGACGGCGTCGCGAGGGACGGTAGCGCGGCGAGTCCTCGGCTTCTCGGATCCGGCACCCTTCCCTCCGATTCCTCTCTCTCGAGACCCGACCCTCTCAAATCTCTCCCCCTCGCTTCTCACTCCGACCAGATCCGAGCCTCCACCGGCCGGATCTGACCTCCTCGGACTCGCTCGCCGGCAACCTCCCCCGAAGTCTCTCAGTGGGAGGTCAGCCGAGCTCGCGACCCGAGTTCTCTCTCGCTCGCTCTTCGATTCCTCCCCCGAAGTCTCTCGGTTGGAAGATCTCAGAGCTCCCTCCCCTTTGCCATCGTCGGGAGAAGCCTATTTATAGGCGAGGAGGTCCGGTCGACGGAGGAGCTCGGCCGCCGGTCTTTGGCTTGCCGACCAGAACCTCCCGGCTGAACCGGCGTCTCATCTCAGCATTAAAGTCGCGCATTGAAGGCGCATGTGCGTCGTCCTCTCCTTCGGCGGCCTACCTCCGCTCCTCTTTACCTTAGGCTGCCCTTGAGCGCATCTTTGGCCATCACGCGTGATGCACGGAGGCACGAGAAGATGAAGGAAGGAGAAGGAAGAAGAAAGAAGAAGAAGGAGAGAAAGGGGGGGCAGGTCGTACGAACCCACGTGAAGAAAAAAGGGGGCTGCTGCTTTTTTCTTTTTGTTTTTTTCCTGTTTTTATCTGTTTTTTTGTTATTTTTTTCTTTTTATTATCTATTTATCCGAAAATACAAAATAATTTAAAAACTTAATTAATAAAATTAAACTAATTAAAATTGAGGTGTCAACAATCTATATATCACCTAGGGTGAGTAGTCTTGGATGTTGATGAGACTTATAGAAAGTATGGAAGGGGTCGATCAAGAGATAATTTGGATGATATGTAATTGATTAGGTCGATTGATCGATGATTCGATCTGATTGGGTGATGTGATGTGATGATGTATATTTGATATATATACTAACTTGCAGGAAGGAGCTGAGGCCAAGGTAAGTCCTCTAACTCGTGATGTGCTTAGGCAGCCTAAGGTGTATTGGTTTACTAATCGAGTCTTAGGGGGTAGAACTTGCTGAGACATGGTCTCATTGATTATTAAATAACCATTTCAGGACCCTGAGGAGAAGCTGAGAAAAAGGAACTTGAAGAGGAGAAAGACTTTTAAAAAAAGAAGATGATCTAGAGAGGGATCTTGAGTATAACCCGGATGTGGATTGAGATCCCATCCCTTTTGTGAACCCTGCCTTAGTATAGATAGGTGTGAGACTTGTTTGCTGTAAATAGTATCGTAAATATACTATGAGTTGTGCTACTAATAAAAGTGTAGTTGTGAATTTCAATACTTAAAAATATGGCCTGCTTTTCTATCTCATTGTTTTATTGTCTGGGGATTCATAACTGCTTTCGCATGCGTAATAAATTAAAAAAAAAAAAGGGTCGGCGATACTTAGTCCTGGGATATCGCACTTTAAAATCAACTAAGTAGAAGGATGGGCGTGTCTCCGAAGATCAAGGCGTGACGGCTACTGCTGCCGATGCGTCACTCAACCACTGCCATCGCCGTCGTTTTCTTGGGAGCCCAAGTTGGTATTTCGCCGAACACTTGGTGTGCGTGTGTTGTACCAAGCTAGCTGGAGCTCCCTCAGCCATTTTAAGGGAGCTCTAGCCAGCACCCATCGCCCGCTGCATTTCTTGTCGCCCCAACATGCTTCCGCAGCTCCTAGCACCTGTGCTTGAGCCTCAATTAAGCCAAAACCCCTTAGGATCCGTGGCACCCGCCACCTGTTCGAGAAAACGCCCGGTCGAATCCTCCTCTCCGCCCCCTTGCATATAGCTCCAGCCAGGTCGGTCAGCCACCGAAGTGGCACCGCTAACTGGCGGGAAGTCCTCGCCTAACCAAGACAACACCCATAGCCGTTGGAGAAACCACCTACCCGTCGTCATGGCGTCCCTGGTCGCGACTAAGCGGTCGCAACCAAGGGGGTCTAGGCTGAGTTGGGCCAAATTTGATCTAGCCCACTCGACCTTCTTCACCTGGGCCTGTAAGCACTTTTTTAGGGAGGGTTGGGCACGTCGGTCAGGCCCAACCCTAAACCAGGTAAAGGCCCCACAAGAGATGGTCAGGCCTAGCGCTTACAAGCAGGCTGGCCGACCCGCCCCCAAACGGGTCGGACTCAGGCGGGTTTGACCCAATCCACCCCGAACCGAGCCCGACCCACCCGACCGGGTCATACCAAACTCGACCCAATTCGCCCAAGAAAAAAAAAATCCCAAATAAAATGTATTTAAAAAAATCAAAAAACTAAAAAAATGCAAGGTTTTGTTGGGAATTGCCATGTATTGCCTTCTTAGTGTTATCAAGCCTTTATTTGCTCGTATATTAATTATGTCACATGTTTAATTTGCATATTTAATTACATTTGTGAATATTTAATTGCACGTGCTCAATTTTACTACAATTAGGATCTCGGTAACTATAATTAGTATTTTAATGATTACGCACTCGCATGATCACTTCACATGTTAGTGGATATGTGTAAAATCAATCCAAATTGTATGACAAAAATCTTTTCTCTTAAAATGAACAAGATTAAGTACCAAAATGGCACTAATTGGTTAATTAGTGTAATCAAGTATCCCACCTTAGAATCTCTGGTTGCGTAGGAAGTGAGGTACACTCCCATATCTCACTTGATTTCTAGTTAGCCCCAACAGGCTAGAGGCAACACCTTATTGCGAAATTTATTAAGAACACCCCAATGTCACGTGAGGTATGGGCTTAGAAGAGCCCGTGTCTAATAATAGGCCTTAGGTCCGTCCTTTTGGCAATACCCCCAAACCTATTCCCTCCCCCGGAGGAGTAGGTCGCGACAGCTTGGTGACTCCGCCAAGGAACTTGGTTTAAACCTTAGAGCACTTAAGCCTAAATCTATCTTGTTCAAAAAATATTTTTGTTTGCCAGCGAGGACATCGATACGTCCTTAACGCGAGTGTTAAATGTTTTCGAAGTTGGGAATTATAAAGGGAGGAGTGATTGTTAACTCCTTGTCTTGCAAGTGTGGAGTTGTTTTGAAATTATGAAATGCTGCTTGCTTATAATTGTCATGTCTGTGTTCCCTGCATTGCACTACACCATGACACACTACTTATGACATCCTGAAAATTCGACCATGTTTTGATTAAATAAACCGGGCTTTTCACTGACGCGCCTATGGTCCTTTTCTTTGAGCTGATCACTTATGAGATAACCGATCTACCAGGTAAAGCCGTTAAAGGATCTCAACGCGTCAAACTTGAGAATTCGATCAAAAATCGACTACTCGACCTATTAATCGGCAAGGGCCAATACAACATTGATATAATCAATTAGAGATCGAAGATAGGTCGATTCGACAGAAGCACGTAATTAAATTGTGGGTGATTCCACATGATTACAAAATTCGCGTCAAACGGCACTAAACCGATTATTTTGTCCCGATACCTGTAATCGAAACCTTAAGATTTTTACAACAACCAAGAGTCGCCTATGAGTCGGAGATGCACAATGTGGATCAAGAATTATCGATCACGAGTCAAACGCGCTAAAATCCCTAAAAGCTACCCGGTAGGTTGGGTCACGCTAAAATCTCGTTTGGTTGATTTTAACCACGAAATTGAACTCGCTTTCGGGAATCAAAAGTTCGAGCGTGTCACAATTTACTTTTAGGACATTGTCTCATCTTTTGGGAAAATTCCGTCGAGCCGAGAATTTTGGCGGCAAAATCAAAATTGGCAAATTAAAATTGTGGAAATTCGGATGGGCAAAATTGAGGGACTTTTTGGCTACCAAAGTGGATTAGTTTGTGAAGGGAAAATTGGGAATTGGTATGGGCAATGTCCTCGGCAATTTTGGCCACCAAATTGAAGTTGTTTGGTGGGAAATTGAAGAAGAAAATCAAGAAATTCGTAGGGCTGCTGGGCTGCTGTTATTTGGCCTTCAAATTAGCTTCATTTTGTGAAGGTGTAGAAGGAAATCAAGCCTTGGGTGACCTATTGACAAGGTTGGCTAAAGATAAGGGAAAAAAAACACTTGAGTGCTTTGGATATTTGTGCTTGGCACCCATTGGCCACAAGCAAGACTTCTAAGGCTTCTTGTCCCCTCTCCTTCCCCTTGGTCAACCAGCCCCCTACAGAAGCCATCCTCAGCTTCTTCTTCTTCTTGCTTCTTCCTCAACATCAATTTTCCTCAAATGTTGAAGCTGCAAGCACCCTAGACCAAGCCAGCACAGCCAGCAGCCCCACAAGCCGCCGAACCGAGCCCACCCCCGCGTCCACGCCGTCCAGCTTGCCTCCAGTCCTGCCGGTCCCCATCGCTGCCACCACACATCTACCCCTGTCCAACGACCATTGACTAGCCCCGCTTGCTCATCCGTTGTTGATGCCCACCACTCGTCGTCCCTATCTGCCAGCCACCGTCCACCTCAGCCCATTTCAGCCCCTGTAGCCCCCGACCCGTTCAGCTAAGGACCGAGCCCAATAGCTCAAGCAGTGAGCTTGCAAGACTTTTTCAACCTTTTCCGAGCCTCCTTTGGTGTTGTTGTAGGCCCTGGTCTTGGTTGCTATCGTGCCACCATCGCCATAAACCCATTTTCGCGTTAATCCGGTGAGTTAGCATTCTAATATTTGATTAGGGAGCTAATACACTTAGGGAGCTTAGCATTAATTAGGATTAAGGGATGATTTAGTTAGTGTAACTATTAGTTAGTTAGTTTAGTTAGTTGAACTAAATAGTTAGATTAGTTATGATGGTTAGTTAGGTGATTTAGTAAGCTTAATTAGTTTATGTAGCTAGCGTAATTAGATTAAATTAGTTGGTTCAATTAGATTAGCCCAGTTAGGTTATCTAATTTAATTAAGTGGTTTAATTTAAATAATTTACAATTTATTTAATTAAATGAAATTTATTTATTTTATTATTAATTAGCGTAAATTATACTAGATAGCCATTTGTCAAAATATTATGCCAATCGTTATGGTTGTGTTAATTTGTAAAATTGATTGCTAATTTATGCAATTAAGTGCTCGATAATGATTTTTTAATTATTATTACAAAAATATGATTTTATGGTATTTAATTAGAAAAATACCGGGTGTCAAGTTTCAACGCCAAAAATATTTTAAGTACTATATAAAATCGTGGAATTTTAAAATGGGAGAATATCACGTTTTACGGTTCAATTTGACTATGTGACCACGCACAATTATTTTACCGAGTGTTTTTAATATGAAGAAAATAAGTCAAGTACATTATTTGAAATTGAGACATTTGAGTACAAAGCACGATATCCTTGGCCAAGATTAGATGTGCATGTGATCGCTATCGGAACCCGTCACCCGATGAAAGACGAGGGCGATGCCTGATTAAGTTTAGATGTCCCACGTCAACGGATGCCGGTCGCAATGGAGGCTGGGCCGATGCTCCTTCAGGAATGCCCTCTAGATGTAGACATTGCCGTGCCCGATGAAGCGGGATGACCCCCGATCACGCCGGATGACCGCTAACTATTGAGTTGGCCATGGCCGTTGGGTCGTAAATAATTGGATCATGCTTGAGTGATTCGAATAGCCACGTCTAATTATGGGACAAAATTGTGTGACACAAAATAGGAGGTGTTATAACGATTTGGCCTTATAATCGGGACCCCTGTGATTGATTGATATATGAAAATGAAGTGTTTCAATTATTGAATGCATTTACTCTATGCATATATTATATGAGCTACATTAATATGCAGGGAGGTGCTGAGGCGAGATATGTGACATCTTGATTTTTCAAATCTGATTTCAATTGAATAAATCAGGCATTTCGTCAACGTGTCTATAGTGTTATTCTCTGAGCCGATCACTCATGAGATAACTAGACTATCTAGGAAAGTCATTAAGGGATTTTAATGCAAAAGACTTGAGAATTTGACCAGGAATCGACTGCTCGACCGTGCTAATTTGCAAAGGTCATTACGGCACAATTAAAAATCGATCAGAGATCAATGATAGGTTGATTCGACTAAGATGAGTGATCAAAATGTGAGTGATTCCACCTGATTGCAAAATTCTCATCGATCGGCACTAAATTGATTTTCTATCGTTTTTGGTACCCTATGTCCGTATTTGAAATCTTGAGATTTTCACGATAATCAAGAGTTGCCAATGTGTCGAAGATGGACATTGTGACTCGAGATAAATCAATCACGGGTCAATTGCACCAAAAATTCCTAAAAGATAGCCGGTAGACTAAGTCACGCTAAAAGCGCTCCGGATTGAAAATAATTGCGAATTTGAACCCAATCTCAGAAATTGAAAGTTCTATGGTGTCACGAACTATTTGAGGAACATAGACTCATCCTCCAATGAATTTTCAGAGATTCCGAGATTTTTACGGAGAATTGGTTCGGACGTCGCGGAAAAATAACAAAAATCTGGAGGGGCCAAATTGAAGGAAATTTGGACTTGCAAACTGAGCTATATGGTGAAAGGGACTTGTAGAAATTTCGTGGACTTTTTCTACATCAAAATTTGGACATTAAACTGGGAATTTGTTGAAGAATCTGAATACCAAAGAGTGAAATTCGGAGCTTGGACTATGGCTGCAATTTTTGTCATCAAAATGGTTAATTTTGGGTTTGATTTGATTGGAAAGTAGTAGGGGGGACATGTGTTTAATTAAGGAGATAAGATTTGCTGACATTGGGCCCCTCTTTGAGCTTCTCCAACACGTCTTCTTCAATCCTTACCCTCCGCAGCTCCTTTTTCATTTTTCATTTCCTTCTGTTTCGATTTTATCTTCTCATTTCCTTCTAGCGCCCCATTCTCTCACGCATCAACTCTCCTCCATCATCATCAGTTCTTGCTTTGCTTTTTATTTTTTCCTTTGTCCTTCTCACCAAGCCATCAACGCCTTCAGCTCATGTTTCCTATCCACCATTGGCCGAATCCCCAAGCCTAGTCAACCAAGAGTCCAACAAACCAGTTTTGTTGACTCCTCTTCGTGTACCTCTCCGCGCGTCCTCCACCTTGGCGTTACTTCTGAAACTCCACCCTTCCCGCTTCCACGAACTACATCCACACGGCCTCTTGTTCTACGGCACCGAGTCAAGCCCAGCAAGGAGCCACGAACGTTGACATGCAGCTCCATTCCTCACGATTTCAGCCGAGCGTTCCCCTGCCGTTATCCGCATGCCAGCAGTTGCCTCCGTCTGCTTCCTCTCCAACTCGACGCTACAGCCCCACTCACTGAGATCTCCATCCACCGAGCAGCTTTCCACCGAATTGAAGCCGCGGATTCATTTTGAAGCCCACGAACCACACGCCCACTTGAAGCCCATGGATCCAGCGAATTCTTCAGCCCAGTGATTTTAAGCCCAATCTCCAGCAGATTTTGAAGCCCAAGCTTAGGCCCAAGTTCAGTTAGTTCTAGCCCATTTGAAGTTCAGCCATTTTGGGCCCGAGAAGAAGGCCCAAGCCTGCGACCAGCAGCCTGCAGAAGCCCAAGACCTTAACTCAGTCTTGCTGAGTTGTGTTGGGCCGGTCCTAGGCCCAGTCCAAGTTCGCCGACACCGCCAAAAATTAAGATTTCGGCCGCCGTCGCGTCGTTGTCGCAGTGAACCGGTTTTCGCGATACACCGGTGAGTTTATACTCTAAACTCTTCTTAGTAGGTTATTGATACTAAGGGGTGTTTAGATTTATTTAATTAGGAATTAGGTGGTTAGTTAGATTAAATTAGTGATTTAATTACTTAATTGAGCATGTTAGGTGGTTAGAATGGTTTAGCTAAGGCCTAATTAAATTGTATTATTTATCTAGAAGGGTTCAGGAAATTTACGGGTCCGTATTGGTATTTAATTTAATAATTTTGGCATAGGTTAGTATTTTTAGAAATTAAATTAAGTTAATTAATTAATTTTCGAAATTAATTAATTATTAATTATTTTTCCGGAAATTAGGACGGGACAGTCGATGACCGGAATTTCGTGCCGATTGCAATGGTGTGGTTAATTTCTACAATTGAGTGTTAAATTATGCAAATTGAGTGCTGATTGGATTTTTGATATTTAATTCCAAAAATTGTGAATTTTCAATATTTATTCAGAAAATCTCGAGTGTCAAGTTTTGACACCGAAAATGGTTTATAGTACTATATGAAATAGTGGGATTTCAAAAAGGAAGAATATCAATTTTTTGAGGTAAAATTGACCGTGGACCCACACATGACTACTTTCTCAGATGTTTTTAATACGAAGGAAAGAGGTCAGGATTACTATTTTAATCGAGGCATTTGAGTGAAATGCAAAGTATCCTGAGATGATATTGAATTGTCGTGTGTTGGTTAAGAGGAAACCGTCTCGGGCTGTTGAGCTGGATGTGTTCCTATATGGGATGCCCGTGCAATGGATGCCCGTCACAGTAGAGGCTGGGCCGACTAGACCGATGCTCCTTCGGGAATGCCGTCGACGTAATGACGAAGCCGTGCTCCAAGGGGGGAGACAATGCTCCTTCAGGAATGCCGTCAACGTAGTAACGAAGCCGTGCTCCATGGAGGGAGACGACGCCTGGCAATGCCAAAAGACAGTTGAACAAAGAGTAGACCATGCTATATGCTGAGATCAAAACTAACAACGCATGATTAATTGAGTGTGGCATTTCAGTTATTGGAGCTTATTATTGCTCATGCTCTCATGTTGTCTAGGATATAAATTGTACTAACTACAGGGTGGATCTGAGACGAGGTAAGTCTCCTTAATTGTGTGATTGTGTGATTAGGACACTTCTGGGCGTATTTCCCTCCTAATTGGGGTTTAGAGCTTAGACTCGCTAACATGATATCTCACCCCATTGTGGAACAACATTTTCAAGATCATCGAGTGGAGAACTTGGAGCTAAGAGGAGGTGATCGGAAGCGTAGGTTAGTTAGGACCGCTTCTTTAAGGGAGACCAGTCTTTTGTAGTCTTTTGGCCATAGACATTTGTACATGACTTAGTGTGAATATAAAAGTATGTTTGTTTATGAATTCGTATCCTGCTTTTCTATTCCGAGATGATTACTGTCAGGGGATTTCTTTTCGCTTTCGCATGTGCAATAAAAGGGAAAGGGTCAGCGACTCATCCTGGGAAGTCACAAATTATTATCGACCAAATAGGGATGGGCACGCACTCAGGGTTCAAAGCGTAACAAGATAAGTCTTATATGGTGCATGTTTAGGCTACCTCTAGGTGAATTCTCGTCCTAATCAGAGTTTAAGGTGTGGACTTATTGAGACTTTGTCTCACCCCTTCATGGTTTCAATTTTACAAGTCCTTAAATGGTGGTATGCCACGTTCGTTTTGGGTGGCCACAAGAGGTGGAGACCCAGCGTACCATACTCCCTATCCATGGGAGCCCCTGGACCCATCAGCTCGTCGTGACCACCATTTGGGTTGATGAAGGCCTACCTCAGTTGGTACCTCATCGCTTCAAAGCGTGATTTCATCATGGGCCTAACAGGATTCGGGAGGGCCCCTTGGACGGCTTTAACAGACTTGCCGTCGATGCCGAGTATGAGGTGGTACTCGTCCCTGTCATGGATGCCGATATTTTGGAAAATATCGCGGTGAACCAGGGGCTTGAGGTTGATGAGCCCAAAGTAGAGGTGGCTAACCCTTTAGACATCGACATCCTCGACGGAGTCGTAGTAGACCCGGATCCCAAGTAGGTAAGGTCCGGGGTAGGGTTAGCCTGGTAACTTCTTTTGGGCTTTAAACTTCTGTATATAAACCCCATGTGTTTATAAAGTATGGCTTGTTTTTCTATCCCATGTTTAATTGATGTATAGAGTTTAATAATTCGCTTCCACATGTGAATAAAATGAATGGATCAGCGACACATCCTGGGAATGTTGCAATCCTATCGACCATCGAGGGATGTTCGCACGCTCGAGGTTCGGGGCGTGACACTACTTGCCGCCAAACCTCGACCACATAGGTTCACTTAAGATAGAGTTTTGGTGGATACCACTCCAACTACAACCAAGTTGCCCATCTCAACCCTGAAATTTTTTTCTTGAATGTCAAAGGTCCCCACCCTAGTATGCAACCATGCGACACGAATCAGTTCTTTGACGAAGCCGGAGTCATGGGAAACAAAACTTAGTTCGATCTTGTTGGTTCGGTCCGATAATCCTATGGCTCCATTTTGAGCTGTATAGAGTAGAAATCGAACCACATCTCATGTGTATGTTTATGTAATTAGAGAGAGAGAGAGAGAGAGAGAGAGTCGTGGCCCACTATAAGTATCAATCTTCTTCTTTTTTGGATTTTTTAAATTGAATTTTCATCTTGAAATTCGCGGAAATCAATTGAATGCCCTTAATGATGTAGGGTTACAATAAAACAATTGACAAGCACTCTTGATAAATGAACATTGAATGCAGGTTCTAAACACTTTGATTTGGCCCTATTAAACATATAACCTTGTCTAAATTTTCAATTATGGGCTCAAAACCACTTTTTGTTTAGAAATTCTTTCAAGTCAGGATTATATTTTGGGGCACAAAAAAAAAATTAGATCATATTTTCGATTAAATTCTTTCTCTCACACATTCTAGGATTGAAATTCATATAATAATTTGTGTATGGATTTTTCAAAACAAAAGTCACTTTATTTTTGCAGGAGTAAAATCATAAATCAATCTTCAGAAATCAATGCCACTTTTGATATGAAACTTTTAGAATAAGAGTGGATGGTCGATTAATGGCCATTGATTGATCTTTCTTAATGATGTCTTCTCTAATGATAAAATCTTAACAAAATACTAAAATCCCATAATAAGGACTATGGGGCATGTACCGTCGCCTCGATTTTGTTGTAAGAAGCGACCTCATTGAGAGATCATTTTCCTTTTTACATACTGACATTGTCGTCTTTTTGTAGGTTATGCACGATACTCCTTGATATTCTTGTGTTTGACCACATAGAGAAGTAGAATGAATCTATTTGAGATCGAGATTTGCCCCTTCTAAAAGATAAAAGCGTAGGCTCATGGAACTCGAGGAGCAAGCATGCGTCGAGGCTTCGTCGGCACCAATCTTCCATCAAGGTGGAACGAAGTTGAATTCTGCTCTAGGAAGTTTCTTTATTTGGCCTACATTTGTTTCGGAGGGAGGATTCATCAGAAAAGGAAAGGATATGTTCCTGAATTAGGACACTGCTCTTGCTATTCTTTTCTTCTTTTTTTTGGTGACCCAGGGAATCTCTGTGCGCCGCTTCGCGGCGGAGTAAACCCTGGGGTGGACTGGGCCACCACCACAGACCCAGGCACAGGTGAATTGCGCAGCTTGCACTGAAGCATCGACCACACGAAGTTTCGAACTCCTCTCCCAGCGGTGGGGTACTAAGGTCGAAACCAATGCAATACCAAAATCAGCTGTATTGTTAGATGAAAATGGGGCACACTTTCTAGCTCTATTTGGCCGTTTGAGTTTTGACCTCACTAATGGGATTTCACTTTCCTCTCTCTTTTTTTTTTTTTTTTCAATATTCATATTTAAGGAATCTTATTGTAGGATTAGACAAAATCCCAATAAGTGAGGTTTTCATTTCAAATCAATAGGTTTCCTTGGAACAATTAAAGGGAAGGGACCATTCTTTTTTTGAGAACAACGGCGCTATTAGGAAATTATTTCTCTCGCTCCAAATATCTCGTGTATTATGAACTTAAATTAACTCTCCTTGTCTCATGAAAATTCAAATCCCTTCCCAAACAGATAATGCAATTCATGCATTTTTCCCCTCTCTATCCACATGCCGGTGCCTTTTTAGCTAGTCTTATTAAAGAAGAAAATCAAAAAGAGAACAAGAAAAACGATAAATATCACAAAGAGCCGGTCAACTAAAACTCTTTTCACCACCATCCTTGGTACCTACCCATACTATATTTGGACCACAAACTAAACATAAAAATAAATGGTTGTCATATAATTAATTATTGTTTCCATAGGCGACATTGATTCTGATTTCCTTCTTCATATCAATGATGTTCTTAGATCTTCTTTCCTTCTAAGGTGCTACATATCCACTATAGCTTAGTTTTTAGAGTAGATGACCATGCACTCATTTTCAAATTTGTATCACAATTAGAGACCGCAAGTTGGATTCCACGCGGCCACTTTGTCGATGACTAAAATTCTTGCCCGCAGAATGCACGTGCATCTTTGGGAAAATGATCCCGTTGATCAGGCACCTCATTTTTTTTCCGGTGGAAGTTCCCAAAATACAGATTAAAAAATTAATTGTTCTATTTCTTGCTCACGACCACTACAAAAAATCGGATCAATAAGGAAAACTACTGTCTAGGGAAAAACAAACACACGGGTAGCTAGAAAGCGCTCTTCACGACTGGAAAAGCGCCATTTGGTGAAAGCCCAGCCTGATCACGCAATGGAGCTCAATAGACAACTTCTCGTTTCGGCAGCATTGGGCAGGTTCATAGGCATTGGTTAGATGAAATTATCGTGTTTTTCTCATACAGAAAGAGTCGTGTGTGACGAAAGATAGTGAAAAAAAGGAATAACGATTTTTCTAATATTAATATTAGAGCACAAGTTTAAAGTACCAATTCTCGCACCCACGTCTTAATATTTGTTGTCTATCATTAATGTTATTTTGCTTGTTTTCCGGTTTCGCTGTCATTCAATCTTGCGCGTGTAAGGAATCGGTTTACATACGAGGAAGAGTGTTAAGGAATTTTTTTATAGATATAGTGCCCGCACGTTTCTATACAACTAAAACTTTGATGGGAAAAACGATTTATCTAACATTATCATTTTATTTCGCTTATGACGGTCGTTGCAACTCTTAACACCCGATCACTAAACTTCGTTAACTGTGGAGTTTCCCTAGCTTTTGCTCCCAGAGCCGGCATTCCAAGAATGTGTTAGAACGGTGATTCGAATTCAAGTTAATACTGAAAGAAGACATTTGGGAGATTTCCCCAACAGTCCCACTGTTGTCTGCTTGTGAAAATTCAAGCTGTCCACCCTAAAGTCTTCGAAATACACCGCCATCCTCACGGTCTTTGGTCTTCGGTCTGGGGTAATACCACGCTTCTCCATGGCTCCTTTGACTATGTTCGCTCGCCCGCTGAAAAACTAGACATAGAAATTACAGTCCAACTTCTGTCTCTCATCTTCTAAACCATCAAACTTGGTCCCCCTATACCTACTTGTGTGAAATAGAGTAATATATGATGTATCTAGCCTTTTAGATGCGGGCAAACGTTTTAGTAAACGGTCAAACAGTCATCTGCTACATTCTTCCTTCTTCCCTTGGCTTGCATGTTCGCCCTCTCGGCCACAACGGAAGCTCCCTCGTTGCTTCCTCAAGCTGGCTGCATGCAGAAATGCCAATACTCACGTTGCCTTTGAACAGGGAAAAGACTAATTATCCTACGAAGAAAAGGAGAGGAAGAACGAGGAAACAGGGACCATCAAGAAGAGCCGGTCAAACAAAACTCTTCGTCGCTCGCACTATTTATTAGAGTGCCTGCTCGGCCATAGACTCCGCATCACAAGCTCCCTCCAAACGAATCAAAAAGTTCTCTGTTTATTGTCTCTGTCCGTGATTTTATCGAACATGAGGAGCGCAACAAGGGTTCTCCACATTCTCTTGGTCCTGGCGATGCTCACTGCCGTTTTCGTTGCGAACGAAGCTCGACCCTTCAACGTTATGGAGACGAAAGCTCCAGTGGGAGTTGCCTGCGGAGGGTTCTTCGATGGGTTGTCGCTTGGGGCCATCAAGCAAGCCGGCCCGAGCCCAGGTGAGGGACACAAGTTCACCAACTCGGAGACACTCGGAGGGATTAAGGACTCAGGCCCGAGCCCTGGTGAAGGACACAAGTTCACCAACTCGGAGACACTCGGAGGGATTAAGGACTCGGGCCCAAGCCCTGGTGAAGGACACGGGCACGTCACCGGCACGAACCAGTGATAACCGAACTTTGATTACTAGTAGAATCTAAAAATATTTTATAGTTCCTGACATTATTTGTTTAACTTTTATTTTTTTGGTAAATTTATTTGTTTAATTTTTATCTTTTGCAATATCAAAATTCAAGGTTGTTTCCATTCATTGGGGTTCGAGCTTGCATATGGAATAAGAATTTTTTTTTGCTAGATAGCAAGGCCGATGTTGTTTGACTTGTTTTATTAATGTGTTCATGTCAATTTGGACAAAATCACATGAACTCGTCATTCGAATTATTCAAAAAAAATGAAAGTAGAAAGGAACATTGTTATGTATGACATTACATCACATCATGTGTGATCATCACGTAGTTATATGACAATCATGAAATTTTTACACTCTTATAATGTTTAATTGACAAGTGAAAAGCTATCTTTTCGAACCATGCTAAGGTAACGCCACCTTTATTTTCTAAAAGTAATGTCGCCTTTTGGACCACAAACCCCCTTTCCCGGATGATTGGCAACCAGCAACAATAGCCAGTGTGATTAACTTTCTACAGCATATTGGCTTTAATTAACTTTCAGCAGGGATTAAAAAGAAAAGTAAAAACCGATGCAACAAGTATATCCGATTACTAAGAAAAATGGCGGTGGATGATGGTTCGTCACCTGTATCGCCAACGACGGACCATCACCATCTCATTTTGCATTTTTTTTTTCCTTCTAGCCTGCTATTGGAAGATTACTTCGAACATCAACCATAATTCAAGGGCCTTAAATAATGAGAGGAACCCAAAACTGACTTGACTTGACTTGACATTGACATCAACTCCAAAACCCAACGTTAACCCAAACACAAAAATCTCGAGCTCCTTAATATTGAAGATCATAATTTAGAGCATGATTGATTTGGACGAAAAATCATCTACATAAGTCGACCCGAATGATCATTTTGGATGATACTCGAGGAATTGAGTGGCGTCTTCATGACATTGACCAAAAAACTAGTCTCAACATATTGGCATTATCCAAACACAAAAGTATGAATATAAGAATAAAGATAAACAGAGCCATTGGGATAAAATCACTTAGATTAAAAATAGGTTCGGAGCGCTCCCCTTCCTTGAAGCAACGTCATTGTTTACTGCATATTTTCTCTTATTTATACTATGTTTGGGGAAAAAGCGGTAGTGGCAAAGAAAATAAAAGGAGTGACGATATGAGAAAATGAACATGAAGACAAGAGAAAAAGATATTGTGTTATATTCTATGAACGAGGAAAATTGAAAATAAATTAAAATGAGGAAATTGATACGGGCAATGCCTTTGTGCCAAGGAGCTATAAATTCTAAACAAGAATGAAAGATGTGATCAATAAATATATATATATACACACATGTATATGTGGGAAATAGAACTGAAGTTCCAGATGAACTTATAGGCAAATAAAAAAAGACATCTCAAGGTAGTATTCCAATATTTAGTGAATTCTTAGAGTTTTCTTCCCAAGCAATGATATCATGAGTACCTAAATTTTTGTCTTTTCTACGATTTAGTACCTTAACTTCTTCTTCTTCATCTTCTTCTTCTTCTTTTGGTTCAATCAAGTACCTAAATTTTTCAAATTCCACTTGGTGTAAAACCTCAATTGATTATATTGTCATGTGACGTGATTGTGATAACCTAACTCGCTTACTCGACAAAGTTTTAGTACAAATAGCTACATAAGTCGCTTACTTAACAAAAGTTGTGCCATCTCCATTCAGATGAGAGGTGGCGGGAGGAGAGAGAGTGCCGGCTTCGAACACTTGAGTCGTTCAATATGTCTTTGTTGCATCATCATCTCAAGAAAACACTATCGCGATCTCTTTTTTTTCGGGGCCCAATCAGGGGCGAGCGCCTAAAGGAGGCTAATGGCTCGGCTGAATTTAGTTATGCCCGGACTCTCCCAAGTCCACCAATTCATGACTTTAATAGTCTAAGTTTTAAACCTGTAAATTAATTTTAAAACGGAGTCGCCACTAATCAGTTTGGGGTTGGTCGATTAGAAGCCCAAGCGAAGTATCGAGAGAAATACTCATTCTTGCACAACTAGAGAAATTAGGATCAGGGATTTGATTACATTAGTTAATCACTAATGCCCTTTCGGTACCTAATCTTATTTAAACCCTAAGGCTTTTTTGATTTTTGAGGGATTTTCCATGCATTTGATGGGGAGGAAAAACATTTTTGGGTATTTTTCTATTTTTTTGACATAAAATGGATTTTTTTTTTTTTTTTTTGGATTTCTTTGTATTTTTTAGAAAATACAAGTCTTTTTGGCATTTTATGAATTATTTGGCTTTTTTTTCATGGATTTTTGGCTTTTTTTTATTTTTGGCATTTTTTGGAAAATATGAAATTTTTTTTATTTTTTTGGGAAAATAAATATTTTTTAATATTTTTTTGGAAAATAAATTATTTTTCATCTTTTCTTGATTTTTTGGAAAATAAAATATTTTTACTATTTTTAATATTTTTCAAAAGTAAATCATTTTTTTTCATTTTTTTGATTTTTTTTAAATAAATTATTTATTTATTAAAACATTATTTTAAATAAAAACCAACTCGGGTCGATCCACGGGTTGTGTCCGACCCGGGCCAGCCCAAAACGCAGATGGGCCCGCATAGCGAGCCCAACTTTTTCTTTTCTTTTTTAAATCTTAAAATGATGCCGCGGCCGGGCGTTTAGGGACACCCAACCCGACCCGACCCGACGACCCAATTCAGCAAAACCTTACCCGACTCACCGACCCAGATTCCCGCCGCCCTAAAATTACGAAAACCCTACCCGACCCGGCTCTGGTCTGCCTTCCAGCCGCCCCAAAATTACGAACCCTACCCAACTTTCGAGACCCGGATCCGATTTGTGACTCGGAAAATCGCAAACCCTAAGGTTTGCGAATCCGCGGTACCGAAGGGGGGAGACAGAGGTGCTATGGTGACGATGACGTCTACGGCGGTTACAGCGACGGTGATGGCGATGATGAGACGAATAGCAAACGCAACGGCAATGGGCTTTTTACCTTTCTTCGAGCAGGAACGGTGGCGGACTGCCTCCCACCTGGCGGCGATGATCGAGGCGCGACAAGGGTTTCTGGAGAGGCAACAGTGATGATGATGATGGCTACAGCGACTACGGTGATGGTGGCACGGTGTCAAGGCTGCGGAGGGGCTCAGTCACCCCAAGTCTGAGGCGCAGATCTCGGCCGGACCTTCCTCAATCTCGATTCTCTCTCACTCTGGCCAGATCTGAACCTCTACCGGCCAGATCTAACCTTCTCGAAGTCACTCCCCGCCGTCCTTCCCCGAAGTCTCTCAGTGGAGGGTGGGCTGAGATCGCGACTCGAGTTTTCCCTTGCACTCGCCCTTTGATCTTTCCTAATGTCTCTCAGTGAAAGATCTCCGAGCTTGCCACGCCCTCCGATGGTGCTTGCGGCCACCTATTTATAGGCGAAGGAAATCCAGTCGACGGAGGGGCTCGACCACCGGCTTCCAACTTGCTTACCGATTCCACTCAGCTGAACCGGTGTCCCATCGAGCTTTCCAATGAAGCTTACTCAGCATTAATGGCACCTGAGATCTTATCCTCTCCGGCCGACGTCGGCCTACTCTTCTCGGCCGTAGGCCGTCCTTCGCGCGTCGGCCTCCCTCGCGCACGTGAGTTGCAACGGCGAAGGAGAGGGAAGGAAGAAGAAGAAGAAGAAGAAGAAGAGAGAAAGGGGCCAGGCCGGGGGGTGAAGAAAGAGAAGAGTGGGCCTAAGGGCTGTGCGAAAGGAAAAGGGGGTTGGGCCTTGGTTGCTACTTCTGTTTTCTTTTTGTTTTATTTTTGTTTTTATTATTTATTATTTATTATCTGGAAAAGGAAAATTAAATAATAATAAAAACCTAATTAATTAAAAAAAAAATTAGGCGTCAACAACTGCCCATTTTTTAAGGTGAGTTCATAGAGGTTGCATTCAAAGACAAACTTATGCCTAAATTTTATCCATGCACGCATAGCAGATTATATTTTATTTAGGACCTATTGTCCTATGCAGAAAAAGAGCAATATAATATTACACATACTAAGACAGATAAGATACCTGTAGTTACTTATCGGGTGTGAGTGAGATAGGGTGTGAACCCCGAGTTTTGGTAAGTATCAAGGTGTCATATTACCTGCTACATATGAGGAGGTTGTTTTTCTAGGACTCGAACCATTCTTCGGTCGCCTGTTAAAACAATCAATAATTTGTCTAGGACCCAAACCTTTATTCGGTCACCTTGACGGGAAATTGCCTTTCCAGGACCCAAACCATTCTTCGGTCGCCTATTAGAGCAATAAGTGATTTGCCTTGAACCCGAACCTTTCTTCGGTCGCCGTGACAGGAGATGCACCGACCTTTCTCAAGGCATCTATTTGTGGGTGCCTGATCTGTATCGAGGACACCAGTTGGTACCCGACCTTTCTCGAGAGATGCGCCGACCTTTCTCAAGGCATCGATTTGTGGGGGTGTCTGACTTCTATCAAAGACACCAATAGGAACCCGTCCTTTCTCGGGAGGATGCATTGACCTTTCTCAAGGCATCAATTTGTGGGGTGTCTGACCTCTGTCGAAGACACTAGTTGGAACCCAACCTTTCTTGGGAGGATGCGCTATCCTTTCTCAGGGCATCAATTCTGGAAGATACCTGGACATTCACAGGCATATCAAAGAGTACCTAGATATTCATAAGTACTAACCTGAAGGATATTTGGGCCTTTGCAGGCGTCAAAAGGGCATTTGGCTAATCATAGGCATTGGAGGGGTACTTGGATGATCACAAGTACGAATTCTTGAAGGATACCCGGATGTTCACAAGCATCGAAGGGGTACCTGATAATTGGAAATATCGAGGACATACCTTGGGTATTTGTGAAGGCGTCTCATTTCTTGGTAATGAGAATATTGAGGACGTACCTTAGATATTTGTGAAGGTCTCTCACCCCTGGTAATTGGGAATATCGAGGACGTACCTGAGATATTCATGAAGGTCTCTCACCTCCTAGTAAAGGGAATATCAAGGACGCGCCTCGCATATTCGTGAAGGTCTCCCACCTCCTGGCAACATAAACTTGAATATAGCACAAGGCTTACCTGGATGGCCGTAGGCACTCAAAAGAGCTGAAACACCTGGGTAACTGTAGGTGTACAAAGTACTCGAATACTTGGATGAACACAAGTATTTAATGATATGATCTGGGACCACTCAGGCTGGTCCAAATGCTGGAAAGCATACCTGGACGGCGGTGGGTACTTGATGATATGGGGATACCTAGACAGCAGTAGGTATTCAATGATAAAGGGATACTTGGTCAATCACAAGTATCAATACTCTTGGGACAACTCAAATAGGTCAAGTGTCAGGAAAATGGAGTATCTGAACAATGGCCGGTACTCAACGACAATTGGGATACCTAGACAACAGTAAGTACCCAAACTCAAAGGATGACTCAAATAAGTTGAATGTCAATAAGAGAGTACCTGGACAGTGGTAGATACTTTAAGACAAATGGGGATAGAGATATGATTACCTAGCAATATCTCTGATCTCTGAAAGTATGTCTGCTATTTGCACAATATGCACACATGATTGTATATGCTATAAATTCATGAATTTAAATGTGATTCATGCATGACAATTTTGTCAGTTTTTCATCATTTGAATTCCACTAGGGAAGATTTTGAAAGACATCCTTCATTTAGAATATAGATGTCTTGAGCATGACAGATGAGGGACTTTCAGTCTGAAAGGACTTTCCACTCACTCTCATGGAAAAAACTATCCTGACCTTTGATGTAGGATTTATAAGGACCACATTATCTCACCGTCATCATGTCAGCAAGGGTCCAAGTATTCTCAAGTTTACTGATGTGAGAGGTCTTTGTTGAAATTTGTGATGAAGTCTTGGTCAGCAACTCATCAAATGGGACCGTCAAGGTCGAAGCCAATGGACGAAAATGTTGCACCATCATCTCCGGGCTTACAAGTCAAGAACCTTGTGAAAAGAGATAGAGTAATCTTGCTCGTACTTCCTCGAGCGATGCTTATGCACATATGAAATCCTACATTAATTGAAGTGCCCCTAGTCTGAAGAGACTTTTACAATGGAAATGTGACGTAGACTTGGCTCACATGTAAGAGGGTGAGAGTTGGTGACTGTCTCGGCATTTGTCATTAGTCTTTCTTGTCAGATAGAGGTTCTATGGACCACAACAGCAACTTTTTCTTGGTTGTATTTTTGAATGGGGGGGCATTGGCCTTGCTTTTACCAGACACGCTACTTTTTCATGCCCCTATTTTTTATTCCAGTTCTTCAAATATGGGCATTGACCTTGCTTTTACCAGATACACTGCTTTTGTATGCCCCTGTTTTTTCATTCTTGTTGCTTGAGAGCTGATCTTGGCAAGTTCAAGCAAATGCCTTTCTAAGACTATTGAGTCTTTATCTTTTGCCAGCGCTTCTGATTATGCTACTCAAATGGCAGTAGCTTCTGCTTTGCCTCCATGTGAGAGTTGATTTACAGACTCAATTGAGTTGTACAATGGATACAAGTGTATAAAGAAAGAATTGCTCTTCATGACTCTAGGGCACTTAAATTAACACGAGTGTTCATATGCAATAAAGACACTCAAAGATTGATGCAAGTGTAAGCAAGAAAATTTCTATCTCTCTTCTCACCTTATGATGTTGCTTCGCCTCCAATCTGCCCCAGTGTGGGGGTCGTTCTTAACGGGGGTAGGATAGAAATTTGCCATTGTATGGGGCTCAAAGTGAGCGATGGAATGCCTCTCACTATTTTGGTTATCGTACCATTCGTGAGAGAACTCTTTACCCAGTAGTCATGGAATTTTTTGTACTCATCTCACAAGTGTATAGATGGGGGACTGTGTGTGAGATATGGCTTGCCTATCATCATTCTGACATACCTCATCCAACATGCTCAATCAATATTGTATTCTCCACTTAGCTGTCTATTCTAATAATCCTTAGTGGAATTAGTGACTTAAACAGACAAAATCATCATGCATAATTCATCTGGAAACAGCATGCAACATTTTCAATATGAAGGAGTTTGAAATCTTCAAAACAAGTGAATGGTTTTGACTCAAAAAAGACCCTATTGACAACTTTAGGAGTTAACATAATGGTGTTTCCAAATATGTTAAACTTTGAACATCAAAAGGGTTATTCGCAAATGGGTGTCAATGGTTGTCCCTATTGAATAGGAAGATGTCACATGAATAATCAATTAGGGGTTGATAATTTGATCGAACGTCTTTATTTTTGCCCCAAGCTTGGATCACTTGGTTTGCCCTATTTAACCATTTAATCTGGCTCTTGAATCCCAATGCTTCCTGTCAATATGAGTTCAGAGAGTGAGTGTTAGAAACGATACCAAGTTACCTTTCCTCTAGAGTTTATTTGTGCTGGCTCTTAAGGAAGTTGCTGACGGCCTCTTTTACATTTCAATACTTCCTTCGACTGACCCTTCCTACTTGTGGCCACATATGCATGATTGCTGGTCGTTGATTGATTTTCAACGCTTTCCTTCTATGGAATTTTTCCTTCTGTTTTTTATTATAGTAGCATTAAGCAAAGTCATGTACCTCAAGCTTCTATGGAATTTGAGATGGACAATCAAAACTTCCAATTCTCCGATGGTAATTACTTCTTACAAGAGCATGTGTCTGGAACAAGAAGTGAGGCTTTCAGATTCTAAGATTGTCGACTAGGACAGAAGGTTCCTTCTAACCAGACTGGTTCCTGAATGACGAATCCTTTACACCGAGTTGGGCAAAATTGACATGGATTACTCTTACGCGTCTGCCTGGGTAATGTCGATTTGCTCAAGTTATGCCATCAAGTTTGCTACTTGATTTTCGACACTTCCTTAAATGCTGGTGATTACCATTCATTTTTCTTCATTGAGTCAACCAAACACACATTTTTTATGATGGTGTAAATACATCACTCATATATAAAGGTGCAAAGGCATTTTCATTCTGATAGAAAAGTGCTTGGCAATGCCAGACAATGAACATCTTTCAAGGGTAGTACTTTTTTACAACATCAAAATTAATTGGTTTAGAGAATTCTCACCCATCCATCTCAGTTAGGATCAAGGCTCCTCCGGGGAGTATCTTCTTTATTACATAAGGACCCATGTAATTTGGGGCGAACTTGCCTCCGTGCTCTGGAAAGATTGGCAATGTCTTTCTCAAGACTAGCTCGTTTACCTCAAAGTGCTTGGGTCGTACCTTTTGATTGAACGATCGAGCTACCCTCTGCGAGTAACAGTGACCATGACAGAGGGCTTTCAGTCGTTTTTCGTTGATCATATTCAGTTGCTCAAGCCTTTATTATGTCCATTCTTCCTTGGACAATCATGCCTGAGATAAAATTCGCAGGAAAGGGATTTCTACTTCTACAGGCAAAACTACCTCCATGCCGTAAACCAAGGAAAAAGGCATTACCCCAATGGAAGTTTGAATCGAAGTTCGAAATGCTGTTAGTGCAAAGGGTAACCTCTCATGCCAGCCGCGGTAGTTTTCAGCTGTCTTGGATAGGATTCTCTTGATGTTCTTGTTGGCGGCTTCCACGGCTCCATTCATTTGTGGACAATAAGGGGACAAGTTCAAATATTGGATTTTGAACTCACAAAACAATTGATCAATCAACTTATTGTTCAGGTTTGACCCATTGTCGGTGACAATAGATTCCGATACGCCATAACGGGTGATTATGTCACATCTAATGAACTTCATAACATTTCATGCAGTTACGCTTGCATAGGATGCGGCTTCGATCCATTTTGAGAAGTAATTGATTCCGACCAAAATAAATCGGTGCCCGTTTGATGCCTTCGGGTTGATTGGGCCAATTACATCGATGCCCCCACATTGAAAATGGCCATGGCTCAGATAACTGATGTAATTCAGTTGGAGGGACATTTATCTTGTCCTTGTGAATCTGACAACGATAATAGCTTCGCACATGCTAAGCACAATCGCTCTCTAAGGGGAGCCAGTAATAACCCAATATTATTATTTTTTTGGCCAACATACGTCCATTCATGTGAGGGCCATATACTCCCCCATGTATTTCTTGCATTATTTGCGCAGCTTCATTTGCATCCACACACCTTAGCAGGACTGAGTCATATGATCTTTTGTACAAATTTTCACCGCTGACGAAGAACCTCGAAGCCATTTTCATTAGGTATTTTTGATCAAAGGGAGTGCTTTCTTTAGGGAATTCCTACTTCTGGACGTATTTCATGATATTGAAATACCAGGGTTTCTCGTCAAATTCTTCAGTTATAGTCATGCAGTGGACCTGTCTTGTCAGGACTTCAATCTTCAAAGGCTCTACTTCTAACCCTTTCGTTACTTGCACCATAGATGATAGTGTTGCTAGTGCATTAGCAAACTAGTTATAAATTCTAGGTAGGTATTCAAACAAGACGTCCTGGAATTCTCCTACCAATTCTTCCAAGTAGTTGTGATAAGGCACTAGTTTGGTGTCTTTTGTCTTCTACTCGCCCACAGTCTAGAGGATAATTAAGGTGGAGTCACCAAACACTTTTAGTTTTGACACTTCCATTCCAATAGTCGCTTGTAGGCCGAGGATGCATGCTTCATATTCGGCTATATTGTTGGTGCATGGAAACATCAATTTTGCAGCCACAAGATACTGTTGCCCATTTGGGGATATCAAGACCGCCCCGGTGCCTGAACTTGACAAATTTACAACTCCGTCAAAGAACATAGTCCATGTGTCCTCTTCTACTATTGAAATTCGGTCATCTAGGGAATGATCATCGCGTACTTCTTTAGGGAAATCTGCTAACATATCAGCAATCACCCGACCTTTAACTGATTTTTGCAACATCACCTGGATGTCGAATTCTGAGATCAGGATTTGCCATTTGGCCAATTTTCCCACCAAGGCCGAGCAACTGAGCAAATACTTGATTGATTCACTCTCAGTTACAAGGAATGTTTGGTAATGCAAGGTGTACTGCTGGAGTCTGTGCAACACCCATACCAATGCAGCGCATGTTTTTTCTGACTTTGAGTAGTTTTGTTCTGACATGGTGAACTTTTTATTCAAATAGTAAATGGCTCACTCCTTCCCATCATGGGGTCCTTTCTGTGCCAACATTGCACCTAGGAATTCATTGTTGATGGTAAGGTAGAGGGTCAAAGGGTGCCTTGGAGTCGGGAGTATTAAAACCGAGGGTTTCATCAGGTACTGCTTTAGATGTTCAAATGCCAGCCGACAGTCATCATCCCATTTGATTTGTGCATCTTTCCTGAGAAGTTTAAAGAAAGGTTTTGCAGTTTCGGAAAACTGGGAAATGAATCACGCAATGTAATTTAATCTTCCCAGGAGACTCCAGACTTCTTTTACAGTCGAGGGAGGAGGCATCTCAAATATCGCTTTAGTTTTTGATAGGTCCACCTCTATCCCTTCACAGCTCACAATGAATCCAAGTAATTTGCCAGAAGTTGCCCCGAACACACATTTTGCTGGGTTCAATCGCAACTTGAACTGGCAAAGTCGATTGAATAATTTTTCCAAGGTCTTCACATGGTCTTCTCCATGTCTGGTTTTGGCGATCATGTCATCGACATATACTTCAATTTCTTTGTGCATCATGTCATGGAAAAGGGTGACCATGGCACGTTGGTAAGTTGCTCCAATGTTTTTCAAGCCAAAAGGCATGACCTTATAGTGAAAAGTCCCCCATGGAGTAATGAATGCCGTCTTTTCCTTGCCTTCCTCCTTCATTTTTATTTGGTTGTATCCTAAGAATCCATCCATGAAAGAGAAAAGTTTAAATCCAACAGTACTATCCACAAGAACGTCTATGTGAGGAAGCAGGAAATTATCTTTTGAGCTTACTTTGTTCAAATCACGGTAGTCGACACAAACCCGGATTCGACCATCTTTCTTCTTCACTGGTACAATGTTTGCTACCCAACTAGAATATTGCGAGACTTCAAGGAAGCCTACTTCCAAGAGCTTCATTACTTCTTCTTCAATCTTTTTTGACAACTCAGGCTTAGCTCTTCTTAGCCGTTGCTTCTTGGGGGCTACATCATGCTTGGATGGCAAGCTATGCTCCATCATCATTGGATCGAGGCCTGGCATATCGGCATATGACCATGCAAATACGTCTTGATACCTCTTTAGGAGGGCAATTAAGCTTGCAGCTTCTTTAAGAAGGTTCGCACCAATCTTTACCTCCCTTGGACCTTCTGTGCTGCCTAAATTGACAATGACGGTGTCTTCAGTAGTAGGGGGCCTTGTTTCTTCGTGGCGCTTCCAATTCCATTGAATTTCATCGAAGTCATCAAAATCATCATCTGAGTCATCAGAATTACTATCATGGCTACTTACGGTGTTGGTCTGGACTGTTCCCATACTCTCGCCTGCTGCTAGATTATTCTTGTGTCATAGAGTAGATAGGCTAAGGAAACAAATAAGGTTAGTAACATGCATGCTTCTTTCTTTTGAAAATGTGATAAATTGTTTTTGAAGATTTAGGACAAGGAAACATGAGGAGACCCGGGCCTTAGATTTCTTCTTTCATTTGACGGCTGGTTATCATCAACGGGCCGGTTTGGTGTGTCTCCTCATGCCCTCAAAATATTTTCAACTTTATTAATTATTAGATGGATTTACAGCGTGATTTCAAAAAAATAGTTTCTTGAGGGGAACTGATGTTGAAAACAAAACAAGCCAGACTTTAAGAAATATGTACAGGCTCTCATGTAAGGGAGTATGCAGAGGAATTAATAAGGATTCTACTCGGTGAGTCTACACCCATTTCCCCTGACAGTCCTTCGTTGATAGGGCCCACGAAGAAGTCTTCATACAAGTTGCCAGCCACGTCTCCCTGTGCTCCTGGCTTTGCGGATTTCATATCATCCATGCCTTCCCATCCATCAAGGACGATGTTATGATGATGATCATAAAAACTTTGGGGGATTGAATAATCGACATAGTAGTCAAATTTACCACTTGGTTGGCCCAAAGTGTCCATGATTACCTCTCCTCTATGCACTTCCTTAGCATGCTCAGGGAACATGGCACGGGCGCTGGGTACTACGAGGAAGTGATCATTGCCAAAACACAGCCACGGAGAGCAGAACGTGAATGCCCCAGCATCCAAAAGATCATGAACCTTGTCTCTCAGGACAGTGCAATCATCTAGCGAGTGTCCTAATTCCCCCAAATGATAATCACATTACTTGGATGGATCATAATCAAGGAAGTATTCGGGAGTAGGATGGCTCAGTTCCCTGCCGATTATCCCTTGCTCTAGGAGAATGGGGAAAATAATGGCCATTGATTTAGGAAGAGGCGAATATGGCCGTGTGCTTCTTGGGGATAAGGGTAGCCGTGCCCCTCGCCAGGTCGTGTTAGTAGGGTCTTATTCATTTACTACTAGCTCCTCATTATGACGAGAGTGGAATGCACAGATAGCTTGAGCGAAGTTTTCTGTCAAATGGTGTACAGTCTCGCGTAATTCTTCGACTTGGTGTTGAAGCTAGATGAACGAGAAGTTATCGCCTGTCTCTTCTAATTGCTCTTCCTTAATGGTACCTATGAAAATGTCCCCGAACATGGTGGTCATGTCATCTGGCCCTTCTTTATTTATAAGTAGGGCCAAGTTGTGTCTTCCTGGATTATGGGTAATTTAGTGCTTCCGAGGTTGAACCATTTTGAAGTATTCACTTCCTCTTCCTCATGCATCATCCTGGCTGGCCCTGGGAAAGTTTCCTCGAGACAGGGATATACAAGGCCGACTTTTTTCTTTACTTTTGTATATGGGGAATATCCTAAACCGATAGTATAAGGTCTCCTCAGGACTTCAATAGGCTGACAGATGCCCTAACCTCTCCTACCAAGCCCTTGTCCTGGAATGAAACCGTGTCCAACCATGATTTTTCCTACCATGATTGTAGTGCTTGATACCTCGGGAACGAGGGGCAAAGTCCCTCGAGCTTCGTGTATAGTAGACACGAGCTCGAACGATTGATAGCTGGCTTCGCTTTTGTCACTAGGTTCAACATAAGGGATAGCCGTCTCATGGTAGATGCGGTCATCTTCTTCTCCTCGGACCGTGATCAATTTTCCTCCAACCACGAACTTCAAACTTTGGTGGAGGCTTGAAGGTACTGCTCCTGCAACGTGGATCCATGGGCGCCCTAAAAGGAAATTGAACGCAGTGGGGATATCCATCACCTGGAACAAAATTTTGAATATGGTTGGGCCAATTTGAATGTCGAGCTCAATCTCTCCCATTGTTTCCTTCTTTGTTCCATCGAATGCTCGAAGAAAAGTCTTGGGTACCTAGATCCATGATCTCTCTATTTTAAGGCAACAGAGTGTCACTAGTGGACATATGTTAAGAGCAGATCCGTTGTCAATCAACACTCGAGCGATGTGAGATGCATTGCACTTAACTGATATGTAGAGGCCCTTTGTGTGTCCTCTACCCTCCTCATGAATTTCTTCATCAGAAAATGCCATTTGGTCTTTTAAAAGGATAGTACTGACAAATTCCTCGAGTTTATCATGCTCAATCGTTTCAGGGACATGTACCTCACTTAGTACTTTCATGAGGAATTTTTGGTGCTTGACAGATGTCTAAAGCAATTCCAGCAGAGAGATCTGTGCTTGTGATTTTCATAACTGTTCCACCATATTATATTCACCGGCCTTAACTACAGCCAAAAACTCCTTGGCTTCTTCGTCAGTGACGGGGCTTAGCAGACTGAGTATTTGCTTGAGCATAGGTTCGCCCAGATCTCGTGATTAAACCAACATCAAGGTCATAAGACCATCATACTACATTGTTGTATTCATATTTGTAAGGCTGGGGAATCTCGATGACTATAGCTGTTTCTGTTGTTGATGCTTGAACAATGGCTCCCTTCCTTTCAAAGACCTCTCAGGTGAGGTGGAATCCTTCTTCTCCTTTTCCGCATTTAGCGCAGCAAATTCTTCCTCCCAGTTGATGAGGACTGGCGATATGGTAGAAACTATGCTAGCGTGGCCGGCGTACACGATTATTACGGCCTATATCATTCTTAATACCCTTTCCTCCATTATTGTAAATGGTGGTATTTCATCACCCGGATAATACCCAGTTTCTATTAGCCCTCAATAGATGTCAACAATATGTGCATTGACATTTCTGATTTAACTGGCTTCAGAACTGAATATCATGTTTACTTTGTCAGCATGATCAAGGAGCAGATTGCTTTGGACATTTGGCTTTGCAATTTGGAATGAGAAGGCCTTAGTATCCAGTAGGTTATGGATCCGATGCTTAATGACCTACTTCTCCCATGTAATAGTCACATTTTTTGGACGGGTCATAGCTGGAGAAGTTTTTAGCATTGGGTCGTCTTGGCTCAGTTGAAAGGAGGCTCTTGTTTTGGAGGATTGCCAAAACCTGGGAGGGAGATCCAAGAAGCGGAGTGAATTGTCTTCTATTGTTGCAACGCTAGGGTGGACGGCTATTAGTCTGTTGTTGGCCTGTGCTTGTTTGAACAATCATAAGGTGACCGGTGTTTGTAGTGTATGTGGCATTGACATCAATCAGGGGTTCTTTATCTTTTTTCATGTTGAGCCTTCTGCTAACAGGTGCAGGCTTAGTGAATCAGTTGTCCCTTAAATCTATCTCAATCTGCTCTCCCACTGAAATGAGTTTATTGAATGAACGATCGTAGTCACCATCCGATTGCAGTATTCATAGGGGAGGGTTTTGATGAATATATTTCTTAATTCAAAGTCAGTTGGCTCAGGACTAATCTAGGCGGCGAGATTCCTCCATCTAATAGCATATTCTTTAAAAGATTCCTGCTTTTTCTTTTTCGTACGATCGAGATCCTCACGAGAAGGGGTAATGTCCATTATGAATTTGTATTGCTTGAGGAATGCCTCACTTGCTTCACTTCATGTCTCAATGAGGTTTATGTTCTTTTTTATGTACCACCTCAAGGCGGGACCTACCAGGCTTGATTGGAACAACTGGATCATTAAAGGTACATTATTAACATACTGGGTCATTCGAACCAAACACATTTGCAAGTGAGCCATTGGGTAGGTCATGCCATCGTACTTCTCAAACTCAGACATTTTGAATATTTCTGGCATTTTGACCTTAGAGTAGATGGAGAGGTCTGTTGGAGTAGGATCTTGAATGCCTTGCAATTTTTTTAGCCTCTCTTCAAGCTTCTCAAGGCGTTTGTCATGTTTAGTCTTAGACAAACTGTTGGGCTTTGCTTTCTCAACTATGATTTGGTGCGTATCATCCTCCAATTCAGGCATGTTATCATCGGTATCTCTTCCTTGATCACCTCGAAAAGACGATTGCGGTAACAATACTTCGATTGAGGTTGGGGCAGGAGCCAATTTGCCTTGGATGGAATCTATCTGCTTTGAGAGTTGCTAAAGCAAATTGAAGACCTGCTTCATTTCATTTTCCACAATCTCGATAGGCTTGGTACATTTTCTTCAGCCATTCTAGCTTTTGGATTTGGCGAATACGACTATGTTGTCATTACCTGTCAGCACAGAAAATGGAGAAAATGTAAACGAGGGAAACACATGCAAAACTGGCTCATGGTAAGGGTCGAGTCATTCCTATTTATTAACAGGAGATTTATACAATGCCAAAAGGGCTTTTTACACAAGTCAGAATGACCCTAGATATTCACATTCACATCAAAAGTCCCGCTGCCCATTTTTATATGTGATGGGAAGCTCCAGTCTTGTGAAGTTGCTTGCTTCTTCGTACTAGCTTTGATACTTGTCTCCTGCTTGTCTCCAAGCTCTTTTCAAGAGATTCAACTCGTCCTTGTAAGGTAAGTTTATCAACTACATGGGGGATTACTGATTGCAGCTCCTCGGGAATTATATGGTTGAGGATGTAGAATGTGGATGCATGATGAGCTTTTTCCTACCCCTTCAACCTTCTAGGTATGACAATCTTTTCAGTGTGACATCTACTCTATGCATTCTGAATTATGCGAATCTCCTCCAAGTAGTTGTGGTCTGTACGGGTGAAAAGGATTCGGAACAATCCTAATTTGAGTGGTGGCGGGATTTCTTGGAGGACCATGTACTGACGAGCCACCCTATATGGATAATATGAGGTAGCTCCGGAGAGACCCAACAATGGGATGGGGTCGTAATAATTAAGCACAAAGCTTGCCTCTCCTGCAATGAACCATTTATTTCACCATAAGAATGTCTCAGGGACCAAGTCTTTTAGCAAGTTAATCCATCGAGAATACTCTTCATTGGGAGAATATTTTTCCAAGGTTTGAAACTTTTGTAGTGGGTGTTTAAACTCGTTGATTTCAAATATTTGCATAAGGTGCCCAAATCCTTTATTATGGGAAAAGAACCACATCTGTAAAATTTCTAGAGCAGCCCTCATGATTTTTTCTTTTTTGGTCCTTGAAATGATTAAGGGATAAAAAGGTTTCAGCTAAAACCATGTTTACATATCCTGCTCCAAAAATGACTTGATTTATTACTCATGTGATTGAAGGATTTATGGCATTCTTTCTATATGGGAAGATGATAAATCCAAAGAAGGCCAATAGGAAGATCTTGGTTTTTTGGGTCCTTGATTGTTTTTCAAAACATTCAGTTAAGGATGATAGTGGAAAAGCATTGTTGTTGGCTCCAACAATTTCTCTTACCGAATGATTTTTTAAAAGCGTGATAGGCCCGACCACGGGGTCAATGCCAAATGGTGGTTTAGCAAGCTCCCTTCCTAAGGGCATTCCTATGGCGAGACTGTACTCTTCCAATGTTGGAGTTAGTTCAAATTTTCCAAACACAAAGGTAGATGTTTCAGGACACCACAAATGTGGTAGTGCTTGCATGACTCCATAGTGGATATTGATTTGGAGCAATGGGAGGAGATGACCGATTCTTGCTTTGACGCGCTCTTGGCCAAGCTGATCTAACTGCTTCCACCATCTGAGAAGCTCTCCCTTAGGGGTAGGAATGAACTAGATATCAATTCTTCCCATCGCATATAAGAAAGGGAAATACACAACCTGACCCTATTTTGCCATGAGCCATAAAAGATTGAGTAAAAGTGAATAAATTACTTTGCTTTTAAAGAAAATGGCAAGCACATAGACATACAGATGAGACGTGCGACTCAATTTCTAACTGAGAAGGTTTATTGAAATTAAAAGGGTATCCGCTCGTCGCAATCTCGCGTTAGCAGCATACCCTCCTAACCTCGGTTAAGAAATTCGGGGAAAAGAAAGGCAACCTATACATCGCAGTCTTGCGTTCGAGGTCGTATCTTTCTTAACACCATCCTAGAAATCCTATGGTGGCCCGGGTCCAGCGGCCAGGTTGTGTGTGCCATGTGTAGTGTTTAAAACAGTAAAGCATGCACAACAGTTTATAATCACAAAATATTTTATACATAAAAAAACTCTAAGCTATTAACTTGCACAAAAGAAAAACACCCAAGTCAACAAAGCTTTTAAACAAAGATAAAATGGCCTAAGTCCTCAAAGTCTTCAGTGGAGTCGCCAAGCTGTCGCGACCTCTTTTTTTTGGGCACCCAATCAGGGGCGAGCACCTAAAGGAGGCTAATGGCTCGACTGAATTTAGTTATGCCCAAACTCTCCCAAGTCCACCAATTCACGACTTTAATAGTCTAAGTTTTTAATCTGTAAATTAATTTTAAAACGAAGTCGCTACTACTCGGTTTGGGGTGGGTTAATTAGAAACCCAAACGAAGTATCAGGAGAAATACTCGTTCCTACGCAACCAGAGAAATTAGGATAGGGGACTTGATTACACTAGTTAATCACTAAAGCCCTTTCGGTACCTAATCTTGTTTAAACCCTAAGGCTTTTTGGATTTTTGAGGAATTTTCCATGCATTTGATGGAGAGGAAAAACATTTTTGGGTCTTTTTCTATTTTTTTGACATAAAAGGGATTTTTTTTTTTTTTTGGATTTTTTGGTATTTTTTAGAAAATACAAGTCTTTTTTGGCATTTTATGAATTTTTTTGGCTTTTTTATGAATTTTTGGCATTTTTTGGAAAATATGAAATATTTTTTATTTTTTTGGGAAAATAAATATTTTTTAATATTTTTTTGGAAAATAAATTATTTTTCATCTTTTCTTGTTTTTGGAAAATAAAATATTTTTACTATTTTTAAAATTTTTCGAATATAAATCATTTTTTAATCATTTTTTTGATTTTTTTAAAATAAATTATTTATTTATTAAAACATTATTTTAAATAAATTATTTATTTATTAAAACATTATTTTAAATAAAAACCGGCCCGGGTTGGATCCATGGGTTATGTCTAACTCAGGCCAACCCAAAACGCAGACGGGCCCGACTTTTTTTTTTTTAAATCTTAAAACGACGCCACGGCCGAGCGTTTGGGGACGCCCGGCCCGACCCGACAACCTAGTTCAGCAAAACCCTACTCGACTCACCAACCCGGATTCCCACCGCCCCAAAATTATGGAAACCCTACCCGACCTGGCTCTGGTTCATAACCTGCCTTCCAACAGCCCCAAAATCGCGAACCCTACCCAACTTTTGAGACCCGAATCTGATTCGTGACCCGGAAAATCGCAAACCCTAGGGTTTGTGAATCATCAGCGCCGAAGGGGGGAGACAGAGGTGCTATGGCGGTGACGACGACTACGGCGGTTACGGCGATGGTGACGGCGATGATGAGACGAATAACAAAGGCAATGGCAGCAGGCTTTTTACCTTTCTTCAAGCGAGAATGGTGGCAGACCACCTCCCACCTAGCGGCGACGATCGAGGCACGGCGAGGATTTTTGGAGAGGCAATGGTGATGACGATGACGGCTACGGCGACTATGGCGACGGCAGCACAACGTCAGGGCTGCGGAGGGGCTCAATCACCCCAAATCTGAGGCGCAGATCTCAGCTAGACCTTCCTCAGCTTCGATTCTCTCTCACTCTAGCCAGATCTGAGCCTCCACCAGCTAGATCTAACCATCTCGAAGTCACTCGCCGCTGGCCTTCCCCAAAGTCTCTCGGTGGAGGGTGGGCTAAGCTCGCAACTCGAGTTCTCCCCTACGCTCGCCCTTTAATCTTTCCTGATGTCTCTCAGTAAAAGAACTCCAGGCTCGCCAAACCCTCCGACAGTGCTTGTGGCCACCTATTTATAGGCGAAGGAAATTTGGTCGACGAAGGGCCTCAGCTACCCGCTTCCAGCTTGCCCACCAGTTCCGCTCAGCTGAACCGGTGTCCCATCGAGCTTTCCAGCGAAGCTTGCTTAGCATTAATGGCGCCTAAGATCTTATCCTCTCCGGTCGACGTCGGCCTACTCTCCTCGGCCGTAGGCTGTCCTTTGCGCATCAGCCTCCCTCACGCTCGTGAGTTGCAGCAGCAAAGGAGAGGGAAGGAAGAAGAAGAAGAGAGAAATGGGCCGGGCCAGGGGGTGAAGAAAGAGGAGAGTGGGCCTAAGGGCTGTGCAAAAGGAAAAGGGGGCTGCACCTTGGTTGCTGCTTTTGTTTTCTTTTTGTTTTATGTTTGTTTTTATTATTTATTATGTATTATCCGAAAAAGGCAAAATAAATATTTTAAAAAAAAACCTAATTAATTAAAAAAAATGAAATTTAGGCGTCAACAAACACCGTCATCCTCAAGGTCTTTGGTCTTCGGTTTGGGGTAAAACCTTTCTTCTCCATGGCTGCTTATAGACTATATACGCTGGACGGCTGAAAAACGAGACATAGAAATTGCTGTCCAACTTCCGCCTTTTTCTTTTAGACCTTCAAACTTGCTCTCTCTCTCTCTCTCTCTCTCTCTCTCTCTCTCTCTACTTATGTGATATAGAGTGATACCAAATATATCTAGCCTTTCAGATGAGTGCAAATATGTTTTAGTAAATGGTCAATCGGTCGTGTGCTACATTCTTCCTTCTTCCCCGGCTTGCATGTGCGCTCTCTCGGCCACGACAGAAGCTTCCTCGTTGCTTCCTCAAGCCGGCTGCATGCAGAAATGCAAATGCTCACGTGGCCTTTGAACAGGGGAAGACTAAATTGTCATACGAAGAAAAAGAGAAGAAGAACGGGGAAACCGGGACCATCAAGAAGAACCGGTCAAAGAAAACTCTTCGTTGCTCGCACTATATATTTTGAGCACCCGCTCGGCCATAGACTCCGCATCACAAACTCCCTTCAAACAAATAAAAAAATTTGCTCTTTATCGTCTCTGTCAGTAAAAATTTGCTTTTGCTTGTCTCTGTCAGTAATTTCATCGAACATGAGGAGCACAACAAGGGCTCTCCACATTCTCTTGGTCCTGGCGATGCTCAGCCCCATTTTCGTTGCGAACGGAGCTCGACCCTTCAATGTGATGGAGACGAAAGCTCCCGTGGGAGTTGGCTGCGGAGGGTTCTTCGACGGGTTGTCGCTTGGGGCCATCAAGCAAGCTGGGCCGAGCCCAGGCGAGGGACACAAGTTCACCAACTCGAGGACGCTCGGGAGGATGAAAGACTCAGGCCCGAGCCCCCCTGGTGAAGGACACAAGCTCACCAACTCGGGGACGCTTGGAGGGATGAAGGACTCAGGCCCGAGCCCCCCCGGTGAAGGACACAAGTTCACCAACTCAGAGACACTTGGAGGGATTAAGGACTCAGGCCCGAGCCCCCCCGGTGAAGGGCACAAGCACGTCACCGGCACGAACTAGTGATGACCAAACTTTGATAGCTAGTAAAAACTAAGAATATTTCATGGTCCCTTTCATTATTTAGTTGTTTAATTTTTATCTTTTGCAATATCAAAAGTGAAGGTCCTAGTCATCCATTGGGCCTTGAGGTTGAATATAGAATAATACGGTCTTTTGCTAGCAAGCAAGGCCAGTGTTGTTTAACTTGTTTTATGGAATGTGTTTGTACCAAATTGGACCGACTCACATTGACATGTGTCATTCAAATTATTCACAAAGATTGAAAGTAGAAAGGGAGACTATTATGTCTTGTGTGATCATTGTGTAGTTCTATAACTATTATGAAGTTTTTAATATGGTTTGAGGATTTAATTGAAAGGAAGGGAACAGATATATAATAGAGCTTCTGGTGCAATTATTTTTCACCTTCTTATAATGTTTAATTATAAGTTAAAAGATATTTTTTCAGAATTTTGTTAAGGTAACGGCATTTTTATTCTCTAAAGACAACGGTGCGGACTGCAAACTCTCTTTTCCAAATGATTGGCAACAGGCAACAATAGGCAATGTGATTAACTTTCAACAACATATTAGCTGCAATGTTCCATCTTTTTTTCCTTGTAGCCTACAGTAGGAGAATACTTTTATAATGAACCATAAATCAAAATACTTCAAATAATAAGAGGAATCCAAAAGTGACTTGACTTGACATCGACCTGAAACTCATTATTAACCAAAACACAAAATTCTCAAGTTTTTTGCTATCAAATACCCTAATTCAAAGCCTAATTAGTTTGGATGAAAAATCATCTACATAAGTTGAGCTGAATAATCAATTAGATGAGACTCAAGATATCGAGTGAACAAGATCTTCTAATTGTCTTCATGACATCGACCAAAAGACCTATCTCAACATATTGGCATTATCCAAATACAATAGTATGAATGTAAGTATAAAAATAAACAGAGCCATTGAGATAAAATTATCGTATTAAAAATAGGTTTGGAATGCTTCTTTTTCCTTGAAGGAACATAATTGTTTATTGCATACTTTCTCTTTGTTTGTACTATGTTTGGGGAATAAAAGGGGTAGAGGAAAAGAAAATAAAAGAAGTGACAATAAGAGAAAATGAATATGAAGAAGTGAGAATATCATATTGTGTTATATTCTATGGACGAGGGAAATGGACAAAAAAAAAATTAAAAATAAGGAGAAAGTTGATAAGGTCAATGCCATTGTGCTAAGGATGTAAAAATTCTAAATTTTTCATATTTTCTATAATTCAGTACCCCAATTTTTTCTTGTTTGATCAAGTACCTAAAACCTTTGCTCAATAAATCATCATGTCAAGTGATTGTGTCGACATGACTCGCTTACTTGATAAAGCTTAAATTCATATTGTTACATGAGTTGCTTAATCAACAAAAAATTGTATCATATCCAAGTGAAGAAAGAGAGAGAGAGAGAGAGAGTGAGTTCTAACTTTCAAATATTTCAGTTATCCAACATATCTCTACCGTGGGATTTCTCAAGAAAACGCATCCAAGTTGTCATTTTTTCCCCGAGTTGCGATTATTAGAGACACCTCTCGTCGAACTATGCTCAAAGTAAAATTAGGTTTTGCTCGAACGCGAAATAGACAGAAAGTCCACGTAACTTGTGCTGTGAAGTCATTATTTTTAAAATTTCGTAATTTTTTTTACATAAAGAAAAATTTTTAAAAAAATTAAAAAATCAAAAATATTAAAATATTATTAAAAGTTGTCCACGTCCAGCACCGATCATGCCACATCAACCGGCCAGTGTCCTATTAGCAAAATCCAGCTAAAATTGGCCGGAAAGGACTAAATTGACACAACATAGAAAGGTTTAGGACTAAATCAGCACCAAAAAAAAGTTTAGGACTAAATTGGCTCAAAGACAAAAGGTTTAAGACTTTTTTGGCACTTCTCCCCTTAATAATCAAAAAGAAGTTTGTAACCATACGAGGCTCTTTGATTTGGAATGTTCTATTCCGCACGAATTTTGAGTTCCATATTCAATTCTGACTATGGTTATTATGCGCATACAAACACATAGTATCCCATGAGATGCTATGCATGTTTTCGAGCACGTTCGATAGGATCCGACACTGAAAAAGAGGCTCTACATTGAAATTGTGCAGCGATGCTCTATGTTGAAATAGAATCCATCCGAATCCTTCCCGTAATCAAGCATTATTTCCTCCATAACACCCGAGTTGATCACATTGATTAGGCAGCCCATGTTTTTCTGGCGGACCTTCTCGATATACACTTGACAAAAATACTTGTTCTAATACTTGCTCGCGACCACTACCATTGGGATCGATTAGGCTGCTGTTCGGGGGATAAATGAACACACCAGTCGATAGAAAACGCGTTTCACGACTGGAAAAGCGCCGTTTAGTGAAAGCCAAACTTGAAATCATAGTGGATCAACGACTTCTCGTTTCGGCGGCAATGGGCAGGTTCATAGGTAGTGGTTAAACTGTGTTTTTTCATAGACAGAGTCGTGGGTGATGAAAGATAGTAAAGTGGAAGTGTGGAAAAAAGAAAGAAAAAATTGGAACTTTGGTTTATTGTGGGTTTTTGAAAGTTAGGAAAGATTCAGTTTCGGAAGATGTGATTAATTTCATTTAAATAGCTTTTCTATATTTTAATCGACTTAATTTACATTTTTTCCACCACTTGTTAATTTAAAACTTCATTCATTTCTTAATGACTAATAATAAAGGGAAATTAGGGGATTTTTGAGAAATAGAGGATGAAATCGATCCCACGGTTACCGAACTCCTCTGAAGAAGGAATGTCGTATGCGCTTTCATATGTTAAAGAAATATGTTAAAGAAACATTATTGACACAATTTCTAATAAATCATCAAAAAAAAAAACGATTTTTCTAATATTAATATTAGAGCACAAGTTTAAAGTACCAATTCTCGCACCCACGTCTTAATATTTGTTGTCTATCATTAATGTTATTTTGCTTGTTTTCCGGTTTCGCTGTCATTCAATCTTGCGCGCGTAAGGAATCGGTTTACATACGAGGAAGAGTGTTAAGGAATTTTTTTATAGATATAGTGCCCGCACGTTTCTATACAACTAAAACTTTGATGGGAAAAACGATTTATCTAACATTATCATTTTATTTCGCTTATGACGGTCGTTGCAACTCTTAACACCCGATCACTAAACTTCGTTAACTGTGGAGTTTCCCTAGCTTTTGCTCCCAGAGCCGGCATTCCAAGAATGTGTTAGAACGGTGATTCGAATTCAAGTTAATACTGAAAGAAGACATTTGGGAGATTTCCCCAACAGTTCCACTGTTGTCTGCTTGTGAAAATTCAAGCTGTCCACCCAAAAGTCTTCGAAATGCACCGTCATCCTCACGGTCTTTGGTCTTCGGTCTGGGGTAATACCACGCTTCTCCATGGCTGCTTTGACTATGTTCGCTCGCCCGCTGAAAAACTAGACATAGAAATTACAGTCCAACTTCTGTCTCTCATCTTCTAAACCATCAAACTTGGTCCCCCTATACCTACTTGTGCGAAATAGAGTAATATATGATGTACCTAGCCTTTTAGATGCGGGCAAACGTTTTAGTAAACGGTCAAACAGTCGTCTGCGACATTCTTCCTTCTTCCCTTGGCTTGCATGTTCGCCCTCTCGGCCACAACGGAAGCTCCCTTGTTGCTTCCTCAAGCTGGCTGCATGCAGAAATGCCAATACTCACGTTGCCTTTGAACAGGGAAAAGACTAATTATCCTACGAAGAAAAGGAGAGGAAGAACGAGGAAACCGGGACCATCAAGAAGAGCCGGTCAAACAAAACTCTTCGTCGCTCGCACTATATATTAGAATGCCTGCTCGGCCATAGACTCCGCATCACAAGCTCCCTCCAAACGAATCAAAAAGTTCTCTGTTTATTGTCTCTGTCCGTGATTTTATCGAACATGAGGAGCGCAAAAAGGGTTCTCCACATTCTCTTGGTCCTGGCGATGCTCAGTGCCGTTTTCGTTGCGAACGAAGCTCGACCCTTCAACGTTACGGAGACGAAAGCTCCAGTGGGAGTTGCCTGCGGAGGGTTCTTCGATGGGTTGTCGCTTGGGGCCATCAAGCAAGCCGGCCCGAGCCCAGGTGAGGGACACAAGTTCACCAACTCGGAGACACTCGGAGGGATTAAGGACTCAGGCCCGAGCCCAGGAGAGGGACACAAGTTCACCAACTCGGAGACACTTGGAGGGATTAAGGACTCGGGCCCAAGCCCTGGTGAAGGACACGGGCACGTCACCGGCACGAACCAGTGACGACCGAACTTTGATTACTAGTAGAATCTAAAAATATTTTATAGTTCCTGACATTATTTGTTTAAATTTTATTTTTTGGTAAATTTATTTGTTTAATTTTTATCTTTTGCAATATCAAAATTCAAGGTTGTTTTCATTCATTGGGGTTTGAACTTGCATATGGAATAAGAATGTTTTTTGGCTGGCTAGCAAGGCCGATGTTGTTTAACTTGTTTTATTAATGTGTTCATGTCAATTTGGACAAAATCACATGAACTGGTCATTCACGTGTGATCATCACATAGTTATATGACAATCATGAAATTTTCACACTCTTATAATATTTAATTGCAACGCCACCTTTATTTTCTAAAATTAATGTCGCCTTTTGGACCACAAACCCCCTTTCCCGGATGATTGGCAACCAGCAACAATAGCCAGTGCGATGAACTTTCTACAGCATATTGGCTTTAATTAACTTTCAGCAGGGATAAAAAAAAGTAAATAAAAAATAAAATAAAATAACCGATGCAACAAGTATATCCGATTACTAAGAAAAAGGGCGGTGGATGATGGTTCGTCACCTGTATCGCCAACGATGGACCGTCACCATCTCATTTTCCTTCTCTTTTTTTTTTTTCCTTGTATCCTGCGATTGGAAGATTACTTTGAATATCAACCATAATTCAAGCTTAAATAATGAGAGGAATCCAAAATTGACTTGACTTGACATTGACATCAACTCCAAAACCCATCGTTAACCGAAACACAAAAATCTCGAGCTCCTTAATATCGAATATCATAATTTGCAGCATGATCGATTTGGACGAAAAATCATCTACATAAGTTGACCCGAATGATCATTTTGGATGAGACTTGAGGAATTGAGTGGTGTCTTCATGACATCAACCAAAAAACTAGTCTCAACATATTGGCATTATCCAAACGCAAAAGTATGAATATAAAAATAAAAATAAACAGAGCCATTGGGATAAAATCATCCAGATTAAAAATAGGTTCGGAGCGCTCCCCTTCCTTGAAGCAACATCATTGTTTACTGCATATTTTCTCTTATTTAAATTATGTTTGGGAAAAAAGTGGTAGTGGCAAAGAAAATAAAAGGAATGACTGAAGTTCTAGATGAACTTATAGGCAAATAAAAAAGACATCTCAAGGTAGTATTCCAATATTGAGTGAATTCTTAGAGTTTTCTTCTTGGGCAATGATATCATGAGTACCTAATTTTTCAAATTTCGCTTGGTGTAAAACTTCAATTGAATATACCTTCAAACTCTCTCTCTCTCTCTCTCTCTCTCTCTCTCTCTATCTACTTATGTGATATAGAGTGATACAAAATATATCTAGCCTTTCAGATGAGTGCAAATATGTTTTAGTAAATGGTCAATCGGTCGTGTGCTACGTTCTTCCTTCTTCCCCGGCTTGCATGTGCGCTCTCTCGGCCACGACAGAAGCTTCCTCGTTGCTTCCTCAAGCCGGCTGCATGCAGAAATGCAAATGCTCACGTGGCCTTTGAACAGGGGAAGACTAAATTGTCATACGAAGAAAAAGAGAAGAAGAACGGGGAAACCTGGACCATCAAGAAGAGCCGGTCAAAGAAAACTCTTCGTTGCTCGCACTATATATTTTGAGCACCCGCTCGGCCATAGACTCCGCATCACAAACTCCCTTCAAACAAATAAAAAAAATTTCTCTTTATCGTCTTTGTCAGTAAAAATTTGCTTTCGCTTGTCTCTGTCAGTAATTTCATCGAACATGAGGAGCACAACAAGGGCTCTCCACATTCTCTTGGTCCTGGCGATGCTCAGCCCCATTTTTGTTGCGAACGGAGCTCGACCCTTCAATGTGATGGAGATGAAAGCTCCAGTGGGAGTTGCCTGCGGAGGGTTCTTCGACGGGTTGTCACTTGGGGCCATCAAGCAAGCTGGGCCGAGCCCAGGCGAGGGACACAAGTTCACCAACTCGAAGACGCTCGGAGGGATTAAGGACTCTGGACCGAGCCCTGGTGAGGGACACAAGTTCACCAACTCGGCAACGCTTGGAGGGATTAAGGACTTAGGCCCGAGCCCCCCCGGTGAAGGACACAAGCACGTCACCGGCACGAACTAGTGATGACCAAACTTTGATTGCTAGTAAAAACTAAGAATATTTCATGATCCCTTTCATTATTTAGTTGTTTAATTTTTATCTTTTGCAATATCAAAAGTGAAGGTCCTAGTCATCCATTGGGCCTTGAGGTTGAATATAGAATAATACGGTCTTTTGCTAGTGAGCAAGGTCAGTGTTGTTTAACTTGTTTTATGGAATGTGTTCGTGTCAAATTGGACCGACTCACATTGACATGTGTCATTCAAATTATTCACAAAGATTGAAAGTAGAAAGGGAGACTATTATGTCTTGTGTGATCATTGTGTAGTTCTATAACTATTATGAAGTTTTTTAATATGGTTTGAGGATTTAATTGAAAGGAAGGGAATGGCTATATAATAGAGCTTTTGGTGCAAATATATATATTGGTAAAGGTAATAAATATGATAAAAGGGGAAGGTAAAAACTAAACAACCCTCGGCTTCAAAAACTTACACTCCCAATGAACATGCTCATAAAGAGTGGAAGGAAGCCAATAAAGAAAGCCAAGCAACAAGCACAAGGACCAAAGCCAGCATAAGAGGCGCTAGCACACCCAAAAAACACCAAGGGCCTAACCAGCCAGTGTACAAACAGTAGAGGAGAAGATGGAAGGATCCAACTCCCAAAACCGTTGTAATCTTCTATTTCTAGTGGAGTCGTCCACATTCCAATAGGTGAGAGCCTTATCTTGAACAACTTTGAGAAGGTGCTTCTTCATGGTCTCACCCCTTAAAAGGATATCATTCCTATTCTTCCAGATGATATGACAGAGTGCACCAAAGGAAAAATGGGCAATGCATTTATGGAACTCCTTGCCCACAAGGAAGGTAGTGGCCCAAGTCAGCATTTCCTCCCAAGGCTTGTTACTCCAAGGGAGTTCGCATCTAGTCGCTCAAAAAAGAAGGCAATACGCAATGTAATGCAACATCGAAAAAATAAATGATCAATTGAATCAAGTTCCTCTTCACAGAAAAAATGCATCATCGATCCTACCATGAGCCATGAGAAGGGATTGAGTAGGCAGCCTTCGCTTGGTAATGAGCCAAAGGTTAAACTGATATCGAGGTAGGATGGCATTGTTCCAAATGAATCCATTCCAACTAACTCGATCCTTCTTTTGCCTTATAAGCTCCAAAGTCGAGGCCACTGAGAACACTCCCGAGGAATTTTCCCTCCAACAAAACCGATCCTTATCATCAATCAAAGAAGGGAGCAACGAACCCCAAGTTGCAATCACTGACTGTATAACGTGGCTATCTTTAGAAAAAAAGGTCAACCACCGAAGCTTGTCTTGAAAGTCCAGATCTATAGATAACCAAATCTGTGAATATTAAGTTCAAAGGACCCCTGGGGTGCCAATTGTCAAACCAAAGCGAAGTGTCGAGACCATCGCCTATCCTCCAATGGAAGCAGAGCCGGAATTCTATCCTGAGTTGTAGAATTTTCTTCCAAGCCTAAGAACACAAAGTCGGCTTCTTTCCCATCCAGAAATTCCTCCTTTTTAAGAAGGTCGAGTGAATCCATCTGCACCATAACGATTCTTTATCAAAGAATAGGATCCATATGTGCTTGAGTGTGACATCCCAAATTTTACCAACCTTCATTAGTGGAACTAGATCATTAGGAACTTAGATTAATTAGATCGGGCCAGAAAGTGAACCCGATGGATCGTGAGAAATGTGTGGGCTTGAGAAATAAGTGGGCCACACGAATTGGACTTGAAAAGTCGAATGAGTGATTATGGGCTTGAACTTGGCTTGAAGTAGGCCAAGGTTCGGAATTATTAGATTTGTAAATTTAGTTTAAGTGGGCTGGAATTGTTATAGATTAAGCCCGTTGGGCCAGCGATGAATATTTAGGCCTGAATGATTTTATTTTATAGATTATAGTTATGATAACTTGATTAATGTTTATAATGCTAATATCAATTTCTAACTTTAGCATTTTTGTGATGAATTCTTTATAGACTAACATTGACTAGTTGATATGTTATGTCATGACTTTGTATGATTATAATAGAAATGAAATCTAATGGAATTGAAAGGGAATTAAGTGAAAAACATTAGAAACTAATGAACCGACTAATGACTCAGATTAGAGACTAATTGATATTGAGTGACAAATTAAATTGAGAGAACAAACTTGGAGGCCATGACATCATTCTCTCTCGTTTCTTCTTGCATGCGACACCCACAGATTTCTTTCCTCTAGAAACCAAAACCATCAACCCAAGGAAAACAATCATTAGCAAATTTCATCATTAGTCTAGCCTAGGGATTAGCTTTGTAGACCTATTTCCCCCTTAAGTTTCGTAACCCTCTCTCTCTCTCTCTCCATATAAAACCGAACGACCCATCTTCATCTTCTTCTTTCTTTTTCTCTCGGTTAAGCAGTGAAACCATAAGCAAACCAGAAGCAAACCAGTGATTTCTTCTTCTTGCATGCGAGATTTTGGTGTTGATCTTGAAGCATCTTTGTGTTGTCTAGTAGCTGAACAAGGTAAGGAAAGATATAACTCTAAATTGAAAGTTATCCATTGTTTTATCAAGAAAGCTTGTGGGTCAATCCAAACAGTGAAGGATTTAGTTTGTAGTTGTTGTTTTGTGGTTAATCTAAGCTGAGTAAGTGTTAGATTAAAGGTAGAAACTATTGCATGTTTTTTTTAGCCTTGTGTTTCGAAATCCAAGTGTGAGTATGCTGTTTTGTCTAGTGAAGTGATGAAATGGATGCCAAGTGGATGGATATGGTGTATACTGTGGTGAGTGAACTCATGGATGCAACAGCACTTCGAACCGAGTTGTGGATTGATTATTTGATAGAGAAAGACATGCCGAGGTGCCTTAAGTTATTGTGATTAGGCATTGAAGTACTGTAGAAGAAGTTTGTGAAAAGATAAGTGGTTTAGCCGGGTTAGAAGTAAAGGAAATCATGTACCTATTCTGTTCTAGGTGAAAATGGTTATGGAGTCTTCTATTATGTGTTATTTTTTTATGTATGTTAATGGAAATAAGGAAGAAACCATTCTACATGATAGAACATCTATAATATCAAGTTATACACGTAGCTATAACCATATGAATATAGAAAATGTAGAGATAGAAGTGAACTTAGTAAAACCAGTAAACTGTTTTTGTGAGAAACGGTTTGACCTTTATTGATTATACGAATTTTCTGTATTTACCTAGTTAGATTTGGACTTCGAATCCTTCATGAAATTTGTAGAAAACATATTAAGGAATGATGTGTCAAAATTTGAGATTAAATGGATAAGATTTGGCTAGTGAAATAATTTTCTTTGTAGATAAAGAATCTGGACGTCAATACAGGGTGCTAGTAAAGATTATGGCAATTGTTACTCTTAATACAGTGAGAATCAGACTTAAGTTTCTTCACAGAAAATGTCAATCTATGTTTCAAATATAACATACTAAAATTTGGTAGTATTTCGACAAGAATTGGTAGGCCTTTTGTATCCGAAACCGAAACTGTACATTTAGCTAGTAAACTGTCTATACTCGAGAACATACATTAGATGTTGTGTCTTTTATATTAGACTTATATGATACACATAGAGTCTAATAACCTTCTAATAGATGTTAGCTGTGTAAGAGTAAGTCTCACATCTTAATTGAGATATATAAGTGCATATAGTATCGTGTGTGTGCAATGAGTGCGGTGCATAGTGCTTGATTATGGAGTAAATATCTGTTCACCATGGAATGGGACATATGACGTAATGGGTTTTATCTTATAATTTGGACACACACGTGTGCTAGGTTCATGAGAATAAGATATATAGCTAGATACTTTGGAGTCTTTTCTTTTGCATACAATAAATGCATTAATCAAAGGTGTGGTGGTGTGAAACGTGTGCATAAGTGAGTGAATGAACCCATCTGTAGAGTGATACCGGTGATGCCCCTCGAAAGTTGGGATGCCCATGCTGAGTGGTCTTGGATGCCTCGATTGAGAGATATCGGGATGCCTTAGAGTGAGATGCCCTTGTGTGTGATCAAGGATACCTCCGTTGTGTGACACTAAGATGCCTCGAAGTGAGATGTCCCTTGCTGAGTGGTCTTGGGAGGACCTCGGTTGAGTGATGCCGGGATGCCTTGGAGTGAGATGCCCATGATAGAAATATTGTGGAAGTTCGGATGAGGTAACTTCCGGAAGTGACTCGATCGAGCCGGTTGAATTCTGGTTAAGGATTGATCGAGGGTGGATCATATGCTCACTAAGTATAATTCTACTTGGCGAGTGAGTTCATCATTGTTGCACTGTTTCATCTTGATATTGAGCTTGAGAAAGTGGTAGGTATATTTGATGTTTATGGATATATTTAGTATGTCTCATATAAAGTGATTACACATATGATGCATTACAATTTCATTAGATTATATTCGTGACAATCCTATCTTAGTATCTTTAATTGTTTGGCCATGATTCTCTTGCAATATTGATGGCTGTGGATTGTTTAAGTTAGAGTTTTATCATTCTTTCTTGGGCAAGGTTGTTTGCTCGCACCTTACATTTTCAGATTGATAACATGGATGTACCGCCAGTAGCTCGATACGGGGCAGTAGTGCATCTTGATGTTTCTCTTCATGACAAGTATGATCCCGACATTGACATGGTTTTCTCCAAATATGAGGCTACTTTATGGCTGGATGACAATAGAGCCGACTTGACATCGATGACGCTCGTTGCATGGTTTATCAACCATGAAGGGGAGATATTTGGTCCTTTACCCTTTGGAGTAGGAGAACCTGGAGCAGGTTTGGATGGTGCCTAGACACCTTAGATCATGTAGAAGCTGACTATCTTTTGTTTTTTTGTTAGATGTGGGCTGGTGTGGGAACTTGTGGAGTAGATACCCTCACCCTTTATCCCTGACTTTTGTTACGCCTTACTTTGTTTATGTACATGTTGTATATATAGGCGATGAACATGGAAAGAGTCCACGTTGATAAATTTTGTAAGCCCTAATGATGATAAGAAGTAATGAAGTTTCTTGTGTTCTTGTTTATGTGCATGAATGATTTGGCCAATACTTAAATTTAAAGGTAGAGTGATTGCAGGATAACCTCCCGACATAAACTTGAGATTTTAAATAATCCATCTTATACATGCTAACCTTCAATGGTAAACACTATAGGTTATCTTAAGGAGGTTACAAGTTAGGCAACACGATAATAATAATTATAATTCCGCTTGCGCTTAGTATGTGACACCCTAGGACATCACATTGAGCATAGCCGCCTTATTGCACTCACGCAGTCTCCGGATACCTAGGCCCCCCTCCACCTTAGGAAGGCAAATGTCCTCCTAGGAAATTTTGGCACCCCCTCTCCCCAAGTGAGGTCCTTTCCACAGGAATTGTTTAAGAATTCGCTCTATCTCATCTAGCACTGCTGCAGGGAGAATGAGAACACTAGCCCAGTAGGCCCAAATGGCATGGAGAACTGAACTAATCAGTTGAAGACGACCAGTAAAGGATAGAAATCGAAGAGTCCAAGATTGCATTATGGATGTGATACACCTAACCAGGACGACATAATTCACTTTCCTTAGCCTTGAAGTGATGATTGGAACACCCAAGTACCAAACTGGAAGTGACCCCTCCTCGAAGCCAAGCTCATTCAAGATATGGTCCCGAAGAGACGGAAGGCCACTAGAGAGGAACACTTTGCTTTTTCTCGAATTTGGGAGGAGGCCACTCCAACCCAAAAATTGTTGTAGACCCTCTTTAAGAAGCTTGATCGAAGGCATGTGGTCCTCACAAAAAAGAAAGACATCATCTACGAAGAATAGATGTGAAAGGATAGTAGGCTTACACCTCCAGAAGAATCTGAACTCATACTGTATAGAGCACCTCTCAAGAACCCCATAAAACACCTCCATCACCAGTGTGAACAAGTAAGGAGATATGGGATCCCCCTAATGAAGGCCCCACCCACTAGGAAAGAAGCCATGAAGTTCTCCATTCAGCACAATGGAAAATCGAGGAGTCCTGACATAAGTCATTATGAGTTGAACCAGCCAATTAGGAAACTTGAAGGCAAGTAGAGCATTCTCAAGCAATTGCCAATTCACGATATCATACACCTTCCTGAAATCAACCTTGATAGCACACTCTGGGGTACGAGGCTCCACATGAAAACTAGCGAAAAGTTCCTGCGCCAAGAGAATATTGTCCCCGATTCGTCGTCCCTTAACGAAAGCACTTTGGTAGGGGCTCACCAGATCTTTGAGCACGGCAGACACCCTATTTGCCAACACTTTGGCAATGATCTTGTCTACCGTGTTGCAGTAAGCAATGGGCCTGTAATCATCAACCGTAGTTGCATTAGGAACCTTTGAAACCAGCACCAGGATGATGTTATTGATATCCTTAAGGAGCGTCCCTGAAATAAAGAAGTCCTTTACGGCTTTCGTGACTAGTTGACCCATCGTATCTCAATTCTTCTTGAAGAACTACACCTGAAGCCATCTAGTATGAGCATTTTCCCTTTGTCAAGGGAGAAGAGGGTGTCTCACACCTCAAGATCCGAAACGGGCCAATCGAGAAGGAGGACTTGGTCATCATTCAACTAGGTCCTAATAACATCCAGAAGCTCCAACACCGCTGGGGTAATTTGATCCAACTGAGGCGAGAGGAGGTCACAGAAAAAGTCCACAAAATGCTACTTCACCAAATGAAGGTCAATGATTTGGCTACCTAAGTCATCCACCATCGAGAGAATTCTATTCCTCGGTTATCTTTTATTAACATAATTGTGAAAAAACTTGGTATTTCAATCACCCTCCTTGAGCCATCTGATACGAGCTTTCTGTCTGAAGAATGACTCCTCCTGGGACCGAAATTCCAAAAAGGCCCGACGTTAGACCCTTTCCACGCCTACAAGAACTACACTAGTAGGATCTTGAAGTAGGTCCACTTGAGTCTACTTTAAGGCTCCCCTCGCATCGGACGTCCTAAGAGAGATGTTGGCAAAGGAATCCTTGTTCGACTACTTAAGATGACCTTTGAAGGCCTTCGGTTTACACACAAGCCTAAACATAGGCACCCCCGACACCGGAGCCTCCCACACCTGTTTCACGATTGAATCAAAGTCCGGATGCTGCATCCAAAAATCAAAGAACTTAAACAGCCTTTCCCGATGAACCGATTTCTCCACCTTAACCAACATAGGCGAATGATCTGAGATCCCAAGAGCAAGAAAGGAAGCCTCCGAGTAGGAGAACACCTAGCTACAGAATGAGTTCACCAAAACTCTATTGATCTTCCTCATCTTGCTTGTCGGACTTGAAGAAGTGGACCATGTGAACCAGAAACCCACATACCTAAGGTCCTCTAGCTCTGTCTAATCAAGACATTGTTGAAACTCGTCAAAGGATGGCAACCAAAGGTCAGAGACACCTACCTTATCCAAGGGATCCTTAATCGCATTAAAGTCTCACATGACAATCCAAGGCACATCCCGAAGGGAAGAGTTCCTAGTCACCAGATCCTCCCACAATGGACGTCGAGACATAAAAGAATGCTCAACATAAATGATAGAGACAACACAAGTTGCATCAGAATCCAACCAACGAACTTTCCCATGAAACGCCTGATCCGAGACCGAAGATGCTCCAAAGAAACCGCAGCCCGACCTATCCAAATCTTACCTCTATCAGAGAAATCCAAGTTGACGTGTCAGCACCAATTCACCATCAACTTGCCAGTAAAAACATTAAAGAGATGATGAGGTACTTTAGTCTCGACTAACCCGACCAAGAATAATCGGTTTATCAAAATAAATTTCCTCACTTCTGTTTGTTTAAGAGGGGCAACAAGCCCCCTAGTATTCCAACACCATATATACATATTTACAAAGGAAACAGAAGAAGGATTACCTCCTTTCTTTTAAAGGAGCTTTACCTAGTAACAAGCAGAGGAGGCCGTGCCTCCAAAGGGGGATTCGGAGATAAGGCAAACAGCTGGTCTTGCATCAAGGAAGAGTGTGGGTCCAAAGCAAAGGCAAGCCTCCTAACCACAGTCGTCTTTGGACAGGTGCAGGGAGAAACGATGTCGTCATCCGAGGAAGAGATGAGGCCGGAGACCTCAGCCCCCTCACCCAAACCATCTAAAGCAAGAACATCATTCTTCAATAGAAGGGCATCACTGTCCAAAGAAGGGGCATCTTAATTCGGCTCAGATATGATCAATTGGCCTCTATGGCCCTTTCAAGAGTAGGATATAGGCAATCTCTTCTCAACTGCTATTGTCTTCAGCTTCAAGGACCTCCCATCATCAATCGGGGCGGACGAGGTATCAAGAAGTAGAGGTACGGTCTTCTTCTTCTTGCTCTTAACCTTCCTCCAGCCCTGATCAAGGACACCAGGCGCTACCGAGTCAGAGGCGGAAGGTCGGGCCATCTCCAAAGTAGGAGGGGCAAGGTGACGATTCATCAGGGACACAGGGGATCAAGCAGGGGCAAGGGCAACACACCTGTGCCCAAAAACCCCCAAACTTTTAGCACTCCATTGCCTTCCACTCGAACTCAATTGCAATGGCCCTAGGAACACCATCGACATTTACTTCCATCGAAGAGACCCTAGGCTGGTTTGCTCCAATCTCAACACATATACGAGCAAAAGAAATCATCCTCTTCTCCTCCAGCCTTGATCAAGGGCACCGGGCACTACATCTCCAAAGCAGGAGGGGCAAGGTGATGATTTGTCAGGGACAAAGGGGATCAAGCAGGGGCAAGGGCAGCACACCTATGCCCAAAAACCCCCCACACTTTTGGCACTCCACTGGCTTCCACTCGAATTCAATTGCAATGGCCCTAGGAACACCATCGACATTTACTTCCACTAAAGAGACCCTAGGCTGGTTTGCTTGAATCTCAACACGTACACGAGCAAAAGAAATCATCATCTTCTCCTCAGTGCGTTGATCCATAAAAAGGGGTTTCCCCATAGTGCTACCAATAGCACCAATCGCTAGTGCGGACCAAAGGTCAAGGGGCAAGTTCTTGAGCCTTACTCAAATCGGGACAGCGGATTGTTTGTCCTTCTTCAGTTCCATTAATGGCTTCCTTTGTTCCAAAATAAGTGGAACTCTAGCAACGGTGAGGGGATCCTCTTCCAGAATTTTCCTACGAACCAACGAGTCTGAAATATGAAAATAATAGAAGCCTTGGTCGTCAGCCAGCACATCAACTAGCCTCGGACCCCAAGTTTTCTTTAAGGCTTGCTCTGTAAGTTGAAATGGGAGCCTTTTTCCCAACAAAGCATCCAATTAGGAATTCGTTCCATTTAAGATCCGCAGCCTGAAGGACCTCCTTCGTTAAATTGACAACCGATTTCCCATCCACAAGAGCCGACGAAACATAAGAGAGCTCATAGCCATTTGCTGCCAACCATGCAACATTGGCCCATGATCAGGATTGGGGTGACTTGGAGGACCAATCGTGCTTGCTCGGGGCCCGTTTGGAAGGGGCCCTTAATCGACTCCTACCCCTTGATCTATCAACTCGAGGAAGCCTAGAGGAATGACCCCCCTCGGCCCTCTCACCCTTCGGTGCACTCCCCTCAGCTCTACGGGGAACTTGAGACTTCCTAGCCAAGTGGTCTGCACCATTGGGAGGAGGGGAGCTGAGGCCCTTCCCGCTACTAGAGCCAACGAACTTCTCAATCGAAGAAAATGCCATAACACCAGCAAGTAGAAACAACCACTCTACCTTCTACAGTATAGCCGAGAGGGAAGAATCCATACCAGGCCCACCAAAAGGGAAGAGGATGATTAATGACCCCCACCCCAACCTTTAGGCCGAAGATTCGCCCCTGGAGCCACTCGAGCAAGCCTGCAGTAGCCGACCCCAGTGACTCAGCAGACAACGCTCAAGAAAGCGACCTAGATCTCTGCCAAGAATAAGAGTCGAGCCGATCCGTTCAGTGAGATGCAAGATTGATGGGTTAGGAGGAATCCCTCCAACATTTGGAGCGGATGGACGCCTGCAGCTCCCGGGCCGAGCGCAAGCTAGAAGAGATGAATAGTACCAGAATCGCCCCCTAGAGAGAGTCGATGAACAGTAACCGCTTCTCCTCAAGATTTGATGTTGTTGATTACTTTTGGTGCAATTATTTTTCACCTTCTTATAATGTTTAATAATAAGTTAAAAGATATCTTTTCGGAATTTTGTTAAGGCAACGGCATCTTTATTCTCTAAAAACAATGGTGCCTTTTGGACTACAAACTCTCTTTTCCAAATGATTGGTAACAGGCAACAATAGGCAAGGTGATTAACTTTCAACAACATATTAGCTGTAATGTTCCATCTTTTTTTCCTTGTAGCCTACAATCGGAGGATACTTTTATCATTAACCATAAATCAAATACTTCAAATAATAAGAGGAATCCAAAAGTGACTTGGCTTGACTTGACATCGGCTTGAAACTCATTATTAACCAAAATGCAAAATTCTCGAGTTTCTTGCTATCAAATACCCTAATTCTCTTTACCAAAAAAAAAAACCTTAATTCAACCCATCGATGAGCAACTGAGTTGGTTCGACTTTGAGCACTTTATTGCAGAGGTCCCAGGGTCGAAACTCCGTAACTGCTAACACGTCTTAAGTGGAGGGTCATGGTGGTGGGGTCCTATACTAGCTTTCCCCCAGGTATTGACACTTGGTCTAGGGTGCACCGTGCACTCTACAGGCTGTGAGCTGTCTGGCGTAAGTCCGGCGAACTCGGCGGATCCTCGGCATCAAAAATAAATAAATAACCCTAATTCAAAGCCTAATTAGTTTGGATGAAAAATCATATACATAAGTTGAGTTGATTGATCAATTAGATGAGACTCAAGAAATCGAGTGAACAAGATCTTCTAATCGTCTTCATGACATCGAGCAAAAGACCCGTCTCAACATATTGGCATTATCCAAATACAATAGTATGAATATAAGTATAAAAATAAACAGAGCCATTGAGATAAAATTATCATATTAAAAATAGGTTTGGAATGCTTCCTCTTCCTTTAAGGAACATAATTGTTTACTGCATACTTTCTCTTTGTTCGTACTATGTTTGGGGAATAAAAGGGGTAGAGGAAAAGAAAATAAAAGAAGTGACAATAAGAGAAAATGAATATGAAGAAGTGAGAATATTATATTGTGTCATATTCTATGGACAAGGAAAATGGAAATAAAAAAATAAAATAATAAGGAGGAAGTTGATAAGGTCAATGCCATTGTGCTAAGGAGGTAAAAATTCTAAATTTTTCATATTTTCTATAATTCAGTACCCCAATTTTTTCTTGTTCAATCAAGTACCTAAAACCTTTGCTCAATATATCACCATGTCAAGTGATTGTGTCGACATGGCTCGCTTACTCGATAAAGCTTTTAAGTACAGATCGTTACATGAGTTACTTACTCAACAAACAATTGTATCATATCTAAGTGAAGAAAGAGAGACAAAGGGAAAGAGAGAGTTCTAAGTTTCAAACATTTCAGTTGTCCAAAATGTCTCTACCGTGAGATCTTCTCAAGAAAACGCATCCAAGTCGGCATTTTTCCCCTGAGTCGCGATTATCAGGGACACCCCTCGTTGAAGTAAATTTAGGTTTTGTTCGAACGTGAAATAGACGAAAAAAAAAAAGTCCACGTGACTTGTGCTGAGAAGTCATTATTTTTAAAATTTCAATTTCTTTTTATGAGAGTTGGAGGCTGATGATGTGGCATTTCGAGTGAGAGTCACCCCCACTCTAAAGTAACAGAACACACCAACATCACGCCGTGCCCCAGCCGCCCCCTCGGCTATACAATGAGCACATGGTGTGGATAGTGTAACTCCATCCCTCCCTTCTTTCTTTTTTATAACCTTTTACCGACCAAGTTTCCAACTGCCGAACCAACCTTACTTCTCCTTCTTCACTTCCATTGCCTGAGCAGCTCTCCTCCGATGCCGCTTCTCCAATGGATGCCTCCCCCGCGCGGCCAATCTGTGCGGGTTCCGGTCCCCTGCTTCCCGCCTCGCCGCCACTGCACGGCTGCAAGGAGTCAGCGCTTCCCACCCGCTGCTCCGCGTTTCCGGCGGCTCCAGCTTCCATGGTTTGTTGCTGCGGATCCGATTCGCAGCCGCTCCTAGTGATTGGCGATCCCATCCCCTCGCCAAAGCTAGCAATCACGACCACGACCATGGCCATCACCACCATGATCACCACCATCACCACAGCCGCCACCACCACCATGGCGACGGAGGCGACGCGGAGCTAACCGGGTCGCAGAGGGCGCTGGGCGAGTTCGCGCGGGCGGTTGGATGGGTGGACCTGGCGAATTTGTTGAGGGAGAATCTGCAAATGTGCTGCTGCTCCGCGACTTTGTTCCTAGCCGCCGCCGCTTGCCCTTACCTGGTTCCGAAGCCGGTGGTGAAACCATTTCAGAATTCTTTGATGCTAGTCGCGTTTCCCCTAATTGGAGTGCGAATTTTTATCTCTGGCTTTTCGTGTTGCTTTTTAGTTTTGCGACCTAAATGCAATCGAATGCGGAGTCTCCGTTCCTGGATTTTGTCGGTTTCGCTGTGCTTTCCGACATTGCGTGGTCTGTCGCAAGCAAATAAAGGTGGGCAAGTTGAAGCATTTTCTGATGAATTTAATCGGATTAGATTTTTTTTTTCCGATTGAACTGTCAGTTCCTGTTGGAAGGGTTATTAAGTTATGCCATCGAGGTTAAACTATGGATGTTAGCACCTTTGAGACATGTTTTAGGTGGATTGTGCTTTCTGGCCTACATTTGTTTCGGAGGGAGGATTCATCAGAAAAGGAAAGGATATGTTCCTGAATTAGGACACCGCTCTTGCTGTTCTTGTTGATACACAAAGCAAAACCAAAATCAGCTGTACTGGTTAGATGAAAATGGGGCACGCTTTCTAGCTCTATTTGGCCGTTTGAGTTTTGAGCTCACTCGATGGGATTTCCCTTTCCTTTCTTTTTTCTAAAATATTCAAATTTAAGGAATCTTATCGTAGGATTAGAAAAAATCCCAATAAGTGAGGTTTTCATTCCAAATCAATAGGTTTCCTTGGAAAAATTAAAGGCAGAGAAGGGACCATTCTTTTTTTAAGAACAACAGGGCTATTAGGAAATTATTTCTCTCGCTCCAAATATCTCGTGTATTATAAACTTAAATTAACTCTCCTTGTCTCATGAAAATTCAAATCCCTTCCCAAACAGATAATGCAATTCATGCCTTTTTCCCCTCTCTATCCATATGCTGGTGCCTTTTTAGCTACTCTTATTAAAGAAGAAAATCAGAAAGAGAACAAGAAAAACGAGAGATATCACAAAGAACCGGTAAACTAAAACTCTTTTCACCACCATCCTTGGTACCTACCCATACTATATTTGGAACACAAACTAAACATAAAAATAAATTGTTGCCATAAAACTTATTATTGTTTCCATAGGCGACATTGATTCTGATTTCATTCTTAATATCAATGATATTCATAGATCTTCTTTCCTTCTAAGGTGCTACATATCCACTATAAATTATTCCTCTTGGATTACCAAACTACACTAACACATACAGATCAACTCTCGTAACGCCCTCTTGTGTCTTGTCAAGCATGAGGAGTGCCATGAGGGCCCTCCACATTTTCCTTGTCCTAGCATTGCTCAACGCCATTTTTGTCAAATCTGAAGCTCGACCCTTCAATGCATTGGAGAAGAAAGCTATTATACAATTTGCCAGGGGAAGATTCATTGATGGGTCATCACTTGGACCCATCCGGTCCAAGCTGCTTCAAGTGGACTCATCAGGTCCAAGTCCACTTGGTCCCGAGCAAGAGTTATTTGATGAAGTGCACTCATCGGGTCCCAGTCCACCTGGTCCGGTGCATGAGTTAACTGGTGAAGTGCCCTCATCGGGTTCAAGTCCACCTGGTGAGGGACACAAGTTCACCAACTCGGAGACACTCGGACGGATTAAGGACTCGGGCCCGAGCCCGGGGGAGGGACACGAGTTCACCAACTCGGAGACACTCGGACGGATTAAGGACTCGGGCCCGAGCCCGGGGGAGGGACACGAGTTCACCAACTCGGAGACACTCGGACGGATTAAGGACTCGGGCCCGAGCCCGGGGGAGGGACACGAGTTCACCAAATCGGAGACACTCGGACGGATTAAGGACTCGGGCCCGAGCCCAGGGGAGGGACACGAGTTCACCAACTCGGAGACACTCGGACGGATTAAGGACTCAGGCCCAAGCCCGAGGGAGGGACACGAGTTCACCAACTCGGAGACACTCGGACGGATTAAGGACTCGGGCCCGAGCCCGGGGGAGGGACACGAGTTCACCAAATCGGAGACACTCGGACGGATTAAGGACTCGGGCCCGAGCCCGGGGGAGGGACACGAGTTCACCAAATCGAAGACACTCGGACGGATTAAGGACTCAGGCCCGAGCCCGGGGGAGGGACACGAGTTCACCAACTCGGAGACACTCGGACGGATTAAGGACTCGGGCCAGAGCCCGAGGAAGGGACACGAGTTCACCAACTCGGAGGCACTCATATGGATTAAGGACTCGGGCCCGAGCCCGGGGGAGGGACATGAGTTCACCAACTTGGAGACACTCGGACGGATTAAGGACTCGGGCCCAAGCCCGGGGGAGGGACACGAGTTCACCAACTCAGAGACACTCGGACGAATTAAGGACTCAGGCCCAAGCCCAGGGGAGGGACACGAGTTCACCAACTCGGAGACACTCGGACGGATTAAGGACTCAGGCCCAAGCCCTGGTGAAGGACATGGGCACATCACCGGCACGAACCAGTGATGACCGAACTTTGATTCAAGTTTGTTTCCATTCATTGGGGTTCGAGCTTGCATATGGAATAAGAATGTTTTTTTGCTAGATAGCAAAGCCGATGTTGTTTAACTTGTTTTATTAATGTGTGCATGTCAATTTGGACAAAATCACATGAACTCATCATTCGAATTATTCAGAAGGGATAATACCCTAAAAAACCTCAAACTGATACACTTGTGATAAATTTACCCCAAACTATTTTTTTGACCACCAAAATCCCCAAACCGGTATACTTTTGACAAATTTATCCCAAACTGGTACACTTGTGACAAATTTACCCTATGTTAGTTTTCGTTAAATTTTATTCTCAAATTATTAAGTTAAATGACACGTGATAGTTAACCAGTATATCAATTTAGGATTTTACATTCCGTTTGTCACATTTTACAATTTTTATGATTTTTTTGTAGTATTAATCCAATTTAGCATAGGGTATATTTGTCTCAAATTTACCAGTTTAGGGTTTTTTGAAGTCGAATAAATTAGTTTAGGGTAAATTTGTCATAAATGTACCAGTTTATGGTTTTTTATAATCAGTCGGGGTAAATTTGTCACAAGTTTACCGGTTTGAGGTTTTTTTATGGTCAAAAAAATAGTTTTGGGTAAATTTGTCACAAGTGTACTAATTTAGGATTTTTCAAGGTATTAACCATATTCAAAAAGATTGAAAGTAGAAAGGAACATTGTTATGTATGACATTACATCACATCATGTGTGATCATCACGTAGTTATATGACAATCATGAAATTTTTACACTCTTATAATGTTTAATTTGACAAGTGAAAAGCTATCTTTTCGGAACCATGCTAAGGTAACGCCACCTTTATTTTCTAAAAGTAATGTCGCCTTTTGGACCACAAACCCCCTTTTTCCGGATGATTGGCAACCAGCAACAATAGCCAGTGTGATTAACTTTCTACAGCATATTGGCTTTAATTAACTTTCAGCAGGGATTAAAAAAAAAGTAAAAACCGATGCAACAAGTATATCCGATTACGAAGAAAAATGGCGGTGGATGATGGTTCGTCACCTGTATCGCCAACGACGGACCATCACCATCTCATTTTCCATTTTTTTTTTTCCTTCTAGCCTGCGATTGGAAGATTACTACGAATATCAACCATAATTCAAGGGCCTTAAATAATGAGAGGAACCCAAAACTGACTTGACTTGACTTGACATTGACATCAACTCAAAAACCCAACGTTAACCGAAACAGAAAAATCTCAAGCTCCTTAATATCGAAGATCATAATTCTGAGCATGATCGATTTGGACGAAAAATCATCTACATAAGTTGACCTAAATGATCATTTTGGATGATACTCGAGGAATTGAGTGGCATCTTCATGACATTGACCAAAAAACTAGTCTCAACATATTGGCATTATCCAAACACAAAAGTATGAATATAAGAATAAAGATAAATAGAGCCATTGGGATAAAATCACTTAGATTAAAAGTAGGTTCAGAGCGCTCCCCCTTCCTTGAAGCAACATCATTGTTTATTGCATATCTTCTCTTATTTATACTATGTTTGGAAAAAAAGCGGTAGTGGCAAAGAAAATAAAAGGAGTGACAATATGAGAAAATGAACATGAAGACGAGAGAAAAATATATTGTGTTATATTCTATGAACAAGGGAAATTGAAAATAAATTAAAATAAGGAGGAAATTGATAAGAGCAATGCCTTTGTGCCAAGGAGCTATAAATTCTAAACAAGAATGAAAGATGTGATCAATAAATATATACACATGTATATGTGGGAAATAGAACTTAAGTTCCACATGAACTTATAGGCAAATAAAAAAAGACATCTCAAGGTAGTATTCCAATATTTAGTGAATTCTTAGAGTTTTCTTCCCGAACAATGATATCGTGAATACCTAAATTTTTCTTCTTCTTCTTCTTCTTCTTCTTCTTGAATATATTGTGATAACGTAACTCGCTTACTCGACAAAGTTTTAGTACAAATAGTTACATAAGTCGCTTACTTAACAGAAGTTGTGCCATCTCCATTCAGATGAGAGGTGGCGGGAGGAGAAAGAGTGCCGGCTTCGAACACTTGAGTCGTTCAATATGTCTCTGCTGCATCATCATCTCAAGAAAATACCGTCATCCTCAAGGTCTTTGGTCTTCGGTTTGGGGTAAAACCTTTCTTCTCCATGGCTGCTTATAAGACTATATACGCTCGACGGCTGAAAAACTAGACATAGAAATTGCTGTCCAACTTCTGCCCTTTTTTTTAGACCTTCAAACTTGCTCTCTCTCTCTCTCTCTCTCTCTCTCTCTCTCTCTCTCTCTACTTATGTGATATAGAGTGATACCAAATATATCTAGCCTTTCAGATGAGTACAATCGGTCAATCGGTCGTGTGCTACATTCTTCCTTCTTCCCCGGCTTGCATGTGCGCTCTCTCGGCCACGACAGAAGCTTACTCGTTGCTTCCTCAAGCCGGCTGCATGCAGAAATGCAAATGCTCACGTGGCCTTTGAACAGGGGAAGACTAAATTGTCATACGAAGAAAAAGAGAAGAAGAACGGGGAAACCGGGACCATCAAGAAGAACCGGTCAAAGAAAACTCTTCGTTGCTCGCACTATATATTTTGAGCACCCGCTCGGCCATAGACTCCGCATCACAAACTCCCTTCAAACAAATAAAAAAATTTGCTCTTTTTTTTTTTTTGGTGAAAGGTAAGAATGAAAAAAAAAAATTGCTCTTTATCGTCTCTGTCAGTAAAAATTTGCTTTTGCTTGTCTCTGTCAGTAATTTCGTCGAACATGAGGAGCACAACAAGGGCTCTCCACATTCTCTTGGTCCTGGCGATGCTCAGCCCCATTTTTGTTGCGAACGGAGCTCGACCCTTCAATGTGATGGAGACGAAAGCTCCCGTGGGAGTTGGCTGCGGAGGGTTCTTCGACGGGTTGTCGCTTGGGGCCATCAAGCAAGCTGGGCCGAGCCCAGGCGAGGGACACAAGTTCACCAACTCGAAGACGCTCGGAAGGATTAAGGACTCGGGACTAAGACCTGGTGAGGGACACAAGTTCACCAACTCGGAGACGCTTGGAGGGATTAAGGACTCAGGCCCGAGCCCCCCCGGTGAAGGACACAAGTTCACCAACTCGGAGACGCTTGGAGGGATTAAGGACTCGGGCCCGAGCCCCCGGTGAAGGGCACAAGCACGTCACCGGCACGAACTAGTGATGACCAAATTTTGATTGCTAGTAAAAACTAAGAATATTTCATGGTCCCTTTCATTATTTAGTTGTTTAATTTTTATCTTTTGCAATATCAAAAGTGAAGGTCCTAGTCATCCATTGGGCCTTGATGTTGAATATAGAATAATACGGTCTTTTGCTAGTGAGCAAGGCCGATGTTGTTTAACTTGTTTTATGGAATGTGTTCGTGTCAAATTGGACTGACTCACATTGACATGTGTCATTCAAATTATTCACAAAGATTGAAAGTAGAAAAGGAGACTATTATGTCTTGTGCGATCATTGTGTAGTTCTATAACTATTATGAAGTTTTTAATATGATTTCAGGATTTAATTGAAAGGAAGGGAACAAATATATAATAGAGCTTTTGGTGCAATTATTTTCCACCTTCTTATAATGTTTAATTATAAGTTAAAATATATTTTTTCGGAATTTTGTTAAGGTAACGGCATTTTTATTCTCTAAAGACAACGGTGCGGACTGCAAACTCTCTTTTCCAAATGATTGGCAACAGGCAACATTAGGTAATGTAATTAACTTTCAACAACATATTAGCTGCAATGTTCCATCTTTTTTTCCTTGTAGCCAGTAGGAGAATACTTTTATAATGAACCATAAATCAAATACTTCAAATAATAAGAAGAATCCAAAAGTGACTTGACTTGACATCGACCTGAAACTCATTATTAACCAAAACACAAAATTCTTGAGTTTTTTGCTATAAAATACCCTAATTCAAAGCCTAATTAGTTTGGATGAAAAATCATCTACATAAGTTGAGCTGAATAATCAATTAGATGAGACTCAAGATATCGAGTGAACAAGATCTTCTAATTGTCTTCATGACATCGACCAAAAGACCTGTCTCAACATATTGGCATTATCCAAATACAATAGTATGAATGTAAGTATAAAAATAAACAGAGCCATTGAGATAAAATTATCATATTAAAAATAGGTTTGGAATGCTTCTTCTTCCTTGAAGGAACATAATTGTTTATTGCATACTTTCTCTTTGTTTGTACTATGTTTGGGGAATAAAAGGGGTAGAGGAAAAGAAAATAAAAGAAGTGACAATAAGAGAAAATGAATATGAAGAAGTGAGAATATCATATTGTGTTATATTCTATGGACGAGGAAAATGGACAAAAAAATTTTAAAAAATAAGGAGAAAGTTGATAAGGTCAATGCCATTGTGCTAAGGATGTAAAAATTCTAAATTTTTCATATTTTCTATAATTCAGTACCCCAATTTTTTATTGTTTGATCAAGTACCTAAAACCTTTGCCCAATAAATCATCATGTCAAGTGATTGTGTCGACATGACTCACTTACTTGATAATGCTTAAATTCATATTGTTACATGAGTTTCTTAATCAACAAAAAATTGTATCATATCCAAGTGAAGAGAGAGAGGGAGAGAGAGAGAGAGTGAGTTCTAACTTTCAAATATTTCAATTATCCAATATATCTCTACCGTGGGATTTCTCAAGAAAACACATCCAAGTTGGCATTTTTCCCCCGAGTTGCGATTATTAGAGACACCTCTCGTCGAACTATGCTCGAAGTAAAATTAGGTTTTGCTCGAACGCGAAATAGACCGAAAGTCCACGTAACTTGTGCTGTGAAGTCATTATTTTTAAAATTTCGTAATTCTTTTTACATAAAGAAAATTTAAAAAAAAAATTAAAAAATCAAATATATTAAAATATTATTAAAAGTTGTCCACGTCAACACCGATCATGCCACGTCAACCGGCCAATGTCCTGTTAGCAAAATCCGGCCAAAATTGGCCGGAAAGGACTAAATTGACACAACATAAAAAGGTTTACGACTAAATCGGCATCAAAAAAAAAGTTTATGACTAAATTGGCTCAAAGACAAAAGGTTTAGGACTTTTTTGGCACTTCTCCCCTTAATCATCAAAAAGAAGTTTGTAACCATACGAGGCTCTTTGATTTGGAATGTTCTATTCCGCACGAATTTTGAGTTCCATATTCAATTCTGACTATGGTTATTATGCGCATACAAACACATAGTATCCCATGAGATGCTATGCATGTTTTCGAGCACGTTCAATAGGATCCAACACTGAAAAAGAGGCTCTACATTGAAATTGTGCAGTGATGCTCTATGTTGAAATAGAATCCATCCGAATCCTTCCCGTAATCAAGCATTTTTTCCTCCATAACACCCGAGTTGATCACATTGATTAGGCAGCCCATGTTTTTCTGGCGGACCTTCTCGATATACACTTGACAAAAATACTTGTTCTAATACTTGCTCGCGACCACTACCATGGGGATCGATTAGGCTGCTGTTCGGGGGATAAATGAACACACCAGTCGATAGAAAACGCGTTTCACGACTGGAAAAGCGCCGTTTAGTGAAAGCCAAACCTGATCTCATAGTGGATCAACGACTTCTCGTTTCGGCGGCAATGGGCAGGTTCATAGGTAGTGGTTAAACTGTGTTTTTTCATAGACAGAGTCGTGGGTGATGAAAGATAGTAAAGTGGAAGTGTGGAAAAAAGAAAGAAAAAATTGGAACTTTGGTTTATTGTGGGTTTTTGAAAGTTAGGAAAGATTCAGTTTCGGAAGATGTGATTAATTTCATTTAAATAGCTTTTCTATATTTTAATCGACTTAATTTACATTTTTTTCCACCACTTGTTAATTTAAAACTTCATTCATTTCTTAATGACTAATAATAAAGGGAAATTAGGGGATTTTTGAGAAATAGAGGATGAAATCGATCCCACGGTTACCGAACTCCTCTGAAGAAGGAATGTCGTATGCGCTTTCATATGTTAAAGAAATATGTTAAAGAAACATTATTGACACAATTTCTAATAAATCATCAAAAAAAAAAACGATTTTTCTAATATGATATTAGAGCACAAGTTTAAAGTACCAATTCTCGCACCCACGTCTTAATATTTGTTGTCTATCATTAATGTTATTTTGCTTGTTTTCCGGTTTCGCTGTCATTCAATCTTGCGCGTGTAAGGAATCGGTTTACATACGAGGAAGAGTGTTAAGGAATTTTTTTATAGATATAGTGCCCGCACGTTTCTATACAACTAAAACCTTGATGGGAAAAACGATTTATCTAACATTATCATTTTATTTCGCTTATGACGGTCGTTGCAACTCTTAACACCCGATCACTAAACTTCGTTAACTGTGGAGTTTCCCTTGCTTTTGCTCCCAGAGCCGGCATTCCAAGAATGTGTTAGAACGGTGATTCGAATTCAAGTTAATACTGAAAGAAGACATTTGGGAGATTTCCCCAACAGTTCCACTGTTGTCTGCTTGTGAAAATTCAAGCTGTCCACCCAAAAGTCTTCGAAATACACCGCCATCCTCACGGTCTTTGGTCTTCGGTCTGGGGTAATACCACGCTTCTCCATGGCTGCTTTGACTATGTTCGCTCGCCCGCTGAAAAACTAGACATAGAAATTACAGTCCAACTTCTGTCTCTCATCTTCTAAACCATCAAACTTGGTCCCCCTATACCTACTTGTGTGAAATAGAGTAATATATGATGTACCTAGCCTTTTAGATGCGGGCAAACGTTTTAGTAAACGGTCAAACAGTCGTCTGCTACATTCTTCCTTCTTCCCTTGGCTTGCATGTTCGCCCTCTCGGCCACAACGGAAGCTCCTTGTTGCTTCCTCAAGCTGGCTGCATGCAGAAATGCCAATACTCACGTTGCCTTTGAACAGGGAAAAGACTAATTATCCTACGAAGAAAAGGAGAGGAAGAACGAGGAAACCGGGACCATCAAGAAGAGCCGGTCAAACAAAACTCTTCGTCGCTCGCACTATATATTAGAATGCCTGCTCGGCCATAGACTCCGCATCACAAGCTCCCTCCAAACGAATCAAAAAGTTCTCTGTTTATTGTCTCTGTCCGTGATTTTATCGAACATGAGGAGCGCAAAAAGGGTTCTCCACATTCTCTTGGTCCTGGCGATGCTCAGTGCCGTTTTCGTTGCGAACGAAGCTCGACCCTTCAACGTTATGGAGACGAAAGCTCCAGTGGGAGTTGCCTGCGGAGGGTTCTTCGATGGGTTGTCGCTTGGGGCCATCAAGCAAGGCCCGAGCCCAGGTGAGGGACACAAGTTCACCAACTCGGAGACACTCGGAGGGATTAAGGACTCAGGCCCGAGCCCAGGAGAGGGACACAAGTTCACCAACTCGGAGACACTTGGAGGGATTAAGGACTCGGGCCCAAGCCCTGGTGAAGGACACGGGCACGTCACCGGCACGAACCAGTGACGACCGAACTTTGATTACTAGTAGAATCTAAAAATATTTTATAGTTCCTGACATTATTTGTTTAAATTTTATTTTTTGGTAAATTTATTTGTTTAATTTTTATCTTTTGCAATATCAAAATTCAAGGTTGTTTTCATTCATTGGGGTTTGAGCTTGCATATGGAATAAGAATGTTTTTTGGCTGGCTAGCAAAGCCGATGTTGTTTAACTTGTTTTATTAATGTGTTCATGTCAATTTGGACAAAATCACATGAACTGGTCATTCACGTGTGATCATCACATAGTTATATGATAATCATGAAATTTTCACACTCTTATAATATTTAATTGCAACGCCACCTTTATTTTCTAAAATTAATGTCGCCTTTTGGACCACAAACCCCCTTTCCCAGATGATTGGCAACCAGCAACAATAGCCAGTGCGATGAACTTTCTACAGCATTTTAATTAACTCTCAGCAGGGATAAAAAAGTAAAAAAAAAAAGTAAAAACCGATGCAACAAGTATATCCGATTACTAAGAAAAAGGGCGGTGGATGATGGTTCGTCACCTGTATCGCCAACGATGGACCGTCACCATCTCATTTTCCTTCTCTTTTTTTTTTTCCTTGTATCCTGCGATTGGAAGATTACTTTGAATATCAACCATAATTCAAGCACCTTAAATAATGAGAGGAATCCAAAACTGACTTGACTTGACATTGACATCAACTCCAAAACCCGTCGTTAACCGAAACACAAAAATCTCGAGCTCCTTAATATCGAATATCATAATTTGCAGCATGATCGATTTGGACAAAAAATCATCTACATAAGTTGACCCGAATGATCATTTTGGATGCGACTTGAGGAATTGAGTGGTGTCTTCATGACATCAACCAAAAAACTAGTCTCAACATATTGGCATTATCCAAACGCAAAAGTATGAATATAAAAATAAAAATAAACAGAGCCATTGGGATAAAATCATCCAGATTAAAAATAGGTTCGGAGCGCTCCCCCTTCCTTGAAGCAACATCATTGTTTACTGCATATTTTCTCTTATTTAAATTATGTTTGGGAAAAAAGTGGTAGTGGCAAAGAAAATAAAAGGAATGACAATATGAGAAAGTGAATATGGATAGGGGAAAAAATATATATTGTGTTATATTCTATGAACGAGGAAAATTGAAAAATAAAATAAAATAAGGAGAAAATTGATCAAGGCAATGCCTTTGTGCCAAGGAGCTATAAATTCTAAACAAGAATGAAGGATGTGATCAATAAATATATACATGTATATGTGGGAAATAGAACTGAAGTTCTAGATGAACTTATAGGCAAATAAAAAAGACATCTCAAGGTAGTATTCCAATATTGAGTGAATTCTTAGAGTTTTCTTCTTGGGCAATGATATCATGAGTACCTAATTTTTATTGAGAATGCTTTCTCTTATTTGTGTTTTCGTGGACTATGGCTTGTGGCTTTATTTTCAACTCACAACTTCATCCCTTTATATAGGAATAGAAGTTTACAAACGCCAATGACTACATAACAACCCACAAATTTAATGATGGGAATTTAATGACTAAAACAAAACAGCCTCATACATGTAATCATAAAGACAATCAAAACGCACAAAAAAGTAACATAAGTCTTCAACAACTTCCATTCTTCAAATCCATGTAGCCTACCATAAAGTTTTTATAGCTCCTTTAATGCTTGCAAGTTTCTCATCCAGCAACCATCATCCGATAATCAATTTTATTTTATTTAAACATAGAGTTGTACAAAATATATCTAGCCTTTCAGATGAGTGCAAATATGTTTTAGTAAATGGTCAATCAGTCGTGTGCAACGTTCTTCCTTCTTCCCCGGCTTGCATGTGCGCTCTCTCGGCCACGACAGAAGCTTCCTCGTTGCTTCCTCAAGCCGGCTGCATGCAGAAATGCAAATGCTCACGTGGCCTTTGAACAGGGGAAGACTAAATTGTCATACGAAGAAAAAGAGAAGGAGAACGGGGAAACCGGGACCATCAAGAAGAACCGGTCAAAGAAAACTCTTCGTTGCTCGCACTATATATTTTGAGCACCCGCTCGGCCATAGACTCCGCATCACAAGCTCCCTTCAAACAAATAAAAACATTTGTTCTTTATTGTCTCTGTCGGTAAAAATTTGCTTTGTATTGTCTCTGTCAGTAATTTCATCGAACATGAGGAGCACAACAAGGGCTCTCCACATTCTCTTGGTCCTGGCGATGCTCAGCCCCATTTTCGTTGTGAACGGAGCTCGACCCTTCAATGTGATGGAGCCGAAAGCTCCAGTGGGAGTTGCCTGCGGAGGGTTCTTTGACGGGTTGTCGCTTGGGGCCATCAAGCAAGCTGGACACAAGTTCACCAACTCGGAGACGCTTGGAGGGATTAAGGACTCGGGCCCGAGCCCCCCCGGTGAAGGACACAAGTTCACCAACTTGGAGACGCTTGGAGGGATCAAGGACTCAGGCCCGAGCCGCCCCGGTGAAGGACACAAGCACGTCACCGGCACGAACTAGTGATGACCAAACTCTGATTGCTAGTAAAAACTAAGAATATTTCATGTTCCCTTTCATTATTTGGTTGTTTAATTTTTTATCTTTTGCAATATCAAAAGTGAAGGTCCTAGTCATCCATTGGGGCTTGAGGTTGAACATAGAATGATAAGGTCTTTTGCTAGCGAGCAAGGCCAATGTTGTTTAACTTGTTTGTGTTCGTGTCAAATTGGACCAACTCACATCGACCTGTGTCATTCGAATTATTCACAAAGAATGAAAGTAGAAAGCGAGACTGTTATATCTTGCGTGATCATTGTGTAGTTCTATGACTATATTGAAGTTTTTAATATGGTTTGAGGATTCAATTGAAGAGAAAGGAACGGATATACTATAGAGCTTCTAGTGTAATTATTTTTCACCTTCTTATAATGTTTCATTATAAGTTTCATAATCATGATAAGGTAACGGCACCTTTATTCTCTAAAAACAATGCCTTTTGGACTACAAACTCTCTTTCCCAAATGATTGGCCATAGGCAACGATAGGCAGTGTGATCAACTTTCGACAATATATTGGCTGCAATGTTCCATCTTTTTTTCCTTGTAGCTTGCAATTGGAGAAAACTTTTATAATTAACCATATTTCAAATACTTCAAATAATAAGAGGAATCCCAAAGTGACTTGACTTGATATCGATCTAAATTTCACTATTAACCAAAACACAAAAATCTCGAGCCGTGCTATCAAGTATCCTAATTCAAAGAATTAAAAGCACGATTAGTTTGGACGAAAAATCATCTACATAAGTTGAGCTAAATGATCAATTTAGATGAGACTCAAGGAATCGAGTGAACAAGATCTTCTAATCATCTTCATGACATCAACCAAAATAGGTTTGGAATGCTTCCTCTTCCTTGAAGGAACATAATTGTTTACTACATACTTTATCTTTTTTATACTATATTGGGGGAAAAAAGTGGTAGAGTAAAAGAAAATAAAAGGAATGACAATAAAAGAAAATGAATATGAAGAAGTGAGAATATTATATTGTGTTATATCTATGAACAAGGAAAATGGAAAAAAAAAATAAAAAAATTATAAAAAAAATGAGAAAGTTGATAAGGTCAATGCCATTGTGCTAAGGAGGTATAAATTCTAAATTTTTCATCTTTTCTATAATTTAGTACCCCGATTTTTTCTTGTTCGATCGAAGTACCTAAAACCTTTGCTTAATAAATCGTCATGTCAAGTGATTGTGTCGACATCGCTAGTTTACTCGATCATTATATGAGTTGCTTACTCAACAAAAAAATTATATCATATTCAAGTGGAGAAAGAGATATAGTTCTGACTTTTAAACATTTCAGTTGTCCAATATATCTCTGCCGTGGGATCTTTTCAGTAGACCGCATCCAAGTCGGCATTTTTCCCCCGAGCCACGATTATAAGGTACACCTCTCGTCAAATCATGCTCGAAGTAAAATTAGGTTTTGCTCAAACGCGAAATAGACGGAAAGTCCACGTAACTTGTGTTGTGAAGTCATTATTTTTAAAATTTCTTAAATTTTTTTTTTACTAAAGTTGGAGGCTGATGACGTGGCATTTCGAGAGAGCAGCACACTAGCAAGTAGCAATAGCATCACGCCGTGCCCCAGCCGCCCCCCTCGACTATACAATGAGCACATGGTGTGGCTAGTATAACTCCATCCCTCCCTCCTCCCTCCCTCCCTTCTATTTTATAACCTTTTACCGACCAAAAGCAGCAAGCCGCGACTGATTCCAATTTCCAACTGCCGAGCCAACCTCCCTTCTCCTTCCTCACTTTCCATGGCCTGACCGGCTCTCCTCCGACGCCGCTTCTCCGATGGACGCCCTCCCCCGCGCGGCCGATCTGTGCAGGCTCCGGTCCCCTGCCTCCCGCCCCGCCGCCGCCGCCGCCGCGCGGCGCGAGGAATCGGCGCTTCCCGCCCGCTGCTCCGCATTCCCGGCGACTCCGGCTTCCGCGGTTCGTTGCCGCGGATCCGATTCGCGGCCGCTCCTCGCGATTGGCGGTCCCGCCCCCTCGCCAAAGCTGGCGATCACGACCACGACCACGACCACGACCACGGCCACGGCCATCACCACCATGACCACGGCCATCACCACGGCCACGGCCATCACCACCACGGCGACGGAGGCGACGCGGAGCTGACCGGGCCGCAGAGGGCGCTGGGCGAGTTCGCGCGGGCGGTCGGATGGGTGGACCTGGCGAATTTGTTGAGGGAGAATCTGCAGATGTGCTGCTGCTCCGCGGCTTTGTTCGTAGCCGCCGCCGCTTGCCCTTTCCTGGTTCCGAAGCCGGTGGTGAAGCCTTTTTCAGAATTCTTTGATGCTCGTCGCGTTTCCCCTTGTTGGAGTGAGAATTTTCATCTCTGGCTTTTCGTGTTGCTTGTTAGTTTTGCGACCTAAATGCGATCGAATGCGGAGCCTCTGTTCCTGGATTTTGTCGTTTTCGTTGTGCTTTCCGACATTGTATGGTCTGTCGTAAGCAAATAAGAAAGGGGGGGGGAGAGTTGAAGCATTTTCTGATGAATTTAATCGGATTAGATTTCTTTCTTATTGAACTGTCAGTACCTGTTGGAAGGTTTATTAAGTTATGCCATTGAGGTTAAACGATGGATGTTAGCACCTTTGAGACATGTTTTAGGTGGATTGTGTTTTCTGGCCTACATTCGTTTCGGAGGGCGGATTCATCAGAAAAGGAAAGGATATGTTTCTGAATTAGGACACAGCTCTTGCTTTGCTTGTTGATGCACAAAGCAATACCAAAATCAGCTGTACTATTAGATGAAAATGAAGCACGCTGTCTAGTTCTACTCAACTTTGAGAGCGTTATTTCATTTTTCCAAAATTTGTTCAATGTGATAAGGATCCCCCATGTTGTGGTTTATCTTAGGTATCAGCTTCCCTCGATGCACTCACTGATATTGCAGCTGGAAGAGTAAACATCCATGTGTTGATGGCTCTTAGGGTTTTGCATCAACGTTCATGGGAAACCCCTTGGAAGGAGGCTTACTTCTGGCAATGTTCAATCTGGCTCATATCGGTGAGCAGAGCTGGCTAGTCTGATTCTGATGCACCTAGTACAAGTTGGGAATGTCCCATCTAATTCGTATGAATTGCAGCTGAGGAGTACTTCACCAGCCGTTCAATGATTGACGTGAGAGAGCTGAAGGAAAATTATCCTGATTTTGTGCTCGTCTTGGATGTGGATGATGAGGAATCACCTAAGTTCTCTGATTTAGCATACAGAAGGGTTCCTGTGCATAATGTAGCAGTCGGCTCCTATATATTGGTTGGAGCTGGAGAGGTCAGCAAAGGCCAATTGCCTTACTTATTCATCTTTGAACCATCATGTTTCCTCAAAATTCTGATCAAACAAATCTTGGTTGAGAGAAGTTTGACTTTTTTGTATATTAGTTAGTCCTGTGTTTATATTTATGATGCTGAGAGTTTTTACACTTGTGGTGCTTCCCAAAGTTCTCTTTTTTCTTCTTGAAAGTTCATGATTTTTCTTTTACTTCTTTTTTATGTATTGGAAGTTCCTAACATCTGAGAATAACGCTGGTGTTGCGGTTAGTCTGTGCCTGTAGATTGTGAAGTTCTCCAGGGTAGTGCAACAATAACCATTGAGCACTTGACTGGAGAAGTCAAACCATTAGAGGCTAAATGTGGAGATAGGATTCCCGGTGCAAGGAACTTGGATGGCAGAATAGTTGTAAAGGTATGTACTGTGTCCTACTGATTATTTCTAACCTTTTCAGAATATTAAAAAATGTCATGAAGCTATTATCTTGTTTATAGTGTTATCTGCTTTTCCCTTTGCCAATTTACGGTCTGCTTACTTTCAAAGAAAATTGCATGAAATGCGGATTTGTTATTATATAACCTTGAGGTTTAGTAAAGCGCAATGTCCTCACAAACTTGCATTATAAAATTTGAATTCTTGGATGTTGGAGTACAAGCTGAATTGCATGACTGAGCTTTTGTTGCTTGCTTTTTCATTAATAATTATAAGCTTTCTCGATCTTACATATTAATGATTTAATCTACAAAGCTTGAATAACCAGAAATTGGTATATGTTCCACATAAATACCATATACTGATAACCTTTGAGTACTCCCTAGTACTTTTACAAAAGAATTTACCTACTATGATGCTGCCTATGAGGTGCTCAACATATTTTCTCAAGAAATATATTTTCAACTTTCATTTAGGCAACAAAGACCTGGAAAGAATCAACACTGAGCAAAATCGTACAGTTGACAGAAGAAGCACAACTCAATAAGCCCAAGCTTCAAAGATGGCTTGATGAATTTGGTGAGCATTACAGCAAGGTGGTTGTAGTTCTATCCATTGCAGTTGCCATCGTTGGCCCACTCTTGTTCAAATGGCCATTTTTTAGCACCTCAGGTATGATGTCAATACAGAAGTATTTTTGTGAATAGTCTCCATCAAAGTCTTTTTATGCTTGTAAAGTAACCAGCTTTATTGGTAAATGGTCATTGTTTTCATTCTGGGTGTTCATAAGAGAGGAAGTGTGTTTTAACTAAATGAACAAGGGTAGAAACCTCCATACGCCCCAAGCATTGGTCGGCTCCCCTTTTTAGCAATAACAAGTATTCTGGAAAGTCTCTTAGTTTATTGGTGGACGCACTCTTGTGCATGGATTCTCTGGTTCTGGACATCTCCTGCACATGCTTGATACTTTACAATGAAAAGAGATCCCTTCTCTATGAATAGCAAATTATCATATTGGAGTAATAGGATATTAAACTAGAATATGCAAAATATTAGCTTTAGGAAGATACTGCTGTTGTATAGTCGTGCGAATTCAGACATTTGGTGGATAAGCTGTATATAGGAGTTTTGCCATTCTTGATGGGTAACATGTAAGCTTTAAGCAACTTAAGAATGCAGATGCTCTCTCTCTCTCTCTCTCTCTCTCTCTCTCTCTCTCTCTCTCTCTCTCCCCCCAACACCTAAGTACATCCAAGATATGACGAAATATCTCTATAGAAAACTGAAATGCTCTGACTAAATTAAGGAGATCATTAGAATTTTCATGAGGAGCATTAATAGGCATAATGTATCATCGATTGGAATTAGAAAGGCCTTACTCTTGGGTCATGACTCTTGCAACATCCTTAGATAACCCCTTTTTTTTAACAGCAACGATACAATTGTACTTTTAATTCTAGCCTTCCAATTTCATGATCATTCAGATTGCCGAGGGTCAATATATAGAGCATTGGGCCTTATGGTAGCAGCATCGCCCTGTGCCTTAGCTGTAGCTCCGTTGGCCTATGCTACTGCAATTAGTTCCTGTGCAAGAAAGGTACTTGTCGACTAATGCAATAGCATAATTTTCTTTTCTGATTAAGTGTTGGCTCCTCATTTCTGTTTAGCACAATTACTGGTAAATTCTGGAAATTTGGAAATTCAGTTGATCACCATCATGACCTTATGCTTGGCATATTTAAATATGGTTTTTATATTATGAGTGAATTCACTATCTTTTGGCAAAATATCTTAAGTGCGAAGCTCAATGGATCTTTAAACATAGTTTTATATACCCTTTCATAAGATGCTTTGCACATGTTTGCATTAAATAATACAGCATTATATACAGTTCTGTGCCTTTACTTCTTTTAGGGTCTATTTTTCATTCCAGCTCGTCACCTGTATGAGTGGGAGAAGTACATAAGTTGCCTATGATTATGATAATGTCTAACACTATCTTAATTTTACTAGGGGATATTGCTGAAAGGTGGGCACGTCTTGGATGCTCTAGCTTCTTGCCACACTGTAGCATTTGATAAAACTGGGACATTGACCACGGGCGGACTAATGTTCAAAGCAGTAGAACCAATCTATGGTCATGGAAAAAGAGAAGGTGAATCAAAAATTTTTACTTGTTGCACTCCAAGCTGTGAAGAAGAAGCTCTTGCTGTAGCAGCTGCAATGGAGAAGGGTACTACACATCCGATTGGAAGGTACTTTGCTTGATTTTCATGTTTTTGCAAGACTTCTGGCTATATGAAGCAGGCTTCTGTTGAATGTTGACATTCTTTCCTTACAGATATTCTTACTGTGAAGTAGCAATTGTAGTTCTTTAACGTGGAAGATATATTACAGGTCAGCAAGGTCTTAAAAGAGCATAATTTTAAAATAAATGAATATATATAAATAAATAAATAATAAAAAATGGATAGCAAGGTTTTTCTTACAGTTGGCTGATGGTATATGAAGAGCCCAAGGTCCTAATTGATTAGGCATGAGGATATGAATGATTAAAATTTCGGGCTATGAATAGTCATTTGTGAACATCGGATCTTGCAGATTAGTGATATATGATTGCAATCTGAGAAACGGTTTAGAACTAGTGTATTACAGATCTGATCGCAAGTCTCTTTGCATTTCACCTCTAGATTTACCAATGGGGTCAAAAGAACAATCTTCTTAAAGGCTTCAGGAGTGACTTCAGCAAATTGAGGCACCGCCTTCATTGTAGAATTTGAAAAGTTGAAAACCAGAAAGCCTGCATTTGGTCATCCAGATTTTTAGTCAGCATAGAACTAGATAGGATGAGATATGAAATCTAGATATTTTGCTATATTCTATCCATTGTGGTGAATTGCGGTAATAAAGCCAAATATTTTCATATTCTATTCTGCACAGTGTGTGGTAGGACAGTGTATCAATGTAAATAAATCTGAAAATACACAAATTGAGATGTTAAGAATATCTTACATTCATTGCTAAAGAAACCACAAATGCACAAACAGAGATAACCTCCATCAATAAATCCATAATTATTATACAATTTAAATCTTAAGCAGCAAAGGAGTTCCTGCAGCATTTCAGAGCTACAAGTTCGACTTTGCCAAGAAATGTAAAGTTAGTGAATGCCGAAATTAGTAAAAGAGAAACAGCATTATCACTCACCTTCGCAATTCCAAAAAGTATAGTGCTTCAGCTCTCTCGCCTTATTTATTTACTTATTTTTTATTATTTTCCCTCTCGTTATTTGTTTCTTTTTATTCCCTTCCATCATTCCTTAATAATATTTATTAAATGATAAAATATTCTAATATACTTAAAATATGTAATAAATATAAATGCTAAATATATATATAGAAATATATATTATAGGATAGAAAGAAATTCAAATATATGAATTAAAATAGAAATTAATAGAAACAAAAATCGTTTTTTTTGTTATTTTGAATTTTCTTTTTTATATTAGAATTAATAATTTATTTATCATTTTAATTTTATTAATTGATGAAGATTGTTATTTGAGAAAGTTGTTTTCATACCATGGATATAAGTAATTTTACCCACCTTTATCTCACCTCCCTCATGGAATATCTTTATCTATGCTATGTCTCTCTCATATCCAATTTTATCCTGTCTTGGGTAGGAACCAAACTTAGGATAGAATAAATTTTATCCTATGCTGAATTTTCTCCTTACTACCAAGCATAGCCAAAAAGGTAGTTTTATAGATTATCCTACGCTGAATTTTATCTTTTGGACAGGATGCTAGGATACTAGTCAGGTAAACATGAGGTAGTTTTATAGATTTTTCTCATTTGATTTATTATGCCTTAGTCACATTTGGCTCCACTTCATCTTGACATTTGTACATGTCAAAGTGTGATGGAGGGATCAACAGCCGTCATTGTATTGCTAAAAAAAAAAAAAAAATCTCAGCATCCTCATTCAATCATAAGAAAACAATTTCTAGAGTATTCCCTTACTTTTTCTCATTATGACGTCAATATATAGTAGTCATAGTAAGTGACTGCTACTAAGATTGACAATCTAGATCAATAGAGGAGGTAGAAAATATATACCTCCCTTCTCAAGTTTGATAATCAAGGTCTGATTAAACGTCCATCTTCAGTGAATATTGTCCATCGTGTACACATATTAGCATCACCTACTTTATTTCAAGTTGGCTGTAACAAGAGAAGGTGTGTAGATCTACCAATACATTTATGTGATCTATTGTAATTTTCTAACATTGTAAAATATCTAGAGTGAAAGCTCCATTTGCTGACCAGACATGTATGTCAGTTTCCAATAATAAGATTCTGCATTATTATGAGAGGTGACGAAAAGAGATTTTGCATAGGGATAAATTAGAACACTGATGACATGATTAATGCGGCCATGGTCCACTTATAATACTGAGCAGAACCCTGATTCTCTTGTTCTTTATTCTGTTGTTGACTCTATGACGTTGGAGTTCCTTATCTTTGGGAATAGTTTTCCTGAAGATGTGTCTGAGAAAATTTACTCATTGTGCATAAGAGCAAATGTATCTGCTACTGCTACACTCCATTAAAACGATTTATAAGTTCTTTGGCATTCAATAAGAAAACAGCTTTAATTCTACAAAACCTCCAATTAGGCTGTTGAAGATGACTACTCATCCTCATTCAAGTGGAAAAGGTACTCTATTTGAGTGATCTATACGACTATAAATGTAATTCTATTGGTCTAGAATATGAAATTGCTTGTATTTTGATTAGAATGGTGTGCTTATTGTCTCTTGAATATTGATTTACACTTTTTGCTCTACTTATGAAAGAACTCGCCTTTCTTGTTTGTTGCAGAGCTGTCGTAGATCATTGTGCAGGGAAGGACCTTCCTTCCATTTCTGTTGAGAGTTTTGAGTATTTTCCTGGTAGAGGTCTTATTGCCACTCTGAACAATACTGAGGTAGAGTTTCCACAGACACCAAATTCGTCATTTGCAAACTTTTGGTTCAAAACTTCATTACTGCGTGCAGTCTCATTCTATCCCTCCCTTAGATCTGTTAGGAGCTTTAATATTGGCAGCCACATGGATTGAGTTTTCCTCTGAGTAAACTACACTTGATTGAATTCTGTGGTATATTCAAGAGGATATCTTAGCTAGGAGTTTCTTCAATCACTGCAGTCCTACTTCCTGCTGGTATGACAGTAATTTGTCAAATAAGGATGAGATTGTAGTATATGACTAACAGGGACAGAAGTTTGAGAGGTCAAGGCCTCTCTAGGATTAATTAATTCCAGAATACCTCAGCTTCAATGCGGATCCCTTAGGCATCAAGTCCAATAGGCCAACTGTCAAATAAGAAGTTTTAAGCTATCAACACCATGTACTTATGTTGTTTCTATCCCTTAACTTGCTTTTCACTAATGTCAGAGTGTGCTTTTTCTCTGTTTCGCTATAGGAAGGAAGTGGAGGTGGCAAACTTTGAAGGCATCACTTGGTTCCATCGACTTTATAACTTCATTTGTTAAATCTGAAGATGAATCAAAGAATATAAAGGAGGCTGTTAGTGCATCTTCTTATGGAAGGGATTTAGTTCATGCTGCTCTTTCTGTTAATAAAAAGGTAATGCTCAAGTGATGCTGGTATTCCTCATTGTGTAAGTAAAATGTGTTTACTTTCAACCAAGTTCTATGGCAAAGGTTGTGTATATTTATATGCTGGTGGGTCTACATGTACCATAAATTGGAAAAAGGACAGCTAAGATGTTGGATACATGTTGATACCTGACACCCACTCTTGAATCTGACTTATGTAGCTTGTAAAGATACTTGTGGATTGAAACTGTGATAGCTCTACTTTTGGCAAAATTGAAGTATTATACTGAGCTTGCTTATAAGTTCATGCAGATAACACTTATTCATCTCGAGGACAGACCTCGGCAAGGGGTTGCGGAAGTAATCGCAGCATTGAAAGATGAAGCCAATCTGCGTGTAATAATGTTGACTGGTGACCATGAGTCAAGTGCATGGAGAGTAGCAAATTCTGTAAATATTGATGAAGTTTATTACGGCCTAAAGCCTGAGGATAAGCTTAATTATGTGAAAAGCATCTCAAGAGATACAGGTGATCTTCCAATCTGAAATTAAAATCACTCTTCATGGATGGTGATGAACGCTGTGGTTTTGTGCTTTTAAACACAAAGTTTGTTCTTATAAGTAGTAATTGACTTGTTAACTTTAACTCTCTTGGATTCATCAAATTTTACAAGAGGTTTTTGTGCTTATGGATATGTAGGTTATTTCTATAATTAGCAATTGCTTTTTTTGCATTCTAAATTTCAATATGGTAATTATTACATTTATTGACCAGGATTCTTGAAAGATCGATCTCTGTTTGTCTTGTTTTAGCACAGATGAAACTCAACACGAATATATAACATGCGACAACTATTGCATGGCATTGTTAGCATGTGTTTTTTCCCCTGAATTTTTTAGTTTATATTTTTAGGGCAAGTACAATGGCATCTTTGGGATCCATGAGTTGGCTTTTAACTGATTATCCAGAGACATGGACTGTCCAGGTCCAAAATGGATGCACATTTAGTGTTTTCTTGATGATTCAGAACAGAAAAGGTTTAATACATGATATCTTGTGTTCGTTGCTTCCACTCTACTGAGAAGCATCTTTCCAAGCACACTCAAATTTTCATCTGTTGCCTAACCTCACGGAAAGCATCAGATGCATATCGACCCCTAATATCCACATACTTGTTTGATGATTCTTCTGTATCCCAATATAAAACGAATTAGTAGGTGCAAGTTCCTCGTCTTCTTTATGCTTTTTCTCCATTCGATTGATTACTCATTTTAATGGCCAAACTTAAGATATTTGCTTTCCAAAACCGGGTTGGTGTGCCAGTTTTACTCCTATTGTTCAGTAGGCTTCCGTTGTGTTAATTGGAATACGTGGTTTAGTTTCTCCATTCCTTTTGCATCTCTTGAGCCACATACTCTACAACTGGATTTGTTACAGGGGATAAATCGTGATTCTTCCTTCAAAATGTGTTTGCACAATATGTCACTGTTGGGTAAAGTATTTGGCATTTTTGTTTACAGGGGGAGGCCTTATTATGGTTGGTGAGGGTATTAATGATGCACCTGCTCTTGCTGCTGCTACGGTGGGCATCGTGCTTGCTCAACGTGCTAGTGCAACTGCTGTTGCTGTTGCTGATGTGCTGTTGCTGCGAGATAACATATCGGGTGTTCCATTCTCTATTGCCAAGTCACGGCATACAACATCCCTGGTACTTCGATGCATTACCTTTTATTCTTATTTATGTTTTCTAAGAATCTTTGTCCCTTGTATCTCCTGTTTGGAGATCGTGTCATGGATTCTGACAGTATGTATTTGCAGGTTAAGCAGAATGTGGCTCTTGCTTTAACTTGCATATTTTTGGCCTCCTTACCATCTGTATTGGGTTTTCTTCCCTTGTGGTTGACGGTATGATTTTTGCTTTGAACCATCTCAATATCTTCTCAATCTACCGTATGAGTTGATAATGACAAGAATCCAATAAGTTGCTTGTAGTGCACCAATACCAAGTTTGTTGACAAAAAAAATTCCAATATGTCCTGGATGAAATTTCCTTCCATTGGTGATGCTTCTGTCTGTTTGTTTGTCGGGCTTCTATTGATCGTAACCGTTGCAGCTTGGGGCATAGTGCAATTTCTCTCTCATTGTCAAACCCCATTGCAATAGGATGCATAGTGTAACTTCCATGTGCATAGGGAATTGTCGTTCTATAATTTCCCACGGTTTCATACAATTTGATTAAGATGGAAGGAGGTGTTTTTCTTATTAAACTAGGGCATCATGGAGTTACTAATGCGAAGTATCTGACGAAGGACCACAATCTTTTAGTTTGCATACTTTCTGGCAATGCCTCCTTAAGTCTTCACATTGACCCAATTTCACATTCCAATTGCATCTCTCCCCCTTGTTTTGGGTGCATATATAACTCAGTTGTTTCGATCAAAATGCAGGTCCTTTTGCATGAAGGTGGCACACTCCTTGTCTGTCTTAATTCCATTCGCGCCCTTAATAACCCTACTTGGTCGTGGAGGCAAAATTTGTCACACCTGCTTGGTGAACTGAAAGGAAGATTCGGGACCTGGTTGAAATCAAACCTCGACTCGACCATAATTGAGGCTACACATCTGTGAAGTTCCCTTTAACTAGCTATTCTTTCCTTCATCTTCTCCTCGTGGATTGGAACGTGAAGGAACACTCGCAACAACAAAGTTGTATATCCTGTAAAATTAGGTGATCGGCAAAATCAGCAGCTACTAGAGCGACTATCTTCTTTCCTTCTCCCTTTAATTGATTTTATTCTTTTTCTGCATTTTCATTGTATAAAATGAACTGTTGCGACTCAAAGTGAAAAGATACCCTTTTCTGTCGACGAGTCTGGACTTTATTTAAACTATTCGAGTGCAATAAATGGTCGGGAAACCTAGCATGAGGCACTATAGATTGATGTCATGCTGCACGGTACGCGGCTCCTTTGAGTCATAGTTAACTTTAGTACGGTTTCTTATGGTAATCTGTGAAAAGGACGTTGTGACCTTTACACTGAGCAGACACCCCACACTTACAGTAGCTCCACTATTGGAGGGGTCGGCAGGACAGACTGTAACCAACTCTGTAAGAATTGATTTTCAATTTGTGGGACTTCAATCTACCCTATTTGTCTAGGAAACTTACTGATTCAATTTTAGGGTCAATTTGGGAACTGATTTCTTTTTTTTCTCTCTCTTCATTTTTTTAAAAAATCAAGACAAATAGCAGTTACAGTAAAATAGTATAAGTAATAAAACAGCTTAAAGTAAAATATCGATACAAAACAAATAAACAATGAGAAAGTTGAACTCATTTGAAACATGCAAATTATTTTCTTCCAACTCATAAAATAAGTTATAAACAGTTCTCGAGTAATGGGTAGGTTCAATATCTAGGACCTGGAATGTACCCGTACCATATTGGTTCCAAAATTTTGGAATTGTGGGTCAGACCTATTCTTATTAGAATCAAGAATCAGACTTGTTTGTATGAGCCATTTGGTCAATTCAGTACTGATTGCACAGCCTTAATTGGAGCAGAAAGCTTTGATAAGTCATGCTACCTAACTTTAAAATTTGCAGACTTAAAATATACGTTCTTTGCATATATGTGTATGTGTGTGTATTATATGTATACATGCACACACACATAGGAAACATATCAGCAAGCAAATAAATCTTGCTCTGCTAAGTACAGGAGGTACTTCGCCCATGGACGCCTATTCTGTTGATGCGTTTACATCCCCTACTTCATGAATCTGCTCGAGATAAGCTTTGTCCCCTCATTATCCAACATATTCTCTGTCTTGTCTCTGTCTCTGAGAACCCAACTGCCCTTTGTTTTCTCCCTCTAATTTTGTAGTTTCTCGACTCCTACTCCTCCCGTTCTTCTTTTGATTTCTGAGATTTGATCCCATCCTCCAAAAGCTAGATCCCGACCCCTTGGCCTAGTGAATTCCTGAGAGGTTGCTTCCAAGTTTCACATCCTTAGAAAAAGGTATTTGAAGCATCAATCGCATGATTGGGTGACGTAATTGATTAATCATGATATTTGCATGATATGCATCCCAATTAAATTTTATATTTTTTGATTGTATATTCAATACAATCATCATGTAAAGCATTTTCAATAGGCATTGAATTTTCAAACAGAATACTAGTTTAATTCAATCTCAATAAGTTAATTGGAAAGATTGAAATCTGTAAACCCTTTTAGTTAGGATTCAACTCCATCCCAATAATTCTAATGACATTTCATATTCACGGAGGGAGTTTAAGAATTAAAAAAGGAATGCATTGTTACCTCGTATCAAACCAAATAAGAGAATTTACGAAGTTGTAGGAAGGGCTTTTTCGGATGTTCTTTAGCCATTCAGAGAAGTCACAAAATAGATGTCAAAAATTTCAATGAAAGCCATGTTCATCTTCTTCTTCCGTTAAATTTATTAACAAACTTCGTTAAACATCCACGAGTTTATGCATCTCCAATAAGCCATCATAATCAAAGTCTACCACAAAAAACATTTCGCCAAACACACCTGTTTAAGTAACTCAATGACAAAAACAAAAAAATAAAAATATAAGATAACTCAACTTTCATCATACTTTCCTTCCAAACATATTCACCCAAAATACCATTTTATGTTCATGTTAAACATGTTTAATAAACATGGGTCGACAAATACCTAACATAATAACATGACAAAACATGGAAAAAGAAATAAAAACCCTTCCTTCAAAAATCAAATTAGACACCATCTCCCGGAGCAAATCTTATCCTATCCCCTAAAAAAAAAATAAAAAATAAATAAAAAGAAGGGTTAATACCCTAAAAATCCCAAACCGGGTACACCTGTGACAAATTTACCCCAAACTATTTTTTTGACCACCAAAAACCCCAAACCGGTACATATGTGACAAATCTACCCTCCGTTAGCTTCCGTTCGATTTTTCCGTTAATTTTTTGGCGTGATTCTTCGCGTGGCAATCCATGTGGAAATTCATAAGTTTAATACCATTAAAAACCCCAAACTGGTATATTTATGACAAATTTACTCCAAACTCCGGTATATTTATGACAAATTTACCCCAAGTTGGTATATTTACGACAAATTTACTCTAAATTAATTTTTTCGATCATAAAAAACCTAAATTGATACACGTGCGGCACATTTACCCTCTTTCAATTTTCCCAAATAAAAGAAAAAAATCAAGTATTAATGATACGGAGGCAATGTTAGAGTAACTGAAAATAAAATTGATTGGACATCACAACTCAGTCAAATTTGGGAAAATTGAAAGAGGGTAAATGTGCCGCACGTGTACCAATTTAGATTTTTTATGATCGAAAAAATTAATTTAGAGTAAATTTTTCGTAAATATACCAACTTGGGGTAAATTTGTCATAAATATACCGGTTTGGGGTAAATTTGTCATAAATATACCAGTTTGGGGTAAATTTGTCATAAATATACCGTTTGAGGTTTTTAATGGTATTAAACTTATGAATTTCCACATGGCTTGCGTCCGAAAGAACCACGTCAAGAAAATTAACGGAAAAATCGAATGGAAGCTAACGGAAGCTAACGGAGGGTAGATCTGTCACATATGTACCGGTTGGGGTTTTTGTGGTCAAAAATAATTTGGGGTAAATTTATCACGGATGTATCAGGTTTAGGGTTTTTTAGGGTATTAACCCTAAAAAGAAAGAATGTGCACGAGGGGGAGAGAGAGAGAGGGGGGGAGAGAGAGTACAAGTCCTAACAGTACGACGCATGCATACGGCCTCTGGGGATGGGCGGGAATCGTGGGATGCGATCCGACCCCCCCTATTATTCAAATCCCCAATCCCAATCCCCCACGCAATTGCGCTGCAGCAGATGCTGTCCTTTCCAGATTCACACTCCCTAAAGCAACCCCCGCAATAATTTAAAAAAAAAAAACAATAGTAATATTCGATCAAACTAAACCTCATAAAAATAATAATATTCGAAGCAAAAAAAAAAAGAATTTTGATAGCCCCGATGCGGCAAGCAAGTGCCTTATAGCTGGCAAGCGAAAAAGAAAGGGAAAGGGAGGAGCAGAAAGAGCAGAACCCCCATCCCCCTCTCCCCGAGCGACGTCGCGTGCCCTTCGCTTATCCATCAGCTTGACGCTTCAAAAGCCGACAGCAACGTTTTCCCCTTGATTTGTTAATGAATCCCACCGGAAAAAAAAAAGAAGAGAGAGAGAGAGGGGAAAAGAAAAGATGTTCTTGATTATGTGAAATGTTTTTCACTAGAGCCTTCCTTCGATGATACGGAAAGGTTAGGTACGATTCCCTTTGTGAATTAGTACTTCGGTCCAAGAGTTTAGTTACATTATCCACCTCTTCTTACATTTAATACCATTAAGAATCTCGAACTAATAATATAATTTAAATTTACACTAAACCCAAAAGATTCCAAATTAGTAGTAAATGTCGGTTAAGGGTATAGGGATATAGGTTTGAAATTTTTCATGAGACAAGTTTGATCTTCTTTTTCTTGTTGAAATTAATTTAAGATAAATCTAATTAGTTTTGAGATTCTCTTTTATCATAATATCGCCAAACTTTCAATGACTGCTTTTGCGAAAATTTGTTCTTCTTCTTTTCTTTTTTTTATTTTTGAGGTGGGAAGTACAGAAGATAGTTCAGGGTATTCGGACTAGCTTTCTTGAAAAGCATAAAAAAGGAATTATCTTCCCAAAAAAATTATTTTGCTGATAAAATAAGTTTATGCATAGTGTTTTTTTTTTAAATTGAAGATGTCTTAATATAAAGCAGGTCCCATTGAAAACAAGGGTTGTCAGTAAAATCTCCAGAAACATAATAATCTTCATCTAATCTAAGGTTCTAAGAGAAAGAATGAAATAATTCCATGATGAGTCTAAATATAGAATAGCCCAATTCCGTTTTCCCTATCTCAACTCCATCATCACAAACCCAAAAAATAATAAATAAATAAATACATCAAAAAATAAATAAAAACAACAAAAATAAAAACACTCTATCATCGCTTTGGAAAGCGAACCGATTCTATTATTGTATATTGAAGCGCCCTTTAACGAATTTTAATAAAAGAATTCGCAAATGGCATAGGCCGGTGGGCGGAAGGAATGCCGGGTCGCCACGTCAGCTGACAAAACGACAAAGGAAGGCAGCGGCGGGCCCCGCGTCCCCCAAGACCGCGTGACGTGGCGGGAACCGAGGGGGTCGGAGGGGGCGTGACGGGGCTCCCCTACGGCCTAGGCCGGCGACGAGCCGAACCGAACCGAACCGTCTCGCGCGTGGGGCCCCCTCCGCGCTGACGTGGCGGTGCGGGAATTGACCGCGCGTGTGTTGGTTTCCCCGCTGCGTTGGGAAGAGGGGAAAAAAAAGGCAGGGACCTCTTTTTCGAGAAATTACAACTGTCGGAAGTTGTCGTGTTCCAGGGGCACGGTTGCAAATAAGCGCACGTTTTCCGCGTGCGACGGGGACTGGCGTGGATGGTAATAATGCAGGAGAGAGAGAGAGAGAGAGAGATGATTGATTTGGACCGCGTGTCCCTCCTCTCAAATGCGAATCATTGAAATTTTAAGGGTCATGCTAATTAATTTTTCTTAAAATTAATTTCTTGAAAAAATCTTAAACTTTGTTGTAAAATATTACATTACAAATATATAATAAAGAGAATAGAGAGATTGAGTAGAGAAAATCAGCCACCAAAGATCGTAGAAAAAGTCAGATGAAATAATTTTATTTCCGCATATGACTGTTATATCTACAACAAAAACTAAGCTCCTATTTATAGAAAAAAATAATATATTTATCATTAATATTAATGTATCGAATAATACATGTATTGAATAAGGATATGAACGTTCATTATATAAGGAGACGTACTTAGAATGTATGATATAAATGTACCATAATAAGTACATTAGATAAGGTGAATATAATGAATATTCATTTATGTATTTCATAACACTCCCCATTGAAAATTCATTGTATTTATTACAAATGTGCATCGAATAATAGTGCCTCGTTAAAAACCTTAAGCCGGAAAAATCTAGTTGAACCAGACAAAAGTAAAAAATAGCGCAAAACACAAATTTTATAATCTCTCTCTTTTATGGATGTATTAATTGCCTCATTCCGGAAAAACCTTGTAGGAAAAAACCGAACAAAAAGAAAAAATAGTACAATGCATAGTTCATAATATCTCCCCCTCAATTGAGCCATAAGCACACAGAGCCCTTTCAATTTGGCTCGGGTCACATGAAAACTCAACTTGAACCGGACTGTTAGACATCCCTAGCCCGCGCCATATCCATCAGGCTCAATAATGGGAGACATCATCCAAATGAAACGGGGCACCGACTTAGAAAGGCACTGCCTTTTTCCTTTTACTCCAAACATGACCACTATTATGTTCGGAGTCACGAGGGACTCCTGAATAACAGGATATGCAACCAATGAAGGAATGGATGTACGTTAGTTGATATAGAGGCGGAGAGAGTAGTAAGTGTTCAGGAAAAATGAGTCTCTCTTAATGCTATGAACTAGACATATCCCTCATCAGGTTCGGCAAAATATCACCACACGTCGCAGACAAATCAAGGGAGGTGAGATGAGGCACCATCCAAACACAGGAAAATAAAGGAAGTGCAACTAAACAAAACTTTATTGAATATATCACCTTCATTATATCAATAAATAAACTAAACAACCAAAAAGCATAAGAATTCCCCAATATTCAGCTTTGTATTCATCCGGCAGCAGAAACAATTGCCAAACAGAACTCCCAACAAATGCCACGAGGCTAGATTCAATACAGAATACTAGGAAAACACACTAGCATATGGTTATTTTGAGGCACCACAAATGATCACATAACATCGATAGTGTATGTGTTCCAAGTAGACCAGCTGACCATTACATGCTATCTATCTACCTAGCTGAGAAAGGCTTTCATTGGATCATCATGGTGTATCTTCTTCATCCAATACGCCTCCATCTCCTCAGCCCATTACGTGCTATCTATCTACCTAGCTGAGAAAGGCTTTCATTGGATCATCATGGTGTATCTTCTTCATCCGATACGCCTCCATCTCCTCAGCAGTAACCTGCAGGTAATAAAATACAGGAATAGCTTCTTCTTCATCCTTTGAGCTTGACCGCTATTCCTGTATTGGTTATCACCCTGAAAGTAAGAATTGATTGATTAGTAAAATATTTATGCCTCAGAAAATAAGGAAATGAGCTAGAGTTACTTCCAAAAAACTTCAAAGAACTTACCCCATAAAACTTCTCATTTGGATCAGCATCTGGAAGGGGATCCTCACGCATGGACCGAGTTTTAGGATCATAGTGAGCTGAATTGACATCTAGATTCAGAAAGTACTTTGCCGTATCCTCCCGAATACGAAGGTTCCTAACAAATAAATCAACTTTGGTACTGTCCAGAATATGAAGAATGGGGGGGACTCATTCATGTACACTTCGTAAATCTTCAAATAGTCAAATAAATACTAACGCTTTAAGAAGTTTTAGTTGTTTACTAATGTTCCTAAAACATTGAAAGAAAGAAAGACTGCTACTATCAAAGCATACCAATCCAGCTACCTAACAGTTCCAGTACTTCCACCACCTGTTGTGCGAACACGCTTCTCAAGTCCATCTGCTTGCTTTCATCGACCTTTGCCTCGTCCACTCTTAAGTCATCATCATCATCTTCCTCATCACTATCACCATCCTCACCATCCTCACCATTTTCGTTATTGTTCTTCTCCTCTAACTTCTTCAGCTGTTGTTCCTTAAGATATTTTCTTTGAGCGTTATCCCTAGCTTCATATCTCTCAATCACAAGAGTATAGCTTGATGCGTCATAGCCATTCCACCGGTCTCTGTTACCATCATAGTCAAGCTCAAAGGTCTATACCTTTTCATCAGGTGCAATGTGTTTGTTTGTATATTTGGCTCCCACTTTCCGGGGTCTTTCCATGCATGACTTCAAATCATGAGTCATGGCACCACAGCTGCAGGAGTCAACAAACAATTGCATTTAGCCACCGTTTTCCAGCTAATAAGGGTACAAGACAAGCAAATCACAGTTGACAATATAAAAAAGGTAAAGGCCATGATCAGGTTAAACACCATGAGGGACCAAAATACCTCATGATTCTCTTCCCCATTGAAAACCAACAACAGAAGGAAATTGAGAATTAAAATAAGTTTCTGAAGAACCTATATTTGCACTTTGTTAAGCCATAAAAACACGGGAAAAAAACTACAAGCTTGCTTTTTGTAGATCCAAAGAGGAGACAAAGTGCGAATAAAGAACCCAAAAATGTCAGCCCATGAACCTCCTCAAACATTATTATAATTAAGTCGAAGAAGCAGCTCATGGGTTGTGACTCCTTGGGACATATGGACTCGAACAAAAGGAATCCCCTAGACTGGCTAGGGGGTGTGCACCCAGAGAGAGAGAGAGAAAGAGAGAGTCTTTCCTTACTTCTGGCATGCACCTATCCGGTACTTGTCAGCCTGAAAAATTTTCGCGCCTCTGTCATACCAAGACTTTGTGTAATTTGGATCTGATTTCCATTTCCTTTGATGTTTCAAGCTCTGACGACATAAGAAACATAAGTCGATTCAGCCTTTTCTATCATACACAGTGTCATAAGAACATATATAGGAAGCAAGAGGAAACAAAAATTCAACTTACAGGTCTCTCGGCATTGAGATACCATGGCACAGACGACATGTACTGCGGAATATGAGGATTAATTTCCTTGCCATCTTCATCAACCTCGGCTGGAGCGAGTCCAGCTTTCCGTGCTTCTTCCAATTCAATCTGTTTCCTGTGGTCCTCCCTAGATTTAAAAGCCACTGCAGACACCATAACATAAGCTGCCTTTAAAAATCAAAGCAACATACAATTTAATGTCTTCTAGCACCAAAAATCCCGCATAAACCTACTCCATCATTCGATCAGAATCTGTTCTCTTCATCACATTCTACAGAATAATTTAGGCGCAAACCAAGACAAGGCGAAATCAACCAACGCCGCACAAAATAACGCCGGAAAAGCTCCAAAACAAGACGATGATCACGGCGCAGAAGAGCGAAGTGAAATCGAAACAACGGAATGGGGGCAACCCGAGACAAGGAAAGAACGAAATACGACAGGAATAATTTACGGTTTCGGTAGGTACCAGAAGCCGTCGCCATGATTTATCCGGTGCGAACTCAGCGCAACGCCGCCGAGGAAGGCCGCAATCGGTCGAGCTCTTAGCTGCGTAGGAAGGGATTCTCAGAGAAAATCGAGCGATCGAGCGATCGAGAGAAAGAGAGAGGAGCAGATCGTCTCTCTCTCCAAGTACCTCCTACCTTTCCTTTTCGTTTCTTCTTTTTGTGCCCTATAATATAATAAAGCAAAAACAAAAACCTCGGATTAAGGAGACTTGCCACGTGGAAATTAATGCTTTTTCTTCTTCTTCTTTTTTAATCTTTTAAAAAAGGCTCACAAGTCACTTTTAATCAACTCCATTAGAAGAGTTAACAAAAGAACCCTTATTGGCTAATTTTCTCCCTGATCGTTTCCCTTTTGGTGGCCCCAGGCGACTCTTTGCTGTTCCATCGATTCAATGCATTCGTTGGGCTAGTAGTACCAGCTATATCCGTTGATCTCTAATTGCAACCACTACAATTTTTGATTTGATTCCGTTGGTTCCAATTCCTATTAAGAGATGTCGTGTTTCGTATTTTCACATTCTCTAACAACTCTCATTCAGTAACAACAACGAGACATGAATCGACCATTAGAAAGCTGCCTGTCAGTAAAATTTGTGGGGGAGAATATTCCCACATCTTGTTACCTAATCAAAGACTTCCACCATATGTCAATCCAATCAAATTATGAATATTGATCTTTGCAATTTCTCTATATAGGAGTTGTTCTGGTGGTGTAAGATAAGGTCATGCCCTTTGGTTTTGGAATGATGCATCAAAATGATAAATTTTCCTGATGCAGACTCCAGTTCCAGGTGACCGAAAAGAGGGAGGTTCCCCTCTGAATCCCTTCCTTCAAGAGATGACAATCACATGTCCACGCGGAAAAGGATAATGGATTGTTTCTTCCCCCGCCATAGAAAATGGTCATTTTCGTTCGTTAGAGATCTTTCAGTTGCCAAATTATAATCAAGAGGGACAATTCTCTTTTCCCATCAGACTACTACCAGAAGAGAAAAACCATCATCACCCCATGAATAAGGTTATCCAGATTTGTTTAATTATCGGTACCTTGTCATCATAATAACCACTATCATTGGAGCTTGTTAAAGAATGTTAGTTGAACATCTCTTCATTAAACCAGACTCGATCGTCGATGTTCCCAATTACTTGCTTTCAGCACAGGCTTGTTCTTTGCACAAATGCCGGCATAAGAGCCGAGCCCGGCCCTACTGTTGCCCGCATGTGTGCGGGTGGACAGAGCTATTTGCTGAGCCCTTTATGAACCTTTCCATTGGCTGTGTTGTCAATCATCGCAATGTTTTCCTGTCCTTTGGCTTCATCAATTAAGAGAACGCAGCAAGCAATCGAAGAGCAGTAAAGACAGGGGATCAAAGAACTAGAGAGCCCTGTTTGCAACAGCCGCGCAGGCTCTTTCTTTGACCACTCTGAATGAAAGAAACATTACAATCAACAAGACCATTCAACAAGAACAGCAACACTGAGATGACAGGACTTGAAGCCCCGCAATTTCTGCTTCTTGGGTCGCTGGAGAGAGGTTAGGTGTTCGCAGAGACTTGTAGTATCCATTAGAGGAGGAACCATTTAAAGCTTCCGCATTTACTGCTGCAAATTGCTATTCAAGAATCCCTGCAAAAACAACAGCTATGTAGAGGGGAGGGGAAGAAAAAAAGGAAAGGGTGCTGAAACAAGCATTTGTATGGTGCCTTAGTTTCGAGCACTTTCCTTTTATGTTGCGAAAATAAATGAGCAAGTAATTGCACAAATAAAGGAAAGACAAGAAACTGGGAGTCTAGGGCATTCATATTAATTCAACTTATCCAACTCTAGGAGAAAATGAACAAGATATGTTATTGTTAATTGCTATAGGGATCCAAGCATTCGCCTTATCAATGAGATAAGGTAGGATTAAACTTGACATTGCTAACTGTCATTAGACATGTTGTCAATGAGATATTATCAGATCAGTACAACAATGCACCCCTATATTGGACTCCGAAAGCGTTTTTACTATGCTAGAATCAAGGTATCAACTGGCCTTTTCCTTAGCAAAAGTTCCGTTTATCACCAAAGTGGTATATAAATTTTCTTTGAAACTCTCTTTCTAACTGGTGAATATTAGGCACTCGCGGCCGTCAACCTCGCCCGGAGGGGTAGACATCGCCAGTGCCTTGTCAACCGGAGATCTACATCGTTGTGTATTTGTATCTACAATTATTTATAGGTTCTTTTTTGAAGTTGTATAAGTCTATTTTATCAATTTTTTAGTTCTATATTAACTTAATTTTGCAATTTTATGTTGTTCTATTCTTTTAGTTTGATAAGTTTTCTGAAAAGTGTTTTTTCAATATTCTATTTTTTTCCGACTTGCTAAGTTTATAAAGTACGCTAAAGATGTGAGTTATGTAAATGGGTTTGGGCCAAAAAAAAAATTGTATGTCCATAGATCACCCAAATTGTATTTATAAAAGATAAGGTAACACGAATTAAATGAATCGATTTAGATCATATGTTTTAAAGACCCGTTTAAAATCCAATTCAATCCATTTGTCTGCACAATTTTACTTTCGGCAAAAAAGACAACTTATTCATCCTTTGAATGTCCCAAAGTTAACTGAAATTCGTATTGGCTGGGAAGACAGGATTTTACTTACTGACATGTGAGATGATGCACTATCATTTGACATGATAATCTTTCTTCGTGACTCCTAAAGCTGAAGAGTACCGCCAAGGCTATGCATTATTTTTCCCTCCAACTTTAGCTTGGCGAGACATTGCCTTTTCACTTCCATCTCTCCTTAATTGTCCCTCTTGTACATCTGTGTTTGCTCATGGAATCTCGACTTAGCTCGACTAAGACGATGTCGGTAGATTCAGCTATATTTAGGTTACAGTAAAGAGTCACTTCTATACCAAGAAGGCACACCGAAAGAAAAGGCCGAAGGACTCCAAAGTACAGCTGATCGCGTAAACTTGCAACGTTGACATTGAACGTCTAAAATAGAAAACACGCTTTAGCAGTTCTGGATTATCTTAATCATTGCGTGATACAACCAGATGCAACTGGAGCAATTCACATCCCCTACCAACATTGATTTTGGAAACATATAATCTAGGCGCACCTGCGATGACGCATCATATTCACGGTTCATATGAATCATAAGATGATGATTCGCTGCTGGTAAAACCATGTTCATGGAAGAATCCGAAAGCCATAGTTTTATACATCAATAGAACCTGAACCGGGTCTTTTGAGCTTCACCGTGAAATTATCTGAAGGTTTTGGTGAAGGGAAGTAGTTGATAGGGCACTTAGGATTAGTTCGCTACTGTACAATCAAAGCATTTATCTGACAATCGAATGAGTAATTGCATTAGTATCTACTAATCTGTCTAAGCTTTTTTTTTTTTAGTTATCATATGATATTCATTTATTGAAAAATGAAATTATTTCTCATGACCTGATATTCGAAAACTTAGCAAGAAAGCACTTCGGTTAAAAAGAAAAAGGAAGAGAGTGAAAGTACTTGCTCATAGTTAAGGAGAAAATAGTGTAGAAAGATGGACATCTGAAGCTTAGCCCAGCCCCTTCCTGGGCAAAACCTGCTTTCTTCTCCAAATGGAATGAACGCACCTCCCTTCTTTCTATAGTTCTGCTTGCAAAAAGTGAGCTGTGAAATATCGAATGCTCGTACGTTTTTGACAATGCAGAGTCTAAATCATTTTGAATGAGAGTGAAAAGATTTCTAAGCACAGATATAGCAAACACAATGCACGATGATTCTCTTACATTCTATTTTGAAGGATCGAACTCTTCTCATTAGTTGTAATTTGCCGGATCCATATGAAGAGCTCTAAAGCAAAATAGGACTTTCCACCCCTTTGACATGTGTTGAAATAGACGTGTGACTTATGTTAAAAAAGTCTCACGTTGGAGAATTAATTTGGTTGAAGCAGTTAATATATCTTAGTTGGTCAATAATATATTGATTTAAGCTTTTGAGTGAATATGGGATCAACTGGACATATTAATAGGCTTGGACTTGAGCTTTCTCTTAGCGATCTTCTCTAGTGGTGAAGATATCGGGCTTTTGCTGTGCACTCTCAACGTCTTCTTTCACCTCTCGAAACAATGAAAAACCAAAACTAACCCTGCGGACAACCCCAAAGTGCATTGATAAATTGCAGATACCCACTTGCATATGAATTGATCATTTCACTGAATACAGAAACAACCTTTTAATGCTCTATCTGGTCTGAATGTTTCTTTTCTTCATTAAATTTTGTACCATAGGTCGAAGGAAAAAAATTGGAGACATGCCTTAGGCAGATGCTCCGTCTGTTTAGTCTCCTGGTAAGTTAATCCTTTCTGCGTCGGTCCTCTACTTTGGAGGATTTGAATTTGCTCTGCCTGGATTTAGCAATATTTCTACACAGCCGGTGAAGAATAGCACAAGTTCTTCTCATCGAGGGCTGTAGCTGTTATGCGAGAATAAGAAGCTCTGGATTTATATCGTGTTATATGCATAGCGACGTCAAGAAAAGCCAACTAAAAGGTTTTATCTTCCTGCTTTACCATGAGAAAACTTAGGAAATTTGATTTTTATAATGCAGACGGAACATTCGCTTTCTGCAAGATATCTGGATTCTCATAAAAGTGTAGGAGTATCCACATTGTAGCCATGGCGGATCTATTGAACCAGCTACAAGGTACATATGTAGAATGTCAAAGATCAAGTCTTTCCTTTATGTGCAGCGCCCGGCGTGCTCTGGAATGATCTCTTCCCTGTTAGTTCTTAGGTGGTTCTGGGGTAACTCTCTATGAAATTCACTTCATCTGTCACTACTTGGCTGCTAGTCTCAGGCGTAGGAACGATAATGCTTGGCTTTCCAGAACATAAGGGTCCCGTACGTCCCCATCCAACCATATCTGTACAACAAAATACAGGTTTATATCAGTCATTCAACTACTACGAAGTTCATTAAACTGGAAAACTCTTTTAACTTACCGACCGATAACCCTTTAACTTAAGAGTCAAAGGAAAGAAGCTCAAAAGAAAAAAACGTTTGGCTCTTTCCTCCTACATATCTACATATATATAGATATATAATTCTTTTAGCTGGTACAAGTCACTTTTATCCGTAACAGTTTACGCGTAATAGGTAGGATTTGAATGTATGACCTTAGTTTGCACGTAATAAGCAGGATTTGAACATGTGACATCCGGTTTCTAAACTGAATATTCCCTGATGCTCCAACATCTATTGTTGGATATATTATTAATATAGTCCAAAATAATATGTTCACATACAAGCCCAATAGGTAAAAGCGTGGTTATTTGGTCCATATGGGCGGCCCAATAACGTGCATATAAAAACTCTAGGGTTTCCCTACGCTGGAGAACATGTTTGTGCGTTGAAACTTGACGTCTGCTTGGTGTAATACTTGTGCAACTACTTCTTCTCTCTCAAACCTATTACCTCCAACAATCTTGAAGTATTATCTTCGTGTGTCGGATTTGAGCGAGTAAAGTGTGTTCTTGAAGATTTCGTCAAGACGAACTCACGGCTGTAATTTACTTTCGATTTCGACGGTGATATTGGCCGGGATCTGAGTTTGAAGATTCGGGTGACCGAAATCTTTGATTCAAAAACCCAAAAATTATAGCCAATTTAAGAGAGTGAAACCACTTGGGCTTTGATCTACTCGTCGCTACGAACGTTTTGAGTGGTCACTCATGTCAATCGGAGGTCGGACGAAGAAGTTACGTCACCCGGAAGTTTCCATCTGAATTTCTAGCGAATTTTGGGGACGAAATTTCTAGCGAATTTCAGGGGACGAAATTTTTCAGCAAGTTTCAGCAACAAGGGCAGTCCATCTTAAGGTTTTTGGGCGCTCCAGATCCGTTTTTGGGGTTTGTTTTGGCAAATTCCATCTCTACAGAGCGGTTTGATCAAGGTTAGGGGAGTTATTCAACTTTGTTGCTCTGAGGACTTCAAGGTGCACTCTTTCTAACACTTTGCTTTGATTAAAATGGCAAAGCGTAGTTCCTATGATATTATAAAGTTGCAATCTTTTGATGTTACTGAATTCCATGGCTGGAAATTACATGTTCAATTTGGCATGAAAGAACGTGACATATTCTATACTTGTATTGAGCGATTTTACATCTACCACGAAGATGTGAATGAATATCAATGGAACAAAGATGAGGATTTTTGTAGAGATTACTTGTTGAACTCTCTAAATCCTAATTTGGCTATGACTTATAGTGAGTATAAGACGGCGAAAGAGATATGGGATCACTTGAACGCTCAGTTCCAAAAACAAGAGGGGTTATCTAAAACCCTCCTAGCGGAGAAATTTTTTGATTTTAAATTCACTATGAATTCAAGCATCACCTCTCAGTTAGTTGAATTTGAGAACATGAGGAACAAGCTGAAAGATGATAATTCTGATATGTCCGATAATCTCTTTGTTGGTCTTGTGTTGAGCAAACTGCCAACTGAATGGAGTTCTTTCAAGACTGAAATGCACAGATTGAAGGTACAGATGGGACTTTGGATGAATTAAAGAGGTATATTCACATTGAGGATCAAAATATCACTAGGAAGAATTTGGAACAAGTGGGACAACAAAAGTCAGTTGCCAACTTAGTTTCACACTCCAATAAACCTCGGAAAAAGTCCAAGTCACCAAAAGGTGAATCCTCTTTACGAGTTAGAGGCCAAAAAGACTATCTTCCAAAAGAAGAAGAAGGGCAAGTGCCATAACTGTGGAAAGTGGGGTCACCAAGCAGCGAGTGTAAGTTGCCAAGGAAGCCAAAGAACGACACACCACATAATGAGGCCAATATGCTAATTAGAGGATCCGAGCCTCGAGCCTTTATTGGAATGATGAAGAATGGAAAGGCCAGCATCTCTTCTAAGTGGTGGTTGGACAAGTGGCGCTACTTGTCATGCTACAAATGACAAGAATTTACTCACGAGGTCATAGAAGTGAAAGACACTGTGGAAAATTGCAATGGTGGTGAGGCAAAGGTGACTCATCTTTGAACCGCAAATTTGGTGCTTTCTTCGGTAAATTACTAACTCGAAACATGTTAGAGTAGTACCTTTACTTAAGAAGAATTTGATATCTATGAGTTTACTTGATAAAGCTGGTATGTCTTTTTCAACTATGAATGGTAGAGTAACTTTATCTGTTAACTCATATTATTTTGGTTGTGCTTTCATGGTTAATGGCATGTATATGTTGAGTTTAAATGCTGATAGCATAAATCATGTGAATTCTACTTTGATTGATCCAAAGTTGCTACACAATAGACTTGGACATGTGAATTACAGGAAAATGCAACATTTAGCTAAAACTCATAACATTCCATTAGATACTTCTATTCGATTTGATAAGTGTGAAGTGTGTGCACGAGGCTAAAATCACTAGAAAACCCTTTAAATTGGTTTCTAAAAGCACACAACTTCTTGAGTTAATACATTCTGACATTTGTGATTTTAGAAATTACATTACTAAAGGTGGTCGGAAGTATCTAATAACATTCATAGACGATTTTTCTAGATATTGTCATGTCTATTTGTTGAAATCGAAAGATGAGGCTTTTGAAAAATTTAAGATTTTCAAGTCTAGAGTAGAAAATCAACTCAACTTGAAAATTAAGAGGTTTAGGAGTGATAGAGGAGGAGAATATACTATGTCAAGGTTCAAGGAATTTTGTGCTTTAGAAGGTATAATACTTGAAACCACTGCTCCTTATTCACCCCAATCAAATGGTGTTGCAGAGCGTAAGAATAGAACGTTAACTGAAATGTTAAACTCTATGTTACTTACAGCTGGCATGCCTTCCTCCTCTTTAGAGAAGCAGTTCTAACTAATCACATCTTGAACAGGTTGCCGCACTCTAAGTTGTCCATGACACCTTATGAGATATGGCATAAACGCCCTTGTAGATATGATACTCTTAAGACTTGGGGTCAGTATTGCTTATGTAAGTATACCAGATCCTAAAAAACCTAAGGTGGGATCTAGAACTATTACTTGTGTATATCTAGGTAGTGCGTAAAGATAGCACCGCAAATAGGTTTTTAGATCTATCTACTAACACAATGATAGAATCTAGAGACGCGGTGTTCTTTGAAAACAAGTTTATCGAGATCAAGGCTTGAATGTTTCGGATCTACGAGATATGATTTTAGAATCTCTTGTAGAATCGAAGCAGGCCCTTCGACACTAATTCCACACGTTGGCTATTGAACCAATTCCGGTTAGAGTATCTACAAGAGAGAGATTCCCAAAAGTTTTGGTGAAGACTTTGTTGCTTACAATCTTGAGGATGATCCATTCTCCTATCGAAGCGATGAGATCTAGGGAATCTCTCTTTGTGGGCGAAAGCCATAGATGATGAAATGAGCTCTCTTTGCTACGAGAATCACACTTGGCAGCTAGTAAATTTGCCAAAAGGGGCTAAAGCTATAGGCTGTAAATGGGTGTTGAAGAAGAAACTGAATAGTGATGGATCAATAGCCGATACAAAGCACGCTTAGTAGCTAAAGGCTATAAACAACAGTGGAATAGACTACTTTGATGTCTATTCACCTGTGTGTCATCTATCAACTATAAGAATTCTTCTTGCTTTGGCATCTATTGAACACTTTGTAGTTCATCAAATGGATGTAAAAACAGCTTTCTTAAATGGAGATTTAAATGAAGAAATTTACATGGAACAACCGGAAGGATATGTTATGAAAGGTCTTGAGGACAAAGTTTGTAAATTAAATAAATCTCTATATGGTCTTAAACAAGCACCTAAGATGTGGCATCTTAAATTTGATGAAGTGGTAAAGAGGTATGGCTTTTAGTCTAGTTATTCAGATAAATGCCTTTACCATCGTTCTATGTCACATAAGATAGTCATCATTTGCTTGTATGTTGATGACATATTAATTCTTGGTTCCGATCATTCTATAGTGAGTGACGTGAAAGCTACTTTAGCTAAAGAATTTGACATGAAAGATCTTGGTATTGCTAATACCATTCTTGGTATGAAAGTAAGCTTTGAACGGCAAGTCATCTCCCTTAGCCAGACTCATTATATTGAGCAGCTACTTTCTACTTGGGGATACGATAAGTGTAAACCGAGTGAGACACCATGTGATTATAATAATAGACGAGTCCTAATGAAGGGACCAGCGTTGATCGGTTAAAGTACTCGAAACGATTGGTAGTCTCATGTATGCTATGAGTTGCACTAGACCCGACATAGCCTTTACGGTTGGTATGCTTTGAGTCGTTTTACTAGTAATCCTAGTAAAGAGCATTGGGATGCCCTTAATAGACTAATGAGATACCTTAAAGGTACTAAAGATTATGCTCTTTATTATTCTGGTTATCCTCCAATTGTGGATGGATATTCGATGCCTCATGGTGCTCGAGATATTGGAAATAGTAAGTCCACTAGTGGGTATGTATTCACTTTGGGTGGAGCTTGCTATTACTTGGAAATCCAAACGACAGACTTGTCTTGCATTGTCGTCTATGGAATCGGAACTTTTTGCTTTAGCCTCAAGGTGAAGAGGCGAGTGGATAAAGAATCTGATTATGGATATTCCTTTGACTCGGCTAAAGATTAATTCTTTAAGCCTATTTTGTGATAATCGAGCAAATGTCCAAGTCGTCAATAATACTCTCTTTAATTCAAAGAGAAGACATGTGAGACTGAGACATGCGTTGTTGAATTATCTAAGAGAACAAGGGGTTATCACCTTGATCGATGTGAGATCGAAGGATAACATAGCCGATGCTCTCACCAAAGGTATGCCTAAAGATCGATTATTCAAAACAGTGGGGGAATTGGGGTTAAAGACTATATAGGCAAGTCTTAACTACCATTTACTTACCTGTGTTTTGAATTATCAAATATTTCTTTATTGGCTACAATGATAAGCACAGTTTATATGTTTCATCGATGTTCACGATTCTTGACTATTTGAAGAGGGTGAGTTGTCTCATTCCAAATTTGATGAAGATGATTTTAACCTAATTCAAATGTTCTATCTGGAAAAATTGTGTCATTCCAAACTTGATGATACAATTCAATTAGAATGGACTATCATTTTTGATTAAATGATCTCATTCCAAACTTGATGCTAGATTATTTGACTTTAAGGAATCAGTAATTGTGACATTCCAAATTGAAACATAGAAACAATTGTTAACAGAAGAAGCCTATCTGTCTTGTTCTTAATTGAAACTTGATATTACATGACTAGGTTATTGTAAGTGACTTGACTATTGGTCTTGTTCTTTGAAACTAGACAATAGTTATTCTCCTACAAATAAACTTAAGTTGATGGCTCTTTGTAAATCACATTGTTTAGGTCTTGTTCATAATTTATGAAACTGGCTTGATGCTTATGACATGATATTATGATGCTTTATGACATCAATATATGTTCTTCTCCGCCGATGGAATGGTGCTAAGCTTTTATTCAATTGATTGAATTCATGATAATATGAAATTCATATTTGACATTCTACGGGGGATGGCGAGAGATGGAGGAGAGCTTAATGAGTGGGATCCCACCAGGATGATCTACTTGATGAATGAATATATATCACTTAGAGCGTGTGGGGACTTGACGGTTTACCTTATTGCCTATTTTGATGAAGTTCATTTACTTGAGACTTGCATTTTGCTATTTCTATTTTGTGGACATTATTATGCTTGTTTCTTATATTTGTAAGGCCTTAGACTATTTTGACTGGCCTACTTATACTTGATTAATATGCATATATTGGTTGTGAACGAATCTGAGAATTATTTTGGGATTTGAATTTTAATCTCGGAACAGATTCATGATAAGAATGATTCACTTATTTAGTTTGCACATGATGATTTAGTTTAATACTTTACTGCTGGAATACTCTTTGACTGATCCGAGTTGATTATCTTGGACTGAATGTGGATGATTCATGTTTGTTTGAACATTACACTGACCAACTTATTGGATTGTGTTTTATATGGTGAACATATGAGGAGATTGTTGGATATATTATTAATATAGTCCAAAATAATATGTTCACATACAAGCCCAATAGGTAAAAGCATGGTTATTTGGGTCCATATGGGCCGAAGCCCAATAACGTGCATATAAAAACTCTAGGGTTTCCCTACGCTGGAGGTAACACTGTTGAGCGTTCCAAACTTGACGTCTCTTGGTGTAATACTTCAAGCAACTACTTCTTCTCTCTCAAACCTATTACCTCCAACATCTATAACACGGGAGTTCAGCGATGTACTTTTCTTATATGAAAGACAACGCAAGACATTGCGAACTCCCCGCATCCCTCCCCGTCCCGACAGGTTAGGGCCGTCATTCCCGATGGCGATCGCGATGGCCGACGGGGAAAATTTCGGCTAGCAAGAGCTAATTTGAATTGCGACGAGAGAGAGTTTTGGCCTACACCTACCAGATGAAGCCAACCACCTACAAAATGAATAGGTGATTCTCATATTGGATTCCACAAAAAAAAATGAATTCTCATGTAGTCTGTGCCCTGTTTTTCGATTTCTTCTACCGCATCATTCCCATAACAAAGCTATGCATGCAATATCCTTTTCTTTTGAGTTGCTGAAAGCCAAAAAAAAGAGAATGAAGAAAGACCATGATAAGAGCAGTTAAACATGAAGGGCTCATCAGAAAAGACCTGGAGACGAAGCTAGCCAATAGCCATGCAGGAATCGGGATGGCCGGACTCAAAAGGTTTAGAGAAGGTCCACAATTGGGCCAATCAAGGGCCACGCCATGTCGCCGGGAGGCGGCAGAGAGCTGCAGTGAAGCTCTCCCGCACCAAACTGCTCACGTACACCCACTCGTTCGCCCTCTTCAGAACCCAGATTCGAGGCCATAGCCACACACCGACGCTGCAACCACCACTCTCACCACTTGAGTCACCCACATCCATGTCGACCTCACTCTATATGCTTAGAGCTTTCAATGTATGAAGATGTGTAGTGCTATGGTCTCTTATATGTATAATGTAAGGGTTCGGCAGTAATATATATATATATATTTACCAATGATATTTGATTGCACTAATAATATTTTGAAACGATTAGAGATTCTTATGCATAGTTTTTTTTTTATGACACTATACCAACACAGACAACCTCGATAGGCCCAGGGTGACAGGGGTAAACCCTGGGGCCCCACGGGAGGACCCACCACCACCGTGGAATGGGTAAGATGCCAAGCATCTCCGCAGAGAGTCGAAGATTCTTATGCATAGTTGGTCATCACTAACCGGTGCAAATTGAAGATAAAAGATTCTTATTACTTCGGCCCCTCTAGCACGAAGCGAAAAACGAGCATCTTTCTTCACATGTTATGAACGAAGAACATTGCCAACATCTTTCCTTGCGTGTTCTGTCCAGGGGAAAATCTCGACAATGTGCTTCAACCGAAAATGAAACGACGGATTTGACCTATTTCGCTTATTCCGACATCTCTAGATCGGAAAAATCTTTCAGAGAGCCATCACGAGAAACTTATTACTAGAAATTTGCTTGGTTGATCCTCGTGGGACTTATTATTGAGCGATTATAATCCCTTTTTTTATTTTATTTTTTTCTGTCTATTATAGTGGGACAATCTCCTCGATCCCTCTCCATGGAGGAGGCAGACCTCCAAACCACGTAAATCCCCCATGTCAGGATCACTTTTCTTAATTACATAGGGGCTGCATGTTTTTATTCCTCATTTCTGTTTAAGAACAGAAATTTTCTTTTTTTGTTCCCGGGAACAAAAAAAGAATAGAAACACGTTTGTTTGCGTTTTTATTCAAAATCAGATTTTTTGTTCTCGGAACACAAAAAGAACAGAAATAAGAAACAAAAAAAAATTGTTTCTCGGAACACTTTTTTCTTCTTTTCTTCTTTGGTCAGTCGCCGACCTCCGCCATGGCCGGTGACTGGCTATCGAGGGTCGGTGATGCCGTCGAGGGTCGGCGACCTCGCCGGAGCGTCGCCGGCACCCGGCGAGGCCAAGCTCGCTCCGCCAAGGCGAGGCCGAGCCTTGCCCAACCACGGCCAAGCTCGGCCTCGCCGGGGGCCGGCGAGGCTGCTAAAAGAAGAAAAAATAAAAAGAAAGGAAAAAATGAAAAATAAAATAAAAATATTTAAAAATTAAAATAAACAAAAAAGGATATAAATTTACTAAACGTGTTTCTCTTTATTTTTTATTCCTAGAACAAGTTTACTAAACGCATCGTTCTGGTCAAAAATTGTTCTCCAGAACAGAAACACTTTTTTCTATTTATGTTCCCTGGAACAATTTTTGAACAAAAACGTTACCAAACGCGCCCATAATGATTGCTAAAACATTGCTAGAGCAGAGTCAAACAAAGAGAGTCGTGCAAGGCTCATAATTTAGTCGATGTTCATCGAATTGAGTACGTATGATTAAGGCCTAAAAAATTCATCCTCCTGCAAATTAAATATTCACGGCACTTTTCTTCAAGCATAAGATATTTAATAACTAATCTCCAAGACTTAAGTAAACGGGCAATTCCATATGAATCGCATGGTTCATAGTCTATTCAACCCATGCAGATTAGTTTACCAAAAGGAAGAGAGAGAGAGAGAGACAGAGGCTGTGTTAGGTACGTTCGATGTTTTCCTTAGTAGAAAAAACGGTGAGGCAGTGCTTTTCAATTGGTGACGCATTCGAGTATGCATGCTCTGAACTTTCAATAGAAGATGCTCTCCTAAATGCTTCTCCTAGAAGAGTAGAGATCAACTCTCGACACGGCTCTTTGGGATGGCGTTGTATGCATGATACACCCCCTCCATTAGGACCGACAAATGGATGGGTCGAGTTGAATTTTGGATGGATCGAATCAAAAATGGTGCTAGCCCAAACTAACGCATTTAACTCATGTCGACCCATTTAGTTTTTAGAGAGCCACCAAAGAGCAAGCACAATGCAGATCACTCGAGAGAAGGGAGAGAGAGCACAGATTGAAGTTGGGTTTGATCAAGCATCGAGCAAAGTGGCTCGCGATAACAAGTTACCAATATCGAACTGGGTCCATTAAATCTGAGTGGAAAATGACCCATGTTGCTGGCTTTACTTCTCATGCATGGCCATCAGTTTATTCCTCCCGTGAGTATGTTTTTTGTGCATCCGCATTGTCATGATAATGAGGTCGCAATACTGTACGCTCAAGTCGGGGTGGAAGCTGCCATCGGCCACCGTGAGGACCACCCACCGAAACTGTACGCTCGCACGGCCTTACCACACCTTCTTTGGTCCTTGTCGTGTGCCTCTCTCTCGACCATCGACCTGCGGCTATGTAGTTGGCCTTGGTCGTGACCTGTGTCGATTTGCTCACACGCAGGTTGTGGGATGCTAGCAGGGGTGGCGATGTGTTAAAGAGCATTAGCGACGGAGCGTGGCGGTGAGGTGACTGATGGCAATATCAGTGGCCACAGGATCATAAGCTGTTGCCATGTGGCCTATGTCAAGAAGGAAGAAGAAGAACGAGAAAAGTGGAGAAGACAGCGAGGGGAAACGAAGGGAGGAGCACATCTCGATCTCAAGCATTGACTTGTCAACATGCTGATGTGTACTTCTTGGAAAAGGATAAATAAACTGTAAATTAAATTTGAGGATCTCTAATCTCTATCCTTGTTGCGATGAATAATAAGTGGAGGCGATAAAAAAAAAAAATGGGTTGTGGGTCTACAACCCATTTTTAACTCACATTCTCCGGCCCCTTCGGTGTGGATAATTCTCTTGTTGATAAAGTAGGGGAAAGTGGGTCAAAAAACCAAACCAAATAATGCGGGCCTAATTAGTTGCGTGAAAGGCCTAAATTTTTTGTTAGGAAAATACAAGACATTCTAAGTATAATAGCCTGTGCAATTGAGTGTGCAGAAGACACTACCTCTACATATACTTTTTTATAAGCAGGTAGTGTAAGTAAGAGGATATCTTATAGTGTGGAATAACAGGGCTCTAAAATGAAGGAAAGCAAGCTATTAGAAGCGAGATGTATTGATGATTGGATGGACTTTGTAAATAACATATAAATTATTGATGAAAATATATCAATGTTAGAATCTTGTGGATGGTGAATAAATTAGACTACCATAGATCATTAAAAGAATTTCGATGAACCAATAGAAGGTCAATGAACTGGAGGACTTACAAACGCTAATGAACTCGGCTCGATCTTGCAAATGGTTGACAAACTAGAGGACGTGTGATTATTAAAGAGCTGCATGAATCAAGTAGAAGGCGCACGGTCCATAGAACGGAAGGACGTCAATTTATGACGTATTCAAATTCAATCCGATCCGTCCGATTGCACAATTTAACTTTTGGCAGAAAGGCAGCTTTCACATCCTTTGGATGTCCAAAAGAGAGTGAAAATTAGGCACTGCCTCGGAAGACGGAATTTAAATCATTGCGATGCGGGAGAAAAGCTTCTTCGTTACTTCCAAAGCTAGAAGAGCAACCCCACGGCCATGGATTATCTTTTCCCCCTCAACTTTAGCATGGAAGGAAAGTCAGAGTTACGGACTTGTATAACGACGTCAGGTTTACGTCATCATTGAGTCATTTTACTTTAATTTCGTGTTTACATTTTCATCTTAGGTCGTTGTGCCTATATGCTTTTCTTTCATAAAAAATTTAAGTATTCAATTGAATTTCAAAAGTTACATTATGCATGGATCTATTTTATTAATATAACCACATTTTCGAAAATGTTTCCGATGCTTTGCCTCCAATAAAAATCAAATTAATAAGAGTTGTGGGATTTGAGAAAATTATCAAAATAAAAATTCACAGAAGTAAATGTATCTAAGTTTGGTTTTTGTGATCTGATTAAAAAAAGAATAGGGCATTTACGTGGAAGCTAAGGGGCTGATTTCTAAGAGTTATTTTCTTGCGATCTCTACCCTATAAGAAATTACCACGTGCAGGTTCAAATTCAAAGATCAACTAGTGAAAAGAATTGACCGTGGAATTCTTGTGCTCTGACAAATAATCCCCTATCGCCGGATGAGCCACTCAGGGTGTGACAAAGACAAACAGCATTGTCTCATTGACAATTGATCCGCACCTTGTTGATGCCTAAGATAAGTGATGTTTATTGTTTAGTGCTGCGGCATCAAATTTGAATTTTCTAAAGGGGTATGACTAAATCAGTAGATAGATGTCTATCAGTCAGTTCACTTATATCGAGTAAAGTTTTACTTTAGGGTGAAAATATGTGGTCCCAAAGTCATTTTGACCCGCTTGAAATAACTTTGAAGGGCGCGTATCTTCCCCTGCACCAATTTTAGTTTGACCAATATTACACGATCATTTCTTCCACATTTCTTTCCAATGATATTGAGACACGATTATAAATTAGGTGTGCTAGAAGTCTTAAAGTTCCTATACGGAATGAAATTGGGTTCTAAACATTAAACAAATAAGAGGAGTCAAGTATTATTGGCAAACAAGACTAGACTTTTCTTAGAGCACTAAAAGGATTCACACGTTGCAATTACATTTTTCAAATAGATTTTAAATTGATGCATGCCATCGTCTTTTTAGAATGTTCTTCTTTTTGCCCTCCTTGAAGTTCCTTTAGATGAAATTTCGAGGCTCGTGTATACACCAAACGTACTAACTGAATTTATGAAAATTTGAAGAGATTGGGAGTATTTGTGTAAAAGAAAATCCTATTGATGATATTCCTAAAAGATGGTGTGTACCGAAAATACTCATTTCTTTTCGCTTTTTAATCTCGATGATGATGACTTTTTGAAGTTGGTTTTGTCTTTCGGAAGGTAAAGATACAGACCTTAGCCTTCAGCATATGTCCTCTCTTTATCTCTCTCTTTCTCTCTCGCTTTCTCTCTTTCTCTTTCGTCCGCTAGGTTTATGATTAACATCACCAGGTCATAGAGGCAGCAATCATCAAGATTGTGAAATTTCACGCAGTGTTTGCGGGATTCTTATCGCTTCATTCGACGCAACATAACAACCCGAAGCAATCATCATGTCCTCTACCCTCCTCCTCTCATCATTATTCTCCCCTCGCTTTTATCCCCAGCACACCGTCTTTTACCGATTACCAACCACACCAGATCAACTCTCCATCATCACAGCTCTCAGAGGAAGAAGAAGATCGAGAAGAAGAAGAAGAAAGAGGAAGAAAGAAGCTTAGATCGGAGAGATCATCGAAAGGAAGTGAAGATGGTTTCGCTGAAGGAGAAGAGAAACCCTAGTTTTTGTCCCTAGCCTTCGGGCCTTTTCATACCCTTCTGTGTTGACTTCTGAAGAAAACTAGGGTTATGCCTTCTTCACGAGAGACTTCGATCCGTCGACGTTGATCCTATCTTCACTTCTCTCTACCTGGGAATCGAAGCATCATGGTCCGAATCTTGGAACAAAGTAGTAAAGCTTTTATTTACGTGGATCTTTTCAAGTTCTCGCTATAATAGTAAGTATGCTTGAGGTTTGAGTTCGAGATTTGTTTTTAGTGACTAAAAGACATCGTGATCTACATCACAAGCTTTCTCTACATCCTTTCCTTCATTTGTATGTTCCTGTGGTTTTGTCCCCTTTTTTCTGTGAACTTGTTTACCTGGATTATGAAAACTTTGGACCTATATGTTCATGTATGTATAAATAAGTTGTGTTGAACTGCTGCAGGAAGTAATGTCTTGTGCTCTTGAATTGCCAAATCACAGATTAGGCTCCACAATAGTAGTTTTTGCTTTCAATATATCTATGCTAATCATTTCCGATCCACTCAATGATGATAGATCTTCCATCAAAAAGCCGATGTTAATGACAAGATGCAATCTATTTGGCTTCTGATAATTGAGCTGATTGGTAGATCTTGCAAGAGCAAAGCATATAAAACCTCACAGTTTGAACGTGGAACTTCAGGGCTGTTATCACGAATACAAGCAACTATTCCACTATGTTTGGTTAATGAGTGATTCGGAAAGAGGAGAAGAGATTTCATTCAGAGGAGCTTGGTGTTTATACTGTTTGGCAAGTGAAAAAGGTTGAAAAGATTTGAAGGAATACTCTTTTTCTCCTGAAAGGCTGATGTGACAAACTTTTTTATCCCTCTAAAGATCATGATTTCCAAGGTTTGGAGAATTCATGGTGATATAAGTTGATTATCCTATACTTTTGCTCGATTTGCTTCATCTCGCTTGGAGAATTCGTGATGATATAAGTTGATTATCCTATTCTTTCTGCTTGGCTTTCTTCATCCGGCTTCGGTTCTCTTCTACTCATCCAAACCGAAAAGAAATCCTTTTTGTCGCTACAACACTCCCCGACTTATTGAGTTGGTCCTCAACAAAACTAATTAACCAAAATCAAAAGTGGATAGGATGAACGTTGTTATTTATTGAAAATGTAAATGTGGCATATTATAATGAAAATACAAGACTGTCCATATTAATCATGATGTTTTGTTCAACCAATTTATATCATTTTCCGTTTGTTTTTATACAAATTTTATTTCCTCACTTCTACTTACTAACATGCTCAAGCTAATTTTCCTTTTTTAAATGGATAGATACATTGGAAATCCTAAAACTTATCATGAAAGTATAATTGATTATAAAAAGTATAATCAATTTTTAAAACTTATCAAATTAGTGCAATCAAGCACTTCCGTTAACTTTGTCCAATTTGGCTAAAGGAAAATGCTCACTATTTTTATTATTTCTCTCTCCTACGTGGTACTAGCATGGCTAAACATGAAGGATGAAACTAAAACAACGTCATTGTGTTCCAAATATGATCTTTTTATTTAAATATGATTTAAATTATACTAAAAGATAAATTAAAATTAAAGAAAAGGAAGATACCGAACGACGAGACTGCAACCCTCGCTAACCACTGGCTAGCCATCCTTACCATTGCTGGCCCTGGTGATAGTGGGGTGGTGACAAGGAGCGCAAACAAGGCTCTCGCCATTATGCATCTTCCTTCTTTTAAAAAATAAAAAGAAATAGTTTTTTAGTCTAATTTTAATAATATTTAAAGTAAAAAAAAATCATATTTGGACTAAAATAACATTTTTTTTAGTCTTCTTCTTCATTTTTTAGCCACGTTAATGCCAGATAGGAGAGTAAACATAATAAAAAAAAAAGAAGTCACGTAAACATTTCTCGTTAATCAAATTAGATAGAGTTAACAAAAGGACTTAACTATACTTTTTTTTTAACTTTTAATATTCAATTGCACTTTGATAATAAATTTTAAGATTTTCAGTACACTTATCCAAAAAAAATTAAAAAAATTAAAAAGAGCTTGAAACCTTATTGGTATTAATTAACATATCTTAAATATAAGTTGTAATCATAAGGAATTCACAACTTTAATTAAAGAAATTCCCTAAAAAAAATTGAAATAAAGAATTGTTCATTACTTGAAGTTATTAGAGATTGAATTATAGAAAGACGTTCTAAATTAAATATACTTTATTAATATTCTTTCAAATTAGTATAGCAATTGCTAGGTTTATTAACATACTTGAATCTTAGATGATTCTTGTAATAAAATACTAACTTGTAAACTTCTCTGACTTGAACACAAAAAAAGAAGAGAACAATTTAGGAAAGGTAGATAAAAGTCATTAAATTCATTGATCTACATTAAAGCTATATGTTTCCTCTTTCATCAATCTTACCATTTATGTAGTTATACATATATATATTGGTCATAACCATTTCTGTAGTTTAGTGAGTGCTATCTTGGACCATTTAAATTTAGAGTATGCTCAAAGTTATTTAGTAAATTTATTAAAATCTCGAATCTTGGATGATTCTCGTAAAAACAAACCAACACATACACAACATTAGAGAAATTGACAATACAGGAAATGTCTAGACAGTTCATTAGATTGATTGACTTACGTTAAACCTCTTTCATCAATCTTACTATTAAAGCAATTTGAGGGGTAAATGTGGCATGAGCCTTTACATATCATTCGATTTCAATTGCATTGCAATAAGGGACATCAAGTATTTTCAGCCGACTAACCAAGTACGAGCTCAAGTTGATGGTTCTTTCGTAGTGTCGAAAGCGAATGCCTGCATTACATAGTACAGCAAATGCATGTGATTTTTTATGGTGTTTACATGACCAACAATTTAGATTAAGGGTTCACTTGTTTAGACTAACACTTTCCCAACTTCAAAGCAATGCAAGTTCCATAATTCTAATTAAAACAAACGTAAAATAAATATGGAATATCGCACTTATATAGAATTTTAGCATCGCATCAAGAAATCTCTCACGAAAAAAGTGGTATCGATCCTTGGACGTTAAGGTAATATAATACAACTGAATTTCCAAATCTAAAATATCCGATTTACACAAACTAGTGCCTAAGTTTTAGGTTTGAGCTATCGCTCCTAATGTCATAATTAGACCTTGATGAGTTCCTAACCAACCCTGAAATAGGTCAATAGCGACTAGGATGATCAACTAATGGGCCCGGCCGGGCTCTAAGAAATTGGGCCTAATTTCTTGTCCAGGCTCATCCAAAGGAATGGCTACAGAATTCTGGTATTGGGCTTCACAACTAATTAGCATTGTCCAAGCCACCCAAAAGAGCCCTTTCAAGTCCAGTGGTGGGGACTTTTGGACAGAAAATTCACGACAAAAACCCACGTCGCGACGCAAACCGGACTTTCGGAGAGAATCCGAACGTGACACGCGCCTTCTTCATTCGCAAGTCCCGAGTGCTATCTTGTCATCCGTTTAGTCTCCTTTGACCTCAATTTCGGAGGGTTACGAAAACGGAGTTTTATAATCCATTTTAGGAAAAAGTCATTAAAAATCACATAAAAAATTCCAAATTTTGTCGACTATGACACATTTATCTTTAAAAAAATTTCTATAACAAAAAAAATTCTAAACTTTTAACTATGTGACATGTTTATTCCTAATTTTTTTTTGTGATACAAAAAACTTTAAATTTTTTTTCTGTGACACCAAAAATTTAGGATAAATATATTAAATAAATACAAATTTGGGCATCACTGAAAAAGGTTTAGGATAATTGTGTTACATTAAAACAATTTTGAAGTCTTTCATGTCACAATAAAAAGTTTAAAGTAAATTTATTATAATGGGTAAAGTTTGAAATATTTTTGTGGCTTTTATTCTCATTTTTATTTTCATTGTCAAAAAAATATATCTAGTAATGCTTGAAATTTCATGATTGGGTCATATGATATTTTCGAGAGTATTTCATTATATCTTTTATTCTAATTCTATTTTGTTACTTTGATTAGTTATGGATGACTCTTCTGAAAAAGAAAACCATAAAAAAAAAATGAAGAAGAATATTGGCAACTTTGTGCAACTAAACATACTTGCGGTGTTAGTGTTTATCAGGTAATATATGGTCAAAAATACTGTGCATGATCTCATCATATACAAGAAATGCACGGTTAAGAGAGTTGATGGACATAGATGCTAATCCTGAAATGTTTTATCAAACGTTTAGAATTGATAGAATTGTGTTTAATAAATTAATGAATGATTTAGTGATACGATATGATTTGCAAGGAACTAAAAATATTGATGTTGCATAAATGCTATGATTGTTTGTTCATATTTTATGACATAATATAGGTAATAGGTTAGCACAAGAGCGCTTTCAACATTATGGAGAAATCATATCCAGGCTATTTAGCTTAATTTTGGATAAAGTATAAGAAATGGGAGTAGATTTGATTCAACCATCCGATCGACAATTCAATGAAGTTTCAAAGAAAATCAGGAATAATACAAGATTTTTTCCACATTTTAAAGTAAGTTACAATTATACAATGGAAAATATGAATTAAATATAAATAAAATAATATATTTTTTCTTATTTTAGGATTATATTTGAGCTATAGATGGTACTCATATTCCAACGATAGTGTCTACGAGTGAGCAGCTTCGTTTTATTGGTCAAAAATGAACACCGACGCAAAATGTGATGGCCGTGTGTAATTTTAACATGGAATTTACTTATGTGTGGGCCGGTTGGGAGGAAACAGCTCATGATACTCGTATATTTTACGAAGCCATTAGGATACATGATTTACAATATCCCCATCCTTCAAAAGGTTCGTTAATTAATAGTTTTTATGCATTAATATATGTATGTGTTATATGTTGATTAAATTTACAATTTTTTTGTGTAGGTAAATATTATTTGGTTGATGCTGGATATACAAATCCCACGGGTTATTTGGAGCCATATAAATAAGTTAAATATCATTTACTTGAGTTTCAACAAGGTCTTCAACCGACAGATTATAAAAAAGTATTCAATCGTGCTCACTCCTCACTGCGATCAAAATTTGAGCGAACTTTTGGCGTATTAAAGAAGAAGTGGAAGATTTTAAAGAGTATGCTGAGTTCTCCATATACAAAGCAAGTGAAAATTGTGATAGCCATGATGACTTTGCACAATTATATACGAAGAAATGCCATGAATGATACACATTTTGCTAAAGTAGATTTATATCCCAATTTATATACAACGGATCCTGATAATATAAATGGGGAGGGTAATGCTTCAAATGATGATATATCATCTGATATGATACGTTTATATGGTCAAATAGCTATGAATTTATAAAGTAATTAAGGATATTTGTAATTTTTAAGAAGAATGAATTTCTTTCCTCAAAGCATATGTTATCATGTTTTTTTGTAATGAAAGTATTTTTATTCTAATTGAGAAAGAGAGCACATAAATTTTTTCCATTTGATGTTTTTTAGTAAAAAAAATGAATTTTAATTTTAATAAAATTATTTAGACAACATCTTTAAAATTGTTATCAAAATAAATTAAAAAAGTTACAAACATTATTTTTTTTAATTTTAAACAAATAAAAATTAAAATATTTAGATTAATCATCAAATAGGCTTTGCAAATGTGTTTTCTACCAAACAGCATTTCTCTCAAAGTTGCTTTTTAAAGTAGAATTTACCAAACAGTCTTTGCATTTTCCCAATGAGCTTTTCAAATGCCGAACCAAATGCACCCGTACCAAACTTTCGGAGAGAATCCGAATGTGACATGCGCCTCCTTCATTCGTAAGTCCTGAGTGCTGTATTGTCATCCATTTAGTCTCCTTTGACCTCAATTTCGAAGGGTTACGATAATGGAGTTTTATAATCCATTTTAGGAAAAAGTCATTAAAAGATCGACACATTTACCTCACATAAAAAATTCCAAATTTTGTCGACTATGACACATTTATCTTAAAAAATTTCTATAACAAAAAAAATTATAAACTTTTAACTATGTAACACGTTTATCTCTAATTTTTTTTGTGATACAAAAAACTTCAAATTTTTTTCTATGAAACCAAAAATTTAGGATAAATATATTAAATAAATACAAATTTGGGCATCACTGAAAAATGTTTAGGATAATTGTGTTACATTAATACAAGTTTGAAGTCTTTCATGTCGCAATAAAAAGTTTAAAGTAAATTTATTATAATGGGTAAAGTTTGAAATTTTTTTGTGGCTTTTATTCTCATTTTTATTTTCATTGTCAAAAAATATATATCTAATAATGCTTGAAATTTCATGATTGGGTCATATGATATTTTCGAGAGTATTTTATACTTTTTCGCTTCCCCCCGTGCGCTTGCACTGATTTTTGATTCCCCTATAAAAACTGCAAAGAGGTTGGCTTTGATCAGACAGCCCGCCACACCCCCCCCCCCCATCTAAAAAAAAAAAAAATTCCCTCCGTACTTTAATTTTATCAGCACTTCATTCTTTTTGAAAAATTTTAAGCGATGTATAATATTTTCACTTACCCATATACCCATATATTCATTTGAAAATTAAGGATAATCCTATTTCTCTCTATTTTGCAATAGAAAGGAAGAAAATTTAAGTTCCTTTAATCATAAAGCTTGAACATAATTTTATCATATTTTCGTTTTGATGATTTAATTTATTTTATACATCATTAGTCCATCGTATGTATCCGAATTTGTTCTTTCTTTCTATTCAATTCTCATTTTTCCTTCACTTATAAGTTTTTTTGCAAAAAATTATCAATTTCAACCATATTGTCATTGACTTTAAAATAATTATGTGTTTTTTAACGAGATGACAATTACAAGCTTAAATATAAAAACGGTCTTATCTGGAGAAAATCTCAATGCACCGAAAAGGTACGTGTTTAATACTTTGGATATTTGACAAAAAAATATTTTAGATATGAAAATAGCTTCACTCAAAAGAAATAGGAAAAAGTCATAAAAACTCTTAAACTAGATTTGCCATAACATATTTATTCCAAACTTTTTTCATAATACAAAAAATTCTAAACTTATATTCATGCGATACATTTACCCCAATTTATATCAATATCATACATTTATTTCAGACTTTTTTTTAATATCAAAAAATTTAAATTCGTATTTGTGCGGTACGTTTATCTCAAACTTTAAAGTAAATGTATCACATGAGTACATATTTAGGTAAATAAATATGTTATATGAGTATAAATTTGGATTTTTTTTGTTATAATTTTGTTATATGGATATAAATTTGGAGTTTTTTGTATGATAGAAAAAGTTTGGGTACAGTGCTTTTTCAAAAAAAAAATAGAAGTTTAAATCGAAAAGAAAGGGAAAAAAAGAGAGAAAAAAATGGAAAGGGAGAGAAAAGAAGAAAAAGAAAAAGAGGAGAAAAAAAAAAAAAGCAGAAAGGGTTTTCCTCCCTCCGTCATCTCCAGCGGTGGCACCCCGAAATGCGTTGGATGGTTCTCTGATACGACGCCATCGGAGCTTCCTCCTCTTTCTCCTCCAGCTCTTTCCCTAACCGCCCCCACGCTCTCGATACATTCCCGACGCACCTCCTCCCTCCGCCGGAGCCCCCGTCGATCGGCGGCTTCTTGGACTCGCCCCGTGGCGTCGTCTCCGTCGGCCCCTGGCGTCTATCGCCCAACGCGAACGCCGTGCCCGCATCCCCCCGCCGCCGCCGCCGCCTCCGCAGCAGCCGCCGCCGCCGTCCGTCGCACCGGCTGCTCCGTCGTGGATTCCGCCGTTGAGTTTTACGACTGTGAGACGCCGTCTATACGCGCGGCCCGGGTTATGCGTAGCTGATTGGGCTGGCCTAGGGTTTTGTGTTGTTTCTTCTTGGATGCGGAAATGACTGAGGCTTCGAGGGGCAGAGTTACCATCACTCTCGGGCGAAGTGGCCAGGTTAGCTTCATCGTTTTGCGAAAACTCTTGAAAGTTTGGGAAGTGAGGGTTTCCTCATGGTTTCTCTTGTCGTCGGGCTTTGGCATTGTTCTTCTAGGTTTGCTCGTTTGAGATCCATGAATGTTGTTGGATTTGGTTTATTGTAATGGAAAAGCGAAGTCCCGTGGATTATTCGGTCGGTTTGCTTGTGCTCTGTGTCGTCTTGCTGAGAGAAAAGTGTCGTTGGCCAGCACGGTTGCCTGATTTTGGACGATTTTAGTTGAACGCTTAGAATTTCTAGTATAGTAGAGAAAGAAAGCAACTTCAAGGTTGATAGTCGTCTCTCCCTTTGAATCCTCTTAGCAAACTGAGCTGAATGAGAGACGTTACTCTGGTTGGACTGCATAGGTCAAGAGTTTGATTGACATTAAGTCGCTTTCCAGGTGGTGAAGAGAGCAGGAGTTGTTTCAGATGCTTCATATGCTGATTCGGTGCCAACCGTCGGGAGTAAGCGCTCGGTAAGAGATAGACTAGGCAGTACTGCCGATAGCACCCTGTCGCATGGAAACAACTTCGGTAGTAAAAGGTGCGTTTACTCTCATGAGACTTTATATCCCGGCTTGCTCTGGCTTGTTTTGTTCAGTTTTTTATATACCTACCTATCTTTTGGTGTTGGTTATTGACCTTTCTGCTACTGCTGTTGATTCTGCAACCTTTCCAATTCCCAAGAAAACTTTCACTGTTGGTTTCACTTGGTTAGTTTGTGTCTAGTAGAGTAGTATGCTGATACATTGGCACTTTGCAGACATCGAGGAGATATCTCCATGTCAAGTAGAGGTAGCAATGGAGTAGATGGTAATTGATCTTCTCTAACTTTCTTGAGATAGTAAAACTTTTAGTTATCTTCTCTAACTGATAACTAACTATAGTCATCTGCTGTTGGATTACCAAGACATTCGGATTGGTAAAGGCGACCTTCGTTTTAAACTCATGCAAAAGAATTCATCTCGAAGAACTCTGAGTGATGATGAATGTGATGCTGTGGACCTCCGTGAGAAGCTGTCTAAAACAGTTCACACCTCAGCAGCTACACTTGACTCAAGGCAGCGGATGCATGAAAGGAAGGATAATGGTTTCTTTGGTCGAATTCCTCCATCGAGAAGTACAAGTCATTTGCCTCGGACTGAGTCTCTTAGAAGTTCTTATTCTTCTTTAGATTTCGAGAGTTTGAGACGAAGATCCCCCGAAAGGTATGTTGCTAGTTCTAGGGGCCTCTCCCCCCGAAGGAGCCCAGAGGATGTTCATAGAAGGTTGCCAATGAGGACATCGGATGAAGGCAGGTCAATTGCTTATATGCAAAAAGAAGTGCTTCCTTCCAGGCCTATGAGTAGTAGTGTGCCTTATGTAACAAACTCATCACGTCCTTCTACAAGCGTAAGGCCAACGGCAACAGTTCTGGGTCAGTCTCGTCCTCCGAGCAATGTCATGCAGAAAAGCTCGTACTTGGTATGCAGCTTCTTGCCTTTTCTATTTCTCTGTAGTTTACTTTTGCTCTCCAGAAGCCTACATATAGAGATTACTTGTGTTGTGCCAGCTTTTACATGGATAACTGTTTTCTGGCTCTTCTTTTTTGTGGTATATAATGTATGTCTTATCAAAAATAAGCTTTGTTCTGTCTCCTATGTTTCCTGTACAATCGATGAATGAATGCCGTGTCTCCTTCTCTTTATTAGTGCAGTGCTTTGATCTACTTATCTGTATAATTATTATATTTCAATGGACAGTTCAATTAATCTTGGATCTTAGTACACACATGTGAAGCTATGAAGTGTATCTTGATGATCTTACCTTTAAACTTTCAATATTTGAATCTGCTTCCCCATGCTTTGATAACCTAAAAAGTGTAGATTGGACAACCAATGAGAGCATTGTCTCTTTTGGAAGTTGAAGGCATTCTTTTTCAGTCGAGTCCTCCTCGCATGCTTTTGTTCCTGGAAAAGCAAGATAAATGCAGGAATCTACTTGTTTAGTGGTTGATTTGTCTGCCACCCACTTAAGCTTTCTCCTGACTTTGGCCCCCTTACTCCTAATTGCAGAAAGACACTATTCTCCTAACCATTGTGACGTGTTCCATTTTATTCTATGTCAATTAATTGGCACATGGAAATTAATGTTAGCAACATTCTGATATGGAGATCTTTCATACTTTCATGTGCTGTATTACATATTGTGGTATTTTGCTTGTAGGAGTACGCTTTAAGCCTTTGACTAAAAAGTTCCCCTGTTTACTGTTTAGTTTGGTTCATTAGGTATGCATTAAGCTCAATATTACTATTATCATCCCCAAGCACTTAATATCTATATGTTGTTCCAATACATACAGAAGCCTACCCAGGCTGCCCCACTATTTAGACAAGGAACATCTCATGTTTCAGTGACCATAACCTGGTTATTGTGTAAAGTGAAGTTGATTGGCCGGAACTTATATGAGCTTAATGTCTTCTCAATTGAGACCAATCATTATTTTTCTCTGTCTGATGTAGTATGTTGACCATTGATAGCTAAATGTAATAGGCCAGGTGCTTATAGTTGAGTTGGATAGTGCTGTCACACAAACAGCACATAGAATCCATGGAACAGGAGGAGTAGAATTGAATTGTCACTGGACAAACATCATCCTGAGTGTTTGGGTTATGTAGTGAGAGAAAACAAAGGGGTTTTGATTTCAAATTGTTGATCTCTCTTTTTTGTAGCTAATTTTTGTAGTTTTAATCCTCCTCGGCTTTCATAACTTTTTTGAGATTTTTATAAAGCATTGGGGTGTCTTTTTTCTTCCCCACCATTTTACATGCAAATTTTATGAATGGATGTTTCATTTTTAACCTCTTTACATGTAAGTGGGTGATCACCACAATCTTCTGCCAGTGTATGAAACAGATGCACGCTTTGTATTATCGACATGATTTTAGAGCTTGTCAACTGCTTCCAAACATGATTGGATTGGCTGTCGGTAGTGGTAACATGCATTAACGGATTTTTCGGTGGATTACCTTTTTGCTTTTGCTACATGAATCTAGCCTATGTTAATATATTGATATCAAGACTGAGTATGAATCATTAATTACCTTGCCTCTTGCTGTTTTTATGAAGTTATGTGTTGATTGATCTCTACTCCGTTTAAATTGGTTATATAGAACACCTTTGAGACTGTTGCTTCGTTGAACATCTTACAGTCATAGTTCTTAACCATGGCCTAGGTTATCTTTCATTCCAACTTTCCTAGTTTTCTCTCTCTAATCACGTAAGAGATGATGTCCATTCTTAATGATGACCTTTAGATGTCTTCAATGCATGATTTTTTAGAATATAGCTTTTATTTTTTAACTGCAAATTAACAGAATTACTGGTCTCTTATGACCCTGACATTGTTTTGGCTTATTATTTTCTAGGGTGATGAACATCAAACTGTTGATGGCTTGTTGCACTCATTGGGTTTAGGGAAATATGCCATTCTGTTCAAGGCTGAAGAAGTGAGTGCTACTCTTTCGAAATTTCTTGAGGAAAAAATTATTCACAATCAGGTTGATTGAGATAATTGAGTGACACATGACACTAAAACTTCAAAGAATATACAGGTTTGCTGGGGAATGGGAATTGGGTAGAAGCTAAGAACAAGGAACTGAAAATTGATGCAAATGGATGAGATCATTGAGTGACACTAATTGAAATTAAACTTCAATAGTTGTCATTAGTTTCATCAATTCTGTCATCCAAAGTTGTCCTTTTCATTTCCTGCTTTCACTGCATTCGCTCATTCTAGAGAGTGGATCTATAAGATGCATCGTTGGAGTGCGCTTAAATCATCCACCTGATATGTTTTAGGTGTGGCTTTGATTCTAGTCTCTGTTGTTTGCTTTTCTGAAGGACCATGAAGTTTTAATTAATGGTGTTTTTTTCTTTTGTATCAATTGGCAGATTGACATGGCAGCGTTGAAGCAGATGGGTGAACATGATCTTAAAGAGCTTGGAATTCCTATGGTATGATCTTCAGTGATATTTGACCCCTAGTGAAACAGTGAGCTCGATTCATTTTGTGGAACATGATAATAATCACTTTCATGTGGGCTTAATTTCCTGAAAAACCCCAAACTTTAGGTTCAAGGCCAATTCTGTCCCGATTTAAAAAAAAAAAAAAGATTTATCACAAATTAACTTTATTCCCAAATCTGCTCTCCTTAATCCCCTGTCCAAAAATTGTCACTGGATTCTTCAGAATTATCACCATCAGGGCCACATTAGAGGTTACCTTCATTTTTGTGTAGAACAACAGCAGCCTCTTGATGTTGATAATTTAAAAAAAATAGTGGTGATTTTTAGATGAAGGGTTAATTGGGGTAGATTTGGGACTAGAGTAAAAGTTTGTGATTTTTTATAGACAAACAAATTTCAGGGTAGAATTGGGATTGGATCTAAAGCTGGTTTTTTTTTTTAAAAAGGAATTAGGCCCTTTCATGTGCAACTCATCAATTGCAGCAACATCTTGTCTACACGTTGATTATACCAGGGTTACCCAAAAATTGTTTCTTGAGTTGATTGAAGTTCCATGCTAATTAGATGCCACGTTGCTACAAAGATGAAGTTCAATCATGAGTTTATGTGATGATTTTCTGCGTGATGCACATTCCTTGGTTGACATCTTGGTCGAGCAGTTCTATAAGTATAGTCATGACAGGACCTAATATAAACTTAAAGATTGATTCAAGGAACTCTTATTTCAGGGACCTAGAAAGAAGATTCTTCTGGCTCTCGTACCTCGTTCCAAGCGGCAAATGTGACATCAATTCTTCTGAAAGTGAGATTTTAAGATTACTACATCTATCACTTACAGCAGAAACGGAGTAGTTTTGAAATGCATTTTTGCTGATTTCACATATGTTCAAATTGTCTTGCGACAATGGCCATAAGCTGTTTCACACTTTTGGCTCAATTAATTAGATAGTAGAGGAAATTTGAGATAGGGACATGATTGCCCTTCAATTTGGTGCTTCTTAAGAGGGTATCTTCGTTAACATTGGCTATTTGGCTGGATTAAGCTACTTTTCTATCTCTGCTCTCTTTCTTATATTGGTGTTGGTTTTGAGTTCTAGACTTCTTTTTCGTTGCTGGCTACATCAACTTTTCCTATCTATGCTGTGGATTATCTATGCTTGATTGTTTGCTCATGCTTCCTAGAAACATCAATCGATGAGTAGATCCGGGTGGTTGCTTGAACATATATCTAGAAATCATCCATGAATGCCGTCATAATTGTAAAGAACAATAGTGATATAGGCATGAGCACAATTTGCCTATTGGTTTATTTGCGTTAACTTTACCACTATGTGACGCAATGGGGTAGCCGACAATAACACCATGCTGGACGTCGACTCTGATAAAGTTTTCGATGATCAAAACCCGAATATCCACCGGGCTTAACTTATACCTCGAATCTGAGGACATAAAACCACATAATCGTACCCCACTTGTGACCGGGCTGAAGTCGAGGAAGTATCTGACGATAAAAAAGGCAGACCTTGAAGACCCACCTGCTGGAGCTCCACTCGTAAAATACTTATTCTAGATACTCCAACTTTAGGTGTCGGAGCTTGGTCTGCTTTCATTAGATGAGAATAAGTAAAGATCATAAAGGTCGCGAACGTTTAGTTGCATGCTGCACATCTATAGTTTTATAGTAGCAGAGTTGTCCAAAATTTTCAATCTAACAACTATATCTTCACCGGGGCGCTGCCATTGGCCCGTCCCTTGGCCATTGAGCCAGGTCAAGTTATTTAGGCGTTGGGAATGCACCTTTCAGAGCCGAACGCGCTTCTCTGACAAGGAATGATAAGTGCGCTCGACGTTGCACGATTTGTGGAATTGAAATTGTCATCAATTCAGGGCAACTTGAGAATATTTTGGAGACGAATTACGTTTTCAAGCTCGCTCGCGCACGCACGGGCTTCGCATATAGACTATTAAAGAAAGCCGAAGTGAACCGGTGTCGAGGTTCTAGACTCCGTCCAAAACGTCGTGGGGTTGTGCACGGCATAATATATTAGTAACTCATTGACCCTTACCTGCTTTTCTTTGAATGGTTGTTTAATAGTCGTCCAATGACGTACGGCCTTATTCAATGCCCCGAGATTATATAAACAACAAAGAATGGAGGAAATTATCCACGTCGCTTACAATGAAGGATTTATGTAATTTTTATATATATTTCTTTCCACCTATAAAGTTAAATTTTTGGATTAAACTTTCTAACATGATATAAAATCATGTTATATCCCAATTTGTGCCTCCTTTTATCAAATTTCACATCGCTTGACAATGTGGGGTCACCATGTACTTATTAGTTTTTGTATTGTACTGTCTAACATATCCAATTTTAAATGTTTTTTTTTTTTTTTGGTATCGGAGAAAAACTGCCGCGTAAATAATAACAAGCTACCGTAAACCCCCAAGTGACACTTAGTTGCTGGTATCAATTTTAAATGTTAGTTGCTCAATTTTCGTTGTTTTTCAAGTTTTTGAAAGTTTCAAGTTTTGGTTAAGATTTGTCCAAGTGAAGAAACCCCGAATGAACGTAGAATGGGATACTTCTCCTGCCTACTAATGCCGACAGCATATTTTCAAATTAAGAATCAGCAAAGAAACTTGAATTTAAAGTAGCTCGAAGCTTCTTTTACCAACCGATGCACGAAACTAATCATCTTCCAGAATGCTTAATGTAAGTCCATACGGTTAGCGACGAAATTGAACTGCTCCAACCGTGAAAAGGTCAAAGAAGTTGGTAAAATAAGAGGGAAATCACTTTGCAAGAAGATACATTTCCAAAAACATTGAATCAATCGTACGTGAAATCCATACAAGTAAATATTATATTATTTGTATTGAGATTTTTCTTTCCTCCGTCCTATTCTCTTGACATCATATGGTGTAAATTTTTCATTTATGTACGCATTTTGGTCAGCAATTGGAGGCTTCAAGTCAAAGAAAAGACAGAAGGGACAGTGAAGCGAACAACTGTATTATCTGTCAAGACCAAAAGGAGTCTTGACTGGCCTATCAGAGAGATGATCCCCCTTCCACATGCTCCATCTCCCTTCTCTATCCGATGTCCCTTGCTGTTCTAGTAAAACCCCCCCTTTCCCCTGAAGTCAATTTTGGCATTCTCTATGTGGTCTCTTAAAAGCACATGTACGTTTTGTCAAAGGGGAAGGAAACAAAAGGTGCTTGTACGTTTTGGACTTTTCAAGAGTTGAGCGTTGCAATGATTAAATATGCCTCAACATTCTCTCGTGATTTTAGCTTTTAGAATGATATGAGAATGTGCTCTTGATTCAGGATTTGTCTAATGTTTGTCGCCGATGTCTTCGGAGCAATAAAGACATTCAAACTATGATTAATTCATAAATTTATGTAATAAAAATATCTTGATATGTCATGACTCTACATTGATAAAACACCTTAAATGTGATTAATGTATTTATCATGTTTGTTAATTAGCAGGAAATGTGATAACTTAATGTAGACACAGAAATACATGTTTACCACATTTTAGACGCCTTTGCTATCTCGATATTTAATGTATTTCAAGAGGAGCAAGGATGATAATAGATTTGTTTGATTTATATTGTATTAGAGTAAAGAAAGCATCGAAGCTTTTCTTCCACAGCCAACTATTGGAAAAAAAATGTCATTATATTATTTTCCCTTGTTCCTTTCTGATTTTGACTATTCACTCGCATGCTCGTAAATATATATATATTTAAGTCAGCATGCTTCAAGTCTTTGTTACTCTCTCTATCGGCTTCTGTATGAGGAAGTATAATGAAGATGAATTACATGCCCGTGATTGTTTTATAGATTAAATTCGTAGAATATCACTTGGTCGCAAACTCAAGTAAAAGAAATAATTGTCAATGATGGAACAGATTCGATGTCATTAGACATAAATGAAGATGACAAAGCTCTAGACAAGTCTAAATAGAGACCCAATAATGTTGATATTACCACATTTACGTGGACCAACTGACTTTTTGTTATTTCCTACACGAGGCTGATGGAGGGGGGCCACTCCATGATCTCCCACAAATCAAGCTATTGAATAAATGAAACACCACTTGAGTAGAATGATGTGAAATGGAAATGGGCTGAAATCAATCAAATCAGCCAACCCACCCACAATCCTAGCCACCATTAATCTAATCATCCCCTTTATGTCCTCATTTTATTCCATGTGTTAGGACAGTGAAATGCTTGAGGACAGCAAGCCTACTTGGAATTCTCCTCCCAAAGCAAAGAAAGCCATTTGAACATATTGCAAAAGGGCCATGGAAAAATAAAAAAAGGAGTGGGAATTGATTAGCATGAGAGAGAGAGAGATGATTGGTGGAAGAAAGTCCACCAATGCAATAGACCTATAGAGGTGGAGACAATGGAATATTTCACACAATATAATTTATTGGTTTCTTGCATGTCCCCAAAGCAACAAGAGGGGGGGTCCAACCATAACAACTGTCCAACACAAATGCTTCCCACACTCAATACAATAATAAACACTTAGCTGATGACTTGATTCACCTGAAAACATATGTTTTTTTTTGGGGCTGATTATAATATTAGGGTTTTCCTGCTTTCAGAAGATATGCCCAGATCTCATGAAGACCTCAATTAGTATATATGCTTACCTCATCGCCCCACTTCTTATATTCCTTAGTTTAGCAACAACTCTGATTATTCTAACGTTTCCTCCCCAGAACATGGTCAAGGGTGGACACACTTGAGGCCATTTTTTTAATCTATTGTGGGTTGAGATAATTGCTGAGAACCTTCACTTTGCGCTGAGTAATCACATCTCCATAAGTCTCAGGATCATAAAACAAATCTTTTCGAGTGCTGTAGTAGATAGGACAAGACACCCAAAGTGCATGATTTGCGTTTGATCTGTTCTTTGTTTGGCATTATTTTATGGTGACCTTTGGTAGAGGACAAGTGCATGAAATGCACCGAGTCATATGTGGGTCTAGAACTTAGATGAAAGAATGATTTAATAAAGCATTTTTAAGTACAGTGGATGATTTGTTGCAAAGTTAGATCCCTCCCTTCTTTCTAGGTGATTACCTATATCCCCCCATCCTTCTTTGACTTTTGCTAATGTGTACTTCATACAATAATTACGGAACAATATTAGTGTTATTTGCCCCCCTCTTTGAATATAAAAAATGGACAAGTGGTACTATAATTGCAACGTTCCCTTAAAAAATTCTCGTAGACCACGGATTTCATCCTTAACAAAACACACACTGAATCCTCCTTGACGGAGAAAGTATGTGGTGTATCTACTACAATATGGAAAATCTAAAGATTGATGAAACAAAGTTAGCCCCTACCATTATAAAATGTTTGCATGAAATATATGGGCTACTCTATTCTGACTAATCTTTTCTTGCCTCTTCCTTTTTTATATTCACACTCGGGTACGTTTATGCTGTTCTATGAATATTATAAAAATAAAGAGTCTTGTTTGAGATGCAATGCACTCGTCGGAAAACCATACGACTTACTATAAAAAGGACGAGAAACAGACTCAATCCTGCATCAGAAAAATCATCAAGAAACGTTCTTAGATTATCCAACCCGGCTTCCTCCAATGTCAAGAGATCAGATAGCCAGGGAAGTCTCAACTTCCTCCAATCTCCTATCTCTCACATGGGTCAGCGAAAATGGCTGTTCGAGCGGATCTTGCGCCGAGAAGAAGCTGAAACTATTTGGGTTTGAGCTGAATCCACCCAAGAACGACCCAACATGCTCGAAACTAGAGTCCCCTGAAGGAGATGAAAGTGTCAACTCATCAAACACAGTCAAGGAAAAGAGCTCAGCCAGAGCAACAACCGATCATCATCATCAGGTAGACGACGAAAGCCACAACAACAAGAAGTTCGAGTGCCAGTATTGTTTCAAGGAATTTGCGAACTCGCAGGCGCTGGGGGGCCACCAGAACGCGCACAAGAAGGAGAGATTGAAGAAGAAGAGGCTCCAGATTCAGGCCAGGAAGGCCAGCCTCCACCAATACCTGCAACCTCTCCAAAACAACCTCCATCTCTTCAATTTCCAAGGCTCAGCCAGCACTAGTAGCTCTGGCTCTTGGTTCTTCTACGAACCCTATAGTAATAGCTCCGACCATCAGTTCACTCTCTATGATGAATCTCAGATCAGCTTCAGCCCAGTAGTTGACCAAGATGCTCGCTTTAATGGGTTCGACTCTGATGACCTTCATCAGGTGCTGCAGTATAACCCTCCTAACATTTCTTTCCAACAGGAATCGTGTATGTTCCCTCTGAAATGTGGCGAGAGATCCGGAGGAAGTTACCACCTGCCCATGGACACAGCGGGGTCGGCAGGTCCGAAGCAAATCAGCTGTAAATCCTTGGATCTTCAGCTAGGTCTTAGCGTCGAATCGAACATACCAGGTTGATTATAGGTCCTCTAGAAGTAGGGGTTTACAAATGACAGGTGAATAGTGCATTGTGTAAGCTTAGAACCATTAGGAAAATGGGAAAAAAAGTGAATGAAAATTCAAGAGAGAAGTATATTCTCGTCGCAGATTTTTCTCTGCTTCTTTGATGGGTAAATTTTGTGCGATTGTATATGCATCATGCTCTTGCAATATTCATTGTTTGAAGAAAAAAAGACCGCACCTTTTGAAAAATCATGAACCAAGGTAGTTCAAGAACACGAACGCCCAAGTTTCATGTTCTTGTTTAGTTTACTGCTTAGAAAAGCGTGGTTGGCGATTGATGATTTACTCGAGTTTTTAAAATGTTTGGTGGTCATCTCCTTATCCTGAGTTGGTCGTTTTTCTCGGAGGACTGCATAATCATAGTCGAGAATAATCCTTAGTTTAACATCCATCACAAACCTATTTGACAATCTAACTCCCCTAGACAAATGGTGTCTTAACAATAATCTCTTGCGATGGACTTCAAATTGCTTGATCGGCTTCCTAACCATGTTTGTTTCTTCGCCTAAGACATCGTACTAAAGGATCGAAGACTTTGTTTTCGTTTGTTTATATACTCGCGAAGCAACCGCCTTCTACTTGTTTTATATGTATGCTTACGTAGATGAAAGAGGAATAACAAGTTGTGGCCATGTTTTCAATGTGAACTCTAGGACAAGTGCGCTCATCTTATCTTATAAGATTTTCTTCTTGTTTTGTCCTAAGAATCTTTTCTTATAAGAATATAAAGGGTCCCTTGCGGGAACCTCTAAGAATGACTTAATTAGCCCACTCATGATGAGCGCCTAAGCCAGAGTCCAATCACCAACTCTATTATATTCTCCATCGATTTAAATTATTATTTTATTAATAAGCACTATTGGCTACAGACCAATAAAATCCCCAAGAACAATTTTTTATCGGTTAATGTTGCAGAGTCAAACATTGTGATTCTTGATAGAACTTAATGTAATGAGTTGATTCTTGATAGAACTTTGTTATCAACTTGGATGAGAGAGCTGGTTGGTCCTTGGTAGAATCAATTTAGGTCGTCGAAAGTAATCTCGTATTGTCTATGCGCAATCTTTTCCTTGGACATCTGACATCGAGAGTTTTAAGTTAGTCTCCTTCATCGTACCCAATTACGTGGCTTGGCATGTTTCCCTTTCAATTTCCACAGGCTTATTCACAATTTGGATTAAATCCACTATATTACTTGATAAACACGAAGAAATTGATGAATCATCTCACGTTGGGATGAACAAGATTCCACCAAACCCCGGAGTTTCGATGACCGATAAAGTGCTTTATTACGTGAAACCTTTTATCGATGGATGACTTAAAAGACAAAATTGTCTAAACTTGGTTTTTCTTCGGGACAAGCGAAAGTGATTCGACTGGAAAAAAAAAAGAAGTTGAAAAACCATCTAAGGGCGGCGATTTCTGACGTGATACAAAAACACAATTCTAACACTAGACAACTTGACAACTTTTATAAAGAGATACCCAAATCCAACACGATACAAAAACACACCTCAAACACTATATAACTTTTATTAAGAGAAGCCCGAATCAAACGCAAATGAATTCGAAATTGATACGTGTTCATAAGTTTTTATGAATAAAAAATTTACGATTACATTGGACTATTTTGATGACGATATGAAATGTTAGAATACTTGACCTCATGAGTATTATCGAGCAATATGTATTATCACATTCGTCCAATTTTTATACAAATGACATTAACACGGGAAGAACTTCTACTCTTATATAGTTTTTATATGTTTCGATGAAAACAGATTATCCAAGTGCGATTACTAAAGTGGAATCCTAGGATCGATCTTTAATTAATAACCAGCTAGTTTCCTCGTAGCTCAGTCATCTTAATGGGTCCCAGAGAAGATAGGCTTGGAATTTGGATCCGCATTCAAATGAAGCAACCTTAGACCTATTATTTCATTAATTTTTTTTTGGGGAGGGAGGGGGGGGGGTGTGAATTGCAGTCGCTAGGTCCAAATTCTGAACAAATACGAAACCTACCAACCTACTCACCGAACCCGATTCAATATATAAATGCCCCAGGAAATTCTTAATCTAATAAATAGATTTCTTTACATTCGATAATCGTGCGCGTTAGGTGAACCAGCGAATTGCCCCCCGCAAGCTCAAAAACTTTCTTTAATGAGCCTTGTCAATCGTCGAAACTCGATCTATTTCATTTATCTATTTATGAATGCAATTTTTTAGTTCTGGGTTACGTGCATAAGAAAGTGAATGTGCCATCTAGACTCGAACATATCATCGTCTAACAAGCAAGATTTAGTAATACTAAAGAAACAACCTGACCCGGTCGTACACCGACGCCCGGACTTGGATTAGTACGAAAAGACAAAATTGCGATTTGACTTCCTCTCTCATTGACCCTACGGTTCAGATTGAGCAAATGCTTTTCACGTGGATTAAGCACCGAGTCGCAGCAATCATACACAAACATATCGATTTATATAGAAAAACATGCCGCCAGAATAGTATTTTTCGTACGAAAACGCTCCTCAGATCAGTACACGTGTTCATCAACATATTTATTTATTTTCTTTAGCAGGAGTCCATCCTCATGTTAATGAAGGAACGATTGAAAATTCAAAATCGAAATTAGCGAGTAAAAAGAATAAGGCATTGACGTTGACGTCAATCACTTGACGGATAATCCGGCAGATACTTTGAATCTAGGGTCGAATTATTTCTTACGGTTTGGTTGCTTAAACCCTATTGAAGAAGACCGTTTTATGAGTTATTGAATTGAATATAAGTTTTCTGGGTTCCATCTCGACTAAAAACACGTTGCAGAAGGTTACTCAAAAAAAAAAAAAAAAAAAAGAATTATAACGTGATCTGGGTTGAAATTTGGTTTTACATCAAAGAGAGTCTTAGCAACCGAATATAAAATAACTCAGTCGCCCAAACAGTCAATAGGCAATTCAAAGTTCAAAATGGTTTGCCATTCAAATCCACATGCCTCCCTACGTGGCATCAAATGATTGATAACTAGATGATGTGATTGCGACATGGGATCTTATTGAGCCTGAGCTCGAGCAAAGACGATTGCCAATAGAGATATCATGTTGATTCAACTTAATTGTGGTGCGACATTAGAAACTAAAATAAGTAGACATCCTAGTTGTGTTGGTCACATGCACATGCAATAGAAACCTGATACTTTCATTTGAAAAAATCACCAAAATAGAGTTTAAAAGTCCATTAAAAAGCTTAAGCTTCTGCATTAATATATTTCAATTTGAATCTTTAACGTCCATATTCATCCCTTATCTCTTTCTCCAAATCGAATCATAGAAGTTACGCGTTGCTACATCACATCAAGAAAGAGCCTAGTCCACTCCAAAGCTTAAGCTTTTGCATCAACAAATCCCAGCTTTAACCTCCAATGCCTACCTTCATCTCTAGTCTCTTTTTTTAGACTAAATCAGAAGTCTAATATCTTCACCTGAGAGATCACCAAGAAAAAGCCTAAATTCATCCGTCAATATATCCATTTAAACTCACCTTTATTAGAAATATTAAATTAAGATGATGTGAGTCAATTATAATATATCAACTGCTCAAATTATACCAATTTTCTGACGTGAAATTTTTTTTTAACATAACCTGTACATACATCTCAACAAGAACATCTCAAATTAAATGGGTATTCATTTATAGACGTGAGTATGTCTTTTAACGATGATTATAGTACCCACGGCACTTGTTGAAATCTCAGGACCAAGATCACACAGAAACTCAAGTTAAATTAATCAAGAGGAATCGACGAACTTTCACCCCCGTCTTATTTGTACCCGGATATGATTGTGAGGGGAAAGTAACATACATCAATAATTCCCCCGAGGAAACATCGAACGACCCTGATCACAGATTTAACATTCTAAGATGAAGAAAGATGTGACTACAGCAAGATTTCCAGCGACCACTGATGGAACCATGAAGTTGCTTGCTTCGTTATATGACCACGACCAGCAAATCAATGATCACGCATAAAATAATGGATTTTGCAACAAAAGAAGCCACATGACGAATGGAATCGCATTTCAAAATTTTTTAAAGCTTAATGATGGAATTAAACATAATCTTGTGAAGATTGTCGCCTAATAATTGTCCTACAGAAGAGCGACGTTTTTACTGGTCCGTTCAATATTTTGAGAAGTGGATTTTTTTAACCGTTCAAATAGATTTCTCAAAAAGAAAAAAATGGTAATTGTCGGAAAAAAAGAAAAAAACTATTGATAGAGGGAGTTATCAATATCTCTCAATATTTTGTTGACAACTTACTGACCCTTCGATTGAACCCAGTATGTCCTATCTAAACTTTGGGGGTATTCCCTCTTGGATAGAGAAGAAAAATTTCTACTTAGAAATTAGGAGGCCCTTCAGGTCTCGTAAGGGGCGTTTGAAGAACTAGTAGGTCAATATAGTAGCCGCCTGCGCTGGTGAAGGTGAAGGGGTGGGCAAAACACCCACTACAAGGTTGAACTGTGCTTCGTACATCATCTCTCAACTGACTTGTCGGCCTTATATCTCCGATTGAGAGACATTGTGTGATGGATTACCAACTCTTCTTTAGAATTTATAAATCACCAATCATTAATATTTTTACACACTTTTATTTGTCTTTTTTTTAATTAATGTCTTATTTATTGATCGTTATTCAAGTGACTTTTAATTTTTTTTTTTTTTTGTATTAAACCTTTCACTCGTTTTGAGTTTCCGAATCTCATTTTAATTATTTACCAATGTTTATTTGATTTTTTTTTGCACAATTTGTCAGCTTGTATTTATCATTTACCAACTTTGGTTTTGTCTTCGTACAAAAGCCCTAAATATATCAAGTCCTACATTAAATTTACCAATTTATATTGTGTGACTAGCCAGTTTTTTCCAATTATATTGCTAACTAATTTTGGTTTACTAAGTCTTTTTGAGTTGTTTACCAATGTTTAGTTGGTTTTTTTTTCCCAAAGAATATCTTATTTGCAAAAGAAAAGAAAAGATGGCAATTAAAGCAAAATACACTTAATAAGCAACCCAAAAGAGAGTTGATAATCCAAAATTATCTAATAAACTTAATTAGAGAAAAGTTGATAAATCACCTTAATTAAGATCGGTAATTTCTAAAAAGTTGGCAAACTTTAAAGCATTTCAAATAAGAGTTTGTAAATGATAAGGAAAGTTGGGAGTGGGTAATTTTTAAAAAGAGTTAGTAAATGTAAAATTTGTAGCTCAATAGAAAAGCTAGTGAATGAAAAATAATAAATGAACATCGGTAAGTAATTTAAATGAGAATTGGCAACCCAAAATTAATTGGTAGTTTAATAAGACAAAAATTGGTGAATCCCTCTAATTTAGATTGGCAATTTTCCATGAGAATCCAGGGCCAAACTTTAGAGTGAGAAAAGGAAAAATAAAATTACAAATCTATAAATATCATCTAAGAAAGATGGTACTATGCACATTCATGTGATAGAAATCACATTAAGTTGATAGTGAAATTAAGTAGAAGAGGAAGTCATTCCCACATAAATCTAGGGCTGCCTTATATTGGTAATGCACATCTAGATCACCGGGAGGCGTGCCTCGAAACTTTCTTGTGACGTTGGATTCTTTCCTTGCAAGTCGTGTTATGATTAGGTCAATGTCGATCAGCTTAAATTAAGTGGATGCTGATAAAGCTAGGAAAAGTGTTTACAGTAAAAAAGGAATAAAGCAGGGAAGAGACAAAAGGTAAAGGGGAAATCACTGGGGCATGTCTCCATTTACGACGACTTAAAACTTGCCACCGGTCAAACACCTAGAATAATGGGATGAACTCACCGGTCACCAAAGGCGATTCTCTTTAATGATTATTCGTCGTGGTTCATGCTACCACTCGTTTCTCCTCCCGGGTTTTCTTTTGGAAAAAAGCACCTGAACTTCTAGATGTTATCTGAATTCTGTCCTATTTAACGTTAGCACGGAAACCTCATTTGACAGCTATAAACTAGGAAACGCACTTGTTGTCTAGTGGTTGGAGCTGCAGAGAGGATGCATATGAATAGGGCGATTTAGGTGCATTTACATGTGTTTAGATATCAGATTGTAATAGACAAAAGTGGCTTCTCTCTCTTTATTTTTAGAGAGAGAAAATCGTCTCGAGAGCCAGAAGATGCACTTCGCAAGGCACATGGTCGCCAACCTATATGCCATAGCGATTTTCTCCATTTGCTCGTTGATTTTGTCGATTCTAGATTGGCTATTCGTTGAGATACCTTCGGTTGGTACTTCTAGAGAACTTTCTCATGGTTGCTTGAGGGGGTTGGTTCATTTATTTTGATGGATTCTTCCAAAACTGAGCTCAAAGTTGAGCTGATGAATCTGATTTCGAGAATCGTTGTTGAAGAATAGGAAAAGCTTGAGGGAGACACATGTATATTTGAGGAATGGCTTTGATCCATGTTGGAATATTCTTAAATTAGTAGGTAAAGAGATATCACATATATAGAAACTAGAAAGACCATGTAATTCTGGTAAATAAGCGATCTGAAATGTTTTAACAAAGCATTTCTTCTTTGATTAATGATAGCTTTGCGCTACTGGATTGCTTTAGTTATAAGCATATATATCTTGATCCGTATATGGAAAAAAAAAACCTGGACTAAGGAATATAGAGCTTCACAAATTTAGGCAAGGATAAATGACACAGCGTACGCGTAATGAAGAGATGTGTTTATTAGGTAGATCGTACATGGAATGAAGAGCAGTGTTTATTACAACATTCTGTGTTAAGTGTAGACGAAGCACTCGCGAAGCCAAGATAATCAGATTATGCTGTAAGAAAAAGTAAAACACTCAAGCACATCCAATGACAAACTGCATGATATGTAGGCTAGACACATTACACCCTCTCTCCGACGACGAAGAAGGACACAATCAAAGCGAGAACTCCGACCACCATGGACGGAAGCATGAACAAGCCCTTGCCCGTTGGCGAAGGCGCCATGTGCATGCCTGGTGGCATTTTGTTGCTATCACCGTCAGGCGATGGATCGCCGTACTGAGCAGTGACCGCCATGACCGAGACGAAGAGGCAAAGAGCCATCAACCCCGTTTTGAGGAGGGAAGAAGCCATGTTTGTTTGGGTTACGATTATAAATCTTCCCGGGGATGAATCAATTAGTTCACCGTGGCGATTGTAGTTCTTCGGGCCCCAAATATATAGGCCTCAAGGCATGTGAAAACCACGACAGGCGACGGGCTTAGGAGGCTGGACGGTTTTGTCTCCATGGAGGCGTTAAAATTGAAGATTGTATCTATATTTTATCTGTGATCTCTATGTTTGTGTTTTTTCTTCTTATTTTCTTTTGGCAAATTCGAACAAGAGTTTTGACTAATGTCTTTGGGAATATTCTACCTCGTAACAACGCGTAATTTATTTTTAATTGCATGTTAATCAAACGGGCCTGATAAACATTCCCTAGCGTGAGATACATCTCGTCGTAGAAGTCGATGCAGATGTTGATGAGCTTAAATTAATACGTCGGACGAATTATTTCAGCATATTAAACTTATGGCAAACGATCAATATATATATATATACACACACACACACACACACACACATCGGTATTTCCGGGGCGGCAACAAGGAAGATAATGGGTCACAGGTGTCTTAAAGCAAATGCTACCAGAGTTCTCTCTTGCATCCCAGCAAAGCTCTTTGGCCCAATTCTATGCGGATTGTCTTGCTTTAGACATATTTTCTATTACTTTCCTCGCTTAAATCCTGACGCCTAGAGAATATTAAAGTTATTGCAACATATAGAGCGAATATGTCTATACACTGCCTATATTTTATGGGGGACTTATGGTGCTCAGAGGCCCGCTTCATGTACTCAAATGTATTATCTTAATGAAATGAAGTTTATCTTTTCGACCAATATAATAATAAATAAATAAATCATAACTTGGCCACACATTAGGCTGCCAATAATCAAGTAATGACTCGAAGTGATAAGATGGTAATGTTGGAGGATGATTAACCAATATTTTAAAACATGTAAGGCCGTCAAAAGGGTGATCCAAGTTAGGTTTAGGTGAGTTGAAAATGGTCCAACTCAAAATGACTCATTTAAACTATCGGTCTTATTTTAAAGCAATACAATTATAACAATACATAACCAATCTGACCTGGACTCCATTCTTAACAATTTTTCTATTTAAATTGTTGCCTCTGAAAAATGAGTGATTCCAGAGATCAGCTTGTCGAGTTAACGAGGAATTCAAGGGTCAAGTTATGGATGGGGTCATGAAGTTAGTGATGAAGCCAAGGGTGGTGTATCTTAGCCGAGTGACGAGCAGTGCCCCTGCTAAAACTATGAATATAAACATTAATTAGAGCTCAATGTTGATAACCCTCCATATGAGACATCAATAATTATTCAAGAAGATGTTCATATCAATATAAATCTAAAGATTTTGATACTTAAATTATCCACTCACTGCACAATTCTTTCTCCATGTGGGCAGGGAAGTGGATACGCGATTTATCTAACATGAGATCTCTTGTAGAACTTGAGGACGATACATGTTGGGTGAGAAAAAATCGGAGCCATCATCACATCACATTCGTCGTCATTCCATTCAATCCAACAGACTCGTCCCCTTTTTCAGCATTTCAGGTGGTCAGAGGGAAACAAGACTCCTAAACCAGTTCCGAGTTCAGGGACACAGACTCTTCTAGAAGCACAATAACTATTGACACATATCATCTTTTGTTCATCTAGTTCGGAGAAGTTCGGTAAATGCAAAATCAACAAATCACAGATTTCTAAGACCCATCAAAAGGGGAACATTAGACAACTGAGAAAAATCGACTTGAGGAGGACCGGCTCAATACTTTGATGCACTATAATCCAATCTGGTCGCCCCTTATTAGCTCTTCTTGTGCAGGAGCTCTCTTCGACGTTACAGAAATCAGGGAGGCCAGCGACGCCAGAGCCAATCAATTGGAATCAAAGAGAAGGGAGAAAGCTCGCAAGTCTTGATCGGTGGAACTGAAGAAGGAGAGGAGAGAAGCGAAAATTAAAAAGGAACCGAGACCTGTTTCCTTAACTCTTTTTTTTTTTTTTTTTTTTTTTCCTTTTTTCATCCTGTTTCCTTAACTTCACTATATCGATTAAGCGAGTTGAAAGTGGGCTTATAACATCCTCACCAAAACTCATCTTTTTGGGGCTTTTTGCGTAAGAACCCATCATGACTTATATTTTAAATTTGAGGTGACTCATATGTAACACTCTTCAAGAGGAACAAAATATAAACTTTAATAGAAAAAGAATCAAAATGATTGCACGAGATAGCAATTTAGTTATTCATGGAAAGTATATATACATAGATTAACATATCCCTACATAAAATTTAATCTTTTTCTTTGGAACAACGTGCCCTCCTAATATAAGTCGATGCAAAATATATGGCTCGAGGTTATGTGCCAAAGTTCCAAGAAGATTGTTAAAACTATCCAATATTTTGGCATAAATAGTGGGCTGCCATAACTCATTGATGTATACCTGCTGTATGAAAGCCGTGCTAGATAAGCCTGAAAGAAGCGGAACTAGAAAAAGAGGAAGAAGAAGATGCCCCAACGTGATTCTCGCTTGAACTGGTGGGGAAGGCAAGGCAGTGCCCAATAAAAACGCAGCGGTTCTCAAATGCGTTTGCACTGTTAATGTCTAATAAATGGACCTATCGAAATAATTGATTACACATTTTTTTTAGAATTTTTAAAATTTGATCCGAAAGTTTCGTGACTTAATTACAATTTAGTATAAGTTTTAGGGTTTTTTGTGCATTTATCTCGTCCTTTTTTCAATATCTATTAACGAGGATATTGAAAGCAAAATTTTCAATTTGCCTTCCATATAATCTGTAATCCCCTTCTCCTAGCGTACTAGGCTGGGTTCAGGAAAATGATAGACAGCTGGTCTGGTCCGGTAGCATCTGTTTTTCCATTTTGTGTTCCCTAACGACGAGCAATGCCAGCATAAGTGGTGCCGTCATTGCTTGAAAATGACGGTGCAATTTCAACCACACTTTTTTTCCTTGTTTTTCCATCCAGATCCTCTTTTGATCTCCAGCCTGTCTTTTCCCTTGGGACTTTTTCTTGTCCGGTACGAATCTTTCTTTCTATTTTTACAAATTTTAGACCTTAATTGCTATGCAAAGGCAAAGTGTTACAACGTCAAGATAATCCGATTCAAATCACACTTCACAATGTTGACTCTTAATATTCTTTTGGCCAAACCTTTTACACTTGATTACTTATAGGCCTCACTTGGTTCCATATGTAAGGAATCCTTAAATGGATTACCATTTCAAGCAATATCTTTCTCTAGAATGATATATTTTTTTTTCGTCATTGGATGAAAATGAATTGTGCTTTTTGGAGAAAACTTCTCATCGGTAAACAACCATCAACTGGGATCGGAAGCGATTGGTGGCAAGTTGGCAATTAGCGGTGGCATTGGTGACCGGCATTGCTGACTGACTACTAGCGATTGATGAGTAATGGAGGCAGTCGATAGAGTTGTGTTTTTGACAATTTTGTGGTTATAGAAATGTGAAAATGGAATTGCAATAATATAAGTAATTAAATAGACTCAAATCTAATAAATTTTTTATCAGTTATAATTATAGTTAACACATGATGCACAATAAGTCAATCAAATCAAGTATGTGGCACACTTATTCAGCATATGCTTTTTTACTTTTTAATTCAAGAAGACTCTTGTCAAATGTGAATGACTCTTTGATTTGATGACCTAGTCCTCCATGACATATATAGACGGGCTCTTTATGTCGGCATGGAGGGCCCGCAAGGCGCGAAGATTAATTTCACAAACAAAAAGAATTTTCCAAATATTTTACAAGGCACAGATCTAGACATATTATCATCGCACGATATCATCATGGGACGCAAAGGTCTTTTCAAGCTACTAGTGGTTCAGGCTCAATTAAGCAATGGCGAGTTTCATGTGATGCACGACACCATGGCCAGATGATGGCCCAAAGACGTCCAAAATTCGGTGGAAAGACGCCATCTGGAGTCATTCATTTAACACTCGAAAGTCATTGATTGGATCTTCGATTCTTTTTTTAATTAAAGGGTGCGTGCCCTCCAAGCCACAAATTATGTCGGTCACATCTTTTTTGGGACTGCTTCCCTGTATCTATCTGTACGCTGCGGCAAAGCAATCCCACGATATTGGTCCGGCGCCTTCATTGCAATGTCTAAACTCGTTGAAATGATATCGCATTTGTCGGTTCTTTTGCTAAGTATAGGCCGATGCGTGGTGACTTTCTATCAGCCAGTCCAAGCAAGACCTCTTCTTTTCTCCGATACGGTGCTATCAGTCAAGTCTTGGTTACGAGTCAACTTTCACGTTCCCAGAATTACTTACTGTACGTGCGCATTCTCTTGGGACATCTTCAGGAGCATCGACCTATGTTTCCCGTTACAATGTAGGGTAACATCTAGAAATGCAGGCCACCTGCAAGGTTAGAGTTCAACTCTCCATCTCGTCATTTGCGCAGGCACGTAGGAGGTGGGTCCCTGCGGGTCGCCCCGGGTTTACGCCACCGACTACCAGCTGTACTCCACTTTCCGGATCACCAAAAAAAAAACATCATAGAAATGCAATGATTATGAGAAGATTAGTGTTCAAATATTTATTTATGCCCACCCTCCATTTATTGCGAGCTCGTTATGTAACTTCAAAGTATGCGCATAATCAAAAGCGTATGTCGTCTAGCATAGCAAATTTAAAGTTCATTTTGGCGTCTTATCCTTGTTTTTTTTTGGTTCGGTACTTCTTGTCCTTGTCAAGTTCATAAAATGGGGAAAGCTTTAAGGATACTATTCGACATTTATTTGCAATTGTTACATTCTCATGCAACACTATTTCCGTCACTTTTTATTTTAACCGTAATGCTCTAATTTATGATATTATTCTGTTCAACTTAATTTTATAGCGTGACTCTCTATTAGCACCTTATCTACAAAAAAAAGAATATAAGGAGGGATTTTTTAAGCTATGAAAAGTAGAATTGGGAGGGGCAATCGATGCGAGAGGACTTTTGTTTTTTTAACTCCTCATTTCTGTTGTTTTTAGAGAAAAAGTCGCACAAAAAACCTCAAATTATATCTATTGTAACACATTTATCATTTTCGACATAAAAAACCTTAAACCATACCCACCATGATATATTTATCGCAAAATAAATTTGTATCGTCAAAAATTCCAAATTTGTATCCATGATCAAAATTCTATTAAATGATTTTACGGCCAAAACAACATCATTTTTTTTATTTCACTTAGACCTCGTAAGCGCTATGCCAACATCGTTTAAGTTCCATTGTTCATATAGGCAAATTTTTAATGGTGTTCATTGACAAGACCTTAACAAATTGTAAATGTGTCATATAGATATAACGTTTCAATTTTAATTTCCAACACATAAATAAGCTCTATCATATAAGAACATGATTTCACATGTATCCTATCAGCTTGTAAGTTTATACCTTTCATTTAGTTAGCATTTCCTTTATCCTCACTTAGAATTTAATATCCTTTAATGTGTTTAAAATCTCTCTCTTTTTTTTTTTATATATATATATATATCTATATTGTATAGGGAAGTAAATAAATATCACGTGTGGTGCTAAAACTTATCTGTGCAGGCGAGTTGAACAAGATTATCTCCATTACGTCAGATTAATCTAAATAAAAGAATAGATTCTTGCTAACTATTTAATCTCCTATCATAAAATCAAATTACTTACTCCCACTAATGTCATACTTGTGTTCTTTGTTACTTTCAATTTATTACTTTCTGTGTGTAATTCTCTATATATTTAACCATAATTACTGCAATAAAGAAAATGATATAACAAGCTTGTAATGAATGGATAAAAGTGATCAATGAGTATTGTTGATGCATAAAATTACCCTTACCGACACATGTTGGTCACAAAAGATGATAATACTATTATGTGCGGGCTATGATTAACATCAACCCAGCTCACCAACCCGTGTTAGTCATAGAAACAAAAGATAGCCAAGAATTTCAAAAGCCCTTGGGCAATGGGCATATAAATGGAGATACACGATTTGACAATAAAGCAGTTGATTGCCACATATCCAAGCCAAGAAATGCCATTGAAGACATGGAATTCGGATGGAATTGACATCAAGATTTATGTGGGAACGGTTGATGCCTAAAAAAGCACGCAAAGTCAAAGGGGTGATTTCTACTTGCTGAACATGCGGGCATCATCAAACAAGTCAGACAACAATATATGGATAAAGCGATTAAGCAAAGAATGTGGAGCGATTTTTAAGGAGGAAGCAACCGACCACTAGAGTTACCAAATTAGCCTATAAATACAACAAGCAATCCAACAGAGTCACCCTCGAACAACACTCAAAATTCCTTCTATTTTACCCTTTTAGTTATCTTAGCCTAGTTTAGATATAGCTTTAGATCCTCGCCATAGATTCAATTTCGATGAGTATTTATGTCCTAGGTAGTATTATTGATTAGATTCTAATGTTGTCCTACCGTTTAGCGTCGTCAATTAAATTATGACGTCGTGTCCTCATATCCATCTAGGAGCAATACCTACCAAGTGTTGTTTTCAATGTCCAATGTCGTCGATTAGGTTCCGACATTGTGTCCTCAAACCCAGTCAGAAGCAGTGCTTTGCCGGTATTGTAGTCAATGTCCAATGTTGTCAAATTAGCTTCGATATTATACAAACCACTTTGATTTTAATGGGCTTTCATTAGTATGTTAAAGTAAACTTGGATCAAACCGTTGATTAGATTTCGACATTGGTTATAATTAATTTTAAGCTTATATTAAGTGACTCCATTAGATTTGGGATGATATTAGTATTTGACCCTGCCTATCTAATACTAGTACAGAACTTAATTCTTCTATAATAAAAAAATATATAACACTTAATGAAAGATATTTCATTACGAGATCCAAAAGCAGAGAAACAAGAATATTATTTTATTTATAATTATACCATGTGTGAGAATCTATTCTTAAATCATAACATGATATGAGAATATTATTGAAAAGTGCAAATCACGATATGCTTTTTCATACTTTTGACATTCCGGTTCTAGTATTTCCACACCTTCTTATTGATCTGGACAATATTTACAAATTCCTAACGAACAGTCGTAATAAAATTCTTCGTTCTAAGACTATCATTTCAAGCGCCATTATCTATGCTCAATAAATTCACTTTTCCAATGGCTGAAGCGTTAGTAACTTCTAGAGTTATATTGCTAAAAAAAGCCCCGACAAGCCGATTTCAAAAAAGTTTCATGATTGCTCTAAACTTTTCCTCATCCACTTTTGTGCACCACGCGTAATAAATCATACGATGGTCGCTCGCCAATCAATGCTTTTCTTCTAGAGGGCTGGCCTATATAAATCACGACCACGGGGAAGGCATCGCGAGGATCCGGCCGACAGCTCCTTTCCCGTGGTTAAGCGGGCCCCCACGATTTATCATTATCCCATTTTACGTTTGGAGTTGACTCCGATAAACGACTCAGTTTAAGGATTTGAGTTGGTCCATAGTAACTTCTAGAGTTATGGTGCTAAAAAAAGCCCTGACAAGCCGATTTCAAAAAGTTTCGCGATTGCTCTAAACGTTTTCCCATCCACATTTGTGCACCACGCGTAATAGATCGTACGACGGTCGCTCGCCAATCAATGCTTTTCTTCTAGAGGGCTGGCCTATATAAATCACGACCCTCTTCTTTTGTGGGAATTCAGTGTAAAGATGAAAATGGAGGCTGACCAACGCAGAGCCCATGTAGTGGTTCTTCCATATCCAAGCCAGGGCCACATCAACCCTCTCCTCCAATTCGCAAAGCGTTTGGCTTCCAAAGGACTCAAGGCCGCACTCGCCACAACTCACTACACGGTCAAATCCATCCATGCTCCGAACGTCGGGGTCGAACCCATATCTGACGGGTTCGATGAGAAGGGGTTCGCTCAAGCCGGGAGCGAAGCCGTCTTCCTCAAGTCGTTTGAGGAACACGGCTCGAGAACATTGTCTGAAGTTATCGAGAAGTACTCGAGCACCGATGCCCCCGTCACTTGCGTGGTCTACGACTCCTTTCTCCCGTGGGCTCTCAATGTGGCTAAGCAGCATGGCATATTCGGTGCGGCATTCTTCACTAACTCAGTCGCGATCTCGAACATATTCTACCGCTTGCACCGTGGACTGCTCAAATTGCCGCTGGAATTCCACGATGAGGCGCTTTTGGTTCCCGGCTTGCCTCCGCTAAACTCACGGGACCTCCCGAGTTTTCTTCAGTCGCCTGGAACCTACCCTGCTTACTTAGCCATGAAGCTGAGACAGTTCACTAACACAGACAAGGCTGATTGGATTTTTGGAAACAGCTTTGAGGCCTTAGAAAATGAGGTATGGGAAATTCACATGATAAACATTGCTATTGTCCTCTTAGTTCTATTGCACATCGATTTGAGTTTCGTCTTCCTCATGGTGGTCGATCAGGTTGTAGGGTCACTAGAGCGAGTTTCAACAGTTAAAACCATCATCTAATCTCCTAAATTGAAAAATCTATTCCAGTTATGAATTGTGAACATGACACTACACAACACGAAATGAAGTATGATCTTATTTCCTTAAAACCCTTAGATTTTCTATCAAAAGATGTATTTTCTCCCACAAAGTGCTGAAGATGTTGGGCCACACCACTGCATAGGAATGCTTAGAATCTTGGATACGATCAACTTTGTATCCCAGATAATTATCTTTCTAATTAAGTTCTCCATGATGCATATTATGCTAGGAAGCAAAGAGCATATCAGATCTTTGGCCAGCAAAGTTGATCGGTCCAATGGTCCCATCTACATACTTGGACTACCGCATAGACAAAGATGACACGTACGGCGCGAGCTTATGGAAGCCGTTAAACATCGAGTGCGCCAATTGGCTCGAGACGAAGCCTCCTAAATCGGTTGTGTACGTCTCCTTTGGAAGCATGATTTCATTGACTGCGGAGCAAATGGAGGAGATAGCATGGGGGCTAAAGGAAAGCGGCTTCCCTTTCCTATGGGTGGTGAGGCCATCCGAGCTCGATAAGTTGCCACAAGGGTTCGGAGAATTTGTTCAAGAAAAGGTCATGATCGCCACGTGGTGCAACCAATTGGAAGTCCTGGCCCACCGAGCCACGGGCTGTTTCATGACACACTGCGGGTGGAACTCGACCCTCGAGGGGCTGAGCGCAGGGGTCCCGATGGTCGGGGTCCCCCGGTTTGCCGACCAATTTACCAACGCCAAGTATGTGGAGGAGATTTGGGGAGTAGGAGTGAGGCCCAAGGAGGATGAGGAGGGGGTGGTGAGGAGAGAGGAGGTTGTGAAGTGTCTGAACGAGGTGATGAGAAGAGACAGAAGCAATGAGATCGAGAGGAATGGAAGGAAATGGATGGAATTGGCTAAGGAAGCAGTCAGTGAAGGCGGGAGCTCTGACCGGTGCATCAATGAATTTGTGGAGCATCTGGCGTCTCACGGGGAAGGAGGGAGACAAGTTGATTGAGGGGGCGCTATCAAGTCTCAGATCTAGTCATTCTATGGTCTTTTCATGTTCTCTGTCGTTTGTCGGTATTCTTGTTTTTAAGTTTTTCTTTGTTGTCCAGTCAATATCATTTAAGAAAGACACGACGGATTCCAAACACCATAAATATTCACATCATTACATAAAAGCGATGGAATCTTGAAACTTCGCCTATTACTTCCTAACTTAGGCACCATTTTGTGTGGAAAAGTTAGATTGCATCTTACTTAGCTTCTAATTAGCCAAAGAAAATGGGTTGGCGGAGACTCTTCAAATTTATTGAAACAAATAATAAGAAAATAAAAATCATGACTGTTACTACTTGGAAAGTCGGCTCACATAAGCATTCACAAAGCTCTCGACAGTTATGTTGTCAAATTACTGTTGTGTCAACAAAAGTAAAAAATAAGGAAGAAAAATGATGAGAATTGATTAAAGTGCGCCATAGGGTTTATGTACCAAAAGTCATCTAAACCACAACTCCTGTGTTAAATATTATGGAATCCACGACACTCGAGTTGTCTAAACTTTTCGAATGGATGCATCTGCCGCAGATGAATCGAAGTTTGGTGCTAGGATTAGATGATGGCTAAGAGTTAAGCTTGGACCTGATCTCTAGTGTCTCACTAAAAACATCAACTGAAAAACCAGGAGAGCCGCGGGCAGCTGATGCTCAAGACTCAGGACTCCGGCGGGAGGAGGGATGTCGATAAACAACACTAAAACAGTCCGAATGACCTAGCAACAGGGCACAAAGCAGAGTCCCCACTCTGTCCGAATCAAGAAAACAGAGACAGAGAAAGTAGAATGCATGCCAGTGGTTTGGGAATCTCAAGATGCTGAAGACAGAGTCAAAGATTAGAAGGACAGACAGAGCATAAAGGCTAAGGAACGGAGGCAGAGCGCAGAGAATTGCGCCTTTCAGGCACGCGAGCCCTGGAAAGCCAAGAGAAAAGCGGAGGTCCAGGAAAGCAGCACGCTGCAGAGAATATATTCAGAGGGAAACTTCAACAAAGTATCATCTGGAAATCCTCACGTGCGATGATTCGAGCAAAAAGCCTAGTGACGTGCACGAAGTTATTTAGGAATGGACAAAAGCCCTCTTTACTTAAATTAATTATATGTTTCGGATATTCCTATTAAATTATTCAAACACGATTGTTTAGCCATTTATGTAATATATTAGTACACTTTACGCCCACAAATAGCCAGTTCATGGTCTATATCGTTGGTTCATTTAACATGTGTATTTATCACTTCCATCGCGAAGAACATTGATTATGAAGAATATTCCTAGTCATGACAACCACCAACAGAATGGGTTACCAATTCCACTGAAATGCTATTTTATTTTTATTCTTTGGTTTTGAAGTGTATATGTTGTGTTTAGACTCCATTTAGTTTATGAAAACAAATGATTCGAAAAAATTATTTTCTTAAAAATGATTGTTTGTACTGTTTACAAAAATAATGAGCGAAAGAATATTTTTAGCATCCATGAAAATGTTTAAACATAAATTATTGCCGACAATATAAATATTTTTTATTAACTAATTATTTCAAACGATATAAGCAACCACTTTAAAGAAATATTTTGTAAATCTATCTTTTTTGCAAAATAGATGGAGTCTTAGTTTTTTTAACGAGCATATATATGAAATCTCTTTTGAAGAAAATAAGAAAAACACACATGCGCGTGTATGTTTGTGTGTGTGTACACACACATGTATACAGTTTCTTAAAATGTGGACCATTATTCATGTGTTCCTTTCTCTTGGTACTTACTTGATGTCTTTTTCTAGGAAGTATCAAAATTTGGCATGAGAGAATATTTAAGTGTAAAAAATTAGGAAAATGGTACTTAAGTGTCAAAATTGATGCAAAATTGATCGATTAAGTGTCAATAGTAAGAAAATCCGACCAAAATGCTAATGTCGCAATTTTTTTATGAAGCAAGTGTTAAATGATGTCATTTTACACGCTGACATGATTAGATAAGTGCAAAAAAGCGACATCGTTTTACTAATTGATGTGGGTAAATAATTAATATATATTAATTCATTAAATTTAAAAATAAATTTAAATATTAAAAAAACCAAGATGGAGATTGCAAGCGGTGAGGGCATTTAGTATAATTAATATTTATATTAAAATATTTATATTTTTAAAAAAAGGAGGAGGAGGTAAAAGGCAAGGGCTCAACCCTCGCCGTTCTGCAATTGTCATTTTTTAAAAAATTAGTTTTAAATTTAATTTAATTAATATTTATATTCAAATTCGCCCCAAAACGACATCATTTTGGCATTTATTTGCTGAGTCACCTCTCCGATGAGCCATGTAGGCTAGCAATATTAAATAAAAATTGCCACATAGGATTTTTGGTGGGGTTTGTTAGATTTGACATTTGAGTGTTCCATTTTTAAAAAAAAGTGGCACTTAAATGTCACTTTATTAACTTTTAGTAATTAAATGTGCCAAGACTTGGCACTTGAGTTGTTCTTTTTCCCCTTTTCCACTTTTCAATGCCTATATGATCTTTTTTAAAACGAAAATAAATTTCTTGTCATCTTATGATGAGGAGTGACACCCACAAGTATATATGGATTATATTCTATAGAAAACCTAAAACTTTTTAGAATTAAGTGGGAGGTGAAGAGATTTCACACAATACAAAGTCGTGATTAGGTATGATAAATCGATTTACGATATGATAAATCGATTTACGATCATCATCTTCATTATCATCATCAATCGGTCAATATGGAAATTTTGAGTGGCATTAATGGGGTCAAACTAGACTTAGTTATTGCTACCATATTCTAATCATACATACTAATCGACATCCATAAAGTGAATAAGGAAAAAGGGGATCTTAAGAATAGTTATTACAATTTGGCCGTAATTACTATTATAGAGGCGATCTATTACGCAGTTTTGCTTGCAACGAGATTACGCTTTAATAACTATTATTGGAAGCAAACACTATCATAGACAATCGCTATGTAATAGACTTGTAATGTAATAGAACCTAATGCAACTGATATGTGATGTATATTTCGTGAGGGGACCATAGTTCGTGTTGCATTGATTTGCCCATGAATGATGCAATTTTGTTTTGTGGAATCAGTCGTTGATCACGCTCCGAACTAACAACTATGATATCATATGGGATGCATCATTCAAATTATTCGTCAGCTGGACTTGTTCTTATCTATTTCATATACCACCAACAACTATGGGTTATCGCATGGACAACTATATCTAAATAGCAATAGACTAAATCTCACGGTTGACTAAAAGACACACGAAATGGGCAAGCGTTGCTACTGTACATTGTCCTTTATGAATTCGTCAGCCGCTACATCTTCTTCTTCTTTCCTATTTTCAGCTAATGCCCAATTCGCGTTCCTCAATACACGTATTGAAATTGAGTGAAGCGTTAGGACAATAAAGATGAGCAGCAACTTTTATAGGAAGGACATGTGAGAGGGAATAGATGCGCGTGCGTGAGATTATTCCACCATGGCACTTCAGCTTCCTTCAAGGCTTGGGCCCAAAAGATGGTCCCTACGCACCTAAATCCGAAGACGATGTCAGCTTAAACCATTGAACTTAGGCATGGGCTTGTTAGTAGAAAACTCACCAATAACGGGTCAAATTGATATTGATCAGATGCAACGATAGCGACTCGCGTGCCCTTCTTTTACAAGTTCATAGACAGCCCCCTCGTACGTGCATTGGATAGATCGCACTATGGTGCGAAAACAATAAAGTGACTCAAGAAATTGGATTTTGAATTTGTGTGATAAACCCTTGTTGGTACTCGAATATGCCACGCTTAGGCGCGGAACGACTCTTCTCTGGGTCCCATTTGTCACCTGCCCTCGCAGGCCATTTCAAGCTTGGAAAGACTTTTACTCCATTACGAAGGCATCATCCAGCTCTCGGTGTTTCCGTTCACATTCCTCTCGATGGACCGGTCCCTACCTAAACCAATCAGGAAAGTGGTTCTTTTTCGCTTCGACAATTATTTTTACCGAGCCTTGTCGTCTCTCCTAGTCCCTCCAATAACGAGGAATGGTTTGAAGGGATCTGACGGGGTGGCAAATGGGTCGAAACCGCCTAGGAATAGAGCGGTCCATTCACTACCTTAGACTGGCAGGACCCACTACAATGGTGGTCATGTCGTGCCGGGTCGTGCTTGGGACTAGGCCCGTTTCAATGGCTAATGGTCCTTAAAAACATCTTGACGACTATTTTATTGTGTGCGGCGAACCAAATGGAGTATGCTGTGTCTGTCTTATTTATCTCTCCTATTAAAAAGTTAATTCATGCACAAACCAATTTTTTTAAAACTCTGCAATTTCTTTTCCCATTCAATTCTTTTTTTCCGATGGTTACGAGGAGAATTTCTCTTTCTTCCATGTCGCTTCATCCAAAGATACTATCAATTTATTGAGCGAGCTCATCATCGATGTGCCATCAAACATGAGATGCAATGAAACTGGAATAATCCCTATGCCCAACACACAAATAGGCAAACCTACACTGCAGATGAACCGATATTTCCTCCAATCGCTCGATAGGAGTAGTCAAACCTCTAATAATGGGAGGCTTCAAGTGCACTAAGTTTTAATCAATTCGTTCAGCCACCTCAATGGTATTTAGTTAGTGATGAACTCGCCATCCCGACTTTCACCACAATAAGCCAGGCTTCGCGATTTGTGGCGAACATAGATACATCGCCAGTTACCCTAGTGCGCTTCCCACGACTCCAAGAAGCACTTTTGAAAATGATCAGAATGAAAATACTTGCAGTCCAAAGTCCCTAAAATCAAAGGCAATCAACAAATGTCGCGGAATCTTTCCAACTCACTCAAAAAGAACTTTGCTTTTTCTATTCCTCCATGCCGACCACGAGAGTTTTGATTAGAAAACCGCGAAAGGAATCGACCTTTTTTGGGCAAAGGTAAAAAGAAAAGAAATCTTTTACGGGGCTCTTGAAAAGCGGTAATGTGAGGTCCATAGTTTGGCCCTCAGCTTAGGCTTGAAGGGTAGGGCACTTGAGCGCTCTATGTTATTTTATTTATTTCTTGAAAATAAAAGTAATTTATTCTTTGAAATACAAGGTTTTTTTTGGTAAAGTTTGAAATACAAGGTTTTTTTTGGGTAAAGTTTGAAATACAAGGTTTTGATCCTTACTAAGTAGAATAATCCAACCATTTGGCAAATTCCAGTGGCCATCCTTCCACGTGAAAAGAAAAAGTTGGGGGGTTCGAATCCTCATATTCTTAGGGAGTTTGGGGTAGTGACAATTTAGCTTCAAATGTAAATTTCAACTTTCACACTTTGCAATAAGATATAGTACAAGTTTAAAAATGAGAATTAAAGTTAGAGTAGAGTAGAACTGACAAAAAAAAGAAAAGAAAAGAATAACTCATTAATTTTGACCCCTTGAAATTTAGGTACTCCCTATTTAGAAAATGCATTATTAGTTTCAATTTCGAACTCACAAAGTATGTTAAGTCTTACATTGCTTATTTAACATGAATTTACATATTTGGTGATGAATAAATAGTCCTTTTAAACAGGTTGAGGGTTAAATAAGAGTAATTGCTACCTTATGTCCTTTGCTTGTAAACGATAATATTAGGTGACGTCATCTATGTCAAGAAACATAAGAAATATTGTCCAAGAAAGTGCATACCTTTCTAACTAAATTGCCTATACATGTTCAAGATTATAAGACATGATTATTATGCTTATTCTCTTTTTTGCAAAGATAATATCGAAAATGCTTGGCACATTGTGTTTTTTCTTCTTCTTTTTTCTGTGAACTTAATCTTGCTATAATTATCCCTTGTGTCTTCTATAGATTAAAAAAAAAAAAAATGCATATCTTGTACATGGAAAAGTGAAAAGAAAAATGTATTGATATCAATTTCACTACGTTATATTACAGCCCCCGTTGCCCGTATGTTTTAGCTCTGTCTCTGTTTGCATCGAGCATGGGGGCTTTGGAAGTAGCTAGGTCCGGATTCATTCATGTTAGGGTTATACTCATTTGGAGATATTTTTCATTTGGAAATAGCTAGGTCTGTTTTACTTTCATGGAATTTTAAGAAAGTATGGAAAAAATTATATGTGGATCTATATCGATATTTATAAATTTCTAAAAATGTCGGGTGCTTAAGATAAGATTAAGATATGTGTGCCACAAGATCTGAAAAATAAATAAATAAAAGTTACTATGGATGGACTATTCGCACCACAATTTTTTAATTCTACAATTGGGAACAACGTGTGATTTAATGTTCTTCAATAAATCACGTTAACCATTCTTCTATTGTTAAGGCCATATTAAAACATTTACAAAGGATTCTTGACTTGCATAACGAATGAGGATCAACATATACTGACAAAATTTTATCTATTCTTTAATGAAAATAAAAAATTGTATAGGCCCCACAAACCTTTAAATAATTGACATTCCTCTCGAATTTCGCGTAGAATTGTATGTTTCTTCTTTCTTCAATTCTAAAGGAATTTAAAAAGACAACTAAGGATATTCACCATTAAAAGTCACTCTATTATAATAATCCCATGAAATATATTAATAAATCCATATGGCGAAACAAAATTAATAGCATCATACTGGTCGCCATATATTGCTTTTTGGTAAATTTTTGATGGAGATACGAATGAAGCCAATCAACGGCCAGGCTTTTCGAGGAGCGAACATGGTTGAATTTTTCTTAGGTAAAAATAATTGTACTTGGTGACCGTGAGGACTAGTTCTATTTGTCCATTTGACGCATCTAAGCCTTTATTCCAAAGGAAAATTAAAATAGAACTAAAAAGGGATCGCATACGCGTGTACACCAGCTAGTTCGGTATTAGAAAAAGAAAAAAAAAGAATTGTTACCAGAACCATGTAAGCATGATGACAAAAAAAGAATAGTCTATGAGAGTATTGTATTATATATAAATATATACTAAATCAATTAATAGAGGGGCCCAGCATCCTCTCGTCAGACGGACAAGACGGGGTTGCTCCTAAACACATCGCAGCCGTTCATCGATTCTGCATCTGCGGTGCAGATTCGATGATGGGCAGAAGCTATAATGGAAAAAAAAAAAGATCTGGCAGCGACATCCACCGATCCTAACTACCGAAGAAACGAAAGAAAAAATCAACAACAATGACAATCTCGGGGACCGACCCAAAAAAAAAAAAAAAAAACAAGCTCGGGGGGGAATTGCATCCTACGGTCACAAGAGCAACATTCCCAATCCAACGGCGACGATCGCCCTTCCCGCCCATCGCGGCCCCGGAGAGCGGGGCTCGCCGCCGTCGCTGGTCTCTCTCTCCTGCGAAGTCGACGGCGTCGACGACGAGCCGTTGGAGTTGGGGTTGCCGCCGTAGAGCACCTGGATCCCCTGAACGTCGTCCGTCGCGAGATCCACCTTCTTCGTCCGCGACGTGATGGTCGGGAACATGATCGACTCCTCCACCGAGGAGTGCCCGAGCCCGAGGAGGTGGCCGATCTCGTGCACCGCCACCGACTCCAGGTCGACCGCCGACGACAGCGACGACGTCGTCACGTCCCCGGTGGCCACCCAGTTCTCATCTTCGTCCAGGTGGAACCTCCCGCTGGGCGGCGAGAACGCGTGCGCCAGGGTCCCCAGCACCCCGTCGAACGGCTCCCCGTCGCCGTGGTCCCCGCTGAAGAACCCGATCTTGATGTCGGCGGCGTTGTACGAGTCCGTCGCCGTGAACGTCAGGGGCGTCACTGCCGCCCACCGCTGGAAGGCGCGCGAGAACACGGCCTTCGTGTCGTCGGGGAGCTGGTTGGCCGGCAGGAACGCGTAGGTCAGGTCACTCTTGCCGTCCGGCCAGCGGGGAGTCCCCGGGAAGAAGGCGTAGTGCCCGACGGCGTGGAAGTGGGTCGCGCTGAGCGACTCCGCCTTGCCGGAGTTCATGGCCGTCGACCCGTTGACGATGTCGGGGTTGCCGCAGCGCGGCCGCACGAGCTGCTTGAGCGTGGCGTCGTCGAGCTGGCCAGTGGGGTCGAGGTTGAAGTTGTGCTGGTAGGTCTTGATGGCGGACTCGAGGGCGTCGTCGAAGTCGTCGGTGAAGTTGGAGGGGGAGTTGGGGATGTAGCCGAAGTAGCGGAAGTACTTCTTGAGGTTGGCGAGGCCGTCGCGCCTCTCCCCGGCGTGGCAGCCGGAGAAGTTCCGGAAGGCGTTCCAGGCGGGGGAGGAGACGTTGGGGAGCAGCGAGGCCGGAATGGAGGATATGTTGGGGAGGAAAAAGGCCGAGACCGAAGCCGACGGGGGCGGCGCGAGGGCCAGGCAAACCGCCACCACAGTCGCCAAGAGCTGAAGAAACCTCATGTCAATTGGCTGTAATTGCTAAGCTGGTGGGATAGAGAAAGAGAGATCGGAACTTGAGATGGGAGGAGAGAGCTTGGGGCGTCCCTTATGGGGAAATGGTAAAGAGGGGAATTGAGAAGAGAGGGGTCGAAGCCGGCGATCAGGAACGGGATAAAAAAATGGAGGTCTTCGTCGCGGGTCGTGGCTGCGCCTGACGGGGAAGAAAAGGAAGGGGGGGCCTCGAGTTTTGACTTGTTCCGGGGGGAGCTTTCGTGTTGTCTGACCTATCTTGGGTACGAAAGCGTGTATTGGAGCAGTGGTGGTGGAGGACGCCGTTGTTTCTGAGGCAGCGTTGGAGGGAAGAGGGGGCGGCGACGACGACGACGGGTTATCTTTCCTTCCGGGAAATATCGAAAATAAAGGGAGAGAGGTCCGCCTCATCGGGTTGACTGGCGGTTGGGATTTCCCCATGGCGAATGGGGGACCGTGGGAGCGAGAGCGAGGTCAGAAGAAGCCGCGCGGGGGTGACGAGACGTGCGAGGACGAATGACGTCTCTGTGGAAGCATCGCCCCGCAGTGCTCCGAACTTTCCATCGTCGTTTTTGGAAGGTAGTGCTGGACAGTCGGAAGTTTTCTACGGGACTGCATTATTGTTACCGAACACGGGAGCTTTGGTCAAATTAAATGAATCTTCAAAGCTGCGCCACCTCCTCCCGCATCTCCAAGGAGGGGGCCAATCCCCACTCTTCAGCCCCTCCTTATTCCTTCATTTCCAGTCCACTTTTTTTTTTACCATCCCGTTTTGGGTTGTAAGGGATATCCGCTGAATACGAATGTCCATTCGAACTTTTCCGAAAAGCAAAATTAGAGATTGAAATTTAATTGTACGAAAAGAATTTTAATATTAAAGCGAACCATTTTGTAAGTTTGGGTCAATATCACCAAATTTCAAAGCGGTGCATGCGTGTTGCATTTGTCTCTAAAAAAAATTATATTTTCACAAAAATTGCACATACCATTTATATCCCAAATTAAATTTTGTATAATAAAAAATGCCTCTTAAGGTACCTATTTATGTTAGAATTTTTATGTGGAATCTATATCATGCCTCGATCATCCAAGTTATATGCCACATGCCACATGTGATTTGGGGTTCCAATTTATCAAGGTATAATTAGTTTGGGTTAGATATGATATGGATATGTTAGCTCGAGATTTTTTATTTCAAAATTGATCTCAAAATTTTGAAATTGGGAATCGAGGTCTACTCTTGATTTTATTTGGAAAATGGTCTGCCTTATATATTGGTGTAAAAATTGAATTTTTTTAATAACATAAAAATTACATAATTTCTTCTACTCAAACATATGTCGATCGAATGATTATGTTATTTATTCGTGCTGGCGACCCCAGTAGTAACCCTATTATGAGTTTCTGGTCGTCGGCATTATTATGCCGGAGAAATCGAAAATGTCTCGGTCGGTCGAAATTTTCAGGAACTTGTCTGCGAATTACACGTGGAAAAGCAGTTTTCCCCCTCGCCTAGGGGAGCTTGTTCTAGAAGGAGACGGCGACCGGAAGCCGAGCACGACGTCGGGGAAAAATGGCGCCAAAGCGAAAGAAGAGAGAAGGGACTCCTCCCTCCGATCCCGACGGCATGTTCTCGGGGATGGTCGTCTTCTTGGTGGAGTCCGGAGTTCAGCCCCGCCGTCTGCAGGTCTCAGTTCCTTCCTCTTCTTCTTCTTCTTCCGCCGCCGTGAAATTTCCACCTGTCGATGTGATTACGAGCGTGTGGCTGCAGATTTGGAAGCAGAAGCTCGCTCAAATGGGGGCGAAAGTAGCGGAGAAGCCTTCCAAAGAGGTTACTCACGTTCTCGCCATCGACGCCGACAAGCTGCGGCGACAACTCGGGGAGCGACAGCTGGAGCGTTTCAAAGGGGTTCGTTCGTTCGTTCAATCTATTTCGTTCTCGACCCGGCGTTTTCTCGACCCGCTTCGGTTTTTCGCTTTTGTTTTTGGTTTGCAACTGAACGAAGACTTTGAAAGCGATTCGGGCGGGTCCGCCTTCTGTCGAATTCTGTAGAACCTAGAACGAGGAAAAAAAGTCAAAAGGGGGGTTTTACAAAATTACTTGCCGGTGATGTCAACTCGACATGTTCAAGCATTCAATAAGAATCTGCCATCGGCACTTCTTCCTGAACTCCCACAACATTGCTCATCTTGTTTTAGCACAATATTCAGGGGTGGCATTTCAGTGGGATTGTGCTTTGCTTGCTTCCTTTAGATATGCTTGGAAGTGCAAGGTTGCATTTTTCTTCTTCTTGGTCAATGTACTTGATGTGCCATGCAAAAGAAGTCATGTGCTACATTTTCGGAACCGGGATTTGGATGCTTGTTCCTAATCAAGGTCAAAACGTGTTGAATTTGACAGACTTTGCAGCAATTAGTTTTCTGCAAAAACATTTTTCACTGGAAGCATTTTGACAAAATGCCGTTCATTACTTTTATGCCTGTAGTTCCACCAGGTTGTACCGCACCTCATTTCTGGGGAGTTTTCATCAAAGAATTATGCACAAGGTCTGGACCAATTTTGCACGATTTGTGTGTCAAGGTCCTACTATGGTCTGAACTATTCATAGATTTTCTTAAAATTGGTTTGCAACTGAACGAAGACTTTGAAAGCGATTCGGGCGGGTCCGCCTTCTGTCGAATTCTGTAGAACCTAGAACGAGGAAAAAAAAAGTCAAAAAAGGGGGGTTTTACAAAACTACTTGCCAGTGATGTGAACTGGACATGTTCAAGCATTCAATAAGAATCTGCCATCGGCACTTATTCCTGAACTTCCACAACATTGCTCATCTTTTATGGTGCAAATGCTCTGTTCAGAAACAAAGAGATGTAGCTGCTCCATTTGAACACCACGAGGATTTAGCAATTGAACAAATGGTTGGAAGTTGTATCTCCTTTGAAAACACTTCACACTATGCTGTCAAATAGAAATAAGCTAAAATGCTGCTTCAGTCTCCTTCACAAATTAAGCTTCCCATGTTGCTAGCTTTCAAGCTATAGAAATTGGCATGCACATGAATCACTTCACTATATCCACATATCAGATGTTTGCACTTTGTAGATTTACTTAATGCCCCTCCCCTGTGCAGAGAATTCTTCTTTACCAGTGGCTAGAGGAGAGTTTGAGATCAGGTGAGAAGGTTTCTGAGGATTTATATGATCTGAAGTTAGACTTAGAAAAGGAGAAGACACCAGAGACGCCTTCAGTTCCTAAACCAGCTGATGGAAGTGTAAATAATGGCGATGAATCATCAGAAGGAGGAAGTATTAGGTCTCCTCCTCAGGAAATTGCCAAAGACAATGACCTGTTTGAGGCAATAAGTAGCCCCAGACTCTCTTATGACTCGGGCCACTCTTTGAGCCCTGGTAATACCAGCCCAGGCCTCTCTGACATTACATCCAAGGATGTAAGTTCTAGAAGCCAATGATCTCAATGTGCTAATCCAACAATGCTCCCTCCTTGTTTTCGTCTATCTTAAGTCGGTTCAAACAATGATAGAAAATGAATTAAATCACAACCATAATCATAAAGAAATTTGCTCTAATCCTTTTTAGAGCTGAATAATTCTTTTGTGGCAATGAAGGGCGGGGTGCAGCAGTCTTCTTTGATATACAGTCCACCTAATCTAAACAGGAATGTAACTGAGATTTTTGGGAAGCTCATCAATATATATAGAGGTGACATTCATCAACTTTCTCATGTCTTTTCATCAGTGACATTCTTGAAGAACCTAATGACTCTGTTGGTTTACCTGCAGCACTTGGTGATGATCGGAGGTCATTTAGCTATTACAAAGCTATACCTGTTATTGAGAAGTTGCCCTTCAAGATTGAAAGCGGGGACCAGGCGAAAAACCTACCTTCAATAGGGAAGGCATTGCAAGAGCATGTGAGTTGCCATTTTTAACCAGAGAGATTATTTCTATTCCTTTTTTTTTTAAACTAAAGAGTGATTATCTGGTTGTTGAATTTTGTAAAACATCAATGTAGCTGAAGTTGACAGCCATTTCAAACCAGAGAGATTATATCTATTGGCGAGGCATTGTTATTTTGAGTATTTTGCTTGTTTCTAGACCATTAATTTTTCAATTATCTATAAAAGAGAGCAGACACTGATAGTTCTAACTTGCAGATTCAGGAGATAGTGACTACTGGCAAGTTGTCTAAGTTGGAGCACTTTGAAACAGATGAAAAGGTATACAGAGAGTTTATCCAAAGTTTGACATTTACGTTTAACTGCTCTGCAAGTGAAATGGTACCACTCTAAATCCTGATGCTCGCATATTTGAGCAGTTTCCTTTCCTTGTTTCCGGTCATGGTGTGCATCAATGCAGACACTGTATTGCAAGATTTGCAGCAACCCAAAATAGGTTGACTGAATTTCTGTATTGAGATATTATCCCTTGGTTTCATAGAAATATGGATCGGCACATGAAGCTGAATTACCGTGTTGTTGTTTCCATAGTTAACTATTACTTGCTCTTTCGCAAGCTGGGGCTTTTCCTTTTGATATTATTCTGTGCTCTGGTCACATGAGAGAGCAAATGAAGTACATATGTAGTTGAATTTCTTCTGTTTCATCTGATTCTAGGTGCGGACAATCAGTTTGTTTGGCGAAGTTTGGGGGATTGGTCCAACAACTGCACTGAAGTTGTATGAAAAAGGATACCGTACACTTGATGACCTGAAAAGAGAGGAGTCATTAACACATGCTCAGAGGCTAGGTCTGAAATACTTTGATGATATAAAGCAGAGGATTCCACGTGATGAGGTATTCTTCCCAAACTCTTTGCCAATCCCAGCACCTCCTGCTGAAAGAATGATTTGAGTATGATAGGTGGCATTTATGACCTAACCTGAAAGTTGAAGTTCTATGAGCCCCTAAAGGGACTAGGAAAGGAGAAAAATATGTAGAACATTGTATATTAAAGTTGGAACTTCTGGTTTTACTTTATCTGCTACTCATTTCTCCCCAATTTCCTAGGTTCAAGAGATGGACCAACTTCTTCAGAAAGCAGGTGAAGATGTCTTGCCTGGGGTGAGCACAATAATTTAACTGCTTGATTTTCATATCTGAGGAATTTAAGTTTTACACTGGACGCATATAAATTATTCTGGAATAGCCTCTGTAGCCAACCCTAATGTGCGACTGCTTAAGCGATGCTTCTTTTCATATAGTGAGGAAGAATCTCTTTCACCTGCGGAAATATAATACAGTTGAGAAGGTTTTGGTTCAGTTGGAAATTGGTTCTCCTGGTGACGTTGATTTCCTATTCATGCCTAGTGTCAATATAATTTCTTAAAGTGCTAACTCTGGGCTCTTTTTAGCTTGGCACAGTTCTTTTGCTCTTCATTTGTGAACTACTTTGTATCAGAGAGTTAAAAACTTCTTTGTAGGCTACAATTAATATGTTCTTCTCTCCCCATGTTATACTCGTGTTCTTCATATTATTAGATTTAATTAAGCAAATGAACTGGTAAACAGTTTGACTATGTGGAAGATTGATTGATGTTGGAGGCATCCTACCAAACTAGTCTTAAGTTTATTAAAATTGGATTTCTTATTATCAATTCATGATTGTATAATATCGAGAGACTTGCATGAGAATATGTGCTCATTTAAGCAGACTGTAACGGGTGATGATGTAAACGGGGCAGTTTGCTAGCCTCTTCCTCCTTTTTCATTCCAATATTTACCCTAGTGGTAAGGTTTAAGGAGCTTTCGTTTTTTTTTCCCAAATCTGTGCATGTGTGCCTGTAGATATATACACACACACATCACAGTGCTTGCATACTTACGTATATAAGAATTTATCACACCATTCACATCAACAAGGTCATGTAATTTTGACACCTTTCAGCATTTTACTTCTTCTGAGAGCGATGCATATACTTATACGTACTCATATAAAATACTTGTCATGTTGCCAATTTGGTATGATTTGTGACACTGACACCTTTCAGCCAAGTATGTGATTAAGATGCATACTTTAATATGTTTGGTTAACAAACTATGCATGAATTTTATATGCTATGCTTGGGAGGAGGGGGTGAGGAAAATTTGGGGAGAAAATACAAAAATTTTCCAAAATTTCCTCCTCTTCTTCCCTTAAAAAAATTGTAATTTTCCTTGATTTTTGTCCAGACCTTCATTCCCCACATTTTGCTCCATTTCCCAAACATGGCATGAGTCTAATTCAATGCCACTTCCACAGTACCTAAAAGGTTACTTGGCCAACCACATTATAAAAATGTTAAAGACTTGTGCATATAATGACCTTATCTGTTTGTTAATGCGATACTTCATATTTAATAGGTTCTTTTCATTGCTAAATATAACAAATACAATCTACCATAAAATAAAAGCTTAGGATAAATATGATGTGCAGTCAGTCATATATCAATAGTGAATCTAATGTTACTTTGGAATCAATGTCTCGATATTTTATTTAGACAGAAATAATTGAACAAGTCAAAGTTTAAACCAACTACATGAAGATAGTCTACTACCGAAGCCTCACATAGGACACTCTTGTGACAATATAATTATTTGCAAGACTTCTCATCATATTGAGTAGGCAAGAGATCCTAATTTGATTTTGTTTGTTATTATTTGCAACCTAAGTGACTAGGTGATATGCACCTTACAGTATATTTGGAATGTGTATCATATACAATGAACTCACAAACGATTTTCTTTTGTGTGCTGAACTAGTTGCAAATAAGTGTTAAAATTTATTTTGAACTTCAAAGGGTTGCATTAGTGATAAGTGTGTTAACCTTTGTTGCTCAAGGCCTGAGTTTGAATCATCATGTTTGGTGCATTCTCCTAGACTAGCTCCAGGAGCAAACACCTGTGAGTCTTTGATGATTATCAGCTGTGAGATCTGTAGGCACTGCCACAACCAATGTGGATTATTGGCCGCTTGCATAGCCTTGGGTTCCCTGCTGTTAGCCAAAAAGAGTGAAATTTAATGTCAACCAATTCAACCCCCTTACGGTTGCCTGCTTTTTGGATTGGCATATTTTACACTTCTAATAATGAGACTGCCATTTGCTCGCCTATGCATTGCATGGGCATTTTCTAGTTATATTACTATTTTATCTTCATGCAGCACATATACTCGATTGGTGGGAATTTATATGTATTTTTTTTGTGCCAAATCTTGTTGCACTGCAGGTTCATTGTTTCTAATGGATGATGTCTAACAAGACATTTGTACTTGACCAAAGCTATAGGTAGAAATTGATATTTGTATTTAACTTTGTGTATAATACTTTAAGGTGGTAGTTGTGTGCGGAGGATCCTATAGACGTGGGAAAGCTTCTTGTGGCGACTTGGATGTTGTAATTACTCATCCAGATGGAAAGAGGTATCAAATTCAAGGTCATTTGGGTTTGCTACAGAATTTGCATGTTTCCACATCTCAAAGAACCAAGAATTATCATGTATCTAATTGACCTTATTACAGTCTAGGGTTGCAGAAAACATTCTCTTTTGATTTACTTATTTGTATCTTGTTGAACTTTTGGTGACTATTAGTCACCGAAACCTCAAAGTTCTTCCCTGCCTTTCTGTGAGGGTGTAGAAAATGCATTCAAGGAAATTATGTCTTCGAGTGTTTTAAAAAATGCAGAATTTCACTCTGGTTCTCTAGAACCCAAATATTTCTTTCTTACAAATCAATTGTGATATGTTTTTTTTTGGGTTGTCGTTACAAATGGACAGAAAATGGACAGAACCATCAGCTTATTAGTCAGGGCTCATGATACGGATATATTGTCTGTCAACTGATGACAGTGATTGCTTGAAATTCAAGTCCAGTTCTCTCTTTTGATTGTATTACTGTTGACATTGTGATTTTACTTGCTGTCATGCTCTGTGGTAGATATTATTCTGGCTTTGTTTCTGAAAGCTGATCTGATTTTCTTTGCTTCCAGCCACAGAGGTTTTCTAAAGAAGTACGTCAAGCATTTAAAGGATATGGGGTTTCTAAGAGAGGATTTGATTTTTAGTACTCACAGTGAGGAGGTATGTTTTTCTAAAGTGTCTGGACATGCTAGTAAGGTACTAGACCTTGGAGAAATTAAGCTAATTCTCGATGCTAGTTATAGAATGTTGAAGTCTGAGACATGTAATAACCGCTAATCATATGAAGTTAAGTTAATTGGTATCTTGTTTCAGTGAGTCAAGTTGTAGTCTAATGAAAAACAGTCCGAAGCATATAAAATGGTAGAATTTTATACCTTCTGCAATTGCATTTGGCATATAATTGGTACCCTAACTAAAACCAGTCTGAAGCATGTAAACTGATAGAATTTTTTAACTTCTGCAACTGCATTTTGCATATAAATTAGTACCCTATCTAAAAGCAGTCTGAAGCATTTTTCATCTTTGGTCGAATTCTTGTTTTGGGATTATGAAGAAAAGAGACTCAAAACAATTAAGTGGAGAGAATTGTGATTGTTAGGAGAATTTTGATAAGAAGGAAACTTTAGTGGAGAGAATGGACTTTCTTGGCTGAACTTTCAGATGTAAGTGATGCTTCTAGATGTATGATTTATTTCTTCGTCCTAGCTTACCTTCTATGTTTCATACTTGATGACATGTCTTCTGCACCACCTGCTTTCCTACTTTCTTCAGGTACTATTTATTTTCTTTTCACAACATCATGCTCGTCAAATATTCTTATTCGGCAATCTTGACAGGGTACTGACTCGGGTGTTGATACATATTTTGGTCTTTGCACCTATCCAGGAAGAGAGCTGCGTCATCGAATAGATTTGAAGGTACTTGACGAATGATGATCCTGATTTCCATGTATTCGAGGAAGTCTGAGATAATTATCTAGAATAGGAGATCAAGAACACATAAGGCACCCAAGTTACTGCTCGGCCATGTTTAATGTACTGCCACATAGGCGATTCAGTTTTCCAAAGTGCCACTATGTGAGGGATGAAAGGATTGTCTGACATTTTATCTGGGTTGAACCCTCCCTTGCTTTTCATTTATGATCTTCCATCATCTGAAATTCTTTACTTCACCATGGCTTTAGGTACAATCTGAGCTTGAATATCCTTTTGTTCATTTATTTAGGTATATCCCCAGGACATATATGCATTTGGATTGGTAGCTTGGACGGGGAATGACGTCTTAAACAGGAGGTATGTTCAGCAATTTGGGAAGATGCAACACTTTATCTCTGAGATTTTAAAATCTACTACATGTGAAAACTTAACTGAGAAAGGAACATCAATTGAGCCGAGCTTTTGAGTCTTGTAAGGATGTCCCTGTAGCTTATTGAAGAGCTGTTGCCTGCATGACAGCAAGCACAAACTAGTTGGACTGACATCTGAAGACAAACATTTACTGTACTCCTGGATTAATGTCAAACTCTTATAAATTTTCTTTGAAGTGATTCCAACAGTGTTCAAGCAGTCAAGCAATTCAAGATTAGTGATCCATGGTTGACCAATGTTTCTATAATTGGATCATCAATCAACTGGATTGGTGTCTGCTACCTAGTTAAACAGATAAAAACAGTATGCGAAGCTGGACTTGTGCCTTGTTGAACCAGGACAGCTTAAACCTCTGTTCATGATTACCGCGCAAATAAACTTGTCATCTAGAGCAAGCACTAGAAGTTATCTCTCTGATCAGTTCATGTACAGCCAAAGAATCCCAGAGCATTTGACGCTGATATGATGATGTGATCATGGAGAAATATGCTATTTGCTTTATATAAACAGCACACTCTTGATTCCAACCAGTATAATGATGCCTGCTGTTTGATTCGTATCTCTGGTGCAGGTTGAGGTTGCTAGCAGAATCTAAGGGATTTAGACTTGATGACACTGGACTCTTTCCTGCAACTCATGGTTCGGGCGGAAAACGGGTAATGTCTTAAGTCTTTGTGCCCTCATATGGGGGTTTGCGATTCCTTTGATGGTTCCTCATGCATGGCATGCCTTTCTCTATTGCAGGGTTCAAGGGGAAGCACCAGCATAAAACTGTATACAGAGAGGGAGGTTTTTGATTTCCTGGGTTTCCCCTGGCTGGAACCTCACGAAAGAAACTTATAGTAAGGCGGATGGTCGTTCTTCGGCTGAACATATGTAGGATGCCGAGGCTTAAAAGAATAGCGAGGGAGAGATGTAAGTACAAGGACTGACATGAAAACTTTACTCAGCTGTATAGCCAAGGCTTTACTGGATTTCATGTCAATCCCGATTTTCCCTGATTTCTTGCTCTCAAGTCGTAAATAAAAGTTTTAGATGGATTGGAATGAAGCCATAATTTGTGTCTTCTATTCCGATCTCAACTTGGACAGGAGGCAATTATAATTCATGTGTTTTCCTCGGAGCTTGAAGACCACGGCATAAACATGAAGCAAGGTGCTCTACGGTCCATATCCTGCTCTCCCAGAATGTTCATCGTGCTGCTAGAGTTCTCTCCAACTTGATAATTTGGATGTTACTTTGTCGAGGATTGAAAAAGTATGTAAAGGCCCCGTTCATTTAACAAAAATGAATAACTTAAAAAATGATGACTTATATTGCTCATATTATCAAAATATATAAATATAAATAAGTGTGAGTGACAATAAAAAATTTCGTTGGCTAATTGTTTCAAGCGATTCAAACATACATTTTTAGAAAAATAATTTTTAACTTATTCATTTTTTGAAAAACAAATGGAGTTTAATTGAATATTTAAATATACACAGTAATAATCAATTTTTTAATGGCCTTTTTATTGGTGAGGCTATTTTGTCTTTTTATATAAGTTACATTTATTATTTTCTTGAAATATCTTATACAGTTCTATTAAAATAACTATGTTTATCAAATTTTCACAAACTTTTGTTGTTCAATATTATTATTGATATTGTATTTCAGTTAATTTAGTTCCTCCTATTGTTGATATATTTATATATTTTTTATTTTTACGAAAATTAACAGTAAAAAAGAGATTCCCTTTTAAAATGAGAAGAAAACATACTTTTTTCCCTAAAATAAGGGGCTTAACAACTTTAATCAAATGAAAATTTGGGGGTATTGTGTGATAGTTGAAAGTTCAAGAATGAACGTTTTCCACCTCAAAGTTGAGAGGAGTTCTCAATTTTGTATGCTATCAAGAGAAAATTTCAAATAACTTACTCTAGTGGAGTCGTTTTCTAAAAAATAAGCTCATAGTGGATCGAGAAGAACAATATGTCTTTTTGTTTGTAATTATTTCAAAGCATCTCATTTCCTGACAGTTGAATGCACCTAGGAATTCTAATTGGACTATGATCTACAATAGTCGATATGGTCCAATTTCCAGCATATATGAATTTGCATATATCTACACTCCCTGTTATACTTGTTTACCCTTCATGTATCGTGTTGAGATTTCCTTGTGGATTTTCATTTCTTACATAGCCCGTGTGTTTTTTGAAAGCTATATTGGAATCAGAATAAACTTTTTTAGATACAAGTTATCTGGCATATGTCCAGAATAGTCTATGTAAATCCAACTTTCACTGATTGTATACGCAATAACAATCCCTTACTTATCCTGCCATCGTCGGTATATTTGCTCGTAGGTGCACTGATGCCACCAACTTATGCAAGATGTGATTTTTTCCTGCAGATCTTCAGCACTTTCCTGCATTCTGAATATGGGGGACCTGGGACATTGTTGGTCATCCCTTTCATCGACATGGCTGATACCATTAACGAACGAGGGCTTCCCGGAGGACCACAAGCTGCTCGGGCAGCAGTCAAATGGGCTCAAGCTCATGTTGACAAGGACTGGAATGAATGGAATGGTGAGGATAGCAGTTGAAATGGAGTTGCCCAGGTTTTTGTAGTTTTAGGTTCGCCTTTTTCATCTCTCGCTAGTCTCTGGTGTTTATTCTGAGAGAGCATTCTTTTATAGTGAGAGATGTTACAGAGATTAAATGGGCCTCAAAGTTTAGGTTGGCCAAGTAGTGGGGAAGCTAGTCTCTGTTCTTGGAAGGAAAGCGACTTGTTAAAAGAACTCATTGGTAATGATTATCGATTCCAAGGTGGGTGGATCCCAAACCTAAAATCTGAAAGCTAGAACCTTCTATGTTAAAATTGATTCCCATTTTTTTTAAAGGAACCTATCTTGTTTACTTTGAAATTGATTGTGGCTAAATTTTTTTTTTTTATTTCATTCTTTACAACAACAAAATAATTTGAGTAATAAAATGATTTCAAAATAAACGATGAACAATAGAAATCTATTTCTGCCAAAAGCAATAATTCATAAAATGAATACGTAGTCACGTATAATTATAATTGATAATAAGTTCAGACATGTAATATAAAACAAAAACTATAAAACTCCATTTCTCATTCATTGATAAAAATATTATTTTAAATTCTAACCATTTAAAAACAAAACAAACGGTAGAGTTAAATTTGCTTGAGACACTAAGGCAGTCTAGTTTAGTTCATTGGTAAAACTAGTTCAGTTGCACACCCTTACTTATTGGTAACAAAATATTACGGCAGCTTCCTTGTCTGCTTGCAACTTCTTCAATTTAATCTGAATTTTTTAAGAAATTATTTTTTATTGTGAGACAGTAGATAGTCTAAGGTTCATATTCACAATTGAAAGATGTAAGAAAGAAACGGCCTGTAATCCTCTTCTAAGCAACAAGACGTTTCGCGTTTAAATTTCTCGGCTCGTAGGATAGATGTACTGATCAGTGAAACCTTCACAATGAGGGGGAAAGGGTGTTACGACCTTTTGAGGTCGCTCGAAAACTCTGGCACAAAAATTAACTACTGGAGGAAGGAGATAATACAATAAATAAAGATGATATAAAATTGAATTTAACTGATGCTATTTGTACTGTTCAGACTCCAACCAGAAAAAAAAGATAAGTTTAACTTCCTGAGTTGCAATGTCATGTTCATTGGAAACTCAATCAAGAGAGAGAACTAGATGATGGAAACCATTTACAAGTGGGGACTTGAATATGAAGTAAATGCCAGGCAAGCAAAAGTATTCACAAAGCTGATCGACTTCGATCCAACATTTCATCCCTGTCTATAAAGCGCTCGAGCATATCCTGCTCCCGTAGAACCAAGCAATCTTCTTCCTTTCCAAACCAATCATATCGCCTTTTGGCAACATAGTCATAAACTGCATCCCTAACTGGTGTCGTACCATCAGTAGTGCACCAAGAGCAGAGTATGGCAGCGGCGAGTAGGACATCACTTTTAAAGCAGCTGCATGATCATAGTTAGATCAAGGAATTAGAAATGAACTTTTAGTCATTCAGCATGCATTTGGGTAGATGCAAATATCGACTAAACAACTTATAGCATAGAAAAATGCAAAATTCACAGAAGTTCTTGCCCATGTTCTCGCATGGACAACTAATTTTCTAGAAATGCAACCAATTTGCTTTGGATTGGTAGAGTTAGCAGAGTCCGACAAGCCTGAAGCCAACAATTTCATGAAAGTTTTCATTGTGTCTGCACATCCTTTCATGTGGCATTACAGCTTGAGATATGTCCCGAAGAGGACCAAAACACAAGCTATTGTCAATTAGGTACTGAAAATCGATGATTCAAATAGCTTTTGGAAGTCATAGATGGAAACCCCAAACTTCCCTGTCCATGTGTTGAACTAATGAGCTACAAGGTGAAAATCTAAGAAGATTGATGAATAGACCTTCAAAGATCAGATACAGACAGACAGAAGCCAGAGCATATCCATCTACTCTGCAAAGCAATATCTCGCCAGTGTTCACTGAGCATACCAAGGGACACAGCACAGGAAGAAAATTACAGTATCTTGATAGAGGGGACGCAGATCATCTACAAGAAACTAAGAATCTCTTAAAGCTACAGATGTGGACTTGCACGCTATATGGAGATTTTACGAAACAAGAATCATAAGGTGCAAAAGTGATAGACTGAAGTCAGAAGGGGAAGGGGGCAAAATATCCCAACAATCATGCACACTAAGGCTAAGATAGAGATAGGTGAATCACCGAGAATACAACCACAAAAGGACCTCCAGCAAGAAGTGAAATATGACATGACGAGTGACCATTCACGGTTTTGCTCTCTTCCTCTCTGCTTGGTGCTAGACCTTCTCACGTCTCACCAACAGTGGTCCTAGCATGTGCAGCTCTTGCCCACCAGAAACCTCGAGCAACTACATTACTCGGTGATTATTATTGTGGCATGGAATTGTCAACACTCACAAAGAACTCTCATCATTCAACAAAGAACAAACGGAACTCAAAGCAAATTCTCTCAACCAGGAGAAGTCAATCTACATTGGGTACGAAAAAAGGAAGGGGGCTCTAACCAGTAGAAGCTATGCGGTATGCTCCAGGCCCTTCAACGAACAGAAAGGGACGAAGGACATCCTCTTTTTCGAGACCACAGAGTCTCATGTACGGTTCTGCAGCCTTAGATTGGAGGCAACAGAATTTAATCTTCCCATCAAAACCATCAAACTAGGCCTCCAAGCCAAGCGCCAAGAATCGGTGAAGGACAAGACAAAAGCAGTTGGAACCATCAAAAGAAAATGCAAAACTAAAGCACGACACCGACAGATAAAGAACTATAATGAATGCAAATCAAGTAACATATGAGACTACACAAGGAGTAGTTCTACTGCTACAGAATCCAAAAAAGGCCAACTATGTTCAACTCAATTTTATAGCGTGACTCTCTATTAGCACCTTATCTACAAAAAAGAATATATAAGGAGGGATTTTTTAAGCTATGAAAAGTAGAATTGGGAGGGGCACTCAATGCGAGAGGCCTTTTGATTTTTTATCCACTCCTCATTTCTGTTGTTTTTAGAGAAGTCATACAAAAAGCCTCAAATTATGTTAATTGTAACACATTTATCATTTGCGACGTAAAAAACCTTAAACTATACCCACCATGATACATTTACCGCAAAATAAATTTGTATTGTCAAAAATTCCAAATTTGTATAATTCTATTAAGCGATTTTATAGCCAAAACGACGTAATTTTTTTTTTTATTTCACTTAAACCTCATGAGCGCTATGCCAACATCGTTTAAGTTCCATTGTTCATATAGGCAAATTTTTAATAGTGTTTATTGACGAGACCTTAACAAATTGTGAATGTGTCATATAGGTATAACGTTTCAATTTTAATTTCCAATACATAAATAAGCTCTATCATATAAGAACATGATCTCATATATATCCTATCAGCTCGTAAGTTATACCTTTCATTTAGTTAGCATATCCTTTATCCTCACTTAGAATTTAATATCCTTTAATGTGTTTAAAATCTCTCTCTTTTTATTTTTTATTTTTTTATATATCTATATTGTATAGGGAAGTAAATAAATATCACGGGTGGTGCTAAAACTTATTTGTGTAGGCGAGTTGAACAAGATTATCTCCATTACGTCAGATTAATCTAAATAAAAGAATAGATTCTTGCTAAGTATTTAATCTCCTATCATAAAATCAAATTACTTACTCGCATTGATGTCATACTTGTGTTCTTTGTTACTTTCAACTTATTACTTTCTGTGTGTAATTCTCTATATATTTAACCATAATTACTACAATAAGAAAATGATATAACAAGCTTGTAATGAATGGATAAAAATAATCAGTGAGTGTTGTTGATACCTAAAATTACCCTTACTGTCATGTGTTGGTCACAAAGGATGAAAACATTCAAAATCATCCTCACTTTTACGTGCAAGCTGTGATTAACATCAACCCAGCCTACCAGCCCATGTTAGTCATAGAAACAAAGGATGGTGATGCAGCCCACATTGAAGACCGGCTCCCTCGACCAAGAAAATCGGCCCGCATTAAAGCTCGACAAAACCGAGAAGCCATAACGACATCTCGAGTCCATCCCGGAAGCTTGAAAGACACTTGGAAGCTCTCGTGACGCATTTACTAGCTTATAGTTTCCATGCTCTTTTACTAGTTTCTAGTTCCTAGGCTCTTTATTATTTTTCTAGTTTCTAGGCTCTTTAATGCTTTCAAGTTTCTATGCTCTGTTTTTATTTCTTTGATGATATAAGCCATCAAATCCCTTGTAGAAGACATACAACTTTTGATTAATGAAAAGCTTTGCTTGAAGCAAGTATCATGAACCTTGAAGAGTTCAACCCTTGAAAACCTAGAAGAGTTTTCACTCCGTCCTTGAAGAGTCGGAGCTTTCGAAATCTGCATCCTTGAAGAGTTGCAGTCATCGATCTAGAAAAATCGGTGCCCCCCCTCAACTTTCTTGGAGGCCTAGAAGAGCAACCAACGAAGTTCCTATCTTTTCCTGTTCTGTTCGTTACTTCCAACCCAATTTCGACTATCCTACAGTGCTTATTTCAGAAAACCCAAAATACATAAATTGTAGATCTAGAAGTCTTTGTTCATTTGGCTTTAGAATCAGGTCGATCCGATCTGTATCGACAAAGATACGACTGTTCTCTTGAGCTTGCGCAGTGCTGAAATTACTGTTCGTCCCGTTTCTTATGCGCGAGTCACTCTCCCGATCCTATTGTTTGAGAAAGCCTCCCCTAGGCTTGCATCATTTGGTATCAGAGCTTTGGAGGAGAGGACAATGCCTCCAAGACAAGCTAGGCGTCGTGGCGGCAGAACCCTTCCCCTCAATGAATTGCACACACTTGCTGAGAATATGCAACAACAAATTGACGAATTGACACAAGAAGTTCAGCGATTGAGGGCTGAAGCAAATAATTCTCCACCCCGTTCCAAGACTGAAGGTTCCCATGGTGACTCTTCCTCTTTGGAGAGTGTTCAATCCATTCACGGTCGGAGGCATGTTCGACATCGTTTACAACATATTCGTGAGCCAGATTGGGAAAAGGAAGTCAAGAAGGATATTCCAGAATTTACAGGTAATGAGTCTCCTGATGAAATTGTTGATTGGCTAACACTTGTGAATGAGGTGTTTGAGCATCGAAATGTTTCGGATAATCGTCGCATTGGGATCATTGCTATGCGATTCCGAGGCAAGGCAATTGCTTGGTGGAGACGTGAAAAACAAACTCGCCAAGCCGTTGGCAAAGCACAAGTCACTTCGTGGAGAAAGATGGAGGGCAAGATTCAAAAATATTTTCTTCCCAAAGGATATAAGAGAGAGCTCTACCAACGGTACCAAAATCTAAAACAAGGTATGCGAACGGTGGACCAATACACCAATGAATTCAATGAGTTGGTGATTCGTAACAATATCCAGGACCCGAGGATGTGCTTGTGAACAAATACTTGAACGGTCTTCAATTTTACATTCAAGACGCCTTGGAAGTCCTCGACATTTGGGACTTAGGAGATGCACACCAACGGGCACTCAAAATGGAGCGCTCTCATTCTCGGAGACAGCAATCTGCTAGTAAGCCTTCTACTCAACCCCATGTTTCGAATCAACCTGCTACATCCGAAATACGTTGCTATTCTTGTGGGGAGTTGGGTCATCGTGCTAGCAATTGTCGAATCAATAAGAATCGACCAACTAGTAAAGCCTTTTTGGTGGATGATGATTCTGATGAGAATGCTGAGAATCCACTTGAAGAGGAGTTGAAAAATGATGAAGAAGCTGCGGATGATGAACAAATAGTGCATGCTGACACTGGCGAACTTCTTATTGTGAGGAAAAATTTTCTTACTCCTCGAGACGACACTATGGTGAGGAAAAATTTTCTTACTCCTCGAGACGACATTGGAGATAGGTGGTTGCGTACCAATATTTTTCATTCTGCTTGCACAATCATGGGAAAGGTGTGTCAATTAATTATTGACTCTGGTTCTTGTGAGAATATAATTTCTGAAGTAGTGGCAAACAAGCTGAAGTTGGAATTAAAAACGCACCCTACGCCTTATAAAATGTCATGGTTGAAGAAAGGCACTGAGGTAACTATTTCAAAACGATGCCTTGTTAATTTGTCCATTGGTTCTGTTTATAGTTACAAAATATGGTGTGATGTTCTGCCGATGGATGCTAGTCACATTATTCTTGGTCGACCATGGCAATTCGATAAGAGGACTGTGCATGATGGTTATCGAAATACATATTCTTTTGAATTTGGAGGCAAGAAGATTACGTTGGCACCTAGTAGGGTGGGAGATTCTTCTGATGATGATGGCAAGAATTCGAGGACGAATTCTTTTAAAGATGGGGAGGATGATGCAGCCCACATTGAAGACCGGCTCCCTCGACCAAGAAAATCGGCCCGCATTAAAGCTCGATGAAACCGAGAAGCCATAACGACATCTCGAGTCCATCCCGGAAGCTTGAAAGACACTTGGAAGCTCGCGTGACGCATTTACTAGCTTATAGTTTCCATGCTCTTTTACTAGTTTCTAGTTCCTAGGCTCTTTATTATTTTTCTAGTTTCTAGGCTCTTTAATGCTTTCAAGTTTCTATGCTCTGTTTTTATTTCTTTGATGATATAAGCCATCAAATCCCTTGTAGAAGACATACAACTTTTGATTAATGAAAAGCTTTGCTTGAAGCAAGTATCATGAACCTTGAAGAGTTCAACCCTTGAAAACCTAGAAGAGTTTTCACTCCGTCCTTGAAGAGTCGGAGCTTTCGAAATCTGCATCCTTGAAGAGTTGCAGTCATCGATCTAGAAGAATCGGTGCCCCCCCTCAACTTTCTTGGAGGCCTAGAAGAGCAACCAACGAAGTTCCTATCTTTTCCTGTTCTGTTCGTTACTTCCAACCCAATTTTGACTATCCTACAGTGCTTATTTCAGAAAACCCAAAATACATAAATTGTATATCTAGAAGTCTTTGTTCATTTGGCTTTAGAATCAGGTCGATCCGATTTGTATCGACAAAGATACGACTGTTCTCTTGAGCTTGCGCAGTGCTGAAATTACTGTTCGTCCCGTTTCTTATGCGCGAGTCACTCTCCCGATCCTATTGTTTGAGAAAGCCTCCCCTAAGCTTGCATCAGATGGCCAAGAATTTGAAAAGCCCTTGGGCTGGATTTCAATGGGCATACAAATGGAGATACCTGATTTGACGATAAAGCAGTTGATTGCCACGTATCCAAGCCAAGAGATGCTATCGAAGACATGGAATGTAGATGGAATTGACATTAGGATTTATGTGGGAACTATTGATGCTTAAAAGAGCACGCAAAGTCAAAGAGGTGGTTATTACTTGTTGAACAAGTCATGCAGGCATCGACAAGCAAGTTAGACAACAGGATATGGATAAAGCAATTAAGCAAAGAATGTGGAGTGACTTTTAAGGAGGAAGCAACCAACCACCGACGGTTTCCAAATGAGCCTATAAGTACTGCATGCAACCCAACAAAGTCACCCCCAAACAAAAAACAAAATTCCTTTTATTTACCCTTTTAGTTATCTTAGTCTAGTTTAGATATAGCTTCAGATCCTTGCCATAGATTCAATTCCAACGAGTATTTATGTCCTAGGTAGTATTATTGATTAGATTCCAGTGTTGTCCTACAGTCTAGCGTCGTCAATTAAATTCTAGCATCGTGTCCTCCTATCCATCTAGGAGTAGTACCTACCAAGTGTTGTTTCCAATGTCCGGCGTCGTCGATTAGGTTCCGACATTGTATCCTCAAATCCAATCAAAAGAAGTGCTTTGCCGATATAGTAGTCAATGTCTTGTGTTGTCAAATCAACTTCGATATCATACATACCACTTTAATTTTTAATGGGCTTTCATTAGTATGTTAAAGTAAACTTGGATCAAACTGTTGATTGGATTTTGACATTAGTTATAATTAATTTTAAACTTATATTAAGTAACTCCATTAGATTCGGGATGATATAATATAAATATATCTTCATTAGCTTTTGACCCTATCTAACCCTGTCTATCTAATACTAGTCCAGAACTTAAGAGTGCGTTTGGTAACATTTTTATTTTGGGAAACAATTTTTTTTCAAAAACACTTTTTTTTTTGTTTCTATTCCCAAGAACAGTTTTTGAGCATTTGAATACGTTTGGTAGCTACACAAAATTTATATTCCTAGGAGAGAAATGCGTTTGGTACGATCCAATATATTTTTATGACTTAAAATTTCTTTTAATTTATTAATAATTTTATTACATTTTTTTCTATTCTTTTTTTCTATTTTTACTTGTCCTTCCTCCAACTAATCGTCGGCCGGCAACCGGCTAGAGAAGGGCCGACAAGGTACGCCTTGGGTGAGGCTTGCTGGCCACCGGTGAGGTCACCCCAAGCCTCCCCCAACCATCGGCAAGGTCGAGCCTTGCTGTGATTGGGCGAGGCCGAGACTTGCTTAGCCATGGCGAGGCTTGGGGGGGTCTTGCTGATGGCTGATAAGGCTCGCGGTGGCCGGGTAAGGCTCGAGGGGCCTCGCTGATGGCCGGTGAGCTCAAGGCAACCTTGCTAGGGGCTAATGAGGTCACCGGGCCTCGTCGGCCAGTTGTTGGCCAGCGACCGGCTAGGGGAAGAAGGGAGGAAGAGAAAGAAGATAAAAGAAAAGGAAGAAAATAAAATAAAATAAAATAAACTTGATTTTTTATTCTTTTTTCTTGAGTTGTTCCCGAGAATAAAAAATAACTTTTTTTTGTTTCTTGTTTCTAATCCCGAGAACAAAAAACTTACCAAATACCTTTCTATTTTATATCTATTTCCAGGAACAAAATAATAGAAATATATATTTCCGGGCGTTATCAAACGCATCATAAGTCTTCAATAATAAAATAATAATAATAATAATACTTGATAAAAAATATTTCGTTTATGGGATCCAAAACCGGAGAAACAAGTGTATCATTTTATTTATAATCATACTATGTGTGAGAATCAATTCTTAAATCATATCATAATACGAGAATATTATTGAAAAGTGCAAATCACGAGATGCTTTTTCATACTTTTGACATTCCGGTTTTGGTATTTCCACCCCTTCTAATTGACCTGGACAATATTTACAAATTCCTAATGAACAGTCGTAATAAAATTCTTCGTTCTAAAACTATCATTTTAAGCGCCATCATCTATGCTCAATAAATTCTCTTTTCCAATGGCTGACGCGTTAGTATTTTCTAGAGTTATGGTGCAAAAAAAAGCACCGACAAGCCGATTTCAAAAAAGTTTCGCGATTGCTCTAAACGTTTTCCCATCCACTTTTGTGCACCACGCGTAATAAATCGTACGACGGTCGCTCGCCAATCAATCAATCACTGCTTTTCTTCTAGAGGGCTGGCCTATATGAATCACGACCCTCTTCTTTTGTGGGAATTCAGTATACCGATGAAAATGGAGGCTGAACAACGCAGAGCCCATGTAGTGGTTCTTCCATATCCAAGCCAGGGCCACATCAACCCTCTCCTCCAATTCGCAAAGCGTTTGGCTTCCAAAGGACTCAAGGCCACACTCGCCACAACTCACTACACGGTCAAATCCATCCATGCTCCGAACGTCGGGGTCGAACCCATATCTGACGGGTTCGATGAGAAGGGTTCGCTCAAGCCGGAGCAAGCCGTCTTCCTCAAGTCGTTTGAGGAACACGGCTCGAGAACATTGTCTGAAGTTATCGAGAAGTACTCGAGCACCGATGCCCCCGTCACTTGCGTGGTCTACGACTCCTTTTTCCCGTGGGCTCTCAATGTGGCTAAGCAGCATGGTATATTCGTTGCTGCATTCTTCACTAACTCAGTCGCGATCTCAAACATATTCTACCGCTTGCACTGTGGACTGCTCAAATTGCCGCTGGAATTCCACGACGAGGCGCTTTTGGTTCCCGGCTTGCCTCCGCTAAACTCACGGGACCTCCCGAGTTTTCTTCAGTCGCCTGGAACCTACCCTGCTTACTTAGCCATGAAGCTGAGACAGTTCACTAACACAGACAAGGCTGACTGGATTTTTGGAAACAGCTTTGAGGCCTTAGAATATGAGGTAGGGGAAATTCACGTGATAAACATCGCTATTGTCCTCTTAGTTCTATTGCACATCAATTTGAGTTCCGTCTTCCTCATGGTGGTCAATCAAGTTGTAGGGTCACTAGAGCGAGTTTCAACAGTTAAAACCATCATCTAATCTCCTAAATTGAAAAATCTATTCCAGTTATGAATTGCAAAGGACATGACACTGCACAACATGAAATGAAGTATAGTCTTATTTCCTTAAAACTCTTAGATTTTCTATCAAAAGATGTATTTTCTCCCACAAAGTGCTGAAGGCCACACCACTGCATAGGAATGCTTAGAATCTTGGATACGATCAATTTTGTAACCCAGATAATTATCTTTCTAATTAAGTTCTTCATGATGCATATTAGGCTAGGAAGCAAAGAGCATATCAGGCCTTTGGCCAGCAAAGTTGATCGGTCCAATGGTCCCATCTACATACTTGGATTGCCGCATAGACAATGACGACACGTACGGTGCAAGCTTATGGAAGCCGTTAAACATTGAGTGCGACAATTGGCTCGGGACGAAACCTCCTAAATCGGCTGTGTCCTCTTAGTTCTTGAACAAATTCTCCGAACCCTTGTGGCAACTTATCGAGCTCGGATGGCCTCACCACCCATAGGAAAGGGAAGCCGCTTTCCTTTAGCCCCCATGCTATCTCCTCCATTTGCTCCGCAGTCAATGAAATCATGCTTCCAAAGGAGACGTACACAACCGATTTAGGAGGCTTCGTCTCGAGCCAATTGGCGCACTCGATGTTTAACGGCTTCCATAAGCTCGCGCCGTACGTGTCATCTTTGTCTATGCGGTAGTCCAAGTATGTAGATGGGACCATTGGACCGATCAACTTTGCTGGCCAAAGATCTGATATGCTCTTTGCTTCCTAGCATAATATGCATCATGGAGAACTTAATTAGAAAGATAATTATTTGGGATGCAAAATTGATTCTATCGCATTCCTATGCGTGGTGTGGCCCAACATCTTCAGCACTTTGTGGGATAAAATGCATATTTTGATAGAAAATCTAAAGATTTTAAGGAAATAAAACTATACTTCATTTCGTGTTGTGTAGTGTCATGTCCACAATTCATAACTGGAATAGATTTTTTGAGATTAGATTATGGTTTTAACTGTTAAAACCCGCTCTAGTGACCCTACAACCTGATCGACCACCATGAGGAAGACGGAACTCAAATCGATGTGCAATAGAACTAAGAGGACAATAGCAATGTTTATCACGTGAATTTCCCATACCTCATATTCTAAGGCCTCAAAGCTGTTTCCAAAAATCCAATCAGCCTTGTCTATGTTAGTGAACTGTCTCAGCTTCATGGCTAAGTAAGCAGGGTAGGTTCCAGGCGACTGAAGAAAACTCGGGAGGTCCCGTGAGTTTAGCGGAGGCAAGCCGGGAACCAAAAGCGCCTCATCGTGGAATTCCAGCGGCAATTTGAGCAGTCCACAGTGCAAGCGGTAGAATATGTTTGAGATCGCGACTGAGTTAGTGAAGAATGCAGCACCGAATATACCATGCTGCTTAGCCACATTGAGAGCCCACGGGAAAAAGGAGTCGTAGATCACGCAAGTGACGGGGGCATCGGTGCTCGAGTACTTCTCGATAACTTCAGACAATGTTCTCGAGCGGTGTTCCTCAAACGACTTGAGGAAGACGGCTTCGCTCCCGGCTTGAGCGAACCCCTTCTCATCGAATCCGTCAGATATGGGTTCGACCCCGACGTTCGGAGCATGGATGGATTTGACCGTGTAGTGAGTTGTGGCGAGTGTGGCCTTGAGTCCTTTGGAAGCCAAACGCTTTGCGAATTGGAGGAGAGGGTTGATGTGGCCCTGGCTTGGATATGGAAGAACCACTACATGGGCTCTGCGTTGCTCAGCCTCCATTTTAATCGGTATACTGAATTCCCACAAAAGAAGAGGGTCGTGATTCATATAGGCCAGCCCTCTAGAAGAAAAGCAGTGATTGATTGATTGGCGAGCGACCGTCGTACGATTTATTACGCGTGGTGCACAAAAGTGGATGGGAAAAAGTTTAGAGCAATCGCGAAACTTTTTTGAAATCGGCTTGTCGGTGCTTTTTTTTTGCACCATAACTCTAGAAAATACTAACGCGTCGGCCATTGGAAAAGTGAATTTATTGAGCATAGATGATGGCGCTTGAAATGATAGTCTTAGGACGAAGAATTTTATTACGACTGTTCGTTAGGAATTTGTAAATATTGTCGGTGTGGAAATACTAGAACCGGAATGTCAAAAGTACGAAAAAGCATCTTGTGATTTGCACTTTTCAATAATACTCTCATATCATGATATGATTTAAGAATAGATTCTCACACATGGTATAATTATAAATAAAATGATATTCTTCTTTCTCCGCTTTTGGATCTCGTAACGAAATATCTTTTATCAAGTATTATATTTTGTTTTTTTTTTTTTATTATAGAAGACTTAAGTTTTGTATTAGTATTAGACAGACATAGTCAAATACTAATGAGGATATACTTATACTATATCATCCCGAATCTAATGGAGTCACTTAATATAAGCTTAAAATTAATTATAACCAATGTTGAAATCCAATCAACAGTCTGATCCAAGTTTACTTTAACATACTAATGAAAGCTCATTAAAATCAAAGTGGTTTGTATAATATTGAAGCTAATTTTTGATGGGGTTTGCCGAATTTGACACTCAGGTATCCCATTTAAAAAAAAAAAGACACTTAAATATTACTTTCCTAACTTTTAGTACTTAAGTGTCCCATTGTGCCAAGACTTGATATTTGAGTTGTTCTTTTTCCCTTTTTCTATTTATGCCTATATGATCTTTTTAAAAACAAAAATAAGTTTCTTGTCATCTTTTGATGAGGAGTGACATCCACAAGTATATATGGATTATATTCTACAGAAAACCTAAAACATCTTAGAATTAAGTGGGAGGTGAAGAGATTTCACACAGTACAAAATCATGATTAGGTGTGATAAATCAATTTACAATCATCATCTTCATCATCATCATCATCAAGTGGTCATCATACTCAATATGGAAATTAGGTATGATAAATTGATTTACGATCATCATCTTCATCATCATCATCAATCGATCATCATACTCAATATGGAAATTTTGCGCGGCATTAATGGGGTCAAACTAGACTTAGTTATTGCTACCATATTTTAGTTATACACGCTAATCTGACATCCATAAAGTGAATGAGGAAAAAAGGGGATCTTAAGAATAGTTATTACAATTTGGCCGTAATTACTATTATAGAGGCGATCTATTACAGTTTTGTTTGTTATAGGGATTGCGCTGTAATAATTATTATTGGAAGCAAACACTATTATAGACAATCAATATGTAATAGACTTGTAATGTAATAGAACCTAATACAACCAATATGTGATGTATATTTTGTAGGGGGACCATAGTTCGTGTCGCACTGATTCACTCATAAATGATGTAATTTCGTTTTGTGAAATCAATTGTTGATCACGCTCCAAACTAACAATTATGATATCATAGGGGATGCATTATTCTAATTACTCGTCAGCTGAATTTGTTCTTATCTATTTTATATAACACCAACAACTATGGGTTATCGTAAGGGCAACTATATCTAAATAGCAATAGAGTAAATCTCATGGTTGACTAAAATACATGAAATGGGCAAGCGTTGCTACAGTACATTGTCCTTTATGAATTCGTCGGCAGCTACATCTTCTTTTTTCCTATTTTAAGCTAATGCCCAATTCGTGTTCCTCAATACACGTATTGAAATTGAGTGGAGCGTTAGGACAATAAAGATGAGCAGCAATTTTTGAGGTGAGGACACCTGGAGTGCCATAACTTGGCACGCCGAGACACTTAAGTGCCATAACTTTAAAATGGTACACTTAAGTGCCATCATCGGAGTAAAATGGGACACTTAAGTGCCAATCTGGCCAAAAACCGGTCAAAATGTAGACGTGGCATTTTCCGGCGACATGCTTAACTGATGTGGCAATTTAAAAAAAAAAAAAAAAAAGCACACGTGGAGGAGGAAAACGATGTCACCCCATCCACTGTGCATTTGGCCAAACTAAACGACGTCGTTTTTCGTTAGTGTTAAACGACTTCGTTTGGTTTATTTGGATTTTAACATTTCGTCAGTTCACACTAGGTCTGACGTCCTCTCTATCCATCGCCGTTCATAGCTTGCCGTTCGCAGGTGATCGCTCGCCGTCGTCGCTCATTATCGTCGCTCGCTGTCGCCGCTCACCATCGTTGAGCGCTGTCATCGCTCACCGTCGTTGATTTGTTTAGGTTTTTTCTCTTTTTCCTCTCCCATGTGGTGAAATTAGGGCTCCGACTCATTTATTAGGGCTCGGACTTCAAATTTGGGGGTCGGCTGGGAAAGGTCAGGCTTGATGTGAGATTTATGGCTGAGATGTAGTGCTACAATCCGATTGGGGGGTTCGAATTGACGGTTTAGGAGCGGCATTGAAATATAGGCTCGGTGTAGGGCTCGGCGGGGGGAAAATTAGGGCTCAGTGTAGGGCTCGACGTCGCCTCATCCACTGTGATGTGTGATTCATTCAGGCTATTGAATTGTGATGTGCGAAAGTAATTTGTAGTGGTCGGATGTGAAATGTGTGATGATCGGTGATTGTTAGGGTTCAGAGTATTGGACTTTGTACATGTTCGAATCAAAGGTTGTGGGGATGGAGACTTATGGATATTTTTTTAATAAATGCATTGCATTGTTGAGGACCCATGCTGAGGAATCTCTCCATATTTTAAAGAAATGCGACGGCATAATCAAAGCAGTTGTCGGGTCCCATCTTTATTTTTATTTGTCCTTGTCCTGAGGCCTCTTGTTTTCAAGCTGCAGCTGTCATCTGACCGCATCTTCCCTCTCTCTTCTTCTTTTCTTTTCTTTTCTTTAATAAAGAGTGTAGGGACCTTCACTTGCAATTGTCTGTTCTTTGTGAATGTGATCTCAAAAGTTAATTGTATATTTGTCCTCTTTTGTTGCAGAAATGGCGCATAAAGACTTTGTTGCTGTCATCGTTTACTACGGTAGAGATTTTGTGATTAGGGAGGATGAGTGGGAGTATGAGGGGGGGAATGAGGATACTTTCTTTGTAGATATAAAGAAGGCATCTTATATTGGATTTGTTAGGGATATAGTGACATTTTTGCCTTGTAGAGTACAAAAGTTACTGTACTGTGTTCCTGGGAAAGGCTTGAGAGATGGTTTGAGAGTTTTGGAAGATGATAATGGTTTTAGGGATGTCTTATATCATTATCTTCATGGCGAAGATGCGAAAGTGTTTGTTAAAAACAATAGTGAGGACGAAGATGATGACAGAGATACCACCCAAGTAAGAGAAGGAGGAGATGAAGTAGGTCGTGATGGACAGGATGGGGAGGAGAGGGGCGCAGATGCTGCTCACTAGAGCGATTGTGACATGGGTGATGTCACCATCACTGAATTAGATTGGGAAGTAGCTGAATCCAGTGACGGTGATGATGACGATGACGATGAAGGGTTGGCGGCTGAAGCTGAAAATTTGTTAATTTTAAGTGATGCCGACGATGAGGAGCTTACACAGTCAAGGAAAAAACAAAGGGACTTTTTGTCAGATAGATTTGCAACTTTGCATGTAACTGTTCATCCAAACAGAGATGAAGGCCCTGCAGATGTTGGTGTTGCTGGCCGGTCCTCGGAGACAGTTATGAAGAAAGCATCGACACCGGAACTTCCCAGGGACGAAGTTGAAGAAGATCAACGAGCTGTGCGTAGAAGGAAAAGTAAGTTTCCTTCCTATGATCCATCTCATTGCGTCTCCTACTTTGTCGCAGTAGGTATGAAATTTCATGATGCGATACAATTTAGGGAAGCTATACTGAGTTCTTCCATTGCTGCACAAAGAAATATTGATTTCATTAGAAATACCAAGAAATTTGTAAGAGCTAGGTGTTCGCAGCAAAACTGTCCATGGAAGATTTACGGTGCGTTTGTTAAGAAGAGTGGGTCTTTTCAGATTAGAGCCTACTAAGAGGAACACACTTGTTCCATTAATTTTCAAAACAAAAGGGTAACAAGTGCATGGTTGTCCAAGCACTTCTTCGATGTGATCAAGGTGATGCCCAACTTGAAACTTGCTAACTTTAGGATGCTGGTGAAGGAGCGTGTAGGCATCCATGTATCTAGGAATCAGTGCAAAAGAGCAAAGCAAAAGGTGATAAAGGTACTTATTGGTCAGTATGCTAAGGAATATGGGTAGGTGTGGGAGTATGCTTTGGAGTGTAGGCTGCAAAACCCTACAAGTAGAGTGTATGTAGAGGTGATTGAGAGACCGCTTCCTGATCATGGGACCAAGTTCGATAAGTTCTATGTGTGCTTTGATGCATGCAGACGAGGATTTTTAGTTGGTTGTAGACGGATTATAGGATTGGACGACTGTTTCTTGAAGGGCTTGTGCAAGGGAGAATTATTGGCAGCGATTGGAAGAGATGCGAATAACCAAATGTTCCCACTAGCTTGGGCTATTGTAAAGATTGAGAACAAGGACAATTGGTCCTAGTTCTTGAAAAATCTGATGGCTGACTTGGAGATAACAAACGGGGAAGGGTGGGCATTCACGAGCGACCAACAGAAAGTAATGCTTGTTTTTTGAAAAATTTAGTCAATAGTTTGCTTTGCTTTGTAATATGAACATGTAATTTGCTCTAGTATTTCTTACTTTGAATTATTGTAGGGATTGGTTCCGGCAGTAGTCGAGTTGTTGCCCCATACTGAACATCGAATGTGCGCGCGGCACATATACGGAAATTGGGCAAATAAGTATAAAGGGGATAAGCTGCAATTGCAATTTTGGCAATTAGCAAAGAGTGCAAACATGGCTAACTTTAGAGTAGCCAAAGAAGGACTGCTTCAGTTGACAAAGGAAGGTTGTGCTACCCTATTTCAACTAGAACCGAAGCATTGGTGCAGGGAATTCTTCGGTGAGGAGTTCAAGTGCGATAACATCGACAACAGCATTTGTGAAGTATTTAATTCGAAGATAATAGATGCCAGATGCAAACCAGTCATCTCAATGCTTGAAGATATAGGAGTTGCGGTTATGACTCGGCTGCAGAAACAAAGAGATGAGGCTGCAAAGTGGACAAGACGATATGGTCCTAGGATTGTGAAGAAATTGGATGAGAACTTGGCTGTAAGTACGCATTATCATCCCATTTGGAATGGAGATGACGGATATGAGATAATGAAGGGTGCAGATAAGTATGTTGTCAATCTAGGAAGTAGGAAGTATTCATGTAGAGCGTGGCAAGTAAGTGGAATTCCATGTGCACATGCCATATGTGCCATCCAGTTGAAAGGTGACAATACAAATGATTACATCGATGATTGGTACCATAAATCAAAATATCTTGCTTCCTATCAGTTCATGATGTAGCCAATTAGAAGTAGCAAGTTTTGGGAGCCCACGGATCATGAAGCACCTCAACCTTTGCCACTGAAGAAGACAATTGGAAGGACAAAACAAAGACGAAGAATTGCGGAGGGAGAGGTCTCAGGTCAACAAAGAATGAGCAAGTAGGGTGCAAAGATCACGTGCTCTTATTGTCGCCTAACATGCCACAATATTAAAGGTTGTCAATTGAGGAAGCAACAACGGTTTAGGCAAGGTGAAGGGCTTATTGAAGAGACAGTTGGAGAAATGCACACAGTAGGGCCAAGTGAGTCGACTGTTCTTCAGTCAACAAGTAGAACCCCGGTAAGTCATGAAATTTATTTTATGTTTATGTTGCTTTCTTGTCGTTTATCATAAAAATGTACATAATATCCTATTTGGCCTTGCATGTAATGTGTTTGTTAGGTCGCAAGAAGAACCTCAGTAAGTCATGAAACTGAACAGCCTATTCGAAGAAGGCAAGGTAGAACACAGCCAGGTGAAGGATTGGCTCAAGCAGCATCACGGCCAGTGCAGTCGACTGTTCTTCAGCAGCGAAAGAAATACCCAGTGCTAAATTCAACCAATTTGTATTCAATTTTTATTATTATATGTCTCGATATTATATTTATGGTATCTTTTGGCCTCTTTCTCAGGTTCGAAGAAAGCAAGTTGGAACTCAACTGCCAACTGAAGGGCCATCACAGGAGCCTCCTCAAGGATCATCACAGGAGCCACCAGAAGAATCACTGCAAGGGGCACCACAAGTACCACCGCCAGTACCACCAAAAGGCCCAACATAAAGAGGTGTCACTGAAGTTGAAGGGCTACACAGAAGGACAACTAGAATAAGCCCAGGTGAAGGGACAGGTACACAAAGGCCATCTAGAAGACGCCCAACACAATTGGTCGAAGAAGCCCCGGCTGTAGTTAAAGGGCCCAAGAAAGCAAGAAAAAGGGGCAACAAATCACAAGTTCCTGAAAGTGACGCCCCTATTCAAACAAGAGGGGCACTTGGGAAGAGGTTAAGACAATATGGCTATGGCCTCTATACAGATGAGCGTACTGGAACAGTCATTCTCAATGTAAGTTTTATTGGCTGCATTTAATTTAATTTATGCTGTAGATTTTTGCTAACAATTTATTATTTTTTTGTAGCCTGGGAGAAGTTCAGAAGTTCTTATCTCAGGCCCAACTCATGAATCGACAGCTGCACCAATAAAAAAGAAAACATCAACATCAACTATGCTAACAAAAAATAAGAGAAAGAACCCAGCTCCAGCTCCTTTTGATTCAATTCGGCCTAGGACATTTGCAGCTCCATCTGAGTCAGTGGATACTGAGAAGGTTGAAGAAGAAGTTGCACGTCCAGTTAGAAAGATTGCCAGAATTATGAATCAAGTGAAAGGCCCATCGAAAGGAGGACGAACATGGGGTGTCGTGTATATTGATTGATGAGATGAGATGTGATATTTGTGGAGCTTAGGAGTAAAAGTAGTTATGTAAACGATGATGTTGTCGTGCATATAGAAAGTCTCTGGATGGTTATCTTTTGTTTTGAAACTTTTCTTTAGTTTGTCATTCATTGATGTTGTCAGACTCAGACTTGATGAAATATCAATGAAATGATCTTGTGTTGCTTGTCAATTTATGTTGTTGTTTATCATGGATTTTGCTTTTACTTGTTGCTGCTGCTGTTGGTGTTCTGTGGTGATAGCTGGAGTGCTGGTGTATCTGGTGATGGTGGATGGTGATGTTTGGTGGTAGTCAGTTTGTTCTTGGGGTGCTAATGTGGTGGCTGGGGTGCTGGTGTGGCTGGTAGTGATGCTTGGTGATTATTAATATGTGGTGGGGGTTATAGGCTTAAGCAGCTGCACCTACACCCGGTACAAGTGTGCAGTTTGCACATCTTACACCATGTGTACTGGTGCAAACTAGTGCAAGGCTCAGCTTGCACTAGTATCTTGTGCAACAACACCACCAGCATTGTGGTGGCTGGAGCGCCTAGTGTGTAGTGTGGCTAGTGGTGATGGTTGGTGGTGTCGCCGGTGCTAGTGGCTGGCGCAATTTTTACAGAAAACCCACAAAAAAATTGGCATTTAACTGATCATATTCTAAAAAAACTTGGCACTTAACTGTTCACTTTTAACTACAAGTGACACTTAACCGATCACTTTAACAATAACTTGACACTTAAGTGATCATTTTTTTCATCGCGACTAGCACTTACGTGATTATTAAATACAACTTATGGCACTCGGGTAATCACTCATGTTTGTCTTGTGTATATGTTGGTCTGCATCAAAATAGAGAAGATGATTCTGCATCAAAACAGAGAAGATGATGGTAAACTTATGGCAAGTCCATACGACAGCACAAACAACAACAAAGCAACAATGATCTTGTTCCACAACAACACCATTTTTAACTATGGCAGTCGGAGAAACTTTTTCTCATTTTCAAGTACTTTACATTTCATCATAAAGTACAATAGACAGCAAAACAACACCATAATACATGCTTGGTAACACTTTCGTTCAATTTTCATCATTGGAACTTCATTCTTGAAAGGTTTAGTTGAAGATGCTTGGGCATGCATTGAGACTTCATTCTTCAAAAGTTTAACTGAAGACACTTGAGCTTGCATTGAGTCAACATCATCCAAGTCGCCCACGAACACAGATGGAGAGTGCTGTCTTTTATGAAGTAGATCCAATATCACTTCTGTGGCTCGGTCAGAGAACTTCTCATCGATCCATTTGAAGTATTTGCACTTCGACGCTTCTTTATATCAGGCGCATCCATAAAATCTTCTCCCATGATTGATTTGAGTCCACGATATTCTTCTTGGACTCGGTAACCCACAAAAACAGAAACGCTGGCCTTCTCCTTCGCTTCGGTGAGAGGAAATTGAGGCGCTGCTGCAAGTCTTGCTCTCAATTTCCAAGATTCGACGAAGGAATTTTGGGCAAATGAAAATTAGGGTTCGAGACTTCAATTCGAGCACTTCAATAGGGATTTTGGCCGATTTATGGTTTTAGATTTGGGGCATTTGGGGAGACAACGTCGTTTTTGGAAGATTTGGGGCTTTTATTATGCAGACGACGTCGTTTCTGGTGAGTGAGAGCCGACTCAACTCTCCGGCAAGCCACGTAGGCAAAAAATAGTAATAAAATATTGCCACGTAGGATTTCTGGCCCCAGATGTGGCACTTAAGTGTCCCACTCGAAAAAAAAAAGTGGCACTTAAGTGTACCTTTTTGAAGTTATGGCACTTAAGTGTCCCGACGTGCCAAGTTATGGCACTTGTGCTGGACTTCTGCCGCAATTTTTTTAGGAAGGACATGTGCGAGGGAATATATGCGCGTGCGCAAGATTATTCCACCTTGGCACTTCAGCTTCCTCAAGGCTTGGGGCCAAAAGAATGGTCCCTACGCACCTATATTCGAAGACGATGTTAGCTTAAACAAATGAACTTAGGCATGGGCTTGTTAGTAGATAACTCACCAATGATGGTTCAATTTTAAATTTGAACAGATGCCACGATAGCGACTAGTGTGCCCTCCTTTGACAAGTTCATAGACAGCCCCCTCGTACGTGCATTGGATAGATCACACTATGGTACGAAAACGATAAAGTGACTCAAGAAATTGAATTTTGAATGTATGTGATAAACCCTTGTTGGTCCTTGAATATGCCACATTTAGGTGCCGAACGACTCTTCTCTGTGTCCCATTTGTCACTTGCCCTCGCAGGCCATTTCAAGCTTGGAAAGACTTTTACTCCATTAGGAAGGCATCATCCAGCTCTCGGTGTTTCCATTCACATTTCTCTCGATGGACCGGTCCCTACCTAAACCAATCAGAAAAGTGGTTCTTTTTCGCTTCGACAATTATTCTTTACCGAGCCTTGTCGTCTCTCCTAGTCCCTCCAATAACGAGGAATGGTTTGAAGGGATCTGACGGGGTGGCAAATGGGTCGAGCCCGCCTAAGAATAGAGTGGTCCATTCACTACCTTAGACCGGCACCACCCGCTACAATGGTGGTCATGTTGTGCCGGGTCGTGCTTGGGACTAGGCCCGCTTCAATGGCCATTGGTCCTAAAAAGTATCCTGACAACTACTTTATTGCGGGTGGGCATCAACAGTGTCCGCAAGCCAACCTGTCTCATTTGCCATTCCTATTGAAGGCTAATTCATGCACAAGCTAATTTTTTTTCCTTTTACTCTGCAATTTTATTTTCTTTCCTTTCAGTTCTTTTCTCTGGTAGTTATTTGGAGAATTTGTCTTTCTCCCGTGTCATTTCATCCAAAGATACTATCAATTTATTGCTCACAAGAGTGAGCTCATTATTGACGTACCATTAAAAGTGAGATGCAATGAAACTAGAGTAATCCCTATACCCAACACACAAACAGACGAACCTACACCACAGATGATCCAATATTTCCTCCAAGCGCTCAATAGGGGGAGTCAAACCTCTAATCAAGGGAGGCTCCAAGTGTATCAAGTTTTAACCAATTTGTTCAGCCACCTCGATGGTATTTAGTTAGTGATGAACTCGTCATCCCAACTTTTGCCACAATACGCAAGGCTTCGCGATTTGTGGCGAACATACATTGCCAGTTACCCTAGCTCACTTCCGACGACTCCAAGAAGCACTCTTGAAAATGATCAGAATTAAAATACTTGCAATCCAAAGTCCCTAAAATCAAAGGCAATCAACAAATGTCGCGGAATCTTTCCAACTCACTCAAAAAGAACTTTGCTTTTCTATTCCTCCATGTCGACCACGAGAGTTTTGATTAGAAAACCGTGAAAGGAAAAGGCATCGAGCCTTTTTTGGGCAAAGAGAAAAAGAAAAGAAATCTTTTACAGGGTTCTTGAAAAGTGGTCATGTGAGGTCCATAGTTTGTCCCTAAGCTTGGGCTTGAAGGGTAGGGCACTTGCCCCCATTGAAATTTCAAGAGCTGCATATGTTATTTTATTTATTTCTTTAAAAAAAGTGATTTACTCTTTGAAATAAGAGGTTTTTACCCTTACTGAGTAGAATAACTTAACCATTGGGCAAATTTCAATGACCATCCTTCCCATATGAGAATGGAACGGTGGAGAGTTTGAATCTTCACATTTTCAAAAGGTTGAGATGGGGACAATTTAGTTTCAAGTATAAGTTTCAACTCTCACGCCCTACAATAAGATAGGGTAAAAATCCAAGAGTAAGAGTTGAAGTTGGAATAAAGTAAATAAACCCAAAAAAAAAGAAAGTAGAATAACCCATTAATTTTGACCCCTTGAAATTTTTACATTCCTCATTTAGAAAACGCATTATTAGTTTCAATTTTAAACTCACAAAGTATGTTAACTCTTACATTGCTTATTTAACATGAATTTACATATTTGGTGATGAATAAATAGTCCTTTTAAACATGTTGAGGGTTAAATAGGAGTAATTGCTACCTTATGTCCTTTGCTTGTAAACGATAATATTAGGCCACGTCATCTATGTCAAGAAATATAAGAAATATTGTCCAAGAAAGTGCATACCTATCTAACTGAATTGCCAATACATGTTCAAGATTATAAGACATGATTAGTATCATTATTTTCTTTTTGCAAAGATAATATCGAAAATGCTGGGCACTTTGTGTTTTTTTTTTTTCTTTATGAACTTAATCTTGCTACCATAATCGCTTGCGTCTTCTACAGATTAAAAAAAAAAAATACATATCTTGTACATGGAAAAGTGAAAAGAAAAATGTATTGATATCAATTTCACTATGATATATTACAGCCACCCTTGCCCGTATGTTTTAGCTCTATCCCTGTTTGCATCAAGCATAGGGGCTTTGGAAGTAGCTAGGTCCGGATTCATTCATGTCGGGGTTATACTCATATGGAGATATTTTTCATTTGGAAATAGCTAGGTCTGTTTTACTTTTATGGAATTTTAAGAAAGTACGGAAAAATTATATACATTCTGAAAATGTCAGACGCTTAAGATATGATCAAGATATGTGTGCCACGAGATTTGAAAATTAAATAAATAAAAGTCACTATGGATGGACTATTTGCACCATAATTCTTTTACTTCTACAATTGGGAACAACGTGTGATTTAAAGTTCTTCAATAAATCACGTTAACCATTCTTCTATTTTCAAGGCCATATTAAAACATTAACAAAAGATTCTTGACTTGCATGATGAATGAGGATCAACGTATACTGACAAAATTTTATCTATTTTTTAATGAAAATAAAAATTTATATAGGCCCTACAAACTTTTAAGGGTTAATACCCTAAAAAACCTCAAACCAAGACATATGTGACAAATTTACCTAAAACTATTTTTTGACTATAAAAAACCCCAAACCGGTATACTTTTGACAAATTTACCCAAAACTAATTTACCCTATGTTAATTTTTGTTAAATTTTACTATCAAATTATTAAGTTAAATAACACGTAACGCTTAACCGTTATACTAATTTGGGATTTCACGCTCAATTTGTCACAGTTTACAATTTTTGTGATTTTTGTGGTATTAATCCAATATAGTGGAGGGTATATTTATCACAAATTTATCAGTTTGAGGTTTTTTGGGGTCGAATAAATTATTTTAGGGTAAACTTGTCATAAATGTATCAATTTAAGATTTTTTTTATGGTCGGTCGGAGTAAATTTGTCATAAGTATACTAGTTTGAGGTTTTTATGATCAAAAAAATAGTTTTTGGTAAATTTATCATAGATGTACCAGTTTTGGGTTTTCTAAGATATTAACCCAACTTTTAAATGATTGACATTTCTCGAATTTCGCGTAGAATTGTATATTTCTTCTTTCTTCAATTCTAAAGGAATTTAAAAAGACAACTAAGGATGTTCACCATTAATAGTCACTCTATTATGATAATCCCATGAAATATATTAATAAATCCATATGGCGAAACAAAATTAATTGCATCATACCGGTTGCCATATATTGCTTTTTGGTAAACTTTTTATGGAGTTTCGAATGAAGCAAATCAACGGCCAGGCATTTTCTAGGAGTGAACATGGTTGAATTTTTTTCCTAGGTAAAAACAATTGTAATTGGTGACCGTGAGGACTAGTTCTATTTGTCCATTTGATGCATCTAGCCTTTATTCCAAAGGAAAATTAAAGTAGAGCTAAAAAGGGGTCGCATATGCGTCTTCTTTGGAAAGTAGTGGGCGGGTAGAAGTTTTCTATGGACTGCATTATTGTTAGGGATTGCTTTGGTCGAATGAAATGAATCTTTCAAAGCTGCGCCACCTCCTCCCGCATCTCCAAGGGGGCAATCCCACCTCTTCAGCCCCCGCCTGATTGCTGAATTTTTAGTTCACTTTTTTGACCATCCCGTTTTGGGTTATAAGTGATATCCGCTGAATAAGAATGTCCATTTGAATATTGCCGAAGCAAAATTAGAGATTGGAATTTAATTGTACGATAAGAAATTTACAATTAAAATGAACCATCCTATAAATTTGGGTGTATATCACCAAAAATTTTAAAATGATACATCCGTGCTACATTTCTCTCTAACTAATTTTTGTATTTACAAAAAATACACCTACCATATTTATCCCAAATTAAATTTTGCATTTTAAAAAATGTCATTAGAGTACCTATTTATGTTGAATTTTCAAGTTGGATTAACGTCATACTTCGATTATCTAAGTTATATGCCACATGCTACATGTGATTCGGGGTACCGATTTATCAAGATATAATTAGTTTGGGCTATTGATATAGATAGGCTAACTCGAGATTTTTTATTTATTGAGAACCAATCCTATGACTCCCAATCTCAAAACTTTGGAATTGGAAACCGAGGCCTGGTCGTGATTTTGTCTAGAAACTAGTCCGCCTTATATACTTGTGTAAAAATTGAATTTTTTTAATAACATATAAATTACATAACTTCTTGGCAATGCCACTCAAATCTATTCAGACTCCATGTGGGTTCAATCCTTTATCATTTTGGAATTATTTCCAGCTATCCGTTCATACACCCTCTAATCTGGAAGAAAGATAACTTCCATGATCAACTCCGATGGTTATTGTGGTACTTGACCAAGAAGTACTTAATAGCTATTGAAATTTCAAATAGATGGTTCATTGCCAACCTAATTAGGTTATTCAGGCTCAAACGAAATATTGAAAAAGAAAGCGACAAAAACATTTTGGATTTCCTCAATTGGTTTTATCCTCCTACTTACTAGAAGCACCTTTTATAGCAAGAACTGAGAACTGTCCTTCCAGACCTAGAGATCCACACTATTCTATTCTTTCGACGACCATGAGCTTTTGTAAAAAATAATGGCATCATTACCAGTGCTCCACAAAGTATAGGAACTACATCTTACAAACCTCAGCTGCACATTAAGGAATCTCAAATTTACAAATCCTTTCCAAATCCTATTAGTTGTTATGAACACCAGTATCGAAAACTTCAAAGAGTTTTGTGCCAAGAGAACAAGACCATCCTTGAAAACGTATAAAATTACAATGTACTCACTATATGTGATCATTTAACTTTGCACCAAAAGCCAAAGAAGCGCTCGAAGAATTCAAACATGCAAGGATGAGCCCATCACACGAGCAAGAAATGACAAACATGGATAACCCCGCACAATCATCACAAGATCCTTATGCCCAATGAGAGGCCCTCTTTCTTAGGACCCCTATGACCAATGACCTTTATCCTTGTCCCTAGGGATGGACACATCCTATTATGTTCAACCATCAAATTGGCCTCAACCAAACCTACTTGCCGACACTTTAGGATCCTCCAGGACTCATGAAGAAGCATCTTCATCAAATGATACAAACATGTGGAACACTTGAAGCCCCTCTGACATCTGACTTGTAGAACTTGAGCAGAAATACAAGAATATCGTTTGGCATAAATGCATTATGACTACAATGCCCGTGACAGAAGAAATCGATGACTGTAGCAAGTCACTGTAGCAATAGGCTAGGAAAAACATTGTTCATTGTTACTGTTCATATCACCGAGAATAATTCCCAACTGGATTTTCCAAAGCCCCTATCTATTTTAGGACCCGTAAGCCTAGTCCTTATTTACCTGTGACCTCTTAATGTCTATAAAAGGTAAGGATGATGTAATGTATTAGACAAAGTCCCTTGAAATACAATGAATATTTTGTGAAAACTCTCAATATCTTTCTAAACACTTCTTCTTCTCCAGCTTGGTAGGATCCTCCAAGAAATGCAATTTAGATAGTTAGAAATGTCACTATCCTAGCATCTCTGAGTGTCTAGAGGCTCTAAACTAAAAATCTAAGTAGTTTTCTATTAAAAGGCCATCCCTAAAGGGCTTGAATGAGAGATTCATCTATTGTGGGAAGGTATACTTGCAAGAAAAAAACTTTGTCTTCCCTGGTTCTAAGCCTAGGTCCATTCGTGGTATCAAAGCCATGGTTTCATTTATGACATAATTGGTTCCATGTGCTCAGTAGGTGAATTCAGTACTGAGAAGATTTTTTCACATTATGACTGATCCCGAAATAATAGAAGCCCCAGTTACTCTCGCTTCATCTCCATCTTCCTCATCTCTTTCAGATTTTCGTGAGTCAAATGCTTTTAAGATTGACTATTTTTATGAAGTCTCTCTTAGTGATGAAACCAAGATCTCTAAAACTCAACTTCCTCTTATGAACCCCTATTCTGCTTTTGCTAAACTTGCCTCATCGTTCTCTTCCTTTCGCTCCATTTGACAACTTATTTGCTAGACTCTTAAGGAAGTAAGGGAGTATGTCCAGTCCTCCAAGTTCGATCAACATACCATTCTAGCCACTAAAAATGAGTATTTTTTTACTCTTCAAATTCCATCAGAATTTCCCAAATAGTGGACCCAACAAGGATATTCCCATGTCCATTATGGAGCTATTCGTCTTGCTCTCACCTTTCATGGCCGTAAAGGCTTGCCAGTTGTGGTTAGAATAGACTTATTAGATATTCGATTCCTAGAATACCAACATGCCTGCATTGGTATAGTTCAAAGAACTTTAAATGCCGGAACGGTCTTTGTAACCTTATATCCAAATTTCAATATCGCTCTTTCAGACCCCCAATTACTTTCCTTTCTACAGGTCAAAATCTAGCTCATTGGAGCTCCTTAGACTGTTGACTCTATTGTAGCAACACCGCATTACAAAATGGTTTATCGAGTGTAAAACCATGCTTTTGATCTAAATTTCTAGAATAGAAATGAAGATGCTCTATTAATTTCTATGTAGAACAATCAAGCATCCTGTATTTATGTTCCCAAACAAATTCCAAAAGATAAGTTGGCCAAACTCCTTCCGAAAACCTGAATTACCAACTATGAAAAGTTACATCAGAACAACAAGCCTCTCTAGTCCTTAGGCTCCAAATTCATCAAGGAGAAAGATGGCACCGTTGCCATCAAATTTGACAAAGAAAATGAAGAAAATCCCTCTATCTTTCAAACCTTGTTCATGATTGAACCATGTGTTCGTAAATCAATTTTCGAGCTAGATCCCAAAAAACTTGTCCAATATTTTTAGAGTAATGAAAACCTTGTTCGTTACTACAAAAACCGATATGGTCACTATTTTTTGGACCCTTTTGTGACATCCTAAATTTTCAATCCTATTTCTAATTGAATAAATCAGGCCTTTCATCGACGCACTTATAGTGATATTCTCAGAGCTGATCACTTGTGAGATAACTAGATTATTTGGGGAAGTTAATAAGAGATTTTAATGTAATAGACTTGGGAATTCAACCAGATATCGACTACTTGACCGTGCTTATCTGTATAAATCATTATAGCATAGTTAAAAATTGATTAGAGATCAAAGATAGATCAGTTTGACTGAGAAGCATGGCTAAACGTGGGTGATTCCACTAAATTGCAAAATTCTCGTCAATCAGCACTAGATCGATTTTTCTGTCGTTTTGGTATCCTGTGTCCGTATTTGAAATCTCAAGATTTTCATGACCACCGAGAGTCACCAATGTGTTGAAGAGGTTCATTGTGGCTTGAAGAAAATTAACCAATGGTCATTTGCACTAAAAATTGGGAAAATGTCACAAATGGTCCATATACTATTACTTAATGTGCAATTTGGTCCATAAACTTTCAATCGGCTCAATTTGGTCTTGAACTATTGATAAATGTCCGATTTGGTCCCTGAACTTTCAATCGGCTCAATTTGGTCCCTGAATTATTTTATAAATGTCTGATTTGGTCCCTGAACTTTCAATCGGCTCAATTTGGTCCACTGAACTATTAATAAATGTTCGATTTAGTCCTTAGTTACTTTTTTTCCTTTTTAATTTATAATTTATAATTTATAATTTTTTAATTTTTTAATTTGTTTTGCTTCTTCTCTTTCCTTTCGCCGGCCGCGGAGGGAAGCCGCCTCCGCAAGGATCGCCCTCACCGGTTGGCCCTCGCGGCGTCGGGGCGAGGCACTCTCGCGATCTGGCGAGGGAGCCCTCGCCGATGCCGGCGAGGGCGACCCTTGCCGAAGCTGGCTTCCCTCCACCGGAGTCGGCAAAGGGAAGAGAGAAGAAGCAAAAAAAAAAATTTTAAAAAATTAAATTTAAAATTTAAAAATTTTTAAAAATAAAAATAAAAAAAAATAAAAGGAAAAAATAGTAACTAAGGACTAAATCGAACATTTATCAATAGTTCAGGGACTAAATTGAGCCGATCGAAAGTTCAGGGACTAAATCAGACATTTATCAAATAGTTCAAGGACCAAATTGAGCCGATTGAAAGTTCATGGACCAAATCGAACATTTATCAATAGTTCAAGGACCAAATTGAGCTGATTGAATGTTCATGGACCAAATTGCACATTAAGTAATAGTATAGGAACCATTTGTGATATTTTCCCCTAAAAATTTCTGAAAGTTACCGGGCAGCCTAGGTCATGCTAAAATCGCGCCAAATTGAAATTAATTACAAATTTGAATTTGATAAGTTCTGTCATGTCACAAATCATTTTAGGAATGTCGAATTATCTTTCAAAAAAAAATTTGCAAACCGAGATTTTTGGTGAAAAGTCAGGATAGAGTCGTTTTCGACCGGGAAATTCAAAGGACCATTTTTTATCACGAAAGTGGGATGCAAGTAGGATCAATTGACAAGGAAAAATGCCAATTTGATCGAGGACTGGACGGTTGAATCTTTAGAAGCCGGTCTAAGTTGATTTAAAGAGGAATTGAAGTCCAATTTGGGGAAATTCCAACCCAAATTCGTAGCTTCCCCCTGAACCCAACATTTGGACCACTCCAAGGCTTCTAGAAGAAGCTTTGGTCTAGAAAATCAGCTGGTCCCCTCCCCCTTCCTTTCCTCCTTACAAGTGGGACCAAGTGAGGGGGACACAGAGATGAGAGAGTGACTAAGGTGGCCCCCTTTGCTGCAACTGGTCCTCTCCCCCTTCCTTTCCTCCTTGCTGCCATCGAGTTCCTCCATTTGTAGGCCAAAGAAACTCCAGCAAACCCGAAGAAACCACAGCCCTTCCCTCCTCCGTCGAGCAACCCTGTCCGATCGCTTGGAGCCACGGTGTTGCCATTGTTACCCGTCACGCACTCGACCATGAGCCCACGCGTCATTGCCATCCTTGGCTATCATCCTACTTTAGCCGTGAGCCCAGGCGATCCCCCAAGCCATTCGGACCCTCCTTGTTGTCGCCGGAGTCACCTAGTTGCCCGCTGAGCTCCGTCAAGCCTGCTACAGCCACCACCGGTCCTTGCTTACCATTTCCAGCTCAACCGACCACCAGAGTAGCTCCTTCATTCGTTGAGCAGAACCAGAGCCGTGGTTATTTCCAGCCATTATTTAGCCCGTTTTGGGTGGCCTTCCGAATCTCGAAAGGCACACCCACTTTGGAGTTTGTCGATCCTTTCCGCGTCCCTGTTGTTGTAGTCCAAGCGGATCGTTGATCAAATGAGTTTAACTCACTAATCTCTACTTAGTAAGTTAATGATGCTTAAGAGTTGATTAAGTTGTAGATTAGATGGTTAGTTAGAACATATTAGTGAAATAGTTAGTCGTTAATGCATGTTAGGTGGTTAAATTAGTGCAATTAGCAAGTAAATAGGCGGTAGTATTTATTTAGTGAGGTACAGGAATTTTCCGAACCCGAATCGGCATTTAATTAGGCTTTATAGGCCTAAGTTAGCATTTTTGGCATTTATTAATTAATTTCCATAATTATTTATTTATTTTTCGGAAATTAGACCTGAATAGTCAATGACCGGAATTTCGTGCTACTTTCAATGGTATATTTGGTTTATTTAATTGACTACTATTTTGTGCAAATTGAGTGTGATTTGTAATTTTGGGGTATTTATCCCAAAATTTATTAATTTTAGTATTTAATTAGAAAATTACCGGGTGTCAGTTTACAGCGCCAAAAATGTTTTTATCGACTATATAAATTGTGGGAGTTTTGAAAGTATAGATATTATATTTTTGACTAAGACCGACCATGTACGCATACGTGATTATTTTTATCGGGTAGCTTTAATACAAGGAAAATATGCCAAGATATTATTTTAATTGAGAAATTTAAGTGTGAGGCACAACATCCTTGGCCGTGGGTGATTAATTGTGTGATGGTTTATAGTCATAATAAGATGACTATTGAAAGATATTGGGTCGTGATTACGCCGAAGAATGACTGTGCCCATTAGGCCGTGATTAACCACTGAAGTAGGATGTGCCCATTGAGCCGTAATTTACTGTCGAGCATGGAATTGGTTATGCTCATTGGGCTGTTAGTAACCTAGTTGCACTAGGAGACCGCTAAACATGGAATAGGTTGTGCCCGTGAGTGGCTGTAATTAATAATTGGAATGAGTATTTGACAGTGAATTATAGTGAGACATTCCAATCGTTGAATGATGTTATTGCATGTATGAGATATGAATTACCGATGTGCATGAAGGAATTGAAGCAAAGGTAAGTCCTATAACATGTGCTTGTGCTTAGGCAGTCTTAGGTGTATTTTCTTCCTAGTCAGGGCTTATGGGGTAAACTCATTGAAATGTCGTCTCACCCCATTATAGGATAATATTTTCAGGTCCTTAAATGGCAACCCCTCCTAAATGTTTTGGTAGACTGAAGGAAGTCACGAAGTAGAAGAATTTTATACTGCTGCATGGGGATCCAAGATGATAGGTCTATGAGTTGGTAAAGACTGTGGTCTGGGTTGATGAGGCCTTACCCCATAAGGTACCCCATTAGTTTAGATCATGGTATCGTCAGGAGAGGAACGGGAATAGAGAGGGTCCCATACCTGAGTCTGAGGTCCCATTGTATGTGCTAAAGGTTGCCTTTGGGAAAGGCACAACTGACCCTCTAGGTGAATTAGTAATGGATTCGTACCTGTCGAACCTAAGGGCCCGGTGTATTCAGCTGAAGGCTCCAATGAGAATGAGGATGAGGAGGAGGAGGAGGAAGATCTGTAGTTTTATGAACTCCCTTCTTTTACAAACCTTGTAATGTATATATAAGTGTGGTTTGGTTTTCAAAAAGTTATGGTCCTATTTTTCTATTCCATCTTATTGTTGTCTAGGGATTATTTATTCGTTTCCGCATGTGCATTAAAATGAATGAGTCGGCGATGCGTCCTGAGACGTCACTAGTTAATCAACCATAGAGGGATGGACACGCGCTTGGAGAATCGGGACATGACACTTTTTGCCAGTGCTCTTACTGTACAAATTCTCCCAATAAAGTAGACCCAAATGCAAGACCTCGACGGAAACCCAAGAAGCCAAAGGTACTTAAACGAAGACTCTTCTGTTGATACTCTTGATGAGTGTGATAAGTTTCAATTCATGATTTCTTATGCTTCAATTCCACCACCAGAGTTCACTGCGCCACCCTCCATTTCACCAGCCTCACCAGCAACACCACCTTCACCTCACAAAAAACTAACCATTTCCCCTTTTTATAAGCCAATCCTAAAATGGGCAAAGAAACGGTCATATCCACTTAAGGCTCTAGAAGAGGCACCACCCAATTCTTCCATTGCTACATTCTAGGAGGCAGATTTTCCTCATCTTGCTCAAGAAAGTTCAAGACTTTCATTCCCTACTCTCAAAGAATTTATAGAACCACAAGGGAGATACCGACATGTTCCCAAAATACTTGCCTCTACTAGTGTGGACGAACATGGAAAACAAAAAAAAAACTCTTGTTGCTGAAGTCGTCTTGAATTAGCAATCAGAGACTCTCTTAGCACACAACAATACCTTCAAATCATTTCTCTAAACTTATAGATGTGCAACGAGATCTTAAAAGATATTATGAAACCACCAAGAAGATACTTGCGGAATTCCAGAAAAGGCTTCATGCCTTGGAATCCAAACAACATTTTGGATATCATCATCTCGAAAGCCCCAAGGCGGAAATAGAAAAGCTCAAGAGGCAAATTCAACTTCTTGAAGAATGAAAATTCAAGCCTTTCGATTAGTTTCCAACTACGTTGCAAACTGAGTATTCGCTCCCTCCACTACCTCAGAATATTTCTATCTTTGCTACTCTCACAGAACATCCCGCCAGACGAGACAAAACTAATGTGGTAGAAATGCAAAGTCGGCTCAAATAAGTGGATCAAATAAGCAAAGAAAGGGAAAAAAAGAAGATGCCTAAAGAATCCTCGATTTCTATAAGGAAAAAGCCAAACCAAACAATGATATACAATCCATTAGAATCATTCTTGAGAGATTTGGGCAATCAAAAGAATAGCCTGATCCTACTATTTTGAAAGACTAGAGCCTATTCCCATCATAATCAGTTTTCCTGATCAACTTTGATATTGAATTAGATTCGATATCCCTCTCATCCTCTTCATTCTTCTTAATTCTCGCAATTGATTATTTTCTTATTGTGCTGGTAACTTCATCGCTATTCATGGCTGATCCCTTTAACCAAGAAATGGAATACATCCCTTCTGAACTAGAGGTTGTTCAACTAAACAATCAATCTCAAAATCTAACTCTCTCTTCTAAACAATTTTTTTTACCGTTGATGATGTTTCCTACTCCAAATAGCTCGAAAGATTTGAAAAATTTCATACTTGGCTAAACGTCCAAGCTCTAACTAATCAAGACAAGTATGATGTCTTTTTTGGTTTTTGTCACAAGGTTTATAGGCAATCTTAAACATTAGTGGCAATCGATGATAGAACAAGATCAACTCCAATTTATGCTTTCATCTAATTTTGGCCATGCCATTACTCTCTTATACCATTTTTTCATTGGTAAACCCTCTAACCTTCAGGAGCTCAAAATAAGAGAATTTTTTGAAAGAAAATGCTACTCTTTTAAAATAAGACATCTCGATAAACACTATCAGGAAATACTTAAGCTTTTCTATGGTATCGGAGCTAATCCAAATCTAAAACAAGTATTTCTAACTTTCATCCCCAAAGAATTATCCCAGCAAATTGAGAGATCTTTTTCCAACAAACAAAGGAGAATTGTGGACATTCATTTGGGAGAAATACAACAAGAAATCCATTTGTGCCTTGACGATTTGTGCTTAAAGCGCCAAATGGTGAAAACTTATCTCATGTACAACAGAGAACTAGATGGAGTTGTTCTCGCCTGGAGTTGAGATCAAATGTTCCAAACAAGACTAGCGATGGTTCTTGCGGAAAGTCTTCTAGAAAAAAAAAAAGAAGAAGCACTTTAAGAAATTCTGGATGGATCTAAGTACTTCCAGAGGAAAAAGAAATGGTGATTTCTATGCAAAAGGAAAGATAGCTCAAACTGCAAGAAATCAACTTAATACTTCACCTGCAATCAAAATGGTCATTTCGCCAAAAACTGTCTTAGGCAAGAAAAGATCAAAATCATCTAGTACATCACATAGAGATTGAAACTGGTATTTCACTCGAAAATGATGATATCGAATCACTATTTTCTACGAGGAAGAACCATCTGAACAAACTCTTTGTGTTATTCCTTGTTATCAAACCTCTAGTGAAACAAATTCTGACTTAGATTCTGAAGACTATTTTCATATATCTCTTACTTCTTTAGAACAAAACTCTGACATATTTTCAAACCAGATCCATTGTCTCCATTTTCTCGTAAAAATCTTCACTTCGAAGTTTGCCTAGCCCATCACTGTCATTGCTCTCATAAATATTGGTGCAAATTCTTCAATCTTAAACACTAAAATTCTTCCTGAAAAATATTGGGCATCCTCCGTTCAATATTTCAATTCTGCAAGATACTTTTTCTACAAATGTAAAAACCACCCTAGTAACTATCCAATTTTCCCCTAATGTTCCATAACCACAAAATCTTCGAATCTAGTCTTCTCAACAAAGATTTGATCATTGGATGGGATATCATGACCCATATTTCTCAGCTTCGTATCATTCTTGGAAAATGGCTTAAGTATAAAGATCAATTCTCTGAATTCGTCATTATCCAAAGACTTTTTCCATTTAAATGAATCTGTTAGATCCGATTTTGCAGAAGTCGTTAGAATCCTATTCATAATCTCATTTTGAATTTTCTCAAAAATGTTCACATCCTTTATAGAAAAATCTGAAATTCTTTGTTCGCATTCCCTTAAAAAAATGAAAAAAGAAATCAATCCAACCAAGGTGAGTCACATGAAACCAGAACATCTGGTCTAAACTCAGAAGGAATGCTCAAAACTGCAACAACAATGTCTTATTGAAATTTTATATTCTCAATGGGCCTACAAAGCCTTTTATGTCAATAAGCGTGCCGAGCAAAATAGAGGAAATATGCGACTGGTAATAAACTATCAACCTCTTAACATTTTCCTTCAAGATGACAAATTCTTTTTGCCTTCAAAAAAATCTCTTTTTACTGAATTATCCAAAGCCCATATCTATTCCAAATTTTATCTTAACGCCAGATTTTAGCAATTAGGCATTCATCCTAAAGATAGGCCCAAAACAAGGTTATGTATTCCTAACCAACATTTTCAATGGAATGTTCTTCCTTTTGGATTAAAGGTGGCTCAATCCTTATTTCAAAAGGTCATGTGTCGAATTTCCCAACAAATCGTGTTAAGTGCAGCAATATACATTGATGACATATTGCTCTACAACCCTAATGAGGAATCTCACTGCTAACTCCTTGAGCAATTTGTAAACATTGTAAAGGAACATGTAATTATGCTATCTCAAAGAACGATGAATATTATTCAAATAAAAATAGAATTCCTTGGTATGCACCTTAACAAAGGAACATACTATTCAGGGCCACACATTTTCTAGGAATTGCTCAAGCTTCCATAAAAGAACTTCACAGTAAAGCAAGTTCAGCAATTTCTTTGGATAATTGATTATCTCAGACATTTTGTTTCGAATATTACAAAACTACCGATTCTACTACAATCAATGCTAAAAAAAAATCCCCACCTTCGGAAAAATCTCAGACTAAAGCAATCGCTAAACTTAATGAGATCATGCAGACTCTCACTCCATTACATATCTCATCAATAGGAAGGAAAGAGAATTCTCTAGACTGATTCCAGTAATGAATACTGGGCAGCCATCCTGTTTGAAGAAATTGATGGTAAAAGACACTTGTATACCTACAAAAGTGGAAGGTTTTCCTAGGTTGAAAGGTATTATCATTCTACTTTCAAAGAAATATGGTGGTAAAAAATGAAATAAGAAATTTTGAATTCTATCTCATTGACCATTACTTTCTAGTAGAATTGGACATGGCATCTTTTCTTTAGATGATTAAGTTCAAACAGAAACAGAGTTCGCATTCTCAACTCCTTTGATGAGTTAAATGGTTTTCAAAATACTATTTCAAAATCAAACACATTACTAGGAAAAAGCATGTGCTTGACTTCTTATCAAGACCAATGGCATACCTTGATCAAATGATTATGTTATTTATTCGTGTCGGCCCTAGTAGTAACCCCAATTTGGTCGTCGGCATTATTATGCCGGAGAAACCAAAAATGTCTCGGTCAGTCGAAATTTTCCAGAACTTGTCTACAAATTACACGTGGAAAAGTAGTTTTCCCCCTTGCCTTGGGGAGCTTGTTCCAAAAGGAGATGGCGACTACAAGCCAAGCACGACATCAGGGAAAAATGGCACCAAAGCGAAAGAAGAGAGAAGGGACTCCTCCCTCCGATCCCAACGGCATGTTCTTCATCTTCTTGGTCAAGTCCGGAGTCCAGCCTCACCGTCTACAGGTCTCAGTTCATTCTTCTTCTTCTTCTTCTTCTTCTTCCGCCTCAAAATCTCCACCTATCAATGTGATCCCGAGCGTGTCACTGCAAATTTGGAAGCAGAAGCTCGCTCAAATGGGGGCAAAAGTAGCGGAGAAGCCATCCAAAGAGGTTACTCACGTTCTCACCATCAACGCCAACAAGCTGCGACGACAACTTGGGGGCCAACAACTGGAGCGTTTCAAGGGGGTTTGTTCATTCATCCAATCTATTTCGTTCTCGACCCGGCATTTTCTTGACCCACTTCGGTTTTTCGCTTTTGCTTTCAGTTTGCAACTAAACGAAGACTTTGAAAGCGATTCGGGCCGGTTCGACTTCTATCAAATTTTGTAGAACCTAGGACGAGAAAAAAAAAAGTTAAAAAGGGGGGTTTTTGCGAAATTATAGAAAGTGATTTCGGTGATATGAATGGGGCATGTTCAAGTCGTTTGATAAGAATTTTCCATCGGCACTTGTTGCTAAACTCCCGCAACATTGCTCATCTTGTTTTAGCACAATATTTAGGGGTGGCATTTCAGTGGGATTGTGCTTTGCTTGCTTCCTTTAGATATGATTGGAAGTGCAAGGTTGCATTTTTCTTCTTCTTGGTCAATGTACTTGATGTGCCATGCATAAGAAGTCATGTGCTACATTTTCGGAACCGGGATTTGGATGCATGTTCCTAATCAAGGTCAAGATGTGTTGAATTCAACAGAATTTGCAGCAATTAGTTTTCTGCAAAAAGATTTTTCACTAGAAGCAATTCGACAAAATGCCGTTAATTACTTTTATGCCTGTAGTTCCACCAGGTTTTACCGCACCTCATTTCTGGGGAGTTTTCATCAAAGAATTATGCACAAGGTATGGACCAATTTTGCACAATTTGTGTGTCAAGGTCCTACTATGGTCTGAACTATTCATAGATTTTCTTAAAATTGTTTGATAGATTTTCTGGGCCAGATTTTCCCTCGGTTTACAAAGGTGTACAACTGTATTTAGGTTAAGATGTTTTTTTGTATTGGCATGAAATATCTCAGAATTATCCTCATAAAAAAGACAAAGGAAACTTTAGATAAAGATATGTTAGAGAAAGAGAGTAATATTACTAAGCAATTATGATTTTCCTTCACCGTATCATTGTGAGATTCTTCTTTTACAATTGGTGTCAAGATAAAATAAGGAATAGGCGGTGTGTCTGGTAGTTGAAATTTAACACTTCTTTTTTCATTGGATTTCTATGAAATGGTTCCTATATGAGATTATGTTGCTGTCAAGATTTCGCAAGTAGCATGATGTCGGGTTCAAATACCTTGAGAAATGGGAATGGCTGCTACACCTGTAGTACTCACTATTCCTGACCAAGGACTTAAATGAATGACATCTTCTATATCTAGTAATTATCCGTATAAAGGCATAGGTCTATGAAAATACAGCGTGGGGTATGCTAATTATCTTAGTAAAAAAAAAAGATATGACATGTTGTTTTAGCCCTCTATCACAATGGAATTGCAAATCCATTACATCTCTCTTTTATGGTGCAAATGCTTTCTTGAGAAACGAAGAGATGTAGCTGCTCCATCTCTCTTTTTTAAAAGCACTTCACAATATGCTGTCAAATAGCTACATTGCTACTTCAAGCTCCTTCACAACTTAAGCTTCTAGCTTGCAAACTATAGAAAATGGCATGTACATGAATCACTTCACCAATTCCAACATCAGATTTGTGCACTTTGAAGATTTACTTAATGCACTTCCTCTATGCAGAGAATTCTTCTTTACCAGTGGCTAGAGGAGAGTTTGAGATCAAGTGAAAAGGTTTTTGAGGATATATACGAAGAATTTTAGGAGAAATTACTCAGAGTTTTATTCTCCGAGAATGAATATTTACATGAGACATCTAACCCTTTTATAGCCGCTGACCCTAAAAACGTAGTAAACAAATTCCTAAAAACTAACAAACAAAATCTGAAAAAAAAAATTTGGAAAATCTAGAAGATCTAAATGATCTGGAAAATCTAAATTTAGAAAATTTGGAAACAAAATAACCAGAAAATCCGATTCTAATTTTTAATACTCCTCGTCAAGCTGGGTTATGAATGTCTATCATACCCAGCTTACACCTTAGAGTCTTGAAACTATTTATGGATAAAACCTTGGTTAGTATGTCCGTTGTTTGATGATTAGTTGGAATAAACGAGAGTTTCAAGATTCCTTCTTTGAGTTTTTCTTTGATGAAATGTCAATCGATCTTCACATGCTTTATTCTATCATGATGAATCGGGTTCTTGGCAATCTCAATAGCAGCTTTGTTGTCACATAATAATGACATAAGATTGGTATTAGTGAATCCTAGTTCATTTAAGATTATTCTTAGTCATATGCCTGCACATATTCCTTGACACATTGCTCTAAACTACGCTTCAGCGCTACTCCTAGCAACAACAGGTTGCTTCTTGCTTTTCCAAGTTACCATGTTGCCCCACATAAAGGTACAATACCCTATTGTCGACCTTCGATCCATGAGAGATCCAGCCCAATCTACATCCGTGAATATCTCTATGTTTCTCTCCTCTGTTTTCTTAAAGTAGAGCCCTCTTTCATGACTTTTCTTCAAGTATTGTAAGATTCGAAAAACTGCCTGCATGTGTTTCTGTGTTGGTCGGTTCATGTATCTACTAACCATACTTACTGCGAAACCGATATATGGCCGAGTATGCGAGAGATAGATTAGTTTGCCAACTAATATTTGATACCTCCCTTTGTCCGTTAATGGTCATTCTTCTTCCATCTCAGTTTTATTTGTAGAATCCATGGGTGTGTTAGCTAGTTTACACCCAAGCATACCAATTTCCTTCAAAAGATTAAGAGTATATCTGCGTTGGGAAATTGCAATTCTTTTTTGTGACCGAGCTACCTCCATACCTAAGAAGTATTTGAGTTGACTTAGATTTTTAACCTCAAATTCTTCTACCAAGATATTCTTTAGTTTTCCAATCTCCTCCAGATTGTCACCAGTTAGGATTATATCATCGATGTATACAATCATTACTGCTATTTTACCTTCAGCTAACTTCTTAACAAACATTGTATGATATGTTTGACATTGAATGAAATTCAGCTTCTTAATGACTCTTGTTAACCTCTCGAACCAAGCACGAGGTGATTGCTTTAGGCCGTATAGGGATTTCTGAGTTTGCATACCTTGTTGAAGATCTCTTTAGTGTCAATTCCCGGTGGAACCTCCATAAAGACTTCTTCCTCCAATTCCCCATTCAAGAAGGCATTCTTTATGTCTAATTAATGTAGGGGCCAGTCCAAGTTAGCTACAAGGGAGAGCAACACCTGAATGGAGTTTAGTTTGGCCACCGGAATGAAGGTTTCTTCGTAGTCTATACCATACGATTGGATGAATCCCTTAGCAACCAGCCTTACCTTGAAATAATCAACACTACCATCAGCATTGTGCTTAACTGTAAAGACCTAATTACATCTCACCAATTTCTTCCCGGTTGGCAATTATGTATATTCCAAAGTATTATTCTTCTCAAGTGCATGAATTTCCTCAAGAACTGCTTTTTTCCACTTGGATGGAGCAAATGCCTCCTGGATATTCTTGGGAATTTGAATGTTGCTCAACATTGAAACAAATGCCTTGTATTTAGTAGACAACTTTTCATAAGACGCAAAATTGTTAATGGGATGTTGAGTGCACTATCTCTTCCATTTCCTAAGAGCAATGGGTTGATTAAGATCATCAAGTACAGCAAAATTTTCTGAGCTTATAAGAGCATTACCTTCATCTATTGTGGGTCTTGAACTCAGGTCTGTCTCTTGAGTCGGCTTTGATGTAGTGTGATCCTTCAACTCCTTTTGAGTTTTCCACTTAGAGTAGACAATTACCTATTTATTTTTGTCTTGTGTAGCATCTTAAATAGGTAGACATGAAAAACTTTCAGATGTTGGATGACTCTCAAATGTTGGAATGGGTAGACACAAAAGACAAGCAGAGTTGTTATTTGTTTGTTGTGACCCAAGTGAATGAAAAGTGTCCCAAAAATAATATTTCTCACAACTCTCCCCTCGAATGGTTGGAGTGGAAGGGCTGGTGCTCAAAGAGGATAACATCCATGGTGGTATAAAAATGCTTTGTTTGTGGGCAATAACACTTATATCCACTTTGATTTGGAGCATATCCTAGTTACACATATTTGAGAGACTTAGGATCAAGCGGACTACGATGTTGTTGATTTATATAAACAAAAGCTGTGCAACTGAATACTTTGAGTGGGATATGTGAGGCAAAATGAATATGTGGGTAGATACAAAGTAGACTCTGAAATGGTGTTTGGAAATCTAGGACATGGGAAGACATACGATTGATGAGATATGTGGCTGTCAACACTGCTTCTCCCTAAAAATGTTTAGGAACATGGGTGGTTAACATAAGAGAACGAGCGACTTCCAAAAGATACATATTTTTCCTCTCCGCTACTCCATTTTGTTGTGGAGTCTCTACACAAGAGCTAATATGTATGATACCATGACTATTTAGATATGACCCGAGCTGTAAGTGAAAGTATTCTCTCCCATTATCCGTTTTGAAGACTTGGATTTTTGTGCTGAATTGGGTTTGGATCATTAGGTTGAAGGTTTGAAAATTTTGGCCAATATCTGATTTTTCTTTCATTAGGAAAAGCCAAGTGAGTCTTGTATGATCATCAATGAAAGTAACAAACCACCTAGAACTAGAAATGTAATTGACACGAGAAGGTCCCCAAATATCGCTATGAATCATGTGAAATGGATGAGAAGACTTATAAGGTTGCAAAGGATACAAATTACAAGTATATTTGGATAATTGACACACCTCACATTAAAGTTTTATTGAATCTTTATTGAACAAAGAAGGTAGCAACCTTTTTAAGTACTAGAAATTTGAATGACCTAACCTATAGTGCCATAATCTTACGCCACTCTCTTCTTTAGCATGAGATGCTACACATGACATCTTCTTGTTTGTCCATTCTAAGGCATTAACTCATAGAAGGTAGAGACCCGCATCCATCTCAGCATTGCCAATTGTCATCCCCGAGTCCAAAACCTGAAATTCACATGAGTGTGGGAAAAATTTAGTAATGCAACCTAAATCTTTGGTTAACTTGCTGATGGAGAGAAGATTATAGCTAAGTTTGGGAATAAATAATACTAAATTCAGTGTTATTTCTTTTGAGATAACCACTAATCCAACAGCAGCCACCTTTGAGCAAGAACCATCAGCAATTCGAATACTAGTGCCATTTTGACATGGATTGTACTCGTTGAACACAGTGATATCTTCGGTCATGTGGTCGGATGCTCTTGAGTCTACAACTCAAGAGGTAATCTTCTCCCATTTAGCACTAAAAGCATTTAGAGAATTACCTCATTGAGTTATCGTTGTTGTACTAACCCCTTCTGGATGGGTTGCCTTATGAACTGCTTCCTGTAGTAGCTTTTTTAGCATCTCCAATTGCTCTTTGTTGAAGGGATTTGAATCTACCGAAGCGATTGTTTTGATTTGGACTATGTTGCTTCTGCTCTCTCAATTTTGAGTAGGATGTGAGGCTGATGGCTTCTAATCATCTGGCCAACCATGAATTTTTCAGTATGTGTCTTTTGTGTGACCCGTTCGTTTGCAATGATCACACCATGGACGACCACCCTTCGCTGGTTGTTGTTGTTTGATTGAGTGCCTCGACTGTAGGATGGTTGAGATCCTCGAGCTATTAGAGCAGAATTTGCTAGATTGGTTTGGTTGTTTGAAGAACCAAGCATCACCTTTCACCGAGTCTCTTCTCTCCTTACCTCGGCAAAAACTTCTCTTACACTAGGTAGGGGCTTTATGCTCAAAATTCATCCACATACCTCATCAAGCTCTTGATTCAAGCCTAACAAAAATTTATAGATGCGTTCTCGATCTTGAATTTGCTTGTACTGCTTGCTATCTTCAGGACAACTCCACATCACATCTTCGAGCATGTCAAGTCACTGCCAATGACATATGAGTTGGTTAAAATAATCAATGACAGAAGATTCCCCTTGCCTTAGGTCATGGAGAATGCCCTTGATCTCGAAAATGGCCGAAGTGTTATCTTTGTTTGAATAAGTTTCATGAACAGCATCCCAAATCTCCTTTGCTGTCTTGTAGTACATGAAATTCTCCCCTGTTTCATTTGTCATTAAATTCAGCAATTAGCACATCACCATGTTATTTTCTGCCTTCCATGTTCGATAATTTAGGCGCATCTCCTCAAGTTGTACGGCAGCTCCAATTAGGTAATCTTCTTTACCTTTTCCGCAAACGAAAATCATGACCGAATGGGACCATTGATTGAAGTTGTGACTGGTAAGTTTATGACCGGTGATGAGAAGAGTTCCACCTTCAGATACATTGATAGGTTGGATAATGTGAGGATGTTCTAAGCTCTAGGGTCTGAGGTTTCACTCTCAACCTCACTTTCCATGGTAGCTCTAGGTATTTTGTCATGATGGAAACTCTCAGAAATAAGGAAGAAGAGAATGGTCTAGATCATGCTTTGATACCATGAAGAATTTTAGGAGAAATTACTCTGAATTTTATTCTCAAGAGAATGAATATTTACATGAGACATCTAACCCTTTTTATAGCTACTACAGCACCCTAAAAACATAGTAAACAAATTCTTAAAAACTAACAAACAAAATCTGGAAAAAATAAAATCTGGAAAATCTAGAAGATCTGGAAGATCTGGAAAATCTAAATCTAGAAGATCTGAAAACAAAATAATCAAAAAATCTGACCCTGATTTTCAACAATATATGACCTGAAGTTAGACTTAGAAAATGAGAAGGCACCAGAGACACCTTCAGTTCCTAAACCAGTTGATGGAAGTGTAAATATTGGCGATGAATCATCACAAGGAGGAGGGAAAAGTATCAAAAAAGTCCTAAACCTATTGCATTAGTACAAATTCAGTCCTAAACTTTTCAATTGAACCAATTCAGTCATAAACCTTTTACTATTGGTACCAATTTAGTCCATCCAGCCAATTTTGGTCGGTCGACGCTGACATGGACGATGCTGACGTGGAAATTTTTATGATGTTTTAATTATTTTTTCGATTTTATTTATTTTTTATTAATTTTTCTTTTTTTGTCTTCTTCCTAACAAAGGCCGGCAAGCCTTCGGTGAGGCTTGTCGGCCACTAGGCGAGGGCCTCGCCTGCCGCCGGCGAGGGTCGCGGCCCTCACCTGGCCTCTCCCAAGACCGTCGATGAGGAGGCTTCGCCCGAATCTAGGCAAGGCCGAGCGGCCCTCGCTAGCCACTGGCGAGGGTTGCAGCCCTCTCTCAGCCTCACCCAAATCTAGGCTAAGCCGCCTCACCCGTGGCCTTAGGCGAGGCCAAGCGAGGGCCGCTTGGCCTCACCTAGGGCGGCACGAGCGAGGCTGGCCTCGCCCAGATCCAGGCGAAGCCACCTCGCCGACAGCCTTGGGAGAGGCCGGGCGAGTGGGCGAGGGTCACAGCCCTCACCTAGTGGCTATCGAGCCTCATCGGAGGCTCGCCAGCCAATGCAAGGAAGAAGACAGAAAAAAATTAATAAAAATTTCTAAAAAATAATTTAATAATCATAAAAATTGCCACATCGAGATCCACCGACGTCCACGTCAACATTGGCCAGCCAAAATTGGCCGGATGGACTGAATTGGTACCAATGTAATAGATTTATGACTTTTTTTGTACTTTTCCCCAAGGAGGAAGCATTAGGTCTCCTCCTCGGGAAAATGCTAAAGACAATGACCTGTCTGAGGCAATAAGTAGCCCCAAACTTTCTTATGACTGAGGCCACTCTTTGAGCCCTGGTAATACCAGCCCAGGCCTCTCTGACATTACATCCAAGGATGTAAGTTCTCAAAGCCAATGATCCTAATGTGCTAATTCAACAATTCTCCCTCCTTCTTCTATCTTGAGTCGGTTCAAACAATGATAGAGAATGAATTAAATCACGATCATAATCATGAAGAAATTTGCTCTAATCCTTTTTAGAGCTGAATAATTCTTTTGTGGCAATTAAGGGCGGGGTGCAGCAGTCTTCTTTGATATACAGTGCACCTAATCTAAACAGGAATGTAACTGAGGTTTTCGGGAAGCTCATCAATATATATAGAGGTGACATTCATCAACTTTCTCATGTCTTTTCATCAGTGACATTCTTGAAGAACCTAATAACTCTGTTGGTTGACCCGCAGCACTTGGTGATGGTCGGAGGTCGTTTAGCTATTACAAAGCTATACCTGTTATTGAGAAGTTGCCCTTCAAGATTGAAAGCGGGGACCAGGTGAAAAGCCTACCTTCAATAGGAAAGGCATTGCAAGAGCACGTGAGTTGCCATTTTTAACCACAGAGATTATTTCTATTCCTTTAAAAAAAAAAAAACTGGAGAGTGATTATCTGGTTGTTGAAATTTATAAACCATCGATGTAGCTGAAGTCAACCGCCATTTTTAACCAGAGAGATTATATCTATTGGCGAGGCGTTGTTATTTTGTGTATTTTGGTTGTTTCTAGAACGATATTTTTCAATTATCTATGAAAGAGAGCAGACACTGATAGTTCTAACTTGCAGATTCACGAGATAGTGACTACTGGCAAGTTGTCTAAGTTGGAGCACTTTGAAACAGATGAAAAGGTACACAAAGAGTTTATCCAAAGTATGACATTTACATTTAACTGCAGTGCCAGTGAAATGGTACAACTCAATAAATCCTGGTGCTTGCATATTTGAGCAGTTTCCTTCCCTTGTTTCCAGTCATGGGGTGCATCAATGCAGACACTGTATTGCAAGATTTGCAGCAACCCAAAATAGTTTGACTGAACTTCTGTATTGAGATATTATCCCTTGGTTTCATAGAAATATGGATTGGCACATGAAGCTGAAGTACTGTGTTGTTGTTTCCATAGTTAACTATTACTTGCTCTTTCGCATCTATCATGCACATACATGTTCGCCAAGCTGGGGCTATTCCTTTTGAGATTATTCTGTGTGGTGTTCACATAAGAGAGCGAATGGAGTACATATGTAGTTGAATTTCTTCTGTTTCATCTGATTCTAGGTGCGGACAATCAGTTTGTTTGGCGAAGTTTGGGGGATTGGTCCAGCAACTGCACTGAAGTTGTATGAAAAAGGATACCGTACACTTGATGACCTGAAGAAAGAGGAGTCATTAACACATGCTCGGAGGCTAGGTTTGAAATACTTTGATGATATAAAACAGAGGATTCCACGTGATGAGGTATTCTTCCCAAAATCTTTGCCAATCCCAGCACCTCCCGTTGAAAGAATGATTGAGTATGATAGGTGGCATTTATGACCTAACCCGAAAGTTGGAGTTCTATGAGCCCCCACAAGGACTAAGAAAGGAGCAAAATATGTGGAACATTGGACATTAAAGTTGGAAGTTCTGGTTTTGCTTTATCTGCTACTCATTTCTGCCCAATTTCCTAGGTTCAAGAGATGGAGCAACTTCTTCAGAAAACAGGTGAAGATGTCTTGTCTGGGGTGAGCACAATAATTTAACTGCTTGGCTTTCACATTTGAGGAATTTAAATTTTAAACCGGATGCATGTAAATTATTCTTAATGTGCGACTGCTTAAGCAGGGCTTCTTATCATATTTAGTAAGGAAGAATCTCTTTCACCTGCAGTAATTTCTTAAACTGCAAACTCTGGGCTCTTTTTAGCTTGGCACAGTTCTTTTGATCTTCATTTGCAAACTACTTTTGTATCAGAGAGTTAAAAGCTACTTTGTATCAGAGAGTTAAAAACTTCTTTGTAGGCTACAATTAATATATTCTTCTCTCCCCATGTGATACATGTGTTCTTCATATTATTAGATTTAATAAAGCAAATGAACTGGTAAACAGTTTGACCATGTGGAAGATTGATTGATGTTGAAGGCATCCTACCAAACTAGTCTTTAAGTATATTAAAATTGGATTTCTTATTATCAAGTCATGATTGTATAATATCCAGAGACTGGCATGAGAATATGTGCTCATTTAAGCGGAATGTAACGGGTGATGATGTAAACGGGGCAGTTTGCTAGCCTCTTCCTCCTTTTGTATTCCAATATTTTACCCCAGTGGTAAGGTTTAAGGAGCTTTTGTTTTTCTTTTTTCAAAATCTGTGCACATGTGTACCTGTAGATATACACACACACATCATGGTGTATGCATACTTACGTATACAAAGAATTTAGTAAAAAGGTTGTTTGTCCTTAAACTTCCACTTAATGTGCAATATCGTCCCTAGACTTTTAATTTGTTCAATTTGATTCCTAAATTATCGATAAATGTTCGATCTAATCCCTAACTATTTGAAAATTGATCAATTTTGTCCTTCCATTAGTTAAAGTTAATGAAATTGGCTTACATAGCTTTTAGTCTCTTAAATATAAAATAAAAAAGGACATGTGGAATATGCACATGGAAATTACCTTTAAAACAGATCAAATTGTGGCCACCATCCAAAAAAGAGTTACATAATCACTTCTTCTCTCTGCTTTTGTGATCGGTGCTCTCATCTCCAATCGACCCCTAATTTATTTTCTTTTTTTAAGATATATATTGATTCATAATTCTAGTAATACAACTTAATTCCACATTATCAATTAATGCTCCACATCATCACTTAACGGTTTGAACAAACGGAAGGACTAGATGGAACATTTGTTAATAGTTCATGGACCAAATTGAGCAAATCGAAAACTCAGGGATAAAATTAAACATTAAATGAAAGTTGAGGGACCATTTGTGACATTTTCCCAAGAATTTATCACATCAATCACATCAACAAGGTCATGTAGTTTTTGACACATTTCAGCATTTTACTTCTTCTAAGAACGACGCATATACTTATACATACTCATATAAAATACTTGTCATGTTGCCAATTTGGTATAATTGTGACACCAACACCTTTCAATCAAGTATGTGATTAAGATGCATACTTAACATGTTTGGTTAACAAACTATGCATGAATTTTATATGCTATGCTTGGGAGGAACGGGTGAGGAAAATTTGGGGAGAAAATACAAAAATTTTCCAAAATTTTCTTCTCTTCTTCCCTTAAAAAATTTGAAATTTTCCTCAATTTTTGTCCAGACCTTCATTCCCCCCATTTTGCTCCATTTCCCAAACGTGGCATTAGCCTAATTCAATGCCACTTCCACAGTGCCTAAAATAAAAGCTTAGGATATATATGAGGTGTAGTCAGTCATATGTCAATAGTGAATCTAATGCTACTTTGGAATCAATGATTCAATATTTTCTTTAGACAGAAAGAATTGAACAACTCAAAGTTTAAACCAACTACATGAAGATAGTCTATTACCAAAGCCTCACATAGGACACTCTTGTGACTATAATTATTTGCACCTCTTCTGATCATATTAACTAGGCAAGAGATCTTAATTTGATTTTGTTTGTTATTATTTGCAACCTAAGTGACTAGGTGATATGCACCTTGCAGTATATTTGGAACGTATATCATATACAATGAACTCATTAAATGATTTTCTTTTGTTGTGCTGAACTAGTTGCAAATAAGTGTTAAAATTTATTTTGAACTTCAAAGGGTTGCATAAGTGATAAGCGTGTTAACCTTTGTTGCTCAAGGCCTGAGTTTGAATCATCATGTTTGGTGCATTCTCTTAGACTAGCTCCAGGAGCAAACACCTGTGAGTCTTTGATAATTATCAGCTGTGAGATCTGTGGGCATTACCAAAACCAATGCGGATTATTAGCCGCTTGCATAGCCTTGGGTTCCCTACTGTTAGCCCAAAAAGAGTGAAATTTAATTTCAATCAATTCAACCCTCTTACGGTTGCCTGCTTTTGGGATTAACATATTTTACACTTCTAACAATGAGATTGCTATTTGCTTACCTATGCAACGCATGGGCATTTTCTAGTTATATTACTATTTTATCTTCATGCAGCACATATACTCGATTGGTGGGAATTTGTACCAAATCTTGTTGCACTGCAGGTTCATTGTTTCCACCGGATGATGTCTTACCAGACATTTGTACTTGACCAAAGCTATAGGCAGAAATTGATATATGTATTTAACTTTGTGTATAATACTTTAAGGTGATAGTTGTGTGCGGAGGATCCTATAGACGTGGGAAAGCTTCTTGTGGCGACTTGGATATTGTAATTACTCATCCAAATGGAAAGAGGTTTGCTACAGAATTTTCATGTTTCCACATCTCGAAGAACCAAGAACTGTTATACATCTAATTGACCTTATTACAGTCTAGGGTTGCAGAAAACATTCTCTGCTGATTTACTTATATCTTGTTGAACTTTTGGTGACTATTAGTCACCGAAACCTCGAAGTTCTCCCCTGCCTTTCTGTGGCGGTGTAGAAATTGCAGTCAAGGAAATTATGTTTTCGAGCGTTCTAGAAAACGCAGAATTTCACTCTGTTTCTCTAGAACCCAAATATTTTTTTCTTACAAATCAATTGTGATACGTTTGTTTTGGGTTGTTGTTACATATGGACAGAACCATCATCTTATTAGTCAGGGCTCATAATACGGATAGCTTGTATATAGTCTGTCAACTGATGACAGTGATTGCTTGAAATTCAAGTCAAGTTCTCTCTTTTGATTGTATTACTGTCGACATTGTAATTTTACTTGCTTTCATGCTCTGTGGTAGGTATGATTCTGGCTTTGTTTCTGAAAGCTGATCTGATTTTCTTTGTTTCCAGCCACAGAGGTTTTCTAAAGAAGTACGTGAAGCATTTACAGGATATGGGGTTTCTAAGAGAGGATTTGATTTTTAGTACTCACAGTGAGGAGGTATGTTTTTCTAAAATGTCTGGACATGCTGTTTTTCTAAAATGTCTGGACATGCTAGTAAGGTATTATACCTTGAAGAAATTAAGCTCGTTCTCAATGCTAATCATAGAATGCTGAAGTCTGAGGCAAGTAAAAACTGCTAATATTATGAAGTTAAGTTAATTGGTATCTTGTTTCAGCGAGTCAAGTTGTAGTCTAATGAAACACAGTCTAAAGCATGTAAAATGATAGGATTTTATACCTTCTGCAACTGCATTTTGCATATAATTAGTACCCTAACTAAAACCTGTTTGGACCATATAAACGGATGGATTTTTTTAACTTCTGCAATCGCATTTTGCATATAATTAGTATCCTAGCTAAAAACGGTCTGAAGCATTATTCATCTTTGGTTCAATTCTTGTTTTGGGATTATGAAGAAGAGAGAGTCAAAACAATTAAGTGGAGAGAATTGTGATTGTCAGGGAGAGAATTTTGGTAAGAAGGAAAATTTAAGTGGAGGGAGTGGACTTTCTTGGCCGAACTTTGAAATATAAGTGAGGCTTCCACATGTGTGATTTATTTCATTGTCCTAGCTTATCTTCTATGTTTCATACTTGATGACATGTCTTCTGCACCACCTGCTTTCATACTTTCTTCAGTTACTATTTCTTTTCTTTTCACAGCATCGTGCTCATCAAATATTCTTATTCGGTAATCTCAGCAGGGTACTGACTTGGTGTTGATACATATTTCAGTCTTTGCACCTATCCAGGAAGAGAGCTGCGTCATCGAATAGATTTGAAGGTACTTCACGAATGATGATCCTGATTTCCATGTATTCCATGAAGTCTGAGAGAATTATCTAGAATAGGAGATCAAGAACACATGAGGCACTCAAGTTACTGCTCAGCCATGTTTAATGTACTGCCACATATGCGACTAGTTTTCCAAAGTGCCACTTTGTGGGGGATGAAAGGATTGTCTGACATTTTATCTGGGTCGAATCCTCCTTCCTTTTCATTTATGATCTTCCATCGTCTGGAATTCTTAACTTCGCCATGGCTTTAGGTTCAATCTGAGCTTGGATATCCTTTTGTTCACTTATTTAGGTGTATCCCCGGGAGATATATGCATTTGGACTGATAGCTTGGACAGGGAATGACGTCTTAAACCGGAGGTATGTTCAACAATTCGGGAAGATGCAACACTTTATCTCCGAGGTTTTGAAATCTACTATATATGTGAAAACTTAGCTGAGAAGGGAACATCAATCGAGCTGAGCTTTTGAGCCTTGTAAGGTTGTCCCTGTAGCTTAATGAAGAGCTGTTGAGATGATAGACGCTTTTATTGTTGGCCGCATGACAGCAAGCACAAACTAGTTGGACTGACATCTGAAGACGAACATCTACTGTACTCCTGGATTAATGTCAAACTCTTATAAATTTTCTTTGAAGTGATCCCAACAGTGTTCAAGCAGTCAAGTAATTCAAGATTAGTGATTTATAGTTGACCAATGTTTCCATAACTGGATCATCGATCAACTGGATTGGTGTCTGCTACCCAGTTAAACAGATAAAAACAGTACGTGAAGCTGGACTTGTGCCTGGTTGAACCAGGACAGCTTAAACCTCTGTTCATGATTACCGCACAAATAAACTTGTCATCTAGAGCAAGCAGTAGAAGTTCTCTCTCTGATCAATTCATGTACAGCCAAAGAATCCCAAAGCATTTGACGCTGATATGATGATGTGATAATAGAGAAATATGCTATTTGCTTTATATAAACAGCACACTCTTGATTCCAACCAGTTTAATGATGCCTGCTGTTTGATTCGTATTTCTGGTGCAGGTTGAGGTTGCTAGCAGAATCTAAGGAATTTAGACTCGATGACACTGGGACTCTTTCCAGCAACTCATGGTTCGGGCGGAAAACGGGTAATGTCTTAAGTCCTTGCGCCCTCATACGGGGGTTTGCGATTCCTTCAATGGTTCCTCATGCATGGCATGCCTTTCTCTGTTGCAGGGTTCAAAGGGAAGCACCAGCATAAAACTGTATACAGAGAAGGAGGTTTTTGATTTCCTGGGTTTCCCTTGGCTGGAACCTCACGAAAGAAACTTATAAGGCAGATGGTCGTTCTTTGGCTGTACATATGTAGGACGCCGAGGCTTAAAAGGATAGGGAGGGAGAGATGTAAATACAAGGACTGACATGAAAACTTTGCTTAGCTGTGTAGCCAAGGCTTTACTGGATTTCATGTCAATCCCGATTTTCACTGATTTCTTGCTCTCAAGCCGTAAATAAAAGTTTTAGATGGATTCGAATGAAACCATAATTTCTGTCTTCTATTCCGATTTGCACTTGGACAGGAGGCAATCATAATCTATATGTTGTCCTCGGAGCTTGAAGACCACCGGCATAAACATGAAGCAAGGTGCTCTACGGTCCATATCCTCCTTGCAGACGATGAACCTTTTTTACCCGAAAATGCTGCTCTCCCAGAATGTTCGTCGTGCCGCTACAGTTCTCTTCAACTTGATAATTTGGATGTTACTTTGTCGAGGAGTGAGAGAAGTATGTAAAGGCCCCGTTCATTTAACAAAAATGAATAACTTAAAAAATATTTTCCAAGATTGATGACTTATATTGTTCATATTATCAAAATATATAAATATAAATAAGTGTGAGTAATGATAAAAAAAAAAATCGTTGGCTAATTGTTTCAAGCAATTCAAACAGACATTTTTAAAAAATAATAATTTTCAAATTATTCATTTTTGGGAAACAAGCGAAGCTTAATTGAATCTTTAAATATACACAGCGATAATTAATTTTTTTCATGACCTTTTTATTGGTGAGGCTATTTTCTCTAGTTATATAAGTCACATTTATTATTTTTCTTGAAATATCATATTCAGTTCCATTAAAATAACTATGTTTATCAAATTTTCACGAACTTTTGTTGTTCGATATTATTATTGATATTGTATTTCAGTTAATTTAGTTCTTCCTATTGTTGCTCTTTTTTTTTTTTTTGCAGCAATTAGCAGTAAATAAGAGTTTCCCTTTTAAAATGAGAAGAAAACATACTTTTTCCCTTAAATAAGGGGCTTAACAACTTTAACAAAATGAAAATGTGGGGGTATAGTGTGATAGTTGAAAGTTCAAGGATGAACGTTTACCACCTCAAAGTTGAGAGGAGTTCTTAGTTTTGTATGCTATCAAGGGAAAATTTCAAATAACCGACTTTACTGGAGTCGTTTTCTAAAAAATAAGCTCATAGTGGATCTTATCTTAAATAACAACATAAAGTAATCAACTTAATTTCAAATAAAAGTATAAAACAGTCAACTTAAGGGCTTAAAGTGAACCATTTTTCTCGAAAGTGGGTTCAAAGTGGCATTTTTAAAAATAAAAGCATGAAATGACCAATTTAATCTTTAATTAAAGCCTATGTGCACTGGTCGGCCAAATCGTTACTGGCCAACTTGCACATACAACTTATGTACGATCGATTCTAGGGACAACCAAGAGGTAACTTTGTCTGAAATTTCTGCTCTGACCCAAATAGAAAAGGGTTCTTCTACGAGCGATTCTCCTTTGGTAATAGCGGGATTTTGTTGCTAGAATAAGCATTGGAGTCGCACGTGCAAATCGGCCGGCAAAGGTAGGGCTCGCCGATGAGCTTAGACTATTATTTGAAGCTAAATTGACTACTTTGTCATTATTCAAACAAATTCTATTTTCAATCATTTTATTAATAAAATGATAATACTTTAAGACCTTTTTTTATACTAAGTTGCTACATTAAGCGTTATTTGAGATAAACTCTATTTTGAGCCTATTAAAGGAAAAAAGACCACATATTAATGCCTTATTTGAATTTTTTTTCCAAAATAAAACCGGAGGGAATTTGACTAATTTGAAATTTTTTCCAAAATTAAATAGTAGGGACGAGTCATAGATGACGGGATGTTTCTAGGGGACAGCTGATTTTGGGGGTTAGCTAAAACCCAGCGGCCTCGCTTCTCGGATAGACTTCTGAAAGAGAGTGAGCAACAAAGATGATGTTTTGTACCATCTCTCCTCCGCCATTATCGCTCTCCCCACCCTCCTCCTCCTCCTCCTTCCCTACACCTCACTCTTCTCTTCCTCCTCCTCCTTCGAAAGTATTCTCTTCAAGCTCATTGCACGCACGCTCTGCAAGCTTCTACAGAACCCGAAGCTCGCCTTCCTTCAATTGCCTCGCGTCGAAGCCTCGTCGCGCCAACCACATCTGCAAAGCCGCCGAGTATAAATTCCCCGACCCCATTCCCGAGTTCGCCGATGAGGTGAGTTCGACTATGCTTCAGCCCTTCTATCGCTTCTTCTTCTTCGTTTCGATTTTTTTTATTTTTTATTTTTATTTTTTATGTTTAGAGTGCTTAAGGACGGGTTGGGTTGTGATGTGCTGTGCTGTGTCGTACGTAAATTTCTCAGGAGACGGAGAAGTTTAGGGGCCACATGCTGAAGAAGCTCTCGAAGAAGGATTTGTTTAGCGATTCCGTTGACGAAGTCGTGGGAATCTGCACTGAGGTCTGCTAACTCCTGCTTGTAATTTTCTGGAACTCCTAATCTCTTGGACTGGAGTCGTGTGATATCTCTCTGAGATTTTCCTTTTTGGGTTCGTGAGACTTTTCTGCTGGATGCTGATATTGAACAAGATTGCCCTGCAGTTTTATGCACTTCATTTACTGTTGTTGCTCTTCCAATTAACTCAACGGATTCTGAGGAACAAGAACGTTCCCTCAGGTCTGGGTCAGTTAGGTTGTGCTGGTGAATGTTGGTATGTCTGAATTTGTAGATGTTTATATTGATGTGAATTACTTTCGCTTTGGTAACTAATGTACTGTGAGGTCACATGATATATTAGCTGGGGTGAATTGTTACTTGAATGGCTTGTTGTCTAGTGCATAAGTTTCGACTAGAGAGGCACCGTACAGAGGTACAGTCTCATAGATTGAGCCCTTCATTTGCATCTTTCTTTTGTGGCACGGAGGCAACCGCTTCATTCAACATTGATCCCTCAGATTAGGTGGACTGGTGTTTCGCGGGTCAAAGCTCATGGGCAATATACATGAACTTGTTGCTAGATTTGCAAGCTTTGATAGCACAGCTCCTTCCCTTTTGTCATTTCATATGCAATTTGTATGTCCTCGAACTTTGACAAACTCTCTTTAGGTTGCAGTGTAGAATCCAATTCGCTACCTCTTGAAAGATTGTTGCTTCTTAAGGGTTGTCCGTGTTGAGGAAATGCTATCTTCTTTGGTGTGTTAAACACCCCCCCCTCCAACCCAAAAAAAAAAAAAAAAAAAAAAAAGATCTCCGTGCCATACGGGCACCATTGACAAGATTTTCTTTGAATGACTTAACTCTTGTGAAAAGTAGAGCTTCCTCTGTCTATGCTACTCTACATTTAGTCCGTTTCTTCATTATATATCTCTGGAAGATAAAAGCCTTTAATGGCTTAGGGAATGAATCGCCATTTAAGTCATTTGGTTGGACATTCTAATAGAGAAGAGCAAGATGTCTTTCTGTGTGAAATTAATTCAAAGTATCTCATTTCCTGACAGTTGAATGCACATAGGAATTCTAATTGGACCATGATCTACAATAGTTGATATGGTCCAATTTCTGATATATATGAATTTGTCTATGTCTACACTCCCTGTTATACTTGCTTACCCCTCATGTATCATGTCAAGTTTCCTTGTGGATTTTCATTCCTCACATAGCCCGTGTGTTTTTTGAAAGCTATATTTGAATCAGAATAAACTTTTTTAGATACAAGTTATCTGGCATATGTCCAGAATAGTCTATGTAAATCCAACTTTCACTGATTGCATGCGCAAGAACAATTCCTTACTTATCCTGCCATCATTGGTATATCTGTTCGTAGGTGCACTGATGCCACCAACTTATGCAAGATGTGATCTTTTTCTGCAGATCTTCAGCACTTTCCTACATTCTGAATATGGGGGACCTGGGACATTGTTGGTCATCCCTTTCATCGACATGGCTGATACCATAAACGAACGAGGGCTTCCTGGAGGACCACAAGCTGCTCGGGCAGCAGTCAAATGGGCTCAAGCTCATGTTGACAAGGACTGGAATGAATGGAATGGTGAGGATAGTAGTTGAAACGGAGTTGCCCAAGTTTTTGTAGTATTTAGGTTCGCCTTTTTCATCTCTCGCTAGTATCTGGTGTTTATTCTGAGAGAGCATTTCTTTTGTAGTGAGAGATGTTGCAGAGATTCAATGGGCCTCGAAGTTTAGGTTGGCCAAGTAGTGGGGAAGCTAGTCTCTGTTCTTGAAAGGAAAGCGACTTGTTAAAAGAACTCATTGGTAATGGTCATCGGTTCCAGGGTGGATAGATCCAAATCTAAAATCTGGAACTTAGAACTTACCATGTTAAAATCTGTTCCCGGTTTTTTTAAAGGAACCTATCTTGTTTACTGTGGAATCGATTGTAGATCAACTCAAGAGCCTATTTTTCTTTTGTTCCTTTTTTTTTTCATTCTTTACAGCAAAATAATTTGAGTAATAAAATGAATTCAAAGTATAAGATGAACAACAAAAATAGATTTCTGCCAAAAGCAATAATAATTCATAAAAGGAACATGTAGTCATGTATAATTATAATTGATAACAAGTTTAGACATGTAATATAAAACAAAGACTATAAACTGTATTTTTCATTCATTGATAAGAATATCATTTTAAATTCTAACCATTTGAAAACAAAACAAACAATGAGGATAAATTTGCTTGAGAAACTAAGGCAGTCTAGTTTGGTTCCCTGGTAAAATTGGTTTGGTTGCACACCCCTACTTATTGGTAACAAAAAAATTATGACAGCTTCCTTGTCTGCTCACACATTCAATTTAATCTGAATTGTTTGAGAATTTTTTTTTTATTGTGAGACGGAAGATAGTCTAAGGTTCATATTCACAATCGAAAGATGTAAGAAAGAAAAGGCCTGTAATCCTCTTCTAAGCAACAAGAGGTTTCGCGTTTAAATTTCTCGGCTCGTATAATAGATGCACTGATCAGGGAAACCTTCACAAAGAGGGGGGAAAGGGTGTTGCGATTTTTTGAGGTCGCTCGAAAAGTTTGGCGCAAAACTTAACTATTGCAGGAAGGAGATAATACAATAAATAAAGATGATATAAAATTGAATTTAACTGATGCCATTTGTACTGTTCATGACTCCAACCAGAAAAAAGTTAAGTCTGACTTCCCGAGTTGCAATGTCAGGTTCTGTCATTGGAAACTCAATCAACAGAGAGAACTAGATGATGGAAACCATTTACAAGTGGGAACTTGAATATGAAGTAAATGCCAGGCAAGCAAAAGTATTCACAAAGCTGATCGACTTCGATCCAACATTTCATCCCTGTCTATAAAGCGCTCGAGCATATCCTGCTCCCGTAGAACCAAGCAATCCTCTTCCTTTCCAAACCAATCATATCGCCTTTTGGCAACATAGTCATAAACTGCATCCCTAACTGGTGTCGGTACCATCAGTAGCGCACCAAGAGCAGAGTATGGCAGCGGCAAGTAGGACATCACTTTTAAAGCAGCTGCATGATCATATTTAGATCAAAGGAATTAGAAATGAACTTTTAGTCATTCAGCATGCATTTGGGGAGATGCAAATATCGACTAAACAATTTATAGCATAGAGAAATGCAAAATTCACAGAAATTCTTGCCCATGTTCTCGCATGGACAACTAATTTTCTAGGAATGCAACCAATTTGCTTTGGATTGGTAGAGTTAGCAAAGTCCGACAAGCCTGAAGCCAACAATTTCATAAAAGTTTTCAATGTGTCTTCACATCCTTTCATGTGGCATTACAGCTTGACATATGTCCTGAACAGGACCAAAAACACAAGCTATTGTCAATTAGGTACTGAAAATCGATGATTCAAATAACTTTTGGAAGTCATAGATGGAAACCCCAAACTTCCCCATCCATGGGTTGAACTAATGATCTACTAGGTGAAAATCTAACAAGATCGATGATAGACCTTCAAAGATCAGATACAGACAGACAGGAGCCACAGCAAATCCATCTACTCTGCAAAGCAATATCTCGCCAGTGTTCACTGGGCATGCCAAGGGACACGGCACAGGGAGAAAACTACAGTATCTTGAAAGAGGGGAAGCAGATCATCTACAAGAAACTGAGAATTTCTTAAGGCTACAGATGTGGACTTGCATGCTATATGGAGATTTTACGAAACAAGAATCATAAGGTGCAAAAGTGATAGACTGAAGTCTGAAGGGGAAGGGAGCAAAATATCCTAACAATCATGCACACTAAGGCTAAGATAGAGATAGGTGAATCACCGAGGATACAACCACAAAAAAGAACTCCAGCAAGAAGTGAAATATGATGTGATGAGTGAATCATTCACGGTTTTGCTCTCTTCCTCTCTGCTTGGTGCTAGACCTTCTCACATCTCACCAACAGTGGTCCTAGCATGTGCAGCTCTTGCCCACCAGAAACCTCGAGCAACTACATTACTCAGTGATCATTATTGCGACTTGGAATTTTCAACACTCACAAAGAGCTCTCATCATTCAACAAGGAACAAAGGGAACTCAAAGCGAATTCTCTCAACCAGGAGAAGTCAATCTACATTGTGTACATAAAAAGGAAGAGGGCTCTAACCAGTAGAAGCTACGTGGTATGCTCCAGGCCCTTCAATGAACAGAAAGCGACGAAGGACATCCTCTTTTTCAAGACCACAGAGTCTCATATACGGTTCTGCAGCCTTAGATTGGAGGCAACAGAATTTAATCTTCCTATGTTTGTCTGCTTTGATTACCCACTTCACCCCTGAAAGTCCAAAATCAAGACAAACAAATGAAACTCATCAAAACCATCGAACTAGGCCTTCAAGCCAAGCGCCAAGAATTGGCGAAGGACAAACCAAAAGCAGTTGGAACCATCAAAAGAAGATGCACAATAAAAGCGGGACACCGACGGATGAAGAACTACAAATGAATGCAAATCAAGTAACATATGAGACTAAACGAGGAGTAGTTCTACTGCTACAGAATCCAAAAAAGGCCATTCCTTGAACGGACCAAACATGTCCATAATCTCTCGCTTGAATAGCATCTCTCAGGAAAAAGTTGTAGGGGACAATCAACAAAATCTTCCACCCTCATCAGCATTGCGAACAAAAAACCTCATTGCCCACGATTAACACGGTAATAAGAACAAAAGCACTAGGCCACATCCTATTACTCGTGATGAGACGACAACCAGTCCCCATAAGAGCAAGTTCTTGATGAAGTTAACGAGTAATCGGACGCACACGCTTTCGGCGAAGGACCAAAAAAGCAGGATGTTGAGAAAGCGGGGAAGAAGAGAAAGCGCGCATTTTGAAAATCGCAACTCCAGAGAAAGAATTTCCACAAGGTCACGAATGAACAGGCAAACGAGTGTCGACGTTCGGACCTCGGTGGCAGAGATGGCAGACGCCGTCGTAAACCACCACGCGAGGCTGCAGCACGGTCGGATGGGCCGCCATGACCACCGAAGCCGCGGGGAGACCCAGCACCCCCTCCCCCTCCGCGTCCGCGTCGGCGGCGACATCGGACCGGGCGACCGCGACGGCGCGGCGCGGAGGCGGCGAGGAGAGGCGGCGCACCAGAGAAGAGGAGGCGGCGGCGGCGGCGGCGGCGGCCGAAGGAAGCGGACATCCGGCCGCGCCGGCAGCGGTGGCCGCGGTGGAGCTCCGGGCGAGTCGCGATAGGATCGCCGCCATGGCTTCAGCTGTCCAGAGCTCCTCCTGATCCGTCGCTCAGATCACCGTCGTTTCCCGGAACAGGGGTCGCATTTCGAAGTCGGTCGGCGCAGCCATGGGAATCGTCTCGCCTTGCTTGGCTTCCAAGTTCTTCTCGGGTCCATTTCCTTGACGAAACGACAGTGCGTTTCGCACTTCGTAACTTCCTGCCACGCCTCCACCTATATTTTTTCCAGCGAATATACCGTGGGACATGCTAACGAATGTTGTCCTGTCTGTCACTGCTGACTAATTACGATGTCGATTAAATAGGTTCCGAGCTGTCTTGATTTCGTAAGATTCTAAACGATGTAATGCTCGAGTTAGGGCGACACGTCCCATTCTCTCGTTCTCTTCTTTCGCTCTTGGGAGAGATTGGGTTCGCTTGAGCCGACCGGCTAGGTTCAATTAGGCAGTGGTTGATTAAAAAATGCCTTCCATCCAAATGCTTTTTTCCCGCCAAGAGAATGATTCTCATGGTACAAAGCCAGGGAGCTACGAGTTTAAAAGAGTGGTAGGAGCAAAGAAGATGCGCGGGCAGTGGCGGTGATACATGCCGACTGATGCTCACTGACGGCATCGGTGGGAATAAAATGGTGGGCAATGAAGAGCATAAGCAAAGCAATTTTCTTTAATTGAGACCTTACTACTCATGGTACACGGTTTCAATGGTGAAACCTGCACAATCACATGGTAATTCATCTCCGAATCGGGGGAGCTCCTCCACAGTCCGAATTGAATGGTCATGTTACATGTTCATTTCACATCAGTATTCCAAGCTTGAACAAAAAGTTTTGACATAATTGGGGTGGACAACCCAAGAATAATAAGGACATCCATGGCCAAGGTCATTAAAATTCAATTTACTTTGAGAACTTAAAAAAGAGGAGAACTTCTGTCTGCTCGGTTCCTGTATCAGCAAAGCATCCCCATCTGAGGGAAATATCGACCAATGTTTTCCATTTTGTCAGTTAATGTGGTAAGAGCCAATCAAATTACATCCTTACCTCCTTCATCATCACCGTCTTCTTCACGTCCTACTTATCTTTCTTCTTCTTCTTCAACCCAAAAGGCTAGTTCTGATTCATCTGGTGCTTGCCCGGTTTGTTGATGCTCTACCAAGCACGTGATGGCAAGACATCTACCCACCTTAATAACAGAATATTACAGCACATTATATGTGGCCCTGAAACCGGAGCTTGAGGCAAAATCCTTCTTAAGAGTGTCGCCCGCAGAGTCACACACCTGAGAGGAAACATTGTAAGAAAACTAATCATGTCACAATGGCACGGTCCAATTTTATCCAGATATATACCCAACATGGTCCATAGTCTTAAGCCATCTGAACCAGCTCCACACATTCCTCTTCAATTTGACCATCTGCACCAGCAAAAGAGGCATGCCAAATTAAAAGATCATCATTATAAATTTAAGAGGAAAGTTAGCCAGTCAATCTCACCAGCGAGAAGGATCGCCTTGTTTGCTTGAGCATCGGCATCAGAATTTAGGCCCTTGTAAAAAGTAGAAAAGATTAAAGATGACAGCTTTCCACAATGCAAAAAGCAGCAGTTGATGATACTAGATTTGTAAGTAACCATCGTATGATATGTATCTCAGAAAGCTATTATGGGCAACACAAAAGGGCCTTTTGGAGGGCTTTCACCGCTGGAAGGTCACATGATTTTCTGCTTTAAATTATTATTGAGGCAGGTGGCAAGGTCCCAAATAACAAGAAACAACAACCTTTTTTTTTTCCCAATAAAGCACGAGAAACAGCAACCACTTTCTTATTGCAACAAGAAACAGCGACTGAAAAAAGCTAAAGCTGGACATAGAAAAAAGGATGTTTTGGACTTCTAGCAAGGAATTATGCCTTCTTGGCCATGGGATAAATAAAATTCAGATGCAAGTCATAGTTTCAGCAGCCGCAAAGAAGGTGCACAGGGAGAGAGAGAGAGAGAGAGAGAGAGAGAATTTTCCAATCAAAAAGCCCACAATTGTAGCAGAAAAGAACCAAAGAACAAGAGTCCAAAAGTATAACCACACCAAACAGGCTTGAAGGAAATGGCTGACAGACATTTAAGAAATCAAAGGCAGCAAGTAAATCACCTTTCGCAACAGCATATAGCAGATTGATTCTGTGAAAGGTTGGTATGTAAATCCATAATGCAATCATCTTTGATTGAAGGGTGCATACTATTGTTTTACAAAAGCCACTTCCTTCACTATTGATATGATATTCATTGTTTAGGAATTGATCAAACACCCAGATTGATGATAATAAATTTAAATTGGGTTATAAAAAAAGATACATGGCTTGCATGCCATATAAAAGTCCTAAGCAAATGGCGTCGCAGAAGATGAGGAATGAACTTAACTGCAAGATGCAAAAGCAAATTTAGTTACCCTGAGAACATGGCTGATCTCAAACGAGTGAAAGTTCTGCTTCAATTTGTTGACCACTTGAAACAGCTCGGACATCTTCTTGTGTCTGACTTTCCATAAGCCTTGAACCTGTCATCCCAAATTTGCCAACCAATATGCTGAATAACAAGGGGAATAAAACAGAAGAACATGCAAATAGAAAAGCAACAAATCCCAAAACCCTAATGGTCTGTTACTCTAAGAGAGTGCTTGAAAGTTCAATTATGCTGTTACTATGAGAAAAAGATACCCGGAGCATCAACGTCAGGTACGTTATTTAAGACCCAAATAAATAAAGAACAGTCATAATAGAGCCTATGACTACAGTGATTTAATTTCACTCTGAATCATGCATATTGTCACATGAATTTTTTATGCGCTACCAGAGAAACTGTCAAATTCTAAAATTGTGGGGCATTCCACTCCTTAGTTTTGTTTTATTATATTTCAGACACAGGAGTCCAACATGCCACAACAATGACTCAGAGATTCAGAAGGACAACCTATTGGAAATAGAACAGGCATAATTTGAGAGACCAGTTGAGATCCCTACTTATCTTAAAGGATTCAAAGTCCATCGAGAATTTTAACGACTTAGATGTTAGATAAATATGAAAATTTTGCATGACATTTGCACTTTGAAGGATAGCAACCTGCATGCAGACGAGTTTGGAGTCACCTCGAACACGAATACTTCTACACCCCTTCTCCAGGGCATACTTCAGTCCTAAAATAACAGCTCGATATTCAGCAACGTTATTCGTGGCTGTACCCACACCTTCACGCAATACACATATCTGTATGAACATATGAAGTCAGAGAGGCATGAGCAAATGAGCAAAATTATGCAAACAAGCTAAATGTATACCACACTTCCATCTTCCGCTCGCAATACAGCTCCTGCCCCAGCTTTCCCCGGATTACCTTTTGATGAACCATCGAATTCAAGAATACAGGAGTTCTGCATACAGAAACTATTATCATGTCTTGTGAATGTTGTCACTTTTACTTTCATTTTAGCAAAAGACATTGCTATGAATGATTACATTGCATCAGTACAAGTACTAACACATTTTAAAAAACCAATTAGATTTTATCGCCATTTTGATAGACCACTAAAATGGAAAGAAACTAGTTTCGTGAATGTTATGGACTCAGCCCAGAAACATTATCAGGTATGTCCCCCATAACATAAACTATATATGGTGCATCAGAACAAGTACTCACGCAATTTAAAGATATTGGCACCCCCTCGTAATTGAGATTGGAGCTGACATGCTTTACAGATGGATCAGTTGAAACGGTCACAGAAGCTTCTTCCTCCTGAAAGAATGAGACAGTTACTGAGTGAACTTACCTGGCTAGATTGCAAGGACCATTTCAATAAGCCAGAAATGAAAGCAAGGAAGGACAAAGATTTGCTACGAATCACAGACTCTTAATCTTCAAATAATTATAGTAAGTCAACGGTGGAGAGAAACTACGCTAGGTTCTCTCCCTAATAGCAACCCATCTTCAGATTATGGCCCCTGACCCTGAGTGCCATATACGAAATTTTCATAATTCGACTAAACCCAGAGATTTATGCAGAAGTAAGAAGGCACATCAATGTACTGAATGCATCTATCTACCAATGCATCGTGGGATGTCTCTTTGGGTCCATTAGTCTCTGTATCTTCACCTCTGTATGCAGCAGGCTCCTGACCAAAAACAATTCAATCAGTGATAGATCTCAACCCACCCAGGGATGACAAAAATCTCAACGATATGAATAATCAACAGAAAGAAACTACTTATGACATCATCACTCAACAAAAATTTCATTGAGAGAGAACGAAAAAGTGATCCTGAAAAGCATGCCTTGTGACCTCTATGGGTAACTTCTGGCCCTCACTCATCTACCTCATGCTTAATTGATCGCTGCACCAATCCCCCTAGAAATGCCTACTACTAGCACGTTTTCAATTTGACTCCAGTCTCCACTCAATACCAAGATAATGACACCAATAGTCTCGAACTTTTCCTCAATGTTTACTGTCACCTCTTTTGTACCTTTTTTCCCAATGTCATCTCTGAACTTTTAGTTTTTATTCAACGTGGTTCTTCCAATAAAAATTGAATTTAATTTGCTGACGTGGCCATTGAAAGTACTGACTTGTCATTCTTTTTGTCCAATTTCTTCCTTAAACTATTACATTATGATTTTTTTTTCTCTCTATCAACCTTAGCTTAAGTATGGTGAACATCATCGAATCTTCTACAAGATAAACCTCAATGACCCTTATCTAAAACTAGTAATTTCAACACAGCCCATCGACAAGACATACACACTAGACATGTTAATGTGTTCGCATAAGCTCAATCGTAATGATTATAAACATGTCAGGTATAAATTGACACTTTTATCTGTTTACGACACGCTTGTACTCATTTAATTAAGCATTTTGAAATATGATCCTTGTGCTAGCATGACATGTTTATTTACATTTAGACATTCTTACAATATGTAAACACAAGTAAACATTTTTACATAAAGAATTCATGTTTCAAATGTTTTGTGTTGTGTAATCCATTTAAATTAACATAACATGTTTGGATTTAAATGCTCTGACACAATTAATAAACATTTTGTGTTGGGAATTAATCAAGGTGCAATTGAGAGAGGTATAAAAGAACAATTTCAGGACTAAATTGAACAAATAGACAAGACATGGGGACAAAATTGAAAAAAAATAATGGTATGTCCAAAATTAAAGAGAATATCATGTCTACGTCAACCGATTCTGTCGATAATCTTAACAGCACAATCTCAACGGAATGACCACATTGAACCATTTTGAAAAGTTTAAAGACAACACTGAACAAAATAGAAATGTATGGATGAGATGACATTAAACTATGTGCAACTTTCAAAGACTATTAGTGCCATTACCTCCCTCGGTCTCAGGGCTAAATGCAATCAGAGAGTTATGCCAGGGCAAAATTCATTTATTCTGTTTGAAGTGATACAGTTCATTGTTCTTTAATAATGACATGAAGGCTCTTTCGGGAGGTACATAGACAGAAAATGCAAAAATTCCTCAAGCACCTCAGAAAGCATAGAGAATTGCATGACGTTTAAGCTAACAGTTTCCCTAAGTGGTATAAAAAGCCATAAGATAACATTAATTAAAAACGACAGACAAGCATAGTCCATTAGCAATTTCACCAAGCAAGAATATCTCACCTGAAGAGGACAAGGTGTAAGCATTCCAAAAAGATCATCCTTCAAATCAGCAACATTGATAGTGTAGATAGCATCTTTAAGCCCACGGGAGGTGAGATAATTCTCAGAGTCTGCAGACATCTTATAACCTTTGAAGACACTGACAGGAGGATCACATACCTGTCATGGGAAAAAATAAGTCAAACCATGAGTTCAAAACTTGCACCCATAAACGTGTCAAAATTTCTGAAGCATTATTTACTGGGTAGTTTTGAGACATAATGTCAAAAGGCGCATACTATGCCGGCATCTGTCAGCCAAATCATTTGAACTGACAGAAACCGTGCAATAAGTCATAAGCATTTGACAATGTAATTTTCATCCAAAATCATGAGATGAGCAAAACTCAACAGGTAATATGCGTAACTGAAAGCAGCCAATCTCCTTGAATATCACGGATGAACCGAACAACACAACACAATGATAGAAAGCACGAACCATCTCAGCTCGAGTGCATAGAAAGCAAGAACAGAAGCAACTGAGGAGAAGAGCATCACGATCACATTGTCTGTCCACATCACCTCGATCATTCACTTCTTAAACAAAGCTTATGGCATATGGTGTGAACAGACAAATCAAGAAAACACAGCAGAACAGACTAAACGGCAAAACCAACACAAAGCGCACGAACCCAAGAGCCTCGACCCAAGAAAAAAGAACTAACGAGAAGGAAAGCATCGAACTTCAGCGCGACCGAAGCGGCGAAACGGTTATTACCGACGAACCAAGCTGAGCCTGGCATTCGAGGAAGCTCCTGTAAACGCCGACGACGTCCCCTTTCCTCACGACGAAGAAGGAATCTTTCTCCGGATCGACGACCGCCGCCGCCGCCTTGGACCCGGCTCTCTTGCCTCTCTTAGAGGAATAACATCGAACACCATATCTGCACAGCACCGGCTCCGAGTTCGCGCTACTGAGAGCAGCATTCCGGAACGCTCCGCCCCAAGCAGGTGCACTAGCGCACTCGACGAAAGGACGGCCGCCGATCACGCGGGCGGCTCTCTTACATATCGCCGCGGTGTAGGAAGGCACGCGGGACAAGCAGTTCATGGGGAGAGGGCGCAGAAGGTAGCGGGGGTTGAGGTCCTGGGTTTTGATGGAAATGGGCCAGTTGATCGGACGCAGAAGGCAGCGAGGCGTGTTTGATTTTTCGCAGTCCGGTTCGGATCAAGTGAAAAGCGAGCCGAGACCTCAGACGGAGCTTTACCAGAACAGGGACATCGCCTGGCCTCTTTGAATTTGAAGATTCTGTTGCCGGCCGATCACCGCAATGACGGTTTGTGTGTGGGAGTTTCACAACATAAAAAAGATTATTTATTAATTAGGATTTGCTTTAGAACAAAAAAGAAAATTAAGAAATCTTGATCGGTCCAATTGGTTCGATTCCCTATATGAAACCGAGAAGCAAACCGATTCCTTACAAACCACCTAAAATCGGTCAGTTTAGCTTGGTCTGATCCAATTCTGAGGTTGAACTAGAATTGATGCACACTCTTAACTGTGAGTCCAAGTCAATGTCTTGGTGTGGTGGTGATACGGGCAATTATATTGCAGTTTGCCGTAATTAGTAGATTTTTTTTCCCTTTTAAAAAGGAATTGAAGTTCATTCAAGACACATAATAGTTTCTCGATAATAAATAGAAATTGAAAATTGAATAGAAATATTATATTATCATCATGAAAGTTTTCAAAGATCATTTAAGCGTGTCTTGTTTATGTATATGAAGTCATAATTGCAATTACATAGTTTTTGTTTTCGACTTCAATTTTGTGTCGTGCACGTTGCTCATTAGACTATCAAATGGGTAAATAGTTTGGATTTGAATGGATCGAAATTGAAATTAACCCAAATTGACCAATTTAACTTATTTTATTTAAATAATTTTAGCCACTCATATTCAACTCAATCCATGCTCAATTTCTACACCACCTATCCTGACCATATTCTTCTCCTCCTTCTTTTTCTTAATCTTCTTGCATTGCTTTTCATCACTTCTCCCTCATCAACATGGAACCAAACTTTTTTACAAAGAAAAATTCAATCCTCAAAGTTTTGTAGAGTCTGGACAGGCTTGACCAACGAGTTATATCCCCAAGACTTGAAATTCTTCAGCCTTATTGAAGCTCAGATCATACAGAGAAAGATCTAGTAGTAGCTTTACCGAATTTGACAGAGGCTCGGTTTGCTTTGTATATCTCTCACATCGCGGATTTCACTATTTTTTGCTTTGATGGTTCTCTTCAATCCCTATCTTTATTCTAGACTTACTGTCTGCATATGTTGAGCTGCCTAAAGTAGCTTAATCAATTTGTTTGTTAGTTAGGAAGTTGGACTCATTTTCTCAATTCTGGTTCTAGTGATGCTGCTTCAGTTCTTGTTGCAACCGTCTTTAGGCAACCGGTGCAATCCCATTCTCGAAACACTGCTGCCCATCTCTCTATCTCTTTCAAGATTAGGATTATCGTTTGTTCTTTTTTCAGTCTTCAGATTTCTTTTTCTTTAAATATAATTCACACCTATTAAAACCCATATCTAATTGGACTTTGCTGCTCTAAATTCATAACATCCATTCTTTAAATCTTAGCTAACCATATACGGCCCAACTCATTTAAATACAAGTTTTTTGTTTATTTCAAAAGTGAAATTTTGACCTATTTTGACACCTCCAATAGACATAAATCAAAATTCTTCTTTCTAATGAAGATGGAAGTTGCAATGAGCAAAGATGGGGACTCTTGCAAGCACAACCAACTACCATAACCGGAGCTCAACTACCATATGGTGAGACTAGACTTTTCCCGGAAGAGGGATAGCAACCAAGCGTAAACAGAAAAAGTAAAGGCCTAAAAAAACACATAACTCAGCCATTCATCAATCTTCTTCATGCAGAATGGAATGATTTTCCCCTCTGGGAATCTATTAAACAATTTAACCTAATGATTTGTCGTTTGAGGTTAAAGCAGCTTTTCTTCCGTATTTAGACAAAACACCGGTTAGCACAGCCTTCTCCTGGATCTTTAACCTGCATCAAGAAGTCGGTAGAACCATTTATATCACCTGGCAATACAATAACAAAATATTAAACTCATCTCCACTATACTGCAACACGCAAGAAATTACCGTCTAGCATATCCCGGGACTTCAGGTTTCAAAACCTTCTCTGCTTTCCCTTTGTCAGGAGACTTCTTGGGATTTGGTTGTGGTTTCTTTTGTTTTCCGGCGACTCTGGTGAGTGTTGCTTCCCCTTGCTCCTCGGTTGAAGACGAAGCAGTGACAATCTTTGTCCCTGATTCTAAGGTGTCGAAAGTCTCAAGATCTGACACATCAAAAGTCTCCATATCCTCTCCAGTTTCATGTTCATCTAGTTCAATCTCATCATTCCAGTCATTCTCCTTTTCAGAAGTGAGATCCTCCAAAGAACCCGAAGTAGGCTCAGGATGCAAATCTGGCTCCCCTTCCGCATCAGGCATGCTGATTTGAGAAGTCACAAGGGTGTTACTGGCCAATTTGGTGTTTGCATGAATAGGGAGACGTGAAGACATTATCTCGCATTTGATCTGCCTCTGAACCTTACCAAATGTTAAGCTCTGCCGAGAAAATGTCCGGACAAAACTGGCAAGAAAAGAGATATTCAGCATTTAAAAGGAAAACAAAACACAGACTGATAGAAAGCAGTTTGCCACATAAATTGTTACTGATGGCAACTGAAAACAAACTTGAACGGGGAAAAATATATTCAGCCTATGGTTTTCTTGGAATTGTTAAACTAAAACAACCATAACTAACCCAAGTATAGTCTAACGATAAATAGGAAAGGGTATTTCATTGAATCATAGCACCACAACTAATATAAAGCAGGATATCAATCTATATATTTATGTGGCTGAAATGACTCTCTATTCCCTTCCCAGTAAAATTAGTACCTCATTGCATGCTCCTCAGACTTAAAATATACAATGGCGGATCCAGTGCAGATAGGATCTCTTGTTTTCTTGTTTCCAGAGACGGCTGGATGAATAACAGTGATTCCATCAACTCCTTTAAAAGCCAATCTTAGATCTCTATGGATATTCTTCTTCTTAGGGAGGTTGACCAGACGAACAGGAATTCCGCTTGGAAGTGCCTCTGTCACTGAATAACTCAACAACATTGGAAATGAGATTCAAATGAGATGCAACACTATACTAGAGAAGACCTCAAGCTACAAAAACCTGTTTCAACTATCAATTTGAAGGTAAAACCACTAACTAAATTATATTCTGCACCAGAACCAACAAAGGTAGAAATCTGATATATCCATGATGAACACAGTCCCATGGGCCAATTACATCAGGGTGAAATGACCAATTCCACAATCTGAAGAGAAAGCGAGAGAGAGACACCTGTTCTACATTGACAGAGTCCACTGAGTGTCCTAAAACTGCAACCAAATCGACAAGATGCAACAGGACCATAACCAAAATGGTCAAGTTCTACTCTTCAAGCTGTGCAGCTCAACTCAAGCGGCGACAAACACCATAGTTCCCGAGAGCATGGTGAAAAGAGCACCTGATTTCTCAAAAAGGCCCTGCTATTCTTACTATCTAAGACTTCGATTAACCCTGACATTACTACACACATGGGTAAACGCACCCTGTCCTGAGTTCCTTTGCATTTCTAGGCTAAAGGTAGATATGCTATTCTCCATTCTAGCAGCAATTACATCATTCAAGGCTATCTATCCATGTTCCACCACGAAAGTGTGAAGTCAAAGTGAGCGTAAGAACAAGATAGTGACAGAGAGCAACTTCAGGGAAAAGAAAAGAAAAACATAAAATTCAAGGTGTCCAACACAGAAAAACAAAAGAATTTACCGATCAAGGCCTGACCTTTGAGGTGTGGCTGATCTTTCCTGGGAGGAGCGGGCGGGACGGGATTGTGCTTGAGCTGATTGATGTTAGCAGCCTGAGCCACCCGGCTCTGGCGCATTTCCTCGAGCAGCTTGTCCTCAACAGAAGTGTCGTACACTTTCCCGACCCCGAACCCAGGCGGCCTGTTCTCGTGCCACCTGGTCATCTTCTCGAACGGCGAATTCATCTCCTCGTCCTCCCCGTCCTCGTCCTCCTCATCCTCATACTCATCCTCCTCCTCCTCCTCCGCCTCATCATCATCCTCACTGCCATATCCCATTACTCTACCACCCCTCTCGAGACCGTCCGCCTCCGAGCTCCCGCCTCTCCTGCGCCTTCGCGAGGCGCCAACCTTAATAAGCCTACCGTGCTTCCGTCCCGAAACGACATGGACGTCGAAGCGGGTGGGGGGTCGGAGTCGCAGCGAAGAAGAGAGGAAGGGACGACGGGAAGGGCCGGCGAAGAGCGACGGGTTCGAGCGTCGATAGGAGACGGGGGTGGTCCTGAATGTTGAAGGGACTAACGATGGAGCGGTTGAGGAGGAGGTGCGGTTGAAGCTTGAAAATGGAGGGAGATTCGGATTCAGAGCTACGGTCAGCATCGTCGCCACTTCCGGGGGGTTGCAATGCCCGGGGAAAAGGTCATCCTTTAAAACATCAATTTCCATCGTATAATTTGATAAATAAAATAAATTTGAAATTACGCAGCAAGAAGGTGTCGTGGTGTAGTTGGTTATCACGTCAGTCTAACACACTGAAGGTCTCCGGTTCGAACCCGGGCGACGCCATCTTTTCTCTTTGGTTTGCTCCTTTGCAAATTTTTTTTTTGTTTTTCAAATTTCCATGGCTATTTCTGGTCGGATATGATTGATATTTATTTGAAGGCCCGTGATAAGTATATCGCATTTATTTTATGATTGCAAAACCTGCCAACTTAAAAGAAAGCCATCTCTCAAAAAAGAGAAAATAAATCGAGTATTTTAAAATGGTCATCCGTTTTTCCTCTTTTGATGAAATAAAATGCTTGTGGGATGGAGTTCTATAATATCTGTATATAATATATATATATATAAGCCCTATAATACATATATATTTATATATCCTATCAATTATTATTAAAAGTAAATGCTCTATTAGAACTGCAGCAACATGAGTAACTTATTTAGTAGAACATGATAGACAAGATATTATTAAATCGCTATGCGAATATTGTACAATCACAAGTAACCTCGGCCATTCATCTTATAAAGGGGTTGCCGTTCTCTCACCCGAAGGAAAAACTATTACAACTGTGGACAAGAAATCATACCCTACTACTAAACCTTACCCCTTCGTATCTTTATTCCCTAGTTCAGTGTAACTGTCCCATTGTGTCAATCTTTTCATGTAATTTTCTTATCATTTTAAGTTATTACCACATATATGGTTAGTTTTACTTTCTGTTTGATTTCATCTACATATATTATCTGTCACTTTGTTTTACTTTTTTCAGGTCGATATTGGTGCTGGTTAATACCGACCAAAAAAAAAAAAGAAAATAGCGAGAACATACTAACAAGACAACAATTAGAATGGGTAACTAAAAGAGGGGGGAAAAAACATTCGGCTTGTTATAGGATCCGACCCGAAAACTTCCCAACTGGGCAGAGCAACATACTTGTGTGCGTGTTTATTTTCCCTTTACTCTGGTTATTCTACCCGTGTTGCAGTTGGAAACCTTTACATAGGTCCGGCCCACGACAAGTGACCCAAGTGGAGACGCACATTCCAATGTTAGGTCACACCATTTTATACAATAGCTCAATCTTTTATGGGATAAGTACATTTTTTTTTTTGGTAAAATTTTATGGGATAAGTACATAGAAATTGCTAAAACTTATCGAGAAAGTACAATTTAATTTTAAAACTTTCGAAAGGTGTAATTAAATCATAAAACTTGTTACAAAGTACAATAAAGTCCTAAAATTTTTAAAAAGTATATTCAAGTCCTAAAACTTATCGAATTAATCGAATTAAGCCCTTCTAATGATAACATTTTTTGAAAGTTATAGGACTCAATTACATTTTTTAAAATTTTTAAGACTCGATTGTACTTTCATGATAAGTTTTAGGATTTAATAACACTTTCATGATAAGTTTTAAGACTTTTAGTGCACTTAGCCCATCTTTTTTCATAACTTGCACATGTTTTTCCACTAGGTTTGGCCAAAAAAAAAGAATCCAAAACACACATCCATGCTTATGCATTCCATATATATATGTTTTACCGTGTTTGAGGGTTTAAGTTCACCCAAATAGTGGTAAACCGCCGCTGTGCTTGACTTACAAATCAATTGAATTGCTTTAGACTTTAGAGTGCGATAACCCAATCCTACTCCCATATCGATTTTACCATCCACGTGAATAAGCTTATATCATTTGAAGGCGGATTTGTCGCTCGAGGCACCATCGATGATGGGCTCCTTATAAAAGAAAGAAAATCCAAAAACCAGCTGGTGCCATACCCACAGTGTGGTGACCTCCACCCTATATAGAACCCACAAAACTTGTCTTTTCCTTTTGTGCAATTTGCAAATCATGGTCCTCAAAATATGGACTGTGCATCCCCACGCACTCCGGAAGGGCCACGTGAATCCATCATAAGATCTCTGATATGCGACATCGCGTGGTGTTTACGTCAAGACTGAGGAGTATGTGAATATGGTCATAGATATTTGATATTAGGAAGAAATTACATTTGCTTTTTAGTGTTGAGTAAATAGAGATTACGTTCATCATCGCGTGATGTACATGCAACGTGCATATGCAAATATTACTCTCGAGCCAGACATACGAAGAAGGATAAAGGATTTAAGGTGGTTCGATCGACGAAGAAGAGGACTGTTGAAAATCTACATCCGCGATGGGAAACCCCTGATTTTACTTATCGCTTTGGCGGATATCATAATACGGTTCTGGGGAATATTTCTTGAAAAGGCAAATACAGTTGTTATTTCCTTTTTTTTAATGATTAGAGCCAAATCTCCTCCTAAATTTGGACTCTATTATGTTGGCTAGTTGTCCTTATCTTTTCAACACTTCCCCCACCAAGCTGGGGCGAAGATGCCACCAAAGGTTAGCTAGGTCATCACACATTAAAAAGCTTTGATGGAAAGTGTTTTTGTTGGAAGGTTAAGAACAAGTCGACGTAATTCAAATTTAGTTGGAGATCGGGCTCAAACAGTTAAAAACGGAACAACAATTGTATATGCTTTTCCAATAGATATTCATGTTTATCCCCAAAGATGAGCCTTCGTGTCTCTTTCGTTTCCAGCAGTCAAACTTTGCACTGGGTAAATCAACCATGTACAGCCTTTGTTGGAATCGATCCTCACCAATTTTTTCCCCTGTTAAAATGTCATGGAAGATAACCTTACCATGGAAAAAACAACAATACAATTCAAATCTCTAGTAATGAGATAGTAAATTAGATGATAAAGCTAGAACAAATAAAAAATTTGAGTTGGTAGAAAGAAATTCCACCATTCCAGTTCCTTGAACAAGAACCTCCTCTTAATTAGCAACAGTAATAGACGGGTAATTAGATGCATCACAAATATTTTTAATCCCTCGGGACGCGCTGCACAAATGATCCGTCACTGTAGAATCAACAATAAAATGAACTTTTGAAGATGTCGATAGGGCAAAAGCATCACCAGCGTTATAAGCAATGTTCCTGAGTCAGATGGAGTCATGTCGCTGCTCGTCATGAGTTGTTGGAGTTGCAAGGCAATTTGGCCAAGAGAAGCTTGAAGATCAGGGCCGAAATTAGGAGCACCACTTTCAGTTTCAAGAGCATTGCCTTTATTTCGCCTTAAGATGAGGATGCCACTCCCAACAACGATCCTGAGTGTAACCATCCTTGTTGCAACGGGTGCAATGAAGCTAAGAATTTGACCCTTGCCTTTTCCTTTCCCACCGTTGGATTTATTACTATTGTTAATTTGAATACTTTGGTGATTGGGACCGGTGTAAACAGTATCAGCCGAACTCTCCGTCGTCTCTGCCCCAGACTTTTTAGTCTGAATTCATAACACGCCATCGAGTTTCTTCATGTTAGATGGTGGCACAAATAATAGCGGAAAGATGGAACAGTCGGGCTCTTAAAGATTTGTCTTTTCAGCTCCTCATGTTCAGGCCAAATGTTGGCCAATAATTGACGACCCAATCTTGCCCTTCCCTTTGAGAGTTGAGTAAATGCCAAATGGTCACGGAATCAACAGGTGGACGATATTGATGAAGTTCATCTCATTTCTTTTTCAGAGTTCCAAGAGGCTCGATAAATGATTGATTAGGAGCTTGTTCGGTATGAGCAATTTCCTGTTACAACTCAAAAATTCGAGAGGCATTATTTTCATGGCCATTCATGTCTTTAAGAGACTTATATAGATATTGCGTCGTTTCAGAGTAAGCAAAAATTTTGTAAATCTGTGAATCCACGGAGTTGAAATCCAGGACATGACCAAGTTATTAGTTTATTGCCATTCAGCATATTGAGGATCGGTGGATGATAAGGCTTTTATCTAACCATGAACATGGCCTAACTTGGATCGTCCTTCAAGGGCAATTGTAGCTGCCGATCGTCTTCCAAGGGCAATTGTAACTGCCCAAGATCAAGGAAGATAATTTCTTCCATTAAAAAAAAAAGGATGTCAATCCATTGGTCATCTTATTAGAGCTAGATCGACCAACGTGAGCGGTGACTAAAGAGCTAATCATTATAAAAGGTAGAAAGGAGATGATCAAGAGCTTATCTCAATCAAAAGTAGAATGAGGCTGCAAATAATGACTTTGCTAGCACAGGCACTATGCTCGAACTTGGCTCCGATACAATGTTTTCTTTGTAATAACACGCGTGAAGAAGGAGAAAACGATTTAGTGTGATTTAGTCAACCAATGACAGGATCCTTGGAAGCTTGCATTCATGATGGGAAACCCCCGATTCTACTTATCACCTTAGGGGATTTCATTATCTTTAAATAAGATAGAAAATATTTATAAGGATAAACATGAATAACTATTGGAAAGGCAATGCAATTATTATTTCCTTCTTTATCAATTTGAGCCGAATTCCCTACCAAGTTTGGACATTATTGACTAGTCATCCTTATTTTTCCAACGAACGGCACATGACTATATTTCTTTTGTGATGGCTAACATAAGTGCACCAATTATCTCTTGCAATTTCTCCAATTAATGTCGAGGCTAAAAGATTTTTTTTTATCTCGTTGGCAGTTCATTTTGCATCCTAGACTTGTGATTCAATCATATATTATTATTTTTTTGGTAGATTTAAGTGAGGCTTATAACACACAAATGAGTGGATTACTTATTGACATTCCATGAATCCTCTCTTGGTTTATATCAAGGAAATCCCTCAACCCAAAGGATACAAAATTGTTGAATCGCTAAACAAATTCCAGGGTATAAAAGTTTAACTTTTGAGAACACAAAATTTAAAACTGCAATTTACCATTTTTCATAGTTTGTACACATGTGAAGACGAGTCCACAAATGATTCCACATCAATTCCAAGGGCGGGGACGAGAAATGCACGAGTTCTAGCGATGCCATAAAGCAATCCCATGAGTAGACAATCGTGTTTATGGGCTCTTAGTTTGATGCTTAACAGGAGACGGATCGCGAGGCAATATTGTGGCCTTGTCTCTACATTGCATGCCTCGGCCCCAAAACTTGGAGAGACGAAAAGAGAAGAGACACGTGTCCCTCGTGTTAAAGCTTCCTGGACCCAATTGAAAAATAATCCTTGAACCTTTGAACAAATTAAATTTTACAATTTTTTCACTCAAAACTTTTATATCAATGCGTGGTGAATCGATTAAAATGTATTGACTTGTTGCACAACATACAAGATCTCCATGTGGGACTTTAGCTGACATTGGGATCTTATTCACCCCGACTTTTTGAAATTTTCAGTAGGTCCCAAATATTTAAAATATGAGTTTACATATGTAACCAAAGTTTAAGCATCGTATCGGTAGGATCTTCTTGTAAGAAAGACTTTTGAATTGATATTATTTCCTTGTCCATACTATTACATAAAGTAAAGAGAGTCTCCTGTTTTTAAGCGATCCCGATAATCCCTTAAAAATTCCCTAATTACTTATTTTGCAACTATTATGTCCACAAACAAATGCTTAGTTTTCACAATCTTATTTTATCCGTCAAGTTTTCCAAGATCAGAATTGGGATTTTTTTTCCTACAATGACCTTCCTAACAAATTTTCGAATCTCAATTTTCTTTCGTAATCTTAAATATTTGTACAATTTCTTCGAGTTGTGTTTTCTTGTTAATCATTTCTTTCCGTTATTTACTAATTCAAAAATTTCTCAATTGAATGATTTTGCTTTATCTTTGAATGTCGATTTCTTGCACACAGTTGTATGTATATGCTAGTAAGGACCACGGTTTTGATAGGTGAGGTCAATAATTCTATCTCACCATCCCTCCAAAAGTTAAAGAATTAGTAATCTTTTTCTGGAAAATTCGATGGATTCGATCTTTCGATGGCAAAAAACAAACCGCGTTAGGAGTAAGAACATAGCACTAAGCACCCCTAATTAGCTAAGCTTCTCCTCGGAAATTGCTGCCTTTGCCTATTGCACCACCGGTCAAATCTCTAGGCTCGTAGCCACTAAGGTTTATCAACAAAAGATACATCACCACGCTCAAATAAAACTAATCGGCCACTAATCAAGGCTACCACCACATTATAAAACATAGCTAGAGCGGAACGCGATTGAGGATAACAAAAAGAAGGAAAAAAGAGAAAGCCCTCATTAGTCATTAGTCATTGCGTGATGAAGAAACGCATTGAAATTGAAGCTCGGACAATCATTATGTGCATCAAAAGCCAAAGCCTCGCCACCTAATATTCAAAACTAGGGTTCAATGGCGGAGACCTTGAAATGTCAATAACAAAGGAGAGGGGAAGATGTCTCAATCATTTGGCTCGCCGACCATAAATGTAAAGCTTGTCAATGGGGTCCGATTGGGGTGTAATTTTCAGGGTCTGGGCAAAGTTGCGATAGGAACTGATACCAGAATCCTATGGTCCAAAACAAAAATATAAGATTCGTCAAATAAGACCACGGTGCTGTTCTCAAACTTATCCCGTGTACTTAACGTTCATGTGTACACATCAGACGGTTTTAAAGATATCCCAATAATCATTCTCCACACGGCAATTGGCAACTAATAAGATAATGGAATCCCCCCCAGCACATCCCCGTTTCTGATCCCGGGGATAGGCGCGAGTGTTTGCATCGTATAATCAAATGATACATACCCCCCTCACTTGATATTATGATACATGGTCAAATCTGGTCGTTCGAATCCTACACACGTTGTCGTGAGGTCACCCTTCATTCACGCACAGTGCGACCCACCCTTTGGAGGTCTTGTGAAGGATGGATGGAACGTGTCATCGTCAAATTGGCAATCGATATTCAATATAGTTGGGGCCCTTTGTTAGCAGGGTCCGGTGCTTGATCCGACCGATGAAACAAAACTGCTGAACCCCGCATGCACAAGTGCTCGATTGCGAAACGCAAGCCTCGAATAACAAAAGAACCGGGTGGGCGGATGATGCGATGCTTGAATTCAGCCGCTGCAAATCATATACTATGAGGTCCGATGGTAATGCTAGGCTCTGCGCATCTTAGACGTTATCATTGAATTTGGAAAACCGGAGTACGCCACTTTATGGAGAACGAGCTTTTGCTCTTATCAGATCGTGCACACTTGCGAAATAGACCAGCTTGGATCTATCTTTTCAGGAATCATTTACTTTTATTCTTTTGCTTTCTCGTTCGCGTTTGATCTCACGCCCCGATTGTACCCGGTAACATGCGATGACTTCCCCGAGGATGTGGACTTCTCGTTGTCTTTAATTTCCCTTCTCATCCGGCATCGTTTAACCTTGGATGCCCGTCCATATTGACGAGACAATAATTGTTGAATTATATGGTCCAAAAAAGGAATGATTTGTTTTGATGAACGATGTTTGAATTTTTCTAATTCCTATTGAGCTTCAGCTTATGGTTGCGACGCTCACGGGGTTCCTTTAATTTCCTTTCGAGGGGGGATTAGATATCGTTCAAATATCAATTGATAGGGAAAGCATGCGTGTGAAAAAATTAACTTTGATTAAGATGAACTTCAATGATAACTCATAATCAAAGCCCAACACTCTCTATAGGACATAGGCTTTTGATAAGAAATTACGTCCAGATTCATAATCTAATATCATATGTCCATAAGAAATTTTACTTCTTATCCTGGACAGAAATCCAGTGAAATTTTCATTTAAGCAAATCAATTCATTGTCACTCCTTTGTTTCATCTATGCCGAGTTTTATCTCCTGTCGATTTTTATAGAATGCAATGGATGAAGAGAAATATCTTGAAATATATAATTTATCCATTTAATTTTAGAATTTTTTTTAATAAAGCTGTCATGTCACACATCAATTTGTATCCTTGGGGTTCAGAAAATTTACAAGTAGCATCTTCACTTGCCATTTCCAATCCGACCTTGTCCTTTTGAAGTCGTGTCCTCCTAATAAGGCCTAGATGTGATTGAGGTGTAGATTAGTCCATTTTGCCATTCGATTTTGTATTGAGATGTGAATTGAAATGGGGATGAAAATTGGAGATGATTTTTTGAAATTTCTCCTTAATATATAATTACATAGGCATGCTTTGAAGTACAGCTTAATGTGGAGTGTTGTTGCAGAAAACATCCAAAGTCACATGCTTTCGCATGGGTACGTTTGTGGACAGCTTTCAGGCCAAAGTTTACATTTGAAGGGTAGTCCAGTGTGTGTGAACAGTGCTTGTTGGTGGTGGTGGAGATAGAGACCAGCAGTTGGAAATCGGACTGCCGGATGTCGAAGGATTTCAATCTGGGACGGGGCGCATGTTCCCGAGCAGGGAGAAAGCTGACCAGCTAAGCTACCGTATTCAATACGCGACCCCCTCGTCCTCTGGATCGTGATGTCGCACGACCCCCTTCTTTTTCCTTCCTTTTGAATCGGCTTCAAGATCAGTTGCATGGTCCACCGAAAGACAGATCCTCGAATCTTGCTTCCTTGTGATTTTTTCGGGACTTTTGTGTGGACATCCGTCATCTGCAGAAGTTTGAACGTTTTTACGATTAGAAGACGGGATTTGTCGCCCTTGTAATCGCACGGTCATCGAGGAATTGCGATCTATTTCTCGAGAATCGCTAAAATCACCCTCCATAGAATCAAGCGATTTCTCGTTTCTACTGTTGTGTCGGACTTGTCCCACCTGCCAATTGGTATTAATACCGAATTCAGCTTTTGTCGTTATTTCTCGATGATTACGAGTTTGCAATTATTTTTACCGTTTATCGTTATTTGAAAATTTTAGTCTTTGAGTGTACTCAAACGCATCGATTGAATGAAAATGAAATTCTCGGTGTACGAATCTAGCCCTAGGCAGCTGATCTGTATAAGTGTGGTGGATAAGATTAGGATGGCAGTTCTCAACATGACTCTGGTTGTGCAGCACTTTTTTTGGTCGAAAGTACGTTTGATTTCATTTACTTATGAAAGTTCGGAGCGATTACATTAAGAACGTCAGTGCATAATAAATCTAATAAGCCTGTTGGAGGATAAATTACCCAATTACTTGGAAGGGTATTCTCGAGTTGGCACATAGTTAAGCAAGTATCAATTTACCCTAGATGAATTCACGTCATAAATAAGTCGGCTTTAGTGTTTTTTTTTTTTTGGTCGAAAGGCCTTAGTGTGTTTACCTACTTAAACCTCTTAAACACGAAGTAACACGATGAAGTTAAATGGTCATCTTGTTAACACAATATGATTAGACTCATTTTAATATATACTCGATACCCAAATACCTTTTCTTCATTTAAAAAAAAAAACATTAAAATAGCACAAATGTTAAGAAATAAAGGATAAAAGAAAATGAATTTAGGGTTACGTAAGTCCTATGGCATGAAAAAAAAAATCCCTGACTCAATAATACATTGTAGATATAACATGTATTCATCACCTATAAAACATGTCAGATGTGTTCATATAGGTTACCATATGTAGACATGTTTTGCGTGTTTATCATTGTAAACAAGTCGATGTATTGTATTGTGTCAACACTAGGGCGATTGGTTCGTAGCCTATAACTAGGAATTGACCTTGTGACTTATGGTTCCAAAAAGTTGAATTAGTCGATTGAGATTTTTGTTTAGTGCAAAAAAATAAATTTTATAAACAAATATAAACACTGCATAGTTTCACTACAAAAATATACGTTGATCGATTGATTATATTATCGTTTATTTATGTTGAAGACCATGGTTTTATTCTCCATGTGCTCAAAGATGGTTATTTTTCCCTAAAAGATTGATTCCAAACTAGTTCAACTAGGGACAACACTTTTGCCCTTGAAATTGGGAACCGAATCAGTTCTCCTAAAAGTAGGCTTGAGTTGGCTAGTTAGGTTTGGCAATTGAGTTGAACTAGACACAATGCTTGCCTCTAGTTGATGCCCAATATGGCGATTCATTGAATAACCGCATTGATATTCTCTCTTTGTATGACTTGTTTTATTAAGTGCGGCATGCCCTTACCGAGACAATTGTCACATTCTAGTTAGCAAGTGGTGTTAGTTTGTGTTTATGAGTCATGTTTGTATGGTGAAAAGTTTAAGATATGCAGTCAAAAACGTTTACTTTAAACGTGATACGTTTGATAATCAAGTCCCAAAATGTTACAAAAAATGAAAACCCATTTGTAAATAAGTAATTCTAACATGAATAGTATGAACTGTTCAATTGATCAACTCAAAAAAAGTCGGTTCAATATAGACACGATACATACAACTGAAAATAATTTCTTAGGTAAATGTTAGCCGCACGAGAATGAGTTCGCTCGAATTGATTAGTTACGCCATAACCAAATAATTGCAAAAAATACTCAAATAAAATATATTTACCCAGCTCCCCCTTCTAATCTACCCACGAAAATATCAAGCGTTTGTTCCAGCTAAAATCTAAAAAAAACCTGTAATCAACAGAATGCTCAGCACCATGAATAGTCTCTTCTGATGAGTTCATTTCTAAAAGTGACCGGACATGTTTATCTACTTTGAGCTAAGTTGGCCAGGGTCAAGGGTCATTAATCCACCGATCCCTTTTCATGAGAACGGGTCAAGCGACTTAACTTCGGATCGCACGGATTTAGATCCCCGAACGCGTTCACTAATGGCATCGATCTGGCTACCGGCCAGTACAATTATGGAGCAAAGCGCGACAAAAACTCGACTCGAAATCACCAAATTAGCTCTTTGTACCGGACGGACAGGTTATGTCACGGACGTCAAGGTTGGCCAGCAGATCCAAGCGAGAAGCGCAGAGAGAGAGAGAGAAAGAGCGGCGGGGTCCTTAATGACGCTCCCGGGCTCGCCCCCGAGGCCCTAGGCCCTAGGCCCCCCCGGCGGGGACCATGCTGAGCTCGACCGCCAGTTCTGTTCTGCAGTGCAGAGGCGGGAACTTTCCAGAGGTTCTGTTCCTTTCGCACCCGGGTCGACGCGCGCCCCGTGCGCGATGCAAGAGGCCAAAAAGGAAACTACGCCATCACTGCCCGACTGGGACGTCGGCCATGTGTCGACGTGGGAATCGGGGCGCCGTAGAAAATCATTTCAACGGTCTTTTGCCCTCTTCGGGGATTCTTATTGATATTCAAAAATGGTATTTTCTTGAATAGTGCCCACACCGGGAACTTGATTAAGGACAAATATACTAGTTGTGCTTGAAATCTTTTTTTTCTAATAAAGGTGATCGATTTTCAATCCAGTCCAATTGCTACATTTTAGGATTGGGGTTCGAACTGAACAGTTCTAAGATCGGAATCATACTAGATCAACTGGTTTAATGCATCCGATCCAATGGAACTCGACTACTTCATAAAAAAAATTGAAAAAATATTTGAGTTATTACAACTTGAAGGTGTATTGCTAATTTGAAGAAATACAAAAATATTTTTAAAAAAGAGTCGGTCTAATTTCCATTCGGCATTGGGAATTGAACCGGCGCCCTAGGAACCGGACAAACTAGTCAATCTGGTTCAATTTGGTTAGAGTGTTTATTGGTTCGAGCAATTCGATATGTTCATCCCTATATTTTAGCACATCACAAGTAATAACACAAGTTTCAATGCTCAACTTATCAAGTAGTGTAAGAACACGATAAGATTCTTTCGGGTTTGCCAATCTTTGTTTTTATATCTCTTTTGTGCTTCTAAATAAACAAATTTATGAAAAGAGAGGCATACGGACCTTGATACCTTTACAGTAATTCACTTAAGGTATTATCCACTTTGATCTCCCTCATATTGAACTTCATGATTTGTCCTCTAGTATAAAGATGAATACTTTCATGGGAAATCATCCAACGCAATAGTGCTATTGTCTGAGTACACTTATGTCAAATAACGCCTATTATGAGTTAATTTCAATTTTTCATAAGTAAAATTAAAAAATGTTTCCATCCCTTTCGGTTTATAATTTTTGTTATTCCTCACAATGCCTTCACCATCCTAGAAATCCTGACTGACCCACTCCTCTGTGTATCCCTTGTGTAGGCTTCCGGGTCGACGACCGCTTCTAGATCCATTGGACTGGATCATTGTGGCCACATCACTCCATGACGTGACTCCTCCCTCCCCTCCGAACGAGTATTATATTCTAATTATTTGCTGGCGATTTTTTGCATTACCGAATTACACGTCATGCAGCTATGCGTGCTGATGCTATAAATGGCTTAGCTTTCAAGCTTAGACACGCTTTAATTAAATATATCGATGTATTTTACGTGTCAACGCGATACGTTTAGATACTGTAAAATTAATTTGAACACATTTTTTCTGCTTATGGAATCCATTATATTTCATATCCCATTTAATAATTTTATGGCATTTGAACTTCAAAGATATAAAATCATCCCTTGTTCAATTTACATTTGAATTCGACGAGATGTCTCGAAATTAGACTTGTCAAATGGGTGCATTGGGTCGGTTGGAACCAAGTTGAAAATATTTATACCAAAATCGACTTATTTTCACACAATACAAATATAATGATTCATATCCTACTTGATATCTATTGAATAATCATATATGAGAAAACTTATATTAAAGTTGAGACAAGAGCTCAAAGTGAGCGAACGTGAGATTCAAAGAAAAAGTTATAGAAATTAGTTGGAAGTAAGATATGAACCCATTTATAATCAATTTGTGCATAAACGATTTATTGGATATAATTAATTCATATAATTACCTACGGCATAGATGTTGATATGTCTACTAAAAATGGTACAAAAAAGTGGGGACCCCCACCCCCACCCCCCCCAAGGCCACGCGTCACCTCTAGATTCGGCTGTCACGAGCTGCGCCCCACCCGCATGCACTGCGCTTGCACGTCGCGGTACCGAGCACGCTCCCTCGAATCCCTCGAAACGAGATGAACTTTTTGAAAATCCGTACTTAAGGCGATTGCGAATCAGATCAATCTCCCCGCGAGCGAGCGAGCGAGAGAGGAGGGAACCGTCCCGATATGGCAAATCAATTTTCCCGGGGAAAAACATCGAAACCCCCACCACCCCCCCCCCCCCCGGTTCTTTTCCTTTTACATACGTCGCAGCCTCCCGAAATCACCTCCCCCTTCCCCCCCTCCCCCACTCAGGAAAAAAATAAAAAAAACAAATAAAAATTATATACGCAAAATACGGGGAGGGAAAATAAAAAAACAAACATAAATATCCCAAATGCATCAACAGCCTTATATTTATACCCTGACAAACAGATAGATTCAAGAACCTCCTCTTCGCCTCCCTCCTCCGCCCCACCCTCACTTCCACTCCAGTCCGCCGGACTCCCCCTCCGATCCTCCTCCTCCTCCTCCTCCTCCTCCTGCCCTTCCCTCCCCGTCGCCGTCGCAGCACTCCCGGAACGCAGCCGCCCCCGCCGACGAGGAGCTACGGCCGCAGCCCCCGCCCCCTCCGTTCCGGACATGGCGAGAGAATGAGACACCGTGGACGCGTCGGCCGCCGACCATGTCAGTCTCGTTCTCCGACTGCTTCTCCGATCTGCTCTGCGAGGAGGACTCCGGCGGGTTCCTGTCCGACAGCTCCCCCGAGCGCTCCTCGTCCGGCCCGAGCTCCCGGCGCGCGCCGATGAGTCGGTGGCCGGGTTCATCGAGGACGAGAACCACTTCGTGCCCGGGTTCGACTACGCGGCCCGGTTCCTATCGCAGCCGCTCGACGCCTCCGCGAGGGAGGAGTCCGTTGCATGGATTCTCAAGGTACGGCTTCGATAAACGACACCGATCGTGTCACTTCCCGTGTTCGCGATCGGACGCGAGCCGCCCGGGCGATATTTACGATAATGCCACGGCCGTGCGATCGTCGCCTTTTTTAGGCCCGCGACCACGAATCGGCGCATGTGGATCTGAGCGATCCGATAGTCGACGGAGCGTATCAGCCCCGATGGCTGCTCGCGAAACCGACGGCGCTCGCTCGAGAGCTCGTTAAATCGGATTCTTAGATGACGTCGCGCTTTTTGTTTTAACGTGGAATTTCGCCGTCGCAGGTGCATGCCTTCTACGGGTTCCAGCCGCTGACGGCGTACCTCTCCGTCAACTACTTCGATCGCTTCCTTTACTCGCGCAGCTTGCCGGTAAGCTTTTTTCCCGTCGAACCTTTTGATGCCCGCCGGGAGCTCGAGACTCGCGGCTTGCGTGAATAATGCGTCGTCTAGATTGGCGCGTCCATAATAATAATTGATTTCTCTTTTCTTCATATTTTCTCCTCTCTTTTCCCTTCGGAAATCGTGTAACAATTATTTGATTACCTCGAGTAATTATTCTCGACCTTTTAGGAAAAAATGAGATGACGCAAATGCCCCCGTGGGGCTGTTCTCTCCTTTCCCCGTCAACCAACAGGGGTCATTGTTATAATAATGATTTATTCATAAAAATCGTTATCCTTAAATAATACGGACAAATTGAATGCTCATTTTGTAGGGCTGCTTTAATTGCAAAAGTGAGTCTTTTATAATTTAACAATATTTTCATCTTTTTATCTTTTTAATTTTTTTTGTTGGTATAAAGTGGCAAGCGCATTTAGTGCGCGCTGGCAATGTGGGTGCGTGCGTGTACATTCACGTTTTGTTAGTTCGCTATTGATTATCACGGCATTTGCGTTTTAGCTCTGTGCTGACTTTTGTAATATTCCTACGAGCCTTTCGTCATCACTTTTTGCAAAATTTCCTTTGCGCAATTATTGTCCAAAGTCTGGATTTTTCCGATGAATTATTACTGATCCTTTTCGAAATTCTCTGTTCCAGCAAACCAATGGGTGGCCGATGCAGCTCCTCTCGGTGGCTTGCCTGTCATTAGCTGCCAAGATGGAGGAGCCTCTGGTTCCTTCTCTTCTGGATCTTCAGGTCCTTGTCAATTTGTCATGTCTCAAAGACTTAATTGTACCTAACCCAGTTAGGCTTTGATTATTTTCCTCGACGAAACTGTTGGGCCCTTTTATTAATTTATTTATTCTGTTCATCTGCTTGTTTACTTTTTTCCTCATGGAAATAATTCCGATTCTTTGACCAGGCTGAAGGTGCCAAATACATTTTTGAACCGAGGACAATCCGCAGGATGGAACTTCTCGTTCTAAGCGTCCTGGATTGGAGGCTCCGATCCATAACACCCTTCACCTTCATCAGTTTCTTCGCGTGGAAGGTCGATCCGACCGGCACCGGTGTTGGGTTTCTCATCTCGCGGGCGACCGACGTAATCTTATCTAACATCCAAGGTAATTCCGGTACCAGTATAATATACATATGTTCATGCCTCCACCCAAAAAATAAAAAAATAAAATTGGAATGAATCATTTGTTTCCTAACTGAAATCAGCGCCTATTGCTGATGTAACAGAAACTAGCTTCCTTGAGTATCGACCGTCCTGCATCGCCGTGGCAGCCGTGCTATCCGCTGCTAGTGATATCCCGAGTCTGTCTCTCCGTAATCCCGAGAACGCGGAATCATGGTGCGATGGGCTAAGCAAAGTAAGCTTCTGAACGTGACTATGGTTGGGGCATTGTTGAACAAAGAATAAAAGGGGAAAAAGATTATGTGAACACGAGTCCATATCCAATTCTATTCTTTTTGCAGGAGAAGATCATCAACTGTTACCAATTAATGCAACAACTGGTGCACAGTAGTAGCAAGAGGAAGCCCCCAAAAGTGCTGCCCCAGATTAGAGTGACGACTCAGGCAAGGGCGAGGTTTAGTGACTCATCATCCTCGTCCTCGTTATCGCCATCGTATAATAATAAAAGGAGGAAATTAAATAACAGCTTATGGGTAGATGTTGACAAAGGAAGCTCCGAGCAGGGGGAAATAGAATAACCAAGGAAGAGAAAAACCAGCAAGAAAAAAGAGGGAGGGAGAGAGAGAGCGAGAAACCCGACACCGGGTGGTCCCCAAGCTGTCTAGAAAGTTAGAAGCCTCAATGTTTTTTTTGTTGAGAGGGTTTTCTTGGGTTGATCAGATTGACTTGTTGATGAAGTGAGTGATATGGAGACCATAAGTAAATAATGTATGTACGTACGTATGAGAGGGGGGTTGGTGCTTTTGGAGCTTTTCTTAAATTCTTTTTCTTTTGGGTTTCTCTCAAGGAGGGGGCATTGCCATAAACGTTGATGGGGGCTAGCTTTGCTGATTCCCAAGGGAAGAGGTGGGGAGTTGTTTAATGATGTTTGGTTATGAAAAGCATAGGAGGAGAGAGGTGGTGGTGGCTTTTGAAATGGTGGATTGATGGAGTGTGAAAGAAGTGGGGGTTTGAATTCAAAGGCCGAATTGATTGTGGAATGAAAGGGGAAGGGGGATCGTGGGACCTTTCACGACTGTATAGAGTTTTGTTTTTAGAGAAAAGGGGGAAAGGGGCGAAGAGACATCTTACGGTCCTCGGGTTGGCAAGCCTAAGGTCATGCATATATACATATAAAATAAATATGGTGGTGGTGGTGGTGAAGTAATTCAAAGTCAAGCCTCCCGCATCTACTCCTCAAAAGCTGAATAAGATGCGGCTCCTCCTTGGATGTTACTAGAGTTTTGAGACTGAGAAAGAGTGATTTGTTGTATGGTGTGCCTTTTCTTCTTTTTGGCGGGAATCACCTTCCCCCTTCTTTTCTTTTTCCAATGGCCTAGGGTTCGGCCTGACCTTATACTGAAAAATCCCTTCTGAGTGCTCGTCCATACGTGCGAAGGACACACGTGCGGACAAAAAAATACTTTAATTCTTTTTATTTTTATTTTTTTTTGGTTTGAGGCCACGCCGCCCCCTGGCCCGCGCGATGAGGCGGGAGGGGGAGGGCACCGGCCGACTGTTCGGCCCTGGCGAACATAGAAAGGTTTTGGGACCTTTTCATGCGTGCTTGTATTGGTTTCCATCGATCCGTGTAATAAAACAGACTGTATGTCATTCATATTTCTTAGACCCACAAAACGTTACATCTCTCTCTCTCTCTCTCACTTTCTCTGTGCATGGCACGTGATCGACCACGAAGGAATTTGTAGCGTTGCCGTTTGTTTCCATTTCAATCGTCGGTACGTGTCAAATAAGCTTTTGCGAGAGAGGGAGCTTTTGGAATTTTGCGTGGGCGATGGCTCTCGGTGAACAGAGCGAGGAGGGGACTCTCGGTTGGTCCCGCTCGCAATAAAGGCGGGAGGCTTGGGGAACCAATCCAATCAAAACCAACTCCCATGTCCTCCTCATTTAAATGGCCGAATTGCCTCCCGTGACGCCCCCCCATGACTTCTTTTCATCCATATGCGCTCGGATATATTCTTCCCAATCCAATCCCCAGCTCCACCTCTCCTCTCATATTGAGAGACAGAGAGAGAGAGAGAGCGAGAGAGGGAGTACTAAAATGGCCATTTTCGTTACATAGCAACCATACAGGGCAGGAAATTTCCTCCCTATACTCATCTTTGAATGCAATGTTGTGCCGAGCCGAGCCGAGCCGAGCCGAGCCGTACGGCGACTCACACAAGTCGCAACACGTCATGAGTGAGAGAAAGCTGAATTTTTAAGTCACAACACAATGATGAATGAAGCTCATTATAGGAAAAGGTCAAGGCTTTTCAAACCTCCTTTCTTTCATTTTTTTGTGCACTTGGCACAGTAAGGACAATGTCCGGCATCAGTGTGGTCACTTTGCCCTGTATCCCCGACGCAGCTTGTGCTGTTCTCTTCCTTCACGCGCATGGTAACAAAGTACCACCCAAATGGCCCTCTCTACTCATTGGGTGGTGAAGAAAGGTAACCATTTTTTGGGGCAATTATGATCACGCCATCTTGTCATCGCCGTTTCAGCAATATGTGCCATCTACATTAAGCCCTAGGCGAACATCATGGGTCACATAAGTTTTTGTTTGTTTGTTTTTATTTTTTTGCATATTAATTCGCACAGATGTCGAACTTGGTCGGGTGGACCACCGCGTACTAAGAAATGCATGGCGATGATTTTGATATAGTATGTTTTCTCTTCATCATCGTATATGCCATTGATGGAGGAGACTAAAAGAGTGAGGACCCCATGGGAGATACTTACATGGGTTTCTCATTCTGCCTTTCTGTTCATACGAAAAAGGGGTTGAGAGTAACCGGAATTTACTTCTTCTTTTTTTTTTTTACAAAATACTTTATTTTATTTTATTTTAATCGATCATATGGCTCCCACAACCTACCTTATCAGGATTTTGATATCTGGGACTCAGTTGATCTAAAGAAGCGGCTGTGGAAGTAGATGGAGGATCGTGATGTGGCCTTTGTTCATTAGTCCATCGTGGTGGGACTTAGCGGAGCCTCTGGGAATTTGGACTTATTATCGCCAATCAATGTCGCCCCTCTTCCCCACTGAAAAAGATCACACTGAACAAAATGGGACTTCGGTTTGGTAATCAACTACTTCGAGAAAAATTATATAAAACTCTTTAAGAAAAAAAGATGTGCATAGCCCACCTCTCGGATTGCTACTTTCCACGAGTTCTGCATACATGAACTCATCTCGTGAGTGGGACACCATCAGCACATTAAGGGTAGAAGAGGAAAAGCAAAGGAGGGGGAGGAAGAAAAAAAGCTGGAAATTAAGAAGAAAAAAACGGTGTCCATGTAATAAGGCAACATGGCTGTCGGTCCGTACGCGGGAATAGGTGATGAGAACAACATTTCCCACAGTCCATCATCGACCATATAAAATTCAGCATGTTGGTCGTAAAGAAGAGAAATACCCATCCTTAAATCTAGACATATGCTATATACAGTCCATTCTTTGCTTAGTGAACTGTGATTAATTGTTGTAAAGTCAAAGTGCGCGCAGGACGATAGTATTTGGAAATTATGGGATTGATGTAGAAGTTCCGACAAGACTCCAACACCTACAAAAGATGACCATTGAATACAAATTGTCTTGTCTCCGAGAAAACACGCAATTAGTGACTAGTCTGTAGGTATTGCACTAGTATAATCCGTTTGGAGGGTGGCCATGAAGCCAACAAAATTAGGATCGGTGACGACGTGACCCCTTCTCATTGGCTGCAAAAAGTGGTGATTTGGCTGGGACCGTGGGACACATGCAAATCTTTGTCCGCAATGAGCTTTGAGAATCGAATCTAATCTGTTGAAAAGAGTCCAGGAAATATTAGTATGACAGTAGTTAGGGTTGAAAAATTTCGGACACCTTTGGTAACTGGTGGACATAATGCAGGTATAATTGCACTAAAGAAGAGTATGGCCGAAAAAACTTTGATGAGTGTTACTTAAAAAAGTAAATGAGATATCTCATTCCACAGAGAAAGACAAGAGGTGTGACAAAAGTGACCAAAAGGGTGCTTTCTTTATTTGATCGTGCAAAATTGCCATCGATGTGGACGACTTTCAAAAAAAAATTTGGGTTGTTTTTAAAGTGCTACGTTCCATAGTCTTTAACCAAAAAAAAGGGCTATATGGTGTTTTACTGTTCATGTTCCATTTCATTTTATTTATATAGTAAAGTAACTTTGCTGAGATAAGAATACTATTACGCGATAGTATGAAAAGAGCCGATTAATTTTGAACGAGTTACGAAATCGACCCAAATTTCTGAAGTTGCTAGTTGTAGACAATGCCACTTTCCAAGCACTTTCTCTTTTTTAAATATATGGACAGAATGGTCTTTAAAGTTAGGAATCCTAAGTATAAAACCTAAAAGGCAAAGTTTCTTTCCACATCCCAAGATAATGAAACTAGGGTTTCTTTAGGGGTGTATAGGGAGCAGGGTCCAGGCTTATTCCTCACCTTTGTTCGGTTGCAAGAAATTTTCGACTTTAGGTGGCCAAAACACATTAGAAAGGACCCATTAAAAATTCAGCTTTTGAACTTGATTTTTAACTTGCCCAGGCCATATGCTCGTGGGGTTTTGATAGCTGCAAAAAGTATCATCCATAGGCCCTGGTGCTAAAGGGTCTTTCTTTTTCTTCAAAGGAGGGAATGATTCTGAATTCCTCAGAGATATCATCTCTTGATTACATGCTGAATCCGAAAGGCAGCACCAACTCTGTAGCCAGAGCGGGGGGTCCCCCAAGTTCCCCATCCCATGTCAAATTTCATCACAAAAAGAAAGGAAAAGCTTCAAAAGGAAAAGGCAAGTGAAAAAAGAAAATCTTATGAGCATCATGCCAACGCCCACATGAAACGGGGGAGATCAATATTTTGTCTCTTTGATTGGCAAGATTTCTGCTCTTGGACGTAGACCTGCCCGAACCACCGTTCAGATTAATCGATCTGGGCTATTAGCTGCATCATTTAAATATAATATCCTTCTTTATCATATCTTACATTCAACCCTTGAAGGATTTAAAGCTTCAGCATTTAGCTAGGGCTAATGCATCCACATTCAGCATAGATTCCTTTTCTAGTTCTCTAGTACAGCTAGAGTGGGAAAGATCCTACTTTCATCTTATCCATCCTACTCAGGCTAAACATGAAGCGTGCGTACTTTAATCTATCTAAAAGCCACATGTTTCTACTTTTAACCTATTTGTGATGCCCAAACTTTAAACTAGCATCTTAAAAAGAACAACTCATCCAACTGTGCTGACTTCAATCTCGATATCATATGTTTAAAATCACAGGATAAAAACCCAGAAAGAATGGACGGGACTCCGTATTACCTTCCCTCTCCAATCATTGTTACATGACCAAATTCGGATCTTGTCTATGGTTTCGCATATGTTTAAATCTATGCTAATGCCTGTAAAAAAGCAGTGGAACAACACAAACAAAACAAAAGGAAACAGAACATAACAGAACAAAACAAAACAAAAGTCTCTTTGGCCGAAGGAGGAAGCCCTATTTATTGGCTTTACAACTCAGAGGCCTGATCTCTTTGGATGCCGATTGAAGGTCATGTATAGAGGAAAGGCAGAAAAAGAAGAGAGAAAAAAGAAACGGGTTTGTGTGGGGGGAGTAGCTACTATCGAGGGAGCGTCTATGTCCATGTCGTCTTGTTCTTTATTTTTTGTTCTTTTAGCTTTGTGCGATAGTGGATGGACCTCCATTAATTCACATGTGGAGTGGAGAAAAAGAGTCGTCCATTTAATCATCAACACAACCATCAAAACCGAAGCCTTTCCCTCATCACACCATTCATGACTTCTTGATCTCTCGCATCTCTATCAACCTCTCCACATGCGCAACATGTGTACATATATATTAAGCACGCAAGACCTTGCCCACGTAGGTTGACGTATGAGCCCTTTTGTTGATGTAAATGGAATTTGTCAACGAGTGCCTTTAGGCACTTATTAAATTTTCATATAGGTAAACTTTGTGATTTTCAATGCATCATCTTTTTCATATTATGTAAAACCAATGCATTGGAAATCAAAACATTTTCCTAATATATATGGTTAACTAGTGCCATGGGGGTACTCATTGGCAAGATCTTATAACTATGTAATTCAATTAGTGATACTTCGGTGGATGTCTAAGTAGATATTGGAACCCAATTTACTTTAGGGTTTGATATTAAGACAATTACTATCCAAGGTTCTTAGATAATTTTTGGGGCGATATGCCGTCGTAATAATATGAGAAAAATAATGGGACTCAAGCCAAAATTAACACGATCCTCAAATCATTCTCCGATCGTAAAGCATTGCACCTGTCAATAAGTTACGAACATGAATCCCTCAGGGTTGACATTGTGGGCGAGGGAATTCTAGGCATAGAAATCGGATATCGCTTGTTCAAATACCAACAACTACGTACATATTGTTTCGGGTCCAATTCGCGAAGCTTGTTAGATGTTCTACGGGCCTCCAAATAGCTGGTCTTCTGCATTTGTGGCCCCCTGAGTTTTTTTTTTTTTCAAAAAAGAAAAGGAAAAAGAGTTCCAAAAGGAAAGTTCTCAAATCCGACGTTCAATATATGATCCGAATAGATGTCCGATCAAAAGGATATCACTCGTCTAGGGGGTGTTAACCGCGTTTGTCAAACTCCACTATCTTCGGTCAGACTACCAAAAAAAAGTCCTCGAGAACAGTCTAAAAAGCATCGCCTCCATGTGTATGCTGTGAAGGTCGGTAAAGCAATGGACTTCAAAAAAGGCGCAGCGCGATCTTTACCGAGTCGTGCATTAGGGTTTCTTTAAGTTGGGGGAAAAAGTTGCCCTGCGAGGCGCTGTTAGAGCCGAAAGATTCGTACCCAATAGCATGACAAAGTGGATAATATGAAAAGACATGGACACGGACAATCTTTAAGACAAAGTCTAATCGCATAATTAAAGAAATCTCAGTCCACAATTATGACTCCCTTCTTTTCCGTATACAATGGAGAATTTCCCCGGCTTGTGAGCAGGAAATCGCCTACTCGTGCTGTCAGATAATTTTTCACATCGTAAGTACAGCTAGCAAGACACGTGATTTATTGTTAAACCAAGTATGTTGCTTGTTTTTTTGCCCTTTAGTTTAATGGAGGGGCACGTGCTTTCGGAACGAGGAAAGGTTCATTGAATAAAACAAGAACCACCCCATGATCCAATAACAATTTCATCGTGATTCCTAACAGTCCCCGACAACTGGGAAGAGCCCGAACTGGGCTGAGCTCTATTCCTCGTATATGTGCCGTTGAATGGTCTCGATACATACTCACAAAGATGCTTACCAAAGAAGAAAAAAATTGCAGGGGAGAATTATTAAACTGCGAACCACCCGAAGATGGCGTGCTGAAAAGGTGGGTTATTGTCTATAGCGGTTGCTCGTTTTCCTCTTGTTTGAGGATTCAATGTTCATTTATTAACTTGTTTGATTTGGACTGAGGTGCCAATTTTTTTAAAGGTTGTGTTTAGACGTGTTGGGGCTTTAGGTTATGCTGGTTGAACCTTGCTCGCGGAGAGAACAGAACTTGTGTTTTGTTTTGTCTCGTCTTGTTTTCATCTATTAAAAGAGAGACGGGAGGGGCAACCAGCGTTGCAGTCGACGTTATTATTATAGAGTTTCGCGCTCCCCGTGGAATGACCGGGTCAAGCTCTAGTCGTCACATGAGAGGATCTCCGAGCCATAACCAATGAATCCATCACACACTCCTTATTATGAGATGAAGATTCCCCATCCCACAAATTTACGAATTAAGCATGTTATCAAAAGATCGATGCCGGGTTTTGCTAGAATTGGTTCGCAAGATAAGTTTATCAAGTGACGTGTTGGATTGCAAGTGAGTGTTTAACTAATTAAGCCATGTACAATAATTAGTAACAGTTGAACACATCATTTTATAAATTAATTTTGCAACACTAATCTTGATAAACCTAATATTTCTCTTATCAAAATGATTGCTTTGGCAGTCGGTGTAGGAATAGATTTCATCATGTGTACTAATGCCCCATGAAAGACGACTATATGTAGTCCATCTCTCTCTCTCTTAATTTTGAAAAAGGAGAGAAAATAAAACCAGTCGGTATTCTTTCAGAATAACTTTCATCATCATAAACAAAATAGAGTCCATCTTCTTCACTCAAGAATTTATATTCATGATGTTACTCAATTCAGGATATCTTTCGTCATCATATACAAGCATGTATAGAAGTACTTCCCAACGTGGAGACCATAATCTGTCAGAAGTGAAAGTCATGGGCGTCCTAGATTTCAATATTATGTCACAGCAGTTTGCTGCAGAAAATTAATTTGTGGACGTGCCAAAGAGATGTTGATGAACATCGGTATGCACCAAGGCGATCTTAACTTCATATGGTTGGAGAGAAATTGAGATCGTTTTGCAATTCCACACTCGAACACAAAGTGCCCAAACGAGACTCGGATGGATTGCTAAATTCTACAAATCTGAGTGGATGATAGCAAATGAATCGGAACCAATACTATGCATACATGAAATTGATGTTAAATGACAGGAAATTAAGGAATTGAAATGTGTAAGGAAATGTATGTACAAGGAAAATGAAGGATAGAACACTCGGGGAGCGTTTGTGCGCATGTCTCATCCTTGGTCGGGGGATAGCGTCTATAGTCCATGAATTTTGCAGCACGAAATATGTTGCGGTTAACTTCCCATGATGTGAAGAGTTGCTGCAATTTTGAGTACCCTCCGACCATGTCTGCAACCACCAAACTCGCACTTATCCTTGTCACCCACTTTCTTTCTCAACTTCTCGCGGCCACTCGTCCATTTTGCCATTTGTTTCACAATAAGATCATCTCCACGAGTCTTCAATGCCATGCTCTTCCACCTAGCTCTGCTCGAGTGCATCATCCGAGCTTCCCTCACTGCGACCTACCTAGTAGTTCTAGGTCGAGCCCTCTTTATTTCAAGTAGTCCTAGGTCGAATTATCCACATGATACAATAATGGCCATCGTTCTAGCGAAATCAACATTTGATCAAAGTGGACACACCTAATTTAGACAGCGCTTCCTTGGAAACATCTGCGGTCAAAGTGGGTGCTAGCACCACTCTTATAGAAATCAATAGATACTCCATTTTTGCCAAAGTTAGCACGTGGGTCGAAAGACGGATGGACACAGATTGGAATGGGTTGAGTCCGAATGGTCTGGTGCAGTTTTGTTGTTTGGTGGATTATGCTCAATGGGTCATTTCTATCTTTGATAGGATGATGGAATGGAATGGGCTTCAATCCATCCATAATGTCTTCTTTGCAAAACGGAAGATGAATCGCTATGCAATTTATATTTTCAATGTGCGCATTTGCAACTTTGTTGTGTCGATGGACTTATTGGTGGACAGGAGCTTGAGTATAACTAGGCTGGAAAAGAGACGAAAGGTAAACGATGGTTGCAAGATTTTCTTCAAGCTGGCTTGAAATGGTTGCATCTGCTACATTTGAAGAGCTAGGAACAATACTCAACATGGTGTGACCCTTCTTTAAGTTGACAATGTAGTCGGATTGATTAGATTTGCTGCTTGGCATCTATATTTGGGTGCTATGTTTTCTTGTTTGATTGAATATTATCTATAAAGGGACACCTTAGGCCTCATGTTAGCAATAAATAAGTGATTGTTCATAAAGAAGAAAAATGTATCGATTAATAGTTGTCAGACTTTTTACGGCGTCTAAATCCCCTAATTCAAGAATCTTTAATTCGTAGAGAATAAAGCACAGTCCAATGTTTAACTTAAACTTCTGACCAGCCCAGTATATAGCTTAGAAGTGACTCTAGGACAATAATCACTAGTGCAAGAAAACATGTTGCGAATGGTAAGATTTGGAAGAATCCATGTGAAATACAAGCGCCACCCGACTAGAAGATTATTCATACCCCGTTAACCCGATAAATCCGTTTGGGGTAGGACGGATGAACGAAGGAAGGGGTGGGGGAGGTGTCGTGCTTAAGCTCCTGAAATAACACCTTTGAAGAGGAAAAATCATAGGAGGAGCCGACGGGCCTTTTAAGAGGTGAAAGCATCAACTTTAGCAAACAACAGAATGTTAAACACGTCCTCCACAACACACATACGCACTCTGAACGCCTTGAGTTTCTAGAAGTTCTGGTTAATATGTGGCACAAAGCTCTTGATCTGTTCAAATTCCTGTGGCATAACTACTATGAAGCAGTCATTGTTAGCTGCCTTTTGGTAAAGAGAGATGTAGATCATTTGGTGAGAAGGGAGAAACAGATCAGATCCAAACACAAATACCTAGTATGGAGGTGCACCTGTTAGGGGTGTTAGCAAAGTCTCATACTAAAGGAAGGCTTGGTGGGAAGCGCAATATTTAATAAATCATAATCGATTTATAACTTATGACTCGAATTTTTAAATGGAAATGATTCAGACTGGTGATGGGCCTAGGCTTGGGCTTGAACTCCATATTCCAACAACTGAAGGGAGTGGAGAAAGAAGGTGATTTCATGTCGGTCAAAGCGACGACCACCGCGGTGAGGTTGCCGTCCTGCCTAATTCCTTCTAAGCTAACCGCGTCGCGCGAAGCGGTGAAACGAGCCGTTGTCCTTAAAAACCGTGTTTGGGTAAAAAGGAAAACGCTGGCCATCCTATCGTCCTCCCCTTCAATCGACAGGAAGATCAGGTACTGATAGTAAAATCCAAAAGTTCTGACATGGCTGACTTAAGAACAGTTCAATGCCGTACTCAAATATCTGAGCAACGATTCATTCGGACCACTGTTTCCCCTGAAATCTTTCATCACACTCGTCAGCACTTTCTGTGCTGTCTGCCATCCTGGGCCCAGCTCCAGCAAGGACCCGACTTTTGTTTTCACTTTCAGGCCTTTTGCTCTGGCCATTACATTCAACTTCTTTATTTCAATAAAAGCTAGGACGATTCAACTTTTCCTTTTCCGCTCGATACAATTTGGCATATGATTTCTCTATTGGCTCATCCGCGCTGTCCTAAATTTACAAACTAAGTTCTCATGGCGACAAGAAAATCGTGATCGTCTTCTCGAGAGAAATAGGAAGCTCCAGAGCAGGAGTCGACTGGTCCCGAAAGATCATTCTCCTTTGACCTGGCTTCAATAGGTGTTAACTCATAACTGCAGGCCTCGTCTCCATTTTGGAAAATTATAGGCTCTTTTTTCTGCTTGCTCCGCATGAAACTGAACTAGAATCGATGAAGCACCATCGAGAATTCATCGGCTTCCACATTCGTCTATGCTCTGCAAGTTGGGCCGCCAGGATTTCGATCTCCCCACCACAGCACCCGCCGCCGCCATTTTGGGCCTTTGCTTTCCGTGTTTCGAAACCTGCGGGAGACGTTTCACATCATTCGTCAACGTTCTAGGGAGTCGGTTTCTTCTAATAGCTTAAGTTGACCCGCAAAACCTAACACCAATAATTTATATCACACTCAAGCATGCCCATGATTATTGTACGGTAAAATGAGTAAGGGACTTTACTTTCACTCTACTCCTACTGATTTAATCATACCCTGAGAGATACTATGCTCCTATTAAAAAGTTCTACTTGCATTTTGGGGGTATTCAAAGGAAAATCTGGAGGGAATCCGTCCAGGCTGTTAAAGAAAACTTTCAGACCGGGAGAGGGAGGAACTGACACAGATCTGCGAGCCCTGAAACCCTCGTGCACACATGATGAAAAAAGATACTCCCGAAAGTGAAATTTAAAAGAGGAAACTTTAACCATCTTGCAGGTGTAGTGTACTGAAAATTATGAGTTTTCTCCTACCTTGTTGGTGGCCTCCATGTCAGAGCTCTCGTCTTTTGCCACCGGAGCGTTTGCTTTCTCAGCTGCTGCTCCTGATTGCTGTTGCCTCTGCTTCATCTTGCCATATTTCTTCGCTTTCAGCACCTTCACCACCTCTGTTAGCCAATCGCAAAGAGTTAGAAGAAGGGGGAAAAAAAGACATAAATGTATCTCCACTCTCTCTCTCTCTCTCTCACACACACAAAACTATGGAACAACGAAATAATGAACAGAACCCATGAACATACCTTGAGTGGTGATGAGGCGGTAGGCGTGGCCGAGGGCGAGGGTCTCGGTCGGGCGGAGAAGCTTCACGCGGGTGAAGCGCACCGCCGCCTTGGGCGGCGGGTCTTGCCGGCCGCCCTCGTCCTTCTTGTCGTCGTCGCCGGGGGCAGGCAACGGGATGATAAGGGACACGTAATGGCCAGGGTTGGTCTTCATGACCTCGCTCGCCGTCACGGGCCAGTACATCCTCTCCAGCCTCCCGTCCGGGTGCTGGATCACCAGCGCCGCCGCATCTATGGCCTGGCAATTCCCCATCTCCCCAAGCTTCGAAGCAAAAGCACGAGAGCGAGCGAGAGCGAGAGCGAGAGAGGAAGAGAGAGGGAGGGGGCTGAAGGAAGGAAGGAAGAAGCAAGGAAGGCTCTTATCTATCCACACCACACCAGGCCAGCCTTTGGAATGTGGTGAATATAGAGACGTGAGAACGGGAAAGAGGGGCCGGGCGTGGGTCATATTTAAAATAAATGCGATGGTAACACCTTCAGACACGATTAAAATACGGGTGAAAACCAAAAAAAAAAGGCGTTAGGATCAGTGCGATTGTAATTAAGGTTTTGTCGTACGTGCGTTTCCGGTTTACAGTACTATTCTTATTAGGGTTAAAAGACTTGGCATTCGTTTGTTGGGATCGAAGCGTTGCAGCTGACAGTTTGGCACACCGGCACGGGCCTGGCGAAGCCGGGTTAGGGGCCACGTGGAGGGATGTCAGGAGGAGGAGGAGGAGGAGATGTGGAAACAAATTTGGCTGGTCGGCAACGTTGACGGACGGGGTCAAAGGTTAGGCCGAGGTCTCGGTTGGTCGCCTATGGAAAGGCGACCACATCAGCCCGCCCACGAGGGGGTGTGCTGCTCTTCACGTGGTTTCATTCGTACCATCCTTTACGTTTCATCCATCTCCAAGTAGCTTTTCTTTTACGGTCAAGCTCGTCTTCTTCTTCTTTTCAACCGAGGGAATCTGATCCTTACGATTTGTTTGATTTGTGTCCGATCTCGTCCAAACGTTTGTGAGTCATGTCTAGTGTGGCAATTTTGACTATTGTTCAGGTAGATGCCCGATTTTGAGAAAAGTGTAAAATTTTGGTAGGTCATTGTCAATTATTTAAAAACTTTAAAGTGTTATGATTTGATATTTTTTGCCCATATACTTAATTGAGGAGATTTGGTGAAATTACTGTGAACTATTCTAAAAGCTTAAGTCTTTGAATAAATGCGTGGTTTGATATTTAGTTATTCTATCAAAGAGAAGCAATTTTAAACCTAAATTACTGGTTCAATTGTGTTGTTAGACAGGGTGCTTGATTTTCATATTTAAGGTTGGTGTCTTTAGCGAGTCACATGGAAATAATGTCACTGTAAATTTTTAGCGAGTGAAGCAGTTGAGTCACTTAATAATTTTTTAATAGATCGATATCGAAGTGATCATGCGAAAAGGTTTGATATTTAATAAAGCATAATGCATGATTTTGGAATTTTAATTTATTTTTTTGTGAGAGAGAGAGTGAGAGTTGATCTAAGCAGGATTTATCATAGAGGCGAGTAGCAATGTCTAGATTGTGACGAGCATATGCATGTAGCGTTCGTGGCAACATGTGGTGGTGTCAAGTCGATTAGTTTGCAAGACAAATATTGCCACGTGTTAAATTTTTTAGAAAGTGTTTACACAAAGTTGGGTAGTCTCAAATTTTTGATTTTTTTCCAATTATCAAAAGAATGGTCGTATTGTGGGCATGTCGTGAGCATCTCCATAGTCTATAGTCAAGAGTTATTATACCCATATGAATGATGTGAAGATAGCTCGTATAATATAATCAATTATCACCTTGCAACAGTCAGAGTGCAACAATGCTCATCTCCTTAGTAGCCATAAAATATGAGTATAGAACATAGTCACCAATCCCACAAGTGCAAACCTGCGATTGATATCTCCAATCACATCACACGTCGGTAGGAGATAATAGTAACATAACAAATCATTGGAAAACGAGAAAGAAAAATATATATGGCTGGACAACATTTAAGGATCGGACAGTAGGACATCTAGAATACTTTGTACCATCTTCATCCCCATTGGCCACGCCCATTTGGTCGTTTGGCCTCTCTTACGAACTCGACATGGAACTTAGCTGAAAAACAGGAGAGGTATTCCCCATGGGAAACTGAGCCATTCAATAATGTTGGACCTCTTCTGCATTCCACTCCATTTTAAAAAAAAACCCTGGAATTGTCTCGAGCTTGAATGGTATACATACACACATCGCACACCATACCGTCCTTAGACCTAACTAATCAATAGTTAATCACATAATACGTTCAACTAATCACAATGATGAATTGATAATGATGGGAGCTACATCGGCAATCGATGGCCCAAGAGAGGACCTATGGCATTCACATGTTACAAAGTGGTCAACTCGTAAGGCCAAAATCGACCCATTCATGTATATAATAATTGTAGTACCATTGGCTATAATTGGATCCGCGTCTATATATGTGGATCACCCTCGGCCATTGGCTTCAATGACTATGATTGGGGGATCCCTTTTGCTTTCATTCACTAGCATAATTGTCCCACTTGGAGAAATTATTAATTTTGGAAGGATATACTAAGAGGGCACTCTTCTCTAGCTTTTTTGATGATATCAAATATCAAAGTATAGTATGATATTGGTCACAGAACTTAGTGGCGAGCCACATAAAGGAATCAATCTCCACTATCTTGCACTGGAATATAAGTAAACACTAGGCTCCACTTTTCATGATTTTTCCTCCCAATTCCAATGCGTTTTCAAGGAAAACTTACGAAGAACATATCTTCCCACTACAATAATATTATCAAGATATTACATAAGGTATAAAGAATATAGTGACCCACCCACCCCAAAAAATAGAAGAAATTATTATGAGCCCTGTGGGAAGAGACCTAGATCATTCTTTTGACTCCCATTGTAAATTAGATGGTTAATTAATCGAAAAGCATTCACGTTGTGTCGTTCGAGGAAATAATAAAACAAAATTTGCAGGAATAAGCTGCCTGCGATCTGACCGGCAAATTTGACTACCAGATTCACCAACTCCTGTTCCAGTGTCGCGCAGCAGCTAATTAGACAAAGGTGAAATGGCAGTGGTAGTCCTTTTGTTCGTGCCCAGAATTCGAGACCGTTCATGTACTTTTTTTTTATGCGACAATTGTGCATGTACTTCTTAGAAAAGGTGTCATTGATCTCCCCTCAATCGGTCCGGGATTTTGCTAGTGTTAAATATTTTCTAGTCTGGTTTTTTAATCCTTTTTTCCAAACGTCGACTCTCTTTTTTACTTGGATTTCTTCTTCTTCTTCAAAATCTTCAGACCCTACCAATGACCTTTCCATCTCATGGCCATGGCCACGAGCTTGAAGCGCTCTAGAAGCCACGGCGGCCGCAAGCTTCGAAGTCAGATCTGGACATAGTGGCCACAAGCTCCAAGCTCAAATGACATTAGCTGCGGGCTTCGAGCCGAGCAGCTATGGTGGCAAAGCGAGTCGACTTTTAAAAAGTGCTCCGTGTTCCAATTGTCAGCGTGAGCATTCCAATTGTTCATATCAGCAGAAATCGGCCGAGAAAATGAGCGACATAACAAAACATCGAATGTCGACTCTTTCTAATAGTACAGTTCGAATTTCAGACAAGAGCATTGGGACTATTTCTGCCATTTTACCTTAGACAAATTATCAAATGCATAAATCAGTCCTTCTTGCTTAATTTCTTACAGAAATCATCGGGATCGATTTAAGTGCCGATCCATGATCCCCCCCAAGAAAGAGACACTAACCTTCATCAGGGATCCTTGACTCTTGTATACGCAATCTTGTTCCTTTCTGAAGCCAGCCAGATCATCCCAACAACTTTTGGGAAAAAAAATATGACAACTCTTCCGAGATTTCTCATGTGTAAGTAAACAACGTATTAACATATCTCCGATCAATTGTCAGTCTATGTAAGCCATGTGAGGGGTTGGGTTTATGCCATTCACATATTAAATGTCGAAACGGACAACTTCTTGTCCGAGCACGACTCGGGTGGGGGGACTACAGACGCTGCTACTAAATGGAAGATCTTGACCTCTTATGGCTACAGAGCGAGGCAAGTAGCAACCATCGGGAATATTTAAAAAATAAAAAAGAAGAAAAGGACATTGTCTGGCGTCCTTTTCTTTCGTTTCAATGCGTTGGGGAGTTTTATATGCACAAGCGGTCGAAATTCGGAACTCCCGCTCTGTTCATGCATGGCGGCTCGGGGAGGCAGCAAGATCAGGTCTGGTATTCTTGTAGCTCGCATTGTGAACATTCTAATTTCTTCTCAAAGCCCCTTCTTGCTAAACAAATGAGGGCGTGGGGCCTTTCTGATTAGGTTGGTCGTAGGACATGATTTAGAAAGTAGCCATCTTCAACATTCTTCCCCCTTCGATGCATAGCACGGACCGTCCGATTGTACCAGGATTCGCAGAATGTCTGAATGGAAGAGGTTTTAATTAATTTCTGAAGAGGAGAGGATGGTACGGACGACGGGGGAGTAGGAGGAAACATGTCGTCGTCACTGAAGATTTCGCAAGACAGGTTCATGAACTAGTCATGTTCATCACGATATGTCCATCTTCGGAAACACTGACGCTATGCCAAGTTTGATGATTGTGCTGAAATCTAAGGAGAAAATATCTCTTAAAAAATTAGAAGCATTTTGCTTCAGGGATTCCTTTCTTGGATGCTTGGAACTTCACATTTAGTAGATAATATTGATTTTTATTTGATAGTACTAATGACATACTCTCTTAATATCGAAATAAACCTATATGAATATATGGTAATCTCTAATAGTAGGATAAGATACTCAGATTGCAACTTCACACCCTCAAACTTTGGGAAAATTGTCAAAAAAGTTTTAAACCCATTGCATTTGTGTTAATTTAGTCAGTAATGCCAATTCAGTCATTCTAGCTAATTTGAATTAAATATTGTTGACATGAATGCCGGCAAAAGTGAGTTCTTGCCTTTTGTGGCGAGGGTCGCAAGCCCTCAACGATATTTGAGTGAGGGTTGCGAGCCCTCACTTGCACCTAAGCAAAGGCTGCAAGTCGTTGCTAGATGTGACAAGGGTTGCAGCCCTCGCCTAGCTATGGGCAAGGGCAGTGACCTTCACCAACAGCCTTTGAGTGCTCACATGCCCTCTTCCCGTAGCTGCGCGAGGTCACCAAGCCTTGTCCAATGGCCCCGTGTGAACCCTTAACAATAAAAGAAAGAAAAGAAAAGAATTAACATAAAACCCAGAAAAATTGAAAAAAAGTAAAGTTTTAAAGAAATTTGCACATTAGTATTGGCAGTTTCACATATTATGGGCCGGCGTCTATATTATTAATTTCTAGCCAATTTTGATCGGATGGACCGTCTCAACAAATAGTCAAAAGGATTAGTAATAAATTAGCAAGAATTTAATAAGTTTGTGACTTTTTTGGTAATTTTCTAATAAATTATCAGGGATGCAAATCCATTATATCCTACTTTGGTCCTATATGCTCTCTCTATCATGCGATCAGGACACATATCAGTTCAATTTGGAACGAAAATCTCACTTATTAGGATTTTCTCTAATTCCACTAAGTAAGATTCTCTTAATGTGTATATAACAAAAACAAAATTAAGGAAATTATAAACTCAAAGAAATCCACAAAACAGGCACGACAATACAGAAATTGAGCAAACATGACTAGAGCTTCAATTGAGCGGCCATGACCTCGAGCTTTGTGATTCATATGGCTATTGTGACCATGATTGTGACAAGCTTAGAGCTTGAGCTTGCAGCTATTAGGGGTGAGTGCGGTTTCCAGGTAAAATCAAGAACCGGAGAACTGGATCGGTGAGTTAGGTTCGGTTCCCAGTTCTAAAGAGGCCAGTTCCGATTCTTGGTTCCTAGTTCCAGTTCCTAAACCTAAAAACCCTAAATATTTGAAACTTTGAAGGCTTCAATCGTTATCCTCCTCCGCCCAACTAAAACCCTGTCCCCCGACTGAGACTCCCCCATGCCCTGTCCTTGAATCCCTCAATGACACCCTCCCTCGACGCCACTCGCCCAGCCTCCCCCGACGCCGCTCGCCCAGCCGCCTTGACACCGCTCACCTCCCTGCTTGCCACCCTCGATGACGCCCCGCCGCTTCATCTTCTTCTCCTCCGTAGCATTCGATTCGACTCTATCGCAGTGCGCTCTCTCTTCGTGTGGCGTGCATGTTGTGTCTTCTGTGCTTTCTCTTTCTCGTTCTGTTTCTTGCAAAGTGCATAATTCAGGTTTCAAGGACTTGAGGAGCTTCTCTCAGCCGCCTTTCGTGCTGGTTATCTCCGCGACCCCCTCTCTCCATCGTTTTACGAAGTGCGTCTGGATTCAGTGTCGCTTTTTTACGCGCCCTGTGCATATCGTTCAGAAGAGAGGAGTGTGAAGCTGGGATTGCGTCGGACTGTTAATTGACTGGACTATGAGATGACTTTTTAGGAGCTTTAAACATTAGATTGATGATTTGCCAAATAGCAGAAGGGCTAACAGCAGTGTACATGTAGGATTATAGTGAAAACATAAGAAGAATATGGACAAACTAAGTTGTGAAAAAGGATGAACTGCCGAGCATCTTCTATTTGGCATCTGTTGCTTGTCGGTTTAGATGAGGAAGCTGGATAGCAAGCTTGGATCTGGTTTTTCTTGAATTACTTATAAGAGATGACTGGAGTGTTCTGATTTTTTTGCTTTATCTCTTACGCTGGTGGCTGAAATAATTGGTGTTGATTAGTAATATATTCTCGAATCTACCTTATAGTTTTTTTTTTTTTTTGGTAAAATGTAATAAATATATTAAGGAAAGGCTAGCTGTACAAAAAGAATATGGCAACAAGAACTTACACTCAAGATGAGAATATCATTATGAGTGGAAGGATGCCATGATGTAAAAGCCACAAATGCGGCACCCAACACCAAGGACAAAGACCAAAAACAACCAAAACAAGCACGGCATGAACAATCAGCTACTAGATACAACACCTCAGCGAAGGAGGAGAAAAGACCTCAGCTCCAGTGCAACATCAGCTCCTTCAAGCGTCGGCCGAAAAGATGGGTCGTTTAAGGGTCCCCGTGAAGATAATGGGATCGATGCCCCTTCTCCTCTGCAACCTTATGATCCTGAAGTTATCATCAACCTTATAGTTTTTGAAGGTATAGATATAAATTTGTCACGAGTGCTAGACCAATATTCTCGTTTTTTATTTTATTTTTTATTTTATAATGTAATTGTGTGAAAAAAGAAGAAGTTTTTCGCATGTTTGTTCGCAGTGTGCCAATTTTAAAATTCATGTCTCGAAATATTCAAGAGATCATGTCATATTGTAATTTGAAATTTTCGAGCATATATCTTTCTTTTTCTCTAAGTTCACTAGCATTTTCATTTTCCTTGAAGATATGAGTTTTTTTCCTAAATCCAGCTTTGATCCTTTTGCTTAATTGCTGATAATGTTAGCTACGTCAGGCCTCCATGAACTCTTTATTTTGAGAAAAAAATTATTTTGTTACATTCTTTCCAATTCTCCACATGAACTCACGTCCACATGATTTTCTTTTATCAACAAGCCATTGAGGAAATATACAGTTTGACCATATGTTTTTGCTCGTCTTTATTGGGGTTGATAATTTTCTTTTTCTTTGATTCTTCTTGTAGTTTTCCGCATATAAAGGAGCTAATAGTGGGCACTCTCTTTATAGACGTTCGATTGTTAGAAGTTCCAGTAATTGTAAGTATTCATGTTTAGCATGTACAGTACAAAGAGTAGCAATGAACTAAACTATACATATCATTATATGAGTTGGATTGAAATAAAGGGGTTCATTGTGGTGTTTCATTTCTACTTTACTCTTTATTTTGGAATTTCTAACCATATTCTATTATTGTTGTGTAGTGCGAAGTTAATGTATCAAGATAACATATTAATGAAGGTGAATGGATGTGAGGAGATGATTCCGGTCACGGAATTGAAATTTTCAAGTGATCAAATTTTGGAACAAAGTTTCATGCTTATACCCGCAATTTTGATGCTCTTGTTTTTATGGTCTAGTTGGCTCTATGGTGTTATAAACTCATTGATACAAAGTTCCAAAACAAAATTCATGGTCTAGTGAATTTTGTTCCATTTCAATGCAAATTTTTGCTCCATTTCCTCCCTTTTATGTAGTTGAATTCCTTGTCAAGAATTCATTTTCCTCTGTTTATGGTTTTCTTCGTTTTGTATTATCTTTGATGAATGACAAGCTTATTTTTTATTGTTGTGTTCATTTCCCTTTTTTAAACTAAAAATGAACATAAAAAAGAACTTATTGGAATCTAGAACAAACTCTAGAACCTGTGATGGGGTAGGTTCTAGGTTTTTAGTTCCAATGGGTAGGTTTTAGATTCCAAAAAATGAAAAACTTGTACTTTCGATGGTAGGTTTCGGGTTTTAAGGCGAAACGTGTAAACAATCTGAACCGCTCACCTCTAGTAGCTATGATAGATCTTATTTCTTCCTCTCAATTTTGTTTTCTCTTATACTCTCTGATGCGGTGCGTATTTGGTGTCACAAAATAATAATGAGAGAATCATATCATTATAAGTGTATTTTGGCGTTTGTGTCATTCAATTTAGATTTTATGTAAGAGGAAAAAAATGAACTAGTAAGAGAAAAAAGTATAATCAGAAGATTAACATTGACATTTTCTAAAAAGTTGAGGGGACATTTTTAAGGGGAAAAAAAGAAGATAGAGAGATGATCTTGATTTCGGACACAAATAAAAGGACATGGTGATGTTATTTCTTAGATAAAACTGAGGGAAAAAAAAAAAATCCCACGGGACTTTCTCAAATTTGGTCGCCCGCAAGTTGAAAGTTGTGATGTTCACCGTCAAAAATTCAATGTAACCGTACGCTCGTGCTAGCTTGAGTTTTCTATCCGGACAAGCTCGACCAAAGTTCTTTTATTTCACGGAAATTGAGACATTTCTAAGAAATATCTTTTTGGAATTTTTTTTTTTTAGAAAATGATAATAATTTCCGTTGTTTGGCTGTAACTTGAAAATGAATTGAAAAATATATTTCATTACTTTGTAGGGGAAACATAAAATTTCCTAAATAACCATATATTATTCGAGCACTAGTAACTTATACACGGTAGCCTGGGGTCTTGGGTATGGCCTTGATGGACCTCGAGCGGGGTGTTGAGGACTCATGCCTAGCCTTAATGGATTCGAGTGAAGGGGATCAGGCAATGCATCAAGGTCTTGATCTCAACCTCTATGGAGTCAAGCACAATTGTTAGGGAATCATGCTTGGGCATTGAGGTCCTGCCCAACTTTGATGGACCTCAGTGATAATTCTAGGGCCTTGAGATTGGCCTTGATTGACCCATTGGGGGAAAGGAGTGGGGTTGCCGATGTCCTGGACTCAACCTCAATGGATCTGAGGACCTAGGTATGGGCATTGAGGTCCCTGGACCGAGCACCAAGGACTCGGGCAAGGATGCCATCTCAGGCCTTGCCTCGATGGACACTTGCATGGGCATTGAGGACCCTGTCGTGACCTCAATGGACCTTGGGCTAAGTGCTAAGACTTGAGCACTAGCACCAGGGTCACAATCCTGACCTTAGTGGACTCGTCTCGAGTGCGACCCTGTGGACCTAAGATCGATCTCAATGGACCTAAGGCCGAGTTAGAGATTCGGGCATAGGCATCAAAGTCTTGAGCTTGGGCTTTGCAAACTCAAGGCAGGGTGTTGGGGAGTCGAGCAACAGTACCGGAATCCTAGGCCTAGCCACAAGCGCTAATATCCCAAGCCCAACTTCTGTGGAGCGAGGCCTAGTTTCTTTGTGATTTGGGCTTGGCCTTGATGGACCCCGACGGACCCAGCCTTGGCCCGAGGCAACTGTCAAGGGCTTGAGAACTAGCATTGGGGTTTTCATACAAAAACATAGTGTCTAATCCAAGCGTTGAAATTTAGTTACATTTTCAAAAATGATTATTCATTATTGAAGAGAAAATTATTTTCATGAATTTAAGTATAAAATTTTAGTTGATTAGGAAATCAACATTTTTTATTGATTCATTTTCTTTAGTGATTTAAATGTCGAAAAATAAAAAATATTTTTGCGCAATATAAATGGAGCCAAAAACTTAAAGCGTTCCTTGAGACATGGAATCAAAGGATTTTAATGGAGGACTCTTGATCTTGGGTCTTCGAAAGGTACCTTTCCAAGATATCTACAGCTAAATTTGATGAAGGAAAACAGACCAATTTTTTTTCTTTTTAAACGAAAAAAAAAAAAAAAAACCACTGTCGAGAGAACCCTGCATGGATCACGAGTTCAGATACAAAGCTTGGCAATTACGCAAAGTTGCCTGCAGAATTGCTTTTCGTAATGTCTAATTTCTGCTCCAAGAGACATCCTGCACAATGAGGATCGAGATTTTGCCCCCGTCTTTTCCTCCTGCGAAGAAGTTTCTTTATGTCTTCCTTTGCTCTGTCACCGCAGGGACCGGCGGATGAAGTACATAATGCAGCGAGAGAATCACGAGCCACAGGTCTGCTAGTGCTATGGAAAGGTAAGATAGAGGGAGTGACGTAAAAGTTTAGCATGTTTATATTAATTTAGTTCTAAATTTTTTTAATTATATAATTGGATCTTCCTGAGTAATTTTTTTATAGAATATTACTGATGTTGATAATTTTAATTTTTAATTTTTTTTAAATTTGTAATTTTTTTCTTCCTTTTACCAGTGAGGAGCCATCATTGGCCATGGTCGAGCAAGCTGGCATTGCCTAGGCAAAGATCACGATTGCGCCCCATAGGCAAGGGCAAGCACTAGTAAGAGCTCTCCTTGCCCATGCAAGGATTGGCAAGAGTCAACTAACAACCAAATCTAGGGGGATTGGATAGGGTCTAGACTTAAATCTTGTACCTGACTCTGTTATAACCGGTTTCTCTTTTCTTGACCCTATACCCGACCTTGTTTGTATTGGACCATGTACTCAATCCATCTGTTTTACGATTCGATTTCGGGGTCAACCATATTTTCCTTGAAACTGTTTTGCAATATCTTGATATTCTATACGACTTCGAATTTTATATTAATATACGAGAAAATAATGTAATCCTCATAATTTGTATTGAAATATTAAATACTTGTAATAAATAAATATATGAACTTTTTGACTAAATGAAAAATTAAAGATCCACAAGGCTAATTATAATAAATAAAATCATAAAGCAAAGAATTAGCAACACACATGAATCTAATATTAGTCTTATTCCCATAACTACTACATAAAACTACTCATTTATGCTAGCATAACTCCTTCTACAAAAAGAGAAATTATGCGAGCCAATCCATATGATATACAAGAATTTGGCGGCAATGAACACGTCTATCCATCGGATGGTGCAAGAGGGAACCGGTGAGGGAGGGAAGCAAGTGAGGAAGAGGAATAATTGTGCGTGTTTGAGAGAGTCGAGGAAAAACGTCATATGATTACTGGAGTAAGAATAGAAATTGGGGGAAAAATATAATTTTGGACCTCTACTTACAAAACTGGTTTAGGAATTGGTTCTAAAATCGGTCAAGAAACCGATTTTCGGGTAGGTAATTACTCGGAACGTTCCCAACCATTTAAATCGGTTCCGAATTTCGGGAATCGATTTCACGAGAACCAGTTCGATCCTATTTCCGGGGTGGGTAGGTCTAGGAAGTCCGGCTGCACACCCCTAACCAAATCTGCAAGGCCCAACCCTCGCTTGTGGTGAAGGGAGAGCGACAAGCTAGCGGCGACCCTTGTCTAGGCAAGGCTAGGCTGCTTGTCCATGGTTAGCCATCGCCTGTGGTTGGTGACTTGGTCACTAAAAAAGGCAAAAGGAAGAAGAAAAGTATAAAGAAGAAAATTTAAAAAAAATTAAAATATTATTAAAAATTATATACATCCCCATGTAAATTAGTGGACATCTACATCCACATTAGCAATATTCGACTAAAATTAACCAAAATAACTGAATTGACATTAAATCATATTGTTTAACTAAATTGACATAATTATGCCAATTAAAATGTTTATGACTAAATTTGTACCAATATAATAGGTTTTGAAATTTTTTTACGCTTCTCCCGGGTTATAAGTGTCCATGAACCGGAACAAGCCCGGAATATAACTTAATTGATACTGGAAGAGAAAAGAAAAGAAGCTCGATTTTCATGAAGAGAATTTACAATTAAAAGATTGTAGGAGGTAGGCTACTTACAATGTAAAGATCAAAGCAAAATACGAGTAGAAACAAGAATAATAGGAGACAAAATAGAAACTAAATTTACTAATGCGATCGCATATAGCACACAGTGACACAGACAATCTGAAAGGCAAGCACTCCAGTCTATAAAATATGCTGCTCAATCTGGTATCTTATATGCTCTGAGAGAGAGAGAGAGAGAGAGAGAGAGAGAGATCACAGAGGGCAACCTGCTTTGACATGAAGCAGGTGCACGACTTGATCAAGACATACATTCAAAATCTCCGCAGGTGAAGTCTCAAACCGACGGGAAGAATTTGTTGAGATTGAACGGCAGCACGTAGAACTCTTCGCTTCTCGTGTCTGTCTTGAACGAACGGAATCGATCCCACCAGTGCATGCCCCTGTCTCTCCTCGTGGTACTATCCTTGCTGCGGTGAAGCGTGATGTCCAGGAAGTATGCCAACAATCCGGCGACGAATGCGTTGGACGAGAAAGGCACATTGATCATATCGTTGAACTGCCAAATTCAAGACCCTTATCAGCACCCACACCCATAATAAAATAAACAAATAAACCAGGATTAGCTGGTATACCCATCTTGCTCCTGTATGGACCGGACCATAGCCATTCACCACTGTGTACTCATTGAAGTACTGAGGTACGGACAAGCCCATGAAGATGGAGAACCCGAGCACGAACTTTATCTTGAAGCTGTTCAGATTACAGAATTGAAGCAAGCTAAGACCGGCGGAACCTGCTCAAGCATCATAGAGAGGGAAAAGTTAACCATACTCCAAAGGCACGACAAAAGCTACTTTCTATAGCTCACGGAACGTACCAACATAGGCAAAGAAAAGACAGTACAAAGCCGCGATAATTGGTGCTGGGATCGAAGCAAAGACGGCTCCGAATTTTCCTGGATGAACGTCAGTTTGTCACTAATATGCAGGAGATGAGACACTGTATGAATTGGGAATTGTCACATTAGTCTCTTACCAAGAATAGAAAAGAATATCATGAAACCCGCTGATATTTGCACGACCCTTCGACTGCCGACCGTGTCAGGGCTAACAAGCCGGCATTCTCACTACACAAATCAGTTGGGGTAATGGAAGTCAGAGAAATGAGGCCGCCAAGAGGTGATAATATACTCTGCAACTGCTAATGATGAAATAACATGACCAAAGAAATCTTACACAGTTACAGACGATCCGATTCCTGTCCCAAAAATCCCAGATAACAAAATGCCTACTCCCTTCAATCAGGAGAACAGCGTTGTAAGGCAATTGTACAATTGCAACTATTAATTATAGAATTTAGGTGTGTAAATAATTTATCCACCCAAGTCAATGAATATGGTTTGTCTGAAAATGTATGTTCAGGGACACCGGCAATAGGGGAGGAGGTTTCAAATTGCTGTCCCACAGAAAAATCTTACTGGAGAAAATATGAAGTTTACCCCAAGATGAAAATGAAAGAATGTAGGAATTGTACCTGCCAACCAACACCTCGGCTAAGAATTGAAGGTGGCAATGGAGTAGCACTTGCATACCTCGACGCCGCAATGAATGTACCAGTTGACTGTTTGATAATATAGAAAAATCAGTTGGAGCCTGTTTAATCCTAATGATGCAAACTAGCAGAATAAGCCATAGGATGTCTAGATTCTATGATTAACCACAGCTCTTGTTTGATGAGAGAGTGAATATCAAATTCTACTTTTGACAAGACTTAATTTTTAGAAATATTTGACCAGCCTAGTGTGGCAATAATCCTATATCCACGAACAACAGAAGCAAAATATGGTCGGAAGAACTTGGCTATGATCAAAAAGAGCAACGATAGCTCAATTTCATCAAATAGAAGGATTCGCAAGAAGATTGCCAGACCATAGCGAATCTTAAGCAATTTTTGCTTATCTCTGTTAGCAAAGAATGGTTAAAGTATTCCCAACAGTTGACAACAATTGACAACAAATGATTGGTTGACGCATTTCTATGTTACATTTTGCAACAAAATAAAGTTGGGATGAGATCGAGCCTCCACAAGAGCAACGAAGGAAGCAAACATCATTGCAAATGATTCTCCTGCATCGAATGTAGGAGCTCCCATTGGAAAGGATATGGAACTCGTATCCTGCATGAACATTGCCAAGGAACAGACTAATCAAAAAGTCAGTCGACTTTCTTAATTTATTGCTTCTGCAGAATACGCTCCTAATGGACGATATCTCACAGCGTTACAATCCCTTGCGAGTTGCTAGGTTGCACGGACACTCTCCGGGACCCTTCGTGTTGTGTCCGACACTCCGACACGT